>JARWMC010000002.1:5000000-10000000 GCA_029959065.1 Colias behrii
ATCTCTAAACTCTATATTAGATGTCGCTATTAACTCCGCAAAACGTAATTAATCGAATAAGTTTATGATTGATATAACCAGTTTGTGGGGCGCTTAATTCACTTTCCCAATTTCTAAGGCTCAGATGCTTTTATAAAGTTATCCTTTAACGAAATTGATTGGACTATCGTAACTGATTTACTGATAGCGAGATTCGATTAAACCCGCCCAAGAATTAAGGAAGCGTAAATAATTGAGCCAAAAGCAAATTAGAAATATTGTTCTTACATGTGTACCGGGTAAATTGTACAGTAAATTATCGTATCAATTATCTTATAATTACCACTTTTTAAAAGATAACTTGCGTAAACCAAACAATGATGAGAAAGATTGCGTATAACGACTGTAATTCTTAACGAGAATATGCCAGACTGTTTAATTGTAGATACCGACCTGTAGACGTCATATCTTTTCAACATTAATTAGGAAGAACTCGTTAATTGCTTTTGTTTTCGTTTTCTTTTCAAAAACAAAACTTTCGTTTTTGTATTTAAAATATAGGAATACTCGTTACATAATTGAAAAAATAAAACCTTCGGCGTTACGTAAGGACGTTTAGCACTGAATTTACATTTAGGTACCTATTTAATTATTTACTTATCGTAAATAAGAACAACTCTACATTTTTCATCATACTCTAACCAAAGATGAAATCAATAGGTTTTAATCATAGTATAACATAAACAAATCTAAAGTGGTGTGGCGCGAAAAAGGTTAAGTCAAAAAGTGGGAGGGCTGGCAATAGACAGGGAGGGTGGAGACGCAATTTGTAATATTTCACGAGCCAGTAGGCGCTTATTAACTAGGCGTGCAAAAAATTCGCTCTCAGATGTGCACAACCTTTGATATCGCGAGTAATGTATGGTTTTATATTCGAACCAAATAAAAATTTATAAATTATGTATAAATAATTTGTTTTGTACAAACGTTGAGTTAATACATATGACTATGTAGTCTGGTTCTCGTGTAGAACTGAGGTAGAGTTTTATAGTCAAAATGGTTAAATACAAAATGTTGTAAAAAAATTAAATACATGTTTTAGGATATTTTATTTGAATCTGCACTTTAAATAGAAAATTACTTTTCATAATATACAGGGGGAAAATTAATAATATTCCTACAAACTTATTCAGTCCTATTGTTGAAGAACGTATAACTTCAATAATAATTATTTCTTATTCGATATCCAAACGCAAGAAATATATTATATTATACATTTTTATTAGAATTTGAAACCTTGTTATTTGTGTAACTATAAGTGTGACACCTCTGACTATGCAAAAAGTTATATCTAGTCTGCTCAATAAGCATAGCAGGGTGAAAAACAGGGCTGCACTTAGATAATAAATTAATAATCATACACATACTCAAATACGGTTAAACACATAAAATAGTTACAGCACGTTATTGCATCTCATAAAAACCTATATTTTGCATAGGTATATTACATATTATTGTAGATACATATTAATGTAACGAGGAGCTGTATTTAAGAATGATAGATATAGAAAATAATAATATGGTGTAAATAGTAGATATGTTGCCCTCGGTGACTCTGACACACACTGTAGTTGATTTTTTTAGATTAGGGACATAGATAGGTTCATATTAAATTTTAAGCACGTTGAGAATTTATCTTGCTGAGTTTTTCGGCGTCATAATTTAAATATGAACACATGTGTTTTGACTTTTGACATACCTACCCACTCAAATTGAAATTAGCAAAATATTATAAATAGATAGGTTATTTATTATTCTTATAATTTTTTATATTAAAAAACTATGTAAGGATAGTACATTGATATAAATAGCTATTAAAGTTAGCAATGTATATACAAAACGAATTACTCTCATGTACAATGTGTTAGTCAATTATAGTGCAATTATTAACACTACACGCAATATAAAGAACAACTACATCCCTGTAACGACTTATCGGGAGGTTATTAATCTTCTCCCTTGGGAAACCATCGACGCTTAGCCGCCTCTGTCCATATCGCTTCGTATTTTTACACAATATATCTATAAATACATACTCAATAACTAATTACATTCGCCTGAGTCTTGCTAAATATATTATACGTAAGATTATAGTAGATATTGTTATAATTATTTCCCAAAATATTAAAAAAAAACAACATTCATACTTATAGTTCATATTTTAAGATATGTAATTACTATCTCTATCTAAGAAGAACTAAATAAACAACTGAGTAAATATCACCTATAATAAAACATTGAGATCTAGGTACATAATAGTTTGAAATAAATGTACCTACTTTTCAATCTCATATTATTTATAGACATGAAACAAATCTAAAAGCAATTTAAACAATGTCTACGCCTATTATACCTATCTTTCTTTCAACCAAACCGTTTAAGATATTATAGTTACGAAGATAGACAATTTCTATAATGATGAAGTTCCAACATACAAATAGTCAAAATAAACTCTAAAAGAAGGGTGTAAGAATCATTTTAGTAAGTTATATTGGACGTAATGTACTAAGGGCGGGCCGCCCAAACGTTTAGCACCGTTTAACTTGAGCCTAGAGGTGGTTGAGTGACACACCCACGAGGGAGAGCTTTACCTCTAATATTTCTAATACCTACTGAAAACTTTCAAGGAAAACGCCTTTCAAATTATCGTAGAACGAAAATATATCATATGAATTTTACAGTATATTTATAAAATTCAAAGGAAAATTCATTCAACACTAGGCAACATATTTTTTCTTTCCGGTTTTAATCTTTATGTCAGTTTAACGTTAGTCAAATTGCAGGCAATGGTGTTAAAATTAATGGGATGTTAAAATATGCTAAATGCAAATAAACATGATATAAAAGAAGCAGAGCATTTCAGTTTCATATGAACATCTTGATATACGAATTTTGTAAACACACAAATATAAAACCCAGCAACAATTTATGCCGTTTCTGTCACGATACAATAATCTAATTTTAATATAAAAAAAAAAAATAAAAAAAAAATTTCTTTATTTGTTTCAAAAAAAAATTTTTACATAACATATTTAAAACATATTTAAAAGTAGAAACATTCACCTACGCTAGCTCGTCTCCGTTTTCATGTTCTGAATACCAAATCAAAACGGGAAGCGAACGAGGCCATATTGCTCTTAGTAAGCAGTAAGCACCCTTTAATGGAAGGAGAATAAAATATACCTCTCTGATTAAATTTGAATGGAGTGATAATGAATCACGATGAAAAATTATTCAAAATCGGGAATGTAAAAGGAAAATTGTTTTAATGTTACAATCTCGTTTGGAGATTAGGTATCTATTATCGTGTGAGATCTTTGACTCGAAATATTGTACGTTAACACGGTAAAAAGGGCTTTATGATGTTCAAGTAGTAGGTAGTAGTAGTTAAACGTTCATCAAAGTGATTTCCACAACTTGACAAAGTGAATGTTACATATAAAAGTAGGTATAACTTATATAACTATATTATTATGTTCCGTTTATCTACTATGCGACGACTAATATTCTGGTGGCACACAATAAGTAAATAGCAGAATAAAAGTTTAAGTTCGACTCTACATTTTAATTTATGTTCTACAATAAGTTATGCCTGCCTATACCTACACATTCTACATTATAATGATGTGCCTGATCGTACAAATTCTATATTCTTTGACTCTCATTGCTCGAAATTGTATAGGTTTTCTCTCTTTCTTTTTAAAGGGATGGAAGGTGTCCTAATAATATCGACTTATTGCCCCATTGTACGCTGACGGAAGCGAAAGTATCAGTGGAACTACCTAAATCCTAATAAACCCAATAAAATATAGAAATCCTTTACATAAAAACCACAGTAAAAATAACTTGCTTCATTAGTAACCGTTACATTTAATATTTATATATATATATTTTATACACATTTCGCCGTCTTTCGCTTAATAGGTTTCTTCAAAGCAAAGCAGTGAGTTCGTGTTACAAATCCTCAATTAGCAGCATACAGTTCAGTTTATGCCAGCGCGCGTTTAAATTCGTTAGGAGTGGGGTAATGTTGTATTCGTTCGTGGCTTGATCAAAGAATAACTTGGGAATTAAACAGATGCGCAATTCTTGGAAGTTTATATAATTAATAATCAAAATATTCGTATCCTGGGCTATATCTTTTGTTTGTTTTGTTACTTACATGAGTAAGCTATGTAAATAGTAATGAAATATTCCAATAAATTGAAAAAATGAAAAATTAATTAACCATTTATATGTCTACCTGGCTCCGACATTGTTGCACAAACACAGAATAATAATTTAATGTTTAAGTAAGTATTTTTAATAATTCAGTATATGTACTTATATAAGCATTTAAAAATGAACTGTAATACCCAATCTTTATTATAAATTATTACACCAAAAATATCTCAATAACGACGATGTACCTACTTATTTATTTCGCCATTTAAAAGTGCCATAGTGCGAACATGATTCTAAACTAACACGTCTGCCGTTCATTTATTCTGTGTGCCTAACATCAATTGCGTATGTGAGTTGCGTAGCGCGCTAAGTGGATCTCCATTTTAACTCCTGAAACAAGCCGATCGGAGCTTTCAGTGGATCTCGACATTTGCATGATTGCCATTACACTGATTACCTCGACACTTCGACCCCCTGCTACAAAAAGCGTTATAAATGTATGTAAATTATCCTTTTACTTTGAGTACTGATGATTTTATCAATTATACGAATAGTTATGTAATGCCTTAATGTAAATCTTTATGTATTTAATGGTGTTATATTTTTTTAGTCTAGGTAGAGTACCTAAATGCAAAGCTTCAAATAAAAAATGGTATTAAAATAATAAAAACCCCGACAAGAACACGGATACATATCTTAATATAATCTAAAAAGAGTTATAAATAAACAGAATATTACTGAACATAATACTTCTATTAATTATTATTAATATATTATTAATAGTTGCTTCGGTAAGTAAAATAATAAAAAAGACATTTATTCAAGAGGATTACCTAAAAATTTCCTTAAACAAACTTCACATCGCAAAGTAAGTTCACAGATTTTAATAGTCCACCCTCTCCCCCCTCCTTCCCCCACCGAAAAGTGCTTCAGAAGTGTCGTTTATGTACTCAAAGCATATGCAAATGGATGTTTTAAAATTTTAGGGAGCGAATGCCGCGTTAGTCCCTCTAGCACTTGCGAAAATCAAAATGTAAATGTACCCTTTTATGTTTACAAATCATGTAAATAAAGCGTTCGTTTTATTGACTTTACCCTGCCCTAAAGGCAATTCAAATTACTGAAGTGGAGACACATTTATTTTGACACCAGACTCCAGAGCGCAAAGAGGAAATAAAAACAGCACTTTGAGGTTGAATTTAATATCTATTGCATTATTAGTCATATCTTATGATGCGTTTATAATTAACTAGCGACCCGCCCCGGCTTCGCACGGGTGCAATGCTGATGCCTGATACTAAATACACTACAGAAAAACGTGGAAAAACTGTGAACGTTGTATATAAAAACATAGCGGCCCGCTCCGGCTTCGCACGGGTATAAAATATATAGCCGGGCGGCCGGCCGGTACCGCCGCAAACGCTACGTCCCGCAATTTTTAAATCTGTAATATCTTCGAAAATATGACAAAAAAAAGTTATTGTGGGTTATCCATAAGAGATAGACATATACCATCGCCGACTTTTCTGTAGACCTTTTCAATGTGTATAATACTTAGTACATTATTTTGATAAAACTCGTAGGGTTCAGCCTGCGTTTGCAATGTAAGCGGAAAAAATGGAATTTTTCACGACATCACATTAGAAACCTCAAAAATAACAGTACTTCTCCACTATTTAATGGATGTTATTATACATATAAACCTTCCTCTTGAATCACTCTATCTATTAAAAAAAACCGCATAAAAATCCGTTGCGTAGTTTCAAAGATTTAAGCGTACAAAGGGACATAGGGACATAGGGACATAATGACATAGGGACAGAGAAAGCGACTTTGTTTTATACTATGTAGTGATTATGTTTCTTTAGAAGTAAATCAATCTAAGTTGCATTAAAATAAATTCAAGTTTTTCCTTCTAAATACAATAATACCTATGTTGATTTATAAAATAGATTTATTTTACATTCATTCGTTAAACAATCACACTCCGTATTTGCCATTATAATGAATAAAATATGTACCTACCGAAGAGGACTAATTTTATTTTATAAGCCAATTTTATATTGTTATTTTTTTATATAAATATCTGTTTATTCTGTTCACCATAATATACAGACACAAATGGAGCTACAGTCAAGCACGATATAGAGACGTTAAAAATGACGAAACTAGGTAAGTACCTATAACTAATAACGTTGTTATTTAGTCTATATTATGCGTTACAGTGTCGATTGCAACACTCTTAAATAGTGGATAACCTATCATTATGTTTGAGTGTAATTAAGTGTAACACCTAATACATAATACAGCTGACTAGAATAGCGCGACAACGTGGTGAATAACTTAACACTTAACTGTATTGCAGTTTAACTGTTGCACTCTACTTAAGTCAGGCATGAAGAAATACACAATTTATAGCTATTGAAAGCATATAATAATACCGAGGAGTACCTACACGATGTAATAAGATAATGCAAATTAATTTTTAACAAGATTCGCTGCGATTGTGGTAAGCTTGCTCTCTGGGATAAAAAGGTACATAATATAGAGTCACATGTGAACAACATTTTAAGACACATGAAAGGATCAATAAAACGATTTCGTATTTGAATAAATGCAGTTTATTATTTATTTATTTCGCAGTAATTGCTAGAAATATACTTTTAATAATTATGAATACCTTAAAAATGTGATGCCTTATGTTTCTTCTTATTTAACAGAAATAGGAACAATTGCTATCTCCATCATTATTAATTCTCTACGCTAAATCACTATTTATAAGAACAACTCAAATATAAACTATTTTCGTATCGATCCCAACCAGGTTATATGAATGTGCAAACCAGTGGAGCAAAGCGGCTATGTGACAATTATAATGGTGCTCTAAGTCCACGGAAGGTGCCGCTTCGTTGCCCGTGCGCCGATCGCGCGACTCTCTCAGGAGATTAAGTTACGCACAGCTATGCGGAGATCTTTGGCTAATGTTGTGAGATAATAAGGATTCAATTTTAATATTTTTATAGCATTATATTTTAGAAGACATTTAAATAAATAAAAAAAACTCATAAGACAATGTCAGTAGAAATACGAATCTATTTTTCGCTTATTTCACTTCGTAACTATCTGTGTGATTTGCATAATTTTTAGATATACAATTGTGTTTAAAGTAATATTTGTGTTCATAGCAAATTATATTTACATAATTATTAAATTTTATTCTGTAGCAAAATATGAACGGTGTTATTTTTATTCAAATTAGGTATTTACACGTGGGTCTGCGACGTGGCGTTCCCCTCCGTTATACGCTTGAAATCACGTGATATTTGTTAAAATTTTAAACAATTAAAGTAATTAATTGTAAATTGTTGCTTTTATTTTTAGCCTCATATTTTTCACAGACTTTCTTTATTACAAAAAAGATTTAGTTATATTTGAGATACCGTTAGGATATCAAAAAATATAGAGTTATTCTTTTACAAGAGACATCTTAGTCATCTAGTTTTACACCATCTCTTTGCTACTTAGACTAGTCTTAGCCACATATCTGGATTCTATACAACTATACAACAGTATCAGGGCTGTCTAACTAAATGAATGGGAAAATAACTTATACTACAGAATCGTAACTTACACTACACCTATCGTCTTATTATAAGAGGCTCGACAGTATCTTCCATCACATTATCTTTCTTGAACTTTTCCTTTAACCAAGGAACACAGTATCTACCTATATACGAAATGAACAAGGAAGACTTATGTTAAGAGGAACAGATTTCTTCTAACATAAATCATTAATATGTTTCTGACATAAACCATTGTTGTGATTCTAACTTCTTAATTCTTCTTCTTCGTAGCTAAAACACGCCACAATGTTAGAGTACAAACAAATTATTCGAGTCAGATATACATAGCTAACTCCTTACCATCTCCCTTACGAGTTACTATAGTTAGTACACTCTATAGGCTTATTCAGCCCTAATGCACAGGATCAGTGAACAGAGCTCGGCTCCCGCGCACCCGGACGCGATCACATACCCGGTTAAACATCGATAAACATGGCGACGGATTAAATGTTCACCGCAAACATAATACCGTACAAAAAGATCCACAAAAACTGTAACAGACACGACTTTAAATCGACCAATCGTCCCTAATTAACGCGCGTCGTGTGTTCTCTTCAAAATTGACAGATATTAATTGGGATTTATTTATATTTATGGGATACTAAACGCTAAATTAATAAATTTTAACGGAATAAAAGATTTAATCATTTTATTATTTAACGCTTCGCTGATTTTATAGCGAGCGTGTTGTGAGTTGTGACCACGTTTTTAATGGATCTTAACGAAAAAAAAATCTGTCAATGTAGAAAGCTTCAAGCAAATTTCACGCTTTGATAATAATAGATGAAATTCAAACTCCAACATCTGCAATTTATTTTCTCTAATCAATATTTTCAACACATTTTTCATTTATTAACTGTTCAGCTTTTTCCTTAAAACCACACTGTATAGAGTCTTTTACTCTTTTTTGAGCTTACAGTTTCTGTCATCAATAATCTGAACACAATACAAGAATATTCTAAGATATCACGTAAACCAGCGTAGGTATAATTATCAGGGCATAACTCAATTTTCTAATAAACTTTCTTAACACAGGTATCGTGTTAATTTTGCAATGAATATTATGTATGCCGAGGACTTTTACATTATATGTGTGGTTGTGGTCGTTTCGGATCGCTGGGTAAACGGACGGTAATCTCGACTAAACACTGATCAACTGCCGGCCTACCGCTTAATGTGCTGTGCTTAGGTGTTCTACAAGTCGCAGGTTCGATTCTGAGTTGAGCAATTTTTTTTTACTCAAAATCTTCATCAATTCATAACTTCCAGGATACGCGACGAAGTCAATTTAAGAAGTTATTAATGTTTTCAATTCGTTCGTAAAAACATTTTTGTTTTTAAGTTTCGGTACTCTTGTCTAGCTAACAATCTTACTAATTACTTTCCGGATTCATCATCACATGTAATTAATTCAATTTAAAACGCAATTAATATTTTTATTTAAAAACAAAATCTGTTAGTAATTTAGAACAATTATTGCACACCATTTTTCGGTAAAAACATTATTTGCATACTATTTAACATCTTTATACTAATGAATAATTTAATAATTATCTTTTCTTATTGCATTGTTTGACGAGATTTATAGGCGAGACGAAACGCCACTGTTACGGTTTTGTTATATGTAGTTATGAGTCTTTATGAAATAATATTGTTATGATTTTTGCATTCATTCGTCATTCACTGAAGTTAATAGTAATGAGAACAACAATCATCGAAAGGTATGTATGTTTGAAAAAGTCATTAATATTATAATGCAAAATTAATTTAATTGAACAACAATTAAAATATACGCCGTCATAAAACGCTTTGTTGCGTATCAAAAAACTTTTTATTGCTCACATGCTGCCGTCTAACCCGTAATGTTTTATATTTTAAATATTTTAGCATCGCAAATAGGTACTTAATTACCACGTTAAAAGCAAAAACAATGCATATGTTAGTGTCGGAATGTGTGTACGGTCATAAATGATTTTATATGCTAAATTAAAAAGCAAAATGAGTACTTGCTATTTTTATACTTCCTCCTGAGACGCGATACATTATTTAAATTATAATTTCCCACTTTTATAAGCCGGTTTTAAATTGTAAAGCGTGATTAAGACTCATAAGTTTTGTGTGAAAACTTTGATAGGGTGAGAAATTGAAGCCCTGTGTTTTATAAACAGGTCGTTGTTAAATGCTTACTAGCACTCGTAAGAAATGTACCACCTATTTTTATAAGAAATATGAAAATAACTCTTTAAAGAATTTAGGATTTAATTATCTTTTAAATCTCAATTATAATATTTATTCTTTATCTCTATTTTTTATATAAAAACTGTTTCTATGCACACTCACCTACCGACATTTTTCTTAAACAATTCATTTTAATTGGATATTTTACGTCTTTTCTGCATATAAAATAAAAAAGGACTATAAATAAATTGTCTTCCACAGTTCGTTATTTCCTGCACAAATCGTATAAAATCTAACACAAAAAATAAATGGCATTAAATAAAATACAGAGTGAAGCTACTTGCGAGCAATTGTAAATCGATATTACGGAGTTAAACTATTGGTTATTATATCGTTGACGGGTAAGACGAGCCGTCGTGCGGCTACCTCACCTCACTCGCTCACGGGACATGCGACACCTATGTTAAAATCTCGATAATACACTTTTTATTAACAAAAACTCGGCAATCAATACCACCTAATTGTCACTTTTTGTGACTGTCACAGAACGCGCTGGTTTCGTACGTCAATATGAATAGGAACAGTAGCTTTACATTTTTTGTTTTCTGTTTTAGCTTCAAAGAAAATAGGCACATAGAATTTGAGATATGCAGCGTTTTTTTTTGCTCATACACAGAAAAATATATTTACGACTGCTATTAACGGAGATCGATGTTAGTGCTAATAAATAACTTCAGCACCTAGAAAATCGTATCGCAGCCATCAAGGTATTTGATAAGGAGAAGACAAAAACAATACTCAAAGATGCATGAAGTGAGAAAATGGAAACATCAACAGGATATCGTTTTATGCGAATCCAAAAAAAAAGAGAATAGTAAATCGATGTTTGTCTAAGACGGTTCTTGTAATGAAGTATGCAATATTTCTAGTTACCAGGCTCATAATAAATTAGCCATTCAATTGCGTTCTTATACGTGCGTTCTTATACTTGTACGTCGATTGTGTGATCTAGAACCTTCCTCGAGCTTTCCATGGGTTAAAACACGCTTTTGAGTGATAGCGAACACTGAACAGAGACGCGACGGACGACTTTGTTTTATAATATGAAGTGATAAAGTTATCGTCTTCTAATATCTGTATATGTAGTAGGTAGTTTTATTACATTAAAACTTCAAAGAACTCCATTTAAGATCGTTTGTACGAATCAAATATTAATTTCAACAAATGTGCTTAAGCTGAACATAAATCATATTAAACTCCTTCAAATATTTACAGCGCTTTTCAACACTTATGATTAATTAATACGATTTATTTATGCAAATAGTGTTACACGCAAGCCAGCTCAAATTACCTTCTGAAAATAGTAATCGTTTGCCTGAAACATTGTTATACCCAAATATATGTATGTATTTAGATCTACATTACGATAATTATAATTGTTAATGTTTCTCGTTCACTCAATTATATTAAATGGAGTGAATGTTAGCCGTTTCCCGCTTCGAAACAATAACGCTAATCGGATGGCAACATCTTGCGAACAATGGCAAGCATAGCTGCTATGAACACCATGAGTTTCAATTATTTTGGTTCAAACAATTTGCAAGTGTCAACAATAATTAAATAAGACAGTTCAATTAAATTTGTCTTGTTAGAAGTCAAAACAAAAGAAGTAGATATAGTTCTTCATTACTTTATTACGAATTGGTGTAGTGAAATGTGCCTTGGTAAAATAGTTTTCTTTTCTATGGACTATGCAACTCAAACCAAGCTCTATCAAATATATTATTACCGTGAAAGCTTGTAATTTCTTTGAAGGTCACTTTAATTTACTTACATATACAATTCTTATAATCAATAACAGTAAAATAATAATACTGTACCTATTAAATTTCTTTTCGTATATCATAGGGCAATTTTATTTTTGGTGTGTAATTTACAACGTAGACGGTAGAGCAAGCACTAAAATCTCTATCATTGATGTATTATATAAAATATTAATACGTTATTATGATAGAATATAAATTTTGGAAAATATAAAAGCTATTCCCCAAAGGCAACAAAAATATAGTCATGATACAGTTTTTAACCGACTTCTCACGAAGTTGTTATACTGTTAACCTAACCACCTGTAAGCGACGCACTCATAATACTTTAAAAAATTAAAAGTTATTGTATTATGAAAACTGTGAGAATGTATAATTAGATAAGTGGGATAAACGGAACTAAGTAGACATTGCTTTTAATGAAAGTAAGCATTGTTCTTTGGTGAAATATTTGTAGCTACGTTATGTAGCATGTTATCTTTTTTTGATATTTCGTAAGTAGGTGCACTTTTTGATTGTCACTAAATAAAAGTTTAACGTTTATTAACTGATTTGTTCGAGAATATTCATCCTGGATAGGAGTAAATTAGTTATTGCGTGATAGAGTACCGATCTATTACTTAATTATTGTGTATGAACCACCACAAAGCTCTTTTCAATAACAATTGTATAATAATTCATAATTCTAGGTAAGCTTCTAAATCAATAATTTTATAAACACTTTGTAATTATGTTTTAAATATAATTATTTATGATACAATGATGGTCTGACCTTTCATCCTCACCAGAAAAGGGTGCTCAACTGACTATGACTAGGTATGTCACAAAAAAGCTAACGAAAGTAGGCAATATGTCGCCCGAAAAAACATTATTAGGTAAACATAAACAAACATTAGTTCCACAATTCAGGGCATAGCTTGGGCCCATCGAAAATTAGTTTCGGACAAGTTCCACGGGAGCACGCCCCTTCGCCGTCATATGCTCGCTTAATGAGTTAACTCGCAGCAAAAAATATGTTCGACTATCTTCACAATACGGCGCATGACTCGCCTCTCTGCGATCAATTATTAATAAAAAGCGGGCCGCTTCATTGAAAGGGCGATT
Organism: Colias behrii; assembly: GCA_029959065.1. Lineage (NCBI taxonomy): Eukaryota > Metazoa > Arthropoda > Insecta > Lepidoptera > Pieridae > Colias > Colias behrii. Next base: position 5,012,932 of record JARWMC010000002.1, read on the forward strand.
AGCTCAATATTTATATGGAATATTCGGTATCAACGACGCTTTGTGTCCATAATTCGGTGGGTCATGACTAAGCGCGTTTGAACCAACGCCGACCAACGCATAGACCAACTGGCTGTGCAGAACTTATACCATTACTCTTTTTTAAGGTATATTTTTTTTATTTGTTGTGAAATACTTTTATTAATAAATAATTAATAATTATGTATACTATTTTGATGACTTATCTATAAGCAGCTGACTTTATGTAGTTTTATCTACGTGAATTTTTTTATAATTAGTTTAAAGAAACACCAAAACATTGAACAGTTCATTTGCAACATACGAGATAAAAAATACCGATTGTCTCGGTCTGGTAGAGCACAGACAGTTGCTTCAGCAACTTGTCCATAAAGAAAGAACGATCTAACGGAGGAAATTGTAAAACATGGGACTTTTCCTACTTACAATGTATTATTGTTGAAACTTAGAAAATTAACCATTTTCTATTTTATCTTGTATGTTATACGGCTTTTTACTTATTATCTAACCTAACGTAAAAACGTAATAAATAACAATTAACATACCTTCTACTGCTAAATTACGTTTTTACTTTACGTATGTTTGTTTGTAGTTTGCCCACTTAACATTGATTGTTTCAGAGAAATCATTGTGATGAGTAAACACGGGTAGAGTACAAGAAAAGATCATAACAAAATGTAAACATGAAGAAAAAAATAAATTGTGTTATTCTTAAAATTACCATGAATAATTAATTTATTGCAGATCTCTACAGTCGCTGGATTTCGTCATTATAACTCCTCACATGATTATAAAATGCCTTACCATATAGGTATATAAAATGTTTTCCAAGCGTATCTAATGATTTTTTTGTGTAAATAGTTGATTGTTTTATTTCTATCACAATTATGCTCAATTAAGCGGAATAAACACGTATACATTCTCCCTCATTGTGAAAACAATGTAAGAAGGTTAGAGAAGAGTTTATTTGGAAAAAAAATAATGAGTAATTAATGAGCGATTACTGCGTTTCCGTATATTTTATGAGCATTCAAAGCGGTTTTGCATCCACAATTGCTTGGACTTTGATTCCTCAGAGAGGGTAGACAATAGAGGTACAAAAGTTTATCGCGGGCCGCGGCAGCTCTATTTTTTCCTGTAGGCCACCAAGCTTGCCCCATTGATGGTACTACCGAATTGATTTGCCGTCTATTCTATTAGAATTCTTGCCGTGAAAGAAGCTACTATGAAGCCCGAATTTATTTAATCTGATTCAATTCATCATACATCAATCAAAGATGAGCCGACGCTCGCTCAGTAGCAAATGGCTTGTTTTGTAATCTAGTAATACCTATGTTTCGTAATTCAATGTTATTACTGTTTTTGCGCGTTTGAATTGTGAATGTAAAAATTTCTAATTAGTATTTTGTAACGTTTGTGTGCATTTAAAAATAGAAACAACTAAGTGCTAGTTTGTGTTCTATTCCATATCTATGAATTGATAATAGTTGTAGTACGCACCACTTATTCTAAATTTTATGTTATCTTTTATATTGCTAAATATATTTCAAAATATTTATATGTATAGCGAAATATTTATAAAACTTCTTGGTTCTCAGCAAATAATAAAAAAAACATTTGTCGATAAAAGCTATAACTTTATTGATAAATGATTAATTAAAAACAAAGGCAGCTGTAATGAAAATTTTCTCCGTAAAATTGCTAATGAAAAGGCCTTTTCACGAGCCCTGGCGCCGACCGCCATGCAAATGTGCCGCTTAATGATGCGAGAAGTCACGGCACACCACTATACTAGGTATATACAGAAAACAAAAAGCTGCCTAGAGACAAGTTCAGAACAATGTTATGCAAAATTGTAATTAAATATGACCAGGTTTACATAGACTGTACATACCTACTTATATATTTTTACATGTAGGTACCTAGATAGCTATAGCAGTACTGTTTAATGTCGTCGTTATTTCTATCTTGTCATTAAATAAATAAATAGAAAATAGACAGAGTTTCTTTACATTTGAAAGGTAATGTCTCTTTTATGGAGTTATTCAACATAATAAGAAAAAAAACCTATGAAGTAAGAACATTCGATCGTTTTGGGAACGTCGATGCACTTGACAAATAAATAATCTTAAAAATTTAATTTGATAAACTATTTTACGCACTACTGTTACATATAATTTCATAATTCGATATAAGCTACAAGACACGGTTTTACAATGAAGACAGTAAGCTATGCGTTATTCAGTAACAATATAAAATTTATCAACGTCACGATTAAGACATTCAAAAGTGTCTCTGGAGACAACTCATCAAGCTTGAAGGGGAAGATTATAGCATGAAAGAGCTCAACAATACTCTTTTAATTTGTCATTATGCAGCAATAAAAACATCATAAATGAGAGCTACAAAAAAGTTCAGGGCTAACAAAAACCGCGCGCTGGGGCGAAATTCGCAAATCATGCCGACATAATGATGGCCGCTTGAAAAAAATTTAAATATCAAAAGGCCGGACGGGGCACGGTAATGGTTTAAAGTCATTTGTCATTCGAGTCATCCGTGAATCAGAAATGAAAACGGTAGCCATCGGCTCCGCTTCCATTACGCGGCTGACGACTCCGCGCTCGATTACAATTTCGGAGGTCCATTTTCCAATTATAGAAGTACATTTATTTTTGACGTGATAACGTCTTTAAAATCGTTTTAGTCGGGTGACATGTTCAGAAACTTGTGTCACACCAAAACCTCACGAGCGCGATCGCAGGTATAACGAGAGAGAGACGGACCGATCTCCCGTCTCATCTCGAGCGCTGCCACTGCATTATGTTATCACGTAAACATCTCGATCGTAAACCTACTTTACAAACAACCAATTTTTTTTTACTAACTCCCATGACTTTGTTCGCATTTTCATAACACTTTGACACCCTGTCTTCACTTTCTCTCATATAGCCTGTCTATTTTAGGCAATAATCTATATTATCTCGCTAAATGTTTAGTTTGTTTTTTTTTTTTTAGTTTATGGGCGGTGGTGACCACTTAACATCAGTAGGCGTAGTCTCGACACATCAGTCGACATCGATCTCGACCGAAATCGGTCGGTAACTAACGATTTTCAGTAACTATAGTATGGACCTAAAAAATTTAGTGTTGTTTTTCCAAGAAATTTACCTTGATATTATGGAATATATAGTAAATTAAAATTAGTTACATAAATTTTTCGCATTATTACAAATACAATTGCATGTGAATAAAGCACATGTTATGCACAAAAAACATGGCAGTTAATTTAATTTTAATCAAATTCGATATTTTTTTATATCAATCGTTTAATTAATGTTCTATTTATTACATATTCATGGAATCAAAAATTCCATGTATGGCAATCTCCTTATTTACTTTTTTGACATTTAACATCAATCAATCAAAATAATATTTCTATCAAAATAAATATAAATTTTGTGTTTTCAAGAGGACAATTTTTAATTATGTTCTTAAAAATCCTATAAATCTATGGGATAACAAATATCCTAAGAAAATATCAATCTGCGTTATGTTTTTATATAGTTAAAGCTATTAGTTTTAGTTTAGTAATATTTTGTTATTTGTGAAGTGCAATAAAATTCTAATCAAAAGACTCTAAAAGCTCTACAAGATAATTCTGCTCAATTCGAAGCCTTTCGAGAAATCTTTAAGACATTATAGAAACGGACGGAACTAAAACTAAGGACGGAACGGATAATTTGTATCACTTGTATTTTTAGCTTGTATTATTACATACATATATTATATTATGTGCATCATTGTATATTTTATTACAGTTAATAAGCAAAGGATGAATATATGCAATTGATTTAGCGGTTCACGGGTAATTATTTATGTGTTAAATATAAATATTTATCTATAAATTTTATAATTTACAGATGAACAAGTTACTAGAATTATGTTGATGAGAGATGATGGTTTTGAGCCAAATTTTCAACTACGCTATTATAAACTGTTAAATTAAATTTTTCTAATAAATTTTTTTCTTAATTCGATCGTTTTTTATTTGTATTCATCTGTATAATTTTATTATCCTAGAAGTTCAGAAAGAAATTAATCGAATATGAATGCAATAATTTAGGCTGAATAAATGCAGACAGCAGTACACTACATATTTTAACATTTATTTAATATAATATAAGAGGCTTCTTAACATTTTCAATAAAATTTTGAAACCATCTTAAAAATAAAACGTTATTTGTTTATTTTATTTTAATTGCAATAACATTAAATAAGAGAAAACAATATTGCGTTAAATCATGTAGCATCGGAAGTGTGAAATATTGAGATTTATTAATTGAGATTTATTAATGCCTAGAAAACATCCGAAATGACAATTGGAATTAAAAATACAATCTTAAAGCATATCATAATCATAATCATAATCAAGGCGTAGGGATGTGACGACCCCATCGCCCACGGTTGGAATATCTGTTGTCTACGTGACAACAGATATTCCACCCGTGCAATCAGTCAACCCGCAGGACACCTTGTGGCGTGGTGTCGGGGAGTAGCGACCCCGCGGGAACCGAGTGCTCCCGGGGGAGGCCCCTGTCTTCATCTCCGGCTCGCCTTCACCGGCCGGTCGGAGTGAAGCCTGACGAGGACAGGACCCCCACCTCTGGCTTGCCTTAACCGGCCAGCCAGAGTGGAGTCGCGAGAGCTTTTAGCTCGAAGGGTGGATGCGAATCATAAGTGGCGAGTGGGCACGTGATGCTGGACCCTCAGGGAGCGCGTGATCGTCGTTTAAAGTCCAGGGACGCCTCTCCACCCTTAGCTGCTCACAATATGTTGCCCCCTTGTCGCACTATTGCAGCGACTTATTTCGGGGGCCCATACAGTGAGAGGGCGAGTCACCACCTGCCAACATATTTTTACTTTCTTTTAGTAGAAAGGCAGGTGCCATAGTTTCCCATAGTCCCCAATACCAGTCCATTTAGCATCCCAATCCATTGCCCAGTTATTAAATTTCCATACCCTGCAATAGTCCTACATCGGCCGCGGACTGCCTAGGACTGTATCTCTATATAGTGCAGTCATGGGCAGGCTGCGGCTGGTGTCCCACAACACATTAAAATTCTCGAAAGGGCCTCTGCGTGTTGGATCCGTGTCCCCACGTAAGCCTTCCAAAGATCCGGGTACCGTCCTTCTGGTGGTACCCGAGTATTATGGAAATGAGAATCATAATCATAATCATTTATTCACCATAAATATAAAATTTAATACATAGAAATCATTATCTTAAATTAATTAAACATAAACATAAAAAAAAATGCAACGATATTATAATAGGACCTGATGAAAGATAATATGACCTGCAGGCCTACACTAAGACAGCTTGTATCGTAGGCCTGCAACCCTTCCTGATTGCAGATAAGGTAAGTAGTGCTCATTATATAATAGGTATTAAAAAATTATCTGATAATTTTAATCAAAATTATTTATACATAAAGATTATATTATTAAAATTAAATTAAATTTACATTTTTATTTATTAATTTATAAACTAAATGAAATCTGCGCCTATATTAACGCCTTTATTTATAAGTGTGTAACTATGTGAGAGTGTGTGTGTGTGTGTTTGTGCGTGTGTTGTGTGTGCGTGCGTGTGTGTTTGTGTGTGTGTGTGTGTGTGTGTGTGTGCGATTTGTGGCAAGACTGAGAAAATAACATGGATCAGACTATAACTTTAAGCATTTGCTCAATTGCTTCATAATCATACTCAATCAACCAGTTTCGTATGGCACTGTTGGCATCTCTTATGGACATCGAAGGCAGAGCTACAATATCTTTGGCCATTCTGTTGTACATGAGAGGTCCAAGAAATGCTTGCTGGCGTTGAGCAAGTTTAGTGCTTGTTTTGGGCTGAGAGAAGACTTTATCTTTCCTTCTTTTACTTATAGTGTTAGAACTGATTAATCGGTGCTGATTTAAGAGAATTTTATGAATAAAGAGTTGTCTTACAGTTAGTACCCCACATTCAGCGAATAACTCTGATGTACCAAAATAAAAAGGCCTGGAAATAGCGACTTTCAATACCGCTCTTTGAGCCCGTTCCAGAATTAACATATTGGTACTTGGAGCACCTCCCCAAGAACTGCAGCAATAGGTTAGTAGTGGCTTACAGAGTGCATTGTAGACTTAAATTATTAGGTCACAATCTGCGACTTCTCGGAGATTTTTAAAAACATAAATGAGCTTTCGAACTCTCTTACTGAGATACTCAATGTGAGGTTTCCAGCAGAATCTGCTGTCTAGGATAATTCCTAAGTACTTGATGGAGGTGACGCGTTCCAGTTCAGGACATGCACAGGAATATATTTGGCAGCTCAGATGTGCTCTTAATGAAATTTGCTCAGGACGATTACGCGTTTGGGAGAAAAGTATATACTTGGTCTTTGCTATATTAAGGGAGAGCTTATTATTCTGAAGCCAAGTAATTACTAGTTTTAATCCTTCCTCAGCATTTGACTGAGCCTCCTGCCAACTGTTCCCAGTGAATATTAGAGCTGTATCGTCAGCATAGGAGAAAATTTTACCTTGCTTCAAGGAGATATTAAAGAGGTCATTAACGTAGACCAGAAAGAGACTCGGGCCGAGTACACTGCCTTGAGGTACACCAAAGCTAACTTCCCGTTTTTCACTGATATAGCCACCAATTTTAGTTTTTTGTTTCCTGTTTGTCAGATAGTATAATATCCATAGAAATCTAAATAACAAGACACTAGAAGTCGTAAGCGCGCGTGACCTTGTCGCCACTCAGGTGACTTTCACATCACCAGCTGTGCCACCAGTGTGTTCGTCACAGTTCAGTTGCTCTGGAGACGTATGTGTGTAAACATGGTGTGTTTCAGCATTTCCCATTGCGGAAATTCTTCCACAAGTTGTAATTATACTAATAAAGGAATAATATTTCATCGGTAAATATTTTTTTTTAGAAATAATGTCGTTTTTCCTTAAAATTATAGAATATTTACAAGTATTACGAGTGTCACCATAGTAATCGAAATAACAATGAATGACACAGTCGAGCATTCTTATTATCACGTTACACAAATTTCAACCTTATTGGAGCAAAAAGAAACAAAACGTCTCATATACTTAGGGATGTTATTCTAAAATAAACCGTAAATTCGTGCGTTAGGATACATATTAAAAAGCTTAATTTAATATTTAAGTTAGTTTTCACTAAAATCACGCTGTCCAATAAAAGGCATAGTTTACTTGTGTGTACTGTTTAGCTATCGGTTTAAATGTGTTGATTTTGGCGACAGCGGTTTTCATACGAATTATGACATTATAGCACTTCTATGTGTCTTGTTATTTAGATTTCTATGATAATATCTTTTTTATTATAAAATTATAATAATCTATAATTTTTCCGACATTATTAACCGTATCTACAAACCCACACAAACCGTAAGGCCCTTCTCCCATTACGATACTTCTAGAATACGATACTCGAGTAGAATAGGTACTAGTTAGATATTTGCTCGCTACCCGATGCTCGCATATTATGCGACTGAAAAATGACTAAATTCATCATTATTGTGCCTCGTTTTTGTAGACGGACGCTATGTCGAGCGATTCCAGTGACGACGTAAAAGTAGGAAGTAGGTACTGGATTCATCCATATATTGAAAAAAACATAAATTGTAGTTTTATAGATGCACGAGAACTACAACATGATGATAAGAATTTTTTATCTTTCTACCGAAGAGATACGCGCGAAACGCGACGCAAAACGACCAATTAAACTAGTCGCGGACGTGTAGGATACCGGTAGCGTAATGGGAGAAGGGCCTTCGAGATCTTGTCGAGATCAAACGTCGGTATCATAATGCTAGGCGTCCACTAGGCGGATCGGGCCGGGCCGCATCGCAACGCAAAAATACGCCGGCCTATGTTTTGTATGAAACATCGTCCATTAGCGACGGATCGGGTCGGGGCGGGCCGCAACGCATTGGCGGATATGGCTTCGCAGGCGGATTTCTGCCAGCGGTGCGCTGCGGCCCGCCCCGACCCGTCACCCATCTAGTGGACGCAGGCAGGCGGATGTGAGCGGCGAGCGTCTGTTAGATAAAATCCGCCTAGGCGGTCCGCCGCGCCCCGTACAGGTGGACGCAGGAGCAAACAGCGCGTCCATTAGAGACGGCCCGAACGATTGACAATGTCAAAGAATAATTTGTTTTGACAATATTCGAATGTGTTGCAAAGAAATGATTTTCCAAATCCATGAAATCTATATTTTATTTATTTTTCATATATCTACGGAATTGAAATAATGATGTTATTAATTTAGATAAAAATGCATTACTACAAGGCTATTATTATATAAATATTTTGACGCATTACGGAAAGTTTTGTGAAGAATAAAAATTATAAACAAATATGTATCCATTGTATACTTCCATCAAATTAGGGAGAGGTATTAAGCGACATCATTTTCATTGCTGAAGACGGGACTATAAATTAGTTATAAATATCAAATATTACCTTTTAAGTAACTAATACCTAAGTGACTAATTCTAGTGTATTAATTTCATTTTTATCTTGTATATAACAACAGCATGTGCATAATATAGTCAGATAAATTGAAAACCAGGGAGTTTTAGACTATACAAAAAAAAGGTACGTACAGTACTCCAAAATTAATAATGCACATGCAAATCTTCGCTAATTGTCGTATTTCCGAAAACACTCGAATCATTGAATCGTAAGAGCCCTCAACAATGCACTTGCATTTTACACCTTGTTCAAAAGAAATAGAAGTCAATTCACGGTCATACACAATCAAAAACAAATCGGGCGGTAGGTGACGGTAGCCTGCCAGTCAAAAAACTGAAAAATCCGTCAGTCGTCTTTAAATATTGGTGGTGACTGCACGTATTCTATCTGTGTGGAATTATATAGAGCTGCTATTACATACCCATCTTGGTTTTGTTTTGAAAGGTGAATTGAATTAATCGATGAAATGATTTACACAGGTGATGGCAGTAGGAAAAGTGAAAATGAAGAAGAGCTAAAATGTCAGAAATAAAGATAATCCCTGATTTTTATTTTTTTTATTATTTTTTTTTGTAAATGTCATAATATTGAAGAATGATCAGTACTTTAAATACTTTTGAGCTGAGATTTTAATGATTACATTTATATGGTTTAAATGTAAACCTGTGTGTGTTTGATAACAATATTTTATACAATATAAATGTTGTGTTATTTTAACCTTCTTTTCTTCCATCACTACACCAGCTTCAGTAAGACACTTTAAAAGTACTTTAAAATTTTCCAAGTAAATCAATCCAACAAAGATATATTCGCAATCGTGGGGTTATCTTCGCTATTTACTTGTACAAGAAATTATCGAAACAAAACCGTCACTTACAAATCAATATTAATCTCTTTTTGCACAAAACACATAATTTGACTAAATTATGCACGAAGAAAATGCATTTAACCACTCTATATAAATATCATCTTCGGAAGCTCCGGGAATATGACAGTTGCCGAACAGTGACGAAGATTTCTATGCGCATTATTACTTTTGGAGTACTGTAACTAAGTTGCATATACTTATGTATATATTTAAATTCTCATAAAAGGCGAGATAGAAATAAAAGAATATATTTATAAAAACGTATATTTACAATCCACATTGTACATTAGAAAGTTTATTCTACTAATCCATACACATTACTTATTTTTCCTCTTCTTAGTGTAAGTATCGACGGGCGGCAATCCACTGTCAAACTCGCTAGCTGTGTGCATCGAACTCTGTTTATTGGCTATTCTGTTTGCGAAAGCGCCCGGTTTCATTTTAGGGAATCTGTAAGGTATTTAATCACATTAACCAACTAGAACTATATATATAACTGTTTAATATGTATACCTACTCATATGTATTTAATGGTTATTGTTGCTCACTGTACCTTTTTTTTTTAACGTGATAACGTTTTTAAAATCGTTTTAGTCGGGTGACATGTTCAGAAACTTGTGTCACACCAAAACCTCACGAGCGCGATCGCAGGTATAACGAGAGAGAGACGGACCGATCTCCCGTCTCATCTCGAGCGCTGCCACCAATAAGACGTTATCACGTAAACATCTCGATCGTAAACCTACTTTACAAACAACCAATTTTTTTTTAAGTGGGGAAATCTTGCATAGATACCCACGGCTTCCGGGGAAAGGGCCGTGGGTTATGTCGGATTCCTACCGACCAAAACCCCACTGTATTCCGTCAAGCCGCATCAACGACGGGGCCACGGGTATAGGTAGAATTCGTCCGTGACCCCATCAGCAGCTGCCCGTCTCCAGGCCAACACAAACTATGAGCCCGCCAGCTCTGACCTCATGGGGCGGCGTGAGCGGAACACGTCTCACGCCACCTCATCTCACCGGACGATGGACTAAATCCCCGCTCCATCGCCCGGCGCCCCTCGTTAGGGAGGCTGGTTGCGGCCGCGTAAATCAGCAGCAACGCGACGACGACGCCCAATAGGACGACGGCGCCGGATCGGGTCCGCGTAAGGATCCCTCTCGCGAACCCGCTCCGCCTCCTCTTTCCGCGAGATTACGTCCTCGGAGAACGTGATCACCGCGCGCCAGGATCTGTCGCTGCCCACCATTGCGCGAACAATGGAGGGCTGAGAGAGATCTGACCCGACGACCGCGACCAAGCGTTGCTCACTGTACCTGCTTTACTTTACTAATTTATAAATCAATTATGTGACTACTGAGCACTAAATCTGTTTCCGAACCATAATACGAATAAAATTAACATTAATTCCTCTTCAAAATAGACAAACACAACATACCCAGGTCTCTTTTTCTGCTCATCATCCTTCACAGTCAATCTGTTCATAGGTTTTTCCCTCATTAGCTTAGGATCAGATCTCGCTCGTTTCGCAAGGGCCGCCGGCGTTTCGCGTAGCGCGAAGGCTTTTGCCGCGTGCCCTAAATGCAAGTGCCTTGCGTCTAGATAGGGCCTTACTTCGCGGGGATAGCCGGAGTAGAAACGCACCCAGGATGTGAACGCTATGGATGGAAATAGTATTTTTATTATACAAATTGCCAAAAGCTGCAATTGTCTCGCGTAGGGCGAAGGCTTTTGCCGTGGGCTCTAGATGTAAGTGCTTTGCGTCTAGATAGGGCCTTATGTCGTGAGGATAGGCGGAATAGAAACGCACCCAGTTCTTTAATATAATATAGTTCAAATTAGTAGGTAATTTTAATTGTAGTTTTTATGAGTATACTGCTCTTTTAATGTACACTTGAAATAAATATGTATATAAACATGGAATAAAAACAATAATGTTGAGGAAAATTTTGCGTGGAAACGGACCTGCGTTACTGTTTAAGAATCAACAAGATCCTACAGTTTGTAACATTTATATATTACAATATTAATTACATTAGTATAATGAAGACATTTGAAATTTAAATAAATAAAAAAATTATATTCCGTATACAAAAACAGTTCAGGATCTTGGATTATGATTACCTACATGAGTATAATATTATGTATCCATTTTTTTATATTATTTAAAACAGTTAAATATAATTTGTAATAAACACTTCAACCCTATGCTTTTAAAGTTAATATAAATAAATAAAAGTTAATACAATACAATGAACGAGTGCGCGTTATGCTTCAGCTTCGCCTGCCTCACGATGGCCGCGCGCTGCACACTCGCCAAGTTCGACGCTTCTAGAAGCTTCTAGAACCTACGGCTCGACCTATTAACGCAACCTTATTGCACAATACTCACCCCTGCTAGCCCGTGCCAGCCAATCCTTAGAAGAGTGCGCAGTGTGCTCCAGCTTAGCTTGCACCGCGATGGCCGCGCGTTGTATGCTCGCCGCGCTTGGCGCAACAGTCCGTAAAGCTTCTAGAACCTTCGACTCGTCCGATTGGCGCAACCTTATTAAAACATTGTTAGTTTATTTATGTGACCAATTGTTATGAAACTTATAAGAGCATCAAAACACAACGTATGATAAAGTTCATTTGTTTTACCGTCACCAAACTGGCGGAGATTTAACGTCAAAATAATTAAATATAATATCAGAAATGGGATGATTCAATCTCAGAAACTGCTAGAACTTTATTATTTGATTAGGATATAAGCACATAATAATATACGAACCTGATCCTCTTTTGTTCCAAATGCCTAACAAACTCGGTTTCACTCGGCAGCAGGAACATAACGGCAGCGCCAACTTGAGCTGCTCGGCCTGTACGTCCGACCCTATTAATGAAAATAATTATAATGAATTTTCACTAATATTTTTAAGGCAAAATATTCTATTTTTAAATGTTATCATTTCGAAAAGCGTTTGAAAATTATTGTCAATTGTGTGATATAAAAAAAATACAAATAGTGACACGTTTTTTAGCATTGTAAATAGCATGTCACCCACCTGTGCACGTAGTCCGTAGCCGAGGCGGGGGCGCAGTATTGCAATACAAGATCCACGCGTGGGACATCTATTCCTCTTGCTGCTACATCCTAAATGTGAGAAATAAAATTGCAATGCCCACTGGAATTATGAGTATCTACTTAAGAATAAATTAAAATCTCATCGTGAATACGTTTTTGCGTTCGAGATTTCAATAAATTCATCGAACGATCAGAGTAAGATTTCTAGCAAGAACTATATTTGAAATAATAATGTATAATTTAGCTAATTTATGTACATATTTTAAATTTTACTTTTACAATCATAAATCATACATTAATAGTCGACACTTAATGTGGTAACTAAGCATTACTCTTTCGACCCAATAGAATCCAATAAAAAATACTTGTAATATCAATCAATTGCATCATATAAGTAACATAACGATCAGAAATGATAAAATTTTCATTGTAACATAATTTTGAATTACAAACATTTATAAGTCGATACAATGTATTCACGTGAAATCACGTGATAAACTTTTTGCAGATAAGATATACGTGTGCATATTATACACAAGAGTATTGTAATATTTTCATAATACATTAAAATTTAGATTACCAACGATAATTAATCCATAAAGGCCACTCAATATAAATTATAAGCTTTATACGGTGTAATAGGAAACCAGGCGGTAGTAGCACCCTGCTGTGATCGAGATTGGAGAGATATCATTTTTTATAACAATTTTTTCTTTATTCTCAAGTACCAAATTGTAAAACTCATATTGTACTATGCAAATTACTTTATAATAGCCGTCAAATTGAGAAATTTTACGTTTTCCTCAGATTTTTTTCTTCATATAAAAATTAAAACGCAGTTATCAACGAACTAATTTAAAATAAGCACATAATCTTATATATAAAAATGAATCGCAAAATGTGTTGGTAAGCGCATAACTCGAGAACGGCTGAACCGATTTCGATAATTCTTTTTTTATTATATTCCTTGAAGTACGAGGATGGTTCTTATGTAGAGAAAACGTAAACATGTACCACGGGCGAAGCCGTGGCGGACCGCTAGTATTCTATAGAAATTATTTAAATATGTTAATTAATAAAAATAAATGTAGTGTAACAACAATTATCTATATTGTGAGAAACTGCATAATTTTTTAACGTACAAAAATATGAAACCTTATCAATTAAATTGGGTTTTATCTTTTATATTTTATTATATTTTTTACATATTTACGCACGAAATTTAAACATCAATTAGCACAAATCATAACTGGACAGATTTTATTATAAGTAGATTAAGTTTCAACTATTAGTTAGTCCATTTATTATTATTTTTTTAAGAGAAACTTCTTTAGGCGCGCTGAAAGTAAAATTTAATTTCAAGATCGCGTCAAGGTAATACCGTCACGTCATAAAGTAAGGCGACGATTTTGTTACCTTTGAATCTTGCCAAAGAAGTTTCACTTCTGACACGTGTGCTCGGCACACCGTCCTTTTTTTAATCTAACTTACCGTACAGAACAGTACTCCTCTTCTCGCAGTACGGAATTGCTTGAAGACCTCCATCCGTTGCTCATGCGGCATAGAACCGTGCAAGCTGAACACATCCACATCCATCTGCATGAGACCTCCTTCGGATGGAGCTTCGTAGTCTATTTCGAATTCAGAACCTGAATCTTCTGACGATTCCTTTAAAAAAAATTGGGTGAGATGGAATAAAACACATTTTTTTTTTTAACTCATTTCACCTGCGGAAATATTTTCACTTTATTTACCTTTTCGTCCTCATCGTCACCTTCCGTTTTCCTCTTTTTAGCTTTGATATAATTTTTAAGTTTCTTTTGTTTACGTTTTTTAACGTCTTTTCCAGTAAGGACAGTTTCTATTAGTTCTGAAAAATAGTCAACCATTTCCAATGTTGCCATGAACACAATCATTTTCCCGCCTTTTTTATTTAGTATGCAATGTTCTACGATCAGAGAGCATAAAGAGACAAGTCTCAACTTCATAGGCACGACAAGGAAGGTTTGATTAACTGTTGCTGGTAGAACAAGTTCATCTTCAACAATAGCTGTTTTTAAAGCATTTTCAAACATACTAATCTGTGGCTCTGCTATTTCTTCCTTTTCATCTTCCTCCTCTTTTACTTCTTCAACATTATTCTTAGTGTTGATTTCTTTTTGTACTTTAAAGTACTCGTAATCAGAGTCACTGTCGCTGTCATCATCTTTGTCATTGCTTATATTAGTTTGTTTTTCGTTACTTTCACCCTTAACTTCATCTTTCTTAAATATATCAGGATGATTGGCACCGTTAAACGCTTTAAGACCTATAGAAAAAGCAATTATTATAAGATTAACATAATAATTTAAGATACTCAACTCTAATACGTATAATAGTCAATACATGCCTCCTCTACTTTTGACTGTCGTATCTTCCTTTTTCGTAGCTGATTCGTTATTATCTTGTTTACTTTCTTCAATGATGGCAGGGGCTGGTTTATTCTTTTTGTCATTCGTAATTTGCTCATTAATTTTTGTATCTTTTTGTTCATTAGTTGGTTTAAGTGAATCAGCTACAAGTGCTTTTCCATCCGAAGTGTCGACAAAAACGGGTTCTTTCATTGTTATTCCAGCCAAGTTTTCAACGGCCTAAACATTTACATTATTACATTATATTAAGTAAGTTATATAAAAAAATTCAATTTAACTATCTCTAATTTTTTACCTTAGTTAAAGTTGCCGACAGTAAAATGGTTTGTCTCTCTTTAGATATAAATATATCAGTTAGAGGATGTTTTGAAACAGTTTCCGCCTTATTTGTATCGTCGTTTAAACTTTCGTCTTTTTCTGGTGGATCTCTTATAATGCTTTGTTTGACTAATGCCATAGGGTCATATGTAGCGTTCTTTTTATGGTCTTCGATAGCTTTAACTATGGCCGCAACATCTTTTTCATAACCCATATCTAGTAATCTATCCGCCTCGTCTAATATTAAACATCTAAAAATGTTATCAATAACCACAAAATTAAACAGATTAAAATTTATTGTAATTTAAAATCAATCAAATGTTTATTAATTTATGGATTTAGTTTCTTACCCTGTTTTAGCAAAATTTAAAGAATGTGTTTGCCTTAAATGATCGTTTATTCGACCTGGGGTACCTACTAATATATTCAGGCCTTTCCTTAACCTGGCCTTTTCAGCTTTTCTCTTTTGTCCCCCACTGAGCAGTCCAGGGACAATCCATATGAATGGCTAAAATTTTATGATATTCATTAAACCTTGTATAAATTTAAAAGCTTTCATGTATGTTGGTTTTAATTTTTATTTTTACATGATATTTACATCCACATTGAGATTTTTTATTATTATTTCTTCTTAGGTTAATTATTCATTTTCAACAAACAAGAAGCCTGAATTCTAATAACATCAAGTCCCAATGGAAATGGAATAATTAAACATGTAGTAACACTTAATCAACATACTACAAATCCATACATTTTTTTTTCGTTTTGCTACATTATTTGATGTAATATTTACTTCAAATGGAGCATGAAAACAGAACTTGTGGGTGAAAATGAGAGTTGAACTAGTTTTTTATTTTTCACTCACAAAGAAAACAAAGTAATGTCTATAATTATCATGTGTCAAGTGCAACAAAGTATCATTTAGTTGCTAATTGAAAAACCACTTAAATGTAAACAGTTAATTGAATTAAAATACATTATTAAACTAACATGCAATAATTCATTTATAGGACAAAATCTGAATGCTACACTGTTATTTTGAAAAATGTATAAAAGAAAATACAAAAAAAAATAAGAAATAACTTTGAACTACAATAAAAAAAAACACAATAAAACATATAATGCAGTAAAGGTATTGTGGGTTTAAAAATATTAATATAGATAATATACAAACCTTAGTAAGCTTAACAAATAATTCATATGTTTGCACGGCAAGTTCTCTAGTGGGAACAACAACCACCGCTCTGACACCATCATGTCTATTTATTTTAGGCCTTATAGCTTGCAAACCTTCAATTACTGGCAATGCATATGCTAAAGTTTTTCCTGAACCTGTTTGTGACCTATTATAAAAAATAATACATAGAATTTTTTTGTGTATATAGGTATTTGACTATGTGATTTTGGAATTGAGTACAACATACTAAAAGAAACATATCCATTGAATCTGTTAATTATAATAGTAAGTATATGTTAACTTTTATAAATAAAAAATAAGTTTTACTATATATAATATAAATTATCACATAATTTAAAGCATGACATCCTCGCTCTTATCCCCATGGTGCATCTTTATTTAATTTCAACTTTTAACTCTATTTCAACACTTTTAGGGTTTGTATAAAACTAAAGAAGAGATATAATTTTAATACCAACTAACATAAATACCTGATTAAAACATCTCTTCCTTGTAAAATAATAGGTATTACTTTCTGTTGTACTGTCATTAACTCACTTAAGTTCAAATTTTGTTTAAGATTTGCAATGCTATGGGGATGAATATTTAAGTCGGCAAATGTTGTTCCAGCAAACACTTTTTCTACAACAGGCTTTACTGCTCTCTGGCCAATTCGAGGGACGTCTGGGTTATTTTTAAATAGTGATGATATCCAGCCTCCGCTCCTTTGTTTTTGTTTTATCACCATCTCGTCTGTCACTTCTTGGTAATTTTTCCCTTGAAACTTTCCTTTGTTTTCAGCGAGGTCACGTAAATTTGTCTCCAGATTATTTCCTTTTTTAACAGGACCCTCAGTTGGTTTTTCAAACTTTGATGCAGAATTGTCTGTATATTGATTGGTAAATTTTTTAGGAATAGCATTTTGTGGACGTTTTTTCGCCATTATCTTCCCCGAATAGTTTGGTTTAGAAACAAACTTATATTCTCCAACATTCTTTTGAGTTGGTTTCCCTTTAACATTATTTTTCTGAAACAACACATTGTGTTAGTATATGGTATGGCACTTCACGGTAACGCAAATTAATTTTGTATATACTTTTTTTGTAGTGGTGATATTTAGTTGTAAATCTTCCATTTTATGTGAATAAAGTATACAATTTCGACTCAGAACATTAAAAAAGAGGTTATATCCACGCTGTGACACTTTGTTTACAAATTCACCCACTGCATGAGTGTGTCAATTTTGACAACTGCTTGACATTTGACATCCCAGATCACTGATATCTGCGTTCCTATCATCGCAGTAGTCTTACACATGATTGTGCTCTACGTACCTACTTTTAATTTTTTTATTCATGACAATTAAATTTTGTAGCATATTCTTCGTACACAATACACTACGTATGTTATGACTACATGCTGTACTTAACATATTTCACAAGTTGGAACTTGGAGCCCGCAGACCGCAGCTTCACTCGCGTGGTACCTGGGCAAAAGGAACCCAGCTACCCCGCAAATCCAGATTATAATAATTAATGTATCGTTGTACCAAATTTCTTACAAGTCACCTGTTTTTTCTTTAAAAAAGTAAAAATAAAAATCCATACATTCTTACAAACGTTATTTTTGTATTATTAGGAACAATAAACTGCAATCGATCGCATATATTATAATATCTTTATCACAGAATAATTGCTTTTTTTTCGCTCTTTACAGTTTAGTGGTTTCTCAAAGCAATACCCGTCCGATTAGGGCCCTTCTGGCCTCCTCCACTCAAGCGACAGCTCAAGCCGAGGTTCGTGGTCCCCGTCAAGGGGGGACGCCCTTGTGCATGTCGCTACCAGGGTGAACCTTCAGTTCACCCCCGCGTCCGCGTTAAAATGTAGAAGCCCTTCTGGCTAACATTGAGAGACACCACAAAAAAAAAAAAAAAAAAAAAATCAAAGCAATATTTAAAGAAGCAGTTAGGGATTATCGATTAAAAGCTTACACGCGTGTTTTATGTGATGTGAACTTCAAGAGGATCACGTGCTGCCACGTGCCGACAAAACATTACTATATAGAATCTATAGGGTGGAATAAATATTTGTCGTTTCGAAAACCATACATAAAACATTAATCGGGAACAAAAATCATGCGCAGTTTGAAACTATCGTATGTGCTGATGTGCAAGATTGAGTTACTTAAGTTTTTAGTAAAATAGTTTTGAATAATATTATGTACGAACTACGATGAGAATATGTAATAAGAAAAAAAGGCTATAATAGGTACAATGATTTTTTGAAAGTAGTAAGTAATATTACTTGCTCTGTGGTAAGTACCTAAGTAATGAGTTTAAAATATTATTGCTTGAATAATACCAGTTTTTAAACTCCAAATTAGAATAATAATTATTATTATCTGTGATATTACTACTAAACTGTTAGTACTTGGTTAGTACCTATAGGTAATTAACGCGCACCATATCGCGGGTGTCAACTCTTTATAAAAAGGCACCAATTTTAAGATTATAAGAGACGTAAGACCCAAGCGTAAGACGTTATTTCAAAACTACAATAAATAATATAAAAAAGAAGAAAATAAAATAAGCTCTCAAAACATAAATGGCTTTACATAAAACTGATTATGGATTTTTATTATTTAATGATCCATAGATAATAATTATTCCCTCCTAGATTCACAACGGCATCACGGGAAAACATGCTAATGCAAATAAAAACTTCAGAAAAGTAGCGTATGAAAAAAAATCGCAGAAACACAAATCACAATGAATCTGATGGAAAAAAATATAATCCGTACACTTAGAATTCAAACATAGTACGTACATAAGACGAGGGTCGAGCCCAGAGGTGTGAGGGCACGACGTGATTACCGCCGGCCACCCGGGACAACCCTCGCATGGGTTTATGTATCGCATAGATATGAATTGGGACGAATTCTTTCTTTTATATTGGACATGTCGTAGTCGTCGTATAGTAGCATATGATCAAGTATCAATTTGTAAGTATAGAAGTTATGTTTCAAATATGTATTGTACCTAATTATATTATTATTATTTGAATTGATTTGACTGAACAAGCAATTATTGAAAAAAAATTCCGACTGACGCGGACGGTGTGCATACGCCGTTTACACAGAGCATGGCAAAGAAATAATAAATGCCTTAAGATAAATAAGTGCACTCACTAAAATAGTGTTCCCCGTAAGAATTTGTATAAATATTACTATAAAAGACCGAACTACTGCAAATTATTAAGATTATCGAGAAAATCCGTACTGTGTGTGTGTCCGTGTCCATACCTACTCTTATCAAGTAACATAGGTAGAATTAGGTTTAGGTGATAGATAGACCCTCGATTAACGGCACAAAAAGAAAAGTTGTCTCATTCCCCAAGATAACCGCTAAGAATATGACTTAAATAAAAAAAATTGGAATCGCTCTAGATAAGATTTCAATTTGGCAAGACGGATTGTGGATGCGAATCGCTTGCTGCTTTCTACAGCTTTTGGAAGAGACTTAAAGTAGTAACAGTAGTTATAGTGTCACGGCAACTGGTAAACACATAGGGCAAATAACCACACTGCTCAATCTGCTGAGGGGTATTTCTGCAGAGCCATATATACCTACATCTCTAAATAAATAACCGACAGGACCGTCTTTCTCCTGAAATACTTAATTTGTTTTAGCTAAGTGTTTTTATGCCAAAAAGTGATTACACGAATGATAACATACCTACGAGTAGATACTCTGAAACAACTCCATTGTACCTTATTACTGAATCTGTTGTTGTAAACGAATATCGGTTGTAGATGATGAAGCAACTTGTTAGTGTAGTCACGTAGTGACAATGGAAAGATCTTTCTCTGCTTAAGAAAAAATCAAGTCGTGGCTAAGAGCTTCAATGGTTGAAAAATCTCTAACCCTGGAATTTCTTCACATTCATAAAAAACATGCCTTTTTATATAAATATGCATTTCAAATCTATATATTTTTCAATTTTATTAAAAAAAAATATTTTTTGTACTATAGGTATATTAAGAAGAGCTGGAACGTCAACACATTTACACATTGCACATGTTAGGCCGGGAGATACTGACACAAAATTTCGGGTCATTTGTAACAGGATGGCGGTCTAGAGGGGTCTTAGTACGCAATGACAAAAAGAAAAATGATGTTCAGAACGCTGGTACCGGCGGACTAGTCGCGTGGGCGTTAGTCACACTCGTCGGATAAATAGCGAAAGTCCAACGATTTGTAACACAAATAAACGCACACAGATACACGATAGCCCTTAAAAAAGATGTAGGCGGTAGTGTCATGCCATACTTTTACGATGTGACTTACAGTCCGCCATACCGACGTGAATGCGTTGATTAAAAAAAAACAATTCAACCATTTGTACCGGGCTAACTTTTGCACAGGTAACCATCGTCGTGCAGCCATTTACTAAAATCGCCATGCCATACTTTTCGGACGATTCCAAATGGTCGCCATACCGCGGAAAATCTGCAAATTTTTGAATTTTTTTTTTCTCGCCAAATGATTTGTACCACCCTACATTTTTTTTTCAACAACTCCTGAATGATTATAAATAGAAGTGTGATAATTCCATACCTGTGGGAGGTGGCGAATGTGTATAAGATTTTTTTCTTATTGTAAGATTTTATTCGTAGTTTGAACGATTTGTAGCAGTATGGCACTAATTTTTCCCTCTATTAAAAGTATGGCAAATATAATAATGGTCACGTTGCATCATATACTTTCCAAAAATGCCGTACTGGTACAAATCGCCAATTCTTTTCATTTTTTTTTACGTCTTGGCTTAAGTCTTACAATCATCCGCCCCATGTTTGCAATCTGCGATATTTTTTTCTAGGTAGAATTGTATACAAACAAACAGAATATAATGATCCCATACTGTAAAAAATTATTTTACGTATTGTACAGTCGTATTTTTGAAACGTGACGAATAAATTAATTTTTCAAGTATGGCAGCACTTTTTCCCCCTAAGTACTAGAAGTATGACAAATATAATAATGGTCACATTTTATCAAATACTCTCCAAAAATCCAAATGCAATACTGGTACAAATTGTTTGGCGAAAAAAAATTTTTTTTTTTGCAGATTTTCGGCGGTATGGTGGCCACCATTTGGAATCGTCCGAAAAGTATGGCATGGCGATTTTCGTAAATGTCTGCACGATGATGATTACCTGTGCAAAAGTTAGCCTGGTACAAATGGTTGAATTGTTTTTTTTTTTAAATCAACGCATCGCGTCGGTATGGGGGGCTGTAAGTTACACCGGAAAAGTATGGCATGACACTACCGCCTACATCTTTTTTATGGGCTATCGGTAAATTCTAAAATTTTTGTGTTACAAATCGTTTGACTCGCTATTTATCCGACGAGTTCGACTAACGCCCACGCGACTAGTCCGCCGGTACCAGCGTTCTGACCATCATTTTTCTTTTAGTCATTGCGTAATAAGACCTCTGTAGAACCGCCATTCTGTTACAAATGACCCGAAATTTTGTGTCAGTATCTCCCGGCCTATGTTTGTGTCATATTTTGCAATTGTTTATAAATACAGGGTGATGTAATTGGTGTAGTACGAATATCTAAAAATCTATGAAGAATTTTTTGATAAAGTAAATGGAAGAATTATAGACTATTTTACAGTATTTAATAAAATCATTTAATTTTTTGTTCATTTTCATTAGAAATGTCAATTTTTCTCACCAAGGTGGAAATTTGGATGATAAGGATCTTGTTAGAAAAATATAAATTTTGACTAAAATCGGCATTTTTTTTTTCAAAAATCAAATTACTAATTAATAATCAGAGTTATCACATTATTAAAAAAAATAAGCCAAACTATACACAATTTTTACCTACTTGATGCAATCCTCAAATATCATGGGCATAGTGTATTGCGCCTTCCACCATACCATCCAGAACTCAACCCAATAGAGTTACTATGGGGCATAATTAAAGGGAAAGTAGCATCACAAAATGTGAACTTTAACTTGAAAACTGTGGAAGAATTATTTAGAAAGGAAGCAAATGCTATTAGTCTGGATATGTTTAGTGACGTTTGGAGAAAGACGCGAGAACATGAGGAAAAATATATTCAATTAGAACCAAAAGTAGATAATTACACTGACTCATTTATAATAACATTAAGAAATTCCGACGGCGAGTTCTTCGAGCGATGAAAGTTTCAGTGAAGTAGAAGATTACGATTATGATTAAATAGATTCTTCTTCTTCTCTATAGATACTGCTTTCTGAATTGGTGGTAAATGTTAAAACTGTTAAACTGTTATGACGATTCAAAAGTGCTTCTAGAAGAAGTCTAATTGTATAAATGTTTGAGTTTGAGTTTAAAACCAATAGTGTGAAAATTATACAATAAATTTGTAACACATATTTGTTAGCGCGTATTGGTAGGTATTACGTACTTACTACAAATATAATATTTCTTAGATATCTTTACTCGACCAAAGTCAGGACAAGACTGCTCCGCAACTGCAGAAGACGTCCGTTATTTAAATCATTATCAAAACAACCATCCGTGTGTTGGGAGTGAGCGCACGTGTTATTTGTATTGTTTTTATGACCTGAAATTTAATTATTATTTGATAATTGAATAATTATTAATACTTTTATCCAATTGATTATTATTAGAATAAATAATTAACTTCATCAATTGATTTACTTTTAAATTATAATTTTACAGGTAAATTATGAGAGCTTTCATAATTATATTTGCATATATTTATCTACAACGCACCCATTTTACAATTCAAGTCTAAAATGAAACTAGAGTCGCATTTATTTTTGAACATACTGTAAGTGAAATTGCATAAGTGTGAGTACTGTGAACATGCCAGCTTTCCTTAATTGACCGATACTTATTACTGTTACCTTCTGTTTGGTCGCACTTGACTAGGATTCACAAGATAATGATATTTATCACAGATATTTATTAACTTGGACTACACAAATAAAACCTTAAGCTGAAATATTACATTTAAAGAAAATCCCACGAAAATCCAGATGGCACCATAGATAAGATCATACGTCAAAACATAACTAGGTATAACATATAGTGATTAGTTTTACTTTTATTATATCAAATAAGTTTTTCAAAAGTTTAAGCGATGGCATTAAAACCTACAACATGCAAAGAGGCTATCGCGCGATGGGAAAAGAAAACAGGTGAATCGGCTGCTGAAGCCAAAGTCATAGAGCTGCAGTTCCAGTGGCCACCGATCGAAAAGATGGATGGCGCGCTTTCCACTCTAGTTGCGTGCGAGTATGTCATTTTTATTTTATATTATTCGATATTATGAAGATAAAAATATAAGTTTAATACAAAATCATGGAAGCTTAAAGATTTAAGTAAGGACTTTTTCAGAGCTTTTTCTTATTAGTTCAATAATCCAGGGTTCTTGTTTAAAACTTTAGTACCTACCTATACAATGTAGCTAAGTATATATAAAAAGGTACATTTCTTATTTCATGTTGAAGGCGTTTTTGGAAAATTTACCCCGTCGATAATAATTTAAGTACTGGAAACAATTACTTTGTATTGCAGGAAGTTGAGTCTGTCATCCAACATGATAGATAAAATTGCAGGCATCGCTGGCATGAGAAGTCTTAAGATTTTATCATTAGGAAGAAACTATATCAAGACCTTGGCTGGAATTGTAAGTGCTGCTTTAATAACAAACAATTTATTGTAATGTAGTTACATACTAAGCTACTTTTACGCAATTTAAAACGTTGCGAAAACGTTGATCCGATCTTCACTATTTTACCACGGTCGTTTAAATTTGGTTTTCATTATAGTTTCACTTATCTGATTATTGTGTCCTGTCTTAAAAATATTCCATTATTTTCGTAAGGAAACAGTGGCTGATACGTTAGAAGAATTATGGATAAGTTACAATCCGATTGACAAGCTGAAAGGAATCGGTGTTATGAAGAATCTACGCGTTCTTTATATGTCCAATAATGCAGTCAAGGAATGGGTTGAATTTAATAGATTACAGGTAGGTTTAATTGATATAAAATATCGTTACGATTAAAAGTTAAGCTATTGCATAGCTTCTATCGCGGGCCTTGAGCGCGGGGACCGAATCGAGAAATTCCGAAACGAAAAAACCTGACGCTCCCCACTCCGACGGGCTCGGAGGTGTGGCTTGAAGGCATGCTATGCAATAGCTTTACCGCGGCAGTCCCCGAGTGCCACACGTCTTTTTTTTTTATTAAGTTTAAGCAAGAGTGGAAGTTTTAACTAAGCAATCCAATCCTATTCATTAAAAAAAATATTGTAAAATGGTTCAAATCCCGTATTAGTTACGAACATTTTTAAATACTTGTTTTTTTCTAATTTCTTATTTGTTTTAGATTTGTCAATGTTATTTCAATTTTAGTCAATGTTATTAGTTATGGTAGGTATATCGGTATTGGTTTTTCAGGAGTGCTCCTCTCTAAGAGATCTGGTTTTCACTGGAAATCCTCTATGTGAAAATATGGCGGACGTCGACACGTGGCGAACCCAGGCTTCCAACCGTTTGCAACAAATTACTAAACTCGATGGGATTCCCATACTGAGGGATACTGAATAGATTTTATGAAGCCAAAAATTAATATACTGCATATACTTATATGAATTGTTATTTTAAGTTTATTTATTAAATTTAATGATATTCTACTTTCAAGCCTTTCTTTCTATTACCAGCTATATTTCCCTTTTGAAACAAAGATACTTTTAGACTACGATTTCTTAATATTAATAAACGAGGTTTAATCTAATACAATTTTTCAAGACGCATCCTAAAATCGCTCAGTTCAAACTTAAACCATTTGCTTGATCAAAATATAAAAAAGAAATCACGCATGAAATATAACAGTACAATATAGTGTTGTCCGTCCACTATTACGATTCGTCATACGTCTGAAAGCCGACGTAATAGCCTGATTAATTCGCGGCAAAAGGAAATACGAATTGGCGAGGGTCGCAATTGCCGACGGAAAAGTCCCTCACTGTAGTCGCCCAATGGCCCTGCTATTGTATTGCCTCTAATAAAATTTAATGATGTAAACGGATAGCGCGAATTTATCTAACTTCGTAGAGCCCTGAGAGACGCTCGTCGAGGGGAAATCAATTAACGACAATATATCTGTCGGAGATTGAATTATTGCTACATGATAGCGTTGAACGAAACTTGAAGGGTTTTAAATTATATAGGGTAAAAGGTATTGTCTCTTAAAGTAGACAATTAGATTATCATGCCGCTTATTGTTTTAAACATAAACATTTAAAATGTCGAATTTTGAAAATTATTTAAGTACTTACTTTGTTATATTCATTATAAACTAGTAAGTAATAAAGATCTACCCTTTTACTTTGAAGCGAGTAAAACTATTTCTTATAAGTCATTTTATATTTAAAAGGCCATTTCATTACCCTTAGAAATTGATTTAGATACTCGGTTTAATATAAGAATCGCGTGTATCCAAAACCATAATGATATTACACCATAGGTGACATTTGAATGGCATTCAATAATTTAATGGAACTCCGACCATTGTGTGCTTTTGGTAATGGGCCGATAATTGTTCGGCCAAACAGAAATAACTCTGTTAATCACAGTGAAAGTCGCACCTTCCCTACATATTTGAGTGCTTGAGTGCCGGCGGTCATTATTTAATTATTTACATGACAATCGACCCAATTTTGATTTCTATTTGACATTTCGATTACATACCGTATTGCCGCCGGCGAGCGGCATTTTGTGACATCTGTCCTCGAATGTGTTACGAACTATAAAATTCAATTTCCCCAATCGGCTATCGGCACATTTATTATTCATAGACCGGTACAAAGAAGCCCGGCCACTAACAGATGTGATGTTTTACGTGAAGGAATATAAAGATCACAGCGTTATAACATGATCACTGAGGGACTTGAATTTAATATGACATTCATCTATACATATTATAATAAATCTGTAGAAGGGTCAATTCTGTACATTGAAAATATTGAAAAAATAAATAGCAGGGGGTGTTACTGGATCGATAGCAAACCCAAATATGTGATTAAAAAAATTTTTGTCTGTCTGTCTGTCTGTCTGTCTGTCTGTCTGTCTGTCTGTCTGTATGTTCAGGCATCACGTGAAAACTAACTGTTCGATTTCGATGAAACTTGGTATAATTATACCTTATTATCCTGGGCATAAAATAGGATACTTTTTATCCTGGAAAAATACGTAGAAAAAAATAAATCTTAATTTTTCAGTTTTATCCATAGACGTTGTTCTGTAGAACCGAGAACACACGTTGCGTTAATTATTATAGGTATTTGGGTCCAATAGATATTTATAAGATGTCATTGTCAGAGTTACTCAAAATGGAGAAATAAACCATCCACGCGAAGACCGACATCCGCGCGGACGGAGTCGCGGGCGGAAGCTAGTATCCAATAAAATTTGCTTTCGACATGACTAAATATAGCAATCTGCGAATATGCTCTCAGCCGTGAATAAACAATAGCATCGCGTGATATCTTTTTCTATTTCTTCATAACCGTCCATAAGGATTCACATGAAATTGATACGGAAAGGGTTCGAATCGAATCGTCATCAATAATTTTGCACGTTTGTGAACGATATGATTGCAAGGTAATTGGCAACAGATTATGCTACTGAACGCGTTTAATAATGGATCAATCGATGTCCACTTTCGTAATAGCTATATCGTAGCAGCTGGTTAAATCGTGTGATCGAAAGCGGCCACTCGCTCTGTGGAGCCAATAAATCAATCTATGTCGTCGGTAATGCACAATCCATTTACTCGCATGTAGCCTAATTGCTGTTAGCGCCGCCCAATGGCCACATTAGCCTGAAATGTTCCCCATACGCCCGCCCTCTCGGCCCCTTCAGAAGCTAGCACACAAACGGCCCAAATAAGCTTCGTGGACTATAATGGTTGATTTTCTAGCTCACAAAACAAGCCGCTGCAAATACAGCAGCGCTTACGCCACTTAAAGGCGGAGAAAATGGCTTAAGTGCTTTCTCTATTATACTTAAGGTCGTTCGTGAAAAGGATAATTTTCAACTCTCCACCGCCCTTGCTTAAAAGGACAGCATTGTGTGGATATAACTTACAAATTAATCCTAATGGTATTATTTAAATTTTAGATCATACTTTTGAATACGTTGAGGTAAATATTTTTAATCAGGAATCGGATTTAAATTTTGAATATTAAAAATATATTTTCATACTTACGTTTTCCCTATATATATCTAGAGCTGTCGCTGTCGCTGTCGCTTATCGATTTTTAAATGCAATTAAAATTATTATGACTTTAGCTTACAAATTAAAAGTAAATTTTATATCAATTTATTTCACTTTCTATCAACCTGAGCATGTTCACACGTTCCTAACGTCAAGTGAGATAATATATTTTTAAGTTGGGTAACCTATTGTCGCTGCAAGCGGCGAGGGTCGCAAAATAAAGCTTTCCCGACAAACAATAGTTCCGGCCCTTTGTCGCGCTCAGAGTTGAGTAAACAGTAGTTTGAGTGTTGTGAGGTCGGATCGTGGCCTAAGAGGTTACGGCCAGATAACTTGCCGCCCATAACCTTTGTTTGTTTGATATATTTTTGTCTTTGTGGAGACTGCTTGGGTTCGGTGAATGCTGGTACTTCATTTTAAGGACACATTGTAGGTTAAAGAATATTTGTTGTTTTATTTAGAAGCATAAATTAAGATAAATAATATAGGTACAGATAGATTGATATACCTAGCTCACAGATATTTGAGGTAAAAACACAGTAGTTAGATAGATTAATACATTTCATAAAAATCAAAATTGTTTCTCGCAATTACATATAGATACATATATTACATATAATTACATATAATACACTATAACACACACAATATAATTACATATATTACATATAATACACGATCTGAGGTTACTTAAAACTCGAATCTGCATATAAAAAGAAATTAAACAAACAAACATAACGATCGCTATAAAACCATAACAATTTATTCAAAACGGAAAAGTCACGATCGCACCATAAATTACTATCTCAACATTAACACCTACTTTCCATAATGGCCGATAAACCAAATTTAGTTTTCATGTTACGCACCCCCGGCAGCTACTTATATAATAAGCAATGATCAATGGAGAATAATCCTATTGTGTCGCGAGCACACAAAAAACCGTGTCGGAATTATTTCGCTACGCTCACAGTTCACACTAATATCTCCATTACATTAGCGTACTCGACTTATTGTTAATCCTTTAAATCCACAACTGAAGTAGGCATAAATAAATCATACGTCATGTCGTAAATTTTAAATCTATACAATAATAATCAATAGACACTGGACATTGGCGAAGTCCCTTCTTATTGGGTGGTGCCATTAATTAAGAGAAGAAGAAGATCAATAGACAGGTAATCTGCATATATAAACCTGTAGATTATGTGTACATTTTTAAACAATGAAAAATCTACAGAGTGGACATTGGAAAATCATAGTCACCGTAGCAATTATTTCCTCCTTTCTTGGTCCAATTCAATAGAAATTTCCAAAATATTTCCTTATATCAAGCTTTATGATTTCTGAAAAACGGAAAAATAGAGAGTTTACGTAGTCGATGTTGTACTGAAAGTTTAACAGAAAGAGACAGTTGTTGCAACAAAAGAAGTGCATGTGCATTCTGCAGCACACATAATAGCTTGTGTTTATTCAATTTAAGTCACTGGCAACACAATGTCGTGTTTTCGCCAGCAGCGTCCCGAGTTGAGTCGGAGCGCCTCCGGGCAATAAAATTAATGAAGCGTGGAGATGGGACCATTTTACTTGTATTATTCGTCTCCTGCGGGCTGAGACTGAAGCGAATGTCCATTAGTTCTGTTTTAACATGTTAGCGATGTTGAAACGTTGTAAATGCGATTTACTTTGTAGAGAGGGTGGAAAAGTAGCTGGAGTGATTCGGTCGCAATCGATAGTTGATAAGATAGTCGGGGAATTTCAGAAAGAGGTTTTATATAAGATGTTACATAACCGAAACAAATTGTTACATTTAAGGACTCGATTGAAAGTAGATATGGAAAAGTGAAAGATATTTTTATAGTCGATTTAAGCTAGTCTAATGTTAATTGCTCCTCTTTCCTTATTCTTAAAGAGTCTCAACTTAAAGAGACTTAAAGAGTCTGCTTTTACAATTTTACCGGATAATAACATATATTCATCGTACTTATACCTTCTGAATGCAAGCAGTGGTAATCTTCTTATATATAAAATTCTCGTGTCACAATGTTAGTCTGCATACTCCTCCGAAACGGGTGGACCGATTCTCATGAAATTTTCTGTGCATATCGGGTAAGTCTGAGAATCGGCCAACATCTATTTTTCATATGTACCACGGGCGAAGCCGGGGCGGACCGCTAGTACACATATAAAAAGCTTGTCCTTTTATATCCATATAAAATTAAGAATAGGTACATCAAAGGCCAGTTACCAAATCTAACGTTTCACTCCACAGTCCAGAACAGCTATAGCTAATCCAGAGGATTATATGGGAACAATTCGCGTGAAGATACATCGATAACCTACCATTTGGTAGAGGAAATGCGAACACAAGTGAATTGTAAGCGAGAACAATGGTTGCATTACGTCGCATTAGCGGTTAACTGATGATCAAACGATTGTGGCGCGGCTTGAGCGCGTCAAGTTTACGCGATATCATCGTAATCCCTCCGTAACCCTATGGTGCGATTCGAAAATAATACTCCCGTATTGTTTACTTAATAATACGATTATAGAAAGAACTGCACATTTCTGTCTAGATACGTTTGCGCTTGATTAAAAAAAAATCGGGACTTCTATAATGGCCAAAAATACAGCGCTTTCACAATTTCAGTAGTTAATGCTAGTCTCTTGCATTATAGATACCTATGAAAGGAATAAATAAATAATAAATAAAAAGTTCATTTATTTGCCTTCACAACTTAAACTATTACAAAGGAACTAAATATGTAAACGTGTAGCATTTTCGTTGTGAAGGACTAGTGTCTGAAATAGGTCTGTGAAAGACCTGTAGTACAGATCACTAGCCCCCCTCGCGGATAGCACTACTAAAAATACATTCAAAGTTTCAATAATCAAACGACAATAAGAGGAGAAAAGGCAAAAACAATAGACTGAACTTAAATCTAATTCTACTTAAAAAGTAACTTAAAATAATATGCGTGACCAGTGTGTTAGTGAGTGTTTGTCTGCATGTATGTGTGCGCGTGTATGTTTGTATGTGTGGGTGTGTGTGAATGTGTATGTTATTGTGTGCGTCTGCGTGTGTGTGTGTGTGTGCGTCTATGCGTGCGTTTGTGCGTGTGTTGTCATACACAGATAGTTGTTAATATGCAGTGCGGAATAAACGTTAAGTTTTTATATTTAAAAGATTTTCAGTTTGTTGGTAGTCTAGGGTTTTCAAATAATTAGTTACGGCTAGTTTACAATTATATTATATGTTTAATGTTTTATTTATTAGGTTATAAAGAAGAGGTCCCAAGAAGCAGAAAAAATTGTGTGAATGAAAACTTTTGAATTGTAATGTAGGGCATATTTTATCTTTACGACGTTGGCTAGATTGTAGGTTTTTGTCAAAAACTAGTTGAGAATGCTGTTTTATGATTGTCTGTAGTATAAACGATTGCCTAACCGTCAGTAAGTCCCACTTTTTGTATAGCTCGGTGGTAGGGAAACGGTAAGGGAGGCCAGCACCAACTTTGAGGATCGAGCGCTGGGCTCGCTCTACTTCTATAAGGTAACTTTTTGCACTACCACCCCAAGATGTGATACAATAATTAATTAAAGAGCTACATAGGGCAAAGTAAACCATTTTAATGACTTGTTGATCTCCTATATGTCTTAAGCCCTTAAAAATGTAGATTAATTTACGCAGTCTTGTTACAAGGACATTTATATGTGGTTTGAAAGATAGGAGCTGATCAATATTTATGCCCAGATATTTAATAGTTTCAGTCCTCTCGAGTATTGGACATTGCCAATTCGGAAGAATGGAAGAACAAGAGTGAGCTGCAATAGAAAAAGATGTAGATGGAAGCATTTTATTTCTATGTGCAAAGACCATATATTTTGTTTTCATTACGTTTAAAGTTAGAATGTTGCGTTGTAGCCAGTTACAGACACTATTAAATCCCTGTTGAGCGTAATTGAATACCTCCTCCCATGAATTGCCAACAAAGAAAAGGGCAGTGTCATCGGCAAAAGTGATGACTTTACCATTTGGAAGATTGAGGTTGCACAAGCCATTGATATAAATCAAGAAAAGCGTTGGCCCGAGAATACTTCCTTGAGGAATTCCATATTTAACTGATAGTTCATCACTAGTTGCATCACTATTTAGCCTGACACGTTGTCTTCTATCAGTCAAATAGTCACTGATTAGTTTTAATGGGATATCACGTACACCGATACTTTCTAGTTTATCTAATAGGTGAGGAATAGAGACCGTGTCGAATGCTTTTGCCAAATCAAGAAAGATTGTTAAACAATTTTTGTGTTTATCCAAATTATTGATGATAGAGTTGACTAGCTCATGGACAGCATCACTAGTGGATTTGCCACGTCTAAACCCATATTGATTTAAAGAAAGCTTACTATTGGACTCTAAGAAACCAATTAATCTTTTATTTACTAGACGTTCTAAAATTTTGGATAGTGTTGGCAATATTGATATAGGCCTGTAATTATTCACACAGTCTCTATCACCTCCCTTATGTATTGGATTTATCAAAGCTATTTTAAAAGCGTTAGGGAATATACCTGATACCAAGCTCAAGTTGCAGATATGTAATATTGGAAGAATCAGTAAGTTAGCATACCTCTTAACAATTTTTCCTGAAATAAAGTCAACACTGGATAGAGAATCATTATTTAAACCATTAATAAGATTTTGTACTTCTTCTTTATCAGTGGGAAGTAAGACAAGTGAATCAAGAGAGGATGAACAATTTGGATATAAATATGAGTCAATTACTGGATGTGAATTTTGATTCGAGCTGATTATCTTATCCGCTAATTTAGCACCAACGTTAGCGAAGAAATTATTAAAATCATTAGCACTTTGGACAGGATTTGTAGACCCTAAGCTAATATTACCAACTGATGGTTTTTTACAGTTACAAATAGATTTTATAGAATCCCATATTTTTTTATTATTTCCTTTATATTTCTGGACTTCTTGCTTTTCAAAGTTCCGTTTTGCCTTTCTTAATTGAGCGTTACAAAAGTTCCTATAGCGATGATAAGTAACTTTTAGCGTTTCGTTATTAGGATTTCGCTTTAATTTTTTATGTAAATTATCACGATTTCGCATCACACGCAAATGTGACTTAGTTATCCAAGGTTTACGTATTTTTTGCCGTAATGGAGTTTTAAAAATACGAGTGTTTTTAATTATGAAGCTTGATAAGCTGTTTATAAATTTATCAGTAGCTAGGTTAGCATCATTAAACTCAGAAATATAATTGAAATTAAAATTAGATAAGTCTGCGTCAAGGCCTGAGAAATCAACACGATACGATTTATTAGAGTTATTGAACGATGATGTTACTTGCTGTAAGTTCACGGCAACACACTCATGATCCGTGATAGATGATTCAATTATAAAGCAAGTAGCTTTTAGATTAGTTCTGATCATAGCATGATCGAGGCAAGTCCTCCCGTGAGTAGGCACAATGTGGCCAGGTAAAATGCGATAACCAGCTAGTAAATTAAGGTAATCGTATGCCCGCTTATCAGTTGTGTTAGATGAGATATCTATATTAATATCACCACACAATATAATATTTTTATAAGAACTAAGTTTTGTGAGGAGTACATCTAGAGAGTTAATGAATTTTGATGTATTCGTATGGCTCGGCGGGCGATATATTGCAATAATACAAGTTTCTGAATTTAAGGATAATAATAAACAGTTAGCATCACTAATACAAGGTTCCTCGTGCGTTACAATGAGGTGTTTGTTGTAATAAATAACTACTCCTTCGTTTTGAGTGTGTTGAGAAGATGTTGAAATGTAATGATAATTATCAAGACTTGGGATGTTTCTAGTTGATGACAGCCAACATTCCGATAACACAAGTATGTCCCACGAAATATTAGATCTTTGGAGAAATGTTATAAGATTCGGCATGTTACGGTTAATACTGCGTATATTTTGTGACAAGAGATTCAAATTGAGTTTACTATTAGAATTTATGAGATGTTTATCAATGTTTTCTATGTCGCATATTATAGAATTGGCCACTTGTATATCATCTAGATCAGAGTTTAAAGTTTCAACTATTGGCATCATTTTAAGTAATATATTAAATGGGGTAAAATTACGTGACGACGGCAACACCGTGGCACGTTAATTCTATAATAATTGTAATAAAAATAATAATATAAACTCTGATCATAAACGCAAGTGGCTATTAGCTGTTTTTTGATTAATAAGTAAAGTAGAAAATTGATCTTGGTAATAATTGTATGGCACGTTTTATATATAGAAATAGGTATGATATTTATGTTTAGTGTAAATATGTATAAAATACAGCATGTGCGTGGGTAACTAAATTTTGTGTATTTTGTGTAGTGAGTTAATTGTATGTGTAATGGTTGTTTATACGTAGTTATGTGTATTGGTCCGCATATAGATATAGAACAAGTTGAAAAAATTATATAAAAATAAAGAGTAATATAAGGTGTGATACGTAACAAAAAAGTTAAATGCGTACATTATATAGTCATGCTATTTGTTGACATAGATCAATTTCATTCACAATACGTATGGGTTTCGAGCTCAATTCTTTTTTAATATATATCTTTCCGTAAGAGGTCCATGCCGCAAACAACTTTTTGTTTTTGACGTTCTCGCGCGCGACGTAAAAAATTCTTCGCATTTTACTAGATAAGAACTCGGAAATATAAATAGGACGCTTTGGACCTATTAAGTTAATATGCTCAGTGTTCAATTGGGATTCTTTATTTTGGCGCCTATTTTTATTGTAATTTATGAAATTCGACATAAAGGATTCCTTACGGAAAGATGTTGTGAATTCCACTAATACAGCGTCTGACCTTGTGCGAAATATTTCACGTATTTCTGAATTTTGAATTGGCGAATCGAGGCCTAATGTCGAACCGATGTTGGAGATAATATTTGTAAGAGTTTCTTTATTCTCATTAGGCTGTTTGTGTAAGTTCCTCACTTCAAGAGTAGTACAATGGGCCGACTTTTCAAGTTGTTCCAGTTTCAACTCTAGGGATGCCACTCGATCCTTATATTCCTTATTTTCTAGCTCTAATTCGTGTATTTTAAACAATAAATCTTGATGTTGTCCTGAAATCGTTTCTACTGATTTTTGTCAAGTGGCTTTCTGTTAGCGTAGCGTTCAATAGAATAGACTACGAATGTATGAGATTGACGTAAGCTGTAGATACGTTTACCTACAGCTTACGTCAATCTCATACATTCGTAGTCTATTCTATTGAACGCTACGCTAACAGAAAGCCACTTGACTAAGGGGGCTGGTTTTGCGACATAATAGTAGTCAAAACATTATTTAAAGATTCGAATTTCATATCTTGTTGTTCTTTAAGTTCGACGAACATGGATTTTATATCGGAATTTGACGCGGACGGCGTAACGGGAAGTTCCGCAAAGGAACGCTTTTGGCGCTTCGTTATATTAAAGTAGTTGTCCGCCGTTTGTTGCATAGACGAAGTGTTGAGAGCCGAATCCAAGTTGTATTGCAAATTAGTATTAGGTGTATGCAAAGAATCAGGTGGTGAACGTTGCACAGACATAATTGCGGATAAATACAATTTTCGTTTACTGTCGATGTCGTTCGTTTATGTCGTTAATTGATTAAATTATTTTGAAATTGAATCTAAACATGAACACCGTAAAGTACCTACAATTTGAACAAACGCTTAATTGTTTCAAAAAGTGTGAGTTCATTACCAGCAAAAGGCATGTTAAGCGTTTAGCTTATCAAAGTTCCGTGGTATGTAAAATTGTTGCAGCGCCGTCGCACGCTCATTACGCGAACATTTGCTACCGCTATTAGCATATAAAATGCCTTTATCTGATGTAACGGCTGCGCACTCGGCCTCACATTAGCCTAAGTATGCTCTAACACGAGACAATAACACGATTAGTGAAATAAATACAGTAACAGGAGCCGTGGATGGGGCTTAGTTATCGATGGTTATCGCCGCGAAGCCGATCGCATCAGTATGAGCTCCGGTTACTTTTGCTTTTAATTTTACAAAATCACACGAGTGTTCGCAATTTAACTTCACTGATGAATATTTGATGTCCGTTTTTGAAGTGCGGGATAATCTGACATTTATATAAGTAAATAAAATAAACGTACATTGCGTCCCATAAACCTTTGCATACGAATGCCTAACTATATACGAAAAATAATTATGAATTTTAATTACAGCTACTTCTCTGCCTTTGCTCTTCAGAAGATGTATTAAGGGAAGGCCCTCTCTTAACACAGGCTATTAGACTACAAGCCCGCATAGGAAAAAAATATGGGTCAATTGAACCACCAGGGGACATATCTAGAACGATAGAAGAGCATAAAATAATAAGTTCCCCAAATTTACCCCCGGCAACTCTCGGAAATTAAATAAAAATTCCGACTTTGTGGACCATCATTTTTGTACGGCACTGAGCGGTTTCTTATTATTTTTAATGGATCTATCGATGGTTAAGAATGCCGTACAAAAATATATGACCAAAATTTACCGAGTCTACCTGTACTTTTGAATTCTCATCTGCACTCAGTTGGACATCTTACAAGTGACGGCATAGTGATGAATCTTATTATTTTATGCTCTTCTATCGTTCTAGATATGTCCCCTGGTGGTTCAATTGACCCATATTTTTTTCCTATGCGGGCTTGTAGTCTATATGCCTAGCAAGAGAATCAGAGCCTCATATCTAATTTTGTTACAATCAAAAATGTGAAATAAAGATTTATTTTATCTATTTATTTATTTAAATGATGCTTTTGTGAAAGTATTTTAAATTATAGTCTTGT
Organism: Colias behrii; assembly: GCA_029959065.1. Lineage (NCBI taxonomy): Eukaryota > Metazoa > Arthropoda > Insecta > Lepidoptera > Pieridae > Colias > Colias behrii. The sequence continues at coordinate 5,049,504 of JARWMC010000002.1, forward strand.
TCCTACTATACAGGGTTAAGCATATATGTACCTACTTACCTTTAGGTAATAGATATAGCTACATAAGAAGACGTTTATGTTGAGTTCAAGCAATGTAAATAATTTCTACATACCCCTTACATCAACATATATCTATACTAATATTATAAAGAGGAAAGGTTTGTATGTATGTATGTATGTATGTATGTATGTATGGTTTTCACGCATAAACTACTGGACCGATTTTGATGAAATTTAGCACAGACAATCTTTAGACCCCGAGAAAGAACATAGGCTACCTTTTATTGCGAAATATGTACCACGGGCGAAGCCGGGGCGGACCGCTAGTCCTATATATAATACAAAGTATTTGCTACAGATAATTCGCGATAAAGTTTTATGAGGCTGTTACGTACAATAGACAGGGAATACGGCAGAAGTTCGGAGCTTTAGTGCATCCGATTTCCATACAAAAACTTCTATTTCCCGAATTAAATGATACGAAAGGGCATAAAATTGCGGGAATATTATCCAGAACTATACCTAAAGCTTTAGATCATTATTATTTGTATTCGTAATGATGTATTTTCTTTTTTACTTGGCTATATTCTCCTAAGATTAGTTCTAGAACATTGATTGTTTGAAGAAAAAAAAAGCTTTATTTTACTTAAGGTGAATGTTCCGCCCGTCCCTCCATACATTTTTGATGACGTCTAAACACTTAACACAGACACTATTTCTTTAAAACTAATCATTTTATCACTTCTCTACAATGAAATGTGTCCGCGTTCGAACTTTTTAATCAATAACTTACATTATTTACTTAGAAAAACAACAGTGAAATACCGGCAAAATTTGACACTTCTACAGTAGTGTGCGTGACTTTTGCCAAGCAAACGAAAGGCGATGTTTAGACATTGACGCGCTAGATGTCGTGCATTCGCGTTCGTTATCTTATACATAATTCTAATAAATCAAAGTTCTATGTGTAATAATTGAGTAATTTCATTTCCAATCGTTCAAAGAAAATAACAATAAAATAAAATAAAACTAATGACCTTAGAAATCTATGTTTTTTTTTGTAAACAATTTATTACTGATTATTGTTGTTTGGTCGTCCGTCGTAGGTCTGTAGACTGTATTGTACACACTGAAGGTCCAATGGTATTGTAGGTACTTTTGTTCGGCGTCGTCGTCGGCTTGATATACAATTACATTTCTTGATAAATCATTGACACGCGCTATGATTTGCGCGCGGAATTTCTTGTGTTGTGAATTTATTTTTGTATGCTATGCATTTTAATTGAATCAAATTGCAATATTTCTCTAGTATGCATTTGAGACTATATTGTAATAATTGATCGTGGGTATAGTAATTAATTATTCTAATAACGCAATTATATTTTCGGTGGGATTCAAAACAAAAAATTGGCCCGTGATTTTTATGAAATTTCACCACATTGCAAATGATATACATATACAATTACAATTATTATAAATCGGTAAACTATCAAAGTAATCACAAACTTGCAAACATTGGCAAAATAGGCTTTTCCGAATTTTCAGACAGACACACAATTTTATTAGTTTGTTTTAGCAAAGTAGGTACCTATACTCTACTCCGTTTACGCCGCGCGTCGCGTCCGCGTCGTCGAAAACGGTGCGCCCAGAAACAAACATACCTAATTACCTAATTCAGTTGCAATCCTTTTTTTGTTCCGTAATTTATTGTTTAAATTTATTCTAATACGATTTTTTTTATTCGTCGGCCAGTTCTACCAGGTATAAAAGTATAAAAATGAAATATAATTACTGTAGCGACAACTCGCTCTGAATCGCGCAAGCGAAATTTTTTCGCTACATAACACATATACAACTTTTCGATATCTTTCATTAGGGCTTCAACGGCCGGCCAGTCGAGTAGACTTGTTCATCGATGGAGGAATTCCACCTTCCTTCTTCCACAATTGTAACTCCGACGTTATTTGAACAAACAATTTCTCCTGATAGCTAATAGCAAAACCATATGATACTTTGTTTTCGTAAATATGTTTTTCACCTTCCTGGTTATTTTCACATAATAAATAATAAAATAATAAATAGTGTATTAGATTTGTTATTGTATCTTGTATACGAATTATTCTTACTTGTTGGTTATGAAATGTTCAAATACCTATTGAAATAATTTACTGTTACAAATCATTAGTGTTATTAGTTTTGAGTGAATAGGCATGGATCAGAAATTCAGAATATTATATGCTACTAACTACTCAAATACATACATTATGTTTTGATAAAAAAAAAACAATAGTGTAATGTAATAAAATAAAACTGCGTTTTATTGTAATCAATTTTGACATTATTTATTTTCCAAAATTAATGATGAATAAAATAGTTTACGCCAACAAATATGTATAACTTTTATTTTTATAACAATCGTTCATAATAAACCGTAGCAGGTAGCGTTTTGAGTCTCACGCAACGTTGCCGCATCGCATGACAGCAGCAATTGCGCGCGACGTTGCCACTCCTATATTATAAACAAACACTATGGATACCTACCTACGCTCGCGAATGCAAATTCGGTGATTTACTAATTATTGATAATCATTGAATTCGTTTTGAAATAGCCTGTACTTTGTAATTTTTAGTGTTATAGACATTTATAAAATGTGGTGCTCATTTTTTTTGTAATAAATTATCCCGCTAACGCTATTGTATTTTCGTTGTTTTATTTCAAGTGAACACCCATACAATTTTGTCACGAGCCGCCTCTGGCCTCTGGGTGAAATCAACCAGTCAAATGATTTTTGTTCTAATTGTATTTTGGTAGTAGTTTGTTTAGAATTTACATTACCATTGTTTAATTTTTATTTTGTATTTGCAGTAAAATAAAAAGGTGAAAAACTTCATTAGGTATACTCTACGACACCTCGCTCTGAATCGCGCAAGCGAAATTTTTTCGCTACAGAGCACATATACAACTTTCCGACAATTTTCATTGAGGCCGGCCGGCCAATCGAGTAGGTATGTCGAGAAACTTCACTTATTCGATGGAGGTATTCTACCTTGCTTCCTCCACAGTTGTGTGACCCCGACGCGACGTGCATTGAACACGCAGCTTTCTGATACTAGTAGCTAAAATCAAAACCACAGACATGTCTGTGATCAAAACCATAATAATATTTTTACCTACTATATTTTACTAAAAGTCGAGTGCATCGAAATCGTAAATATGTTTTTCACCTTCCTGGTTTTTTTTCCATAGTAAATAGTGTTTTAGATTTGTTGTTGTATGAATAATTATTCTTACTTGTTGGTTATGAAATGTATATTGAAATAATTTAATTTTACAAATCATTAGTGATATTAGTTTTGAGTGAAAATGCTTGGATCAGCATAATATTATAATTTATATAATATATGCTACTTCAAATACATGTTTTGATAAAAAAAACAATAGTGTAATGTAATAAAATAAAACTGCGTTTTATTGTAGGTAATCAATTTTGACATTATTTATTTCCCAAAATTACAATAAAATAGTTTACGCCAACAATTAATATAACTTTTATTTTTATAACAATCCTACTTCCTACTAATGCGAAAGTTTGTGAGGATGTGTATGTGTGTGTTTCACGCAAATACTACTGAACCGATTACAATGAAATTTAGCACACATATAGAACGTAACTTGGACACATTGAATAGGTTTTATCCCGGAAATCCCACGGGAACGGGAACTATGCGGGTTTTTTTTGAAAATGCGGGCGGAAAGCTAATCGTTCATAATAATTATAAACCGTAGCAGGTGGCGTTTTGAAGTTTTGTCTACCTATACAGAAAAATGAAAAACTTGTTTTACATTCACGCCATCTAGAGTTAAATCTTTATCATTTTTGTATACGTCTGTGTGTGTAAACGACCCTGTATGCAATGACAGATGTTAAAAAGCGGTATTTTACCGAATTGGGTGGATTTTAAGGCAATGATATGACATATTTCAATTAAATATAATATTCAGTAACCGCCATGACTATTCCTAGGTTTTCCAATTACGCAAAAACTCAAATAAACTAGAAATGTAGAATTCAGCGCCATCTAGCGGGACATTGGCTGGGAACAGACCGTAGCATTCACCTTAATGTAGTATTGAAAACTTTATTGGATTAATTTTTATTGGATTCCCTGTTCTTTAATTTTTTTTTTTCCGAATTTCATTATTTTACCTGTAGGTATATAGATTTAATATCTAGTTAGGTAACATTAGGTAAAAATTATTAAATTAAGTCTTTTATTTTCATGTAAGTACTTATAACGATAGTTACTAGTTATTATTCTGTGGTACTTATAATTTGTTTATAAACGTTCTAAATCATATTTGAAGAAATATCAATTAATGAAAAGCTCTACCTAAACCAAAACAATGTCTACCAAAAAACAGTAAATAAAATAGTTAAGTACTCAGTATCAGTTCATAAGAAAACTGTTCAATTTATCGTAAAAGCCGGGCACGAACGACATAGCCGGAGCACATCAAGCCAAACTTGAGCCTAGCAACTTGTGCCATCTCCTGAGGAAGTGATTTGTCAGCGCCGCCCCCTCTCGATTGAATAATTCAAATAATCGAGGTATTTATATGTAAATAGCGGTCTACATCTCCATTCGAAAGGGCCGATCGGTACATAAATTTGGCAAGACGACGCGAAAACTGCGACACACCACCGATCTGATTTATACGCCAAGTTTTGGAAAAAGTAGCTCGCGTCAGGAAATGTTTGTCTAATCGCGTTTATTGCTCCGACCCGGGATTTTGCGCCCGACGGCACATCGGGGCTGAACGGTCGCACAACTACGTTGACATGAAAACAATTTTATTGCTATGTGTTAAATATACAATAGTTCTTAGATAGTCGTAAAATAGTTAGTTGAGAGGGAAAATATTTTTCGACTAGATTAAGCAGTAAAACTATTTATGAACCACGGTAGAGCCTATGCGACAAAACAATAATATAAAATTTAATTATTGTCATGGACACAAAATACTCTACAATAGCAAGTTTTTGTAAAATATATTTTCGCCTCAAACTTCAAGCATCACTTCATTCCCATAAAATACCTAAAAACATATCACATTAAATGATAAAATGATACGCGTAACAAATTCGGAGCGTTCAAATTAATTAGAAAATTAAGTATTAATAACGGCAGAGGGAGCTTTCAGGTTCAATATCAAAGGTATTACGGTTTCCCGTAACGAATATCATATGTTCGTGGCACTCTATTAGTCACTATGAACGGGTAAACTCATCAATCATCCGCTGGGCTGGGTAAAGTGTTATTGTTCTTTGTTAGGAATGTAATTCGTTTACTATTTCTTACCACATTTTACTTATCGCTGATAATTATGCCGCATGTGTACTTCAATGATTGATCATTCGGAATTATTGATGCGACGTTCGGAGATGTTGTTATTTTTTACTTCATTGCTTTTAGTGAAATAATTATTGATTGCGATGAAAAAGTAAAGGTGGCGTAAATCAAATGGAATTGACAGCGCTTACAAGCGGTTTGCTTAGGTTAATTAATTTCCTGATCGATGTAACTTCTATTAGTTATTATCTTTTGTTTCATAATTAATATCTATACTATGAAGAAGTTAAAAGCTATCATTGTAAAGAACATACATTAGAAAACAATAGTAACACTACCTATATCTTATATTAAAACAAAACAAGGATATAGAGTATCGCCTTGATTCGCATGTCCTTCTTTTTATAAATTCTATCGAGTCGCATCTGTAATTACAAATGTTTCTGCAATTTAACAGCAATTCTGCAGTTCTATCATGTACCTACAGAGTTGTTTCATTATGGAAGGAAAATAGTAAAAGAAGAAAACTCATACAACTCAGTTCTGTTGGAAACAGAGAGAAATAAGTAAGTGAGCAACAAAACGCACTTTATCAGGTGGCAGCCGCTTTATCTCGCTAATGACCAACCCCTCCGCAGTAATAAAAGTCGATATCAAGCTTCCATTCGACCTCAATGCAACATGTTTTGATACTTTTACATTTAAAAATACAACTAAATAAACCCCTACAAAAATATGAAATTTAAAACAGCTTGATGGAAGCACCTACCTATTTGGTTTCGTTTTGTAAAATATTTTTGTAAAATATTTATCTTTAATAAAGCTATTAAATAAATATTTTCTTTAAAAATGCTATGACGGATGTTTTGGGTCATATTTTAAATTATTAATATAAACACACCGGCACAATTAGCGGAACAGAAAAAAAAGGGAGAAAAAAGAGGGAATTTAGAACAATGAATGTAATTTTTAAACAATATATTATTTAAAATGAAACAACAATTAAATTAACATGTTTTGACATTTATTTGTAATACCATACTTAAAGTTTAATTAAAATAAAAATTAAATTAAACAAAATGCATTTTTCTTCGATTTCGTAATTATAGAGAAACAGCAAAAAATTCAAGATTTTTCAAAGGTTAACAACAATTTCAATGACTGTTCAATATCGAGTGTTTCCTCCTCGTGCTCTGATGAGGGTTTCCATCCGTCTGGGCATGCTGCGGATGATATTATCAATGGTTTCTTGGGGCAACCCCTGCCATTCTTCAAGTAATGCGTTTCGCAACTCGTTGAGATTATTGGGAGGTGGCATTCTTAACTTTACACTCCTCTTTAGCAAGTCCCAGACGTGTTCTATAGGGTTCATATCGGGGGACCGTGCTGGCCACTCCATCACCGTCATACCAACATGGTTTAGGTATGTCTGTACTGTGCGAGCACTGTGAGCCCGTGCATTATCCTGCATTAAAATGAAGTTGTTACCAATAAAGGGGGCAAATGGCACAACATGTTCTTCTAAAATCTCCCTGATATACCGATCAGCAGTCAGATTCCCGCCATCGACCACTACTAACTCCGTACGAGCTCCTAAACATATTCCTCCCCAGACCATAATTGAACCGCCGCCATATGCCACTGTATTTTCAAAATTAGACTGGATATACCGTTCTCCTTTGCGTCTCCATATTCGCTGCCTTCCATCAATTTGATTTAACATAACTCTGCATTCATCAGTAAAGAGAACATGTCCCCAGTCGTCGAAGTCCCAATCACGATGTTCACGACCAAAGTGTAGACGGTTTGTGCGATGATGTCTCTCAAGTTTTGGGGCTTTGGCGGGCACATACGAGCCTACACCCACTTCTTCGAATCTTCTACGAACTGTCCGCTCACTTACCCTTACTGCTCGTACCTCTTCCAGTACATTTCGTGCCTGTACCGCCGTTAGTCTCGTGTTCCGTCGGACTTGAAGTTGGAGAAAACGGTCATCCCTCCTCGAAGTACACCTTTTCCGGCCTTGTCCTCTCCGTCTCACTAGAGTATTCGTCAATCTGTATCGTTTGATGCTACGATGAATCGTTGATAACGATCGACGAAGGCTTCTGGCAATCGATCTGTAGGTTTGACCATTTCTCCTCATTTGATCTGCCCTAATGATTTCTGATGGCGTTAAATCAGGCATACTTAGATGCTCGTAAATTATCAATATGCGAAAAAACTCAAAAGCCTCAAAAAACTGCAATTCAAAGCTTTTCAAATGGAATTCACGAACCTTCTTAAAACAGACAAGCGTCCGAAAAAAATGAATCAATTAAAATTAAAACAAAAGAATGAAAAAAATGGCAAGCGCTTAGTATTCCATTTTTAAATTAAATCCCAAATTTAAAAAAAGTTTGTTTAGCCGGCCAGTAACACGCAAAAATGCGTAAATACTCCCTTTTTTTTCTGTTCCGCTAATTGTGCCGGTGTGTGTATAATTTGTTGAGACCTGTGGTTGAGACTCATTTAAGATATTCTTGTGAACTTACCTAATTATGAAATATATAATGGAAAAAAAATTAATTCATTAAAACTTAATTAAAATTATGCGTAGGTTTAAATTTTTTTATGGTTGTAACTTGTAACAATTCCAACAAATTAAGTCATCTACGTAGGTAAACATCTGTCTCAATTGGAATATGTATCATGTTAACTAAAAGTCCAGTAAATCGTGTAAGTAACACAATTTTGCAATGTGTTGTGAACATCGACATCAAGATTAGTTGATCCCTCTATATGGCCACTGAAGCGCGGTTGAGAATTAGCGGCAGCGGGAAAGAAAAATGATTGTGACAGTCCGGCGAACACTGCTAATGGAGTCTGCGTCTGCGAAATGTTTCCACTTACATAGGCGCTGGCGAACACACCTAGTACATACATTTCGCAAATAATTAATAACTTTTACATTGTATTTCGGGTCACAAATTCGATTGTGTGGTTGTTGCGAAAATTATGGGAATATTCGTCGACATATAACTGGGAATGTTTACAAAAAACATTTAACGAAATTAAACGATTTTTATAAAGCAGCCGCGAACTTCGTGTAGAGTAGTTTAAATAGTGATATGTTATTGGTTATAAAATAAACGAATCAAAACCGAATTTAGTTGAATCTACACCGATATAATGGAACAGTTACCTATCTACTTTTAAAAAATTTGGTATCGGTCTTTTTCTTATATTCGTTCTTATAAATTTCCAATCTCTCTAGGTAATAACGTAGAAATACCATACCAATTATTAATAAAATATAATAATTCGTTCAAAGTTCTAATCCTAATTTAGATATCTAAATAAAATATTATCAAATGCCCCTAACAAGTAAACTATTGAAAAAATAATTAAACTACCTATTATCAGAACTAGAATGAAATCTAAACATGTGTCTACGGCATTTGTAAGCATTCACCATACCCATTCAATGTTATCATAGAACAAAGAAATACATCTATTTAACACCATGAAAGCTCCGATAAGTATCTTGAAATTCAAATCACCAATGCAATTCATAGAGGGTTACACAAAATAAGCTGGAAAGCTCAAAGCAATAATAGGGCTCCACCCCAAAGATACAATGCCGCACTCCCCTCACAAATTAAGTGTAAAACAAACCTAATGAAATTTAAATATCTTTCGACGAGACTGTAATAACTGCACAAATAAAATCATGTCGCGGGGGAGAGTAATCGCTTCTATTGTGTACACATTGTACGAAAATGTGATATAGAGAGTTGGAACCTTGTCAGAATAATCCGACAGTGGGTTTACGGTATATTATTTTGGAACTTGCAGGCATGATGAGTGTGACAAGGGTGGAATACGTTAAGGAGGGGCGGGAATGCTCTCTAGACAGTAATAGGCTCTCAGTGTAGACATACCTCTTATTGTTGTCTCGTTAACAGATAATTCAGTACATTACAGTAATACGTTTAGTGGTCTCATGCGAAAACAGGGAAATCTGGGAGGATTTGCGTAGTTGCTACTTAATTAAATGTCTTTGATGATATTGTAACTTGTAACGAGATAAATTACGTGCTTTATATATCTCATAAACTGTTTATAGGGATTGTGATGTGATTATTTTAGTACTGAAAAATATTTTCATTTCGAGTGCACGTAGGACCTTATACCTACAACTTAGATGGGTATAGGTAATAAAATATACGAACAATTCATAACCACCGGTCAATTGTTAAACTAATTCTGTCACAAGATTCGAGTAAAATATTCAAATAATTTTTCAAAAACACGTTTTCACCCCTCAAAGGGAAGGACACTAATTTCCTACCCAGTCTGAAAGAAGCTTCCTTTCAAGAAGTGGAAAAAAGTTACAATCGAAAAGGAAATTTGCGTTTTAAATCCTCTAATGAAGCTGAGAAGTTTATAATGGAGGGGTGAAAGGCTGCAGACAAATTGAGGAAAAAACTCTGAGCGAGTATCTTTAACGAGAAATGTTGACTCGCCTTCATTATCTTGCCACGAATGCAAAACATTCCTTTTAAAATTAGGTTTTTATTTATTCCATTTTAGACTTGTTTTGTGCGACGCACTTTAATACGTAAATGGTAATGTAAATTGCGTTGTAGATTTATGAAGGAAAAGTGGAGTGGTCAAACTTGGTGACTGATTTATTTTCCTGTATAATATACACATGAAGATACTACATGAAGATTTTTTTATAAAGGTTATTCCACACTGACCACGAGCGATGATTATATAATAAGAACCTATAAATTACGTAACGTACCTATAAATTGATTTAAGTATATTTTTTTAACTGAAAGAGATTTTTGTAAAGTAATAATTTTCTATGTAGCTCGTGTTAATGTATCTGTCGCAGTCACCTGGTTAAATCTGCTATTTGATTAAATAACTAGCATCTTCATTGAATGACGAGATGCTCCATAAATATTATCACACTTCGTATACATGGGGAAAATATATAAAAAAACAACACATTTTTTATATCAAAATTTATTAAATATAAATACCTATTTGGAAGATATCATTTTATTTGAAGCACAGTTATATATCCGATTATGTACAGTCTGGAAACATTAAAAGTAAATAGAAAATAATAAAATAAATACACAAACTGTACAATATTTTTATAATAATTTAAAATTAGACCTTTCATAACATTTTAGATGCACTTCTATACTTAAGACAAAAATGCATACAATTCATGTACAAATATGAAGTTAAGCAAATTAAGACTTTACACTAATGAATTTAAGTGCATTTTAAAACAAATTATATTTTATTATTATTTCGGTACATTTAGTATATAAAAGAAAACGTGTAAATATTTATCGACACTTAGTATTTAACAAAATAAAGATTCGAATTTCAATCCTAGCTACTTGTATAAACATTTTTCTATATGTTGCGTGAAATTTATTCGTTGTGTATGTATGTTTGTGATTACTGCAGAACTGCTGCGTTCGCGATAATAGACGGCGAGTTGATAGTTTCGCCGAGACTCTCCAAGAGTTCCTTACGATAATCGTCAAAGTCTCCGTCCACCTGTAAAAGTACTCATATTATAGAAAAGTAGTTATTTATATTCATGTTGATATATTTATCAAGACATTAAATACGATAAAAAAATTAAATACATGTGTATAAAATATTTATTTTTTAAGTTATTATTGTTATCTATGGGAGTTTCGACTTCCACTGCCGTAAAGAAAAATTGAAAAGAAGATATTTTTCTTTTAATAATTAAATTTAGATTGGGTGGGGTTAGGGATAGATAATTGCCTATCCGTCGTTTTATTGGAGCTGCCCTTGTACTCGTTGATCGCTTCAGCAAGCGCGTCTATACTATCAATGTGCAGTTTGTTGGTATCGTCCTGTATTACGTATACTACAACACACAAGCTCACCTCAATTATTGTCTGGTCCACGATGACCACGAGCGCGTCTATGCTCTATATTTTTTTATTTACACACACTCAAGCTCACCTCATTTATAGTCTGGTCCACGATGACCATGAGCGCGTCTATGGTCTCTATTTTTGTTTTATTTCACACACATAATCTCACCTCATTTATAGCCTAGTCCTCGATGACTACGAGCGCGTCTATGCTCTCTATTTTTTTATTTACACACACACAAACTTACCTCATTTATAGTCTGGTCCTCGATGACGTAGAGCGCACATTCAGTCTCACGTATGAGCCGCTCGTCGTGCGACACGATCACGACGCCGCCCTTGTACTCGTTGATCGCTTCAGCTAGCGCGTCTATACTCTCGATGTCCAAGTTGTTTGTCGGCTCGTCCTGGATTTAGGTAAATTAATAAAATCTTTTAAGAGGTTATAGGAAAATGAATATACGTACGAAAAAAAATGAATGTTATAAATAAGTAAGTCAACACGCAAGAGCGTGCGTAACCTCAGAAATTCAAAACGAGCTTAAACTTCTCGACTTTATAACTTCGGAAATACTGCATGTATTGAAGTGAAATAAAGACTAGTGTAATGTACATGATCTACATTCTGATTTAAAAGTAAATTATTTTATAATAAAATATACCCTTTTGTTGCTCATTAGCACACATTTCGTGATTTGAAAGACTCTACACTCGTATAGGTTGCGTACACGCGCAACTATATGCGAGCGCGAAACAAGACCAACGCTGGGCGCGTTGTCATCTGTTTGATTTGTGCCCGATTCCTCGTGTGAGGTCATTGGAGTGTGTGTAGAATGTCACTTCTATATGAAATATTATTCCACTTTCTTATAAGAAAGCTTACTTTTCTTTGCTAATCCGTTTTTCACAAATAACTCACCAATATAATAACATCGGGTGCCATAAGGGTCAGTTCCGCCAACGCCACCCTGGCCTTCTGCCCTCCGCTGAGGTCCTTCATCTTGATCGTATGCGCGTGGCTCGCTAGCCCGAAGGTGCCCAACGCTTTACGCGCCTTTTCGTATTGCAGACCGAAGAGCCTTTGGAGATATTCCACTGGGGATTCTTCCGCTGTTAGATGCTCTCCGGAATGCTGGTCGAAACGACCGATCCTCTGTTGGTGAAAAAATGCATATTTATGAATACCCACTAGGGAATGCAATCCCGATCCCGCGGGATCCCGATCTCGCGAGATCTCGTGTAATTTTTCGGGATCAATCCCGACGCATCATATGACGAGATCACGTTCGAGATTGACGGGATTGGGCGGCAGTGGTCAGCGACGCAACACACAACCACTCGGGGCGCAAGCGGCGCCTAACTACTGTCTACTATTCGATACTAATCGAAGATCTTGACTTGAAGACTTGCCTCTTTCAATGATTGCAGAAGATTTGAATTTACGAGCTGCACAAACTAATAAATCGCTTCAAGAGGAATTAGAAGAAACTCTGCGAGCTTCTAAAAGTCCTTTTGCACGTATATCCCACGAGCTTAGACAAATTAGAATCAACCATTAAAAAAATTGGTTGTTTGTAAAGTAGGTTTACGATCGAGATGTTTACGTGATAACGTCTTATTGGTGGCAGCGCTCGAGATGAGACGGGAGATCGGTCCGTCTCTCTCTCTCGTTATACCTGCGATCGCGCTCGTGAGGTTTTGGTGTGACACAAGTTTCTGAACATGTCACCCGACTAAAACGATTTTAAAAACGTTATCACGTCAAAAGGAATGGATTTGTTTGAGTGTGGAGGAACAAGGGGGCGATTTTTGCAGTTTGCATATACATAATTGCTTCGCCACGCTGTTGCCAACCAGCGTTGAGTCGGAGAGGGCATTCTCAGCAGCGGGGTACATTGCAACGGACATTAGATGCCGTTTAGCAGATGAAACTATTAATTAATACCCTTTGTTTTTTAAGGAGTCATTTTCAAAATCACTCTTTTTCCTAATTCTCTTGAAATAAGCTTATTGTTTTGATAACCTTATTTACCTACGTTACTTTCCTTACAACCTGATTATTATTTAGTTGGTAAGATTAAAGAATGAAGATTTTTATTTTCTTTCGAGTAATATGTTATTTTAGTTACCTCACTATCACAAACAAGTAGTTATTAGCTTTTTCAGTCATTTGAATTCAACATTTTTTTTTAAATTAGACGGGATCCCGAAAATTCCGGGATCCCGCGGGATTGATATTTCTAATCCCGCGGGATCCCGAATTTGCAATCTCGAGTCGGGATTGCATTCCCTAATACCCACATTGCACGTACGTAATATAAAATACAACTGTCGTCTCTACTAGATACTAGGCTCTATTTATCCTGTTGTAAGATTTTGGGTGATTCTGACATCCGAAAGAAAAGAAATCTACCCTATCTAAGTATAGAAAAAACATAAAATAAAGGTTAAAAAATATGACACGAGTTCAGAATTTCTTACTTTCATTCAAGTTGGTTAAATACAATAAAAAAGATTTAACTAATAGTAATTATTTAATTTGCTTACAAAACTTAATTTCAAGTTTTTTCAATTGTTTTATATGAAAAAAAAACCGGCCAAGTGCGAGTCGGACTCGCGCACCGAGGGTTCCGTACAAACCTGCAATATATATTTTGTAATGTAACTAAAAATTTAAGGTTTTCGGAATTTTTCCTTTATGTGTGCTATAAAACGTTGCTTCATGCCAAATTTCAATATTCTAGGTCGACTGGAAGTACCCTTTAGGTTTTGATTCCCTTGCGAGTACTTGCGAGTTTCAAAATATGCAGCTTAAATTGCTGTTTCTTTTGATTGCGTTGACATAGAAGTTTGATTTTGTTACAGCTTAAAGGTATTATAGACCTGAGTATTTGGTATGTATTTCAATTTAATACCTCTACGCGTTTATGAGGAAATGGGTAGTAAGTTTAAAATTATTAAAAAAAAATATATTATGTGATGTAACTAAAAATTTATGGTTTTCGTAATTTTTCCTTTATCTATGCTATAAGACGTTGCTTCGTACCAAATTTCAAGATTCTGAGTTCACGGGAAGCACCCTGTAGGTTTTGATTCCCTTGCAAGTGTCGAAAATTTGCGGCATAAACGGCTGTATCTTTTGATTGCGTTGGCTTAGAAGTTTGATTTTTTCACAGCTTCAAGGGACAGTAGACCTGAGTAATTGATATAAATTTCAGCTTCATACCTCCACGCGTTCCTGAGAAAAAGGGTCTTGACAGACGGACGGACGGACGGACGGACAGACGGACAACAAAGTGATCCTATAAGGGTTCCGTTTTTTCCTTTTGAGGTACGGAACCCTAAAAATATTAAACATTGTATATTGAATTTCACACAAATTTTGCGCACTCTTTTACACAATACATTTGACAGAAAAGAACATGGCCTTACAAAAAAAAAGTTTGAAGTTCTAAAATTGTCACTAGCACTTACCAGTCTATGATTTCTCAACAGTTCCCCGCGTATAGGACTCAGTTCTCCGACGAGTAGCTTCAAGAACGTAGACTTGCCCACTCCGTTGGGGCCAACGATGGCGATACGCGAGTTCAGATCGATACCGAAGTCCACGTCAATGAACAGCGGCTTCTGGCCGGGGAAGTTGAAATTCACGTCTAGAGAGGAAATAATATTGATTAAAGTCTGCAGCTCAATAATAAATACACTTTTAAGAACTTACAGGGGTATTTTAAGTCATTTATAAATATATAATTTATGCAGAATTCATTACATAAACGTGCAAATACAAATGGTATAAAATTAATTCAATAGTATAAAAAGTTGAAACTACATAGATCATGCCATCCATGCCATCCCCTGGTGCCACGGCCTTTTTTCGTACGCGCCCAGTCGAATTTCGTATGTTAAAATCTCATTTCTTTATCTCGCGATACTACACCGGCCAGCATGACCACTAGGATGCCCACGCGCAAATTTTATTTCGATATTTCGTGTTTTGTATGATACACTTTCTAATACATATTATGAATGCGAATGTATTACTTATAGTGTAAATGTAAAGTATGTAATGTTACGATATATTTTCTGAACCGCTAAATTGATAATGAAGATTTTGATAGTAGAATGGATAAAATTAAATAAAAAAATTATTAATATTATTTATTATATTATCATTTTAAATTATTAATTATTTCTTATTTTTATTTAACATTTTTAAAACATTATTATTATTTTTAAAGTGAAACTTTTATTACATCGTCTCAAACTTTTTGGTCTGTGTAGCGCATGTCGCGTGACGGTCGGCTGCCGAGTAGGTATAAAGCAGTGTTCGGAAAGTTTCACTTTTACCGTGGTTTCATAAAACCACACAACATTTTTTTTTATTTATTATTAAAGAAATAGCACTAAAACCCGATCTTTTATTTTTATTAACTTTATTATTTAAAAAGTACTCACGTTTTTCTGATATTACAATTAAACATATTTTTTTAAAGTACATACTTATAATTAATACAAGAAATATTCAAATGGAATAAACAAACTTTATTCAGTTGGTAAACAAATTTAAAATTACATATTTATACTTTATTCATATATTTTTCCTTTAATAACTTATTGAACATAAAATTAAGGAGACATATTTATTTACATAACTTATCGATAGTTCAACACACAATTGATACCTACCCATCCCTATTTGTCACACACACATCTATATAGTATCTATAGCTCATCTGCCTACGATGTGCACTGAGCAATTTGTGCAATACACGCGCTCTATACTATTGTAATATATACTCTAAGGAATATTCGATATTCAAAATGACTCGTCAGAATGTACGTCTCTCCATACACTTCTGTAGAGCTTAACCGCAGACTACGGAATTAAGATTAAGAATCGACTCAGTTGTGCTGCAAAATTGATAGCGGGTGGGCCGGAATTAAGATTATGAATTAAGGATCTGAATTCAGACGGGAGTTCCAGAAGTGTCAGGCCACCTTAAATTACTGTACCATATAAAATGTAATTATTGTAATATTATACTAACTGTGCAACCCAAGTATGGGCGGTTGCAGCGGCGGCGGGTCCGGGAAGTTGAACTTAACGATGTACTCTTTAGGCCGCTGCAGTAAAGTGACTGGTGCCGCATTCTCTTCGTTCTCTTCGCGCGTCGATTTGCTGCGGTTCTTCTCTTGTTTGCGTGTTAATGCTTCCTTTTGTTTCTTTTCCTATTTAATTAAGATAAAAAGGAGTTGTAAGAGAACATCACTACTGAAGGGTTTCCAAACCTAGTAGAGTTTTTACGGGGATTTCTAAGAAGATAGAAATAATTATATGTATAGTATTTTTAACTAAATAAATTGAATGAATATTTGTGTTTGTGTTTCATTTAATAACCTTCAACATAAATTTAAGTTTATAATACTCAATTTTCTTATGACAAAATCTTTATACATAAAATATTTTATTTTTAATACATACTGCTGCTTTCTTTGACGATCCATGCGCCTTCAAATCTTTTAATCTCTTCTCTTGTTTTTCATACTCTTTAATCATTTCTTTTCGTTTTTGTGCGTACATTTTCTTGAACATGGAGTAATTGCCCTTATAATAATACAACTTCTGTTGGTCCAAGTGAATAATTTCATTGCACACATTATCTAAGAAAGACTGGTCGTGAGATACTACTAGTAGGGTTTTCTTCCATCCTTGTAAATAGCTGTAAGGAATAAGTTTTTATAGATTACCTCGTAAATAATAAAATAATGCCGGACCAAAAATAATTTTCAATACTTGGGTCACGCAAATAATTAAAATGTTAATTTTATTAAAAACGAAGATATTTTACATTTATTACATTTTAAAAAGAGAAAATAAAATTACTTACTTATCCAACCAAATTACTGCATTAAGATCTAAATGGTTTGTAGGTTCATCGAGTAGTAGAAGCGTAGGTTCAATATACAAAGCTCTGAAAAATAAACATTTGTTAATAAATGCTGCTGTCTTTTTAACTAAAAATAAAATTAGTGTTTATATCGACATATACACCTGAAAATGTTGAAATAATTATTTTAGTTGTGTTTTTATTTCATTATCACTGTAAAGTGTCATGATAAATACGTAAGTAAATCTTTATTTACATATTAGCGGTCCGCCCCGGCTTCACCCGTGGTACATATTTCGCAATAAAAGGTAGCCTATATTCTTTCTCAGGGTCTAAAAGATTATCTGTACCAAATTTCATTAAAATCAGTCCAGTAGTTTATGCGTGAAAACCATACATACATACATACAAACCTTTCCTCTTTATAATATTATAGTATAGATTATGCTTGTTAATTATAATTTCGAAATATCTACACTATTTCACAAGAGGGAATATTTACTTATTTCCTACACATACCTAGCTAATGAGACTCTCATACGCCAACCGCCAGAGAAGTTTTTAGTAGCTCTATCCTGCATCTCCTTGTTAAAACCTAAACCGGCCAAAATTCTTCGAGCGCGTGGTTCTGCTGAATCGGCACCTATGGCTTTCAATTCCGCATACACCTAAATACAAATATTATACTTAAGTATAATCAATCAAATAACTATTGTTTAACCCTTATTTCGACAGAGAAGGTGATAGTAAACTTATTAAAATTTTATTGTATAACCTAGTTTCCATGGTTTTTCTAAACCTCCCAAAAAAGAAAAAAAAAATCTACCCCCCACCCTTATGGAGAAAAGCGATGTCCGCCACACCGGACATTATCGAATCTTAGTAAAAAAAGTGTTAAGCTGACTTGTCCGTCCTAGCGGACATAATCGAATACGTGAAAGAAGTTGCATAGTATAAAGTAAAAGAATATAATAGTAAAAGAGCCTTTATTTTTTATAAAAGTACAAAGATACTGTGAAAAAAAAGTAATCTAAAGGTGAACGTACTACGAGAGGATCTTCAACTACTGCAGTATCTTCTATCTGGGCTCTATACAAAAAGGTACTCTGTTTCCATTTGTAAAAGAGGGAAAGCTTTTGAATTTGCTTGGGTCTCTTTTTTGTCACAACTGATGGTTCTCTGAGTCTTCTTTTTCTATGCACAGGTGTTGGCAACGAGGGTAAAGACGATATAGAAGGTAGTTTGCAAAATTGGGTTCCTGCGACTGGTTCGGGAAAACTTGCTCTATAATTGGAGTCAAAGGCGTCGGGAAGTCGTATGAAAAGGTTAGGTAGATAAGAAGTATCTAACAAGTTGATAGGTACTGAGAATAGATGTAATGTTTTGGTAATACCGACAACTCAAATCTTTTACCTTTCATACCATATTTCGACAAGGTCCGCCGTGACGGACAAGCTGTAAGACACAATAAATACAGGTGTTTCGACGAAGTCTGGTGTGGCGGACAAGTAAAAAACTCGATAATTATTAAGAATAACGTAAGCAAAAGCTATGAAATCGTATTATTTGAACGTTAGTAGACTAAATTCACAAAACACAAATAAAAAATCTACGCAACATAAGCAAAAAATAATATTTTTTAATAAATTACCTGAAAGACTTTCTTAGTGCGCAGTTTCACCGACATTTTTTCGCCAACTGTCAAACTCTGGGTTATCACACGCAAAATTTATTTTTCTACTAAAATTTGATCGACCTCCCAGTAGCTTAGTAGTTTTTTTGTTGCAAAAATAGAAAAAGACGGCGCGGTGGATTTTTTTAAAGTACTTGTCCGGTGGTACGGACAAATTCGAAATAAGGGTTAAAGGTATTATTGATACTGACTGATATTATTGATATTGTTTTATGTTAAAACGTAGAAAATTTTGTGAAAACGTACAAATTGGGATAAGTAATAGGAGTCAGAAATTTTTTGCATTTGTGTCTTACCTCATTCAATCGGTCTTGCTTTGATAGATCGCCTTTTTCAGTCTGTGCTTCTAGCACCTTACACTCCTCCAACAGTTCTAAATAAAGAAAATATTATGGTAATTTGTTATAATGGACCAAAGATGATAAAGTTTAATATTATTCATAAAAAAATAAATTATTTGTATTAATTTACAAATTTTTAGTTAAGCAATTAAAGGAAAGTACCTATATAAAAAAAATATTATTTTAACACTATAATGTTATACTGAACAACATGTATAACCTGCAGCAACACATACCTTTCCTTTTAACATCCGAATCGAGTAAAGTATCCACCGCACTCATATCACTAGCCGTGACCTCTTGTTCACAAAGCAAGATATCAATATGAGGCGGCAGTGGAAATGCCCTTTGAGCGAGATGCCTCAACAACGTAGTTTTACCGTGACCATTTGGCCCAACAAGACCGTACCGACGACCGTTCGCAATCAATAGATTCGCGTTCACGAATAAGTCTTTCCCTTTTGCACTGATGGAAAAGTTCTCCACTTTTATGTCCACTGCGTTTTCCAGGGCTGCCATCTGACCTGTAAATAATACCTTGTAAAGTGTGAAATGCCAAGTATGTAAGCTTTTGTGACTATTATGAATTTATATTAGATCAATTAATTCAGAATATGTTTCTTTAATATTTAGAAACTTTAAGACTACATAATTATTTTAGATATGTACTTTGGTTTTTGGACTCTTTGGTTATAAAAAAATCACTTATTTTTCAAAATTGTGTGTCCTAAATTCCCTTCCCTTCTTGGATACAAAATAGTCAACCTTATTCTTGGTTGTAAACATCTTACGATATTTATGTCTTATCAATTTCATTTGTTCATAATTTATAAAAAATACTCATGATATTTTGAACAAAATTATGAAATTATTTTCATTAGGCATTCTATTGCAAGAATTCGTCACTGTATCTTTTCTACTAAACTTTATATCTACACTAAGAAATGGATAAATGACTAACCAGCAGTTTTTTGCGCCTGGCTCACAGTGAAATTAGCGTCAAGATCACTATGCCCCTGTCCGCCCTTTTTCGTCAACAACTCCATTTGTTTTTCGTACTCTTGTTGTTTTTTTAACTTCTTCTTCTCTTTGTGACTCATTTTCTTCTCTTGATCAGGTTTAACTTCTTGCTCTTTCTCTGGTTCTTTCTGTATAGTAAAATATAGTAATGATTGGTTAATCATTTCATTGGTATGCATAGTTAATGCTTATGCATACTTATGTATAATATTTAATGTTTCCTACATATACTGTGGATAATCCAGTATACAAATTGAGGAGAGATTGTTTTAATATTAGTGCATAGGAAAGCAGGCGAAAGTGGATGTCTAACAATGTAAATTTAGAGAACAAAAACTTTTAAAGGGCATATTATAATATTTTAATAGGTTTTTTTGTATAGTTTAATAAGTATTACTATGAATGTAAACTTGTATATGTAATATGATTATTGAAGATGATTTAAAATATATACATCCATACAATAACACAATTGATTTCAACTAAATTGAAAAAAAAATAAATATATCCAACCTTACCTTTTCAGAAACATCTTCTTCCTCTGGTTCAGGTTCTTTGATTTCAAACTTCTTCAACTCCTCCTCTATGTTGTCAATGTTATTTTTCTTTCTATTTTTTACTGAAAAAAAATTTTTGACACAAGATTTCAATTTCCATATGTTTTTCAGACAAGATTCCATAAGATTGGTAGCTTTGTGTTGTAATTACAAAACTGTTTAATGGCAGTACATAATTTGAATTTGAACTAGAATAGTGACTTCATAATATTTTTAACTAGCCGTGCCCTGTGGATTTACCCACATAGCTCCACTTCTATCTAAGCATGATAAATTATAACCTATAGCCTTCCTCAATACATTCCTCAATCTAATACCGAAAGAATTTTTAATATCGGCCCAGTAGTTCCTGAGATTAGAGCGTTCAAATAAACAAACTCTTCAACTTTATAATATTAATATTAACGTAGATGTGTCTGGTTCTCCTTGCTTATTTGATTAAGACCAAACTTATTAATATTAAATACTTACATTTGCTTTTAACAATTGGTTTTAAAACATCTTCTTCCTCTGAATCCATCTTCAATTCTTTATCACTTCCTTCATCAGGCCAATCATCTTTCTTATTTTTACCTAAAATTAAATTTTATTATGAACTTCAACTGTTATAAAATGAGCAGATACATTTAGTAGTTTTGCAGATAGATTACAGAAATTATAATAATGAAATTTATATGCATATTGCTGTGCTGAAAAAAAAAATATGGATATAATTAATAACAAAATACCCTTTGTGAAATATTAAAGATGTAAATACCTTTTGAACTTTTAGTTTTAGGAGGTGGAGCCACATTGCTGGAAACATTACTGACAACTGATTTAGAGTCATCATTGTCTGATTCATCTGAAGCCGCAGCCACTTTCTTTTTTTTCTTTGCTAAAAATCAGAAAAAATATTTTTTAATAATATGTGAAGTGTTTTAAAGGTCAAGGCCCCATAATTAACCGACTTCAAAAAAAGGAGGAGGTTCTCCATTCAACCATATATATTTTTAAATTCCTGGGTCTTACTTGTAAACTTATTTTACAAAATGTATGTTAAAGTTACTGAACAAAATAGCTATCCACAAAGTGACACCACTATCTTATGTCTAAATTAATGTTATGGAAATATACAAAATCTGATTATTAAATTCCAAAAACAGAACAGGGGTTGTATAATAACCTTTTATTTCAAGACAGATAACACCGTGAACTGACTGGCAAATTCATGGCTATTGCAATCATATGAATTTGCCAGTCAGTTCAATTCCCTGCGTAAACTGTCTAGAAATAAGAGCTCATAATACGGCCCCTATTGCCTCTAGTGATATAGGACTCTTTCTCTGAGCTTTACAAACTCTTTCAAACTTCTAAAGAATTAATAATTCATTAAAATTATATATGGGGCCGTTCATAAAATACGTCACACTAAAATTAACGTTTTTTGACCCCCTCCCCCCCAGTTGTCACGCTGTGTCACACTTTCTGTGACCCCCCCTGGAAATATTTCGTCACAAAAACTAAGACCCTCCCCCCCTAAACATGATAAATTTTGATTAATACACAAATTTTGATATTAGAAAATATTTTTTTTTATTTTTGTAATAAAATTTGAAAAAAATAAATATATCAAGTTACAATTTATTGTAATAAATAAACAGGGTATTTTTAAAAATTTATTATGGCCATTTTACTCATTAGGTTAAGTACTTTCGATATCAGTTTAAAGTTTTTTGATATCTGCAATAGTTACGGAATAATCGCTTGTGCACACTTAACCATTACACCCTGTATATACATTTAAATATCTGTATATTTACTAATACGAAATAAATGATTCTTGTTCTTTGCTGTAAAAAAATATTCATTACTTACTCTTGTTTTTAATTTAATTCAAAAAGTATTCCAAAGTTACTTGGTAACTAACTAAAATTTGTACATATTACATACATTGACTTCCCGATGAAGGGACTGTACAAAATGCTTACTCTTAAAGTAGTTTTGGGTAACTATATATTTAAATATTATTTAAACTAATAGCTGCTCTTATTTATTTTTTTGTTTGTTTTCAACTCTATTTAATAATTGAATACTTGATTTTGATTATAAAAACCATTTGACATAGCTTACCTTTCTTTTTTGATACAGGCTTCACTTCTTCCTCTTCCGAGACTTGCTTCAGTTCTACATCACTACCACCATCATCAGACCAATCATCACCCTTTTTGCCTTTACCTTAAAATAAAATTATTTTTTGAAAATATAGCTCAATAAAAAATATAATCTAAAAATTAATTGAAGTATGTTTACTTAATAGTCAGTTAAGACACAATATGTACATTAAATTATAAATATTATAATTATTATGTAAAATTGTGAAATATCAATTCATAATTTAACTGTTCCTGTATATAAAAATAAAGAAATCTATTTTAGTTCACTTACCCTTTTTCTTTTTATTTGTTTTAGCAGCAGGCTTTGATGCAGTACTTGTAGCATTACTAACTATTGACTTGTTATCATCTTGTTCATCATCAGAGTGGTCTAAGCCCTTCTTTTTGTTTTTACCTGAAATGATAATAAATATATAAATTGGGTGGAATTTTGACAGGAATTCTTTAAGCTAGGCCTATGCTTAAAATATGTTTAAATTACAATGTGTACATTACAGCTGTTATTAGCCAGCAATATGTTTCAATCAGAAATAAGAAAAATTATACCTTTCTTTTGAGACTTCTTAGCGGCTGGTTTTATTTCTTCTTCTTCATCTGACACGTGTACCTTCTTAACAGTATCCCCACCTTCTCCATCACTAAGATCAGCAACTTCTTTGCCCTTTTTCTTACCCTTTCCTTTGCTTTTTGAGGTTATATCATCGTTGGCAACTGGTTTCTTCTCCTCAAAATCATCATTAATGTCTAAATTTTTTTTATTTCCTTTCTTTTTAGACATTATGCTTTCACTTATTTATGAATTAAAATAAAATTTACGTGGATAACACTGATTAACAACTCATACAGTGTTGCCAGCAAGACTAACATAAAATTTGCTAAATGGCTGTTAAAATTTTGCCAAAATTTTGCTAAAGGATTTATAATTAAGCTAAATATTTTGCTAAAAATTTTTAATGTCAAATAAAACGACATTTTACTTAAAATTTTATTTATCCAACACATTTATTTACACATATGTAAATAATGACATCATAAATAATAACATCTCTTATTCGAGTGTGTTATTATCAAATAAAATATTAATATGTATCTTGGTCTTCATCCGCAGCCGATAATGTTGACGTAGACGTGGAAGCCTCATTGCCAAGACTATATATTTCCTTGGTGCCTATAGAGCGCAGTACATTATCCGGAACTGTGTAAGAGTAGCAGCATTTTCCTGCCCTCTTTAGGCCGAATCTTATGTATAAAATGGCATTTAAAGTTTTTACCGACAAACGGTTGCGAAGCTTAGTTTTGACGACATTCATTTGGCTAAAAACACGTTCTATTTCCGCGTTGGAATGTGGTAGTGATAATAATGATATTGCCAGCTGTGATTATAATCCATTACTTCATTCCAGAATTCCAAGGTGGAAGTTGTGCATGTCCATGAAATGTCGACTAAATTTACGTATGCAAGGTAGCAAAACTGTAGTTGGTTCCATATGGTTTAACTTTTATTATATAATATTTTATATGCTAAAAAATAAGCTATATGCTAGACAACAAATAAAAATGCTAAACAATGTAAAAATATGCTAAATTTAGCATAAATTATGCCAAATTGGCAACACTGAACTCATATGCCCCTCGAGTCGTATTGAAATTTGAAATTTGCGATCTATCAAAATTGACATTTGACAATTGACATTTGGCATATTTTGGCAGTACACATATGACAGCGAATTTAAAAAATGGGAATGTCCGGTTCATAGACAATAAAGAAAAGTACGCCCGAAAATTCTATTCGCACGGGAACGCAAAATGTGGAAGTGGGTTTGCCGTGTTAGTATATAAATTTTCTTTCGCATAATAAAAAACGATATATTGTTAGATCTCCAGTCTGCATGACTCAGACAGTTCAAATGTAGTTTACAAAATTTCATTGGCCAAGTCTTACCAATCGGCTTGATAATTTGGCGCTGCGAAGAGACGTCGCTTCACTGTGTGTTTTCTATCGCATTTACAATGGGGAGTGCTCTGAAGAGCTGCTTGAAACAATACCTGCCACTGAGTTCCATCAACGTACCACACGTCACAAACTCAAATACCACCCACACCACCTTGACTGTTGGCGGTCGACGACTGTGCGCTTCAAAAGAAGCTTCTTTCCGCGCACAACGAACTTATGGAACGAACTTCCTCATGCGGTGTTTCCAAACGGTTACGACTTAGGGACCTTAAAGACCGGCAACGCACTAACAATGTCCCCGGCATGGCTGGTGCGTATGGGCGACGCAGTACACTTAACATCAGGTGACGCGTCTGCTCAGTTGCCTCCTCATAAATAAAAAAATGGCCATTTTTTGGGCCTTCGGCTATCAGGTGCACATGATTCACGTGTAAATTATATTATGTAGAAATACACTCGCTATTCGCGTTGAGATTTGTATATTAAAATAACAAGTAAAAAACACTATAATATCGTTTCTTTTTTTAATTTCATCATTATCTTCGATTTTTAATTCATTTTTAATGGTGTCCGGCAATAGATCACTTCATTTCCAAAATTATCCTCTTTATACCAAAGAAGATATTATAATAAACTAGCTTTCCGCCCGCAGCTTCGTCCGCGTAGTCAAAAAAACCACCTAGATCTCGTTGGATTTCCGAGATAATATTATGTATCTGACGGAAGAAGGGCCCAAAGGCTATTTTTAAAAAGAGTGACGTCAGCAATTCTGACGTCACCATCATCAGAGCAGGCGCTCATACTCGAAGTAGAACGCCCGTAGGTATTTTACTGCCCTTTTATTTCACGTCGAAATTACTAATTTTAGAGAGAGCTCCGAACGCTCCGACGGCCGGCGAGTGAATGTGCTCTGTGTAGCAGCAAGGGTCTTCACACACGCGGCCTCCGTTAGGAGGCTGCGTGGGGGATGCTGTTCAGGACGATTCGTCCTCTGCAGCAGGTGTCTGGCGCCGCCCGCTAATACGGGCGGGTTACTGGGAGGACGAATCGCCCTGTTTAGGAATAGAAATATTTTGAATTTGGGGCACAGTATAGGATACTGTGCCCGACTTAAAAACTTTAAACCTTTTCGCATTTTGCGAAGACTCGACCGACCTGTGTTTGGTTTTACGAGCCCGGCTTAAACTTGTGTCTAAGCCGGGGACGGACAGGGAACCCGGGAGCGACACAAAACCGATGGGTGTGGTAGGAGGCGCCAATTGCGCGTGGGAGTGGGCGGTGGAGTGGCTGGGTACGTTGTGTACCGACTGTGCAGGAGTTATGCAGGGTGAGGCGACAGACGGCGCGATAGAGAGCGCCGTCGCAGGCGGGGCTTGCGTGGGTGGGGGCGTTGTAAGGGATTGCGCTATTTGCGCGTGGGAGTGGGTTTGGTAGGAGGGAATAGTAAGGGGCGCACAGAGTGCGTGGGCGGTAGGTGGCGCTGGAGGCGCAGTGTATGGTGCCGGCATTGCTTGCAATGCCGGTGGTGAGGACGGCGTGTTCGCCTTAGGAGAGGGGGGTGGTAGTAGATCGCGCGGATTTGGACGACGCGACCCGGGAATGGCGCGGTGCGGAGCAATCTCTCGGAGATAATGTGCTCTGTGCCGTCGGGCGCTCGTATTTAAAGCAAACCATGACTCACAAGAATTAGTTTGAGTGTTGCCACTCGAATTTTTACAATGAATTTTTATCATTTTTAACAAACATTAATTATTTCGTTGCTTTAATTATTTCATTACATTAATCAACCACTTATTTAAAAAGATCAAAGTAAATTTTAGCTAGTTATAATTATTTAGTAGTTTGAGGGTAGTCGTATATCGTCGTTGCGCCGACACGGCCATACTGACAGGCGGTGCGCGCTCTGCACCAGCCTCGTTGTAAATGTCTGTAACAATGCCAAGCAGGTCACCAATGCGCTGGACCGACCAAGTGAAATCTGCTATAGGAATGTGTGTATCAGACTGCACCAGACAGTCTAGTAACAGGAAGACATGGCGGGAGATCGTGCGGAAAGCTGTGTCCGCCTCCACTACCGATGTGGATGTCTCAACGTGACCACGACCACTCTGCCAAGAGTGAATCGACAAAGAAGAAGAGAAAGATTCTCGGCGTATTTTGTGTCGGTTCTCGGAGAGTCTCGAAGGTTCTCGTAGATTTCTCGGAGGGTCTCGTAGTTTCTCGGAGATTCTCGAAGGTTCTCGTAGATTTTAAGTCTAACACGGCCATACTGACAATCGTACGTCCTCGTACGCCTTTTCTCGTATTACAAAACTACGGTAGTTCATCTCGGGATTTCAAAAACACACTGCCTCGGCCACACTGACCTTTCAGAATACTGAACACTCCACATGACAGAGACAGTCCGTTCGCGTATCATGTGATCAACACCTACTCATTTGTGATATAGGCAGAGTCTCGAAGGTTCTCGTAGATTTCTCGGAGGTTCTCGTAGATTTATGCTTATCACAAAGAGAGGCGCAGCTCAGATAACACACAATTCCTTCGATGAACTACACTCCGGTTACAATAATCCACTTAACAAACTTTTACTTTACACAACGCACGAAAAAACACAAACGCCAGTATGCCGTTACAAAACTACGTTAACGTTTAACATTTTAAAAGAGTGAGCTTGAATTCTATCCCACTTCTGATGACGGAAGAAGGGCCCAAAGGCTATTTTTAAAAAGAGTGACGTCAGCAATTCTGACGTCACCTTCATCAGAGCAGGCGCTCATACTCGAAGTAGAACGCCCGTAGGTATTTTACTGCCCTTTTATTTCACGTCGAAATTACTAATTTTAGAGAGAGCTCCGAACGCTCCGACGGCCGGCGAGTGAATGTGCTCTGTCATCATCGGGTCTTCCACGCAGGCCTTCACAGGCCTCGGGGTAACTGTTCGGGGCGACGGCCCCTTTCAGTGGTGGCAACGCCGCCTGCAACTACAGGCGGGGCACTGGGTGGGACCTAGTGGTCCGAGGTGTCGTGTCCGGGAGGTGTCCTGCTGCAGTGCGATCGAGCCCGCATGTATCGCGGGCGATCTGCTAGCTGCTGCAGGGCGGAATGTCCGTGGGTGAGGCCTCCCGCCGCTTAGCGAGGTCGAGCCCGCCGGCAAGGTGCCGGGGGGCGCCCATCAGCCAACGGCGAGGAAGCGGTCGTGTCCTAGGAGACTAGGTCACGTGGTAGGCCTCTTATGTCCGGCGGTCTCCGATGGTATGGCGCGATGCCCTGCAAATGCTGGGATCGCGCTCCGTCGGCGCGCGCGAACATAGAGGAACTCAGGCGACGAACGAAGTCGTCCAGGCTCTCCATGCGCAGGTCCCTGGAGATGACCTGATTCCGTACGAAGCGTGGTGCTCCGGAGATGGTGCGGAGCGCTAGCGACTGCTGCGCTCGCAGCGACTTGCGGTCTGTCTCTTTGGTTAACGCGAACCACGCTGGGGCCGCATAGGTGAGTCGCGTGCGAACGTACGCCTTGTAGATGCACAGCTTCGTACGGAGAGGCAGGTGAGATGCTAGCATGGGGCGGAGTATGTTCCGCACGGCACGCGTCTGGGCAACTACGTTCTTCATATGGGGCCGCATCGAGAGCGTTTTGTCAATGGTCACACCAAGGTACTTGGCCGTCGGTGACCATTCGACGCTCTCGCCCATGAGAGACACCGGGGGCGGCAGAAGGCGCGCCCGCCCGATGGAAATCGCCTGAGTTTTACCCACGTTGACCTTGAGTCTCCAGTCCTCCAGCCATGAGGGAAGCGCATCCAGTGCTCGCTGCATCTTTACCGATGCGTGCTTGGCGTTCAGCGAGGTGGTGATAAACGCAGCGTCGTCGGCATACAACGCTAAAATAGCTCCGCCAGCGACTGGAATGTCGTCCGTGTATCTGCTATAGCAGACGGGCGACAGGCAGCTTCCCTGGGGCACACCGGCTCGGATGGGGCGCTCTGTGGACAAAGCGTCTTCAACCGCCACTTGAAAACGCCTGTTTTGCAGGAAGGTGGCCACAGTCTTAACTACTCGACGCGGAGTAGTAGACGTGGA
Organism: Colias behrii; assembly: GCA_029959065.1. Taxonomy (NCBI): domain Eukaryota; kingdom Metazoa; phylum Arthropoda; class Insecta; order Lepidoptera; family Pieridae; genus Colias; species Colias behrii. The sequence goes on from JARWMC010000002.1 coordinate 5,078,472, forward strand.
CAGCTTGTAGACGAGTCCGGTGTGCCAGACGCGATCGAACGCCTTCTCCATATCAAGAAATACTGCGACCGATTGTTCTCGCTTGTTGTAGGCGGTAGCGAGGTGGTGCAGTACTCTCGTCACTTGTAAAGTGGTGGAGTGTTCGGCGCGGAACCCGAACTGTTCGTCGCGTGGCTGAAGGTGGGGCGTAATGTGCAGCAACAGTAGTTTCTCGAAAACTTTCGAGGTCGAGGACAGAAGAGTGATGGGGCGATAGCTCTCAGGCAGCATGATGTTCTTGCCTTGCTTGGGAATCAGGATGACTCGGCCGAGCTTCCACGGGGATGGAAAGTGCCCGGTACGGAGGATTCCATTGAAGAGCCGCGTCAGCGTTGCGATGGCTCGCGGGGGTAGGTGACGCAGCGCTTCGTTGGTGACTCGGTCGGGACCGGGGGCTTTGCGCAGTTTAGTTCGGCGAATCATCCTTTGGACTCGACCAGGGGAGAACACGACGGGATCTTCTGTCGGCGGTATCGGCAATTCTAAGTAGTCCATCACATGTCGCTTGATGGTCTCTACGTGCTGCACATTCGCAGTCGGATTAGGCGTAAACTGCTTCTCCAGGAAGTCTGCGAAAATCTCCGCTCGATCCTCGGCGCGGTAACGTGGGGTTCCGTCACCGGCCATGAGGGGTCTAATCGGAGAGGGCTTCCTGGAGAGCTGGCGGCAAAGGCGGTGCATGCCGGACCAGTCATCGCCGGCTCGCTCGATGGCGGTGTGCCAAGATTCGACTGCTACCGTTTCCAGTGCGTCTGATATCTTGGCTGCCAGGGCGTTCAGCCGCGTCTTCATGGCCGGGCATCGCAGGTTTTGCCATAGTCTACGCAGCTTCCTCTTCTCCTCTAACATAGCTAGTATGTAGGCAGGGAGCTGGGGTTTTCTACGAGTAGTTGCAGCATCGAGTCTGGACTCTCGAAGCGCATTGGACATGACTGCGCTGAGGTCCGTTGCGAGTCGATCGACGTCTGCAGGGCTCTCTACTCTAAAGGACGGCGAGTGTTCGGCCATGTGTTTGGCGAAGATTCTCCAGTCCTGACGATGCTTTGGAGAAGGCAGCGATGTCGTCAATGGAGTCATTGTCAGCGTCAGGAGGACGGCTTGGTGGTCGGAGATGAGGTGGTCATCCAGGACGTCAAGTGACGGTGCGGCAGCGAGGCCGCGAGCTACTGCTATGTCGATGACGTCCGGAGTGTGGGCTGCACAGTACGGGTAGTGCGTTGGGACCTCTGGTCCTAGCACTTCGTAACCGTGGCGATCTGCATCGTCCAGTAGGCGTCTGCCGTCCGGGCTCACGGTGTTGGAGTTCCACGCCGTGTGTTTCGCGTTGAAGTCGCCAGCGAGGATCGTGGGCAGTGGCGAGTCCAGCAAGGTTCGGACATCAGCCACTGCCAGTCGATTTTGCGGCGGCTTGTAAAAGGCGAACACACGGATGGGCTGGCGGTCTATGCAGATTTCTACGCCGAGGGCGTACGACGACTGCAACTGAGGTACTGGCAGCAGTTGGTGGATGAGGTTCCGACGGACCAGGACTGCTAATCCCCTGTAAGCAGTCCCGATCGGCGAGGTGTGGTCCTCCCGGTAGACATAGTATCCGGAAACCTTCAACTTGTCTGCTGGTCTGAGGTGTGTCTCGTTAACCAGGCCGATGTCCACCTGACGCTGGGAGAGCAATGTTTTAAAGAGACGGGCTTTTTGAGCTGAGAGCCCGTCGGCATTCCAAAAAGCGATACGGAGCTCAGCCATAAGAGGCGCAAAGCTCCGCGATACAGCCCAAGATCAGCGGTACTGGGTCACGCTGCTCTTGGATGGCTATCAGCACCTGGTTAAGGGTGCTGATTACTTTGGTTAATCGGGGGTCCAGTGGCATCACTCGCTTCGCCTTCGTCCCCCGTACGGGGGCGGCGACCACGGTGGGCTTGGACGTTTTGCTACGCTGGGTAGGTTGCGGCGCGGCGGGCGGCGCAGAGCGTGGCCTAGAGGTGGATGCTGCAGGCGGTACACTAGGCGGTGCAGTGACTGGCGCTGCAGTAAGTGGCGCGGGAGGCTGTGCAGCTGGTGGCCGCTTTTGTGTGCGTTTGCCACGTTTACGGCGGCGTTTGCCCGTCGGCCCTGGCTGGTTGGCGGCAGCCATGAGCGAGCCAGGTGCATCGACTTCTGTTGCGGGCGCACGGGCATTTGTGGCAGTGCGTGCGACGGTGCCTGCTCGGCGGTTGCGCGTCTCCTTGCGGAAGATGGGACAGTTCGCATTATTAGCCGTGTGGGCGCCGCCACAATTGGCGCACGTTGGTGGTTCCTCGCGCGGACGTTGACACTCCTTCGCCGGGTGGTTCTCACCGCACCGCACACAGGCTATTGGCCGGTGGCAGTTTTGGGAGGAGTGCCTAAATTGCTGGCAGCGATGGCATTGCGCGGGCCCCTTTCTGCCGCGCCAGGCCTCAATAGTGATCCCAGGCATACAGAGCAGTTCGCTCACCTCATAAATGCCTGGGATGAGATCCGGGGTCCGCTGCAATTGCGCGAACATCAAACAGCCCGGCCTACCTGGACGAGCGGGGATTGCGCGCACGTGCTCTGGGATGAACCCGAGTTCTCGCAGCTCTGTCTCCACTAGTGCCGGTTCTGTGTTAGCCGGCAGGCCGCGGATCGCTACTTTAACGCTTCTTTCAGCGGGCAGCGAGTAGCAAAACCAGGAGATTCCGGTATTGCTCTCCAGCTGCGTAAGATAGCGCTGGATGAGTCGGAACTCCTGGTCCGTCTTTGGTATGAAGCGGACGCCCTTGCCAAATGGACGTCCGTTTGGGGTATGCCCGAGGACCTTCTTTAACTCTCTAAAGTGGGTGGGCCAGTCGGGCAGCGTCTCCACGATAAGCGGGGGGTAGTGGTTGGGCTGTTTGGTAGGGGGCGCGGCGCTTGTGGCGCCGGCAGCAGCAGAGGTGGAGGCATAGGCAGTAGTGTCGGTCGCAGTCGAGGTGGAGTTGGTCGCGGCGGGCGCAACGGCGGCGGAGGAGGTGGAGGGTGTAGGTGCTGGGGATTTTTGAGACGCGGCTATGTTCGCGTATGAAGTGCCGGTTGTCCCGGTTTCCATAGGAGAACCCGGTGACATCATCGGCATATTCAGCGTAGGCGGAGACGAGGATGCTGTGATGGCTTTCTCTCCTACTCTATGTGGAGGGGAGGGAAAGCGTCCCACCGGAATACCCGGTAAAGGGGCGGGGAAGCGCGGAGTGCGCGGCAGTGGTGCCTGTGCGGCGCGCTTCAAAGTGCCCGGCATTAGAGTGGCGGCGCATGCCGGGGCCTGTCGACGACTCGGTGTGATCGAGCGAGCACTTGATGTGATAGATTCGGTGGATCGGGCCGGCGATAACGTCAGTGGACTCGCCAGGAACGATTCATCGCCTGCTCCTGACTGAGGTTCCGACACCAACACAGGAAGCCGGCCGGTTGCAGTTGAACGGGCCACAATTGCGGCCTGGCCGGAAGCGGCAATGGCGTCCAGGCCCATTTCAAGTGCGGCAACCGACCGACTATAGACCCTGCGGCCCAGTGCGCGCGGACGAGTCGCGCGTCGCTGCGGCAGCGGCGGCACGCTCGGCGGCGGCATGACTTTAGGATGTGTTTATTTACATCCGGGGTTGCAATCGCAACTTTTAAAATTTCATAATTCAGAAATAAACAAATAAATTATTTATATCTGAATTACCAAATTATTTAATTAATTAATTGATTTTAATTAATCAATTAATTAATTATTAATTGATCAGCGAACAGAACGCTGAGAACGAGAGACCAAACGACCAAGAACAAACAACCAACGAATTCCTGAAAAGAAGCGGTCTCGTCAAACCCATGTGCTCTGTGCCGTCGGGCGCTCGTATTTAAAGCAAACCACAGACATATATTATTAAGTAGACAACGCAAGTACCGCGATCTGTATGAAAACCAAGCGTGTCATATTTTTTGTACTGACCTTGACGCGTTATGACGTCACGAGCGCTTTTTAGTGATGGTAATTTCATTTTACGCTAAATCGATTAGGACGCCACTCGCGCGGCGATTCTAGTATCGTCCTATCCCATCGAAGTAAATCGAAAGAAATCAGATCAAACTAGATCTATGTCTAAGAGGTAGTCAAATAAATGAATCGTAATCGATTACAAAATCGATTCAAGACAGAAAAATGATAATTACCATAGACAGAGGAATGATAAAATAAAGTTATAAACCTTTTAATATTCTAACAAGTAAACTAATGTGTTTTAGCTTTTTCTTACATATGCCCATTGAGTTACCATGTACTACGTACTAGAGAAGCCATCGAAAGAAAGTAATGAAACTGTCAATCAATCAATCTTTATGTCCCGTTGCATCGATCCATTTTTCTTTTATGTTCAGGTTACTTGGAAAACTGAAAAAACAAACATAGTCTAAGCAATAAGGAGTTTTCTTAAAAAACTCCCAAGATGACACTTTAACTAATGGCGTCCATGTCATAATATTTATTTTTAGTACCTTTGTATTAAAATACTTAAAAGTTCTAGGTCAAGTCGTATTAAATGACAAAAAAAATCTATGCCTTTTTTTCTGAAAAATTGCTCCTTCAAATTATCATTTTTCTGTTCGATTATAAAATCGATTAGAATCGAGAACTGTTGCATCAAATGAACATCACTAACCACAAAATTGGACAGAAAAATGAGAACAGAAAAATGAGAAGACGCTATTCATTGCTTATTATCATACGACGCGATCTTTACCGTGCCAAGTAAAAGCCGCAATGTATTCCGAATCATTCCGTATGGTTTGGTATCCATGTTTGTCACGATCGTTTTCCACAGATATTCTTTATTTGATTTTAAAATAAATAGTGCATATTCTGATTAGAAAATTACTTACCGGTGGAAGGAAACATCTCCGATAACTCGGCCACTCACAGCTGTGGAGTTTCTACAGTTTATAACGGCGCAATTCGGCATTTTACTTTATTCAGCTTCACGTCTTTCCTTGGCGAACTGCAAGCGCGGACTGAGTGTAGGCCAGCGTCAAGTAAGTTTCATAAACTTAGTTTGGACACGGGAAGTACATACACTCGCGTAGTCTATCTTGATACATGTCTGTGAAGCAAACCATGACTCACAAGAATTAGTTTGAGTGTTGCCACTCGAATTTTTACAATGAATTTTTATCATTTTTAACAAACATTAATTATTTCGTTGCTTTAATTATTTCATTACATTAATCAACCACTTATTTAAAAAGATCAAAGTAAATTTTAGCTAGTTATAATTATTTAGTAGTTTGAGGGTAGTCGTATATCGTCGTTGCGCCGACATATCTTATATCTAATTTATGTCTTTTCTCAAGTTTCAAACTTACTTTATGTGCCACATTTCATCAAAATCGGTTCAGACTTCAGTGTTTGAGGCGTGAAGAAGGAAAGACAGTTTTTATAAGGAAAAATAATAAGGTTATAGTTATAGTTTTTGTTTTCTTCTTGAATACTGGCTAGATACTTTCTTACATCTTATGTCAAGAAAAAATATGGAAATGAAAATAGAACTTCTCTGTGCAAGATATTGTTTGCCATGATGGCCACACAAGTTTTATTGTATTTTATTTTTGTTCTTTTCTCCTTCAATTATTTGCCTAAATGCGCGTCTGAAATAACGAAAAAAAGTATTGAATACGATGAAGGACTGGAAATACCAGAACAGGAGAATAATAATGTCACTATGTGTACAAGAAGGCAAAATAGTATTTTGCATGAGATTCAACTAGCAAAACCTAAGCAATTTCCATTCATAGCAGCTTTAATGTCTCAAAGGAATGAATATATTTGTGCTGGATCCATTGTGTCAAATGGTATAATACTAACAGCTGGTCAGTGTACACAGTCTGTGAGTTATGCGCTTGTTAATACTACCTCTGACAAAAAAGACGATACAGTGGTACAGTTACACGTTATGAAAACTGAGAATTTTCCAACATATACAGGAACTGATTCTGTAAAAAATGTTGGTATACTTTTTACAGAAAAGCATAACAACACACTAGCTTCAAAGATTCGCTTAAGTAACATCACTAATGGGAAAAATATAAACGAAATGGAAGCTATAGGATTTGGGCTTAACGCTGACGCAGACCAAACAAAAACTCTACAATACATCGGTATAGAGCAAAGAGCAACCACTGGAGTTGTAATACACGGATTTCTTGATTGCATTGATACAAAGGTACCAACTTGTTTTAAGGATTTAGGAGGACCTGTCATATTCGATAATGAACTTATTGGTATAGTAACTAAGGGTCAGGATGAGTGTACTAAAGAAATGACATCCACATATTCTATTAATAAACATCTCGTCGATGTTCTCCCTACTTATGCGTTCAAAGCATGGCTTGATGAGCAAATCAGTAAAAATCAAGAGCAAGTTAAGGAACCTTTAGAAGTTTACCCAACAAAACCTGTTCTTCGAGAAACTATTCACGTAATGACTAGCGCTGGAAGTGCTTCAAAATTATTTATACCCTTTATGTATGCTTATTTTCAAGTTTGCAATATTCTGATAAAAATTCTTTAAATTTTGTTTTTAAATTTTCTGTTAAATTTCAATAAACCTTGTATGTCTAATGAAATGTTTTATCTTGATTCAACTAGTTACATAGCCAAATCTTCAATTTCAAATTACCAGAATTTTAGGTTAAATAAATAAATAGGAATTAAAGGTTTAAATCACATTAACCTACGTACGGATGAAAGAAATATTAGCATGAGAATTTATATTTCTAGCGATTTAATAAAATTCGTCGTTATAGTAGGGGAGCCCAAGAGGGGATTTTGGGATTTACTCGAGCGCGTCAGATTACTATAAGGGAAGGTACCTTAGCTATTCATTAGAACATCTAGTCAATATGAGCCGTTATGGTTGGTGGGTGCGCTCAGGGGCCCCGCTGGAAAATTTGAAAAAATCTATAATTCCCTAAGGTTGAGCTCGAATCGTCAGATTAGCGAAATGGGGACTTCTTGTATTGTAATTAGCCCCCCCATATATTAATCTGACTCGCTCGAACAATATTACTTTAATTTTTTACCCTTTCTTCATAGCGATTAAATCGCCACTTAAATATTCAGATTAACGTATATTTTATTTCAGTGACGTCCTGGAGCATGTAAAATATCAATATCTAACGCGCGTGAGTATTTCCAAGCCAATTTTTTTCTTTTTTAAATTAAAAAAAATCAAAAAACCCTTCCCCACCGCTAAAAGTGAAAACATTATAGGACCTTTTTTTCTCGCTATGGTCTAATCTACCAATTCTAATAGGTTCCCGTGACGCTCGAGTAAATCCACATTTAGCATCATGGGCTCCCCTACTATTAGGGAAACCTCTCATTTAAATAAGATATAATGTTACTGGTAGTAGAGGATCCGTACTAAAATCGTCCTTCACCGAACTGATTACCAGTTATCAATCATGTTTTAGAGAACAAGATAAGTTTCTAAATATGACTAGATTAGGCAACCCTTTTGGAAATTGTCATGATTATTTTTAATTAAATTTTTTAAAAAATATTTTTTTTTAATTTCACTGGCGTACCTGCCAAATAAAATTAACTCCAATGGAAAGTATATAATTAATATAGTACACAATATGCTACTCCTCAGTTGCTGACCTTTTTTTTGTCCCAATCACCTGATTGCTGCGTTTAAACAGGTAAATTGAGATTGGTAATTGCACTCTATTGTTTACCAATCGAGACCAGTCTCAAAATGTAAGCAATTTAATTAGAAATAACGTAGTATAAAATTGCTCGAGAAAATTTAGTCGTAAATGCAGGTTGCAAAGGTTTTAATTTAGGGCTCCCGCACACGGGCCAATGGCCACAAAACGCCGCCACCGGCATATTTTCTGTACTTTTCATATATTTTATATGGACACGGTTGACGCCGGTGGCCGCCACACGCTTCTAATCGTCGCTGCTCGCTTCTTGTGGCCCGTACCGGCCACTTAACGCCGACACAAAACGTCGCCACACGCCACTCGCGCGATTCCGATTATGTACATTTGTTAAAATTGGATGTATCCAATAGGTAACTACGGTTTCGTCTCCTTCTACGACTTTTCTTATCAGAAGCAGCGCAATTAAACCTCCTTCGTCCGAGTCCATTATGATACTGCATTGCATTTGCATGGTTAAAAAAATAGCAGCCACCGACCACAAGTGGCGACCACCGGCCCCAAGTGGCTGTCGCGCGCTTCAGCTACTTTTGTAGCTGCGTCTAGCTTCTCGTGGTAGCGTTTGTGGCTGTGGCCCATGGCTCGTGTGCGGCGACAATTAAAAAATTCGGAGCGAGCAAAATTGCATTTCACGACGATTTTCGTCGTGATAAATTTTTCACAAAAATAATTTGTGTCACGAAAGTCGTAAAAATTTACGACCTTTTAAGTGACGAGTTTTTAAATTCAACTCTATCCCTAAGTTCATAAAGATTAAATTTGTATTTCATTCCAAGTTGTCTCGTGGGGAGTGCGGTTCAATATCGCGTTCTAAATTCAACTTTATAACTTAGGTCATAAAGATTAAATTTGTATTTCTTTAAAAGATAGTCTCGTAAGGAATGCGGTTCATTATCGCGTTTTAAATTCAACTTTATCTCTTAGTTCATAAAGATTAAATTTGTATATTTTCTTTCCATGATAGTCTCGTGGGGCCGTATCAATGATCGAGTAAACATGACTCGATTATTTGTCTTGATCATATCGCTAAACGATACATCGACGATTATTAGAAATTGCATTTAATTAGAAATGTACGTTAAAAAAATAAAAAAATATACACAAATGAAAGGTTATTCCATCTTTTTTAATATTCGACATGTTTGAATTGCTTCTGCAAGACTTGACAGTGCAAAACGGCATTTTTAGCGGAGCACTCGCAGACGTCCTTTCGATGTTTTACGAATACGCAGAGTGTTTGTAATCGATTACGCAAGTAGTTTTTATGAAAGCATAAGATTTTTCGATTCGAATAATCTTATACCTCGGCAAAAGGGGAAACGCCTGCGAGTGTTATCCATTACTTAATGATCTAAGCAATTAGGGAAATCAAAATTTTGAGTGTGCAACCCTCGGGATACTGCTTTTTATTTTGTCCTCATTAAGTACCTATTATTAGTCACATTACATAAGTGGACAATATGAGATATCCACTTAATATTATGTAGGTACATACTTTTATGTATAATATACATATTACTTTTATATAGGTAATACATATTATTATTTACACACCTATATTTGTATATTCATTATCATTATGCCATGTGAAAGTATGGATGCTTAGATCATTAAGTAATGGATAACACTCACAGGCGCTTCCCCTTTTGCCGAGGTATAAGATTATTCGAATCGAAAAATCTTATGCTTTCATAAAAACTACTTGCGTAATCGATTACAAACACTCTGCGTATTCGTAAAACATCGAAAGGACGTCTGCGAGTGCTCCGCTAAAAATGCCGTTTTGTACTGTCAAGTCTTGCAGAAGCAATTCAAACATGTCGAATATTAAAAAAGATGGAATAACCTTTCATTTGTGTATGTTTTTTTATTTTTTTAACGTACATTTCTAATTAAATGCAATTTATAATAATCGTCGATGTATCGTTTAGCGATATGATCAAGACAAATAATCGAGTCATGTTTACTCGATCATTGATGCGGCCCCACGAGACTATCATGGAAAGAAAATATACAAATTTAATCTTTATGCACTAAGAGATAAAGTTGAATTTAAAACGCGATAATGAACCGCATTCCTTACGAGACTATCTTGTAAAGAAATACAAATTTAATCTTTATGAACTTAGTGATAGAGTTGAATTTAAAAACTCGTCGCTTAAAAGGTCGTAAATTTTTACGACTTTCGTGACACAAATTATTTTTGTGAATGTGTGATTGTGTTTCATTGTGTTTCATCAGTGTGAGTTACCCTCCCCGCACCAAAATCAGCAGAAAGTTTAGTTAGAACATTTGCCAGCGTACTCCATCCATTACTTAATAATCTAAGTATGGATGTAATGATAATGCAGATCAAAACTAGATTGCTTATAATTTTTTATAAAATAAAATAGAACAGTATGTAAATATTTTCGTAAGTATTAACTTGGTATTAACAGATACACACATTATAAAATTGACTTGGACAGCTTGGACTTGATGAATAGCCGCACAAATAGCCGTATTGGAAAGTCCTGTAATAAGTTTTCATAAAATTATATTGTAATCAACAAACAAAATTATAGTTACCTACTTATAATATTTTTAATTTAAAGTTTCATCGAATTTGTCGTCGAGTGACGAGACGAATGAATGTGCATGTGAATGTGCATATCACGTGCGTGCATATCATTAAAAAAATTCAGAAGTGGCAACATGGTGGCAACATTATTATGCTAAGTCAAAAGGTTACCTATCTTAATCTCGAATTTTAATATTCCGAATATCATAATCCAGAAAACGTTTGGACATTTTTTCATAACCCCGAATTTTAAAATTTCGAAGTTTTGTTTGTCATATAATCGCAACTCCGAATTTCATTTGCCCATTTCTTTATTTGTACGACGTTTTACAATCCAGACGAATGAGTTCCAGACATACGAAATCTAAATGCACAAAATCCAGATGACCGTAATCCATATGCACGAAAGCCAGATTTTTAAAACACAAATTTTTGAAATACAGTTAATTGATATCCAGACAAACAATGTCCAGATTTTTGAAATTCAAATAAACTATATCCAGCAAAACGAAATCCTTCCAGGGGGTCGCAGCACGAACCTAACCTAAACTACTGAATAGATTTTAACACTTTAACCTTTCTGTAATGGGCAAGTAAAACAATAGCGAGTCGGTTCTGGCACTCGCCGGCCGCTGCCGCGGCACGCTCGCTTCGCTCGCTCGGCTCGTGCATGGGGGGTCACACTTCAAACCTAACCTAACCTACTGAGTCGAATTTGACACTTAAACCTTTCTGTAATGGGCAAGTAAAACAATAGCGAGTCGGTTCTGGCACTCGCCGGCCGCTGCCGCGGCACGCTCGCTTCGCTCGCTCGGCTCGTGCATGGGGGGTCACACTTCGAACCTAACCTAACCTACTGAGTCGAATTTGACACTTAAACCTTTCTGTAATGGGCAAGTAAAACAATAGCGAGTCGGTTCTGGCACTCGCCGGCCGCTGCCGCGGCACGCTCGCTTCGCTCGCTCGGCTCGTGCATGGGGAGTCACACTTCGAACCTAACCTAACCTACTGAGTCGAATTTGACACTTAAACCTTTCTGTAATGGGCAAGTAAAACAATAGCGAGTCGGTTCTGGCACTCGCCGGCCGCTGCCGCGGCACGATCGCTTCGCTCGCTCGGCTCGTGCATGGGGGGTCACACTTCAAACCTAACCTAACCTACTGAGTCGAATTTGACACTTAAACCTTTCTGTAATGGGCAAGTAAAACAATAGCGAGTCAGTTCTAGCGTGGGGGTCGTAGTTCAAACCTAACCTACTGAGTCGACTTTGACACTAAAACCGGTCTGTAATGGACAAGTAAAACAATAAATTTACTAACTGACAATGTTTATTTTCAGTCGATAGTAAAGGTGTAATCACGATTGTATGGAAATCAAATAAAAAGATTATGAAAATCTGGCAATAGTTTATCTGTTATACGATTATATGGGAACCAAATAAAAAGATTATGAAAATTTGGCAATAGTTTATTTGGAAAATGGTACGATGGGAAACAAAAAAAAGTATTCTGAGAATCTGGTATAATGAGATCTGTATTATGAGAATACAGGAAACAAAAAAATACTTTTTAAAAATCTGGTTTTGGTGCATCTGGAAATTGATTCATCTGGGAAATTAAAAAAGGAATTTTAAAAATTTGTCATTCATTACATCTGTCTTTTAAAAGTTCTAACAACCGTTTTCGGGGTTTTAAGATTCGGGTAATAGAAATTCGAGTTCTTAATAGGTTACCAAGTCAAAAATCAAGATATTTCAAATGTCACATCTGTCAAATTACAATGCTCTGATTTTTGTAATAAGTTTTAAAATTTATAATTATTCTACAATTGTAATTTTGTATGAGTAAATATCGCATTTAAACATTTGCACTGCCCAAAATATGATTAATTTTTGATGATTTATGATTCAAGAGTCCAATACCCCCATACAACTTATTTTCTAAAGGACAAAGTGTGCCTCTCATTTCAAGTTCCTGTGAATGAGCCGTCTTTACAACTTAATAATAGACTTAATAGGCATATGTGCGCAATCTATACACTTATAAACATTTCGATATTCCCCTAGCTTTGTCCTTAGGAAAATAAGTTATGTCTACGGGCTCTTGGAAGAGAAAAAAAAGTGTGAGAGACTTTTATTCTCTTCGACCTGTTTGAAAATTACTAATTTATTTAATTCTTTTTTTAGAATAGTATAATAGTAATTCATGTCCTTTTATTTGAATGTGGGGGTATGTATAAATCTTTGTATTATTATTATGAAATTATGTATGCATTAAATATTACAGTTATATCTAATTACTTATATATATTTTTTAATTCATTAGTATTTATAGTTCTTACATTGACTTATTATCTTAGGATAGGGGGGAAAAAGTTCAGATAACACCTAGTGCTAGAAAGCCAATCCACAATATTTCTTACACAGATACTATGAGTTACAAAAAAAGTAATATAAATACATCAAGAGAAAGAAATATTCAATCCTCTAATAATGGAGTTGATGAAGTTGATAACATTTTCAGGTATGGTATTTTTGCAGCATAATATCAAAGTATTATACCTACTCAAAAATTTATTATACAAATATAATAATTTTTTGAGTAGGTATTATGTAGTATTGTAACAATGATAATTATTGAATAAGTGTTTTGTATTTATCAATGACATTAAAATTAATAATCATCAGCAATAACCTAAATGATAAAGTCAGCAATTTGAATTTGAGTTATATAAATTTGATTACAGTCAAATGTGTATTTTACAGTAAACATGTTCGTCCTTCAAGTCCTATTCCAATAAGGAAAGAATTACCAAGTGGAAGTGCCCTTGATGCAGAATTATCCGACAGTGATGATGAATCATCAAATGAGTATGTAAATATAAATTATATATAGTATGTATATAATATTGTTGTCTTGAATAATTGTTGGCAATAAGCCACTACCCATAAGTATTATGTGAATTAAAAAAAAAATGTAATTAGTGAGAATATTAATTTATAATATGAATTTCAATGTGTAGAAATACTTAATTTTATGTGGTTACACAAATGTATGACTAATACTTTAACTTACTTTGTATTTAATTTAATTTATGTAATACAGGATGTGAAATAAAAAATAATAAAAATTTATCTGGGCCGCACAAAATTGTTATTTAATAAAAATCAATTTTAAACTGGCATTAGGTTAATTAATACAGATTCATCTATATTCTATACCAATTATTTTCACTATACATATTTGTTTTGTTTGTTTCAGAGAGCTGCTATCTGAATCACCATACAGTTCACCAGCTAGCCTGTCAAATTCTTATAACAAAAATGAAAGCCCCAACTATGAATATCAATCTATTGCCCAAAGTAACAGAGAAAATTTGAGCAGGAGAGTATTATCACGTCAGTATAGTCAAGAAAGAAAAAGTTCAATTCCTTCCATTCAGCCTGATGAACAAGTTCTAAAAAAATACACATTTTATATTCCCCCACTAATTGCTATAATAGCTCTTGCTTTATATTATTTGTATGATCCAAGCACAGAGAAAACTGTTTTTCATAATAATTATGATAAATTCAGTTTCTATAGTGATGTGAAAAGTTTGGCACAGCAATATAAAGTTAAAGGGGACGCAATGTTACAAATACAAACAGGTAAGTTTTGCTCATTTACTTTACAGTCTCTACACCTTCAATTTCATGGAATGTTACAATAATCATTAAGTATTTTTTATATGCATTACTGAACAGCCACTCAACACAATTAACTAATATAAATATAATATAATAATATAATATTAACAAATTTTTAGCAATAAACACCATATTCGAAAAACAAGACACAGCTTCATTCATTTTTACATATGATGGAGGGATGGCTAATTTTGACCCAGTGAAATTCAACAAATTTATGGATAATATTGCATCAGCTGCTTCTCGATATTTACGTAAGTTATTAAATTTGAATATAATAAATAATTTAATAACTCAGGCCCCGGAATCACAGACACAATAGAAAATCTATTGTGTCGTGGACCGATCGGGCTGTTCGGGGCTCAATGGGTTAATATAACGCCATGCATTCAGCACACAAGATATATAACTTACTAGCTGTGCTCCGCGGTTTCACACGCATTGCTCCGCTCCTGTTGGTCTTAGCGTGATGATATATAGCCTTCCTCGATACATGGGCTATCTAACACCGAAAGCATTTTTCAATTTTCAAATCCGACCAGTAGTTCCTAAGATTAGCGCGTTCCAACAAACAAACTCTTCAGCTTTATTAGTATAGATAGAATAAAGATAGTACAGTACATATGCATATTCTGATTGTTTGCTACATTATAATTATTATTTTTATTATAAAGACTTCTGAAATAATAATAATGATTTTTTTTTTATAATCTTATAAACTAGAATGCCGAAAAATAAAAAAAAAATGTTACTACACTTCTCATGACATATGACTCATTAAAATATGTAAATACTTTAACATTTTTTTTTTCAGGTAATGATACAAAAAATGTACAACATATTGTATTGGATAATTCTAAGATCATAAGCCTGAAGTCAGATTATGAGCTTATTAATCAATATCGTGACACTGTTGAAAAAAGGGGAGTACTGCTTGTCAAGGATATTGAGAAAGTTCCTTCAAACCTTGCTATGGCCTTCCATTATTACTGTGATGAATACAACCCTTTAGTTAAGAAGAGTGCAATTTTTTTTACACTGAATGTTGCTGAATGTTCTACATTGGGTGGGTTTATTTATATATTTAGATAATATTTGGGTCTATAATCCGTATCAATATTATGTTATTGTTATTTACATACTTTTAATCTTTCCAGATCAAAAACCAACACATGAATATATTGAGCGATGTCTTAAAACTAAATGGAAGGACGTACAAAAGGATAAAATTGGTCCACTTCTAACAAGGGTTGTTAATATTGTTGTTGATGTAATTAGTGTGTAAAATAAATATCGATAAAAGTTATGTTAGGTTTTACAACAGTATTTCAAAATTTTATAATACTTTTTATACAAAGGAATTGACTATTATTTGTGTGTCTTGTAGGATATGTATGATGTCAACCGATTTCGGATTGTTTTTAGTAAAATCAAAGTTTTCACAAATAACATGTTATGTCTTCCTGTAAACCAGATTTATTTATTAGTTTGATTCTTTAGTTATGTAATGTTTTGAGTACAAAATCAAGAAATTTGAAACTTATGGCATTTACAAATTTATCTGATTATCAATATTTTGCTCAGTGAAAACTTCAAGGAACACTAGAATTTGTCATAAATCATTATTCTTGTTTTATTTCATTTATAGCATTTAATTGTGCATTCAAAATTAAATACAATGGAATTAAAATGTAATTTATTCATTAAAATGAACATGGTTTTTATGTATTCTAGTTTAATAAGCAATGAATAAATTATATTTTAAGCTTTTTGTAACTTATTTAAAATGTTATTTATT
Organism: Colias behrii; assembly: GCA_029959065.1. Lineage (NCBI taxonomy): Eukaryota > Metazoa > Arthropoda > Insecta > Lepidoptera > Pieridae > Colias > Colias behrii. The sequence goes on from JARWMC010000002.1 coordinate 5,094,294, forward strand.
TATTTTGTGAAATAAAAATTTAAACTTTTTTTTCTCTATTAATAATAAATGAAAGAATTTTTTACCAAAAATATATTTTTTATTACTATTAAGATTCTACATAGGCAAAGGCCACAATGCACTCTGATCTGAGGAATTATTGTCTGGTGGGTCACGCATATCATCAAGTGAATCCTGTTCTAGATCATTGTTGTTACGAGCTGATGAATATGAAGTTCTTAACTCCTCGTCTTCATCATGAGATTCTTCTGACTCATCTGATTCATCATTTCCTGAAATAGTAATATAATATTAAAACGAACTTTTCAAATGAATATTAACCTATCAAGTGTGTGTATGATTGTACAATTTAAGTAAACTTAGCTCATTAATTGAGGAAGGCTATAGGTTAAATAATATCATCACACTAGTACCAACAGGAGTGGAGCAATGCGGGTAAAAGCTAGTACTAGTACTATTATATATATTGTAATACATAGGTATATAAATTGAAAGAAGTATCATATAGACACTTGACTATGTGAATGTAATCAAACCTTCTTCTTCATCAGAATCGGCTTCCTCTTCCATTTGCTCTTGATCACTTTTACCAAGAGGCGCCCTTTTTGTAAACTGCTGACCGACAGTGGTCAACTGAAATTTTGAAGAAAAAGATGATATATTAAAAAATATAAAAAGTTTTGGTTCTAATAAAGAATAAATATGCATTCTAAGCTTTAAACCATACCCAGTGGTGACTAGCTTCCTCGAGAACAAGCAATTCCGTGTCCTCATCACAAGGATTATCAGCATTAAACCATTTAGAGTCAACCATTCGCGGAAATAATGCTGGAAAGGGTATATCCATTTTTGAGTTAAATATTTACATATGAAATGTTCTCGTTTACAATTTGTTTTCTCGTCTGTACTTTGTTTCTTTTCATAACAGTAAACCTGTCTGTAAACCTCACCACAGAGCAAGCAAGTAATATCTCAGTCTCAGTTCTCACTTCTCACTGTATATAAACAAATATATCTCTGAACCACAGATTAAGTATTAGTTACTACGTAACTCTCTTGAACAAATGACACATAGCTGCATAGGCATAGCTGTGACACTGACACAGATCATCATCATTGAACATTCATCGTTTTTGATAGGTAGCTCACAAAACTTGGCCGCAAAATTAAAATTTTATTAATTTTAAATTTGTATTATGCCTTAAGTAAATGTATATATTTGAAGTATAGTCTCTTTGGTTTGATTTTTTGATTTTAAAAATATGCACTCATTTCCATTATCGACATTAATTGTTTATCGATACCTAGTCTTAGATACTAGTCGATAATTTACAAACGATGCAAGTTTTGCAGGACGTAAACGTAAAGTTAGATTGAAATAATTTCTTGTAAATATTAAGATTTGTTGACTCCAACGGAATATCATAATAATGGTATGAAGCTCCTCTCGTTTCTAATTTAAAGGTGACGCCATTACAAGGTTGTGTCTTGGGAATAACTGTCACTTGTCCTCCCCTGAGGCCTGAGTATATAATATGTTCTGTGCACTTGTCACTTGTCAGTTGTCAGTGTCATAGGGATCATGTTTCGCCGTACCGATAGCTCACTATGTGAATGTGGCATAGGGCGTATTCAGAAAGAAAACTTGAAACTTATAAGCGCTTATCGGCGCTTGTCAACGCTGGTTCGTTCTACACAAAGGAAGCAGGTTGAAGCAGACCAAAACAAATTTTATATGGCAGCGCCCAGCGCTAACCAGCGCTTGTTGAAGCTTATCGGAACTTGTCGGCGCCGATCAGCGCTTATCGGCGCATGTTCATATATTTTCCTGCGCGGGTTACCAGCGCTGACAAGCGCCGATAAGCGCTTATAAGTTTCAAGCTTTCTTTCTGAATACGCCCATAGACGAGGGCACATTAGACCATATCTTCCTCAACTGTCCTAATCACTCCCCTCCCCTGTATGATTTCCTTCTTCCAGATATCCCTAGACCCACTAACATGAACACTCTTTTAGCAATGTTAAACTCACCTATAATTGAAATTCTTACCAACTTTATCACAACTAATAAACTAAAATTATAATTTACACCTAGATTAATTTACTATAAACATATAATATATATTTACAATATTGAGTAGTCCTATTTCGTTTGTTTTTAACTAACTCATATCATTTATTATCTGTCTGAAATAACAGTACTAATTTTTTTGTTGTGTATCTATATATTGTGTTTGTCTCTTTTTGTTTTAGGTATATCTGCGTTTTGATTGACATCGGTCTCGGAGCAATTAACAAGCCTGGAGAAGTAACAATTAATTGAACGTTTCTTATATAGTGGCTCTCTTTTATTCAATACCCTAATTAATGCGATAGAAAGAGACAACACACTGTTATCGGCTTGGCATTCAAATCCACATGTAGCCACTTTTTGTTCTAAAAAGGTAGTGCTTGCCACTTTATCGAATACTAAAATATCGATAAATAAAAAAATTAAGTTATAAAATTGCTTGAAGATAATTTAAGATTCTTTTAATTTTGAATGGATAGGTAATTCCAAATTTTAAGATTCGTTTAATTTGGAATTATTCATTTACGATGCGTATTGACTGCCTTGCATTGTATGGTAGTTGTATTTATAAAAAAATATTATTAGGTATTTCGGTTTAGGTTGTTTTTTATGGTTTCGTAAAAAGGTACGTATTTTTTCCTGTTTTCATAGATTCATTCTATTAATATTAATATCTATTCTACTAATATTATAAAAGCAAAAATATATAAGAATGGACATTTGATATTCTTTCACGAAAAAACTACTGAATGAGTTTTTATGGAACTTTCCAATTATACATATTATAGATTAAACATCAGAATAACATATAGGCTACAATTTACCGCGGGAAAATAACTCATTCCCACAGGAAAAAATTGGTAAAAGTTTAAAATAAATTGCTTCAAATAAAACAAATAAAATTTAAAATTTTTTTTGCAACTTTTTATTTCGAGACTTAATTAACAAATTACAATATTTATTATTTAAAATAGATGCCACCTTAAACTTGTGGCACAGCATCTCTGCAAAGCACTTTACTTTTCTTCCCGTCTGATTCGAAATGATTTGAACAAGGCCGAGAATGTTTTGAAGGCTTCCAATTTTCCCTGTGCTATAGCTTTAACCCAAACATCTTTTAATTTTTCTCAAGCCAGAAACCTGCAAATAACAATAAAATCCATACTTAAATACCTTTTTTTTTCTCCTAACCTAAAGCAGTCATTATCAATGAAGTACTTCGTACCTACTCAAGTATCGATAATTGCACAACACTATGGAAGTTATATTTTGCATTTTTTCTAAAAACTAAGCTGATTATGATTTCTGCTGAGCTGATTTCAATGATTACGGTTAGATAAAACATAGATGATTATGAAAATAACGTAAATTAACTTATTTATAATACAATTAACAAAAAAAATGATCAAAACACTAACCTGTGAAAAGACAAATTCCAATCTTCATCCGATTTCCCAGTACTACGGCTTTTACAGCCGTGAACAACACAAGCCATGTAATCTTTAGTAAATTATCTTTTCAGAAAATAACATAAGAAACTAGAAAACACGTTTTTCACTTCAAAAACAATAATTAAAATCACCATGCGTTAGTGACCAGACTGGTCACTAAAACAAATTGTAATGGCAACATGTCATTTCAAACTGTCGAACTGACATATATCTGTCCTCTTTTTTCGCATGACATTTTGCCATAAGCCAAAAAGGCCAAACTAGTGCTTTATTGTTCAATTAATTGTTACTTCTCCAGGAATACAAATACTACGTAAGAAGAGACGGGACTCCCATAGATAAAAATAAACTTCAGAAACGTCAAAACAAGGCTAGATTAGAATAGCCAACATAACATCTAGTGTCTGACAGAGCTACCAACATAAGAATAATGGCATTATGTAGGTACCTACCCTCGACATCGATAATAATTTTACTTGCACTTTCGTTAAAGAAATTTGTTATTGTCGTTTAATTAAATGTGAAATAAAAGAAACGCGTACAAACAACCATTTATTTATTTATTCATTATAAATACCCATCAGTCCAAATAATCATAACAGGAATTACTGTCTTTGAAATGCTTTCCACTCACAAATTTCAACTGATGTAGTTTTTCAATAGATAAATAAGCAAGATCCTATTTTTCTGTCATTTTAACCCATTCTTCACACCTGAAAATGAAATGTCGACAATTATGAATTAGGTATTCCGTGTCCCAACACTGTTTCCCCGATTCAAAATTATAACAACTTATCTGATAAAGTGAAATATAAGTTATATGAATGAAAATACAAAGATAACGCTGTTGCATAAAGAAATTTCTACTGACCGCAGTTCATCTAGAGGAAATCTAGCCATAAAATAGCGTTTTATCCCGTCTTCAGTGTTGCCAGCAAGACTAACATAAAATTTGCTAAATGGCTGTTAAAATTTTGCCAAAATTTTGCTAAAGGATTTATAATTAAGCTAAATATTTCGCTAAAAATTTTTAATGTCAAATAAAACGACATTTTACTTAAAATTTTATTTATCCAACACATTTATTTACACATATGTAAATAATGACATCATAAATAATAACATCTCTTATTCGAGTGTGTTATTATCAAATAAAATATTAATATCTTGGTCTTCATCCGCAGCCGATAATGTTGACGTAGACGTGGAAGCCTCATTGCCAAGACTATATATTTCCTTGGTGCCTATAGAGCGCAGTACATTATCTGGAACTGTGTAAGAGTAGCAGCATTTTCCTGCCCTCTTTAGGCCGAATCTTATGTATAAAATGGCATTTAAAGTTTTTACCGACAAACGGTTGCGAAGCTTAGTTTTGACGACATTCATTTGGCTAAAAACACGTTCTATTTCCGCGTTGGAATGTGGTAGTGATAATAATGATATTGCCAGCTGTGATAAATCTGCAAAAGGGTTATTACCAGCTGTGTCTTTATAATCCATTACTTCATTCCAGAATTCCAAGGTGGAAGTTGTGCATGTCCATGAAATGTCGACTAAATTTACGTATGCAAGGTAGCAAAACTGTAGTTGGTTTCATATGGTTTAACTTTTATTATATAATATTTTATATGCTAAAAAATAAGCTATATGCTAGACAACAAATAAAAATGCTAAACAATGTAAAAATATGCTAAATTTAGCATAAATTATGCCAAATTGGCAACACTGCCCGTCTTTACGCTCCGATCTCAAACCACATATTTCACATTTTCTGTACGCCATTCTTAGCAACTAAAGGTCCAGAATATCACAAGCTGCACAAAAAAGCTTTTAAACACTTACTTATTATAATAAACTATACGTAAATAAACTTATTTCGCATTACAAAATGTTTACCGGTAACCAATAACCATAAAATAAATTACAATATGGAGTAATGTCACTGTGACAAAAGACAATGATGAAGAGTGAAACACACTGAGGGAGTGAGCGAAACAAATATAGTCGCCATGAAAATTTTGCCCCGTTTCATATAAAAAAAATTTTCTATGAAGTTGCGACAGACTGTCCGAGACATCGGTCTATTCTCAGAGCATAGGTTTATTCACGGTTTATTGCTCTGAGGGTCTATTATTGTTAGTTTCTCAAGCGTGTATTATCTTCCCAACGTGACATTGGCAGAATTGTACTCAAACAAAATTGCCACCCTTCGAAAAAATTGAATTGAATTGAGTTTAACACAGAGCAAGTAATAATATAGAGTTTATTTCTCCTAATCTCCTGACTCCTCTCCATTGTGCTCTCCATAAAATAAAATAAGGGCTCCAAGGCTCGAATCTCGATCTCGATGGTAAATTCTGTTGTGACCTGTGGACTGTGGTGACTTGTGAGTTGTGACAACTTGTGACTATATTTCCTGGGTATTGACTCATTATTGTGATGTCTTATTTAAATTATAAATGTGTGGTTTGCGGCAAAAGGCGGTACCCAAATTCCAATATTTCTTTATTTCGCTTTCCACTTGATCCAGACCGGTAAGTTCTTCGTTGTTTATAGACTGAATCTACATTGTAATTGTCCCAATTAACTGTTTTGGCGAATGGTTGGTTTTAAAAAAAAATAACTAACACACTAGAGAAAGTATGATATAGATATTAGAAAATATTCATTTATTCTTCTCTAATTTTTCAGATGTCGGTTATGGGTTAAATTTATTAGCAAAGAGGATCTTGTATATGTGCCAATTGAAAAGCTTCACGAAAATAGGTTTGTTTGTTCATTACACTTTTCTCAAGATGCTGTTAATAGTCAACAAAATCGCTTGAAGAAATCTGCAATTCCAACATTGGATTTACCACATCCTCCGCTTACAGACGAAATTCTAAAAGATTTTCCTTTACATGTGTTAAGTAAACAGCCAAAACCAGCACTAAAAAATAAAACAGGTATTATGTTATTTTAGTCAAAGAAAATAATTATTAAAGATTAAATATTATTTTAATACCCTTTAATTTTTTTCTAGGTCCGCTAATAGAGTGCACCAGCAGCAACTTACAAAAAGATGATAGTAGTGCATTATCTAAAGTTACCAAATTAAGTGATAAAAAAAATGTTGAAGGTAATTTTTATTTTGTCTATTCATTGCCATTGCTCGGGTTATTTGTGTTGATATTGATACAATTGATAAAACTGTAGGCTAAATTGTACTTTATCGGTCATGAGTTGAGAGGCGAATTTTTTTTTGTCATCAGCTATTGTTCATCTAACCCAAATCTGAAATAAGGAGTTTAACCAATTGAGCGAAAAAAATATCTATGGCTTGAATTATTATTTCTCTTTCCTATCATCTAAAATATTGAAATTTTGATAAAAAATTAAAGAGTTTGAATTTGAACTTATGTCACTGTACATCACACTTATGACCATCATCATCATCATCAAATGGTTCTTGTAACATTTCCATTAATTTATTTCAGTGCAAACTGCTTTTAAAATGCCCGAAGCTGCAGTGGTGGTTCAGAGTAATGAGAGTTCAAAAATTTACAATGGAACAAAAGGTAAATAATTCATATTTTATTATTTTCACCCTAAGCTTTAATGGCTTGCGAGTCCATAACTGATTTTCATGACCAATTTCCTCTCATGTGAAAATTCGTAAAATGCATGAGGGACATAAATTATGAACACTTGCGGCCGTCAGGTGCAACTCCGTTGTTGGGACGGGCAGTAGCAGCCTTCTACGCATGTAGAAAAATTTTTTTTTTCAGTAATTTTCTCTCATTTGAAAATTCTCATATTATATTTTATGTAGTACTAGCTTACCGCCTGCGGCTTCGCCCGCTTTGTCTCAAACCTAATAAATTATAAACTAAAACCTTCCTATTGAATCACTCTATCTATTAAAAAAAACTGCATCAAAATCCATTGCATAGTTTTAAAGATTTAAGTCTGTGATTTAAGTATACAAAGGGACATAGGGACATAGGGACAGAGAAAGCGACTTTGTTTTATACTATGTAGTGATCTTGTAAGAAAAACAAAGTCAGCTGACCGTAACATGGTGGATTGTACGTCAGGTGGCTGCTTCAACATGAAAAAATAAAATTACGAAAAAGAAGTAATTTAGGAGTAGGGCAGAACAGTCGGATATAGCAGTTGTAGCTGACGGATTCGATTTTTTCACAATTAGTTTGCATGCTAAGTTATAATATTTAAAGTTTTCTATTTAAAATTGAATTACTTTTTTTTGATGCACTATTTTTTGAGTTGTAAAAGCTAAAATAGTGATTAGTTGTAAAAATCCGTGGCTGAGTTAGTAATTAAGGTGGCTACGTCAAAACAATCAGAAGAACAAATTAAAATAATTGTGTATCTTAACTTGATGAGTTCGTTAAATTAAATAATTTAAGTGGGCGTGGTAAAGAAGACGGAATTTGTTTATTATAGGCTAACTATATTGTCCGTTGCTTTATAAAATAGGGAGTTTAATCAAGTGGCCGAAAAAAATATCTACGGCTTGAATTATTTAAATGTTGATAATTAATTAAAGAGTTTGAATTTTGACTTATTTCACTGTACATCACACTTATGACCTATTAACTTCATCATCAAAATAGTTCTTGTAACATTTCCATTAATTGATTTCAGTTCAAACTGCTTTTAAAATGCTCGAAGCTACAGTGGTGGTTCAGAGTAATGAGATGTCAAACATTTGCAATGGAACAAAAGGTAAATAATTCATATTTTATTATTTTCACCCTAGGCTTTAGTAACTGCAGTGGTGGCTCAGTGGCGAGGATCTTGAACTTCTTCAAATCCATAAGTTTTGGGGCTTCGAGACCATTCATGCTTGCAGGAAATAAATTGTTTTTTCACACATTGTATTACATCACCACTATCCGAAAGGTGAAATAAAACATCATGAGGAAACTGACATGTCGAAGAATCAAAAGTTCGATGATTTGTGACATCTGCCAACCCGTACTTGGCCGGAATCGTAGATTATGGTCTCTACCCTCATAGGAGGCCTGTGACACAGCTGTGGGAATGTATAAGGGTTGATGATGATGATGATGATGATGAAGCTTTAATATAAAATATCCTTGGTTTTATTCTACATAATATAAAACATGAAAAGGTTTTTTTATCTCTTTTCAGATAATACCGGGCTGACTGAAAGGGAAAAAAGCTTGCTAAAAAAATTACAAAATGCAAATGTGACATTAAAAGATTTGGCATCTTCATCTTTGAATTTCGAAAACATTGATGCGTTTGTACTAAAGTCAATTGTAGTTAATGCAATAGCAAATGAAAGAAAGAGACAACCTGGCAAGCATGGTAATATTGACTTGAAAAATAAAATTAAAACGTCCAAACAGAAAGGGTAGGTAGAAATAATTTAATGGTTTTAAGTCACATGTACATAAAATTCCCCGGAATGGAAAAAAATTATATGAACATAATTCGGCGGCTTCGAGTTTCGAATAACCGCTCGCTATTCTCTTGCTATGGAAACGAAAAGTATAGACATTGAACTTTTAATTTATTTTGTTGAAAATGTGCCAGTTATGTTTCGAAACTCTAGAAAACAAATATAAAAGCTTGAGAATTGCCTGGCGAGAAATATCTTTAATTTTGAAAGATTTTGAAGAAATGGAAGAGAAAAAGGGCAAGATTATGGTAAGTTGTAATTTTGTAAACAGGTGTAGTATCTGTATTTACGTTAGATTAGCCAGGAGCTGTACGGCTGTAGAAATAAAATAATTTGTGAATCCAGTTCATATCTAGCATTAGCACATTTTCCACCTCGTGTAATACTTTGTTCATTGGGTGCATCGCTGAACACGTTAGCTACTGATGATGCGTTGCTTGTTGTTTCGATTGTACACGTTCCACATCTATTATTAAATTTTAAAGTTTAGTTACAAGCCTTTACAATAGAAATTGCTGTGCTAGTCTCAACATCAAGTGGTCGGTGAAATATTCGCAACTTATTAGCAAAAATTCCAAAGGCGCATTCAACATAGCGTCTAGCTTTTGTTAGTGTCTATCCAATTGGTTTCCGCCGTAAAGTCTCATCGGTTAATGCAAACCAAAGACTTGTTGCTTCAAATTGTTCCAAATAGCATTTGTTACTTCCTTAATAATGTTACTGATAGTAGACACTCCGACTTGGTAGGCTTAATGTAAATCTTCGTATGAATACACAGAACCCATATAATAATAATTATATTTTTCAGCTTAATCAATCGTAAAGAAGTGGACTAATATTAGAGATAGCTGGATGAGGAAAAATAATAAAAAAAAGAAGAAAAGAAACGGATAATCTGCGACGTGTCCGAGAGATTATTTCTAACATCGTCAATTATTTTATTCTTAAAAAAATGGTTACGCCAGCTGACCCCTATTCCTACCATACCTTCCTACCACCTTCCTACCACCTTGGTTGCATTCCTACCACCATGCAACCAAGTGCGGGAAATCGTGGTAGATTGTACAAGTGAACATATCTAGGGTTAGAGTGAAATAACTTATTAAAGAATGGATGACAAACATATTGACTTGAACTTGAACAGAACACATAAACGATTTTAGGATAGAGAAGATATATAATACATATTATGGTACCATTCATTGCTATGCAGATTATTCATTTACGACAATGAAAAATCTGCATACTGAACTGAATGCGTAGGTACGTGTATTTTCATAAAGCCAATACCACGGTTGAATGACTTATCAGTCTTATCACAATCATAAACATAGATTTAACGAGCACTTTGTTCTTTGTCGTTTCCGTAAACAATTATATGGTAGCTATGCCTAATTGTATTAATATGTCTCTGATGAGAAATGAAGCTATAAGTCTCTACGCTAGAGATTTTTACGATATTTTTAAATATTAATACTTTTGTAAAATGTTAGTCAACCTAATCTATACGGTCCTATTAAACGTATTTTGGGTAAGTATTGAAAATTATAGCGTCTTTTAAAATTGTGTACAATTAATTAATACAAAGTAGGTAATATTTATAAATACATACGTTTTTTTTAGTTTCATCATGCGATAACGATGAATTCATTGAATGAACCTTCATACTTTATGGACAATAATGGACAGGAAAATAATTTGGCTGAAATAATATCATCTAAAAGCTATTTACCAAATGAGAATCAGTTGCCAAAGGTTTCTTTAATAAAAAAGGAAGGTAAGTAAATATTCCAAGACTTTGTATTGGACAAAACAAAGAAACTAGATAGGAGAGATTGAATATATTTTTTTTAATTAAGTTGGAACCAAAAAAGAAATTCTAATTTATAAAACAAAATATCAAACATCAGACCGCTAAACAGGCAACTACTCTATTTTTTATTTAATTTTATACTAGATGTGCTCTGTACATTTACTAGCGTTGCTCCGCTTACTAGCTCCTATTGGTCCTTACTGGACTATCTAACACTGAGATAATAACACTAAGATTATTTATCTTCAAATCGGCCCAGTAGTTAACCAAAGAAACAATCTTTCGAATTTTTAATATCATGACCATACGAAAATTTCCAGGTGATGAGGCAACTTATTTATTATCGAAACTATCTGATGAAGATCTTGTAAAGTTATTGAGTGAGCAACCTACGAAAAGTGAATATGATTTGAGCGATATTGCTAAGATTGCAGTTGGGTTTAATTCAAGAAATTTAGAAGAAACAAGTACCAAAAACACGAAAAATGCTAAGTTTGGGGGAATAAAAAATAAAAAATACGATGCTAATAATATAAACGATGATGGTCAACAAATGCCATTCTTTAGATTAGATAATAAAAAAATTGACGTGGATGCCAGCAAAGATGCTAATTATAAGGCACTTAAAAAGTTAAAAAGTTTGTTAAGTGTTTTACCGCAAGATTCCTTGAACGACGACATTGATGATAAAAGGAAAGAATTACTCTTTGACGTTCTCGTTAATCAGTTAAAAACACTATGCTGTAAAAAATCCGTTCCAGCGCGACAACAAAGTGATTCCAAAATTCATTCAATTTTGGATCGTTTAAGTTCATCCAAAAGCATTTTGAATAAAGAGCCTAATGAATACATGTTTTTAATAATAAATGACGAAATCAAGAGCAATGGAAGCGATGAATTAATTTTTGTTGATCCAGAAACGTTACAACAAAATAGCAGCGTCTTATTACTGGGACCAATATCAACGCCTTTAACCGATGGCCAACTTAAAATAATTGTAAGTAGGTATATCTCAATATTTTTTATTGTTATTTAACATCCCTAAAAATTTTTGGAATACAGCATTGCAATATGGACTGAAATGTAGATTTTGATAATTATATATTGAATATTCTTCGGGGTTTTAATAGTGCAATGTTTTTTTAGATGAAACGTATCTCTAATGAATTGTCTAAGCCTGAATATCTAAGCCTTCTACAACAACTATCTGAAGGCAACTTAAGTGATGATAACTTAAGATTAATGAAGAATTTTATCCATGGATCAGAATCTCGACGTTATATTAAACCACATAGGTGTAATCACCAATCAAAGCTTGCGAGAATATACGGGGGTCCGAAATGGTTGATTTGTACTGGTTATATCAATTTAAATACTCCAAGCCTGTATGATTAAACTTTAACTGTAAATTGTATTAAATGTCATTTTAAATTAGTAGCCTCCGACTACAAAAACAAATAAATGATAACAACTATAGGTTTTGACATAATATTATGTTTCCACCAAGTTTCCACCTTCCTTCTTCCTCGGGCCGATAGACTACATACATAGTAAAAAGAGAGAAGTAAGTTATCTTCGAACAAAGGTACGTCGTGCCGTTTGTAATGTACGCGGAGCGTTTAGCCATGCCCTTGGTTCATGTACGTACGCAGTACGCACGCACACAACGCCGCTCGGTTCGCACTCTGGTACCGGTCTCGTGCGGGCTGCGCCATTGCTGTGAGTTTGGTGTATAAACAATTTTTTAAAATTTCAATGAGAATAGAGAAGAAACCCTGCGCCTCGCGAGTTTAGGTACAGTGAGCTCCTAAACTTCTCTCTTTTTACTATGCTTATACGGCACTAATACGGGCCCTCTTCACAATGAGCAGCGTAAAGCATTGGTCCAAAAAATGATCGTCGATGTTTGCCACCCGCTTAAACGCTGCCTTTCGTGAAGAGGGCCCAATTAAATCATTACTTTTGAATTTAGAACGTGTCGGAGAAGTATTACCATAGAAATCTAAATAACAAGACACTAGAAGTCGTAAGCGTGCGTGACCTTGTCGCCACTCAGGTGATTTGCACATCACCAGTGCATTCGTCACTGTTCAGTTGCTCTGGAGACGTATGAGTGTATACATGGTGTGTTTCAGCAATTCCCATTGCGGAAATTCTTCCACAAGTTGTAATTATACTTATAAAGGAATAATATTTCATCGGAAAATTTTTTTTTTTAGAAATAATGCCGTTTTTCCTTAAAATTATAGAATATTTACAAGTATTACGAGTGTCACCATAGTAATCGAAATAACAATGAATGACACAGTCGACCATTCTTAGTATCACGTTTGTTCGTATTGGAGCAAAAAGTCTCATATACTTAGGGATGTTATTCTAAAATAAACCGTAAATTCGTGCGTTAGGATACATATTCAAAAGCTTAATTTAATAGATAAGTTAGTTTTCACTAAAATCAAGCTGTCCAATAAAAGGCATAGTTTACTTGTGTGTACTGTTTAGCTTTCGGTTTGAATGTGTTGATTTTGGCGACAGCGGTTTTCATACGAATTATGACATTATAGCACTTCTATGTGTCTTGTTATTTAGATTTCTATGAGTATTACAGTTTTCTTCTTTTTGTCTATTGACCTTGTTGATTCCATTCGATTCCAATAAAGACGGATTCTACCTATGCAATGTCCACAGCCCAATGTAATATTATTGGTCTAAGATCCGAATATAGGTCGACCTGCACCGACGTGATAATAGAATGAGACAAATTTTATAATAAATTTAGTCTATTAAAAAATCTATTAAAGATGGGTTGACTGAAAAAATCCTGGACAGGATATTTTTTTAGTTAATTATTAAAAAAATCTTTTTATTTTTTTATGCAGTGTTGAGACAATAAACAATTTTGTTATAAAACAGCGCTCATGCTGATATATTTTTTTTTCTATCATCCCATCAACAGAGGCGGCTCGTGAAAAAATTTTATGGGTGTTCACTTGAAATAAAACACTGAAAATACATGGTGTAAAGCAGTACAATTTATCAAAAAAATTACTTATAAAGGAGATGCATACGTGATACGTCTTTCTTTTTGGTGTGCAAAAATATCTATAACTTAAAGCGACAATACATTCGTAAAGCACTAGCTTTGCGAATGTCTTGTCGTCCGATAGACGCCAATTGCAGTTCATTCAACAAATGGTACCGAGATTGTGAATGTTTTTTCATCTTGATTGAAAGATGAGCTAAGTCGTCAACGCCCGTTTCAGTCCAAGCACTCTCACCTCCGCCGGCCGCGCCCGCTTTAAATAAAAGACACGGAAAACAAAATAGTTTGTTGCTTTCATCACAACCACACAACCACGGTGTTTTCACATATTGTTCAGATTTAAACACACGCGTATATGTTTTCGTTTTTGTCGTACATTTTTGCGTAAGATCAAGTTCAGGCCGTGGCGGTCCCTTAGCTTTACATTCAAGCCGAATTTGTAACGTTTTATCACACTTTTTAATGAACGCCACATTATAATTATTGTTCATTTTAACACTCACAAGTAATACTGATAACTACAGGCTATTTCAACACGTATTTTATAATTTTAATTAGAAAATTGCATGAATCGCGCGCGTGCATTGAAGTTGACTCGAGTGTTTGTTTATATTATAGAAGTGGCAACTGGCAACGTCGCGCGCAATCGCTGTCCTGCCGGGCGGTAAAAACGAACCGGCAACGTTTGCGGGTGCGGCGCTCCGAATTTTGCTACTTTTCCATAGAAAATCTTTTGTTTCACGCGCAGGGCTCTGGCAAAACCCTCTCTTTCACTCCTATTAGATTTCGTATTAGGAAATATACTAAATCTTTTTTCATTGGAGCGCAATCGTGAGCGCTCCGCTTCGCGCGTTACATAATACAGTAGGTATTATACAGGTGTATGGGATGATGGAATGATGGATATATTCATTGGTATTATTTATTAACAGTAGTTTTAAAGATTACGATTGATTTTAAATAGTAATAATTAATGTTAATAATTAAATTAAGGAGTATGATTTTATTATAATTATTTATGGGAGTTCACTGCACCAGCGCTCCTTAGGGCGAGCCGCCTCTGCCCATCAAGTGAAAGTAACTGGTACGGACATGCCTGTTTATACCTGCCAACCTAGCAGTTTGTCCAGATAAATATTAGAAAACCCTATGACTGCACATTCTGTAGGTTTCATACTTCAAGTCTATTTTATTTTTTTTTTATTATCTTGATAAGTACTGCAATTAATTAAAAAAAATATTTTTTAAAAATTAATAAAAATGTCCTGTCCAGGATTTTTTCAGTCAACCCATCTTTAATAGATTTTTTAATAGACTACATTTATTATAAAATTGGTCTCATTCTATTATCACGCCGGTGCAGGTCGACCTATATTCGGATCTTAGACCATATAATTGTACAGAAGGTATATACCCTTAGAGTATATATTACAATAGTATAGAGCGCGTGTATTGCACAAATTGCTCAGTGCACATCGTAAAGCCGGCGCCAGACATATGTTCAAATACGCAAACAAAGAGAATACAAATATGTACGCAAATACCTACAAAGTCGCGAAGTGTGGCACTGACATTTGCGTATTTGTGCAAAGTTTGAACACATATTTGTAGTTTGCCATCATGTGTCGGTTTTTAGTGCGCACATCAAAGTAAACAAAGTTCAAAGTTTGTGCGGCCTGCCACACTTGTTGCAGTGTTTAGTCGCGTGTGCGCCGCTGAACGGAGCAGTTGTATGCAATAGTTAATCTGTGAGTGGTACCTATTTTGAGCGTCAATAATTGAGTGGGGTAATGACGCAGTAATAGAATAATTTATTGAGCTACTTCAAACAAAAAAATTAAAGGCACTCAAATAAAACAGTCTGACGGAGTCATCAAAATCGTCGTCTATTCTGTGAGCAATCTTTGCGGTAACTGTGCCCGTAAATCATTTAGCCGGCGCCAGACATATGTTCAAATACGCAAATACCTACAAAGTCGCGAAGTGTGGCACTGAAATTTGCGTATTTGTGCAAAGTTTGAACACATATTTGTAGTTTGCCATCATGTGTCGGTTTTTAGTGCGCACATCAAAGTAAACAAAGTTCAAAGTTTGTGCGGCCTGCCACACTTGTTGCGTGTGCGCCGCTGAACGGAGCAGTTGTATGCAATAGTTAATCTGTGAGTGGTATTTTGAGCGTCAATAATGGAGTGGGGTAATGACGCAGTCTTAATAGAATTATTTATTGAGCTACTTCTACCAAAAAAATTAAAGGCACTCAAATAAAACAGTCTGACGGAGTCATCAAAATCGTCGTCTATTCTGTGAGCCATCTTTGCGGTAACTGTGCCCGTAAATCATTTGAAATACAAGTCTAGCCGGATACATTTGTGCATATAAAGTTTGATCGAAGTTTTGAAAATGTGTGCTCAAACTTTGATCCCCATGTCTGGCGCCGGCTTTTGAAATACAAGTCTAGCCGGATACATTTGTGCATATAAAGTTTGATCAAAGTTTTGAAAATGTGTGCTCAAACTTTGATCCCAATGTCTGGCGCCGGCTGTAGGCAGATGAGCTATAGATATTACATAGATGTGTGTGTGACAAATAGGGATGGGTAGGTATCAATTGCGTGTTGAACTATCGATAAGTTATGTAAATAAATATGTATCATAAGTAAATTTTATGTTCAATAAGTTATTAAAGGAAAAATATATGAATAAAGTATAAATATGTAATTTTAAATTTTTTTACCAACTGAATAAAGTTTGTTTATTCCATTTTAATATTTCTTGTATTAATTATAAGTACTTTAAAAAAATATGTTTAATTGGAATATCAGAAAAACGTGAGTACTTTTTAAATAATAAAGTTAATAAAAATAAAAGATCGGGTTTAGTGCTATTTCTTTAATAATAAATCAAAAAATAATAATAATGTTTTAAAAATGTTAAATAAAAATAAGAAATAATTAATAATTTTAAATGATAATATAATAAATAATATTTATAATTTTTTTATTTAATTTTATCCATTCTACTATCAAAATCTTCAAAATCAATTTAGCGGTTCAGAAAATATATCGTAACATTACATACTTTACATTTACACTATAAGTAATACATTCGCATTCATAATATGTATTAGAAAGTGTATCATACAAAACACACCACAAATTTATTTATGTACCTATAATAAATTTTTAAAAGAGTTTTAATTTTAAAGTTAAATAAATAATTTGTTAAAATATAGTTCTTCTAGTAAACTTTATATCGAGTACAGCGTTGGTCAGGTCACATCACTACGATCACGTGGCGGCAGTGAGGCGCGCGAGCGAGCCTGGGCGTGTCCGCCTCCCACCTCCCCTTCACCCCCGCGATGCTAAATTTATTTTCATAAAAATAAGTATAACAATCGACTTACTGATGAAATGTGATACTGGATTTCAATTTTGTGTATTTTCTAGTATCGTTTTTGCAAGATAGAACTGCACATTTCACCATGTTTATTCGTAAATATTAAAAAAAATCCAGAGCAACGCACTTCGACAGCACTCAACCACGACTACGAGCGCTCGCGGCGGGAACGTCGTGTTGTTCCCACCTGTGCCTACTGTTCCCACTTGGTTATTCGCACTCTATAGATAGTATATATACTCTAAGTATATACCATTGCATACAGTAGATCGTTAGAAGACCACAACAGAAAAACCGGTATAATAAAAAAAATCTTAGGTATGACAAAAAGTCTTCGTGTTCAGTCAGCGTGAAGTAAAAAAAAAAATCAAATTGTCATTTGTCAATATGACATTTACTTGTTTACTATTTTGATTTTGTAATGTAATGTATTTAAATTCAAATTTCAAAAGTTAATAAGGGTACCGCCTAACAACAATGATTATTTTATAAGTTTCATATCTATATTCCTATTATAATATGATCGTTACACAATAGTGTCTAAGTCAATTCTATAATATTTTTAAACAGCTTAGTTCCCTTAAGGTGATTGCTACGATCTGTTCCCAGCCAATATCCCGCTAGATGGCGCTGAATTCTACATTTCTAGTTTATTTGAGTTTTTGCGTAATTGGAATAGTCATCAAACCTAGGAATAGTCATGGCGGTTACTGAATATTATATTTTATTGAAATATGTTATATCATTGCCTTAAAATCCACCCAATTCGGTAAAATTATGCGTTTTAACATCTGTCATTTCATACAGGGTCGTTTACACACACAGACGTATACAAAAATGATAAAGATTTAACTCTAGATGGCGTGAATGTAAAGCGCGTCACACACGGTGAAGATACTACCTATAATATTTTATCTAATCTAGTAATATTTTATATTACAGTATCTTAAGGTATCCGGTATCAGCGTTCTGACCATCATTTTTCTTTTTTCGCTGTAGAACCGCCATCCTGTTACAAATGACCCACAAAGGAGAATGACCACGGGTGGTATCGGTAAAATTTTAGTTGTGCCACGTATTCGTTATATTGTTAATTCCTATTTGTATTTATAATGATCATATGTATCAATATTAAGTCTTAATTAAACCGGATAAATTGAAATAATAGTAAAAGTAAAAGTTTTTCTTTTGAAACATGTATGACTACGTATGGAATCGGTAAAATACTAGTTGTGTCACGTGTTCGTGATATTGTTAATTCCTATTTGTATTTATAATGATCATATTTATCACTATTAAGTTGTAATTATACCGAATAAATAGAAATAAAAGTAAAAGTTTTGTTTTGACACATACCTATATCTATCTCTCTTGCAAACGTCATATGTCATAGTTTCTATTTGAAATGTCAAATGAATGTGTTCGACGCATTGTTCGATGTTATTTTGAAATAATGTTTAAATTACGATTTACTTTTCACATTTGTCTTGTAAATTAAAATATTACCTATGTAATAAATGTAAAACTTAACGTTCATCGTTAGTTTAAACTCTATTAAGTAGTTTTTTGAAGTGTTGAATAAAACTATTGTTTTATTTTTATTGTCGCGAACTGCGGCTTATTTACATAAAAACTTTAATCATATCTAAAAGTACTAACATCAAGCTTTAAATTGAGCTATATTTCATCTTGACACAATAAGTTTGATTGCGATACCAAGTGCCATAGTCACTTGGGCAATCTCCTGTGGTTTTCATTTTTCTGTATGGGTAGACAAAACTTCAAAACGCCACCTGCTACGGTTTATATTATTATGAACGATTAGCTTTCCGCCCGCATTTTCAAAAAAAAACCCGTATAGTTCCCGTTCCCGTGGGGTTTCCGGGATAAAACCTATTCAATGTGTCCAAGTTACGTTCTATATGTGTGCTAAATTTCATTGTAATCGGTTCAGTAGTATTTGCGTGAAACACACACATACACATCCTCACAAACTTTCGCATTAGTAGGAAGTAGGATTGTTATAAAAATAAAAGTTATATTTGTTGGCGTAAACTATTTTATTGTAATTTTGGGAAATAAATAATGTCAAAATTGATTACCTACAATAAAACGCAGTTTTATTTTATTACCTACATTACACTATTGTTTTTTTTTTATCAAAACATGTATTTGAAGTAGCAAATATGATATTATGCTGATCCAAGCATTTTCACTCAAAACTAATATCACTAATGATTTGTAAAAGTAAATTATTTCAATATACATTTCATAACCAACAAGTAAGAATAATTATTCATACAACAACAAATCAAAAACACTATTTACTATGGAAAAAAAACCAGGAAGGTGAAAAACATATTTACGATTTCGATGCACTCGACTTTTAGTAAAATAATAGGTAAAAATATTATTATGGTTTTGATCACAGACATATCTGTGGTTTTGATTTTAGCTACTAGTATCAGAAAGCTGCGTGTTCAATGCACGTCGGGGTCCCACAACTGTGGAGGAAGGAAGGTAGAATACCTCCATCGAATAAGTGAAGTTTCTCGACATACTCGATTTGCCGGCCGGCCTCAATGAAGATTGTCCGAAAGTTGTATATGTGCTCTGTAACGAAAAAATTTCGCTAGCGCGATTCAGAGTGAGGTGTCGTACAATATACCTAATGAAGTTTTTCATCTTTTTATTTTACTGCAAATACAAAATAAAAATTAAACAATGGTAATGTAAATTCTAAACAAACTACTACCAAAATACAATTAGAACAAAAATCATTTGACTGGTTGATTTCACCCAGAGGCCAGAGGCGGCTCGTGACAAAATTGTATGGGTGTTCACTTGAAATAAAACAACGAAAATACAATAGCGTAGCAGGATAATTTATTACAAAAAAAAATGAGCACCACATTTTATAAATGTCTATAACACTAAAAATTACAAAGTACAGGCTATTTCAAAACGAATTCAATGACTAGGTATCAATAATTAGTAAATCACCGAATTTGCATTCGCGAGCGTAGGTATCCATAGTGTTTGTCACTGACGGTCACTGACCTCTATAACTTATAGTTATAGAGGTCAGTGGTGTTTGTTGTGTAAACATGTATGTATTTGAGTAGTTAGTAGCATATTATATTCTGAATTTCTGATCCATGCCTATTCACTCAAAACTAATAACACTAATGATTTGTAACAGTAAATTATTTCAATAGGTAGGTATTTGAACATTTCCCAACAAGACGTAAGAATAATTATTCGTAGGTATACAAGATACAATAACAAATCTAATACACTATTTATTATTTTATTATTTACTAGCGGTCCGCCCCGGCTTCGCCCGTGGTACATGTTTACGTTTTCTCTCCATAAGAAGTAATAGCTAGAGAGCTAGCGCAAAGCTACCTGTATGTATTTGACCAGACCTGGATTTTTGTGTGTTGATTCCCCTATACCTACTATACATGAGATGAGGAGTCACTAAGCCCAGAGTGGTGGACGGGGCGCGCGCTTAGGTAAGACAGGTGGAAATTTTTGGCGAACTTTGAAACCATTTGACCACGTCTGCCATTTTGATATTTGAAAATAGATTATTATTACTATCGGAAAATAACAATGGCAGACCATTATCACGCGGATAACATTCTGGCAGACACTTATGAAAGTGCTGAAAAAAATACAATTTTGAAAGTATTTGACCAGATCTGCCATTCATATATTTTATTTATTAGGGTCTTAAAAACTTATTTTCGAAACGGCAGACATTTTCATTGCGTACAGACTTCAGCAGACAACAAAACTTTACAGACTTCAGCAGTCAACAAGACTTAGCTTCTACATGGTCAGATGTATATATGTATTACGTTCCCTGACCTTACATCAATGATTTACTTTATTAATGTTTTTATGGTCATTTACATTTAATTTTGAAAACTATGGAATAAAATTTATAAATTTGATGATACAAAACTAAATATACATTTGTAAAGAATCTCAAATATAAAGTTGTGTTGCAAATAACAAATCATCATTTAAATATTTAGTTTATTTCTTTATTTAAGAAACAATTAACAATTACAAAACAACATAAAAAAACACGCATGCATTTATTGAAATGTTCATTCATCATCACTATCGTATGGCGTTGTGTGACTCGTCTTCATAATCCATTGAATCGGATTCTGTAAAAGTAAAACGTAAATTATATAATAAAAGAAATGAGTCATTATAAACTTACCTAGTAAGGCAATGCCTTTGATGTCGCACGATGCCGCCGCGCCGCCAGTGTAGGTACTTCTGCTGCTACATGAAAATATGCTAGGGTTGCAACAAATGGGAAATAAAACAATTGTGATTATTACTATTATGATGTAATCATTTATTCATATTATGTACATTCAAAACAATTGCTATTATTAAATCTGATGTAATTATTTTTTCATAAATATATAATTATTATTAATTACATAATATATTGCACTGTGAAATATTTACGTATCACTTTATTTTTGATGTTCTTAATTGTCTTTTATAAAATTTAAGTGACGCATTCGCATTGGGATCAACAATCCGATAAGAAAAGAATGGAGACAACATATACATAGCTTTGATTTCAATTCTACAGATACAAAATATACAATCTATCTAAAATGATACAACGGATGTTTCCTGCGTTTTCTCGTCAAAATACCGAAACAACGTAATTATTGTATAGTAGTTGGGCGTGAAAGTAAAAAAACAAATGAAAAGTGTTTTCCATATGATTATTTATTAAATTTACGCGATTAAGAATAATTTCAACGATACAATTTAGTAACCGAGAATTCAGAGGATTAAAGAAAATACCTGCCTGATCATTTTATCAAACTCTAAAAGAATTATGGTTATTTCGCATCACTCGGTTTATTAGTTTGGTAATAATTATTAAAGGTAGTTACAACCCTAGCCATTGAGTCGAACGGTAGGCAACACAATATCGACTTTGTGCGGGTACATATGGTACATTTCTTCTTGCTGTGAAGCGTAATTATTATTATTAAGATTTTTTAGGCTATTTTGAATCAGCTGTTCTAATTTAATTCTAGAAATTTATTAAAACGTGATTTTTTTAAAAGTATATTATGAGTTTATAAATACCTCAACCAATAGTTATTGTGTCCTATATACGTAGTATATTATTATTAGTCTGTGGTCCTATCCTCATTTCTTTATATCTTGGTAGTTAACTAAAGTGTTAAATTTACATAACCTCAACAACAACATTTACACTGCCACTGCACTAAAACTAAACTAACTAGCTCTCTAGCTATAAGAACCATCCTCGTACTTCAAGGGATATAATAAAAAAAGAATTATCGAAATCAGTTCAGCCGTTCTCGAGTTATGCGCTTACCAACACATTTTGCGATTCATTTTTATATTAGACTAGCGGTCCGCCCCGGCTTCGCCCGTGGTACATGTTTACGTTTTCTCTACATAAGAACCATCCTCGTACTTCAAGGAATATAATAAAAAAAGAATTATCGAAATCGGTTCAGCCGTTCTCGAGTTATGCGCTTACCAACACATTTTGCGATTCATTTATATATATATACTAGCGGTCCGCCCCGGCTTCGCCCGTGGTACATAATATTTACGTTTTCTCTACATAAAAACCATCCTCGTACTTCAAGGAATATAATAAAAAAAGAATGATCGAAATCGGTTCAGCCGTTCTCGAGTTATGCGCTTACCAACACATTTTGCGATTCATTTTTATATATAAGATAAGATTATGTGAAAATAACCAGGAAGGTGAAAAACATATTTACGAAAACATAGTAACATAATATGGCTGTCGCTACAATAATTATATTTCAATTTTATCTTTTTATACCTAGTAGAACTGGCCGACGAATAAAAAAAATCGTATTAGAATAAATACAATAAATTACGGAACAAAAAAAGGATTGTAACTGAATTAGGTATGTTTGTTTCTGGGCGCACCGTTTTCGACGACGCGACGCGCGACGTAAGCGTATAGGTATAGGTACCTACTTTGCTAAAACAAACTAATAAAATTGTGTGTCTGTCTGAAAATTCGGAAAAGCATATTTTGCAAGTTTGTAATTACTTTGATAGTTTACCGATTTATAATAATTGTAATTGTAATTGTATAATATATAATTTGCAATGTGGTGAAATTTCATAAAAATCACGGGCCAATTTTTTGTTTTGAATCCCACCGAAAATATAATTGCGTTATTAGAATAATTAATTACTATACCTACCCACGATCAATTATTACAATATAGTCTCAAATGCATACTAGAGAAATATTGCAATTTGATTCAATTAAAATGCATAGCATACAAAAATAAATTCACAACACAAGAAATTCCGCGCGCAAATCATAGCGCGTGTCAATGAAATCAAGAATGTTTTATATCAAGCCGACGCGGACGACGACGCGACGCCGAACAAAAGTACCTACGACGGACGACCACGCTTCGAGTTGCCAAACAACATGAGTAATAAATTGTTTACAAAAAAAACAAGTTTTCCATTTTTCTGTATGAGTAGACAGAACTTCAAAACGCCACCTGCTACGGTTTATATTATGAACGATTGTTATAAAAATAAAAGTTATATTTGTTGGTGTAAACTATTTTATTGATCAATAATTTTGGAATTTAAAATTGTCAACATTGATTACAATAAAACGCAGTTTATATTTTTGGTTTTATGGCATTCAAATGCTTTATAAATATAAATTTATAAAGAATAGAAAAAAAAATCGATCACGAGGCGGGACTCGAACCCGCATCCTTCGCGCCATTCCGGGGCGGATGCCTCACCAACTCAGCCACTCGTGACCCGCCCGAGTGATCGAATTTATTCTATTCTTTCAGTTTTATGTGTCTGAAGGGACACACCGCGCGCCATCTATTGAGATGATTAACAACCATTTCAACCAATATGAAGCACTTTTCAGTGAATACAATATTGTAACGATGGAACACGACCTTTTTTGTTGAATTTATATTTTTGGTTTTATGGCATTCAAATGCTTTATAAATATAAATTTATAAAGAATAGAAAAAAATCGATCACGAGGCGGGACTCGAACCCGCATCCTTCGC
This sequence comes from Colias behrii, assembly GCA_029959065.1. Lineage (NCBI taxonomy): Eukaryota > Metazoa > Arthropoda > Insecta > Lepidoptera > Pieridae > Colias > Colias behrii. The sequence goes on from JARWMC010000002.1 coordinate 5,118,622, forward strand.
GCCATTCCGGGGCGGATGCCTCACCAACTCAGCCACTCGTGACCCGCCCGAGTGATCGAATTTATTCTATTCTTTCAGTTTTATGTGTCTGAAGGGACACACCGCGCGCCATCTATTGAGATGATTAACAACCATTTCAACCAATATGAAGCACTTTTCAGTGAATACAATATTGTAACGATGGAACACGACCTTTTTTGTTGAATTTATATTTTTGGTTTTATGGCATTCAAATGCTTTATAAATATAAATTTATAAAGAATAGAAAAAAATCGATCACGAGGCGGGACTCGAACCCGCATCCTTCGCGCCATTCCGGGGCGGATGCCTCACCAACTCAGCCACTCGTGACCCGCCCGAGTGATCGAATTTATTCTATTCTTTCAGTTTTATGTGTCTGAAGGGACACACCGCGCGCCATCTATTGAGATGATTAACAACCATTTCAACCAATATGAAGCACTTTTCAGTGAATACAATATTGTAACGATGGAACACGACCTTTTTTGTTGAATTTATATTTTTGGTTTTATGGCATTCAAATGCTTTATAAATATAAATTTATAAAGAATAGAAAAAAATCGATCACGAGGCGGGACTCGAACCCGCATCCTTCGCGCCATTCCGGGGCGGATGCCTCACCAACTCAGCCACTCGTGACCCGCCCGAGTGATCGAATTTATTCTATTCTTTCAGTTTTATGTGTCTGAAGGGACACACCGCGCGCCATCTATTGAGATGATTAACAACCATTTCAACCAATATGAAGCACTTTTCAGTGAATACAATATTGTAACGATGGAACACGACCTTTTTTGTTGAATTTATATTTTTGGTTTTATGGCATTCAAATGCTTTATAAATATAAATTTATAAAGAATAGAAAAAAATCGATCACGAGGCGGGACTCGAACCCGCATCCTTCGCGCCATTCCGGGGCGGATGCCTCACCAACTCAGCCACTCGTGACCCGCCCGAGTGATCGAATTTATTCTATTCTTTCAGTTTTATGTGTCTGAAGGGACACACCGCGCGCCATCTATTGAGATGATTAACAACCATTTCAACCAATATGAAGCACTTTTCAGTGAATACAATATTGTAACGATGGAACACGACCTTTTTTGTTGAATTTATATTTTTGGTTTTATGGCATTCAAATGCTTTATAAATATAAATTTATAAAGAATAGAAAAAAATCGATCACGAGGCGGGACTCGAACCCGCATCCTTCGCGCCATTCCGGGGCGGATGCCTCACCAACTCAGCCACTCGTGACCCGCCCGAGTGATCGAATTTATTCTATTCTTTCAGTTTTATGTGTCTGAAGGGACACACCGCGCGCCATCTATTGAGATGATTAACAACCATTTCAACCAATATGAAGCACTTTTCAGTGAATACAATATTGTAACGATGGAACACGACCTTTTTTGTTGAATTTATATTTTTGGTTTTATGGCATTCAAATGCTTTATAAATATAAATTTATAAAGAATAGAAAAAAATCGATCACGAGGCGGGACTCGAACCCGCATCCTTCGCGCCATTCCGGGGCGGATGCCTCACCAACTCAGCCACTCGTGACCCGCCCGAGTGATCGAATTTATTCTATTCTTTCAGTTTTATGTGTCTGAAGGGACACACCGCGCGCCATCTATTGAGATGATTAACAACCATTTCAACCAATATGAAGCACTTTTCAGTGAATACAATATTGTAACGATGGAACACGACCTTTTTTGTTGAATTTATATTTTTGGTTTTATGGCATTCAAATGCTTTATAAATATAAATTTATAAAGAATAGAAAAAAATCGATCACGAGGCGGGACTCGAACCCGCATCCTTCGCGCCATTCCGGGGCGGATGCCTCACCAACTCAGCCACTCGTGACCCGCCCGAGTGATCGAATTTATTCTATTCTTTCAGTTTTATGTGTCTGAAGGGACACACCGCGCGCCATCTATTGAGATGATTAACAACCATTTCAACCAATATGAAGCACTTTTCAGTGAATACAATATTGTAACGATGGAACACGACCTTTTTTGTTGAATTTATATTTTTGGTTTTATGGCATTCAAATGCTTTATAAATATAAATTTATAAAGAATAGAAAAAAAAAAAAAAAAAAAATTTTTTTTCTATTCTTTATAAATTTATATTTATAAAGCATTTGAATGCCATAAAACCAAAAATATAAATTCAACAAAAAAGGTCGTGTTCCATCGTTACAATATTGTATTCACTGAAAAGTGCTTCATATTGGTTGAAATGGTTGTTAATCATCTCAATAGATGGCGCGCGGTGTGTCCCTTCAGACACATAAAACTGAAAGAATAGAATAAATTCGATCACTCGGGCGGGTCACGAGTGGCTGAGTTGGTGAGGCATCCGCCCCGGAATGGCGCGAAGGATGCGGGTTCGAGTCCCGCCTCGTGATCGATTTTTTTCTATTCTTTATAAATTTATATTTATAAAGCATTTGAATGCCATAAAACCAAAAATATAAATTCAACAAAAAAGGTCGTGTTCCATCGTTACAATATTGTATTCACTGAAAAGTGCTTCATATTGGTTGAAATGGTTGTTAATCATCTCAATAGATGGCGCGCGGTGTGTCCCTTCAGACACATAAAACTGAAAGAATAGAATAAATTCGATCACTCGGGCGGGTCACGAGTGGCTGAGTTGGTGAGGCATCCGCCCCGGAATGGCGCGAAGGATGCGGGTTCGAGTCCCGCCTCGTGATCGATTTTTTTCTATTCTTTATAAATTTATATTTATAAAGCATTTGAATGCCATAAAACCAAAAATATAAATTCAACAAAAAAGGTCGTGTTCCATCGTTACAATATTGTATTCACTGAAAAGTGCTTCATATTGGTTGAAATGGTTGTTAATCATCTCAATAGATGGCGCGCGGTGTGTCCCTTCAGACACATAAAACTGAAAGAATAGAATAAATTCGATCACTCGGGCGGGTCACGAGTGGCTGAGTTGGTGAGGCATCCGCCCCGGAATGGCGCGAAGGATGCGGGTTCGAGTCCCGCCTCGTGATCGATTTTTTTCTATTTTTTTTTTTTTCTATTCTTTATAAATTTATAAAACGCAGTTTTATTTTATTATACTATTGTTTTTTTTATCAAAACATGTATTTGAAGTACCATATAATATTATGCTGATCCAAGCATTTTCACTCAAAACTAATATCACTAATGATTTGTAAAAGTAAATTATTTCAATATACATTTCATAACCAACATGTAAGAATAATTATTATTATTCCTACCTACAACAACAAACCTAAAACACTATTTACTATGGGAAAATAACCAGGAAGGTGAAAAACATATTATTATTTACGATTTCGACGCACTCGACTTTTAGTAAAATATAGTAGGTAAACATAATATTATGGTTTTGATTTTTGCTACTAGTATAAGAAAACTGCGTGTTCAAACTACTTGTTTGTCTGTCTGAAAATTCGGAAGTACTTTGGTAGTTTACCGATTTATAATAATATTGTATATGAGTCGTTTTCAAAATAATTGTACATTACTACAAAATGTTTGTCCCCCTAAAAAATCTTCGAAAAAAATATGGTTACGACTGAAATAAATCATTGTTAACGTTTTACAGACTAAACTTAAGCATACTGCATATCATTTCTGATAAAAAGCAATGAATTGCGATTCAAATTCTTACATAATTTTAATGTGAAAATAAAGTAACAAAAAAAACTCCATACATTTTTTATTGTCCCCTATGTGGACGACAATGAAAACCAATATTTTTATCAGAATTTTTGTATGAAACTTCCTATTTTTTTGTATCATAATTAAAAAGCAATGTTTGAAGTGTTATATCTGATAGATTAAACTATTTAAATTACCTTAAATAAACGAAGAATGACATATTATAAAAATGTCCCTATCAATCGTTACAATTTCGTGACACTGATTTATTGACATAATTAACCAACTTCTTGTATCACAAAGAGGAGGAATCTAACTCTAATCATTGGCAACACTGGTCATGTCACGAAAAGTAAGGTCACATTAACGCGCCGCCATTTTGTTCGTCGTCCAGACACGGAAGAAGTCCTGTAGTGTGCTGTGCAAAAAATTTAGTTACATTTTCCTAACGACGTATTCTCAACAAAAGTAAGTACATTTTGAAGAATTCACCTACCGCAATTGTAATATACTTAAATTATGACTAGAGTAATAGATTACACTTTCAATCTTATGGTAAATGTGATTATGTTTTGTGTAAAAGTATTTCTTAGGTTATTTTTTACATGTTACTGACGAACAATTTCTTGACATTTACTGACGTCAGTAAATTGTAGACGGTAAAGCTGTGGTCTCATGTGTAAAGTATGAAAATAAGATATTAAAATGTGTGTTAAATTAATGTAACGAATAAAAATAAAGGAGAAAAACAATAAATCTCTCAAGATTATTTTTTTGTAACTACAGGCCATACTTTTTTAAACCATGATGTAGGGTTAGTAAAGTCGGGCTTAGGGACTTGACTTTTCCTGGGATCTGATAACTTTTTTATAGTGAAAGCGGATCAGTGAGTCTTGGCCTCCAATTTTACAAGTGGTTTCTGATGGGATAACGCTTGCCTTATTGCATTTAGTGTTGATCGCTTTTCCACCCACACGAGTGATGCTTACTTTTGTTTTTATTTTTATTCAAAATACATACATCCAACAGCTTTTTTAGTTTCAGAATGCCGCTAGCCGGTGCCGAACGGCAAAAAAGTACATTGAAAAACTAAAAAAGCGCAAAACCCTGAAAAATATGAAAAGAAAAGGAAAAAACACCTCGAGAAAGTGAAACAAAGACAAAGAAAAATATCAGATCTTAATGACAGTGAAAAAGAAGCTCGAAGACAAAAATGGAAAGAAGCTAATGATAGAAGAAAAGAAAAGGAAAAGCAAACAGAGAATTATAAAAATTGCTTGTTTGTTGATTATTTTGTAAATAAAAATATATTTTTTTTAACTAGTGACTTCTTACTTTTTTGTATGTAATATTACCTTATTCTGAATACAGCCTTACTTTTACAACTTCCTGACATTTCCTAACGAAACAGTTTACTGACAATTTCGTGACGTACAAATATTTTGAAAATGACCCATATATCGTTGTTTAAAAAATATTCAAACACAATAAAATATGATATACTGATTTATCACTGGTTTCAGTGATGAACTGATGAGTCAATTATAGCCACTATACTTTCGTCATACGTGTGTATGATTGATGTGATTTGCAACGTGGTGATATTTCAGAAAAATCACGGGTCAAATTGTCCCACCGAAAATATAACTGCGTTATAAGAATAACTATACCTACGATAAATTATACATAATACAATATAGTCTCAAATGCATACTAGTGAAATATTTTATTTGAATCAATAAAATAAAAAAAAAAAATAAAAAATAATAATAATACAAAAATAAATTCACAACACAAGAAAATCCGCGCGCAAATCATAGCGCGTGACAATGAAATCAAGAACTTTCGAGCCGACGCGGACGACGAAGGAGCCTAACAAAAGTACCTACAATCATAGGCGGCTCGTGACAAAATTGTATGGCCGTGTTCACTTGAAATAAAACAACGAAAATAGGTACCTACAATAGCGTTAGCAGTACAAAAAAAAATGAGCACCACATTATAAATGTCTATTTATACACTAAAAATTATAGAGTATTTCAAAACGAATTCAATTATTATTTAGCAATAATTAGAAAATCCCCGAATTTGCATTCGTGATCGTATTCATAGTGTTTGTCTACACTAATATTATAAAGAGGAAAACTTTGTTTGTTTGTTTGATTGTAATGAATAGGCTCATAAACTACTGGACATTTTACCAATGTTTGCAAGTTTGTGATTACTTTGATAGTTTACCGATTTATAATAATTGTATACTTATATCATTGTTTAAAAATATTCAAACACAATATGATATAGGTACTGATTTATCACTGGTTTCAGTGATGAACTGATGAGTCAATGTTAGCCACAATACTAATCACTTTCGTCATACATGTGTATGAACTATGATTGATGTGATTTGCAATGTGGTGAAATTTCATAAAAATCACGGGCCAATTTTTTGTTTTGAATCCCACCGAAAATACATATATTACTAATTGCGTTATTAGAATAATTAATTACTATACCCACGATCAATTATTACAATTTACAATATAGTCTCAAATGCATACTAGAGAAACATTGCAATTTGAATCAATTAAAATGCATAGCATACAAAAATAAATTCACAACACAAGAAATTCCGCGCGCAAATCATAGCGCGTGTCAATGAAATCAAGAATGTAATTTTATATCAAGCCGACGACGACGCCGAACTAAAGTACCTACAGTACCATTTACCTTCAGTGTACAATACAGTTTACAGACCTACGACGCACTATGTGTTTTTAGGCCCGAAAAAGTTTCATTCTTGTTTTATTGGAAATATCTAAGGAGCTTCTCTTTTTAAATGCACGAGTAGAACACCCAGAGTTTTATTTCAAAAACACGATTTTTAAAAAAATATTTAAAATATAGGAATTTTCGCGGCCGACTGAGCTAAATAAATTCGTATAAAAAAAATAGATACACTACATAATTTATTATGTTGCTAATATATGTAGTGATTACAGGCGCAAATTATCCCTTTTTGAAATTTTCGATATTGTCGATAGAGGCGAAAGTATTGTAATTTTTACTGATTTTCGTTTTTATTTTTTTATATTATATGCAGGCGTTAGTAGAATCTCTGTTTAGTACCAAAAGAAGCCTTGAACTGAGGGCTACATGTGACAAAAATACCACATTCTAACCACGAAGTTATTACGAGATATAGATTTTCAAAGAATCTATCGACAATATCGAAAATTTCAAAAAGGGATAATTTGCGCCTGTAATCACTACATATATTAGCAACATAATAAATTATCTAGTGTATCTTTTTTTTTTTTTATACGAATTTATTTATCTCAGTCGGCCGCGAAAATTCCAATTTTTTAAATATTTTATTAAAAATCGTTGAATAATATTAAAATATAGACTATAACTAACGACTTAAACCATATACAAAAACTTGGTAATAGATAGACGATTTATATAATTGTTAAAAAACAGCTTTGACTTTTTCTTTATTAGAGACAACCCTGACATTGAATTCTTTGAAAATCGATATCTCGTAATAACTTCGTGGTTAGAATGTGGTATTTTTGTCACATGTAGCCCTCAGTTCAAGGCTTCTTTTGGTACTAAACAGAGATTCTACTAACGCCTGCATATAATATAAAAAAATAAAAACGAAAATCAGTAAAAATTACAATACTTTCGCCTCTATCGACAATATCGAAAATTTCAAAAAGGGATAATTTGCGCCTGTAATCACTACATATATTAGCAACATAATAAATTATCTAGTGTATCTATTTTTTTTATACGAATTTATTTAGCTCAGTCGGCCGCGAGAATTCCAATATTTTAAATATTTTTTTAAAAATCGTGTTTTTGAAATAAAACTCTGGGTGTTCTACTCGTGCATTTAAAAAGAGAAGCTCCTTAGATATTTCCAATAAAACAAGGATGAAACTTTTTCGGGCCTAAAAACATATAGTGCGACGGACGAACAATAATGAGTAATAAATTGTTTACAAAAAAAAACATAGTTTCTAAGGTCATTAGTTTTATTTTATTTTATTGTTATTTTCTTTGAACGATTGGAAATGAAATTACTCAATTTTTACACAGAACTTTGATTTATTAGAATTATGCTCATTATGCATAAGATAACGAACGCGAATGCACGACATCTAGCGCGTCAATGTCTAAACATCGCCTTTCGTTTAGACATTGACGCGCTAGATCTGTAATAAGTATATAGTCTATGCGCTAGATGTCGTGCTTTATGTCGTGTTTCGCTTGGCAAAAGTCACGCACACTACTGTAGAAGTGTCAAATTTTTCCGGTATTTTACTGTTGTTTTTCTAAGTAAATATTGTAAATTATTGATTAAAAAGGTCGAACGCGCACACATTTCATTATAGAGAAGTGATAAAATGATTAGTTTTAAAGAAATAGTGTCTGTGTTAAGTGTTTAGAGGTAATCAAAAATGTATGGAGGGACGGTCGGAACATCAACCTTAAAGTTTATCCATTACCTCCAAGTTTTAATATTGCAAGAAGATTTTTATTATGAATATTCCAGTTAAATTAAATTGAATAATAAGCTTCCTTCGTTTTATAATAAAATATTCACGAAGATGAATAATTCAAGAAAAGATATAGTGAGATGTAGCTGGGTAAGCAATGATCCATTATATGTTGAATATCATGATGAAGAGTGGGGAATACCTGAATATAATAGTCAAAAACTGTTCCAAATGCTCTGCTTGGAAGGGCAACAAGCTGGCTTATCATGGATAACAATTCTGAAGAAAAGGCAGAACTACAATGAACTTTTCCATGACTTTGATCCCTATAAAATTATTCTTCTCAAAGAAACTGATGTCCAAGATTTGTTAACCAATACAGGTATTGTGAGACATAAAGGAAAAATAGAAGCAATTATTAATAATGCTCGATGTTATATAGAAATGCAAAATAAGGGTGTAGATTTTTCAGATTTTATTTGGAATTTTGTAGACAATAAACCAATAATAAATAATTGGAAGTCTATCCAGGAGGTACCATCGGAGACAGAAATATCAAAAAACTTATCAAGCTCATTAAGAAAACAAGGATTTAAGTATGTTGGTTCTACAATCTGTTATGCATATATGCAGGCTTGTGGTTTAATAAATGACCATATAGTCAATTGTATATGCAGGAATAAAACCTAACAAAACACTTAATTTTTTTATTGCTCCATATTTTAAAATGCGGAAAATTTTCAATATAAATAATAAGATATACCTAAGTACTTATCTTTTCATGGTGAGGATAAATAGTTTAGGAAAATAAATTGATATAGATCATTATAAAATTCTTGGATTGTTAAAACTGGGTAGATGATGTTATTGAAATGTAATTAATTTCTAAAATATATGCTAATGCAAGCCAAATTTCCCATTCCTGTGGGATTTTCGGGATAAAAACTATGATATGCTAGATATGTTAATCCAGGTAGCCCTCTATGTGTGTGCCAAATTTCCTGAAAATCGATGTAAGCACGTCCATCCATACATACTCACAAACTTTCGAATTTATAATATGTATTAGTAGAATAATTATTTATCTTACAGATCAATTTTTAATCCATAAAACCGAACTTTTGAATTAAAATATAAGATACTACCAGTTAAAATCCGGCATTTTTATTTATTCGGGATTTCGGGATCACTTCAAGGGTGCATTTCCACCACAGAACAGTAAAAACATATAGAAGTGTGATGTGGGCGTGGCCCACGTGTCACTGGTAAGGTAAGATCACCTAACTTGCTCTCAGTTGTGCGCAGAAAAATATTCGAGTCGGTTGTCAGCTGTCAAACCTTTTTTCCATATTTATTCATTAATTAGAACGTGTTGTTCGGTACTAGAGTGCAAAAATGATAGCAGACGAAATAATATCAGCAATGGAGGCATTTCATACCATCGGTAAGTCTTATTTTTATTTATTTTAATTATATTTTATGTTATAACTTCGCTTGTCGTAATTTGTCAAAATTGTATACAAATATCTAGTCAAAATGAACCTTAAGTTATAAGAAATTAGTACTTTTATAGATTGAACAGAAAACAAGACTTTCTGGAATATTATTGCAATAAACAAACGAATGTCGGTTTAGTGATGATAGTGGCGCATATCGATAGTATCGGTACTTTAGAAAGACAAACATTATAAATATTAAATTTTATTTTATTTTTCCTTAGCTTTCATTTGTCCAATTTATTTATAGATTTCCCAAAGAGGCTTATTTAAAAGAGAAATGGATAAATGCAACGTGACGAGTTAACTGGATGTCGAACAGCACTAAGCAGTCTAACAAAGGCCACCGATACATCAAACCTACAGCAGTTCCAAGATTTAAAATAATGCATATTTTCTGTTTGTATTTTGTAAATATAGATTCTATTCCGTTTTTTATTTAATAATAATAATATGAAAAGACGTACTTAGTAGTAATAAACATACTCCAAAATGTGACGCATTATACTATACTCATATAATAGAAAGAAAAAAAAATGCACAAAAAAATATTTATTTGTGAATTATCGATAACAAGGCTGACATCCCTTAGAGCATAGCATCAGATAAATATCAAGTTAATGTCATTAATGTTGAGTGACACAAATTTCAACCTTATCTCTATGTGTTGAGGTTCAAAGTTATATCTATCGAAAACTAACGCCCTCTGTTGTGGAGTAGCTGAATATTTTCGAATTTGGAATTTCTGAGCAATGAGAAACAAAACAGCTAATATACCTAGGGATGTTATACTAAAATAAACCGTAACATGGTGGGTTAGGGTACATATTTAAATGCTGAATTTATAACCTAAGTCAGTTTCTACTCAAATTAAGCTGTCCATAGTCCACTGTCGATAGTTTACTTGTAGTGTACTGTATAACTATCGGTTTAAATGTGTGGGTTTGGCGACACTGGTTTTCATACTAATTATGACATTAAAGCACTTCTATATGTTTTTACTGTTCTGTGATTTCCACCAATAACGTTCGAGGATTAATTAGCTTCATTTAGTTTGAAGTGTTTAGCTTTTGAAACAATACTATTGGTTATTTACAAACACATTCCTCGCTACACATCCTTTTACATTTTGGTGGAAAAGCACCCATATATAGCTGCAAGCATGCAATTATTTGTCATATTAAATTCAAATCCTTTGCAGCGTTTAAAACTAAAAATCGCTTTTTAACAAAGTCAAATCATAGCAACATTAATTTTTATTGAATAAATCCTGTGAATGAATCAACATACTACGTGACCAAGCGAACTAGACCCTTTTCAACTGTGACGTCACCCGCCCATGTCTCGGGTACAGATAGCAAAAAAAAAAATTTTAGATAATGTAATAATTTTTAATTCACGATGTAAATAAATTACATAATTACATAAATTAAATTAAATACATACCGACAATTAACCTCAAATCTATAAATGCACTCAAAACAGTTTATTCAAATCAGTTTTATCACTAATATTCAATATATAGAAATATATATATACTAATAAATAATAAATTATTAGTATTACCGTCGTATATGAAATTGATTTAATAAAAACACCAAAATAATAATATTTATTTATTCACACTGTTTAATTGTACCCTTACGAAACACGTGTTCTACATATAAAAATACTAGAATATACAACTTGAACTAGGGTTGTAACGGAACTCCGCCTCCGCCTCCGTTACTGCGGAACTTCCGCAAAGAATTTAACCTCCGCCTCCGCATCCGCCTCCGCAAAATTTATGCGGAGTCATATCGGAAGTTCATTTACGATCACAAACAACGCGCAAGGAGCGACGCTAGGCGACGCGGCCGCTCGGCTGGCTGCGTGTTTTCAAGTGAAATGGTCGAGAGTTTGCTTAAGCCGCGGGAACACGGCCAAGCGGGTGGTGGGAGTGTGAGTGAATGAATAACAGGAATCAACTTGTCAAAGCGTTCGGTACCGCGTAGTTGCAATTGAGCCGTGATTGTTTTAAGTAATTTTGAAAACACTAATTAATGAATATAATAAAGAAAATAGACTCCAACTAAATGAAGATCCCTTATTGTGGTGGAGATATAACATTAAATATAAAGTTTTTGCTCCCATAGTTCGCATTTACTTATCGGCGCCACCAAGTTCAGTGCCAAGCGAACAGTTATTTAGTGCTGCTGGTTTAATTTACGAACCCTTGAGAAACCGCTTAGAAGGCGAAAAAGCCGCAAAGCTTTTGTTCGTAAAATATAATTTGCCTCTTGTCAATTTTGATTACTAAGATGAATCATGAACATGTATGTACAATTGTACACATTATATATAATATAAATAAATGTTGCTGACTCTATTAATCATAAATTTATTTATATTTTCCCAACAAATTTCACCTCCGCCTCCGCCTCCGTTAACCTTCGCATCCGCGGAGGCGAACCTCTTCACCTCCGCATCCGCCTCCGCCTCCGCTAAGTAGGCCTCCGTTACAACCCTAACTTGAACATAGTTATCAATTTTCATACCACCTAGAACTAACTTTACGATTAACAATAAAAAGTACAGAAATAATGCGTCGATGCTGCGAACCGTACTAAGGCGAACGCGGTACCTGAGGCGGTAAGCGGGCGGGGAGGCCGCATTCCACCCGAGCGTCTAGTTGGCTTGGTCGAATAATATTTATGAGATGCTGTGAGCTGGCAACACTACGTGTTTTAGATTTCAACGCGTGTTGAAATGTTCTCGCCTGAGGAGCGTCAACATATTTTAATTAAAGTTTCCAGTAAAATTGTTAATCAACTTACTGAACAAATCGAACAAATGAATACGAATTACGAAGGTCGAAGCATAGCTTGTGCAGCTTCACAGGATTGTCATCTGGTAAAAATAATGAACACCTGCAAGCTAGTGATCTATCAAAAAATAAAATAAATTTTCAGTCAATTTTGCACTTAGGGCCGATTTTTCAATGCTTGGATAAAACTTATCCGTCCAATAAAGTATTACACGATAATATTAAAATGTCACGTAAACTGTCAAATACGGGCAATTAGAATACGTTTTTAAAATGTTTGTTTTATACATTATTCGACGAATAAGTTTTATCCAAGCATTGAAAAATCGGCCCTGAGTCGTATATTTCTAATTATTTCAGAATCCATTTAAATTATGTCGAGTTGTTGTGACAATTATATTATTACGCTCTGGCAATCCGTTGTGTACAACTTCCTAATGAAAATTTAAACGAAGCAGTACAAATTGCGTGCTGTATGCTTTCCATTGCGCGCGAAATTCAAAATTGTATCACTGTATTTAGCATAATTTTTCTACGAACTACGAACAGAGTGATCGCTAAGGAAACTGTATAATGTAACGGACAGTAATATGTGTTCTGTGGTAACGGACGTGACGTCGCCTGTCACCTCCGTCAAGCCAAGCCGCCATGTTGACATCCCCTCCTGCCAGCCGCCATGCCACCGCCATGCCTACCAGCCAGCCACGCGGAGGGGATAAGCCTATATATTAGCTTGCCATTGCTAAACGTGGATCATTCTTGTTAGAACTTTCAAAATAAAGAAGTGTGTCGTTACGCTGCAATTTTATTTTCTCCATTTCTTCACAAATCAGAAGCGGGATGAAACGACATCGACCACAAGTTTGTCGACCTCCTGACGAATCAATGTCGGAGGAAGATGAGGGTACTTCTTCACCGCCTGCACGGAAGTTGCTCAAGAATCTGCTGGAAAAAGAAGTAGTAAAGGCTTTACGCAACCTGGAAGATGACCCCCAAGCTCCAAATAAGTCAAAAGTCCATCGTGCTGCATCTTTAATCCCGGAATTTGACCCTGATAGTGAGGAATGCACGGTACAAGCATGGATTCGTAAAATTGACCAAATTGGGGAAATAAATGGATGGGACGATACAACTAAATCATTTTACCTACAAGATAAGCTGCGAGGTCAAGCAAAGAAGTGGTATAATCGTCTAGAGAACTACGATTACACGTGGGAACAATGGAAGGATATGCTATTGCGAGCATTTCCTCGATATCGCGATTATGGAAATATGCTTGAAGAATTACTACAAAGGAAGAAGCAACCTACAGAGACGATGACAAAATACTATCAAGATAAAATCGCCATGTGCTTCCGGTGCAAGTTATCCGATAGCGCCAGCGTTTCCTGTATCATTCGTGGTCTGCCACTATCGCTACAAGCTAACGCTCGAGCCTTCCAATGCCACACGCCAGGAGAGCTTTACGAAGGATTTTTATGTGCACTTGACGACTACCGTACTTTACCTATCGACACAAGGTTTCATAAAAATTTGGTGAGTAGGCCATCTCACCTGGATAAAAAGTCAATGCCACCCAATGTCGAAACAGACCCGTGTCCGAGATGCAAGAAAACTGGTCATTTACTGCGTGATTGCTCCCTACCTGACACACGTACATGTTATAAATGTGGAAATAAGGGACACATTGCTTCACGTTGTTCTACAATTGCCACGGAAAATAGAAGATCTATCTCAACCGACAACATAAAAGAAGTAAATGTACTACGCCCTTATAATGAAATATACAAAAAGGTCGTTAAAGTCAATGGCATCCACGTGAAAGCATACATTGATACCGGCAGTCAAGTCAACGTTTTAAACGATCAAGTATCGAACGCATTGTCATTGGATGTCAAACCGACGAGTGTCATTTTAAAAGGATTCTCCGGTGGACTCTCAACGAGTCGTGGAGAAGTCGAATTTCAATTAGAAATTGACGGTATAACCATGAAATGCCACGCCTACTTGTCTAGCATCAAAATGGCCGATGTTAATCTTTTAATCGGTCAGCCTGTCATCAACAGCGAAGGAATGACATTGACAGTTAGCAAAGGCATAATCAAATTTAATCGTACTCAAGATCCCAATCCCATTTGCGATATTGAGGCTATCGAAGACCATGATCGCTTTAAAGTCGTCACAGTCAACGAAGAGAGACTTCCACCTGGCTCTTCCATCATTCAAGTGCGGGTTCTCGGAAATAAGGTCGGCAACGATGCGGTTACACCGCCTCGGCATCATGAGCTGCAGGGAGTGGCCTACTCTCTTCCATCCACCCTGCTCACTGGTGAAGACGGGTACATCAAAGTCATCAACATGGGCTGCGAGGTTATCGTGTGGCCGCCGGGAGAGGTCCTAACCAGGGCTGAAAGCTGCCAGGAGTCTCCACTACAGCCAAATAGCCAGGTACTTACCCTTGCTTGCCATAGATTTGCCAATTATAATGCTAATAATAAAGCTTACTAGTGATCAGCCTATTTACCGCCAGCCTTATCGATTATCGCATAGCGAACAAGCAGTAGTTCAGTCTAAAGTGATTTATTAGATGCCGAGATTATCAAAGAGTCTGAATCTAGTTATGCATCTCCGGTCATTTTAGTCAAAAAGAAAAACGGTGACAGTAGGATGTGTGTTGATAACCGTGCCTTAAATGCTATTACCGTAAAAGATAGATTTCCATTGCCAAACATAGACGATCAGGTTTCGAAATTAGCGGGCCACAATTAATATTTTACGAGTTTAGATATGGTTCAAGGCCATCATCAATAATTACGTGTTGTATACGTAGTATATTATTATTAGTCTGTGGTGTTAGTAATGAAGATACACACAAAACTGCATTCATAACACCTCAGGGTCATTTCGAGTACACTCGTATTCCATTCGGTTTAGCGAACGCGCCATCCGTTTTTATGCGGTTGATAAATAAAATAGTTGAATCTGTAGGTAGAACTAAAAATAATAATGTTAAAAACAAACATGATAAACGTGAAATTTTGGCATTTCTGGACGATTTACTCTTACCCTCGAATGACGTTATGTCAGGCTTAGATATTTTGCAAGCGGTACTTGTCAAACTTGAAGTAGAAAATTGAAAATTAAACATGAGTAAGTGTTCGTTCTTGCAAAATGAAATAACGTATTTAGGTCATAAAATATCGGCTAAGGGTATTCAACCGGGCGATTCAAAGTTATTAGCGGTGTCTCGTTTTCCAACACCGACCAATGTTCATAGTGTGCGTCAATTTATCGAGTTGTGTAGTTATTTTCGTAAGTTTATTTACAATTTTGCTATCATTGCCCGCCCTTTAACCGATTTAACTAAAAAGAAAGCTTCGTGGATATGGAGTAGTGATCAAAACAATAGTTTCGAACAATTAAAAAAGTGTTTGTGTTCCGAGCCTGTGTTAGCTTTGTACGATCCTGTGCTTTGTACGGAAATACATACTGACGCGTGTAAATTAGGAATAGCAGATTGATGGTACGTTGCGACCCGTTTTATATTTTAGTAGGGTGACAAGTAAAGAGGAAAGCATGTATATTAGGTTCAGGTTATAAACTGGAAACTCTTGCCGTTGTAGAATCCTTGCGTCGTTTTCGCGTATATATAGTAGGAAAAAAAGGTTAAGATTGTTACTGATTGTACAACAGTCCGCGCTACGCTTACTAAACGTGACATTATACCACGTATCGCAAGGTGGTGGCTTTCTATACAAGATTACGATATAAGCGTAGAGTATAGGCCGGGGGAACGAATGAAACATGTAGAATGTAGATGCGTTAAGTAGACATCCAGTAGACACTATGAACGTGAATCGTCTCGAAGTAGCGGATTGGTTTTATATGGTGCAATGTCAGGATACTAAAAGCGAGCGCTAGAATGAAACGTAACTTCGATAGGAAACAAAAATCCGCTCACATATATAAGAAGGGTGATTTATTGCTAACGCGTCAAACACCTACTTGTTCAGCATCCAAAGTTAACACTAAACTTGACGACTTGCATTCCGGTCCTTATGTCGTAACGAAAGTATTGGGCAATGATAGGTACCAAATTAGAAGTATATAGGGTTTACGTGGGTATAAGAGTTTTAGTGGGTTAGTAGCTGCAGATTCGTTGAGGCCCTATAAAAGTATTGTTACAGTTTCTGATAGTGCTAGCAGTTCGGATGAGCAAATGGAAACCGAAGATCTTATTGATTTATTAGAGAGCTAATTATTTTTTTTGTTCCTGTGGGAACAACTGTTTCAGGATGGCCGAGTGTAACGGACAGTAATATGTGTTCTGTGGTAACGGACGTGACGTCGCCTGTCACCTCCGTCAAGCCAAGCCGCCATGTTGACATCCCCTCCTGCCAGCCGCCATGCCACCGCCATGCCTACCAGCCAGCCACGCGGAGGGGATAAGCCTATATATTAGCTTGCCATTGCTAAACGTGGATCATTCTTGTTAGAACTTTCAAAATAAAGAAGTGTGTCGTTACGCTGCAATTTTATTTTCTCCATTTCTTCACAATAAGGATGGGAGCTTTTGAAAATAAACAGGAAGTAACAGAGATTATAAATTTATTGCAAGGTCATGCTTATTTTTAAAGAAGATGGATAGGGTACATAAATATTGGACTTGTTTTACGCATGCGTGTAACTATCAGCTGATCGTGGTCCGCCCTTGGATACTATTGCCTCAGTGTAGCTCCAAAGTAGTGTAAAATTATATGATAATCCAAAATGATTTCCCATGCAATATTATCATTATTAAGTTTTTAAAATTATGATGCCATCAATGTTATAGTTAAATATTATATTGTACCAATAGCTACTAGAAAAATGAAAGCAGCAGCAATGTCCGTGTGGATTTTTATAAATTTATTATGTTTTGGAATGTGCGGTTATTTATATTTAATCTGGTCGCAATATTGGATGAGTATAGAAAGGCAAAGGCTGTTTAGTGAATCGCAAGTAAATGTTCAAAGAAGAAGTTCCCGTTTACATTTTCAAGAAACCTATCCTGATAAATTTAGTTTCCATCAATTGTTTAATCAGTCACTGTTTAGTGATGCATTTCGGAAGTCACGAAGGTCAGTGGTTCTCAAGACTAATCAGTTTGTACAATCTAGTAAACAGAAAGTTACATCAGATCGACCGTCCGTTAATATTATTCTTAAAAGCCACGGTAGACCAAGGTTTCCTAATATACACAAACCTATTCTAGAATTTGATAGTGATAAATATGAATGTGCCGATTTTGGAACCTCGGAATGTGACGATCAAACAAGAGAATTCAAAGAGTTGTTATTGAAAGAATTCCATCGAGTGCTGATGAGCGATAGCAAAATATTTACGTCAGGATTAGATAGCCAGAATACGTACGATGTTAAATACGAGAGGGGAGGTTCGAGGAAGAATACACGAAAAGAAATATTGTGTGCACTGAGAGATGTTGATGTAACAACTGTGACTGCTAATGATGAACCTTTTGCAAGCCATGGATATCAAATTCCTAAATTTCCTTTGCAAGAACACCGATTTTTCAATATGTGTGCCGTCGTAACAAGTGCCGGAGCATTGAGAAATTCTAGATTTGGTGAATTTATAGGTAGGTCAATAATTTATGAAACTTTTAATACACTCTATTATATTATGTCATATAGTTTTGTCTATGCAGTAAGCTTTAAAATTATCGTTTTGTGTGTGAAGTGGGTACATATTAATTCATTAGCTATATTTTGTCAGATATCGAGACCAGATCGAACTTGGCTGTCGAAAGGAATCCATGACTATTTTTAATTCAATTAATTTTAATCCATTTTTCATACAAAATTTTATATAACTTTGTATTAACATATTAAGCAGCTTCTCTAAAAAGTTCATCAGAACTCAGAAGGTTTACATATAGCTACCTAGCGTTCAGTTCAATGGACAAATTATGCTTATTGATGCAGATGAACACACGTTGCTCGGCCATGACGTAGACAATAATTATATATATAATTAATAATAACTAGAAATACTGGTTATGAATCACGAACACTTAGAAATAATTTAAGTATTCCACGACAGCAATAAATAGTGAATAAAATATGTGATCAAATTCTTGATACACGTACCTAAGTAGATATCTATTTATCTATTTTTCCGACCCAGAATTATTTTTTAACGATTAGAAAAGTGCCGACAAACTCTGAAATCGGAAATCACAAATTAACTTGAGCATTATGTATTTACTTTTATCATGTTTAAAAATCTTTACATGTTAATCATTGATCTACAGTTAAGATCACATTTCTGGGTAGGTACAGTAATGCTATCGTAATTGTTTGGCACCACCATTTCGCGGAACTAAGCCGGTACAGGCTCATTGATGATTCACAGGTTTGTTAAAATCAATTGTTTCAATCCAGGTTCTAATTCGCATGCACACAAAATTTCACAAGAATCGGTCAAGCCATTATTAGTAGGTAGGTACCTAACTCAAAATCTCGTGTTTAAGATCCATAATAAATATTAAATATCACCTTTATCTTAAAAAATAATGATGTTTAGGTAATCTGCCTGAATATGCCATTGCTTGAAATAGATAAATTGAATTTTTGAAAAAAACATCATCATAAGACATCCGAGATTCGGTCGATGAGTAGGTCTATACCGTCGACATCATAACTACCAGCTGGTCTTTGCATAAGTCATAAATTCTTCAGCGAAGATAAGAAGTAGGGGAAAGGGGCCTAAAGTGGGCACAGAGCCTAAAGCGGGCACTCAGTATAGTATCGGAATTTTAAATAATGGCGCGCGCGCGACTCGTGAGCACGATCCCCGCACCCCTCCCACCTCGCGGCAGTCGTTGGATTCGCTTGCGAGTACGCATTTACAAGCTGCAACAAATAAATGTTTTTCGACGATTTTTAAAAAATATTGCAAGGTATGTAATATGTGTTCTTTTTATTTTGGTGTTTACAATCCTTTAACCAAAATTTGTTAGTTATTAAGTGGCTATCTGGCCATATTTTGGTTCCATAAAAATCCACGTGTCTAAAAATTTTGAGGTAGAATTTCGTCTGAACCTTTCAAATGTCGAAAAAGGCAAAGCGGGCAGGGTAAAGCGGGCACGCGCCCGCTTTGCCCCGTCCGCTAAAATGTTACATTCTTTTGTCTTCCCAAGCCTCATGGCAACGCTCAACTATGCAGCAAGCAAAACGAGAAGTGCAAGAGTTAGGAAAACCTGTCAAAAAAGTAACAACTAAATATGGGATTCCAAGAACGACATTGCAGACATCTTAAATCGGGTTCTCGTAATGTAAAGCTTGGTAGGTTTACTACTGTCTTTTCTACGGAACAAGAAATGGAGCTTTTGGAATACGTATTCCACATGGACTCTTTATTTTACGGGCTGTCTAAACAAGAATTTTTGGAACTTGTATACCTACCTATTACATTATTTTAGGATTTATAAATAAATAAATTGTTAGACGTAACTTTTGATTTAATATTTTTGTGGATGAATAGTTGACAATATAGCTGTCACTGTCACCTGTCAGAACATGCTTAGCTGTCGAATACTATAAATTGCCGCTTTCCTTTGACTCGTGGCGCAATCGTACGGATCGTGCCTAGGGGCTCGGACGTTGTTTATACGACGTTTGACCCAACTACCTTCACTTTGCTAATAGTCGTTGACTTGCTGCGATTTGTTAATCAATTAGGTAGCTGTGTAGAATCGCAGTACATTCTTAATACATTTCAAACTAATATTTGTGCCCGGCCTTGCGTGTTATTTCTTATATCAGAAGTGGGATAGAATTCAAGCCCACTATTTTTAAATGTGTTTATGTTTACGTAGTTTTGTAACTGGCATTTGTGTTTTTCTTTTTCGTGCGTTGTGTAAAGTAAAAGTTTGTTACGTGGATTATTGTAACGGGAATGTAGTCCATCGAAGAAATTGTGTGTGCTATCTGGGCTGCGGTCCAGTGTTTGTAATAAAAACCTCTCAGTTCACAGGTAAATTAGATTCAGGGATGCGAGGGCCCTACGAAGTAGTGAACATCCTGCCTAGTGGTCGATACGAGTTGAAACTCGTTGTGGTGACTACGGAAAGAAGACTCAAGCCGCGGCACAGCATAATATGGTGCCCTGGCGTGGCGAGTGGTGTCCCGAAGCATGTGCCGAATTTTTTTGACGATGGTTGTTATTGGCTCGTAGTGATTCAAATCGCTAGTCGAACCCTGGCGTTGAGGTATTGTCTAGTCGCTGACGTATCGTAGTGATGTATTTCACTAGTCGTACGAGCGTAGATATACCGTCAAGTCGCCGTCTGTATGTCCGTAGTGAGTTGTCTCGCTAGTCGGATTTGAGCGTTGAGGTATTGTCTAGTCGCTGACGTATCGTAGTGATGTATTTCACTAGTCGTACGAGCGTAGATATACCGTCAAGTCGCCGTCTGTATGTCCGTAGTGAGTTGACTCGCTAGTCAGATTTGAGCGTTGAGGTATTGTCTAGTCGCTGTTTTACTAACGAGTGCGTAGAAAAGTATGGTCAGTGTGGCCGAGGCAGTGTGTTTTTGAAATCCCGAGATGAACTACCGTTGTATTGTAATACGAGAAAAGGCGTACGAGGACGTACGTTTGTCAGTATGGCCGTGTTAGACGTAACTTTTGATTTAATATTTTTGTGGATGAATAGTTGACAATATAGCTGTCACTGTCACCTGTCAGAACATGCTTAGCTGTCGAATACTATAAATTGCCGCTTTCCTTTGACTCGTGGCGCAATCGTACGGATCGTGCCTAGGGGCTCGGACGTTGTTTATACGACGTTTGACCCAACTACCTTCACTTTGCTAATAGTCGTTGACTTGCTGCGATTTGTTAATCAATTAGGTAGCTGTGTAGAATCGCAGTACATTCTTAATACATTTCAAACTAATATTTGTGCCCGGCCTTGCGTGTTATTTCTTATAAAATATATAAAATAATTGTATCGCTTATTAGAGACTAAATAATGATAAACTGTAAACAGGGCGTTTTTTTTTTAAATATTATTTCAGATATATCTGGAAATATTGTACCTAAAAGTTTAAAGCTCCTAAGAAGTTCCTTTGTTTCATATTTACATTTAAAAATAATTGTATGACTGTTTGAAATACATAACTTATAAAATATTTTTGTGTCTTTTACTCTATTTATTATTGTATATATTATTTGTGGCTGTATATTTTGAAATCTACTGTTTAAATCCAGGCCTGCCCGCTTTACCCAACTACTGCCCGTTTTGCCCTAAACGAAAGCCCGCTTTAGGCCTCCCCTTCGGGCAAAGCAGGCAATCGTAGGCTTTTAGTAATCTGTTAATAATTATTATATACTTTAACTTTTGACAAATTTAACCACTTAGCATTCAAAAGTATTTATTAATGGAACTTTTGGCAAAAAAATAAATGGATTAACTTCTTTTCAAACTTCATTTTTTTTAATTTTCCGGTAAGGTGCCCCCTTTGGGCCCATCTCCCCTAGCTTCGCGTTCGAAAAGTCTTTTAGCAATATTTATGTAAATTTAGTGGTCGTAGTAGGTGTGACTATGTGTGGCGATGGGTGATCGACCGTTGTGCAGTTATCGCATCGGATCTTGGCTTTGTGAAGGCATTGTCATGCGCAACGAGCAGCTTTCGAAGAACGGCCCAAATCGTATGCGAATTACAGAATGTTTTAGTATCGCTTACTCATATGATGCTAATAAATAGGATCGTGATATTGCACATAATATTGTAATGAGGTAAAATCGTCTACTATTGATATGGTTTTTTTATATACCTACTTAGAAAACTACAACCCATCTAATTTGATTTTATAAAGTAGGTATGTTATGTTTTTTTTAATTAACTAGCGGTTCTCCCTGGCTTCGCTTTTTGATTGTATGTTTACGATTTCTCTCCTTAAGAACCATCCTCGTACTTCAAGGAATATTAATTATTATAAAAAAAGAATTATCGAAATCGGTCCAGTCGTCCACGGATGATGCCGTGACCAAGGGAAATAGGAATTCTTTATATACAGAGAAATTTATTATATACAGAGATAGAGATTATCAGTCCAAATGGCATAGGTAGTCTTCTTGTTCGATTTTCTGAGCTTAAGGGTGCGTATAAAGCAAAATTACCAATCTTCTATTAGATGATACGTGTAATATTCAAGACCAAATCTAAAAAATAAAATATATATCAAACTAGATGATATGTTCAACGATTCTGTTTAATCAAAAACATAAAATATTAAAATTCACTCGATAAAAAAAAATCACCAATTTAGCTCTAATTTTCACACTTTTACGTTTTCTACTTGACATGGTAATACTTATTATGATTTTTTTTTCATAAACAATTATATTAAAACATTTGCAAGATATTTGTCAGAGCATTTTGTGTAATTACTTTTAGTTTTGGTTTTATCTGCGATAAACCACTTTTGGCGCTCTTTTTTCTCGAGATAAACGTTTGGTTTTGTCACGATAAAAGTGGAAAATGGTTGTTTTATACATTATTCGACGAATAAGTTTTATCCAAGCATTGAAAAATCGGCCCTGAGTCGTATATTTCTAATTATTTCAGAATCCATTTAAATTATGTCGAGTTGTTGTGACAATTATATTATTACGCTCTGGCAATCCGTTGTGTACAACTTCCTAATGAAAATTTAAACGAAGCAGTACAAATTGCGTGCTGTATGCTTTCCATTGCGCGCGAAATTCAAAATTGTATCCACTGTATTTAGCATAATTTTTCTACGAACTACGAACAGAGTGATCGCTAAGGAAACTGTATAAGGATGGGAGCTTTTGAAAATAAACAGGAAGTAACAGAGATTATAAATTTATTGCAAGGTCATGCTTATTTTTAAAGAAGATGGATAGGGTACATAAATATTGGACTTGTTTTACGCATGCGTGTAACTATCAGCTGATCGTGGTCCGCCCTTGGATACTATTGCCTCAGTGTAGCTCCAAAGTAGTGTAAAATTATATGATAATCCAAAATGATTTCCCATGCAATATTATCATTATTAAGTTTTTAAAATTATGATGCCATCAATGTTATAGTTAAATATTATATTGTACCAATAGCTACTAGAAAAATGAAAGCAGCAGCAATGTCCGTGTGGATTTTTATAAATTTATTATGTTTTGGAATGTGCGGTTATTTATATTTAATCTGGTCGCAATATTGGATGAGTATAGAAAGGCAAAGGCTGTTTAGTGAATCGCAAGTAAATGTTCAAAGAAGAAGTTCCCGTTTACATTTTCAAGAAACCTATCCTGATAAATTTAGTTTCCATCAATTGTTTAATCAGTCACTGTTTAGTGATGCATTTCGGAAGTCACGAAGGTCAGTGGTTCTCAAGACTAATCAGTTTGTACAATCTAGTAAACAGAAAGTTACATCAGATCGACCGTCCGTTAATATTATTCTTAAAAGCCACGGTAGACCAAGGTTTCCTAATATACACAAACCTATTCTAGAATTTGATAGTGATAAATATGAATGTGCCGATTTTGGAACCTCGGAATGTGACGATCAAACAAGAGAATTCAAAGAGTTGTTATTGAAAGAATTCCATCGAGTGCTGATGAGCGATAGCAAAATATTTACGTCAGGATTAGATAGCCAGAATACGTACGATGTTAAATACGAGAGGGGAGGTTCGAGGAAGAATACACGAAAAGAAATATTGTGTGCACTGAGAG
Organism: Colias behrii; assembly: GCA_029959065.1. Taxonomy (NCBI): domain Eukaryota; kingdom Metazoa; phylum Arthropoda; class Insecta; order Lepidoptera; family Pieridae; genus Colias; species Colias behrii. Next base: position 5,142,899 of record JARWMC010000002.1, read on the forward strand.
ATGTTGATGTAACAACTGTGACTGCTAATGATGAACCTTTTGCAAGCCATGGATATCAAATTCCTAAATTTCCTTTGCAAGAACACCGATTTTTCAATATGTGTGCCGTCGTAACAAGTGCCGGAGCATTGAGAAATTCTAGATTTGGTGAATTTATAGGTAGGTCAATAATTTATGAAACTTTTAATACACTCTATTATATTATGTCATATAGTTTTGTCTATGCAGTAAACTTTAAAATTATCGTTTTGTGTGTGAAGTGGGTACATATTAATTCATTAGCTATATTTTGTCAGATATCGAGACCAGATCGAACTTGGCTGTCGAAAGGAATCCATGACTATTTTTAATTCAATTAATTTTAATCCATTTTTCATACAAAATTTTATATAACTTTGTATTAACATATTAAGCAGCTTCTCTAAAAAGTTCATCAGAACTCAGAAGGTTTACATATAGCTACCTAGCGTTCAGTTCAATGGACAAATTATGCTTATTGATGCAGATGAACACACGTTGCTCGGCCATGACGTAGACAATAATTATATATATAATTAATAATAACTAGAAATACTGGTTATGAATCACGAACACTTAGAAATAATTTAAGTATTCCACGACTGCAATAAATAGTGAATAAAATATGTGATCAAATTCTTGATACACGTACCTAAGTAGATATCTATTTATCTATTTTTCCGACCCAGAATTATTTTTTAACGATTAGAAAAGTGCCGACAAACTCTGAAATCGGAAATCACAAATTAACTTGAGCATTATGTATTTACTTTTATCATGTTTAAAAATCTTTACATGTTAATCATTGATCTACAGTTAAGATCACATTTCTGGGTAGGTACAGTAATGCTATCGTAATTGTTTGGCACCACCATTTCGCGGAACTAAGCCGGTACAGGCTCATTGATGATTCACAGGTTTGTTAAAATCAATTGTTTCAATCCAGGTTCTAATTCGCATGCACACAAAATTTCACAAGAATCGGTCAAGCCATTATTAGTAGGTAGGTACCTAACTCAAAATCTCGTGTTTAAGATCCATAATAAATATTAAATATCACCTTTATCTTAAAAAATAATGATGTTTAGGTAATCTGCCTGAATATGCCATTGCTTGAAATAGATAAATTGAATTTTTGAAAAAAACATCATCATCAGACATCCGAGATTCGGTCGATGAGTAGGTCTATACCGTCGACATCATAACTACCAGCTGGTCTTTGCATAAGTCATAAATTCTTCAGCGAAGATAAGAAGTAGCTTCGCGTTCGAAAAGTCTTTTAGCAATATTTATGTAAATTTAGTGGTCGTAGTAGGTGTGACTATGTGTGGCGATGGGTGATCGACCGTTGTGCAGTTATCGCATCGGATCTTGGCTTTGTGAAGGCATTGTCATGCGCAACGAGCAGCTTTCGAAGAACGGCCCAAATCGTATGCGAATTACAGAATGTTTTAGTATCGCTTACTCATATGATGCTAATAAATAGGATCGTGATATTGCACATAATATTGTAATGAGGTAAAATCGTCTACTATTGATATGGTTTTTTTATATACCTACTTAGATAACTACAACCCATCTAATTTGATTTTATAAAGTAGGTATGTTATGTTTTTTTTAATCAACTAGCGGTTCTCCCTGGCTTCGCTTTTTGATTGTATGTTTACGATTTCTCTCCTTAAGAACCATCCTCGTACTTCAAGGAATATTAATTATTATAAAAAAAGAATTATCGAAATCGGTCCAGTCGTCCACGGATGATGCCGTGACCAAGGGAAATAGGAATTCTTTATATACAGAGAAATTTATTATATACAGAGATAGAGATTATCAGTCCAAATGGCATAGGTAGTCTTCTTGTTCGATTTTCTGAGCTTAAACCTTTTCCTATCATTATTATCTGTTATTATTTATAAGATATATCAATCACCGTTGTGCTGAGAAGTAGGTAATCAAATATAATACTGAATATTTATGAATTTTATAATAATAATACACAATATTATTAAAAGTCATAAGTCAAGCAAATTACGTACATAGTTCTAATATGTACCTTCTTATGAGTTTATTTTCAAGATATGATGTATATTCCCAACGTACAATATATTGTATATCATTAGGTATGTAAGTCCCAACCCCATGATATTCATGACTTTATTTTCTGCATTTATTATTCGAAGACAGTTTACTATTTAAAAGTTCAGGAGCTCTATTTTTTCAAACCGCCTATTAAAATTTATGAGCAAAAGCGCTTATACGATACATATTGTTGCATGAAATTATGGGGAAATTATATTACATAATTTCCATTCATGATTAAATTATTATTCGATATAATTATGCGAATACCAGTAAGGTATGTGGAATGTCTTGTTATGCGCAGATGGGTTGATTTATTCATGATTATCACGATCTAAGCCCTCAGAAATGCACGGCCATCGGATATGCTGATATGGTAGTTGGAAACAAATGATACGGCGCCATTGGCGGCGCCAGAGTCTTATTTATGTAAAATTAGTGTGTTTATGTAAGATAAATCAGAGAATAAGGCCGGAATCATACTTGCTTTTATTCGGGGCGTTTTGATGCAGGTTTTTTTACATAATAACTGTACGAAATCAGATATGCACATACTTACCTATGTTATAAATGTTCCTACTAGTAGAGACTTTTTAATGACATTGTTTCGGAGTAGTCGCTGAAAATATTCATTATTCATTATTACCCAAAATCGTTACTATAATAATATAATCAACCTGTTGAGAGAGGAGCCTTGAAGAAATGAATTATTATTTACTAGCAGTCCGCCCCGGCTTCGCCCGTGGTACATATTTACGTTTTCTCTACATAAGAACCATCCTCGTACTTCAAGGAATATAATAAAAAAAGAATTATCAAAATCGGTCCACCCGTTCACGCGTAATGCCGTGACCAAGGAAAACGGGTTTCATTTTTATCTTATACTAGCTGCTCCGCGCGGTTTCACCCCCGTGGCTCCACTCCTGTTGGTCGTAGCGTGATGATATATAGCCTATAACCTTCCTCGATAAATGGGCTATCTAACACCGAAAGAATTTTTCAAATCGGACCAGTAGTTCCCGAGATTAGCGCGTTCAAACAAACAAACAAACAAACAAACAAACAAACAAACAAACAAACAAACTCTTCAGCTTTATAATATTAGTATAGATGTGGTTGTCAATGGATACAAGTTTTCCCTAAAAATTGGAGATAGTAAAGTTACGAACTTTATTCAGCGATTGAATAAAAATTAACCTTTCATTTCACTCAACATTATTTTGTTATCCTGTAAGAGTTCTGCAATTTTCTTAAAATGGTTAATAAGAATATTTATAGAGGTGCCTGAAATTCGAATGTTTATTTCATGTTTTAGTAAAATATAATAAAATAGAACGTCATCTGAAGATTTAATAAAAAGATAGAAAGAATCCGGGATATTTTTCATTACGCATTTAAACATATTTTGAATAGATGTACCTACGTCAATTACTAGGTACAATAATTCCTGTTTACTTATAGATTTTTTTTTTTTTTTTTTATAGTGGAGAATGCATTTAGGCATACCCAGGGCACTCGGGGGAAGAGCCCTGGGTTATGTCGGACTCACCCTGCTGAGTGCAGGGTCCTACCGACTAAACTCCACTGTGTTCCGCCGTGCCGCTTTATTGACGGGGCCGCGGGTATTCGGTAGAACCGCGTCCGCAGACTGTTTACTTATAGATGTATCAGTATGTTTCAGTTGGACTAGGTTCCCTATGCAATGTCGCTATTTTGCAAAGCGGGTTTCCCACTTTTTTCCTATCCCTTTACAAGGTAAGAGCAGAATGGAGAAATTGTCCTTCCTATGATGTATTTATTATGTGACCTTATGTGACGCATTGATAGTAGGCTGTGTAGTAATTTAGTAGAGTCATTAGAGCTGTTAATATTTTAATAACATTGTAACGTCACGACCTATACCTAAGTGTTTGTCGCTAACACTGCCTCTAAAATCAGTAAGGTAAACCTCGTTCACTTTCCCATAAAACTCGTTTCCAGAGTACCTACGCAAATTACTAACGTAGGTACGGCACACAAAAACGAGGTTTACGATGAATCATTTCACAAATAATTTTATTTAAGTTTCATCGTATTAGTCACCGCAACCGCATGCTTGGTCTTTGTCCTTTCTCGAAAGCTGTGATAAATTATAGCCTAGGCATCAAACACGTGCCTCAACATTTATTACGAATAAAAAATTGTTTTGTACATACATTGTTGGACATACATGAGCCGCCTTCTCATGAATTTTACTGCTTCTTTACCTTTGAAAAATGCTACGTAAATAATGACGTACCTACCCTAAATTCAAAGCATCTACATTTGTCATGAATAAAATATAACTAGTTATGGACAGCCTTAAATTAATAAATTTTAATAGTAATTAGCGATTAATGTAATTTAGATGCAAGTTATTTCTTTGATGTAATCCTTTGATTCAATTAGTGTATGTGTAATTAATATTTGTATTGCGATTTTCAATGTAGGTATCAATGACTCTATTATACTAGTAGACGCGGCATACGCCAACATCATTGCACTAAAAAACAGCGTAATTAATACATACCTACTTACTAACGCATTATCACCAATACAGTTGTTCTCTCTTTCACTCTCACGCACGAGACATAATACATGTCTCACTCATGTACTTCGTAATAACAACTGCCGATTAAAATATTAAAAGAACGTCCAGCCACGACGCTGAATGGTGCGTGACTAAGTGAAACTCGGGCACTTAGCTGAGTTTTTTCTTGCCAAAATAGAGAGCGGGTAACGTATCTAGCTTTTTTATATATCATAGGTAGGTATACTCACATGGATACGCTTGTAGTGTTAATTATTTGAAGAAGTAAATATGTAGGTACCTAGTAATAATTAGATACCTACATTTATTTATTATACCATATTATACTTTGTTTTGGTGTCCCTATATTTTTGTACAAATATTACAATTAATTCTTATAGGATAATAACAGTATATGCATTTGTCTTATAAGTTTTCGAAGAAGTGATATGCTCTTCATTATTTGCAGTGAGTTCTTGTTAATTGGAAGCAATGTCATACGGTCACGTACCCTCGCACGATTTCAGCGTTTCGACTACAAGTACTTTCCTTACTTTTTAATATTGTAAGTAATATTATCTATCCACATTTAATAGGTATTGTTTAGAAATTGTATAAGTTTAGGTCGGCTACTTGTTTAGCCGAGAATAATTTGCAGAAGGTAACGTCTTATTAATTTATAATTGTAGTAAGGTTTCTGTTTAAAACGCAATTTAATAAAACTTTATCAATTGCTTCAACAACGTTAATTTGCACAATTTATAAAAAATTGAAAAACTATAATTTGCTACATAATTGCACCAATCTATCGGCTGCAATTACCTCGTGTTATTAGGTATTTATTTTTTATATGTTTTTTCAATTTGTTCGGAAAACAAAATGGCTAAAGTTCTAGAGTGGGTAATTAAGATGTATAACAAATGTCACAAATGGTGACGATTTCTGCACACAATAGAATTGCTTCAGACAATTAAAACCATTAATAATGTATCACAAACATTATTTAACGGTTTCATCATCGTTAGCTTTGATTTGTGCCATTTTAAACTGTCGTCTTCCACGTGGCATTATTAGTAATTATTGAGTACCTATTGATTTCACTTGTAGGTATTAAAACTAACAATAATAAGTAAGTATTATTATTTGTTTTCTTAAACACAATCTCGTACATTGTACACGTACAACAGTTTACACGTATATATTTAAATAGTTACATATTTTTATTAATTATTTATTTATTGTACTTCTAACTACTTCAGGATAATCTTTTGGTGATTTGTTACTAAAAATAAAACTGTTTGTATTGTATCTAAGACTTGATATATGCTAAAATTTACAGAGCTGTATTTCAGAAAACATAAATTCACTGAATTCAAACAGAATCTTAAGTTAAATTAACTAGCAATATATGTATAACCAACCGCCCACCACCCCCATACATATAATTTTATAAAACATTACAAAATATGTAACAATTAAGAGAGCGCTATCAGATCGTATTTAAGTACCTAATTATCGGCTAATCAAGAACATAGGTCAAGGATAAGTTCTATAAGAAAAAAGTGAACGTTTCACTCAATAATAGATAATAATCAGATGTAATTATAAAGTCTTTTATTGTTAATCGCGTTGTTTACTTCCATTGTTCCGCTTTCTTGCAAGGTACCTACTGCATGTGTGGATTCTTTAATTTTATTCTCTAAGTAAAAAACGCAACAATGCCACTAATTAAATTTAAAATATAACGATAATCAAACCCGATGTTATTATGAAATTGATTTATTGTTGTTTTGAACGAATGATACTTTTATTGAAGTTTAATTTATGAGTGCAAATGAAATAATACTCTATTCGTGTGAAATGATTTGTAACGAAATAAAAAAAATGTCTAGGAATTGCGATTTGCGATCGTAAATTGTTATCAAAAGTTTGTAATATTATTTCGTCTCAGGATTTTACATCACATGTCAAATTTCATTTCTTCTCCTATATTTTGCCGGAAGCATCTGGGTAGAGCTATGCTGAAAACACCGTGTACAATTCTGAAGCGTGTACTTAATATTAATCTTTTAGTATGACAAGTTACAAACCCCTTCTTTATGACAAAATGTAAAAAAAAAAAATACAATTTAAAATTTCAGATTCACACGATATGGTGCTCAGGTTCAACAACGCGCCAACTGAAAATTATACCGAAGACGTGGGATCTAAAACTACCTTCCGTATCCTTAACTCGCAAGTAAGTGTTATATTTACTATCACACTTTCATAATTATTTAATATCTACAAAAAGTAATATTTTTTAAATTTCCATATTTTTTCACAGAAAATACTTTAATTACAACATTTCATCAGTTATTCAATATAAATTTACACATATTTCTATTTTTTGATTATTTTTAGTTATACCACAAAATAATAGCTGATATATATTTAATTTACAGGTTGTAGCAAAGCCAGAGTTTCGATTTCTGGAAGATTCTCTTTACAAAAATGTATCCATACTTATTTGGGATCCTGCGAATTTTTCCTCTAGTCTCCGAGACTGGTATGATCACCCAGATTTTCCACTATTTTCGGTGTATAAAAAGTAAGTATTCATATTATTATATTTGATATTTTTTAGCATTGAAATAAGTCCACTTATTTTAGAAATAAAATTTATTAGTTATCTACATGACCAATGAACAAATAATTTGACAGATATAGAAACTACACTAAAGCGTTTAAAACCGTTTATTTTTGTATCAAGTTTTTTGCCACCATATAAAAAAAAATGTTTAAATAAATGACTTTTTTTTAGGTTGTTGAAGGAAAGGCCAAACGCCGACGTGCATTTACTTAACCCATTGGTACTGTGGAAATTATGGACTGTACTACAAGATTCATCGCCCTACAGGTTGAGGCGGAATCCCCCATCTTCGGGTTTCATAGGTAGAGTTTTTGATGTTTTATGTTTATTCACAAATTAAGATTTAGAAAAGATTTATAATTAATCTTTTTAAGAAGCTTGCCATATAACCAAATATTTAAAAAATGTTATCCTTTGCGATATTTGATTTCATTTTAACAAAATTTAAACTGTATAAAGATGTGATAAACATCTGTGCACAGTTATAGCACAGACTAATAATAATATACTACGTATACAAGTTATAGTCTTAAAACTATGCACACAAGAATATCAATACAAAAGCTTGAAAATTTTAATATCACCATCCATCATAATCCAATTTGTTCATCTAAGTGCTAAAATTACTATGGAAAAACTATACAATTTCCAGGTATCTGGTTCGCGCTCCATCGTTGCAACCGCGTCCGCGTGTTCGAGTACGTACCTTCAGTGCGTGCGACGCGACGTTGTCACTACTACCTCTCCAATGAAGACGCTGGCTGTACCCTCGGGGCTTGGCATCCTCTAGCACAGGAGAAGGCCTTGGCTGAGAGGATGCGGGATAATTCTGATACGGATGTGTTTCAGAGAGGGTATATTGATATACCAGGGTATGGACGGGTGTGTGATGGATAGTATGAAAGGGTTAGTTAGTTTTGTTTATAGCAGGAATAGCATTATCTCTCTTATGAGGACGCTGGCTGTACTCTCGGGGTTTGGCATTCTCTAGCACAGGAGAAGGCCTTGGCGGAGAAGATACGGGATAATTCTGATACGGATGTGTTTCAGTGGGGGTATATTGATATACCGGGTTATGGACGGGTGTGTAAAAGAGTTAATTAGGTAGTTTTGTTTATAGCAGGAATAGCATTATCTCTTTAATGAGGACGCAGGCTGTACTCTTGGTGCTTGGCATCCTTTAGCACAGGATAAGGCCTTGGCGGAGAAGATACGGGATAATTCTGATACGGATGTGTTTCAGTGGGGGTATATTGATATACCGGGTTATGGACGGGTGTGTAAAAGAGTTAATTAGGTAGTTTTGTTTATAGCAGGAATAGCATTATCTCTTTAATGAGGACGCAGGCTGTACTCTTGGTGCTTGGCATCCTTTAGCACAGGATAAGGCCTTGGCTGAGAAAATACGGAATATTAATTCTGATACAGAATATGTGTTTCAGCGATATACCCCTCCATACCAGGGTATGCACGGGTGTGTGATGGATAGTACGAAAGGGTTAATAAGTTTTGTTTATAACAGAAATATCATTCTTTGATCATGATACGTCTATGTTTTGTTTTAACTGTTTTATGACTTTATTTAGGTGTAGTCACTAAGCTCTATCAAATCATTTTATTTTATTATTGTTGGTAGAAGATGATTCAATATTTATGTAGAGTTGGAATTTGACTTAGAATTTGAATTGTCAACTGCTATGCCACTACATTGATATTTCATATTAAGAGCAGTTGGGATGTTTTCGATTGTCTTGTGTTAAAATTTAATATGCAATATTCCATACCTAGTAAGGGGGCCTGAATCCCAATCTAATGTGACAAATTAATGTATGAATTCAAATAAAGATTTAATTTATTTATTTATTAGAATATTATTTCTGTTAGGTACGTATTTCTTTGCTTCTTTATCATAAAATTTCAAAGTAATAGTTATATAAAGGAAAAGAAGATATTTTAAAGCAGAATTACATTCCATCATGGCCTTGCAAGCTGGATTCCCTATTATTGGGTCACTATGTTGAATTCGTCAGTTGCAGCCCGGAGGTGGAGTTATGGCTTATAGCAATAGACTTCAAATAATAAAAAATATGGTTCAATCCTAATGAATGTCCAAAAAATGGTAGAATGTAAAATTAAGTCAATAATCGAAGAAAATTTGTTCAATATTGTAAGAAATAAAAGTACTGATCTTCGAATATCTTAAATAGTTGTTACAGTTTTATGTGTATGTAATAGAATTAAATACTTATTGTTATTAAGGTAGTGTTGGAACTTTCATGTAGATAATATTATCTATACTGTATACTATTACAGAATATGTAAATGGTACGGGAGCTAGTAACGTTTTAAAAAAAGTCATTTTAGTATAGTTGGGTTTTTGATATACTGTTTCTCTTGCTATTTCGGTTAGAGTCCGGGCTGTCTGGCTGGCGGTAGTGGTTGCGTTTATTAGTACGCACAGGAAAATATACTTAACTTTAAAGTCATTTATTAACGCGTAATTTTTAATCTTTTTTTTCCCTTTAGATAGATCCATCAGACATAATTTTTTTATTGCAAGACGTTTTTTTCGTTGTTAAATAGGTGCCATACGCAATTTTTTATTTCAAAATAATTAAAATGTCATCGAAATAAGTGAAATTACATCAACATGAGTCCGCTTAAAAGGTAAGTAATAACTTTATTACTTATATTATATTATCCTTTTTTAATACTTATATTGAATAATTAGTAAACTAATATTTTTAATAGATGGTTTCATATTTATTACTCTTTTGGGTATTAATATGAATTTGATGATATTTGGTTTTTATCAAGTTTACATTAACGTCCTATTTGAGGTTCGTTGGGACAAGGAGGCACCATGGTAGATTGTTGCAAAAAAATTGTAAATAGTAAAATGAATATTATATATAGTATAAGTAACATAATGATTACTTATCCTTCACGGGGACTCATGTTGGTGGAATTTCACTTATTTCGATGACATTTTAATGATTTTGAAATAAAAAATTGCGTTTGGCACCTATTTAACAACGAAAAAAACGTCTTGCAATAAAAAAAATATGTCTGATGGATCTATCTAAAGGCAAAAGATTAAAAATTACGCGTTAATAAATGACTTTAAATTACGGATATTTTCCTGTGCAGATAAGATGCGCACTAATAAACGCAACCACTGCGGCCAGCCAGACAGCCCGGACTCTAACCGAAATAGGGAGAGAAACAGTATATCAAAGAACCAACTATACTAATTAAATTCTCTCTTGTCAACGTTGCTAGCTCCTATACGAAAAGTTATCTCTAGAATAATACAATTAAATCAAGACTAAGCTTTGTTCATATGTCTTCCATGAATATTTTATAAGTGTAGAATGTAGAATCATAGCTTTCTTACATTTGTTACATTTAAATATTTGATTACCTATCATTATTATAATTATGTACATACGAGTTTTGTCCATAGTAAATAATTGTTTATTAGTCAACTATTTATGTTTGTTCTAGTCAGTTTTGAAATGGAATCGTAGATATAATAACTGATGGTATATAATTCACAATAATACCGAAATTAAGAAATATCATGCCTGAATTTTAAAGTCGTTTGAAGGTTGCAAAGATTCAAAATTGTAAAATAATTAAGTTCGTTTGCTATATTTAATATTTCTGTATTTTGTATAATAGTTCATTGAAATGTTACATTTTTTAGGCCTAACCTTGCGTATTTTAGAGGACGCAATTTTATTTTTGTGATGTGTAGGGGGGGTCAGTGTGAAGCTAAAACCAAGTTTGTGGGGTCGCCACCCTTGTCCCACGGCCGCCATCTTGAAAATAGCGACTGAAATGGTTTTTACGATATAACTCTTAAACTATTTATCTGATAAAAAAAAATTGTTAACAATATTTGTTGCAAATTAAATTTTCTACAACTTTGGTCCAGTAAGTTTTTGTCGTAGAACTAGAAATAAAAAAGTTATAAGCGAAAATGTTCAGAAATTAGAGATATTTATATTTTGCAATTAAACTTTTTTTTTATCATTTTACGAAGAAATTATATCAGACCATTTTTGTAGATTGTTTTTCGAGGAATAACTTTTATATACAACATTTTTTCATTACGACAATAGCTAAGGTTTTACAGTGCTCTGAAGTGAGTACTATTTTTCTTTACTCTTAACTATACGTATATTGGCCATTGGCTCTTTTCCCAGACTCCAGAACAATGGAAGCACACTGAAAAACATTTCAGCCCTGCTTTTCGACGTAAAAAAAACGCGCTTCCAGACTCTACCTCCTGGGTGGCGGGGAAGAGTCAATAATTAATTAAGTATAAATAATATTGCAAAATTAATTATTAAAAAAATATAATAACAAAAAAAAAACAATTACTGATGACAAATTATTATTAGTACACACATACTATATGTATAACTGTATAGTTAAGAGTACTGAAAAATAGTACTCACATCGGAGCGCTGTAAAACCTTAGCTATTTACTTAATGAAAAAATGTTGTATGTAAAAGTTGCTCCTCGAAAAATAATCTACAAAAATGGTCTGATATAATTTCTTCGTAAAATTATAAAAAAAAGTTTTATTAAAAATATAAATATCTCTAATTTCTGAACATTTTCGCTTATAACTTTTTTTTTATAAGTCTACGACAAAAAGTTACTAGACCAAAGTTGTAGAGAATTTAATTTGCAACAAATATTGTTAGCAATTATTTTTTATCAGATAAATAGTTTAAGAGATATATCGTAAAAACCATTTCAGCCGCTATTTTCAAGATGGCGGCCGTGGGACAAGGGTGGCGACCCCACAAACTTGGTTTTAGCTTCACACTGACCCCCCCTACACATCACAAAAATAAAATTGCGTCCTCTAAAAAACGCAACCCCAAATGTAACTTTTCAATGGACTATAATGCAATTACTCATGCTGTAATTTTGATTCATTTGGCAAGACTGTGACAATAAATGATTTACCAACTCTTTATTTCTCATGGCTATTAATTTGCATTTTAAATAAATTTGCTTCGTGTAGTATTGTTCTTTTGCCATCCGTATTGGCCGTAGCAACACAAAATTTATCAGGATAAATAAATAATCGTTTGCGAATTCCACATACATGTCAATCATAATTCATACAGGAAGGAAAATTATATTATTTAGAATGTTGTATAATGTAAATTACCCAACTATCATGTATACAGGGTGTCCCAGAAGTCGACGTCAAGCCGAAATTTTCTGAAAGGTAATGCCACACCAGTTATCAGAAAAATTGAAAAAAAAATTAAGTAATGTATTTTTGAAGTTATGGATTTTTTTATTTAATTCCAGAAAATGTACACCATGTGACAGTTTTTTCATTCCTATTGTTACAAATATTTACTTTTTGCCAATTTTTTTTCTCTTACGTCATCCCGAATAGTGCTTTATGTAACCTGTGATCTTAAACCCTGTGCCGATCGCTCCAACTTGTAGGAAAATGTCATTTTATACCGTACCAAGTTTTCAAAATTAATTTTTCGCACTACTTCAACTGATCGTCCTGAAAAAAAAATGTACTGCTCCAGTTTGACAAGTAGCTGTAAAAGTTAGCGCATTTAATAAGGATTCTAACGTGGTATAACACTTACTCCATTATATCTTAGATCGGCCATAAAAAAATTGTTTGTTAAACAAAGTCTGTTTTTAACAATTTCTTTGAAATTCCAAAAAACTATTCTAGTGTACCCAAAGCGTTCCTAATGACCACAGCGTGGTTTAAATAAGATGGAGAGAGACATTCCATAAAGTGTGAGCGAGACAGATAGTGACGCTTATGACATACGGACGCAAATAAGTGAACGAGACAGATAAGCATAACAGCCACTTAGTTTGAGAACACTTTAATGAGGAATATCCAGACAGATGGATAGGGCGGGCTGGTACAATTTCGTGGCCCGCCCGACTTAACCCGATTTAAATCCTCTAATTTTTTTTCCTGGGGAGCAGTAAAGGAAAAAGTCCATTCCAAGTCGATTGAAAATGTAGAAGAGCTTAGACAGAGAAAAGCAGAAGTAGTGGAATTTGTAAATAATGGAAGATTTGCCCGCCTGATTTCACGATCTTTTTTAAGATGTCGAGCTTGTATTGCAGCTAAAGAACGGAAATTTGAACATATTTTGTAAAAAAAAGTAATAAATTTAATCATAAAAAAGAAACTGTCTTTATTTTACTCTAGTTCACTTATTTGCGTCAGTATGTCATAAGCGTCACTATCTGTCTCGCTCACACTTTATGGAATGTCTCTCTCCATCTTATTTAAACCACGCTGTGGTCATTAGAAACGCTTTGGGTATTGATATATAATATTTGTAACAACAGGAATGAAAAAACTGTCACATGGTGTACATTTTCTGGAATTAAATAAAAAAATCCATAACTTCAAAAATACATGACTTAAATTTTTTTTTCAATTTTTCTGATAACTGGTGTGGTGTAACCTGTCAGAAAATTTCGGCTTGACGTCGACTTCTGGGACACCCTGTATAATTAAATATAGATTATTTAAAATGCATTATGCGTTGCTTTTTATATTCACGTTTTTTCCTGAATGATTATAATATTCCCTGGAATTATGACACACAGGGTATTTGACATAGGTAGGTTCATACGTGGTTCATACATACAATGCGTTTGGTGGTTTTAAATTTTTCTAATTATATAATGAGCAAGTCTTCATGAAAACCTAGGTAAATTCATAAGATTAGACAACTTGTTTATCCAGTTATTTACACCAAGATCTGATTGTACCACCTGTAACTTGAATCACATTAAAAGGTACTAAAATCTTTATCAAAACAGGAACAAACATTTGGTTGTTATTTTATGTGATCCAAGTAAGGCCATATCGGCCATGAAGTGCCCTCGTATCTTGTATTTTTAGCGATTCGTCGTGTGCTGGTCAGTAGGTGCTAGCAGAATACTGATATACGCTACACTAGCTGTTGATTAGTGATTCAACGCAAGCGCACGGAATTAGCGACATCCGAGATACGTACGCAGCTGATTTCAACCATACTATACTATACGTTTCCTCACTCCAAACACATAGTCATTAACATGTCAAATTTCAACCTAATCCCATTTATATGCGACTCGCTAAAAATTAGCGCGGAACAGCGAGGAGTAAATCATTTGCGAAGTTTTCCTATTGGGGTTTTATTCGTTGTTTCTATGAATAATGGAATCTTGTAATTAGGATATTGTGTGGAAGATAATGAAGTCAGTATACCAGGAAATGTTGGATAGGTGCCTACTGCCTAGTCGATCCCCGAGCCTGGCCACGCTCCAATGATTGATGCCTTCTTATCTGCACGGTGATTACAAAGGTCTCATTATGTATTGTTTCAATGTTTTTCTAAGCTATTGTGTTTGTGTTTATTTTTATATTTAAAAGCTTTACTTGCCTATTACTATATATCAAATCTCCTTTGGTTTGTTGAGTAGAACCTACTTAGGTATCTAACGACTTACGTACTATCTTCTTGTATTTGGAAATTACTTTTTGATGAACTTAACATGAGATTCATAATTGATGAATCATGTTTGAAATATCTTAAAACATACATACAATTAAAAAGAAAAAAATGAACATTTATATGAAAAAAACCTTCATAGTACCTAGATTTTAAAGAAACGGAACCCTTCAAAAACACGTTTAATTTTATATTCATGACTCAATTGATATCACTTACAGTAACATTGCTGCATTTCTTACGATGATTCATTCATAAATAATAATAATTCCTATATAAGTGCATTTTTAATATTTGTTTTAAATGATATAATTTCACTATTTCACATCAAACTATAAGGTCAGATTAATTTTATGAAATTCAATTGAAAACATTAGCCTAAATCTCTCGTTCCAAGTAATCAATTGAGTTTCAGTACTTATATTGTAATTCATAGAACTAAAGAAGCAAGTATGTAATAGGTAATCAGGGATTCATCACGAGTTGTTCAGGATTTAACTTGTACGCGGAATTTTACTTTAGTAATAGATGGAAATCTGATTTCTTTTTCATTTTCATTTTTCCATTTGATATGCATTTCATAACATTTTGAGCAATTAAAACACAAGTAGATATACCACAGATAATATAATACTATGCCTATACTAAAATATTTTTTAATACGTCATAAATCATATTTATTGAATGCAAATTAGGATCCTCATTTGTATCATGTTTTAATTAACTTTCACATATCTATATATATAAAAATGAAACCCGTTTTCCTTGATCACGGCATCACGCGTGAACGGGTGGACCGATTTCGATAATTCTTTTTTTATTCCTTGCAGTACCTTCCTACCTTCTATATTTCTTGAAGTACGAGTACGATGTTTCTTATGTAGAGAAAACGTAAATATGTACCACGGGCGAAGCCGGGGCGGACCGCTAGTATAAGTATATACATTAAATATATAATAAAACAATTGAATGACCAATATCATTCATAAAACCGATGACATGTTCACTCTAAATAAAAAATCTAAATTCAGTTCTATTAGTCTGTACCAATTACCAAAATCTTTCAAGTGCGGTGAGTCTTAACACCGTTCTGAAATTGGACCATTTAATACTAGGAAAACGCTATGGAGTTGACTCATATAATTAAAGTGGCACACAGAGCGCGTCAATACAATGATCTACTATGTGTACTTACAGTTTCAATCAGTGAACATTGTACTGTGAAGGGGGAAAATACGAGTAGTTACAAGAATGTTATATATTAGATACCATATGGCATAAGGCTTGCCATGAATCAAGAAACTTTAGGAAATTTCGTTTTTGGGACACTGTGGTCTTGGTATGATTCACAGCTTATTGCGGAGGCAGTAACATAACGATCCTTCCGCATTTTTATATAAAGGTAACATATTTAAAAAAAATTCTAACATGTTGTAGAGAATAGTGGGGATGTATAAATATTTCTACTGAACTGAAGCGTAGAGAATTTCAGGAGCTTATATATATATTTGTGTAACAGTTGAAGTTGTAGATATTAATAAGGTTAAATTAAAACGTTGATAAGATAATACGAGAGAGTGAGGTATACAAATTTCGTTCTATTTATGTTTACAAAATGATAGAAGTAGCTAAGAGAGATACATTTAATTTCATTCAGTTCAGAATTTAAGATCAGAATCCTAGCTAGCATTATAAACAATAGCATATCATTTATCTTCTTTCTTGTGAACAATGATATCATCCAAATAGTCAGGACGTTTATATTTATCTAATCCTTTATTACATTTGAAGGAAAGGAAGGAAGTTATAGCAGACGTGCCAATTTCTTCTAACGGAGATGCATGAGTCACCGCATGCTCCACAGAATGGTCATTATTCATTGCTTTATGTAACACAACTGTTACAAAATTTACAGTTACAGTCTTGAACGTAAGTTCGACTTCCTTTGTTTCGCTTTATTGAAATACTGAAAAACAACGATGCGA
This sequence comes from Colias behrii, assembly GCA_029959065.1. Lineage (NCBI taxonomy): Eukaryota > Metazoa > Arthropoda > Insecta > Lepidoptera > Pieridae > Colias > Colias behrii. Next base: position 5,159,685 of record JARWMC010000002.1, read on the forward strand.
AGCACTATTGTGAAGGTTTCGAGGTCGCATTTTGTTTTTGATTTGGGCACACTTGTTTACAGCTAATGTGCAGGACATTAAAAAACGATGCATGTAATGATAAGAAAGGTATAATCATTCTTAACCAAAAATTTTGATATACAATAGAAAGAAAACGAAAAATATTACTTTTTGTAATTAGGGTCTATAGACTAATAGTCTATCCTATTATGCTTTGCAGACCTTCTTAGGCATGAGTATTGAGTATCCAATTATGACCAGAAGATTTCATGGAATGTATTAAAAATATAGCTGGTATTATGGACTATGGTCTGAGAACTGGTACTTATTATATTGGAGTACATATTTGGAGCACCGTCAAAACTAGATCTCCATTTCTTTTGTATTTTCTCGCTTTTTATAAATTTATGTATTTCCATAACGAATCCTTAAATATGAACGTTTCTCGTTTTCCTACATAAAAGGTTTATAATTATTTTATGGATTGATAAAATTTACATTAAATGAAATGTATGAGTTCATAAGATTGAAAGTTACTGACAAACGTAATTATATCTATTAAATGTTGCTATGTAAATAAAAACACGGAATTACGTGGTAAATAAGAAATTACTTTATCACCATTTCACGGTAACAAAGCCACCAATAGCTTTTTTATTTTGTGGTTGTATTGGTCATTGTAATTTCTGATTATATTCCAACACATTTCCTTATAAATTGACAAAGTCCTCGATCGGAAAATACTAAGACGGCTCGTTTCCGTGAATCTAATTTACGTAATACCACGTATCTGTGTTTTATGTCGATTAATCTATATTAAAGGCAATCTGTCATTTGATCAATTTGACGTAGTTAAGATAATAATAATCTTAAGGACAATGTTTGTTATCCTTAGCTTTGGTTTATTATCCATAGGTTACGATCAGCTTACATATAAGGTATAGGTATGTAGGTACTCCTACAGGCCAATATATGCAATACCAGTAAAAATATTAAAATGTAAGTATGATTATGTAAAATATAAAGAGCTAAAATAAGTTTAAATCCAACGTTGTTCATTAATATGCTCACAATGATCAGATTTCAAATATATAATTGATAGTTTTATGACGGGCAATGTATAATTGTAAACAAATCGTACGCTTAAAAATTTGTGAAGAGCTTCATAATTCACATCATGTTCAAACAATTATATCTAAAAATGTGTTCGATAAATTATGGTATTCACTCAGACTTCAGAGTTGAAAAGCCTCAGGTCGTGCAGGAATTCCTTATTTTTTTACACACGAACATCGACCTACAGCGTTCGCGACTCCTATTGTTTGTGTCATTTTGACTTATTTTTGTAAACACAGTTTACTCAGTCAATAGCCTGTTTAAATTCTTTCTCTTGAATATATTGGATGAAGTATCGATTGTGATGCAGATCTTGTAGACGAGTTAACATCACTCGACGGAATTGCAATTGAAATTTAGGGAAAAATTGATACTGTTTTATATCGGGGAATAAAAAAGAGCAAAAATGTTTACGATGCAGAAGTAAAATCCCTTTGTTTTCTATTTTAATATTATTTTTTAAATAAGTGCATAGAAATGTAATAAATGAATGTAATTGTAGATATATTTACAAGTGTTACTACGTACACAATGATTCCTAGATTTTTAATTTTAACGTTATGTTATTATTGCGTCAAATCAGAACTGTTGCTCAATTTTATTATTAAAAAAACTATAAAATAGTATTCATGGTAATAATAAGAAGTGGAAGTAAAAGCATTAAGAAATAATTACTCATTGCATATTGAATAAAACCCAACTGTAACGGTTTAAGTGCCTGGGTGTCGATCACAAACATAAGCTCGTTAATTTTAACCTAGATCCAGACGGAGAAGATATTTCATTAAAAAGCTCCGGCTGATTTCATCTCAATTAGATAAAAATATATCAAACTGTTTTTAATTTAATTGTTTCAATTAAAGATTTTATTTAGGTCACTATATAAAAATATAATTTTCATTATTTTCAACAACTGAAAATTTTATTTTAGTCATAGTCAAAATTATAAAATGTTAATGTGCTTATAACTATAACTATCTTATTAAACATAAGTAAACTAAATCTCAATAATCAATTTGGAAGTTTGTACCTCTTATCACAGTTCATTCACAATAAACACAAAAAATGCAAACACATGTTTTTATTTATACAATGTTTCCTTAATTAACGACTACCAAATAACAAAATTCGCTATTATCACCATCATTTTAACAATGTCTGTACACAGTAATTCGATAATAACGATAAACACATTTACTTGAACTTGTACAAGATGCAGTCATTCACCCGAAACCGCAAACCTGCCAAATAAGTGAGGAAATGCAGCATTGAAGTTTGAGGCCAAGTCTAACAGCGCTATCTGATTATTTGCTGCGTGTAATAATTTTTATTTCAAAGAAAAGAGCTAACTGGAGCGCTCTGGAAGAGCCACTTTCCTTGTGAAAGGGGTTAAAAATATCGTTAATCTAAAATCGTTACCTAAAAATATTCACCATCATTTGTTCAAGAGATGGACCAGGAAAGTCTAGAAAAAACTCAAATTAAGTGTGGATTGAGAATTACAGTTATGAAAATGCGCGTTATATGTATCAAATTGATATTATAAAAGATAGAGCACAGATTATAACTATGTAGAATCGAATGTCGATTCTACAGTATTATTGTAATGTATTTTCACTCCAACTATATTTCATGAATAAATTTTGAAATGATGAAATCAGAAAAAAATATATCCACTTGTATATTAAAAAAAAAATCATATAACAGAGCTCTACCTCACGTCCCTTGAGTTATCGCATGATTTATAGATAATGTAAAGTTACATTTTAGGACCGTCCTTGTTTATAATATGAAAACATAGTATGAAACTTGTTCTACTACCTTTTATAGCACTTATATTATTTTAATAACATAACGTAGAACAGATAGCATATACTTACGTTGAAAAAACATAAAAGAGTTTCCACGCGTTAATTTTTTTTATTACATTATTAAGTACCTTCATTGTTTAACTTGTCTTCCTATTTCATTAAACCACAAACAACAATTAATTTGTCGTTTGTATGACAGTAGTTAATCCATGTTAATAATTATTAATTAGTAAAATGCAATTGCATGTAAATTATGGTAGGTACACAAACACTGTACAAATATTTTGACGTTGCTAACATATTCTTCCCTTGCAAATAATAAAAATTGTGTATATTGTAATCACACATTACATGAACTAGACCCGTCTATCTGTCTGTTCGCGAATAACTCAAAAACTAATGCACCAATTTTTAAACAACTTTCACCGTTGAATAAATTGATGATTCTCAATGAAGCTTTTAATATCAATTTTATTAAGTTTTGATATAAAATGCAATTATTCAGTGAATCTTGAAGGCTTAAAAATTATATGGTCTGATTTGTCCATTTAATAATGCAAACATATCTCCTGTTAGATAAAAACCGCATATGTATTATTATCAGTAATATGAGTATGAGTATTGCTAAGCGTCGTTAAAGTCTATTAATCTGAGTGTTTGGTATCAGGAGTCATCCCACTAACGAGACACGCAACATCAGCTTCAACAATTAAGGAAGTGTGCAATTAACACCACCATTAACGTCTTTAGAGTAGTTTTTAATGGAATTGTGAACGTTAATGATGCAGGTATTGGTATGTAATTGGTATTTTTGTCGTCTCTCAATAACTCTGAACTTAGGAGCGTTGTGCCCATGGCCAAAATTCAATGTTACCAAAAATGTGTATTACTGATTTCTGTATCCGTAAATGATCTTCGAACAAGAACAAGCTACACCTAAGAATTATTATACTTAGTAATATTTCATATTGCCTATCACCTTTAAATATAACAATAGGTACGTCATGTTGCATGTTTTTGTTTTTTTGTAGGACACTTGCATTGTAGATGTCTAGTAGAGATCGCTCTTTAAGTCTAAAGCGATAATGCCGCCTTCTGTACCACAAAATCGCTTCTGTTACATGTTTTGTCATTCTTTTAATAAAATAAAATAGACAAATATTAAACAAAGAACTATTAATTTTAAATACATAAAAAAGAAATTTGACGAGTACAATAAAACGTGACAATTCGAACCATTTATTCAAGGAACTAAGTTTCAGTCTAGCTTGTATAAGATAACCTTGTGGGAAATGAAATTACTGCTTTATGGATAGAAAGCTAAAGCGTTTTTTAAGTCAGGGTCTCTTCATGTTACTAATGCTAAGCCGTATATTAAAGGTACGTTTGATTTTTGATAAGCAAAAGGCTTGAAGCATGCAACAAAAATGTACATGATAATAAATGGAATGCGTAAAATTTTTAGTTAAATAATATTGTGTTTATTACATTTAAAAGCCGTAATAATTTTATTTGCATTCTATAAATATGAAGCGATATGCTGCCCTTTTAGTCGTTGTGCGTAACATTTGCAAATTACGTAAATAAATTTAATTCGTATCCATGCAAAATTAATACATACATATTTAAAATATTAAAGGGAAAATATAATCGAAATATATGTGCTTTCTGTAGATCTATTTAATTTCATTTATGTATTAAAGTTCATTTGATTGGAAAAAAATACAAGTGAGTCTGCCTATTTAAAATATTTAGTAATCGATTGTACCTACTTATTAAGGTAAATGTAAAATTTTTAGTCCTTAGGTGGAGACTAAGTTCTTACAACTTCTAAAAAATCACGAGGAAAAACATGCTAATCACCTGGAACGTTTTTTCTTTCGTTGGGTCATTGGGTCAGCAGCAGTTCACAATACAACAGTTCAACGACTAATTACTTCGACAATCACGCCATCAAAATAAAATATATTTCGATAGAGTCAATTGTGATCTTAGCGATACACTTTTAAATTTTTTATTTTGTATCAGCATTGCGCAATCCGTTATTCACATTATCCATGACTTTCGTATGACAAAGAACTTCAAATTATCGACATAATCATGACTTGCGGGTGTTTGAACTGTGGTATATGGCACAACAAAAACGACCTTGACCTTGGTGAGTCCACATTGCCACCACCAGCTTTCAGGGAAGCCACCCTGGTTAGTCAGCGTAGACAATGGCTTCGTCATGATGTCGGAAAGGATTTATGAAGGTCACCCTATACCACTATACATATGTAAAACGATTCCATGCTTGCGCTTTGTTCGCTATTGTAATAAATAGCAGAAACAATTGTTTATGTGAGGAAACTATCCTGCTATGCTTTGACTATCAATTAGATGAGATTATTAATTTCTTATTTATTTTTCTTTACGCATTGCATTCCGTGAATGGTGAAGGCATAGAGTAGAATTAGGCTAAAATTGTAAGATATTTTGTTATCTGTTTAATATGAGTATTTTATACATGTTCTTCTAATTATATTCACGTTGGGAATATAATTATCTGGAGCCATAAAATGTTCTTTGAATTTCTTTAAATAATGAAGAGTCAGTTATTGGTATCGAGCACCACACCTCTAAAAAATTTAAAAAACTATCAAATCATTCAAATTTCATACCATGATCCATCCAAGAATACACAAATAAAACCGGTTAAAAAGTTATCCCTCATACCTACATAATATACAGAGTGTAATCGTTAAGTGTGCACAAGCGATTATTCCGAAACTATTGCAGATATCAAAAAACTTTAAACTGATATCGAAAGTACTTAACCTAATGAGTAAAATGGCCATAATAAATTTTTAAAAATAAAACGAGAAATATCTAAAAAATTTACTTGAAACCCTCCCATACATTTAGTATGAGATACGTTAGCTTTTTCTTTCTTTTTTTGGTTTTCTGCTTTAATTACTTCGCAAATTTGAAGGGAAGTTCATTTAGAAACTGTAAATAGAGCTCCTCATTGTTTTGCAAAATGAGGACATCACTTCGAAAATCTGCTATGAATACAAAATGTATGGGAGCGTTTAATGTAACATTTTTGGATATTTCTCGTTTTATTTTTTAAAATTTATTATGGCCATTTTACTCATTAGGTTAAGTACTTTCGATATCAGTTTAAAGTTTTTTGATATCTGCAATAGTTTCGGAATAATCGCTTGTGCACACTTAACGATTACACCCTGTATAGCGCATACCAGTAAAAGAACTGCATAATTTAATCAGTGCTTATAATAGAAAAAGTGTTTTTTTTGTCGTAAGCAATTTGCATTCAGATTATCAATTAGTGTCAAGATATATTGATCTAAGTATTGTGTATTAATTAACAACTTGCTATTGTCATTGTTTTATTTTCATTGAAAAAAAACCGCTATCATAAGTAGGTATCTATTATTTGTTATGCTTTGTACGAATTGAATCACACTTGCTCTATGAAAGTTATAATAATTCTGAAAACATTACTTTTCAGAGTCCTAATTGTATGGTCTGTTCAATATGTTAAGTGTTCACTATTTAATTTATTAGATAGTTAGCTGCGCGAACCCAAGTGGTCATATATTATATCTTCGAAATTTTAATACAATTAATCTTTAAAACAATTGAAAAAGAGAAAAAAGAAAAAAGAAATTACGACACAAAAAAATCTTCATTAGGTTACACAATGACACAATGATTTAAATATTTATTGCTCTATTTTTTTTTATTCTATTCCAAACATTGAGGTATAGAGAGGACACGACGAACAAAATCTGTGTAACAAGCGCGGCGGCGCCGGCCGGCTAGTGAGTAGACACTTTTTAGATATTCTGCCTTTTATTACTTATAAATTAAAACCAATCAATGTAACAAATAAATATTGTTTATCTTATTAAAAAAATATGAATAAAATTATTAATTAAAACCAATCAATGTAACAAAAAAAAATGGCTTGAGACGATTGACTCTAACTCGTGTTAGAAATAGTTTAGTAGAGATGCCCTCTCTAGTACGTAGTACATGGTAACTCAATGATTCCAAATAAAAAAATCTAAATCAAATTTAAACGATTTAATTATATTTTGACAATCAAATACACTGTTATAGTAACAAATACTAGGTATTGCTTATGTTAGGAATGTCCAGAATTTGTATTTCCTAATTTGTTATAAAATTTACATAAATGAATATATATAATGAATGTAAATGCATATGAGCGACGTGTGTTGCTTATAATCACGTGACACGTGTAATTGTAACATAAAAACAAACATATAATTAATTGTACTTAAAACGATGTATTGATGGTATATTTTTTTTTATAATACGCATCTGTACAATGTACGTATGATCTACAACTTAATTTAAAAAAAAAAATAATATAAAGTCTAATTGACTTCTACGTAGGGTACCTTTTGAATAATTTATCGTTTAGTTTTTAAAATATTTAAATACAATTTTGTTCGTTGAAACTTAAAACCAATTATAATCATTGCAACAAAATATGTAGAGTCGCGATTATTACTATTTTTTACAAGGGAACAATCTAAACACTTCTCTGAATATGATGTTCAGAGCAATTTTAAAAACCATAAACTGCTTCACAACAATAATAATTATAACTTCGAGTTTTAAAACGAAATGCCAAAAGCGCATCAAGTTTTCGAATGCAATTAATTCACAATATCCGAAGCGATCGGAAACTTTCTTTCTCAATTATACGTGCGAGCTTTACTAAGAACTAGCGGTCCGCCCCGGCTTCGCCCGTGGTACATATTTACGTTTTCTCTACATAAGAACCATCCTCGTACTTCAAGGAATATAATAGAAAAGAATTATCGAAATCGGTTCAGCCGTTCACACGTGATGCCGTGACAACGCGAAACGGGTGCGGACCCGCCGCCTTTTTATAGCTCCCGCCGCGAAGCGCGTCTATAGCGTATTTCATGTATAACTTTGGTGTTTCTACACCGATTTACATGATTCTTTTACTATAACCTGCCCAGGAGTATGAAGAATAATTGTGCCAAATTTCGTTAAAATCCGTCGTGTAGTTTTTGTTTCTATAACGAATATACAGACAGACAGACAGACAGACAGACAGACAGACAGACAGACAGACAAAAATTTTACTGATTGCATTTTTGGCATCAGTAGCGATCCCTTATCACCCCTTCATAGTTTTTTTTTAATATATTTCATGTACAGAATTGGCCTCTCTACAGATTTATTATAAGTATAGATTAAGTTTAGTTGGGCAAAGGGGCGGGCGGAGGCCTAGCTGCATGGGCAAGCGTAAGCCTTTTATAAGGTGAGCGAGACACGCGCGGCGCACACACGCTACAAGTCGCGGGCAGCGATAGGTTGTGCCGCAAAGAGGCACTACGATCGCTCGTGCCGAAACTCGACTCACGACTCATTTTCTTTGAAATTTCGTGTAATTGCAAAGAAAAAGTGACCGCGGCACATTGTGACTCTGAGTGCTTGTGAACTTTACATTTTCACATATCGAACGTGTTCACATTAGTGGAATGAAAATCAAATGTCTGAAAAAGTAAGGATTACATGAGCCTGGAAAAACTTAAGGCAAGTATAAACATTTTTTTTAACTACTCAATTTAATATGACCTGTAGATACGCTATAATACTTTTTATGAAAGATTTGTTTTAAATATAAATAACAAGAGTTAGGGGTGTACGAACTCTACACTGAATAAATCTAATTGTAATTGCATTGTATATAGGTGAGTTGCTAACTAGTAACTAGCTTATAACCTTTGTTTATCACTTGATAAAAAATATATGGAGGTAGTAATGCGACAATTGCTAGCATTAATTGTGGTTAATTCAATTGATTTTCTGAGAAACAAGATAATTTTCAGTGGTAAAGTTTTTATGAGAGTCAAGTAAGTACTTATAAGGAGGAAAATTTTGTTGTCTTTTAAAGTTATGTGCTATGTCTCTTAAGATTTGTCTCATAGATAAGTTGACTATGTTTAGTTTCTATTAGTATGTTGATCATGTAATTTTATAATGGTATCACTGGTCAGTCCCCTTATATACCTGAGTCGAATACATGATGCGATGTATCACCGTCACTAGATGAATTATTAACGAGCAAAATATAACTATTTCCTACAAGTCATATATTAAATCAAAGTTTCTATCCATGTAAATGTATTGTTCCACTCACGAATGGCCCAAGTATCTCTTGTAATGTTATCAGATAATTTTAGCGGATAAGGCATTATGTGTTATCTTATTGATAACAACTGATCTTGCCTTTCGTACACCCATGTAAGAAGAACGTCGTCAAAAATTCTATTCGACAATAATTTATTTCGAGTGTTATGACGAGTTAATTATTTTTTAACCAGGTAGTTAATTTCCTGTTTTTTTCTTTTTTTTTTTTTTTTTACACATTTATTCCCAAAAAATGATACAGTACATTAAATTACAGACAACACTTATAACTAAAAAAAAAAAGTATAACATTACATGTAGACGAAATAATATTATATTATATCTGTATCACCTCAGGGAAAGGGATTACTGACTCAGCATAAATGTTACAGCTGAGGCTGTTACGCTGTTATTCTGTCAGCACCTTATTAAATAAAGAGTCGAGTGACTGTAAAGAGTATTCTAATTTTAATGTAGCGATTACGGACTAAATTATGATATAAATTTATATATTATAAAGTATGAAAGTTTTGATGTCAAAAGTAAGTATGTACATAGTTTGCCAGTCAGAGAGGAAAATCGGCTGAGTGAGTTGAGAGGAAAACGAGATCAGCAATTAAAATGTGTAGAATTAAAATGAATGAGTGTAGAATTTATGAATTAATACCTACTGCTAGCACCAAGTAGAAGAAGTTAAAGATATCTATTTAAACACAACAGAAAAAATTATATATAGAAAATAGTTAAATTAGGGATAAGTGTTTATTAAATGGCCAATAGATTATAGCATTAACTAAATAATTATTAAGAACAGAAAAAAAAATGATAATAATGACAAAAGGTAGATACTTATGTAGACTGTTTCTGGATAATAAGAAAATAAGCTTTCAATTTCTTTTTAAAAGTGTCCCTTGATTGAGAATTTCGAATGGGAGGCGGGATATCGTTCCAGCATTTCGTAGCAAGAAATCTAAAACTTCCTCTAAAGGCAGCCGTTTTGTATTTAGGAACAGAAAAGATATTTGTGCATGACCTACATTCACTTGAAGCTTTGGAGGTCCGCCATATAAGTTTATCATACAAGTAAGAAGGTTGTTTAAATTTTAATACGTCAAAAAGGAGACTAGCAAAGTAAAGCTGTTGCCGGTTTTTCATGTTAAGTAGGTTATGCATGTTTAAGTATGGTGAAATATGTGTTCTTGGAGGGATCTGAAAGCAATATCTTGCACAAGCATTTTGCACTCTCTGTAGAAGACGTTGTGTTCTTTGAAGCAAACAAGGACCGTAAACTGCCAGAGCATAGTTTAATTTGGACAAGACCAGAGACTCACATAGACGAATGCGCATATCTTCACTTAAGAAATTACGAATTTTATATAAAACTTTAATACGATAAAAGCAATTTCGAGTAACGTTTAAGACATGGGCTTCAAATTTCAAATTATTATCCATTTCAATACCGAGGTTGCGCACCTGATTGACACATTCGAGAGGCTTAGAGATAACTTATTATCGATACAAACTTTAGGTTTTAACTGTGATAAACAATTGACCTGTTTTTTGGAACCAACGATCATGAATTTAGATTTTATCGGATTTAACACTAAAGAGTTATTATTAGACCAACATGAAATATTATTTAAATCCGAATTAAGTTTCGTGATAGTCTCATCAAAATTGTCCCTGCTGATAGGAATGAGAAGTTGTAGGTCATCGGCATATAAGTGAAATTGACAATGTTTAATTGAGTGTGTAATGTCTGCTGTGTACAATATAAACAGGATAGGCCCTAAAATACTACCTTGAGGTACTCCTCTGGTAACTTTCATAGATTTTGAAAGTATATTGTTGCCATTAGGATTACGTAAAAGAACTTGTTGAGTACGATTTTCCAAATAGCTTTTAAACCAGTCAATAGTATTCGAGTCAAATCCGTAGTACAATAGCTTAGCTAAAAGGAGGGAGATGTTAATACTGTCGAAAGCACGAGAGAAGTCCAAAAGAGTTAGGACAGTTCCAAAGCCTTTATCTTGAGATGCAAGAATTTTATCAATAACATTATGTGATGAGTCACTGGTATTAGATAAACGTTTTTACTTTTTAGTTATTAACCAGTTGTAAGCTTTAAAAATATTTATGTCAATATTATAATCTTATGGGAACTCCTTCCATATGAATCACGCTTGCCTCAATGACGTAAACGTAATGAGGAACAAACGTGAACAAAACCGCAAGGCACAAACAACTATATATTCAATATTATTATTACTTAACTAAATGTATTAAGTAAAACTAAAATATAAACACAATCTGACCGCTTTGATCTTTTTCGAGTCACCTTCGGTTTAACACATTCCATATCAAAAAATATTTTTTTTTTTTACTAAGAAAATTCGTATAAACGAATACACGAAACAACAAGTGAGGTTACAGATATAGCAACAGACAATAACAAAATACCATGAAAGTCATTTCGTTTCATTTAAATCTCTTAGCAATTCCTTACTTATTATTTCTAATATTTATTACACTGTATTGAGTGATGAGTCAAAGGTTGATACTTTTGCGATACAATTGAAAGGTTCCGCAACATAGAGAAAAAAATAGAGGTTCGAACAATATCAAAGTTGGTAGAGTCAATCAGATGAAAAACTAGCTAGATACCGCTGCCTCTAAAACAAAAATAGTTTATTCTGTACGTGAAAGAAAATATTGTATTCCTTATCTATATAAATTACAAACTAATTAAAAATTTTCTTGGTTAGTTCCCTCATCATCTTAGCGTAGATATGTCATTAATATTGCATCTAGTCTCCGGAAGAAGGAAGGTTTTCAGGGTCAGTACGATACATGTTTCTGCAAAAACATTTTACATACAATCACACACATTAAGCATACTAACAAATTATTTTACATAGCCATATACTGGAAGAAAATAAGCAATGAAAATTTGATATCGTTATGATTAATTTTCATGCCCTATCAATTTTCACTTCAAGTTTTGTGTCAAAGTAGCGTAATTGAAATCCATTGGGCGATTCAGGATTTGTATATGGTAACAGACAGACAGATATACAAAGAAACTAACTTGTATTAGTGAATAAGTTTGGGCAACTAGGTGTTTTTTCACTGGTTAATTAAAACTGCAAGTTTTAAGTAGGATCCTTTTCTAGTATTATTATTTATTACTATTTTTAGAGATAAGTGGAAGATATGTAACAATTTTTGTAACATTATATGATGAACTATCGATGAAATTAAGTTCTACTTATTATTTTTAAATCATATAATTTTAATGATGACATAAGATATGCATTTTTGCATTTTACGACAGAAATACTTAAAAATATATTTATATACATACCGATGTAGGCACAGGATGTAGGTATGCGTAAATCATATAATATGGTAAAATATTCCATGAATATTTGTAAAGTCAACTAACTTATATTTTTAGTTGACCATCATATTTTGTGTTGATTTATTAGTACATAATATTATATAATTGAAATTAAAATTCTCGTTTTCCTTAATAAGTACCTAAAGGTTACAGCGAAATTATGATCTGTTAGATCAGCGTTTCTTACTATAAGATCAAATGAAATGTTACGCACGACTGGTTATTCAATTAACTGTGTGACCTCTGTCAATCACTTTTACAGAATAGTAGAAATAAGTACCAAGAATGGGATAAATGACACTCTAGGATCAACAATTATCACAAGTTTTTAATAACAGCATAAAATCTGTTTTCGACCTTCTAATGTTTATTTTTAATTGGTTCGACTGATGACCGGTTTTGTTACGGATGCCTTATGTACATTCCGTCACTTATTTACCTCTATTTAATAAATTATAATTATATTTGACTTATAAATAATTATTGGAAACAGATATGACCTTACGCTGCTTTATCCAAGTTATTGCCAATTCGCTTATTCTCTTCGGTCAGATTGATTATATGCTGATCAGTTGAATTTCACAAAATAATTAGATTTAAATAGATTTTCGGTGCCAAGATTATTAATGCATCGTAGTAAACTGTATAAAAAGGTTTCGGTAAATGAAGTTAGGTAAGATTTGAACCCAATGTCGGAGAAACCTCCATCGACACGCTTCAGAGAGCGGAAAATTGCTACCGACACCTTTTGCGAGTTTTAAAGCCCACTTAAGTTCTTTAATATTCATATTGACGCTATATGCTCATGTGCGTACATGATGGTAGAGCTTAAATATATAGGAATGTGAATAGCAACTACATTCGAAAGAAAAATCATACAATCTTATGCATGTAATTTAAATGTGTATAAAGTAAATGTTGTTTTGAAAATATATTAGATTACTTTAGCCTATATTATTTCCAATCAAACGTTTATTAATTGCTTGGAGTTTAGCTCAAAGAACATTTCTGCAAATCTGAATCTTTTAAAGTTATATTAAAGGTAATTGAAAGACTTTATCCACGCAATAACAATTGTCAATAAATACACCAGAATAGAAGCGAGGTCTGTAAGATGTGGGGACTCTTCTTGACATTAAGATTACAATTTACAACCTATTGAAGAACTGTTTTCATTCTTGCTATCTATTGTTTGCGGAGCACTAAACGATTAGTGCGTAACCATTTATCTTTTATATTGATAAGTGGTCGGCGATAAGTGTGTTGTAAATCTGGGTCAACTTTGCTAACGCATTCTTTTTAATAGAATCTTTTGAGATAATGAAAATGTATGCTCACATATTCATTCTATGTCTATTTGCGTTCATATAGATGTGAGGGGTCACTCGTATTGTTTACATATTAAATAAGTAATATATACTATGACTCATGCAGATATGACGATTGACGTGTCAAGATTTTGTGTCGTTGTTAAACTGTTTGTATGATAAAACCGACATTTTAAATATAATTAATTATTATTTGTTACAGATATCAAATCTTCGTGGCATTAAACATATCAGAAGATTAAGAATTAAGTTCGAAACTAACGAAAAATATTTGTAACCGTGCAGGTTAAGACATATTTTTGATAAAACAAATTATGTGTTATCGTGATTTATAGACGAAATATATATTAATATTGTAAGTTAGTAACAAATGAGTATATTAAGTAGTACAAGAGAAAGAATAGTATCAACAAACATGGCGTCGATTAGTTTGAGAAGTAGTTTAAGGATATTATGGACGACGGTGGCAGCCCTGATCTTCCTCACGAGGACTAGTGCAGCACCGGCCTTCGGAGGAACAGATAAAGCCATGGTGAGTTTTGTTACTTTTATCATCAATGACTCATATAATTACGTTCTCTCAGCATGTTATTAATAAATTCGCATGCTCTAACATAGAAGCTATACAGCATATCTTCATATCATAAAATAAAAATAATTCATTAATATTAATGCTTCCTAACCGGAATTTGTGATATACCGCTATCAGGATATATACGGATCAGGAATACCACAATAATCATGGGTAAATCCTGCATACGTATATACCAAAATAAATTAAACATTATTTTGATATATATTTTATATAAATATTGAAGCTATTTAATACGAATGACTAATAGTAAGTTCCGTTAAATAAATACCGATACATATCATTAATCTTGTAAATCGGAAATGATCTCGCATTAGGTCGACAGGTGACTCACGGTTTCAAATAATTCATCATCGGCGCCTTGAATTAAAAACTCAATCTGTAGTAAACTCACTCACGGTCGTAGTATTCATTCATAATAAACCACCCGGATACAAAAGCGCTCATTTCACGTTGATTCAAACTTGATTCCTTACATTTACTTTAGCATCGTAATATGTGAATCACCAATGAACATATATGCTCTTATTGATACCTACCACTTTATTGGTAATTCAACTTAACGACATTGTGTCATTTGTTTAGTATTCATTAATGATACGTTGTTTGTGAATGAATCAGTAAAGGATATTTTTAATTATTAGTATAGAACTTTTTTGTTGTGTTCCACCAGAGTACTGCTCATTGCTCCGAGTTATTAATTAAACCTATAAAAAGTAAAAACACATCAAATTAAATATTCCTTACTGCTTTTCATTAGTTAGAAGATCACAGACGCGTAAAGGTACTTCTAGAGGTTTAAAATATTTTATCATGTCTTCATCGCATTACAAGAATAACCGTATCATGAGTGTTTACGTGCTACCTACCATTTAAAACAATAACACCATATCTATAGAACTATAAAAACATATCAGTGGAAGGAAAGATTACATAAAAATGATATGAGCGCCGAGCGGTCACCGTACCGTGAGTCAGGGAGTAGGACGTTCAGGCTTGAGGAGGAAACGGTAATAAAGTTATAAGTATATGTTTCTTAGAAACAGTCGAACGCATTGTGAGTCATGAAACCAGTCTCACAGGCCGCAGCCCGCAGCTCGCCTGCCGCCAAGTTCTAGGTCATAGTGCACCGACATAATATCTTGTATTGTGTTTCATATGGTCCCATATTATTGAAGAAGACTTTTAACCCGAGGGTTTTTAACTGTTAAACTGTTTAAATGATCAAAATAATTATGAATTGATTGAAACCTTGTATTAAAAAGCTGAAAAAGGTTTAATATCTTGTGCGTAATTACTATGTAAAATAATATCTTCTTTATTAAACTGATGTAGATAAAACGAAAAAAGGATATAGAATATTAAAGATCAATTTTATTTAAATATGTAGTAATTTATTGATAAAACTTTCACTCGCCCACATTCAAAAGCCGTGCTGACCGACATACTTTGTTAAATAATATCGTTGAGGCGCTTTACATGTTTCGGAATGTTTTTACTTTTAAATAATTTCTTAAATGTAACAATTGAATTTATATAAAAGTAATCTATAGTCAGGTAACATAACCAATGTTTCATTTACACACAATTTTCTAAATCTGATACCTAAAAGATGTCAAGGCTTCATGGCCCTGCTATTGCTGTTAAATTGATTATAATCTGACTTTTCATAGAAAAATTATTGTGACAGTCTACAATAATAATTATTAGATACAAATTGAAGTTACACGATCTACGAAACGCAAATAACGCAATTAATCATATTTTTTGTTAAAAAATTTCAAATAAGCAAAAAGCTTCAAGGAATTTGCTTAAAATATAAGATTTTATGTAAATAAAATCGATGTTAATATAAAATAACCATAATATATCGCAAGAACGTGAGCAGTTTTTGGAACGAAGATGCAATCCTTTATAAACAAGGATTCTAAAACAAAATTTTTATATCAACACAATAGCAATAAAATAAAATATATATAACGTTATCTAAAACTAATATGTTGCGTGTGGATTTAATTTGATTATTTTCTTTAACGCTCAACGTTTGTTTTGTTTATTTAATTGTTGACTTCAGAAGGTGTCCATGGAAAAGGCTTTAATACAACTTTCCCAAAAGTAAGATTAAAACTAGAAAGAACTTCTATAGTAAAAGTTCAATGAAATCTAAACCAACCTGAAAAAGCTTTGAATAAAAAAGTATTGAAATACAAAATCGTTACTAGGATACGCGTCAACGCCCACAAGTGTCGTGAGCCTCACATCGGTGTAAGTCACGAAAGCATTCCCGCAACCAGGCTTTAGCTCAAACCAAAGGGATAGTAGGATTCAAAATTTATAGGTCATTGTCCTACAGTCACGTGACTGCAGTGTCATCTACCTCTGTCCACAACTACCGTGCTATTTCCTGCAATTCAATAGGTACTGTTATGAATAAGCACCCTTATATAGGGGGTCATTCTACCACTAAATACCTACAGAGAACAATGCCCCAGCAGAAAGTGCCAAGAACCTGTGCCGTTCTTTGTTTTTAACGTTTCGCACATGAGTTCGATTAATGCGATATAAAAATTCGACGCATGTGCCACCGAGCGGACATCTCTCGTAAAATTTCCTACGCGGGTTAGAACAATGAACTTTAAAAGCATTTGGCATAAATAGCATGTGTAACTTTTGTTTAAAGGAGAATTTGTAAGTCCGAGACCATTGTCTTCTATTTTTTACCTCTATGATGAACATTACACCGATCGCATACCAAACTGGCTATATCGTCCGCCGCCCCTTTGATATGCTTTTAGGGAAACCTAATCGTATCTTAAAATCATACTAAACCCTGTCATGGCAAAAGATAAACGGGTCTAAAAAACAACATTGTACAACAAGTCTGCAACTCTAGTCACGATCTGTGCTCCTGGGAAGCGAATTATTTTTGAGAATCGCGAAGAATATTTAGATAACGTCATGAGAACGGTTAATGTTTGATTGTGACAATGCTTTTGTTTCTGAGAAAATTAAAAACAGAGATTTTACAGAATTTAGTTTTTCCTGCAGCAATACGTAGTATTGAAACGTGCACGGTTGAGGAAATTTTTAAACGTATTTGGTTTAAGGGAATCGATCATTGAACTCGCGGGTTATTCATAAAGAAAAAACCTTTATCTGACGGAGCAGACGGTAAACAGACGGCTCCGTGAGTAATATGATTGCTGCGGTTTGGGATGTTATGAAGTGTGGCGATGGTAGCGAGTGGTGATTCTCGTCACGCGCGCAGGAAGCGCCGCCGACCTTCAGCACGCGCTCCACGGCCGCTCTTGTCCTGATCACATCTCATTGTTCGCATCTTCCGTCATATATACGCTTTACATATTCCTATCGATTCAATAATAATTTAAAAAATATGTGTATACAAAAAAACGACAACATAAAATAAATATAAGAGCAAAAGAAACAAGTACAGAAAGCGGTCTTATCGCTTAAATCGCTTTTTCCAGACAATCACAGAGCAAAGGGAAGCTGCAAAGAAATTGAGTAAGTGTGCACAAAAAACAATTTTTAAGCAGTGTTTAGGAATGTAAGTAAATCCAATGCAATTGCATGATGAAATATACTCTACTTTGCGATATAATTGATGAAAAAGATACAGTTACACAGTTTGTTTAAATATAGAGTCAATAAAATAAACCAACGTATAAATAAAGTATACCACTTAGGAATAAACAGTAAAGTCATACCTGTATTTTAAAATTCATCACCACGCCCAAACATGAATAGATCCACGAATTATGTTCATAGGCAAAAAGGCATATTCACTTTGTTGAAATTAACATAAAAATCCCATTTCCACGTGTAAACAGCAAATGATTGGCGGCAATCTACGGACCAGAATTGATTATATCTTAGCTATTTAAACGCGTGATAAACGTGAGGACGGCAGACAAAGGGCACAAATGGGGGAAAAAATAGAATGAAGGTTTACACGCAATATGTTCTATTTTAACGTTTTGTCAATCACTTACAATTATCAGTTATTACAGTTGCAATTTATTGTAGTGAGTAATAGGTAGAGCAATTTTTATTAATTTCTAAGTTTTATTTCGTTTTTGTCTACTTGTATACGTAGTATATTATTATAAGTCTGTGCTACTACTTTTATATTGTGTGTATATTAAAACATAATAATTTACTTTAATAACGATAATGTTATTAAAATACATTTTCTCTTTCATAAAGTTACGACTTTTAAACATAGAGCCACGGAGCTTTTAGATAACGTTATGGATATTTCTGTGTTGATATAAAAATTTCTTGATTCGGGATAAAATACCGACTCGAAACTTACGACGTTTAATAAATTACACTCAATATTTTTATTCTTTACAATGGTGTTAGTATTATTGTTTATAACATATTGCACCTACATTCCAAAAGCCATTCACGTACTTACAAACTTACAATGTTTTCGGTAATTAATTATTATTAGAGAATATATTATCACATCGAGAATATTTAAAAATTAAATAAGCAGAATCAAAAGAACAGAATCTTTTAGAAGAAATAACAACAGACAAATGATTTAAACTTAAGCATAAATAATTATTTATTACATAGTTAATAGCGTTTTTCTCTCATCAGCTCAATCAGAATTATTATTGTTAATCATAATAGATAATCTTTGTAATCCGCAATTCACAATATCTGTATGTTTCCCATAATTACGCAATTTGCTAGGTGTAATTAAAAATGAATTTATTCATAAACATTTCTCGCTATTGGAATTTTACATATATGTACTTATATGCTTTTTAATGGCCAGAATATTTGCGCAGTTTCATAATAAGAATAATATAATCGTAAATTATTGATAATTGTATCAGATGTGTGAACCAATTACGCTCTATAGATACATTATGGAGACCACGAGTAGGTTTTTGCGTATCGAAATATCATTAGACCCAAAGAGCACGTGTATTTATCCCCTACACGAGTCGTATAATAACATTTTCGCGTTATTATGTATAATTTATGTACGTTTATGCCATAGTACGTTGCACTAGTAGCATTCGTTATTAACTGTCTACAACAAAGGCCGTAAAAATTATGTACGTACATATTGTGTATAAAGTCAATACAATATTTGTATTTTTGGATTGCATCTTTCTTAGCATGTTGTTTAATTAACAATTAGGCAACATTACATTGTATTGTATGATTATAAATTACTATTACCTTACTAGATAAAGAAAATTACTGATATGGTTTTTTGTATATGCACTTTATGTTACTAAAACAATATATTATACGACGGAGACTGGGTCAGACTGTTTTAATCATTATTTCAAAAACTTTGTTGAAATAACAGATGTTAAATGTCGCGTAGGAGTTGTGTACGTTTAATATTTTTAGTTTTTACTAACTTATATAGAAATGAAAGTCCGAAATTGGAACGATTACATTGAAATTAATTATACAGTTTCAATTCAATTGCGCACTATTTACTTATTAATATAATTGGGAAGAATTAATAACATACACGTGTAATATAGACAGCTCTATTAAGCTATCAGAGCCATCCTTAAGATGCTTCCTGGAACAAATAGCGACTCATCATATAGAAATTTGTATCAACACCCAATAAGGGTTCCCACTAACCTTGTTATTATCAGCCTGATAATGAAAGAATGTCAACACTATACGATATTATTTTATCAATACGTCACGTACGATAGTCAAAAATTAACCTGCTGCTTAATAGACTACAAATTTTAAAAATATTTAATTAATTTTCAAAAAATTGAGTGAAGCTGAAATTTAATGTTCTTTAGCATCATAAACATATCTCATAACCTGTTTTATAAACCAAAAACTAAATTTTAATTTTAATACCATTTTAGAATACTTACTTATTGAGATTTATATTTTGCTCTAGACTCTAGAGTTTCTTTTTATAAAATAAACACATGTTTCATGAATATTCTTCGTCATTATAGACCCGCATGCGCTAATGTTTAGAGCTAAACAATGTATAGCATAGAAATGCATGCAATGTGGTGTAATAATACTCATTTGTTATAACTACTTAATCTATAGGTACTAATATTAGGAAGCTGAAGAGTTTGTTTGAACGCGCTAATCTCAGGAACTATTGGTCCGATTTAAAAAATTCTTTCGGAGTTAGATAGCCGATTTATCGAGAAAGGTTATAGGCTATAATATTATATCATCACGCTAAGACCAACAGGAGCGTAGCAGTGCGGGTAAAACCGCGGGGCACAGCTAGTTATTAATCT
This sequence comes from Colias behrii, assembly GCA_029959065.1. NCBI lineage: Eukaryota > Metazoa > Arthropoda > Insecta > Lepidoptera > Pieridae > Colias > Colias behrii. The sequence goes on from JARWMC010000002.1 coordinate 5,180,423, forward strand.
TTCAATGATTTTCACCAGGAACTTACAAAACATCTCTACAAAGATACAAAGACAATGCAATAAAAATAGAAGACGTTTGTATTCAATATTTTCAAATAGTGCATTGCAATAAATAATAATTATAGCTTCGAGTGCCCTTGAAAACAAACAATGACTGCGTTGTGAGTATATAACTAGGTGGAAAGGTATGAAGGTAGACAGTGATTAAGCAACTTACGCATAGAGTAAACAAAAGGACTGGCCGGAAGTCATTTTTCCGGTAGGTTTTTCACCTTTTTATATCCAACCTCAGTTTAATTAAAGGTGACATCTCCTACGTATTACTTTTTTTATTGATTTTTTCTTAATGCCAATAATAGGCCAGTGTCAAGTTACATGTAAAAGTTTAAAGGTTATGGCACAATCAAATTTTAATTTGTCATTTCTGTACATGCTTTATTACTTCGAAGGCTTAATTTTTATCTTTTCATTTCGGACTTTCTGTTTTATACAAAAGCAACATAGGACTTTAAACTTTTTAAAATTTTAAATTATATTCATTTCAATTTACATTTTAATGAGTGTAATAAGAACGAGTAAATAGGTAGGTTGGGAAATAAAATATAGAATAATAAAACAAGAAATATAAAACGAACGTGTTGATCTTTGAACTACAGTCTATTATCACAGGTACCACAACTATTACACATCCGACATCACCAACAAAGTGCCTGTCGACTAGACATCATATTTGCATTTAACTCGACACATTTTCCGTTTGAAAGTGACCTTAACAGTGACAATCGAAGCAGCGTGTTTCCGAATCACATAAACATACATGTTACCGGCCCCAGACTCCGACCGTTACCGAGGCACACTGACCCCGATACGCTTGTACAAATTTATTAACCCGTCGACAAATACTTTTACATTATCCTCACACTGCGATAATAGGATTTACTGTTATAGTTATTTTGAATACCGCCTACGTGACATGAAATCGACATTGAACAAGAATCAATTCGCACTTCGTTTTCGACTTAACGGTTGAAAGGATAAGCAGAATAATGTTAACGCTGTCAGCGGAATTTGATCGGTTTGAGAGGCATCACTCTCGAGGTTAATGCACTTTTTAGAAATGAGCGAATCTGATTCAGTTATCTTTACAACATTCTATGACGCTACTTAGATTAAATATTTAATTAAACTCAATTTTCAGAGTTGGATAAGAATGTATATGCAACTACTTATATAAATAAAACGTTAGTTGCTAATATTATCGATTTTATTATACCTTGTAACGTATCTTTCAATTTTGACGTAACCGAATACCGTAAGCCTAAAGGTGAAGAGTCGAAAAATAAATTCAGTGGTGCATTCGTATGTTGCATCAAATCAGAACCTGACAATACTCCAACTATATTATGAAGTCAACGATCGTCACATAGGGCAAGTACCTGGACGAAGGCGAAATCGAGCCATACCAAAACAATCACTAACTGTTTACTAAGAATTAAATGGAGATAACTTTGTTTTTGACTTGCACTCTTGTCGTTATTTGATTTGCAAATAAAACACGGCTAATTATAATTGAATAAACAAACGTTTATTCACATTAAGGCTTCTTGAATGTTTCCTGGAGATTTTTGAATCGATTTAAATTACGTCCTTTTAGAAGACACATAGACTTTGTAGTCAATGATATTTATTAGAAAATTAGAAGCAATATAAGGGATAATATTACTGTGTAGCAATCAGCTCAATTACCCATTATGCTATATTCTCGGGAAATAATAGTGACCCAGTATATTTTCCATCAGACCTTATGGTACTGCGTCGTCATTAAAGAAATATCGTATGTTTTATAGTTCCAAAGAATTTTGTAAAAACGAAAGCTCTACCAGGCCGTGCTTTTTAAATGCACGCACTATTCAATGGCATACATTTTCCTGTTAAAAAACGATCACAAATGAACATTTGTTGCGCTCATTTGCCGCCTCAGCACGTAGTATGCAACGATTGTTGTTAAGGAAAAACAATAAGTGTGCGGGGGTATTGACTGCAGACATTGTTAATAGTATTCCCTCAGCTAAGATGAACAAAGACGTGCGCGGTGCCAGTCGGAGATGCGTGGCCATACATTGCGATGCGTCGCACGCGCCGACTGCCAAGGTTGCTGTAGTGTAAACCGACGCTGCATGCTTGCGGTTGCTGTACATAAGATCTGAGAACAACCGTGTCGTTCACATCGTATTTATACAAACTCAAACAAACTAAATAAGGGATGCTCATGAGCTGCCGTATGTAAATAAGTTGAAACCCAGTATCTCGGGAATCGATATGATTGTTTCTCGTGACTATACCCTTTTACCTACAAATCAATCAATCAATGTAAAGCTCTAAAAATTCCGTTCAAAATCTAAGCTAACGTTTCCAAATTCCGTGGATCTTTAATAAAGCTGAATAAAAAAGTCAATTTTTTGGCATAGCACCGGAATTATCGCTTTGGTGGTCTTATATTTAGCAATTTTCACTGTTTACTTTCTTATCAAATGAGTAGATAATAAACAATGAGGGATAACCTTGCGTACGCGCACGATTTACCAGATAAAAACTGAGAAAGTACCTACTTTGTGATGTCATGGTGTATGCACCTACTTATGAACACCAGATAACATGTATGAAATTTATAATTATTAACTGGAAGATATGGCAAAAATAATCGACCTAGAGGCTAGAGTTTAATAAAGAAATACTCGTATATATACTTATAACACTAAAAGCTAAACTTTTAATCATTTTTACAAAACAAAGGTAGTTTGACCATAATTATGGTACGTTTAAAGCGATATACCTACAATAGGAAGTATTACTCATTTGATGATAGGTATGTTTTTCTCCACTGGCAACACTTATTCATCATGGTAATTTGTTTGTTGGCATGGACGTTACCGTCATAAAAGCAAATAATAAATTACTACTTAATAGTGGAAACATGTAAATATGAATATTAAATTACAATTTTCTCTGAACGTTATGTTTCCATTTTATTGCACAAAACGTAGTAATCCCTTACATTCTATAACACAAACATCTATCAACTAACGCATGATATCGATCTTCCATTATTATGTTCTTTTCTGGCTGTATCGTCTTCTGCCTACTAATTTTCTTACCATAAGCATGCTCATGTCATTAACAAAGGTCCATATCCGCTATGGATACGGCAGTCTAATTATGATTCGCACTTCCAGATGTATCTAGCTCAATACGGCTACCTGAACCCTTCAGTAAGGAACCCCTCTAGCGGACATATCATGGATGAAGGCTCATGGCGGAAGGCGATTGCGGAATTCCAGAGCTTTGCTGGATTAAATACTACAGGTAACAGTCTTATATTTGTCGAGTGAATGGTGAAAAGAAGAATAATATAAAAGAGGTATAGTGTCTTTTCGGGATAAATGGAAACTTTTAATGTATAGATGTAAGTAGGTACGAGTATGGATAAATAATTTATTGCAACGTCTCAATTGTGTCGTAGATAAATAAATAAACATAAACAATAATGACACCCAAACAGGTTACCCATGGATGATCATTAACATTAAATGAATACAAATAAATATCCTGCTCCACGACAGTCAATTAATTCAGATAATTTAAATTTCAATAATGTAAACTTCAGTGGGCAACAGCTGTATGGTAACTAGCGCATCTGTATGCGTGACCATACAATGAACGTTCGTCGAATTGCTGGTTTGACGTAATTAGTGTAATAGTAACCCATAACCGTTTCTGAGTGACCTTGCTGGACGCTGGGTGTACTGAATCACACTTATTTTAAACATAAATACTTTAGTATCAAATGTACATTAGTTTTTATCTCTGATTTGTGGTAGAGTATAAATTTCTGTAAATAAGTTGTAGGTACTGTTACTAGTAAGAACTGTTGATCACTGTTCTGTGCAATGGAATATAAGCAATACTCTTATCGACATTATTTAACCAAATTTATATTTTGCCTTTTTGCCGGCAAGTCTCCCCGCATATATTCGAAATTTTGGATCTCTATCTTTTTCAATACTACGATAACTCGCCGCTTAATAAAAAATAGATAAAGCCCTATGCCTTTAAAAATAGCAATTTATCCAATATCACGAGTCATGACATGAGTAGCAGATGCAATTGACATTGACAATGCAATTACCGTCAATGAAATCATGGTTGGCAGGAGACCACTGAAATACCATACCATTACGTGGTTAGAACTTTAATTTCACTAGTACGTGTCTTGACACAGAAGTAGCTAGCTGGCTATTGTATGAAGTTCATTGTTATCTGAATAAATATATACATAGTTAAGATCATGGTTATATTATTATCGTTATATGTGTGGAAAAACAATTGTAACATTATTTCAGAGCTTTTGAAGAACTTATTAGGTTTTAATTGTAATTCAATTAGATGCGACGTAACAACATAGAGGTAATAAATTTAACGCATTGTAGCCAAGCAGAAATATTAATTGTTTTTAAATAATACGTACATTGATAAATTATATATCATTTTATTATTGATGTAGTTTTGCTCACGTGTTCATATGTATTAGGATCACAGAGTAGGATTATGTAACGACTCTACTACATAATTAGCTCTTATTAAGATACTTGTTTTTATAGAAAAAAATCTAAAAGTGAGACCTTACTACACGTTTAAAAAAACACTGGGTTTTCATTAAAAAAGGGATGTTGAACTTTGTTTTGTGTAATGACATAAAATTAAAAAAAGTCGTAGTTATAATTTTATTGTCTATTATACGTTTGTACGTGTGTAAAGGTGTTTATGTCGTTGATTTCCGTTTGCGTTTTTATGTATGATTGTGTAATTGCTTCCTGGTCATCACAATCAGGTGTTAAAATTTAAAAAATCTCAATAAAACACACGTTCTTTTATAAGACAAAGGGCTATATACAATGAACATACTTTATTTGTATTATTCTTAGAAGTACTTCGCAACAATTCGTAATTAATTCTTTTGTCTCTCATTTTCCTCATTATCGGTGAATATATTGACTACATATTAATTAATGTTTTTTATTGTTGCATTTTATCGTGAATTTTTGTTTAAAGTTTTTTCTTTTATAGGTGAATTAGACGAAGAGACGATTAGCGTGATGTCACTGCCGCGGTGTGGTGTTCGCGACAAAGTTGGTTTTGGAGAAAGTCGTGCCAAACGTTACGCGCTTCAGGGTGAGTTATACCTTCAAATTCAAATGAAAGTTATACAATCTAATGAAATTTATACAACATAGCCCAATATATTATCATTTAAAATTACTTAAAAAACCGTATAACTTGTGCCTTTGAAACTACAAACGTCGTATAACTTGATAGAGATGATTATGTTGAATTTACTATTTATTATATATCTTCTATTTATTGGACTATATACTACCGCTACGTCTTAATTATTGCGCCTTATTGATGTAAACCTTATTCCATTTCTAGGCTCAAGATGGCGCGTCAAGAATCTAACATACAAGATCTCAAAATACCCATCGAGACTGAACCGCGCTGAAGTGGATGCTGAGCTTGCCAAGGCCTTCAATGTATGGTCCGACTACACCGACCTCACCTTCACGCAGAAACGGTCAGGGCAGGTCCACATTGAAATCAGGTAAGCGAGATTTAAGGTATCTGTTCTGTTAATTGTGAGTTATTGAAGCATATGGAATGCATCTGAAATTACTACACACTATGTTTTAGTGTAATATTGATGAATATATCTACTAAATATTATGTATAGTATAGGTACACCCGACTTTTTCAAATCAATACATATATACAAGGTGTCCAAAAAGAGTATCGGGTATTTGTTAGTTAAATAAAACAAAAACTACTTGAAATAAACAAACATGTTTATTGTTTTTTATTAGACTATAAAATGGAAATTTATTTGGAAAATATGATGTTATCCAAATGGTGACCGTTGCGCTGCTGGCACTCTTCTAATCGGGAACGGAGATTAGCAATAACACGCTGACACAAAGCTCTCGATATTGCTGCCATTTCTGACCTGATGTTTTGCTTCAATTGGGTTAAGTTCCTCGGGTTATCCTCGTAGACCTTACTTTTAAGGTATCCCCATACAAAATAGTCGAGTGGGCTTAAGTCGGGGCTTCTGGGGGGCCAGTTGATGTTACCCCTACGCGAAATGACCTTATTAGGGAATAATTCGTTTACAGCTTCCATTGCTTGATTAGATGTATGGCAAGTGGCCCCATCTTGTTGGAACCACGTTCTTGAATTGAAGCCCTGAAACTCCTGTAACTGTGGACCCAAAAAATTTCGCAGCATATCACAATAACGGTCACTATTCACGTTGAGTGGCCGGCCTCGTCGATCTTCATGAAAATAAGGACCGATTATGCCTCTGGCAGACATTGCGGCCCAAACAACGACCTTTGGACTGTGCAGAGGTCGTTCATGCTTTCGTCTCGGATTCTCCTCTGCCCAGTATCGACAATTTTGTTTGTTCACATGACCATTCAGATGAAAGTTTGCTTCGTCACTGAACAGTATGTTTTCGAAATTGTTGAATTTTCGCAGCATTTCGTTCGCAAAATTAAATCGATTAGCATAGTCTGTATCCTTCAATTCTTGAACCAATTGAATTTTGTATGCCTTTAAATGCAAATCTTTTTTTAAAATCAAATGCAAGGATGATTTTTTAATGTTCAGTGATTGGCTTCGCTTTCGGATGGATAAAGACGGATTTTGACGAACTGACGCCTCCACTTCTCTAATTGTTTCCTCGTTACGGACTGAACGGGGGCGACCCGAGTGTTGAATTTTCACCGTCGCACCTGTATTCTCGAACATCTGGATCCATTTTCTAATGCTATCGTCACTTGGTGCATGGCGTGTACGATGTTCCGTACGATACAAACGTTGAGCAGCCACTATTGAATCACCGTTACGATAATACGCGCGTACGCAAGAAGCGCGATGCGTCCCCGGGTACCGCTCCATTGTGACTAAAACTCCACAAAATGGCGGATCCAACGATACCCGCCCCACTCCCCTCCGTCGCTTCGTTTCAATGGTAGCGTGAAAACAAATACCCGATACTCTTTTTGGACACCTTGTAGTATGCATATGAGTTTATTAGTAAAGAAATTAGTACCACTATCTCTATTGTAAAAATCTAACGTTTTGACTGTAGTATGTACCTAGGTAGTATAGAAAATAATCGATCTTGGCGTGAATGATTAATCGCTTTATTTGTTTTATTGTTCAGGTGTAAATGACCTAATAATATTACATTTAACGGTGTAACTGCTACACTTATAGTCTCCAGATAAAGTCTTTGTGCGGACTAAACGTCAACGATAACATTCTCATATCTTCAAAATTTCACTTCAATACGCTGGAATGTTTCCAGCGTATTGAAGTGAAATTTTTTGAGGAAAGCTATGTTCCATGTTGGTCAATAGGTAATAGAAAACCTGATTACATTAAGTTTTAAATTAAATAAAAGTGATAATACCGCAGAGACATTGTCCAACACGCAATACAAGCAATTCAGTATTATCCGTCATATAATCGAAATATTTGAGTACAGTTTGGACACAATGGTGATCACTGATCAGTGTTGTGGAACTGAACACAAATTGCTGGCATTGACTGTCATTCGCCTATTTGTATGACAACTCACGTAGTATCAAATCTGCATTACGACTGCTATCGTAAATTGTTACCGTGCAACTGCTTTGTAGCTTGTAATAAATAGAATGGGACTGAAATCGATTGAACAATATTTTTCAATGATTGCAATTATTGGAATGATTTAAGACCTAGTAATTGTTTTATCTTTATCTCTTTTAAATGGTCAATTATTACTTAATTTACAGTTTCGTAATAAAACGCAGGTAAATAAATTTAATTACAGTTATGCATTATTATCTGAAACTGTTTAAAATTGTCATCGAAGTATATATTACAATATTTTACAATGTAAAATTAATTCATACAGGTTTGAAAAGGGAGAACACGGTGATGGTGATCCTTTCGACGGACCTGGAGGCACCCTGGCCCACGCCTATTTCCCTGTAAGTAATACCGCTTTCAAACAACAATATTACTCCAAATTTCCTTAGTTTAATGATACCTGAAAATAAGGGTATTGTCATTTGTATACCTCGTTATTCAACAAAATCCACTTAATTATGATTTAAACCGCAAAACAGTCCCCTCTTTTGTATCGAATATATTATTCATTTCCATGGCAGCATAAAGCAAACATAAAACGATGCGTGAAGACGGCTTTCCAAATAATGGTATACAAAAAAATATTTGCCCACGGATGTAGCACATTACCACAATATAGAGAATAACATTTTGAAATGAGATGTTATCTTAATTTATTTTAATAACTTTTATTTGAATGTAAAACTCACAATATACGTATTAACCTGTCATTTTACATTAATTTTGATGATTTAAACATTTCCTTGATGTAAATGTTATATAGTTTCAACACCGTTTGTTTCTAAAATTGCTTTCTACGGGAAATACGTTTTAAATTCAAACGTGCAACGAGCTTTCGCTGATAACGTATAATCGATAAAGCATTACTGCCTGACGGTTTTTTTATTCTAAAGTAACGTATTCAATGTTTTTTCATTATTTAACCAGGTTTATGGAGGTGACGCCCACTTTGACGACGCTGAAATGTGGTCCATCAATTCAAGACGTGGCACCAATCTTTTCCAAGTAAGATCATATTCATTCTTAATTTTTTTACTTCATTTTTAATGCAAATTTGGAAAACAAAAGATTTGGACCATATGCATCAAATTCTTATAAATGTTTTCAGGTAGCTGCTCACGAATTCGGCCATTCGTTAGGTTTGTCTCACAGTGACGTCAGATCAGCCCTTATGGCTCCCTTCTATAGAGGATACGACCCAGCTTTCCAACTAGACCAAGATGACATTCAGGGTATTCAGGTAAGCTTTGTGTTTATTTAAATGATAGTACAATAAGTCAGTTCAAACAAAGTTATTGTTAGAAAAGATCTTTTTATTGGATAATACATAAAATACAGTACATAAATGACAATTACAATGATATATTTGAGCAATATCCTATTCTGTATGAAAGGACCAATAATCGTTTTGAACTATACAAAGCAATATAATCATTTTACTATTCTGTTTTCAGGCATTATATGGACACAAAACACAACTCGATATCGGTGGTAGTATAGCGCCGAACCCCACAATACCACGCGTCACCACACAACAGCCAGCTTCCGAAGATCCCACGCTGTGCTCTGATCCCAAAATCGACACAATCTTTAACTCTGCTGATGGTGCTACTTTTGTTTTCAAAGGTATGGCATATTAAAACCATGTAACTTTAATATTTTTTCATACAAGCATTTAATGGTATAAATTATTGTTTTATGCTATAAAATTGATTTTCAGCACGTTATTTATTAAAAACATATAAAACGATTAATGCTACATGAATGCCGACACATTAAATATTGACTGTCATTGCGGAGCTAGTAAAGGCCATCAATCATGTCAGCGTTGTATGCGTCAAGTAAAATATTATACCCTCTCGATTATTAATTTTATCTATATTTTTATAACCCTCTAGTCTAAACGTGGTCCTGAATTTATTTATATACTAATTCTAGGAGAGCATTACTGGAAGCTGACAGAAAATGGCGTAGCAGCTGGATACCCTCGTCTCATCGCCAGATCCTGGCCTGGTCTCCCCGGTAACATCGACGCAGCTTTCACTTACAAAAACGGCAAAACCTACTTCTTCAAGGGATCTAAGTACTGGAGGTATAACGGCCAGAAGATGGACGGCGACTACCCTAAGGAAATTAGTGAAGGTAAATTTAAAGTATCTGGCTGTTGAATTCAAATTAAAAATGAAATATTACTTGGTTGATTGATTATTAGACCGGATCAAATTTTAATTAGTAACCTTCTATTATCTGTCCTTTCAATACTTGATTCATAATTTGATTTTGAATAATAATAATGAATGTTTCGAAAAAAGCATTTCAAAACGTTAATGCAATCATTTTTCAGGTTTCACCGGCATCCCAGACAACATAGACGCAGCGCTCGTATGGTCAGGAAACGGCAAGATCTACTTCTACAAAGGTTCCAAGTTCTGGAGGTTCGACCCCGCTCAGCGTCCCCCCGTCAAGTCGACTTATCCCAAACCCTTGTCCAACTGGGAAGGCATCCCGGATAACATTGATGCGGCCTTACAGTATACGAATGGTTACACGTACTTCTTCAAGGGTGGATCTTATTGGCGGTTTAATGACAGAAGTTTCAGTGTAAGTATTGCTAATCGAATTGACGAATCATTTGAAATGTAATTGAATCTGACCCGTTTTAGTTACTCGCGTTATTAATGTTTAATGAAAAATTAAATTAGATAATAAATTAATATACCACACACCAAATGTGATTCTGAATTGTATAATCTATGCAATTAATTAAAGCAATCAAGATAAAAAAAATACTTTTCCTTTAGAATGACTGCTTTACAAACCCTCTTGACAGGATTATTTAAGGATTTATTTTTATCAGGTGGACATGGACACGCCAGCGTTCCCCAGGTCGAGTGCCTACTGGTGGCTCGGCTGCAGCTCAGCGCCGCGCGGCACTGTCGGAGGTAACGCGCGCCTCACGCACTCGCCAGAAGCCGACGATGATGTTGGCGACATTCTGTTCGACGCAGGTATGTTCCGGCGTCCAGCGGCTCTTGGTTTTAGGGACTTTATTGTTGAAAGTGAAAGCTGTTTTGACTTTAAAATAAGAGGGCACAAAATTTCGCGTGCTCTGCTAAATCACCGTGTTAGCAGCTAGCAATTAACAATTTTTTCAAAAATTATTGGTTATTAAATTGTGGAGGGAGAATGTGGATTTTAATTAAATAAGAGTGATTAGAGATGTAAAACATTTTAAAGATTTACGTTTAATATGCAAATGGATAATTTATTATTAATTTTTTTACACAGAAACAGCCAACAAATACCAAGAGTTTTTTATTTCCAATGTTTAGGACCGTCTTACCAACTCCACTGTCTGTGGTAGAATGAGTCTGCTTTGTTATGTGTCTGTTATGTTTCTGTTAATTCAGTATGTTCTATGTTTCTTAAAATACTGTATTAGATTACTTCCTGTACTTGCTGTTTTCCTTTTTTGTAGACTGTGATTTCTTTTCTTTTGTATTTGAATTGTCTTTGATTTGACTGTTTTATTGTTTTATTATTTGTCATAACCATTTTCAGATACTAACCTGCGATGCGTTTCGCAATTAACAAAAATCTTTTGATTTACTAATGATAACTAACATTATTTTTACAAAAGGCACTAACAGCAAAAAATAACAACTTTAAAAATAAAATCTAAAAGTATGAAATACTAACCAGTTTTGCAATGGCAATAATATATATTTTAACATTTTGTTTGGCTTATGCTTAAGCAGTGGTTGATGGTTGATGGTCCGGTCACAACACCACGGCTTCTGGGCGCCTACGAACATACCTAAGATACGTTGAAAATTATTTGAATAAATTCAAAAACATTTATTCGTAAATATTATAATTTTTGACGTATAACTAAAAGTAAACTTTAATTAAGGAATTTTTTTAATTGCACAAATTTTATGATCACCAAAACACTAGTAAAGCAATGCTAAACTGTATCTAAAACAAGAGTACCTATATTCTAAAGTACCAAATTCTTTTCAAAGTAAAAAAAATATACTCAATTATATTTAAAAATAGATCTTGTTTAGATACTATGTTTGTATAGTTAACACGCAGTGCAATTTCAATCACAACAAAGTAATTAATTGAAATGGTGCACTTTTCGTTTTCAAGTGTCATTCACAGATTTCCAGTGTTTTAAATAACGTGTTGGTGACTGGATTCTGTACACGTTACAATTTGTGTGTTTTGTGTTTGTCTTTTAGGTGTAAAATCAACCGCTCCCAGATCATTCTTCTGGTTCAGGAAATAGCCCGGATGGATGCTCCTGAAAATTGTACATAATATTACATAAACAAAGACTCAATTAGTTATAGAGGATATGAATACCAGTGAGATTATAAGACAATAGCGGTGATTTTTATACCGGCAGTCATGTCACGCGCTGTGTGTACGTTGAATTTTATCACATTTGCATGGTAGTGATAAGTAGGATGCGCTTAGAGCTTGTTAGCGATTTGGCATGTGCTTCCTTACTCGTACGCTTCGTATCAAGCTTCCTACATAACATAGTTCATACCAGGTTATACATAATTCATTCTGGTTCATATTGAATCAAAAGTAGTGTAGTTTAGATGGGACGTAGGGTTTTACATATTAAATTGTGGAATTAACGTCAATAGACTACATTTTTTTCATAAAGGGTTTATTTAGTTTAATATAAGTAAGTCCTGTATGACCACATAGTTAGTAGGTTATGGGAACTGTTGGTTATATTGTAGATCATTTTCTAGATTCATTCCTGAGTAAAATTCTCCGCTTCGACCTAAGTATTTAAAGTTCATCGGGTGCTGCTAGAGAAAATCCTAGCCATCTTTGTAATGTAAGATTATTTCCACATTCACGTTTGAAGTGTCACGTGTGCGGTGTGAATCATCTGCATTTATAGTTGGGACTGTTTTATTATTCATACTTAGTGCACCTAGATACGGTTTAAATAAATTGATTTGTGTGTGACTAACATTGTCGAATATACGACTGCATGCGTAATTCGATCCATCAAAAGTATCAATCATTGAGATAACAAAACAAAATATTCAGGAAAATGAGATAACTATACTTGCTCTATGTATATAGATATAAATTTATGCATGCTAATGTACGAGTAGTATAGTAATGTAAATAGTAAAGTCAAGTAGTTAGCTGGTAACGGTGACACTAAAGACTTGCTAAAGTCGAGTTCATGTTTCAGTGGTCAACGTTCAGTCAGGAGCCTTACTGTAGTATGTACTTGGGCTCCGTTACCTAAGGAGGACTAGAAACGTCCTCCGTCGCGCCATCACTCACTCGCATCGTAGGTTTCTTTTCATTTCTTTTGCTTGGTAAAACTGTTGAAAAACACAGATTTGTTTTGCGGGATTTACGCCTCATTACATTCATCACTCATTTGTGTTGTTCACTGCACTTATTGTGCACAGATGCACCGATCGTATCGCTATACGTTCACCCATTAAATTATTTGTTACGTGTTTTGAACAGATGGCGCCAATGACGCGAGTGGGAACAGGGGGAACAGTGGGACGGTCATGACGTCGCCTGCTACTTGGATGGTGCTCAGTTTAGCGCTGGCGTTTACGCTTACCTCCACAGTGCGCGCCTAGCGCAAAGAAACACTGCGTCTCTCTCTGTGATCGTGTGTGTGTGTCTGTTAGTGTTCGATATATTGTGTATAGCGAACGCCGTACTGTTGACGAGTGCGAACTTTTATACTGTTGCGAGAACAATAATTTAATTCGAAGTCATAGTTTTTATACTTAATATAAATAGATGATGTAAGCTCGAGTGTGATATTGAAGTAAGAGAAGTATTTGTATTAAATCATTTAAACAAACCTCATGTGTTTCTTTCGATTCCTTTTAATACTGGCAAAATTATGATAAATGTGAATAAAAAATAAGAGACCTGATTGCATTTTGAATTGTTTATTTAACATGTTCTGTTCCTCTTATAATTCCACTTAAGTTAGTAATTACAAGTTTATCGACAATATTTTTCGTTTTTATTTCATTTTCATAAACGCACTTTTTTAATAAACATCTCCACAATTCTTCATAACACGGTCGTGCGACCTACTGTCTCGATCGTTCTAACTCTTAGGAAAATGCAAATAATATTAAATTTCAAAATCTGTCTACATTTATACGAATCGATTAATCTTACTTCGAGTGTCAAACGATGCTAATACATGAGAAGGGTGGCCGGCGCTCGCTCTACGGCGTAGGCCAGCGCTCGCGCCCTCCTCGCCGGGCTCGTAGCGCCGACTCTACACTCACACAGCGTTCGCGCCGTCCGCGTGTTCAACGGTCGCATGTACCACATAGCACATAGACCCAGGACGGCCTCACATATTATGTTCGAGATGTTTACGTTTGTAAATAATAGAGGATTGTTGGTCTGTAACGCCGACGTGACTGTAAAATCGGTCAACCATTATTTACGAGGCGAAAAAGACTTAGTACACGACCACTACTCGAGAAACACCTACGACACATCCTAGATCATATTAATATATAGGAGGCCTGCTTACTGTGGCAGTCGCAACCGACGATATGACCCGCATCGGGTTCATTCTCGTCGTCACTTTTCAATTTAATATTACACTTTACACTATTCTAACTCTCTCACTATGATTTTAGATACATAACCGCGTTCTTTAATGATTTACGAACATATCAACTTACGAGACAAAATTTTGTGACGTACTGAATGCGTGCTATCTGATAAAAATATATTTATATGATCTAGAACCTATTAATATTAAAATTAGCATTAAGTCCAAATTATCGTACTAAAAGATAAACATAACTCTATTAATTTTCTCTATGAAATTAACAAATATAATTTTTTCGAATATTTATATTATTTTTAATGTATTTTAAACAAATGGAATTTTCGAGTCACGAGTAGATTTAATAGCCATTAAGGCACTCAACAAAGAAGGGGCTAAGAGAATAAATTTTTCCAATATTGCTCTGTATATAACTTTCTATAAACTCCATTAACCATTTTTTTCAAAATGGTGTATTCTTATTAATTATTAATAGTGCATAATATTAAAAATAAGTCGATATTCTCTTAGTCACTTGATTGTTTCAGAGATGTACATAAACATATGACTTGTCATTGGCAAAAATTATATATTACAATTCTTTTTGTAAGTAATTTGAAAGAAGAAATAGCACTTTCGGGGCTTCAGTAGGTACCTATGGATGAATCGATTACAAACTCTTATGGTAGTAGTCAATAATAATACAATCTATTTCTTGGTACATATTTTTCATAAGACATGGTTGAATCACCGCATGCACCTTACAGCCATCGCCTCATCGAACGTATTAATAATCGTACTTATATAATATAATCTGTTATCTGACACAATGTGATCGTACCAGTGAATACAATTAATTGACTAATTAACCAATTCAAAATCGAAAATGATAATCACACCCATACCCTTCTCTTTTTTATCGTGAGCCCTTTATGTCATTGAACTTTGCACTGTAACCGACCATCAAATTTCACATATATAACTCGATCTATCTCCACGATCATATATTCTAATTCAATGTGCAAAAGATTATTCCTTCTTGTTTATTGTCTAATTACATTAAAACTATTCGAATACTATTCGAAACACCGTATCGTAACTTTATAACCTAGTAAATAATTGAAAGCCCTTGACAAATTCATAGAATAAGCCCCAAGTCAAGTGAAACCGTGTATTTTTGCTTCTTGTAATTATTTTAGTTCCATTCATTTCATCATTTCTGTTGCCTCTGCAGGGCAATCTTTAAGATCCACAATCCATGCCGGTATAACCTGGCCAATTTTAGTCCACATTAGCAGATGTTACATGACATCGACCATTTTGTATAGCTACTCGATTAGTTCCGAACCCTCGACTTTTTGGTTGTCGTCGGCGTCAACAACTGAGTAACATACCTACTTTCAACTAGTTATTGGATTATAAAAATTAAGTTTATACTTCGACCCCAAGTATCTTTCGTATTTAGTTTGACATTCCAGCGTCTCGATATGCCATTTTTATAAGATTACAATATTTATCCTAGGTTTTCTGATTATTAAACACGGCTAGTACAATCGCGTAAACTACCTTATCGCTGTAATATATTGATATAAAATTTGATGGTCGTTAGCTGTGAGACACATATCATGTACAATATCGCGATTATGAATTTTAACCTTATGTTTTCAAATGTTTTGAACAGATGAAAGATGGTGATGTTTTTGACAGACATTAATTAAACTATTACGAAGTTTTTCGTTGTCATGCAATACAAGGTTATTAGAGGTATCTTCGCGACACTTATCGACTTATATAATATTCTTTTCATAAGCGCATTTGTTAGTCTATCTTGTGAGTATGCAATAACATAATTCCTAAATTTCGACGTATAAAATATGTAACATCCATTTTACAGTATGAAGAAGGCTAACATTTGGTGTTGTTTCCCTTACATTATTATTACGAAGAAGAAAAATATATTATCCTATTATACATACTGTGCAATATGTAATTACAGTTCACTTATAACCCCGAAAGCAAATAGTTTTATTGTGCGTGTCCGGATAAATCGTGTACACAAAATTTCTTCGTAAACATAAACTGAACAAGATACAAAAGATCTGGTAATAAAATTACGGCCAATTTTTAACATGAACTCAGAAAACACTCAATACATAAATCGTGATACTGAACTTGAATTCGCACCAAAGTAACTACATTCATATTCCTATGCTATTTATTTCCAGTTATAGTTACAGCTAAGTACATAATATTCATACATTGTTAGCAACTTCTTTCATAACATTTGTGCGTTAAACATTTACACGTTATTTATGTACATCAAAACATACATTTAATTAAAATATAAAACATAAAATACACCAAATTTAAGATTGAAATAAACATCGAAATACACTCATTATATTAAACCTACTAAAGACACTATTCGCTGAATTTGTTCATGAGCGGACCTCGTCTATGTGATTTCTACATGGATAACAGTTAAACACTACCAATTATTGCTAAGGTGTTCCTACAAAAATTAAAAAAATTACTAAAACCCGATTTCTTTCTTATCGTCGCGTGCTTTTAACCAGTGGCACAATAAATGGGATTCTGTGATTATTTTACTTCCAAAATATATGTATCGTTGAAAAATACATGAAATTGTAAATAAAAAATGAGGCATGTCATATAATCACAAACAACATTCGAACCGAACTCCTCGCTTTTGGTCTTTAATACTCTACTCTAATGTTAAAATAGTGGACAAGAAGAGAAGATTATTAAGAGTGAGAGTAGAAATATCCAAAAAGAAGGAATGTACGGTCAATGTGTAAGTTTTAACGAGTGCTCGAAATTGATCCAACTAATTATGTACTAGTAATTCATTTTCTAATTCTAAATTTTGATAATTTACACATAGATATCGTGAGAAATGCCCAAGCTATTTGGGTCGTTATTTACCTATTGTACCTATTATAACTCACTTTTGATAATTATTAAAATTTATAATTTCATTCAAGTCACATGAGGTTGCTAAGTGAAATTTAGAGAAAATTAAACGAATTAAAACGTCCAAAGAATTGTTAAATTGTTAATGTTTCAATATTATGTAAACGTGAAGAATAAGATAATAAAATAACGTGGGTTTTCCTGACTTAATGTTTCAAATATTTAACTATTATATTGTATCATTTTGGGGCTGGTTTTCCGTCCAGGAAGTTTTCACTCAAGATACCAAATTGTATCACTATCCGTTCCAAATTATGACGCTTTCTGTGCATTTCTTCATTAATTTATACTTGATTCTATATAAAATGAAACATGAGCGGTCGCCACAACAATTACTCATTACGACGTTAATTAAACGATTACTCCTTCGTCATTACATACTTACGACTTAAATCTATAACTGATTTGTGAACGCTATGTACTATTATTAGTTACAATTAACTTTCAATTAATTTCCTACGACTCGACATCATATGAACAGCATCATAAGTTGAATTGTTCTATATTGGCGGCAGAACTGGCAGTTAGTTTATTCCGTATTTTAATCTAACCTTGCAACCGCTTTCACTTCGAAACGAGTGAAGGCACTAGGCATCACGATTGAATAAACTCGATTGGAGGTGTGTAACTCAAAAACTCAATTGCTCTAGGTATAAGGATTTCCGAAAAAATAGAGGTCATACCTGTATTCAGATGTCTAAAACGTTTTAATGGAAATTAAATTCATTGTATAGACATTTTTGCAAAATAAAGAAGTATATTCATAGCGGGTATGAATTAAAATCGATCAATGTGAGACAGATATTACTAACTACATTTAACATTTATTACTTTTAAACAAATAGGTAGTTCAGACATGTTCAGCTAATAGTTTATGAATACAAAAAAAAATAAGTTTTCTAAATAAGTAAGACTTTGAGTATATCCAATCCTTCCATGAAATAAAGCAAAGCAAAAAAATAAATGTAAATTTAGAAACCAAGTGTTATAATGTAAATAATATGTATGTAAACTTTAAGTGTGCAAGTGGATAGATAAATTTAAAGTGTAGAAAATAAAATTCTAATAAGCTTTAATAGACAATTAGCACCCTCGGTGGTCTTTCTTCAAAGACAGGGAGTGGAAACAACAAACCGTTTTAGTTTTATTCACACACATTAAAAACGTAAAAAATAACTTACTTAATATTATTATCATTATCTTTGCAATCAACAACTACATCCTCGTCCGAGGATAATATTCTCAACAAATGTTCATTCGATAAAGTCTTTACAATCATTAATTTTACTTTGATTTTGATCACATAATCTTCAACGACGCAACTATCATATTATTTCTTTTTAAATAAGAAAACTAACAAACACTGTAGTAACCTATATAATTATTCAAAAGGACTGCACCCATTAACATGGTGACAGTCACTGCAATATACAAGACATAATATAAATGTACATTATATATATTATAAAACAAATATCATATAAAAATCATGCTCAACCACGTTTACAATCTGAATATCATACTTTCATAAGACGGATATATTATTACATATAATTTATTCTTTTTTACTTCTTACAAAACAACAACTACATTATTTAACCCTAATATTCATTTCTTTCAATGTTTAATACATATTATATATTATAGACCAGTGTTAGGCATTCTTTGACCGATGGACATAGAAACAATGACCTTTTATATTATTATTGAAAGCAAATGAAATCGTGTTCACTACAAAAATAATAAAAAGAATCGTGATTAATTAATTATTAAAAGAAACCTTATTGATTATAAAATTAATCCATTTTTAATATTCAGGGTGTCCCACTATCTGTATACTAAGCACGAAGGAACTTGTAGTGTTGCATATACTGATCACGTAAAAAATACTTAAACAACAAAGTTACGCCAAAAAATTTTTGCTAATTCTTTCCTTAAAATTCATGTTTTCTTCTCTAGCTCCGCGCAGCCGGCATACAACGCTTCGCTATAATGTGAGCATTATAGCGAAGCTTAAACGGTAGCTCACGTGCGGGTGGCAAAGTTAGGCGGGTTGTTTGTTAGAGGTGTACACAAAGAGTCTTAAGAATTCATCTATTTGAAAAAAAAATGCAACTGGAATTTTTTAAGTAGGTATTCAGCGTATGCAAAACTATAACCTCCATTGAGCTTAGAATACCGACGATGGGACACCCTGTATATTGGTTTTAAGTATTTATTGTTACCTAACACAAAAAAAACTACCGATCGCATTGTTTCAAATTCGTTTAACCTAATATTATATATACCCTTTGCTCTATGCGCGACAAGCTATATCGTTACAAAAATAATTTTCTAAAACCCATTCATGTAACACTATTGTCAATCTGTTTTAAAATAATCTTAATATATTACTCGTGTTATTCTATGTGTGCTTTTAATGATTGAATACAATTTAAACATTATGGTTATATGTGACTTTTACATTTTTAAAGCCGCACAAATGCCAACATTTTGTTTCCTCCACTAATGCAAAACAATTGCTTATCTGTAACAACTTTCCGACTCCCGGCTCAATTATTTAATAATTATACATAAGAGTGCCGTGCGACTTAAAACTCTTCTACTCGTTACAACCATGCAGATTGCTGGCTGACACGGTTACACATTTTGTGCAAAAAGACCACCTCATATATCGGGAAGTGAATACTTGCAAAATTACTATTTATAACATTAACAAAATATGCATTACTATTTCATTAAAACCTGTAAATACTTTTGCAATATTGGCTACAAAATAATCAACATTAAAAATGTAATAAATAACTCCAACAAAATATTTTAAAAACCTTCTCGACATACATATACTGGCTGGAACATCGTCAACGGCGAAGTTTTCTTCAGACATCTTAGTAACGATATAGAACTATTGGTGTTTTTTCGTTTATCAATGAACGATCGGACACAAATATTAACTTAGAGTCTATACGAGCTGGGGGCCCGCGATGCCGTACGACCGCGACGGCGCGGGCGGATCGCGCCCGGCGTCGCGGGTTTCCGGCCGCTTCGGTAACGTTACCGAAGCGTTTTTATTATCATAAGTACATCACTAGTAAAAGTTTCCAACGTGGTTCGGCTGTCGCAGTACACGATGGTGCGACGCACGTAAACGTAAAACTATAACCTCGATTCACGCACATTCACTAGAGGTAAAAACGACGTCCAGAAAGTCCGCACCATGGAGGCGAGTGTGATAAGGAGGGCTGTGGCGAGGAGGGCCGGCCGCGGAGAGGCCGCGGGGGCCGAGGCGGGCGCCTGGTAGGGCACGGAGCAGGTGGCGGTGCGCTCCACGACGGGGCTGCAGCGCTCAGCGTCGGGCCGCTGCGGCTCGCTCAGCCGCAACTCGCAGTGGTAGCAGAGGCGGCCTTCGCAGTACCAGTAACAGCAGTCGTCGGGGCCGTAGTTGGACTTGTTCGCCTGAGCGCCGGTCTCGGGTATGCGTGGATCTGGAAAAGCGTTCATTTTTAACTCAACCATTTTATAAACGCATATAAATAATGGTGTAAAAGACGTCGACAGATACTTGTAGAGCCGTGAATCACTATAAAGCTTTGAATTCAAAGACTGTAAAAAGTAAATAATTCAAAACATTTTCAATATGAATAGCTCTATAAAATGGAGTTAACTATCAGTTCAAAGCGCAGAAATATTAAAAGTAGCCTCTTTGTGAGGAAGCTTTAGCCGCAAGCTACTTAGTTCAAAGAAATTGTACAAAAGAATAAAGGGTCAATGTGAAGAAAAGTGAAGCAACAATTGGTCAAAGAAATATAAAAAGCGTGCAGTTTACAGTAAGCACCATTTGTCACTGGTATTCTCAATTTGAACTGCGGCCAAGCGGCGGTGGAGAGCTAATCAAGCCTAAAACGTCCCTTTTACTGTTATTTGCCAGCACAACACATGCATTCAGCATACATTTGTTCGAAGAAAAGGCGCTCTGGAAACTTTCTCTATGTAATAACAATGGATATTCCTATTAAAAATTTCTTCTGAGTCAAAGTAACTTGTTTTGATATCATTAATATGACACATAGGCATTCAATTTTTTTTATATAAATTATAAACTAAGTAAACAAATAGGGTGCCTTGGCGCTTTTATTTTAATTAAATAAATTCATATAAATTACAATAAACAAATATTAGATAATTAAAATAAATAAATTCAAAAATAAAAATAAAAGCATTACCGAGACATAGGAACGTGGGCTCGCCCGCATATTGCGTCGGGTAAGCAGGAGCGCGGTCCGCCGGCAGAAAGTATGGGCAGTGTTGCTCGACGAGTTGACAAACTGATAGGCAAGGCTTAAGACGAACTAGGGGTCGGCCGGGGCCGGCGGCCGCTGCGCGCACCCAGCGACCGACGACGCCGCCGCCTCGTCGCCGGTCCAGGTGACCCACGCGCTCGAGGTGGCGTGCGTGCCAACGGGCGGCGTGCTCTGCTGGCGTCCTTCTGGACCTGCTGCCCTCGTCGTTTTCCTCCGCTCCCTCCTCCACCCACAGCGGCACCATTGTACTGCAAGCCCACCGACGATACGTTTCCTGCAATTTACGTTAATATCACTGGACAGCTGAACGGAGCAACGTTTAGTACAAAAGGAAAGTAGAAAGGAAATAAAGGCTGTTGAGCAGATCTGACAAAAATATAACATTAAAGCTTGATTAGTGCAATTTGATTGTAACAAAACAAAGTCAATTGACATAATATATTGATTAACTATTAGCATAATAATTATTTTGTTGCAATATAATGATATTATGGGCCATATAAATCAATGATCATGGTGCGTCTATATTTTACATAGGCTAGATATTGAATGTACCTAAACTTTTGTAATAAATACGGAAATACATACACCTACACGTATTTGATACTGTAGTTACAACTAAATTGGATAATATAAATAATTAGGGATAATTGGGAATATAAATAATTGGACCGATACTCTTATAAAAATATCGGCGATACCGATACCGATACCGATACGCTTACTGTGAATTCAAAAATAAAGATAACTATACGTTAAAAACAACCGACTTCAAACCTATTTGATAAATAGCACATCTAAATAATATGTAATAATTAATAATATCAAATCTTTTTTATTTTATACTTTTCCGTTTTTGAAGTCGGTTGTTTTTAACGTAGTTGTTTTTATTTAATATTTTTTAGTGTATTTTTCAACACGAATCAAACGAGCCCAAACTCGTTAGTGTTTGGCACGGACTTCAAACCTATTTAATAAATAGCACATCTAAATAATATGTAGTAATTAATAATATCAAATCTTTTTTATTTTTTACTTTTCCGTTTTTGAAGTCGGTTGTTTTTAACGTAGTTATTTTTATTTAAGACTTTTTAGTGTATTTTTCAACACGAATCAAACGAACCCAAACTCGATAAAGTTGAGTCAATATATTACTGAGTTCCTATGGCCACCTTCCGATTCCATCATCAAATCAGCTCTATGTCATGATAATGTTTCATCGCTATCCAATTTACATACGTATACAAAATTTCAGCTCAATCGGTTACCGGGAAGTGAATCAAATTTACTTGCTATTTCAAATGTCATCAAGTACAGACAAAAATGCTCATGAAATAAAAACTACTAAGCCTATCCGAATAAAATTTTTACGGGACCAATTCGACACCATCCCGCATCGAACAAAGAAAGAATCACGTAAATCGGTTCAGAAACCTCGGAGTAATCGGTGTACAACCATTAAAAAAAATTATATCGGCCGAATTGATAACCTCCTCCTTTACTTTGAAGTCGGTTAAAAATGAAGGTATAATAAATAAATCACAAATCAGATAAGACCTACGCTGGAAAATAGTCTCTCAGATGCAACAGAACTCATTTTTTTTTTTTTTTTTTTTTTTTTATTAACAATAGGCAGAGGTTTGGCCACAATCCCACCTGATGGGAAGCGGCGATGTGGCCTACTTGGTTGCACGTCTGCCTAGAAGGAGCCTATTCACCCTAGCTTTGAAGAGGTCCAAGTTGTATTGTTTAGGAAAAATGGTGTTAGGGAGTGAATTCCATTGCTTAGCTGTTTTTATGATGAAGGAAGACTCGAAGCGGCGAGTTCGAATATTGGGGATATCCACAATAAAAGGATGATATCCTTCGGAGCGCCTCGAGGTACGATTAAGAAATGGAGATGGAGGAATTAAATTGTGTAATCCATACGCACATTCTCCGAAATGCAATCTGTAGAACACCGAAAGACATGCCACCTCACGACGATGCTCAAGACTCAAGAGCCGAGCTTCAACTAAGGAAGGGTTGTTGATGATACGTTTGGCACGTCTTTCAATTGAATCCAAAGCCCCTAGGTGGCATTTAGCGGCGCCAGCCCACAAGTGACTGCAGTACTCCACACACGAACGGACTTGAGCTTGGTAAAGGTTAAGAAGCTGTCCCGGTGTGAAGTACTGCTTGACCTTGTTCAGAATTCCGAGCTTTTTTGCGGCCAGATGGGCCTTGGATTCAATAAACTGCCCAAAGTTGAGTGTAGACGAAAGGGAGACACCAAGCAACTCCAGACAGTCGGCTATTACTAGTGGCACATTTCGGAAGGTCGGAGTAGTTGATATAAAACTCCGTTTTGCGGAAAACAAACACGCTTGAGTTTTCGCTGCATTAAACCCAACAAGATTGGCATCGCCCCAATCGGACACAGCCTGAAGTGTAAGGTTTAAGCGATCGATCATTTCCTCCCGAAGACATTCAATTTCAACCTTTGAAGTACGGGCACTGGATTTGTATCTCTCGACAATAGTGCTGTCATCTGCATAACTAAACATGTTGGGAGCAATCATGTCGTTAATGTGCAGAAGAAACAGTGTTGCCGAGAGAACGGACCCCTGCGGAACGCCGGCATTGATCGACATTGGCTCGGAGGAGCATCCGTCAACAACAACTCGTATAGACCGGTCCCGCAGAAAGTCAGCGATCCAAGTGCAAAGGTCTCTTGGAATTCCATAAGAGGGGAGCTTGTTTAAGAGGCTATCGTGCCAAACCCTATCGAAAGCCTTTGAGATATCCAGAGAGACCGCAAGGGCCTCCCCGAATTCCTCAACGGCTTCTCCTAAAAGATGAGTCACATGCACCAAAAGATCGCCAGTTGATCTATTACGTCGAAAGCCGTATTGGCGGTCATTCAGCAGGTCGTTGGTTTCAAGGTGCATGAGGAGCCGATTGTTCAATATACGCTCCATAGTCTTGCAGAGTATGGAGGTTATTGAAATCGGACGATAGTTAGTAGGATCTGACCGACTGCCCTTCTTAGGAACGGGTTGAACGTTAGCAAGCTTCCAACTCTTAGGAACAATTCCAGTCTTCAACGAGAGGCGAAACAAACGTGTTAGAATAGGAGAAAGTTCAGGGGCGCAAGTTTTTAAGACAACGGCTGGTATCCCATCGGGTCCATTGGCTTTATTCTCGTCAAGGTTAAGCAACGTTTTAAGGACTTCCTTGTTTGTGATGCGGATGTCAGGCATATGAACGCCACAGTGTTGAAGAGTCGGTGGGTCGATATTATTAGGTGGATCAAGACGAGAATTGTTGGCAAACAGTTGAGCAAATACATCCGCCTTGTCTTTTGCATTGTGGGCCAATGAACCATCGGGTCTCAGCAACGGAGGTAGAGTGGGACGACAAAAGTTCGACTCAACCGCTTTGGCTAAGGACCAAAAAGCTTTGCTTCCTGCGGGATAAGAAGCAAGCTTACTTCCAATATGCCGCACATGAGCGAAACGAGCTCTCTTTTGCATCTTCTTGCAGGCTTTAGTGGCTTTGTTAAAGGCTTTCATTTTATCGCGAATATCATGAGCTTTACGAATTCGAGCGTCGACCCAGGCTTGGAAAGCAGCTTGCTTATTAGCCAATGCGGCTTTGCATTGGGCATTGAACCAAGGTCTAGCTTTGTCGTTGATGCGAATATCAGTAAAAGGTATAAAATATTCCATAGCCTGTTGGATCACATCAACAACATTATCCGCACAGCTCGATGGGTCTGCGGTAGAAAAGCACACTTGTAGCCAAGGATAAGATGCAAAAAAATGCCGCATCTCATCCCAGTCCGCTGATTTATAGCGCCATACTCTCCTGGTTCCCTTCAAAGATGGATCTGGAGGAGTGAATGATGACAGAGACTTCACCAGACAATGATCAGATGTCCCCAGTGGAGCGGAGATAGAGATCACGTGGCGGTCTGGCTCAGTGGTTAGCAAAAGGTCGAGACAGTTGGCAGTATGGCCGTCAATGTCTGGAACACGAGTTGCATCATCAACCAGCTGAGAAAGGTTTAAAGAAGTTGCAAAATTAAAGGCCTCTTTCCCAGCATGGTCTGTCTTTTGGAACGGGAATAACCATTCAGAATGGCAGGCATTAAAATCCCCCAGAAAGACAAGTTCAGCGCTCGGATATCTAGTTTGAACCACATCTGCTACTTCACTGAGATAATTAAAAAGTCTCGTAGTCTCCTGATCACCTTTGTGCGAACGGTATACACAAGCATAAACTATTATGTCCATACCCGTATCAGCCATGATCCACAACACAGAGAAACTTGGCTCTTCAAGGTCGCGGAGTCGCAGAGTGCAGATGTCATCACGAACATATACACAGGTACCAGCTTTCGGATGAAAGTTATGTTCAAGCAAGTAACCAGGGTACCCGAGATATGACGTGTCATCAGGACATCGGATTTGCGTCTCTGTTAGGAATAAAAGGTGCGGCTTTTCAGTCTCAAGATGATGGTGGACCGGTGTGAGATTAGAGTGCAAGCCTCGAATATTGGAGAGGTGCACCTTAAGAGAGAGGAAGTGCAGCCGCTGTGAATACCGATTTCCTTTATGCAACTTTTTCATCTTATTTATTAGTTTAGAGTGATTAGGCAGGGAGCAAAAATAGAAGTTGAACGAGGCTATGCATATGGAACCACCTATCACCAACATGTTAATACCCAAAAAATAAACCTAGCCTGGAGACTGCGGGGA
The DNA here is from genome assembly GCA_029959065.1 of Colias behrii. NCBI lineage: Eukaryota > Metazoa > Arthropoda > Insecta > Lepidoptera > Pieridae > Colias > Colias behrii. The sequence continues at coordinate 5,206,798 of JARWMC010000002.1, forward strand.
CGCCCGAAACCCCCTGAATTTCGCCAACGGGTCCTCTCTTCCGATCGCCAATCGGCACGTTGGAGCCAATCCAGGATTATGCACAGGCGGCGGGGCAGCCTTTCACGACTGGCTAATTCGTTACTTGGGCCCCCTACAACCTGCGGTCGGCCAGCGGTGAACCGTTTCTTCGGATCCCGCTAGCCTCCAAGACTAGGATATTCAGGACAACAACACAAAGGCGGCAGATTCGGTTCTCCAATGCAAAGCAACTGTTCATACCTATTTTACTCAATTACAAGGGGCTTCATCTGCCATCATCCCGGAACACGGCGAGCGTTTGGCGGCATGGCTTTGACAGATGGGTGGTGACTAGCCGGGACAAATTGTCTTCCACCAGTATAATTCGGTTACTCATTTGGCACTACCCGGGGAGCACGTGTAGGGTCTCTAGAGTTAAAGCCTACGGACGCGAGTAACGTTACCCCCCAAATTTGGAAACTAAAGTACTTCTGCGCAATTTTTTTCAAGTTTGGGAATAAAACGTCATTGCGCCAGAAAACGAATGGATCTGCATCTCTCGATATATTGGGACAACTCAACTTTTATTCAAGTTTGGGTATAAAACGTCATTGCACCAGAAAACGAATGGATCTGCATCTCTCGATATATTGGGACAACTCAACAACTTCCCTCACAAGCGCAGGGTTTCCCCGAGCATTGTTCATGCCTCATTTGCAACGGAATAGACGAGACAACACGCTCGTTTACACTACATTTTTAAATTAAAAAGTATCGTTGTATCGGTCATAAAAATATCGTCGATACCGATATATCGGCTAACCCGAAGTATCGCCGATATATCGGTATCGGTATCGGTATCGGATGCACCCCTATAAATAATATAAAAGAAGTTTTATCAAAAGCCAGAAAGCTAGTGCATTCAACCCTTATCTGTTTTGTAACCCGGCATTTTTCAACATGACAGTAAATCGTCGTTTACTGTGGCAGTGATTAATTAGGTTACGAGCGGGACACACCGCTTCCAACTAAAACTTGGACTTTTGTTGGAATCGATGGACAGTTTGCCGTACGTGCTCAAACAATGGACGATATTATAATGTGGGATTATGAAACTGAGTTTAAGGTACGGCAAAAAGAGTGTAGTAAAATTGTTTTTCAATTTTGTAGCAGAATATGAAATGTGGAACACATGTTTTAATATTAATTGTACCGATGCAATAAACTTTATAAGTTATAAGCATACTAGCTATCCGCCCGCGGCTTCGCCCGCGTTTTCAAAGAAAAACCCGCATAGTTCCCGTTTCCATGGGATTTCCGGGGTAAAACCTATTCTATGTATTAATCCAACTTACCCTCTATATGTGTGCCAAATTTCATTATAATAGGTTCTGAAGTATTTGCGTGAAAGAGAAAGAGTAACAAACATACACACCTACACATATACACATACATCAATCCTCAAAAACTTTCGCATTTATAATATTAGTAGGAATAGTAATAGGACAGGATAGGATAGCGAATCATCAATGGATAAGAATGGTCTTTCGGCGCCCTAAGGTTAAATAAAACATTTTGAATTCAATATAATTATCGACTGGTTTTTTCATAGTTAACTTTTTAAAACTTTCATTATAAGATTTTGTTGTTGTATAAAGTAACTTGGATTATCTATAGTATATTTATTAGTATTTTTTTTTTCTATTAGTTTTATATTACATAATTATTGCGTATACTTTTTACCCACCTCCTTTTTTCTATTATGTTATCCCATCTTCAGTTGGTTGCCTGGAAGAAATCACTTATAAGTGATAAGGCCGCCATCTGTGCTGTGTCTTCTTTTAGTATAAGTTTTCTTTTTGTAATTTTTTTGTTGGCAGTACAATAAAGTATTTAAATAAATAAATAAATAAATAAATAACTTTATTTTTCTATAAAACTCTAGAAACTTTAACTTCCAAGTTCCAATTGAAGAGAAAATATTTGTCGTTTTGTGCAAGATATTTGACTTTACCGCTTCTCTCACACAAGCCAAGAGCCGGTGCAGAAAAGAATCATCATCATCACTACATAGTATAAAACAAAGTCGCTTTCTCTGTCCCTATGTCCCTATGTCCCTTTGTACGCTTAAATCTTTGAAACTACGCAACGGATTTTGATGCGGTTTTTTTTAATAGATGGAATGATTCAAGAGGAAGGTTTATATGTATAATAACATCCATTAAATAGTGGAGAAGTACTGTTATTTTTGAGGTTTCTAATGTTATGTCGTAAAAAATTACATTTTTTCCGCTTACATTGCAAACGCAGGCTGAACCCTACGAGTTTTATCAAAATAATGTACTAAGTATTATACACATTGAAAAGGTCTACAGAAAAGTCCGCGATGGTATAATATGTCTATCTCTTATGAATAACCCACAATAACTTTTTTTTGTCATTTACTTTTTACGACAAATAATGGCTAATTTTCGAAGCGATTTTAACCAATACAGCATTAATCCTTAACCAATTAAATACCTTGAATACATTGTTCATTTAATATAGATCTATATGGCCCTTTACACCGTATGATTTAAGTGAATATTTTCGAAGATATTACAGATTTAAAAATTGCGGGACGTAGCGTTTGCGGCGGTACCGGCCCGCCGCGGCCGCCCGGCTATATATTTTATACCCGTGGCCGGAGCGGGCCGTTATGTTTTTATATACAACGTTCACAGTTTTTCTGTAGTGTATTTAGTATCAGCATTGCACCCGTGCGAAGCCGGGGCGGGTCGCTAGTCATGAATAAACTAAACGATTTAGTAGCATGAACTTTTCCAAATTTTTCCTTTTACTACTTTAATCACATAACCACAACTAACATTATTGTGATCTTCGTCCGATACTACCCATATTTTCTTAAAGACCTCCTCCTATGTATGAAAAATATAATGGTCGTTTGACGTTCTTTTCGCGTCTTCCCTGACAACTTTAGTAAAGAGGAAATCACTCGTTAATTGATGCAATCTCAGCATCCTCTTTGTTCAAAGTAATCATGTTAGTAGGCCATATCTTGTGGAATATATTCACTTTGATATCAGCTTATATCTATGTAATCTGTTACGATCTACGCACACATTGACATATTGTTACAAGTACGACATATTAGAATGGCATTGTGTTATTAATATACAATATATTCATACTATAAACTCTCCAAGTAATAACTGTTTACTACGCAGTTAAGTAATTTATAAGTTGACGTCGAATGCGTATCAAAATTTGGTTTCGTAATTAATTATAAGAAGAATGAAAACATCTTTAGCAGAATTAACTACCAGCATTAAAGTTTTATTGCACAAGCAACTTGTTCAGGTTATTTATTAGAAAATTAAAACATAAGTAAGCTTTAGAGCTAGCCTAGCTCGTTATTTTTAAATACAAAGTGACGTCTCACAATTAAAATCTCAGTCTAACCGTGCAGCTCTTTACTTTTGTTCTATTAAGATCTGTAAGAGTCTTGAAAATGTTCTACGGAAAAATATTCAGAAAACATTCGTTGTATGCCAAGTAAAACTGATTCTATTCTTTTACATAAAAATATCATTTACGCGAGATGAACCACCTAGATTAAAATATATTATAAGAAAAATAATCACTTCTTTTTAATTAATGAACGGTTTTGCTGTGTTCTATTTCGTTCTATTTATTTGAAATATCTAAATCCGCATTTTAATAAATAGAGTGTAAAGAGAGGAATCAATCATCAATACATTTAATATTAAAATAGGTTTTAAAACCCCCAACTGTTATTTAATCGTTAATAAAAGTTGTACGATGTGGGCGAAGTGATTTAAAACGTTTTTTCCCACAAATGTCCGAGCATCGCGACAAGCAATGGAGCCATAACCGCGCTAATTGTGGCCCGATGACACATCGCGGGACTGCGGGGCCCGGGGGTTGTTCCAATAATGTCATCTTGTAACGCTAATAGCCAATACGATGTCCTTTTACGAGCATTCCTTTATCTTATGGCCCATTGACACGTGCTCTCGGTAATTATGTGTGAAAATAATTATAAGTGATCTGTGTTAGCCCTGTTTAACATAATTGAGGTTAGAGTGAATGTCTTAATACGTGTTTAGTTTTACAATTTGCTTAGTTTATAATAATTACACGAATTAATTGTTCATACAGATGTTTAAAATTATATCTGGAATTGACAGTGTTTGTTAATATTTCTATACTTACTCTTGTAGTATTTAGTTACTGGGAATTTAAAAAAATCTTATTTAACAAATAAATTAGTAAATAATCCAACTTCGGTATCACCTACTTCCCACGACAAATATAATCCAAACACATAGAGATAATATGTACTACGTACTAGAGTGGCTATTCCAAACAAAAATATTGCACGCGGCCGATGTGGTGGGGTACGTGTGGAACGAGCGGGGCGTGGCTTCAAGTTCAAAGATTAAGGCAATGCGTGCAGATGCGACACATTGTGCAGTCTGTTTACTCGGTACTATTTGGTGGTACTGATACTAGGGAATTAATAAAAAGAGGATTTTATATTAAACTATGTATTTTAATTTCCTTTAAATAATATCAATTTAGTAAGCTTTTGTCGTTTTGTGTAGTAATCAATAGTTTTATCAGTTTTTGCTTCATGATGTAATCGAATTTTGGAGTATTGGTTTATAATAGCCCTAATTAAATGGATACGATGATTCAATGTTGATGGCGTTTACGTATAAGAAACTCACATTTTGAAAAATCTCACGTGAGATTCGGGGATGGGGGAGGGGGTTGAATAAAATCTCACGACATCTCACCAGGGGGGGGGGAGGGGCAGAAAATTAAAAAAAAAACACCTCACGTAATTTATGGACGCCCCCTTACTCGATCACAATTTTTGTAACGAATGTGAAAGACGAAACAATAAAACACGCAAAGCGGCTTTTACTATAAACGGAACTACATTTAAAAATATACTTTATTTATTGAGTTATAAGGTTGCTTCCATTCTGTTTATTTACATTCTAAAAAACATCAATCGCGGCAGAGGCGGCTTGCGACAAAGGCGGCTTGTGTCAAAGGCCTCGGCGATATCATTTAACAACATAATAATATGTACTTTAGGCAAACATGTAATAAGGTCTATTTTACTTTCTTATTAGTCCATTTGACAAGGATATTGGGAGATTGGGATATATCTATTGGATTAATTTTATTATTATGTATGTACTTATTAAATCCGCGAATAAAAAAAAATTTTAGTCGCGAATATAGAAATTGGGTCGCATTTTTATAATCCGCGAATAGTGAAAACGCGAATAAAGGAAGCGCGATTAAGGAACTTTTACTGTATTAGTTTCTGTGAATGTTGTGTTTATTTGTAATTGTTGTGCATAATAATTTATAAATCCTATTGGAACAACTGTTGATAAACCTTTTTTTAGTAAATAAAAATAGGTAAATAAATAAATATTACTTAATATAACCTACCGTTTTACTTTGCGTAGTCGGGTAAAAGTATAAATAATTAGGTACTACACCACGGTAATCTTTCCTAGTATATATTGTATATTCATAGTTAAAAAATCCAGTTACATTTTTTTAACAGACTCATCGATAGTGTCACGTCTGTGCTGTTAGTCTATGAAAAATGGCGCGAAACGCAGAACGCGTGGTGATTTTTCGCAAAATGATAACAATATTAGTAAAATGCATGATTTACTCATAATACGGAAACTTACTGGTGAAAAGTCACTCCTCGGGCTTAGTTTGTATTATAGGAACTGTTAAAACAATATCTTAGCACACACGAAGGCATTTTGAACAGAGCAATAACACGTGTTGACGCGGCAAGCCGGGGGCACAGTCCGGCACAGACTAAATGAGACTTGTGACTTTTGCCTCTAGCTCGTGTTAAAGAGAGTGTAGTAGCGATGGCCTCTCTAGTACGTAGTACATATTATCTCTATGTCCAAACACGTTTAAGTGCCCTTATATTTATTCGCTTTAACAAATTGAAGACGGTGACTTGCCTTTCTCGCTAGGATAAATCAAATTATGAGTTTCACTCATTAAATAGCAGTAGGTTCTAACAAATCAAAACAAATGGAGTTGCGGGGAGTAATGTCCCTACGGGTTTGGCAGCCTCCCTTCTTATATAATCAATCATACTGAGCGCTGTATCATTAGATAACCACAGATATGGCTGAAGGTAACAAACCAATCAGGAGAGAATCGCTTAGTTGTTATGTAATTGAAAACGCATTAACTGGACCGCGTGTAACTTAATCGACCGTTTTGAGTACTTGCGTATGTAATCAGATATGTGAAGATGTGTGCACATACTATGGAGCATATTATATGTGTCCTAATTACCGATCTCTATTTGAGTTGTAAACTACAACTTCGTATGGATTGATCGTATAGAAATAGAAATGAATTTTTAGGTATCATCTTGGTATTAATAATTGTAAAAAAGACAGATTAGATGAGACACGATTTAACGTAGTTTATAGATAAAAATAGTAGCATAAATAATAAAATAGTAGCATTTCATAATATCTGGATCAGAATTTCATTCTTATAGTCATAAACTTAAATGATGTATACCTTATAATAAAAGTTTATATTGACATAGATTAATATAAAACCTAAGATATAGCTACCTAACAAAATGATCGGAATAAACCCGCGTTCATTATCTCTTAACCAACTAGTAGTAGGGGAGCCCAGGATGCTAAATGTGGATTTACTCGAGCGTCACGGGAACCTATTAGAATTGGTAGATTAGACCATAGCGAGAAAAAAAGGTCCTATAATGTTTTCACTTTTAGCGGTGGGGAAGGGTTTTTTGATTTTTTTTAATTTAAAAAAGAAAATAATTGGCTTGGAAATACTCAAGCGCGTTAGATATTGATATTTTGCATGCTCCAGGACGTCACTGAAAAAAAGTATACGTTAATCTGACGATTTAAGTGGCGATTTAATCGCTATGAAGAAAGGGTAAATAATTAAAGTAATATTATTCGAGCGCGTCAGATTAATATATGGGGGGGGGGTTAATTACAATATAAGAAGTCCCCATTTCGCTAATCTGACGATTCGAGCTCAACCTTAGGGAATTATGGATTATTCAAATTTTCCAGCGGGGCCCCTGAGCGCACCCACCAACCATAACTGCTCATATTGACTAGAGGTAGGTACTAATGAATAGCTAAGGTACCGTCCCTTATAGTAATCTGACGCGCTCGAGTAAATCCCAAAATCCCCTCTTGGGCTCCCCTACTATAGGAAGCGAGCTCGCAAAAATAATAAAATGTCAATAACATTGAGATGTGTATCTCGTGTGGGTTATCGTCCCTGTGACCCAGTGAACGGGATTAATAACCATTCAGTATGTAGAGTGAAATTGAGCTCTGAGTCATATTGACTATCGGCGCTTGTTATAGTCTTAGTCATCTGTGAGCCATTCGTTAGTTGCTACTCAATTGAACTTGCATTTTAAAATCTCTGGAGATCGTTCTCATGATGACTGAAAGACAAAAGATGGATCTTTTTGACTAATTAGCTATTGTCGAAATTGTTAGTATCAATGCTTATTGTAGAAATAGATTTCTTAGGTTTTGGTATCTATTGATAAAAGCTTTCCGAACTTTTTGAGAGCTTATTACATAATCATAATTGAAATGAACACATGTAATCACACTATACATTTACATTAATCTCTATCAGTTGATTTGCGTGTTAAATCCACACGGCCTGCAAATCCGTCCGATAGCATTAGATTTTAATGCAAACCAAATCCATATTGTATCGAGTAAATTATGTAGAACATTTCAAAAACTAGACCACATTATACTGAGTACACATAAATTGCGGCAACGGGTATGGTCTCAAGGAAATAAAGAGCAAAATTAACAAAATAAACAGAAGCTAACAAACAGTGGCGCGGGTAATCCTCTTATCGCTTATCCCGGCGTGCTGATCGCGCGGTTCTGCCGCTACTGTGGAACTGAGATTTGAAATTACTATTTATTCGATATTCATTGCTCGTGACGCTGTTGTCATCCGCTAGACTTTCTATGTCCTATTTCTATGAATCATACTTATACACTTTAGACATATTCGACATAGGTCGCGTAAGGCGCGGGACAGATTCAAGCGGCGCGGCGCGCATCGGGCGCACTGCCGGCGCGCATCGGGTGCGCTATTGGCTATTTCCAAAGTTCTTTCATACAAAATGTAGAGAAGGACGTGGTGCAAAACAGGTTGAAGAGGTGCGCTTATGGCACGCCCGCGCCCGCGCCGCTTGTGTTTGACCCGCGCCTAATGGTTGCGGTGGCGAAAAATTCTCGGACATTAACTATACTTTATTGCGAGCAGAAATAGCGAGCAAGAATTCAAAATTTCAGTTTATTGAAGGGATAAAAAACGTCTACAAGGATTACATTGATAGATATTATTAATAGTAGAAAGATTGTAACTGCAAAAGTAGTAGGGAATTTCCTCTTTCTCTACTGTTAAGATATGTGTGAGGTGTATTGAGTATCAATTTATAAATTAATAAAAGTAAAAAGTTCCTTGGAAAATTTAAACCAATACCCGATAAAATTTAACTAATGATACATAAATGATTGAACAAAAACTATCTTGATCTAAATGGATATAGAAAGTGGTCTTGTCTCTTAACTAAGAAATCTGTACCATCACCCACGCACTACTAGGAATATGATCATTGCCATATGATTGCTTAACTTATGCAAATTTTAAATACAATATCTAGACTTAATTATAAGGAGAAAAATATGTGTTTTGAAATGTGTGAAAAAAACTACAGGACTTCCCTTTTGATAAAACAATATTGCAATTGAATTTCATATTCAAATTGCATAGATAATGCAATATATATACAATAATAATATTATAAACTATATCATTATTTTATAAAAGATTAATTATATGCGCGAATGTAATTTTAATATCATAAACCAGCTTTTTAATATCAGACGAAAGCTTTTTCTCCTGACAAGCGATTAGGCATCCTTAACTATGTTTAACTATGCTGCGCTTATACTGTTAATAAAATAATCTGCAGAGGCTTCAATAGTTTTATAAGTTGGTTAGAATTCAACAGCTATTCTCAGTTCTCGAAACAATTCTAATATTTGTACACGAACAATCGGGGAATACTGCGATTTTTTTATCTTTTTATTATTTTTAAAGGCTTCTACCCTGGTGTAGAAGCCTTTAAAAATCATTCAATCACTTCAAAAAGTAACAATTAATAATAATGACCATATTAATAACCAAACCATAACCAAATTAAGCTCTAGTAGCTAGAAGTATGCTAGAAGTAGCTAGAAGTATATCTAGTGCTATATACTTATATAAAAGGCATAAATGAATATTCAATTGAGAAATTAACTTCTACTAGAAAGTAGACAGATCAAGAATGTTAGCGCCCTTATAATCAGTTATGTCATTAAATCATCATCATTAAACCTAGTTTAAAATATGGGGAGACAGTATCATAATTCTCTTTACAAAATAATTGAATTTGTAAGACTATAATAACACAGAATCTATTACACATAAGCATAGAATATTATAAATGTACACATCGTTTATAATATTCTACGTTGTCGTTACGAAGCTGTTGTATTTTTATTGCATGCAATATCAAACGCGCAGCACATACATGACAGTTTAAAAGACCACGATCAAAGGAAATGCTTGATTTTCATTGCCCGCGAATTGATCGATTCTGACTATTATAACCTTTCAAACTTTTTATTGCTTTACAATTTACATATTGCATGAATGAAATTTTATGGAAAGTAAAATTGGTTCTTGGTTTCTCCTATTTATATTGATGTCCTTCTAGTTCACTGATATACTATGTATGATATGCGTATATCGAGTAAAACAGAACCCTCAGACTCTATCATTCCTAACTTACTTACACAGTACACACACAATATAAAGCAGTCTACACTATAAACGGATATAAATATTTATGAGCGAAACATTCCTAACGTCCTATCGGCGGAACCTACGGAAACCAATATAAAATTGTTGCATTTATTGCGAACAAAGACAGTAAAAGTGAGAGCATTCTATCGGCTGTGAGCAAATTGTTACAAATAGCGACGTGGAGGCTTCGACAGGCAGATCCGTACAATGGCTAGAGCGCTATTCAGAGGCGCTGCTTTCGTAGCCGGCGCAAATTTCCTCGCAATTCTGTTTTATTTTTTCCTCAGAAAGCATTAAAATACGTTACTTGGCCTCGTTTTTAATGATTCAAATTTTCACGTAATTTTCCTTGAAACATAAATAATTTTATTAAATTCGTTGCAGGCAATCCGGGGAATTAGATGATGGCTTTTTATTGGGTACGAACAAATAATTTTATAGATGAAAATTCGTTATAATTTTGCCACTAAATGTCATATCGCAGATAATCCATAATACTGTAATAAATGTATTCCTGCAGTGAAATTTGATTTGGTAAACAGGATTGTAGAATCGGAATAGGAAGAGTTATGATAAGGATATTTATAACCAGACTATTTTAATAATGTTCACTGCATCTCAGGAAGGGGAGCAATGTGCGAGCTTGGGCGCCCATTAAGGGTGTGCCAAATTCATAATGTATTAGGAAAAACTTATAAATGTCGCCCTACTCAATATCATTAATCCTTCTTTGGTGGAATGAGGTGCTAATGTCAAATTTAGTCTAGTTTAAAAAGATGCAGATTTGGTAGATTTGGATTATACTAAAATTCTCCTTTCATCTAAATATAGGTTGATATTCAGTATCCGCTACAACGAATAAAAGTATTCACGCTAGTTTAATAATTACGTTGACTGCAAACAGTAAAAATACATATAAAATCCGGCACCATTGAGACCCTTTATATGATTGGTGATAAACATCACGACATTATAAACTTTAACATCAATAACATTAGTAGAACAACAATAGATCCCGCGAACTGAAATCATTGCGATGCAGGGCGCGTTGCTGCCAGCGGCTGCGACATCCCATAATAACAAACTTCGTGCAAACCTCACTTATCCACTCGACTATTGCAACGGGTTTTATACGAAACCCGGCGAGATTGAAGAGAATTTTCATAAAAAACAACCCGTGCAAAATGTGGCCTTTTGTTCTGTACGTAAAGTATAATTACAACGAGCGCGTAAGTTGGAAAATAGTTGTGCACCGGAGTGCACAATATAGCTAAACTTCAATATATATGTACTAACTGCTATGCTTGTATGTAGAGGAATTATGTTACAATGTAGATCTTATAGAACGAAAATCGCAAATTGCATGCGTATGGCTTAAACTATTAGGCAAGTCATTAAAATGGACTAATAACTATTTAGATAATTACTAATCAATAGATGGTTTTATAGGTATTAGGTACGTTTTTAATTAATCAAATAATTTTGAATACTTTATGAAAAATGAGGCAATAAGCGGGATGGAAAAAGAATTAAAACTTAACAAGCGCACTATTATTTACGAAATACCTACGCAATATACCTACATAACATAAATAAATGCATTCAAATTAAAAATACAATTCAGGTTTAAAGTATCAAATTTCCTTAAGGTCAGTGTAGTTCACAACACACGCGTATCATTATTAACCCGATCAAGTAAACAACCTCATGATATGCACCAAAGCAATTGAAAGTTTGGCGCCAAGCAATACCGAACGTGATTGAAACATGGATGTACTGGCAGATTAATAGTGCGGCTGAGACTTGCACTCCATGAGGAGCAGCTGCTCGCCTGGCCACTTCATCAGATGCCATAATGCAGATGTTACTTTAAGCCACTTGTACACCTGGATTAATTTTGCCCGCTTTCGCGTTTTTCTCCGTTTCACTGCCGTAATAAAAGCCAAGAATAGATTTATTGTTTGAGGATATGGATTGCTTGTACGAAAAAAAACCCGTAAATATGATTATTTTTAAACATAAGTATTTATAAGATACCGAATTGATCATATTTAAGTATATCGTACTTTTTTTTCTAATGTACCTGGATGTATCTTACAAAAAAATCTGTGATCCACATATGTAATCACGGCTCTTGTCTCTCAATAATCCATAACCGGGAAAACTTAAAATCCGAGAAAACGTTCAGCTATTATACGAGAAAAACAAAACTAAACTGTTGAAAGTGGAGTGAAGAAACTAAAAAGAACAAAGGGAAGTCTGCAAAGACATATAACCGTGAAGCGAGAGAAAAACACTCGAAACATTAAAAGCTTAAAATTGTAGCACGTGACTCATATAATCGTAGAAAGTAGAAACGTGGTCATATTCATCTTGATTACTCGTTTATTAGCAGGAATAACTAATTTTTAAGAGATTTTTTGCAAACAATTCGCCACTTAAACTTCTCCTATTTTATCTTCGTGGAGGGACAAAAATAAAATGATATTTTATAAGTTTTCCAAAAGCAGGATATTATATCTACCTTAATTTATATCTGATAGAGACATGACTATTGTTTTAATTTAATTCCATTAACATTATAATGTTTAAGTGAATAATATATTAATAATAGGTAATAAAAAGTTAAACAATAAATTGTTTTATAAGTTTAATTTTAACATTAAATAGAGAACGAGCATTTTTAATGGAACTTAATAGTTTGAGCGAGATATTTAATAATACGTGCGGCTCGTCAATGGGGCATGCATATCGTTATTTCCCGAGTTTTATATTTTTCACGGATTTATAATAAAGATCGGATGCATTATTAATACCAACAGCATTACACTGAGGTTATAAATATTCATCAAAATCTGTACTATATTAATATTAAATGAATTACTTTTACAGCTTTACAATTTAACTTTTGTAGTGTTTAATTTTTTCAAGGAAGATAGGGAGGTGTAGAGATTTAATATGATTTCATACTGATTTGCAATTTTTATGTGCGAGTTAAATTACCGCGAGAATTTGCTTTTTACAAACAATTCTTACATTTCACTTCTTTCTTCGGGGATTTCCGTACATCCGAAAAAGATTTAGTAGATTAAATTTATATTATTAAATAACATTTATAAATTATAACAAACCACACACTCAACCAAATTTGAAAAAAAAACTTCGAAGACAAACAATACATTTTAAACGTAACGCCTCCAAAAACGCAGACATAAAGTAAAGCACGTGCTCACTGCATAATGTAACAGACTTAAGCTTAAATAGCTCCAGCTCGTTTAGTAAGTGTCGACGTAATTGTTGATTCACCTTAGCATCAAATATGCAGCAGGCCTGGGCCTCCCGAGAACTATCTTCGTAAGTATACCAAGTATAGTCGAAGTGTTGCGACTTTCGACCGACGTGAATGCCACAACGGACATGACAGCGGCCCGATACTAGGTATTTTAGTTATTTGTTAAAAGTAGATTGATTTGAACTTTCCCAGGCACTTCGGGAAATATACTTAGTTCGCGTTATAAATGGATGTTGGCTTGAATTGACATACATTTTTGATATTTGGAAATCGAGTAAGTGACTTATGGAACAAGCATTGGATTTTCGAATCCAATAAAATATTTTACAATACTATTTGAGAAATTTTGTTCACATAAGCAAGACAATAAATGCATCATCGTTTCTAAACTTGTATGTTTGTTTCTACTTTACGCGAAAGTAACTGAACTGATTTTTATAGTTTATGGACTAGATAAGCTATAGGAATACTAGCTTTTGCCCGCGAGTTCTTTCGCAGGTGAAGCCGCGCGGCATAGAATGTTATATTTTTCATGCTACTTTGTATTCAAATAGATTACAAAGTAGCATGAAAAATATAAAATTTTTTGTTGATACAAAATTTTATAAATGCATGACATATTTTAAAACAATAAAACAAACAAATAAAGTCATTACGATAGATATTACTTAACGAAAAGCTCTACAAAATACTATATAGAACTCTCTCATGAAGCAACTATAAATAAAACAGATTTCACTCCATTGATTCAGATATTCAAAGCATATTATTTATGAACTAAATATGTACTTATAAGAATTTATTTTTACATGGAGTTTTCTCGGTTGCTGAAGTTCATTTCAATTTGATAACTCCAGCTGGTTTTACTACTACAGATTACTACAGATTAATCCCTTGACCCATAACCTCGCATTATTCGAGAATAATTCTTTCCGTGAAAGATATATTTTGATTTAGTGCTTTCCATTTGAATGTGAAAATATTAGATATAAAAAGTAAAAAAGTCGAATTGTGAATGTTAATACTAGAATGGAAAAGTGGTGCTTTCCAGGTAGATTTTCATTCAGGCGATTTATGAATAAGTTGTAGGTAGGTACCTAGATACTATATATCTATAAGTTATTATTTACGGCTAAGCTCCTTTAGTCTACTTGATAAGTTGAAAATGGCGTAAAATAGAGATAAGTCTCTTAAAAATACGTGCGATAGCTCATTTGATTCGGAATGATGTATAGAAAAATGTATCGGAAATGTGTATTAGCACACAAAAAATTGCAAAAGTTATAAACAAATTAAGTTGCAAAAAAAAAGGTATTTCGTTTATCCATACTAATATTATAAATGCGAAAGTAACTCTGTCTGTCTGTCTGTTACTCAATCACGCTTAAACTACTGAACCAATTTGCATGTTTGGTATGGAGATATTTTGATACCCGAGAAAGGACATATAGGCTACCTTTTATTGTGAAATATGTACCACGGGCGAAGCAGGGGCGGACCACTAGTTGTTAATAACTCCGAAATTATTAACATTTCAGAAATTTTGAAAAAAGATTCTTAAAGAGGAGGAAATTTCCAACGAAAATCTCCCGACTCCCGGAATTCTATCTCCATTATTTATAATTTTAATTTAACGCTGAAAATAGGCCTCCGCGCGGCATTTTTAGGTAGTGCGCGCGGCTTCAAAACCGAGCACGTCACACTAATTATTTTTTTTAAGGTATTAAATATTTATTTAAAAATTTAAAAAAATTATGGTGTATTCCGAACACTTCAAAGAATTTGCTCCCGTTGGAAATTTTACTTAAATTAATTTTTCAACAAATTAGACAAATGTTAACTAACGAATTTTTTTCGAACTTCCGTCCTTATTGCACATTAAAAAAAATGTTTAAATAATTGTCGGTAAAAATTTTCACTTCGTGGAGCCCTTCATATAAATATACTTAACAAGATCGCGCCATAAAAATTTAAAAAATTTTAATACTTTGTTTATAATAATTTGTTCAAGTTAAGTAACTTGAACAAAAAACTAGAAATTTCTAGTTTTTTTAATTTCTAAATTAATATTTAATACCTTAAAAAAAATAATTAGTGTGACGTGCTCGGTTTTGAAGCCGCGCGCACTACCTAAAAATGCCGCGCGGAGGCCTATTTTCAGCGTTAAATTAAAATTATAAATAATGGAGATAGAATTCCGGGAGTCGGGAGATTTTCGTTGAAAATTTCCTCCTCTTCAAGAATCTTTTTTCAAAATTTCTGAAATGTTAATAATTTCGGAGTTATTAACAATAAACGAAATACCTTTTTTTTGCAACTTAATTTGTTTATAACTTTTGCAATTTTTTGTGTGCTAATACACATTTCCGATACATTTTTCTATACGTCATTCCGAATCAAATGAGCTATCGCACGTATTTTTAAGAGACTTATCTCTATTTTACGCCATTTTCAACCTATCACTTAGACTACTTAAATTAGGCGGATATAATCACATATTTAGGCAATTAGGTACCTATGATAACTTAGTTTTAGCATTTATTCGATGTATAAAAAAATATATCGCAATCGCTTTAAAAATCTACCGTTTCAATTTGTTTTTTAAACTTCATTTCTATAGAACTCCAGTTTTAATGGGTTTTTAATAAATTGTGAATACAGAAAAAATATAAATGTTAGTCAGATTCACTTCGAGTCTCAATTGGCGGGTCTCCACAGCCAATTAAAATTACAAAATACGTTATTTTCCTCGGCCGAGCTACGTCCACACTGACCGAGCTGCTTCGCGTAGCAACTGCTTCGCGAGGCTGCTCGCTCTGTGAGAACCTAAAAAGTTAAAAACCAATGTTTTGTAGCTTGTCGTTGTGTGGCATTAAACCATCTGATGACTGAATTTCATACTGAAAAAATACTATTTCTAACTGTCGGTTATTTATAAATATCTATGAATCTAGACGTCTAACCGGAGATCGCAGCAATCGTCCGCTTTTTTTAACTGGCTCTAACTATTTATATCATGTACTACAGACAGCTAATTCTAGCAGTAACACAAAACAGGGTTATCGGATATGTATTTCTCCACGCGTTCTTAGGGTTGCAGCAAATAAGGGTGGATCGATAGAGGCCCGTGCACTCGACGTGACTCCCACGTGACGCACGTGACGGGCCGCTTATTGTAATCCACTATTCATCTGTTTATTTACAATTCATTAGATATTTGACCTACATGTATCTCCTTCTGTTTATTGTTGGACTGAATGACCTGGATCCAAAGCGCTATTTTATATTCGATTTATAGCGGACTGCGAACTGCGAAGGTAACGTTTGCGGATCTTTAACTTCGAGAAATATATCCTCTTTTATAAAATTATATGGATTTTTCTTCTTTATAGCAAAATTAATACTTCAGAGGCTGTATAGAAATATGAAAAAAGAAATGAGAATACCTAAGAATTATATTATTTCGAGAAATTAAAAATACATAATTTGAAACTAATTAAGGTCCTAATTTAGGTACAGTAATCAAATTTTTAAAGAAATTGCTTAAAGATAGACATATTCACAAAGATAAAATCAATACAAAATGATTAAGGTAGTTTCACTGGAAAGCTTCTGCCTTAAAATCCAAAACGACCTTACCAAGACTGATTTGCCCTGGCAAAGCTCTTTTATTCTAAATTAAATCGATATCTCTGGGTGGCGCAAAAGCCAAATGGTTTTACAAATATTTATTTTGATACTTCACTCATTGCGGCATTGGTAATAAGAATAATTTGTTGGCTAATTGAAAATATGAATTTTAATTCTTTTGCACGTCGTCAAATGAATGAATCCTAGTCTTTTCATTGAAATCGAAAACCTTAATCGTTAAGGCACTTCTCATTTTATTGCAAGAGTTAAACTTTTTTGTTAGTAGATAGTGTTTTGTAAAGACCTGAGTAATATTATTGTAAAATCAAAGCAAAATGAATCATTACAGCCTAATGGGCATAAATAGGTAATTAAATTTATTTCCTTATAAAGAAGTGACCTATAAAAATCACACACAACAGGAAACATACATTTTAAATCGCAAGTCATTTTCATAATTGGAGTAAAAACAAAGTAATTTAAAATTTAAATTTATGTGAGATGAATTTGTACGTAGAAAAACTTGCATAATCTAAATAGATGGCAAACATCCAGCCCAGGGCCACCTGCAGCCGCAGTCGAGCAACTGCAGCGGGAAATTGTTAACTGCTTAATGTAACAAAATGATAGAACGAGCGCTATGCTGCCAAGGATTTACATTTTTATTGATTCTCTTTGATGAAAGAGCACTAACGACCGAATTCTTGTGAACGTGCTGAAGTTTTGAACGTGGAGATGTCAATTTTTGTACCGTTAATGTAAATTTCATGAAGTTTGATACATAGTTCAGTTGGAATCGATGAAACCGCTTAATTGCACGTATGCGTCTAAAATATTTATTTTATTAAAAATCTAAAACATTACCTACACACAAATAAAAAAAAACTAAAATTTTGTTCAATCCACAAATGTTTCGCGCATATGCTTGCATTAAGTCACAAATAAAAATGTAAAACCAGGCAAACCCTTATCGTAGCTATAAAATTTTTAATTATATTGCCACAATTAGCCGTTGTCAGAAAAAATTTGCAGCAAGATCTCGCTATTGTCTTGCCCTAGAACGGTATAATTCGCACTCAGCTTCTCAACCGTATCTCGAATGTAGAGAACAAATTTTTCCAATAAACCTTCATCAGATTTTGTAAAGCAAAATTACCTTTACGTGGAAGTATTTAAGGTTGACAGTCGCTCAGCGGATGGCGGTAACTGTGTGGGGAGTAGGTCAACGTCCCTTCCCCCGCGCCCCGGCTTCAGTTTCAGACTCCGAAAGGAAACCGGCGCGCCGTAGCGACCGTATGTCATGACGAAATCAAATATTTATTGAAAATCTCTGCACGATGCCATGCCTGTCATTATTTTAAATAAGTAGAAAAGGGGATCAATGTTCAGCCTTTGAATTGATAAGTATCTCAGAATTTATAAGGTATCCATTATCCATACGCATGATCTAATCTTTTTACTTGAATTCCATATTACCGTTCAAATTGCACTAACATGTGTACCAATCAATATACTACCTAATATTATATTCATAGAGTGTTCACTCATACAAATCTAACTACATAATGTAGAATGTTCATACAAATAGAATAAAAATCTCACTACTATACCACATAAACAACCTAATATAAACAAACAGTTAAAGCATAAATCATTGTTCACGAATTTTGAGTACATTTTAATTACATCTGAAGAAAAAAGTTCTCGCATTAAAGAAAAATAGAGGGAAGTTTGAAAGCCGACCTACTTAAAAGTTGGTTGAAAAATCATGTTTCGCCTTGGCCAGCCTAGACAAGACTTCTTATAATATGCAGTGGGTGTTAGTCGTGAGTGCTATAGAGATAATTAGCATGGATAGTGTGGGCCGTAGGGGGGAACAGGGCGCGGGCTATCGGCGCGATCGCCCTCTTCAAACCTTTTTGGGTCAAGCAGTCCGGCTACGGCCTTACAGCGATCATTCTTAGAATTTTATAAGGAGTATAATTTTCAATACACTAATTTATTATATAGCGTCACATATACAAGACTTGTATCTCAATTGCCCATTTGTTTAATCTGAAGAATACGTAGTCAATAATTATATACAAAAATAACGTATCTACTTACTTAATTAAAAATAGTATTTATAATTACTATTTATTATTAAGGACGTTATTTTTGTATATATAATATTTTTAATTTTACTACAGTTTCTATAGTAAAATGTTTGTCAATTAATCAAATTGAGCTTTATTGATACTTCTTCCTTTTTTTTCTCTCTACAATTCCCACATGCTCACTTCTGTATAAACTATAAAGTTAGATATTTTATCTAGTCCGTTCTTGTGTATCGCCTTCATGTTACATTTTACATCTCCACGTGTAACATACGACAAAACAGTTCTGTTATTTGAAATAATTTTGAAGTTAACTATGTTTCTTGTTCTGTGCTCTCTACACTTATCAAAATACAATTAACTTAATTATTAAGTAAAGAAGAACTTTGAATGGCTGCAATATTTTTCTATATTGAAGTTATGAATTATAAATTAATTTTATGTGGAAGTGGAAATCTCGGAACACAATAATTATCAGTAGGTATCTGTAATGTTTTGAATGAATTCGTTTGACACGAGGCAGCACATCGTAGTGGCTCTCAAGCCCTTGAGCGGTGTATCAAAAAGGTGAGTAATATGGATTTCGAGTTTTGGAGTTGTTTGACGAGTAATCCGTACTCGTCGGAGCACATTGTGGAACGATCTCAGAGAGCTTCACGCTTATGCGACGCGAGAGCCGCCCTAGCTTATAACACGTTTTAGAAAAGTATATTGGTGTACCTAACTACGGAGTTAAAAACGATGCCTCTTTTTCACATGTTGCAGCTTTTCAGCTTTACAAAGTTCAGGACGGACTTTTGAGCGAAAACTTAATGAAGCCCGAGTATCTTTTAGACGATTCTGTGGGATAATAAGGCAGAAAATGTACGCTGGGCAGTTTGTGCATTAAGTTTTCGTTAATTAAGTTATTTGGAAATTTTCAAGTGACATTACTTGAATAAGTTTATTCAGTATTACTAACGTAAATGTAAAATCTTAAAATGATAAGTAAATGCACCAAATTCACTTATATGCAACTTCTGGATAAGCTACACTTTAAAAATAACCGGTTCTTTTCTCGGTCATCTTTTGAATCAACACGAAAAGATCTAAGATGATGAATTGCGAAACTAGTTTAATAAAAACGTATAAAATAGCATTTCTCACCCATGTCAGATGGGTGTGAAAAGTGGTAAATTCCCCGGCGCGAATCTGACCCAAATTCCTGTAATGCTGCTTTAAAACCTGATCCTAATTCATACAAGTTTGTCACTTTACTTAGCCTGTAATTTATTTGATTCAATCGATTTGCCTCTCGCTAAACATCGCTAAATTTAAAACTGTGTTTTGATTAGGCTATGCTTAACTAGGTATTACCCATTATTAAAAAAAGAGCGTGTGTGCCGAGCATACGTGTCAGAAGTGATAATTCTTTGGCAAGATTCAAAGATACCAAAACCGTCGCCTTACTCCATAACGTGACGATATTTCCATGACGCGACCTTGAAATTTTACTCTCAAGTTTCACTTAAAAATATGTATATGTTTTCTAATAGCTAAATAGCCAAGAGCGAGTCTCAAGAAAGGACCTAATTTACGTAGACTCTGTTTCATTAGCTTCGTAGTGCAAACGTACGTTAGACATTGTTTAATCACACCTTGTGGAATACCGCGAACTTCCTTAGGTACATCCTTGCTATTGAAGATGCTATGAACTTTCACTCCGAGCCTTACTCTTTAATAGTTATACTTTAAACACCAACATTAACATTATACCAATTGATTTAAAAGCCTCAAACCGCAAAAATTTCACCTCTTAACCCATAATAAAGGCGACTGGCACGACGCGAAAACACATTTAATACTCATACTCGTAATTTCTAACTTGCAGCCAACTCGAAAGAAAAACATCCACTTAAAAACTTCACATAGTGATAACAGTGAGATGTCTTAGTTTAACTGCGAATTTTACAACTTGTTCCTGTTAATTGCGAGTATCTTTTTCTTCTTTCACGTAATATAATCTACGTGGAAACAAACTATTTATTTTGATTTCATGTGTACAGAATTTTTGCTAACTTTAAAATATAGTATTTAGGTATAACTTTGTATTGTTGTTACCACTTGATGAAATCTGTATTTTAGGTTTTAGATTTTTTAAATAAAAATGACTATTCATTAGCTCCACTTTTATTCAATAGAAATTTTCAATTCAAATACAAAAGCTATACCAGTTTCGTAATGATGATGACGTTTTTAAAAAACTAAATTATATTTTTAAAGCATTTGAATGCTATAAAACCTTTGATATAACTAAATATCAATCATTTATTAATTAAAAAATCTGGATAAAAGTATCGAATATTGAGAAACAGTAATATAACAATAGGTTAGAAGAAGAAATTATAACAAAGTGTGTCATTTGTATCTTCTCAGTTTCGAATTAATTATATTCAGAAAATTTTCATAGTACCTACTACATCTGCGTTCTACCAAGTATTGGAATACCCCATGTTCATGTAGATATACCCTGTATTAGAAAACGTTACGAAATGCTCTATGTAGATTGTAGCCGCACGTAACTTTTAATCAATTGGTACCTATAATTTGATTAATAACACTACATGAACCAATCAACCAAAATATCGTCATCGAATTTTGTAGCAAGTTAACAGTAACAGTAAACTAAGTTTAAATGGATATTTTCAGATAGATGAGAAGGCAGTATATAAATCATTATAACTTACAAGTACGTGATATATTACACATCACACCTCGTTAGGACGAATAAAAATAATACCACAATCTTAGAACCGGAAAAACTGATATGAAGATGAACAAAAAGTGAATGACTCAAACCAGCTGTAGTTACGGAATTTCAGAGAGCTTTGGTTTACGAGTTGCATTGCAGATTACTTTGATAGTCGACATTAAACATCTGGTTATCTTTGTATCGCCTTTACATTTTCAGGTACATTGTTGGAATATTTGTACAGAGCGGAGACAACAGGGTTGCCGCGTTACGGCACGTGTATCTAGTTTACGAAATAGGTATAAATGATGTTATACATGTATTTAATATATTTGTAGTTAGAGATATACATAGAGATCTCTATATCCTTATTCAACAATAAAACAATTCCTTAGATTTGAACACATCTAAACTAATGCATACAAAATTCATACAAAAAATAATAATAATCTAATAAGGTAGTGCTTGGAGACTTGTATTTATATCATGCTACGACCAATACGAGCGTAGCAGCAATGAAAATTCTTCCAAAAGCGAAAAAATATATTCCTTTTTGAAAGCTTCCGTTGCGTGCGCTACTTAAACGGTTATGTTGAATTCGTCCTCAAACTAATTCGAGGGGTACAAGTAGTGTAATAAATAGGTCTACCAGACCTTATATGGATTATTTGTCTAAAAAGCAATCAACAAATTTCCAAAGAGAACAGAATATACAAAGGTGTCTAATAAATAGATTGGTTACTTTCCATTAACGGAAAAAATAACACTCACATTAATTTCCATTCCTTAAAAAATCACACATCTGTAACCAAAAGTTTTCAACAGAATGTTCGGTTTACGTAAGCATCACTGTTAACACCTATTAATTAATTACGCGCTGCAATGTTTGTGGTGAGATTTCATTTGCAATATTGTTTCACACGACAACACGTGTACTTCGACGCTTTCATCGCTTAATCCAATTCCAATGAACAATTAAACATTGGTCTACTTAGTTCATGTTTGAACACAATTCAACACTCTCTTTCGAAAGTAAACTTCATGTAGAAATTCTCATTAAGAAAATTATAAATCAGAAAATAGTTTTCTTAATAGGAAACAGAAATTATAAAATCTTGGAATATGAATTAAGACTCGTGAAGCGTGGACTCGCGGGCGCGAAGGGGTGCGGGGTGCAGAGGTCACGGATCAGCTGGGCGGCGGCCATATTGATTCCGAGCCTGTTTGATCGGCGCCCGCCCGCGCACTGCCGCGCTACGGATTAACACGAGAACAACTTTTATGATTTCAACTCAGACAATAATATATCTCGACATTTCGCAGTATGCTGCGTATCGTGCATAAAAACGTGTTAATATAAGCAACCTATATTCGTTTCAATATTTTTCCATAAGGAGTTGTGAATCGAATCCTTGTTTTGTTTTGCTCCGTTTATTTAAACTACATTTTCATTCATTACAAAACTTTGAATTGAGTTTTAATTATAATAGGTAGGTTACGCTGTCTGTTTTTTAAAGTTTGGTATAAACTTTTTTCCATATTACTTAGTTCCTTTTTAACTTCAAAATGAAGCTAGCTGTCCGTTTAAATTAAAACTAAATCAAAAACAAAAGACATCGTCTGTAAGTTTTCTTTTATTACACTTCGTTACAGCAAAGAGAAAGCGATTAACCGAGAAATGTTCGGACACTGATACTATCGGATAGTTCGTTGACGGTAAGTTCCAATGGAATTGTTGGAACGGAAAAAACTGTCCAGCCCCCCTAGCCAAGTGGCTTTCTGTTAGCGTAGCGTTCAATAGAATAGACTACGAATGTATGAGATTGACGTAAGCTGTAGATGTGTGCAACAAAGCTTATCTATTGTTCTATCCTGCCCCCCTAGCCAAGTGGCTTTCTGTTAGCGTAGCGTTCAATAGAATAGACTACGAATGTATGAGATTGACGTAAGCTGTAGATATTATCTACAGCTTACGTCAATCTCATACATTCGTAGTCTATTCTATTGAACGCTACGCTAACAGAAAGCCACTTGGCTAGGGGGGCAGGATAGAACAATAGATAAGCTTTGTTGCACACTCGCTACACGTCCGTGGGAATCTTGTGTTAATATAATTACATTGAACACTTCTGACATATTTATTAGCCAGCTCAACTGCGAAATTGAATGGGATAGGGTGGATTTTGCCATTCAAATAGAAGTTTAAAAAAAATAGAAGACTACTACTACTCAGTTATTTAATAATAGTAATTATGCTAATTGAATATAAACTATTCACTTCAATACTAATTAAGCCGCTTTTATAATAATTCACTGCTATGATTTTATTCAGGAAAATTCTTGTTCTAAATAATTTATTGAATACAGAAAAACCTCATACAAACAGAGTATACAATTTACATAGTATATAAGTATCTGAGTATTATGTGGACGGTATTACCCTGCATACAATACAATGGTCGGCTTTTAACGATTGCTCTCAAGCGATATTTAACTGAAGGAATAAATGTTAGACTTTTAGTATTCAATACAATGAGAACAAAGCGATCATAATGAGGCACAATATATTTTTGTGATAAAATATCTTAAAAGTAAAACCTAAGCTATACTGGTATATACCTGATTAAAATAAATACAATACCAATAACAACAGCATTTAATTTAAATGAAAAATCTATTGCTTTTGCCTAGCACAATGTATCTATTAGGCTGTTCTACTTATTTTATTTTCCATAGTTTCATTTTACCCATATACCTATATATCGGAATATGAAATAATCAATTAAATTTCATATGAAAAATATAAAAGAACATGAATTAGTTTTCAAAGCAAAGAGCAAGGGAAGAAGATACCTCAAAGGCCAGTAGTTCTTGTAGCACGAAGCTTTAAGCATCCAAGTAACAACAACAACAAACACGTTTCAGATTACATGTTTCACGTAAGGCCTTCCATGAATCTATAAACATGAAATATTATATTGTTGTTCTAACTGAATATTAAAACAAATGTCTAACTAAAGATTGACGCACACCTAAATGACTGTTTATAAGTTAAGGTAACCACTAAATCGTGAGCAGTAACTTTTTATTATATTAATTTACAATTTATATAAATTAACCAAAAGTTTTAAATAATTTGGAAAATCCAAAAGTGCACGCCTCATAATTTTTTTTTAATAATTATTTATTAATTATTATTTTTGTTTATTTAATAACAATTAAACCACATCGAATCAGACCCTGAAAAATGAAAGGGTTCTATTCCTGAGCATACTCAAGCGTAAGAGAAAAAAAAAGACTCGATTAGTAAAGTATTTCGGTCGCTATCGTGTTAACAAGAAAATCCTCCGCACATACAGACACACGGACGTCCAAGACAGAACTTTTTTAAACTGTTTTTTAACTAGTTTAAATAACAAAAATGACATCAAAAATATCATGAATGTTAAAAATAGTGTTTTTTCTTAATATGTGTGTGTATGTATTATCTTACAAGTGCAATGTATGATACATAAAGACATTTTAAGTTTGAAAAATCTGATGTTTTGCGCGAAGTGACAGTTAGTACCCACCTCAACGCTTCGCTTATGAGGCGTGCAATAACAATATCCTGCAATATTGCAACTGGATATTGAACTCCAATGAAGATAAATAACTTATAGTGAAACCCATATTATATGTAACGTTAAATATATTCAAAAGTTGAATGAATGTAGAGCCTGTGAGAATGTTACTTTATCATGCCAAAATTACTAACTGATCTATCTAAAGGAGAATGGCGAAACTGGGCCTAACAAAAGTAAGGCCTTACAGAAATCATAATATATTTAAAATTCATTATGTTATTTTTAATAATTCTTGGTAAAATATTGACTTCTGATTCTATGGGAAAACAAATGTTTGAAAAAAAAGATAATGTGTTCACTAACGGCATTGTTATTTAGATTTCTATGACTACCGGTCTTATCAAGCAGAGATTGTCAGTGCTGTCAGGAGTAAAATAGTCGATATATCGATTAAAACGAATGAATATTTATTTTCATTTTAGTTTTATATAAAATTCAAATGCTTTATGAATCAGAAATATAAGTTAACTGCGTTACATATTTTATTTTTAGGTATATTTAGGTAATTCTATACATTTTTACTCATGGCGGCCGCACTTTGTAAGAATATTTCTGAAATGTAGCTGGCCGCTTCAATTTTAATTACAATGTCATGTTTGTCGTTTGACTTTAGACATTTGATTGAGGTTTTTCGTTACGTTACATTCGACTTTGTGCTTATGGTTAACTTATTTTCTTCATCTTTATCGACTTTCGCTACGTATTACGGACACTGACGATCTCTGTTATTACTACCAACCAACGCTTGCACACCGGACTTTGATTACCTGCCTTTACGACTCACTACTGCTACCCTACCTGGACACCGAGTTTGCGTCCGATTTTTCATTTACAAATATGAACTGCATCAACTGTGGTATTAATGCTAATCGTAACAATGCTATACGTATGCATTTGTTACAAGATAACGCAATAATATCAATTATACAACGGTGGGCTGCTCCTCTAACGGTTAGTGGATTAGTATTATCTAAGGTATTTAGTACTAGCTATTGAAATCAAACAAAAACGTAAACACACATTGTTTTATATATATACTAGCGGTCCACCCCGGCTTCGCCCGTGGTACCTACATGTTTAAACTATCCTATCTCTCAAGTTGGATCGAACTCCACATGGTGTGCGAATTTTATTATAATCGGTTAAGTGGTTTAGGAGTCCATTGAGGACAAACGTTGTGACACGAGATTTATATATATTAATATATATATTCACTTTCTTTTGTCCAATTGTAATATTAATTCTTTATTTGTAGATCACTCACTCTGATCACATATGTGATGCATGCTGGAAACTTGCAAATGATTCTTTGAGGATTGAAAATCATGAAGATGACACTGTAACTCTGGGTCATCAACGTGTATGCATTTATTGTGGACGTTCTGTATTGCGCACACGGTTTCATTTACTAAGAACTGATTCTCAACGCGATCAAAGAATTAGAGCAGTGATATTAGAGTGGATATTACCTCGTCAGGTAAGTTATTGAGTGTTTTGATAATATTTTAAGTAAAAAGTTGCCAATAATCTTCTTTTTAAATCTCAAAGTAAAAATGAAAGGTGTTTTAACAAAGTATTTCTTTACAGATTGGAAATAGAGCAACATATCTATGTCATTCTTGCTGGGTGAGGGCTGACAGAGCTGCACCTCATTTTAGTTCTAATCCAACAACATCAAGAACTTCAGTACATTACCAAGGTGTACCTACTTCATCTAGTGAAATAGTACATTCTGCATCTAGTGAAATGGTACATCCTAGATCTAGTGAATCAGTCACCTTACCTAACTATATAAGACCTGTAGAAACTGAATCCCACTGTTTTTTGGAAGGATGTGAAAGAAGAGAGAGAAATCGTGTTCCAGTTAGTGTAAGAAAACATTTACTGACTAAATACAATTATTATGTACCAAAAAATAATAGGCTCTGTGATTTACATTCAAATACAGAGACATGGGATTTTATGAATAGAATTTTAGACAATTATATAAATGTGTTTACAGCTGTTCATATCGAAGATATGTTGCAATTGAACGACATCCACTCTCACTCGGATTTCAGTAATATTTTGTATATGCCTGAAAGTTCTTTTTACAAGTGGTTCGGCTATACAAAAGAACAGTTTAATATAATATTAAATGAGGTAGCACAATTTAAAGAAATGCATAATGGTGCTACTGCACTAGCATTATATTTATTGAAATTGAGGACAGGGGATTGCAGTGAAAGATTATCAATGTTATTTAAAATTCCAAGGAGAACAATGGAAGGTTTAATCATTAAAGCTAGAGATTTACTATTTAATTATTTTGTACCAAATCATTTGGGTATAAATCATATTAATAGGCAACAAATAATTAGTAGAAATTTAATTATACCAAACGGGTTATTTGGTTACGATGATAATATACAAAAACCCATTTTCATTGTAGATGGTACATATTGTTATGTCCAAAAAAGTTCAAATTATTTATACCAAAAGAAAACATATAGTCTGCACAAATATGAAAACTTGGTAAAGCCACTTCTAATAGTCTGTGCTGATGGTTACATTATTGAAGTACTGGGCCCCTATCCAGCAACTACTTCAGATGCTCAAATCATGCAGCAGGAGTTTAGCAACGAAAGTGGTTGGCTGCGCCAGTACTTTCAAGCTGGTGATGCATTAATTCTCGATAGGGGCTTCAGAGATGCCTTGCCCTTATTAAATGATAATTGTGGATACAGAACCTTTGTCCCTGCTTCGCTACAAGAGGGTGAAACGCAGTTATCTACATTAGATGCAAATAAAACCCGGGCAGTCACCATATGTAGGTGGGTTGTTGAAGTTGTGAACGGGAGGTTTAAAAGAGATTTTAAATTGTTTAGACAAGATTTTTTTAACAAAGCTTCGAAACATTTGATGAAGGATTTTGAGGTGGCTGCTGCATTAATTAACGCGTTTCACCCTCCAATTACAAACCGTGATGATGCTGATGTTATCTTAACAATTATAAATGAAAAAATGAGTGTTGATAATGAACTGGCTAATTATATTATAAGCAACAATTTTAATAGACGAATATCGAACTTCATAAGAATAGAAGTGACTGAAGCCACTTTAATTAATTTCCCACGTCTCACGGTTAGCGAAATGCAGTTGGTTTCCTTAGGTTTATATCAAATTAAGCAAGCAAGGTCCTATTATGGTGAGCACATAAGAAACGATGGCAAATATGTTATAGAAGTGTGCCGTGAATCAGACAGCGACCTACAGAGAGCACTGTCGACATCAAGTACTACATGGCTTTTAAGAGGTCGCATTCAATCCAGGCATAGAAGTAGTAAAACTTATCTTAATACTATTATAAAGGCGAAAGTTTGTATGGATGTTTGTTACTCTTTCACGTAAAAACTACTGAACCGATTACAATGAAATTTAGCACACATATAGAGGGTAACTTGGATTAACACATAGGATAGGTTTTATCCCGGAAATCCCACGGGAACGGTTTTCCTTTGAAAACGCGGGCGAAGCCGCGGGCGGAAATCTAGTTTTACATATATTTTAGTCGACAGTGCTCTCATAGGAAGGGAAGCAATAACAGTTTATTATTGTAATTGTTTAGTAGGAAGAAGAACTATAGGTTGCTGCTGTCACGTTATGTCCATAATATGGTACCTTAGCTGGGCAAGGTATCAACCTGCAGATTTAATGCCGCCAGCACAGTTTATGGATGATGTGTTAATTGTTTATGATGATAATGATGAATAAACGATTTATGAAAAAACGTGTTTTATTTTATATATAAGTACCTACGATGTTTTAGTAGGTACTCTAAAAGAATAAAAGTTCGATCCAATATCTCTATTACCTAACTGTTCTTCTGTTACACTCTTTATCTAAATAATGTATATTATAGGATATAAACTTACCTCTACTTAGAAAGAAACAAAGCTATTCATTGAACTCGAGCAAACCTAACCTCAATTTTAGTGACGTTACATGCTCAATATCTCTGCTATCCCATAGAACAGATCTTTAATTGTTATATTTATAGAATCTATATATTTTTATCTATTTAACCCCACATAAATCATCAGTGTAACGATCAGGCCCAAAGTCCTATGGGAGTTCGCCATTCTCCGTAGCCGAGAAAAAGGATTTCACTACTAAGTACTGCAAAATAAAGGAAAGCGAGAATAAATCTTATCAGAGCGTAGTCAACGAGAGCAAGCAACGTAATCTATAATTAATTATATGTAGATCGTAATAACAATATCACTTTAAACGTTAAAGCAACAAAAGATAGTAGAAATTGGACGAGCAATTTAGTACACAACACTCAGACACGTTGTTTTAAGGAAAGTGTGTCTACATCAAAGTGAGAAGAGCAGGGGCGAGACCTGAGAGCACCCTTATTCGTCACCATTAGGCTTGCCTTTTTTACACCGGTTTTAGCATACACAAACATTTTTGAAGGGCCCGCTGGTGGTTAAAAAATTTCACTCAAAAATTGTTTTATCATTAAGGTACCTATTCTATATTAATATACAAAGTACATAGGTAAAACATGTATTTAAGTCACGTAACAATTTAAATGATGTAAGTAATAAATATATTTATTACTTACATAATATGGATTTCTCGTCAGCGACAATACATGCGTTACATTCAGATTTTTCAATCAAATTGTCACCCAGTTACACAAATTTTATAATTACTTAAGTTAATTTAAATTATTGCAATGACTCCTTTTTGTCGATAATTCCACAAACAACAAAAGTTTATAATCTAAGTCTATATTTCACGCCCTTAGCCCCGTCTGTCCTGCATGCAGTTGGCACGTAGCCAATACCGACACTAATTCGTTGACGTAGTTACATAATTACTTCGTTTTGCCGACCCGTCTCTGAGATTGTGCTTTTTCAAACCCTTCCACATTCGCCTTTGAATGTTCCACCATAACAGCTAATAGTTATGAGATAGTCGTTGGAGAAATACAGGACTAACCTCGTGTTTTGGGGTCTGCAAAAGGGTCTACTAGATCGTAATTATGCATAAACATATTCTATACAGATCATTTTAACTATTTAATCATACTTTTATTTTCTTTAGCCAAATATTTCGTGTATTTTCCAATTAAGAATGTGAGTAGCCTGACATCTCTCTTTATCCGACGTTTCACAGCTTTTAAAAAAATGATTTTTGTTGTACAAATGCAACATTTTCACACAAACCAAAATAAAACGAATAAATTTTGAATTCGTGCTTTACATTAATTAATGTAGTTTGCTACAAATACACAAAAAAAAATAAAATACAGCCATTAAGCAATACTATAGCCGTTGTTGACAGCCAACAGGGCGCTCCACATAAGTTTGAGTTCGTAATTCGCCACCGCAGAAACGAAATATTAATTTTCGCGAGCTGGCCTTTAATTATGACGAACAACTTTCGGACTCTCAGCTCATGTTACATACTGTTAGTCTACTCAATTTAAACTTCTTTTTGAGTGATCTCCAACGCTTTGAACGTGGAAAGCGTGTAGCGGCCGCAATTGAGAAGTTTGTTGCTACTTTAAACTTTTAAAAGGACAATTACGGCGGCGATTGTAGAATGGAAATGTGACGCGCTGTAACAGATTTTGTTGCTAAGACGGTATACTTTTATTATATAATCGTATTTCACCGTTTCTCTTATTTTAACACGATTAATAAGAACAATTTTAACGACAGGTTATGCACACGGTGACGACGTTTTACATTCTTCCAAACACATTGACTGACATAAATTGCATCTTAACAATATTCTATTACTAACATAATAACTAACATAACTAACATTTCAAATGTTATTTATGCAATTACTCTGATTTATTATTATGGATGAGTTTGAATTAAAACAGCCACGCGAAGCAGACAATCAAGTTTTACGAATCTCATCATCATTTCGTAACCATTCGTAACCACTGTCCGAACGCGCGATGTGCTACGCTCGCCGAATACGGCGTAGCGTCGAAATTACTTGATAATTTAATAATGCTGAACGCAAAATTCGTAGCTGTCATTGAGGCCGGCAGTGCACGCGTCTTAGCAAAAGGTCTAACTCGATGTTTCGACTTCAAAAGGATCCAAATATTAGTATACTCGCCTGTCAACAGCACAACTTCTATTTAAGTGATGATTTGTGTTCATTCTAAAGATGGAAGATTGTTTAACACAGCTGTGGAATAAATGAAATTATAAAATTATAATTTTTAATTGAAATTTTTGTTTTTATTTAATCTGTAGTTTACCTATTAGCTTCTTTAAACATCACAAAGAACGGATTTCTAAAAGCCTTGAAAAGAGTTGTTTTAAAAACTAAGAAAAATAATGAATGAAGGCTTTAAGAGGTTGACTATAGAAGCGGACTGTGATTAATGCTGGTGCGACTACGAGCTACTCTCAAAGTGAATTGGAACAGATCGGAAGGGTACTTCTTTTTAAGACGTCAAGTCGATTAATTACCTATTCGTTGTTTATTCGTGCATTCGAATACATTTAAATATTTTAAACAAATTGTACAAATACATATTTCATTTCGCAATCGACGAAATATTTTTTTTATTTAACAAGCTTACACACTCAACATCAACGTGAGTAGGCTCACATGAGAACTATAAAACTGCTTTATAATTAGTTAGGTATTAAAAATGTTAAATACTCATTTCGAAGTATATTTAACGAGAATTATGAGCTACAATTTTTAAAAACTTATTTCATATCACTCTGAATAGATAAAAAAATATCGTAATAATATAAGGAACGTGTTAATTTGTGAGGTTTATTAGAATGGATGTTTGTTTCTATTTCACCAAGAAAAGGCTGAGTAGAATTATATGAAATGTAATACAGAGGTAGAATATAGTTTGAATTCACATATTAGCTCGACTACCTGAGTAGAACGCGAGTAAAGCCGGCCTCCAGCTAGTACTAACACAACAAAAAGTCCCGAGCCTGGGGAATACTTCAACAACCGTCATAAATCGGAACTCCGCCTTAAATATTAAAGAATCTATGGCACTAGCCGCTCTATTGAACTACTTCTCACCTATTTTTCAGATTTAAATAATAAACGTGCAAAACATCGCAAGTGAGGCGCAATAAATTAATATTTTAGCCACAGTTACCATCGCGCTCGAGAACGCTCGTGCGCGCAAACAAGCCCCAAGTGACACTTTACCTTCTGACAAGATACCTCTTAACTTACTCCATTTTGCGGTTCAACACAAATTGATTCCTATTATTCTATCCAACATAGTTGTTATGTAACGTTCCTCTGCAATAAGATGCAGAAACTGAGAGCCACTTGAATTTTCATTGTATTATGTCTAGTGGGTGCAAACCCTGAATCTATGGGAATATATCGCTGTGATTATAAACTCGAGGGCTCTACATATTAAGATTTAAGCTACATACATGTTTAATTTTAACCTTGACTTATTTAACCAATATTTTCTCTATCGCTTCAACATTTTTTGATTGTATCAGAATTTCAGTAGACTGTGTTCTCTTATTTAACAAATAATTCGTATTATTACACAATAAAGAAACGAAAGTGATCTGAAATTTATTATTTACGTACCTACTTAAAATTTAGGTTAAAAACATTTTAATTAAATCAATTAGTGACTTTGAAAGTAAGTAAGAGATAAAATAATATATAATTAAATTTATCTTTTATCAAAAAAATGACGTGTCGTCTTAATTCTCCAAAATACAGGTTTATTTCTAGCACTATAATGTTGAATGTTTCATGAAAAGTGTTAAGGTACACAATTTTAGAAGGATATTATAAAGTTTTGAATTCTTATTGGACTGTGAAAATGATTTAATACTCATAAAAAGAGCGTGTGAGCCGAGTACACGTGTCAGAAGTGACTTATTTTATTTGGCAAAATTCAAATCTGAGGTAGATTTGACGTTACAGTATTGTCATGACGCGACCTTGAAATTACCCTTTGAACGCGCCTTCAGAAGTTTCACTTCAATAAAATCATAACATAAAAACGTCGAGGTCATCACATACACGTGTTAGGTATGTATTTTCGTATCGAAACGTAGGAGTATTTATTAATCACGTACATACCTATAGCAAAGCAATTCAAATTTTGCACCAAAAAATATTTGGCATTCCAAATCTACAGAATGAGTGTTCTGCGCATAGAAATCTAAATAACAATCTGCGTTTTATATCGTAAATTTTCAAGCTACCAGTCAACACAGTTTCCCACAAAATCAATAGAAGCAAAAAAAATGTAAAACCAAAACAAGACTGAAAACGTTCTCAACAAATCATAACAGATCGGCCACACCGTAATACTTTTGAAATACTTAGCAGGCCCGCACCCTTTTATTTAAAATTACGGGTTAAATAAATTGGTGCTATTACTACGACACGAGCAAGCCTCGGATCGTTTTCCTTAAGGGAAACTTTCCCCTGTCGCCCTTTCCGGCGGAGGACGTCAACGCGCCGCCGAGACCAATTTGTCTACCAATACCTACACCGGACGTATAAAATTGCACATTTATACATTCCAAAAAGCTAACGGATATGTAAACGAACGTATACATGTGCGGAGACCGGATAGTTTTTGGGTAAACGCATTGTTTAATGGCACTCTTGAATATATACAATCTGCATAGAGCTTCTGTTCTTAGATCCATACTTTTACGTAACGATTTATTCAGAGCTATTCAGATTAATTATCTATATTATTTTATGATTCTAATCTGCGAATATATACGTTCATGAAACAATTGTCAGACAGTATGTACAATTAATAATTACATATATTAAATAGATTTGTATATAATATCTACACGCGTCTGTGGAATTAATAATATTTTTTTATCAATTCTACTATTGACATCATACACAAAAGTAAATTTATCTAGTCTCAGATAAATTCAACTACATAATATACATATACTTTATACATATATCTACGTTATTTATTTACAGTATTATGTAATACTATTCTCTTAAATTACATTTTCCGAAAGTGAATATTCTAATATATTTTCTCCGAAATTAAATTAAAACGTGAACAGGATGATATCATTGCCAAAGTCAGACAAGGTAGGAACTCGCATGCGCGCTATTTGTACGCATGCGTATTTTATTATAACCTCAATTCTAGGCGTGTTTTTGAATGAAACTTTAGTTCGCATCCTCATACCTGATATCACGGTTACACGCTTCAGGCGCGTCGAGCTATCGGCAAGATTTTATATGGTGATAATTTATCACTAACGTCAATCAAAATGATATGAGATTATCACTTGAAATGTTCATTTTTACCCTCATTTTTTACTTATTTTAATTGTAACCTCGTTAAATAATGTATTCTTGTTTTAATCTCTACTTATCAAATACGAAATAGCTTATATAAAACTAATATAATTAACTTTAAATAACTTTTTTAACTGATCATATTAATAGTAACGTAAAAAGAAAACTAACATTTATCACATTTATTTGAATATGAAAATTACATTCCACTATCTCCTTTGCGGGTTTATAGAACATGGAGAGTAAATATAAACTGAATGTAATATTTTATGAATGAAATTTGTTTTAACCTGATCTACCTTTTAAAACTTTCAGTACCTAGTGCAAGACGCAAGTAGTTAAACAGACACCTTGCATATAAAATGAGTACATTTTCCAAATGTTGAACGTATGACATAGTAATTAGTATGGTGGTGTAAAAAGCAATATGGGAAATTAATTAAATGCTCCAGAAATTTAATATGACATTCACTTAATTATCTTTGATGATTGAATCGATCAAAACAGCCACAGCATTCTGCATTCGCGATATAGTCCATTGAATGAGTCCCTCCAAGGGGGGTCTAGAGTGCGTGAGTTAGTAACGTAAGATGTTTCTTCGGAAACATGTCAAGAGTCCCTAGGTAATTAACATACTAAAACCCCGGGACACTAGGAGGAGCCCCGGAGTGGGGGGAGGGGGGGAATGGGTCCATTTTTTCATTTTTCGCTTAAATCTCAAAAACGGTACATGTTAGAGAAAAACTTTCAAGGAAAACTTGAAAGGCCATAAAATTATCTACAAGTTGTACCTAAATCATTTTTTTCTATTCGCAGCCGTTTTCGAGCTACATCCCATGAAAGGTGAAAAATTCAATTATCGTAACTACCCTAATAAAATTCAAGTCCTCCTAAACGCCTCCATGGTGGAATTTGGTATTTTTATCAATGATAGACCTAATTATGAGCAATCTATCTGTACCGGTCACAAGTTGCACTTTTGAATTTTTTGGAAGAAAAAAAATAAAAAGTTCAAGTACCGTAACTACCCTAATAAAATTCAATTCCCCGTAAACGCCTCCGTGGTGGAATCTGGTATTTTTATCAATGATAGACCTAATTATGAACAATCTATCTGTATCGGTCACAAGTTGCACTTTTGAGTTTTTTGGAAGAAAAAAAATAAAAAGTTCAAGTATCGTAACTACCCTAATAAAATTCAATTCCCCGTAAACGCCTCCGTGGTGGAATCTGGTATTTTTATCAATGATAGACCTAATTATGAGCAATCTATCTGTACCGGTCACAAGTTGCACTTTTGAGTTTTTTGGAAGAAAAAAATAAAAAGATCAAGTTCAGTAACTCAAACTACCCTAATATAATATTTTGACAATCGATTCCTCCTAAAGGCTTCCATGGAGGAATGTGTTTATTTTACCAATTATGGACCTAATTATGAGCAATCTATCTGTACCAGTCACAAGTTGCACTTTTGAGTTTTTTGGAAGAAAAAAATAAAAAGATCAAGTTCAGTAACTCAAACTACCCTAATATAATATTTTGGCAATCGATTCCTCCTAAAGGCTTTCATGGAGGAATGTGTTTATTTTACCAATTATAGACCTAATTAAGAGCAATCTATCAGTACCGGTCACAAGTTGCACTTTTGAGTTTTTTGGAAGAAAAAAAATAAAAAGTTCAAGTATCGTAACTACCCTAATAAAATTCAATTCCCCGTAAACGCCTCCGTGGTGGAATCTGGTATTTTTATCAATGATAGACCTAATTATGAGCAATCTATCTCTACCGGTCACAAGTTGCACTTTTGAGTTTTTTGGAAGAAAAAAATAAAAAGATCAAGTTCAGTAACTCAAACTACCCTAATATAATATCTTGACAATCGATTCCTCCTAAAGGCTTCCATGGAGGAATGTGTTTATTTTACCAATTATAGACCTAATTAAGAGCAATCTATCAGTACCGGTCACAAGTTGCACATTTGAGTTTTTTGGAAGAAAGAAATATTTTTTGATTAAATCATTTTTTACTGCGTGTAACTCAGAAACGGTAGGATATAGGAAAAAATTATTTAGGTACAACTTGTAGATAATTTTATGGCCATTCAACTTTTCCTTGAAAGTTTTTCTCTAAAATGTACCGTTTTTGAGATTTAAGCGAAAAATGAAAAAATGGACCCTTTCCCCACTCCCCCCACTCCGGGGCTAATCCTAGTGTCCCGGGGTTTTAGTATGTTTATTACCTAGGGACTCTTGACATGTTTCCGAAGAAACATCTTACGTTACTAACTCACGCACTCTAGAACTTTTTATTCAATGGACTAATAGTAGAGTAATTGAATGAAAATTTTAAATGAAATTTTTACTCTCTCTCCTTTTCAGTAATATTCATATTTATCTCATATTTATTATTAATTCGGAACATTAATAAAATTTAAAATCATCTATTACATAGGTAGATACACGACGTTTTATTGAATTGCTTGTAAGAAAGAAATAACATCAATTGTAGGTACATGTCCCTTGCAATTCAACTGAGTAAAGTTAACAATGTGGAAATCGTTTAAAAGCTTTCAAGTGTCTAAAACACAGGTACATTCGCAGATCCTGTCGTGGACAGGGTAAAGACAAGCGATTGAGGACAAAACGACCTCAGGCACGTAAGAAGTTTAAGCTATTACCAACCTATTCAATCTTTTATAACTTCCTCGATTTTTTTAAATGTTCAGTTTTTAAACTATGTATGGTGAAAATAAACAACAAGTAAATTAAAAAATAACAAGAATTATCTCGACTCTCTCTAACGACTTATATTACATACTAGCGGTCCGCCCCGGCTTCGCCCGTGGTACATATTTCGCAATAAAAGGTAGCCTATGTTCTTTCTCAGGGTCTAAAGATTATCTGTGCCAAATTTCATCAAAATCGGTCCAGTAGTTTATGCGTGAAAACCATACATACATACTTACATACATACATACATACAAACCTTTCCTCTTCATAATATTAGTATAGATGATTATTATCACGCCCATAATATCTATTGGTACATGAATTAATACCCTGGCCGGTATGAATTATTTGAATGAACAAAATATGCACTTAGTGGAGACGACTTCCTGAAATCGAACTTCAGCAAAAAGTCGAGCTAACGCTAATTAGTTACCAAACCCGTCAACGAAGTCAACGATAAAAACTTCATCGATAAAGGCATCATATGTAGTATTATAGGCTTTATGAATTCAAAAACACACCGCTATCTCTTTTTTTTAAACCTATCCTTGCCAACAAACTATAATATTATTATTAATTAATTAATTAATTAATTAATTAATTAATTAATTAATTGTATTTCACACATCAAAGATAAATCATGTTGTTGTGCGCCTCAACAATATTATTATTCAAGTTGTCACAAACATTGATACAATGTTGAAAGCCTGTAATGCATGATGGAAGCAATATCAGGAATATACGTATACTTGTTACTTGTGTAGAATACCAAGAAAAGTTCTATAAAAAGTTTACATCATCGCCGCTTGGATCCCTCAGCAATGGCGTCATTTCTCTATTTTATGACTCTAAATGCGATCATAAAGGTGGGTGCAGGTTTGGGATTTGTAAATATAATGAAAATGGCATGTTCGTAAAATCTTATTCACATGTTGTCCTGTCCTTTTATTTTAAATAAAGCAATTTACTTAAATGTTAGTATAGCTGGAAAATGGAAATGGTAAAATTTTAATTAACATTCCATTAACATGCTATGGCATCTATGGGAATAGTAATGGTAATCATATTAATTAAAGCTTAGAGAGTTTTCATGTAATAGCCAATTAAGTTGATATTTGAATAGATTTTATTCGTAGTCTCTTTGCATCGTAGTATTTTAAACAGACTGCATTTTAAATGATAATTCTACGCTCATATTAATTAATGTTTTATGGAATTATTATGAATAATTAATATTAAATAAATTAAATAAATGAGATAATTCACTACAAAGTATCACTCATAACAAAAACAAACAAATTATTACTATATTTCTACTGCTACGAGAACGAGAAACTGACTCTACCATACATGCTTTTACTTTTTGTTATATTATAAACAACATTTTTGTTACCATTGTCACATGTTTCAGTAAAATGAGTGCAATTCATTTTACACCAGCACAATTTATACAACAATGTTTGTGTGTCACCAACAGAAACGTGAAGGTAATATATAAATTTTCGTGCTAAACCTAACCTAACCTAACTCATATACGAGTAGGTTGAATAATTCTTTATAAAATAGATTCATATGTATCAATAATATGTACTTTGTTTCTCATAATTTGACTCTGATTTATCATAATATTAAGATTAAACTAAACCTTAACTTGTGTGACTATATTAAAAAAAAGCTCAAAACAAAATCATTAGTATTGAGTTTTTACCAATAAAAAGTAAAGGGTTTGTAAATATATGGTAACAGCTAGGGTCTAACTGACTAGAGAATGAAACGTAGAACATAACAATTAAAAGAAAGGTAAAATAATTGTAGGCAGTTAAGTTAGTTCGATCGTGTACATTTTTATGGACCAAAATAGACCCAGACATAACTTATTATAAACCAATACTTTTAAGACATGCATCCACCTCCGGGAAGTTGGCACCGCACTTTGAAGTTAGAAAAATTTTAAAGGTTGTTCCAGGTTGTTCTAGGTTTGTTCTACATTGTTCCAGAATTGCATACAGCTGAGATTAAAACTTTTCGAGAAAAGTCAAAAAACCCGATTTTTGAGCTGGCACCGCACTTTTTAGATATCGCGATTCTGGCGGTTGTTCCAGGTTGTTCTAGGTTTGTTCTATATTGTTCCAGAATATCGCGTCCGAAAAAAATTTATTTTCCACAAAATTCGTAAAAAACCAAAAAGAAGTTGGCACCGCACTTTGAAGTTAGAAAAATTTTAAAGGTTGTTCCAGGTTGTTCTAGGTTTGTTCTATATTGTTCCAAAATATCGCGTCCGAAAAAAATTTATTTTCCACAAAATTCGCAAAAAACCAAAAGGAAGTTGGCACCGCACTTTGAAGTTAGAAAAATTTTAAAGGTTGTTCCAGGTTGTTCTAGGTTTGTTCTACATTGTTCCAAAATATCGCGTCCGAAAAAAATTTATTTTCCACAAAATTCGCAAAAAACCAAAAGGAAGTTGGCACCGCACTTTGAAGTTAGAAAAATTTTAAAGGTTGTTCCAGGTTGTTCTAGGTTTGTCTTATATTGTTCCAAAATATCGCGTCCGAAAAAAATTTATTTTCCACAAAATTCGTAAAAAACCAAAAAGAAGTTGGCACCGCACTTTGAAGTTAGAAAAATTTTAAAGGTTGTTCCAGGTTGTTCTAGGTTTGTTCTACATTGTTCCAAAATATTGCGTCCGAAAAAACATTATTTTCCACAAAATTCGTAAAAAACCACCTCCGGGAAGTTGGCACCGCACTTTGAAGTTAGAAAAATTTTAAAGGTTGTTCCAGGTTGTTCTAGGTTTGTTCTATATTGTTCCAAAATATCGCGTCCGAAAAAAATTTATTTTCCACAAAATTCGCAAAAAACCAAAAAGAAGTTGGCACCGCACTTTGAAGTTAGAAAAATTTTAAAGGTTGTTCCAGGTTGTTCTAGGTTTGTTCTATATTGTTCCAAAATATCGCGTCCGAAAAAAATTTATTTTCCACAAAATTCGTAAAAAACCAAAAAGAAGCTGGCACCGCACTTTTAAGATATCACAATTCTGGCGGTTGTTCTGAGTTGTTCTAGGTTCGTTCTATATTGTTCCAAAATATCACGTCCGAAAAAAAATTATGTTTCAAAAATTTCGTAAAAAAAAATGGCGAATGTTGAGTCTTGTTAGCAATTGGGGGCAGTCAATATTATTGTTTAAAAGTTTAGGTACGAAAATTAGATCAAAAATGTCCCTTCGATTTTCTAGTGAAATCATATTGAAGTTAGAGAGTCGGTCTTTGAGTGTAGTTTTTTCTTTGGTGACCCATCTACAAACTACACTTCTATTATAAAAATAATTCAATTTTTTTGAAGATGTATCATTTTACGAATATTTTATTTTTTACTCAGCAAGTATCACAGACTCAACACCATTCAGCACAACTCTTGTGTTTTTTTTTAGTTTTCGAAAATGGTATGGTCAACTTCTGTAAAAAACTCATTTTTTTTGTGTCTTCATTAACGAAAAATTAAATTTTTTCTCCAGCACAACGAGTAGTAGAAAGCAAACTGTACATTTGTACAGTAAAAGTTCCTTATTCTCGGGGTATATGTTCCATAAATATGCCGCGAATACAGAAACCGTGAATACGGAATGGTAATTTTAATTTATATGGGATTATAGGGAATACGTTCCTAGGTGACGAAATAAAAAAAAAAACATATTATGCATAAAAAATTAATTAAAATTGAAGTTTTTGAACATTTTAATTAATTATCTTAAGACAAGGCAATGGTTTAAAGAATTTTGTAATTTTTTCTTGCTTGGCAGTTTTCAAAAGCTCCTTCAATTCAGACTAATACACAGCAGTCGCATTAGCAATTTGCCTCTTAAACCTTAAGTTCACTTTATGTGGTAACACAGATTTTTTTCGTGTCGAAACTCGTTTCTCATTTTTTTTAGTTGACATTATAAACTAGGAAGAGTGCAGTAGACGATTTACTCTATCACAATTTTTGCAACGAATGTGAAAGACGAAACAATAAAACACGCAAAGCGGCTTTTACTATAAACGGAACTACATTTAAAAATGTACTTTATTTATTGAGTTATAAGGTTGCTTCCATTCTGTTTATTTAAATTCTCAAAAACATCAATCGCGGCAAAGGCCTAGGCGGCTTGCGACAAAGGCGGCTTATGTCAAAGGCCTCGGCGATATCATTTAACAACTTATTATGTACTTTAGGCCAACTTGTAATAAGATCTATTTTACTTTCTTATTAGTCCATTTGACAAGAATATTGGGTTAGCGGACGCGATATTTTGGAACAATATAGAACAAACCTAGAACAACCTGGAACAACCTTTAAAATTTTTCTTACTTCAAAGTGCGGTGCCAACTTCCCGGAGGTGGTTTTTTACGAATTTTGTGGAAAATAAATTTTTTTCGGACGCGATATTTTGGAACAATATAGAACAAACCTAGAACAACCTGGAACAACCTTTAAAATTTTTCTAACTTCAAAGTGTGGTGCCAACTTCCCGGAGGTCAACTACTTTTTGGTTTTTTGCGAATTTTGTGGAAAATAAATTTTTTTCGGACGCGATATTTTGGAACAATGTAGAACAAACCTAGAACAACCTGGAACAACCTTTAAAATTTTTCTAACTTCAAAGTGCGGTGCCAACTTCCTTTTGGTTTTTTGCGAATTTTGTGGAAAATAAATTTTTTTCGGACGCGATATTCTGGAACAATATAGAACAAACCTAGAACAACCTGGAACAACCTTTAAAATTTTTCTAACTTCAAAGTGTGGTGCCAACTTCCCGGAGGTCAACTACTTTTTGGTTTTTTGCGAATTTTGTGGAAAATAAATTTTTTTCGGACGCGATATTTTGGAACAATGTAGAACAAACCTAGAACAACCTGGAACAACCTTTAAAATTTTTCTAACTTCAAAGTGCGGTGCCAACTTCTTTTTGGTTTTTTACGAATTTTGGGGAAAATAAATTTTTTTCGGACGCGATATTTTGGAACAATATAGAACAAACCTAGAACAACCTGGAACAACCTTTAAAATTTTTCTAACTTCAAAGTGTGGTGCCAACTTCCCGGAGGTCAACTACTTTTTGGTTTTTTGCGAATTTTGTGGAAAGTAAATTTTTTTCGGACGCGATATTTTGGAACAATGTAGAACAAACCTAGAACAACCTGGAACAACCTTTAAAATTTTTCTAACTTCAAAGTGCGGTGCCAACTTCCTTTTGGTTTTTTGCGAATTTTGTGGAAAATAAATTTTTTTCGGACGCGATATTTTGGAACAATATAGAACAAACCTAGAACAACCTGGAACAACCTTTAAAATTTTTCTAACTTCAAAGTGCGGTGCCAACTTCTTTTTGGTTTTTTACGAATTTTGTGGAAAATAAATTTTTTTCGGACGCGATATTCTGGAACAATATAGAACAAACCTAGAACAACCTGGAACAACCGCCAGAATCGCGATATCTAAAAAGTGCGGTGCCAGCTCAAAAATCGGGTTTTTTGACTTTTCTCGAAAAGTTTTAATCTCAGCTGTATGCAATTCTGGAACAATGTAGAACAAACCTAGAACAACCTGGAACAACCTTTAAAATTTTTCTAACTTCAAAGTGCGGTGCCAACTTCCCGGAGGTCATGCATCGGTACTTTTAATTTGAAGCAAAACCATTTTAACTGTAGGTATCTGTGTAAATAATCATGCATTTATAAGTAACAAATAATTGAAACAAAAGTATGATAATTGAAAGAAATGATAAAATTTATTTGTAAGTAAACTTATAGTATAAATTTAAATCGTTAGAGCCGTTGATGAATTGATCTCGCTCAATATTGCTTCCATTAGAAGTGGGTATATTTTTTCAATGCTTCTTTAAATTAATAATAGACAACATCAAATGCTCTTGGCTTTATAATTTTGTGAAAATTCAAACCGAACCTTCATTTGTCGAGTGATTTATTTACAACAGGAGTACCTTTTAATGTAGATAACTCATTATACGTCTTTAATATGAATTAATTATCCTGAAATATATTGGATAGTATAATGCTGTTTACGATTAAAAAATAAAATAGATATTCTAAATTAATTGATCATTTGAAACAAAAAAAAACCAATTACCTATTTCACAATAAAAAGCAAATCAATCAATGTAAATTCTTTAGGTTAGCGCCTTAATTTACGATATACGATAATCTCGGAGTTCTTAAAATTGTTTACCTTTCTACGATGTTCATGCTAATACCATTTTTATTTATAAATATCGATAACTATATTAAGTACAATAAGAAACAAATTAATACATAATTAGCTACAAAATGACTTTGTTGGCAACTGAAATGCTTGAATATCTAAATATTTTTAGATATTCAAGCATTGTAGGTAGGTACCTACTGTGTAAATACACAAGAAATCTTGATTTGATCATCACAATTTACAAGCTTTTACGCCAAAAATAAAAAGAAAATGGGACAGAAATATGTGAAAATGTATAGAAACATCAGTTCGACTTCGAAAACCGCGACATTCCGTGCAAATTGTTTTTGAATGTTTAAAAAGTATATCTATCATATTATATGAACACTTGATGTCGGAAAAATCAATTATCTTCATATGATATAATGAATAGCCTTCAACATCGCCATATATTTTGTACACAAAAAGGAGATTGCTAGTATTTCTGGTTATATAATACGAAATATCCTAACTTAGATTTCGGGTATTTCATTGAACAAGGTGAAGATTTGTATTTTTCTTATGAAAGCTAAGGTTAAGCAGCGTGGCCTGTGGAATACGATCGATACACGCATATAATCTAACCATTGACGTGGGTCACGCGTATATTCAAGAGGTTAGGGAGAATCTCTGATCAGATCAATGATATGTCTTATATTTCAGAAGTTCACGAACAAATAATAGTGATTATTTCAAAAAATCAGGTAAACCGAGAGCAAATCTAAAATTCCTCTGGTTCGCTAGGATTTTTAAATTATTCCATTATCAACGACATAATTTTTTTTCAAAGTAACGAGTTTTATGTAAAGTTTATATTGTTTTATAAACTGTGTTTGTGTATTACCTATGTGTCAACTTATTGTATGTTTATTACTGCATAGACGGGCTGACGAACCCAAACTACAGTAACGTCTATTTTCTCATCATTACTCAACCTTAAAATCACTACCTACGCTGCTGGTAAACTTGCTGCTCTTCTGGTCCACTCACCTGGCACTCGTTACAGGTGTGTACTGAATAGGACTGGTCGCAGTCGTAGCGATTGAGGATGCTGACGAAGTCACAGTGTACGCGCGCCACCATGGCGTCGAGGGCAAGGAGGTCGCGAA
This sequence comes from Colias behrii, assembly GCA_029959065.1. NCBI lineage: Eukaryota > Metazoa > Arthropoda > Insecta > Lepidoptera > Pieridae > Colias > Colias behrii. The sequence goes on from JARWMC010000002.1 coordinate 5,251,547, forward strand.
GCGTGCGTTCACAGCGCTCTCCACCGGCGAGAACGTCGGCGCGCGCGCTGCGGTCCAGTGCGGATGCAGGGGATCGCTCGCAGCAGGCGCGCAGCCGCAGCTCGGCCAGGCGACGTGCTCGTGCACCAGCTCCAAGCGCGCAGAGCGACGGCACGTCGCGCCCCGCCAGCGTGTCGGCGCCGCCGCCGCTGCACGCCGCGTGCCCGTCGCCGCACTTGGCGCCCGCGCCCTCCTCCTCCAGATCGCACGCGCTCAGCCAGGGGTTGAGGCGCGCGAGCGGACTCACGGCCAGGCCCGCGGCCGCCATCAGCAGCAGCAGCAGCAGCGGCGGCGCTCGCATGGCGGGGGCGGCGCCGCTAGCGGGGGCCGGCCCGCCGGGCGCGGCGCTGCCTCATACCGCATCGCGCATGGCGACCTACTCGCGCGGCCCGGGCCGCGGGGCCGCCGCGCGGGGTGGGCGCGCCGCCATGTCGCTCGCTCGCCGCTCGACTGACACCCCCCGGGCGCACATCGATCGCCCCGCTCCCCGCTCCCGCTGCGCGCGTCTCTACAGCCTCTGCTACCGTTATGTAACCTGCGTGCGCACCCCAAGCCCCGCCTGCCGTCAACTTCAACACGAATACTGCGCCATCTCGTAGTTGATCGACAAATGAGTGCCGCCCGCCCTAACTCGAAAACAGAAAACTTTTTTGTTTGAAATCGTATCGGTGAAGATGGCATGATAATAAACTTTAAAAACATTCTGCAACTAACGATAATCTTGCATAATCAACTGTGCTAACACTAAAGATTATATTATTGACTGTGTTATTGATGTGTTACCTATTTGAAACTTCACCTTTTTTCAACTTCGTGGAAAAATTAAGACCTCCAATCCAGCCGCATTTTAGAAGTAGAGCTTGCAAGTCGATCGAATCCACTACTGACGACCACACTATACAAAAAACTTTTTGCATGGAATCTAAAAATGAATCTAGTTACAATGAATCGGGTATTATATATTTTTTCTCATTAGTTTCAAACAATTATTCCTTTTAAAAGCCGTAGAGAATATAATTGCACTGAGAGTCTAGATTATTCCCATGAAGTACACTTGTAGTCAACCATTTACGCCGCATCTACACTAAACAACTTCCCAGCTTTTGCTAAAATATGAATGCATTTTGCAATTCTCTTTTTCATTCTTTCAAATGAAACCTCAAACTTTCTGACTTCAAGATAACGGAAAAAGTTTTTTTTTTAATTAATGTAATTAGTGCTCTCGATTACTTATTTGATTTTATAATTTCTACCCTCGGGACACCATTGCATAGTAACTTCATTGCACAGTCTTAAAGCAGTATGAATTCTACTGTGGAAAAATGATAGCGACCTATACCTATTACCTACCTGGTTCTAGCGCCATCACTTTCCCAAACCGTGTTTTTAAGACGCGAACCGTACCTATTAAAGAAGTGTAAAATTTGAAAGTTGAGAATGCAAATGGAAAAGGAAAAAATAATTGTGTTATCGACCTAGTACTCGTAGGTATTAGCATAGTTCGAATAAAAAATATACCTATAATTATCTTTTTTAATTTGATACTTTGTCATACATAATATATGCAATTTTTTTCAAACCCCTCAAACTCTATGTACAATATTTTTTATTTGCTAAATACCCTTAAAGTATAAATTTATAAAGAATAGAAAAAATTCGATCACGAGGCGGGACTCGAACCCGCATCCTTCGCGCCATTCCGGGGCGGATGCCTATGTGTCTGAAGGGACACGCGGCGTGTCCCTTCAGACACATAAAACTGAAAGAATAGAATAAATTCGATCACTCGGGCGGGTCACGAGTGGCTGAGTTGGTGAGGCATCCGCCCCGGAATGGCGCGAAGGATGCGGGTTCGAGTCCCGCCTCGTGATCGAATTTTTTCTATTCTTTATAAATTTATATTTATAAAGCATTTGAATGCCATAAAACCAAAAATATAAATTCAACAAAAAAGGTCGTGTTCCATCGTTACAATGTTGTATTCACTGAAAAGTGCTTCATATTGGTTGAAATGGTTGTTAATCATCTCAATAGATGGCGCGCGGTGTGTCCCTTCAGACACATAAAACTGAAAGAATAGAATAAATTCGATCACTCGGGCGGGTCACGAGTGGCTGAGTTGGTGAGGCATCCGCCCCGGAATGGCGCGAAGGATGCGGGTTCGAGTCCCGCCTCGTGATCGAGTTTTTTCTATTCTTTATAAATTTATATTTATAAAGCATTTGAATGCCATAAAACCAAAAATATAAATTCAACCCTTAAAGTAGACAAAGATAGATAGCAGAACAATAAAGGCAAGTGGGCAGATATGTTACCACAATTAAACTTGCGTGTGGTCTTATTTAAGAGCCATTTGTATGCGTCATTGACCATTGTGAAGCTTGCGAATTGCTTTGATATAATACATAGCTATAAATAAAGTTCGCGAAAATAATAACGATCTCTTAAAAATAAGAATACTTAAATGTAAAATTACGTTGTAGGTACTGACTTTATTTTTTGAAGTGAAACTTCTTTATCGGGGTTGGAAAAAAATTTAGTGTTACATTTTTTCGTTACGCGTGACATTTTTCCGTTACGCGCCCATTGAGTTACATGTACTACGTACTAGAGAGGACATCGCTACTACACTTTTTTTAACACGAGTTAGAGTCAATCGTCTCAAACTCAATTTTTTTTTCTTACATTGATTGGTTTTAATTTATAAGTAATAAGAGGCAAAATATCTACAAAGTGTATGACTCACTAGCCGCCCCGCGCTGCCGCGCTTGTCGCACAGATTTTGTTAGTGGTGCCCTCTCTAGTAATAATACCTCAATGTACGCGCCATCTTTTTCTTATCCCTATACCACGCGTGATTCGACGTATTTCTGTAAAGTTGCATATAGTAAATTATTTTTTGAAAAATAAGGTCATAAAGAAGTTTCACTTCTTACGTGTGTACACTAGTACATGCACACATTTTTTTTTTAATCCTAATGAATCGTTCTGCTCTACAGATCTTTCGCAGTAAAGTACAAAAAATTACGTAGGTATACAATAATTATCCATTATTAATAATTTATAAGTAAGAATGTGATTAAGTAAGCATTGTAAAACGAGTTTGATTCGTGAATCGTGACGCAGAGTTGTGTTAACTTTTTTCCTCACGAACGAGTATCGTCTGTCTCGCTCTTTCGTCACCGATCGATGCGCGCGCGCTGCCTGCCGGAGTGCATTCACTCGACAGCACGACCAGCGTCACGAAGTAAACAAGTTTTTCTTTTGAGGCTACGTAAGCAACTTTACGGAAAAGAAATCCATATTTGAGTAATAACTGGTAAAAATTTGTGAAAATAGTGTTCAGAAATATAACAACGCGTAAACTGACGTGAATTTTAAGTCACAATATTTAATAGAGCAAGTGCGAAGGTTAAGTTTCATCATAATGGACGCAACTAGTAAGTAAACTATATTGTATTTTATATTTCACTTCAACAACAACCGAGTCATATAAATTTATTTCGAAAATTGTTAACTGGTTTTATTCATTTATTTCTACAATGAATTAATATAAAAATAAAGTTAAGTAAGTTGTGACTCCTGTAAATTTATAATTCAAACCATATTTATTAAAATTAAACAATAACGATAACCTTGTATTTCACGAATTACAGTTTTGATAGCATTGTTCGTTTTGTAAGTGATTTTTTAAATCATCGAAACAATATTATAACAGTGATTATTTATAGTTGGTTTTTACACTTTCCGTTTTCATAAACCTTGTGGTTTAGTCACGCACTGAATAATTTGTACAAGCCTTAAATTATTACGAAATCACGGATCGAGATTAAATATAAAACCGAACATTACATTTTATGTCATTTTGTGGGTGGAATAAAAACTTACAACTGTGAATTCAATTTCTTGTAGGTATGCCGTATGGCAAATACCTATGTGGAAAACTGGCTTAAAAAAATGTAGTTATTCTCATATCCAGGTCAAACTGGGTCGGTAACGAAAAAAACAATTAAATGTACCTACTGTGTAATCATGTTTACAATCGTAAATATACAGCACGAAAGATTTTGCTAATAGGTACATACATAATAATATTATAATTTTACGTCTATCATTAAAAGAGGAAATAAAGTAAAACATAAAAAAATTAAACGTGTTTTATCAATCGTATGTAGACGTTCCATCTCTATAGAATAAAGAATGAAACTGAATCTCGATCATAATCCACTAAGTATTAGTTAAGAAGAAGTTAACTCATTTTATTTTATTCGTCAGTGGACAACGTTTTAGAAAATCATTATAGATCCTTTAGAACATCCTATAATTATATCTAAAATAGCCCTAAATTTATATCCGCTTTCTCTTTAAAATTACAGTTATTTACTAGGTACATTATGACAGTATCGCATGTTTATACTCGGAAGTAGGTGGCGAACTCAATATTCATCATAAGTAGGTACCTATTACGAAATTTGCCAAATTAACCAATATGTCCATTTCAGTGGAGAATAAAATGGGTTTACCACCACCATACGAACAAATGCCGCCGAATCCAGCACCACCACCGTCATATTTCGGGAACAACCCTCCACAGCCCGTGGCACATCCCCGTACAGTCGTCGTCACTCCCGGCTCTGAGAACAGAGCAGCGTCCAACGTTCCCACAAAAATGGGCCCCGGCCCAACAGGCACTTCATGTCCCACTTGTAACAAATCCATAGTAACAAGAGTCGATTATGTGCCAAACAATCGAACACACATCGTGTCCGCTGCACTGTGCGTTCTAGCTGGGTAAGTCTTTACGTATATATAATAAATTAATAAACTTATAACTAGTATCAGTATTATTGCAATTTATCTATCGTTATTTCTATGTAATGCCATATATGAATCATTTTAAATCTTTTGAAAATACACACATCTCGCTCGTTTTGCGGTGTTTTGCGTCAGCAATTAATGTGAATATCAGATTTTTATATAAAAACTTCTTGATTATGACGTCATTGGGAAATGACTATCGTTGGAATGAACTTAAACTCGAAACTAAAACAATAAAAAATGTTTTATTTTCTCAAATCTATTGTAGCTAATAAACAAGGATGCCGTTATGGTCTATGGAAGACGTCATCCATGATATTGTTGAAGTGAAACTTCTTGCGCGATTGAGAGTAAAATCTCATGGTCGCGATATGGCAATACCGTCATGTCATGGAGCATGGCGACGATTTTGGTATCTTTGAATCTTTCCAAAGAAGTTCCACTTCTGTCACGTGCTCGGAACACACGCTTTTTTTTTGTTGATAATTATTGACATATTCTTAGTATTGAAGCTATTGTCTATACTCTATACTTAATGTTATAAAGAGGAAAGGTTTGTAATTATGTCATTATGTATGTATGTATGTATGGTTTTCACGCATAAACTACTGGACCGATTTCAAAAATTCTTTCACCATTAGAAAGCTGCATCTTCACTGAGCAACATAGGCTAGGTTTTATACAGGAAATCCCACGGGAACGGGAACTATTCGGGTTTTTCTTTGAAAACGCGGGCGAAGCCGCAGGCGGAAAGCTAGTATCGAATAAATTAAGTTTATGGAAATGTTGTCAACTCGACGTTCTTATTATAGTATTATCTTTTTTTATCTAAATTGGTGTAATAATTGCCTCATATTGACGCCACGATAATGTACCTAATGTTTAGAGTTATCTCTACACTGACACTATTTGTAAAGCCCACATGTCACGAACTAACGTACGAGTACTACATTCAAACTACATATTATACATAATATTAGATATCATAATATTATGTGGATATAAATAAAATCCTAGAGTTTACGTACGCATGAGCATCATATAACAAACGAGATCGGCATATTAATTGTCATTGAAGGAGGAACAATAATAATATAGTTTAATCACAGTATTACAATATGTGGTTTAATAATCACGTTTCACTAACATATGTACAATTAACAATATGCATGCATACATAACAAGTGTGTTTATGATGGAATGTATGCGAAATCATTTTTTTACAAATTGTCCTGAAATAAAATATTTGGTTCCTTATTTATCATCACAAGGAACACGATAATATTGTTTTATGTTTTAATGTTTACATTAATAATTTTGACAGTGTAAAGCGCGTCACACACGGTGAAGATACTAAGTATAATATTTTATGTTAAGATTCTCTAATATAAAATATTACAGTATCTTAAGGTATCCGGTATCAGCGTTCTGACCATCATTTTTCTTTTTGTCATTGCGTACTAAGACCCCTGTAGAACCGCCATCCTGTTACAAATGACACGAAACACTGACACAAAATTTCGGACAATGACGGATACCTTAAGATACTGTAATATTTTATATTAGAAAATCTTAACATAAAATATTATAGTATCTTCACCGTGTGTGATGCGCTTAACTCAATTTATGAAGAACCAAATTCAATAGATATCCTATTTATTTGCTAGTTATTGCAAATTAAAATAAAATAATACTGTCATTAAAGTACTGTATAAGTAGATTAAAATAATGTTTGAAACAATACTTAATATCTCCAATGTTTTCCTTTCAGATGTTGTTGCGGCTGCTTCGTTCCGTACTGTATGAAATCGTGCAAGACTGCAAATCACTATTGTCCTCAGTGTCAAGCTTTCATAGGTTCCTATCTTCCCTCTTAATTAATAAATTATTGCCTGAAATATGTTTAAGATGTCCGTCTTAGAAGAGTGGAGCGGATATTTTATACTCTTTAATTTTAAATAGATAAGAAACTGTCTCATTAAAATACAAAATGAAAAGCTATATGTACTATGAAATATCTGTATGTATAGGACATTCAGGTACGTAGCCGTAAATGTAGAAAAAACTTTTAATAGGTATGTCCACACAGTACACTCTTTAATTTTACTTTTTAATTCCATAACGCATCTGTAAATTTATTGAAAGTATTTTATGAATGGATTAAATACGTATTTATAATCTAGGCTATGCATCGGAAAGCCTATTAAAATATCCATAATAATATTTAGTAAGTTATTTTTACTGTACTTATATATTATATAAATTAACTGGAATTCCTACAGGGTCCAAAGTGGTATGCAGGACATGATTTCACTAAAACATGCTTTAGATATATTTTTGAATTGTTACTGTGATATGCTCTTATTATCTTTCTTAATTGTAATTAGTAACTAGGGAATTGGATACTTTTTTATAAACATTTTGTAAAAATAAAAGTTTAATACATCTTAAAATGATTTATTTATTCATTACCTATCTTTCAAACAGTCATTAATAGTATAATAATAAATTAAGCATTATAGTATTATTTTATCCGTGGCAATATTGTTCAAATAATTTAAATTACATTTATGATATTATCCTATAAACTGTGTAAGTGCAAATAAAGAAAACTAACTCGACAAAATGACAAATGATGAATAGGAAGTAGGAACTAATTAAAAATATTTTTAGTTTAGACGACATTAAAAAAGTAATATCTTATTGTAATTTTGTTTTATAATTATTTTTCATAATTTTATTATTTAATTATTATTCAGAAAGCAGTCATCATTTACAATAATAACTTAGTAAGACTAGGAACAAGAAAGACCTTTGTCGGGTGCCTTAGTGAAATAATAGACAAAGAAATATGAATGAAGTGCATTAATACACGGTCTTTTCAAGATGCATTAAATGCTAAATATTTTTTTCCTCGTGAAAACGCCTAAAAATCTTCTACAATTTGGACAATAATGTTCCACGTTCTTCCATCTCTTGAATAAATAGGGTAATATACAACAGCATAGCCACCTGAAAAATTACAAAATTTAGTTCAGTATGTGAAAATGGCCTCACGTTGCGTTGTAAAATAATTATTATAATAACGATTTCAGGTTTGAAGCACGATTCATTACGTCGTGTTTAATTTCATTGTTAGCGCCGATTTTACCATTTATTTTTATATACCTTCAACAGCTTTGTGAACTCGATTCACAAAGCTGTTGAAGGCTTTAAATAACAACAGCTTTTCGGAAACATACCTATGCATTTGTACAGTGCCGGTTGAGATAGAGCGAGTGGAGAGGTGGCTCTAGGCGCTAGATTGTAAGGGGCGCAAAATTCATAAAGCAAAAGAATCGATTCATTGACCAAGATGTATTTTGTTTGTCTTGTTGGTAAATAGCAGAAGAGTCTTGAAATTAAAATCACTAAATTCTAGGAATAAAAGTTTCAAACTATGCTCGTTAATAAATTAGGCTCTAGATGTGCGCTACGGCCGGCGCTGGACCTGTTCACATTTCATGTTCGAGAAATGTAAATAATAGAGACGACACAACAAAGTTCGTAAATCCCTAATCGATACCTTGTACGGTGGTTACCATTGAAATTCATTGAAATTTCATCCTAAGCCACAAAACAAGCACAAAACAATAACAGATAGACAAACTCACATTTATGTTTAATTTATGTAATATTAGTATGGATGCATTATTAATAAACAGCGTACATAGTCCTCCACATTTTAATTGAAACATTTAAAATCTGCAATCATCATGCGCATTATAGACTACAAGCCCGCATAGGAAAAAAATATGGGTCAAATGAACCACCAGGGGACATATCTAGAACGATAGAAGAGCAAAAAATAATAAGATTCATCACTATGCCGTCACTTGTAAGCTGTCCAACTGAGTGCAGATGAGAATTGAAAAGTACAGGTAGACCCGGTAAATTTTGGTCATATATTTTTGTACGGCATTCTTAACCATCGATAGATCCATTAAAAATAATAAGAAACCGCTCAGTGCCGTACAAAAGTGGTGGTCCACCAAGTCGGAATTTTTATTTAATTTCCGAGAGTTACCGGGGGTAAATTTGGTCATTTGACCTTGTACGGCATCTGTGTCATACTATTGCTATACTGCTTTTAATCCATTATTCCGCAACGCCGTACAAAAATCATGGGGACAAGGGGAAAAAATCGAGAGTTGTAATCCCCTCTCTTTCCCCACTCCAGGGGGTCATTTGACTAAGTACGGCTTCGGTTCCAAAACATTATCTAGCACTCAAAAGTACTATTAAAAGCAATGCCGTCAAAAAATAATTGTTCTTTTAAATGTATACCAATAATCATCTTAATTTCATCGAATTCTTGATATAAAGAGCTGTAAGGTCATTTGACCCTGTACGGGAACTTTTTTTTTAACATGATATTGTAAAATTCAATTGTTGTATAGTATTGCCGTTCAAAAGAAACCGTTCTAAAAAAAGTTATAGAGAAATGCAAAAACTGAAATTTTGTAAAAGTTTAAACATCGTAGATTAATGAAATATAATAGTTTTCTACACTTTATTCGTTGTTTTAAATAGTATTCACATAGATAAATTAGGAAAAACCGATGCCGTACATTTTTGTGCAGACCACATCTTTTAGGCTGATGAAAGCGACGCTACAATTTTAAGGGTACTTTATGGCCATCTGATACAGTATGGCATTAACATATTTTTACCCGACTACGGCAAAGCAAAAGGAGGGTTATGATTTTGACAGGCCATGAATGTATGTTCATCTATTCTCTCGTAACTTCGAAACTACTTATCAGAATTCGACAAATGACATATCATTAGAAGCGTCTGAATTGTTCACTGGATAACCAGCGACCAGCTAGCTAAAGGCTATATGGGGTTTCACAAAATCTAATGTGGCGCCCTCTAGCGGACAAAACATACAGAGTAAAAAAAATAAGTTAAGATAAATATGCCGTATTTGGTATCATTTGAAAGCGCTTTACTTGTACATTTTGAATATGTATATATTACTAGCATTTGCTTGTGACTTTACCTGTATTCATGGGCTGATTGCATATAATTCACATCTTTTCGTTCATAGCTTCTTTATTAGTTCATCAATTTAACGGAGTCCATTCCACCTGACTCCGACTTTCCAAGGTGATAATTAACCACCTCGAGCTTCTTAATATTAATGTATATTTATATTTTATTATCAAAATATAAAGCAAACATTTCGTTATATGGATTTTTTTCTTTTTCAGATTTTTCCCCTTTGAACCAACGAAAATGTACGGCACATGAAAAAATATTATCTATGCATAAAATACTTAAAAAATAAATTTATTTCGTGTTGTGTAAAATGACCCCCTGGAGTGGGGAAAGAGAGGGGATTACAACTCTCGATTTTTTCCCCTTGTCCCCATGATTTTTGTACGGCGTTGCGGAATAATGGATTAAAAGCAGTATAGCAATAGTATGACACAGATGCCGTACATGGTCAAATGACCAAATTTACCCCCGGTAACTCTCGGAAATTAAATAAAAATTCCGACTTGGTGGACCACCATTTTTGTACGGCACTGAGCGGTTTCTTATTATTTTTAATGGATCTATCGATGGTTAAGAATGCCGTACAAAAATATATGACCAAAATTTACCGGGTCTACCTGTACTTTTCAATTCTCATCTGCACTCAGTTGGACAGCTTACAAGTGACGGCATAGTGATGAATCTTATTATTTTTTGCTCTTCTATCGTTCTAGATATGTCCCCTGGTGGTTCATTTGACCCATATTTTTTTCCTATGCGGGCTTGTAGTCTATTATAACACCCCACATTTTCCGAAGTCCTTAAAATTTTTTTCATGATACGTTCTCTCATCTTAAATTTCAGATTAGATAAAGTTATGGGACTTTATAATAAATTTATAATTACAGCGATACTCCAGGGAATCACTACGTTAATGTGAGTATAGTCTGACTACAAAATGTTTTTCATTGGGTAGATACTAGATGGATATACTTTATTCCAAATATGAAGTTATTGGATATAATTTTGGGATTCATCTTTCAGATTAGAATTAGTGCTTTTGTATAGAAAATTTGCCATTATGACTTACAATACAATTGATAATGGTAACGTTTCTGTCCAAAAATAATAAATAATTGTATAATTATTTTCATTTTCTTTTTAATCCATTTAGTGCGGCCAACGCACATGCGCGTTTTTCGGACTTTTAACATGTGCTTGCGGGCGCGTATGCGCGTCCATTCAACTTACAAAACTTACTTCGAGTGCGGCGGGCCGCACCTGTGCGTTCATTGTTCATCACTATTGTTTGGAAGGCATCGAAAAAATGGGTCGGTAAGGGTGTCTATACACTGACTTTTCTTTGACCAAGCGATATTCGTTTGTAACATTACACGAGTATGTAGTCGTAATATGTTACTCGTAAGTCGTAACACCACAACTCGCTTTCCGAGTCGTGGCTATACGTAGCCAATTATTGACATTGATTTGTGACACAAATCAAAAACACAATAAAAAAAAAACTTTTTAAAATAATACGTTTATTTTTTTTACTTTTTCCCCACTCCTTTCCCTTCTTTCTCCTTCTCCTTTCCCAACACTAAGTGTTCAATTTCATTCATTCAATCACTCTTTAGGTTTAAGTACGAACAACAAACTGAAAAGAGAAAAAAAATAACAGGTAGCGCTTGATCTGTTATTGACAAAAACAGCTGTAGTGTGAAACACCCTTTACTTTTAGCGCAATAAATTTTATGACCGTCATAAAACACGAAAATTTTCAAACCTGTGTTTCAAACGCACATAAGCGCCGTGCCGCACTTGGGCAAAGTATTGAAGGACGCACTAATGCGCCCAGCCGCACTGGGTAGACTTTCTTCAACCGCGCATACGCGTTCATAGCACCACAAGAAATATTTATTGGACGCGCATGTGCGTTTGCCGCACCGGGTTAGCGAGCTATTTACTACGCATCTGCAATTAATTCGCAATTAATTCAGCAGGTAAGGCGTGATTTATTCAAGGTATTAATGCCTAATTGAAATATTAATTGACAGGTTCTTGTATTAGAGAGTATTTATTATGTGCGCTATTATGTGCATATACGTACGAAATGGCACACGCACACAAGCAAGCGTGTTTACGAGAATCATAAGGGTATTCAGGGGGATCGATAGTAGCGGGTGACACATCCACAAATTTTGAATGACAAAGATACATAGGTAGTATAGAAAAGTGATGTCAATGACTTCTGCACGTTAAATAAATATCGATTGTTTCAGTTTGTAGCCTAACTATATTTTTGGCTTCGGTATCTATTGTCCCAAGTATTCTTTTAAAAAAATATTCAATCTACAGTTTTGACTTTCCTACGATTTTATTATATGTATAGATATTAAAATAACCATTACATAAATATGCCTTTATTCGAAAAAAAAATTACAAATTATTTACTGAAAAATACTTTCGTCTACTACGACTAATTCGGAATTTATTGTTAAATTTTATAGTGTAAAATATTCTCAATCTTATGAACAGTTTTTTTAAGTAACTGATTATGTTTAATTCGTTGTAAATTAATTCAGCCACTTTAAAGTTTATGTGTTCTCTCTTAAAGCAGCAACGAAAATGTTATCCATTTTCTCGAAATATTGAACAAAATCATCTGGTGGTATAATTGGTATAGTTGAATTCAAGCAGCCGAATACTGCGCAATTAGTACGTGGCATTTTTAAAATGATCGCCGAAATCAACTTATCTACAAGCACGTGTTCAAATTAAACTGAAATAATATATTTCACCAAAATGTTAAAACATAAATATCTACATAAAAGATAGATATTATAATTATTGTATTTTTATCGATACGTGACGTCACCACTTTGTCAAGCACTAAGCCTGTCAAACTATTTTCTTTTTCATCCTAAAACAAAAAGGTTCTATGCTTCTATGGTTCTATGCTTGTATAATAATAATTTTAATTTATTTCTGCATATTTTGTGTTTTTTAATTTAATTTAATTTATCGTTTTAAAAATAATTTAGTAGGTAGGTATACCTACATACAAGTATTGTAAATTCTGGTTTAAAATAATTATTGAATATATGTATAATACAAATATCAAGCATTATAAATAATTTAGGTACATTAAATAACCTTCGGCGTCCATAACAAAACAAGATTTCGAAATATAGCACTGATAAAAACGTATTTTCTTTTACAATGTGTATTAATTCGGATTGTTTCTTCTTGTAAATTCATATTTAGGCTACACCATTTTTGTATTTTAACGAGTTTTAATCTCAAAATTACCACAAAATCGACTGTGAAAAAAAAGCAAACAGAAATATACAGGCCGAATTGATAACCTCTTCCTTTATTTTTGAAGTCGGTTAAATATCAAAAAGGTAACAGCCCTATAGCTATAACAGTGCTAACGTCATAATTTCATCGCAGGGGCTTAGTTTCCTAACTGTATGTACGTATATATCTGTCAACTGTGATATTAGGTACCTAGTTCATAGGAAAACTGGAAAATTGGAAGGCTATATCGGAAAATTAGAATTGCCTTCGATTAATATGTAAGATTATTGTTGCGTTCTTTTAATTAATTGTGATTTACTATTTATTTCCGTAATTAAGTATATTAGATATTAAAAAAATACTAATCCATTTAATTTCATAATTACGTAATCTAGTTTTATCAACAGTGACAGAACTATAGCTTGAGGCCCGTGGCCAAGCTAGAGAGAGACTTTGAGTCTTTTTATCCTATTTTATTTTATCCTACCCAGTCCCAAAATGCAGTTTCCTGTTTTTATCTTCGGCGATGTCTACACTTCGTACAAATTTTCAACCCAATAATAAGTATATAGTTAGGTATATCTCATATATCTCAGTTGATTAGGCGTGAAAAGTAACAAACATACACATATAGTTAACTTTCGTATTTATCATATTAGTAGGGTTTTTTATAACAATAATATGTCGTAAGCTATGGAATTGTAGTACCTATAATCGTTGTTATAAATACAGTTGCATGAATTGAATCGTAAACATTATTATTAATGTACAATTATTTGTACAATTTGCTATTTTCCTGTTCTTGACATGTTTGGTACCAATTACCTCTTCAATTAATTTGCAGAATACATGAACACCAACGTCATAATTATTTTTATGAAAAGTCAGCACAAATGTTATCCTACGTAAAATAGCATATTTAACATAATATACCTAGACAATCTATCTACATAATTATTATCTATCTATCTATTTATCTCTTTACATATCTACCCAATCTTGCCTAGAGCAAAGGATATCTACGGCATAAACGATCGCGATGGTAGGTACATAACAATATCATCTTTGTTATAAATTAAGTACCTATGTTTCAATGCAAATTGATCGTAAAAATCCTACTTCTATAAATATATAATTAAAATGGTATTACATGTAATTAACAAACGGGTATATTTAATTATCGAGAGATAACTAAGTACCCACTTCCTAACCTTGTCCTGCTGTTAACTAACCGCAACATAATATAGTTATTTACAAACAACAATAATTAATCTATTAATTATATATCGCTCACATACCTACTAATAGTAGTTCAACAAAAAAATATTAACCGAAATCATCTCTGAAACAAAAAGCTTGTTTATGAAAATATATGTATAATATTATGAATGATACTCATGTATCTATATCATCGTATAATAATTTAAGATCATAATATATTCGAATATACATTGATTGCCATTTACCTTTAATATATAGGGAAAAGGGACATGCAATAGTCTAGCTTATAAAAATTACAACTCACCAAAATAATATACCAAGAATTATTGCAATTAAATGTGTCGTTGAACTGTTTCTGTAGTTGGCCTTTGTCATAATTTCTTCATGGCAATACGGACAGTGCATTCCCACCGGCTCCGAGCCGACTTGTAACAGATCCATCTCGATACCTTCCTCATTCGCACTATTTCCAATTTGCTTGTAATTATTCGACTCCACTGAAATTTATAAAGGTGTTTATGAGTTAAAAATATTAACAGTTTCTGACTCTCCAATAAACACCCTGAAAATGATTAAGGTCGTAAACGAACACTTGTCCATTACTTCAGTGTAGGTTTGTTTAAATCTTGTTTTAATCGTGATATATACTTCTACAAAACTGCATATTATAATCCTTTTCAAAATGTCCTCAAGAAATAGTTAATCGAAAAATTCATAACGAGAAAATGAAAAGAAAGTGGTTGAGAGAAGGAAGATAAATCTAAAAACAAATAACAAAGTAACTAAAACAGGTCGGCATACTATCAAATTCTCTAAAAGATTACTGTATTATTTTGGACATATATAACATAGTAAAAAGAGAGCAGTATTTGAAATGATCTCCACTCTTACTTTTTATTTATTATTAAAATCATTTAAAGCCAAGTATCTACCTTCCTACCTATTTGAAATAAATAGTACAGAAAACATTGGTCATAATTTTTATTTCATATTATGTTCTCAATTCAATGACCAAAAGCATTTTAATCTAAAATAACGCAGTGCGACACTATCTATAGGGAAAATGGTTTGAAATTATGAATTTAAATATTCTATTCACATCTTCAACCTAATTACTCGTTTCACTTCATATTACATTTTATTCTGATACTACTTAACCTACTTTACTAACTTAACGTTTAAAGCGTTGAATTAAACTCAAAACACTTACTTTTAATAAATAACTTAGGTAATCCAATTTTATACTGTGCCCACACTTGTTACCAATTTGTTTTTACTGGATATTACTTTCTCATATTGTTTATAATATTGTAAATATATCTAACCAATACATCGTAATTGCTTATTGCAAGTGAAGGATATTAAAAATAGATAGCCGTCGGTTATCGGGTATACACTTAAATTGATAACACTGAGCATAGATCAAATACTATATGAAATAAGTTCTTCCTCGAATATATCGCTCTAGCACGCTTATTTCATTTCTATGTCCATGTTACATTGCTTAGGTTTCCATAACTTTATTTCCTTTAGTTTCTGTGATCTGTGTTTATTTCGGTGTATTTTGGTCTTATCACATATTATGTACTTATCTAACTATTGTTGCATGTTTTGAATCGAAAATATTGAAGTGCACCTATGCGAGGTAAACATTGTTTATATTATGTCATTTCTCTGAGTGAAAATTAAAAAATTTCTTAATTAATAATATACCTACAGTTTACTAACTACGAAAACTATAATATTAAGAAAATGAAAAAAAAATCTCTAAGAATAAGCTAAATATTACAATATTATAATTTACGCCAGGACCCAGGTAAAAGTTGCGAGATTTCGCCAAGTCCATGCACTATCAATAGGCATTTTAAATTATATCAGAATTGTGTTATAAATACACTTTATATAAGTAAGTACATATTTAATATTTATAGCTAGATTTTTATATAATATAAGTACTTTATTTTATCCATTAAAATGGTATATTGTTATTTAAAATAATATAAATAAATACCCCTAAAATTCCTTAAGGGTTTAGATACTACAACGTAGAACTAAACGCAATTGAATTTACCATGTTATTTGTAAAATTTCTCTAATTCTATTATCTCCCTCATAATGTTAAAAGAAGCCGTCAATGTCTAAATAGAGCAGTACTTTTTTATTTATTTTTGTGATTTTACTTAAATATTTTGATGCTATCCTAATCGTGTATCTGTCGTGGCCATATCGTAGATTTGCTCATTTCATGATATGATCGATCATTTCGTGAAATGGTCGCATTTCATGAAATGATCGAATGTCTATTGGCCACATCATGATGTGGTTTGAGCAGATCAATGATAAGAAATCGTTTCTCGATATGGCCAACTAAACGCGCGGTTTTTTCATGAAATGATCAAAATTATTTGATCATATCGTAAAATAGTTACATTAATCAGTGGTAGAGGCGCTGCAAGCGCTGTGTTTATGTGATAAGATGGCGGCCGCTGGCGAAAATGTAATTATTCGCAGTTAAAAACTTCATAATTCGTTTAATAACAATATGAAGAAAGTCATAGCAAAGAATTTACGACAAAGAGGTTCGAGTACTATGGAAAATGTGGATATCTTATAAATTATATTGAAGAAAAAATGCATCTTAAATAAAAGGATTTAAGATGCATACAGGTAAATTAGCTTGGAGAAATTTTTGCATATGTAGTGGTGTGTATATTACTCAGATCTTAGAGCGCGTTTCCACTATATCGTTCTGGCCTATACAAAAATGTTTCGATATCCTAACATTACTATTTAATTTTATACTTATTCCTAGCAACACTTTTGTTTTCAATAAAAAAGTTTTTATTTGAAAGAAAATGGTTTTGACTTTATAAAAAAAAATATATCATTCAATTTTACGTCCTTGAGCAAACGACAAGGCGACTACCGTGAAACAATAAAATATCGTGTCCATAATAATTTGTTTCATAATTAATATTTGACCATAATAATTACGAAACAAAACAAATAAATAAATCGTCACTTGATAGTGGAAAGTGGAAACACGCACAAAACCAGAATAAACCAGTTTACGCTGTCCGCAGGTGCCACGTGCAGTCGTTTGGTACCGTTAGAACATAAAGCACATTTCATTCAAAAATTATAATTATTATGTACGTAGTTTAATTGATAAATTTTGTATTTGTTGATTGTTGTTATTATTGTTATAATATTTGTTGAAGTGAATTACATGTCCCGCAGCCGGAGGCCCCAAATGAAAACTCAGATGTACTTAAAAACTACATTTAATAGCTAAAATGAGACTTTTACACCCATGTCTGCACGATGCAGACCGGAGTTAAAGAATGAATTTATACAGTTTAATAATTATAAAGACGTAAGCTTGGATGCTAACTAAGGGAAATCGCATCCACATTCTATTCCCGTGCGAACGGCGTATTCAGCAGTTTTGTATGAAGGCAGGGCCATAACTAGTGTTTAATTTGTGTGTAAGTGTTGTAACTTTATATTGTTAATTCAATATGGCTCCAGTGTTAAAACATGGTCGAGGCAAGCCTTTGACTTCTCAAACTAAAGAATTAAACTTTAAATGTCGTTTCTTTTTCAGGTTAGTAAATTTTTCATTTTAGTAACATTGTTAATGTAAAAGTTATATGTATGTTAAATGTGCAAATATTAAAATAAAGTCTCATCTTTTTCAGAGGAGAAACACATATAGTTTAATTTAAAATCCCTTATATATACAGGGTTACTTGTAAAACACCGGCAACCTCGCAGGACAAGATAGCTAACATCATAAGTAACAACATTTGTTCTACGACTTTTGATAATTTGTTAGATTTTATTTTCATACAAAAATAAATATTCATTTAATTTTCCGTCTGAATATTATAAACTCTACGCCTCCCAAAAATTACGTAAACAAAAAGCGAACGAGAGGGGGAAGGGGGCGTCGCGTCGTCCATCCGATAATTAATAGAACATAGACTTACAAATGTAAGGAGAGTACAATAAAAGTTTAAAAAATCATTTAAAAATAATTTATTGCGTTATGCCAAAAGTCGTAGAACAAATGTTGTTACTTATGATGTTAGCTATCTTGTCCTGCGAGGTTGCTGGTGTTTTACAAGTAACCCTGTATAAAATAAAAACTAAAAATAAAATGTTGTTTTATTTTATTTGCTGACCATACACTACTACAAACGCAAAAATTTCTCCAAGCTAATTTACCTGTATTTTCTTTTAGGATATATATTTATACAGGTAAATTAGCTTGGAGAAATTTTTGCATATGTAGTGGTGTGTATATTACTCAGATCTTAGAGCGCGTTTCCACTATATCGTTCTGGCCTATACAAAAATGTTTCGATATCCTAACATTACTATTTAATTTTATACTTATTCCTAGCAACACTTTTGTTTTCAATAAAAACAAGTTTTTATTTGAAAGAAAATGGTTTTGACTTTATAAAAAAAAATATATCATTCAATTTCACGTACTTGAGCAAACGACAAGGCGACTACCGTGAAACAATAAAATATCGTGTCCATAATAATTTGTTTCATAATTAATATTTGACCATAATAATTACGAAACAAAACAAATAAATAAATCGTCACTTGATAGTGGAAAGTGGAAACACGCACAAAACCAGAATAAACCAGTTTACGCTGTCCGCAGGTGCCACGTGCAGTCGTTTGGTACCGTTAGAACATAAAGCACATTTCATTCAAAAATTATAATTATTATGTACGTAGTTTAATTGATAAATTTTGTATTTGTTGATTGTTGTTATTATTTGTTATTATTGTTATAATATTTGTTGAAGGGTTTAATTTGTGTGTAAGTGTTGTAACTTTATATTGTTTATGGGAGACATGCATAGAGTATATATATCACAGAACAGTAAAAACATATAGAAGTGTGATGTGGGCGTGGCCCACGTGTCACTGGTAAGGTAAGATCACCTAACTTGCTCTCAGTTGTGCGCAGAAAAATATTCGAGTCGGTTGTCAGCTGTCAAACCTTTTTTCCATATTTATTCATTAATTAGGACGTGTTGTTCGGTATTAGAGTGCAAAAATGATAGCAGACGAAATAATATCAGCAATGGAGGCATTTCATACCATCGGTAAGTCTTATTTTTATTTATTTTAATTATATTTTATGTTATAACTTCGCTTGTCGTAATTTGTCAAAATTGTATACAAATATCTAGTCAAAATGAACCTTAAGTTATAAGAAATTAGTACTTTTATAGATTGAACAGAAAACAAGACTTTCTGGAATATTATTGCAATAAACAAACGAATGTCGGTTTAGTGATGATTGTGGCGCATATCGATAGTATCGATACTTTAGAAAAGACAAACATTATAAATATTAAATTTTATTTTATTTTTCCTTAGCTTTCATTTGTCCAATTTATTTATAGATTTCCCAAAGAGGCTTATTTAAAAGAGAAATGGATAAATGCAACGTGACGAGTTAACTGGATGTCGAACAGCACTAAGCAGTCTAACAAAGGCCACCGATACATCAAACCTACAGCAGTTCCAAGATTTAAAATAATGCATATTTTCTGTTTGTATTTTGTAAATATAGATTTATACTATTCTATTCCGTTTTTTATTTAATAATAATAATATGAAAAGACATACTTAGTAGTAATAAACATACTCCAAAATGTGACGCATTATACTATACTCATATTATAATAGAAAGAAAAAAAAATGCACAAAAAAATATTTATTTGTGAATTATCGATAACAAGGCTGACATCCCTTAGAGCATAGCATCAGATAAATATCAAGTTAATGTCATTAATGTTGAGTGACACAAATTTCAACCTTATCTCTATGTGTTGAGTTTCAAAGTTATATCTATCGAAAACTAACGCCCTCTGTTGTGGAGTAGCTGAATGTTTTCGAATTTGGAATTTCTGAGCAATGAGAAACAAAACAGCTAATATACCTAGGGATGTTATACTAAAATAAACCGTAACATGGTGCGTTAGGGTACATATTTAAATGCTGAATTTATAACCTAAGTCAGTTTCTACTCAAATTAAGCTGTCCAATCAAAGACATAGTTTACTTGTAGTGTACTGTATAACTATCGGTTTAAATGTGTGGGTTTGGCGACACTGGTTTTCATACTAATTATGACATTAAAGCACTTCTATATGTTTTTACTGTTCTGTGATATATATATTATCATATTGTGTACAAGCCGGCGCATTCTTTTTCTTAATCAGAGCGCATTCTAAATTTCAATTTCAAAATTAGAATTCTGATTGGTTTTGTTTTTGGTCGATTTGGTCTAAATTTAAAACTTATATAAAAAATTAGTTCAGAGAGCCTATTACAGTATTAAGGAATATATGGACGATAAAAACCCATGGAGGGTTGTCGCGTAAAAACCACAGGACAGTTTTTTGGCATATTACTATAATATAATATGATGTTACATATATGTTTTGTAAAATTAAAACTGACATGATTAAAAAGAGCAACTATGGAGTTTCTTGCCGGTTCTTCTCCGTAGATACTGCTTTCCGAATCGGTGGTAAATGTTAAAAATATGTACCTAATGACGTTTCAAAAGTGCTTCTAGAAGAAGTCTAATTGAATAAATAAATGTTTGATTTTTGAGTTTTGAATTAAAATTAAAAAGAGAATCTTGGAACTGTTTAAATTGTGTACTAAAGTTAGTAAATTAAACTTTAAATGTCGTTTCTTTTTCAGGTTAGTAAATTTTTCATTTTAGTAACATTGTTAATGTAAAAGTTATACGTATGTTAAATGTGCAAATATTAACACAATATAACCAAAATCTTGCAAAAATCCTCTGGGTAGTGAAATAAACGTGTTTCCTAAACCTCCAGGAGGCTTCCATGATGGGCTCAACTTCCACAGCGGTGACGATGGTGTTGTAATAGCTAATTTCACGAGACACATGCGCACATCGTCTGTGTGAAGTATAAACATAGATAATAAATAGTTTTCATTTCATATATTATCTGTTGTCACTTTGATTCTTTGACACTTGTACGATTGCGCTATTATTCATTGTTCGTTGTTCAATAAAACCGCTCATCATATTTTCTCGGACCTTTTATTTAACAATCACTACGTTGCATGGTGTCAGAAGCGGTTGTAAAGTATGTAATAAGAAAATATATGAGAAAGCTGTGAAATGACGACATCCGACGCAGTGGCTGGAATAAAGCCGCCAGCTAACCTACAATTAATTGACGCCGACAAGTCAACGTGTTGGACAAGGTGGGTGCAACAATTTGACTGGTATGCCACAGCAATACAATTAGACAAAAAACCAGCCGCAATCCAGGCAGCAACTTTTATGGCGGTCATAGGCCCAGACGCCATCGAAATATTTAACAGTTTTAACCTTGTCGACGCGGAAAAAAATGATATTGAAATCATTAAAAATAAATTCAAAGAATATTTCGCGCCGAAAAAGAACATATCTTTTGAACGATATGTATTCTTTAAGATCGAACAAAACGAGGACGAAGTATTTAATGAATTTTTAATCAAAATAAAAACTCAAGCAAGTAAATGCGAATTTAACAACTTACTGGATGAAATGATAAAGGATAAAATCGTTTTTGGAATTAGATCAAATCAGGTTAGAGAAAAATTACTAACGGAAGAAAATTTGGACTTGACAAAAGCAATAACGATCTGCAAAACTAGTGAACAAGCATCTAAACAATTAGATGAATTTGATAGTAAAAATAAAGTTTTTGCTGTGAAAAATAAAAGATCTAACGAAAACAAGACTTTTGACTGCCGAAGATGTGGTACTAACCATAAAAGTAGAGAGTGCCCAGCTTTTAACAAATCTTGTACCAAATGTTCCAAACAGGGTCATTTTGCTAATATGTGTCGCACAAAAATGAAACATAATAATTACAAACAGAAAAATAGAGTAAACGCAGTAGAAGAAAGCTCTCAATCCGAAGATGAAGTGTACATATCCGCTATAAGGTCTGGAGAAAAGAAAAACTGGACAGAAAAATTACAAGTTGGCAATTTAAGGATTACAGTCAAACTAGACACAGGAGCAGAGTGCAATGTGTTACCAAGACACTTGATGAACAAAACAAAGGCAATTTTGAAACCAAGCCGAACAAAAAATTTAATAAGCTACACAGAAGACAAGATGGCAGTTCTAGGTGAAACAGAGCTACTATGTAAATTAAAGAATGAAGAAACAAAAATAATATTCAAAGTAGTTGAAGAAAAAGTTTCTCCAATCCTAGGACTTGAGACCTGTGAAAAATTAGGACTTGTCGCAAGAGTCAAAACATTGAAGGTGAGCCAATATACTGATAATATATTTGAAGGATTAGGCTGTTATAAAGATTATGTGTATGATATTGACCTAATTGAGAACCCAAAGCTTGAGATTAAACCGTCAAGAAGAGTACCCCATGCTATAAGAGCCGAAGTTAAGCAAGAACTTGACAGGATGGTAAAGTTAGATGTCATAAAACCAGAAACGGAGCCAACTCCTGCTGTGAGTCCTATGGTAGTTGTCAGACAAAAGGACAAAATAAGAATCTGTATAGATCCATCAGATGTCAATAAAAATATCCTCAGACGTCATTTTCCACTCACAACTATAGAAGAAATTTCAGCTGATATTCAAGGTTCTAAATTCTTTGCATTATTAGACTGCACAAAGGGGTTCTGGCAAATTAGACTATCAGAAAGAACACAAAAAATATTAACATTCGCTACCCCATGGGGAAGATATTCTTTCAAGAGACTTCCATTTGGAGTTTCATCAGCACCAGAAATATTCCAAGAAATATTAACAAATCTACTCAGTAATATAAAAAATGTGAGAGTATCGATCGATGATATTTTTATACATGCAAAAACTAAAGAAGAACTACGCAAAACTGTTGACAAAGTCATTGAAATATTAAAGAAATCTGGCTTCAAACTTAACAAAGACAAGTGCATCTTTGAAGCAACCAAGATAAAATTTCTGGGACACATTATTTCAGCTAAAGGTTTAGAAGCAGACCCAGGCAAAGTAGAAGCTATTCAGGCAATGAAAAAACCTACAAATAAAACCGAGTTACAGAGACTGTTAGGAATGATTACATATCTCAATAAATTTATCCCTAACATGTCGGATTTGACAAATCCACTTAGAGACCTGTTACACAAGAATACAAGCTTTACATGGGAAATTCATCATGAAAAAGCTCTTGATAAAATAAAACAAGTGCTTCAAAATCCCCCAGTATTGAGACTATATGATGTCAACAAACCTGTAACATTGTCTGTAGATGCAAGCTCAAAAAATCTCGGAGCTGCACTTCTCCAAGAAGGACAACCAGTAGCCTATGGAGCAAGAGCATTGACCAAATCTGAACAGAATTATCCACAGATAGAAAAAGAAGCGCTCGCCATACTGTTTGGATGTAAGAAATTTCATGAATATGTTTATGGTAAACAACTGACAGTAGAATCCGACCATAAACCACTAGAGACAATATTTAAGAAAAACATACAATCAGCCCCCGCAAGACTTCAACGAATAATGTTTAACTTAGCACCATACTCACCCAAGGTATTATTCAAAAAGGGAACTGAAATTCCATTAGCAGACTTCCTTAGTCGAGACTGTGATGCGTCTAACTTGAGATATGATCCAGAAGAAAACTTAAAAATCGCAGTTATACTACCTATGTCTCTAGATGCTAAAGAAGAATTAATTAAGGCTACTAAAGAAGATCAACATTTACAGTTACTAATGAAGACTATAAAGCAAGGATTTCCTGAAACCATGAAAGAACTACCTACAGAACTACAACACTATTTTAACTTTAAAGAAGAATTGAGCTATCTGAAAGGAATTATATTCAAAGGTGATAAGATTGTTGTTCCGGCATCACAAATCCCTAAAATGTTAAAAAATATTCATCAAGGACATCTTGGTATACACAGCTGTTTGAGAAGAGCTCGACAATTTCTTTATTGGAAAGGACAATATAATGATATCATAAAGCTAGTTAAAGGGTGCACCGTCTGCGAACAAACACAAAGAGATAACATTAAAGACACAGTCTTAGTTAAAAAGCTTCCTACACTTCCATGGCAAATAATTGCTTCAGATTTATTTGAATTAAAAGGAAAAACTTACCTTGTTATATGTGACAGCTACTCTGGATATATTGATTTTCAAGAGCTAAAAAGCCAGTCGTCATATGAAGTGATTGAACAACTTAAAAGATGGTTTTCTACCCATGGTATACCAGAAGAGTTACAAACTGACAATGGAACACAATATATGTCTAGAGAATTTAAGACCTTTCAAAAAGAATGGAGATTTAACCATGTCACATCTAGTCCACATCACCATCAAGGTAATGGACTTGCTGAAAGAGCAGTTCAAACAGCAAAAAACATACTAAAAAAAATGCAGCATTGACAAGTCAGACGTGCAGCTTGCGTTACTGAACTGGAGAAATACACCTAGAAATGACCTATTAGGCTCACCTAACCAACGACTTTTCAGCAGAATTACAAGATCACCAATACCTGTAAGTGACAAATATTTAAAACCAAAAATCATACAAGGAGTCACAACTGAACTACAGACATTAAGAGAGAAACAGGCCAATTACAGTAATAAACATACTACAAGACCAGTAAATTTGGAAATTAATGATAAAATCAGACACAAGGTAGCTCACCAACACTGGGAAGGGGCGAGAGTAATAGAGAAGCCCAAAAATCTACCAAGATCTGTTATTATACAAACAGATAAAGGACAAATTTTACGAAGAAACTTAAGTCATTTGCACAAGACACAAGCTGATATTCCCAGCAACAGAATAGCTGTACCTGAAACTAAATACACAGAAGAACCAGTAGTACAACAGATGCCAGCTCAAACTCAATCACCGGGTGTTCCTGCAACAACCCCAACAACTACACATCCATCAGAGATGCGAGAGATGCTTAGCTCTAATAATACACAGAGTTCTAATATGGTGACACAACCAGCGACTGCACCACAAGTCTCAAGATATGGTAGACCTATAAAACCTATTAATAAACTCAATCTCTAATATTGTTAAAAAACAATAAGTACTGTAGTACTATTTCATGTATCTTAATCATTAACATTAAGTATCAGTTAATTATAACTTGTTTACTATAATTTTATAAGAACTTGTTCAGTAATCATTTACATTAACATTGTTAATTAGAACTGAATGCTTTGCCATGTATCTTGTTATATAATCATATGATAGATATAATTTTTTAATTACTGGATAAGTAAAAATAAAGAAATTTAATACTTTAAATAAAAATGTTCATTCATAGTGTATACATATATTAAAAAAAAAAAAAAAAAAAAAAAAAGTTTGGTTTGTTATGGTTGTTTAGTTTGTTTACAAAGAAAGGGAGATGTGAAGTATAAACATAGATAATAAATAGTTTTCATTTCATATATTATCTGTTGTCACTTTGATTCTTTGACACTTGTACGATTGCGCTATTATTCATTGTTCGTTGTTCAATAAAACCGCTCATCATATTTTCTCGGACCTTTTATTTAACAATCACTACGTTGCAGTCTGCCGTTGATGCCTCCACGAGCCGTTTCTTTATTCGACCGACTTCTAATTCAGGAACAGATTTAAATTCGAAGTTTGGCATTTCCCAATCGTCGGTCAGCAGTTACCTTGGTATATCGATATTTTCAGTCCCTTGAATTCTATTCACCCCATTTTACGGTACCACTAACCCACCACTTACCTTACCACTAAGGCCGCCTTTTCCACCTGCAAGTAGACTTGCAAGCTGCTGTCAGACAGACTGTCGGACATTTCTTGTGGAAGTTTTCTTGTAGATGGACAAGCGGCCTAAAAGATTACAACATCGGTGTCAGTTGGCCTAAAGGTCTTGTAACCAAGCCACTAATACTTAAAAAAAAATCATTGTCAGTTGTCATTTGTCATAGGTCAATTGTCAACTGTCGTGTGTCAATGTCATTATGCAACAAGCATTGATGTGATGATGAGTCTGATGAGTGTGTGTAGTAAACATTAGGATAATTATTAAATAAGAAAGATTTTTAAATGTATAGTAGCATCAGTGAAGTTTATTTTATGGTTTAGTGAGAGTAATTGAAAATATTAATAAAGTTACAACGTATCAACATGGATGTTGACTTACTAAGACCGGGCACAGTACCTATCTCCCCTGACACAGTGTTATGGTTTGAATTTTTACTCGACCCCAATTTACTTAAGAGACACTTAAGTAAACCAAACCCAGGTAATAATATATCACACTATTAAAATATATATTTAGTTGTATCATTCTGATTGACATCAAATGAGTTTGATTTTTCTTACAGAACCATCAGGATGTCAGCTCATAGAAGAATTTCTGTCTGTGGATACAAAAAATCAGAATGCAAAACTAAATAGTGAAAGGATAGTAGATGTGGATGGACCTTCAAGTCCTGCACCCACCACACCTCCAACTCTACAGTTCACCAAAAAGCAATTGGCACTAAAGATTCTTGCGTTAAAAGTAGCACCTTCTCTACATTGGAATTTAGGTATATGTATTTTAAATTTGTAAAACGTAAAAAAGGGAGCCGTCACGGGACACCTGGCAGATGTGAAACATCAATTTTCTTATTGCTGCATAATATAGTCTATGTATATACAGGGTGTAATCGTTTAGTGTGCACAGACGAATATCACTAATGATTTTTCCAATTAAATGATTTCATTGTAAAATTATACTTTTAGATACTATGGAGAACAACTTGCCACCCCACATACAACAACAGCTCATGCAAGATTTGGTTTATATGGCTACAGATTCAGCATTCAATTCACCTCCTCTGGTATATATTATGCGATTATATTTTACTTTTACTTCTGAATTTTTTTTAATTTTTTTTTCTTTATTGTCGCGGCATGGCAAAACCGTCATGTTATGGAGTAAGGCAATGACTTTGGTATCTTGCCAAAGAAGTTTCACTTCTGACATGTGTGCTTGGCGTACACACTCTTTTTTTACAATCTTTATCCATTTATCAGAATGTATTCTGTGTTGTCTGCACATTTGAAATTTATCAATAGAAATAATTGTTTTATTTATATATAAAGTATTAAATTGTTATCTAACAGGAAATCCCATCAGAAATTTTGCAAAAATTACATGTACAATTTGCACTGACACTGTATCATCGCTGGATCCTCAGATTCCCAGTGAAGTCTGCGCTGTTTTTAAAGTCTTCAAAACTGCCTTTTGTGCATGTGTAAGTACTACATATCATAAATGTGTATAAATAAAAAATATAGTTACCATACTACAAAAAACTTATTAAATGACTTAATTTCTAGGCCTGGATCCCAAACCGATAGCACCTATAGTCCTATGAATCAAAGTTTCGAAAGAATTTTAAGAATGTGTGAAACATCCCGATTGCAATCTATTAGATATTTAGAAGGTATTTTAGCATATTATGAAACCACTCTTGGACGCAGAGAGTCAAGAAAAATAAGAGTACCTGTTATGGAAACTTTTGTTCATCTGACTGAAGACTCAGATGATATGAATCACAATTGGAATGCTGGTGATGTACTTATAAGCCAGTATGAACTAGCAATGCAAATCCATTTTGATCTCTGTTATAATTACTTCTTTTACGGACAACATGATTTGGCTAAGAAACACATACTGGGATGTAGGGAAAACTCAAATCTTTTGGAGAAAGAGATAGCGACATATGGTTATGGAATTCACAAAGAAATGCCATGGGGTAATTTTAATTACGCTAGTATGACTAAAGAAGACATTATAGGGTACATAAGAGCATTAAATTTGGGCTATGACCTTCTCAATGAGGAACCATCTCTCTTGCAAAAACTTCAAGAATCTGTTTCGAATCACTATGCTGGTATTATTGCGATACTTCAAGCTGATAATTTGACGAGAGAAATACCTCTCGTTCATAGAGAAGTTGTAGAACTTGATATCCAGGGATCTGCTTCAAGTGGAGCATTCACAGTTGCTAGAGATTTGTTAAACAGAGTTTCTGTATTAAACGCAGTTCGATATGCTTTAGAAGGCGGAATACCCTCAACGCATCCAGAGTTCCTGAACAAATTTAAAACAATCGGAATCAAATATTTTGATCTACTTTTTTGGGCACTTGGACCAGTCTTGACAAGTAACTTATCTGAAAATGACTGGAAAAATCTACAAATATTCTTTCTCCATCTAGCAACGTCCAATTGTCGAATACCGATAGATCGCATAGATGACTATTTTAAAAAATATGTCGGAGAAGCGTCTGCTGAAAGCATCCGAAGGAAACTAATCTGTGACGAATATTTAAATGACATTCTAAACGACCCGAACGCTGTTGATGATGAAAATATCGATATACCAAGGGAACTGCTGACCGACGATTGGGAAATGCCAAACTTCGAATTTAAATCTGTTCCTGAATTAGAAGTCGGTCGAATAAAGAAACGGCTCGTGGAGGCATCAACGGCAGACGATGTGCGCATGTGTCTCGTGAAATTAGCTATTACAACACCATCGTCACCGCTGTGGAAGTTGAGCCCATCATGGAAGCCTCCTGGAGGTTTAGGAAACACGTTTATTTCACTACCCAGAGGATTTTTGCAAGATTTTGGTTATATTGTGTCAGGTGCATCAAGAGCAAGGGCAGAGTCGGGATGCTCTCGAACAGCCTTATCTTTGCTTTCGGTTCTAGAGAATGAGGCCAGAAGTCAATTAGGCAGCGGATCAGATCCGACATTATATCGCATATGCCGTCAATTATCTTGGGAAGTTCTCTTCTTACAAGTGAATGTGATGTTGAATGAGTGGCCGCATCATCGCCTTAACTTAACAGCGCTTGCGAATAAATGTAAGGCGTGTATCGCTGCGGCTACTTCGGGCGATACCATTATACCACGAGCACAGGTATTATAATAATAAATATTTATAATATCCCTATAAAGTTAGAGATTACAAGTCCAGTCATTTAATATAATTGGCAAATATTTTTCGTTATTGTCAACATTTAAAGTTAAAGTACTCTACAAATTTTGTCATAATATTAAATTTACAAACATATTATCTGAAAAAATTCTAGATTTTATTAATTAATCGTACGATTAATTAATAAAATAGACGTAAATGCATTATTTATTCGCAGGTGGTAGAAGGTTGTTGGATATGTTTAGTGAACGCCTGTGAGTGGGAAGGCGCAGGTATTATTAATGGTCCGGGTGAATTGGCAGCGGCACTTTGTGCGGCGTGCTTCGAGTTGCAGAGAGGCAAGGCGTCTAGAAAGTTCCCAAGGCCATTATGGGATTATGGTATGCAAATGTTTATATTTAAAAATAGAGACAGTTTGATTTATTGTTGTATGTACTGTTTACTTCCTCTTGTCTAAAGGTATCTGTACCACTTTTGATTTGGGTTTTTTAACGAATTTAATCTTACAGTGCTATCTATATACAACAACGGCACTACCGGCGCAGTAAAGAGGAACGCAGGTGGCATGCCATCTCACTCTAGGGATGCCCCTAACGCGGCAGCAGAAGCAAGAAACGCGTTTAATGCCTTTTTGACAACCCTACGAGAACCTCTAGCGGTCAGCGTCATGCTATCGTTGCTGGCTAGAATATACAACCTCCTTACAGATGATAGCTCTTTGGAACTCGTCATAGAGTACACGACTCTATGGCCCTCAAATATTTCAAACATGAACAACTATAATTGCAAACACGTGCTGGAATCGGTCACGGAGTTATTAGAGAAAAGTTTGAAGTTCTATCCCTATAACACATCATGGTGAGTTGTAGACCAGATTGATATTAAATTTAAGACATACTCTTTTATATTGATTTATAATTGGAAAATCATTCAAAATAGTTAATAAATAAAACATCCAATTGTTTTTTTTTTTTTTTTTTATAATACTTTATTCCTAAATAAATTATTTACATGTTAGTATTTTGCAACTACAAATTTACTGTATATTCAACTGTATTATATCATAAATTTCTTTCATCATTTTAGGTTGCGTCTGTACGGTGACGTCGAAATGGCGGGTGGGCGATGGTCATCCGCGCTCCGTCGGTACTTGTGCGCGCTGGCGGCTGGCACTTGGCACTTTGCCAAGCGAATGCCAGACGAGGGCAGTATAGCGAGACGGGCTGCCAGATGTTGCCAAGCGCTATCTTCCCCGTCTCAAGCCGCTGCACTGTGCCAGCTGCCAGAGGAACCCGATTACACGACCGCTTTCAAATGCTTCGCTGAAAAGGTTAGTTGCTCTCCGCCAATAACGAATTCTTACATTTTTTTTTATTTAAAGACCTTTTTACCATTTCAATTTGCCGCGTATGTACATACGTAGATTCAACATGCATTGTACAAACTATAGGTACCTACCTAATAAAATCAGCTTCTGCATTATTTCCAGTTACCTTAGAATACAGCAATTTTTAATTAATATTTGCGAATGTATGCCTGTAACGGCTTATTCCCTTGTTAAATTATACGTAATAAAACTAGCTTGTTTTTACAGAGTTTCTTTCATTACAGATATATTAATTTTTGTCACTAAAATGCACCTAGAGAGTAACTACCGATTTTCTTGACGATTCTTCTTGGTAGAAACGTCCTTCTGAATAGGTGCAGTTGTAGTTTTTTAAAAATATACGTCTATACACTTGTAAAAGTTTAAAGGAATAAAGTTTTGTGTTTGAATTCAAGTGTATTGACACTGTCATATATTTATAGACTGGCAACGCAGCAGATGCAATGGACGGTTACTACGGGTGTCTATGGGACGGCACACTGCTGGAAGTGGCAGTAGCGCTGCACACGCGGCGCGGGGAGGGCGGGCGACGCGCTCGCGCGGTCAAAGCCGCGGGGGCACTCGAACTGAACGCAAATAACAGTGAAGACATACAACGCGAAGCCGCGGCCATTAGACGCGCAAGATTACTCAGAGCGCTCACGAACCAATATGTTGCTTAGTGAAATATAATATTTTTAGTTACAATGATCTTTTTATTTGGTTCTGCCTTAAACTGTTGACGGTACATTGCTGGAACTCTGGAAGTGGCAGTAGCGCTTGACACTCGGCGCGGGGAGGCCGGGAAACGAGCCCTGGGGATGCTCGAACTGCACGCCAATAACCTTTTATGTATAATCTTATATGTACTTTATTTTTATAAAAATAATGATATTATTGAAACCACTATCGCTCATAAGTTCCGAGATATCTGTAACACTTGGGACAGTAATGATCCGTGTTCTTTGCGGAGTCGACACACCAGTAAGGTATACAGCAACAGCAACTGAAAATATGTAAATAAAATAAAAGAGTGGAGAACGGGAAATAGTACTTTTCCTCCAGAGCCCTTAGAAAATTTCCATCCTGTAGGGTCATTGCGCTGGTTTTCGTCCAGTTATAGGAGTTGCCAACTTTGTGATGCGAAATAAATATTTTGGAGCACCCTTCCTTAAACATATAATATTTTTTTTTAGTCTTTATATAGTCTTCTTTAAGATAATATTAAGTGAAAATAAATCATTTTGACGTATCTTTTAATTTAAATTATTTTCTGCAAAAGTAGGGTATATGCTAGTTTTCGTCCAAAAAAACTGGTTTTCGTCCTAGTGTAAGCTAGTTTTCGACCACCGTGTAGAAAAAGGAGGGTAGGTCAACTATTAAGTTAAAAACCAATTACAGGTAAATATATACTTTTATTTAATCAACATCACAATTTCTCACTACCTTACAGGTTTAGTTTTACTAATAATAATCAATATTACTAGTCAACACTGAGATCTATGTAGCACTTGGCAGTCCTTATATGCGTTAGTGATGACTGTTTAATCATTCGTAATAAAGAAAGGAATGCGTTCCTTACAATGTAAATGAATAAAGTAATAATTACAGGACTAAAAAATAACATCAAAAAACAGAAATATTCATTCTAACAACAAAAATTTTCATTCTAATTCTTTGTTTATCAAATGAAATGTACTATATTAAACACAGCCATTATAATAAGTTTTAGCTACTAAAATAATAATAGATGATACTCAAGTGAATGATAATCAAGAAGAATACAGTGTATTATGTCTGACCTACCCCCATTTATGCTACGAATAATTGACTCTACTTCACATAAGGAGAATGATAGATGACTGAATGAATGACAATATTAGGTACCTACAACACTCTGGCCCTCACCAATTATTTCTATGGAAGATACTGAATAGAAAACTTTTCAATACATAAAAAAAGACGAAAAGTAATGCAAAAGAATAGCTATTTTTAATTTTTGTCCACTCCAATACTCATTCATGGACGAAAACTAAAACATTTAAAGCTAAATTTAGTTTTCGTCCACTTCTTTAAATATTTTTTTATTTTGGCAGCACTGACAAAGCAGTGGACGGAAACCAAAAAATCTAAACTAATAGCAATAAAGATCACTTCGGGAGAAACTATTCAGTATTTTAAAGGTCCGATAAAGTAAAATGACCCTAACAAATATTCACGTAGCTGTTTGAGTTTCCGTCCACTTGGACGAAAACCAAATATTTTGAGAATTTGGTAACCTAGTATCCGTCCACTTAATTTTTCGAAGAGTATTATAAAAAAGTATGATAAACGCTTATAATTGCGTTTATTAAGCTTATAAATAAACATACGTACCAAAAACATTACGTAAACTAGCTAAAACAGTGATTTAACTTACCATGAACTTTTCTCGCCGGCAAATATTTCTCTCGCGCAATGACATCTGCAACGCACGGATGCGAAGCGGCCACTTTTACGTTAATTTTTTGAACTCTCTTCTTGTCAAATCAAATTTTCATGTTGATATTACTGTTGCTTAAACATTATGGACCGTAAAAAGTGCAAACTTGCGCGGGAAGGTAGGTTTGTATTCAAGTTTTACGCACGTGATTGTAGCAGGTCAGTCAAATGGACGAAAACTGAAGCTGGACGGCAAACCAGCGCAATTACCCTATATTCTTCTCCTGGTCCTTTATTTTTTTTTTATATGAGTAGGTAATTATTTTTTAAAAACCTTTAATAACGTGACCGAGTCTTATTTTATACCTACCTAAGTAAATTATTTCTTCAAATTAAAATTCAACAAATTTGAACGCAAACTAGTAACCTGTTTAGATATTATGTATAATAATGCGGATCATTTGATAAACAATTGAATTTTATTTTTGAACATGGGACTAAAACTCTTATATATAAGCTTTTTTTATAATGAAGCATACATTGTTTGTACATACCTATTAGCAATCCAAAACAATTTTAAAATACCTGTATGTCATTCTATCTAAATTAGGAAATTCATTTTGCTTTGATGGAGAAAATAATATTAACTTACCAGACCAATGTAAATAGAATTGCTGTTATATGAGTTCTTGTAGTGGTCGTAAGCTTAATGGTAGTCCTTACTGGCACATTGCAAAACAAACACGTTACTAGGGCATTTTTTGGACCTAATAGTAATGGTACCTGTAAATGTTTAAAAACCTTATAATAACTAGTAACAGTCTTTATAATTGTCATACAATTTATCAATTTATATTATACTAGCTGTGCCATAAAACTAGTTTCACTCCCGGACAAAAACAAGTACATATTTTTATAGGTTATGTGTTTAGTACATAAGCTAGATCGTTGCCAATTATTATCTTAAAAATCCGTTCAGTGGATTTTCGCGTAAAAATGTATACATCCATACATTCTTATGCCGGGTCCAGACTGGTGAAACGTAACATGAAATGTAACATGCAATGAAAGAATTCACCGTCCACATTGCTGCAATGTATCATGAAAGGTATTATCACACTTTGTAACAATTTCTCATAGTTTGGACGTCTTGCGCGCGCGAATTGTGCACACGCGCATGCTACGAGCATTACAAGCCGCGCGCGGAGCGATCCGTGATTTGTCGGTTTTTCGAACGAACACAAAGGGGCAAGGAACACGAACGCGGGACGTTCGTAGTGAATGCGCGTTAAGAGCGCGCTATGCGTCCACGCTTGCAGCGAACATGCAATGAAAGGCAGAATGTTACATTTCATGTTACGTCACAGAATACATAATAGTAGCTAAACGCTACAGAACGGACACTCTCCGCCTCCCGCCAAAATTAAACACTTATCTCACCCCGCACGATCAGTCTAAAAATGGTCCGCATTTTTCTGCAAGGACGATACGCAACGAAGATTGACAACATTATTCAAATTGACTTAAAGTAATTTATTATTTTGGATTTGTGATTATCGTTTTTCGTAGAAAATGGTTAGA
Organism: Colias behrii; assembly: GCA_029959065.1. NCBI lineage: Eukaryota > Metazoa > Arthropoda > Insecta > Lepidoptera > Pieridae > Colias > Colias behrii. The sequence continues at coordinate 5,286,348 of JARWMC010000002.1, forward strand.
TTTTGTGCTGTTTACGGATGTATTTCATCAGAAAAACGCGAATTTTTTTTTACGCTAGTCACAAATGTGCCAACCATAAAGCGTTAACACACACATTTGCAGTCTCTACAGTGTGACTGTCAAAACGATAATTTTGTATGGAGTGTCCGGGGTGTGGTTACGTTTCACCAGTCTGGACCCGGCATTACAAACATTGACGTTTTTAATATTTATAGGTACGACTGAAAAGCCAGGGTAAGTTGACTATAATAAATAACTACTAGATAAATACAATTACCTAATATGATTCTTGATAATTTGAATTCTTACCTCTCTATAGAATTGCATTTTATAGTTTAGCTTTTTTGAATGAAGCACTCAATTCACTTTTTCCAGTTTTATTTACTCTTTGATAAATATTTAGTTATAAAAGCTACGACCGGTTTCGCAATAACATCGTCCTTCATACGATAATGTTACGAAACTATAATCTTTTATTTAAAAAATATTAAAAAAAATATAATCAATATGATATGAATAAAAACCTCTCTGATGAAGTCTTTTCAGAGAATAGTTTTTCATCAAACCTTCATACAAATTATTTAAATCACAATTTAAATTTAGTAAACGCTTTTTATGAGTGGAGCAGGAAAATAGGCAAAAGATAGGATGATTCCTAAAATATATACTGTACCTAAATGTCGCCGTCATATTGTTGAATCTGCTATTTGATTGAATGACTACCGCGTTCATTGAATAAAGACATTCCTAAATTGAATAAAAAATAACAGATTTTACCAGATGATTGTGACATACATACCTACTTGTATAATATTAAAAGTTAACTACCTTACTAGTTTCGGAAGGAGACGGCAACTCATGCGAGGATGAATTTGATGAACTCATTATCTGTGTATAAAAAAAGTAATATAATTATATATAAAATACATACATGATGTTTATATAAACATCTAAAACACTTTCAACGGTTACCTTTTCGTGAACAAATATAGTAGAAAAGAGTATACTCTACTACTTAGTTTGTCCAGAGGCAGACTATAAGTGCTAATCGCACTTCGCAGAATTAAGGGGGAATCAAAATATCTTATGGTCTGTGAGACGTTACGCGCGTTAGCATTGATAAGCAAATATTTCGTTGCACGGTCAGATACGCCTTGACTTCTAGGCTTAGAGCTAGTTCAACCAAAGGAACTACTATATCAAATATACACGTATTAATTTAAATAAAAGACTATGTAGGTATATTGCCAATATCCCGTCGCATTGGTATCAAGTATGGCAATGTGACGTGAAGACTAAGAGGAAAGAGAGTGAGAGACTAAGAGCTGATTTCCACTTGTCGGATCCCGGACCTGTCAATCATCGATGTAATCGAGCGACATGAACATTGCACATGGATATTGAACCAATTGTCGATATGAAAGATATATTTTATAACTAGCTGTGCCCACGACTTCGTCCGCGTGGAATAGTGACTGCATAGTAATTACTACTTAACTTTTATTGAATAAACACGTACTACCATAAATAATTAAAAGAACAGTTAGTTAAATTTATTACTAAACTGAGCTAAAAAATAAAAAAATAAGTGCCTAATTAATTTTCTACGTAAAATTTATTTTAAATTATGGCATATTATTTTTTAGGCACCAGGAGGGAGAGGAGCAAATTTATTTACCTTCCTTCCTTGTATGGATGTTTTTGACAATATATTGTGCAGCAACTGAGTGCCGAGGCAAACGTCAAAACGTAAAGGAATAGAATCCGCTATCGATACTAATTGACATAAGCGTATGATGTTTTGCTAAGGATTTGTTCACCCTACCAACGACGACGACGACCACGAACAAAATTTTCATCCAGTCGCAATTTAATAAAATTGTGCAAAACACAATTAAAAATCAATTATTAAAATTTCCTGTCGTTCTGGTGATTGGAATTTTTATTTTTGAGATCAACGATGAATGAAAAAATAGATTTTTCGTAGAAACAGTGGCTCCTAGAAAAAAAATGTATGTGAAGTTTTTTAAAGATAATTTTATAATCTACAATTTTGGTAAAAGTTAAGGATACCATACCATACCATCATTATCATAATAATATATCATATATATATATATTTTTTTATAATGGTACTTAATTTTAAAGATCGTCGGGAAGTTTGTAAAATTATATATATTCCTTTTCCTTCGTTGCGTTGGGTTTTTTTTTTAATTTTTAAACTTCGGTTTCTTATTTTCATTTAATATTTTCAAGTGAGCGAGACCTACCTCTACCTCCATAATACATTCCTACATCTGACATCTTTTAAGTTGGGCCGTAACCGTGCATAAATTGTAATGAACCACAGTGGCAAAAGAAGTGGTATATTTAAGAAAAAAAATTGCCAAGGGCCAGGCCTATGTGGCTTTGAGAAGAGTTCAAAATTTCCAGGGTGTGGCTATCCTCTCGCTCCCATGTCCCCCTCTTCTTTCACAGACTTTCAACCCTTCCCTTTTCATCCCTAGTAAATGGCAGAACCGATTTTGATGTAAATAATATTATCTAATTGCACCTATATGTACACGTCATATCCTATCGTTTGATGCTCCATTTGGTTTATTTATCTAACCACTGTCACCCCTAAAGTGCCCTATATGTAAAAAACGGATGAACCGATTTCGATAAAACATTACTAATTGTAATTCACCCGTTATGCACATTCATTTGATATATCACTTAGGTAGGTACTATCACAATATTTGACAACATTCGTTTCTTTCATTCCCACTTATACCTATACAGGGTGTAATCGTTAAGTGTGCACAGGCGATTTTTCCGTAAGTATTACAGATAACAAAAAACTTTAAACTGATATCGAAAGTACTTAACCTAATGAGTAAAATGGCGGTAATAAATTTTTAAAAATAAATCGAGAAATATCAAAAAAATTATCTTTAAACCCTCCCATTCATTAAGTATGAAATATGAATATCCCATATACCTACATTTAATATGAAAGATTTTAGCTTTTTTTTTCTTTTTTTGGTTTTCTGCTTTAATTACTTCGCAAATTTGAAGTGACATTTTCCACATTTTTCCGGACATTTTCACGCATTTTCCGGATATTTTCCGGGAATTTTCCAGGCATTTTCCGGACATTTCCCTGACATAGCCTGTAAATGTCTGGAAAATCCCCGGGAAATGCTCGGAAAATCCCCGGAAAATGTCTGGAAAATCCCCGGAAAATGCCAGGGAAATGTCCGGAAAATGTCTGGAAAACATCGGGAAAATCCCCGGGATATGCTCGGAAAATCCCCGGAAAAAGCCTGGGAAATTCCCGGAAAATAACCGGAAAATGCCTGGGAAATGCTCGGAAAATGCGTGGAAATTTCCGGAAAAACCGTGGAAAGTCCCTGGAAAATGCCTGGAAGATATCCGGAAAATGCGTGAAAATGTCCGGAAAATATCCGGTAAATGCGTGGAAAATCCCCGGAAAATGCCAGGGAAATGTCCGGAAAATGTCTGGGAAACATCCGGAAAATCCCCGGGAAATGCTCGGAAAATGCCTGGGAAATTCCCGGAAAATGTCTGGAAAATCCCGGAAAATAACCGGAAAATGCCAGGGAAATGTCTGGAAAATATCCGGAAAATGCGTGGAAATTTCCGGAAAAAGCGTGGAAAATGCCTGAAAATGCCAGGGAAATGTCTGGAAAATATCCGGACAATGCGTGGAAATTTCCGGAAAAAGCGTGGAAAATGCCTGAAAATGCCCGAAAAATGCGTGGAAATTTCCGGAAAAACCGTGGAAAATCCCTGGAAAATGCCTGGAAAATATCCGGAAAATGCGTGAAAATGTCCGGAAAATATCCGGTAAATGCGTGAAAATGTCCGGAAAATATCCGGAAAATGCCTGGAAAATCGCCGGAAAATGCCTGAGAAATGTCCGGAAAATGTCTGGGAAATGCGTGGAAAATCCCCGGAAAATGCCAGGGAAATGTCCGGAAAATATCTGGAAAACATTCGGAAAATCCCCGGGAAATGCTCGGAAAATCCCCGGAAAAAGCCTGGGAAATTCCCGGAAAATAACCGGAAAATGCCTGGGAAATGCTCGGAAAATGCGTGAAAATTTCCGGAAAAACCGTGGAAAATCCCTGGAAAATGCCTGGAAAATATCCGGAAAATGCGTGAAAATATCCGGAAAATATCCGGTAAATGCGTGAAAATGTCCGGAAAATATCCGGAAAATGCCTGGAAAATCCCCGGAAAATGCCTGAAAAATGTCCGGAAAATGTCTGGGAAATGCGTGGAAAATGCCAGGGAAATGTCCGGAAAATGTCTGGGAAACATCCGGAAAATCCCCGGGAAATGCTCGGAAAATGCCTGGGAAATTCCCGGAAAATATCTGGAATATCCCGGAAAATAACCGGAAAATGCCAGGGAAATGTCTGGAAAATATCCGGAAAATGCGTGGATATGTCCGGAAAAAGCGTGGAAAATGCCTGGAAAATGCCCGGAAAATGCTCGGAAAATCCCCGGAAAATATCCGGAAAATGCGTGAAAATGTCCGGAAAAAGCGTGGAAAATGCCACTTCAAATTTGCGAAGTAATTAAAGCAGAAAACCAAAAAAGAAAAAGAAAGCTAAAAATTTATTACCGCCATTTTACTCATTAGGTTAAGTACTTTCGATATCAGTTTAAAGTTTTTTGTTATCTGTAATACTTACGGAAAAATCGCCTGTGCACACTTAACGATTACACCCTGTATATAGGTATAGTAAATGGATGAACCGATTTTGATTAAATATGTCTAATTATACTTTACACGTCATGCCCTTTCATTTCATATGTCACTTGAGTCAAAATTCACTTTTTTTATTATCTACCACTTTTATACCTATATCAAATAAATGGATGAACCGATTTTGATAAAATTTGACTTATTTTTACTGATAGGTCGTTCACTTTCATTTAATTTATCACTAAAGTATATTCGACAACTTTAGTTATTTTCATTCCCACTTTTACACAATAAATGGATGACCCGATTTTGATACAGTTTATTTAAGAACCAGCGTCGGAAAATATGCTGCCTAACAAAAAAACATCATCTAATTCGGATTACCTGCTAGCGAGCTACGGTGGCACAAACACACACACACACACACAGCGGTCAAACACTTATCACCCATATTTTTGCATCGGGGGTTAAAAATATAATATTATAAATACGACATAATTTAAAGGACATTTTATGTATAAAATTTACCTAGAAATAAGTATAATTTTAATTTGACCCCTCCCCCCTACTACCTCAGCTTACCCCCCCACCCTTGGGGACTTTCGATATGATCACTTGGACATAACTGTAGCGTATAACAGATAACTTACGTTTTATCGTACACTGTATGTGTACCATAGAATGCCTTAGCAAATGTTCGCCGTGAGTACTTAAATGGTCATAACTTTTTTATTTATGAACCGATTGACATGAAATAAACACTAAATGTTAAATGAAGATTACCACAATATATTAGTGAAAACCGCATCGAAATCGGATAAGCCGTTTCTGAGATTAGCGTGTTCAAACATACAGACAAACAGACAAAAAATTTTTTAACTACAGTTTTGGGTTTGGGATCGATTTAATAATAACCCCTGCTAATTTTTTTTTACATATTTTCATTGTACAGACACCACTTTTCTAGAATTTTATTATATGTATTGATGATGATTTAAATGAATGGTTCGTAGTAAGTTATTTTTAGTGTTTATAATTCATAATAAATAAAATATTCTAATGTAAAAGTATTCGAAAAAATGGACCAACAAGATACCTAGACATCATTTTATTTCCGAGAGAAGCCAGAATCTATCCTGAATTCATTTATGCAATGAAGTTATTATGAAGTTAACAAAGTCACATAGGATATTAATAAAAAACGGAAAAACAGCAATTTGCATTTTTTATTTAACAACATTTTCAACTACATTGTAATTTGTAGGCATTTAGTCAATTTTATACAAGACGTGTTGACTATATTCTATATAAGTTTGAAAAAATTATAGAATCGTGGTGTATCATCATAATTCTTGGCTAAGTGTTGTCTTAGACACGGCAATATACATGTCTGTGGACACGGCTCATACTGCATACAATTTCCTTATTTAAGACGCATTGAACTAGTGAAGAAGTTTTCAATTCTATGAAAGTATAAAAGTTTTATGAAGGTAAAGTCATTGAAAAACTACTTGTATTTAGACATAATATACATTGTGTATGTAGATTGTAGGTATATAATTATGTACCTACTAACAAAGTTCATAGCTAGAATTCCGTACTCCTTAACTATGTTACTTAATAAACAATTAATTAAGTTGAACCTTTAAAGCTCAGCTAAAGGTAAAGGATGTAAATTTTGGTACTAAACTTGAATAAAAAACTATGTAATTTTCGTAATCTTAATGACTCTAATCTTCAGATATTACTTATGTTTTTATTTAATCTTCACTGTTTCTGTGCAAATTATTGTAAATATTAAACAACAAATGCTTCAAGCGCAAGCATAGATAGCGCCGCCATGGCCGCGACGGCGGGAACTGTAACCACCCATGCGAAAATTATGTTCCTGCAAAACAATAGAAATAGTAAGTTCCTTTATTTTATACAGTTTTATAGGTATATTTTTTTCAACTTGAATTGTCCAGTTCATTACTTTACAAGAGTTTGTGTAAGTAGTTATTCACTAATATAGTTACTATCTTCTGATGTCTTGTGTTATATTTGCGTATTATGAAAACTCAACTCCATATTTTTTTACAAATGTTAATTTACTCCATTCCTGTATTCTACATACCTGAACAGACTCCAGTCAACAGCCTTCTCTGAGGAGTATCCAACACAAACGACCGAACCAACTTTGCAATGTGTGGTGGATACGGGCAACCCCGCCTTGCTGGCTACCAGCACTGTGAGAGCTGCTCCTAGTTCTATGGTAAAACCACTGAAAAACAACATGTTCATATTAAATTTTTTGGGTGTAAAAATTTAGTAACGAATATCAACTTCAACTTCCAAAAAAGGTAGGAATTAAAATATTTAAAGAAAGGTGAATTTAGAGCTTTTCTTGAAAATTAAATTTATAGTGTTAATCAAAAGTACCTATATATACCTATATATGTTTAATCTATACCTACATTTACAACAAAAAAAATGTTGTGTGGTTTTATGAAACCACGGTAAAAGTGAAACTGTTCGAACGGTTCCGAACACTGCTTTGTGTAGCGCATGTCGCGTGTCGGTCGGCTGCCGAGTAGGTATACCTACTCGGCTCGGCAGCCGCGATACACGCGACATGCGCTACACAGACCAAAAAGTTTGAGACGATGTAATAAAAGTTTCACTTTAATAACTAAAAAAATCAACCTGTGTTTGAATCATTATACGTATCATCCTTATAGATACAAAAAAATCTAATAAACACAACAATCTAATAAAGCTTACGTATCGGGTGTAATGCTTGTAAGATCTTCGCCAACGGTTCTGATAACGCGACGTCCCCATAGCCACAAGCCCAGTGCGATACCAACGCCACCAAACACAAGGATCGCTAGCGGCGTCTCCGCACGAGCGTGCGCACCTCCCTCAGAATATAACAACCATAACGCAACCAGAGGACCTATAGCGTTACTGTAAAAATATATAACATTTAAAAATATAATACCAATATTAAATATTAATCACACAAAGCATCAGTACCTTAGCGATCTGATTCCAATTAAAAAATAATTCAAATAATGTTTAGTGCAAATTGAAATATAACACAGAACTTATCAAAATTACCTTACATCATTACCACCGTGTGCAAAAGCGCCAAACGAAGCAGTTAAGACTTGTAAAAATGAGAAAAGTTTCAAAGTATCTGGCGGGGGAGGTGGGGCTGGCGCAGGCGGGGGTGGGGTGATCGCTTTCAGCAGCGGGGCTGCGCTAGAGTTGGGTGTTATCGCTGGCAGACCCACTCTGCCATCACATTCTATACTCCAAGCGCTGCCCCCTTCGGGACCCTATATTAGCATTAGATGTTAATTTTGTTTTCTATTTAACATTGGTTACCTACGTTATAACTTGTAAATATAAATGTACTTATATCATACCTTTTCAATTCTAGGTGGTGGAGTATCAAAATCAACTACACCCGACATAGCTCGAACTGCAGTCATCCTACCCAATTCAACGCGTGCAATTGTATCACAAGAATCACCTATAAATCCATTGTTAGAATCATAACTTTCACCCATTCCTACAAGCTGATTAGAATCTAAGCTCTTACAACAACTAAGTGTTTCGTCAATATACTTCAATGTATGAATCTGGGGATCAGCATCAATCAACTGCAATCGGACTTTATCTGGAGGACTTAGACTTCGTGAAAGGATACTGCAATCGTCCATTGTGGCCAATAGAGCTCTGTTTCTAGCATTCATTTCTCTGATTCCAAGGGAACACTTATCAGCATCACTTAAGGTGACCATTTCAGCACTTTCTGCAATTGCTTCTAGAACTTTTCCATCTTCGGAAAGTAATGAAGTAGGTCTTTGGGGTACGCTAGTTTTATTCGAATGTGTTGGCGTATTTGCTGGAGTTGTTTCTGAAATATAATTATTTTTTTATTCAAAAAAGTATAAAAAAACTTTTAATTGGATCATAAATTAATTAATTATAATTTAAAATTTACCATTTGAGAGACCAAGGGTAAAATTCACAGGATTTGCTGAAAGTTGTCGACGGTAATATGGTACAAGGAAGAGACGGACACAAATTGCAGCTACAGCACCAAGTGCTACAGATCCAGATAAAGCTGCCCACATTGGTATTTTATCCATAGCTAATACTAAAATGAAAAGTTTATATTATTGAGTACAGATATTCCATTTACCTAATTTCTATAAGTTATAATTTAATAAGTAAACAATAAAACCATACATTTAGGTCCATCGTGCACAACGCTTATCACGTTAACAGCTACTGTAGCTCCATAAAAGAAAGGTAATGCGTGTAATCCAGCAGTCAAAGGTTGCGAGGCTCGAAGAATAAATCGGCGTACTAACCAATAAAGTAGAGCCGAGACCGTTCCACTTAATACTGGCGAGATAAACCACGACAAAACTGAAATGTTTCAAGGTTTATGTGATGTAATTATTAACTTTGTTTTATTTCACGTAAAGTTAATCCTATTAGATATAACTTTTTCACCGTTAGAGCAAACATTTCATAGTTACCTATAGCACCTAAAGTAGACCAACGAACACCGACTGGGCCCTTTGCTGTAAGAGTAAATCCAACTGTAGCACCCACAACAGAGTGTGTTCCAGAAACCGGTAAACGTAAAAATGTCGCCAAGATAAGCCACGCCGCTCCCGCGAGTAAAGCAGCGAGGCATCCTGCAGCTAGGAGTCTCTCTCCGCCATCAGCGTACAAAGATACATCTAGTATACCTTTTCTCATTGTATCTGATACTTTATAGCCTGAAAAAAACATAATTGGGTCATTTCAAACTTACGACTCTTATGAAGTTTTATGTGTGTAGGTACCTAATAAAAAAGTTATGTCGTTGGTCTACAAACTCATTAACACACACAATTCCATTTTGAACAATAGCTCTTGACAACACGCGTCCTGTAACCTAAATATCCATCCAATTCATTCTACCAAACCATTCATAAAATATAAGTAGATATGTTTGGTTTTTACTTATAATGCTACTTGCTAGTTGAGATTAATGAAAATTTAAAATATTTGTAATACTATTTTATTATTAAATAAATTGATATTAAGTAATTCAGGATACTTTATTATACTGAAATCTATCATTGGGTTATAGTATATTTTAACTTACCTATTAAAACAGCCCCGGCGATTTCAAATATGGTAGCGAGAATGCATGCTTGTGTTAGTGTAAGAACCTTGGATCCAACGCTTGTTCCAAATGAGTTGGCCACATCATTGGCACCAATGCCGAACGCCAAAATAAATGCCACCACAAATCCACATATAACTAACCACAATAGATCATCAGCGTAAGGTTCCATGTTTTTTTTTCTTACAGGAATTATCAGCCCAAATTACTTAATTTTTAATTTTCCATGTAACCATTATCAACACCAATAATTATGACTAGCACCTTAATAATTTATGCTCATTGACTATACCAAAGCTTTGCTTTTCACGCTCCTTCCCGTTAACCACTAATTCCTATGTAGTAATAAAAAGAACTAAAAATGTCTAACATTCTGCTTTATATATTAGGTAAAACTGTACAATATTTTTCAATAAAAACCTATTGTTACAGTATAAAATCGACAGTAAAGTGGTGTGCGTCACAAAGTTTGGTGTTTAATTAGTCTTTTTCGAAAGGATTGTGGTATTGAAAACTTTGGCTTCATTTCTGAAAAGAAAACAGAGATACATAATCAAGTTTATTGTGAGGAATGTAATAAATCGTTTATCATTAAGCAGCAAAGTATTTGTATTGCATTATCCATGTTTGAAATAAATGGGCAAATGAAAACAGTCGAATTAAAAATCGTTATGTGCCAGATTACAAATAAATAATTAATTAAAACATCAAAGGAAGTATACGTATTGCCTATTTGTTACGTTTTTTAGAGGAGCTATACGTACTGTCTTAATAGAATTGAAATTAAACAAGGTTAATTATCTGAACAGTAATTCCTTTACGCTTTACCTACTTAAAGATAAAACCTATACTTATTACTTTATTTTATTAGCTTCAGATAAATTCATTCATTGACATCAATATTACACTTTCGATCTGACCTTTCCTAAAATAATTCGACGTCCACATGGCACAGTACCTAAATTATTGATTGAATGATGAAATAATGTTCATTTACTTCATAAAACAATTTAAATGGTTATAATATGGAAGTTAGCTATATTTATAACTTTAAAAAATGTAACAATTATTATTTTTCTATAAATGTAAATGCTGCGATCCAATGATCACTGATCCAATTAATAGTATAAGAGATGTTTATATGTTTGGTACCGAGATATTTTATATCCAAATTTTTACGAAATACGAGTACGCAACAATTATCACTATAGTACTTACTTTTTAAAAGTGAAGAAGAATATTCTCCTGAATGTAATATCCGTTACAAAGATAGAAATATCGCCTTGAGTCGCTCAGCTGTACTGAAGTCACCGAGGGTCGCTTGGTGGCACGTTTTCAATAGAGCATGCGCGCCACCACCCCTCCGAAAACCTCCCATCGGCTCCTTTATTATTATGGAACTAAAGGCGCGACTGTTTACAAACGACCCCTTAGAACAGTCCTAAAGAACTAGATGGCGTACGTAAACCTTTTTATTAAGTACTTAGGCTCTCATGAATACAGTTCATTTTCGAACAATAAAGTGTACTTAAGAAATTTCAACGGCCTCATGACCTTCTATGCTTCTTAATAATAACGAGTGAGGACTTTTAAGATTAATTTGTATTAAAATTAAAATTATTAACATTTCATAAAATTATCAAGCTAATTAAACAGTGTAAGTAAGTACTGTTTCTTCTGTCTCAAACTTTACTTATAATAAAATATATCAGACAAGGTAAAATGGTCTGTACTATAACTGTCCCTGACTGAACTGAATATAATCCGTTTGTTTCTCAAAAGACTTCAAAAAAAGGAGGAGGGTATCTTGCTTGTTACCTCAAAACTTTCGACAGGGTGAACTGATTGATAATTCTTTTTATATTTGAAAGCTTGGTGCCTGTCATGTGGTCCCAGTTAAATTTGGTTTAGTTTCGACAATTTGAAAGCATTTTAAAAGTTTTTGTTAAAGAATAATTATTTCTGAAATTTTTTGACTAGAACATAATATAGGTATCAAAATCAAATTATTAATTTTGCAGCTTTCAATATAAGTAAGGATAATACATTAATATTATCCTTACTCTCCCTATGTACTAATTATAAAAAATGCGAAAGTGTTTTTGTTTATCCTCAACGTCACTGGAGAAGATAATATACCTATATACTATCTTTCATATCATTGTCATCATTCCATGAGAATGACGAAGCCGCGGGGGGAAAGTTAGTTTTATGTGCCTATCGAATAATAATAATTATAACACTGTTGAGGTTTAATTAAATAAGTTTATTTCACTTTGAAGTTTACTTATGAGACGACTGTCTGCCTGCTCTTCCTAACTGGAAGAAGCAGAGAACACTAATTTGAAGAAGCTAATGAAAAATTTGACAAACTGAAATTTTAAAGAAGGTAGGTATTTGTGTATTGTCTATGTATATATATTTGTGTTTGTACGCAAGTGGCGATGGTGCGTAAGAGCGTTTTCACATTATCCGATCCGATATCGGATATCGGAAGCCGATAGCCGATATCCGATATCGGACACAATTTGCCCTTTCACATTATCCGATAATATCGTCCCGATATCATGAGTGTTGCCAGAGACTGGAAAATTAGATATATGGGGAATTAAAAAAAAACAGTGGATGTATTTGTGTTACAAAACATACTTTATTTTAAATAAAATAAATAATAATAAATAAACTGATGTTTTTCAAACCGGTTTAATCTGCTGACTGCGGAGTATGGCTTTGTACCCTCTGCAGAGTCAGAATCAAGTTTCAATATTCAATTTCATTGTGAGGCTTGTTTTTTTTATATGCTGTTTTTCTTTTTTTAATAATAGAACATGTTGTGTGGTCGCGGTCGTAGTGAATATTAGAGTTTTTTTTTATATTAAATCATGTATGACTGTTATGTTCTTATACAAATAAAATAAAAAATAAAATAAAGTTCAACTCAGTATATGCGTCCGCGATTAAAGCGACGAAACTGGCAAATACAAATTCAAATTTTATGTTACAAAATGTAGATGTTGTTATTACAATTTTATAGGTGGCTAATACATTCTACCCACTATCTGGGTGTGCAAATATTTAAACAAAAATAAATTACTAATTGTTCGTGTCACAAATTCTTAAATTCTTCGTTGTCACAGATTCCGCAATGTAATAAATTCTTGAATGTCATAAAATTGTTTCTCCATTAACTATTTCGTCAGTTTCTTCTTAAATATATTTACTGGGAGATCCTTAAAATTATCCGGTATTTTATTATATATTGTAAATTGTAATAGTCATAAAATATATCACACTATTTTTGTTGATCTACATGTTGGAAAGTGCAGTATATTTTGATTCCTCAATAACTTAAGCAAATTTACTTCTCCTTTCTTAAAATATTCTGGGTAGTATTTAACAAATAATATAACTACCCCTTTCTTTCCAAGCTAGTATGTATGTACCTATTTGAAAAAAATCAGTAGATCCCCCGAAAAATCGAAAAATCATAAGGTCTAGCAACACTCATCATGGCAGACTATAATATAAAAAACTTTTTTTGTTGTATTTATTATATTTGGGACGTAAAGACGTATTTTTGTTTACTTCAGTTCAGCCAATTGCCGTATATTATAGGACGGTATTAAAATAGCTCCCGTATAAATCGTAAGTATTTCTAATGCCTTTAAATACTTAAATGAATGTTAAAGTGAAACTTTTATTACATCGTCTCAAACTTTTTGGTCTGTGTAGCGCATGTCGCGTGTATCGCGGCTGCCGAGTAGGTATTACCTACTCGGCAGCCGACCGACACGCGACATGCGCTACACAAAGCAGTGTTCGGAACCGTTCGAACAGTTTCACTTTTACCGTGGTTTCATAAAACCACACAACATTTTTTTTCTTAATGAAAAGGTTTAAAGTAAATGAAAGGATTTTTTTTTACATTTAGCGCCCTATAAATGACTGAAAATACACAAACTAGTGCTTTTTTTGCTGTTGGTATACTGCCTTTTCGAAAATTTTGTTGGTAACACTGAACATTATCGTCCGATAGCTCACGGGCATATCGGTGTCGGCTCCGATATCCGATATCGGACCGGACAATGTGAAAGACAGGTACATATTTCATACATTTTACTTCCCTCCGATATCGGATATCGGCTATCGGCTTCCGATATCCGATATCGGATCGGGTAATGTGAAAACGCTCTAAGTCTTTACGAGCATATACATATTATGATTGAAGATGTTATGAATAAAGAGAAATTTAACAAATTCATTATTGAAAAAAGCCTTGATCGGTTTTATAATACTTTTCTTTTTTTTGTCTCCACCGCTTATCCAAACCAGGACTTCTCGCACTTCCGCTAAGCACTCAGCTGGATAATATGATATAGAGGCTGTATATACATACACGCAGTTACAGAATAGGTAAGTACATATTTACATAGTTAATATTTATAAAAATAAATATTATCGAACACTATTATCTGGGGGCACGGTAGTGCCCCCGCCAAGACGCCAAGAAGAGCCAAGCGAAGCGCACGGGCACTACCTACCTTTTCTCGAAGCGCTTCGACGTTTTTTTGAACCCTCATAACTTGGGTTTGGATAATGCTAGATCAACAAAATTTTTGGCCGTTCGTTACTACAAGAACTATTGTATAACACAAAAGTAATGAACAGTGAATTAATTTTTCACCTTACGCCGATGTGAATGTAGCGAAATGGCCAAGCCACATATTTTGACTAAGGTGTAGAGTTTGTGAAGTTAGGCCTTGTAGAGTTAGGGCGTGTAGTGTTAGAAGCTTGGCTCTACATGAGATCTGATAACTTTTTGACAGTGCGAGTCATATGGGCTCGTCTTGGCAACATTTTACATGAAAATGTTTTTGGTGGGATTATTTTATTTAGATTTATTATGAAAAAAGTCGGTTAAAAACGTTGTTTAGTACCGTAGTGTAGTATTAATAATCATTCATTTATTTATTTACGCTTTTAAATCTATCTTTAACTAATTGTTTATCCGTGATTAAAACATGCCTTCCTGGTGAAAAATGATGAAAAGATACTTTACAGTTCCTGGGAACCACCTTGAAGCAATGTACGATTTACAGAATCTTTGGGGTTGAAGCACTAGGAATTAGATTTACGACATCACTTTACTCGTTTGATAACTGCATAACTACAAATGTAAATTAATAATAAATTACTGGCTTGTGTTGACTTTTTTATAATATAATTGCATTTCCGGAGTTTAAAAGGAAGTCCCTATTTTTCTATTACTGAATGTCTATGCCGTCCAAAGAGAATACAAATACTACGATGCCGTACTCGGAGCAATTAACAAGCCTGATACGACTTGATAATTGCTCCGAGATGCCGTATAAGTCATTAGTCAAATGTCATTTTTTAAATCTAATAATTGACAGATGTAAATATTTAAATTGTCAAATCTGTAATCTGTCAACATCCGTGCAAACTGCAAAACTTAACCAAATTTTGTAATAAAACAGCCTCATCTAATATATATTACAAAATCTCGAGTTTCAACATAATGTACTATTGAATACAATATTGTATCTTCAACGTGAAATTATCATGCTATTAAGAAATGTATGGTGTGCAGCTGAGTTAACTGGCTGCTGGTACGCTGCAATATTTACAGAAATCGTATCAAAAGTTTAAATATATTCCTAAATTTCAATTTTGTTTTAGCAAGCCATTGTTAACAAAACAGTTCGGGAATGTTAGGTATGCTCAGTGGGAACTTCGACAATCCTTCCATAATGCAAACCGAAGATCAAGACGTCCACGTATTGAACCAAACCCTTTTAGCATACCTCAAATTGAATCAGGGCCTCTAAACACTAGTTCGTTACTAAAACCATTTTTATTCACAATAGGGGTAAGTTTCTGTTATGTCCTCGTACTACTATTACGATTTTACACATTAAATTCAGCTATTACATCAGAAATTTTTTTGTTAACAAAGTTTTTAATATTGTCTAATAATTTGTTTTGTAGGTAACAACCGCTAGTTTGACTACTTGTGTTATTTGGGAATATGAAAATGTTAGATCCCATGCAACAGCCTTACTCAAGAGACCAAGTGCCTGGTTGAATGGTCAGAAACGAATAGGGAGTCATGTAAGTGGTAGCAGCTGTAGAATTTTATGTACTTAGAGTAACTAATTTATTTAATTCACGACTTTTTCAGAAATCAGAACCAGGCCCAATAACAAAATGGTGGAAGTCCCTAAAAACAAATGAAAAAGTTTTTTATCCAATTCTAGCTGCCAATTTGTTAGTATTTGGTGCATGGCGTGTGAAGTCTTTACAGCCTTTTATGATTAGATATTTTTGTTCCAGCCCTTCAGGAAGTAAGTCAATTTTTGTTGTAAATATTCAATTTCTTTTTTTCTTATTATTATGTATTTCACCAAATAAAACTACACTTGATATATTTGACTTAATTTCAGGTTCAGTGTGTCTCCCAATGGTACTGTCAACATTTAGTCACTATTCAGCATTTCATTTAGCTGCTAATATGTATGTGTTGTATAGTTTTATGCCAGGTAGAATATTTTTTATTTATTTACACTCAGACATATTTCATTGTCTAAAACATGCATTAATAATTGAAATATTTTAGCGGCAATGGCATCATTAGGAAAGGAGCAATTTGTGGCTATGTATATGAGTGCTGGTGTAGTCAGCAGTTTTGCCAGTGTTCTTTATAAGGTCTTGCTCAACCAGCCTGGCCTAAGTCTCGGAGCGGTAAGGTCATTTATGCCTTTTTCAATAATGAATACTACAATTTACTAATATTATTTTACCATTATTTGATCTAAATATTTATACTATGTAAAAATCTGTATAAGCTGGTCGAAATGCAGTCTTATTTATTCTAGCAACTCTTGTATCCTTTGATTGTATCATAATGAAACAAGCATTCAATAGGTTCGAAGTCTAGTATAAGAGCTTTTAAATCTATGCCTTTTCTAACTAAAATAATGTATATATTCTATATAATATATAAATGCTGATATTATTTAGTTTTTAATTAATAAGTGATGATGAACTTGGCATGTATTAATATAAAACTGTTTGATTATAGTCGGGAGCGATTATGTCAATATTGTCATATGTGTGTGTACAATATCCTGACACCAGGCTGAGCATCATATTTCTGCCGATGTTTTCCTTTGCCGCTGGATCTGTAAGTTTTCTATATATAATTTTTTCACAGCTTTGTTCATAATTATTCAAATTTCTATATTTACCAGCTAAAACCTACCATGTGTAGTTATCTACAAGTAATATATCATGGTTAATATCATCATAGCAATAAACAATATTTTTGATATACTATATTTTTAATAAACATTTTTGTAACAGGCAATCAAAGTTATAATGGGTGTTGATTTGGCTGGAGTTGTCCTGGGGTGGAAATTTTTTGACCATGCTGCGCATCTTGGTGGAGCCATGTTTGGCATGTAAGTTAATGCTTCTTTTTATAAATTCACATGGTATTGATAAATGAATATTGCAATTATGGTTCCTTTGCATTTTAAATCATGATAGAATATTTATTTGTAATACCTATTTGAAATTATTTATTTGAAAAATAAATAATATTATTTTATTTTTTAAAACCATTGAAATTGTTATGCATGTTTGTAATAATGCTTTATTACAAATATGTAAGAAAGGTATTCTAGAACTATTAAAGCATATTGCATTAT
Source organism: Colias behrii (assembly GCA_029959065.1). Lineage (NCBI taxonomy): Eukaryota > Metazoa > Arthropoda > Insecta > Lepidoptera > Pieridae > Colias > Colias behrii. The sequence goes on from JARWMC010000002.1 coordinate 5,303,974, forward strand.
TTTTCTAGGGCCTGGTGTTATTGGGGAGGTCTTCACATTTGGGGAAACAGAGACAAGTTTCTTCAGTATTATCACAATTTCAGGAAGGATTCCAGATAGTACTGATTATATTTTGATTTTCAAGACCGAAATCTATTTACTTTAAATGCTGTTAAATGCTATTTTGTATTTTATAAAATGTTCAGATTCTGGTTATTTTGATAGATTTAATTTATAATCACAAGTTATAAATAAAAGAACTTGAAAGTTTCATAAACTTTTATTTTAACACGCTTTTTTTATGTAATTCTTAAGTATATGTACAAAAATATATGTAGCTCAGGTAAATGCAGCTGAGGTATAAATTTGTAAAAAAAAAAGAGAACTGAAATAGAATTAGAAGAATTAACCCTTTGAGAGTATTTGAAAACAGTTTGTTGACCATAACCTTTGGAATTATATTAATATTTTACGCTGTAAGTATTTTAGCATGGAATTCAAAGTGTTCTCCAATGTAGGTGGAGATATAATAGTATGAATGGTCGTAGCCTTCGCGTAACTTCAATATGACGGGGACGCCAGCTGACCGACAGGCTTGAACAAGGTTCTCAGGCAATAGTTGTTTTTCAATGTAGAATTTGTCAGCAGCACCCTAAAGAGATAAAAAAAACATTACATTTAATTAGATGATGCTTAATTTTCATCAAACTTTTCCTACAGGATGGAAATAAATATTGATAAATTACTAATCTATGGAAGAGACAATAGACAAGATTCCAAATAAATAATATCATTAAAATTAAAGAGACAATGAATCTATTAACAATTTTCACCTGATCTAGGAGAAGAGTAAGTGGTGGGCCGTCATATTTGCTCACAAGCTCAGTGGCATCCCACTCAGCCCACTTGCTTTTATCCTCACCCAAGTAACCAGAGAAAGCCTTGACACCCCACGGACAAGCACTAGGGTTGCAAATTGGTGCAAATCCACTAACTGACTTGTATTGACCTGGGTTTCGTAATGCTGAAATCAGAGCTCCATGACCACCCATGCTGTAAAAAAACATGACATTAAAACTTTTTGAAGGTATGTATGCAAAATTTTATATATAAGGGAAATAAAGAAATGAGTTATATACCTGTGACCCATGATTCCAATCCTTTTTGGGTCAACTACATTACTAAAAGCATTGATGACAAGGTCATACAATTCTTTGTTCACATAGCTTCCCATCCTGTAGTGTTTAGCCCATGGGTCTTTTTCTGCATCCAGATAAAAGCCAGCTGAGACCCCAAAGTCCCATGATTCATCATCACCCTCTATTTTCACCCCTCTAGGAGAAGTGTCAGGTCCCACAACTATTATACCATGTTCTGCGGCATATCTACAAAAAAAAATGGTTAATATTAATTATGGCCAAAAACTGATTTGAGGTGTGATTTTACTGCTAATGTATATGTCCATCCCATTATTTTTTGCGCTTGAAAGAATATGGTTTATAAAAAATGGATGATTTATTACATCTATCTGTTTTTACTATTTATCGTTAATAATAACATTGCAATAAAATTGTCATAAAAGCTCATTGCTTAAGGTCAAGATACAAAAATGATAATATATTTTGATGATTATTTTATGTGTAAAATTATATAAATATTATCAGAAAATGAGATAAGCTTATCTTACAAAATAAGTTCTCTTTCTTAATAGTATATTGAATCTAAAAGTAAGTAAGTCAAATCTAAAGTAAGGTTCACAAAAAATAATGTTATATTATAATGTACCTATTTGAAAACCAATTGGATTTATGCTTTGTAACATATTCTTTATAATATAATATTTATGTATTGAGAATTATCATTCTTCATTTATTTGCAATATGCAATATGTAGGTATATGAATATCAATAATCTTTATTTAGAAAACAAATGAATCAAACACATCGAATATTTTCAAATTTAAAAATACAGTGGAATCCGTTTATAATGACATCGAAGGGAATCGTCAAACACGTCATAATAAGCGGACGTCATACAAAGCGTTATGTGAAATTGTGTGTAATGAAAAATCTTTTTTATGTAAATATGTATGTATTTAAGTATTTTAATACAGAAACATAGTATACGTGCATATGTATACGTACATATTTAATCAAAATCAAAATTGCACGTAATCAGCAGATTATTATAATAACACATACAAGTGTATTTTTTACTGTAAGTACACTGTAATTTTTGTCTGCTTTTGTTTTTTCATTTTATTGTAAAAACAGTCTCTAATACTATTGTGTATAGAAGACATAGCTATGGTCAAATTATCATTTTAAATATTGCTATGAACAAATTGTGATAATAATTCTGCAGCTTTTAATGCCTCTTCTGCGGTAGGTAATACTCACTGAGATTCAAAACAAAAACGAGCCATGTGCCGAACGTCGTCGAGAATCAACTAACATCGAAGGTTTAAAGAATCATGCCGGTCATTATAACCAGACATAATTTATTAAAAATGGGTCATAATAAGCGGCATGTCACTGTAAGGGAAGTCAATATATCCAACCTTTTTATAAAGAATTTTATATGAAAACCAATCTTCGTAGTGCAATTACGTCATAATAACCGGTTGGTCAATATAGGCGGAGTCATAATAAACGGATTCTACTGTAGTTTAAAATATAACTAGCTTACCTTTGAAAACCAGACTTGGTAATAAAGTTTTGTTCAGTGCATGTAAGTCCAGATAGATAAAAAATTACAGGCAATTTGGCATCACCACCTTCTGCCTGTGGTGGTAAATAAATGGAAAAGTTCATTTTGCATTGCAGCTCTGAAGATTCATGGGAGTAAACTTTTTGGTCGCCACCAAAAATCTTGTTAGAAGAAACCAATTCTAGGCCATCCATCTTTAATTTCTGTAAAATAGAGAAAACACAATAGAAATATTTTTTCACACAAATAGTTAACTAAATCCGTTTTCATATAGGTAATGGCTATTTATTTTGGACAAAATTAAAATTATTATTCATGACAGTATTTAATGAATATTTATTAAATGTTTGAATGACTGATTTCCTTTCTTCACAATATCTAAAGAAAATTTACTAACTTTTTGAAATTCTGAGTTAATATTTTGCATTATATTATTATAGAAAAGAATAATATAGCTCAAATTTGTTTGCTCATATCACATTATTATAATATACGTCTCAATGATAAAGTCCATTTCAAGAAAGAAGTCCCGCGGACAATTATGGAACTAATTTAACAGATGGGGAGATCGGCCAATACATTACATATATCAATTTTTTTATCTAAATATTCGAGTCGCAGTAGTTTATAAAATGAAATTAAATGAACGATACATAATTTCCCTCACAGATTTCCCCACATTTAACCCTGCCAACATTATTACGCGCGCATACAGCGCTGCGTCTGCGGGACTTCTTTCTTGAAATGGACTTTAGTAGAGATTACGTAATTAAAATTAACTACCTATCATACGAATGTCACGCTAGGAGCCGGCAGCCGGTTAAATGTTATTTATTATTTACGAAACGCTTCAGTATTATTAAAAAAAAAATCTTTTTCAACTCATTATATCGTCACAGCGGGATTCATATTGTTTAAAACAAAGTATTTATCAAATAAATACTAATTTTTCAAGTACCTATGTAGCAGGTTATGGGGTGTGCAATAAAACCAAAAAAGTTTTTTCCAATACTTCCAATTATGAAAGCTGTATAAATTTAGACAAACTAGCTACCTTGCAAATACAAAATTCCCACTGACTTGATGATGGCCTGTAATCACCAAAATATTCTACTTCTCAAAAAACTTATCAACACAAATAATTACAATTCATACCCTCTACGATTCATACGTTTGATTTTGACATATGACATAGACAGGGCTTTTTTTTTTCGCAAATTGACACAATGTTAACAAGCTACTACGTAGACTAGCCCCGTTTTCCAATTACAGCACTAGAGCGCATTATGCGGCATAATGCTTAAAAGGGCTGATAGACGTACAAACTTTAAAATCGCGGTTTTAAAGTTCGCGTACTTACTCGGCTCGACGTCAGTGACACACGCAAGAGCTTGGTCAGTAGCTTCTCGCGTGTCACCGATATCGAATGTCTCTATGTCATCAACAGAGGGAATTTTATGTTATTCAGGAATTAAATATAGACATTTTTAATTTAATAACCAGCATTAATTTTTAAGTAAATAGCATTCTAACAAAACAAATGTTCAAAAATTGAAGGACATTTTCGTTTTTACTATTATATTTTGAGGGTACTTTACAAAAAAAGAGCGTGTGCTCCGAGCCCACGCGTCAGGAGTGAAACCTCCTTGGCGTGATTCAAAGATACCTTCGCCAATATTCAATTATATTATATTCATTCATATTAATTATATTAAATTATTTTCATAAAACTAAAAGAAGAAGACGAAATTAATTGAACTTTTGCACTTAGTAACACCTATTATAGCTAGACAGGCTAGGCTCGCGGCTCGCGGCGGTGACAGACGTGCGAGCGAAGGCGGGCTACGAGTAAAATTTCAAACATGTTGGATCGTCAACGAACTTACTCGACGGTTTTTAAGTACGCGTACTTGGGGTGACACACGAGCGAAAAAGGTCGTCGAGCCACAAGTTCGCGTACTTACTCGTACGTCTGTCACCCCTTTAAAAGGGGTACGACGTACAAGTACGCGAACTTGTGGCTCGACGACCTTTTTCGCTCGTGTGTCACCCCAAGTACGCGTACTTAAAAACCGTCGAGTAAGTTCGTTGACGATCCAACATGTTTGAAATTTTACTCGTAGCCCGCCTTCGCTCGCACGTCTGTCACCGCCGCGAGCCGCGAGCCTAGCCTGTCTAGCTATAATAGGTGTTACTAAGTGCAAAAGTTCAATTAATTTCGTCTTCTTCTTTTAGTTTTATGAAAATAATTTAATATAATTAATATGAATGAATATAATATAATTGAATATTGGCGAAGGTATCTTTGAATCACGCCAAGGAAGTTTCACTCCTGACGCGTGGGCTCGGCGCACACGCTCTTTTTTTGTAAAGTACCCTCAAAATATAATAGTAAAAACGAAAATATATCCTTCAATTTTTGAACATTTATTTTGTTAGAATGCTATTTACTTAAAAATAAGTGCTGGTTATTAAATTAAAAATGTCTATATTTAATTCCTGAATAACATAAAATTCCCTCTGTTGATGACATAGAGACATTCGATATCGGTGACACGCGAGAAGCTACTGACCAAGCTCTTGCGTGTGTCACCGACGTCGAGCCGAGTAAGTACGCGAACTTTAAAACCGCGATTTTAAAGTTTGTACGTCTATCAGCCCTTTAACGTTGAATGTTTCAACCACGTTTCAACTACAGCAACGCTTCGCACAATAAAGTAATGCGCGTGAATTGATGCGTGCAATCGATGCCAACTGTGACAGAAAATTAACAAGTGTTTTCCCCTTTAGGTTGGCATTGATCGAAATGTTTTGTTTATATTATATTATCGTTAGTAATATTATTAATTGTTGGAAACAATTTTAAAGCTTTCGTTTCATTGTAGTTTTTCCGAAATAATCTAAGTTAATTCAAATTGTGTTAAAAAAAATAAATATAAGTATGGATGAAGGTACAAACATTGACTCTGTTATTACAAAAAAGTTAAGCGCATGTTGAACACGTGTTTAAAAAATTGTCTATTACAAAACCGTGTTTAACCCCTGATTAGTGTTAGACACTGTTTTAACACTGTTTAAATTTAGACACGAGTCAACGCTTGTCTAAAGTCCTATTTAACCTCAAAGTTACAGCTAAATAATTAAATCTGTGTGAGTGTGAGCTATAAAAATTTTGTAACAAAACTAAAAACATTAAAACAAATTAAAAACATCAATAGCAATGGATCTAGGCTTCATTGATTTTATTGATGATATTGATAGAGAAGATTTAGATTACATGGATAATTTTCGAGACAGCCAAGTGAATCGTACACATCGTATCGTATACAATCGTTCATATTTGTATCAAATACTTAAACGATCGTCACGAAAATACAAATAGAGATACAAATCGCAACAATAATTTGTGACAACTGACAATGACAAACTGACAAGCGCGTTTCATTTCTTCGAACTGTTGTTTGTTAGATTATTTTCATTGTTCCAAAACTTATTTATAACAGCTGTGTATAACAGCGTATTCATTAAAATAGTACAAATATTCGCAGAATACAAGCAACCAAATATATAATAAGACTATTTAAACGATTTAAACATAATTTTCTGCATAGGATCACGTAACTGATTTACTTAAAAAGGAACGTTATGGAATGAACTGTAGACATTTGAACGAAAGTTATGTAGTGTTGCTATTTTAAAATAACATTTGGCTGCCTAACGATGTTTTAGCTAATCAAAAGATAAACACTGTTTTGTAATAGAGAAAGTTAGACACCTCTTTAGACAGAGTTTAAAGCTCTAATTGCTGTTTAACTAAACACGTGTTTAGACATTGTTTAACATCTTTTTTGTAATAACACTGTGACTTTTTTTTTATATTTCACATTTAAAATGTGAATACAATTTCATTTTAGAATTCGAATCTACAAACAAATTTGTTTACAGGAATATACTTTTGTAAACAACTTTTACAACAACAACTGGTGCATTTGAAAACTAATTCACGTTCCAATTAAGCATCAGCATAATTCGGCATTGTGCGCCACTGAGTCGCATTATGCTCTGTAATTGGAAAACAGCCAGAGTTTCTCTGTCTACGAGCTACTAGTTGTTATTCTGTGACAATGTTTAGCTTCAAGAAGCTATTATCTAATACACTGGAGATTTCAGTATGAACATTAACTTGTAACAAAAAAATATGACGTTGAATGACGCCTGTATGTTTTTTTATCTCTTTCACACCTAACTTGACAAGTGGGTATGAAAGGGATAAAAAAACATACAGGCGTCATTCAAGGTCATATTTTCTTGTTACAAGTTAATGTTCATACTGAAATCTCCAGTGTATTATATATACTTAAGCTTCTTGTTTAGCTTGCTACTCACAGATAAATTATGGCTTTTCAAAAGAAATTAGTTCTTGTTGCTAGTTACTACCGGTGTTGAAAGTGGTTGAAAGCCCATACACATCGATTTTTTATTAAATAGTTGCAAATAATATAAAAACATTCCAGGTTCCCAGGTATCTAAAATCTGCGTCCTGCGATGTCGAAGATTTGATTAGTAGATGTCGCGGCACGTAAGTCTAGCGGTGACCTTCAATGTTTTACGGCAAGTTCGCCTTTATTTCGTTCAAATAGATCCCCTCCACTTCAAGGTCAACGCTAAACTTACGTGCCGTGAGTTTTATACAGGGTGTAATCGTTAAGTGAGCACAGGCGATTATTCCGTAACTATTACAGATATCAAAAAACTTTAAACAGCTGATATCGAAAGTACTTAACCTAATGATTAAAATGGCCATAATAAATTTTTAAAAAAATTACATACATACATTACCAGCCTTTGTTTGTCCACTGCTGGACGAAGGCCTCCTCCAATGCACGCCACTGAGCCCGGTCGACGGCCCTCTGCCGCCAATAATTGTGGCCGGCAACCCTGCGGACGTCGTCACTCCACCGTGTAAAGTCCATTTCAAGAAAGAAGTCCCGCGGACAATTATGGAACTAATTTAACAGATAGGGAGATCGGCCAATACATTGCTTAATATCAATTATTTTATCTAAATATTCGAGTCGTAGTAGTTTATAAAATGAAATTAAATGAACAATACATAGATTTCCCCTACAGATTTCTCCATTTAACCCTGCCAACATTATTACGCGCGCATACAGCGCTGCGTCTGCGGGACTTCTTTCTTGAAATGGACTCTAGCAGGGCGTCCTACGCTACGTTAGCCGAGCCGCGGTCTCCACTCCAAGACATGTGTGCCCCAGCGGTTGTTCGTTGGTTATCTGAATTTTTTTAGATATTTCTCGTTTTATTTTTAAAAATTTATTATGGCCATTTTACTTATTAGGTTAAATACTTTCGATATCAGTTTAAAGTTTTTTTATATCTGCAATAGTTACGGAATAATCGCTTGACGATTACACCCTGTATACTATATTATGTTATGAGGTGTGTATAGTAATTTTGCACCATTTTATTTGGAATTTGCACACAGGAATTTGAAATTATGTACGTCCTACAGTAACTGGCTATGATGTAGATATATTGTCTTTATTGTATAGATAATTGTGCATTTGCATTTTTCGCATTCGTGCGAATGCCGAGGCGATTAACGAATTCAATTCAAATTCAAATTCGTATATTCGAATACGCATAATATTATTTTATCACTAATCTATGCACTTGCTCTTCACATATAGATTCGCGTATCCGTGTTACTAGTATGTAGATTAGATAGTAGTAGATGGTTTTTGTTACCTAAGTCGTCAGTGATTAGAGTCGACACTCGTATACATACGAATATTTTGTCGAACTTATCGGCAAGTCATCAGGCGAATAGCGTACACGAATGTGTAAATGCACCATTTCAAATTAAATTTATTAAAAAAACTACTGTATAATCTCGATGACTGTATATTATTTTTAATTTACTTTTTCCGACCTTTCAGCACTAAAATATAATGCAAAGAATTTTCGTTTCATTTGATTGTAATACTAGCTGCGTCCCGCGGTATCAGCCGCGTAAATTGTTCTCAACCAAATGGTTATAATATCTCATAAAACCTCAAAAAAATTAAGGACATCAACTTGTATATAACAATATGTAACTGTTAGTACTAAATACTAAATATTATCTTCACTAATCATGCCTGCGACATCGCAGCGTTCGCGTGAATTATAAAAGTAGCATAAGTCATTGTCGTAATAAAATAAATAAATTTTCATAATAAAAAAATCATCATTTATTCAAACAGTAAGAAAATTTATTACAATAATTAATTTTTATAAAATAATACAACTATTCATCACAACTCAACATACTTATTAGTTACATAATAGAAAACAGAATGTTTGATTTGCCTCCAAATTGAAATCTATTTGTGAACTTGGCAAATCATATACTTAATGTTTCTACATCACAATATTATCACAAAAACAAAGCATGGTTTGAACTACATAGCTTAATAGCTATTTAATACTATATTCCAAGCGTCCATGTAACACTTAAACAACTTAATAATCTCTGCATTTGTTTTTTAAGGATAAAACATTTAAAGCTGTTTAAACTTATTCGATTTCAATTTATAGGTTTCAGTTTTATCTGAGCTTACATAATCATATATTTTTTTATTCTATTAACCTCTTCCTATTTGTCTTGTAAGACAGATATGTATTCCAAAATAGGGCAACTGATTGTACGACTAGTACTTGATACTGCAGAGGTACATAGTAAAAGTTTACCACTTGTACCCAAGGCCAAATGTAGTAATTGGTTTTTAATATATCAAAATAATTTGCATTAATATCTTGCTGTATAGCATCCCACTTCTTTCCTTGTAATGTTCCAAGCGCCACAAGCAATGAGAATAAAAAAGTTGGTGCAAACACTACTTGGTCAACAAAAACTTTTTTCATAGCCACTGTTTTACCACTAGAACCAACATGACGGTTCAAAAGCCCATACCATACTCTTAAAGCAGGCCCCTGGAAACAAAACATATCAGAAACAATTCCATAAAGTAAAAACTGCTTAATACCAAGTAATTTTTTTACTTACACCAAAACAGAAACCGATTGAGGAAAACTTCAATGTTCTGCTGTAATCAAATTCCTTAAAAGGTTTTTTCTCAATTAAAGTTTGCGATATAATGTCTCCTGCTCCCATCAAAGTTCCAGTTTGTACAGCCTGAACTAAATAAGGTCTACGATTTAAAAGTTTTTGATAAAACTGAAATATTCCCCGAACTTTCATTATGGATACATGCATTGTTCCTATAGGTTATTTAGCGTTTAATAATTTATTTTTTAGTACAATGTACACAGTGATATTCGCTTTTAATTTAACATTTTTTTTTAATCGCAATTAGCAATGAAAAATCACAACTTCCTTTTTTTAAACTTCAAAGTTCAAACAAATACCTCATTGATAAAACTATCAATCGCGACATTTCGTATGATTGAATTTTTTGAATGATAAGACAGTGACACTGACATATTATGCACAGGACAGATGCACAGAGTACATTGAACAAGACATTCACAAAAACATTGAATAATATTATGACACTTCTGATTTCTGAGTTTTTTGAAGTGAAAACTTCTTTAGCGGCGTTGAGCACTTTTTCTGTAATGGGTATAAAATCTTAAACTCGCGTCAGGACACGTGACCTGATCGAAAAAGCGTAAGACGGATACCATTCCAAAATATCAAACATGCTCAACGTTAATAATCAACCCCGTTTTCCAATTACAGCACTAGAGCGCATTATGCGGCATAATGCTTAACGTTGAATGTTCCAACCAGCGTTCCCAACCGTACGATAATTATCGTACAAACACGATAATTTGGTGCCTACGTACGATGTACGATAGCATGTTATTATCGTACGCTGATTTTACGATAATTTCTATCAGGCAAAATTCGAGAATTTATATTATTTCACCCATACAAATATGAAATTTTGACGTGTTTCATATCGAACTTTCATGGGAACAGTGAAATTTTGTCAGATTGAATTTTAAACTTGGCGCGTTTATTGAACATAAAGTGGAAATGGAATCGGTTCAGGTCTGTAGTCTGTACCACGCGTAAAACCAAAGAGTATAATGAATATTAAGGCTCGTAAAACGTTTGGGTTTCAGTGTCCCGTTGATTTGACAGCGGTAGTTAAACAAAGATTAACTATAGAGAACTTGCATACTTATCAATATTACAATTTATATGATTTATTTATTTATTATTGACTTTATTCTAAAAAGTACGATAATTTCGAACCAAAAACGCCTAATGTACGATAATTTTACGCCCCTGGTACGATAATCAGCTCACTTCAGGTTGCTAACACTGGTTCCAACTACAGCAACGATTCGCACAATCGAGCACTCTTAAAAGTAATGCGCGTGAATTGATGCGTGCAATTGATTTATCGTTAGTAATTATTAATTGTTGGAAAAAAATTTAAAGCTTTCGTTTCATTGTAGTTTTTTCGAAATAATCAAAGTTAATTCAAATTGTGTTAAAAAAATAAATATAAGTATGGATGAAGACCGTACAAACATTGAAAAAAATGTTAATGAAATAATCAAAATCCAAATTACTTAAAATAACCGTAAATATTTTTCAACCAATTATTATGTATACCACTTTATTTACACAATAATGAGGTTATTGCTAACTCTATGAATATTTTTTTTTCAACACTGAACTTAGCGCAACCTGCTGGTGCGTTTCACGTTCCAATTAAGCATCAGCATAATTCGGCATTGTGCGCCACTGAGTCGCATTATGCTCTGTAATTGGAAAACAGCCCAAGTTTTCACTTCTGCCGGCACTCCCGCCGTGTTTTCCAATTACAGCACTAGAGCGCATTATGCGGCATAATGCTTAACGTTGAATGTTTCAACTACAGCAACCACAACAGCAACGCTTCGCACAATCGAGCACTCTTAAAAGTAAAGCGCGTGAATTGATGCGTGCAATCGATTTATCGTTAGTAATTATTAATTGTTGGAAAAAAATTTAAAGCTTTCGTTTCATTGTAGTTTTTTCGAAATAATCAAAGTTAATTCAAATTGTGTTAAAAAATAAATATAAGTATGGATGAAGGTACAAACATTGAAAAAAATGTTAATGAAATAATCAAAATCCAAATTACTTAAAATAACCGTAAATATTTTTCAACCAATTATTATGTATACCACTTTATTTACACATTAATGAGGTTATTGCTAACTCTATGAATATTTTTTTTTTTCAACACTGAACTTAGTGCAAGAAGCACAAGTTAACTGGATGCCGAACAGCACTAAGCGGTCTAACAAAGGCCACCGATACAGCAAACCTACGGCAGTTCCAAGATTTAAAATAATGCATATTTTCTGTTTGTATTTTGTAAATATAGATTAATACTATTCTATTCCGTTTTTTATTTAATAATAATAATATAAAAAGACGTACTTAGTAGTAATAAACATACTCCAAAATGTGACACATTATACTATACTCGTATAAAAGAAAGAAAAAAAAATACACAAAAAATATTTATTTGTGAATTATCGATAACAAGGCTGACATCCCTCAGGGCATAGCATCAGATAAATATCAAGTTAATGTCATTAATGTTAGGTGACACAAATTTCAACCTTATCTCTATGTGTTGAGGTTCAAAGTTATATTTATCGAAAACTAACGCCCTCTGTTGTGGAGTAGCTGAATGTTTTCGAATTTGGAATTTCTGTGCAATGAGAAACAAAACAGCTAATATACCTAGGGATGTTATACTAAAATAAACCGTAACATGGTGCGTTAGGGTACATATTGAAATGCTGAATTTATAACCTAAGTCAGTTTTTACTCAAATTAAGCTGTCCAATCAAAGGCATAGTTTACTTGTAGTGTACTGTATAACTATCGGTTTAAATGTGTGGGTTTGGCGACACTGGTTTTCATACTAATTATGACATTATCGCACTTCTATATGTTTTTACTGTTCTGTGGCAAGAAGCTTATATCTAATACACTGGAGATTTCAGTATGAACATTAACTTGTAACAAGAAAATATGACCTTGAATGACGCCTGTATGTTTTTTTATCCCTTTCACACCTAACTAACTACCTAGGTGTGAAAGGTGGTTGTGGATTGACGTAAGCTGTAGATAAACGTATCTACAGCATACGTCAATCTCATAGGGCGTATTCAGAAAGAAAGCTTGAAACTTATAAGCGCTTATAAGCGCTTATCGGCGCTTATAAGCGCTGGTTACCCGCGCAGGAAAATATATGAACATGCGCTTATAAGCGCTGATAGGCGCCGACAAGTTCCAACAAGTTTCAACAAACTTGTCGGCGCCGATCAGCGCTTATAAGCGCATGTTCATATATTTTCCTGCGCGGGTTACCAGCGCTTATAAGCGCCGATAAGCGCTTATAAGCGCTTATAAGTTTCAAGCTTTCTTTCTGAATACGCCCTATTCACCTATTGAACGCTACGCTAACAGAAAGCCACTTGCATAGGGGGGCAGATCTTCTTTTCAAAAGCGTTGCTTCGACGGGTCAACTTCAAGCCAAAAACATCAAAGAAAAACTGTTTATAGCAGCCTTGCAAAAATTCCCTCGCGGTCCCAGGAGGGGGGACCGCGCCTGTATTGAGGAATATTGTAAATAACGTAAATATACACTTGCCTGTGAAATTATAGGCCAGAATTTGGTTTCCAAACACTTCTATGGGAAACTTCTCGCTCGTTTCTCAAAGGTCGTATATATAGTAAGCTTTTGCCTAGTTATGGAAAAAGCAACCACTCGCAAAACGCAAGCATATATAGCAATTTGATAGCAATAGATCATATTTTGTCAAAACAAATATTTTTTGCTTAGAATTTTTTGGTGCTTTGTTTTTAACGTTTTTACCATGGTGCACACTGCACGGTGCACAGTGTGTGCATAGCTTTGCATTCTTAACTTTACTCTATGATTCATAGTCTGTGGATGCTGGGTAGTGTGCTGTGTGTGAATGCGAAAAACTGATACCTACATTATAAGAAATAGATTAAAGATTGGTCTAATGATTGTGCCTGTGGTGTGAGTAATTAATTAAGTTTAGCAGTTAATTGTCCCTCTCCATTAACATAATTTTACAATGGATAAAAGAAAGTTATCGACTGCTGGCGATAGTCTCTATCAAATATTACAAGTACCCAAAACCGCAACGGCTGATGATGTCAAGAAAAGTTATCGTAAATTGGCTTTAAAATATCACCCAGATAAAAATCCGAACAACCCAGAAGCAGCAGACAAATTTAAAGAGGTAAATCGTGCTCACACAATCCTGAGCGATGCTACCAAAAGAAATATATATGACAACTACGGCTCTCTCGGCCTTTACATCGCAGAACAATTTGGAGAGGAAAACGTCAACGCCTATTTTGTCGTTACAAGCACTTGGTGCAAAGCATTGTTTGTTGTATGTGGAATATTGACCGGATGTTACTTCTGCTGCTGCTTATGTTGCTGCTTTAATTGCTGCTGCGGAAAATGTAAACCGCGCCCACCAGAAGAGTCCGGTGACTATCATACGTTGGAGCGCGATGACTCAGACGGTGTGCAGCCGGTCACAATGCAACCCGGCGGAGAAGGGCGTCCCAGTGGCGAGCAAGCGCCACCGATTGCGATGCCCGCACCCCCTGCTCCTGGCGTGTCAGAAAATACCGGCCTCAACACAGGTGGGGTGAATTACGGAATTTCACAATAACTATTTTCGAAGTAATTATATTTGAATCATCATTGCTAATTTTCAAAGTCCAAAATATGTCCAATTTGCAGTAGTCTTGAGTAATTTTTTGATGCAATATAATATGGCAGTACTCTCCAATGACTCTTAAGTAAAACAAAGTGTTTATAAAGTTCACCATGTCCAATTCTGTTTGTAATCCTTTGTATCAATAAAAATCAATAAGAATATTCACCATTAATATTATTTTTCCAAATATTAATTGTGATACTTTAATAAATTATTAAATATTCTGCAAAGTAACAAACAGAGGTTACAGCGATAGATTAAAATGAAGATCAAGACTACTGCATATAAATTATTTAAATATTTTAGATATTTGCTGCTTCACCATTTGCTTTTTGTAAGATATTAGGACGCCACAATTATATTTAGTATTTACTTTTGTATTAGCCTTGACCAGATCTAGCTTAATTATATTTAAAGCAAATACCCATGTGACTATTAACCCAAGAAATTATGGATCCCAAAATGTTGTTATCTAATCTACAGATTATGATATTGTTAGGAATTAGACTTCACTATCAACAATCAACATATTGTATACCACTACATTACCTTGTTATGTCATAACATTGTTTTTTAAAGAGTAATGTTAATTCTTGTCTTAAAAATTAAGAGGTGGAAGTTCATTAAATATGTAATTATTAATAATTTATATAAATTTAGTACCATCAGGTTTTTATTTCATTACAAGTACTATATAATGTATACACAAAATATGCCATTTCATAATGAATGCTTTGAAGTTTTTTGTGGGATCTTAAATGCCATAGTAAGTAGTTAACATTCCAACATTTAGTGTACATTAAATTACACTTTAAATAACTCTTGCATATAATAGGTCCAAAACTTTGTTGATACATTTGTTGCATCAAGTAGATGTATTTAAATATTATTCTAGTGAATAATAAGAACTTCACTAGCACAACAAAACAGTAGTATGTTGCTGTGTATAAAATTTTCTTTTATTTTAGGATCTCCAAGTTAAGATTTGATCAAGAGATTCTTAAATAAGAAAATTATCACAGCAAGTGTGTTTTAATGAATTGTAATTCTTGTGATTTATCTTATTTTAAGAATAACATATTATATTCGTGACTTCATTAAAGTATTATGAATCATTAATTATATTTGCCTAAGCAGCGTTGTTGCAAATAAATTTTAAAATTGTATAATCTAGGTCTTAAAGTATTTTTATTCTCTCTTTTTAAACCTTTATAATGTAAAAACACCATGCAGCTTCTTCTAAGAAGGTGATAATATCACACTTCATAATTTTTTTTTAATTGACATATTGTCGTCCAAACTACTTTTGATAAAAGTGTTAACAAAAAATGACTTGTTGTATCAATTTCGTAAGGATGTTAGTATTTGTGTTGCATGTTTTTATATATATATTTAAGTTCCGTTTAGGCTAGTTTACTATTTGGTGGTAGATACAAAAAGTAACATAATATTATACTTGATGAAACTTTATCAATATAACATGCACTTTTAAGTGAAAATACCAAATATTTGAAGTTTTCTCAAACTATTTAAGGATATCCACAGAGATTGAACATTTGTAGTGCTTTCACCCTAGTATACAAACTAATAAATAATATTACATTTATTTGAACAGTCATGATCATAGCCATTATAAGGCATACAAATAGTGTGGTATAATCATTTGTCATTGCAAAATACATAATTATTAAGATACAATGTTATAGTATAAATAAAATCTTTAAATAAATACATTTTGTTAATATTAAATGCTAGGTAGTTAAATATAATTTTCTTAAACTCTTAGTTATTTCGGCTAGCCTAATGATAAGACCTCAATATAAATAATAAATATATAATTTTTGTTACATTCTCTAAATTAGATTATTGTAACAAAGATGTATTGACAAACAAGCAAGTTGGATAATTACTACATGTATTTTATGTTACTATCGTCGGAAAAGTGGATAATTAGAAAGTTATTTAAAACTGATTTTACTTTTCCTGAGTTTTATATCCCTAATGTGCAATTAGAAGCATGTTACGTCTGATAGAATATACTTGGATAATTATTGCAACGGAGAGACTGTCTATTTTCACATTAGTCAAATTTAAAGTTTTCAAATCAATGTTAAACAATCATTTATTCTCGGTAAAGCTGTAACTTAAGACTGTCACAATCTTGTCTAATTGTCCGCTTTGAAGATGGTACTGAAACTAGTCATCGAGTATGTATAGTGGACAAAAGTGTCAAGTTATATTATTGTTAAACTGTAACTACACTTGATATCTTTCGATATAATAAATATCTGCATACTGAATATCATCTATTATTCCATTTCTTTTAGTTTTTTTTATATTCAAACCAAAGATTATGTTATAAAATAATTAATTCTTATTTTTGATTTACAGGAAGCAGTATTCCAAAATACACTTGAAGTGTTTTCACCTAGTCTAAAGTAAAATGTAAGAGAAAGAGGAACTGACTATTACCACCACAATTGCAACTTATGTAAGCCTTAACTTAGTTTTTTTATGTAATTTTTATTTCTAAATACAGTATTTTTTGTATTTTTTATTTTAATTTCATTATTTATTATTAAAATTACATTTTGTTGAATGAACTGTTTATTGTTATTATTAAATGTAAAAATAAACTTATGAAACTGATCACTGACTATAGAAATTGTTCAACTACACAATTTATATAAAAAGGTTGTTCAAAATATAATGTAAACATTAATTATTTTACTTTCGTTACATAATTTTGTTATATACTTCCCAGAACATAATTAGTGGATTACATTACGACTACATACGTCACAATAAACATTTTAAATTATATCGATCAATTTGAATTAGTGTAGAGAGAAGATTATCGCGTACAAGATCGATAACAGTTGTAAGAAATTAGAAAAGTAATTACGCTATCACAATCAAAAATTTTGCCGAGACTTTCTTGTTGTGAAGACTCGTATAATATATTATGTATAGGTATGGGATAAAATTATACCTAGTGACTTACTTATTTGGGCACATCATAGCCATTCATATTACCTATAACATTCCATCATTATGGACTCGAAAAACCTGATTTTTAAAGTGAAACTTTTATTACATCGTCTCAAACTTTTTGGTCTGTGTAGCGCATGTCGCGTGTCGGTCGGCTGCCGAGTAGGTATACTCGGCAGCCGACCGACACGCGACATGCGCTACACAAAGCAGTGTTCGGAACCGTTCGAACAGTTTCACTTTTACCGTGGTTTCATAAAACCACACAACATTTTTTTTTTAATTTTTATTTGATATTTCACAGTTATTATTTATAATTAGTTAATTATTTTTTATTATTTCGTCGTACCTACCATATTTTTGATGCTACTATACAATTAGCTTAAATTGGCATAATAACAGTTCCATAACGGAATTTGCGCATATTTGGCATTTTCGCTGTCGTTGGAGCAGCAAGACGTTTGCCCAAATATAACGAAACCGGAATAGGTATATTTTCTTTTCGGAGTTCCATAACCATTAATACGTGATACGTCCATTATCTACTAAATAAGCAATAGGTACATTATTTCTCATTAATATAATAACTACGATACTTTTAAATTGAAAAAATCTATCAATGTTAATTTGATAATTTCATTTCATAACTTGCAGTATGAAGGTGGATAGATCAGTAACACAATAGAATGTAGGCTCCTTATTTCTTGTGAGCATTAAAATGAAGTACGAGTATAACGTTTCGTATATATTCTACATATGATAATAATTGTATAAAATAAATAATATAATTTGCATCTCTAGGCTTGAATTTAAGATAATATGTTACCTAGTACGTAGAAAATGTTGGCGTAGATAGGATGTAAAGTGTACTTCAATATATATTTGGTGTTTTTGAATAGTATCGTAATCTGCTTTTATTATGACGCTTTGGTAACAATATTATGTAGGAATGTACCTACTTTACTACTTTTGCAACGAATATGCTACGTTCTGAAGCATAGATTGTATACTTACTTGGAATTTGTATTCCTTATTTATTGGTAAAATGATAGATAGGATAATAAAGATTTAAAAATATATAAACGGACACTATTATAATATTTAAAATAGACCTTAATCGAGGCCTGACAGGCCTTGTGACCGGCATACTATTAGAAATTAGCTTAATTGTTAAATGTTAATTAAAATTCACGGTTGTTGTGTCATCGTTAAAATATTTAACTGTTTCAAAGATATTATCTTATATGTACCTATACAAAAATCAGTTGTATATTTTATGCTTTTAAATTTCTGGATAGATGGTACAATGTATTTGGTGTTATTGTTTTACATATTGAGGACTAAGAAAACTGAATCCTTTAACCTACCCAGTTATGCTACGCCTTAAGCGTACGTATTAATGTATTTTTAATTTTTAATCCAATTTATGCAGTTTCACTTTTGACTATTTAAAAAATATACCCACCTATATTAAGATCCTATTTCCTATAAGTAACAAAAACTAAGAAATGTAACGTAAACCTGTTTCCAAACCGGTACTTGTCACCTGCTTGTGCTATTTGTAGGCGAAGTATATGTATCGTCAGAATGTAAATTGTTATGAATAAATAATTTCAAATTCGAATAATACTTTTATTCGTGTACGTTACAATATTATGCCCGAAAGAACCTATCCAGAAATAATATTTAAAACGTAAGAAACTATGTTACGAATGAGTGAGTCTAAATACGACGGTATAAATTAGTCGTCACGCATAAGAAAACTAATTATTGATGGAGAAATCAATGAAGGGTATTTTCATTGATTGTCTCTATATTTGAACGACGAATAAAAGAACGGAATAATGTTAATATTAAATGAAATGTTCTTAAGTTGTTGTTTCTTCAAGAAAGTTCAAAAAATATTATCAGTGTATCAGCGTCCTACATAGTTAATGCAAAGTTTATAGATTAAGGTTGTAAGATATAGGTTTCAAATGTTTATGTGCCAATATAAAAATTTGGAAGTGTGAAGGACTAATATAAAATTTAAATTAATTGAACCGTCCAATTTCTGGAGTGTATATTTAGTATGTATATACCTATTTAACAACGGAGAAAGAAGAAAAAAGGACTTAACAATAATCATTATTCTATTCATTGAATATTGAAAAGATATAAGAAGCGAAATTGTTGGATAATTTAAATTTATTGCATCCTTGAGTGTTTTTAAACTAAGACCAAAGCAAGTTACATAAATGTAAGGGTGACAAATCAACATCGAGCTATGCTGCGCTGTACTGCGCTGTGCTGTGTTTGGTCAACTCGCTCGTTTAATATTTTAATGAGGATACAAACAAACCATGCTGTGCTGCGCTGTGTGAGGCTACGCTCTGTTTAAAAACGCAGCAGTCTCGAGCGAGGCGCGCTACCCGCCGTGCTGAGCCGCGCTGTGCCGAACTGTGCTATGTTTTTATGGAGCTCTGCCATGCTGCGCTGTGTCTTAATTCAATTCTTCAATTAAATTCTCCGTATTTTTCACGTATGGTGTGAGGTAACAAGCTACCGTGACTGGACTCTTTTAACGACAAAATAACACATAAAATATCCATATCCGCTTCTTCTTCACTTTCATCTTCATCGGATTCAACTATGTCGTAATGTTTACGTTTTTTTTGAAAATAGGGTCATATTTGACGAGATAAACGACTACACGAGCTGCTGATTACTTTATACTGAGCTAGATTGTTAAAAACGTAGCTTAAGAAACACAGCACAGCACAGCGCAGTACAGCGCAGCATCGTTTAATTGTTAAAAAAACGTAGCTTAAGAAACACAGCACAGCACAGCGCAGTACAGCGCAGCATAGCTCGATGTTGATTTGTCACCCTTACAATGCATTAAATTGATGACATTGACGACTGTCAGAATTATAAGGGTAGGGTCTGATTTCAAGTACGTAAGTACATACGGTAAGTATGGTGGTTATTAACCTATTTGGCACGTAGTTTACAAGCATCACGCAAGCCAAGTTGGTATTCCGCTGAGACAATAGATCAATACGCACAAGGTCTATGGAGAGGCGCAACGTCCCCTTAACATATTATGACCTTGACGAGAGAAGACGTTGCAATATTGTTGTCTAAAAAATACATATTAATCTCATTAACTACGTAAATACATAATTAGTCTAAAATGAATTTGCATTTAATTTTAGACAACAATAATCTTTGAATGTGAGGAAATAATTACTTATACAATATAATAAACTTGCTAACTATGAATCCCACACTCAGATATAACTTTTTGTTTATAAAAAAAAAAACAGGTTTCAATGTCACAGATGTAAAGATGACTTTTTAAGTTTTTAACGATCCCTATAATTTATGGAATATTTCTAACCGACTTAACTACCTATTTAGAGTGAAAATTATTCACCTAAGACGGCAGTTTAGTAGGGTAGGTATAAGAAAATAAAATTTTATCCGATTTTACTCGAATAGAAATAATGTTTACGTAACACTTTAAGTTTCGTCACAATCAGTTCAGTAGTTTAAAAGGTTTTATAGAAATAAGAAAATATAGGTATATGAAGGTGATATGCTTAGAAAGTGCGTATTTTCTATATACATATTTGAAAGTTATTAGTTATAAATTTATATTTACACTTTACCCTTAGTTAGGCAAGTAAAATAATTTTTAACTCACTTTTGTCGTGCCTAGATAAAGTGTTTAGCAAATCAGCGTTACCTTCAGGCTTCATGGTAACTCAGTGGCCATTAAAATTTTAAACCGTGTGCAAGATTGGGTATTTGGCTTTGAGTTAAAACAAATCAAGTACCTATACACCAGGGTAGATCCCTTTAAAAATAATAAAAAGTGCAAAAACATCGCAGTAGGATGAAACCCATTATAAAAAGAGGAAAATATGATAAAAATGTAAGGAAAAATAAATTACGGTCAATCCGAGTTCGGGAAGTGGGAGGGGGGGAGCTTTTAAGAGAAAAAAATGGTCTCTCTCGATTTCCGACAAAACTACAAGTCCTACGGAAAAACGTTCAATGGCAAAGTTGTAGGTAATAAAAAGATCTACAACTTTTGTATTTGCAATTTTTTCACATAATCTCAGTTCCATGAAAAATAGTAAGTAAGTAATATGTAGTATTAACATCGGAATTATCCATTCTTCAAGATTCTACAGCCAAATACGCTGATACAGCGCGATGGCAGATCCGCATCAAAGTAGGAGAGGGGACTCGGAGGTCTGACTGCTCTGACAAGGACTTTACTTCCTAGAGTAAATCAATAAAACGTGTCTTTCAGCTATGGTTCTATTCGTCCCTCTATGAAATGACCTCTTAATGACCTTCACTATAACACCCTCGTACTTTTAAAACCAAACAAAAAATTTAATAGCCTGTAAATAATATATGAACTCGCTCTATGAACCATAGATATTAATAGATATATGAATGGAATTCTCTATTAATATTTAATTTCTATCGGCGCGGCGTTCTCTTTTGACTAAGTGATGTTAATTTTTCTCAAAACATGTTGACCATATAAAGTAATATGGTTTGAATGAAAGTATGGATTAAATAATATTATTCTTATCGAAGTGATTTCACGCACACTGCATTCGCTACAAACAATGTACAATGTAATGAAAATGTACATACCTAATTGTAAAAAGTGTGTTCAGCATAATATTAAGGTTTGTAAGGTTGATAAAAAAATACATTATACTTAGTTCTGATAACTTTATTACATTATGTGCCCAAGTCATAGAACAAAGTTTCCATTTAATATTGTTATGTTAAACCATCGGACGAAGAACAAATACGGTCGGTCGACAATTATCCTAAGATCCGGAGTTTCGTCCCATTCAATGCCTGCAAATATAATATTTAGATTTAAGTTATAATCAATTTCTATTACTGCATCATAAGGACCAACAGTTTCATTATTATGCGTTACTTGATACCATAAAATGATATATGTTATTTCTAGAGCAGAGGAGCAATCTATTTTATTGTACTATGGATAAAAGATGTCATCTCCACTCTACGAAATTAGCGTGGACAGGAAACTAGCAATAGAACATGACAGATATTTGCGATATTCGTATCCGCTTACAGACAGTTGTATGTCTTCACTATTCTATCTCTAATACCAATATTATCCTCACCTTAAAGCAAATTTAACAGATAATTATATTACCATTTATTGTCTTTATTATTTTATGAAAAAAATATATCGTAAATACACATTAAAATGATCGTAGGTACATCAATCAGTTACAAATTATGGTCCTAATATATTGGCTTTCTGCCCGTGGCTGCGCATGAATGAGAAATTTCACCGAGGTGAAAAGTAGCATTTGTCATAGACAGTGGTCTACCCTCCTAACTATCTCCTCTTTCAAATGCAACCTTACACAGAGCCCCCTTACACCACAAGAAGCCCCGATAATTACCGTCATCCTTAAATGCGTATCGACCCGCTTCAGCCCAGAACATGATGCGTTGAACTGCATGAGAAAGCCTCAAACTATCACAGGTATTGTTAGCATCTATGAGGCGATTTATACCCATCTAAAATATAATAAGATAATATTTTAATTGAAAACCTGTATTTGAGATAATCTTATATTTTATTCACATAAAAAAACTCGTCAGTTCATTTATAAAACAACCAGTTACACTTTATCCTGTTTGCTAATTGATATTTTATCAAAAGTAAAAATGTATCTGTGAGCGGTTCCTTTGTAAAAATACCTACTGCTTGGAGTTTGGAGGGTAGAAGCAATGTCATACGGAGCGTGTAAAGTGGCAACGTAGCTGCTACCCGCAACGTCTTCATCTGATCTGAAATACTTTTAACGCTGGTGACCGACATGTGAGCTGCCACGTTGCGTAGGGAACGGCCTCGAGGGACCACCAAGAAAATTGTGAACCCGGGCGTCGCATAATTTATTTCTAATGCCTGGAAACAATTATTTGAATATGTACATCAAAGATAGCCAATACTGAAACAATTATGGCATAGATTAAAAATTACTTTATTTTAGTGTGTACTGAAATAAGGGTTTATAACTTTATACACACATATTATAAGTACATATTAAACTTTGTGAACTGTGTTAACTACATGTCATTCATAGAACTTATTTTATCAAAAACTACATATTAAATATCGATTTATCTAAGGGGGCGGTTGTTGTATCAAATATCTAACGATACGTATTGAAACGTGCTTCAATTTAATATTCAATTAGTTAGAGACAATGGCAACATACAGTGCATTGTTGGTCATCTTGTTGGTGTCCTATCCGCCTCGTTTAGTTGTAGCCGAATGTGACCCCAATCGTACCCCGGAACTTCACGATGAGGCAAAATTACATCAAGATGTACTGTGTGCCTATAACAGTAACTACCGTCCAGTGAAAGATCACAAAAGTACTGTTACTGTAAAAGTCCGTTTTGCATTGAAATACATCAGTTTTGACGCTTTAGAAGAAACGTTCAATGTTCATAGTTGGGTTGCTATGTCTTGGAAAGACGAATTTTTGACCTGGACGCCCTCCGACTATGGTGACATAAAAGAGATCCAGGTGGAAAGTCATGAAATTTGGACGCCCCGCATGGCACTCTTCAACGCAGACGCTTCATTATATCAATCGGATTCAATTTACACTACATGTCTACTGGACAGCGACGGGACAGTTACGTGTGTGCCGCACATGGTGCACTCAGGAATATGCCGCACCTCTCTCCGCAGTTGGCCCTACGATATACAAAACTGCAGCTTTTACTTTGGCTCTTGGATGCACACCGGTCAACAAGTGAACTTTACATTTTACAGGACGCGTCCGATAGTACTGGATGATTATCAAAACGGCCCCGGTTGGAAGCTTCTTAACGTTACTAATGAATTTCTCCCAGGCGTCTATACGTGCTGCCCGAATAGTTCTTATCCAATGTTGAAATACACATTTATGATGAAGAGAGAAGCCGGTGGACCTGCAGCGATCGTGATCATTCCTTCTATGGTAATCGTTCTTCTCACCCTTATTTCTCAGTTCTTAGACATTAAGGATAACACGCGACTATTTCTAATATGTTTTAGTCTTTTTGGACATTTCATGTTTCTTACAGAAATAGGATACGATATTCCGAAGCACAGTTCGGATACGCCGATTATTTTATTATTTGTTCGTGATTCTATGTTAGTTACTTTATCATCAATATTTGTAACGTTACTTTTAATGTCCTTAAGAAAACGTGTTGTGCCAGCTCCTACATGGATCGTATCGCTGAATCGGCTGGTCAATAGTGGCCCGGGGAAGTATGTAGTTTTTACAGAATTCGATCCAAGTGAATCGAACGATATAAAAATCCTGACTGAAGAAAACGTAAGTGATGCAAATATTGATGAAATAGCTCGCAGTACTGCCGACTGGCTACAATTTGCTAACATTCTGAATAGTTTTGTATTTATTGTAACTTTTATCGTCTATTTTATATTAGTTTGTGTCTACATTCCAAAAGATGATTGAAAGATATTACGTTAAATAAATACCAGATCAAAAGAATGCGAAATAAAAATAGTTTTATTCAATCTTGCAATTCATATTTAGACATATTTTTATGTGACATTTTTTGAATGCCTGAATATCCAGTAACAAATACGGTGTGTAATAAATACGGGAATATGGAAATCTATATTCAGAGTTGAATAAATGTTCCCTAGCATTATATTATGTAGGTATAAGATTTAGTTATTTTAGACAATAATAATAATTAGGGCCAATAGAGTTTTGGGAAATAAAATCGACCAATTTCATAATTAGTATGTATGTATATTGTTCGTGCCGAAGAATTATTTTATATAGTTAACTATATCTACGTTTTGCGTACGTAAGATTAAACTTAAGTAGGTACGTACATTTATGAAATGCGTGTGTAACGAACAAGAATTAAACGGTATTTTATAGCACAGAAAGATAAAATAATATACCTAACTAGGTTAAAGTACTTAATTGAATTATATTTATATTAACCTACTTATACTTTTTATATCTCAATAAACCTCCTAGTTAGAAGTGATTAGGTATATATCCTAAGGCCTATCAATTATTATGTCCATTGTTCGTAAATAAATGGAATGAACATATATTTTTTATTACAAACATATATTAAAATCTCACCTACCACTACAGGGCGTTCTACCACCCATATTGCGATGAAACATATACATATTATACAAGTACAACAAAAGTCGGTACGATACGAGGTTACGAGAATCGGTATTATTACACAATATATTATCATACATTCATCGTAACAATATAAAACAGACACGACGCCAGCTGTAAACCAGACCACGCACTCACCTCCGCATCCCACTCGCGCAGGTCGACATATCGCATGACGTCATTGATCCGTATCATGTGCGTGGTCCGATACGGCGCGCTGTCCGTGTCTCGGAAGCGCACGGTGCCGTTGAGCAGAGTGGGCGGAGCCCGCCAGCGCGCGCGCACGTACAGCGTGGATAGCAGCACCCCGCACATGCCTTCTGATAACTCGTCTTCGTCGAATGTATCGCGCATGGAACCACCGGAATCCCATTCGACCTTACGTTATAATATGGAAAGCATAGAACAATCTTTTGAATATTTCTTTAAAAATCCAAATATGTATAACTCAGCCAGTTTTGCAAATTTTGAGCTTTATTTCTAACAGGCATGCTACTGATATACCTGGTCTCTAATCTATTTCAACCTAAATATCAGGAAGCAGTATATCATGTTAATTCCAATATATTTTTAATAATGTTGCATCCCGTAGCTTCGTGGAAAATGGGTTTTAAAATTAGTAACAGATTATCGGATCCAAATGGATCGTTTTTTGAGCTCATATCTACACTGAACGATATATTAATAATTGGCACAACATCATTAGATAGCCTAATTAAAAACTTTATATGTATTATGAACTTTAACTCTGGGGCCATATAGAGCCCACACGTAGGTACACTCTTCTTAGTATAAGTTCTTGTTCCTAGATGTACTTAAATATTTTACTTTACTGATTTTCTTGCCTAATGTATGAAAGAAACCTGTATTAAAATCATCATCATCAATACATATAATAAAATCGTAGAAAAGTGATGTCTGTACAATGAAAATATTAAAAAAAAACTTAGCAGGTGTTATTATTAAATCGATCCTGAACCCAAAACTGTAGTTAAAAAAATTTTTGTCTGTTTGTCTGTTTGTCGGTTTGTCTGTTTGTCTGTAGGTTCGTGCACGCTAATCTCAGAAACGGCTTATCCGATTTAGATGCGGTTTTCACTAATATATTGTGGTAAGCTTCACTTAACATTTAGTGTTTATTTCATGTCAATCGGTTCATAAATAAAAAAGTTATGATCATTTAAGTAATCACGGCGAACATTTGCTAAGGCATTCTATACATGAATAACTTTATTACGTAAATTATACGCTAAAGTTATTCCTTGACATGTCCAGATGATCATATCGAAAGTACCGTGGGGGGGGGGGTTTAGCTGAGGGGGTAGTAGGGGGATCAAAGGACCTTTATTTAGATTTTTGCTCATAAGTCTAAAACCTGCACAAATAGCATTATGGTTACTTCTAGGTAAATTTTCTACATAAAATGTCTTTTAAATTATGTCGTAGGTATTATATTTTTAACCCCCAACGCAAAAAGAGGGGTGTTACGTCCGCTATGTGTGTTTGCGTGTCCGTCTGTGCAACCGTAGCTCGCTAACGGGTAAAACGAATTAGATGCGTTTTTTTTTGTTACATTAGTTGTTCTTAGATATAGTGTATCAAAATCGGTTCATCCATTTATTATATATAGGGGTAAAAGTGGGAATGGAAAAAATGAATGTTGTCAGTTATACCCAAGTGATATAGGTATCAAATGAAAATAGACGACCTGTCAGAAACAATTAGTCAAATTTTATCAAAATCGGTTCATCCATTTATTTTATATAGGGGTAAAAGTAGGAATAAATAAATGAATTTTATCAAATATACTCAAGTGACGTATCTAATGAAAGACATGACGTGTAAAGTACAATAAGACATATTTTATCAAAATTGGTTCATCCATTTATTGGATATAGGTATAAAAGTGGGAATAAAAAAATGAATTTTGTCAAATTGGGTATATTTGACAGAGGCATATCAAATGAAAGGGCATGACATGACGTGAGAAGTATAATGAGGCATAGGTATTTAATCAAAATCGGTTCATCCGTTTATTGGATTATAGCGGTAAAAGTGGGAATGAATAATCGAATGTGGTCAAATAATATACTCAAGCGGCATATCAATTGACGTCTGAATTACAATTAGTCATGTTTTATCAAAATCGGTTCATCTGTTTATTACATAAAGGGCACCTTAGGGGTGATATAGTGGGGATAAATAATCCAAATGGAGCACCAAACGAAAGGATATGACGTGTACATATAGGTATTAGGTACAATTAGACATGGTTTACATCAAAATCGGTTCTGCCATTTACTAGGGGTGAAAGGGAAAAGTTGAAAGTCTGTGAAAGTAGAAGGATATGGGAGCGGGAGGATAGCCATACCCTGGAAATTTTCAACTCTTTTGTACCTAAGTTTTTTTAGCTCAGTTTAGTAATAAATTTTACTAACAGTTATTTTGTGTTATTATTTATTTTATTTCTTAACTGTAAAATAATCTGTAAGTACTTATAATTTAGTTGTATAAGGTAGTACGTGTTTCAAGACGTGTTTAGGCCCTGCGCAGACGACAGACTATCCGTGACGCACTTTTTAGTCTGTGAAAATAGAACCTATGTAATTATATGCAGTAACGCACACGACGCGCAAAAAGTCCGGCGTACAAAAAATCCGTATAATTCGGGCAGACCGCACCGCGTCGCGGCGCGCCGCTCCGCACAAAAAGTGTGTGAAAAAAATTGAACGTTTGCTTCAACGCGCGCTAACGCAGACGGCGCACACTTTAGTCGGCAATCTGCATTTGCTAGGGGTGGACGTAACGCACGCGATCTATTATCATGGCGCCAGAGATCTATTATCTGGACCAATGCACCTCCTCATTGTTGTTTCTGAATGAGTCAAAGCAGGTCTCAAAATAAATAGCAACTCATCAAATGTAGTAACAGACATTTTATAAAATTTGAAAAAAATTGCCGGATGTTGTTTCTGAATTGAATGTTTAGTATGGAACTGTCCCTTCAGTAATCTTTCCGAAAGTATAGGATGTACCCAAAATTCACTATTTCTTCTTCTTTTTCTGAACTTCATGTACAAAATAATACTTCGCGATCTCTGCACGATTTCCATAGCGTCTACATCCCTACAGATCTGCCGACAAAATGATGGAACATGTGCGTCGTGTGCGTTGAGTCTGTGAAAAATCCGCGACCGACTTTTTGCGCGCCATGCGGACTTTTTGTGCGCCGCAGACTCGATCGCACAAAAAGTGTGCCGTCTGCGCAGGGCCTTACTCAATAATTGTGTGTTAAGTAGTAACTACTATGCAGTCACTATTCCACGCGGACGAAGTCGCGGGCACAGCTAGTAATATAATATGTTTAACTCAGCTAGATTATCTTTCTCTAATCTAACTTTTCAATTTCTACTACGTAAAGAAATGTACGATATTTACCATATGATTAAGTTTCTGGGTAAGAAGCTCAGCCGTGTCATTATTATTTAAATAACTTATATTCATTCTCAGCGCTGACCCAGCTCCTTCGAGGAATCTTCTGCTTACTTTAAGATCACTTTTCAGAACTAATCTCGTAGCGTAGCGGAACTTTAGATCACCGTCTGATACAGGAAGCCAGGATAATACATCGTTTAGCATCTCTACCTTCTCCTATAATTAAGATCTATAGTTTATACATTATCTTCTCTTCTCTATATACCTAAAATTCTCGTATCACAATGTTAGTTACCATACTCCTCCGTAACGGCTGGCCGATTCTCATGAAATTTTGTGTGCTTATTCTGATCTGAGTTGCCACTTGCCAACCTCTATTTTTCATACTATTAAGTGATAAGAGGAAGGCAGAACAACATTTGCCGGGACAGCTAGTATTAAATATAATATTTGAAAAACAACAAGTCGATATGATATCGTAGAAAATTTTTATGAATTAAAAGTACGGAGAAACTGATATCGTCTTGTTATTATTTTTAAATGAATCGAAATTACTTCCTAATTTTAAAATTTGTAACTACCTTTTCTGTAACTTAAAAAATAATATTTCCTACTGAAACTTAAATAAAACATTGAAGTTTCAGTAGGAAATACACGGTACGTACTACGTACCTTTCTCAGGAATATTTCGACTTAATTTAATTCAGTTATGAATTAAAAATAAACTAAAATATTATGTACAAGGAATTTCTAAGATTGTTATAGTTCATGTTAGTTTTGATATCTACCTGTTCGGTGGCAATAAATCCAGTACATTTATCAATTTCTGCTCTTGTAGCAGGGTCAACTTCTGTGGACAGCGCTATCAATGCTATCTGGAGAAATAAACTGGATACCATGAAACTGATCCCGTTTACTTTGCGCTCTGGCGGGCTTATTGACGAAAGTGTTGCATATGTCGTCTAAAATATTTCATATATTATAATAATTTATCCTACTTTTGTTATTTATAAAATATAGGTCATAATTATATGGTCGATAATTCAACCGCGACAAGCATGAAGCACACTAATTTTTAAAATGTTCTAAGAAATAAGTAGTTATAAGTATATAAGTTTCAATTATAATAATTCATAGATAGCATTCTGAGCTATGTAAGTTATTGGCCAACTAACTATTATGGTAAATCAATTTTTTTTGGATAAATGATAAAATTTTCAGCAATAGTTAAGTAAGTTAAAATTTATCGGTACCTATCTACATATTACGTTCGATACTTTTAATTTAAACTTACGCCATAAAACGTTCGTTGAAGATGATCCAAAGCATGAATAAACTTTGTTAGAACGTAAACTTTTCTTGAGGGATGCCCACTCCTAGTCCGGTACGCCAAAGTTGACGCAGTCCCAGTGTTCATATTATTATTATTAAACATATCATAAGGTGTCAAAGTTGGTGTAACATTTTTTGAACGGAGTTCACTATATAACCCTTTAGTTACATGTTTCTCTTGTAAAAGTCGATTAATATTTTCATTTCCTGTTTTTAAAGGGTGACCCAGAAATCCATTAACATCATTCGCTACTCTTTGATGCATTTTCTCTTCCGTTGATTTAATACGGTTTTTTATAGGAGATTCAAAACTGCGACGGAAATTTTGGAACCCCACGTTAAGTTTGTGTTTAGCTACAGGTAAAGTGTGATAGTTATTTTCACAACTATTCCACATATTATTTAAGAAGCAAAGTTTAGGTCCATTTTGACCGTGTGCACTCAAAGGCGTTACAAAACCTGGAAAAGTATATCCTGGGATTCGCACCTGATAATTTGGTATCAACTCTAAAGATAGCACACACAGTTGAACCAGCAAATTTGTAATAACTACTAACGAAGCTTTACGAGTCATGCTTGCTTGGAATCAATCAATGACTATTTGTAACAATTCATTTGTTTCGCTTGTCGAACATATTATTGAATTTTTATTACATAGGAGTCTTAAGTAATTTTTAAAATTAATCCACGCACTGATTGTTAATTATTAAAGGTTGGAAAAAGTGGTCAACGAAAGGCAGAGTAACTTGTATGTGCATTAAAATTACGTGCACCACGACGCTAGTCGCGAGCTCTTATCAAACTGTTACATTTTCCATGCACATCTGTAGAAAATATACTTGGTTCCGCAATATTAAGTGGCTCCTTAATTTCGCGCGATACTCATGAACTACTAATTAATGTGCCATGGCCAATTAGTTATTAATAAATTAAATGACCATACTATAATTTTACCTTCAATTTTCCAGTCTTATTTATAGACTTAACAAAGGCAGATACAACGTTCTCGTTTGATATGAAGCTTATTGTGGGAATATTCGTAGGTTGGCTTTTTATTTATACTCCAGACAAATATAGTTTTTTTAACAAAAATAATAGCTATGAATGGATGATCCGCTTTTAATTCTTCTGAATAGTCTAAAGATAAGGCCACCAAACCAGCAACTGCAAATATTAAAAAGGCCAAATTATTTTTTTTATGAAATTCTGCTTTTATTTTTATTCCTGATATTATGTATATTTTACTGTATTCAAAACTTATTGTGTTATGAAACAAATAAATGATTTTTATTTTTATTTTTTTTTATTTTTTTATTCTAGTTTAATATAAATTCCATTTTTAGTCCATATCCATATTGTTAAATAAATGACAATAATGATGATGTTAAAAAACCTACTTACTTCTACTAATGAATTGCTTATTTACGTACACATCTATTGAAACAAGTATTTTTTAGTGTTAGATTTTACGCGAGTATTATACATTTAGAACAATGTACTTATCTACTATTTACTAGTACTTACATAATTTCATTTCATGCATGGCATCAAGTACATTTTTAAATTAAATTAAAAAGAGCCAATTTATTACTGACTAGCTGCGCTTCGCGGTTTCACCCGCATGGCTCCGCTCCTGTTGGTCTTAGCGTAATGATATATAGCCTTCCTCGATAAATTGGTTATCTAACACCGAAAGAATTTTGCACAGCGGACCAATAGTTCCTGAGATTAGCGCGTTCAAACAAACAAACAAACTCTTCAGCTTTACAATATTAAGTATAGACGATGAATATAGCATTGAAATAAAACTCAATATCTTTAAATAAATAATTTATTTTACATAATTACTTAAGTATATATATTTTCGAGCATACAAAAATAATACTTTTTAAAACTGTATAATAATGAAAACATTAGTAAAATACATAAAGTTCATCTTAAATTATTAGTAACTTAAAAGTAAATTATATAATAATTTCCTTTAATATTGTCATCAAAAGCACGTGACAATTGGGACGGTTATGTTAGTCACGCTAATGTTCGAATTTAGAGCAGCGACAGACGTGACAAGAAATTTATCAAGAAATTACAAACCAAGAAACATTTATAAATGCACATTAAGAACCGCGTAAGTTTTCTCAAACATTGAGTTACTACTACAGTATGTAATAAAGTAAATAAATAATAAAGTCATTTTCTATAATGTAATGAAATTGTTACCTTATTGATTTACAATAAGATTGAATTAGATAGCATTACGCAGATAGCTAAATACAAAAGTTAGGTGACGCGTTTTCGTATACACATACGAAAACGCGTCACCTAACTTTTACTTTAGTAGTAAGCCAATGTTTTCATCGGCAGTAAACAAAGTATGGCTTCACTTTCCGCGATGGGTTGCGGTAAAGTAGATAGCGTCATCGACAAGAATCACAGCCAAGAATGGTCGGTCTGCAGTGAAGAAAATTTCTTCAGGTTCACCGATAATCGCTGAACACATAGCGATTGACATAACTGTAAATGCAAATAGAGCTATCATGTTTAATTTTGCGGCGAGGACATTTGCGCAATACATATAGTTAGTAATTTTTCAATTAATTACATTTGCTTTTGAACATTTTAAATGTGACGTTAATAATAAAATAAACTAAGATTAAATGTTGCATTACTAGCAATTTGTACTTGGTAACATTCAAGAAATCAATTTACAGTAACACAAAGCTTACATATAACATCATATAGAGACAACAAAAGCGACATACATTAACACATTTTTGTGAAGATCGTGCAAGG
Organism: Colias behrii; assembly: GCA_029959065.1. Classification (NCBI taxonomy): domain Eukaryota; kingdom Metazoa; phylum Arthropoda; class Insecta; order Lepidoptera; family Pieridae; genus Colias; species Colias behrii. The sequence continues at coordinate 5,337,258 of JARWMC010000002.1, forward strand.
CGTAATTTCATTGCATAATATTGATCGGACAAAAAAAGCAAGTGTACAAACAAATTGACTGAACAATACATAAAATGAAAATAAATAGCATCTATTCGTATAGAAGTTTTGTTTTTTGTGCTACTAATTTGTGATGCTTTAAGAGAGTTAATATAGCTTACTGCTTAAGGCTTTTGTATTCTCTGTGGCATACATTAATCTCGATTAATATTTATGTTATGTATTTTATACATTATGAATATTGCTTCATTTTCCGCGATGCATAGCAGTGAAGAAGATAACGCGATCAATAATAATCGCACACAAAAACGGATGATTGGCCGTGAAAATGATTCCTCCAGCTAAGAAATCATCTATAGATTCTACCACCATGCAGAACGCTGTAAACGTCATAGAACCATGGTATTATAATGGCGGCATGAATACTTAAAATTAAACAGAAAATATAAAACGAAAATCAATATAAAATTTAAGTTCTATAGTTACATATTGGAACAGCATTTCTATAGCATGCCCGAAATCGTTAACATTATTTATAAATTTGATGAAAGAGTTGAAAGGTTACTGGAAGAGTTAATATTTTAAATTACTATAAAAAAGAAATATAAAAATATATTTTCCGTTTAAGCACATTTTACAAAAGCACCGCTTTAAAAGTAAAATTTTGTGCATGTTAATCGTTACTTAAGTTGTGTTACAGTGAATAGAATAGGTATGAAAGTCAAACCAATGTATGTATAATAATAATTTATATAATAGGATTTTACATAAATTTCTGGTAAAAAACAACAATAACGGGAACATTAACGCTTAAATTATTATTAGCAAGCTTAATAACTATTAATACGTTTTTTAAATGTGACTTACAACACGTTTATATATTATAATGTTAATTGTATGGTTGAGAAATAGTAATTTTTTTATTATATATAAGACATTCATATAGGTACAGTTAAAGTTTATAAATGCACATTTAGAACCGTAAAACTATCCTTGATTTTTAATAAATAGTTGATAAAATGTTGCAGGATACGAAATAGACACAACAAAACCATTTATCATGAACAGTTTACAAAAACCATAGATTTAACCAGATTCGTATATTCCGTTTTAACATTACAAAAGCAAGATTGATTTGCAAATGATGAAATTAGAAACTCGTCAATGCAAGTGATTAGAAAGAGCGAATAGTAGCAGTGAAATAAAACACATTGTCCGTTTGAATGATTGCTAGGAACGGTCGGTCTGCGGTGAAGGTTTCCACAGGATTCGGCGATATCATAGCGCAATAAGCAAGCGCTACTACCGCTGTAAACAACAATACAGTAAAAAAGATTTTTTTTACAAAGGATTTGATTTGCAAGTGTGAAAATGGTGTGTCGTTTTTCGTAGTCAAAGAAACCACCTTACAAGCGTATTATATAGACTACAAGCCCGCATAGGAAAAAAATATGGGTCAAATGAACCACCAGGGGACATATCTAGAACGATAGAAGAGCAAAAAATAATAAGATTCATCACTATGCCGTCACTTGTAAGCTGTCCAACTGAGTGCAGATGAGAATTGAAAAGTACAGGTAGACCCGGTAAATTTTGGTCATATATTTTTGTACGGCATTCTTAACCATCGATAGATCCATTAAAAATAATAAGAAACCGCTCAGTGCCGTACAAAAATGGTGGTCCACCAAGTCGGAATTTTTATTTAATTTCCGAGAGTTACCGGGGGTAAATTTGGTCATTTGACCATGTACGGCATCTGTGTCATACTATGCCTATACTGCTTTTAATCCATTATTCCGCAACGCCGTACAAAAATCATGGGGACAAGGGGAAAAAATCGAGAGTTGCAATCCCCTCTCTTTCCCCACTCCAGGGGGTCATTTGACTAAGTACGGCTTCGGTTCCAAAACATTATCTAGCACTCAAAAGTACTATTAAAAGCAATGCCCTCAAAAAATAATTGTTCTTTTAAATGTATACCAATAATCATCTTAATTTCATCGAATTCTTGATATAAAGAGCTGTAAGGTCATTTGACCCTGTACGGGAACTTTTTTTTTAACATGATATTGTAAAATTCAATTGTTGTATAGTATTGCCGTTCAAAAGAAACCGTTCTAAAAAAAGTTATAGAGAAATGCAAAAACTGAAATTTTGTAAAAGTTTAAACATCGTAGATTTATGAAATATAATAGTTTTCTACACTTTATTCGTTGTTTTAAATAGTATTAACATAGATAAATTAGGAAAAAACGATGCCGTACATTTTTGTGCAGACCACATCTTTTAGGCTGATGAAAGCGACGAAAGATACAATTTTAAGGGTGCTTTATGGCCATTTGATACAGTACGGCATTAACATATTTTTACCCAACTACGGCAAAGCAAAAGGAGGGTTATGATTTTGACAGGTCATGTATGTATGTTCATCTATTCCCTCGTAACTTCTAAACTACTTATCAGAATTCGACAAATGACATATCATTAGAAGCGTCTGAATTGTTCACTGGATAACCAGCGACCAGCTAGCTAAAGGCTATATGGGGTTTCACAAAATCTAATGTGGCGCCCTCTAGCGGACAAAACATACAGAGTAAAAAAATAAAGTTAAGATAAATATGCCGTGTTTGGTATCATTTGAAAGCGCTTTACTTGTACACTTTGAATATGTATATATTACTAGCATTTGCTTGTGACTTTACCTGTATTCATGGGCTGATTGCATATAATTCACATCTTTTCGTTCATAGCTTCTTTATTAGTTCATCAATTTAACGGAGTCCATTCCACCTGACTCCGACTTTCCAAGGTGATAATTAACCACCTCGAGCTTCTTAATATTAATGTATATTTATATTTTATTATCAAAATATAAAGCAAACATTTCGTTATATGGATTTTTTTCTTTTTCAGATTTTTCCCCTTTGAACCAACGAAAATGTACGGCACATGAAAAAATATTATCTATGCATAAAATACTTTAGAAATAAATTTATTTCGTGTTGTGTCAAATGACCCCCTGGAGTGGGGAAAGAGAGGGGATTACAACTCTCGATTTTTTCCCCTTGTCCCCATGATTTTTGTACGGCGTTGCGGAATAATGGATTAAAAGCAGTATAGGCATAGTATGACACAGATGCCATACATGGTCAAATGACCAAATTTACCCCCGGTAACTCTCGGAAATTAAATAAAAATTCCGACTTTGTGGACCACCATTTTTGTACGGCACTGAGCGGTTTCTTATTATTTTTAATAGATCTATCGATGGTTAAGAATGCCGTACAAAAATATATGACCAAAATTTACCGAGTCTACCTGTACTTTTCAATTCTCATCTGCACTCAGTTGGACAGCTTACAAGTGACGGCATAGTGATGAATCTTATTATTTTATGCTCTTCTATCGTTCTAGATATGTGCCCTGGTGGTTCATTTGACCCATATTTTCCTATTGCGGGCTTGTAGTCTAATAGGTGTTGAAATGGCATGTGAAATTACATACGAAAAAAATGTGCTTTAGGATGAAAAATGTAAAACATATCTTAAATGGAAAACATACCTAAATAATTTCAAGAAAATACTAACATAGGTATAATTTTTATATTTTAAAAACGGTAGTTGCAATTAAAACTAAAGAAAATTACAGTATTACGATTCTTACGTAGTGATTGGCTTATTTTAAGTCTTTAACATCAAACAGGCAAAAATTGTTTTTTCTGTTTATGGCTACCAAAATTTCTTAATAATAAGGTTAACATGGCGTATATTACTAATATTAAACATATATTTATACTTGTATATGAATGTATAAAATGTATAAGTAAGTATATTAAACGTTGAACGTGATCCGCATCACTTGGCGCGGTAGTGTCCGATGAAGAGCGTCGTCCTAGCGGCGTCCAAGAGCGCGTAGAGGAAGGGTCGGTCGGCGCGGAATTCCATCGGCGGCATCGGTGCACACCGCATCATCATCACCATGCCTGTGGAGCACGGCACAAGCGCTACAGCTCGGGGCGCGGCGCGCGCGCGGTGTGAGCGCGGCCGGGCGCGAAGCTCGCGACCAGCGCCACGTGGCGCTGCACGAGCACGCACCACAGCGCGCGCCGCGAGACCGCGAACTCTACGGGCGGCTCTTCCACCATGCGCCGCTTGCGGACCGCGCCCGCTGGACACCGCACGCACACAACCCACATTTAGATATCGACCGTGTATACACCACTCACACTGAGCCACCAAGCACATACAATGCGCGACTTATTTGCTAGACATATTCCCAATTAAAACGTAAATTATCCAGATTGATAGCGTAATTAAATATTATTCACACGAAATATAACTATCATGTATAATTTTGAATTTTGTCTAAATTTATTTTGGACGGAGAAAACCTTATTGCTACAGTAATGGATATCACAGAGTAAAACTATGTACAAAATTTATAAGGGTTAGTCACTCTTATTTTTATCTTTATCATACAACCTGTTTTTTAAAGTCACATATCCAGAAAATTTGTTGGGTGAAAGATGATTAGAAATGCTTGTTTATATAACAAGGTTATTCATGCAATTTTGACACAATATTATTATTAATTAATTAATCTTAGTCGTAATTTACAAAAATGATAAAAAATCTTAAAACGTTTAAGGGTAATCTGTTTCTAATAGTTTTTTGACATGGACTAGTTTTTTAACTACGCAACTAATTAGGTTTCTTTGTCTACTACTATGATTCTAATGGAAAGATAACATGTACACCCAAATAATACAAAAACAACCATATTTTTAAACACATACCTGTAGCGGCTGCGGCTTCAGCACCTTCCTCATTGACTTCAATGAAAGCCTTTTGAACAGCAGTCGATACATACAAGAGTTCACCGTTGTCCAATAATTTGTCAATACCAGAGTTACCGCTTTCGAAAATAGATGAAATTCCGAGCTGAAATTATAGTTTATAGTCATTAGAGTATGTTCATTGGGGCAAAATCTGTATCTACAATCGATAGCGTTTTGTGTGGATTACTGATTTTTACGGGTTCCGTAAAATAGTACTATGACATATCTATAGTAGTTATGAGCAAATGTGCGGGTTAAATTTTTGGTTGATAATTTAAATTTAAATGTTTTAAATTGGAAAAATTGCGAATTCAAGGTAATTTTTTAAATCTTTGTGTTTTTTAGTTTCATGTTTATTATAACAAGTATCAGTTACATGTCAGTTTAACAACTATTCCATAGTTTTCCCGACATTCACATTAAATAATATGTTAGAGCTAGCGCGCACGAGCAACTTTGTCTCCGCAACTATTTTGTCTCTCCCACCTATGGGCTAGTATGAAAGTGCGCGCACGTAGCGACGCAACTCCCCATACAAATTGATGGGAGAGACAAAACAGTTGCGGAGACAAAGTTGCTCGTGCGCGCTAGCTCTAAGAGAATTAATGTTATTTATAAACAGAAACTTGTTATCATTAAACTATTTAGTTTTTCGAAGTGTCTAGTCGTCCGCTAAACGGATGAATAAAATAAATTAGTCGTCCGATTACCGGATGAATAAAATAATTTAATCGTCCGATTACCGGATGAATAAAATAATTTAATCGTCCGATTATTCGGATTACTAGATAACCTTTTAACACTAAAGCTAGTTGGGTTGGACTAAAGCAAAGGGGGCGCAGGACTTAGAAAATTTTTGATGGAGTTGGTGTCATTATAACACCTATTTATTATTGTTTTATCGTAAAGATTACGCTAATATAAGCATGTTTTATAGGAACAACTTTTCTCTAAAATCAAAAATGGCCGAGATATTCGCCCTCAATTCGTTAGGTTAGATTTGCCTTTAGGTTAGGTTAGGTTAGGTTTCTTAAAAAAAAAACTACACAGAAATAGGAGCCCCGCGAAGCGGGGCTCCGTCGACGCGCAAAAAAAAAATCACGTTTAGGTTAGGTTAGCCGTTAGGTTAGGTTAGGTTAGGTTTCTTAAAAAAAAACTACACAGAAATAGGAGCCCCGCGAAGCGGGGCTCCGTCGACGCGCAAAAAAAAATCAAGTTTAGGTTAGGTGAGCCGTTAGGTTAGGTTAGGTTAGGTTTCTTAAAAAAAAACTACACAGAAATAGGAGCCCCGCGAAGCGGGGCTCCGTCGACGCGCGAAAAAAAATTTAGTTTAGGTTAGGTTAGCCTTTAGGTTAGGTTAGGTTAGGTTTCTTAAAAAAAAAATACACAGAAATAGGAGCCCCGCGAAGCGGGGCTCCGTCGACGCGCAAAAAAAATCAAATACCTACGTGTGCCCTCCTCCCCCCACAAAAAACCTATAATACGTGCGGCAGTTCTCTAAAGAAACCCCGATAACCTAACTATATAGATAAATAGATGTTATCGGACGATTAAATTATTTTATTCATCCGGTAATCGGACGACTAATTTATTTTATTCATCCGTTTAGCGGACGACTAGCACTGTCCTTAGTTTTTTTGATGGAAATCAACATGCCAGATTGATCTATCAAATTACATGTTGTCAAAATATGTGTAAAATCTAAAAATTGAAATATTCAGAATTTATAATTATTCAAATAAGCTAAAATAAAACCTAATTATCTTGCCGGCTGTAAATGCCACAAGTAATGCTATTTTCGAAGAATTAATCATTACATGACTCAAAGCTATTTTCGAAGAATTCAACATTACATGTAAACGCATTTCAAATACTTGGTAAATATCAATATGTATTAAAGAATTTGTGTAATCAGTGCAGACCACTTGATAACGTTGATAAGCTATAACGCTATTCTGGTCATTTTTCAGGACAGTTATTGATTTCATATGATATTAAATTTATCAAATGTTTCTTCCATATGTAACCTCTTTTTTAATTAATAAAATCGTAGTTAATGATTTTAAAATAGGTTATCGATTTTGATGAAGCTCTATTGTATCTCAGTGTGGTACAAAAGTTAATTTTGCATTACTTAAAAAGAACATGTGTGCCGAGCACGCGTGTCAGAAGTGAAACTTTTTTGCCAAGATTCAAACATGCCAAAATCGTCGCCTTACTCCGTGGCGTGACGGTATTGCCATGACGCGACCTTGAAATTTTACTCTCAACGCGCCTAAACAAGTTTCACTTCAAAAACAGATGTTGTTTCAACAAGTTAATATAATATTCAATTAATTAAAAATACACTTCTTTAACTTGTAGCTGTACTATTTTAAAACAGTGCAAGTTACAACCTCATTACGAATTTATGAAACTTACCTTAGGTAGAAGCTCCTTAAGATTGATTTCGGATTCAATCTTAAACTTGGGAATGTTGACACGGACTTTAGTTTCCATCATTCTGTCCAACTCGCCCATGAGATCAAAACCATCGGCCAATTTCTTTAAAACACCATCTAAGCCATTTATTTCCTTAGGCAATACAATAAGCATGCTTGCTTCATTTCCTACATAGTCCATACGAAGGAACTAGAAATAAAAAAAAAGTTAAATTAAATGAAAAAAAAAAAAAAAGAATGACAATTGCAAATGAACTGATAAATAGGTATTTTTATCCTTATCATGGTAATTAAACATAAAACAAATAGGAATGTGGGACTGATACATAATGATTTGACACCTTATCTGCATTAGTAATGGATTTGTCATACAAAAGTATGTTTTTTCCAATTTTAACACAACACTCATCCATTTGCGAAACATGTATTTACATTTGACCTTCAAAACATTAATTTTCACTTGAATTTTGAAACACTCATTTCTTTGTAATATCTCAAATGTAAAAACAATGTTATTTGTTTGGATAAAATGAAATAGCACAGCCCCATATGCTTCTATTTGCAGGCTTTGTTTAAATTATTATCAGTAGGTAAGTGTTAGCGTTGGCAGTAATCCAAGAAATTCGTGTTTATTTTTTTAGAATATTTCAATACCTGCACTCCAAGCTCAGGGCTTTCACCATACATGAACTTGTCTTCCAAATACATCATTGGAACATCCACAGTGGTTGACTCATCAATATGGAAAGGCTGATCTATGGTGTTGGCCGCATCAAATTGCTTTCTCCATGTTCCCTGATGAAAGAGAATAAAATGAGCTTACATTCTATTTTCAGGTCAATTTATAAAAAAGTACTAAAATAATTAAAAATCTTCTTAATTTTTTAAATCATCATTGCAATATAAACATTCTCTTATATTGTGCATGATGACAATCAATACACAAATAAAGATCAATAACAATGCAACATTATTTCTTCTAAATAGAGGAAAAAAATATGAAAATATATCTACAAATGGTTCAAATAATTGAGATGAATGCACAATAATCTCACCTTAAAGAACAACGCATTGACAAGGACAAGACGAGTATCACTGTTGACGCTGTCTGGTTTTAATAGATCCTTGATGCGGTTATTGGTCTTGCCCTCCACCTGTATAATATTTATTAATGATTATTAATATAGTAAAGAAAAAACATTACAATATGTAACAGTTTGTGTATGAGAATGTGAAAACATAAATTACTTGAAGATTTTTTTACAAAGTAATATCACAGTATTACAATATCTATACAGTACGGAAACGAATGTACTTGTGCAGAGAAACGGAGGGGAACTGGCGGGGGGTCGGGCGACGCGGGCCGCGTACCGCAAACACGCTTAGTTTGCATTACCTAGCGCGAAAGGACGACGCAGTCGTATTTTTTGTGTAATAATTTTATTATACATAGGTACTTTCATATTCTATTATGGCGCGCACAAACTGTTCCGTTTACGGATGTAAATCTACATTGAAATCCCAGAAGGAAACAATATTTCAGAAAGATTGTATTAATTGTATCTGTTGAATTAAAATCAAAGCTATGTATATGTTGTCCTCATTATTTTCTAATCAGATTGTACATCCCAATGCGAATGCATTACTTAGTTAAATGTTATAATATACAATTAAGAACATCCAAAAATAAAGTGTCCACGTAAATAATATTTAGCAGTGCAATATCTATAATTATATATTTATGAACAAATAATTACATCAGATTTAATAATCGCAATTATTTTGAATGTACATATGAATAAATGATTTCATCATAATATTAATAATCACAATTGTTTTATTTCCCATTTGTTGCAACCCTAGCGTATTTTCGTGCGGCAGCGTAAGTACCTACGCTGGCGGCGGCATCGCGCGACATCAAAGGCGTTTCCTTACTGTAGGAAATAATATTGTAATACTGTGGTAATATCTTGTAATTGTTAAAAGGCTTTTTAATAACCTTAGAGGTGTACAAAAAACGAGGTCATGGAAATAATTGTTTTACCTTGTTCAAGTTAGGGTGACTAATATTAAGTACCAAATAAATACTAGTAGACCAGGGTAGATAATTTTTGAAACAAAAAAAAATCGCAGTAGGATGAAACCCATTAGAAAAGGAGGGGAATATGATAAAAATAAATTACGGTCAATCCGAGTTCGGGAAGTGGGAGGGTTGAGAGGGAGGGAAATTGGGAAATTTGCCTGATTTAGTAAAATTTCTTGAGAAGATTTACTATGGAAACATTTTTTTTTTTTCACCATCGGAAAGTAGAGATTTCAACGAACAGAAAACATACCAACTTTTTGAAAAAAGCTGATATTTTGACGGGTGACTTTTCGATTGAAAGTTAGGTTGTTTTTTTGGTATTAATTCAAAATAAGGCGAAAAAATAAATATTTTCAATCAAATAAATTACAGTGTATTTGGGACATAATAAAGTAAGTTTTCACCAAATTTCGTAGAAAAAAAAATTTTTTTGAAGTAGATAAAAATAAAAAACCAAAATCTTGGTTTTTTTGAATTTTTCATCTAAATTTTGAGGTTATGTGAAAAAATTGTTAATACAAAAGTTGTAGATCTTTTTATTACCTACAACTTTGCCATTGAACGTTTTTCCGTAGGACTTGTAGTTTTGTCGGAAATCGAGAGAAACCATTTTTTTCTCTTAAAAGCTCCCCCCCTCCCACTTCCCGAACTCGGATTGACCGTAATTTATTTTTCCTTACATTTTTATCATATTTTCCTCCATTTCTAATAGGTTTCATCCTACTGCGATTTTTTTTCACTTTTTATTATTTTTAAAGGCTTCTACCCTGGTGTATACTTAGTGGGTTTTTCTTATTTGCAATACAAGAATTTGTGGATGTCTACATTTTGTATTTAAGTGTTTTATATTCTTTTTCATACATTTAAAAATAAACATACCCATTTATTTATCACACTGCAGGCAGCAGAACTCTCAGCAAAGTTCAATTTATCAAGTCCAGCATCAAATACTTTAATAGCATCATTTTTTAACTCTGGATTTAAATCATAGCCTCCTTCTTGGATGTAAACTTTATTGGCTACATTTAGTGTAACACCTTTGATAGATTTCAGTTTTGAAGACAGACCAGAAAATGATGAGCGAATCTAAAAATATAAAATGAATCAGTAACATAAAAAATTAATAGTTTTGAATTTATAAAAATCATTACTAAAGAATAAAATAAAAATGTTTTAACACTGATTTACGCATAAACTTAGATGACTTAATAATTTTACTCATTTAATTTATTATTGTCATGAGTTAATAATTTTACTCATTTAATTTATTATTGTGATGAGAAGCTTATCTTTGTATTCATTAATAGCTTACTAGTGTTGTAAAATAAATGATTTTAATTTCAAAATGATACAAAATAAAATAAGAATTCAATTAAATTATCCATTATTGCAAATGATTTTATCAATGTGATAAAAATTAAATTTAGATAAGACAACAATTATAACATTTCTCAGCATTATTCAGATTCATGGAACTGGACAGTATACAGTGTGTTAGGGATCGGACTTCCGATACTTTACCTACGTATTTTTCATTATATTTTATCGACAAAATACCATATATTGGGGGGTCGCACCCCTCACCCCTCTGAATGGCAGCAATTTTTAGTTTTAGTGTCTCTTATTCTATGGAGTTAATTGAAAACCGTTTCATTTATTAATTTTATTGTCCACACACATAAATGTGACCTTATTTTAAAGGTAATGAAATTCACTAGTATCTGAAACCAAATTTGTTAAGAAAGCAACAATAATTTTTAACAAAAACCTTTGACTTAGACAAAAAACTTAGCAAAATTTTAAGTTATTTTTTAGTTTTTGTGCTGTACCTTGAAAACTAGGTCCTTAACATATCGTTTTTTTTCTTTTAATTTGTTAACAATTAGTTATGCTAACAAACCCATTTCAAATTTATGCCAAAAGTTAATTTAATAATTAAAAACCAGGGTCTACCCAACACTACTCAAAACCATCAAAAACATCCTTATCGAAAATAGGTAACATTCCATTACCGTGTGAGCGAGAGAGGTATTCTTACGATAAAAAGGTGCGAGTGAGACGGAAAACAAACAAACATCTGCGTTGCTATTTTGTTTTACAATGACTCAGTTATCCCTCGCTTCGCGTTGTGACAACAACTACCTCATCGTTTTACCGCTCGTACATTTTAACGGAGTATCCCGTGCTATGGTTTATTCAGCTCGTGAATTAGCAGACATACATTTTGTGTATGGTTTCTGCGATGGCAACGCAGCTGCTGCCGTTGTGGAAAGTATTAAAAAGGGAAGGTTTACACGCCTTTCATTTTAGAAGAGTGCAAAATCTTATTGAACCAGATTACGCTGCTCGTGTTGTGTTTTGTTCGTGGCTGAACAGAAAAATTCGTCAAGAGCCAGATGTGTTACGAAGAATTTTGTGGACTGATGAGGCCAAATTTACAAGAGCCGGCATAACAAATCATCGTAATGACCACTTGTGGATGGCTGAAAATCCACACGCTGTAAGACCTGGTCAATTCCAGCACGAGTTTTCAATTAATGTATGGGCAGGTTTATTGAATGACCAGTTAATTGGGCCTATTATTTTGCCTGATAATTTAAACGGTGAGAGATTTTTGGAATTTCTTCAAAATGATTTCCTAGAAGTCGTTCCGCTCGTGTTCAGGCAGCGTCACTACCGTCGACCTTTTTATTTTCAAATGGACGGAGCGCCAGCTCATTTCTCTCGAAACGTAAGAGCACACGTTGATGCTCGATATGTGCCATGGGTTGGACGAGGTGGCACCATCGCCTGGCCACCTCGTTCACCAGATTTAACTCCCTTGGACTTCTTTCTTTGGGGAACCATGAAACAAAAAGTTTACCAACAAGTACCAAATACAAGAGAAGAGCTTCTGCAAAGGATAATGGCCGTGGCAGAAGAAATAAGAAACCAAAGTGATATTGTGATGAGAGCTCAACATGTTGGGTTAAGGGTAATGGCCTGCCTTCAAAATAACGGTGGCCACTTTGAACAACTGTTCTAACTTGTGTTTTTTGTGTTTGATTATTAAATTAAATTTTTTAATGCTCACATTGTGTGTGTTTTTGTCTTACTCGCACTTATTCATCGTAAAAAATACCTCTCGTTCCCACAGTAATGGAATGTTACCTATTTTCGATAAGGATGTTTTTGATGGTTTTGAGTAGTGTTGGGTAGACCCTGGTTTTTAATTATTAAGTTAACTTTTGGCATAAATTTGAAATGGGTTTGTTAGCATAACTAATTGTTAACAAATTAAAAGAAAAAAAAACGATATGTTAAGGACCTAGTTTTCAAGGTACAGCACAAAAACTAAAAAATAACTTAAAATTTTGCTAAGATTTTTGCTAAGTCAAAGGTTTTTGTTAAAAATTATTGTTGCTTTCTTAACAAATTTGGTTTCAGATACTAGTGAATTTCATTACCTTTAAAATAAGGTCACATTTATGTGTGTGGACATAATAAAATTAATAAATGAAACGGTTTTCAATTAACTCCATAGAATAAGAGACACTAAAACTAAAAATTGCTGCCATTCAGAGGGGTGAGGGGTGCGACCCCCCAATATATGGTATTTTGTCGATAAAATATAATGAAAAATACGTAGGTAAAGTATCGGAAGTCCGATCCCTAACACACTGTATATGAATTCTTCTATAAAATAAGATAAGTACTTACAGCATCATCGCTAGGAATTCCAAGTGATTGAAGTAATTCTGCGTGGGAAGGGTCATTCGCTCCTAAGGCAAGCAGTGCCAGTACAAATTCAGCAGATAGTGGACTAGCCACTACACTGCTTCCCTTCTCCAATTCCTATAAATAAATACTTTTTATAATACTCTTACCAAAAAAAATTTTCAATCTCAGTATTTTTACTATTATCATACTAACATTGCAAAACTTTGCAGAAAATTGGGCGATGGATGAGGACAACGCTTTGGAATCCATTATTGATGATATCACTGGCTTTAAAAATACTGTTAAAACTGAAATGTAACAAAAATCACTCAATTATCAATTATTATTAGAATGCGCCTTTTTTAACTAATACAATAAATAGAACACGATAACTATATTATAAACCCCAACGGATGAAACGTCTGCCTACCTCGACAATAACCATGTACAATACTTAATTAACGATTACCGGCGACGCTATATTTTTATTCAACCCAAGCAAAACGAAAACGAATGACGCACTGATGATATCATTCCCAATTCTAACCTAAGTAGCGCTATAACAGTAGACCCGTAGGATATCAGGGTCTGATAATGGTTAAAATTGTTTAATGTAATGGAATAAAAAAATAAAAATAATTACACAAAACACCGTGCAACCTGTGGTGCAACCGCATTGACGAACGACTTGAAACAGCTATTATCTTATCTGATACCTAGGTATGTGATAACTGTAAATAACAAATGTTTCTAGTAAATAAGTTATCAATAATGATAAATGAATAATATCATACCTTACTTTTAGCCTTTATGTATTTATGTACAGTGTTTATAATGTTTTTTCATCCATATATATAGGTATTGTTAATTATTGTAATATAATGAAATAAGAAATTACGTATGACAACAAATTACAAAATAAACAGAAAGTACGCGCCGCGAAAGAAGTTCCATAAGGCCAAGAAAAAAACGTCAATGGACAATGACGGCCTATGTCATAGGTGTCACCTAAGGGTGTCACTTTCATTTTATAATTTATTTTGATTTCATCTCATCACAGAATACTTAAATAATAGTAGCAAACGGCGGCAACTGTTTGTTTCACAGTTTGTTTACTCCAAGAAGCATATCTAATACACTGGAGATTTCGGTATGAACATTAACGTGTAACAAGAAAATATTGCCCAGTTGTTGTTTTTTATTACTTTCACACCTAACTTGGTATTGCCACTGTTAATACGAAGTTTTCCCAAGGCTACTATGTATGCTGTAATATTCTGTGCAAAAGGTTAGTTTTTGTACATGAGTTTGTTGATAAATTGCCAACAACGTCATTCAGAAGCATTGTTGGATGAGACAATTATTATTTATGCTAAATAAAATAAGTATCTGAACCAATTATTAAAAAGCGATACTCCCTGATTATGGGTAGTCACCATAATAGAATTGTAGCAACTCTCACTTTGTCAATATGGCATGTGTGTCAAAAAAATTGCGTCGCTTCGAATATTTAAGTTAATATTGTTGCTTATTTAATAAATATTTTCCGAATATAAAGAATGCATTGTATTGTGCAAAATTGCAGAAGTGTTTGGACACCAAATTCTGGCATAGAATTTCACAGGCAAATGTATATTTACGTTATTTACAATATTACTCAATACTCCTGCATTTACCTGTTTAGAATCATTACAATGGCAAAAATTGTAAAATTTTGCATCATTCTAGTAAGCAGTCATGTTAAATTTGTTATTTTCCTAATACTTTATCATTTTTCAACAAGTTTTCAATAAACAAATTTAACAAGTAAGGTAACCATGATGACGAGTTTTTATGGATAGCGAAGAGAATATATTGTAATAACAATATTATGATGAAATTTAGAACACCATTTTCAAGATTGTTACTAGTAATGAAACAACACACGACATCGGTATTGCACTCACGTGTAGTTAGTGTTAGAGAGTTATAAGATTGTTCGTTTTTACATTGAAATTTATACTTTTTTAACTTACCTCATATTTTTTTGTTTTACGTATTTCAGCTTTCCAAAAAGTAAAATAAAAAGAAATATATGTGCCCATCAAGGGTAAAATTACTGAGGATTACGACCCAGAAAAAAATACCTTTTGAAAAATAAACTTTGTAAAGTTAGCTGAAATTTGTGCAAGGCTGCTATAAACAGTTTTTCTTTGATGATTTTGGCTTGAAATTGACCCGTCGAAGCAACGCGTTTAAAAAGAAGATCTGAGTAGCTTACAATTTGGTAAACAGCATCTGATGCAAACCACAACTTTCCTCTATTTACAAAGGATGTTAATGCTATATATAAATTGGTTCATATCCAAGCTTTGTAGCCAAAAGTTATTTAAAACTATCATTCTATACCAATTAAAATTGTATGTACCTATAAAGTATGACCAGTAATATTATAATATAAATACCGTTAAAAATATATGTCGTTATTATTTATAGACCATGATTTTTAGTTTTTTCTATTTAGAAAAATCCTGAATATACAAACCAGCGTGGTCACTCCACAGAAAGAGACAAAAAACAACACTGACGTCATTCAAGGTCATATTTTCTTGTTACAAGTTAATGGTCATAGTGCAATCACCAGTGTATTAGATATAAGCTTCTTGGAGTAAACTAAGAAGCTTATATCTAATACACTGGAGATTGCACTATGACCATTAACTTGTAACAAGAAAATATGACCTTGAATGACGTCAGTGTTGTTTTTTGTCTCTTTCTGTGGAGTGACCTAACTTGCCAAGTTAGGTGTGAAAGGGATAAAAAAACATACAGGCGTCATTCAAGGTCATATTTTCTTGTTACAAGTTAATGTTCATACTGAAATCTCCAGTGTATTAGATATAAGCTTCTTGGTTTACTCAGATTCAAGCTCAGATTAATAATTTGTTTGAATTAAATTATGACGTCACAAAACGGCGCAGAATCATTCCTAAACATTTCCTAAATAATCTTGGGTACCTGTTTGAAGACCGGCTTTTCAAACGTAATCCAATTGAAGACGAATGCATAACACTCGTATAACTACGATTGTTTATAATTTGAAAACCCATAGGTACATTCATACTTAATCTAACTCGAGATTTCAAACTGTTGAAAATTTGTAATCCATAAAAATTAAAATGTGCTTACATAGTAAAGAATTATTTTTCGTTAGAATATATCGCAGTTATTTAACTACCGACATTAATTTTGCAAAACGTCGCATCCCATGCAGATTGCAACTTGCAAGTCCACGAAACTCTGCTGAGCGGGACTCCTATTTCTTTGCAGTTTTGTAATAAATCGAATATAATCTAACCAATCAAGGTTCCAAGTCGATAGAATATTTTGGATAATGCACAGAAAAATAATACCTACTTTATCATACTGTAAGTAAAATTAGATAAATAGTTACATACCTACTTTATAAAACACGATGATACCTAATTATTTCTTAATTTTCTAAGATTTGTACTTGGAATAGCGGTAAGAAGCTATTAATAATTTAAAAAATTATCCAGACCTTTTTTTTGTTCTTTGTATTTTAACCGAAGGTCCGAAGCGTATTGTGAAGAAATGGAGAAAATAAAATTGCAGCGTAACGACACACTTATTTATTTTGCAAATTTCAACAAGAAAATCAATGCTTAATTATGGCTAGCTATCTTAAATATAGGCTCATCCCCTCCGCGTGGCTGGCTGGTAGGCATGGCGGCTGGCTGGAGGGGAGGTCAACATGGCGGCTTGGCTTTTCGGGGGTGACAGGCGACGTCACGTCCGTTACACTCGGCCATCCTGAAACAGTTGTTCCCACGGGAACAACAACAATAATTAGCTCTCTAATAAATCAATAAGATCTTCGGTTTCCATTTGCTCATCTGAACTACTAGCACTATCAGAAACCGTAACAATACTTTTATAGGGCCTCAACGAATCTGCAGCTACTAACCCACTAAAACTCTTATACCCACGTAAACCCTTTACACTTCTAATTTGGTACCTATCATTGCCCAATACTTTCGTTACGACATAAGGACCGGAATACAAGTCGTCAAGTTTAGTGTTAACTTTAGATGCTGTACAAGTGGGCGCTTGACGCCATAGCACAAAATCACCTTTCTTATATATGTGAGCGGATTTTCGTTTCCTATCAAAGTTACGTTTCATTCTAGCGCTCGCTTTTAGTATCCTATCTGTTGCTTTCTTACGACGCGTCTCTATTGGTTCAGAAACACGCCCAGGTACCGAAACGTCACACACTGATCTACCCGCCCGAGCGAACATCATATCATAAGGCTTATAACCGGTTGTGTTATTAACTGTGTTGTTAATTCCCCAAATTATATCGGGCAAAGAATTAACCCAGTTAATAGAGGCTTCGCTGGGGTCTGTGGCGCGTAATGCATCTAATATTGTCCTATTTGTACGTTCTACCTGACCGTTAGCGCGTGGACAAGCAATAGCATTGAGAGTATGTCTAAATTGTTTATCGTTCGAAAATTTCTTAAAGTTCCTACTTGTGAACGCTTTTCCGTGATCGGTGACTATGTGATCAGGGAAGGAAAATAAGCTAAATATTTTTCGCAGAACTCGTATAGTTTCGATCGAGTTGACTGTACGCGTAGGCTCAGCTATTTCGAACTTAGAAAAACCGTCTGTCATAACGAGCATATATTGATATCCCTTCTTTGTCCTAGTGAAAGGGCCTATGTGATCAATATGAACCATCCTCATAGGTTCTGAGGGCTTAGGAATTGGATGGAGTTTACCTTCTATTCTGCCGTAACCGCCTTTGCCGTATGCACAATGAAGACATGCATTCACATATTTTTTGATAAATCGCGACATTTTAGGAAACCAAAATTCATTTTTAATTAATTCGGTAGCGCGATTTAATCCTACATGACCGATGTCATCATGATGCATTTGCATTATCTTCCACCTAGCTGAATTCGGAACCACTAGCCTATTGCCGTTCAAAGTTTTACGATAAAGCCTATTATCGATAATTTCGTAATTATTTTTTATTTCTGCTCCACCGGTATTATTTTTTAATTGACTAACGATCGCGCTCAACTTATCATCCTGACATTGCACCGTATAAAACCAATCCGCTACTTCTAGACGATTCACGTTCATAGTATCTACCGGATGTCTACTTAACGCATCTACATGTTTCATTCGTTCCCCCGGTCTATATTCTACGCTTATATCGTAATCTTGTATAGAAAGCCACCACCTTGCGATACGTGGTATAATGTCGCGTTTAGTAAGCGTAGCGCGGACTGCTGTACAATCAGTAACAATCTTAACCTTTTTTCCTACTACATATACGCGAAAACGACGCAAGGATTCTACAACGGCAAGAGTTTCAAGTTCATAACTATGATACATGCTTTCCCCTTTACTTGTCACCCTACTAAAATATAAAACGGGTCGCAACGTACCATCAATCTGTTTTTGTAGAAGTATACCGGCTATTCCTAATTTACACGCGTCAGTATGTATTTCCGTAGAAAGCACAGGATCGTACAAAGCTAACACAGGCTCGGAACACAAACACTTTTTTAATTGTTCGAAACTATTGTTTTGATCACTACTCCATATCCACGAAGCTTTCTTTTTAGTTAAATCGGTTAAAGGGCGGGCAATGACAGCAAAATTGTAAATAAACTTACGAAAATAACTACACAACCCATCGAGATAGTATGTACTACGTACTAGAGAGGTGATCGCTACTACACTCTCTTTAACACGAGCTAGAGGCAAGAATCACAAGTCTCTTCAGTCTGTGCCGGACTGTGCCCCCCGCTTGCCGCGTCAACACGTGTTATTGCTCTGTTCAAAATGCCTTCGTGTGTGCTAAGATATTGTTTTAACAGTTCCTATAATACAAATAAAGCCCGAGGAGTGACTTTTCACCAGTAAGTTTCCTTACTATGAGTAAGTCATGCATTTTACTAATATTGTTATCATTTTGCGAAAAATTACCACGCGTTCTGCGTTTCGCGCCATTTTTCATAGACTAACAGCACAGACGTGACATTATCGATGAGTCTGTTAAAAAAATGTAACTGGATTTTTTAACTATGAATATAGAATATATACTAGGAAAGATTACCGTGGTGTAGTACCTAAATATTTATACTTTTACCCGACTACGCAAAGTAAAACGGTAGGTTATATTAAGTAATATTTATTTATTTACCTATTTTTATTTATTAAAAAAAGGTTCATCAACAGTTGTTCCAATAGGATTTATAAATTATTATGCACAACAATTACAAATAAACACAACATTCACAGAAACTAATACAGTAAAAGTTCCTTAATCGCGCTTCCTTTATTCGCGTTTTCACTATTCGCGGATTAAAAAAATGCGACCCAATTTCTATATTCGCGACTAAAAATTTTTTTTATTCGCGGATTTAATAAGTACATACATAATAATAAAATTATTCCAATAGGTATCTTACCCAATATCCTTGTCAAATGGACTAATAAGAAAGTAAAATAGATCTTATTACAAGTTTGCCTAAAGTACATAATATTATGTTCTTAAATGATATCGCCGAGGCCTTTGACACAAGCCGCCTTTGTCGCAAGCCGCCTCTGCAGCGATTGATGTTTTTGAGAATGTAAATAAACAGAATGGAAGCAACCTTATAACTCAATAAATAAAGTATATTTTTAAATGTAGTTCCGTTTATAGTAAAAGCCGCTTTGCGTATTTATTGTTTCGTCTTTCACATTCGTTACAAAAATTGTGATCGAGTAAGGGGGGTTCGTGTGATCGTGTGAGGTGTTTTTTTTTAAATTTTCTGCAACTCCCTCCCCCCCCTGGTGAGATGTCGTGAGATTTTATTCAACCCCCTCCCCCATCCCCGAATCTCACGTGAGATTTTTCAAAATGTGAGTTTCTTATACGTAAACGCCATCAACATTGAATCATCGTATCCATTTAATTAGGGCTATTATAAACCAATTTCGATTACATCATGAAGCAAAATCTGATAAAACTATTGATTACTACACAAAACGACAAAAGTTTACTAAATTGATATTATTTAAAGGAAATTAAAATACATAGTTTAATATAAAATCCTCTTTTTATTAATTCCCTAGTATCAGTACCACCAGATAGTACCGAGTAAACAGATTGCACAATGTGTCGCATCTGCACGCATTGCTTAATCTTTGAACTTGAAGCCACGCCCCGCTCGTTCCACACGTACCCCACCACATCGGCCGCGCGCAATGTTTTTGTTTGGAATAACCCCTCTAGTAGTACATATATCTCGATGACACAACCCGATAAATTGACGCACACTATGAACATTGGTCGGTGTTGGAAAACGAGACACCGCTAATAACTTTGAATCGCCCGGTTGAATACCCTTAGCCGATATTTTATGACCTAAATACGTTATTTCATTTTGCAAGAACGAACACTTACTCATGTTTAATTTTAAATTTTCTACTTCAAGTTTGACAAGTACCGCTTGCAAAATGTCTAAGCCTGACATAACGTCATTCGAGGGTAAGAGTAAATCGTCTAGAAATGCCAAAATTTCACGTTTACCATGTTTGTTTTTTACATTATTATTTTCAGTTCTACCTACAGATTCAACTATTTTATTTATCAACCGCATAAAAACAGATGGCGCGTTCACTAAACCGAATGGAATACGAGTGTACTCGAAATGACCCTGAGGTGTTATGAATGCAGTTTTGTGTGTATCTTCATTACTAACACGTAATTGATGATAGCCTTGAGCCATATCTAAACTCGTAAAATATTTGTGGCCCGCTAATTTCGAAACCTGATCGTCTATGTTTGGCAATGGAAATCTATCTTTTACGGTAATAGCATTTAAGGCACGGTAATCAACACACATCCTACTGTCACCGTTTTTCTTTTTGACTAAAATGACCGGAGATGCATAACTAGATTCGGACTCTTTGATAATGCCGGCATCTAATAATTCACTTACTTTAGACTGAACTACTGCTTGTTCGCTATGCGATAATCGATAAGGCTGGCGGTAAATAGGCTGATCACTAGTAAGCTTTATTTTCATTTGTACTAAATCTGTGCACCCTAGATCTTTTGTACCATTAGCAAAACAATGTTTATATTGTACTAATAAACTGATAAGATCTAAACGTTGCTTATTATTTAACGGACCTATTTTTATGTCGTTTAATTTTACACCACCTATACATAAGTCAGTAGTTGAGAGTTGACCTATATTATTAGAATTATGATTGGCAAATCTATGGCAAGCAGTAAGGGCAATTACCTGGCTATCTGGCTGTAGAGGAGACTCCTGGCAGCTTTCAGCCCTGGTTAGGACCTCTCCCGGCGGCCACACGATAGCCTCGCAGCCCATGTTGATGACTTTGATGTACCCGTCTTCACCAGTGAGCAGGGTGGATGGAAGAGAGTAGGCCACTCCCTGCAGCTCATGATGCCGAGGCGGTGTAACCACATCGTTGCCGACCTTATTTCCGAGAACCCGCACTTGAATGATGGAAGAGCCAGGTGGAAGTCTCTCTTCGTTGACTGTGACGACTTTAAAGCGATCATGGTCTTCGATAGCCTCAATATCGCAAATGGGATTGGGATCTTGAGTACGATTAAATTTGACTAGGCCTTTGCTAACTGTCAATGTTTACTAACTGTCAACCTTCGCTGTTGATGACAGGCTGACCGATTAAAAGATTAACATCGGCCATTTTGATGCTAGACAAGTAGGCGTGGCATTTCATGGTTATACCGTCAATTTCTAATTGAAATTCGACTTCTCCACGACTCGTTGAGAGTCCACCGGAGAATCCTTTTAAAATGACACTCGTCGGTTTGACATCCAATGACAATGCGTTCGATACTTGATCGTTTAAAACGTTGACTTGACTGCCGGTATCAATGTATGCTTTCACGTGGATGCCATTGACTTTAACGACCTTTTTGTATATTTCATTATAAGGGCGTAGTACATTTACTTCTTTTATGTTGTCGGTTGAGATAGATCTTCTATTTTCCGTGGCAATTGTAGAACAACGTGAAGCAATGTGTCCCTTATTTCCACATTTATAACATGTACGTGTGTCAGATAGGGAGCAATCACGCAGTAAATGACCAGTTTTCTTGCATCTCGGACACGGGTCTGTTTCGACATTGGGTGGCATTGACTTTTTATCCAGGTGAGATGGCCTACTCACCAAATTTTTATGAAACCTTGTGTCGATAGGTAAAGTACGGTAGTCGTCAAGTGCACATAAAAATCCTTCGTAAAGCTCTCCTGGCGTGTGGCATTGGAAGGCTCGAGCGTTAGGTTGTAGCGATAGTGGCAGACCACGAATGATACAGGAAACGCTGGCGCTATCGGATAACTTGCATCGGAAGCACATGGCGATTTTATCTTGATAGTATTTTGTCATCGTCTCTGTAGGTTGCTTCTTCCTTTGTAGTAATTCTTCAAGCATATTTCCATAATCGCGATATCGAGGAAATGCTCGCAATAGCATATCCTTCCATTGTTCCCACGTGTAATCGTAGTTCTCTAGACGATTATACCACTTCTTTGCTTGACCTCGCAGCTTATCTTGTAGGTAAAATGATTTAGTTGTATCGTCCCATCCATTTACTTCCCCAATTTGGTCAATTTTACGAATCCATGCTTGTACCGTGCATTCCTCACTATCAGGGTCAAATTCCGGGATTAAAGATGCAGCACGATGGACTTTTGACTTATTTGGAGCTTGGGGGTCATCTTCCAGGTTGCGTAAAGCCTTTACTACTTCTTTTTCCAGCAGATTCTTGAGCAGCTTCCGTGCAGGCGGTGAAGAAGTACCCTCATCTTCCTCCGACATTGAGTCGTCAGGAGGTCGATAAACTTGTGGCCGATGTCGTTTCATACCACTTCTGATTTGTGAAGAAATGGAGAAAATAAAATTGCAGCGTAACGGCACACTTATTTATTTTGCAAATTTCAACAAGAAAATCAATGCTTAATTATGGCTAGCTATCATATATATAGGCTCATCCCCTCCGCGTGGCTGGCTGGTAGGCATGGCGGCTGGCTGGAGGGGAGGTCAACATGGCGGCTTGGCTTGACGGGGGTGACAGGCGACGTCACGTCCGTTACAGTATATTTTGTAATCCAACCAACATAAGATTTCCTAAAATTCATTTACAACATTAGGGACTCGAACTCACTAAAATCTTACTCAGACTGCACCCTGTTCTTTTATTGCATTGGTCGCTAAGGTCAATTTAAATATTATGAGAAAGCGAGGGATAATTTGGCGCTTCGCGGACCGTTTTGTAGCATCGTTTCTTTTCTAGTTACAAGTAAATACCTTTTGACTGTGTATTAGGTAGTATAATAATAACAATACTCATAACACAGTTGACAGATATATACGATAAGACTCGTAATATATAACAAAATGACCATAGACATATTTTAAGTGTAAATTTATTATTTTATATTCTTCTCATTTTTAAAAACTTAAAAGAAGTGATAGCATTTGTCAAATTTAACGCCATTATTCAAAATTTCAGTCTAATATACATAAAAAATCCTTAAAATAAATAGATTTAAAATACATGTATAGATAATATACCTATTCAACAATAATCATAATTTAACATAATTCATAAAATTAATGGACACAACAATATAACACCAAGATATGGTTTTTTCAAGAAAAATAATAAACTTAAGAATTTACTGTAGGTATTACAGTTTATGTTGTCCTCCAAGAGGACCATCTAAACCTTGTGGATGTGGATGTCCCTGTGCGACCCCAGGAGCAGGGCCAAAAATAACTCCCAATCCATGCTGCCGCCCCACAAGGATTCCTGCCAATCCATGCGTACCTCGCTTTCATAATGAAAAAGACTCCTGGAAGAAATACAGATTCCTCACGTTCTTTGTAGGATTTCCGCTTATTATTATTCAAGGAATTATATGTGCCAATCACCATGTTCCAGAGAAAGGCGAATGCAGAGACTATGAATACATGCGTCTACGCTTTAAAAAATTCCCTTGGAGAGATGGTGTCAAGACACTTTTTCACAATGATCGTGTGAATCATTTACCAGGCGAATGTACCCCTCCCCCATTGGATTGTGACTAGAAACGAATAAAACATTTTTTCATATTACGTTGTTTATTTTCAGAAGTTTATAAGTACTATAATATTTCTTTAAAGTTACCGCTCATCAGCTATTGATAGTCTCTAAAAGATATGCGCACGCATATAATCGGAAAAGGGCGGGCGTCGGCGCGCTAGGGCGGGTTTAGAAAGAAGGAATACTGCTGAACGGCGATCAATACTCCCGCTGACGTCAGTATAGCGTTGGCCGCTATTGGCCCTCCCGGCATTATTAAATAAACCTTCTGACAGAGTAGCGCGTGTTGTTGCGCCGCGGGCACAGCACCGCAGCACGCGGCGGGCCCGCGTACCGCTCGCGGCCGCCGCCGCACGCCATGGCCGACATGCCAGACCTATCGCACCTTACGCCCGAGGAGCGCGCCATCATCGAGGGCGTTATTATGCGGCAAAGACAAGAGGAACAACGCGAACATGAGATAATGAGGTGTGCACCAGTTGTCCATTGTCAACTCATCTATGTTTTAACTCAACTTTACCAATGAGGGAGGGACTAAATTCATTAACATATGTTACTTACTTTGGATAATCATGTGTAAGATATGATTTGATTCAGCGTTATCCGATTCGACAACATTTTCATGTTTTAATAGACACATCTGTACCTATATCAGTTAAATGTATAGGTGTAGCTACAGCTACATTTTTATCGGGCTCAGACTACATGAACAGCGATAAACGATTATCGATTAAACTTGTATACGTAGTATATTATTATTAGTCTGTGATTAAACGTAACCAGTTTAATATTATAAAGTGATTTTATACTTTTAATCTTCTTTTAATAGACTCCAACATTAAACATAATAATATCTCACTAGTCAAATTCCGTCCAATTACTATACATCTATTTATATTAAAATGACGCAGCACTGCATCAGTGTGCAATAAATTAAATTAAGTAAATCTTTTTTTCTTTTTTAAACCGACATAGTGCCATCATGTATCTTTTGGAACTGAAATTATTTATTCTTTTTATTATTTATTATTTATTATTTATTCCATATCCACATATGGGCGTTATGACGGAAATTATTGGTACAGTAGAAAATATTTATATACACGCTATTTAGAATGTAACAATGGGAATCTTCATAATGAATAAAATATTTAAACCAAAATTAGGAGTTTCTGCTGTCAGTAGCTGGGAGTAGATCTCAAGATCTGATTCTGACCTACTTACTTATTTTATGCGGTAACATAGTATTGAAATGCGCACACAAGTAATTTTTCAACAACTATGAGACACAGAGAGATGCAAACGGGATTGGATTAGATGCCTTCTTTTTCAGCTTCCTACAAGATTTATCGTCTTTTTGAATCCTCCGTGAAAAATCTGTGGTTTTTGTCGGTAACTATTTATTTATTTATTTTTTATTTATTTATTTATTTGATTTATTTCAGATATTTGCAATATCCATATAATTGTTAGTATCTTGTTACCTTAAAAACTATTAGTATTAAAATTACACAATTAATTATCAACAATACTATTAAATTATTATTATTATTAAATCTATTTTAAATCATAATGTGCTTGAGACATGGATTTTATTCCAATGTCTCAAGACATTGCTTTCCCATCTGTCCACGAAGAGAGATAGGATGCTGCTGGACGATTGCCGGACACGGCGCATCATGGATGCTGCTCTTTTCCGCATGATCGCGAAAAATAACTATGCAACTATGCAAAAAATAAGAAAATTATAAAATATGTACTCAACTAAGCTAAATTTAATAAAAAAATTCTTACGCACGAATTACCAAGATGATTTTTATCCATAATATTAAAACAATAACTACTTGACCTCTGAAAATATTTAAGATCTATCATTGAATCTTTGCATTTTGTTTTTACTTTGCTTACCTACGTAAAGTTTGATTCGGATTAATTTTTAAGGGTTTGGTCTAGTAGTGCAAACAAATGCATCCTGTCATCCTATATGTAAATAATACAAATGTACTAAGGGAAAGTTGCTCCACTTAATTTTTAAAAATTAAATCATTCGTATGCATAATTTAATATTCGTAATAAGTACCAAAAATGACAATTTGAAACAATTTTCGTGAAAATTACACCGGGTGATTTTTTTTATCAGTACACAAAATTTGCGAATACGTTCTATTGATATCTTCAACTTCATGTTTATATATAACTGATCAACTTTTACAAAGAAATTTGGACGAAATATAAAAAACAAAATAAGCTTTCCATACAAAATGCATAACTCTATACATTTTTTTCGACCTAAGTTTCTTAGTGAAAGTTGTTCAGTTTCACTAATAAATCGGATAAACAAATTTTGTATATAATAAAAAAATGTAATGTTTGTGTAAAAAATTATAAAATAGAAAAATACGCAAATGAAAACAAAAGATATTTATTTCTGACTAGCTTCCGCCCGCGACTCCGTCCGCACGGATGTCGGTCTTCGCGTGGATGGTTTATTTCTCCATTTTGAACTGGGAAGACGTTTCTCACTAAATTAATATTAGACGATCACTCTCGCTCGCCACACTGGACACGTCCGCTCGCATCAAAATTCATAAATTATATGTATCGCGCGGAACGCCGTCCTTATATAGGAGTCGAGGAGGCGTGGTGTCGTGCGGCCCGCGTGTGCCGCAAACGGTTCAAGCCAAATCCGACTTTTGGCGCTACAGGTTACATCGCTGAATCCACTGCGGGTAACGCAACGTGTGTTCGCGGTTCTACAGAACAACGTCTATGGATAAAGCTGAAAAATTAAGATTTATTTTTTTTTCTCCGTATTTTTCCAGGATAAAAAGTATTCCATTTTATGCCCAGGATAATAAGGTATAATTATACCAAGTTTCATCGAAATCGAACCATTAGTTTTCACGTGATGCCTTCACATACAGACAGACAGACAAAAATTTTTTTAATCACATATTTGGGTTTGGTATCGATCCAGTAACACCCCCTGCTATTTATTTTTTAAATATTTTCAAAGTACAGAATTGACCCTTCTACAGATTTATTATATGTATAATATATAGTTTTATATTGATAAACCTAATAAATCTTTTGCTAGCATTCTGATGCTTTATCGGTTGCACTGGATTTTTCTCTTTTTTTTTCAATCGCTTGAATGATATAGGATGGGTCCTTGATGGGCATCGAATGCTGAAGTCTCGAATCAATCAATTCTGACAGTAGTCAATTTATATAAAATCTTGATAATGGTCCATCATTTTATTTTGCCTCAACGTTACATACTTTTTTATATATTCTATTTTTAACGAATGATTCACTCCAGTCCAAACAGCAAATAAGCAGACTTCTGCTTCTGCAACGTTTAGTTGTTCCTGAATTTGGAAAAAATAGTCATGATTCTTATCTATAACAAAAGTGTTATTTTTTTGCATTGTATTTCAAATATTTATTTTTTTTTTTTATTTTTAACCGCATCTTCCGCATTCATGTCTTTTGCCGGAATTAGACATTTAACTCAACTAGTCCCATTTTCTCTTCTTGATATGGGAGTGTATAAAGTAAATTTTTTTGATATTTCTCGTTATACTTTTAAAAAGTTATTATTGTCATTTTGCTCATTATGTAAAGTAATATCGATATCAGTTTTAAGTTTTTTGATACCTGCAATAATAACGTCATAATCGCCTGCACATACTTAACGATTACACCCTGTATACAATCCACCATCCACATTCATAATGTTTTCCTGTCCTCCTCTCCTTTACGCTGTTCACCGATACATTTTAAATGAGTAAATCTGCTACCACTGAAGGATGTTTCATTGTGATCAGCAAATTTTCACCACTGTTGTCGATTATTTGTTTTTCATTTTTAATCAGCAATTGGGAATCATCAGTTTTGTTTTTTGCAGATTGGTGATGTACCCTAACAATACGTCGAAAAGGGAAAGCATCAACGAATTATCGTTTTCGTCCTCTTTTTTTATTCTGTGCGTCTCTGTTACTTGTGTTTGTTTAGTTCTCAACACCCATTGAATTTTCTATGTTATTGCGATCTTCCATTACATCTGAGTTTTGATGTTGTGATGATAATCCATTCGTTTTAATATTGGTACTTAGAGTTGGTGGACTAAACTAGAAATGGTGGACTAAATTTGTCAGCGCATCTGTAAGATCAAAATATAAAACCAACATCCTGTGTTACAAAATTAATAATCAAACAACATGCCGCTACGTTTAAAATGACTAGAAGAAAAAATTAAAACACCTCGACAAATTTGGAATTTTGGAGTAAACAAATCATTTTCCCCGTATGTCCCAAGTTCAAGTTCTCAATACAATTTTATATATTTCGTATTTCTCAAACGAAAAATAAACATTTTTGGAATTTCAAAAAAAATTATATCATTAGAAAATTTATGAGCTTACTTTAGTTTTAAAGAAACATACATCCCTTTACTGAAACCCCGTAAAATAAAGAAATTGTTCCAACCTTTGTAATCTATTTGGTTTCATTACACTTTATGTTCGAAGATAATTTTTTTCCTAGTAGTTACACGCATATTTTTTTCGTTTATTTTCCATATCGAAATCAAATGTTTAAAAATACGAATATTTGCACAAAACTAAGATAAAAATATCAATTAACAAAAATATTAAATTTAATGAAGTAGAGCAACTTTCACTTCGGTATGAAGGAAAATCGAGCGTAGAGCACACGTCAGAACGCTCCGGCCCAAGGAGCGCGACTAAAGAAATTCGCTAGGATTTTTCATAATTATTTTAAATATTTTTTAAATATTTAAAGAATTATCAAAATTAAAAAAAAAAAAAATTTTAAAGGATTAATACTCATTGGTCTTCAACCAACTCGAATAAATTAATGGAAAAAACAACTTTTAGCAGTATTTATCAATAGTTTTTTGTAAGGCAAAAAATGGGAAATTTGATGAATTTATAACGTCCTAATTAGGAAAATCATAAGTTTTTCGGCAATTGTATTCAGCAGATTTGAATAACGACTATATAATGATATTTATGCGCTGATCAAATTGTGTAAATTGTAATTGGTTGCAACGTAGTGAGTGCACAAACTTAGCTCGAAATGTCTTTGGGGGAAAGAGACTTATCTTGAAGGCCTGATTAAGGTAACATAAAGTAACTTTATAAATGTGAAAAAATTCACGCGCATTGCGTATATAACACTTATTGATAAACAAGAAAAAAAAATTCAGTTTATCATTTCAATAGCCGGGAAAAAATTGTCAAATAACTTGTTGAAAACGCAATTTTGCTAGACTGCAGCCTTAATATCTATTTTTTTTAATTAAATTCATTCTTTGGGAAGGTGACTGCGCAACTTAGTTAAAAGTCAGTATTTGTTACAATAATTGAAGTGACGACTATAAATTCCTATAATTAATATAATTATTACCTACAACGATTACATATAAATTCATCTTTCTAAAATGATAATAATTTAATTGTCAATGCAAATCAATATAGTAAAAGGTAGTTTGGTACTTTGTTACTCAATTATAAATAGTTATTAATATTTTAAAGTCCCTTATGTGTTGAGTTGGATTTAATTGATTTTTATTTGATAAGAACGTCGTTTATTATATGCATTTCAGAAAATTACAAGTAAAGAAGATCAAAAGTAAAAATAGGTTTATCAACAAAACTTGTATTTGAATGTGAAGCGAAATTAAAAATCAAGCCGCCTTTAAGATATGACAAAATTATAATCAATAATATAAAAAAAGGTTAATGTGTCTGATAAAATGAAAATGGTGTACAGGTAAATTATCTTGGAGAAATTTTTGCGTTTGTAGTAGTGTATGGTCAGCAAATAAAAAAAAAACAACATTTTATTTTTAGTTTTTATTATATATATATATATATATATATATATATATATATATATATATATATATATATATATATATAATAAAAACTAAAAATAAAATGTTGTTTTTTATATATATATATATATATATATATATATGTATATATATATATATATTTGGGATTTTAAATTAAACTATATGTGTTTCTCCTCTGAAAAAGATGAGACTTTATTTTAATATTTGCACATTTAACATACGTATAACTTTTACATTAACAATGTTACTAAAATGAAAAATTTACTAACCTGAAAAAGAAACGACATTTAAAGTTTAATTTACTAACTTTAGTACACAATTTAAACAGTTCCAAGATTCTCTTTTTAATTTTAATTCAAAACTCAAAAATCAAACATTTATTTATTCAATTAGACTTCTTCTAGAAGCACTTTTGAAACGTCATTAGGTACATATTTTTAACATTTACCACCGATTCGGAAAGCAGTATCTACGGAGAAGAACCGGCAAGAAACTCCATAGTTGCTCTTTTTAATCATGTCAGTTTTAATTTTACAAAACATATATGTAACATCATATTATATTATAGTAATATGCCAAAGAACTGTCCTGTGGTTTTTACGCGACAACCCTCCATGGGTTTTTATCGTCCATATATTCCTTAATACTGTAATAGGCTCTCTGAACTAATTTTTTATATAAGTTTTAAATTTAGAACTACTAAACTCTTTAATATTATGAGGAATTCTGTTGTAAAAAGCGTATACCTTGGCCCATAAATGAATTTTTAACTTTAGCTCGCCGGAAAAATGGCATTTCATTTTATTCTAATAATTCATCAACCCCAGGCATATCACAATCATCCCCATCCTCGCTTTCATCAGATGAATTATTTAAATTAATTATAATTCGTTCTGATATTGCGTCTAAAGCTGCGTCTCTACCCTGATATTTGCTTTCCTCCTCAATAGCATGCAGACAAACTTTTCTCCATTCCTCTACAGTTATGGCGTTCATTTTTTCTTCAGCTAATGACATTATAACATTCATATTCATTGCGACATTCTTTTTTGCGACATATGTTTTCACTATCCCCCATATATTTTCTATAGGATTAAACTCCGGATGGTATGGTGGTAAACGCAGCACAGTATGACCGTGCTGTCGTAATAGTTCGTCTATCTTGTACTCTATAAATCTCGCCTTGTTTTGCAGAATCAGTTCATATAATTGAGGCTTAAGCAACGTGGATGAATGCTCAATGTTTCTAAATGTCAGCCAGTCAATCATTTGCTGTTTTCTAGAATTACTATTCGGTGCAGGATTTTGTATTGAGTTATGATATGGTGCGTTGTCAACAACAACAACACTATTTGGTTGTAAGTTGGGTATTAATTGAGTTTGAATCCACCTTGAATAGTTGTCATAATTCATATTGTCGTGGTAATCTCCACTTTTTTGGTTGGCTTTAAACATAAGCAATGCATTTGGTATAAAGCCATCCATTCCACCAGCATGAACAATGATTAAGCGGTTGCCTTTCGATATATGTTGCTTGAAACCTGAAGTGCTTCCATCTGACCAAGATTTTGAGAGGGTATGTGATGTATTTATATAAGTTTCGTCGGTGTAAACAATTGGTCGGCGTTGTTCACGATATTCAGCAATTTTCATCAAATAATTAATTCGCAAGTATCTAATTTCGTGTTTTTCCATAAGAAGTTTCCGGTTATCTTCTGTTTGCTTCCAATTAAAACCTAATGACATGACGTGTTTTCGTAACGTGCTGACACAACCTTTATAATCGATATCTTCTTTCAATTTTGCGTGCAAAGTTTTCAAAGTGGGAACTTCTTTATTTGTGATGTGGAAGTCATGAATTGTTCTTCTGATAACTTGCTGATCAAAGTTATCGATTACTATTGTAGGTTTACGATTCGGTTTCTTTTTAGGAGATTTAAATGTTACTTCCTGATCTGAAGGACAACATTTGCTTTCTGATACTACCTTTCTGACGGATGCTATTGAAATTCCTGTTGATTTAGCAACTAATTGAGTGGGGGTCATAATACTGCTCGGGTTGTTATTACACTCATTTTCGAAATATTTGTACAAACAGTACAAAACTTCTTTAGTTTGAGAAGTCAAAGGCTTGCCTCGACCATGTTTTGACACTGGAGCCATTTTGAATTAACATGTAGAGAACTGTAGAGGGGTTGTAAACTCAAAGACGATTCGGATTGTAATGATTTTATTTGCACACAGTTCCCGTATTTATACAAAAAATCGACCAAAAACAAAACCAATCAGAATTATAATTTTGAAATTGAAATTTGAGAATGCGCTCTGATTAAGAAAAAGAATGCGCCGGCTTGTACACAATATGATAATATATATATACTCTATGCATGTCTCCCATAAACAATATAAAGTTACAACACTTACACACAAATTAAACCCTTCAACAAATATTATAACAATAATAACAAATAATAACAACAATCAACAAATACAAAATTTAACAATTAAACTACGTAATAATTATAATTTTTGAATTAAATGTGTGCTTTATGTTCTAACGGTACCAAACGACTGCACGTGGCACCTGCGGACAGCGTAAACTGGTTTATTCTGGTTTTGTGCGTGTTTCCACTTTCCACTATCAAGTGACGATTTATTTATTTGTTTTGTTTCGTAATTATTATGGTCAAATATTAATTATGAAACAAATTATTATGGACACGATATTTTATTGTTTCACGGTAGTCGCCTTGTCGTTTGCTCAAGTACGTGAAATTGAATGATATATTTTTTTTTATAAAGTCAAAACCATTTTCTTTCAAATAAAAACTTGTTTTTATTGAAAACAAAAGTGTTGCTAGGAATAAGTATAAAATTAAATAGTAATGTTAGGATATCGAAACATTTTTGTATAGGCCAGAACGATATAGTGGAAACGCGCTCTAAGATCTGAGTAATATACACACCACTACATATGCAAAAATTTCTCCAAGCTAATTTACCTGTAGGTACGTAATTGATTTCATCGTGATTTTCGATAAAGTAAAAATTTATCAAGGTATATGAAAGATTACAGCAAATATTGGTCAAACGCCTGCTGACGCCTTAAGACCATGAAACAACTAGGAGGTCAGTGAATAGGATTGGACAAATGATTTATCAAATGTGTTATGGTGCATTGACACTTTCGTATTCGGTATTCGTTTGGGTATTCGCGTTGAAAACAGTATATATTCGAACACAGATATTATAATACTACACTAGTATTAGATACTAGAGTCTAGTAACTAGACAGATTCGGCGAAACATTCGTATACGAGTGTTGAAGCGAACCACTATCCATACATTTGTCTTCCCTATGATTACGTCCGGTCTGGTCTTAACACAAATACGCGAAAAACAAAGTGAATAGTGCACTTGCTATTATTTACATTCGTGTTCATAATTCGCCCCCGCTATTTGCATGAATGTGTAAATGCACCATTAAATATGGAATAAACGTTTCCCACTTACGCCAATGAAGACAATTTTTTTTCTATCAATCAAACCCGAGGGAATTGTGTAGATAGTCCTGATAATCATTTATTATGTAATTTTTTTTCCCTATTCAGACGGAAACAAGACGAAGTAGCCGTTTTGGAGCAAACGATTCGTACAAGGAATGAGATGCAACGTGCAGCTGGCGTTGAGTTGGCTGCTACATGCCACATTTGCTTAAAAACGAAGTTTGCGGACGGTGTCGGCCACTCCTGCCACTACTGTCGCGTTCGATGCTGCGCTCGCTGCGGGGGAAAAGTTACTTTGCGATCTAACAAGGTCTGGTTCAGTGCATGCATAGTTCAATGTTAACTATTATTTCAGAAGTGAATATTCGCTTCTGTCACATAAATTATTAAAATTAGTTGATAGGAATAATAGTATACTTATACACCTGGAATTGGATCTTCAACCTGGGACGGACAGCAAATAACAAAATACCTTTCCTTTTTTGGAAATATGTAGTAGGTAAACTGATAGTAGAGAAATCTTTGTTAGCAAGGCATGATATACATCATATTAATTTATTTCGTAAAAGCCTAGTTAGAACTGTGTCATTTATATGCACTTGTAAATAACATTTTAATAATTAATATTTTATACAAAGTCATAAACTCTACCTCTTGTATTACAATATCACCTTACAGGTAATTTGGGTCTGTATTCTCTGTCGTAAAAAGCAAGAGCTCTTATCGAAAACCGGGCAATGGATTCACAAAAGTGCCGGTCAAGATTCCATGCTTTGGAGAATGGAGTCGGATATGAGAAATTTACCACCACAGGTAGATGCAACATTAGATAAAAGACCTAAACTTGAAAGAGCGCACAGTGCGGCAGAAAAAGAGAACCAACCGTTACAGAGATCTGGAAGCGCCCTCCGACGTCAGTACAGCCAACAAGAGGCGAAATGTTATGGGGAATTGGAGGGACTGTCGAGAACACATCCACACCTCGTCCATCCGAGACAAAAGCCTTATGGAATAGACGATCTAGGCGCACCGCTGCCACAATCGCAGTTGTTGCCGCTGCCCCACGGAGCAGGCGTGCACCCGCCGCTGCCGCCTCGCTCCTTGTCCTCCGACGATGAAGTGCCAGAATGTGTTTCCGACGAAAACGACGAGTATCGCGATCGCGGTGAGTGAACCAACCCGCTTTCCATTCACCGTCCAAACCTCTCCGGATTGTCACGAATCCTTGCCAAGGGTTTTGTTCATCCTACACAACATTTCAATACATTTTACACTACAACTCAATTAGTAAACCATGCACAAAAACAATCAATACCAACTAAAATCACTCATAATCGTTCCTAACATTATGCAATTGTAAAGGTGTTCCGTGCGAGGTTTCCAATTTCAGTCAGTCCTTTCAGGCACGTTCAGGTAAAATATTATTTAATTTAAGTAAAAAGGCCACATTTTATTTACATAAATCAATCTAGACATTGAACTTAGCCGTAAAATAGTGTTAGGTATTTATATTAAATCATTTACTTATGAAATCGTAGGTTTTTTACAAATTAGTTGCATCATTATATTTTATTATATTAGTTGTTATTTACAGATATAGACAGCTGTTTAGATCAGTTTAATGTAAGAAAATGATTAGAATAACTAACTTGGACAAATAGTTGGAGATACGCGCTTCGATTCAAGTTAATAGTAATTTATTGTATGGCTACCAGTCTTTTTGTCAAAGTCTAGCGCACAGCGCGTACGCGCCCGGTCTAGCCTAGAAGCGAAGGAGGGACGGGAAGGGACATTTCTAATAAATACATAAACTAAGATTCCCTTTATGTATAATATTAGGTACAAAACTGATGTAATGAAAGTAACTTTGGCCAATTCGGAAGCTAGTCTTATTCACAAGAACGGACCCCGTCCCGCCCCTTCACCACTGGCTCGTCTCGCCCACCCAAGAACATTAGCTGGTTACGTCAATGCCCGAGCCATCTAATCATCACCCCATCTACTGTTTACATTGCAGGTAATAAAGATAGGAGCTGCCCTGGTGGCGCAAGAAAACAGCGCCAAGCAATATTAGACGAGAAAATGAATAAATTTTTATCGGTGAGAAGATTTCTATCGGAACAATAATTTTGTTGTAATTACTGCTGAACGTTAGATGTTTGATACACAAATATTTTCCTTAATCGTTTTCGTCGTCTGATATGTACGTCTTTGGTCTACCATCTGTGGTCGCTGTTGATTCTCTAATTACCCATACTTCTTCCATTTTCAAATGTCTGTTTAAATCGTTAATGTGGGTGAGGGCGCATTAAACATGGCATTACTACGTCTGTTGATTTGTATACTTCTCTAGAAATTATTTTAAAGCATATCTCAGTTTCCTGATATATTTAAAGTAACCAAAGTCTAATGCGCATTCATCTTAAAGTTGCTTAAATCAGATTATTTGTTGTCAAATTAAATAAGAAATGTCTATCATCGATTTACTTGTTGTTTCGTAGTATTGTAGTAAGTAATTAAAAAAAATGAAATGAATTCAAAGATCTGGTTTGAGCAAAAGCATGTTGGGAGCGAAAAGAAGAGTGTAACATATGGTGACATGTAAAATGTTAGTTTTGGTGGAAGTGTATATTCGTTATGTTCGTATGTTTTTGTATGACTGGGATGATTTGTCACACTTTCCTTTCGCTTATGCATCAACACTGCTTCGATTGCATTATATTATTTGACGCTCAAAGAAACGCCATTGCCTCGTTTGAATACAAAATTACATTTTCTCTTATTCTGCAATAGAATATAAATATGGCAAAACATTAAAAATAATCGGCTAACACTAAGCGATATTGGATCCGGGCGCGTACGGGCTCGCAAGACAAGGCGCAAGCCAAATTGGCGTGTAATCGCGATGCTATCCATATGATATCGTTCATAGGAGATCTAGAGGCGTGTGCTTCACTTCGAAACCCTCATCTTCGCTCCAACGTGGCTGCAAACAACTATTACAATTTAGCTAATCATTCGCCGGCCTCATACATACCCGAGGGGAGCGGAGTACTCGACACTGCCACAGTGCCTACCGGTGGACGTAGTTTTGACTCGGTCACAGATTGTCGGTGGCGCACGCGTGACGAAGGGGAGAGTTCGTACTTGCGTCCTTACGTGAGAGACGAAGCGCATACATCTGACCGGGCTGTATATAAAAGCGCCTATCTGTGGGAAGATTCTGTCGATAACAGAAGATTTACTGAAAGAAGAAAAAAAACTGTTAGATTCGATGGACACGAAGGGGCAGCGACGTTTCCCCGAGGAGGCCGGGACTCTTCAGTCGTCCCACACGATTGGGCCTCTTTGCGGTGGGAATCTGAAAGACAAACGAGTCAAGACTCAGCTACAAAAGATTCAGGCATCGACACGTCTAGCACTTTTACGTCCAGCGAAGATTCTAACAGGGGCGAGTGCCCTAAGGTACACTAAATGGCTACATTCTAGCTTGCTTTCACATAAAGTCTAAACAAAGTAAATACTTATCACAATTACGTTAATAGGAACAGCTTCCTAAATCTCATCCACTTTTCTAAACAAAATTACTGGAAACAATACGTTATCCATATTATAATTTCTTACATACATGAGTTCATGAAAATTGTTCAATAGCATTGTAAATATGAACGTACCTCTGTTTGGCTGTGGCATGTTTGCATTACTCGGCATGACTGTTAACTTAATTGTGCGTTGCATATATGCTAGTATTGCTGTTTTCTGTAGACAACCTTCGATACTTTTACATCGTCGTCCATTTGTTATATCTTCTTTGTTTTCTGCAATAGTTTCCGTTAAACTGGCAAGTGTCTACGGATGGCACTCGCATGGTCGGTCACATGGTGCTACGGAAGAGCATAGTGGAAGGAAGCTCGCACTCGTCTGCGGCTATTCTCGGCTTGAAAGTCGTTGGGGGGAAAATGCTACCTGATGGCACAAGAGGAGCTATAGTGGAGAAGGTCAAAAAAGGATCTATTGCAGATTTAGAAGGACAGCTAAGAATAGGTTAATAATTATTTCCATTTAATATTATAATCCATTAAGTCAAATCAAAAAATGTATCCTAATCTAGCTTCAGCGGCTGGGCACGCATTGAGTTCAGTGCTGTTCAAATAAATTATAATTTGAAAGGGAAAGTTAGTCAACATATATTTCTTTGAGTCGTCTCAATAACTTATTTTAGTATCGAAAGTGCAAGGGAATAAATTCCCAACTCAATCAGTTAAAGAAAACTTTTTACCAGTCTACTGATAAGTGGTCCCTACTAAAATTTAAATTATATTCGCTATAATATCTTGATGCCTATTCTATTAAGAATAAATTTCTGGTGTCCCATAAACAATTCACACATGTACTTCAATAGGCGATGAAGTGTTGCAATGGAACGGGGTTCCATTACAAGGCCGAAGTGCTGACGATGTGGCAGCAGTGGTGGCTAACAGCAAACACGACACACATGTTGAGCTCGTCGTGTCTCGCCCTTTGGCTTCCGCTAGACTCCTTGTGCAACCTTGGAGAACCCATAAAGGTAACCGCCGTTCAGACTTATATTAGACGTATTCATTTTGTAAGAATAACAGATTCTTCGTGAAAATATCACTTCCAATATTTTCACAAGGAATCGCAACAATTTATATTACATCACTTGCATGCAATGCATTTTTTGCAATGTTCACTATCTGTAGATTAAAAGTTGTGTCAATCGTTACGTGCTATCTGTGTTACACTGGTTAAACATTTGTGATTAATTAAATCAATCAATTCATACTTATTGGTTTTTAAAAGTTGGTAACAACATTCAGAAGGAATAAATATCTAATGTTCATGACAATATGAGAACCAGAGACGAAATACACAATATCAACATTAACATACCCCTAATATCACTGCCACACATACGATATGAATTAATTATGTACAATTTTAATTCTACTTTAGAAGTATACACGGAGGTTCTGGGTGGCAGCGAAAAGCCAAGCGTACTGGTGACGTCGCCCGGATCACCCGATGTACACGGCCGTCGACGGAACGCGAGACAAAACAATCATAATGCTAATGTTGCTGGTCGAATACAGGTGAATATCGTTTGATTTTTGACAATAAATGTATAAGTTATAGAATGACAATACTGTATGCAATAAATTCTAACAGAGAATAGAATCAAATTTTTACTCAAGTATTAAAAATATGCTCTTACAAGTTTTTCACATCTACCAATTTTTTTTATTTGCTAGCTCAAAGTGTATTTCGACATATCGGCACTCCAACTTCTGGTCACAGTGGTATCAGCTAGTGGGCTAAGCCCTCGACCTGACGGTTCTCCACGGTGCCCTTATGCAAAAATTTTCCTCCTACCAGACAAGAGCGAAAAGAGCAAACGTAGAACCAAGACCCTTGCTAATACTTTGGAACCGAGATGGAATCAAACGTTCGTTTATTGTGGCATACGTATTTCGGATATTAAGAAGAGACGTTTGGAGGTAAAAATATTTTAGAACTGTAATTTTAAAATGTATAACTGAGCCGGTTTTTTTATTTATTTATTGTGTCTTTATTTTATAGGTTACAGTTTGGGATTTAAATCGTTATGGACCAAATGACTTCCTTGGAGAAGTTCTTTTAGACCTAGACAGTATGGTGATAAATCATGAACCAAATTGGTACAAATTGAAACCGCATGATGAATTCGCTGGGTTTGGTGTAAGTATTTATTATTTTAACAATAGAAATGCAATTAAAGTCATTGATTAGAAAGACAATTTTCAGATTAAATCAGAGTTTTAAAATGATGTTTTGATCAAAAGCATGATTTTTGCAGGAAAGCCGGAAAAATATAGTATAGTTATTGCTTTGTTTTATCTTTTAAATACTTTATTATTTCTGTTCTTTGTATGTAAGTTAATTGTATAAAAAAACAGAGGTACCGTGAAGACGAGGCGGATGGAGAGCACCTATCGCCACCATCCACATCTACTTCGCGACTTTCTGACTCGGACACTCCCAGTGAATGCGACCTGCGGAGGCATCACTCCTTGTCTAGTCTGGCTTCAAGCTCTAGTCCACCTCCACCAAATGAGGTAAGAACTCTCTAATGCTTATATAATTTGCAACTTTAGACTAGACCTTAATTGATAAGATTACAACTTAAAATTAGTCTTATTTTAGGATACCTTTGAATGGTACCGGCATGGCAATATCTTATCTTCAAGTTATTGCATTTGTAAAACAAGCTATTATAGTCATTTTATATTCCAAGAAAGATTCTTATGTATTTATTCAACCACAGATCGATGGCACTCGTTACAGCAGACGGGATATGTCCCCGGCCGGACGAGTGCGCACTGCTGGTATGGCCAGAGAAAGGGTAAGTTACTCGATATTATTAACATTTAGTACTACAAAATAAGAAAATCGGAAAAAAAATTGTGACAGAAGCCATACCACGTCGTTATCTGTTATTTTATTATTTTACAATCTACTTCTCTCTATTGACATTGAGATATTATGTGGAATTTCATACTATGTCATTTATAATAGCAATTAAAATTGTACGAACCGAAAAAACTGGCCATTCTACATCAGAGAAAATTGTACAGTATTATATTATGCAGGGTCCTGGATACGTAGCGCGGTCGCAATCCGCGGCCGGCGGGCGGAGCGTGTCGCCGCGCCGCTCGCTCTCGCCGCCCAACGACAGCGACGCTTACCGCTATACAGGTCTTCCATGAACTTTTCCAATACCACCTAACTCTAAGCCTCGAGTACGAAACTTGACTAAATAATTCAATGTTTAAACGCATATAAATGTAGAATAGAAAAACAGTGCTAATGAAAATGTGACTTAATAAGATGTAGATTTCGTATAAGCGATACTTTGTATGATTAATTTCAGAAATTAACACGACTTAACAATATTGATACGATAGAAACATACACTCAAAGCGTCGCTTCTACAGAAATTATGAATTTCTCCAGCGATTTAGTTGGACTGTATAAGAGCGGGCACAGACCCCGCACGGAACACTCAAGAATTAAACTTGTCGCGTTCATCACCACTTTACTCTCACCTACTATTTAATCTTCCTTCACATTTTTTATTTCACATTTGTTCCGTCCTTTTCCTAACCTAATGTAAGCACGCTATTGACTCATTTTTATATTATCTCGTAGCCATAATCTTATGATTTTTAATATTTTTATTTTAGCAATACCATAAAGTTAAATATTTTGAAACTGCATGTCATTTCAATCAGCTATCCGATTTCTATTTCAACGGTAACCTTCGTAAGTTTGTTTCAATTTTTTATTTTACATAACTTTTAAATAATACTCTCAAAACTATGCTCTACTCATGTTACTTTCATATTGTCGCCATAGACCTTGTGAAACGCTGTTAAAAATTAGTTTCCACCAATGATAATGAGCAGTCGTAGCATATAAAATAGCTTTAATTTGAATAAAATCATAAATATTAACATTAGAAGTAACATAAGTGAATAATTTAAATTTAAACGTAGTATGTGAAGATCGGGGTGATGGCGCACGGTTGCCGACTCATGCTTATGCACCTCGGTTTCAATCTCGCTCTGCAACCGCGACACCTACGACCAGCCCAAAGAAACGGCAGCTCCCACAGATTCCTCATCAGGTACTTATATCTACAAATCGATCTATAGTCTTTAAATGACTTGATGAGATAATATATAACTGAATGGTTTCAAACAGAATACACAAAGGGCGATGCGAGCACAGGTGTCGGCGGATCTCGAAGAACGTAAGTGGATCGCCCCGCATCATATTGGCGCCACACTCACCTACCGCAGCACGCCACAAGGTCAATACACCAACACTCATACATCATACTTACACCTTACACAGATGTTTCAGTAGGAATTGCCGGGAAATATAAAATGACTCATTGACTTAAATTAAAAAATGAATTCATGTGACACTTAAGATTCTAGTATATAAAAAAAAAATAGATAAGAACGATCTTTTTGGAGTCAATCTTCATAATCCTTCATCGTTAACCGCATCATATTAAATGTGTATAACATATTATCAGTGTCTGTGTAACTTATGAAAGCATAAACTAAGTAGGTACATAC
Organism: Colias behrii; assembly: GCA_029959065.1. Taxonomy (NCBI): domain Eukaryota; kingdom Metazoa; phylum Arthropoda; class Insecta; order Lepidoptera; family Pieridae; genus Colias; species Colias behrii. Next base: position 5,379,022 of record JARWMC010000002.1, read on the forward strand.
TAAACGTGACACCATAACAAAAGCTTCGCTTTTGTAGTGTTAGTGTATAGTTGATTAGAACATAATATATTATAACAATTCTTCCAGGATATATTATCTCTAATAATAGAGCTTCTTCTTAGTAATAATTGTTGTCCATACATGTCTTAATAATCCTTACTAAGATTTCAATCCATAATATGTAAATAGCCCATGAAGAACTAAGTAGCCAAAAACAATGAAAGTATCGAGGCAGCATAAGCGATAGGGCGTATAATGTACACAATCGCTTAGGTTGGGAAAGGCACTACGCAGGGCTCTCGGACTCGGAGCTGGCGTCGCGCGGCGGCGGCTGGGCGCCTCGCCGCCGGCTGTCGCCCGACGCGGCCGCCGGCGACTCCGACATCGAGTCCGTCGCGTCCGTCACGTCCAGCGCGTTCAGCACGCAGTCCGAGCGACCGCGCCCCACGCGCATGTTAAGGTAACGTCTTTAACTTAGCGTCTTTAGTTAGCTCACTATTCGTTCAGAACGTGTGAAACGTTATGGCTTCTTGTTGACATGTATTAGCATCTAAATGCAGTGTGGAACAATAGAATAACACTCGCATTATCAACTTTGACGATGCTATTTTTTTTTTCAAATCACACAATATTTCAATTTGATATATGTAAATACGAATGGATAATTTTATAATCAAAATGTATAGGACCACTTAAAAATGGCAATGATTTCTTGTAAATTTTGTATATTTATTACATACAAACCATATCTATTTATATAGAGAAGTAATTACTGCATGCACATTACATTAATTAATTTTGTCTCAAATGAGATCTCAACTTTAAGTGTTTTATTTTTTGTTTGAAATTTGTGATTCATCATAATTGACTTATTATAATACCCTTATTTCTGCATGTTAACATTCATTTCGTGTATAATTTTACAGCCGCAAACGGATCTTTCGTCCTATTATTAAATCCTCTTCTTGTGATAGCTTCATTACAGATACCTTCATATCACCTACTATCCCCTTCCGATCCATTTACAGCCCTTGGAGTACCTTGACTAGTAGAAAGTACGTACCCGATTTTGATAGACTCAATAATCCTTATTCATCTATAACAAGAAGACAATTTAATCATCGCCTATACCCAGCACTACAACGTAGCCATTCAATAGGTGCTAGTTTAAAAGATAGCTTTAAAGCCTATGAAAGCATATTAAAAGACCCTAAATACGATGAAAAATATAATGAATACAGTAAAAGTTACGTCGGTAATCTTTTTAACAAGAATCATATAAAATATCCCAATTTTACAATTCTCCCTGATATTGGAAAGGTAGTTAAATCTTCTCTGAGTTCCTATTTTGATAAACCTTACAGCAGATTACGGGACTATTCAAGCTCTATAATTGATCGTAAATTATTAAAGGATTATCACGTTGAGCATAAGATAAAAAATGGATATGGAAGTCATAAAAAGAGAAATTTACGAAGGCTTAAACATTTACGAGGTTCTTTTAATTTTCAATCATTTGATGAAGATCCTTATTTCACACAAGATATATTACCTACTATTGCTGACGAGTTAACTGAGGATATGTATTCAAACCATTTTCATGGATACGGTAGTGATTCTAGTTTAGCCACAATGATACACGTCAATGTAGACAAACCAAAAGCTAACATTTTAGAGCACGATTTAAGCGAAAATTCATACATAGCAAAGACAGATAGCTTACCAAAAAAGTGTTCATCTCTTGATTTTGGCAGAATAAATGGAACAAGGTATAACAAACACAAGGCATTATACAGAGAATACTTCAATAGTGTCGATATAAGTCCAAATTCAGAAATGTATGATCATCTTAATTTTACCTTAGGAAACGAGGACACCGGTTATAGGGATATATATGATCAATTACTTTATAGTAAATTGTCGCCTACTACGGTTAAACCAGTAACACCTGATGATATTATAGACTTATACGAGAATATTTCCAAATGTAACATTTTTGACATAAGTCCAAATGTCAGGGATGATATGGTACCGCCTAAGAAATCAAACTTTAAAAAGCGGGCAAACATAGTATGTATAAACGAAATTCCCACCGTACAGGAGTTTTACTCGCCTGACTCCCTTTCTCCCTTTCCAAGTCCAGATTATGAACCATACAAAGAACCTGTAAGATCAGAATCAAAGCATGCTCGCAATTCATCATATGTAAAACACGAAGTAGAAAAGTATAATCGTACTAGAGCTAATTCGTTCTCTACAATTTATTCCCCAAATCACGGCTCACCTCACCGCGCGCTCGCTCCTGTTGATTCGCACTCGCCTCAAAATGTCACCAACGCAACGGAAAAAACTAATAACAACCAACCGACTACAAAACAACGTCAAGAAAATGTGGATGACACTCAATTTTCGACGAATGCAAATAATAAACGGAAGAAACTTGTTGAAATGGGATCTCAAAGCAGCAATGATTATGGAGGTAGAGAAAACGGTCGACATAACAACCAGCCTCCTACTCTGGAAAGGCGAGAGTCAAGACGCGGACAATTTACGAGAAGTCTAAGCAATACTGATGCGCCTGACGACAAAGCAGGTAAAATATGATAAATTCTTATTTGTAGAATTGTCGCACAAAATTATGATGTATAAAACGTTTCAAATTTATTTTCTAGATGGCAGTCTTAGTGATACGGCCCTTGGTGCTACTTCTGAAAACGAGCCTGCTGGCGACGATACTTTGTTGAAAGCAGAACCAAGAGACTATTTTGGTCCGGGTATGGGCAAGAAAAGCAATTCCACATCTCAACTATCGGCCACAGGTGACATGCTTTCTTTTTGACGATAAGTTTTCTTCTTTCTCTTTTCTTGTTTAACTGTTCCGTTAATATAACAATTAAACTGTCAAGTTCTTCTTAATACATAAGTAAATTAATCATGTACTTACAAAATATCGACAGGACGGAAAAGAAGGTTAGGTTTTGGTAAACGCGGAAAAAATTCGTTTACTGTTCAACGCAGTGAAGAAGTTGTCCCCGGTGAGTTGAGGGGAGGCACTGGAGTGTCCCGGGCCTCCTCAGCCTCCAGTGAAAACGACGATGACAGGTTGGCATTTGTAATAATGCCAACATTGACACAATAGTGAAGTTTTACGTGGCGGTAGATTTATCGATTGAATCGGCGGTCGATTGAGTTAAGATCGACGCCTGATAACTTACATTATAAGGGGAAACTTTCTCAAAATACAGCATGCCACATGCATCCATCGAAACATTTTGTGTGCGCCATGTCGCTTTGTAAAATCAGCTACGTAGTGCTTTTAGTGGTAAAAAAGTAATTTAAAAAAGTAGATACCTAGTTAAACAATCGATATAATTTTAACGATAATGTTGCAATGAAAAGCTGCCGCGTATTAGGCAGAACCGCCATTATTATTTGCACATCGTAGCAGGCGTTGATTTCTAATCCAGCAAATATAGCAACATTTTTAATTAAATTAATACAATTATTTTAACATCATGAATAGTAAGGTCATTTAATTGAAAACTATCCCAACTTCCCAAATATAAATGCAATGTGTAAATGGAACGCAATATGTGTGCGGGTACTGAATGTTTTGTGTTGGCATCCCGCCGCTCGGTTGCGCGCTTACCGCGCAGAAGGCGGGGCCGGCGCGCGGCGCAAGCGCTCCAGCAACGTGGTGACCAGCTTCAAGCGCTCGCACGAGGTGTCCTCCAGCCTCGTCTCCATATGTAGCTCGGAGGGATCCTCGTAAGTCGCCTCGTCCGCTCCGTTCCGTGCAGACGATCTCTTACTTTGTGCTCATCGATGTTGCTCGACGTCTTCTACTTTACCCTCTTTATGCCTTCGTCTTTTACGCATGTTGCCATGTATCGGTGTTTTTACTTCTACATTTGTATTTTTATCGCACGAGCCTCTCGCTATACGCATAGGCAGTACACCTTGGAAGTTACTTTGCGCGTTAAAAGGTACAGTGACGGTTCGCTTTCGACAATTTTATGTGTTCTGAGTGAGAGTTGTATAATTGCTTAATGTTTCGTATGCACGATTGTGATTGGTCAATTTTAAATGAACGGCTTTTTACAGACTTCGCACTACAAATAACATCATTAATCTCATACACTCTATACATGAAAACAATATATGTTAAGATATGCATGCTCCAACCGTTACCTCACCTTAGTTTTCTGTGTTATCTGTAGCAATATGATACATAAGGGGATTTAGGTAAGTCAAATCATTACCACGCAATTTGCTTATCACCTATTTAAAAAAGAATTCCGATGGAACTAATAATAATTCTTTGTCTTACTTTATCCTCAACCCATCTTTCATTTTTCACTTATCTGTTCAATCCCAGGGCCAAATATTAAATTTTTAACATGGAAAATATTCCATATTTGAAATTAAATATTTGCGCCCCTTTCCTTGTGTCTCATATAAAAACAGGAACTATTTCTTATTACTCGTTACTTTGAACTACCGCCCTCTTCATCACTATTGTATCAATGTTGTTTATTCTTATAATAATTACTTTGTACCCTACGTACATTTCCCGTAGTTTATAGAATAGACCAACAATAAAAACTTCTTGCTTTTAACTTGACCTTCAACAAGAACACTATCAGAAATAAATGAATACATAATAAAAAGCTGTAAGTCTCAATTTACCCCTTAATATTCTAGCTTTCCTATTTTCTCTGTGAATCTGTGTGTCCTCTGAATGAATATTCCTCAATAGTTATGTTATCAATAGTTTTGAATCTATTCATTAATTTGTAAATAATCGCAGATGGTCTCCCGGAATGCGGGGATCCAGTTCATCGGATGGAGGTGGTCTGTCAGACTTCATAGATGGTCTGGGGCCGGGCCAACTTGTCGGACGACAGTTGCTGGGCGCGCCGACGTTGGGCGACGTGCAACTGTCTATGTGCTATCAAAAGGGCTTCCTCGAGGTAATTTTGTGAATAAGAAATATTTGTTCTTTTTTCAATCCAGACTTATTTCTTATATTCTCAAAAAATATTATTTTAAACAAAATTTAAACATGAATTTAACAAATAATTCGTACATCTTCTTTTATAAAATGTATTTATAGTTGGAAACATATTTTTTCAAAGCAAACATTACAATATTTTTCTTATATTCTGCTTATTCAAGAGACGGTTAATTTGACTGTTTCTTCAATGTTTATCTCAACTTTTGGTAATTTTTATTCAAAATCATCTTCCAAAGCGAAAAGCTTCGCATTTTATTCATTTACTTTCCACCTCGCCACGTAATCCAATTCTTCAATCTTAGGTCGAAGTGATCCGTGCGCGCGGGCTACAAGCGCGGCAAGGCAGCCGCACGTTACCCGCGCCCTACGTCAAGGTGTACTTGGTGAGCGGCAAGCGCTGTATCGCCAAGGCCAAGACCAACACTGCGCGGAGAACCCTCGACCCACTGTACCAGCAGACGCTCACGTTCCGCGAGAACTTCAAGGGGTGCATTTTGCAAGTGAGTGTCTTTTGCGCGGGATTTAGCAATGTTTGTGTTTTGGTTCGACAAGTGCTGTATCTCCAAGGCCAAGACCAACACCGCGCGACGAATTCTCGACCCGCTGTATCAGCAAAAACTCACGTTCCGCGAGAACTTCAAGGCGTGCATTTTGCAAGTGAGTGTCTTTTACACTATTATTTTATATTTTATCAAAAATATGCATCTAGTGGTGTTTCTTCTGCATCGTGTTAATGTATTTTCTGGAAAAAATTTAAGTTCGCAGTAAAGTAAAAATATCCCTACACAAAAGATCACAAAAGATCTTAAAATATGTACAAAAATCACAATCGTTGGTTTGACTCAAGTTCAACTTAAAAAATCCACTAGGTCTTCAGTGTTAATCATACAAATAATAACAGTAAATGTAAATTTTGTTATAGGTCACTGTGTGGGGCGATTACGGCCGCATAGAAGGCAAAAAGGTGTTCATGGGTGTGGCCCAAATTATGTTAGATGATCTCAATTTATCCAACATTGTCATTGGATGGTACAAACTCTTCGGAACAACGTCTTTGGTAAGTAACGTATAAAATTATTATAGTCATATTTAAATTTGGTTAAGTAAATATGTATTAAATGCAATTTTATTTGTTTCAGTAACTGTGGTTTATCGCTGACGTGCTGTCGGTGAACAATATCAATAAAAATATTAAAACGATATATAAAGTTGTCCAAATAATACATTTAGTGATACTGCTTTAATATTATTATAAACTGCAAAAATATGTCACGAACATAGGAAATTTTCTATAAAACGAAAGTTGTAATTGTAATTTTTTAATTTGTTTTCCTTTCGGAATGCCTACCAGAGTTATAAATAGTTAGCATTTTATAGCAAGGGAAATGTATAGTGTACTCGATAATGTAATTAAGTATTAAAAGCCAAATGCGAACGTGTGTGTATTATTTACATACCCCAAATGACACTTTAAAACAACAGATTTATATAAAAAAAATGTTTATTTTCTGCAAGTATTTTATATAACAGATATAATTTGCACTTATTCTATTCATTTCAATACTTACACTCCGTTACATCAGTCACTTATTCCGCCTCAACAATTATTATAGTTAAATTACACTAATTTATCTATGTCACGAGTGAACGACGTTCAAAATAAATGATAATATTGGGATGATAGCTTTATATTAACAAATACATTTATATGTAAACTACGACATAGGCGTGCCAATAGAAGCACGGGAGAAAAATTGTAACTTAAAACATAAGTATTCTAAGTAAAACCTGAGAATATAACTAACATTTAGTGCAGTAACTGTTTTGGTTGCTTTGACGGCGAAGCGCCCGGTAACCGGCTGTCACCCGCTCGCTTTACGCCTGTCGATTTTATATCTGAAAACAAATGGTCACTTTATTAGCTTACTACTTATATAGGGTTCATCCGGGATATCGAATGAAATACATAAGACTGAAAAACATTCGCATTTTTTTAAATTTCTCTTCTTTATAAAATGTAGTATAGATACACAGAAAAGACACGTAAAGCACACACAGATAGACAAAGAAGAAAGTTTATACACTATAGATCTAGCTTAAAATTATCGGCTCAAAAAGCTTATGAGTTGCAAATTTAGAACTGAATATGTTTAGATTTTTTTTTATATTTTCAAGCAAATGAAAATGTAACATGCATATTTAGGAATAATTTACAATAAAAAAATAAAATTCGCAAAATGCAGTAGTTTTCAATGAAATCAGATCAGTCAATAGTATTCCAGCCTACAAGTACATGAACACATGTATTGCCAACTTCATGGCAATAAATGTAAAATATGATTTAATCACGAAGAAAATTAAAGGAAGTATGAGCGCATACAAACTATCAACAGGGACAATTTTCAGCAACAACATTCATAGTAACTTAAATTAATATTTACAAAGATTTCTTACCAGTCTCTCTCACAACTAACCAATGAGGCATTTAAAAAAAACAATGCGTGTCAATGTCCAAATTTCAAAAAAAAAAATTAGATATTTAAAAAATAATAAATTTTTATTTCTACATTCATAAGGAAAAATCGTCCATATGAATAATGACCTATTTCTGTAATACATATAATAGTCCTATGTTGTATTGTGTGTAAGTTAGTTGCATGTCCCTGTGAAGTTCATTGCAATTTAGTTTTTTACAAACTTTTATGGGCAATCCTATGTTATAATATATGAAAATGAATGTAGGAAGATATATTACCGCACTATACAGCTACCATACATACTATAAATTACTTCTACATAGGCCAAATAATGCATCAATTATGTGGGTCGCGTAAATCGAAATATGTTAAAACAAAGTTATAACAAAGATTACTCATTTGATGGCATAGTGAGATGATTCTTATGATAAAATAATTTATCTAAATTATATGAATAAGAACTTATATACATCGTTTCATAAAATTGTCCTCAATATCATTGATTATTATTTTTTATAGATACATAGAAAGAAATATTTCAATATCTTTTTTAGTTTTTAAGATCTATATGATATTGATCTACACTCTACAGGGTGTCCCAAAAAGTAGTGATGAACGGAAGCTGGGAGGTAGAGGACCTAGAGGGCTATCCGAATCACCCCCATGTATGTTATGCGATTTTTCGTATTTTCCGAGTTATGACGTTTTTTTCAATTTTTCAGCTATCGCCGAGTACGATGATATTTTCACTCATGGTGACGTCAATTATTGCGGAAGATGCTTGATTTTTTTTGTGTGCTAAGCTGAAAGATAGGACAATTCAGTATGGTAACATTAACTATCGTTAGATCTTTGAATGGAATAAAAAAAAGAATTAAATGCCAAGAAAGATAAAATTACCCAGTATGTTCACCACTTCAAGGGCCCGTAAAAAAATAAAATCACATGAAAAAAGTTTTCCGTTTGGCTTTTAAAAATTTTCTCTATCTATCAGGTAGCTACCCTGAAAATTTCATTTTATTATTCAGAAGGCTTCAATCGAAAAATTTAAATCTAAATGTGGTAAGTGCAAAAATTTTATTAACATGATGATCATTAAAACCAATAAATAGGTGTTTAATTACCAGAAATTTTTAAAATAACCCCGCTGTTGCTCAATGCAAGTTGGACATCACCGTAAAAAGTTGTCTTTTAAATGTCTGAATGCCCTTTTATCATTTTTAATGGTTTCTTCTGCTACTATGAATTTCCGGGTTATTTCGTCCAAATTGTGGCAGTCTCTCGTCTTTGTCCCCACGTAAAAAAATTAATAGAGTTTATGTCCGGGAATCGTGGAGGCCAGGTTAAAGAGGAAAGATACCCTGAAAGATGGATTGGTCGTTGCAGCCTGCGCATGCGCTGGTGACGCCTGCCTTAAAGCCTGACCTCCACGGTCCCTCGACCTAAACCCCATTGATCTGTTTCAATGGGGATACTAAAAAGACCTCGGCTACTTGAGAGAATGCCACAATTTAGACGAAATAACCCGGAAATTCATAGTATCAGAAGAAACCATTAAAATGATAAAAGGGCATTCAGACATTTAAAAGACAACTTTTTACGGTGATGTCGCACTTGCATTGACCAACAGCAGGGTTATTTTAAAAATTTCTGGTAATTAAACACCTATTTATTGGTTTTAATTTGGTTTTAATGATCATCATGTTAATAAAATTTTTGCACTTACCACATTTAGATTTAAATTTTTCGATTGAAGCCTTCTAAATAATAAAATGAAATTTTCAGGGTAGCTACCTGATAGATAGAGCAAGTTTTTAAAAGCCAAACGGAAAACTTTTTTCATGTGATTTTATTTTTTAACGGGCCCTTGAAGTGGTGAACATACTGGGTAATTTTATCTTTCTTGGCATTTAATTCTTTTTTTTTTATTCTATTCAAAGACCTAACGATAGTAAATGTTACCATACTGAATTGGCCTATCTTTCAGCTTGGCATACAAAAAAAAATCAAGCATCTTCCGGAATAATTGACGTCACCATGAGTGAAAATATCATCGTACTTGTCGATAGATGAAAAATTGAAAAAAAACGTCATAACTCGGAAAATACGAAAAATCGCATAACATACATGGGGGTGATTCGGATAGCCCTCTAGGTCCTCTACCTCCCAGCTTCCGTTCATCACTACTTTTTGGGACACCCTGTATAATATGATATAAATGTAAATCGATTAAAGTAAATGGAAATAGATGAAAAATCTTAATAACATTCCCAGATCTTCAGAACATAAAGTATTTAACGCTTTTTTTTTCTTTGTGTTAAGATTTCGAAGTGAGCTAATTTTTATAATAATTAATTACATTTTATTTGAAATAACCCTGTAACCACCCGACTTTCGAGGCGGACCCGGAGTAATTATCAAAATTTACAAAAACATTTATACTAACATATCATTTATACACCTATGACCTATGCCCGTACCAGACAACTACATCTTTATTTTCTTTTTTGTCAATTGATTTTCATTACCAAGTAGGCCTTTACTACACAACCACACAATTTTATTGTACTTTTTATTTAGTACATAATAAAATTTCATTAGTACCCCAATACCGTGCCACACAACCAAAACATTTTTTTTTTTTTACTTTTTTATAACTTAGTACATAATAACATTTCATTTGTACCAATCCTGCAGGCACCTGACTTATGTAGTAGCCACATAGCACTTATTAAAATACATAATATTTTATAAGTTGTAATATTTCATGTATTCCTCTTGTAGGCCCGAAACACAAAACAAAACATTTTTCGCACTTTCATCTTACATTTATACTCCTAGTAGGCCAGTTAGAGTTTAACACAACCAAATTTTTTTCTTTTTCACATTAATTTTTTATACTTAATAGTATTATTCCAACCCTGCAGACACCTAACTTACATGGCGGCCACAAAACCCTGATCAAAACAGATAATTTTATAAAATGTAATATATCATCTATACCACCACACACTATATGGCCACACTTCAGCGCCCAAAAATGTTTTTTTTTTTTTACTTTTTTTCTAATTTACTAATAAAATCTCATTGGTACCAACCCTGCAGCCACCTGACTTGCGTAGCTGGCCCGTAGCCCTTCTCGTTGCGCGCCGCTATACGGAATATGATCGCCGGCTTGGTGGACGAGTCCACGTGCGCGGCGCCGAGGGACGACTGCGGCACCACGCACGTGTTCGCCTTGCCGCAGTACACGCGCACGAACGCAAGCTGCGACTTGGACGCCTCCTGTGCGATACATGCTTAATTAGAAATTGGGAATACGAAAACTGATGCGATTTTTTTGTTTGTTGATATAAATATCACTACATAGTATAAAACTAAACTTTCTCTGACCCTATACCCCTATATGTCAATATGTCCCTTTAAAACGGTTTTGCATTCGTTGGAAAAGTCTCGGGCTCCGTGAGGTTTATAGCAAAGAAAAGGTGTCTCTGGTGGCGAAACGGAGTTCGCCCGGTTTGCTAGTATTCACTAATTATAAATATTCACATCGTTTATAAAATTCTTCTAGATGTAAATTTAAAACCGCTACATATTATACAACACATTAACATACAAATCAGAACAAAGTCTGAACAAATAATCAAAATTATTCCAATCATTACACTTAACAATATGCAAAAAACATACCTTCTGCTGTGTATTGGACCGCACAGCGAGATACACGGAGTACTCGAATATCCCCTCTGCGGCGACCTGCGGCGGCTCCCACGAGAGGTGCGCGCCCTCCACCGACTTGGAGATCTTTATAGCAGAGGGTGCTCCGGGGAAACCAGGGAGGCACGTTTTGAATGCCGCTTCCTGTGGTTATAAAATTATAAGTAAAACAAAATAATTGTATATGAACAAATTAGGGAAATTTATATTAATAAATTTATATTAGTAAAGCTCTGTGTTCAAAGTTTCTTATGATGTTTATTTAAATTATTTTTAAAGAATTGAAAAATTCTTTTTTTCGTTTCTTTAAAAAATGTATTTTATAAAGAATTTGAATGCTATAAGACTAAATATCAAAGACAATTCACAAATAAATGAATATATGGTCAAAATTACTAAATCACAATCACTCTAAACTTAATCATGTTGCAATTTTTTTTTTGACAGCAAAAGAAATTCCAAGATGATATCATACCTCGCTGAAGTCCCCTTTGCCACAGGAATTTATCGCGGCGATTCTAAACTTGTACGCCGTACCGTGCTCTAAAGGTGTTGTCGCTAAATCGCTCAAGTCTGGTATACTGTCCAGTGAGAGGTTTGATAGGTCGATGTTCGGATCTGATATGTAATTGTGTACCTGTAAAAATTGAATTGTTAATGGTTACAAAAAATGTGCCAATTAAGTGAAAAAATTAACAATAATTGACATTGCATAGCTTGTAACACAATAATATTAATCATTTCTTGTTAACTACTTAATGTAATTCTGTTTTCCATAATTTTTGGACAGCAGACCAATAAACTTACTGTAAATGTGGTGCCTTTGACAATTCCAACAGTGTACCAAGTATCTTCGTCGTTTTGTTTCTGTTCCTCCTGCTCTGGCTGAAAGTAGAAAATATTATTTATTGACAGTTTTGTAATTAATCATTGCATTAGAAATTAGAATAGATGAAAATTATATTTGAAGATTGTTATGTTTATGTTTAGTGCAAAAATTGGAATTTATTTCATTCACATATTAAAGCTGTATGAGATTGTGATTTACTTTTCCATTTTATAAAAATATGTATAAGAAAGTGTTAAATAAAAAATAAAAAAGACGTGTGGCACTCGGGTAAAGACGAAAAGACTGCCGCGGTAAAGCTATTGCATGCTATGCCTTCAAGCCACACCTCCGCGCCCGTCGGAGTGGGGAGCGTGAGGTTTTTCGTTACTAAATTTCTGGATTCGGTCCCCGCGCTCAAGGCCCGCGATAGAAGCTATATAAGCAATAGCTTAATAAATAAAATAACCTGTTCCTGGTGGTGGTGCAGCGCGGCGCTGGCGAGCGTGGCGAGCGCGTGCGCCGCGTCGGCGGGCGGTATGGGCGGCGCGCCGTTCGCGCCCGAGCTGCTGACGGCGCCCTCGCCGCCCGCCTCGCCCTCCGCGCCGCGCTCCGACACCGACGAGGACACGCCGCCGCCCCCGGCGCCCTCCTCGCCTGCGTACATGCCTAACGGGGCTTAGTTTAACGCTTCTACACAGAACGCAGTAAAGTATCATACTGTACCAGTGGGTTGTGTGCATACCGTTTTTTTTTACTCATAGATTGTTTAGTGCTGACTGAAAATCAGATAGGTACTAGGTATATTTACAATAGTTTAAGAACTTAGTTATTAAGGGTCAATAAAAAGTTTTCATTATTTATTGCATTTTTGGGTTGCTACAAAATACAGACATAATTTTTTAATACTTTTAAATTTTAGATAGTGAGTATGAAAGTAAAAAAGAAATACAAGAAGAATATAAAATTTTAGAATACCTTGCAAGAGATTAGGTGACAGCAAAGCAGATCCATTAGCGGTCATAGTCAGCAACGGCATTGACTCGCTCACCGACGGCATAGTGTCGGCCGCGCCTTCCATTTCTGACGTGTCCGCGTCACTAAAACTGTAAAATAAACAGAAATTCAATAATTTTCTTAAAAATTAATTTAAGTCATAAGAATTTCATGATCCTAACAAATATAGAATTGAGTGAATTTGGGCTAGCCAAAAGGAAAAATAAAGCTTAAGGTAATCACAACTGATCACTATAGAATCTTTCATATACAAATTCTTATGGCAACTACATATTTATTTATTTATTTTTTTTTTTTTGCAGATAATATTTTTTTATGACTGTAACACAACATTTTTTCAAAACAAACTGAGTTAGTAAAAAACAATACTAACTCATTGGCGGGATGCTGCGGTAGCACAGAGAAAGAATGCAGTACTGCAGGCCCATTGGCTGTTGAGGAAATCAGTGCTGCCTCTCCTTGCCCACTGCTTGAGATATCTGCGCCACCCTCTGTTGTACTTGAACTGAACAAACATATTTTTTTTTACTTTAAGTACTCTAGAGAGTGCTGTAGTCCATTTTAATGTAAATTCATGCAATCTATAATCAGCAGACAATGAATAGAGCAGGCTCCAAGGAGATGTTCGTTTGCAAAAATCGCGGACCTAAATCTGACTTCTGATATATATTGTATAGATCCCAGACATCCTATAGACAGATGTTGCCAACCAGTTTTGTGGTCCCCCTGCCCGCACCCCGGTAATTAAATATGGCATACAAAGAAAAAAATAAAAATTTCCAAAACATGCCGTGTGGGGTATCAAATGAAAGAACTTATTGAGTAGATCACGAATATATAGCATACTATATACATTTCTTACACTTTCTCTAAGATTTTTTAGAAAATTTACGAAAATGGTCCATTTTTGAGTTAACTTTAAACCACTATAGATTGAAAACTCATGAATATATTTTTTAAATTATTATTTTAAATAATTAACAACAGTCCATTGTTTATGATTCAATAGTTCGTAATATAATATAAGTGAGCTATGTGGTGGATTTGATGAAAATAACTATATACTATATGAACTTGAAAATATACTTGCCATCTTTGAATGCTCCCCCCACTCCCCCATGCAACTATTTCACTGTATGAAATATTGAATCGTAAACAATGGACTATTGTTAATTATTTAAAATAATAATTTAAAAAATATATTCATGAGTTTTCAATCTATAGTGGTTTAAAGTTAACTCAAAAATGGACCATTTTCGTAAATTTTCTAAAAAATCTTAGAGAAAGTGTAAGAAATGTATATAGTATGCTATATATTCGTGATCTACTCAATAAGCTCTTTCATTTGATACCCCACACGGCATGTTTTGGAAATTTTTATTTTTTTCTTTGTATGCCATATTTAATTACCGGGGTGCGGGCAGGGGGACCACAAAACTGGTTGGCAACATCTGTCTATAGGATGTCTGGGATCTATACAATATATATCAGAAGTCAGATTTAGGTCCGCGATTTTTGCAAACGAAACTCCACTGAGAGTCCGGTCTAGAAGAGGTTTCCAATGACACCTTTTTTGTCTTATAAATGATAACTAATTCAAAAGTTATGAGGAAACAGATGAACATCTATACCCACATACATACATACAGGTCAAAATCATAACACTTCTTTTGCTTTGCTGTAGTCATGTAAAAATAACTAATTCATTAGGTTAGAAAACATGTACTGTACCTAATACCAGTACTGAGTACTTCTTGAGCCGCACTGCTGATGTCATTAACATCATCGCTGCTTGCAACACCTTCACCACCACCCATATCTTCGTCCATTGTGCTCGACTCCTCTGTGTGGAAATACAATCATTCTATATTGTTTGTCATTGATTTTCGTTTTTTTTTTTTGGTTCAATCCTATTTGTACAACATTATTATTACAGAAAACCATAAAAATTAACAAAAAAAACCTACACATGGATTTTATTTAGTGATCATTTCATTTATACAAATACAATGAATGATATAAATTAATTTTATGAAATGTTAATCATTAACTATTCAATTTTTTTTATTCACAAAGACAAAAAGAAACAATAATTTATAGTTTAAATAATAAGTAGAAATAAAAACTCACCGTCTTGAATTATTGGTGCATCTTCACCTTCAACAGGCATGGCGGAACTGATCGACTGGTCCGGGGACTCCTCTTGCTGTTCCTCCGCCTCACCCTCAGGATCTCCCTCCAAACTATCCTGTTTCAAAATGGGATCCAACTGATTTTCTTCTTGAGGGGAATTGTCTTCAGTCGCAGCCTAATTTAAAGTACTCAAAATTTAATTTATTGCCAATTGTTATTTTTTTTTTACTTTTTAGATTCATTTATATACCTTTTTTATATAAATTTTAAACTTATTAAGATTTGTCTTCATTTAGACTTTTTCATAAAATTCTGTTAGATAATATTTCATTCATTTTATCCTTTTAAGTAATCTTTTTTATTGAAGAAATATTAATTAACAGTTTTTGATTAAAATATATAAATCTTGGATTTTTAATATACAGAAGCAGATACATAATATATGACTAAAAACTAAAAGTAAATCTTACTGGAGTTGATAAGCAGTTGTCTCCAATGTATGCTGATTCATCACCCACTCCACCAGGAGTTGTTTCATCTATGTCCATTTCATCTTCAGCCTCTGCTTGACCTATGTATAAAATTTAAAAAAATTTTGTTGATAAATTCAATTATTTAGATATTAAGTGTTGACTTTAACACTTTGAAACACTTAATAAAATCATTGCCTATAAGTGCCCTATAGGAATCAAGAACAAATTAAACTCTGAGTTAAAAATTCCCATTTAATTCCAATAAAAAAGTTTATAATTTTCTTGAATACTTTCTATAACTCACCTTCATTGCCTTCTTCTTCAACAGGATGTTCTTCATTTTCAACTGGTTCAACACCTTGTTCTAAGTCCAAAAGGTCACTGCTACTAGTTGGTCCCCCATTTGTTACTGATCAATAAAATGATTATTTTTATATACCAATGATGATAAGATTCACAAAACTACTTATAACAATTTATAAGTATTAAGTAATATATTGAACAACGAGTCGCGTGTTAAATAAGACTGGCGATGCTTAATTAGGCCATGTAACAACGCATAACATTTTGTTTATATTTATAGAAAAATTGTTATTAACCTGCATCCTCAGGTGTTTGTGCCGCATCCGCATCCGAATGTTGAGTTGTGATGTTATTTTCGGCAATCTCTCCAATTGTTTCTGGTTGATTTTCAACCAAAGGCGACATTTCCGCGCCATCAGAAACATCACCATGAAGCACTGATTCTGACTCCATTTTAAATTAAACAAAAGTTCACGATTAAAAAACACAAATAAACATTGATTTTTGTTACACAATTATGAATGAAAACTCAACATTCTCAAAATTATTAACAAATTCACAAACTGTTTGACAAATTCAGAGAATCGTCCATAGTGCCCAGCCAAGTTGGTTTCGGCGTCATTTTCAATGTTGCCTTAATTTAAGTTGTCAACGTAAAGACTAGATAATATTGTATCAACATTTTCAAATTTAAATTTTATTTTAACTATATTACGAGAGACAAAAATAAAATGAATAAAAGAATATTATCAGTTGGTTAAAAATTAAAATATTTGTTTTTAAATAACAATTCCATTAATAGTAAACTGGAATTTAACTTAGTGTATTAATGTATTTTAACTTTACTACATATTTCTATCTATGAAGATTTCAGTAAAAAGTAAAATTATATATTTAAATTAAATGAATATGTATGCTTTATTTTAAATTATAAAACCACGCTGCGACCAACTGCGAACAGCTAAAGCAAAAGCAAATTACTATGCAAAAGCGGGAATAATATTCCTCTTGAGGATTCAGATTGCTAGGTCAGCTGCTTATAATCTTCTTTATATATAAAATTCTCGTGTCACAATGTTAGTCTGCATACTCCTCCGAAACGGGTGGACCGATTCTCATGAAATTTTCTGTGCATATCGGGTAAGTCTGAGAATCGGCCAACATCTATTTTTCATATGTACCACGGGCGAAGCCGGGGCGGACCGCTAGTTATTTATAAAAATCTTCGATTTAAGAATACTACTTGATCAAAGATATATTTTATTGTTAAAAGCAAGAAGCTTACATCTAATACACTGGAGATTGCAATATGAACATTATCTTGTAACAAGAAAATATGACCTTGAATGACGTCAGTTTTTTGTCTCTTTCTGTGGGGTGACCACGCTGGTTTGTAAATTCAGGATTTTGGAATAGAAAAAACTAAAAATTATGGTCTGTAAATAATAGCGACATATATTTTTAACAGTATTTATATTATAATTACTGGTCAATTTACAAGAATTATCACCTTTATAGGTACATACAATTTTAATTGGTAGAGAATGATAGTTTTAAATAACGCTTGATAACTTTTGGCTACAAAGCTTGGATATTAACCGATATACAGCATTAATATCCTTTGTAAATAGAGGAAAGTTGTGTCTTGCATCAGATGCTGTTTATCAAATTGTAAGTTACTCATATCTTCTTTTTAAACGCGTTGCTTCGACGGGTCAACTTCAAGCAAAAAACATCAAAGAAAAATTGTTTATAGCAGCCTAGCAAAAATTTCAGCTAACCTTACAAAGTTTATTTTTCAAAAGGTATTTTTTTCTGGGTCGTAATCCTCAGTAATTTTACCCTTGATAGGCACATATATTTCTTTTAACTTCATTTTTTGGAATGCTGAAATACGTAAAACAACAAAATATTAGGTTAAAAAAGTATAAATTTCAATGTAAAAAAGAACAAACTTAAAACCACATAAGAGTGCAATACCGATGTCGTGTGTTGTTTCATTACTAGTATAAAAATCTTTAAAATGGTCTTCTAAATGTTCATCATAATATTGTTTTAGCAATATATTCTCGTCGCTATCCGTAAAAACCCGTCATCATGGTTACCTTACTTGTTAAATTTGTTTATTGAAAACTTGTTGAAAAATGATGAAAGTATTAGGAAAAGAACTTATTTAACATGATTGCTTACTAAAATGATGATAAATTTGACGATTTTTGCCATTATAATGATTCTAAACAGGTAAATGCATGAGTATTGCGGAATATTGTAATTAATAACGTAAATATACACTTGCCTGTGAAATTATAGGCCAGAATTTGGTTTCCAAACACTTCTGCAATTTTGCACAATACAATACATTCTTTATTTTCGGAAAATATTTATTAAATACGCAAAAACATTAACTTAAATGTTCAATTTCAATTCAATTTATTTTATAAATGGCAGTGCTGCGTTGCCACAATTTTGCCAATGTCACGTTGTGGATAGTTTTACATCTCAGATTTATAAGAAACTCAAATGTATCAGTCAAGCGCAGATATCTACAACAGAATTTTTTGACACATATGCCATATTGACAAACCGAGAGTTGCTATAATTTTATTATGTGACTACCCATTATCAGGGAGTGTGACTTTTTAATGCTTGGCTCAGATACTTAATTAATTTAGCATAAATAATAATTGTCTCATCCAACAATGCTTCTGAATGATGTTGTTGGCAATTTATCAACGAACTCATGTACAAAATCTAACCTTTTGCACAGAATATTACAGAATACATAGTAGCCTTGGGAAAACTTCGTATTAACAGTGGCAATACCAAGTTAGGTGTGAAAGGGATAAAAAACATAAGTAAGGGTCAACGAACTTCTCGTCAGTCGTCCAATCCCAGACGATATCTCCAGTGTTTAGATATAAGCTTCTTGGTTAAAAGCAAGAATAGATATAAGCTTCTTGGTTAAAAGAGTTCCATTAATTTTACATTTAAAAACTTCTATTATCTGTACCTATTATTATCTTAATTTCAATGATGGATAGCAATGTATGTCATGTATCCGAGCTTTAATTAATCTAATGGACCTTTTAGTAGCTACTTTTCCATTCAGTACAAAATACTGGTCTCATTTAAATATTCATGAATATCCATTAATATATTTTAAAAGAGTCTAACTAAAAGCCTAGCATCATAAGCTATCCTAAATTTCAAAAAAATATATCCCATATTGTCGAATTGTCAATATATTGTCAATGTCAAATGTCATTATCAATAAAAAAAATTACAACAAAAGGTACATACGTCAATCATACACCTGTAAAAATAAATTTATATTTAATTTTAATTTACTCTCATTAATTTATTCTAGTTCTAAACTTAGTATAAAATGAAAAACAAAAAATAATAATTTTTGTATACCCATATTGTTAATAGGTTAGTAATTTTATGACTACAAAATATCTTCTACAAAGAATCATACAGTTTAAATACTCGACTGCCAATAAATAAACATCATAATTATCATCCTCAACGAAAATTCTTGTATAACAGGTAAAATACAAAATATACAATGGCAGACAAACCAAATGAAATCAAAGAAAAACCAGGAGATGGTCTTCGCTCAATGAGATCTACAACTGCGTTTCGTGTTATTAACTTTGAACTTTATGCAAAGCCGGTAACTACTCAATTATATCAATTATTTATTTCTAACTTCAAATACAGTTTATTTAGTATGTATGACATAAAAGATTTTGCTTTTAGTCCTCAAATGTAAAAGCAAATAACTAATAATTTTTATTTCAGAATATTGTTATCATGAGCATAGGTGCCACATGTTTTGCATTTGCCTTGGGATATATTGCTTATATGAGACAAAAATATGAATCCATGGGATACTATGCAGCTGTTGACGCAGATGGAAAAGAAATATTTGAAAAGAAAAAGTCTAAATGGGACTGAAAGTTAAAAATAAATTATTTAATTGAATTATAGGTAGTTATTATGCTTAGTATACAATAATATTAAAACTGTTTGTAAGTGGTATGTGATACTTAAATTATTCAATACCTGCCTTTTGTCCTTGTTATTTCAAATTACAAAAAAAATGCTTTTGTGGGTAATATTTATGTTAAGAAATTCCTTGGAATGATTTACATTTTGAAAATAAATTTTCATGAACATTAGGAATAGATATTGTCCGAGTAGTTTGATAGATTTGTGTATTGTTTTGTCCCATTTTCTACTTTCAATTATAGATAGCAATGTATGTAATGTAGAAATGGAAATAAATAAATTCCTTGAGAACCCAAGGAAAGTTTTTAAATATAATTTGTAAAGTTGGCAACATGAGTGGAAAGCTAGCACAATAGGTATGTAAAGTGTATACCTAAACCTCTGAAACCGTACCAACAATTTTCATGAAAATTAGTTTAGGGGATCGATCGGCTCGATTCATCCTAAAAGAAAAACAGAGCAATGATTGATCATCCAAATATTTTTCAAATTATGTATCCCCTTTTTTATTTCTTTGGTGGTGAGATCTTAACAAATGATTGTGTTACATATTATGTTAAGCAGGTAAATGTTGACATAATTGTTTAATGTTTACCTAATACTAATGCAAAAAAATTTAACAGTCATACAGCCGTGGCCCTGAACGATTTTTTTAACTTAGCGTGATTCACATTTCGCATAAAGTCAAAAAGCTCAGAATTCAAGAAGTAATAAATTTGACAGATGACATAATTTTGACTGATCCGTCCCGAGGATCCGTCAAATCACTTGCAAACATTTATGTGTCAATTGTCATGTCAAATAGCTGCATGAAAGAAAGTTAGGAAGTGATTACTTACTTTTAATTTGAGAGATATTGATTAAAAATGTTTTCCGCCCTTAAAAAATTAACACGAAGCAATGATGACCGCTGCCCAGCACCAATGCCTATGTCGTCGTCTTTGCAAAAGAAATTTTCTCGGGGTGTTCACTATAACAGTGTGTTTTACTTTTTAATTATTATTAAATTATGCGTTAACCATGTAAACAGGTTTAAAATTTTAACAAATTCGTATATTATAGTAAATTTATAGATTTTTATTAAATTTTTAGTGAAAATTCTGATAAAAGGCGATCGAAATGTTGGTAAATCTTGTTTGCTACAACGCCTACAAGGCGGCCCCTTTAAAGAAGAGTATACGCCGACAGAGCAAATTCAAGTTGCTCCAATACATTGGACATACAAGAATACAGATTTTATAGTAAAGGTAATAATTTATTTCTATCTTTTTGTACTTCTTTATTATTTAATCAATCAATATTGAATATGATTGAATTTAAACAATTCTGCAGATAAATGTTTTTACAATTTGTTTCTAGGTAGAGGTTTGGGAAGTAGTAGATAAAGGCCGTACAAAGAAGAAAATGCCATTAGGTTTGAAGTTAGAGAATCAGACAGCACCAACATTGCCAGAGGAAGGCTATGATACACCAGTTTTGGATGCAACATTCCTAGATGTGTATAAAAATGCTACAGGTGTTATATTAATGCTAGATATCACTAAACCATGGTATGTATTTGGTGGGCTGTTTTTATATTGCTGTTTGTTCTAAATATTATAAAAGTACTAGCGACCCGCCCCGGCTTCGCACGGGTGCAATGCTGATACTAAATACACTACAGAAAAACTGTGAACGTTGTATATAAAAACATAGCGATCCGCTACGACCGGGCGGCCGGCCGTTACCGCCGCGCGTACAAACGCTACGTCCCGCAATTTTTAAATCTGTAATATCTTCGAAAATATTCACTTAAATCATACGGTGTAAAGGGCCATATAGATCTATATTAAATGAACAATGTATTCAAGGTATTTAATTGGTTAAGGATTAATGCTGTATTGGTTAAAATCGCTTCGAAAATTAGCCATTATTTGTCGTAAAAAGTAAATGGCAAAAAAAACTTATTGTGGGTTATCCTTATGAGATAGACATATACCATTACCAATGGATGTTATTATACATATAAACCTTCCTCTTGAATCACTCTATCTATTAAAAAAAACCGCATCAAAATCCGTTGCGTAGTTTCAAAGATTTAAGCATACAAAGGGACATAGGGACAGAGAAAGCGACTTTGTTTTATACTATGTAGTGATTATATATTCACTTTGTATACATTAGTAGTACCATATAATAAAAATGCAACAATAAGAATGTACATAAGTTAATAAATAATTATTTGTGTACTAATCCTTATTAGAAAAACAAACGTCAAATTATTAGCTATGTGCTAGTTTTGTTCACTTTACAAAATTTAGTGTTAATTTGATATGGGAAGCCATATGTGTGATTTATAGACACAGTATTCATATTTTTCAACTTAACTTACTTCAACTAGAATCTCAGTCTTATATTCCCTTTTTTGAAAGAGGAGAACTAATAACTCATTTTTTTACAGGACATTTGATTATGTAGTCAAGGAGCTGGGTCAAATTCCAGCTGATTTGCCGGTAATAATTCTTGGCAATCATTGTGACATGCAGCATCATCGGCAAGTCCATCACCACCACATTGATCAGGCATTGTATAATGCTAAAATGACCAGGTAATTTGGTGATAACACTTAAACTAAACTATTTAGAATACTTTTGATGTACATATTGAAATAAAATGTGCAATAATTTGATAATACTGACATATTATTTATACATAAAAAATTAAAGTCTTGGTATATTGTGATCTGGATACTATAAAATGTAAAAGGAAAATGATATTCCCCTCAGCAATTTATTTTTACTAAAGTAATAAATTTATAAGTAAGTATAAATATCAATAAAACCACATTTTACTTTGTAAAAAAATCTTTAATTCATAAATGTTTAGTTAAAACAATATACTAATTATACAATATTAAATAATTTAAATATTTAATATAGGACCGCCCCAATCCGGTATGCAGAGTCATCTATGAGGAATGGCTTTGGCTTGAGATTCTTGCACAAGTTCCTAAGTGTTCCATTTCTAAGGCTGCAGAAAACGAGTTTATTGGAACAGTTGCAAAGGAATCAAAAGGATACAGAGGAGACAGAAAAGGAGCTTGATGATTTTCTGGTATAATTTTTATTCTAATAGGGTTAAAATCAATGTGTAAATATTTGAAGATTTAAAAGAAATGAAAAAAAAAATCCGGAATCGGAATTCGAATCCGCGTCATTCGCCGGTGTATTTTAATATCCAGTATTTTTTTAAATCTGTTTATGTGTCTTATGCCTGGTTTTATATTTGATTGTTACGGTATTTTGTGTATCTCTTTAAATAAGAGTATGATAGGATGTGCAATGTGCATGTATATTTATGTGCATACTTTCTAACTTACAATAATCTAGTGAATTATTTAAAACATTATCTTCATTACTATTAGTTCTCCGAGTGCTCACAGTGCCATAGATGGACATTTCATACTTTGACAATAAAGTTCAAAATGCATGACTATGCATTATCGTGATTCGTGATAAATAAACACTACTGCTACTATGCATAATGACAATAAAGTTTAAAATTATATGATGATGAAACATCTCTCCACTTCACTATAGACTGTATGAGCTACAAAAGTTCTATAAATAAAAAAATATATGTTATTAAAAGATACTTTATTTGCAGAAATCAGATGAAGCTCATTACAATACATTTGTTGACCGTTTGGCGAACAAGAGGCGCCAAAGCACTGAGAATGAACCCAGAGTGAACAACGAGCGATCGCCGAGCATCGTACTGGGCGCCGGCAAGCCGATAGTTCCTCCCAGTGTTAACCCACTTGTGAGTATAAATAAGAACTTTATAACATGAACAGAATTCTGTACCAATGAATTTTTTATATGTAAGGAAATTAAAACAGCTAAAACTGTCTTACAATACTTCATTATCCATTTCAAAACTACAAATTAATATAATGCAAGATTTCCTTGGCGAGTATCGACATTAAAAATAACCTGTATGTTTTATCAGCCATAATCTATGTGTTTTCATTGAAACTCCATTCAAACTATTTTGGACATATTTTTTAACTTGCAATACTAATATTATGTGTGCGTAATACATGAGCGTGCAATTTTATATGTTTCAGTTAGCACAATCTTTAAATCCTACTTTAGTAAGATCTTCAAGCATACCAGAGGATAAACCAGCAAAACAAACTTCCTTTGTGAGCCAAGAGCTAATTAATCCAAAGGGTATTCCAACCGTTAGTATGGAGACAACACCGTCGAGAATCCCTCAAGACAGGTATGTTATAAGAAAGAGATAACTATAATTTGTAAGCTACGAGTTGACCATTGAATCATAGTTATTTGTTCTAATAAAAAATTTACTCCGAACTGTTACATGCATACATGTTTTCAGTTTTCACTCTTACATCACTAGAAAATATTAAATCTTAAGGGGCATGTGAAATGTAGCTAATTAGCCAGACTTCAACTGTCGCTTTTTCGCTCATGATAATTGAAATATGCCATCTTACTGTTTACTATGACGTTTGTATGCGCGTTTTCGAAAATCAAATGTTCAAGATTACTGATCAATGATGAAAATGTTGGTAACCTATCTACTACATTTTTACTTATAATATCATTGCTTAGAACTGAAAAAAGCCTATTAATCATCAATTTGTATCTTATTTAAAATTAAATATTTTGTGCTCTTTCTTCCTTGCCAGTGGTCCAAGCACGCCATCTGTAACAAATGTATCCGTGTCGAATTCTTCCGGCGCTTTGGACGAGTTTTATGCCGGGACTCTTGATAGCAGCTTCCTAGAAGACTTGCAGCCGATTAATAATGTAAATCAAGAGGATAATTACGAAAGTGAAAGGTAATCCATTTGAACATTTTTCATAAAATTTGTCGAAATTCATATGATGCCAGCTAGAAGTCTTTTAAGTGAATATTATAAGTTATAAAATTACGACGCATTAAAAATGTTGTATTTCCTTTATGTTTATTTGAGTTGTTGTCTTGTAGCAAAGCTTTCCTAGCTCTGTTTTTCATTATTTTTATTATGAAACAGAAATTGTTTTTTTTTATTGTTTCTATTGACAGTGATAATACTTACTGAAATCAATAATAATTATTAAATTATTACTTCATTCTAGCGACGACGAAAATACCATTAACCCGAGAGTTACTATTGATCAAGATGACTTCGATGTTGACAGCAGTCCGCCCATTAAACCCACCATACAGACTAAAATAAGCACAGACTATACAATTAACTCTAGAATTAGTAAAAATGATAGTTTAACTAATATGTTCAATGAAGCAACTATAAGCAAAAATACAGATGACAATGATAATATAGGAATCATAAGCCAAGAACAAGACGAGTGTTTGAGCAATGAATATCCACTTTGGGCTGGAGATTCCAGTGCTAGGAGATCACCAGAAGGTAAACTCTATTAAGTATAAGAAAAAAAAATCCTTACATATTTTATGAAAGATTTTGACATTTTATATTATTATTTTTCAGGAGGCGAAGATCCAGATGTGGCAAAGGAGCCGGATCAAAAGGTAAAATTCTATTAATAAAAAAAAAAATGTTGTGTGGTTTTATGAAACCACGGTAAAAGTGAAACTGTTCGAACGGTTCCGAACACTGCTTTGTGTAGCGCATGTCGCGTGTCGGTCGGCTGCCGAGTAGGTATACCTACTCGGCTCGGCAGCCGCGATACACGCGACATGCGCTACACAGACCAAAAAGTTTGAGACGATGTAATAAAAGTTTCACTTTAAAAATTGTGTACTTAATTAAATCCTTATTTATACTATAATTAATAAAATATACATACATAGTTACTTACTTTTTACGGCAATGCTATAATAGTCCCATGTTTTAAATCAATACATTTGTGTAATACCTATTAAAATTAATCATTTCAGGAGAAAAAACACAAAAAGAAGAAGTCAAAGGACAAAGAAAAAGGGGACTACAGCGACCGGTCCGAGCGCAAAGAGAAGAAACATAAACGCAAGAAGTCCAAAAGTGACAAACCGACCAACCCCCAACAAGACCTCCTGGCCCCTACCGTCACTGGGGACTTTAACTACGAAGAATATGATAGCATTTAACATTCGCATTATTTTTATGGATTTTCTATAGAATGCCAACACCATTATCACCAGTTTTCATTAGACTATAATCGTTTTATATTTCCATTTAGTTGACGACAACCCTATTTTTAAATTAAGGAATCAATTACGAAATTTCATGACTGAAATTGAAATTATTAAAAATTCATTAATTATATACATACTATATTGATCATGATTTACGATTTAAAATTAGTACTATGGGATTCGAATTTTTAATCAATTAAAATCGATAAATTTTTTTTGTTATGCTTTTCGCATTAAATCGAAATGCGTAATAAATGCTGTCATGTCAACTTTATTGTGGTTTTCATAATAACAAGCTATTTCGAATCTCATTGCCGAAATAATTAAAATCTAATGAAATATCGATAACTAGATAAATTGACTCGAAAATATTTCTTTTATACATATAGCGAATACTATTAATTTTAAACACTAAAAATATTTTTACATTCCATGTTGAGATAGCATATTTATAATTCATGTTTTAATCGATGTCGTATTCTAGTCAAATTCGTATAATATTATACATATACGTGCCTAAAACTTCTATGCTTTTACAGGCCTGAATGTTAAAATTATGATTGTTTTTTTTTTTTAATTTGCATTTAAATTAGTTTATATTGTTTAATAATATGGTTCGGTGTATCTTAGTAATTGGTAATCTAATTTAAATATTATGTTAGATATATTATAAAGGAACTGCACCTATATAGTTGATGTGTACACTGTACACATTTATTAATAATAATTATTATTTTGAAAATTGTAACACTCTTGTTCACCTTATTAATTTACTAGCGACCCGCCCCGGCTTCGCACGGGTGCAATGCTGATACTAAATACACTACAGAAAAACTGTGAACGTTGTATATAAAAACATAGCGGCCCGCTCCGGCTTCGCACGGGTATAAAATATATAGCCGGGCGAACGGCCGGTACCGCCGCCAACGGTACGTCCCGCAATTTTTAAATCTGTAATATCTTCGAAAATATTCACTTAAATCATACGGTGTAAAGGGCCATATAGATTTACAGTACTCCAAAAGTAATAATGCGCATAGAAATCTTCGTCACTGTTCGGCAACTGTCATATTCCCGGAGCTTCCGAAGACGATATGTATATAGAGTGGTTAAATGCATTTTCTTCATGCATAATTTAGTCAAATTATGTGTTTTGTGCTAAAGAGATTAATATTTATTTGTAAGTAACGATTTTGTTTCGATAATTCCTTGTAAGTAAATAGCGAGGATAACCCCACGATTGCGAATATATCTTTGTTGGATTGATTTACTTGGAAAATTTCATAGTACTTTTAAAGTGTCTTACTGAAGCTGGTGTAATGATGGAAGAAAAGAAGGTTAAAATAACACAAAATTTATATTGTATAAAATATGGTTTTCAAACACAGGTTTACATTTAAACCATATAAATCTAATCATTAAAATCTCAGTTCAAAAGTATTTACAGTACTGATTATTCTTCAATATTATGACAACTACAAAAAAATAAAAATAAAAACAATCAAAATCAGGGATTATCTTTATTTCTGACATTTTACATACATCGGAAATTTCATTATGCTCTTCTTCATTTTCACTTTCCCTACTGCCATCACCTGTGTAAATCATTTCATCGATTAATTCAATTCACCTTTAAAAACAAAACCAAGAAGGGTATGAGCAGCTCTATATAATTCCACACAGAAAGAACACGTGCAGTCACCACCAATATTTAAAGACGACTGACGGATTTTTGAGTTTTTTGACTGACAGGCTACCGTCACCTACCGCCCGATTTGTTTTTGATTGTGTATGACCGTGAATTGACTTCTATTTCTTTTGGACAAGGTGTAAAATGCAAGTGCATTGTTTAGGGCTCTTACGATTCAATGATTCGAGTGTTTTCGGAAATACGACAATTAGCGAAGATTTGCATGCGCATTATTAATTTTGGAGTACTGTTTATTAAATGAACAATGTATTCAAAGTATTTAATTGGTTAAGGATTAATGCTGTATTGGTTAAAATCGCTTCGAAAATTAGCCATTAACTATTTGTCGTAAAAAGTAAATGACAAAAAAAAGTTATTGTGGGTTATCCATAAGAGATAGACATATACCATCGCGGACTTTTCTGTAGACCTTTTCAATGTGTATAATACTTAGTACATTATTTTGATAAAACTCGTAGGGCGTTTGCAATGCGTTTGCAATGTAAGCGGAAAAAATTTAATTTTTTACGACATCACATTAGAAACCTCGAAAGTAACAGTACTTCTCCACTATTTAATGGATGTTATTATACATATAAACCTTCCTCTTGAATCACTCTATCTATTAAAAAAAACCGCATCAAAATCCGTTGTGTAGTTTCAAAGATTTAAGCGTACAAAGGGACATAGGGACATAGGGACAGAGAAAGCGACTTTGTTTTATACTATGTAGTGATGAGATTAAAAAAGAAGATATTTAAAATTTTAAATATAAGTATTCGATCTGATTCGTGTTCTGATCGAATTTTATCCAGTATGGTTATTATTTGGGAATATATAAATGTGAAACAAAGTATCTATAAAATTACGTTTGAAGTTATACAACAACGAAATTTTTCTTCTGATTCTGTTAACTATTGTTATGACCTTAGGTATAAAATATTGTATTGTTGCAAAGTTTATGCTCTGTTGTTGTTATATTTTTTGTACCAATGCGCAATCAGAATTGATAGTTTGTAATTTATCATTATAATAGTATGCTTGTTGCACTATTTAATTAATAAAAAAGTTTTTATCACTATATTGTAGTTTTTTTTCTTCAACTTCTTAATTTTACCTTGTAACATGAGCTATCTGCAACTGAAAATTTCGTCAAAAGTTGGACAGTTGTTTTGCAGCGTAGGCGGACCGACAATTTTTAGACTTATACTATTGGCAATGGCGGCACTAAAAACTGAAAGCCTAAACTCATTGGGTTTTCAATTTTAATATGTGTGTGTGTGGAAATTTTCGATGGGCCCTGGAGGGAAAGTATTTGAAATACTGCTGCATACTAAATGATTGCTTATATCCGTAAAAATATTTACTCTTAGAAATAGAAATGTAATGTAATCAAACAATTTATTGTATCATCAACAACATGTAAACCACGTAAACATAAATAATGTTATAAATTTATAAAGAATAGAAAAAATTCGATCGCGAGGCGGGACTCGAACCCGCATCTTTTCGCGCCATTCCATATAAAGCATTTGAATGCCATAAAACCAAAAATATCAATTTCAATAAAGAATGTTACTAATTTTAACCTAAGATTTTAACCTTTTTTAACTAGATCACAGAATACATAATAAGCTAAACGCTACAGAACGGACACTCTCCGCCTCCCGCCAAAATTAAACTTACCTCACCCCGCGCGATCTTGATTAAAATGGGCCATATTTTTCTGCAAGGACGATACGCAACGAAGATTGACAACATTAATCAAATTGACTTAAAGTAATTTTATTATTTTGGATTTGTGATTATCGTTTTTCGTAGAAAATGGTTAGATATTGTGCTGTTTACGGATGTATTTCATCAGAAAAACGCGAATTTTTTTTTTACGCTAGTCACAAATGTGCCAACCATAAAGCGTTAACACACACATTTGCAGTCTCTTCTCTGTCTACGCTCTACAGTGTGACTGTCAAAACGATAATTTTGTATGGAGTGTCCGGGGTGTGACTAGATAATAAATTGTTCAAAATGAGACCCCTCGTTTTGGATACTTACACATATTACATTAATATATTTTCTTCAGAAATTACAGATAATAATTAGAAGTAAAACAAATGAAAAAGAAAAAATAATAATCTAATTTTAAAATTGCGGTCTTGCACCGAAAATATGTAGCGTCCTACTTACTTTCAAAATACGTGCATTAAACATTGAGGTATTATTATAGAGAGGACACCACGAACAAAATCAGCCCCCCTATGCAAGTGGCTTTCTGTTAGCGTAGCGTTCAATAGAATAGACTACGAATGTATGAGATTGACGTAAGCTGTAGATACGTTTATCTACAGCTTACGTCAATCTCATACATTCGTAGTCTATTCTATTGAACGCTACGCTAACAGAAAGCCACTTGCATAGGGATTGACGTAAGCTGTAGATACGTTTATCTACAGCTTACGTCAATCTCATACATTCGTAGTCTATTCTATTGAACGCTACGCTAACAGAAAGCCACTTGCATAGGGGGGCTGTGCGACAAGCGCGGCGCCGCAGGGGGGGGGAGTGAGTCATTGACTTTGTAGATATTCTGCCTCTTATTACTTAAAAATTAAAACCAATCAATGTAACAAATAAATATTTTTTATCTCATTAAAAAAATATGAACACTTATCAATTAAAACCAATCAATGTACTTAACAAAAAAAAAATAGTTTGAGACGATTGACTCTAACTAGTGTTACAAATAGTGTAGTAGCGATGGCCTCTCTAGTACGTAGTACATACATAGTAACTCAATGGCATTAAATTATGATTTATTACCAATGACTTTCTTAGCTTAAATTTGTGTCTTTTATAATATCTTCGGGTTTTTTAACATTACTTTCGAGTCCTATGAAAATTACAATTGGTGGTTCACTTGCCAGACGGACAATTTTTCGTAGACGATGATCAAGGTTCATGTATACTCCATAATAAAGATTTAATATTTTACGGATAATATGGTGTTTAAAATACTAGTATTATGACTGATTTGTATCGATTTGAAGAAATTTAAAATAAAACAAAAATACTTTTTATATTCAATCTATTTAATGCAAGTGAATTTTCGAAATTCTTTGAATGTAGAGAACTACATAGAGAAATAGAATTTCTTTTCAAAAATAAAGGAATGCTTTCTTTCAGCAAAATTTGCTATTTCGAGTATTTTAAGTAGGTACTTTCCCTCTAGGGTCCATTCAAACAAAGTGATGATTTGTCAAGTTTGTGAAACTGTTCTTTTTGAAGATACCTCAAGAGATACCTATTCGACGCCTATTCGGCTTGATTAGTATAACCACAGATATTATAATACTATTAGTAGTATAACCACAGATTATAACACAAAACCGCCAATGGGTTTTTATTTTATTTCATTTACTTGTTATGTACATTGTACTGAGATGACTATCCCTGTGACTGAACTGTCCATTTTCGAATATTTAGCATATATAGCAAACGTATTTAAATGTAGATCTGTCGTATGTATGTTTATTGGGTTAGGATGAAGAGGTCAGTTATCAGTGCAAAAACCAATGAGCATGCGGGTAGGGTATCAAATGAAACGAATGAATACAACCACATCGATATTTTATTGGTTAGATTATAAAAATTGGACCACTCGTGAGAAGTCCGCACGGTAGTTTTAACAATATTACAAACAAAAATCTCTACATAACAGAACTTATAGGTATTAGTCAACTTTTATACAAACTATAGTACACGATTATTTTTAACGTTAATTTATATTTACCTAAGTCAATATTTTATACATTCTATGTATAGTAGATAATATTCTTCATTTTGTAATAAGTTAATAAAACTATATAATATTCTCTCCAGTTTTAAGATTAGGCATTTTAAGGCTAATTATGCAGGTATTGAAAACAATATTTGGTGAAAACATAGGTTTAAAATACATCATAAACCATTTGTGTGTATGTTTTACACAAAGCACTTTGTACTTGGCTTTTATTTCATTCAACATTCAGTAGATCCGTTCTGTCTGAACTTATCAAAATAAACTTAACTAAAGAAATGTATAAAAAGTTCATGTTCATTTGGTTGACATTTTGTAAAAAGTATAAAAATCAAAAGTAGCTAAAAATTAATATAAAATGCTGTCAAATATGTTTAATTACATAAATAACGATTCTATCTTGAGACTACCAATTAATTATAAATACAATTTACTAATAATTTACAAAATATATAGTATTGCTAAAATACAGAAATAAAGAATTCTAGAAAGGTCTACATCGTAAATAGTAAGGCTATAATGCAATCAGATTTTATTGTATCCTGTGTAAAATTAAATTATCATATATAATATTCTAAATAAACATAAAAGTCATATTGCTTAATTGATGAACACTGCAACAAGAATGTGTTAAGTAAATAATTTGTGTATGAAGTTTTAAATAAATATTAAATATACAATACATAGTACAATATATAAAATATAAACATACAAATCTCTCAGATCATAAAACATTTCAACGGTACCGATGCATACTTAACGATATTTCCAAGGCAAAAAGTTTAGAAAGCCATTAAATATACAGATTTGTATTTTAACTTCATAATTAACAACTGCAGTGCGATCACATTTTAGCATTATAGCCAGATCTGCGCTCGGCCATTAAGAAGGAATGTTGCTGGGTTTGCAGACTGCCCTCAATTAAAAGATAATGCTCTCATAACATCATTATACTTTTAACATTAAACATTTACTTTGGACTCACGTGTTATCGTAACAGACAACGGACGGATCGCAAGGATTGCGTCATAACTTTTATTGCTTCACAACATACTATTAATCTATCACAATGAACAATCAATAGGCTCAAAAACAATATCCTTGAGATGCGTGAGTTGTCTCTCGTCATAAGTTTCCAGAAGATTTAACTCGTTCCATTATAACAGATTCTGAACGCGCTATTAAGAAGTCGCACTTTTTGGTTCGTTTACATAAAAAATTACGAACGCACCTAATATTTTGGAACACTTTCGTTTGCGACTTTTCAACAGCCAAACAAATATATACAATAACATTTCTAATTTCTGACTCGATTCTCTTTCACTAAAGTATAATAAATAATTCATTTGCAATTTTTATAAACTATACATTATGAAAATCGGCTGCAAAATAATTTTAATGCGTCTCTAGCTTCGTTACTCTTATAATTATTTAGATAATCTTATGTACAATCTCTAACGATAATTGTTCAAACTTACGACTACATCACCCCGAGTATCTCGCGGGGTGGGAGGGGAGCGCGGGCAGGCACGGGGCCGGCGGGGTGGGGCGTCAGTCCACGCGCGAGGGCTCGGGGAAGCCGTCCTCCAGGTAGCCGGCCAGCAGCTGCGCCTGCTGCTCCACGTGCGCGCTCAGCGAGTCGAAGCTCACGCTCTGCTCCACGAACGTGTTGTGCACCTGGTGCGGCGGCTCGATGCGGAACTGGCCCAGCGTCCACGGGTCGCCGGCGTCGCCGCGCCCGCCCGGCGCGAAGTGCGCCACGTCGTTCCACTGCGGCGCGCCCAGCGGCGCCTGCCCGAGCGGCCCGCTGCCCCACACCAGCGACTCGATGCCCGTCGTCGGCGTGCTCATCTGGTTGTACCTGTCCAGGCCCCACGAGTTGGACATGTCGGGCGGTGGGATGTTCGGGACGACTTCCGGCGCTTTGGTCACGGTCCGGCCGTAGATCTCCTGGCTGCGGCCGGCGATGTGCGGGCGCGCGGCGTGTCCCCCGTCCGGGCTCGGCAGGTGGCAGTCGGAGCGCATCATCGGGCTGTACTTGCCGGCCACTCCGGGACTCTTTTTGTTACTGTAGCTGTTGTCCACGCTCGGCCTCGGCGAATAGGGGCTGTGGTGCTGCGGCCTCGACATGGGACTGTATTGCCCGGGCGTTTTGTTCGGGTTGCTTCTGAGATTTTCACTTTTAACTCCTAGACCGGGATCTGGACTGTTGTGTGTCGAAGGGTGAGGAGAAAAGGGCGCATGATGTTTAGGTAGGGGACTGAAATTACCCGTATTCCACGCGTTTGACTTTTGAAGGTCAGTTTTTACCATTTGGCTCGTGTCTGGACTCGGTTGAGCCGAATACGGACTAGGTTGCGAGGAATATGGGCTTGGTTGCGTCGAGTAGGGGCTCGGCTGGGTCGAGTAAGGGCTAGGTTGAGCGGGACTAGGTTGTGCCGAATAGGGACTTCTTTGTGACGAAAATTGATTATCTTGTCTAGGCATAGGACTATAGCTGCCGTAATTCCAACTATTTGGATTCTTGATATCCGGCTTAACACCTAACGTTTCGGGACTTCTTTTATTTTCTAGCGAAGTCGTAGGGCTACATTGCTCTATGACTTTCGCTTGTTTAATTTTATTGTGACTTTCTAATCTATTAAGAGGGCTCGCTTCAGACTTATGATTTGGTGTTCTTTTGAATGGGCCTATATTCCAAGAACTATTCGTTTTAACTAATTCTGATTGAACGTCGGGACTACTTGGAACTTGGCTATCTGGTTTTTGGACGGGACTATAATGTGGACTACCTAACTCTGCTTTCAACGGGTCTGATCTCGGGGTAGATGAAGAATCAGGTTTCGATTGTGCGAGCGGGCTCGACAGTTTAGCAATTGATGAAGAATATTTCGCTTCATTTATGGCAGCAGCGAAATCTGAGGAATCCTTTGGCGACAGAAGCTTGGTGTTAGGTGGGGATTTTATTCGTAACTCAACTGAAGCGAGTTTATCGTTAACAGTGGACGCATCGGACACGCTACGCGGCTCTTGAAAGACACACGAGGAAGACTTGGACTCTGGAGATTTGATATCTAAATTAACACTAGAGCTTTCGGAAACGCTATCTGAAATCTCAATTTTCTTGTCCTCGCTTTTCGAGGACTCTGCTTTGGACGACTTTTTACCTTTTTTATTTTCGTGCTCTTTATTGCCCTCTTTTTTGACTTTAGTGGTGTCGAAGCTATCTTTCAAGTCTTGAAGTTCCTTGCCTGTGTACAACCGCTTCATACCACGCGGTAAAGCCCGACACAAGCTTAAATTCAACGATTCTAATTGGGAGCACTTTAACAATACTTTCTTTACTGGTTCCAAAGATACAGACGAGCCGAAAAGATTGAGTATTCTGAAATTTTAAAAGATAATGTAAGTGCGAGAAAATGATATCTAATCAATACTAAAATTAAAAAAAAAAAAAAATTAAATGAATATAATACACAAATAATAAGGTCACTTATTACAATAGTATACCAAATATTTCGTAAAATTAATTAACTGTTGATTAGATTTAATACAGCAAAAAAATAAATGATATTGAATACGACATTTACGAGAGATTCACAAATCTGTTTGAATGTAAACATAATATTATGAGTTTAGTTAAAAATATTAAAAACGCTATAAACTACTAAAATAAAAGTTCTATGAAAATTTTAATGAAAATGTGGGTGAGGTAATAATATAATATAAACTATGGTATCCAATGGTGAAAGAATTTTTGGAATAGGTTCAGTAGTTCCCTTGGTTAGCGCACACATATCCTAACTTTCAGTCATATAACATATTAGTTTACATATCTCCGTTTTATACATACACTAGCTTATAGCTATAATGAAATATAGGTGTGACGGTCAGGTTAGGTAAACCCATCAAAGTAAAATTATCAAAATTATTTCAGTTGTTCTTGAGTAATAAGTGAAGTAAATATCGCAGGAAAATTGTATTATTTGATATTTCGGCGTTTACAAACAGGGTTGCTAACAAATACTCTGCTTTTTGTGTTGTATAAGGAGCTATTTGCTATTATGAGCTAGTAATTTTAAAATAAAACAAACCTTAACTTGTAAACGGCGAAATCAAACATATTGCCATAACAAACACTACTACCCTATCTATCTTTAATTTATATTTATAATAAAGCATTTACCACTACTACTTTAAAACTAAAATATAATATCTTTAATCTATACTAATATTATAAAGCTGAAGAGTTTGTTTGTTTGTTTGAACGCGCTAATCTCGGGAACTACTGGTCCGATTTGAAAAATTCTTTCGGTGTTAGATAGCCCATTTATCGAGGAAGGTTATAGGCTATATATATTCACGCTACGACCAACAGGAGTGGGGCCACGGGGGTGAAACCGCGCGGAGCAGCTAGTATATTTATACATACCTAAGTTTGCTAGTAGCTGCGTCGGCCAGCGCGGCCACCGCGTCGTCCAGCACCTTGTTGGCGGAGGTACATACCTAAGTTTGCTAGTAGCTGCGTCGGCCAGCGCGGCCACCGCGTCGTCCAGCACCTTGTTGGCGGAGGTACATACCTAAGTTTGCTAGTAGCTGCGTCGGCCAGCGCGGCCACCGCGTCGTCCAGCACCTTGTTGGCGGAGGTACATACCTAAGTTTGCTAGTAGCTGCGTCGGCCAGCGCGGCCACCGCGTCGTCCAGCACCTTGTTGGCGGAGGTACATACCTAAGTTTGCTAGTAGCTGCGTCGGCCAGCGCGGCCACCGCGTCGTCCAGCACCTTGTTGGCGGAGGTACATACCTAAGTTTGCTAGTAGCTGCGTCGGCCAGCGCGGCCACCGCGTCGTCCAGCACCTTGTTGGCGGAGGTACATACCTAAGTTTGCTAGTAGCTGCGTCGGCCAGCGCGGCCACCGCGTCGTCCAGCACCTTGTTGGCGGAGGTACATACCTAAGTTTGCTAGTAGCTGCGTCGGCCAGCGCGGCCACCGCGTCGTCCAGCACCTTGTTGGCGGAGGTACATACCTAAGTTTGCTAGTAGCTGCGTCGGCCAGCGCGGCCACCGCGTCGTCCAGCACCTTGTTGGCGGAGGTACATACCTAAGTTTGCTAGTAGCTGCGTCGGCCAGCGCGGCCACCGCGTCGTCCAGCACCTTGTTGGCGGAGGTACATACCTAAGTTTGCTAGTAGCTGCGTCGGCCAGCGCGGCCACCGCGTCGTCCAGCACCTTGTTGGCGGAGGTACATACCTAAGTTTGCTAGTAGCTGCGTCGGCCAGCGCGGCCACCGCGTCGTCCAGCACCTTGTTGGCGGAGGTACATACCTAAGTTTGCTAGTAGCTGCGTCGGCCAGCGCGGCCACCGCGTCGTCCAGCACCTTGTTGGCGGAGGTACATACCTAAGTTTGCTAGTAGCTGCGTCGGCCAGCGCGGCCACCGCGTCGTCCAGCACCTTGTTGGCGGAGGTACATACCTAAGTTTGCTAGTAGCTGCGTCGGCCAGCGCGGCCACCGCGTCGTCCAGCACCTTGTTGGCGGAGGTACATACCTAAGTTTGCTAGTAGCTGCGTCGGCCAGCGCGGCCACCGCGTCGTCCAGCACCTTGTTGGCGGAGGTACATACCTAAGTTTGCTAGTAGCTGCGTCGGCCAGCGCGGCCACCGCGTCGTCCAGCACCTTGTTGGCGGAGGTACATACCTAAGTTTGCTAGTAGCTGCGTCGGCCAGCGCGGCCACCGCGTCGTCCAGCACCTTGTTGGCGGAGGTACATACCTAAGTTTGCTAGTAGCTGCGTCGGCCAGCGCGGCCACCGCGTCGTCCAGCACCTTGTTGGCGGAGGTACATACCTAAGTTTGCTAGTAGCTGCGTCGGCCAGCGCGGCCACCGCGTCGTCCAGCACCTTGTTGGCGGAGGTACATACCTAAGTTTGCTAGTAGCTGCGTCGGCCAGCGCGGCCACCGCGTCGTCCAGCACCTTGTTGGCGGAGGTACATACCTAAGTTTGCTAGTAGCTGCGTCGGCCAGCGCGGCCACCGCGTCGTCCAGCACCTTGTTGGCGGAGGTACATACCTAAGTTTGCTAGTAGCTGCGTCGGCCAGCGCGGCCACCGCGTCGTCCAGCACCTTGTTGGCGGAGGCCCACGACAGGTCCAGCTCGATGAGGCTGTGCGACCACTTCTCGCAGATCAGCTCTAGGCACGCGTTGCGTTGCCGCGTCACGTTGCAACCTGTTTAAGAAAAAAATTGGTTGTTTGTAAAGTAGGTTTACGATCGAGATGTTTACGTGATAACGTCTTATTGGTGGCAGCGCTCGAGATGAGACGGGAGATCGGTCCGTCTCTCTCTCGTTATACCTGCGATCGCGCTCGTGAGGTTTTGGTGTGACACAAGTTTCTGAACATGTCACCCGACTAAAACGATTTTAAAAACGTTATCACGTTAAAAATATTATTATATTTTTTGAATGAAACTTAACTTTTATTTTTTTGTGTAAAATTTATATTTAATTTATTTGTTTTCTTGTTATAAAATGGTAAACATTTCTCAATGCCCTTTATAAGATGGAAATATTTTTCCTCTTTAATGCGATTGTTACAATATGAGAAAGTTAAGAATTGTTAATGAACAGATCATTAAATTAACGTACAAATTAATAAATCATTAAAGTACATATGTACGATACAAATTTTACACTATAATAATCTAAAGAATTCGCGTGAATTTTGTAAATGTAACTCGAACACAGCGTGTGTTATATAATATTACGTTGCGTTTACGATATAGATAACGCCTATTTGAACTATTAATAAAATTCTGCGCTTCGGTCTGCGTTTATTTCTTTACTGTGAGCGACATTTCGCATTTGAGTTTGTAATTTGAACGTGTGCACAGTGCGCGGTATGCATTAGTATACAGGATGTAATCGTTAAGTGTGCACAGGCGATTATTATAATTAAACTAATGAATAAAATGACAATAATAACTTTTTAAAAATAAAACGGGAAATATCCAAAAAATTTACATCAAATCGCTCCCATACTTCAATATCAGTTTAAAGTTTTTTGATATCTGTAATAGTTACGGAATAATCGTCTGCGCACACTTAACGATTACACCCGGTATATCGGAGTGGGGTCTCACCGCCGAGGAAGAGGTGCTGCAGGTCCCAGGCGGGCACGCGCACGAGCCCCGAGTCGGTGAGGCGGTGCAGGCCGCGCAGGTCGAGCAGGCGCAGGCGCGTGGCGCCGCGCACGAGCCGCGCCAGCGCCTCCTCGCCGAACCGGTACTCGCCCACCTGCGTGCGCTCCGCCGCCGCGCCGCCCGCGATCGACAGCTCCTCCAGCTGCGACCACCCGCCCGCCTCCATCTGACCCGCAACCATCATGTTACATCACATTGCGCACGCGATAACTTATTATAATAGAGACTGTCTGAGTTGGACCCGGGGATGAATGACTTCCGAACTAAAGTAGTCCTCTGACTATACCTGAGATACTATAGTATATAAGTAAAAAAAGGGCACACATTAGCAAAAAATACGTACGATACGTACAAAACCAAACACATTGAAAACTTACGAATATACTTTTTAATTTTTTTGGTTGTGTTGCGTAAGGTGCGCTGGCGCTCTGTTTGTACGTACATAACGTACTGTATGTTACGCGTCATAGCGCGGCGTCGATTTAGCGCTCTAACGTGCTTAAGTACGCGTTCTGATGAAGCCGTTATAGTAACGACGGAGATAAATACCAAAATATATAATAAAAACATACAGGGAGTCCGTGGACTATGCTCAGTATGTTTTTGAGGCTGATTCCATAAAAATACTTAATGAACACTACAACCTAAAAAAAATATCTTTTATTTAATTTTCTTTGTGTACGAACCTGTTGAGACGTGGTAGCATTAGCAAGTACAAGCTGCGCATTAGCAGCTCGAAACACTCTCAATTTGGGACAACCTTTCTGTAAAGCCTCTAAGGGAACTGCAGCGGGGTGCGAAGTGGCCAGTGCTCCTGATATATCCAGTACTTCTAAGTTTGGACAGTATGTCTGGTAAATAAATAAAAAAAGTAATAGTTTAAAGTGAACTAAATTTTCAAATTTCAAATATTAATTACTATTGTAATAGGTTACATGCAAAATCAAATTTAAAAGTAATTTTTAAAATAAATGTGAAAGTAGGTTATCTGTTTGTCAATTTTGATAAAATTTGGAAAATATGTGGACTACATCTTGGGTTAAATAGATAGGTTGTTTATAACTGTTCCGCGGGGGGAAATATAATATAGTATTTTATTGAAATCTCAACCATATCAACATTTTTACAAAGGAGATTACCCAAGTGACTATGGCACTTAGTATCGCAATCAAACTTATTGTGTCAAGATGAAATATATCTCAATTTAAGGGCTTTTTCAATTTATGCGTTTCGTATCGGACCGCTACAGTGCCGAAGCGGTGCGTTTGTCGTACGGCGCACGGCCGGTCGTTTGTTTTCATACAAAATGCACGGTGCGGCAACAGCGCGGCGTCCGTACCGCGAACGCTCGACAGCAGGACGGCAACGTCGCAAGTCCCACGTGTTCAGTTTAGGGATGTCGAAAATGAAAAAAAATATCGATATATCGATACATCGATATTTAAAAAAAAATCAACATTAGCATTGATATATCGCGGAAAATTATCGATATGTTGATATATCGGCAAAATTTTAAAAAAATATTGTGGTTTTAAAAAACAGTGTATTTAGCTAGCCTTAAAATCACATGTTAACGAAAACATCGGTGATGCTCTTTTACGGAGGCGTAGTTTTTGTTTATTTTTTTTTGTTTGATGTTTTTCAACAAGAGCACTAACAGTAATGTTTCTTCGTCAGAGTCCATGGCTTAACTGGTGTCAAATAAATTTAAAACAGCACTAGCATACAAACGCACGGCAGTCAGATACGCTTTCAATTTAAGCGTTTGGTAACGGACTGCTACCGTACTGCAACGGCACGGCAGCGGGTTATAACTAGGAGGCACGGAAAACGTGCGGCAGCGGTCCGATACGAAACGCATAAATTGAAAGAGCCCAAAAGCTTGATGTTAGTACTTTTAGAAACGATTAAAGTTTTTATGCAAATAAGCCGCAGATCGCGACAATAAAAATAAAACAATAGTTTTATTCAACACTTCAAAAAAATACTTTATCGAGTTTAAACTAACGATGAACGATAAGTTTTACATTTATTACATGGGTAATATTATAATTTACAAGACAAATGTGAAAAGTAAATCGTAATAAACATTATTTCAAAATAAATAACGTCGAACAATGCGTCGAACACATTCATTTCAAATAGAAACTATGACATATGACGCAGGACGCTTGCAAGAGAGATAGATATATGTGTCAAAACAAAAACTTTTACTTTTATTTCTATTTATTCGGTATAATTACGACTTAATAGTGATAAATATGATCATTATAAATACAAATAGGAATTAACAATATCACAAACACGTGACACAACTAGTATTTTACCGATTCCATCCGTGGTCATACATGTTTCAAAACACAAACTTTTACTATTATTTCAATTTATCCGGTATAATTAAGACTTAATAGTGATACATATGATCATTTTAAATACAAATAGGAATTAACAATATCACGAATACGTGGCACAACTAAAATTTTACCAATACCACCCGTGGTCATTCTCCTTTGCAATATATTATTAAAAATGTGGCACTTCTTGATTAAATTATTGAAAGATATTGAAAAAACACAGAAGACAGATTGTTCATGAAATGACGAAGATTAGAAGATTATTGGGCACAAAGATAAACTTCTTCGAAAAATTAATAACGGCATGATAAATACTTATCACCGATTTTTATGCAATAATTTAGAATAGATTTGAATTATTTAACTTTGATAATACATACCGCTACTGATGTCAATGTTTGCTGCAACGCTGAAAACTTATTATTGGCGAGAGTAAGATGTGTTAGTCGGTTTCCAAAATTTTCCATAATCCGCGCCACTGAAGCCGCCGATAAACATGTACTTGAACTGCCTAATTCTGACTGTAAAACGTATAAAATCATAATTAGTAATTGCCATTCTTTACTACATAGTATAAAGTCGCTTTCTCTGTCCCTATATTCCCACATATACTTAAATCTTTAAAACTACGCAACGGATTTTGATGCGGTTTCTTTTTAATAGATAGAGTGATTTAAAAGGAAGGTTATTACCTATATAATTTATTAGGCTTTAAACAAAGCGGCGTAATCACGGGCGGAAAGCTACCTAGTATTCTATAAATCTGTTAAAATGATTTAAGACAACTTAACTCTTGTTCTAATTATTGTATCAAATATTATGTTCTAAAATGAAAAGAATGCATTCGCTTTGCCATTTAAAACTTCTATTTTAGTACAAAGTACAATACTCATTTAAAATGAATGTTACATCCGAAAAATATAAAATAACTTCCATTCAAAATACAATACAATTATATTGATTTTCATTAGATTTCAATTAATAAATTATTATCTTACCAAAGACGATAAATCAATCCTTTGCAACTTCGGCAGCCCTTGAATCAAGTCAAACAACTGTTCAGGAGTGATTCGACTCCAGCCAGCAACTCCGAGTTCCACTAAATCGGGACAATAGTCCACCAAACATGTCAGCACCCATGTCACATTACATACATCCCATTGAGCTGAAATAAATCATTACTTTTATAAAACTACTTACTACTTAATACAATTGCTATTTGGTCTGTAAAATTTTTTTTAGAAATCAAAGAATTTTGAACAGATTTTAAATGTGATTTATTCATAAAAATAACTAGCATAAAATTGCACACAATAAAATACCAATATTTTTTTTAATTGGAGAGAAAAGCATATTATATTATGTAAGATATACCATTTCTTGTTGAACTATGTACTGCAAATTGAAGTATATAAACTTAAAAATATTGTTACAGTTTATCAATGGTTAAATGCTACTAGATTGACATAAACTTCTGTGTTAATTATTTGAATCATTGTACTAATTAGTTAGTTTAGTTAATGTGACCAAGAAGGTAACACAGTGACCCAAAAACATTACTTCGCAACGCGCGTGTATTAGTGATATCTCGGTAATAAAAAAGATAATTGTGCTTGTAGGAAATAATGAACAACCACTCCAATATCATATTTGTATATCAATTCCATTACTTATTAATTATTATGTATAGTTAAATTTCAAAATGTAGTATTAATAATTAAATGCCATCAGGGTAAAATGTGTGGAAAATAATTTCATGCTATTGTTCTTTTAAATATAAATTAAATAAACTTACCAATATTTAAACTTTGACATTGTGACAGTCGATTTTCCAGTAACCACACAAGTTTATAATCAGTTTTACATTTATCTACAGTGTATTGTGCAAGGTCGACGTTTCTCCAAAATTCAGGCTTACAACTTATGCTATGCCAAAATTTACATACGCTACTCAATCTAGAACAGAAATAATACTGATTAAATATACACATCAATTTTCTCTTTTAGCTGTAGAGGCTAGATAATTGGACTCCTGAATGTCAAACAAATTTATCAGTTTTCACCTGGACTATTTCAAATCCTTTAAGATCGTAATCTTCAGTTTGTAGTGGTTTTGTTGCACATTTCAGGTACTTATATTTATGTTGGATCTAATAATGTACTGTTATATTAAGAATATTGTTTTAGTAACCACTTTATATTTTCTAAATAAAATAAAAAAAGTACTAAAAACGCTTCTATAAAATGATTTCTAACAGATTCTAGATAGACTAGAACACTATTTGATTTATATATAATAAGTGTGAATATTTTTTTTTATTTTGTTAACTTCCTTACCTAACTATAGCAGGGAGTGTGCCTTGTTGTATGACTACATATTCAAATATTTTTGTTAGAATTTCTTCCGGCATAGAAGTTGCCCAAGGGCTTTGGGGCCCTGCATCTCTACTCTCAGCTGCACTACTTCTACTTTTTTCAGTCTTTTGAGCTGTTAAAAAAAAATATTAAATAATTTATAACAGAGAAGCAATTGCTTTTATTTATCAGTTTATAAACATGCATTAAGTCATAACAAGAAATTCAAACTGTAGTAAGTTTTTTACTTTATACATTAACTTACTTAATACATTATTTTTCTCATTATTTTCATTTATAAAATTGCAGATTTTCCTTTTAATATTAAAATGATAATAAGAGAGAAACTACATTAATTAATAAACATAATATCAGTGTTGTAAGTATACAAACAAAATTTTTATAGTAAATTTTTATCTC
The DNA here is from genome assembly GCA_029959065.1 of Colias behrii. Lineage (NCBI taxonomy): Eukaryota > Metazoa > Arthropoda > Insecta > Lepidoptera > Pieridae > Colias > Colias behrii. The sequence continues at coordinate 5,422,954 of JARWMC010000002.1, forward strand.
GCTTAACAGATAACTTATATATTATATTCATATTCATGCATATCATGTACTTATAGCTATTTTGTGGTCAAGGTTTGTAGTAGATAAATGAATATGGTGATTATTAATTGATCTAGATAATTATATAATGTTGTTACAATTTTGAATATTATTTACCTTTACTTTTTGTATTGTTATTAGATTTACGAGGAGCTTTTTGCCGCGACTGTCGCGGTTTAGGTGCTGCGACACTCATAGCGGCTGCAGTATCACCTCTAGTGGGATCATATTCTTCACCAGAACTGACACTAGGCGCGGGGGAAGCAGCTCGCTTCTTCTTTGACTTTCTCGGAACTATATCTGCTATTATTGTAGGTGTTGGAGCCACCTGGAATTAGAAATTTGATACCATTGTAATAATTGAATACTGTATTGTTGTTTTTGGTAATTTAAAGTTCAAATTTATGTTCATTTCCAAAGCATTCAATCCAGATATATTTTAACTGCTTATTTAAGTTTTCGTATTTCTATACTAACAATTTATGTCTGATTATGCCAATTTTTGATTATCTGAATCAGCCCTGGTCTCAATTAACTCGGATAATCAGCGTTACTATTAATGAAATCTATAAGATGTACCCATTTCTGTAGAAAATAGCTTTTCATTGATTTGGATGATGTACAACTTATAAATTGTTATTGTTAACAAATAATTCAAGGCATGACAAACTATTATTCAATGTTTTTCTGTCAGCTTTATAGTCTTTGGAATGTTTGAATCTATTTTATTGGGAATTTCACTGAATGATATAAGGTTTTAGAGAGTAACTAATGTGTAACAAATATAACATAACTTAAACTTTAAGTCTTAAAGAATAAGTAGCCTTTTATAAAAATCTTAAATTCTGTAAAGTCAAATCAATTACAATCAATTATTTTTTTTTATCATAGTAGCAATTCATCTTTCCTTTTCATGTTTTTTGTTTGTATGTACATAATGTAAACATATTTATTTACTTAAAAATCAAATCAATTTATATCTCCAATGTTTGACTTTTTCTGAAAAAATGCATGTTATTTGTATGGTATGCATATATGGTTATGAATCCATATTAGAGAAAGTTTGGAAATTTCTATTTCTAAAATATAATCATTTAACTAAATTAAAAGAATTAAAGTAATCAAATGAGAAGACGCCAAATTAAGCTATATAATTGTGTCAAGAGAAATAGTTTATGAGACTAACACAGAAATTGACCTGTGACTTAAAGTGAAAGTGAATTGGTTGCATCACAGAAACAGTCTTTAAAGTTTAAGTTCTTTGTAAACAAAATGGCCATGATAAAATCTAAAAAAATATACTATAAATAACTGTTATTTTAAAGTCTAAATGTAATATAAATAACAATAGAATTCTATTATTTACTAACAATTCCTAATTACAATAAATCAACCTAAGAATGAAAATAAGTGTTATTCTTGTGTATTTACTATTGAACTTCAATTAATATCCTATTAATAATATTTGTAATATAATATGAAAAACTCAATAAAACAATATTTCAAATAAATCTCCGAAACATTTGTATACAAGCAAATATAAAATTACAAATGGTTTCTTCACCTCCTATTTATTTTATTTATAAAAATCATAAACTAGTTTGACTATACTTTAAAATACTCACTATGCTTACAGTCTCTTGAATACCCGTCCTTTTTATCTTAATCTTTAATTTAGTACTTGCATCCACTATCTGGCTTCGATATGTGGGTGTACGATCAGGCTTCTTAGATTTCTTTTTGCTACGCGAACTACACAGACCTAGCATAGATCTAGGCTTACCACTACAAGGGATAACTACATGAGTCCTTTGCTCTTTTGAGGAGTCTTTAGATTTATTTTTTTTCGTAGATAATTGACTAAGTTCATGACTGTAAGGTTTCCCACTTTGCCTTGGCAAAAATTTCAACTTAACACTACTTTGTAGCACTTCATCCTCAGAACTTTCACTTTCAGTGTCCGAGTCCTCTTCATCTTCTTCTTCTTGACACTCACTACTACTTACTAAGTTTAAATTTTTACCACCTTTAATTTTTGAGACAACACTGTTACTCTTATGGGTCCGGCTGCGAGAACTACGAGAATGTTTTTTCCTTTTGCGCTCGGATGGAAGATAACCATTTAAAGTGGATTGATCAGAATCACGTCTTGACCGCTGTTTGTGCTTTTTATGGCGGGATCGTGGAGCACTCGGCATGATTCCGTTCACAACCTGCATTTTCTGATTTGCTATATCATCTATGCTTTGCTCGAAGTCAGTTTCCAGCTTAACGCAGGAGTAGTTTTCGAGCTGATCATGCTCATTATCAGAGTCAGAATTGGTGACAATTTTGGGCAGGCGCTCATCCGGGAAGAGATCCTTGCGGACCGAAAGTCTCATGGCAGGCTCAGCAGCATCATAGCCGCCGTTGAGGGGACTGGAATGGCCCGACATACCGCCCGCCTCCCGCCGCCCTTCCAAACCACTTCTATAAAACGCTCACCGTCACCTGTCTGTCGTGAGGTAAACAATCAGTTTGACACATCACATTTTCACTTTTGATACTGTAACACTTACTCTTAAATGATAATCTTATTATGTTTGATTGTGGACACTTGATGTTTTTGTCATCATTACATTTTTCAATTAGCACTTCTGGATGTAATCCAAAGCATCTTTTTTTCTTTACGTATTCGGATTTTAGGTCATCCATGTTCATGTAACGTTGTGATTGCGAAAAACAAAGTATAGACCATTTTCGCGGACACAAACACTATTATCTATATTAATGTGACGATGAACACACAAATTGAAGAATATATACTGATAATAAAATATTTGAGACGACTAAAAGTTGATGAAAACAGTTGACCTTGTTAAAAGCTTATTAGGTTTCAAATTTTAGTCAACAGATGCAGACATTGTCACAAAGGTTGTTCTTGAGTTGTTCTCTGTGTATAATGTATAACAATTATTAAATGACATCCTTGTAAAGACGTCTTATTTAAAATTAACACACTTCACTTCATTAATATAACTAAAAAGACATGGTGGAATTATAGATATCTAGCTTTTTATGAAAACATCTATATTTTGAAAAAGAAAAATTATGGCAAATTGCTTATTTTTCGAAATCTGTACGAAATTTAGACGTTCTTACAAACACCCTTTTACGAAATGATGATAAATAATGTCAAATTCAGAAAAAGTAAACTCCGCACTACGGGTTTATAAATGATATTATAACCAATCACAGCGCAATGTTTTATATCTCGAAGTTTTCTAATTGGTTAATGTAGCTGTCAAGTTTATATTAGCCTATGATATTTAGGTAGAGATTATGACTTTGTGGTGCATAAACAAGATTTAACTTTTCTGACATTTGTAATAGATGGCGCTAAAATTAACTTAAAAATTAGAAATGGACAAGGTTTATAATAAAATTAGAGTAGGTACATATATATATAATATTTTTGTTTTGTTTCTGATCGTTCATTGGATTTATGTTAATTAAAATATTTTCAGTCGTTGGTTCAAGCATAGGGCAAGTGTAAATATTTTTGCGTTTTAGCAATTATATTAGTGAAAATCGCAGTTATCTAAGTATAATTCTATTTAAATGTGTTGTTCATGACGTGTTTTCAAATGTACTGTGGGATAATGATAACCTACACGCTCTTTCTGTAGCTAATAATTAATATATAAAGTGGTGAGTCATATTTAAATTTATTTGCTGTATTGATGATCTCATATTAGCGTATTGTAGGTATACGCTCGCTAGTGGTGTAAATCTTTTTGTCATGACTGATAGAACGTTACTGATTTTTGTCAACACTGTAGAAAGGCTGTAGATTTTTTCTGTTATTATCATATTAATTGTTTAATTTTAATCCTTTATCTCATGAATTCCAATTCTAAACATCATTCCAATATCTGTTGTGGGCTATATTTATCATGGGAAATGTTAAAATAATAAAAACCAAACCTGGAAGAAAATATACCTATATTAAAAGTAAATTCATTATTATTATTTAACAACACCAATTACTCAGATATTCTAACAGTACCTATGTTATTAATACCTAGATAAAGATGTAATATAGCTAAATATGTGAATAGGTACACTCTTAATAGCATTTACCATAGTTAATTCAAATTGGAAATTATTTATTTTTATAGTGGTTATCACTTAATCTCTGTATAATTAGTGGGTAGGTACTTAAAAAATGTATGTAAACAGATGTATGTACATAATGCATCTGCCTTTTACCCCACTAGGGGATATGGGACTTCACTTTTCATCTTCCCTGATTCGTTAGATTTTAATATATTCAGTTCAAATAAATGATAAATAATTATCCTTTATCATAATGAAATTAAAGTTATTAATTGGTTATGCATCGGTGTTTGTAAGAGTAGCAAAAGAGGAATGCATGATGTAGAAAATTGGCATACCTCGGGTATTTTAAAATACTCAAAAGTGTCTTATTGTGAAAAAAAAAACTGAATATTTAAATTCTATTTTTATTGTCTTACTTAGCTGCTGGATAATTTTGCCAACCAGGCTGAGTTATTACACAAGTTTCATGATTAGATATATTTTTTTAATTTATGAAATTTAAGTTTCAGTAAAAAAAACCATAGTAACTCATTGATCAATGTAAAAAAGTGGATAAACTTTGGGCAGATAATATTATGTGCACTGCATGTCAAAAGTATATCTCATGAGACCTTTTTAAAAATGCTGAATTGTTGAAGGTAATTAAATTGGATATTTTATCATATTATGTCCAGGAGTTTATGGACAATTTTTTTTAGAAACATTGTGTAATTTTTTTTTTCTCGTAGTACCTACCTACCTACTATCATATGGTTCTTCTTCTTCTTCTTCTCTTAAATAATGGCTCCATCATATGGTTATTTAAACGTTTTTAATAGTAATAAGTAAATTGTACTTCATTTTTTTATATTCACTTTGAATGCTTTGGTAAATGGTAACAGACATGTAAATATTTCAAATCTCTCTTGATGAGTTTCCTACATATAGCTGTAAATATTGTAATCACACTAATATTTTTTCATAAAAATTATTCCTCCCAAAAAACAAATCCCTTGAAGTGTGCTCTTCGCTAAGGATATTTGCAGTGATGTCTGTTGCTATTGAATAAAACAAAAAATTAATTGGCTTTTAGGTCAAAATGGTAAAATTGAATATGATGTACCTACCTTATAAACAAACCCTTATTAAAAGGATTAGGTATGGATTAGGTGTTCTCTATAATTCAATGTGTTACAATTTATTAGGTAATTACTTGAATTGGGAGAAATGGTACCACTACTGTGTACTTATGCAAAAATGTTATATTGGATATGCACTGCATGTACCTACCTATTTAAAAACATTTTATGGGGATCGCCTTGAAAAATGCCATCGAAAATTATTACCAAAAGACTCCAGTTAAATAGTAACGTTTCTTTTCCCGTTTCAATAATGTACAATTGTTCCAGGTATGATACAAAGTGATGATAAGTAACACATCCGCGCCGACAGCGCACTAGGACATTGGGAGTACTTACATATTTCGAAGTGAGACAGTAGTGTAACATTCCGTAACCCAGGTATACGTTAGCGAGGGTTGTGATGTGGCATGTGAGTGTGGTAGTGGCGGTGTGGTATCGGTGATCAGTCCAGTGATGGTGGTGATGCTGAGGCATGGTGGACGCGGCTGCGGAGCGCCGTGCCGCCGTCGCCGTGCGCTGCAATGTTACGAGCTTTACCAAGTGAGTATATTAACTGATTACTGATTAGAAATTTGTACGTATTAGACTATTAACTCTATTAATATGAATGACTTAGATAGAGCAATTAACATCGAGTGGAGTCAGTGCTTATAATTGACGTGTATTTTGTATTGTTGTTTATTTGAGTAGTTTTAATGAATGTAATTTTTAATTTAATAAGTCGATAATTAAGAAATATACTGGATGCATTAATATTTGGATTGGGTAAATAAACTAACAATTAATAGAACAATAGACACAGTTTGTTTGTTAATTGTAGTTTATTTCTCATGCTTAAAGAGGAAAAGGAAAAGGTTAACGAAATTTAAGGATAACTACAAACATTATTTTAAGTACATTAAGAGAGATGTTTTAGCTACGCGAAGAGGATTGATACCTATATCCCGTGACAAAGAAAAGAAAAATGAAATAAAATAACAATTTCCAGTGATTATTTTCCTCGGATAAGTGAAAACAAATGTAACGAAATGTTTAATTTAAGAATTTATCTTCGAAACAATATTAGTCTCTACTCTTTACATAATTAAGAAGGTCACTTGGCTCTCGAGTGTACTTTATCAAACACATCACGCAATCTTGTTCTATGAAGTATGATCATGATTTTGTTGACGGTCGCGGTATTGTTTTTCAAATTAATTATAATATCTAATGGCTGGTTCACACTTTGATTAGTGCGAGTGCAGGTGATTAGTGCAGGTGATTAGTGCAGGTGATTAGTGACTAGGTGTGGACAGCGACTGTTTATGGCTGGTTCACACTTTGATTAGTGCGAGTGCAGGTGATTAGTGCGAGTGCAGGTGTGTAGTGCGAGTAGTGTCCAATTCAACTTCGAGTGCAGGTGATTAGTGGGAGTGCAGGTCAATGGTGCAATTCGCGACGCTACACACTACGCTAAACACTAAACACTAAACACTCGTGTCCAGACGTGTTTAGGCAGGCACACTGCGAGTGAGGGGGAAGGGAGGGCGCGCGGGACGTGGCTACTCGCAGTCCACTCGCAAAAAAATAGAACACGCTTCTATTCACTTTACTACACAGCCTACTAAACACTTGCACTAAACAGTCGCTGTCCACACGTAGTTACTAAACACCTGCACTCGCACTAATTTATGGCTGGTTCACACTTTGATTAGTGTGAGTGCAGGTGATTAGTGCGAGTGCAGGTGTGTAGTGCGAGTAGTGTCCAATTCAACTGCGAGTGCAGGTGATTAGTGGGAGTGCAGGTCAATGGTGCAATTCGCGACGCTACACACTACGCTAAACACTAAACACTAAACACTCGTGTCCAGACGTGTTTAGGCAGGCACACTGCGAGTGAGGGGGAAGGGAGGGCGCGCGGGACTAACTGATTAGTGCGAGTGCAGGTGATTAGTGCAGGTGATTAGTGACTAGGTGTGGACAGCGACTGTTTATGGCTGGTTCACACTTTGATTAGTGCGAGTGCAGGTGATTAGTGCGAGTGCAGGTGTGTAGTGCGAGTAGTGTCCAATTCAACTGCGAGTGCAGGTGATTAGTGGGAGTGCAGGTCAATGGTGAAATTCGCGACGCTACACACTACGCTAAACACTAAACACTAAACACTCGTGTCCAGACGTGTTTAGGCAGGCACACTGCGAGTGAGGGGGAAGGGAGGGCGCGCGGGACGTGGCTACTCGCAGTCCACTCGCAAAAAAATAGAACACGCTTCTATTCACTTTACTACACAGCCTACTAAACACTTGCACTAAACAGTCGCTGTCCACACGTAGTCACACTAATCACCTGCACTCGCACTAATCAAAGTGTGAACCAGCCATAAGGGCTGATGTTTGGTTGTTGGCAAATAAAATATGATGCATACATGTATTTACAAAAAGAAACTATTAACATATCTCTTGATGATTTCTTACATCATCAAGAAACTATAGCGCAAATAAGATGAATAATAAGATGAATCAAATAAGCCAAAACACGTTAGCCGCTCGTCCCGGCGATGTCCGGGTTGATTCGGGATAGTTAAAAGCAAAATAAAAAATAGCTCATGTGACTCTTACAAAATAGAGCTTTCCGCTGCTGCAATAATTTTTGAAAAAGATAAGAGTAAGGCAGCTAGGACAGCTAGTACCTATATGATATAAAATTTAATTTATGAGTAATTAGGTACCTAAATCATCATTTTACATTTATTGCTATACTGTTAAATGTAGAGTTTCTTTTATTGTAAAACTTATCAAACAATATAAGCTGTATAGCTAACTAAATGTAAACAGAATTGACTTATAAATTAATATAAAATTAGTAGTATTTCAGGTAGAGGTTTAATGTAATGAAGTTATTTATGCGTTGCAAAAGAGTAGTCAATTGATATAATTTATCGTTTGGAGTTCACATGTCGAGTGATCACTATTGAACGCCAGCATTACTATTCTGACCCCGACATTCAATCAAACTATTTAGTACTTCCTTTCGTATGTATTTATTTGACGTAGGTAGTACAATTCTGTCGAAGACGTTTTACTTGAAAATAAACCTATATGTATATCGCGTATTTTACTTTACATTCATTGTATAGAGTATCTTAGCATTGAATGTACAATTATTAGCAATGACTTCGCGTGCATTACACGGGCATCCTATGTAATGTTGGTCTATTTGGCTCTGTTGAATACATGATCATAACTCCGGTAGAGTAAATTGTTTGATTACATGTAAGCTGAGCCGGGCACGCAATACGAGTCGGCTAATGAGAGTACTGATACGTTTCGTCACGCCCAGTGGGTCGACACCACAGAACATTAAAAACAAATAGAAGTGCTATAATGTCATAATTACTATGAAAACCAGTGTCGCCAAACCCACACATTTAAACCGATAGTTATACAGTACACTACAAGTAAACTATGCCTTTGATTGGACAGCTTAATTTGAGTAAAAACTAACTTAGGTTATAAATTCAGCATTTCAATATGTACCCTAACGCACAATGTTACGGTTTATTTTAGTATAACATCCCTAGGTATATTAGCTGTTTTGTTTCTCATTGCACAGAAATTCCAAATTCGAAAACATTCAGCTACTCCACAACAGAGGGCGTTAGTTTTCGATAGATATAACTTTGAACCTCAACACATAGAGATAAGGTTGAAATTTGTGTCACTCAACATTAATGACATTAACTTGATATTTATCTGATGCTATGCTCTGAGGGATACCGAGGGCCTTGTTATCGATAATTCACAAATAAATATTTTTTTGTGTATTTTTTTTTTCTTTCTATTATATGAGTATAGTATAATGTGTCACATTTTGGAGTATGTTTATTACTACTAAGTACGTCTTTTTATATTATTATTATTAAATAAAAAACGGAATAGAATAGTATTAATCTATATTTACAAAATACAAACAGAAAATATGCATTATTTTAAATCTTCGAACTGCCGTAGGTTTGCTGTATCGGTCGGCCTTTGTTAGACCGCTTAGTGCTCTTCGGTATCCAGTTAACTCGTCACGTTGCATTTATCCATTTCTCTTTTAAATTAGCCTCTTTGGGAAATCTATAAATAAATTGGACAAATGAAAGCTAAGGAAAAATAAAATAAAATTTAATATTTATAATTTTTGTATTTTCTAAAGTATCGATACTGTCGATATGCGCCACAAGCATCACTAAAGCGACATTCGTTTGTTTATTGCAATAATATTCCAGAAAGTCTTGTTTGCTGTTCAATCTATAATAGTACTAATTTATTACGGATTAAGGTTCATTTTGACTAGATATTTGTATACAATTTTGACAAATTACAAACGAAGTTATAACATAAAATATTATATGTAAAATAAATAAAAATAAGACTTACCGATGGTATGAAATGCCTCCATTGCTGATATTATTTCGTCTGCTATCATTTTTGCACTCTAATACCGAACAACACGTCCTAATTATTGAATAAATATGGAAAAAAGGTTTGACAGCTGACAACCGACTCGAATATTTTTCTGCGCACAACTGAGAGCAAGTTAGGTGATCTTACCTTACCAGTGACACGTGGGCCACGCCCACATCACACTTCTATCTACTTTACTGTTCTGTGGTCGACACTTAGAACATCGTTTTGGTTAGGCTTCCATTATCAAGCAATTTTAAACTTCATTTAATTGACATAGAGTTAAAATTATTTTGTACTTTTCCAAGACCTAAGGGCGAGTCTGGCATGCCAACATTTAGAAAAAATAAAAATATTTCTAATGTTGGCCTCTCCGATGTAATCATATATTATAATATTTAATATTTTAGTTTTAATTATTTATTATTATTTCATCTTTTTTTTTAAACCTTATTTTTGTACATTTTAATTTTAAGCTAGTACATTTATAAATTATTTCTTTCTTTCTTCGATTTCTTGTCAATGGTTAAGACTTAAGCATAGACAACGTCTTGATGTTGATTCGTTGTTTGTAATTTGAATTCAAAATGGCGTTTTATTTTGTTTTGGTGGAAGTTAAACAAAATTTGTTCTTCATAAATCGTAGATTTTGTTATTTACTCAGTTAATCAAAGTGTACATTGAATTTGTTAATTTGTAATATTTCTGCCAAAAGTGAAAAAAGAAGAAAAAGTGTTATGTGTAAACAATGTTAAAATCTTTGTGTGTACATAATTATTTGATATTTTATGACTTAATATTTGCAATATGTACCCAATGACTGTTCTATAAGGAAGATAAAACATAATAATTACATAACAATTTATTAGAAAACTTCTCTAATACGTCATGTTCTGGCTGTAGAATCAATTGGAGAGATATTATTATGTCCAAAGAAAACAACGGCTTCTTCATATACAATTCCATTATGGCGCGGCGATCCGAACGGCAACGATATATTATTATTGGTATCGAAATTTAGAACGAGATTTTAAAATAGAAATCCCGCAAAATATTTCAAGGAAAAGTATAAAATGTGAATCTAGTTGTATTCACATAATATTTAAGCCGTTAGCCGAATTAAGTCCTACATGCCTGAATAAAGATATTCAGTAAAATTCAAATGGAATTAACCATTTTTGCTGATTAAAGTGAGTTTTAATATTATATAAAAATGTTATTACATAATTAATATTATATCATAATAAACTTATTGATCTACATTGTTGGTGTTTTATTTTTAATTTCCTATAAATTTGATTAATAAGGATGAGAATTAGTAGTGATGTTACCCAGCATCGAAAATTTTATCGATATCGATATGAAGTTTTATCGATAATATGCACTCAAAGAGACATCACTAGCACGTCAACTTTTAAATGTTGGCAGCAATGTGTGTCATTTTTGATGTAAGTGAGCTTATGTTGGTATATAAGATTCGCCCTTAGCCAATACATGCATATGTGTGCGTGAGCTCGAAATCAAAGTACTGAGTGCCGTCTCTTACTATATTACTTGCTCTGTGGTCACGCCTGCGCGTTATCAGGGCCGTGGGCGACAGTGTGTTCAATACGCTGTACGTGTACACCGTGCAGCATCGATGTGTGCGAGTGTAGTAGCGCTTCCAGGAAAAACGGACGGATTTCTGAGAACCGATTAAATGTCGCGCACGATTTCAGCAATGAATGGTCGTGAAGACGCTTTCACAAAGGCTGAAAGTCGAAAACGCGCTCCACTAAAATATCATTAGGCTATTGACATTGATATGATATCTTATCGCGCTCTTGCATTCGTCCTCGTTTCGACTTGTGTAATGTTTTAATACAGTAATTATTTTATTTTTGCAATTGTTATATTAATTTATGTAGATCCAGTTGTTGCATTTGTAATCTTCCAATTGGTCTTATGGCACATACAAACAAGTAAATAGATTTGCCATCATAGAATACAGCTAGCTATGGAGAGTGGAGACTGCACTATTTCATAAGACATAATATTTAAACATCAAATAAATACCACATTTCCTTGAAATTGTTTGCTGAAATGTTCATTCTGAATAGGAAATACCTTGCATCTTTGTATCTTTCATTAGTTGGCTGTATTCGAACCCTATAATAATAATAAATACACTTTATTTAGCATCAAATAAAAACAGACAATATAACAAAAAGAAAAAGACAATATAATGTAAAGCCAAAAAGGCGGTCTTATCGCTACTGAGCGATTTCTACCAGGCAACCTATGGGTAGGATTTTGAATTATAAAAGGGGAAAACAATAGGTGGTGCAGTAATGAAAATTTAATTATAATAGATTTTAACCAAATAACTACTTATATTATAAATATATACATAATGAATATCATTTATAAATACATATGTATGATATATATAATATTATATCTATATAATTATATATTAATACAAATATACAAATAATACATATAATTTACAAAAAATAAATAAAAATAAACAAATACAGTAAAAATACTAACTAACTATTTATCTGGGAGGAGAAATGAATGAAAATTAAATTTTTAAATATATTTAGCGATTTCGCACGTCTGATTTCTATTGGTAGAGCATTCCAAAGGAGTATGGACCCTATATTATTCAAGTACAATATTAGTTACGTAGGATATTATTATTACCGTTGAAAATAATGCATTATTCCTAAAAAGTCATTAGATAACATTTCAATATGTTGACTGAGGTATATGAATTAAAGGTTTACCCGATAAATTTAGATATGGATACATGGACCTTTTCATTCCTATATATTCCATTGAAGATGGTCTTAGCATTAAATACCGACAGGCATGCTGAACAATTGCGTGCCAAATCGAATGTCGTAATTGGTCGTTGAGATAATAACCTGTGACATAGTATGTTTCGGCATTCTTTGTATCGTAAATAGAGTCGTGCTATTCGTTAATGAATGAATTAAGCGACTTCAATATTGATTATGATGTAGGAAATATTAAAAACAAGATTTCCTGCCTGAAGAAGCCTGCGCCTGCGGAAAAAGCGGTTTGTCTAAAACTTTAAAAAATTATATACTTTCCTCAAGAACCACAGTATAAATGTCAAAATCCATTGTGTAGTTTTAAAGATCTAAGCATGCATAGGGACACAGACAGCGGGAAGCGACTTTGTTTTTAAACTTCTAGGTACCTATGTACTGTAGATTTTTGTATATTAAAATTACAGCTCTTCAACAATCCTTGGAAGATATTCACTTAATAATTCAATACAAAGCATTGTTGACGACTAAAATAACTGTATTCATTAACATTTGCGCTCTTGGTAAGTTAGAAGTCGCAATCATCAGTCTATGTTTGTTGTTGCAACGGCACAGTTCAGTTAAGACTTTCTAGTTTTACATAAAGGTCACCATGCTTACCTTTGCCGATAGAAGCAGTGACAATGTGCAGATTATTTGAAGATTAACTTAAATTTTACGCACGCTCATACCGTCGCAAGGCCCAGACTTTTTGAAGGTGGGTGCATGTCACTGCTCATTAGCCAACATTAAATATTTATTCTTAAAATTCAAAATGTGGACATAACGACAGACAACGATTGTGTTCCATTCAAAATTGACTATTGTCCTATGCGCCACAACCCTTCATACCCAAAGTCTGATTTTCATGACGTGTCCTACCTGTACTGTAATGGAAAAGAAATACAGTTGGTAAAAATATGTATGAGATAGGTAAAATTATGTAGGTGGGAGAAATAATGAATGTTAGTTTTTTTTTGCAAACTAAAAGTAATATAAAATATGCTTTTGAAAATAATTAAATGGTTAACGATTTTAGACGTCCGAAAAAATAAAATAAACAAATCTTGATTTTGTATGAATAATAGCATCATTGTACATCCAAAAAAAGTTAGGATATATATTTTTTTGTCGTCCACGTATATGGCTTTCCGGAAAGAACACCTGGTTCTATAAAGCACAGAGCAGTCAGAAGTCAAGGGCAACCCATTTTCGTGACTGATCGTTAAGTTAATTGTGTTGTTTAAAGTAGAGGAAAAAATAAACGTAGGATTGCTTCTCGTTTTTAGGCCTTTTAATGTAATTGTTTATAGTTAGTGTATTTTATGAAAATATTTGAATTGAATTCAGTATGAATTCAATTCAAATATTTTTTTTTGTAAGTCAGAATCATCATCAGCCTATGTTTATTCAGTATGAATTCAATTCAAATATTTTTTTTGTAAGTCAGAATCATCATCAGCCTATGTTTGTTTCAAATGCAAGGGTACTACAGCTCAGTAAAGACTTTCTAGTTTACATTTAAACAGTCACTATTTTCTCTGGTGATCTGCACTACAGGCTACACTCAGGAGCGCGTCATTGAGTGCCGGAACAACCTCGTGTCTGAGATTGAAACTTCTTTACAAGAGGTTTCAGAATGGGGCCGACTAAACCTAGTCCAATTTAACCCCAAAAAGACACAGGTATGCGCTTTTACCGCTAAAAAGCTCCCCTTCGTCATAGCTCCTACTTTTCAGGGTACTCCTCTCTCAGCCGCAGCCAGTATCGGAATCCTTGGTCTCGAAATCTCGAGTAACGTACAGTTTTCTTGTCACTTGGAAGGGAAAGCCAAGTTGGCTTCACAAAAACTTGGTGTGCTCTGTAGAGCGGGGCAGTATTTCACGTCGCACCATCGCCTCAAGCTATATAAGGCGCAAGTTAGGCCGCACATGGAATACTGCTCCCACATCTGGGCCGGGGCACCCCAACAATACCTCCTTCCATTTGACCGTATTCAAAGGAGAGCTGTACGACTTGTTAACGAGCCAAGTCTCACCGATCGGCTTGATACTTTGGCGCTGCGAAGAGATGTCGCTTCCTTATGGGTTCTCTATCGCATTTACTATGGGGAGTGCTCTGAAGAGTTGTTTGGAACATTGCCCGCCGCCGAGTTCCACCACCGTACAGCACGACATCGTCAACAATACCACCCTCACCACCTTGACTGTTGGCAATATACAACTGTGCGCTTTCGCAACTCCCTCATGCGGCTTTTCCAAACGGCTATGAACTAGGGACCTTCAAGAAGAGAACATATTCCTACCTGAAAGGCCGGCAACATACTCACAATGTCTCTGGCACTGTGGGTACATATGGGCGACGTTGAACACTTACCACCAAGTGACGCGTCTGCTCTGTTGCCTCCTCTTGCATAAAAAAAAACGGCCTATCGCAGACACCAGTCAGATTTAATTGTACTTTTTTGTAACTGTAGTTATAAGTTTTTGAGGAAAATAAATGATTATTTATTTATTTTAGAGCAGCCGCACATTGTAAGATTTTTTCTGTAGAGGGTGGAACGCTCTACGCTCAAAGGGCGGTGTGAGCGGAACACGCCAGTTTATACCTTTAAAAGACAAAATGATACAATTTGTACTGAATTCAGTAGTTAAATTGAGTTATTAAATTATCGACAGCTTTGCGCCAAAGTTATTATCACCAATTTAACTGATAGACCTCAAAGCAATATAAAGGCTATAATTTCCTTCAGTATGATATAAAAGACTGGGGTGATCATCAAACATTTCTCTTTGTTACATTCACAATTTTTGTTGAGATTCTTAATCTCATTAAATACACACCTGCCTGCATAATTATTAGCTATGGGCGGAGCATTGCTGATGAAGTGCACGCTGGTAAGTCAAATATGTAATAATAGAGTAGTAGAGCCGTAAATCATTTTAAAAACAAATATTAATCGTATTTCCAATAAAAATAATGGACTGGGATAAACTATTTCCACTACAAATTATTATTTGACATTTTATAGATGTCTATAGACTACATTGTGTTAAATACCTTGTGCTTAAAAAAAATCTTTCTTTGGTTAAAGAGGTTAGAAATGTTTAAATTTAGAACTTCACCCCTCAATAAAGTTATGTTCTTTGAAATTTTTACATCCTATCCATATAAAATGCAAAAGATTATGTATTTTTGTAGAGGCACAAACGATAATCCATTAATCACGCGATGTTTTTTTTTGGCATTTTTACCCCCCCCCTCCCCCTTGGTGATACGTGGTGAGGTTTAAGACTACCCCTCCCCCCTCTCCCCTATATCACGTGTATTTTTTCGTACCTGCAAAGAATCTATTTTTTATTTATAAAAAATTCTGGTATAAGTATCATCTAATTTTATTATAGAAAATTAAAGACTATAATAAACGTTCAGAGGTAGACAGAAAGGTTGCAGTTTGTTTTTGACAGACATAAAAAAAATGAAAGAAATGCGAAAAAGTTTGTTTGTAACTAGTACATGAACATTATTTAATGTACAATATTTTCGGACCACGGATTAGCAAGACTTTCTTCAACGCGAGTAACTGGATAAGCATCTTATTAACTTAAGATAAATACATGTAACGCCGCTTTTCGGTTGAGTATCGCGCGCTTGCCGAAAAAATAAGTACACGTGATACTTGACTTTACCCCCCCTCCCCCTGATGATATTTCGTGATTTTTTATGGACCCCTCCCCCCCCTTTCGAGCCTCACGTGATTAATGGACAGCCCCATATTTAATTCGAATGGAATCTGCAATAACGTTTCTAAACTAACATTCCTAAATCTTTGTTTTTTTCGCTTCTCTCTCGTGCCAAACATAAACATGCATGTTTATTGTGTACTAGCGGTCCGCCCCGGCTTCGCCCGTGGTACATATTTACATTTTCTCTACATAAGAACCATCCTCGTACTTCAAGGAATATAATAAAAAAAGAATTATCGAAATCGGTTCAGCCGTTCACACGTGATGCCGTGACAACGCGAAACGGGTTTCATTTTTATATATATAGATTAGTTTAGGGATTAGCTCAGTTGTCAAATGTAAAACATAGGAGGCATTGCGCTAGTCTCTTAAAACCGGCTCGACTCGCTAAATTTATCGGTGACGGTGTGAGGGGCCTGCGGCGGGGCGGGGACTATTTTCGTCTGGCGGCCACGTTTGGAAAATGTGTGGTGACGTCACGATCCTCCGCAGCGATGGCATCATCGAGTACCCGCGACACGTACGGTCCAACTTGCCAAAATATCGTGGCGAGCTCTCCGCGATCAACTTTATTTTGGTCATTGTTCGAACTCGAAGGCAACCTCCTCCGACTCACGCAATGCCTTTAATCAATTTGAAATATTAAATTAAAACGCTTGACACAGGTGGTGGTAGCGGCGTTTGATTTGTTTAAATACTTTTTTGTTTTGACCTAGGAATACGTTGCGTAAGTTTTTTGTAGTTTGTGTTTCAATATCGCGGCAACGCTATGTTGAGAACGATTGAAAATTGGACAGACTCAATATTTGAATTTATTTTTTTTCTTTCTGAAATTATGCATTTTTCAACTTTTACATTGTCAAATATTGACTATCATACTATGCTAGAGCACATTCTATGCAATGAGCTCTATCAGCCTGAACTTGCAATATTTATGTTATTACAGGCGGTGGTAATCAATTATTTTCTAAGTAATAAAAAGGCTGCTTAGGCTACAATAAACAAAAATCTTCAGAAAATTTGTAGAGCCTAAACGACGTGCTACGAGTTCTTTCCAATGTATTATGAATTATTTGTTTCAATAATAATAGCAATTTCCATAGAGTTCTTTTACTTTTGGACATATGTGTCGTAATATGAAGATATTTTTGTAGGATTCTATTGAGGTTTATTGAAATAAAATATCTTCCGTTTCGATAGAAAACATGCTGACGAAGGCAGACTAATTTATGTAGAGTCACTCTTTTTACTACGCAAATGTCACATACAACCCATGTTTTATTACAAGCAGCAGATAATAATAGTAATATTTTAAATAACCATTCATGCTAGGTAGTTTGTTTACTACACGTAAAGTGTTCTGTGTGTTGAAACGTTGAAACAAATTGCTGAAGTGTCATACCTGTTATCAGTATTGAAGTGACAACGTTCCCTCGTACCACGCACAGGGCGAGTGGAATGCGTGATGTTTACATGAATAGTTTAGTTGGAGCATTAGCGATAGGAAACGTCACAATTTTAAAACGGAAACCTCTTGGTAGAAGTTATAGGGTCGCGTACGCGCTATCGTTCGACAGTCATCAGTGCTACGCGACCGTCGCCGCCGCGTGGTACAGTCCGTAGCAATAATTCACAACATCGTTAATTTAACAAGCACGTCAGTTAAATCACAGTGACGTTGTGAACCAATATGAACATAGTGATATTAGTGGAAAGTTGCCATTGATTATACACAGGTGAATAAATCTATGATACGAAACGGCACGGACTTATCTAACGGTCTTGTACAGTGAGGTAGTTTTGTGTTCATGTTCATAATAAGTAGCATGAACTATTAGCTGAATACTTTAGACATTTATTTTATTTTTTTCAGTATTATTCAGTCTAAATTTTAGTTCTGATGTAGTAAAAGTGTGGTAATCAAGTCGAAGAGATAGAGCTCTACATTATGTATGCTTATTAGGATTTGAAAACAGATACATATGAAGCTTGCTAAAGTCTATATTGTTAGATAAAGAAGAAAATATTATATTAAATAAGTTGCTACAATACTGATTTTTCTCCATTCTGACATAATTCAATACGAATGATCATAATTTCACGGTTTTCAACTGCTGAAAAATCTAGTGAATTCAATATAAGTTCTTTAATGGTGAGGTTCTGATTCTTTTCATGAGCTTTATGAATTTTCAAATTAAATATTTCACGTTACATTCATTTGTATGTAATGATATTTAATTTGAAAATTACAACAATTTACAGTTCATTTCGGTATCTACATAATATATACCTAAGAAGTCAGTACTGGTACTTACTAGGTATAAAAATATAAACTGCATAATCATTTTTTTCTTTCAAAGTTCATGGAATATTTTACTTGGCCTAACTTATTAAACTCTACTAATAACAATATTCTATAAGAACTGAAAGGGCTATACTGTTTTGCAGTTTTGTCGTCGTCCGCGTCGTATAAAAACACTAAGCCATAAATAATAGACATATTGATAAGAAAACATAACTTCAAGCAACGTATTTAACTCGGATTCAATGTCGAGCTAGTTTTAATTGTTGATTCAGGATGTAATATATAATGGGCAGTGTCGCATTCTTCACTGTTGCAGTTAACTGCTCTGTAACAGATACGTCTACGTGTTAGACAGATTATAACGAAATTTGAATGGTGTTTTCGTGCTAATTCTTTTTGAATATATGCCAAAAAACAAATGGAATTTTTTGCATGATGGATGTAGTTTTTACGTAGTGTTAGACAACGATCAAAGTAAAAAGTTAAAATACTACAGAACAACAATTCAGCAATAATTATTATTACAATTACTATTGAAGTGTCACGAACAGAATTTTATAAAAATTCATATCGTTTTATGAATCCTAGCCAATTTGAAAAAATAAATATTTATAAATTTATACATCCGCATTATGTGGCTAAGTTACTACCCAACGACCTGACAAATGAGTAATATCGTTGTGTTATTTTCGGCGCCTTAATATGATATCATAGCGATAATCGGCGATGCGAATTGCTAATAAAACCATACAGGTTAAACTGTACATTATAGGGCGTGGAATTTGGGGGTGGTGGGGGGTGGAGAGAGGGGGGGTGGGTACTAGGAACTTCCCCTGTAAAGGGCCGGGCGCGGAAATTAATAGTTTTCGAGATATTTACAAATGAAGTTTTTAAGGTTATGTTGGATTGTTACCACTTTTTGGCAGGCAAGGATGCAAAATAACATCAATTTATAACTAAAGCATGTATTTTTTTCCAGTTCCACATTGATCTGAAGCAATTAATATTAATTATTACTTTACAATAATAGTTTTCAATACTAGTAATATTGCATTAGCTCTTTGATTTGAAATATGACAGATTTAATGTAATAGACATTATGGTTAAATTTTTGAAACATGCTCCCTGAATTTCATTATTTTGAGGTGTCTAATCGATAAAGGGACTTTTCATAGTAAACTGCTTTTCTTCTAAGTTTCTTAACCTGTAGTTTTTTTTTGTTTGAGTGGGAATCGCCCTAAAGTCGCTTCTGGCACTCGCCGGCCGCTGCCGCGGCACGCTCGCTTCGCTCGCTCGGCTCGTGCGGCAGTTCAAATGTTAACCTAATACGCTCGTCGCTTCGCTCCTCGCTACCTATTTGAATACTAAAAGTAAAAGTTTAATAGTTTTGTACAGTTTTAGGGCTTAACAGGAGTACGCACGAAACGATCTCGACTGAAATGCGGCAAACGAACAGTAACTGAAAATGATAATAGTTTTCAATACTAGTAATATTGCATTAGCTCTTTGATTTGAAATATGACAGATTTAATGTAATAGACATTATGGTTAAATTTTTGAAACATGCTCCCTGAATTTCATTATTTTGAGGTGTCTAATCGATAGAGGGACTTTTCATAGTAAACTGCTTTTCTTTTAAGTTTCTTAACCTGTAGTTTTTTTTTGTTTGAGTGGGAATCGCCCTAAAGTCGCTTCTGGCACTCGCCGGCCGCTGCCGCGGCACGCTCGCTTCGCTCGCTCGGCTCGTGCGGCAGTTCAAATGTTAACCTAATACGCTCGTCGCTTCGCTCCTCGCTACCTATTTGAATACTAAAAGTAAAAGTTTAATAGTTTTGTACAGTTTTAGGGCTTAACAGGAGTACGCACGAAACGATCTCGACTGAAATGCGGCAAACGAACAGTAACTGAAAATGATAATAGTTTTCAATACTAGTAATATTGCATTAGCTCTTTGATTTGAAATATGACAGATTTAATGTAATAGACATTATGGTTAAATTTTTGAAACATGCTCCCTGAATTTCATTATTTTGAGGTATCTAATCGATAAAGGGACTTTTCATAGTAAA
Organism: Colias behrii; assembly: GCA_029959065.1. Classification (NCBI taxonomy): domain Eukaryota; kingdom Metazoa; phylum Arthropoda; class Insecta; order Lepidoptera; family Pieridae; genus Colias; species Colias behrii. The sequence continues at coordinate 5,443,581 of JARWMC010000002.1, forward strand.
CTGCTTTTCTTTTAAGTTTCTTAACCTGTAGTTTTTTTTTTTTGTTTGAGTGGGAATCGCCCTAAAGTCGCTTCTGGCACTCGCCGGCCGCTGCCGCGGCACGCTCGCTTCGCTCGCTCGGCTCGTGCGGCAGTTCAAATGTTAACCTAATACGCTCGTCGCTTCGCTCCTTGCTACCTATTTGAATACTAAAAGTAAAAGTTTAATAGTTTTGTACAGTTTTGGCTTACAGGAGTACGCACGAAACTATCTCGACTGAAAGGCGGCAAACGAACGGTAACTGAAAATGACGTCGTTATTGTTTTGTTCCACGGTACAAAGCGTACAATTAATATTTTTGTTAAATTATAAATTGCGAATATTAATAATTTTATTTTATTTAATCTATTTTACAATAACTATACTTATTAATAATTATTTTTAATGTTGTTGTTAAAAAATATACAAATTTCATAAATAAAATTTAAATTATAATATTTTTTTTGTTAGATAGAAATGTTTTACCTGAAATGAAACGCGTTTGACAATCGCTGTATGTCAATTTGACACTGTCATAACAGTAAGTTCGCGTTTCAAAGCTAAAATGGAGTAAAATTTTCCGATTTTCAAAAATTCGTGACTCAAAAACTAAAAGTTTGCGCAGTGTGAAATTTCAGATTTAGGTTCCATAGGACAATAGCTAACCACAAAAAAATTTACGACTCTCAACTCCACGCCCTATAATGTAAAGTTTAGCCACCATACAAATCGTACACCCTCTCAATGTCTATGTTTTGTAATGGCTATAAAAAAGAAACTTGTTTTTCGATAGCGCGCGATTGAAAACGGTCAGCTGATTTGGAAGTTAGATTTTGGATTTTTTATTGGAATTACTATACGTTTAAAGGCTTACAATAGTATTATATAAAAACGGTTTAAAACGAATCTCTACATTTTTAGTTTTTACCTGTTGTAGGTATTTATTATAGTTCGTGATGATACTAAAACCAGTCTATAACATTTTTACGTAGCTTGGTTAGTAAGATTAATTAAACAGCCAGTTTTAAAGAGAAGGACAAAAAAGATAATACAAATACATTAAAATTTGGAGTCTAAGGAAGTAATTCGAGAGTACAACGACACTTAAACTTATCTACAGCCTTTGTTCTACTGTCATAGATTACTAAATAGTTAAATATGTAGTGCTACTGTATTTATAGTGACATCAATTTGATACAACATAATGGACCTTTTCCTCGATAGGTCTTATGTTAACTAGATTTATTGACAGGATGTCTCGATTTTATGAACTCGTTCTTTGATGAGAACATAATCGATGTAGTTAGATGTCTGACCTCCATCTATTGTGAATCGGCAATTTATAGTGTCAACTTTAAATTGCATCTCAATGGTAATTGAATCATTCTATTTTGCTTCGTTTAAAGCACACCGCTCTTTAGTAGACTTTGCTGTCGATAGATGCCTTTGATGTATGTACATATTTATGTAGAAATTAGAATATTTTTTACCTATAATATATATAACGTAGTATAATTAGTACAATAAACTGAAACGTGCAAGTACTTAAAATTAAAAAAAATGTAATAAATTGGATAGAAATATCGGTAGCATTAAATCGCTCTTACAGAGGAGTAAATATTAATGTTAGAGTAAATTTGTCGGGTGCCACAATTATTATACCTAGTAAAAATAAATGTTTTGATGAGACTGCAAAGTGAAACATTGTAATTCTAACAAATGAAATGTTGATTTTGATAGCATTGGTACCTAGTAATTTATACGAAAAACATTAATACAAATTCATTTCGTAATCTGATTATAATTTTAATTACTTACTACACAAAATACGCGACTCAAAACGAACATTATCTTAACAGATAATGAATCAAAAAAATTATCATTCATAAAAGTAGATAGTAAATTATGAACGTTCTTAGCTTCGTGGTTTTGTGTTCTTCTAACTGATTTTAATAACATATTGGAATGGAAGAATTACTATCTATTACCGTTATTTACAATAAGGCACTGATGATAGAACGGTAAAAGATTGGAAGCTTCATATCACTTTTTTCAAAGCTTTAGAAATAACTGTGATCGATACAATCAAGTTTCAGTACAAAATTATACCATTACATTTAGTTTATGATTCACAAGCCCATAAAACGATATTATTCTAAAAGTACTTACATTTAAATGTATCTTACGAATCAATCAAATTAAAACACAATTAATAAATATGAAGTACAGGTATTTGCTCATCATTGTTTCACGATTTGAAATCATTACAATATCCTCGTTCACGACCTTAAATTTGCATACGATGTTATATCAGATATTATTCTAATAAATACTTATGGTAAGAAACAATCGATAATCCATTTTGGGAAGTGATCATTAATTGTGCAGATATTATGTCTGACTCTATATTTATAAGATCATATAAAGCCATAGGTTATAGAAATAAATGATTTGTCTAAATATATAAATAATAGAAAAAATTAATAAGAGAATTATTCAAAAATTGTAATTTGCATTTTGCTCTCGACTATTTACTATTAAATAGGCAAGAACTTTTAAATTAACACTCGCAGGATTACTGAAAAAAATAAAGAGTTTTTTTTTTCTATCAAGTTAGAGTTTAGTTCATTTTTAAATGTGACCATTCTCTTCGTTATTCGTATAGGTGATTTACAAGTAGGCATCTCACGTCATTCAATTTTGAGAATAGTTTTTGCAATCGATTTGCAAATATATTGTTACTGGAACACGGTGGTTGAACTGTTCCACCCACGCACTGGTGTTGAACAGACTGCTCGCTGCATCCGGAGCTGTGATTGATAAACCAATTTAGTATCTATCATTGTCGTGAGAAATGTGGAACGTGACACTAATATAATGTGGAATTATAGAGAATAAGGGCAGATACATGATTTTCGTGGATTTCGCGAAGTTTTGAAACAAATATTTCCTTGGATAATTAATATTTTAAGTTATAGACCTACTTACAACAGGTAGTCTATTCTAAACCTATCTTCCTCTTGGTTTCTATAGCCTTTTTTAATTGATTGTTATTAAGATATAATAAAATACAGCTCAAATTACGTTGTTCGGTTTCATTTGTCTGCAAATTGGAATTAAGTATAGTTTTAATTCTACGGTGATCGGCAAAAAATGTATGTACCAATTAGTTCCCAATTGACTTTTTTAAAGAGTTAATCGTTTCTCACAGTTGAGTCAACACTCGTACACGTGCATATCAAATGATAGAGGTAATAATAATTACAGTTTAAATGGTGATGATTCAAGATGAGGTGTTATTAAATTCAGAGCCGAAACAAATTTTAACAATTACGTTGGAATAATCGTGAAATCGAACGAGCGTCGTGTGATTGTCTTACACCGTAGGCGAAGGCCTTGATCTAAGTACCTGTTAGGTTGTTAATAAGTACCTACGCTGGTTTATGATTATTTAATACCTGTTAGCTGCTAATGATACCCTACTGAGCGCGAGTGACAATTATAATAATTTATATCACTATTGGTGCTATGGTCACTGGTTCATGTTCTGAAACTTCTAATGATTTTCAATACTGATACTGATAGTTAATACTGTCTTTCTTGTAAAACAAACAATTTCTTTTTCGTTCGATAGCATGAAGTACTAATTAATGCTTTGCTCTTATTAATTACTCGATAACTATACTTACTTAATCTAAAAATATTGTCAGTTTTAAGAAATATTAAAGCATTTCCGGATCACCAAAATATGCATTCCCGTCTACGCGGTCTACGAAATACGCTATTGGACAACATGCTTTAAAGTTTTAAACAGAAGAAAAATTAAAAATATCTGTTACTTTTCCTAACATGAGAAAAAAAGCTCAGTCAAAAATTATCAAACCTGATTGAGTCATGTGATAATCTAAATGAAACCTTTTGCTAATATAAAAATAATAATAGTAGGAACAACCAAAAAAATACCATGACTAATAGCCATGTAAAAATATATACATATGCTAAAATGTATTTGAGACGACATCACAGCGATGTTTTGTATATTTAAATACATAGTATTTTCAATAAAAGATAGTTGGATTACTATACAATATAGAGACAATCGTGGGCGTTGATAAATTGTTGCACTGCATTAACTCTTACGTTTAACGTTTTGTTTGGCCAGAAGCAATATTTATTGTATTAAAGTGTTTGAAATGTCAGAATGTGACTGCCTTTATCTTATTTGTTCGTGTGCTCCATTGTAGATTCTCAAATGCCGTTATTCTATCCATTTGAAGCGTAAATGTGTGAAATTAAGAATCACTGGAGAAATAAATTTAGATATCAATATACAAACTGTGACAAGTAATCATTTAACACTCTTCCTTATAGTATTAAATAAATAAAAAAATCTATAACGTTTCTTATTGCTACTCTAACTATACTTATGTACAACACAGCCTAGCTCCTGGTAGGGATTATTATTGTTTACAAAATGATAATGGAAAATATCATATGAAGAAAGGAGTATAAAATAAAGTGATTGAAAGACTTGTGAAGGTTGCCAAATGAGTTCGATGAACTATGTAACCCTTACGTTATTAGAAATATATCTGTTGCTGAGTTCAGTATTTTTTTATTGGTCCATCAGAATACCATAATTAGTTTATAAAATATTCTTACAACATATTTAATTCTTGCATGTTAAAATTGAGCACGTAATGTTAGATCATTTTATATTTGTAATATTTCTACACAGCATATAGCTTGTTTAATGTAAATGACATTCACAATATCTGAGTATGCGATCACATACACATTTTTCCAACAGTAGTGCGTCGCATGAATAATTTTATTGTTAGTTGGGCGCGGGTCTCTGGTCGTTGTTCTGTCGATCGGCGGCTGCGGCAAAGGTGATGTAAGATCGGCTGGCTTCGACGGTGATGTCAGCGCACCTACGCGCCCCTCCCTCGTCTCTCTGCTGACCGCGCTACAGCCTTCCGCTAAATTATACCTACGAGAATTACACATTATAATAAAAAACTTAAACATACTTTTCATACTCTCTGCGGAGCTTTATCTCGGACGTACTTACCACACATGTTTCATAGTATCAGTTTGGATACCAAAAGTACATAGGTTTTATACTTTGACATTTAATCATTTCATTAATCAATTAATAATGACAAGGTTATATAAATAGGGCAATCATTAATTAATTAAGAATGCTAGAATAATTATATAAATGCCTTGAATAGGTTTATTCATCTGTGTAAATTTAAATTAACAGATATCGAACACAATGATTTACATAAATAAAAATGATAAATGCAAAGTGCATAAACCAAAATAAACATAGATACAAGATAGTGCTATGTTGCAATAAAAGTTGTATAAAATTTTCTACAATGAAAGGATGATATTTAAGTATCGAAGTGCAGTGGGTTATATAACAATGGATTCTAATATACAGTAAGTGAAAGTGCAGTCGTTGAATCGGGAAGATGGAGGGTGCAATTCTAAGCACCCAGAGCAATAATAGATTCCGTAGTCACCTGAAGAACGCAGTAACAACGCTATGCGCTCGCACGCTGCCCAAGTCGAGGTGTAGCGACTCGAGCGCGGGCACGGCTAAACATCACACATACCCCCGGGCCACTCCGCCGAAGAGAACCCCCATTGCATGTCGGATGGAGCCGCTCATATGCGATTTGCCGCAGACGTCCTCATTTATATCACACGAACCTATCACGTGTGAAACAGATCACATGCCGAATAAGCCGAATGGCGTCGTTAAGCTGCGGGGAGCTTTGGCCAGGTAAGATTCAGTCACCTTGTATTTTAGTCATTTCATTTATTCCAAATACCTACTGTAATATAATTGTCTGATTAATGGCCCAAGAAATTGAATTGATGGTGTAAATAATAATGTATAAAAGATATTTAAAGATTGTTCAGGTGCATCCTGACATTAATAGTAGGTAGGTACTATACATACAAACTGTGCACAATTTGTTATTTTGTTTAGTTTTTTTTAAAGAAAAGTTTATAAAGATTTTCTCCTGTGTGTATTTTGTTTGCTCTCTTTCGCTACATACGTTGCAAATGAGAAATAAATATGACATAATGTAGAGCTGCATGATTACTAATTTAATTAAGACTATGACTTGCAAGGTACCGTGACCTTAAATCCGGTAGCCATTAGTCCTTTACTTCTTACCACGACCAAGAGTATTAAATGCCTTTTTTATTGCGGTTGGGTCAACAACATTTAACATGACATCATGGTGTTTGTTTATACGATGGCGGTGGTAATGTTGCTAATTACGCAGTCAAAGATGTTATTATTTATTACTACGCGTAAATAGACCAATAAGAATGTTTTAAAATTGTTTGATATATTGCCCATTTCCGTATAAACATTAATGCGTACTCGCACCATGTCATTTATGGATTAGACAAGATTACTATTGTTTTTTGATACATTACAAACACAATGAAGTCATCGATAAAATATCTCACTTCCTTTTGAATATCGTATTTTGTTAGAAACAGCATTAGTCAACAGTATTGAATGTGTTAATAGCATTACAATATATGTATTTTGTAAAGTTTAATCAATAACTGAAATGTTTTATACAAAATCATCAATCATTCCTAATTAACAAATTGACTACTTACATAAAATTATTTTTTTTAATGTTAAAAAAAATGTGTTGTATAATATAGGTAATACAAGATATTTATATACGAGGTTAAACAAAATATTTAATTAACCGTTATGTATATGAATTTGAAGAACCTTCTCGTATGGGGGTACTTAAATTCTATCTGCACATTCATCAAAAGAAATTACACCGGCCATGAGATCACGTGTTTAAACGAACATGACCTCAGACATTTTGTAAAAGATCTTAAAAAAGCCGTTATCCACAGCACACGGAAGTGGAGCACAATCGACGTCGATTGTATGCGAATGTGATTATAGTGGGCAAGTATGCTTCGCTATTTCGGCGTCTCGAGCGCTGCTCATTTACGATAGATCGATTCGCGTAATGTCAGATTGTACGTATCTAATTGATCGCAAATGAGAAGTAAATGCACTCGTAACTGCTTTTATAATGAGCAGTATATGTGAAAAAGAGATGCGATGTTGCGTCTCGCTCGCACACCATGATGTCATGGTGTATTTTTGTAAATGTCCGACTGCCTGGGTCGCGTGCATGTTTAGTAATTTGTCCGACTTTAATAAAAATTTGGTACTTTTAATCTTAATATTTTTCTCAAGAATTATTGTTTTTTCAACTTATATATTTTATTGTGTAATCATGAATATTTATTTTTCTTAAAATGAAGATAAAGTAGTAAGATTTTAGTAAATATTTATAATCTGAAATTATAATTTACAATATATCTTATAATTATGTACTTATTCTTTTAATCGTATAGGAGCTACCAACGTTGACAAGAGAGAATTTTAGTATAGTTGGTTCTTTGACTCTTCCTATTTCGGTTAGAGTCCGGGCTGTCTGGCTGGCCGCAGTGGTTGCGTTTATTAGTGCGCATCTTATCTGCACAGGAAAATATCCGTAATTTAAAGTCATTTATTAACGCGTAATTTTTAATCTTTTGCCTTTAGATAGATCCATCACACAAATTTTTTATTGCAAGACGTTTTTTCGTTGTTAAATAGGTGCCAGACGCAATTTTTTATTTCAAAATCATTAAAATGTCATCGAAATAAGTGAAATTCCATCAACATGAGTCCCCGTGAAGGATATACATACTATGTATAATATTTATTTTACTATTTACAATTTTTTAGCAACAATCTACCATGGTGCCTCCTTTTCCCAACGAACCTCAAATAGGACGTTAATGTTAACTTGATAAAAACCAAATATCATCAAATTCATATTAATACCCAAAAGTGTAATAAATATGAAACCATCTATTAAAAATATTAGTTTACTAATTATTCAATATAAGTATTAAAAAAGGATAATTAATATAAGTAATAAAGTTATTACTTACCTTTTAAGCGGACTCATGTTGATGTAATTTCACTTATTTCGATGACATTTTAATTATTTTGAAATAAAAAATTGCGTATGGCACCTATTTAACAACGAAAAAAACGTCTTGCAATAAAAAAATTATGTCTGATGGATCTATCTTAAGGCAAAAGATTAAAAATTACGCGTTAATAAATGACTTTATATTACGGATATTTTCCTGTGCGCACTAATAAACGCAACCACTACCGCCAGCCAGACAGCCCGGACTCTAACCGAAATAGCAAGAGAAACAGTATATCAAAAACCCAACTATACTAAAATGACTTTTTTTAAAACGTTCATAGCTCCCGTACCATAAAATAAACGAAACGGATGAACCGGTTGGTGCAGAAGTTAGTGACCTTGAGCAACTGCCAGAGGGGTAAGATGGATAGAACTGTAAAAAACAGTTTGATGAACAATGAGTTTTTCTACGTTTTTCATGTCATTAGTAAATACGAGAAACATATGTTTTGTTTTTACGACAAATGCTGCAAATACAAAAACCACAACTTTCTAGTGTTTTTAAGCTTCCACAAATATTTCAATAAAACTATTAAAATAATTGACAAATTCGCTTGAAGACATTTTAGTAATGAGTTTAAAGAGTAACAAGTAAATGCTTTTTCTTTTTTTATACACTTGTAAGGTCCTTCAAAGTTAGGAAGGTCTTTGAAAGACCTTACGAGTAAATTTAATGAAACAGTAATGCTGAGAAAAAGGAATTTTACATTTAACTATATTATATGTACTCAATAATCAATTATCACACAATTTATAGTAATAAAACCGTTATATTAAAGTATACTTAATCATTTCTAAGAACATCTTTTTTACTATTCAAATATTGTAATAATTAAGTACTAAAATGATTGTACATCATCATACCTGTCGGCTGTCAGTCTGCAATTTTTTCGTTCAAAGCAATTAAAAATGTATTGTGCGGTCGCTTGAAAAAATAAACAAGAGTTTGCTGAACTCTGATTGGATTACTGTCATACTGACCTCATCATTTATGCTTCACATCGTTTGTTTGAAGCCGAACAATTAATGGAATGTTTTTGTAATTTTATCGTTGCGGGAAGTTTCTTTGCTTCGAATTAGCTTAATAAATCATATGAGAATTGCGTTTGGTTGGATAAAATAACAAAGAAACTTCTTATTCTTAAAAACGAGTATACGTATAACATTATAGAACCGCAAAAAGTATGTTTTTATTAAATACCGAAACAATACTTAGTTACCTAATGCATGCTTCAATTGTCACATATGGGCATCAATCAGATTAACTTTAAGGATTAACAAAAAAATACTTTCGTTAACAAAAAATAAAATAATATTTCGTGTATTTTTTTATTTTCTTTTTAGTAAATATTTTTTCTCCGATTCAGTAGGTATTTATGACTGAATGCGAATTTACCTACTCTCGTGATTATTTGTTTAACCTTTTCGTACATTGGAGCATGTCGTTAGTTGTTGTAATTGTTAGAGCAGGCTCCAAGGAGATGTTCGTTTGCAAAAATCGCGGACCTAAATCTGACTTCTGATATATATTGTATAGATCCCAGACATCCTATAGACAGATGTTGCCAACCAGTTTTGTGGTCCCCCTGCCCGCACCCCGGTAATTAAATATGGCATACAAAGAAAAAAATAAAAATTTCCAAAACATGCCGTGTGGGGTATCAAATGAAAGAGCTTATTGAGTAGATCACGAATATATAGCATACTATATACATTTCTTACACTTTCTCTAAGATTTTTTAGAAAATTTACGAAAATGGTCCATTTTTGAGTTAACTTTAAACCACTATAGATTGAAAACTCATGAATATATTTTTTAAATTATTATTTTAAATAATTAACAATAGTCCATTGTTTATGATTCAATAGTTCGTAATATAATATAAGTGAGCTATGTGGTGGATTTGATGAAAATAACTATATACTATATGAACTTGAAAATATACTCGCCATCTTTGAATGCTCCCCCCACTCCCCCATGCAACTATTTCACTGTACGAAATATTGAAACGTAAACAATGGACTATTGTTAATTATTTAAAATAATAATTTAAAAAATATATTCATGAGTTTTCAATCTATAGTGGTTTAAAGTTAACTCAAAAATGGACCATTTTCGTAAATTTTCTAAAAAATCTTAGAGAAAGTGTAAGAAATGTATATAGTATGCTATATATTCGTGATCTACTCAATAAGCTCTTTCATTTGATACCCCACACGGCATGTTTTGGAAATTTTTATTTTTTTCTTTGTATGCCATATTTAATTACCGGGGTGCGGGCAGGGGGACCACAAAACTGGTTGGCAACATCTGTCTATAGGATGTCTGGGATCTATACAATATATATCAGAAGTCAGATTTAGGTCCGCGATTTTTGCAAACGAAACTCCACTGAGAGTCCGGTCTATGTCGTTTCTTGACTTACATAAATAACTTTTTAATAAACTTTAATATCAATTTACATGGAAAAAACAATATCCAGTGTTTGTCACCAAACGACCCTTCGGTTATCGATCAGGTCAAGTCTGCGAACTCCCGCCTCTCGCTCACGTCATACATCCTCTTGCGAATACAATTATTGTGAATTATCTGACTCCGATTGCCGAGACTACATGGAGTTATCATAAATACGTGCCGCATTTTACATACTTTCAATTAATAATTATATAGTGATGGATGTATTAAAATATGCTGTGATTATCATGTGCTACGAATGTATTGTGCTTCACGCGTGTAACAAATTTAATATTCAATGTGGATGTAATTTTACGTTGCAAGGAATACCTAGCCAGTATGTATTGAGTTATTTTTAAATAACATGATTTTATTATTCTATTTACATTTTATATAATAAATATAGGTAATAAACCTAATTTATTTTATTAACTAGGTATAGCCATGTTTTTTATGATCATTATTACCTATAAGGATATTTCTAAAAGAGGTGACTATAAAACTACCTACGCAATTGGTCCTAGCTCCTAACATAGTGCTAGAAAATGTCGTCCTTGTCCTAAATTACTTAATGTTTATTATCATTTGGTTAACCTCACTGAAATTGCTTGCCTTATCCGTAAAAGTTGTAGATATGTTTGTTGTTATCTAGAATACAATAATATAGAGACGCTCGCTCCATATTTTAAAAGCCTTTAAAACTTTAAACTACACAGAGAACAAATTAACCCAACAAATAAAAATATATACATATACAGGGTTACTTGTAAAACACCGGCAACCTCGCAGGACAAGATAGCTAACATCATAAGTAACAACATTTGTTCTACGACTTTTGATAATTTGTTAGATTTTATTTTCATACAAAAATAAATATTCATTTAATTTTCCGTCTGAATATTATAAACTCTACGCCTCCCAAAAATTACGTAAACAAAAAGCGAACGAGAGGGGGAAGGGGGCGTCGCGTCGTCCATCCGATAATTAATAGAACATAGACTTACAAATGTAAGGAGAGTACAATAAAAGTTTAAAAAATCATTTAAAAATAATTTATTGCGTTATGCCAAAAGTCGTAGAACAAATGTTGTTACTTATGATGTTAGCTATCTTGTCCTGCGAGGTTGCTGGTGTTTTACAAGTAACCCTGTATATGTATAGGTAACATTAGAAAACATTGTACACAAATCTAAAATAACACGTTTTTAACTAGGTAGTTAATGAAATGAAACTATCATTAGATAAACTATCGTTATTTATTTTTATCATACCTTCTGTTAGAAAAATTGCTAGTAGGTACTTACTAAAAGAAGTTTCGTTTTGTTTTCCAATTGATATGACTATCGACACTAATTTCTTTTGCAAAAGATTATTCCATTCCACATAATACCAAAGATAATATTCCGCAGCGAACCGCAGAATGTCCGATGTAAACAAATTGACGTATCAACATATAATTTTGATATAACATACTATTTTGATATCCGTGGGCGCGACACTCGTGCGTGGGCGGCGATCTTAGAGAGCGTTACAAGAAACCGCTATCATACATTACTATTTCCTTTCACGTGGGAATACGTTGGGCCCGCTCAATGGTTAAGGTAACCCGAGCTAAAGAATGTCTTGTTATGTCTGCATGTTCTGCTACTCCGAAAATAATACCACCCGCAAATGTGGTTAGAAATGCATCGCCATAACGCTACTGCTATCACATAAATGTAGACCGTGTCTTTGCTGTTTAAAAAGTTCTATACTCGTTTATGTAAGTAAATTAAATCTTCAGGTTTATAGGGGAAGTTAGTGTATTTATTCGCTAGATTGGATAATCTGACCTTTCTTTAAATTTCATTTCTAAAACTTATAAGTTCGACAAACGATATAACGACATTTAACGTTATTTTTATTTTTTTTTTTATTTATTTTTCATTTCAGTACAAAAAAAAACACATACATAATAACTTAGTACTCTGCCAAACTTTAAAACAGTTTGATGGCAGATGTAGCTCCATTTTACATCATTTTATAAATATAGGTACATCTTTCTTATGAAATTTACACTACACTTTAATCAAATTTGATATTTTAACTAACCTTAGGTACCTACTATTATTAAAATTGAACAGGTAAATTGCTTTGTTGGTTTTCTTATTCGTGGATGAATACGGCAATATGTACCAAGATTTATGGCGTCACGATTCACGTGTGTTCACATTTATGTTCTTATCTCACGAGATGTAGATTTACGGCTGACGTACATACTATAGTTTGTCTTGTGGTAATCCATAAACTATGAAAATACTATATTTACAAATTGTAATACTATTATCGCCTGTTAAAAATCGTATCTTAGTAATATTTCAGAAGAGTGTCGCTTCGGACTATGAAAAATTACAGGTTTTCTACTAAATCTATTAAATATAAAGTATATATATAGACACGATTTAAAGCTTTATGATTATTGCACCTAATTAATAAATCATAATTACTTATTACATAAAGTAATTAATGTTCAAACTGAATTTAAAATATACCTACACGAATAGTATGTTCACGCAGTGGCTTTAACATATTAACCGTTAATATGATTTCTTTCACAATGATATAATTTCTGCTGACTTCATCATACATGCTATATAACAAGACAGCTCAATAAATTAAAGTCTATACCATTCAGATCAGTATTCATTCTTGTATTGTCTGTTGAGTCAGACAAGCGAAGAAATTAATATAGCTACAAAAGTTTGCGTAGTGGTAGTGAATAAGTGAGCTCCTCCTCCATTCAAGCTACAACCCAAGGCGAGGTTCCTGATCCCCGTCAAAGATGCGCCCGCCCTTGTGCATGTCGCTAGCAGGGTGAACCTTCCGTTCACCCACGCGTCCGCGTTTAGATGTAGTAGCCCTTCTGTCTAACATTGAGAGTCACCACACAAAAAAGTAAATAAGTTGTTTTCGTCGCAGGGAGGTGGCGAACGCCTGGGAGTGCCGCATCGGCCCGCCCGACCAGCCGGCACCCGCCCACCGAGTGCAGAGCCTCTTCAACGACATCGAACTATATCCAACTAAGACACAGGGTATGTTTTGATATAGTTTTAAGTTGATATTTCGATCTTTAATGTAACAATTAAGGTACGCATTCAAAAGGCAGTCTCGCTACAATTTTGCGACGTTATTACCTTTTTGAGGTTGTCCTTAGGACGTAGGATATACATGTTATCGAACCATCCTACTATGTATATTTTTCTGACAATTTAATTAAAAATATGTAAGTTGCCAATCGAGCAATTTAGTAACGTTGGAAATGGAATGCTCCATACCTCTTCATTAGGTAGGTATTCTTTGATCTGACTCTTGCTCTTGTACAAATATTAGGTAGGTACGACAAATATTCAAGTAAATAATTAGAATTTACTACAATTGGAATTTAGAGCTATACGTTTTCTATATCCTTACAATATTGTAACTCATTCGGCTCAATCAATGTATTAATTTAGGTTAATTGTTGCGGTTATGAATAACTTGGATAGAACCCACGCGACGTTGTTGCGCGCAGGAGGTACAATTTGAGTAATATTTACGATAATTGAATTTCGAATAAACAAAAGATTAATTTTAACCGATGGGACTCAATTAGCTTTATGTTATCGTTTGATTAATATTATTATCAAATTTGGCATCATATTTTGCGTTTAGGGTTGATAGATACAGTAAATATGATTTTGGTCTGGAATTAAATAAAGACCTACTATATTTAACTGCTTGTGAGGCAAAAGTCTAAAGTCCATGTCATAAATATAATATGATGAAACATTTAACTGTATCGACATAAAGTCCCGTCATTCACTCGCTGCAATTATAAGTTTACTCATCTTCCTTCTTGATGTTTCTAACCCTAATGTGTTTCGAAGAATAGTCATCGATGTAATGAGATAACGAAAAACGTCATTGATGATTCAAACGAAGTGTTCATAAAGTTACACAATTATTAGAACAATAAATCCTTGATTCGACAAATGATTTCTGTCTGATAAATGCATTGAGATAATATTACTACGTATGGAGGAGACACCACGAACAAAATCTGTGCGCCATTTTTTTGCTCTAAGTTTTAAAAATTATTATCTAGTTAGGTACTTACCGATAAAAGTTATTCTTTTGCACTTTTCCGTATTATTTGTGCAATATCGTAACACACACGAAGGCATATTTGATGCGTTTCACTTTAAAACAAATAAAAAATGAGCGTGCAGTTACGCCATATGGCGTATGTTGAGCGGAACATAAGTGATGTAGGCGGTGTCGTCTCCATATGTATATCTCAATGGATAAATGAAATATTATGTTGTTATTGAGATAACGAGCGATGTTGACTTGTGTTTTATCTTTGTAGTTTTTATTTTATCTTTCGAAGTGACAGTTCGTGTCAAGCTGTTCTGGTGAAATGCGTGTGATTTGTAATAACCGTTTTTAAAAATAAATTTTGAATTGCACGCATTATACAGATAATTTCATTAGCTTTATTTACCAAATTTCTTACTTTTTTGGACACCGGTCATAATCGCTTCCACAGAACATTAAAAACAAATAGAAGTGCTATAATGTCATAATTACTATGAAAACCAGTGTCGCCAAACCCACACATTTAAACCGATAGTTATACAGTACACTACAAGTAATCTATGCCTTTGATTGGACAGCTTAATTTGAGTAAAAACTGACTTAGGTTATAAATTCAGCATTTCAATATGTACACTAACGCACCATGTTACGGTTTATTTTAGTATAACATCCCTAGGTATATTAGCTGTTTTGTTTCTCATTGCACAGAAATTCCAAATTCGAAAACATTCAGCTACTCCACAACAGAGGGCGTTAGTTTTCGATAGATATAACTTTGAACCTCAACACATAGAGATAAGGTTGAAATTTGTGTCACTCAACATTAATGACATTAACTTGATATTTATCTGATGCTATGCCCTGAGGGATGTCAGCCTTGTTATCGATAATTCACAAATAAATATTTTTTTGTGTATTTTTTTTTCTTTCTATTATATGAGTATAGTATAATGTGTCACATTTTGGAGTATGTTTATTACTACTAAGTACGTCTTTTTATATTATTATTATTAAATAAAAAACGGAATAGAATAGTATTAATCTATATTTACAAAATACAAACAGAAAATATGCATTATTTTAAATCTTGGAACTGCCGTAGGTTTGCTGTATCGGTGGCCTTTGTTAGACCGCTTAGTGCTGTTCGGCTTCCAGTTAACTCGTCACGTTGCATTTATCCATTTCTCTTTTAAATTAGCCTCTTTGGGAAATCTATAAATAAATTGGACAAATGAAAGCTAAGGAAAAATAAAATAAAATTTAATATTTATAATGTTTGTCTTTTCTAAAGTATCGATACTGTCGATATGCGCCACAAGCATCACTAAAGCGACATTCGTTTGTTTATTGCAATAATATTCCAGAAAGTCTTGTTTGCTGTTCAATCTATAATAGTACTAATTTCTTACGGATTAAGGTTCATTTTGTCTAGATATTTGTATACAATTTTGACAAATTACAAGCGAAGTTATAACATAAAATATTATATGTAAAATAAATAAAAATAAGACTTACCGATGGTATGAAATGCCTCCATTGCTGATATTATTTCGTCTGCTATCATTTTTGCACTCTAATACCGAACAACACGTCCTAATTAATGAATAAATATGGAAAAAAGGTTTGACAGCTGACAACCGACCCGAATATTTTTCTGCGCACAACTGAGAGCAAGTTAGGTGATCTTACCTTACAAGTGACACGTGGGCCACGCCCACATCACACTTCTATCTACTTTACTGTTCTGTGATCGCTTCAATCAAAATATCTGAATTGCCATTCTTCTTAAATATAATATGATATATTTGATAAAGTAGTTATTAGATCTATGTCGTGATAGTCTATGTCATAAAAGTTAAAACGCATTCTGTGATTTACACACTTGGCTTCCTGGTCCATTAATCAAACTAGAATTATAAAGCAGTTGTTCACTTCATATTATCATTAAATAAAAGCGTGGAAACTGCTCTTGTACTGCAAAAATAGTTATGTACATCAAAATCACTAGCGTGGCGAACATATTGTATCAATCAAATACCTAATTATTAAATAAATAAGTAAAAATGTTTCATTGTTTACATTACAAAGTTATGATTATATTGTTAAAGTTATGACACAGGTTATGATTACATTTCATAATAAAAAAATCTGTGAATATTTTATGTGGCTCCTTATAAAATAGGATATCGAGTTCTTGCCTTAATATACATATTGTTTAGTAAGAATAAGGTTATTGATCTTTATGGATTATTCTATCGCAGAACCTGAATCAAGAATTGATTTTTTTGGCCTAGTTATACCTATAAAATCCAAAGAGTCTATAAATCATGTAATAAATTGAAGAGTATACGAGAATTTAAACTTTGCGGTGATATTATACCTTTAAATGCGATACCATAATTTGCGATTGCACATAAAACAATTTACGTCCTAGGGTTATGCCACTATCGTAAAGTTGTGAGCAATAAATCTGCGATTTAGCTTGATTCAAAGCATTGATTTTGTAAAACGTTCTTTTAAAATTATTTTTCCAGCTACAAAAAAACTTTACTTAACTATTTTCATATATTTAACTAATTTAATTAAAAAAATTCAATATAATAAAGATGACATAAGACTTTAGGGAAAATCCAGCTACCTATTGTAATAAACTACGTATAAAATAAAACAGTTTTTAATAACGTGGTCCAACGAGTTTGACCAGTTAGATGATTCAATCGACAAATTGTATGAGAATAATTCCGCTTCTTCCCTGAATTATTTGAATTTTATTATTATTTTTTAATATTTGAGTTTGATACAAAATTGTTGTTTAATCGATATGTAGGTTCCGCGCGTTTGACTAATAGAATAAAAATAACATAATATTATTCCTCTGTATGGACAAAATAAATAAGTTTTTATACAACGTGCTACGTCAAATTTATCTTTTTTCCCCCTATATCTTAGATACCATATATCACTTGGGGGTTCAAGTCACATAACCACGCAAAATAATGCAATTGGCATTAAAAAGGTCAGCAATGACTACTTTGCACGACTAAGTAACTAAGAGAAGAGTGTTTAACCTAACAAGTGGAGATGTAATGCAAATGTTGCGTAAAGATGATCTCAGCTCAGCGCATACTTCGATGCTACGGGAATGTTTTCATATAATATTTTTCTTCAATAAAATAATGATTTAATTCGCCTCTTATAATAATACACTCAGAATAAAGAATAAAGAATAAGTTTTGAACATAATTAGAGATGTGGAATTTTTTGGACGTGAATGGATAGCGGATTCTTTATCGCCCATTGTTAAATATATCGTTTTGTTCATTAATTCATGAAGTCGATACGACATGATATTACACTTTTGGGAACAATGTAATGCAGCTTATGTTTAAAAATAAATGTTTACAGTGATTTGTTCTTTTACTTATTTTTATTGGCAAACGGTTCAACAGTCTCATAAATTATTGACGACCTCGACTAATTGTGTGTTCGTTTCGAAAATTGGGAAACATAAGCGTTGTTAATAGTATAACAAAGAATCACAGAGAATAGGAGTTATGAGGAATTTGAATGAAAATAAATCAATGAAACTTTAATAAACCTAACTCTACACTGCTCTACCCTTTGAGTAATAATTTACTATTTATACCTAATCATTTTAAGGGACATACAGGATGAAATATAGAGAGATAGAATTAATAATAAAATGTATTATAGATTAAAAAAAAACTTAAAAATATTTGTTAAAGTTTGACATAGATAAGTATTGACTTCGGTGTTATAAATGGAGTTAGGTCCCGTGACTTATGATATATGATGCAAATGTATTTTGCCTGCTTAAATTAGTAGATACCAACCGTATTGATTTTATCAGGGTAAAAGTTAACACTTATCATATTAAACACATTAAAAGCTACATGCAAAGCTTTTTGTCGCTAAACAATCATGAAATGTTATTTTATATTAAGCTTGATAAATAAAACAAATCCATATCTATGTCCAAAAACTTATAATAAAAAAAGACGTGTGGCACTCGGGGACTGCCGCGGTAAAGCTATTGCATAGCATGCCTTCAAGCCACACCTCCGAGCCCGTCGGAGTGGGGAGCGTGAGGTTTTTTCGTTACGGAATTTCTCGATTCGGTCCCCGCGCTCAAGGCCCGCGATAGAAGCTATGCAATAGCTTAAAAAGAAATACAATTTGAAAAATATAATTACGTCTAACAGTATTACGCCAATACTGCACAATAAATGAAAACAGAACATCACTAGCAAATGGCAGACTTGCATAATGTCCATTACGTCACTAATATGGTATTTACAATGTAATTATTTAATTGTTATTAGTTACCTATTTCTCACTTCTTATTTATGAGTTATTACCTATTTTCCACTTCCTATTTATGTGATTTTATACACCCAATTGAGATTAGAGTCAAGTAATACTTCAACAGCTAATAAAAAATGTGTAAACCTTGTTTTTAAACAAAATGTATCTGTTTTTTGGGTCATGGTCGCCTTCAACGGAAATAAAACTGATAATTTTCTTTACAGTTTTTGAAATGTTGGTGTGCGCCCGTCAGTGCGCCCGACGGAAATCTTTGATACTAACATTTGGGGAGTTTTGCGTCTTCGCTGCTGAACTGCGCCGATGTTCCAGACAGACTAGATCGTAAGTTTCTTAGCTTTAGCTTCTTGATGAGTTGTAATTTTCGTATGTATAAGGAAATGGGCTAAATATAAAAAAGGGAATGGTTATAAATTATAAGATTCAGTATTGCTTCCATGTTTCTCTCCTTTTACACTTACTTTGTCTGCATCGCAGTCCATTCAGTTGCTGCCAGAGCTGCAGTTCAGCTTTTATGGTTTTAAGTTTAGATTTAGAATGAACATTGCGGCTCCATTACATATATTCGCATATCTTAATGCATTTTACGTAACCAAGACGCATTAATTTAAAATAGTTTGACAAGAGGATGTTGTAGGAATATACCGAAATTCTAAAAATAATCACGAAAATCGTAATGCTTAGCATGATTATATCTTTATTATTGTCCACGGTCTCGTGGTTCTGATGTGTCACCCCTACGAGGCTACGACGTAGTAAATGAGGAATAATAATTTGGTAGGTAGATAAGGGACAAAATTAAAGAAAAACATGACATATATGATTCATAGGGACTTTCCCTGAAAACTTGAAAATCATTTCATAGTAAATTATCTGTGTTTCTTAAAACTACTTGTTATCTACAATAAAGTCACGCATATCATTTCATAAAATTAAATTACCGAGATGTTTTTGTTCAATGATAACCGATAAAACGTGATAACATTTACAGCTATCAAAATTTTGCATAAAAGCGATATCGCAATACCAAAATGATGTAAGGAAGCTTCAAAGGATTTTTTCATTATGCTTCTGGTGCAAATGCAATATGCAGACGCAAACAAAGCGTATTAAATCTTGGCAGTAACGCAAACTCTAGGCGAACGGTCCCGGATAATGGCCGGTTTATTACATCGCGCAATATAAATATAAATATTAACTAAGCATAATGGCGTAATTAGTGCCCTCGATGTCCGCTCCAAGTACAACATGAATCAGTTTAATTCTGTCGATGACGGCCACAATGGCCCGCCGCACAGCCGGTCTTGAACCTGTGCTTCGTATACAACGAAGTCAACTCTACCGTTGCCGCGAGCGTTGACCCTTGAATGTCGTATAAAATATTGGTCATGCACTGATTCACGACCGTAACGACTTGCATTTTCGTGCATGCTTAGAATATGCTAAAAGCATACACTAGCGGCTTTGGTACCGGCCGCGGCGTCTGGATAGATTGCTAATCGATTTTGTTATTCGCAGGACATCGAATAAGCCAGAGTCACCCGTGTGGAGCGTGGACAAAGAGTTGAGGGACAAGGAAGCGATTTGCAAACATGTTAACGGTAAGTGATGCTTTTTGTTTGCACGCAAATAAACATAGGAAGTAACGTTTTAAATGGGTATTATGATTAGCAAACAAAAAAAGTAATTATGGAATATTTATTACATGTTTTGTCTTCACTTATACAAATTGAAAAATCAAAATATATATCATCAAACAATTTATTCATTTATGTGTGAAGAAAGCTAAAATATTTTTCTTAATATAAAATGTAGAGTTCAACGCTTGTGTAAATTCTTATTTGTAATTCACATTCAAGCATAAATGATGATTTATATAGGCAACTAAATGTTATTGGTTTTACGTAGATATTTTAATTTTAAATTGGATTAGTTCGAATGGAGTATAGTGAACTTAACACACTATCGCTACAACCATTTATAGTCACCATTATGAATCATGAAATTCAAGGTAAATAAAGTCAAACAAAGTCAAACGGAATTTAATCACCTTCGATCATTTTTCTAGCCGATATTTTACAGATAGTAATAGTTGTGCTAATCGCACGGGTGATATCACCCGGTGGACGTAAGTGGAACAAGCCAAAGCGTCGAATTAAGTTTATTTTCTATAGCGGAACTCGGAAGGTCGATCGGAGACAGCGTCCTGCTAAACAAATCTTGAATGATGACTAACTTTCCGCACGGTACCAATCCAGAAATATACGGAGCGGTATCCCCGTGGATCTACTGCTCGTACACAAATCTCAATAATACTTACAGGGTCGTGCCTGTGCATAAAGAAATTACGTAAAACCGCTCTACCGCGCGTAAGCTTCGAGAAGATAAACATAAACGTGAATAAACTGGTTCATAGTCTATTAAGCCGTATATAGATTAATGGGTTGCATATACATAAGCAATCCGTAATCTATAGAAAGACGTCGAATAAGTATTTCTTCCTCATTTCCTTTGGTTTGAAAAAGGAGAAATTAGGCGGTTCTGGCATTTCGTTAAGTCTTTTGAAATTCAAATTCAAATAGCTATTATACTGTGATAGGTGGTAAGAGTGACCATGAATACATTTTCATAAACCCTTTTATAAATGCTGTGTTTGGAAAGTATACCATTTACCAAGGATGTTCAATATATTTGAGAGTGAGAGATAAGATAAAACGATAAGTAGGCACTATGCACACATGACAAAATATTAAGTCACAGCATAGTATATCAGTATGTCCTCGTAATATCGATCGGCGTCTAAAATATACAATCAATAACTCTTTGTCCATAATGTACGTACTGATTCCACATATAAAGGTGACGTAACCCTCGTGGGCACACTATCTTGTTTACTCTGATGCGTTACATACATCAAACATATTTTATTATTTACTATTAACAACGCGTGTTATTAAAAGTATCTATGGATCATGTGTGAGGAGGTAGTGATTGATTGGCAGCTGGACCTAATTATCTAACGCTCTACATGATTTTTAAATATCACTGAATAAATTGCGATGCTAATAAGCTGTTGGCCTTTAATTCAATTTTTCATTGAACAGTATCACGTGCTAGTTTATGACAAAACAATCCATATAAAATGAGTATTGAGTATAGATAAAGAGAAAAAAAACTATTAAACTCTATACTTGACTATGGCTATAGAATCTAAGAATCGTAGTGTAGGGCACTAAATTAATTCAACTTATTTATTTTTATTTAGAATGTTTTTAGCAATATCAAATGAAATATTTTTAGAGGTTTATTTTAAAGCGAACTATTTGCATGAATGAGTTTAGCTACGAGGGTCAAATGAGGTTATTGCGGTATGTTTTTACTGCGCGAATTTCTAACAGGAATTTCACAGTGCTTAGTTCGTTCCATTTAAGATTAATAACAAAAACATTTTAACTAATTTCCGAACATTGAAGTGTAATAATTGAAAGAGTTTATATTTGGCTTTAGATTTATCGATCAAAGGTCAATTTTATAATTTGATTTAAAAAGCATGACAATAAGTTTACGAATTTTAAGGTAAGGAAGGGACTAATGTAGGATTTGCGTCATCAATACAGTGCATCTTGGTTTATTAATAACTTTATTAACGTCAGTCAGAAACATGAAAAAATATATTATACTGTCCCTTGTCATATTGACAGTGACATAGAGGACAATGTGATGTTTAGGGTGACAAATCAACATCGAGCTATGCTGCGCTGTACTGCGCTGTGCTGTGTTTGGTCAACTCGCTCGTTTAATATTTTAATGAGGATACAAACAAACCATGCTGTGCTGCGCTGTGTGAGGCTACGCTCTGTTTAAAAACGCAGCAGTCTCGAGCGAGGCGCGCTACCCGCCGTGCTGAGCCGCGCTGTGCCGAACTGTGCTATGTTTTTATGGAGCTCTGCCATGCTGCGCTGTGTCTTAATTCAATTCTTCAATTAAATTCTCCGTATTTTTCACGAATGATGTGAGGTAACAAGCTACCGTGACTGGACTCTTTTAACCCTAGAAGCCTAAACTTCGCCTGCGAGGCGTACACGAATTCGAATATCGGATGTCTCTTTCTAACGGTTGAAGCTAGCGCGTCGTACTCTTTAGTTATCTCAGTGGCCGACGGGAGCTAGAGGACGGTGCCTTTATCGTTAAGGTAAGTACCGCCATTTTTGATTTATCGAAGTGTTGCACGCCTGCGAGACGTATGTTTAGGCTTTGTGTAACTTTTAACTAAGATTGAGTGATTTTTACTTTTGATTGTTTTTCGTGTATTTTATATCTTTTTTCGGTATTGTTTCAGGTATAAATATGTCACGGTCCAATATATTAAATGAAGACGACACTATCGCAATTTTGAACGGAGAACAGTCCTTCTCACGAGGATTCAGATTCCGAAGTTGAGGATGACCAGATTATCGACGACGTTCAAAGCGAGGACGAAAATAATGAGGTGTCTGAGTTCGTTGCGTCATTACAAGAATCTGGGCCCTCTGAAAAAACTAATCCAACCATGCATGTCAAAATTAGTGTGTAATAAATGTAAAAAATCTGTGTGTGGCGAGCACAAGGTTGATTTATGTGTAGACTGTTCCTAAAGTTAATCTAGTCCTTTAAAGTCTGGTTAGTTGTAATGTTTGATCTAAGAATATATAATAAGCGTAAAAAAAATTGATACTCAATAAAAATAATATATGTTTTAGTTGATTTTGAAGAAGTTAATTTTTTTGTTCCAATTTATGCATATTGTTTTTTATGTTGTAATAAACGACTGTGATTATAGTTATAATTGATAACAGTGTGGTTTTATTTTTAGCTTATTTCCCAAATTCAAATTTCCGCTTTATTAAAACAATAATAATTAAACAATATACCTAAAATAAGGGCTTTTATATGTGTACGCCTCTGAGACGTATATTAAGGCTTTGTGTACGTTCTATATAGATTAGGCTTCTAGGGTTAACGACAAAATAACACATAAAATATCCATATCCGCTTCTTCTTCACTTTCATCTTCATCGGATTCAACTATGTCGTAATGTTTACGTTTTTTTGAAAATAGGGTCATATTTGACGAGATAAACGACTACACGAGCTGCTGATTACTTTATACTGAGCTAGATTGTTAAAAAACGTAGCTTAAGAAACACAGCACAGCACAGCGCAGTACAGCGCAGCATCGTTTAATTGTTAAAAAAAACGTAGCTTAAGAAACACAGCACAGCACAGCGCAGTACAGCGCAGCATAGCTCGATGTTGATTTGTCACCCTTAGGGTGACAAATCAACATCGAGCTATGCTGCGCTGTACTGCGCTGTGTAAGGGTGACAAATCAACATCGAGCTATGCTGCGCTGTACTGCGCTGTGCTGTGTTTGGTCAACTCGCTTGTCTAATATTTTAATGAGGATACAAACAAACCATGCTGTGCTGCGCTGTGTGAGGCTACGCTCTGTTTAAAAACGCAGCAGTCTCGAGCGAGGCGCGCTACCCGCCGTGCTGAGCCGCGCTGTGCCGAACTGTGCTATGTTTTTATGGAGCTCTGCCATGCTGCGCTGTGTCGAGCTTATCACTACATAGTATAAAACAAAGTCGCTTTCTCTGTCCCTATGTCCCTATGTCCCTTTGTACGCTTAAATCTTTGAAACTACGCAACGAATTTTTATGCAGTTTTTTTTTAGGGTTCCGTACCTCAAAAGGAAAAAACGGAACCCTTATTGTTGTCCGTCTGTCCGTCCGTCCGTCTGTCAAGACCCTTTTTCTCAGGAACGCGTGGAGGTATGAAGCTGAAATTTATATCAATTACTCAGGTCTACTGTCCCTTGAAGCTGTGAAAAAATCAAACTTCTAAGCAAACGCAATCAAAAGATACAGCCGTTTATGTCGCAAATTTTCGACACTTGCAAGGGAATCAAAACCTACAGGGTGCTTCCCGTGAACTCAGAATCTTGAAATTTGGTACGAAGCAACGTCTTATAGCATAGATAAAGGAAAAATTACGAAAACCATAAATTTTTAGTTACATCACATAATATATTTTTTTTTAATAATTTTAAACTTATTTGTACGGAACCCTCGGTGCGCGAGTCCGACTCGCACTTGGCCGGTTATTTATTAATAGATAGAGTGATTCAAGAGGAAGGTTTATATGTATAATAACATCCATTAAATAGTGGAGAAGTACTGTTATTTTTTGAGGTTTCTAATGTGATGTCGTAAAAAATTACATTTATTCCGCTTACATTGCAAACGCAGGCTGAACCCTACGAGTTTTATCATAATAATGTACTAAGTATTTATACACATTGAAAAGGTCTACAGAAAAGTCCGCGATGGTATATGTCTATCTCTTATGGATAACCCACAATAACTTATTTTTGTCATTTACTTTTTACGACAAATAATGGCTAATTTTCGAAGCGATTTTAACCAATACAGCATTAATCCTTAACCAATTAAATACCTTGAATACATTTTTCATTTAATATAGATCTATATGGCCCTTTACACCGTATGATTTAAGTGAATATTTTCGAAGATATTACAGATTTAAAAATTGCGGGACGTAGCGTTTGCGGCGGTACCGGCCGGCCGCCCGGCTAAACTAAACTAAACAGTAAACTAAAAAAAATGTTGTGTGGTTTTATGAAACCACGGTAAAAGTGAAACTGTTCGAACGGTTCCGAACACTGCTTTGTGTAGCGCATGTCACGTGACGGTCGGCTGCCGAGTAGGTATACCTACTCGGCAGCCGCGATACACGCGACATGCGCTACACAGACCAAAAAGTTTGAGACGATGTAATAAAAGTTTCACTTTAAAAACAGAACTTCTTTTTCAAAACAAAATAAACTTCTAAGTAATAATAATAAACGTATCAAAGCACATATTTATCTATGTTTGGCTTAGTTTTGAGCCTTGTCTGTCCATCTCTTCCCAAGTAAAAATCACGGGAACTTCAGATATCTCTTCATTGTCATCGTCTTGCTCGGTTTCGTATGTCTCTTCTTGTATCTCCACGTTGTCTTCCACCTCACTGTCATTTTCGTCTTCATAGCAGAAACAGAACTTGATTCTGCCAAGCCAGCAACAATCTGATTTGATCATCGTTCATTTTGACATGAAGTATGGCCTAAAAAATTGGTCAAAATGTAATTTAGAGCAACATTCATACATATATTTTACTATACATACTTCATAAAGTATTCAAAGTCTTAAAAAATATATAAATGTACAAAATATATAATATTAATACTTACACAAAAACTTGCACTTATACTCGCGTCGGTCTCATGGACCGATTGGCGCCAAATGCTATGACACGTGAACTTCTGCCGACCACGCCGCGACCTGCACTAAAATGAAGTTAGCCCCAAATCCGGAAACTAGCAAGGAACTCGACTTCACATGCAGGATTTACCTGCATAAAAATAATTACGAAAATGTGTTTCGTCGGTCTCACAGACCAACGCGCGAGTATAGGAAGGTTAAAAAACGTAGCTTAAGAAACACAGCACAGCACAGCGCAGTACAGCGCAGCATCGTTTAATTGTTAAAAAAACGTAGCTTAAGAAACACAGCACAGCACAGCGCAGTACAGCGCAGCATAGCTCGATGTTGATTTGTCACCCTTACACTTTACACTATAAGTGTCTTCCGCTGGTTTCATTTCATTGAAAAATGTGTTTGGGTTTGTTTGAAGTTAAAAGTATTAGATATGATGATACATCGCACAAAAACGTTTTAATTTTATTTTAATTTGTTTCTTTGTAATTATGAACTTACCAAGAATTTGATGACACACAGGATTACACATTCGTCACGAATTTTTTCCTTGCCCTATTTACTGTCGGTCATTTATTCGTCGAACCTTTTCCGCATTAGCACTTAATTAAATACATACTTTTAACATAGTCACCAGCGAATATAAAACATATAGGAAGTAATGATGTAATTTTATAAATATGGTAAAATACTTGAGCGGAAAAAGGCATGATATCATATAATGTGGACCTGTTTTTATTATTGTAATTTTATGTTTCTAGAAAAAAAGGTTATCTTCTCTAGATTTACTGAAAGCAAACGTTTTGTATTTAAAACATTTTGGCAACATGTAAGGTGTAAGAATTGGATGTAAAGGAATAATCTAATCCATACTAATATTATAAATGCGAAAGTAACTCTGTCTGTCTGTCTGTTACTCAATCACGCCTAAACTACTGAACCAATTTTCATGAAATTTGGCATGGAGATATTTTGATACCCGAGAAAGGACATAGGCTACTTTTTATCCCGGGAAAATGACGCAATCCCGGAAATCCCACGGGAACGGGAACTATGTGGGTTTTTCTTTGACTGCGCGGGCGAAGCCGCGGGCGGAAAGCTAGTAATAAATAAGTGGCAGGCGTGGCCTTCCTGAGTCTTCCGCAACAACTATAATCGGAGTGCGGAAGCGCCACGATGCGCTGCGATCCTCGATACTAACTAACAGTACCTATACCGAATTATTATAATGTTCCTTAAGTGCCTTTAAGCTATAGGTACACATTCAGTGTCCCCCATATTCAGGTAACCATTATAATCAATATAATAAAAAAAGAATTAACGAAATCATGTCAGCCGTTCTCGAGTTATGTGCATACACATTTTGCGATTATTTTTTATATTATAGATAAATATAATTAAATTAACTGTTTTGCAAATGGATGGATTTAAAATTAAGAAAAATATATAATTTGGCAAACTTTAACACGACAAACAAATATTTGACTTCCTTATCACCAGGAAGACAACGACGACATTTCTGTTGCTCGTTTTATTTCTATGCGTATTACTGTTTTAATAAATGACAATAATAAGTATCTGGAGATGAAATCCGCTCTGGCCTTGATTATACTACAGAACCCACACCTTTTTCTGTTTACAAATAACAACGCAATTTTAAAATATTTTTGCCCCTTCGAACAACAATGAATTAATTTAATTATAGCGATTCTTTTTTAATATTCACAATGATATATCCAAAATTATATTTAATTTTATTATTATCGAATCAGCTGTGGAACAGGACGTAAGATAAATTCAAAAAAATATAAATCTCTATGACATTGTCGATGTCGACCTAAAATTTTAATTCGTACAAATGTGATAAAATATATGCTTCTTGCTTAACAAGCGTGATAAATTTAGCAAACATTGTTGCGAATGTGCGAATGAACTTTTATTTTATAATGCTGTTGACTCTTTTTAAAGCTCGTACTCTTAAATGTTTAAAGTTTTGGGGACGCCTTTTTATGGTATGTCTTTGTCTTAAAGTGTTTCTTTTAATTTTTGAACGAAATCCAGTACAAAAGCATCCCTACCAAAACGTTTACGTTTAAGTACCCTACTTTGTGCAATGAAATGAAAGTTTTACCATGCGGGGCAGAATATAATGAGTGCCCCTGAAGCATTGACTCTAATTCTGCCCACTCAGGTAGTGCATCAGTCTAAGCTGAGATATATTCCAAGGGGTCGAGGTACTCGGTATTCACTAGCATAGTGCGAATTCATTAAATTAACTGTGCTAATCAACTGTAAAAATATTATCAAGTGTATTATCTCATTGACTAGAACATAAACAAATGTATTGTAATTTATAACAATAAATAAATAACAGTATCATATTTTTGTTAATAAATTCGATGTTGTTATGTATCAATTCAACCCGCGAGATAT
This sequence comes from Colias behrii, assembly GCA_029959065.1. NCBI lineage: Eukaryota > Metazoa > Arthropoda > Insecta > Lepidoptera > Pieridae > Colias > Colias behrii. The sequence goes on from JARWMC010000002.1 coordinate 5,472,326, forward strand.
AGAGATATAGAGAATATTTATACGAGAACAACATCAATAATATATGACTGGGACTAGTAATAAATACGCAGTCGTTGTCTTTCCGGATATATAAGGCAACGATTTCATTGTAGGACGGATGGCAGTCGTCATAATTTAGTGTAGTACCTTTGTGATACTATAGAAATAACAGAATATTTTAAAATGCGGAATTGGCTAGTGTTGTGAGGTGGAGTCGGGTGCTGAGGAGCCAGTTGGCCGCCGACCGTCAGTCGGAACAGCGCGCGCTGGCGCGAGTGCCGTCACAAGCCGCAACCATGCCGCCGACCACCATGATCGTGCCCTGTGCGTCTCCGAAACTCGTAAACATTCTTATCATTCAATTCTATCAACGACTTCACCGAACCTAATAACAGTTAGTAGTGCGATATTACGTAAAACAAAAACATACGATTCTGTTGTTTACTGTATCTAATCTCTCGTGTATTGCGTTTACTCCATAGTTAATTTTTGCCGTAGTAAAGTTTGTGTTCGTAAAGGTTTATTCTATAGAGTTTTATGGTCGTCGTTTAGTTTGTGCGAACAGTGGTATTCCAAGTGCGTTTGTTGACCACGCGTTGTGTTTACGTTTTCGTTCTGGCATTGGATGCTGATCCGGAATTGGATCTCGTCGGCCACATTTTGTATTCAATAATGACAACACAGGTCATTTCGTGTTTCATTCAGAAAATTTTGTATGATACTTTATTAACACAGTCAGTATGTTGTGTTGTAAAATCTTGTTTTATGAAATGATAACTCTGACGCTGATCATCCTTTGATCTCTCTTACTAATTATTATCAATAACTTCGATCGTTCTTTGGACTCGATCGATTGTAAGTAGGTGGTGTTAAAAGTAGATCAAGTGTTCGCCGACAAGCTAAAAGCCCACGTTAGTGCTCATCAATCATTATTCATTACACACCAAAGGTTGAATGGAGCATTCACCTTACGGCAATACTTTCTAAATTAAGGTGTATCATCACATTAGTCACTCCTATTTATATTCGCCTATATTCGCTTTACATCTCTTCCGGACAATGATTGATTACTGGTGTTTTGTGTTTTGGGGGCGATTAACCATTCTTGATCATTGTAGTGTAGAGCAAACTCAAACTCTACAAACCACCACCAATAAATTTTAAGCAGATATTATTCAATTCATTAGTATTTAACGTTGGCTCTGCATACGAAAGAAAGGACTTTGGAATATAACATTCGATATAATGGTTGTTGTTGGAACTTACAATTGCGTGTTCGAATGCATACACTATAATTGTCAACAATTAACCATTTGGCTCCGTATGGTTCGAAGCCTAGAAATAGTATTAACTGTTACCCTGATTCCCTTTAACCTTTAAGTGGTTATAAATACTGCATCTTCCTTATTATCTAAGAACTATAAATGGCGTTACTCACGGTTGTGACGTAGAAATAACGTTAGACACGGTGGTTGTTGTTGGATATAAAGCGTGGGTTTTGTTCTCGAACACGTGATAACATCCTATAGAATACTTAAAATAATTGCTTGTTGCCACACCTACATACGTTAATAGTCTTATTCTAATAATTATGCAAAACAACAATCGCGAGTCGCTGTTAAATATCAGTTACTAATGGATACTCTTTTTTATTGAACTGAACGGAGTCTTTATGCGTAGGAAAATATTATAATTGATGATGTCACTGGAGCTGTCGGTGACCTTTTAAATCCGATAAAAAAACAGGAATGGTTAAGGCACCGCCTCCACGCGCCGCTCTCGTAGCGTACGTCTTACATGGTAGCGTGTATAAGATTTATCCGTATGCATTACCATATTAATTATATTCATATCTCATAACTGTATTGAGAATCAATAGGATATTAGAGGCAATAAAATATAATTTTATATAGCTATAAATGTGTTGGTTTACATGGTATTGTTATTTATTGATAATATATATTTAAATTAATAATAAATGATGTATGAAAACTAGAAGACATAATTTTTTCCTATCTATTCTTGTTTGAAATCAAGGCAAAGACCACTCAAATTATACAGCAGTATGCAATCTATTAATTTGCAGAAATGTACCTAATTTGCTATTCCATATAAATTATACCCAAATCTTTTCAACATAATGGACCGCAGTTAAAGGCGCGAATAACAATGAGTATTGAGTATCTTTTATAAAATTGTTTCTCTAATTGAAAATTTAATCATCCTACTCTATTATCCTTCCGAGTTTGCTTAGCTAATTCTATTTACGCCATTATCAAGGTGTTCATTTTGCATTCCGTGCAATAGCTTCAATGATTTAGAATCGATCTTTTGTTCCTTTTATCATTTAATTAGTAATAAGGATTTTATCACTAATTACGTTAAGAGGTTTACATCACACACGTTTATCACGTATGAATATTGCGGTAATATCAGTGCGAACGTGCTTCATAAAATGCAATAAGTCTAGTAATTGTAACTTCAAAGGATCATTGCACAAAGTTAAAGTTGTAAAGATGTATATTTTATATGGTATACTGTTATAATGTATGCGATGGTATTATAATAAATGTCGTTTGCGCAGGTAGCGAGGCGTCGCCGGCGCCATGCGAAGTGTTTCTGGGCGGATCGTGCAACCCCACTACGTGGAGATCGGACATTGCAATACCGATGCTTAAGAAGATGGGAATTACATATTTTAACCCTGTAAGTTGTATCTAGAGAAGATTTATACAGTGTAAAAATTAATATTTATGAATTCAAGAAGGTACTAGGACTAGGACAGTTCTCAATGACTCATTTGTTGGAAGCTTACCTTCTTCTGGGCAGAGTCAATCTATACTAATATTATAAAGCTGAAGAGTTTGTTTGTTTGTTTGTTTGAACGCGCTAATCTCAGGAACTACTGGTCCGATTTGAAAAATTATTTCGGTGTTAGATAGCCTATTTATCGAGGAAGACTATAGGCTATATATCATCACGCTAAGACCAACAGGAGGGGAGCCACGCGGGTGAAACCGCGCGGCGCGGCTAGTATAATATAATACTAGTTCCGTATGATAACTTATTTAGGTTTTTTATAAATGTGATTTCCAATTGAATTTTGACAAAGCTTCGTTGTATTCATAAATCACTTTCACTTTAATTATATATAAATATAATTAAAGTTTTTGAAAATGATGTTCAATATTTGTAATGAACTGTTGATGTAATATATTTGGATTTACCTAACAAATCTTCACACGAAAGAAGAACGGTCAGCTTACAATTCATGTAATATTAATCAAGTGATTTGAATTTTAAACCCACACATAGTAATAATCGAGGCGACGCGAGCCGCACATCTTCATTCTTCGACCCGCTCGCAAATTAAATGGCAGTCACAAAAAATTTATGGCAAATTACGTAGCTGGTGACATAAAGCGCCACATAGCTCATGTTCCGTGACCAGACACTGAGGTGATTGTGCGTGTTCCTTGGACACATTCCACACATTGGACGTGATCACATTACGCTAATTTGGAAATCGCTTTAAACACGTTTCCATGGAATATATTTCACGATAAAGTTCATCACGTCCGACCTTGTAACGACATAATATATTTCGTAGATACATCCAGGCGTAGATAAGAGATTCGCGATATATCACATACACGAGTGCCCGGGCGATAGGTACCTACTATTTTATCGTCGGAACAGATGTTCTGAATTTTACTACGATAATAAATTAATACTTTACTACCGGGTATCTTCATTGGTTAAAATAATGGTTATTAATACAAATAAGATTCAAATGGATAGTTCCCTATTGAAATTTTAATTGAGAAAGATATCTAGGTAGGCTAATCTATAATCGGTCAATGATCTAATGATTTGTCAGTAAATCAAACATGACGTCTTTGACTTGATATTATGGATTTGATAAAGCCGGACATGAAGATAAATATTTGTCATTTCTTACCACACCTAAATACTCATATTTTGGCAATATGTTATAGCGGTAAATATCACCAAGGAAGTTCGAGACTCCGAACTCAAATTATACGAATCTACCAGCGATTTATATTGTGCAAAACATATAACTTTTACTTTACCTGTCTAGGGCGCATCTGTGCTAACAGATGCGAAAAAATCAATAAAATCTAAATAATTTGTCATGAAATTGCAGCAAGTCGACGACTGGTCGACGGAACTGATAGAGGTGGAGCACCGTGCGAAGGCGGAGGCGCGCGCGCTGCTGTTCGTGCTGGACAGCGAGACGCGAGCGGTGGCCGCCTGCGTGGAGGCCGCGCACTTAGCTGCTGCGCCGCGCGACCTGCTGCTCGTGCTGCGCCCCTACTCGCGACATCAGACTATCGGCCGAGAGACTATTTCGGACCAGTGAGTTACATATTTTGGCTAGTTGTTTGAATTTTGAATCTGATTTATTAAAGTACGTAATGAAAAAAAATTATATCGACCTCCTTCATTTATGTCTCTTATCTGTATCTCAGACCAAGATGTTTATTTTGAAGCATTATGATTTGTTGTACAATAGAATTCTTATTAGGTACTTTTTTTGATAAAACGATACTTTAGTAATTTTGAACGGTTGAACATGCAATTTTCCTTGCACTAAAGTCTAAGTGATACTACTACTTACTATGTTATTCTGTATAATTCAAGTGGGGTTCCGTTTGCAGGGAGTACATAGAGCTGTCGAGAGCGCGCGCGACGCTGCAGGAGGTGGTGGAGCGGCGCGGGCTGCCCGCGTTCACGGACATCCCGGCGGCGCTGCGGTGCGCGCGGGCGGTGCTGCGCGGCGCGCGCACGCACCCGCGCCACTCGCTCGGGCACACCATCCTGCGGCTGAAGCGCGCGTACGACGCGGCGGGCGGCCGCAGCGCGCGCCTGTCCCGCGCGCGCGCGCTCGACGCGCTGCGCGACGCCACGCGCGCCGACCGCGACCTCGCCGACCGCTGCCTGCCGCCCAACGCGGACCTTATCGACTTCGAGACATTCTGCGCGGCCGTCGCTGAACTAGCAGCCGATACAGGTACTACCCCGATTCGAGCGTTACTTATTAAATGTATAGTGGTGATGTAAAAACACTCAATGATGAGTCATTTAATCGATATATGTCAATAGTTTATTGTCATCCTCTTGTCGTGTTGCGTCATTCGTGTTATTCCATAGTAGCACTCGGAAATGTTTGCTCAATGCGCATATGTTATCGTTCATGTAATATTGTTTTATAGAAGCATTGAAATTACGAGCCATTTCAAAATCATTTTGCTAATTATCCTACATAGCAAATCATTTTACTTTTTTTATATTACAAACAGCCATATCACAGAAATTAAAGAATTATAGTTTATACCAAAAAATTGACTGAGAATTATTCAAACTTCCCCACACATACGAAGACGATTTCCAAGCGGGCAGTACAGGGTGACGTTATGTTGAAGGGTCTCGCCGCGGCGCGGGCGCGAGCGTGGCGGCGCGCGTGCAGCGCGCGTTCCGTTACCTGCGCGACTTTATCACGTCGCCGACCAGCGCCGGTGTGTGCGCGTACTGATTGGCTTTACGATGTTTTTTATTTGCAGTTTTTTCATTCTACCATAGTTTGTTAAGCTCAGCACGTGTAAATATTCCATACATTTTGAATCGACCCGAAATTAAAACAGAATTCTATAAATTGTTTCATGTAGACTGGCATATCGCGTTTAACTCATGTTAACAAAGACGATGTTAGTATAGTGAGAACAATGAATGCGAACACATCTCGGTTATCTTATCATCCTGTTTCGTGGCACGGAAATATCACTCAGCTTTCGTTCTGCGAATACAATCATTTCGTGTGAAACTGAGTTTGGTTTGTTTATTTGCTTTAAATTGTTTTGTGAAACACTAATGTGTTTATTTTTCAGCTTATTATTTTCACGAAATGCGTATGTTTCAGTGGTGTTTTTGAAGCTTAATATTATATTGTTTGCTTAATTAGTTCACAGTTTTATATTATTTTATGTAGCAAAAATAAGCAGAATATTGTTACATATAAATAGTATCCACACAACGTGAAATATAAGGGTTTCATTTAGAACTTAATTTTTAAGAGTGCAAAATACATTGCTTACTCTTGTTGTACATTTTTATCTGTTTTCATATGATCACATTGTTTTGTTTGACGATGAGAACGATCAGAAAAAGATCTATTTATTCACCGTTTATAAAACCCAGTTTCTAAAGTTTTATTTTACGACTTTCTGACACTGCAATATTTTTTTTTATCGCGCACGTTTGTATCTTTACATCATTGACAATGACAACAATATTAACAATATTTCCTCCATTTATAGAATACCAAAGGTCGAACGGTCAAGAGAACGAAGCGAGCGGTGAAACGCCGGCGAGTGCGCAGGAGCGCGTGTCGCCGCTCGCACAGCGCCGGGATTCGAACGGGCTGCATACACGTAATCCAAGATTACGGGCGTATGGACAGAAACTATCATTGTTTATTCCTAAGGTAAAAAAATTATAGCTTATTGGGATATGAATGCGATCGTAGTTTCCAATAGTGTTATTAGAATGTCGAATTCCACTATCACTCACGTTTCATTGAAATTGGTAATATTCATTTGCGACCTCTGCATTGTACTATGGACATAATGATCTATGTATCTCTCCATGATGAGAACGAACTCTACACACATACGCACTGATTAGTAATTTAAATTTCGTATAAGTCAACTTTTAAGCTTCTACCTATTATGACTAAGTAGTTAATTTATCGTATTGTATTTTTCCATAATATTCTAATTATTACCTATATTTGCAAGGGTGTATCTCTATGTACTAAAATAGCACTATTTGTTGCAGAACGGCGGCAGCGGTGCGGGCGGTGCGGGCGGTGCGGGCGGTGCGGGCGGTGCGGGCGGTGCGGGCGGTGCGGGCGGTGCGGGCGGTGCGGGCGGTGCGGGCGGCAAGGCGGAGGCGTCGGGCGAGAGCAGCGGCGACAGCGTGTTCACGCCGGGCACGGAGCGGCGGCTCGCCCGCCTGCCCGCCATGCTGGGCGCGCCCACGCACGACGTCTACCTCGCGGGCGCCTTCCCTGTGAGTGTACCGCACGCACGCATGCAGACATACATACAAACAAGATGCACACACGCACGCAGGCACGCTCATACTCACGCACGCACATAAAAAACGCATTCGTACGCGTCTGCACGTTCATGCACACTTGCACGGGCTCACATGTACATACACACACATGCGCACACGCATACGGAAAACATATATCAATGTTTCCTCCTCGGTCCCTAGGTCTCCACTTGTAGCAAACAAACATAATAATATTATACGCGATCACACTTGCATACTCAACTTTTGTTATAAACGTCGTAAGCTTTGTAAATAATAAAAAAATATGAATACATACACAAAATACTATACATAACAATAGTAAAATTCCATCTACACTAAAAGATCATAATAAATTCAATTCGACTAGCAAATTTTATTAAAAATACGTGACGAATAGGTAATTAGCATTGGCACGCTTCTTACATTTTCGCCCAGTAATGTTATTATACATATTAGCATTTCAACAAAGGATCTATCTTTAGCTCCGCTATATAAGCAGCGATCCTAACACCCTAAACGTCTTAAATTATGTGAATAATATTATAAAGTCTATTCTATTCATTGAGTTTAACATTTAATAATTTTAAATTATCTTCTATTGTTTCTTATTTAGTTTAGAGACAAACCATAAATCTTGAAATCTTTAACTCTATAAATCTTGGTATCTAAAATCGTAAAATACAATGATCTAAGTTTAGTCGTATCGTTCATACATTTTTTAAAGGTCTCCTTTATTAATTATATTTAATTGGGCATATTTAAAACATTTTGCAAATTAGGACCGCTTTGGCAAAGTCGACGTAGTCCTTATTATAAGCAGTGGAGATAGCCATCTGCGTACATAAACACGGTTTATATGGACCATCAGCTTAATGAATGGTTACTTCATGATTACTTAACACACAATGCGTTTGTGTAGCTCACATATTGTTTGCATAATGAGGTTGATTCAAACAACCGCTTACATTATACGAGTTATGAACTGTAATCTACGTATTTGTGTAAACTGTAAAGGTAATTTACGGACTTCTAATTTAGATATTAATGTTTTGTGTCTTGGCCAATTTATTGACTGACTAGCTCTGTGAATACTGTTTTGCTCGCGTGCGCTTCACGTTATTGTGCGACATACAAATTACAAATACAAACAAATTTTCATCGTCGTTTCTAGTTCCTTCAAGTTTTGTGGGAAGACTAAAAGAAGTCTCTCCTCCAAGGTTATATCTACCCACTATACACAATAGGTACCTAAGTTATTTCAAGTTTTTGATAATCATTTCGCATTAATAATATTATGTGAGGGCCTAAAATCTTAGGACCGATTAATTCACTTGCTTATATTTACCCTGCTTGAAGTTAATTTTCATATATTATTTGTCATATTTACAACATATTCAGAAGATTTGAGTCATAATTTTGTCCATTCTCTTCCTTCCTGTTTCATGCCTACATAATATTTCACTTAACGATGAATGATGATGTCATATAGGCCGTTAATGTGTACGCCTTTCATACTCATAATTTCTATTATAGTCGTGAGTCGTGACCACTCACTGTTTACGGATTGACTAAACGCAAAGGTGTCACCGGGTCATGATTTGTCACCCAAATCAAATACGTTTCAAGTTTACTAGGAACGAAACGATGATATAGTTGTCAAGTTAATGATATGTTTGGCTTTGGTAAATATATGAACGTAAAGATTATTTCTCGGAAGAATATTATACGATCGGAATATTTTATCATTTATGCTGTAGAAAGGTTAAAACTTTCCATAATCAATACATATAATAAAATTCTAGAAAAGTGGTGTCTGTACAATGAAAATATGTAAAAAAAAATTAGCAGGGGTTATTATTAAATCGATCCCAAACCCAAAACTGTAGTTAAAAAATTTTTTGTCTGTTTGTCTGTATGTTTGAACACGCTAATCTCAGAAACGGCTTATCCGATTTCGATGCGGTTTTCACTAATATATTGTGGTAATCTTCATTTAACATTTAGTGTTTATTTCATGTCAATCGGTTCATAAATAAAAAAGTTATGACCATTTAAGTACTCACGGCGAACATTTGCTAAGGCATTCTATGGTACACATACAGTGTACGATAAAACGTAAGTTATCTGTTATACGCTACAGTTATGTCCAAGTGATCATATCGAAAGTCCCCAAGGGTGGGGGGGTAAGCTGAGGTAGTAGGGGGGAGGGGTCAAATTAAAATTATACTTATTTCTAGGTAAATTTTATACATAAAATGTCCTTTAAATTATGTCGTATTTATAATATTATATTTTTAACCCCCGATGCAAAAATATGGGTGATAAGTGTTTGACCGCTGTGAGGGTGTGTGTTTGTGCCACCGTAGCTCGCTAGCAGGTAATCCGAATTAGATGATGTTTTTTTGTTAGGCAGCATATTTTCCGACGCTGGTTCTTAAATAAACTGTATCAAAATCGGTTCATCCATTTATTGTGTAAAAGTGGGAATGAAAATAACTAAAGTTGTCGAATATACTTTAGTGATATATTAAATGAAAGTGAACGACCTATCAGTAAAAATAAGTCAAATTTTATCAAAATCGGTTCATCCATTTATTTGATATAGGTATAAAAGTGGTAGATAATAAAAAAAGTGAATTTTGACTCAAGTGACATATGAAATGAAAGGGCATGACGTGTAAAGTATAATTAGACATATTTAATCAAAATCGGTTCATCCATTTACTATACCTATATACAGGGTGTAATCGTTAAGTGTGCACAGGCGATTTTTCCGTAAGTATTAAAGATAACAAAAAACTTTAAACTGATATCGAAAGTACTTAACCTAATGAGTAAAATGGCGGTAATAAATTTTTAAAAATAAATCGAGAAATATCAAAAAAATTATCTTTAAACCCTCCCATACATTAAGTATGAAATATGAATATCCCACAGAACAGTAAAAACATATAGAAGTGCGATAATGTCATAATTAGTATGAAAACCAGTGTCGCCAAACCCACACATTTAAACCGATAGTTATACAGTACACTACAAGTAAACTATGCCTTTGATTGGACAGCTTAATTTGAGTAAAAACTGACTTAGGTTATAAATTCAGCATTTCAATATGTACCCTAACGCACCATGTTACGGTTTATTTTAGTATAACATCCCTAGGTATATTAGCTGTTTTGTTTCTCATTGCACAGAAATTCCAAATTCGAAAACATTCAGCTACTCCACAACAGAGGGCGTTAGTTTTCGATAAATATAACTTTGAACCTCAACACATAGAGATAAGGTTGAAATTTGTGTCACTCAACATTAATGACATTAACTTGATATTTATCTGATGCTATGCCCTGAGGGATGTCAGCCTTGTTATCGATAATTCACAAATAAATATTTTTTGTGTATTTTTCTTTTCTTTCTTTTATATGAGTATAGTATAATGTGTCACATTTTGGAGTATGTTTATTACTACTAAGTACGTCTTTTTATATTATTATTATTAAATAAAAAACGGAATAGAATAGTATTAATCTATATTTACAAAATACAAACAGAAAATATGCATTATTTTAAATCTTGGAACTGCCGTAGGTTTGCTGTATCGGTGGCCTTTGTTAGAACGCTTAGTGCTGTTCGGCATCCAGTTAACTCGTCACGTTGCATTTATCCATTTCTCTTTTAAATTAGCCTCTTTGGGAAATCTATAAATAAATTGGACAAATGAAAGCTACGGAAAAATAAAATAAAATTTAATATTTATAATGTTTGTCTTTTCTAAAGTATCGATACTGTCGATATGCGCCACAAGCATCACTAAAGCGACATTCGTTTGTTTATTGCAATAATATTCCAGAAAGTCTTGTTTGCTGTTCAATCTTTAATAGTACTAATTTCTTACGGATTAAGGTTCATTTTGACTAGATATTTGTATACAATTTTGACAAATTACGACAAGCGAAGTTATAACATAAAATATAATTAAAATAAATAAAAATAAGACTTACCGATGGTATGAAATGCCTCCATTGCTGATATTATTTCGTCTGCTATCATTTTTGCACTCTAATACCGAACAACACGTCCTAATTAATGAATAAATATGGAAAAAAGGTTTGACAGCTGACAACCGACTCGAATATTTTTCTGCGCACAACTGAGAGCAAGTTAGGTGATCTTACCTTACCAGTGACACGTGGGCCACGCCCACATCACACTTCTATCTACTTTACTGTTCTGTGGAATATCCCATATGGCATATACATTTAATATGAAAGATTTTAGCTTTCTTTTTCTTTTTTGGTTTTCTGCTTTAATTACTTCGCAAATTTGAAGTGGCATTTTCCACGCTTTTTCCGGACATTTTCACGCATTTTCCGGATATTTTCCGGGGATTTTCCGAGCATTTTCCGGGCATTTTCCAGGCATTTTCCACGCTTTTTCCGGACATATCCACGCATTTTCCGGATATTTTCCAGACATTTCCCTGGCATTTTCCGGTTATTTTCCGGGATATTCCAGACATTTTCCGGGAATTTCCCAGGCATTTTCCGAGCATTTCCCGGAGATTTTCCGGATGTTTCCCAGACATTTTCCGGACATTTCCCTGGCATTTTCCGGGGATTTTCCACGCATTTCCCAGACATTTTCCGGACATTTTTCAGGCATTTTCCGGGGATTTTCCAGGCATTTTCCGGATATTTTCCGGACATTTTCACGCATTTACCGGATATTTTCCGGACATTTTCACGCATTTTCCGGATATTTTCCAGGCATTTTCCAGGGATTTTCCACGGTTTTTCCGGAAATTTCCACGCATTTTCCGAGCATTTCCCAGGCATTTTCCGGTTATTTTCCGGGAATTTCCCAGGCTTTTTCCGGGGATTTTCCGAGCATTTCCCGGGGATTTTCCGGATGTTTTCCAGACATTTTCCGGACATTTTCCTGGCATTTTCCGGGGATTTTCCACGCATTTCCCAGACATTTTCCGGACATTTCTCAGGCATTTTCCGGCGATTTTCCAGGCATTTTCCGGATATTTTCCGGACATTTTCACGCATTGACCGGATATTTTCCGGACATTTTCACGCATTTTCCGGATATTTTCCAGGGATTTTCCACGGTTTTTCCGGAAATTTCCACGCATTTTTCGAGCATTTTCCGGGCATTTTCAGGCATTTTCCACGCTTTTTCCGGATATTTTCCAGACATTTCCCTGGCATTTTCAGGCATTTTCCACGCTTTTTCCGGAAATTTCCACGCATTTTCCGGATATTTTCCAGACATTTCCCTGGCATTTTCCGGTTATTTTCCGGGATTTTCCAGACATTTTCCGGGAATTTCCCAGGCATTTTCCGAGCATTTCCCGGGGATTTTCCGGATGTTTCCCAGACATTTTCCGGACATTTCACTGGCATTTTCCGGGGATTTTCCACGCATTTACCGGATATTTTCCGGGAATTTCCCAGGCTTTTTCCGGGGATTTTCCGAGCATATCCCGGGGATTTTCCCGATGTTTTCCAGACATTTTCTGGACATTTCCCTGGCATTTTCCGGGGATTTTACAGACATTTTCCGGGGATTTTCCGAGCATTTCCCGGGGATTTTCCAGACATTTACAGGCTATGTCAGGGAAATGTCCGGAAAATGCCTGGATAATTCCCGGAAAATATCCGGAAAATGCGTGAAAATGTCCGGAAAAATGTGGAAAATGTCACTTCAAATTTGCGAAGTAATTAAAGCAGAAAACCAAAAAAAGAAAAAAAAAACTAAAATCTTTCATATTAAATGTAGGTATATGGGATATTCATATTTCATACTTAATGAATGGGAGGGTTTAAAGATAATTTTTTTGATATTTCTCGATTTATTTTTAAAAATTTATTACCGCCATTTTACTCATTAAGTTAAGTACTTTCGATATCAGTTTAAAGTTTTTTGTTATCTGTAATACTTACGGAAAAATCGCCTGTGCACACTTAACGATTACACCCTGTATAGGTATAAGTGGGAATGAAAGAAACGAATGTTGTCAAATATTGTGATAGTACCTACCTAAGTGATATATCAAATGAATGTGCATAACGGGTGAATTACAATTAGTAATGTTTTATCGAAATCGGTTCATCCGTTTTTTACATATAGGGCACTTTAGGGGTGACAGTGGTTAGATAAATAAACCAAATGGAGCATCAAACGATAGGATATGACGTGTACATATAGGTACAATTAGATAATATTATTTACATCAAAATCGGTTCTGCCATTTACTAGGGATGGAAAGGGAAGGGTTGAAAGTCTGTGAAAGAAGAGGGGGACATGGGAGCGAGAGGATAGCCACACCCTGGAAATTTTGAACTCTTCTCAAAGCCACATAGGCCTGGCCCTTGGCAATTTTTTTTCTTAAATATACCACTTCTTTTGCCACTGTGGTCCATTACAATTTATGCACGGTTACGGCCCAACTTAAAAGATGTCAGATGTAGGAATGTATTATGGAGGTAGAGGTAGGTCTCGCTCACTTGAAAATATTAAATGAAAATAAGAAACCGAAGTTTAAAAATTAAAAAAAAAAACCCAACGCAACGAAGGAAAAGGAATATATATAATTTTACAAACTTCCCGACGATCTTTAAAATTAAGTACCATTATAAAAAAATATATATATAAGATATATTATTATGATAATGATGGTATGGTATGGTATCCTTAACTTTTACCAATATTGTAGATTATAAAATTATCTTTAAAAAACTTCACATACATTTTTTTCTAGGAGCCACTGTTTCTACGAAAAATCTATTTTTTCATTCATCGTTGATCTCAAAAATAAAAATTCCAATCACCAGAACGACAGGAAATTTTAATAATTGATTTTTAATTGTGTTTTGCACAATTTTATTAAATTGCGACTGGATGAAAATTTTGTTCGTGGTCGTCGTCGTCGTTGGTAGGGTGAACAAATCCTTAGCAAAACATCATACGCTTATGTCAATTAGAGCGAGCGCCCACGAGCAACTTAGTTTCCCGGCAACTATTTTGTCTCTGTCGCTGTCTCCTCGCAAAGTTTTGAACGATGCGCTCACGAAAGCGACAGCAACGCAACTTTTTCTTTAAAATTTTCTTCATTTATCAACATGGTTTTAGAAGAGACGGTTGTGGTCTGTGCTCTTGTCCCGCATAGTTCCCATTCCCGTGAGATTTCCGGGATAAAACCTATCCTATGTGTTAATCCAAGTTACTCTCTATATGTGTGCTAAATTTCATTGTAATCGGTTCAGTAGTTTATGCGTGAAAACTGAAAACCATACATATGTACCTACAAACCTTTCCTCTTTATAATATTAGTATAGATATGTAATCGTAATTGCAAAAATTAAAGTAGTTTTTATTTAATACTTTTTAGTGTATTTTTCAACACGAATCAAACGAGCTCAAACTCGATAAAGTTGAGTCAATATATTACTAAGTTCCTATGGCCACCTTCCGATTCCATCATCAAATCAGCTCATAATAATGTTTCATCGCTATCCAATTTACATGCGTATACAAAATTTCAGCTCAATCGGTTACCTGGAAATAAATCAAAGTTACTTGCTACATTTCAATTAAGTCATCGAGACCAGACAAAAATGCTCATAAAATAAAAACTACTGGGCTTATCCGAATAAAATTTATGGGACCAATTCCACACCATTCCGCATCAAAAAAAAAAAAAAAAGAATCACGTAAACCGGTTCAGAAACCTCGGAGTAATCGGTGTCCATACATAAAAAAATATACCGGCCGAATTGATAACCTCCTCCTTTTTTTTAAGTCGGTTAAAACTACTGTGTACGAGAATAAATACGTTGACATAAATAGGTATTATCGCTACGCCGGTTACGCGGCAACTGGCCGGCGGCCGTCGCCTGGCAACATTTTTGTCGCCGTGCGCGCACTTGCATTGAAACCAATAGATAGGGCGACAGTTGCGTCGCGGGCTTGTCTCCGAACCCGCGGACAAAAAAGTCTCCCGGGAGTTGCGTCGCTACGTACGCGCACTTTCATACTAGCCCATGGCTGGAGAGACAAAATAGTTGCGGAGACAAAATTGTCGCGGAGACAAAGTTTCTCGTGGGCGCTCGCTCTTAGTATCGATAGCGGATTCTATTCCTTTACGTTTTGACGTTTGCCTCGGCACTCAGTTGCTGCACAATATATTGTCAAAAACATCCATACAAGGAAGGAAGGTAAATAAATTTGCTCCTCTCCCTCCTGGTGCCTAAAAAATAATATGCCATAATTTAAAATAAATTTTACGTAGAAAATTAATTAGGCACTTATTTTTTTATTTTTTAGCTCAGTTTAGTAATAAATTTTACTAACTGTTCTTTTAATTATTTATGGTAGTACGTGTTTATTCAATAAAAGTTAAGTAGTAACTACCATGCAGTCACTATTCCACGCGGACGAAGTCGCGGGCACAGCTAGTATAATAAATACATATTAGGTATTACTATTTTCAGTTTACGTTGTTTACAATAACATACCTATTGAAAACGTAGAAGCTAGTATTAAAAGGGTCATGTTTGCGAATGTATCAATTAATATGGCAATACTAATTAAGTCATAATTCACTCACTTAACTCTAGATTCGAACCAATAAAAGTCAAATGTTTCAAACACGTGATATGATTCAAGTGTTAGTAATAGATTTGTTTGTTGATGTTTCGCTTTCGCTCTCGCGGAAACGAGTTAAATATAACTTTGTGCTTACGGAACATATAAATTATAAACTATGTTGATAACAATAGTGTAACATAAATTGCGAGTTGTTGTTTTTTTTTCTGTTACATGTTACATTAATTTTGATTTCGCCTGATATAAAATTGAACTAACTATAAGAACTATTCGTCATAATATCAATGCATAAATATTTTAAAAGATAGATGACATAATTGTCAGTTCAATTTTAAAAACCATTTTTATCAGCCGGCCGTAACAGTAAAACTACTTATCGGTAATACCGCCTTTTATACATATTTTTCTTTAGCTCGTATATTTTATGTCTATTCTGTGTGCAAAGTATAAAATAATACTTATGATAAAATCTTATTCGCAGTCGAGCAGCAGCCGACCGGAGGAGATCCTGCGGCGCGAGGGCTTCACGTACGTGATACCGCGCGCGAACGACTACACGCGCATGTTCTCAGCGCCCACGCGCAGAGCTGCGCCCGCACACCCTGAGTCACCTTGCCGCGATAAGAAGCCGCGAAATGACACTTCCTCCGCTTCGCCTTCGCCCGCTTCGCCAGCTTCGCCGCAAGATCAAGATGATGTGGTGTTAAGGGAGAAGGAGGGAGATAGGAGTGGGGATAGGTTGAGCGCGTCTGACTTTTATACGGTGTCGGAGGATGTCACGCCGCAGCCGTTTAAAGGTGAGTTTACACTCGAGGAGTTACTACATAAAATTTATAGGCTTTCACACTCATGCTGTTTCTTTCAAACGCACACGTATATTATAATAGCTACGCCGTTTAGTTTACCTGCGGGCAATATAACCTATATTACTGTAAATTTTCATCCAAATACGTCCAGCGGATTTTTCGTGAAAGAGTAACAAACATATATCTTGCATATATCCATCTATTCATACGAACTTTCGCAATTATAATATTAGTATATTGTCCTATGTGTAATATTAAAAAAAATGAAAGTATATAATAATTGTAAATGTGTGTGGTGTGTAGGCACGTACGACGAGGACCTGGTGCTGGGCGCGCGCGTGCTGGTGTTCTCGCTGAGCGCGGCGGCGCCGAACTTCGCCAGCATGGTGCTCGCCGCGCACTACATGGGCCTGCGCCCCGCCAACACGCTGCTCGTCGTGCAGCCCATGCAGCCGCCGCCCACCGCGCTGCACAATGTTAGTGCACCGCTGTTCCCTTGATACTAGATAATAAGGAAAAAAAAATTGGTTGTCTGTAAAGTCGGTTTACTGACGATAGTTGAACGTGACAACGTCCGATTGTGCTTCTTTGTCGCTCGTTCCGCGCTCTCGCTTGCACTGCAAGCCTTACATGGAACGCCTCAGAGCGAGGTAACGCCGCATGAGTTATGTTTTTTCGTGCGTGCAGCCGGCTCTATCGAATTATAAGACGTTCTCACGTCAAAAAAATTATTGTCAACTCGATAATTCAGTAATAAAATAAAAGAAAATTCGTAAATGAAGTAATAAGCAACTAATTTTCAAATCTACATACAATAATCTGAATACTGTTCGGCTCGTCAGTTGCTGGCAAAATAATGCTCAATCGCTGGTCCAGATTGTTTAAGGTGAAAACTAACGTAGTTTAACAAATAGGCAATATTTTTTACAAAAATGAAATTACACATGCAGAAACTGATCGTCAAAAATACCAACTTTGCACAATTTGATTACAATTATTACTTAACTACTTAAAATATTTATTTATATCTCCTTTCACCTAAAATCTAATC
Organism: Colias behrii; assembly: GCA_029959065.1. Taxonomy (NCBI): domain Eukaryota; kingdom Metazoa; phylum Arthropoda; class Insecta; order Lepidoptera; family Pieridae; genus Colias; species Colias behrii. The sequence continues at coordinate 5,489,921 of JARWMC010000002.1, forward strand.
ATACATTATCGTTTCCAGTACAGCGAAGCGGCGGTAAAGGACTACAACCGCGGGCGACACTACCTCACGGACCTCGCGCGGCGGGCCGCTGTGCCCGTGTTCGATAACGTGGACGATGCGATGGCCTGCGTTGTGGCACGCTTGCGGGCTAGTGTCTAACGCATGTGTGCATAGCATCGCCTTAACCGCTGTGTTTAAGGGGAAGTTATACCAGGCGTAGTGTGCCAGCGTCCAGCGTACCAATAAACGCGCATACAGTCATCGCCTTAACTCCTGTATTTAAGGGGAAGTTACAAGTTTACGGGGAGTAAAGTGGCAGTATCTAGCGCACCGCTGTATGAGACCTTACTGTGATCGCCTAAACCGCTGTATTTAAGGAGAAGTCATACTGAAAAGTATCGCCGCGCTTGACTATCGCCTTAACCACTGTAATTATTAAAGTGGTAGTTACACCGGGCGCTATGTGTAAACGCCTAGCGTACCAATGTATGGAAGCTACACTGATCGCCGCTATAATTGAAATGGAAAAGTTATTACAATGTATCGCGGTTGCGGACCAACGTCTGACAAACGTACTAAATAAGATTATCGAAATGAAATATTTAACGTTCAACACTTTACATAGTAAGCAGTTCGGCAAACTTATTGCAATGCTCGGCTTATAAATGGTTTTTTGAGAACCGTGGAATATGCAGCGCGCATTGCGTCGACATTCTGCCATTAATTTAAAGATTTTACCAATAAACCATTAATTGCGTTTTAAATGTTCAAAACATAATATTATATTTTCCCAGAAAATGCAGTTCACCCAATTTTTATGTTATATTAGAAGTTTATTTATCATGAAACAAATAATTGAAAAAATAAAATAATATTGGTTAATTTGTTGGTAAAATCAGCTAAGTATAATAATGCGTTCTTATGATTATCAGATACAATGTATAAATATAAGAATATCTATATAAACATGCTCTTATTGCTGTCAAGTTAGATCTTTAATTGTTATGGAATAATATGTAAAAAATACTATTATAATTCCAGTACCTAAATAAAAATCGGTTTACGATTATAACGTATTTACTAAAATATGAAACTAAATTATTGTTATTCATGCATGATACTTGCATAAGCACCAAAATGCCACTAAAATACCCCATTCATGCTATTATATAAATGAATGTGATAATTCGTATAAAAGACATTTTACGAATAACATTGTCTAATTGCCATGTTACATTATCACAATTGCCACTGTTTATACAAAATATGGCGTTATGTTAAAATATATGAAGACAAATGCAAGAAATAACATAACTGTTTATCGTTGTCTCAATTATTTGACAGAATTTCCAAATTAGGTAATAACTAACAATATTGCGAATGTACCGAAATATTTTTAACACTTCTCATCACATTTTCACAAATAATTCTATGTAAAATTGTGAATCTCATGCACAATAGAGCGTGCTCAGATTCGTCATAAGTCATCCATGTTAATCACAAAGTAATTAATAAAGACATCACAAATAGTCCAGCAACAAGCGACGTAGGTCTATCGACACGTGGCAAGGAGTCTCAACTCTTATCGTATGTACTTATTTGTTACGTTAACTTTACATTTAGTGTAGTACAAACAAGTCTCTCTTTATTTCGTCACTCTCTATTGTATTATAACTAGGCACGTATCGTAAACGAGTGTGTGAGAGCCGGAATGGAAGGTATCGAGACGGTCGCGTTGAGTTTGTAATCTCTGTGATGAATATGTTTTAGTGAATTTTAATATTGAAATTTCAATGCATAAACATATTATTATGTATGTATAATTAGCGTTTTATTAAGTAGAATAATTAAGCAGCCAGAGAATGGGTCATAACGTTTTAGCTGAATTCATGACAATACGTCATAGCACAATGCAAATTTGATTTCGATTCTACATCAAGTTCGTCATTCATGCGACAGGACACATATTTAGTATAATACTGACTGAAGAAAGTGCTATTGTTATACTTCGTAGAATGCGTAATCGTCTAGAAAATTCTCTCAAATTAGATCTTTTTCGTGTGTTGGCGTTTTAATTTACGATAAAATAATTATTACTAAACCAGTTTGTAATGCGTCTAAGAGTACAAAAATGTCTTGCTCATGTAGCAAATTTAAGAATATATTTTAATGAATATTTGATTATATTATGCAAAATTAATTGTTGTCATCTTATACTCATTTTAAGTTTTAGATATTTAAAAATCGATAAAATCTAATGCTTGCAAACTTATTTAAAAATGAGGAATATCAAGCTTGGTCTTGTTCCCTTACCTAATATAGGTAGATATAGATTAGGTAGATAAAATAAGTTATTAAACACACCTGACCCACTGTCACTAAAATATTAAACTAAATAACCGGCAAATATTATTTGCTAGTCACAGTATCCATTTACGTGTATAAGTACTTTGTCATATTGTTTTATAGTACAAAAAATCTAATTTATAGAGAAAAATATTTCATATATTAATTTGTAATTATATGCCATGTACGCTTATTTTAAACTAAAAACATCACATGTAAATATAGAAATTTGTAATTACTGCTGCGTTTTATTTTCCTTTCCATTATTCCCCAATCCCGATGAACTTATCGATTATATTGTGGCTTGAATTAAAAATCGTTATCGTTTTGTTTCTCAATTAGCTATGTCCACAGTCCACACTGTGCCTTTTTTCGTTCATCAAGGGCATGCGTCACAACGCAGTCAACAGCGCACACAACGCATGCCCTTGACGCATGCGTTTTTGACAGTTGAAAGTACAGCGCGCGCTGCGAAAGACGTTTCCCGCGTCTGGTGGATTTCTGTGCCACAAAGCGTTCAACTTTGGACGCCTTGAATATGAAAGAGACATTAAATTGTCTCCAGTAGCTAAGAACCTAAGTGTTATAGCTAATTTTATTTCACTAAAGCACGTCCAAGGAGAAGCGATACCAAATGTAAACAAACCACAGTCAAGGTCATTCGGAATAGCAGGGGTGCGTAACCGTTTTAAAGTTGGATTTAAATATATTTTTATTAAATATCCGGAAAATTGTAATAATACAAAAAAGGATAGTCTATTTTATAAATTTTATCATAATTTGAATTATTGTATAATGTAGATGTCACAGAACAGTAAAAACATATAGAAGTGCGATAATGTTATAATTAGTATGAAAACCTGTGTCGCCAAACCCACACATTTAAACCGATAGTTATACAGTACACTACAAGTAAACTATGCCTTTGATTGGACAGCTTAATTTGAGTAAAAACTGACTTAGGTTATAAATTCAGCATTTCAATATGTACCCTAACGCACCATGTTACGGTTTTGTTTTAGTATAACATCCCTAGGTATATTAGCTGTTTTGTTTCTCATTGCACAGAAATTCCAAATTCGAAAACATTCAGCTACTCCACAACAGAGGGCGTTAGTTTTCGATAGATATAAATTTGAAACGCAACACATAGAGATAAGGTTGAAATTTGTGTCACTCAACATTAATGACATTAACTTGATATTTATCTGATGCTATGCTCTGAGGGATGTCAGCCTTGTTATCGATAATTCACAAATAAATATTTTTTTGTGTATTTTTTTTTTCTTTCTTTTATATGAGTATAGTATAATGTGTCACATTTTGGAGTATGTTTATTACTACTAAGTAGGTCTTTTTATATTATTATTATTAAATAAAAAACGGAATAGAATAGTATTAATCTATATTTACAAAATACAAACAGAAAATATGCATTATTTTAAATCTTGGAACTGCCGTAGGTTTGCTGTATCGGTGGCCTTTGTTAGACCGCTTAGTGCTGTTCGGCATCCAGTTAACTCGTCACGTTGCATTCATCCATTTCTCTTTTAAATTAGCCTCTTTGGGAAATCTATAAATAAATTGGACAAATGAAAGCTAAGGAAAAATAAAATAAAATTTAATATTTATAATGTTTGTCTTTTCTAAAGTATCGATACTGTCGATATGCGCCACAAGCATCACTAAAGCGACATTCGTTTGTTTATTGCAATAATATTCCAGAAAGTCTTGTTTGCTGTTCAATCTATAATAGTACTAATTTCTTACGGCTTAAGGTTCATTTTGACTAGATATTTGTATACAATTTTGACAAATTACGACAAGCGAAGTTATAACATAAAATATAATTAAAATAAATAAAAATAAGACTTACCGATGGTATGAAATGCCTCCATTGCTGATATTATTTCGTCTGCTATCATTTTTGCACTCTAATACCGAACAACACGTCCTAATTAATGAATAAATATGGAAAAAAGGTTTGACAGCTGACAACCGACTCGAATATTTTTCTGCGCACAACTGAGAGCAAGTTAGGTGATCTTACCTTACCAGTGACACGTGGGCCACGCCCACATCACACTTCTATCTACTTTACTGTTCTGTGGTAGATGTAAATTAAATAACGCGAATAATAATAATTTTCTGAATCTGTGTATGGCAACACACTTGCCCCCTGTTAGATCTAAAAAGTCAGTTTACATGGGTAATTTAAAGGGTAATTTTAAAACGCAACCTAGCAACACTGCAAATAATGTATAGTTTATACGTACAATTTAGATACATTAGAATAAAAATATTTATATTAAAATTTGATAAAAATATTAAAATATGATAAGTGATTTAAAAATATTTGAGGTAGGTACAGGATTACAGGAAAAGTCAACAAATAAAAAAACACTTCAGAGCATAATGTACATACATTTATTAACTTTGACTTGAATAAACAAAACAAAGCAGAGTCAATGCAATTAGAAATTGAATTGAATTTATCAAAGTCATCCAAATTGATTTTCAAAGGGCGTCCATTTTTTGAACCACGACCTTTTCCAGGCGTGCGCCATACTCCGTTATTTACGCTAGCTTCTTTTTTAATACGAGCCGAAGTCACTCTTGAAACACCTGAAAAATCATATTCTGTGTAAGGAAACAATTAACAAACGATCACACCTTTGCAAATTTTAGTACTTAATTACATATAAATTACAAGAAAAAAAATAAATAAATACAAGTATCAACTAGTGTTACATACCGGTCATGGCGGATACTCTTTCTGTAACTTTGTTTTTGTTCACCAAATCTCTTTGTTCTGCTTTTTCTCGCTGACAAAACTTAATAACCTTGTAAATTATCTCCCTCGCACTACTGCTCAAAGGTTTTGGCATTTTATACGAATATTAAACAGGAAAATCTAAAAAAATAGAGAAAAGCTAGGTTATAATTTACAATTTTGACAGCACCTGCAGGGTTACCAGTATAAGTTTTTAAATTTCTACTTAAATTACCCATGTAAACTGACTTTTTAGACAGACTGTACATAGGGATTTGAAACAAATCAGTCGAAATGTGAGTGTGTAATACCTCTGCCTGCCCCTTATGGAATACAAGCGTGATGATATTATGTTGTTTATGGAAATAAGAAAACAATTTTTTTTAAAGAAATTATTATTTATTTAGTCAGACGCCGATTCTTCTAAGTCTGTAGTGTCAGAATCAGAGTCTGTAACACTTATAATAAATTTGTCAGTCACGCCATCTACAATATAATAAAATTTATAAAACTTCTCTTCTTCTTTTCGAACGTGCTCCACACATTTCTTCCACCGATCAGACGTGACTTTCGCTATACCTTCACCTAGGAGTGCCTTAACTTTTTCAAATTTAAATGTAGTATTATTTCTGGCTATGTGTCCTTTTACATCGGCCCAAATCAATTCAATACGGTTTAATTCACAATGATAAGGGGGGAGTCTTAGTACCTCCACCCCATAATTTTTCGCTAATTCGTCTACGACGTATAACTGATATTGATCCTTCACCATCTTTACCTTATTTAATAATTAATTTAATAATTCTTTGCCTCTTGATATACTTAAACTTTTAAATGTTTTATTATTTTTTGAAAAGTAGACCTTTTGAAATTTGGCAGAGTATCATCTTCATTTATAGCTGAAAGTACTTTGTTCAGTGTAGGAAGTTCTCCTTTAATAAAGAAAGCATGTACTTTTTTGCGTATGGCTGATTTGGTAAAATCATCAATTTTGTCACTAAACGTTGGTCTAGGTTTGGTGGTGACAGGAGATGAAATTTGGCCGTGTTCTTTATAGTCCTTGAGGATTCTATATACAGATGCAACGCCGATACCTAAAATACTTGCTACTTTCCTCGCCATATCTTTTCTGTATGGGTATTCATCTTTAGGCCAAGTTTCTTTAATATATTTGTAGGTATTAATAATCATATTTTTTTCATTCACAGTAAAACTAGTCACCTAAAATTAAAAATCAAATTAAAATGATATACCTATACAACTTACATACTTTATACACATGCATCCTTAATAAATTTAAAAACTTTTATTATGTATTACAGTTATGATTTTATAACTTTAAGATAACATTAAAGTACACTCCCAACCAAAACTACTAAACTATTTTATATTCTTATCGATCAGCTAAAACCCAAATATTAATGCAAACGCTAAAAGGTTTCCTATACATACCTTCGGACGTTTCTTTTTTGGAGAAGTAAAATCTGTTGATTTATCTCTCGACGTACTTGGTTGTGGCTCCATCATTAACCACTCTTATAAAAACAAACAATGAACAACAACTTAACTAAAACAAGAAATTAACTTAACTTAAACAAGAAATAATTAAATAAACAACAAACAATAACAAAACTTTAACTAATAATTTGTATCACCACGAGCGCGTTCCGAAGCAGATTACTACTCGTACTAATACCTAATCTGTGCAGATTACTAGGGGTGCACGATATAAATCGATATTTCGTAAAATATCGATATATGTACGCGATATATCGATGCAACCCGATATTATCGAATCATCTAGTATCGGTACGTACAATCGATATATTTCATTCGATATATTAATATCGGGAGAAATTAAAAGCACATTCCATTTCTGCTTTTTTATAAAATGATTATACCTATCTGTAATCAAGTTGTTCGCAAAAATAAAACGCAAAGACACGAAATTCTTCTACTCTCCGTGAGGGCAGCACTAGTAGTAATTTATAATCTGTATAAATTACTACCTACTTAGTTTATGATCTGTGGCTTGAGGCTTCGTATTATATCTATATTTAATTAATCTGTGGTTTGTGATTACTCGCTTCGTTCTCAGTACAAATTATCCTATAAATAAAAGTTGTCTGTTTTGTTTAATACAAATATTTAACAATGGTGGCTAGCTCTGTTCCATCTGAGTGACTTTTCAAAAACCGCACAGGTTTTAACTCAGCAAAGAAGCAGACTGCAAGCCAAAAGAGTAAATAAAATTTTATTTTTGCAAGATCTAGAGAAAAAGTATTGGGATTTATAAATAAATAAAGTTGATTTGTTTCTGCACTCTGATTTACTCATATTAACCTAAACCCTATCTAATATTCAATATTATAGACTAGTTAAATACGAATCGCTTACGATATATCAAAAATATCGATATATTTGTACGATATATCGCAAAGTATCGATAGAACACTACGATATATTATATCGACAAAAATATCGATATTTTTTTTACATGAACATCCCTACAGATTACAGAATAAATCTTTTTAAAATGGCCGGTCGAATGTTGGCGAACCCGGCTTGACTTGTCATGTGAACAACCGGGAGAACGAGTTACGAGACATTACGGCAACTGTTTGTTTTATAAATGTCACCCATCAGTTGTCAACTGTCATTAATTTTTCAAGGTTTTGACTACATGTCTTTTTGCACAATTGTTTATAAACATTTCGTTCAGATGCTGGTCAGTACAAACTAACCTTATATTTTATTGTATATTATATTGTATACGTGATATATAATAAGTATTGGAATAATCAAATAGTATTTATTAATCATATTAAGTAATTTTTTTTATTTTATATTTTAATATATTATATTCACATATTATATTGTACTCGTAAACGTTGTTGCTTTATGTCAATCATTACGGATACCTCCAGTAATGTATCGTACGATACTGCGGATTCAGACAGTAGTTACTACAGCACAAGTTTCGTCCCTTTAAATGAAGCGCTATCAAATGTTTTCTCCGATACTCCAAAAACCTTTAACGTTGTCCATATTAACGCACAGAGCATTCCGGCTCACTATACTGATATGCTTACATCGTTCGAGTCAAGTAATATCCACGCTATCCTCGTCTCCGAATCCTGGTTCAAGCCTTGCCTATCCTCTTCCTCATATTCTCTTCCTGGCTATCAACTTATTCGCAACGACCGTACCGGTAAAACTGGTGGTGGCGTTGCGATATATCTCCGATCTCACATACCCTTTTCTGTTGTTAGCCAGTCACCCCAACCTCCTCCTATCGATGCTGCAGAACATCTTCTCCTTGAAGTTATCCTATCCCACTCCAAAATACTCCTTGGCGTTTTCTATAGCCCTTCCTTGTTGATTGACTATTTTCCCTCTTTGGACGCCACTTTTGACAAATACATACCCTTATATGATAAATGTATATTCATGGGAGACCTAAACACATGTCTTCTTAAAAAAGACAGTCGTTCTAAAAAATTGCTGACTGTAGTTGACATGCATAACCTTATTCTGCTTCCACTCAATTCCACTCATCACCTCCCGAACTGTGCTCCTTCTCTCCTCGACCTGATCATTACATCCTCTCCCGATCTGGTGTGCAAACACGGACAACTCCCTGCTGACATGTTTTCCCACCACGATCTCCTGTACCTTTCCTATAATATCCGTCCACCAAAAGATAAACCTAAAACCATCTTACGACGTAATTTTAATGCTATTGATTATAATGCGCTCCAAAACGATGCCTGTAAGATTGACTGGTCTCCTCTCCTAACATCTACTTCTCTAGACGAAAAGGTCTCATACTTTAACACCTGCCTAACAAATCTATACGACGTGCATGCACCGTTTAGGAGGATAAGAGTGAAGCATCTACCTGCACCCTGGCTAACAGAAGAATTGAAAAGTTTGGTGAAAGCTCGAGCTAAGGCCAGGTTTAAGCGTGAGAAATCTGATGTAAGCCGAGAAAAATATCACAAGATAAGGAATCGTTGTATTACATGTTGTAGAGACGCACAAAGACGCTATTTCCATGCTTCTGTGGAGAATGGTGATCCCCCTGTCATATGGAAATTTTTAAAAACTTTAGGCATTGTAAACAACGCAATGTGTCTAATACTGCGAACATAAATCTTGAACTACTGAATCAGCATTTTTCTAATCCTCATTTTGTATTTAGTAATATAGAGAAACAAATGACATTAAAATCGGTTTCCCAAACACCAGCACCGGATTTTCCGCCCTTTATTTTTAGGCAGTTTACTGAGAGTGATGTCAGACGCAGCATATTGTCCATTGCGTCGAATGCAGTTGGTTGTGACGGTATTGGTCGTAAAATGATTATACCTATCCTTGACCTCTTAATTCCTATTTTAACAAACATCCTTAACTGTTCATTATCCTCAAGTACATTCCCTAAGTCCTGGAAAGACTCCCACCTCATACCTTTGCCTAAGAAAATTAATCCTTCTTCCTATTCTGATTATCGTCCAATATCTATCCTGACCTTTCTCTCAAAAATCCTCGAAAGATTAGTGCACGAACAACTGCAAAGATTTCTAAACCTGCACAATCTTTTAAATCCTTTCCAATCCGGTTTCCGATCCGGTCATAGTACGACCACTGCACTAGTCAAGATCACCGACGACATTCGTTATGGAATGGATAATAAAAAGCTCACTGTCTTAACATTACTAGATTTTAGTAATGCTTTTAACACAGTAGACCACGACGTACTCCTAAGTCTTATGCGTTGTCTCAACATATCGTCTCCTGTAGTTGACTGGTTCTCCAGTTATTTACACGGGCGACGTCAACGAATTTGCATAGATGAAGTTGTTTCATCGTGGTGTGACGTCAGTGCTGGTGTTCCTCAAGGCGGGGTTTTGTCCCCCTTACTATTTTCCATATTCATTAACACTATCTCAAGTAAACTAACATGCGACTACCACATGTATGCCGACGATCTGCAAATCTACACCCAATCAACCCTTGACGATTTACATCATGCCATCAAATTAACTAACAAGGATTTGCATAACGTTGTAACTTGGAGTGCGGCTTATGGCCTACAAGTAAATCCGTTAAAAACACAGGTTATAATAATTGGCAGTCCTTCTCTAATTGCAAGGGTGAATTGGGTGAATCTCCCACCTATTACAGTTAACGGCACTTCAGTTCCTTATAGCGAAACTGTAAGGAATCTGGGAGTATACTTCGACAACACTCTTTCTTGGAAACATCATATTAGAGAGGTAAGTAAGAAGGTTTATGCAACTGTGGCGTCTTTGCGACGCTTACAAAATTTCCTCCCTCTCCCTACCAAAATTTTACTAGCACAATCCCTCCTTTTGCCTATACTTGACTACGTCGATGTGAGTTTTGTCAATCTCTCCGTAGACCAGTTAAACAAGCTTGAACGTTTACAAAATCTCTGTATACGATTCATATTTGGTCTACGGAAATATGACCATGTATCTGAGTTTCGGTCTCAACTCAAATGGCTACCGATCCGATTTCGCCGGGATGCTCATGTGCTACATCTTCTTTATCAGGTACTGTTTTTCCCGAAAATGCCGAAATATCTCAAAGAAAAATTTGTGTTTAGAGGTAACAATGGTGAACCTGTTCGGTCAACTGAAATGCTCCGATTAATAATGCCACAACACAACACCAGCTTCTATGACACTTCATTCACCGTTCAGGCAATCAAATTGTGGAATGCTTTACCTATACATATAAAGAATGCACAATCCTTATCAAGTTTTAAAGCATTGGTGCGTGATTATCATTTCTCTCGCTGTACTTAATATAAATTATTTATATTATATGTATGAATATTATACTATTGTTACGTAACATATTCTTATTTGATTGTGAATATATATTTAATACTGTATCTATTATATATTATATGGATATATCTTTACGCAGGTAATTTATTTAGTGTTATATTTATTTGTTTTATTTCTTTTATAAATATATATATTTTATGCTCTACCCTTCACCTTTCCTCTAATTTAATTTCTCTCCGTACGACCGGTTGTCTGGAAGAAATCGCTGCATAGCGATAAGACCGCCAATTGTTGTAATTTATCCTTAGATTAAGTATTATTGTAATGATTCTAAGAGCAATAAAGTATTAATAAATAAATAAATAAATAAACTGCACAAGATGGAAAGAGATAGATATTAGTTTGTCAACGCCACAGTTGTTTTTAAGGTGAATGACTTTTCGTATCGCTTCTCGTTGGCCTTCCTTTAGAGCTAGCGCGCACGAGCAACTTTGTCTCCGCAACTATTTTGTCTCTCCCACCCTCGGAGCAATTAAGAGCTAGCGCGCACGAGCAACTTTGTCTCCGCAACTATTTTGTCTCCGCAACTATTTTGTCTCTCCACCCATGGGCTAGTATGAAAGTGCGCGCACGTAGCGACGCAACTCCCGGGAGACTTTTTAGCCCGCGGGTTCGGAGACAAGCCCGCGACGCAACTGTCGCCCTATCTATTGGTTTCAATGCAAGTGCGCGCACGGCGACAAAAACGTTGCCGGCCGGCGGCCGCCGGCCAGTTGCCGCGTAACCGGCGTAGCGATAGTACGTATTTATGTCAACGTATTTATTCTCGTACACAGTAGTTTTTAACCGACTTCGAAAAAAGGAGGAGGTTATCAATTCGGCCGGTATATTTTTTTTATGTATGTACACCGATTACTCCGAGGTTTCTGAACCTATTTACGTGATTCTTTTTTTGTTTGATGCGGAATGGTGTGGAATTGGTCCCATAAATTTTATTCGGATAAGCCCAGTAGTTTTTATTTTGTGAGCGTTTTTGTCTGATCTCGATGACTTAATTGAAATGTAGCAAGTAACTTTGATTCATTTCCAGGTAACCGATTGAGCTGAAATTTTGTATACGTATGTAAATTGGATAGCGATGAAACATTATTATGACATAGAGCTGATTTGATGATGGAATCGGAAGGTGGCCATAGGAACTTAGTAATATATTGACTCAACTTTATCGAGTTTGGGCTCGTTTGATTCGTGTTGAAAAATACACTAAAAAGTATTAAATAAACATAACTTCGTTAAAAACAACCGACTTCAAAAACGGAAAAGTAAAAAATAAAAAAGATTGATATTGATATTATTAATTACTACATATTATTTAGATGTGTTATTTACTAAAAAGGTTTGATGTCGATGCACGGGCTTAATACTAAGTGCTTAGTGCTTGGCACCGACTTCAAACCTATTTAATAAATTAATAATATTGTTTTTAATTAAGTTATTTTTATTATTAGTAGTTTTCTGTCTATAGTAGAGCCATTTTAATAGGCAACATTGACAGTTCAACAAAATTCAGCAACGTAATCTAGTAACGACGCCATAGAAAAATATGTTATTTCGTTTTGTTGGAACTGCACATTTACTTAACTTTTTTCAATTACGATTACATATCTATACTAATATTATAAAGAGGAAAGGTTTGTATGTATGTATGGTTTTCAGTTTTCACGCATAAACTACTGAACCGATTACAATGAAATTTAGCACACATATAGAGGGTAACTTGGATTAACACATAGGATAGGTTTTATCCCGGAAATCCCACGGGAATGGGAACTATGCGGGACAAGAGCACAGACCACAACCGTTTCTTCGAAATCCATGTTGATAAATGCAGAAAATTTTAAAGAAAAAGTTGCGTTTCTGTCGCTTTCGTGAGCGCATCGTTCAAAACTTTGCGAGGAGACAGCGACAGAGACAAAATAGTTGCCGGGCAACTAAGTTGCTCGTGCGCGCTCGCTCTATCTGTCCTCTTTTTTCGCATGACATTTTGCCATAAGTTAAAAAGGCCAAACTAGTGTTCTAATGTTCAATTAATTGTTACTTCTCCAGGCTAGTTAATTGCTCCGAGCTCCCACCTATGGGCTAGTATGAAAGTGCGCGCACGTAGCGACGCAACTCCCCATACAAATTGATAGGAGAGACAAAATAGTTGCGGAGACAAAGTTGCTCGTGCGCGCTAGCTCTTAGAGGTAGCGCGCACGAGCAACTTTGTCTCCGCAACTATTTTGTCTCCGCAACTATTTTGTCTCCGCAACTATTAATTTGTCTCCGCAACTATTTTGTCTCCGCAACTATTTTGTCTCTCCACCCATGGGCTAGTATGAAAGTGCGCGCACGTAGCGACGCAACTCCCCATACAATTGATGGGAGAGACAAAATAGTTGCGGAGACAAAGTTGCTCGTGCGCGCTAGCTCTTAGGTATTGCTTCACGTAACTTGGTTGACTGCTTTGTAATTATTGATGTAACCAATTTCAAAAGTCTATCGAATTTTTTTCAGACATACGTGTAAAATTTTTAAAAAGAATATCTTTATCTTCTCGTAGTTCTCTCATAATCACATTACTTCGATTATTGTAATAGCCTCGTATCCAAAACTTTCACTTGGTTCTTTTTTTCTGGAATTTCTTATGACCAAGTAAGCAGCACATATTCCACTAAGTAAAATCTTGTCGTCGCACATGTTTCCACAAGCTGACAAACTACGAATGAACTAAATGACTACATTGGCGTTGCGTTCATTAAACGCATTCAATATTGAATTCAATATTGAAAGCGACCAACGAAAGTTGAAGATGAAAGTGCATAGTGTGGACATAGCTAATTAACAATAGAACTCAACCAAAAAATAACCTTAATTTGAAACTTCATGAATATAATAATAGATACCAATGACTTGATTGAAAAAGTTTCTTTACTAAATATTTTAAAGGCATAATTTTAGATCATCGCCTCTGACTCTCTTGGTATTATCATCTAGACTATATAAATGAAAGAACCTGAAAATTTATGTGGATTTTTAAAATGTTAAGACATACTTAACCGCTCTTATAAATATCTTATGCAGTCTGTAATTAATTATTGCATGCCTATCTGGGGTGGAGCAAATAAAACTAAACTCTTGGATGTGAAACGTGGCTATCTATCGTTGTCTACTTAAAGTGATGTACTTTTAGCCGCGAAGATTTTCAACTTCGGAGTATATTAATAATATTTATAATTATGTTTTCTCTTGCTATTTATTACTATATGGTTGTTGTATATGATATTATACATATATTTATAATATATATTGAATATTTATAATTATATTTTTATTTTTTCCTAAAGCCTTATTTTTTGCTCACCCACCTCCTTTTAACGTCTCTCCTTACTTATTACATACGGTGGCCTGGAAGAGATCGCTACTTAGCGATAAGGCCACCGTTTGTACACATTATTTCCTATTAGCTGTACTTTGTGTGTCTCTATGTCTTTTGTGTGTGCAATAAATAATTAAAAAAAAAAAAAAAAAATTATATTTTTTCGGCTACTACTAAAATTCGTAAAATAGCTCCTTTTGAAAAAGTAACTGAAAATAGAAGGAGATCCATCTACCTCTATAATTTGGATATACATAGGCTTAAATCATCGTGATTTAAAAAAAACAGTCATACATTATTTAAAAGCACTTTCCTATGAGGATACTGAAGCGCTTCTAAACTACATTTTATAATCTGTAATAGCTCAAACATACCTACCTACACACACACACACACGCACACACATCTGCACACGCATCATGGAAGAGCGGGTCCTCCTGACACAGGTTTTTGTAACTTACTAGGAGGACCCAATTTTCTGTCATTGAAAAATTGTGTGTATGAAATAAAATAATATATTTCTATTTTCTTTTTCATGTAGTTTTACTTATCACTTAGAGGTGTTAAAAAATAGCTGACCCGACAGAGACCGACATCATCCAAGCCTTCGCGCAAATTGTCGGATAGGTTTTCGCATTGTCATAATTTTGAATTTAGGCAAATTACTTGTTTTTTTTTTTCATAAGTTCCTTCTCGTGAAAAGAAAACGAACACATCACAATCGGCCCAGTCGTTTACACCGTTTACGCGATGCCGTTCCCAAGGGAAATAGGGCCTTATTATTATACCTTTTTAGAGATTATTATCGGTCGGTGTATTGAAACATTTAAAAAGTTGTCTGCAACAACCACACATATTTGAAGACACAAGTCATCGTATTGCTACGCTGTAGCAACAAAGTTTAATAATTTTTTTTTTTAAATTTCTGTTTTTTCTGAAAACCACATTCCAAATAGGTCACAAGAAACTCACATTAAAAATTTACACGATTGAAATACTTTGTATTTTGGGTTTACCAATGGAAAAATATAAAATGTGATACTGGCAAATAATTTATTTTCATAATAATCAGTATTATTAAAATTATTACAGTAAAATTATTAATATTACTTATACCTTAACTTAAATTAAATAATTTAACATTATAAACAGTTACATTTCAATAATGTAATTAATAATTCCATATCCACAGTTAAATATTACTTGATGTGCGCGAGATTTTAAACGGGTGGTAATATTTAAGACTTCCTAACACTTTAGCACGCTAATTTTAAGCTTTGAAATGAAATGAAATGAAATGAAAATTCTTTATTGCTTATAAATAAATACAAATGCAAAAGCACACAACACATAATAAAAACAAGCAAAAGGCGGCCTTATCGCTAGGCAGCGATCTCTGCCAGGCAACCCTTAAAATATAGGAAAAACAAAAAAGCAAAAAGTGGGTGAGCAAAAACAAGGCAATGCGAAAAAGGAAAACTAAATAAAATATTCTATTACACATATTACGTTATATTTAAATACACTATCTAAACATATATAAATAAAAATAAAAAATATATATAAATATAAACAATATATATAATATATATTATAAATATGTATATATAATAAAAAATACATAAAAAATAAATAAATATCATGATAAAGTACATAAAATAAAATAATTACATAGTTTAATATATTTATAATATAGGTATACTGTATATATGTCATAATTATACGTACATATAGGCATAAATATAAGCTGGACACATCTAGTTTAAGTAACAAAATTATATAACTAACGAGACAGCTAAATTAGAACTAAGAAAGAGACATGAAATGATGTTTTACTAAAATTTTAAAGGAATTTAAGTTTTGGGCTCGTCTGACATTTATGGGAAGAGAATTCCACAATTGAACTGCACGAACAGCAAATGAGTTGTGGAAGAACTTAGTATTATGGGCCGGCATAAAAAGCAAGAGATAAGTGGAGGAGCGCAATGAGTTTACATATTTGAATTTCTCTCGAAGATAGCTTGGAGCTTTTGGGTCAAACAACACACAGTACAGGAGATGAAGGACATGGGAGTTACGCCGCAGTCGGATAGGGAGCCATTGCAGCTTCTTTCGGTACTCAGAAACGTGATCATATTTTCTTAACCCAAATATAAATCGGATGCAGAAGTTTTGGAGTCTCTCAAGCCTATCCAACTGGGCTTCAGAAAGGTCAAGGTAGGTGACATCGGCGTAGTCGAGGTGGGATAGAAGAAGGGAATGAGCAAGCGCTAACTTTGTTGGAATGGGCAGAAGATTCCGTAGACGCCGCAAAGCACCTGCGGAAGCAAACAATTTCCTACTTACATTATTCAATTGAACATCCCAGGATAGTGTTTGATCGATGTATATGCCAAGATCTTTGACTTGTTTACTGTAGGGTATTAGAGTACCGCATAAACTGACCGGAGGAAGCGAAGCCCAGTCAACCTTCGCGATTACCGATGGGCTACCAACAATGATGACCTGCGTTTTTGATGGATTAACTTTCAAACCGAATTGGTTACTCCACTGAAGGACTGAACTCAGATCATTATTCATTGTTTGGATGGCATTCGGCAACTCAGCTAGGGTTGACTGGGTATAGATTTGAACGTCGTCGGCATACATGTGGTAGAGAGAAGTTAAGGATTTTGAGATAGAATTGATGAAAATGGCGAAAAGGAGTGGAGACAAAACGCCACCTTGAGGAACTCCAGCTCGAATATCACACCATGACGAGGATACGTCATCACTGTGAATCCTTTGCTGACGTCCATATAAATAACTATGAAACCAATCAATACTAGTTGGAGATATGTTAAGGGAACGAAGCAGACTCACAAGGACATCGAAATCAACAGAGCTGAAAGCGTTACTAAAATCCAGCAACGTAAGCAATGAGAGCTGCTTGTTGTCCATGCCAAGTCTAATGTCATCAGTGACTTTAGTGAGAGCAGTAGTCGTACCATGACCTGGACGAAAACCGGACTGGAGAGGATTCAGCAAGCTTTGTTACTAAACTTCAGATTCTATTTGTCTCCTATTACGTGATTTATACAACGCTTCTCAAAATTTTTGATTTACGCAACGTTATGAACGTTAAATAGCGAAATTTATAATTTAAATCAGTAGGTCGTAAGATTAGTGCGATATGAAATATCAAACTCATCACCTAGAAAATCAAAACATGGTCAACTTTTGTTTATCTTTTCTGAGTTTTTGTTCCCTTGTTATCTGTTGTCCTTTTTGTTTTAATGTTGCCAGCTCTTTGTTCTTTTCTGCTATTTGATTACTGATATTGCGGTTACCGTTTGTTCCCGCAGGATATTTGCAGAGTGTATTCCTTAATTTAATAATTTCATTCTCTATTTTTCTGCTATCTTCTTCTATTTTAAATTGTTCTATATTTAAATCTTTACTAGAAGACTGTTTAATGTCTATGGAAGTAGTTGTGGTTGGCTCGGATTTTTCAGCAACGTCGCCTAAGGTTTTGTTGAGGAAATTAAAAATATTACGACGTTCTCTTTCTTTTTCTCTCTCGTAGGCTCGCTTATTTCTTTCTTCTTCCTTCTTTTGTAACCTTTTTAGTCTCTGTTCAACCTGAAACAAAATAAATAATTTCACTTTCAAACAAAAATAACTATTCATATTAATTACTACTTACTACAGGACTGTTAGATTTTTACTAGTTTAATTGAATGGAAATAAAATTAGGCGGCCAAGTGGTTTTTGAAAATGCATGCTTTTACTTGACTATCACACTTTAAATTAAAAAATTTCGACTTTTGTGTATAAATACTATATAGATCAAGCAAATAATAGAAAGGACCAATGACAATAATGTTCTTTTCAACTACGGCCTTAAATTTCTTTGACAACCATTTTAATGCGTAGCAGGTTTCATCCCATCACACAATAAGTGTACTGCGCGTCACTCACTCTCACACTCAGCGTAAATTTTACCGGTCGGATACCTTATATGTACGATAACTTATTAACCCATTGAGCCCCGAACGGCCAGATCCGACCGCGACACAATAGATTTTCTATTGTGTCTGTGATTCCGGGGCCTGATGGATTAATAAACCGCAGTATAGGTCGCGTTATGTAAAAAGAACGCTGACGGTTAAGCTGCGCATTGGCGATTTATTGGTCTATTTGGTGTTATGAGGTGGTATAAGAATAACAAATATGTAGTTGCGAAGCCACGACTCGAGAGCCTACTTCAAAAATAAAATAAGCAGCAAATAACTTTCGTGCTAAACTCGATACATGCCAAAACACACCCCATCACTTTCATCCAGCGTTCTTTTTACATGATTCGCGTTATAGTAATAAGTAGTTACCTTCAGCGGGTCCTGTGTACCAGTCCGCTCAGTGAGCGCGAGGCAGTGGTCGAGGCTGGAGCCGCGCGGCAACACGCGCGCCTCAACCGGCTGCACGCGCCCCGCGCCGTCCGCGCCCAGCCCCGCGCCCGGCACGTACCCCATTGCTAGCATTAACTTCGACCCTATGCCCTAGGATATAGAGATTATATTGCATTGTGTTGATTGATGCCTTTTTGAGTTAGCTTTATTGAGGAAGGAGAGAAATTTTGCTACATTTTTATCATTCTATTCTCGAATTAATGATTAACAAAATATAACACAGAAAACTGGAAGAAAATGTAAAACCAATAAAATCATAATGTGCCATAAAGAAAAGTTCATTTCATTCTTTGCGACTTACGTAACTAGTAATGTAACCATACGACTCTGTACTCGATACTTACGATAAATCGATTCAAGTTTAAGAGCATATTTTGATCGATCGATCAATTAAGTGCATTGGATTAAAGTTCTCACTAGAAAATTAAACTTTAACTAGTAATTTTTATTTTATTTATTACTAGGAAAATATTACTTTATTTAATTAAAAAATAGGTTGACTCCATAATATATCAATTTTTAAAAGTAATATCCAGTTAAATAAATGTTTTGCAAGTAAAATTAACAGTTATTATTTCCTGTTCTTATGACTTATTAACAATTAATTAATAAAAATAATACATACTCACTCTAGTATGTTTCTCCCACTCTCCCATTGCGGGAGCGTTATTCTGCAGACTCTTATCGAGAATCAACGTCTGTTCTGTTTCTGGTCGAGCAATTTTCATCTCTGAGTACTCTGTTTCACTTAAACTATCATCTGAGTCACTGCTATCGTCATCATCGTCTAAAACAATGTGAAGTTCTTTATTTAATGCCGTTATATATTTATTAAATTATATGACAATTTCTAATGCTGTTCAATTTGTTTCCCTAAAAACCTGAAAACACCTGATACAATTTAACTGATTTTTGTTTGAAATTTTGATGTAATCTTGACTACTTGTCTTGGAAAGTTTAATCAGTGAAAAGTATAAAAAATTATGTGCGAAAAAACATTTTCCAAAAAAAATTATTAATCCTCATCTACTTAAAAATATAAATGTGGAAAAAGTAAATACTGACTGTTTAAAGGAAACAGCTCTTCAAAGTGCACATGATATTCTTCAACCGCTGCCTTTCTCTTCTCTCCCGTTTTCGCTCCTTGCTCTAACTTTGCGACACAAAATCTATTCTCTAGATCGACACTGGTCACTACAGCTCTATGCCATAAGTGATATTTTTCTGTGGACTTCTTTGCTACACTCACATCCTGAAATATAAAAATAACATGTCTTTAAAATAAAATAATATCATAACTGAGATACTGCTTAGTTTATATGTTGAGTTTATAAGTAATTTATAAAAGTTAGATAGCCCATTTATCAAGGAAGGCTATAATAGGCTATGCAATAAAAATGTTCAATTCCATGATAGTTCTATTTCTAAGAGCAAATATTTTTTTAGAGAAATTAGGAATTAATTATTATCTTTAACATTGTCAGTCATTTTTAGAATAAAATAACAAACTTATTTTTTTTTTTTAATTTTTAGTCGTGGTGTGGTTGTTCGATTCCCGGTCAAAGCAAGAAATTTTTCCAAAATCTTTGAATGCAGTTCTATTTCTTTTTAAAAATTAAGGAATGTTTCCTTTCAGCAAGCTTAACTAACTTCAGTATTTAAAGTACTTTCCCTCCAGGGCCCATCGAAAATTTCCAAAGCGTATATTTATAACTACATAACATAACATAACAGCATTTCTATTACAGTACAGTATTAACTGTAGATACAAATAGCAAACATTTGTTAGTTACATACCTCATCATCAGGTGCTTTAAGCTTCAATAATATTCTACTCCCTGCTTTGAGTGTGTCATATTTGGGTTCTATAGCTTCTTTTAACTCTGACAATTGTGCTACGGCACCATGGGAGTATCTGAAATATAATAATCATGTTTAAATTAGGTACAACTACAAATAATTGCAATAAAAATGTAAATCTTTAATATAAGAAATACTAAGAGATTTATTATGATTATTAATACAAAACATTGTAAATAAATAATTACATTAATTGATATTTACACTAAACTCACCTACATTTTTCATCGTCAAATTTGCATTCACCACTTAAATAATATGGACATGGCAACATCTCTGTATGAGTGGGGTGTGTAAATAAAACTCGTACCTAGAAATATTTGTCTTGTATTAAATAAAATTAAGCCTTAACAGTATGAAAATATGTGCGAATTTTTGGTAGTTTGATGTGCTAAAAATGTCATGAAACCAACATTTATGAAAATTTTTTAATTTCCATTTTATTTTCCACTAGCGGTCCGCCCCAGCTTCGCCCATGTTTCTCTTTTTTTTTTCATAAGAACCATCCTCATACTTCGAGGAATATTATAAAAAAAGAATTAACGAAATCGGTCCACCTGTTCACGCGTGATGCCGTGACCAAGGATTATATTCAATTTCCATTTTTTTTCCATTATCAAAATTTAGAAGAAAAATCACCTTGTGATTATTTATTTTCTTTAAAACATGTACTTTTTGGATAAAATGATAAAATCAACATACCTGTAAGTCACTAAATTGATCTTCATCTTGCCGAGGCAACACAGCACTGACCATTGCGTTGTGTAGACTTGGTTGTCCTCCCCACGAGTGAGTGTGGTATACAGCACACTTCATACCAAGTAGAGTGGCTAACTCATCCTGAAATTATATATCTTTATAATACTTACAAGTTTACAACATTGTTTGAACTTATAATTAATAGCAAAACAAAAGGCAAAAATAGCTGATAGAATCTGGATGAAATTTGATAGTTAGTAACGCTAGATACCACTTATATGATGCTGTGGATTCCTGCTAGGTAGTACAATAAATAGTTAGGAAATCTTCAAATGAATATTTCAATATCAGATAAGATAGAGAGAATGCACATAATGCCATATTAAGCCTAAAAATTTAAGTATAACTTATTTTCGCAACTAAGTAAAACACTAAATAATATTTAACATTATTTACCACAATATCACTATCATCATTTTGGCTGTTTTCTGCTGATTTTTCAGTTGTGTCTTGACTTTTGTCTTTTTCATAAGCTCCACTCTGTGCCATTTCTTGCTGTTAAATTATGAGACAAACACAAATGTATAATTCACAGAAAATTTTAAATTCAATTTATTAATAGTTTAATTATGTTAAAACTTAAATACCATAAATAGTGCGTATTCACTGTCCAATTCATTCTGGCTTTCATCATTTTGTGGTTGTAAAGAATTCTCTTCAGCTTCCTGTTGACGTTGAGCATTCAAACTTTCTTCTGTTAAATCAATTAGCTGCTGCAATTCTGATTGTAATTCTAATAAAGAAGTATGCTCCTCTGGATTATTGTTTGTTTCCAGGCTTTGCTTTACAATGAGTAACTAAAATACAGAGTTTTTATATCAATAATAGACATGTAGGTATATACCTTTTAAAATTTGGTAAACAATAGATTCATATTTTATTTCCAATATAAAATTATATTTATTGGTTTTGCAATACACCGTACTTACTTGATTTCTGTATTGGTTAATTGAATCAGCCAAATTATCCATGATTATAATTTGTTAATACAAACACATGAGTTGCTCGACAAAATTAAATATATTCCTTTTTTAACTCTCATATAAATTACCTAAATTTGGAAATTAACTTAATCAACTCATATGAGTTTGATATAAATTAAAAAGTTCACGATGTACACAGTTCATAATAAAACATTTGACAACTGACAAGGGTCAATTTGTATGACATGTTAAGACATTTGAATTTTTTTTCAATATACAATATCACAGAATGGCAATTTCAAATGTTTCCAGGTAATAAATCTGTACTTCGTACATAATATTTTTATTAAAATTGTTTTCTTGAGGAATTTTAAAACCAAATTATTAAGCTATTGCATAGCTTCTATCGCTATTTTTTTTATTATTAATATATAAATTTACATATTTTTATTATAAAAAATTAATAGCTAGCTGCCCCAGCAGACCTTGTTTTGCCCTATTGCCCCTTTTTCGTATAATATTATCTCTATTACATGATTAGAACGATTATAACCTTTCTTGTGCCCCAATTAGGAACATACTTATTATATTATACTCTCTAGAGTTGTGCCCTAAAGCACAGCCTAAAGGTGGCCGTAAGTATACTCTGATGTAATATGTTCCTTCTATAAAATATGCACATATATATATATATATATATATATATATATATATATATATATATATATATTATGTGCTGCAAGGTAACTGAAATATCATTTATTCTCGCACACTTGCCCAGAGCACAGAATAATAACTAGTAACTCCAGAGTCTCGAACCCCGACTTAATAATTTCAGTCCGAGGCCATAACCACGCCATCACGTCACAGCATTATGTTGGGTGTAGGTATTTACTATATACGTTTTATTTTATCTACTAATGCTACTACTATATTACTTGCTCTGAGAATGCTACTAAAATAAAAATTTATGTACGACATTTTTGATTACAAACATTCATAATATGATTGTAATGTAACCACAGATTGTAACCTAAGATTGTAACTATCTCAAGCACGCCTAAACCATGCTAACGTATTTTGGTGAAACCAGCACACTAAAGTATTTGAAATAAGTACTAACTTCTGCCCTTGATGTTGTCCGAGACTGTGAAGGCGAACAACTAATAATTAATTTTGTTTTGTGGTAACCAAAGTCCAAAGACGTTATATACTATTAACTAGACTGTACACCAAAAATATTTTTCTTGATAAAATAATATGATCTATTGCTATATGCTGATTGCTTTTTCCTTATAAGCGGAATGCTTTGCGGAATGTAACCAAAAACTCACCGAGCGAGAGGTCTACCAAAAGGAAATGGTCCTTGTCTAACGTTTTGACAATACAATCAATCATTGATGTTTTTGTAGAAATGGACAATGGTGGTTAGGGTGACCATGAATTTTGTTTGACTTTGCACCATCTCATGAATTATCTTGGGTGCAAAATATTTAAATTTAAGACTTAAAAGCGAAATCCTCGAGCATGTAAGAGTATATGTTATAAGGCTACGATAAAAATTGTATTATTAAGCTATGAATGAAAATTATAACTTGTTTCCATATTTACTGTACAATATACATACAATATGTTTTAGTTTATTTTTACATACATTAAATTAGATAGCATATTATGATCAATATAATATGTACTGCACATTTACCCTCTCGCTTTTCAAGAAATTTCTCTCTTATTTTGTTGAGCCATGGCCACCCAGTTAGAAAGAGACAAGTTGGAACGAAAAACGCTCTCACTCGAACCGGTTTTTGCGCCATGGTGCACACAGCACATGGTATAGGCACAGAATACATAGTAGCGAAACGCTACAGAACGGACACTCTCCGCCTCCCGCCAAAATTAAACACTTACCTCACCCCGCGCGATCGTGATTAAAATGGGCCATATTTTTAAGCAAGGACGATACGCAACGAAGATTGACAACATTAATCAAATTGACTTAAAGTAATTTTATTATTTTGGATTTGTGATTATCGTTTTTCGTAGAAAATGGTTAGATACCTATTGTGCTGTTTACGGATGTATTTCATCAGAAAAACGCGAATTTTTTTTTTTACGCTAGTCACAAATGTGCCAACCATAAAGCGTTAACACACACATTTGCAGTCTCTACAGTGTGACTGTCAAAACTAAGGTCAAAACGATAATTTTGTATGGAGTGTCCGGGGTGTGGTATAGGTAAACCAGAATCTGATGGCAATTAGGGAAATCAAAATTTTGAGTGTGCAACACTAGGGAAAATGGACTGAACGATCTTGATACTGCTTATTTTTATTTTGTCCTTAATATCATTACATAAGTGGATAATAATTATATAGCCACATAATAATATGTATACATGTATATAATATACTAGCTGTGCCGCGCGGTTTCACCCACATTACTCCGCTCCTGTTGGTCTTAACTCTTAGCATGATTATATTGTATAACCTATATTACTCGTGGATAATGTCGCTTTCGAATGGTGAAAGAATTTTTAAAATCGGTCCAGTAGTTTATGAGCCTATTCATTACAATCAAACAAACAAAGTTTTTCTCTTTATAATATTAGTGTAGATAGTGTAGACCTTAGATCATTAAGTAATGGATAACACTCGCAGGCGTTTCCCCATTTGCCGAGGTATAAGATTATTCGAATCGAAAAATCTTATGCTTTCATAAAAACTACTTGCGTAATCGATTACAAACACTCTGCGTATTCGTAAAACATCGAAAGGACGTCTGCGAGTGCTCCGCTAAAAATGCCGTTTTGTACTGTCAAGTCTTGCAGAAGCAATTCAAACATGTCGAATATTAAAAAAGATGGAATATCCTTTCATTTGTGTATATTTTTTTATTTTTTTAACGTACATTTCTAATTAAATGCAATTTCTAATAATCGTCGATGTATCGTTTAGCGATATGATCAAGACAAATAATCGAGTCATGTTTACTCGATCATTGATGCGGCCCCACGAGACTATCATGGAAAGAAATTATACAAATTTAATCTTTATGAACTAAGAGATAAAGTTGAATTTAAAACGCGATAATGAACCGCATTCCTTACGAGACTATCTTGTAATGAAATACAAATTTAATCTTTATGACCTAAGTGATAAAGTTGAATTTAGAACGTGATATTGAACCGCACTCCCCACGAGACTATCTTGGAATGAAATGCAAATTTAATCTTTATGAACTTAGTGATAGAGTTGAATTTTAAAACTCGTCGCTTAAAAGGTCGTAAAATTTTACGACTTTCGTGACACAAATTATTTTTGTGAATGTGTGATTGTGTTTCATAGTGTGAGTTACCCTCCCCGCACCAAAATCAGCAGAAAGTTTAGTTAGAACATTTGCCAGCGTACTCCATCCATTACTTAATGATCTAAGGTGTAGACATATTACTTTTAGGTAGGTAATACATATTATGTATTTACACATACCTATATAATATGTATATATATATCATTATCATTATCCCATATGAAAATGTGGATGTAATGATAATGCAGATGAAAACTCGATTGTTTATTATTTTTTTATAAAATAAAATAAATAAATAAAATAATGTTTATTTTTGTAAGTATTAACAGATACGCATATTACAAAATTGACTTGGAAAGCTTACTCCGTCAAGAAATTAAATAGACATATTATCCAGAACTGGAAAAAGATACTAAGTATTCCAATTCCATTTCTAGATCTTTATCGGATGAAGATGGGTCATTTTCAAAATATTTGTACGTCACGAAATTGTCAGTAAACTGTTTCGTTAGGAAATGTCAGGAAGTTGTAAAAGTAAGGCTGTATTCAGAATAAGGTAATATTACATATAAAAAAGATGTCACTAGTTAAAAAAATATATATTTTTAGTTACAAAATAATCAACAAACAATCAATTTTTATAATTTTCTGTTTGCTTTTCCTTTTCTTTTCTTCTATCATTAGCTTCTTTCCATTTTTGTCTTCGAGCTTCTTTTTCACTGTCATTAAGATCTGATATTTTTCTTTGTCTTTGTTTCACTTTCTCGAGGTGTTTTTTTCCTTTTCTTTTCATATTTTTCAGGGTTTTGCTTTTTTAGTTTTTCAATGTATTTTTTTGCCGTTCGGCACCGGTTAGCGGCATTCTGAAACTAAAAAAAGCTGTTGGATATATTTTGAATAAAAATAAAAACAAAAGTAAGCATCACTCGTGTGGGTGGAAAAGCGATCAACACTAAATGCAATAAGGCAAGCGTTATCTCATCAGAAACCACTTGTAAAATTGGAGGCCAAGACTCACTGATCCGCTTTCACTATAAAAAAGTTATCAGATCCCAGGAAAAGTCAAGTCCCTAAGCCCGACTTTACTAACCCTACATCATGGTTTAAAAAAGTATGGCCTGTAGTTACAAAAAAATAATCTTGAGAGATTTATTGTTTTTCTCCTTTATTTTTATTCGTTACATTAATTTAACACACATTTTAATATCTTATTTTCATACTTTACACATGAGACCACAGCTTTACCGTCTACAATTTACTGACGTCAGTAAATGTCAAGAAATTGTTCGTCAGTAACATGTAAAAAATAACCTAAGAAATACTTTTACACAAAACATAATCACATTTACCATTAGATTGAAAGTGTAATCTATTACTCTAGTCATAATTTAAGTATATTACAATTGCGGTACCTAGGTGAATTCTTCAAAATGTACTTACTTTTGTTGAGAATACGTCGTTAGGAAAATGTAACTAAATTTTTTGCACAGCACACTACAGGACTTCTTCCGTGTCTGGACGACGAACAAAATGGCGGCGCGTTAATGTGACCTTACTTTTCGTGACATGACCAGTGTTGCCAATGATTAGAGTTAGATTCCTCCTCTTTGTGATACAAGAAGTTGGTTAATTATGTCAATGAATCAGTGTCACGAAATTGTAACGATTGATAGGGACATTTTTATAATATGTCATTCTTCGTTTATTTAAGGTAATTTAAATAGTTTAATCTATCAGATATAACACTTCAAACATTGCTTATTAATTATGATACAAAAAAATAGGAAGTTTCATACAAAAATTCTGATAAAAATATTGGTTTTCATTGTCGTCCACATAGGGGACAATAAAAAATGTATGGAGTTTTTTTTTGTTACTTTATTTTCACATTAAATTTATGTAAGAATTTGAATCGCAATTCATTGCTTTTTATCAGAAATGATATGCAGTATGCTTAAGTTTAGTCTGTAAAAAGTTAACAATGATTTATTTCAGTCGTAACCATATTTTTTTCGAAGATTTTTTATGGGGACAAACATTTAGTAGTAATGTACAATAATTTTGAAAACGACTCAGATGACGATAAAGAAATGTTTATAATAAAACGCGCTTCCATTATTTCTATTACCTACTTTAATATCTTGTCATATAAACGTTTTAGATTTTTCGGACGTGTTCACAGCATTTCAGCCATTGCTCTGGCCCAATTTCAGAAAAAGCTTCTTCCACTAATTTTTTGATATCCGTAGCAAGTCTATTAACATTCTTCTCTAATCATTTCTATTGGATTAAGTTAGGTAGTTTAGGATTTAAAATATTTTTAATTTAAAGTATCAAAACGGGTAAGTCCAATTTACCAGTCAAATCTTCCATGCGCTTCAAAATTGAAGATTGTGATGTGTTTGACCCTTCTTCATCCAATGTTTTTCTATACACATTGTAAACAACACCTCTTGCTTGTGATCGCAGCGGCTTTTTCAACATTTTCGAAGATTTTTAAGACAAAATCCTAAAAAATTTTCATCAACTGCGAAGAAGACAAATAATTTGACAACCAATTTGATAGTTGTCAAATAAAGTTGCCACACGAAAATCGTGGTTTTTTAAAATATAATATAAATATGCCATCAGATTCTGGTAGACCTATAACACAGTATAGATTATAGATAATTAATGTGAACCAAATTAATTGTAGGTACATACTTTAAGAACATGCCTGCATATTATTAATATTAAAATGTAAAATGCAAAATACTATTCAAAGATTACAGTCAAATTTTATTGCTTTAATATACATATAACAATTATGACAAATATTAATAGAGTTGAGTACATACACCATATTCTAATGACAATTATTATCATTTAAGGATTCCAGTGTAGAATTTTTAATAACTGTCCCAACAATGGTTTTTACTGTTGCACCTGCATAATTCTCATCATCATTAAAATTCATAGAAATTGTTTGATATGTGTTGTTCATTAATTTCTTTATTTTATTATTCATATCATTTTTATTATGATTTTCCATTAAGACTTGAATATTAGTATCCATTTTGGTAATGAGCTCGTTTTTGTCAGTTACATCTTTTTTTAGTTCATTTATTTCATTTAATAGGAAACTTTCAAATCTTTTATAATTTTCTGATATAGTGGCATGTGATTTGGTTATGATTTGGAGTTTATTTTTAAGATCTTCAATTTCCTTGTCTTTTTCTTGGCACAAAAGTTGTAAATTGTCATTTCCTTTACCATCTTCCGAATTGGGAATACTTGTTTCATTAGGACTTGCTAATATTAAACTACAATCAAATCCTTTAGATTTAATGAAATTTTCATAAATCATAATTTTACTTTCATATTCTTTTATAAGTTTCTCTACAATATTCATTGGTTGCTTTGATGTAGATTGCGATTTTTCTAATTCTGAGGCTTTTTTCAATGTCAATAGTTCTAATTTATCAGACAATCGATTGACATTGATACGCAACTCTGTATTGCTTATTCTTTGCTCTGATATGAAACTATGCATATCATAAGAATTCAAATCTGAATATTGAGCATTACTAGGTCCTTTAAGATCAGTATTTTTTATAAGAGCAAGTTCTTGTTTCAGTGGCAAAATACTGGAAGAATTTTCAATCAATGGCCTTGCAGGAGGGTGAGGCTTATTTGATTCCAAATGATTGTTTGTTGAATGTGAATTTTTCTCTGTGGATCGCTTTGCTGTATTTTTGGTGAGTTTATGTCTAGAAAAGTTCAGATTGCTTTCATCATCATGTTCATCAGTGGAATCTGTAGATTGAACTGTTACATTATTTAGTTGAGGCAATACTGACTGGCCCATATTAGCCATTCTTTTCAAGATAGAATCTTTACTATTTGATAAATCTCCATCACTTCCTACATTTTTTTTAGAAGTCACTGTGTCATCTAAAACTTCCTCTACATTTTCATCGGTGGAATGTTTTATATTTACATTAATATTTTGAAGGCACTCCACAATATTTGCTATTTTTGCAGCTGGAGCACAAATAAGCCAATACTTTTTAAAATTATCATAATATGATATACTGACATCTTTTTTTACATTGACAATGAATGTGGAATTGATGGTTGCAAGGGAAAGTGTACGCTTTTCAGAGGTATAAATAAACAAATGATGGGTATTATCTGTTGCTGATTTAATTATTGCAAAACCCAAATTCTCATGTAGATTATATGTTCCATTTGTCCTGCAAGAAGAGAGAGATAGTTAAGAATATATTATAATTACTAGAAAGTATTATTTTAAAACATATTAAAGATATTCTGATTGAACAGAAATAGAAACCATGATAAACACAATTTATGTCCATAAAGCAGTTGGGCAATCTATGATGAAAATATCATACAAAAGTCTATGTTAAAAATATTATCGAAATAAATGTAGTGCATAAAAATTTCTATTAATCACTGAAAAAGCTAGCAAACATACAAACATGAACTAGAAGTAAAATTGTAGTTATTACATATAAATAAATTCACGTGAGTACCATTCATATCCTGAAATGGCAGTTGCAAAAATGCAGTTGGTGACTGAGGCACTTTTAGGTTTATCTGATGGTGGTTCCTGCAGGGGCTGTGCTGGTGTTTGTGGAACATACTTTAATGAAGTGTTTTCCTTGTCCGGTTCAATTTGATTCGCATTGAATATCGAAGCCAACGAAGTTCTTAAATAAAAAGTAAAATATAAAAAAAAGCTAAATGAGTAAAAATTAAAGTTTGCCATCAAGTTTTTTAATATATACCCTGGTGCAGGTGTGAAAAGATCGACGTCAACTTCATCTGTTTCCAACATTTTATGCACAAATGTGGTAAGATACTTCTAAAAAGAGAAATTATTGGTATTCTATATTGTGTTCACAATTCTTTAGTTATTCTAACTATTGATGCTTTCGATTGTTCTTATACCTAATATATTTTATTAGTTTTCACTTGCCACTTTTTCTCTATTACTAAGTTTAATACGATTCCAGTTTAATTATTTGTATACAAAATACGGAGTACGCAAAATTGATCAAAATATTTATGAAATTTATATTAATCCTGCAACACGGCACATAATCCGTTAGCCGTCCAGAATCAAATCACAAATGTCTATGATAAAGTCAATGACCTGGGAAATCATGAGAATGACAATTTAAAATACTTGTTACAATCTTATTACAGTAGTATAGAGCGCGTGTATTGCACAAATTGCATATTGCGCATCGTAGGCAGATGAGCTATAGATACTATATAGATGTGTGTCAGTGTGTGTGACAAATAGGGATGGGTAGGTATCAATTGCGTGCTGAGCTATCGATAAGTTATGTAAATAAAGATGTATCGTAAGGGGATCACTATGGTCAAAACCGAAAAACACCTCTGAATACATATTGAATTTTGTTGAGGAAACTGTTGGTACGATTGCCTTAAAAAAATATATGTGATACTCAAGGATATAATTAACAAAGTGTACTTATTGTTTATTTTTCATTTTAGAACGGCCTAAACATAAAAAAATACATACAAATCAACCCCTTTTTGCACATAAATCGCATTTTGTTAGGAAAACGGCTTCATATTTATACATGAAATTTATACCAAAAAATATGTTATGATATTTGTAATAACTTGTATTGATTATTTTTTCAATTTTCATTATTATCGTTAAATAATCAAGAAAAAACCGAATTTATAATAAAACCCACATAAAACCTTACTTCTATTGCATATTTTACACACAGACTAATAATAATATACTACGTATACAAATTTTACACGAAATGAAATTTTACGGTGTCAGTTCGAATTGGACGGGGGACTGTACGTGCGTTTTTTTTTGCAAAATAACGCTAAAATTCACCGAATTGAATGTTTTGTTAAATTAAACCAGATTGTAATAGTTATTTACATGAGCAGTTCATGAAATGAAAGTTAAAAATAGGTATGTAAATATATAAAAATCTGTTTGTAAATTAGTTTTGTTTTTGAAAGGCGTCATTGAATAATATCCAGTGTCGATAATTTTTGACAGTAAAATATTATCAGAAAATTCATACCTAAATAACCAGACTTCCTGTGCATTGAATATTTAAAAAAAAAGAATAATAATTGCTGTTCTATCGTATATTTTAAGGGTCCAAAACAATCCATATACTATACTTAAATGCTATAATAATATCGTAGGAAAGTCAAAACTGACTTAAACCTATAACATCATTTTTAATCGATGCCAATAAAGGACGAAATTCTCAATTCAACGGAATTTTTTGTTGGTTCCGTTACCTCCGCACTTTTGGTGGGTGAACCGATGATTTCATGATTCATTAAAATATAAATTATATGAAAATAATTCCTTTGCAGTGACTCTCCGAGGAAAAAAGAAATAGATTCATACATATTACATTTTCATAGACAAGGTTTTCTGTTATTTATAATGTACCGTCTGACAACTTAACCTCCCCTCCAGTCGTCAGTCGTAGTTGTCAGTCGATCGCTTACATTTTTTGAAGAGACGATCAGCGAGTCAATTGATCTTAAACAGCAGACCAGAGCGGTCTATAAGTGCCATAGCCGTGCCTTGTGATTTATTTAAGATTTAAGAAAACTTTCAAGTGAATGTACCAAGTGAAGGAATAATAAAATATTAATTGTGACGGCGTTTTTATTCTATAAACGCAATAATATAATAAACAAATCAGGCGACAATCAGAACGAAGGTTTTTTTCAATTTTTTTTTTTTGTTAAATTTTTACTTCACGAAATATAGGTACTCTTCTGAAGATGTCAACTCTCTGGAAAATCTGTTTAATCGGAGGATTTTAATAAGATACTAGATACGTCGCAGTCATCTAGAGGAATCTGCTAATTGATTGAAGACTAGAGCGATTATTAAATGACCACATTTAATTGAATGACTAAAGAAAAACTCGTCATCCAACAATATGCCGAACGTTCTATCCGCTCTGTTCAAAGGGCTATATTACAATTCGCTAACTAGTTGGACGTCGTGAGTACTGAGTGATGCTTGTTAAATCAACGTTCGGCCTAGTCATCCAAACAAATATCAGATTTAATCAGATGACGGCGATGTCTTAGAGACACAAATAATGGAAACAATGCTAAAAACCATAAATTTAAAGTTACAACATCATAAAAAATAGATTTGATCGGAGCCCTCAGTGCGCGAGTCTGACTCGTACTGGGTCGGTTTTATTTCCTTTTCTAATACCTTTAATATTCAACTGTACTATATTTTTCCTGTTGCCATAAAATGGTGGTACTGAGCTATACACGCCACATGCCTTTTTTCCAAAGCCACAACAAAATAAATTATCCAAGTTTGCGCCCTTATAAAACGGTCATCTAAAGCGTCAGTTGCTCAATTTCTTCCTTGCCCGCGCCAACACATATAAGACTGTTTAACTATACCGTTGAACATTGTAATCGACCATAGATATCGACACACCTAAGGGCGTATTCAGAAAGAAAGCTTGAAACTTATAAGCGCTTATAAGCGCTTATCGGCGCTTATAAGCGCTGGTTACCCGCGCAGGAAAATATATGAACATGCGCTTATAAGCGCTGATAGGCGCCGACAAGTTCCAACAAGTTTCAACAAACTTGTCGGCGCCGATCAGCGCTTATAAGCGCATGTTCATATATTTTCCTGCGCGGGTTACCAGCGCTTATAAGCGCCGATAAGCGCTTATAAGCGCTTATAAGTTTCAAGCTTTCTTTCTGAATACGCCCTATCACTGTATTCTTTGAACGGAAGGTATGACCCAAATCAGTCATTGCTATGGCTCTGGCAACTTCAGTCGCAGGAAAATCACTCATTTTGTAATGTGTTCAAAGATAAACTCAAAGAAAGAAATAAACTCAGTTTAAAACACGTTACCATATTTTTGATTTGAAGCTGCTATAGTCGATAAATAGGCAACAAACTCTTAAATGGGTATGGGTATTTTAATGTTTAAAAATCAAAACACAATTTTTTTTCTCGTCATCATTTCAAAGACGTAAGGGATTTAAAAAATTAACCACTCACTAACTAACTACAAAATACATAACAAGTCGAAAAAAACGTGATTTCTTGTCCGTTCCCCTAATTTTTTCGGTGTGTGTAGGTTGCATGCATATACAGGCCCCCCTAGACAAGTGGCTTTCTATTAGCGTAAAGTTCAATAGAATAGATTATGAATGTATGAGATTGACGTAATCAATCGTCGTCGTCGTCGTAATCAAACGTCAATCTCATACATTCATAATCTATTCTATTGAACTTTACGCTAATAGAAAGCCACTTGTCTAGGGGGGAGGGTGGGAGGGTATACCAACGGTGGGAACCGTTGGTATACTAAGCTAAAGGAGGTTATATGTCTATGGTTTTGCATACGCTGAGTACGTAAAAATTCCAGACTCATTTTTTTTCAATTAGATGAATTCTTAAAACTCTATGTGTAGACCCCTAACAAGCAACCCACCCAACTTTGCCACCCGCACGTGAACTATCTTTTAAGATTATGTTTTCATAGAGAAAATGCTCATGTATATGCCGGCTGCGCGAAGTTTGGATTTTAAGGAAAATTAAGCAAAAAAATTTTGACGTAATTTCTTTGTTTAAGTATTTTTTACGTGATCAGTGTATGCAAAACTACAAGTCCCTTCGCGCTTAGTATACCGATAGTAGGACACCCTGTATTCCTACTAGGTATGTAGAGATATACAGAGAACGCTAAATACATATATTTGCCTGGTCACCATTACCATTAGATACACCATGACATGGTAGAGGCCGTTCTATAGAATTACGTCAAATAATGTACTCCATCTTTTATATCTCTGTAGGTTAGATGTTCTCCACCCTAGTCATTATCAGGTCTCCAGAATATAGTAGAGTCCGTGTTGAATAAGATTAATTTCTAAATCGGTGTTTTCTTAACTGTTCCCCACTCTAGAACTTATAACGAGTAACGACTTGCTTAGTCATCTTAAGGTCTCCAGAATGGTTAATGTTGAAAGATGAGTCTTCCTACATAATACATTACATTTACAACATACATAGTAAACAATATTTACTATTCATAAATGTAATATGTTACTGCCTCTCAGAGAAAGCATAAATTAGGTTGAAACCACTAACACATTACGATACAATACGATACATTTTACAATTCTTTGGTCACTTTTACTTCAACAACAATGTATATTATAGGGGGCGGTTAAAAAAACAAATTCAAATGTAGTAACAGAATCATCAAGGTCCTTGAACCGTGTGATTGCCTTAAGTAAATTTTATGTTCAATACCTATGTTATTATAGGAGAAATGTATGAATAAAGTATAAATATGTAATTTTAAATTTGTTTGCCAAGTGAATAAAGTGTGTTTATTCCATTTGAATATTTCTTGTATTAATTATAAGTACTTTAAAAAAATATGTTTAATTGGAATATCAGAAAAACGTATGGACTTCTTAAATATTAAAATTAATAAAATAAAAGATCGGGTTTAGTGCTATTTTTTTAATAATAAATCGAACAATAATTATAATGTTTTAAAAATGAGAAATAATAATTTAGAATGAAATAACTAATAAATAATATTAATAATTTTTGAAGTGAAAACTTCTTTAGCGGCGTTGGGTATAAAATCTTAAACTCGCGTCAGGACACGTGGCCTGATCGAAAAAGCGTAAGACGGATTTTTTTTGAAGTGAAAACTTCTTTAGCGGCGTTGGGTATAAAATCTTAAACTCGCGCCAGGACACGTGACCTGATCAAAAAAGCATAAGACGGATGGATATCAAACATGCTCAACGTTAATAATCAAGTTTTCACTTCTGCCGGCACTCCCGGAGTGCAACCCGTCTTTTTTTTTTTTTTTACCCCTTATATTCCATGCGTAAGACGGATACCATTCCAAAATATCAAACATACTGAACGTTAATAATCAAGTTTTCACTTCTGCCGGCACTCCCGGAGTGCAACCCGTCTTTTTTTTTATTTAATTTTATCCATTCTATACCTACCAAAATCTTCAAAATCAATTAAGCGGTCCATATATCGTAACATTACATACTTTACATTTACACTATAATACATTCGCATTCATAATATTAGAAAGTATATCATACAAAACACACCACAAAACTATTAATAATACATTTTTAAAAGAGTTTTAATTTTAAAGTAAAATAAATAGTTAATATGTTAAAATATAGTTCTTCTAGTAAACTATCGAGCACAGCGTTGGTCAAGTCACATCACTACGATGACGTGGCGGTAGTGAGGCGCGCGAAGGGTGCGCGCGCGAGCCTGCGCGTGTCCGCCTCCCACTTCCTCTTCGCCCCCGCGATACTAGATTTATTTTCATAAAAATAAGTACAACAATCGATTTCAATTTTGTGTTTTTTCTAGTATCGTTCTTGCAAGATCAAACTGCACATTTCACCATGTTTATTCGTAAATAATATGAAAAAAATCCCCAGAGAAACGCACTTCGATAGCACTCAACCACGACTACATGCGCTCGCGGCGGGAATGTCGATTGTCTTGTTGTTCCCACCTGTGCCTACTGTTCCCACTTCGTTGTTCGCACTCTATAGGTAGTATAATATATACTCTAAGCTTACAATATATTTTGTTACCATTAAAGAAAAAATGTTAAAATCTAAAAATATCAGCATACATTTAAATACCGTCTCCGTCAGGGACTCCATAAATGTGTGCGAAATAATTAAAGAACTTGGTTAGTGGTTTAATGCTACCGTATGACCGTAACGGAGATTCAAACGATCAGCTCGTCAGTTTCATGTTGGTTTAATACTCTATTATCTTAGAGTATACATATATTACAATAGTATAGAGCGCGTGTATTGCACAAATTGCATAGTGCGCATCGTAGGCAGATGAGCTATAGATACTATATAGATGTGTGTGTGACAAATAGGGATGGGTAGGTATCAATTGCGTGTTGAACTATCGATAAGTTATTTAAATAAATATGTATCATAAGTAAATTTTATGTTCAATAAGTTATTACAGGAAAAATATATGAATAAAGTATAAATATGTAATTTTAAATTTGTTTACCAACTGAATAAAGTTTGTTTATTCCATTTGAATATTTCTTGTATTAATTATTATAAGTACTTTAAAAAAATATGTTTAATTGGAATATCAGAACAACGTGAGTACTTTTTAAATAATAAAGTTAATAAAATAAAAGATCGGGTTTAGTGCTATTTCTTTAATAATAAATCAAACAATAATAATAATGTTTTAAAAATGTTAAATAACAATAAGAAATAATTAATATGTAATTTAAAATGATAATATAATAAATAATATTAATCATTTTTTTATTTAATTTTATCCATTCTACTATCAAAATCTTCAAAATCAATTTAGCGGTTCAGAAAATACATCGTAACATTACATACTTTACATTTACACTATAATACATTCGCATTCATAATATTAGAAAGTGTATCATACAAAACATACCACAAATTTATTTATAATACATTTTTAAAAGAGTTTTAATTTTAAAGTTAAATAAATAATTTGTTAAAATATAGTTCTTCTAGTAAACTTTATATCGAGTACAGCGTTGGTCAGGTCACATCACTACGATCACGTGGCGGCAGTGAGGCGCGCGAGCGAGCCTGCGCGTGTCCGCCTCCCACCTCCTCTTCACCCCCGCGATGCTAGATTTATTTTCATAAAAATAAGTATAACAATCGACTTACTGATGAAATGTGATACTGGATTTTAATTTTGTGTATTTTCCAGTATCGTTTTTGCAAGATAGAACTGCACATTTCACCATGTTTATTCGTAAATATGAAAAAAATTCCAGAGCAACGCGCTTCGACAGCACTCAACCACGACTATGAGCGCTCGCGGCGGGAACGTCGTGTTGTTCCCACCTGTGCCTACTGTTCCCACTTGGTTGTTCGCACTCTATAGATAGTATATATACTCTAAGTCTATTATGGTTTCATGTCTCAATTATCAATCTGTGAATCTGAATTGAAATGACAGTTGACACTTGACAATTGGACAGACATTTCTGATTTGAGATTTCACACTACAAAGAAATGTGGTGCTGTGTTCGATAAAATTTTTGAAATAAAAATTTACAATCATTCTTTCTTGTAACTCTTTCACATCAAGTGTTCAGTTTTCTGTGATAATTTATGTAAGCAAAAACTTTAAAAGGAACCTATAATGCCTGACACATTCACGTGTATCACTTGCCAGGTGCTGTTCAAGTCTGCAGATTTGCAGCGTGAACATTATAAACTAGACTGGCACAGGTACAATTTGAAGAGAAAAGTCGCAGGTATTCCTCCAGTGACATTGGATGAGTTTGAATTGAGGGCAAAAGAACATAGGGAACAAGTTCAAAATGAGAATTGCGACGAATCCGTTTATTGTAAATGTTGCTCAAAATTGTTCAATACGAAAAATGCGTACAATAATCACTTGAACAGCAAGAAACACAAACAAGCTGAACAGAATTATGTGTCCAATGAAAAACCAATTCAAAAGAAGGAAGAAGAGGAGAGTCAATCTGATTCAAATAGTTTCGAAAAAATTGAAGCTGATAAGCTCTTACAACGAGAAAAATTTGTTGTTGTTAAAGATGTTGTAGGGTCTGATGATGATGACATTGAAACTGACTCAGAAATTGAAGAGGTGAAGTGAAATGAGATTATTTTTAGTTAATTCTATAAATTATTTATGTGATAATTCTAATAATTATTTACTTTTACAGCTTGATTCTGATGAGTGGGAAGAATGTAGAATCCAAGGCAGTGACTCACTTATAAAACCCCGTGACTGTTTGTTCTGTGGTCATCACAGTAAAAATATGGTCAAAAATCTGAAGCACATGTCAATAACCCACTCCTTCTTTATACCAGATGTTGAATATTGCACTGACATAAAAGGGCTGCTCTTGTATCTTGGAGAAAAAGTAAGTGGTTAATGCTACAGAATTAACCAATGAAATACACTTACTTACTCTCAAAAATATATTTCCATTTGGCAAAATACAATCAATTGCCATAATTCTTAAGACTTTATTGTAATTTACAAATAATTTCTAGATTTCTCAAGGATTCATGTGCTTATGGTGCAATGATGCCGGCAGAACATTCTACTCGATGGAGGCCGCTCAGGCGCACATGCTTGACAAGGGACATTGTAAAATGTTACATGAAGGCATTGCTTTAGCTGAATATTCTAATTATTATGACTATAGGTAAATACTTCAATAATTATATCAAATTTGTTATTTTTCTTGTAAATAAAAGAATTTATAAAATCTGTAAAAATAATATTTATACTGTATATTGGAATCAGTAATAACTATAAGTATAGCTGATACACTTTTAGAAAGGACAAAATAATAATGGTAATAACTTTGTTGATATTTTTGTGATCACATTAGGCTTTGTTTTTGTATATTGCACAATATTTTTTAAAGTTGCACTTAATTGTATTATACAACTTAATTTGTTTATTAATGAGATTCAGACAGAGAAATCTGTGTATACATTATTATATCAGCTTAATTTTCACCTTAAACTCAAACTCAAACATTTATTTATTCAATTAGACTTAGTTTAGAAGCACTTACAAATCGTCATTACATATTTTAACAATTACCACACACATGACACAACTTATAATATCACATTTGTTCTGCTTTGTGTTTTTTAAAATTGTATATAAATATGCACATACACATGAGCTTTAGATTATTATAGTAGATTGAAAATTACTATACAATTAAGGTAATGGGGTGTGCAATATGCAGTATGAAATAAAATATCACTGTCTAAACTGACACACAACTTCCACAGTGCATCCTACCCTGATCATGAAGAAGGTGATGAAGACATGGAAGTTGATGAGCCAGCAGCAGATCCAACCATGCTGGATGGTGATAATTTCCAACTGGTGTTGCCTTCTGGGGTTGTTATAGGACATAGGTCCTTGTTGAGGTAATTGTATTTATATTTATATGATTTTTTCTTGCTAATCATACAGACCATGCTCCATGTATTATTTTTGAAACTAGCTTATCGGTCCTCTTCACAATGGGCAGCGTTGGGCGAGTAGAGGCAATCACAATAGTGTAGAGGGCCTTAATGTCTATGATTGGCCGTCATTGTAAATCTTTTTTCATAATCGCCGTAATAGCGGCAAACATAGACGATCATTTATTGGGCCAACGCTGCTCATTGTGAAGAGGGCCCATTATGTCTGGATTATTTTGTTTTTTCAATACAAATTTTAGCAAATTTAATTATTTTTAGCCATTTTCATGGAAAATGTTTTGAAATAAACATAAAAGAAAGAGGTTGTGTGTATATAAATTTTTCAAAATATATTTTTTTATCATTTTAGGTACTATAAACAAAACCTACCTGAGACCAGCCAAGTTGTGGTGAAGAAGTCACAACGAAAACTGCATCATTTGTTGGGTGTTTACCGCGCGTTGGGATGGGCGCCTAAAGAACAGGCTGCCGCTGCTAAGTATGTGTTTTCTTTATAGTCAATGGTTAATTTTAACTTACTGTTGAGGATTATCAACTGAGAAATAATATCTATTGAGAATCATGAAAAAAGGCTTGAAATATACATAATAGGTTTATTTATCCTAAACTCATGAAAGAAAGCAAAACAAATGCAATAAGCATATTTTAAATAAATTTTAATACTTGAGTCTAGCATGGTTTGCTTGAAATACAATATAAAATTATATTGTACATGTAACAACATAACTAATTAGCTCTTAATTTTTCTGTTTTGCCCTGCCTTTAAATTGTGTTGTTTACTTTCTTTCCGTCACGCTTTTATAACGAAGTAAAATTAAATTAAGGATTCGCTTCATCATAAAAATAGTAGTTCTTATAATGCTGAAAAATGAACCGATTTTATATTGTATTGTGTAAACAGTATGATTATAGTAGATACTAAATACCTTTAGAATAAGTCTATAATGATGTTTGTTCTATCTTTACAGAAAAGCTCGTGACATTCATTTCATGAAGAGGGTGCAGGCCAAGTGGCAAATGAAGATGTCTATGAAGAATAACAAGTTCCAAAAACATTACCGACCTCAAGTTAACTTCTAGGAAATCTAGAAAAGTTCCTTGTAGTTTATCACTATACTATATATACACGTCATTTCACAGTCGTCATCCTTATCAAAGAGGATTTATGACTTTTTAAAGCAAACAGATAACTTCAAAAAAAAAAAATTAATGGTTAACAAATGTTACATTATTCACTTCTTTTTTACGACCAAAATAAATTTTAAAGAATACAGAATTAGTGGTAGATGGTGCAGAACATTGTTTTCTCTTCTGGGTCAAACATCCTTGTGAATGTCTTGTTTAATTAGCTTTTTTTTTCATTTTTATTAGTTTAAATTGGATCAATGTATAAATTTTCATTATTCTTTTTTTTGGTGCTTATGAGTGGCATTATTCGCTTGCGCTCAAGTAGTTACCTCTGTAATAAAGATATTTAAATGTTCTCTGTGGTGTCAATAGACAAATCGTTAAGGAAAAATATCCTGCACATGCAAAACTTATAAGCATTTGTAATCAATGTGTAAATCGATGGCACCTGTTTCTTTTACTCTTGGGTCAAATAATTGGAAAGTGAAAAAGACAGAAAACGGAGAGTATGTCAAATTATTTTTCAAACTCAAACTCAAACTCAAACATTCATTTATTCAATTAGACTACTGTTTAGTAGCACTTTCGAATCGTCATTACATAAGTATTTTTAACATTATTTTACCACCGATTCGGAAAGCAGTATCTATGGAGAAGAATCGGCAAGAAACTCCATAGTTGCTCTTTTAAATCATGTCAATATTACATAATATGTAACTTATATCTAACTACATAATATATCATAATATGCCAAAGAACTGTCCTGTGGTTTTTACGCGATAACCCTCCATGGGTCTTTATCGTCTATATATTCCTGAATACTGTAGTACGCTCTCTGAACTAGTACATTTTTTATATAAGTTTTAAATTTAGAACTACTAAACTCTTTAATATTGTGAGGAATTCTATTATATAAGCGTATACCTTGACCCATAAATGAATTTTTAACTTTAGCTAATCGGAAAAATGGCATTTCAATTCTATTCCTGTTCCTTGTGCCATAATCGTGTCTATCTCCTACTCTTGTGTGTAAGTCGGAGCTTTTGTGTACATGCAAAATATTATTAAATATATACTGTGATGGTACAGTAAGGATACCAGTATTCTTAAAATGATCTCTTAGTGAGTCCCGAGCACGTAAATTATATATAGAGCGAATGGCTCTTTTCTGTAAGATAAATATAGTTTCTATATCTGCAGCCTTGCCCCACAGTAGAATTCCATAGGACATAATGCTATGAAAGTAGCTGAAATAAACCAATCTAGCTGTATCTTCATCGGTGAGATGCCTTATTTTTCGGACTGCATATGCAGCTGAACTTAGCTTACCTGCAGCGGTGTTGACATGGGCTCCCCACTGTAGTTTCTCGTCCAATGTTAACCCTAGAAATACAGTAGACTCAGTAGGATGCAATACCTCCCCGTTCAAGGTAATATCTCTGTTCAACTTTTTTACATTAGGAAGTAAAAATTCAACACAAGTGGTTTTTTTGGCATTTAATAATAAATTATTGGCAGTAAACCATTCAGATATGTGTAAAAGAGCACTGTTCACTTCGTCAGCATTTGGGTCATGCCTATCCACATTAAAAATTAATGAGGTATCATCTGCAAACAGAACTATTTCACACCTATCCTGCAAATAATAGGGAAGATCATTGATATATACCAAGAACAAGAAGGGACCCAAAATTGACCCCTGTGGAACACCAATGTTAATTGACGCACCGCTAGAACGTTCTCCATTAACAACTACAGTCTGTATCCTATCATGCAGGTATGACGCTATGAGGTTCTGGGCTTTTCCTTTAATTCCATAGTGATTAAGTTTACGTAACAAAGTACAATGTTCAACGCAGTCAAATGCCTTGGAGAGGTCACAAAATATCCCCAGAGCATTTTTTGAGTTTTCCCATGCTTTATATATATGTGTTAGAAGTGCAACTCCAGCATCTGTGGTTGAGCGCCCCTTTGTGAAACCAAACTGTTTGGTGTGCAGTAAATTATTAGATGCAAAATGACTACTCAATTGG
The DNA here is from genome assembly GCA_029959065.1 of Colias behrii. Classification (NCBI taxonomy): domain Eukaryota; kingdom Metazoa; phylum Arthropoda; class Insecta; order Lepidoptera; family Pieridae; genus Colias; species Colias behrii. The sequence continues at coordinate 5,532,840 of JARWMC010000002.1, forward strand.
TTTAATATTAACTTCTCGAATACCTTACTTAATGTTGGTAAAATAGAGATAGGTCTATAATTGTTACAGTCTTCTTGATCGCCCTTCTTAAATAGAGGTATAACTTTACTAAGCTTTAGTAAATTAGGAAATGTACCATAGTCACAACACTTATTAAATATGAAAGCTAAATTTTTCGCAATATTTTCTATTATATTATTAACTAAATTTACGGACATTCCCCAAAGATCACAAGTATTTTTTAGATTAAGCGTCTTAAAGGCAGCAACAATATCACTAGCAGTTACGTGTCGTAATTCAAATAATGTACTGCACCCCGCAACATGGTCCCTCAAAAAGGTTTCTGTATAGTGTGTGTATAGTAGCAGGGACACTACTGAAGAATTCTTCAAAAGCAAGCGCAACATCAGCACTTTTGTCAATAACCCTGTCATTATTTACAAGTTTTATGGTATTACTTGATTTGCTTTTACCCATTTCACCATTAATAATTGACCAAACTGTTTTAACTTTATTATCAGAGTCGCGTATTTTTTCTTTGATATATAAACGCTTTGCAGTAAAACAAACTTTTTTAAAAATTTTTGAGTAATTTCTAACATAACTAAGAAAAGATGGGTCTTTATTATATTGCTTCATACCATATAATTCATAAAGAATGTTCCTGCACCTATGTATACTAGCTGTCGCCCATTTACTAAATGGTAAATCCTTGGTAATATTTAAAGATTTAACTTTAAATATTTTTTCAAATTCATTATGTACTAAATTAAAAAGATTATTAAACATTTCACAAGGACTATTAGGAAAGGATTGATCATTTAGTACGGGCAGGTTTTTATTAATATTATTCCTAAATTTATAGTCTTTTTTAGTTATAGGCCTAACATTAATCCTTTTAAATGTAGGTATGCAATCCCATTCAAAAACTACTTTCTGGCCACAGTGATCCGAAGTCAATGTATTGAGAATATTTTTCTCTAAACAGATGCAGTCACAGTATATATTATCAATACAGGTTGCAGAAGTAGGTGTAATTCGTGTGGGTTCGTTAAAAAGTTTATATAGATTAAATGACTGAAATAAATTAACAATTCGTGTAGCCGTTTGTGTTTGAAAAAGTAAATCAATATTAAAATCACCACATACTATAACTTTTTTTTTACTCCTGCTTAGACGCTTTAATATTTCTTCCATGACTGTCTCAAACATATTATAGTCACTGGAAGGGGGTCTATAAACGCAAACAATAATATAACGCTCCAGCTCCACACAGGACAGTTCAATGGTCCGTTCTACAGAAAGACTAACAATGTCAGTTCGTTCTTTACATTTTACACTATCATGTACAAAAATAACAGAACCTCCGTGAATAGCCTGTGTCCTAAAGTATTGTATTTATTTGTAATTTTCAATATTTACTAACGACTGACATTGTTTAAGCCTATGTTCTGTTACACAAAATATTTTAATATTGTTATCATTCAAAAACAATTCTATTTCTAACAATTTGCTAGCCAAGCCTTGAATATTTTGATGCACAATGGAAAAAGACTGCTTAGCTGTTGTCTTATATACTAGTTTAAATCTAGCTTAGGGCTAGATTGTCTGTCAACACTTAACCTAGGTTGATGTATATAATTACTACTACATAAAATTATAGTAGATTGATGGTCTGATACCGAACATGTACCAGACTGGTTAATATTATATGCTATTAACATAGCAAGTTCACGCTTATATCTAGATGGCAGATACACTGTATTCTTTGTCAAAATAAAAGATTTAATACATAAGTTAATGTCAAAGTAAATAAATGCATCACGATGATGATTTGTTAGGTTATACAATTTTAAATTCATATTATGAATTAATCTATTTCGTTCTTGTGTTAAACCAGGTAGGTATGGCAAGGTACACAACATAAATTTACATTTAGTCTTACTACTAATATCTAACATTTTTTTAAATCCTATATCAATATCCTTATTATTTATATTTAAACTGTCCCCATATAATATAATTACAATATTATTCTTATTAAAGCTGAAATGATCCAATGATTTGATTATATATTTATATGAGCTATTAGGCGTACAAACATTAGTAACTTTAAGCCCTAAGTTGTTAAGCATAGCGCCAAATCCCTGACCAATATTATCAGACAACATAATAATTTCCTGCTTTGAAAGGTATTTAGTATTACTGGTTGGAATTGTGGTAGTGGGTTTAACACTATGTATGTCTGTGTAGTCAGACTTATGGGGCGACGGTTGCTCATTGTCACTGTTTGAACACTGACATACATATTTATTGGTCAGCGACTCAAAACGATCCATATTCTCATTGCTCAACTTAATAAGATAATCTGCCTCTTGTATATGCTCGTTAATTTGCATTTGGGCAGAAGAGTATTTCTGGTTCACATCATTTAACATTTGACTTAAGGAGTCTATCTTCTCCTTAAGTTCAGTTGTTTCTACATCATACAAGATTTTATAATATTCAAGATCCCTATGATATTTATCTAACTCCTGAACAAGGTTTTTGTTGTCTTTCTCTAGTTGAACTTTTTTTTTTAAAGAACTCTTTCGAACAATAGATTGCGTACGCTTAATGAACTTACTTAATCTAAGATCTTTTTTTAACTTCTTATGCGAAGAGAAATTGATTTTTTTAAGGTTTATAGAGCCACTTAACTGTCCACATTCAATTAATTCATCATGAAGACTACTTGGTGTGTTGCATTGCCGCTTGGGATTGTCCTCTTGCACTTCCATTAAGCTACATTCCAGCTCAGCGATACGGCTAAGAGCTTTCTCATGGTCACTAGAGCACTGCTGGAAGCTGTCCACAACGTCTTGTAGGGCTTTGCACTTGTCTTCACTATAAATGTATTTCATGTGTAGTTCAGCCAGCTCGGCCTTTAGAAGAGAGTTTTTTTTTTATAATTTCTTGAATCTCTAATTCACTTTCATCCCGCTCTTGTATGAGTTTTTCACATAAAGATTGTGAAGCTTTTAAATCATGGAGTGTAGCTTTTAATTTATTCTCCATGTCCTTAGCTACTGCCTTGCGGGTCAGCATTTTGTACTTTTAAGTTGCTGAAACAGATGAAAGGAGAATGTATGAGATAATTATTCCTGAATACTATTATGATAGAACTGAATGTTGATATTAAGTGACTAACGGTATGATGTAGTAAAGAGTAAGGAATAATATTGTCTGGGGCGATAAGTTTTTGTCTTCTAAATTGCTTCCAACTTGTCAAGCAAAGTGAGATGGTAACTTTTATGCCAATGTATTTATTGTGACGTAGCTCATTAAATATGAGCGGTGTTAGTATTACAAATGAATGTAGGTGTCGTTTATAGTTAAATATGAAATTATAAAACTAGTACTCCCCTGGTTTATTGGAGAAGATGTTTGAATTCGGATAACCGTTGACACGTTGACCTCCGCGTTATACAAAACGTTGCGTAGATCACATAGGTTGTGTTTCACAATTATTTTCACTTTTTTATCAATAAAATAGTTAATAATTACTAATATTTACTATTATAGCACTAATTAATTAATTTTAAGTAATTTTAAAATTTTAAATCTAACAGCTGATGTTAACTCCGCTGTTGACACCTGTCAAGTATGAATGTCAATGTATCGAATGTCAATTTTAATATGATATACACGTAGAGGGAGAATGAACTATAGAGGAGGCACTAAAATGACAAGTAATGCGTGAGAGAAATACACTTATGACTATAAAGCCAAGAGCAAGCGAGACAGAAACATTGTTTTTTGTTTCTCTCATGTTATGCGATTTCTTTTGTTGGGGACAAAGGCAGTTTGTCCCAAACAAGCGGCTACAGTCCATTGTTTTGCTAGTTTTCTGTTTTTTCTCGCTGTTAAGTGACTTCAAAGTTTAATAAACGTTGACAGTGATCTGTTTTAATCCGACTTTAAGTGAAAATATGGTGCGTTGTAGTGTGATTGGTTGTAAAAATCGGCCGGAACGAAGATTACCAAATATTACCTTTCACACGTAAGTAAACTTATTTGAAGTATATTGTTTTATAGAACTGGATATAGTTGATACATTTTCATTAACTCTAATGTGAAATTATCTACAAATATATAATATTTTCATCGAAATAGACGTAAACATTTTTTTGTGTTATCCGACTAAATTACGAAGTGTTCTTGTTGTTCAGGACGCCATTTGTTTTTACGTAGTTTCAAATTTATGGTATAATCATGTGATTAACATTAGGGATACCAGTACAGGGTAAAATTTTCCCCAAAATCGTGAAATGTTTTTTAATATTAAATATGTTTTTCAGGTTTCCAAAACAAACAAGTACATTAAACAGATGGATTCGAGCTACCGGAAGGAAGAACTGGTTACCAGGAAAAAGTCACAGAATATGTTCTATACATTTTGAGTCGCGTTATTTTCGAAAAACGAAAAAAAAAACCTATTTGATGCCCAATGCAATTCCAACACTTTTTACAACAGTGAGTAATTTTTGTGATGCGTTTAGTTTGGATTTAAATGTTGTAGTTTAAATATTCATAGACCGATTTTGTTGCTACGTCTACATAATAAACAAAACAAGTTATTAATTTATTTTTATAGGGGTATATTTTCTATTTCTACTTAATCAAATTTTATTTTTTTAGGATATTATTGTTGAGCGACTGAGTACTGCCCAACAATCAAAAATCCATGGACCAGGTCTTAAGGTAAATTAATAATTTCATTGCACTTTCCCACGAGCAACGACACTGCACTATTTTAGAACTGCACGAAATACCTTGGAGAGGAAGTTTATGTGGTGTTGTTGTGTGTGTACACGGCTCATATGAATGTGTGAAGCCTGGATTAGTCACCGTTTTTTTTACACCTTTTATTTTGTACATGGATGTTCTTAGTATTATCTGATTCAACTAACTTAATCTTTTCAGGATGTTGTTGAGCTACCTAATACAAGCGAACAGTCGAAAACTGTAGTGTATTTACTATTTAGTATCAGCATTGCACCCGTGCGAAGCCGGGGCGGGTCGCTAGTTAAGTTAATAAATAACAAAATCTTTTCAAATCTGTCTTTTTCTTCATAAACCTATCTTACAAAAAAAATACCCAAACATTTATAGATATTTTGCCAGTTTTTCGGATAAAAAGTTTTTGTAATAGTTGGCAACATTGACGTAAGGATTCGCCATCTCGTTCGGGTATACGCCGATGTCGTCTCTATAGTTCATTCTCCCTCTACGGATATACAGTATGAATGTCAATTTTAATATGATATACTGTCTACAATCTACATGTTGTTTTTATTTTAAACATTTCCAATGCATTATACAGCCGCATCGCAGCGAATATATTTATAGTGTAACAGTTACACAAAAGCAATGAATTCCATGTAACTACAACAACACAGATGTAAAAAGCAATAAAAATTTACAATGAAATTTTGTTTTATTTATTCAATGCAACCGGTGATTTTTTAAGCTTCACGTATCTATACTTCTTGTGGTAGAAAGAATCGTTAGAATTACTTGCTCCATTTAAAGTCCATGGTATTTTGACTGGCTTGGGGTCAATTGTAAGGCTTATTTTATACAGAGGAAACGGGTTTACTTTTCCTTTAAAAAAGTTGGTTATCGTTTTGGATAGACCTTCGTTAATTATGTACTTTGATTCGATGTTTGGTATATTCGCAAAATATTTTTCAGCCAGTTTTATTTCGTATTCTCCATTATCACTGATAGGTTGGAGCGAGTGACTGGTGTTGAACAGGGAACAAAATATCTGTAATCATTACCTACTTATATTATGGTGATTATGTTTATTTTCTTTTAGGATCAATGAACATAGACAGTAATAGATTTTATTCATAGGTAGGTATAGTAGGTAAACTTTTTTTGGCCTTGGCCTTTCTGTCGGTAGTGATGGCAACTTGATACTAACAAAAAAAAGTTATATTATGAAAAGCCTTAACAACATCAAGATAACAACAAGAACAGGGACAAAAAAGAACTTAGTTTTTAACCCGTGGGAATTGTGAATACACCTTAATTAAATGTAAATAAGGTTGATTTTACTTGAACATTCATTTTTCTTTTGGTAAGGATTATTTATTCAGTTGTTTTTATTAATCGAGTAAGGAATTATTTCTTCCTTAAAAATATTTGAGCTTGATTATAAAGCCAAAATTTAGGTCGTTGATACTTTTGATTTTCTAAGCAACTTATGTTTTATTATTTCAATTGCTTAGTTTAATTAGTATGTATTAAATAATTAGTATGTAGTAACTAGTAGGTAGGTATAGACTCGAAAATGAAGTCAAAAGAGAGCTAAATATTTTAAGACATAGGTATTTTAACCAGAAGGAAAACATGTAGATGTTACTCAATACTTACAAATAAAACTAAATATTTATTCAAGGAAACACTATCCATTTCTTCAATAGTGCTTTGTAACAATCTTTATCATAAGATATTTTTGCTCTTAGATTTTTGCTTATCTCAATCCTAAATGCATTATTTTCCGCCAATTGACTTTCTGCCTCGTGCACAGAGTTTACGAAGAAACATGTTCAAATTAAATATGTGTTCAAATTTTATTTATTTCTTCCATTTACCACCATGTGATAGATTGCGAAACACGGCAAGCTTGAAAAGTTAATAAAATTAATTGGTCTGAACACGTGTCTTTCGGGGTCCCGCAAGGTAGTATCCTGGGTCCCACTCTTTTTCTCGCATACATCAATGACTTGCTTTCATTATCCATTGATCAGGGTGATATGATATGTTACGCAGATGACACAGCCTTGGTTTTCCATGGTTCCACGTGGAAGAATTGTATAACGGCCGCTGAGCGTGGCCTGGCAAAAGTAGCAATGTGGCTGAATAATAACCTCCTCACCTTAAATACACAGAAAACTAAATTTTTGAGATTTCATAAAACTGTTAGGTCAGCGCCTAAAGACAACACTCCTCTCTTCATACACACTTGTGCAATAAGTAGCTCTGCTGAAGTCACGGGATGTTGTAGTTGTGTCTCTATCGAAGTATCTCATGAAACTAAATACCTGGGTGTCATCATTGATGAACGATTCTCCTTTCGACCTCACATCAACGCGACTGCTAAACGTTCTAGGAAATTAATATATATTATGAAGAACCTGCGAAATAAAGTAAGTCTTAATATTCTTATGAGGATTTATAAAGTGTTATGTCAACCTATTATTACTTACTGCGTATCGATCTGGGGTTCTGCTCCATCCTCTGCTCTTATAACACTCGAAAGAGCTCAGAGATCTGTTCTAAAAGTCATGTTAAAGAGACCATTTCTTTACCCGACGTCGACCCTCTATTCTGAATGTAAAGTTCTTAGTGTTAGACGCCTTTTCATTTTAAATTCAGTCCTCAGGATTAATCAAGCAACTGCATCTACACAAGACTCCCATAGCAGACGAAATAACTTACCACTTCCCAAATTAAAAACCTCTTTTGCAAAACGTGCACCTAATTATATGTGGCCACTCTTACATAATAAAATCATCAGACACTTGAACCTATCTAAAAATACTTGCATAACTAAAGACATGCTAACAAAATTGCTTCTTTCCTGGGACTATGCTAAGACTGAGCAATTTGTTCACAGAACAGTAAAGTAGATAGAAGTGTGATGTGGGCGTGGCCCACGTGTCACTGGTAAGGTAAGATCACCTAACTTGCTCTCAGTTGTGCGCAGAAAAATATTCGAGTCGGTTGTCAGCTGTCAAACCTTTTTTCCATATTTATTCATTAATTAGGACGTGTTGTTCGGTATTAGAGTGCAAAAATGATAGCAGACGAAATAATATCAGCAATGGAGGCATTTCATACCATCGGTAAGTCTTATTTTTATTTATTTTAATTATATTTTATGTTATAACTTCGCTTGTCGTAATTTGTCAAAATTGTATACAAATATCTAGTCAAAATGAACCTTAATCCGTAAGAAATTAGTACTATTATAGATTGAACAGCAAACAAGACTTTCTGGAATATTATTGCAATAAACAAACGAATGTCGCTTAAGTGATGTTTGTGGCGCATATCGACAGTATCGATACTTTAGAAAAGACAAACAATATAAATATTAAATTTTATTTTATTTTTCCTTAGCTTTCATTTGTCCAATTTATTTATAGATTTCCCAAAGAGGCTAATTTAAAAGAGAAATGGATAAATGCAACGTGACGAGTTAACTGGATGCCGAACAGCACTAAGCAGTCTAACAAAGGCCACCGATACAGCAAACCTACGGCAGTTCCAAGATTTAAAATAATGCATATTTTCTGTTTGTATTTTGTAAATATAGATTAATACTATTCTATTCCGTTTTTTATTTAATAATAATAATATAAAAAGACCTACTTAGTAGTAATAAACATACTCCAAAATGTGACACATTATACTATACTCATATAAAAGAAAGAAAAAAAAAAATACACAAAAAATATTTATTTGTGAATTATCGATAACAAGGCTGACATCCCTCAGAGCATAGCATCAGATAAATATCAAGTTAATGTCATTAATGTTGAGTGACACAAATTTCAACCTTATCTCTATGTGTTGCGTTTCAAATTTATATCTATCGAAAACTAACGCCCTCTGTTGTGGAGTAGCTGAATGTTTTCGAATTTGGAATTTCTGTGCAATGAGAAACAAAACAGCTAATATACCTAGGGATGTTATACTAAAATAAACCGTAACATGGTGCGTTAGGGTACATATTGAAATGCTGAATTTATAACCTAAGTCAGTTTTTACTCAAATTAAGCTGTCCAATCAAAGGCATAGTTTACTTGTAGTGTACTGTATAATTATCGGTTTAAATGTGTGGGTTTGGCGACACAGGTTTTCATACTAATTATGACATTATCGCACTTCTATATGTTTTTACTGTTCTGTGAATTTGTTCGTCTTCAACTTTTTTGAATATTTCTTGTGGCATTTGTTTAAGCCAGTGTGATTGTAATCGGTATGAAACAGGCCTTATTCATTGAATATTGCTATGAAATCATATCAATTTTTTATATTATGACCTTCCTTTTATTCTTAATTTTATTTTTAATTTTATTTAATTATTGTTTGTATGAATTTTTAATCTAATTTAATTTTTAATCTGTATTATGTTTATGTATTAAATTTAAATCTGAATTTTAAATATTTACCATAACATAATCGCCGCTCGGTTTATAAAATTCTAATGTTAAACATTTCACGGTCCCGCAGGACAGGCATTGCCTAGTGCGGGAACCAATGATTTTATTTCCTGTATTTTAACGTTTTTCTTTAAGAAACTGTATTAAGCACTATGTAATAATGTATGTATTATGAATTTATGACTGATGTACGATGTACGTGTCTTAAAGAATAAATAATTTTTTACTTTTTTACTTTTTTTTTTTTTTTTTTTAATTAAAGACAAGATTCTGTTCAGTATACTTACCTATTAATTTAAAATAGATAATGATTTTGCGTGTATGGATATTATGTCATTGTATTGAAAGAATAATTATAGCCAGTTCACCTTATAGACAGAGTCACCGCCCATGGAATATATTGAAATGCATGAATTAAATAATAAGTGGAGTAGGTATATTTCTTAAAAAGATACAATCACGTTATCTTAACAATATACACTAATTACAAACAATATATGCAGCATATAATCATAGCCCTTTAAAGTGAAACAAATAAGAATGTGAATTAAGACTTATTGTGATGCGTTTGCACGGGCAAGTCAGCAATGCCTCGCGGGGTCGTGCCGCGCCTTGAAAATCCGAGCGCCGCCTTTAAAATGCATAGCCCTGCTTCAATTGTCCTTTTTCTATCGGAGTCATTTCCTATCGCCGGATTTATTTCCACGAGGTCTAGTGCTCTCAAACGGCCCGTCGAATGAATAATTTCCATGAGTTTTATTCCTTCACGTAGAGTTAATCCTCCTCTCACTGCAAAATACAGATAGTATTTTAGAATTTAGATATTAGCGTCATGATTTTTAAAATAAGTGACGCAATAAAGAATATAAGCCTGTAAATTTATTTCATACTTTCAACTGTGCGGTATTTAGGTATTTACCTTTGATAAAATCTTTATTTGTTCCCTCATGGAGTTTATGCAATGGGAATTAGCAGGAAGAGAATTAATTTTTCTATTAAAATCAAATAAATAAAGTAAGAAATAAGTAAAAAAAAGTTACCTGGTGTTCCAGTACTCGGTGCTTCCAACGCGTCCAAGGAATCGATATCAAAGCTCACGTGAATAGGCTTTTCTTTTTCAGGGTCCAATACGTGTAGAATATGGTTTATTGATGTTTCAATACCATGACTGAAAATCGTTAAATAATTATTTTATAAGTTATTCCGACAGGTAAAAAAAGTAAAATCAGGAAACAGTAGCGTGTCTAGTAAATTACTTACTCTTCGATATCTTCCATAGCAAATGTAGGCACTTTGTATTTCTCTATAGCCAACCTTTCATAGTGGTCTACAGATCTAAGTCCGATGTAGCCAAGGTTCTTTATGGAAAATCTGGAACATAAATCGTTGTTTTTTATAATTGTTATTAAATTGTTCGCTATGTAGTAGATGGTTGTAAAGTATGATTTTCTCTTAGTACAAAGTTTCTCACCCATAATCATTTTTCGTGACATTGAATCTTAGGTATGTAATATGTATTATGTATGCCTGAAGTGCTGAACAGATTTGGATGAATTTTCATCAAAGACAGAAGGAATTTTAGATACCATACAAATACAAGGATGATTACGAATACCAAACTTAAAACTTTTGAGAGGTTTCATTTGTCATGAAAAAGAAAATGAGAAAATACAAAAAGGGAATTTCACGCACTTTAGTGTCGCGCGTTAAAGTTGCTCATTAAGAAAAGGTGAAACTTGAATTTGAAGAATTAGTTTTACCTATTACTTAAAATATATTGGTTATAATTATCTGATAGATGCATGCCTAATATACCTACCAATAGCCATATAGCATATTTAGGTTACAACAGACTGTCTGAAATATACTTAAACAAAATATGCATTAAATCCAAATTCATTGTGTAAAGGAAAATATTTATATTACTTGGGAACTTGCCAGTCCATAGTAGGGAGATAAGGCCAGTAATCCGATAGCTCTTTCACGAGGAGTGCGACGGGCATGCCGTGCACCGAGCCCGACTCGGAAGTTTTGTTTGTGTTGATGTCCGCGTGGGCGTCCACCCAGATGAGGATCATGTCTTCGTTCACATTGTAATGCCCGTCTACTGTGCCTGATGTAATGGAAATCATTTTTAGTTATTGTTTTGAAATTGAGAAAAATATGATTATAAATGTAACTAGAAGGTTTTTTACGTTTTAATTAATACAAAAATACCTAAATAACTGCGAAAATTGAAATCTAGTAAAAGGTTTCTTCCAAAATAGGTACCTAATTCATTTGTATTGATCATTGAGTTTTCTATTTTGATTACTTTTAGCTAGGTAACAATCAATTTTCAACATCACCAGCAAAGTAGGGTTACAAGAGGTTACAAAGGTATTAAAGTAGGTAAGTACATAATGAATTGAGCACTCAGATAACTCCAACAAAGGGTTACAAATAGGTACAAAAATAGTAACCTGTTCGGGGTTCAAAGCTTCCATTAATTTGAGTGACTTTTGGCTAGACCTGTATCTGACAGAATTTAATAAATTGGTGTTTTCCACTTATGAATTAAGAGTCCTTACTTGCATTGCATCTCTTGTGGTATATTCTATAATAGAGTTAATTATGTTACATTTTTATAATATAATAAGATTTATAAAGCTGTAGTGTAACGATGTAATATTATAATATGAATGGTTCATATGATGTGGATGAGTCAGCTGTTACGAAATGCGAGTCAGCTACTTCGGTAATGGAATGTCAGCTTGAATAGCAGGTTGACATGTCTTGCTGGCTACGTCATTACATCGTTTACTTATCGATGTGTCACATGCCTTTTAACTTTTAAGTATAATTAAAGAGCAACTCATGAGAAATAGACATAAAACAAAGACGAAGCTAGGCTTTTAGTTGCGATTAATTGAATGATAATAGTTAGGTTCTTTATAAGTAAATACAAAGCAAAGTTTTCAGAATTTTCTTTTTTAATTTTCAATGTACTTACGAATATAAGAAATTACTTTACCTACATTATGAAAATAAATCATGCTTTTATTGGTTTTCCAAACTTATTATGTGTTTGAAAAAGTAAATAATTAATCATCCAAGTATTTTTCTCTTAATTAATAAATCGTACAAAGAAACCAAAGCTTCTCCTTAGAATAAAGCTTAGCCGTAAGCTGAAGATTTCTTATATTGATATATGTATTTAGAAAAGAAATATATTAACGTCTCTATTATGAGAATTAATATTATATTCTTCGCCTGATGAGAGATTTTGATATAATAAGAAAATAGTATCTATTGAAATGAAATCGTCTAGAGCTAGAGACTCGTTTGCTATATTATATCATCATAATGATTTGTAGGTGGGTGTTTGTGAAGTACGATTGCTATACTTTTATAATAAGAGTAGCATATCAGCATATGTTTCTGCTTAAATTGTTTTAAATTATTTTAACCCTTCCTAAACTCGTGATACGATAGTTCATGGATCTATTGATATGTACCTAATGATATTATGAAATCTCAATGCTTTAAAAATATTCAAAAGAGTGTTTAACTAAACATACGATCATTTTAATATTTACCCTACCTACTCCAATTGAATGGTCTCCTCCTATAGTAACAGCAAGTCTTCCATCCCGTAGCACTTGAGACACCTTCTTCGAAACATTATGATTGCAGGCAGACACAAGAGGTAGAAACACCATGTTATCTACGTTAACATCTTCATGACTTGCCGGTATATCAATGTCTCCGTAGTCTTTAATGTCAAGGCCATCTAATGAAAAGGTTTTGGTAAAACAAAATCTATAAGGCATTGAAAGCAACAATGAAACAATAGGAATAAAAATAATGTATACTTAAACATAAGTAATATGTATGTATGTTATTCTCATGGGCATTTCGAAAGCTTTTAATTTTATGGTTAACAGGATCATTAAAAGTTCTTTGCTAATAAGTAATTGTACAATGGTCGTTGAATAGTTTAAGTTTTGTTAAAATAACTTGTTACAAAATGAAAGCTAAACAATGCTATTTCTGTTTAAAAAAATAATAAAGATTTTATAAAAAAAAGACGTGTGGCACTCGGGGACTACCGCGGTTAAAGCTATTGCATAGCATGCCTTCAAGCCACACCTCCGTGTCAATCAGAGTGGGGAGCGTGAGGTTTTTTCGTTACGGAATTTCTCGATTCGGTCCCCGCGCTCAAGGCCCGCGATAGAAGCTATGCAATAGCTTAATAAGAGGATATTATTTATCAATCATTATACTACTCATATAGAGTAGGTATTTTTTTAATACATAAAAGTAGCAATTAAATGAAAAACCAATATGTAAATCGTAAAGTATTTTTCCTTACCGATTTCTTTTAATTCACTAATCAACCCTGACGACCGCATAGCCGCTGGAGCCACACTCACTCCATACTTTTTCTGTCCTTTCTCAAATGGCACTCCAATTATACCAACTTGCTTTAAAGGTTCCCACTTTTTAATTTGAGACATTTTTCTCACGAAATCCTTAAGGACATTCATATTTACGAGTTTTAATATTTAGAAGAGACTTATACAATGGGAGCGAAATACAAACTTATCAAAAGCAAATGTTATTGTGCATGTTATCTCCGAGCATGTCAAAGATCATTTTTTATTAAGCTTGAAGAATGTGCTACGTTTTACAAGTGTATTTTAAAACAAAAAAATATTCATAATTTCTTACCTTGTTTAGAAATTATTATTGGAACAGTTCCCCTAACAATGCAAAAAATCAACTAACTGTTGTGAATGATGTTATTTGCTTTTAGGTATTAATTTTTTTTCAATGGCTATTGAAATTCACACTCCGATAATTTTAAAACTCACTTCAGAACTCGCATTTATTATCGTAAAGCATTGCTCATTTTCATTTGTATATTGGTGAAAAATGTATCATTTAACACGTTTCTGATTTTATGAGTTTTTCACGACATTTTTTATCTTGCTTGATGTAGGCGTAATCAACTTTTACGTTATTAATTTAATATTACACTTCAAACAAGAATGGCATAGAAGAAAAAAGTAATAAAATATATTAAATTATGTATTTAATAACACAATATAAAATAAAATATATAAATTGACTGTTTGTTAATGCTTGTCGCTTTACTACGAGGTACTTTGTCACGATGTTGGCCTATTTCCAATTGTGTTTTTGTGATCCACGTCATATACGGTGTTATAACTGTAAATATATTATAATCAACGTCTCCTTTCAAACTCAGGGACCCTACAGGACACGCTGTAATTCCAACAACTTCGTGTCCATAGAAAATGGGCGCACCCTCACCGAATGGCAATTCGTATGTTATTTCACTTGAGTATTCTGTACCACAAATGCAGTAATACCACTTGGGATTCGAACAAGCTACTTGCTTATATTCCTGAATTTGCAGGATGGCCAAGTCAGAATTTTTCAATTGCCCGTACCCAGTTACTGATAGTATCTTATTTTTCAATTCGGACTCAAAGTAGTTTCCCAAAATGGCACTTTCAGTAAATTGTAAAAGTATTGCTCTGACAGTAAATGCAATTGCAAGGTTACTGTGCATCCGTGTAATGTTTTGATTTAATTCATTTACCTCGTACATATAATCTTCGTGAGCTCTTGTGAATGCAATTTCGAAAATATTATTCCCGTTTGTCATTTTCCCGAGTACTGCACTGTTAACTGCGACAAACGTTGGTTCGGGGAAGACACAACGACCTGATGTTAATATTGCACGTTCGCTTATAATTATTCCTGTACACGTGTAATTTTTTGTATTACTCAATAAAGCCACAATGTAAGGATGTTCTTCAGCTAATATTTCTATTATTCTCCAGTCTCTAAAATTTGTGTAGGTCATTCCCATGGATTTACGGGATAAATATATAAGGAATAGTATATATGTTATAGAACTACATACTAAATTCATAGCAACGCGCTTACATTGGAAATTTGTTACCAAATATTTGATTTGAAATAATCATATCAATGTCAATATTGACTCATCTCTTTTACAGCCACATTTATAGCGCATAACACTCAATGTATCAAATATAGACTAAATAAAATGAACAATATTGTAAATATTAATTTTACTTAACGAAATTAAAAGCTAAATATAGGTACATGTTTATATTTGAACCAATGTATGTAGATTGACAAAACAAAGATATTTTATGTTTAATAAGTGATAGTTGCAAGGCTGTATGATGAAGGCGCTGTGCTCTATCAGTCCGATCGTGACCAACAGGCCTTTAGACCTTGTTGTTGACCCAAACAAGAGCACTGAAAAGCGGTAATTTAACATTTGCATGAAAAGCTATAATAACAAGGAGTTTTTAACCTTAAAACGGAAGAGCGATTTTATCATCAAAAGGGTTTCAGTTTTTTCAAATGCACAAGAAGTCTTGTAAAATTTCATAGTTTCGCATAAAATTTAATTGGTTTGACTGGATGATCATTTAGATATATTAGTGAACTTTATAAATCATGGCCGCATAAGTTTTAAAAGATAAATTATAATGAACACAAGATCTGTACATATATTTATTTTTAATAACACACTTAATTAAAAACTAACACTTAATTTTGTTTTCTCACAGTACTTATGTATTGCGAGAACACAAAATTAAGTGTTAAACAAAACTGAAACACCTCTTTAAATGAAAAAGTAGGGATGTAACGATACATGATTTTGCCGATACGATACCGATACCGATATTTGTAATAAAATATCGGCGATACCGATACCGATACCGATATCGATGGCTTGGTAGAAAAATAAATAGTGAATTATGCATAAAAGTTACCAACATTTAACAGAGACTCAACTGTAAATCGTATTCTTTTAAATAACAATGCCGAATCAAAAAAAAAGAAAACCATTTATTTTAGTATTATTATTTTACAAAGTCAGTTAAACTTTAAGTTATACACATACAATCACGCCATTCCGGGGCGGATGCCTCACCAACTCAGCCACTCGTGACCCGCCCGAGTGATCGAATTTATTCTATTCTTTCAGTTTTATGTGTCTGAAGGGACACACCGCGCGCCATCTATTGAGATGATTAACAACCATTTCAACCAATATGAAGCACTTTTCAGTGAATACAATATTGTAACGATGGAACACGACCTTTTTTGTTGAATTTATATTTTTGGTTTTATGGCATTCAAATGCTTTATAAATATAAATTTATAAAGAATAGAAAAAATTCGATCACGAGGCGGGACTCGAACCCGCATCCTTCGCGCCATTCCGGGGCGGATGCCTCACCAACTCAGCCACTCGTGACCCGCCCGAGTGATCGAATTTATTCTATTCTTTCAGTTTTATGTGTCTGAAGGGACACACCGCGCGCCATCTATTGAGATGATTAACAACCATTTCAACCAATATGAAGCACTTTTCAGTGAATACAATATTGTAACGATGGAACACGACCTTTTTTGTTGAATTTATATTTTTGGTTTTATGGCATTCAAATGCTTTATAAATATAAATTTATAAAGAATAGAAAAAATTCGATCACGAGGCGGGACTCGAACCCGCATCCTTCGCGCCATTCCGGGGCGGATGCCTCACCAACTCAGCCACTCGTGACCCGCCCGAGTGATCGAATTTATTCTATTCTTTCAGTTTTATGTGTCTGAAGGGACACACCGCGCGCCATCTATTGAGATGATTAACAACCATTTCAACCAATATGAAGCACTTTTCAGTGAATACAATATTGTAACGATGGAACACGACCTTTTTTGTTGAATTTATATTTTTGGTTTTATGGCATTCAAATGCTTTATAAATATAAATTTATAAAGAATAGAAAAAAAATGAAATGGTTGTTAATCATCTCAATAGATGGCGCGCGGTGTGTCCCTTCAGACACATAAAACTGAAAGAATAGAATAAATTCGATCACTCGGGCGGGTCACGAGTGGCTGAGTTGGTGAGGCATCCGCCCCGGAATGGCGCGAAGGATGCGGGTTCGAGTCCCGCCTCGTGATCGAATTTTTTCTATTCTTTATAAATTTATATTTATAAAGCATTTGAATGCCATAAAACCAAAAATATAAATTCAACAAAAAAGGTCGTGTTCCATCGTTACAATATTGTATTCACTGAAAAGTGCTTCATATTGGTTGAAATGGTTGTTAATCATCTCAATAGATGGCGCGCGGTGTGTCCCTTCAGACACATAAAACTGAAAGAATAGAATAAATTCGATCACTCGGGCGGGTCACGAGTGGCTGAGTTGGTGAGGCATCCGCCCCGGAATGGCGCGAAGGATGCGGGTTCGAGTCCCGCCTCGTGATCGAATTTTTTCTATTCTTTATAAATTTATATTTATAAAGCATTTGAATGCCATAAAACCAAAAATATAAATTCAACAAAAAAGGTCGTGTTCCATCGTTACAATATTGTATTCACTGAAAAGTGCTTCATATTGGTTGAAATGGTTGTTAATCATCTCAATAGATGGCGCGCGGTGTGTCCCTTCAGACACATAAAACTGAAAGAATAGAATAAATTCGATCACTCGGGCGGGTCACGAGTGGCTGAGTTGGTGAGGCATCCGCCCCGGAATGGCGCGAAGGATGCGGGTTCGAGTCCCGCCTCGTGATCGAATTTTTTCTATTCTTTATAAATTTATATTTATAAAGCATTTGAATGCCATAAAACCAAAAATATAAATTCACATACAATCAGTACCTAATAAAAGTTTACTATTGGTAGAGTTTTTTCAGAAAACAATGTGCGCACGCGCGGGCGGCCTCCCGCATCGTTCATTGGGCGCGGTTTTTTGAATTGTTTGATATCGGTATCGGTTGTTTTATAATCGGCGATACCGATATATCGGCTTGCCGATTATATCGGCCGATATATCGGTATCGGTATCGGTATCGTTACATCCCTATGAAAAAGCTAATTAAAACAAATTCAATCCTTCCAAATCGGTATAATATGACATGTTTAAAGATTTGTGGTTGTACAAAATGGTCGTCACGAAGAGCTTTCATTTGAATGGGTCGTCAGATAATAAGTTACGAGGGTAGGCCGGCAACCGGATGATAAAATTGCAACCTTATTCAGGGCTAACGCTATCGATTCCACGCTGATCTCCTATTCATACAATGATCCGATACTTCCGTACGTCACGTAAATAATTTCTATTGTGCTTTTATTATTAAGTTAATCTCTTGCGTGCATCTTTGGAATATAATAGTGAAGGTATTCGAAAAGATACGTTGTGATATAGGTCAGTAGTATGGTGTAAATTTTTTAACGAGATCTGCAGATACATACCTTTGCTAATAAGGAAATATTTTTTAATTTAATGAAATTGTATCGTATCCGAATTAATCGTTTAAAATTTTGTAAAGAGAGAAACTTAAATTGCACGATGTACATACATATAATATCTGTATTTGTATGGGAAGCCAGAAGAAGTTATCTATAGTTTAAAGTAAAAAGTTAAATGAGCACATATGCGATGCGGAATACACAAGTATACATTGAGGAGAAGTTAGCGACTGTGTGTAACTTTCCTTTTAGTACCAATTGTGGTACCAATGAAAAGTGTAGTTTGTACCGTGGCCACTTATTGTATCACAGTTTGTGTTGTAGTGTACTCGCCGTGCTTTGTTCAGCTGTTAGAGAACGTTTTGTATGGTTGAAATTTGAATTTTCTTTAAAACTACTTGACCCACTTTCGTGGTTTAGGTTGGCCGAGATTTGGGCCTAATTTTGGATTGTACGAATCCAACAGTAAAAAAATCTTTTGATTATTTCTTGTTTGGCTGGATTTCAATTTAATTCTTTAATTCAGATTTAAAACTAATGTATACTTTAGTTAGGTTTACATTTGATACTGCAAAAATGATCATAGAATGAATGGAAATATTATAATATTAACGTTTCTAGTCAGTGTGTTTTTGCTAATTTAAAAAATGGGTTCCATAAGACTGTAAAATCCTAGTCATTAATTTTCGCTTTGTGTTCTTAAACTTCGCAGGTAGTAAGAGAAGCCCCTAGAGTGATATTAAGGACTATTTCGAGTGCGGTGCGGTTTTAAAGATACAACTTTACTCCTACTTTAATGTTTTCTTGTAATTAAAATTAACGTCTAGCATCTTTTAGTAGAGTACTTAAAATCAAGGGCGTCGCCAGCCGATGGCGCAGGGGGGGGCAAGTTGACTTTACCTACTACAATTATTTTATTTCTCATTCTCTATGAATGAGAAAAGTAGGTATGAATTGTAGGTAAAGTCGACAGCCCATGAAGCTTTCCACTTGTACTACGAGCCTTACATCTACAGCGATTGTAATAACAACAGTAGTCAGTATCTTAGTACTAGGTATATACATACAGGGTGTCCCAAGAAGTATGGATATACTGAAGCCAGGAGGTAGAGGACCTAGAGGGCTATCCGAATCACCCCCATGTATGTTATGCGATTTTTCGTAGTTTCGGAGTTATGACTTTCAATTTTTCACCTATCGCCGAGTACGATAAGATTTTTACTCATGGTGACGTCAATTATTGCGGTAGATGCTTGATTTTTTTTGGGTGCTAAGCTGAAAGATAGGCCAATTCAGTATAGTAACATTTACTATCGTTAGATCTTTGAATGGAATAAAAAAAAGAATTAAATGCCAAGAAAGATAAAATTACCCAGTATGTTCACGAGCCCGTAAAAAAATAAAATCACATAAAATAAGTTTTCCGTTTGGTTTTAAAAACTTGCTCTATCCTGTATATATATTCTGTGACAGTACAGAGTCCAATGCGTAAAGCTACACGAGCACGAGCTCTTGACTATGCAATAAAAAACTTGTAATTATAAGTTATAATAACATTTATTAGAAAAATAGAATAAAAAGGAGTTTGAATTTGAATAAATGTACAGCGTACACATTAGCGTACAGCGTATTTTTTTTTAATTACCAGATTTTAATATTATAGGGGTCGTTGTTTGTATTAGGTTAATTAAAACATAATTTTCGGGGATTCATTGTAAACTTCTCGACCACTTTATTATTAAAATTTGTAAGTTTCCATGTATAAGTTTTCGGTGCACACTCATCATGGCCAAACCATTGAGGCGATTTTCACTCATAGTGCTTCTTAGTCAGGTTTTTAGTCTCCTGAGGCTGCTAAACGATCGCTCTACCGTACACGTCGTGCATGGAAGAGCGATCAAAATTTTCAACTAGAATCTCTAGGGGGGGGGCAGCTGCCCCTCCCTGCCCCCCCTTGCTTAAAATATGTTGCGAAAACTTCGTATGGAAGAGAATAATGTACAATAGCACAATTTTAATATATTATCATATTATAATGTAATGTTAGATATAAAAAATCTCACAGAATAGCCTATGATCTAGTCATGTATACCGTATTTGATTACGTGTAGCTAATAATAAGCACAAAATACCCTCTTACATTTCGCAGAAAATCTTTTGTATATTCACAAAAGTTTAATTAGGTCTTGCGAAATTAAAATTAAATTCCACATTTTAATATTCGTATTCACACTTTTGATATTAATAATGAATCATACGACATATTTCAACGAGGGCTGTTGTGAAGCTTTTCAGTGGAGGTTCTACAAACGCTGTAGGCAATGAGTGAGTGGCGAGGGCTCTCACCGCACTTACAAGAAGTTATACAGTTGTTTAACATCGTAATTAAGCGATACCAAATGCCATATGAATGTTGATTTCAAGATTGTTTGTAGGGAATTTTACTTATTATCTTACGTAATGCTTATAATGGAAATAATAATGCTTTAACTTTTTAAGTCTAGCTTTCCGTTCTTGGCCTGCGTGTAGTTACCAGTATCGTGCGACGAAAAATAACACCTTCTTCACATTCACGCTGAACCAATGTTCCATTGACTTTTTTAAAAATTCATATTAGCGATTTACGCATGAAACGAAACAGATAAAAATATTTTAGGAATAAGTTGAGCTTAACGTTAAAAGAAAAATCCCATTAATAATTTTGTGTCGTTTTGCAATTTCAGAATTATAACTAATAATGTAATAATATTTATACACGATATTATATTCACAAGATACTTTGTACACAAATTCATTTCATACTTTCTATGTAAATCGCGCAGTTTCCTATTTTCCTATAAATCTTAGTGTAGTCTGAATAGCTTCGGAGGATGTCTATCGTTGAGAGCGGATTTATAGCACATCATTTGAAATTTATTTTATGGCTTTATTGCTTCAAAGTAACGTCAGTTTGAATCAAATGCAAGTTTTAAATTTAATTATTTTGAAATCTACGCTTGGAAAATATGTCGTGGTCTAGCAGGGCACAGAAGGGCTAAACACTAATTTGCATGGAAACAAAAATTGTAACCAGATTTGAAATGAAAATAACCAGATTGCCCATGGTCGAGCATAGGATACTCTTTTACGAATATCAATCCCCCGAGAGTTGAAATAGGGGTTATAAGTTTTTGGCCGTGGTTTCGGAAGCGGGTAAAATGGTATCGCACTGCTGGTATACATATACATGTTTTATGTACACACACACTATACATGTTTTATGTACATAATACATATTATTTACATAAAACATGTATAGTGTATACTGCTGCTTATTATTACTGAAACAATAACACATACCTATAGTCAAACATATTTTTAAATTAGTGAGATCAGTTAATTTAGAACTCAGAACTCAGAATTTAGAACTTATTTTATTGAAAATTACGTAACAAACTTATAGGTAGTAGTACTAAAAGTTTCATTCTCTTTAAACCTTGTTATTGTTATTACATTTTTATATTTCATTGTTATGGTTCGTTGCGTCATTTATTATTAGATATATAAAATATATAATAGAGCTTTTAAAGTTCTCTCTAAATATCTCTTTAAATCTCGTTTGTCACTGCAAGTAATATTGACTCTTTACAATATAACTATAGATTAGTCTCTCATTCATGTATTCCTTTTATTGCGATTTCATTTTATAGTTGTAGAATTTGTAAAGATTGTGTAAATGTTTGATTCAAAGTGATTGAAAGCCCCGGAAGATCGTTAGGACACAAATGTCTGCATAAAAGAAATTCTTAGTTGAGGTATTTTGTGTCATAGCCATTTTATGTTGCTACTATTGATTGATTCGTTAAAATAAATATACAAGCTTTTTGAACTATTTTATGTATATCATATTTACTGATTAATTACCTATAGCATAACTTTTTTCATTATGGAGGCCTGCCGTTACAGAATTCTGAAAGTTACAGAATTCTTGCCATTTAATACAATATCTGTATAATTAAACGTGTTTTCAATTATATGTTGATCACCATACAACACAGGTGAAGCATTTATATTTGAGCATCGCTTGCCACTCAACATCTCTATATAAATTTTATACGAGTAAAGTTATTCAGGTTCGGTCAGTAATTGAATTCCGCTAACAATACAGCGCCGTGCAAATTAAAGGGTGCTCATGGCTCCAGCTTAGAGAATCTGCATCGTAATAAAGATATCGTTGAAACGGACTCCGCTGCAGGTGAGAAAAAGCAGTGAAATTCTGAAGCAAACGAATGAACGTGAATTATGTAAATTCAAGATAGCTAAGTCAAAAACTCTCGTGGCTTATTCGAAAAGATTGCGAATCGGAATATTTGAATAGTTTTTTATTCGTCTTGCTGAATAGAATTGCACGATCTAGATTGTGAAATAGAAATTATTGAATTTTATAAATTGCTTTAATTTGAAGTTTCCTTTTATTTGATCTGCTCTTTAATGATCCTTATGGTCTAAGATCCGAATATAGGTCGACCTTCACCGGCGTGATAATAGAATGAGACCAATTTTATAATAAATGTAGTCTATTAAAAAATCTATTAAAGATGGGTTGACTGAAAAAATCCTGGACAAGAAATTTTAATTAATTTTTAAAAAAATATTTTTTTTAATTAATTGCAGTACTTATCAAGATAATAAAAAAAATTATAATAGACTTGAAGTATGAAACCTACAGAATGTGCAGTCATAGGGTTTTCTAATATTTACCTGGACAAACTGCTAGGTTGGCAGGTATAAACAAGCATATCCGTACCAGTTACTTTCACTTGATGGGATGATAGAAAAAAATATATACATATCAGCATGAGCGCTGTTTTATAACAAAATTGTTTATTGTCTCAACACTGCATAATTAAAAAAATAAAAAGATTTTTTTAATAATTAACTAAAAATATCCTGTCCAGGATTTTTTCAGTAAACCCATCTTTAATAGATTTTTTAATAGACTACAATTTATTATAAAATTGGTCTCATTCTATTATCACGCCGGTACAGGTCGACCTATATTCGGATCTTAGACCATTATTCTTTGTTCATATTTCTCAATTAAATGTAGAGCTTTGAATGCAAAGTTAATAAAATTGTTTACAATGTTTTGTTGGATTTCAATGCTTATGACATAAAAACAATATTTTACGGTACACAGTAAAGATGGAGGCAATAAAGATAAAAACAAGATAAAGCGTAACGGGTATGAAGGCGTACAGCAATAGTTACGATTATAAATCAAACATTGTATTATATTTTATTAGCCATATACATAAAAGATAGGCTTTTCCAGTAATCGTTTTGTCAAACGCCGAAAAGTATTAGATCCTTACGCGAAACGATAAGCTCAGAAAGCTTTCACATTTATCCTCGCTCCTAGCAGCTTATGTCAATTAGTCTACGGCCAGAGGACTCTAGTAAGCCCTGAAAATTACTTTTAATTATTACACGGACAGTTTTTACAAAGAATATTTTACAGATTCAACGCCGATTTCTTCTTAAATTTTAAAATTACAAAAAGTTTACTACAAAAAAGTGAAAAATCTAAATTCCTTTTCCCATAAGCTTTAATGGTAAATTTAATTTGGATTCAATCACATTAAAGTATTGCAATGTTTTTTTAAAGGTCGGAATAAATTAAGTCCAGTTCATTAGGCTAATAAGCATTGCTAATGAACGAATATGAAATAACTAGATAGGTATCTAGATAGGTATAAGTGTAGATAAAACATAAAAACATTTATTTGTTTGAATTGTGGTAGTACAGAGTTCACATTTTTTATAATATAGAAACGAAAATCTTTACCTTTGTAGTTTTTTGTCTATCTACGAGTATATTTCCACATTCCATATTCGCTAAGAAATAACAAATTTTATGGTACATTTACATCTATGACCAAGAGGACCACTTCAATGCACAAATAGTTTTCGCTCTCAAACGTGAGTATCAAACAATATCGTTACAGTAAACTCACACTAAGCAGTAAGTACACTCACGGCATAAGAATATTTACACTCTCATCTGCAACTGTGTTAGCGACTTTAAAGGAAATTGTGGTTTCTGGTGGATTACGGAACACCACATGGGCTTGGAAGTTAGCTTTATCTCGTGATTATGGGATACAGAAAAGTTCCTGGAAACGTGGTTTATTTAATTAGTATTCCTTTACAATATTTACATACGTTTACATAATATGTATATTTAATAATGAAAATCTACATAAAGTTTACTTTTGATGGTTCATTTTTAATTGGTTATTAGAGCATACTGTTCGAGGTACAAAAAATTAAAGCGTAGACGAACTAGTTGAAACAATGTGTGCTCTATGCTGTTTGGACTAGTTTTGAAACTATGGTTACTGATTTTTGTGCCAATTAAACTTTTTTTTATACATATTTTGATAAAGAAGTTTTAAGTTTTTACTTTGAAAATAATAAAGAAGTTTTTACTATTTAGCTTTATCCCATTTTATAAATTCACCGTGTTCGCATTCGTTCAATGATTAATAGTAGGGGAGCCCAAGAGGGGATTTTGGGATTTACTCGAGCGCGTCAGATTACTATAAGGGACGGTACCTTAGCTATTCATTAGTACCTCTAGTCAATATGAGGAGTTATGGTTGGTGGGTGCGCTCAGGGGCCCCGCTGGAAAATTTGAATAATCCATAATTCCCTAAGGTTGAGCTCGAATCGTCAGATTAGCGAAATGGGGACTTCTTATATTGTAATTAACCCCCCCCATATATTAATCTGACGCGCTCGAATAATATTACTTTAATTTTTTACCCTTTCTTCATAGCGATTAAATCGCCACTTAAATCGTCAGATTAACGTATACTTTTTTTCAGTGACGTCCTGGAGCATGCAAAATATCAATATCTAACGCGCTTGAGTATTTCCAAGCTAATTATTTTCTTTTTTAATTTAAAAAAAATCAAAAAACCCTTCCCCACCGCTAAAAGTGAAAACATTATAGGACCTTTTTTTCTCGCTATGGTCTAATCTACCAATTCTAATAGGTTCCCGTGACGCTCGAGTAAATCCACATTTAGCATCCTGGGCTCCCCTACTATAACATCATCAATATTCAACACACCCACAGGCAGAACAACACAAAGGTTCGTATTCGGTTTAACATGCTAACCCGAATTTGGTTCTCATCATCTCTAATCCTCCTATAAGCGTTCCTTTCCAAATGTAGTACATAAACAAACTAGGGATCCGGCGGGATAAACGAGCGATACTTACTTTCAGATACGGACGTGACCTAATCCCGCAAAGCTGGTTGAACGCTAGCACGGAATAATCCGAGAGTCAGGTGAGGCCTTCGGCTTGACGATTTAAGCCAGAAACTTCGTTGAATATGCCGATGAGGTTCATTACTAAGATTGCTTTCTTTGAAAAAGATTTCGCGGAAGTGAATAAAATAGGTACCTACGTTTTCAAATTGATTAAGATGAGATTAAGTTTTTTGCAATATATTCTAGGGATCTGAGCATTAGTTAATTAAAATGAATTATTAATTTTATATTTGAAAAAATGAAATTTAGATTGCATGCGTCTTACATATTCAATTCGAGGCTAAAGTAAACTCTGATACATATATTGAAAATAAAAATGCTTTACAAACATTGAGTTACCATGTACTTTTACAAAAGACTTATTGTTTACAATTCAATGAATAATTACAAGTATTTTAAAGTAATACCTACCAGTAATATCATTGTACAAAAAATACGTGCATTTTTTGGTAAAAAGTTGTACGTAAACTATTACTCAAAGTTCGTTTCAATAACACCTTACGTAAGCTAAAAACTTTCCGGAGCACAATTTTCATACGTGCATGTAGTTTAATGTTCGTGGAGCAAGTTTAGAAGATTATAAAGTTATTTTAATGGTATAGGAAGCAGGTGTAACAAGCGCACACTTACCGAACTTATCCGCAGATAAATGTTGAGCCACAAAATTATAGTGGTTAACCTTATTATTATGATTGTGAAAAACTTTGTAATATTATGCAAGAGCTTTTTTTATGAGGTGACGATCTGCGTGGTTTGGAAATTTTCGGCGCCTTTGTACAATGGTTGAGTGAAAATAATCCTCAAATTAATAACAAACATTACATAATTTTAAACATATTCTATGTGCTATATAAAGATATTTTATTTGATATTAAATTATAGATATAATATTCATTACTACGGTAGAGTTTAATTAAATTATATTAGATTTATGTTTTCGTGTTCCCATTTATAATTAATATAATTTAGTTTAAGTTATAATTTAATTTTAGGCATATGAAACAATTCCGTCACCTTCAATTTCCACCAAATTAAATCAGAAAATTAATTAATTTCTCATTCCATTATTGCAATACCTTTTGATGTTTATTGAGTCACATCAAAGGAATTTCGAATTTCTAATTACTTAAAATGTTATAACTATAAGTACCTACATATATTGAATAGGTATGTATTGATTTATTTAGATAGGTACTCATTGTTTATATACATATTATAGTACAGACCAAAAAAGCTCTACACTACATATTCTTCATAAAATAACATAGATCAAAAGAAGTCTATTTAATCCCCATTATTTTACGAATAAATCGTTTGAAAGAAAAATAAGTTTTCTCATTAAACTCTTTGTAATAACAACCTTTAGCAAAACCTTGTAAACGTTTTTAGTTTCAAATAAATCACTGTAATAACCGAAAGTTTCAATCCATGATAACACAGCTTATTCCTTTTAACATTTATTATAGTTCCTTGATGAATAATTTATAGCTAAGTTTATAGCCAATTCTCTTATAAAAGAGGATTCTTGCGCAAATCGCATTATTTGATAAAGCTATTTCTCTATAATGGCTGGAAGTAATTTAAATAATAACGCTGCTATAAGTGAAATAAATAAAACGTTGAAATTATGCGATTTCTGTACAAAAAATATTGGCCTATCTTTTTTAAATGGGTCTAATAAAAATTTAATTGGTAAGGTGTGGAGGAACGCTTGGTTTTCATTTTCAGCAATGGTTTTGTTTTTGATGGTTGCTGGAGAAATAAATTATGTACTTGAAAAATTAATAAAATCATCTTCTGTAGTAGAGTTTGTATCGGGAGTACATATAGCAGGCTACGACACCATGAGTAAGTATGGACTTAGAGCTCTATGAAATGTAAAAAATAAAATATAGATTATCTACATCAAACAGATGAAACCCAGGACATTCGCGTTTTATAAATGTAGGCACGTTTGTGAACAATCCTATTCTTCTTTTTAACCGACTTCAAAAAAAAAACGAGGAGGTTATCAATTCGGCCGGTATAATTTTTTTTTGTATGTATGTACACCGATTACTCCTAGGTTTCTTAACCGATTTACGTGATTCTTTTTTTGTTCGATGCGGGATGGTGTCGAATTAGTCCCATAAAAATTTTATTCGGATAGGCCCAGTAGTTTTTATTTTATGAGCATTTTTGTCTGTACTCGATGACTTTTAAATAAGTTTGAAGTCGGTGCCAAACACTAAGCACTTAGTATTAAGCCCGTGCACCGACATCAAACCTTTTTAGTAAATAGCACATCTAAATA
Organism: Colias behrii; assembly: GCA_029959065.1. Classification (NCBI taxonomy): domain Eukaryota; kingdom Metazoa; phylum Arthropoda; class Insecta; order Lepidoptera; family Pieridae; genus Colias; species Colias behrii. The sequence continues at coordinate 5,561,001 of JARWMC010000002.1, forward strand.
ATATGTAGTAATCAATAATATCAAATCTTTTTTATTTTTTACTTTTCTGTTTTTGAAGTCGGTTGTTTTTAAGGCTGCAGTCTAGCAAAATTGCGTTTTCAACAAGTTATTTGACAATTTTTTCCCGGCTATTGAAATGATAAACTGATTTTTTTTTCTTGTTTATAAATTAGTGTTATATACGCAATGCGCGTGAATTTTTTCACATTTATAAAGTTACTTTATGTTACCTTAATCAGGCCTTCAAGATAAGTCTCTTTCCCCCAAAGACATTTCGAGCTAAGTTTGTGCACTCACTACGTTGCAACCGATTACAATTTATACAATTTGATCAGCGCATTATTATCTTTATATAGTCGTAATTAAAATCTGCTGAATACAATTGCCGAAAAACTTATGATTTTTCTAATTAGAACGTTATAAATTCATTAAATTTCCCATTTTTTGCCTTACAAAAAACTATTGATAAATACTGCTAAAACTTATTTTTTCCATTAATTTATTCGAGTTGGTTGAAGACCAATGAGTATTAATCCTTTAAAAATTTTTTTTTTGAATTTTGATAATTCTTTAAATATTAAAAAAATATTTAAAATAATTAGGAAAAATCCTAGCGAATTTCTTTAGTCGCGCTCCTTGGGCCGGAGCGTTCTGACGTGTGCTCTACGCTCGATTTTCCTTCATACCGAAGTGAAAGTTGCTCTACTTCATTAAATTTAATATTTTTGTTAATTGATTATTTTTATCTTAGTTTTGTGCAAATATTCGTATTTTTAAACATTTGATTTCGATATGGAAAATAAACGAAAATAATATGCGTGTAACTACTAGACAAAAAATTATCTTCGAACATAAAGTTAATGAAACCAAATAGATTACAAAGGTGATTGGCAACAATTTCGTTATTTTACGGGGTGTCAGTAAAGGGATGTATATTTCTTTAAAACTAAAGTAAGCTCATAAATTTTCTTATAATACAATTTTTTTTTGAAGTTCCAAAAATGTTTATTTTTCGTTTGAGAAATACGAAATATAATATAAACTTGTATTGAGAACTTGAACTATATACGGGGAAAATGATTTGTTTACTCCAAAATTCCAAATATGTCGAGGTGTTTTAATTTTTTCTTCTAGTCATTTTAAACGTAGCGGCATGTTGTTTGATTATTAATTTTGTAACACAGGATGTTGGTTTTATATTTTGATCTTACAGATGCGCTGACAAATTTAGTCCACCATTTCTAGTTTAGTCCACCAACTCTAAGTACCAATATTAAAACGAATGGATTATCATCACATCATCAAAACTCAGATGTAATGGAAGATCACAATAACATAGAAAATTCAATGGGTGTTGAGAACTAAACAAACACAAGTAACAGAGACGCGAAGAATAAAAAAAGGGGACGAAAACGATAATTCGTTGATGCTTTCCCTTTTCGACGTATTGTTAGGGTACATCACCAATCTGCAAAAAACAAAACTGATGATTCCCAATTGCTGATTAAAAATGAAAAACAAATAATCGACAACAGTGGTGAAAATTTGCTGATCACAATGAAACATCCTTCAGTGATAGCAGATTTACTCATTTAAAATGTATCGGTGAACAGCGTAAAGGAGAGGAGGACAGGAAAACATTATGAATGTGGATGGTGGATTGTATACAGGGTGTAATCGTTAAGTATGTGCAGGCGATATGGGACTAGTTCAAGTTAAATGTCTAATTCCGGCAAAAGACATGAATGCGGAAGATGCGGTTAAAAATAAAAAATTTAATATTTGAAATACAATGCAAAAAAATAACACTTTTGTCATAGATAAGAATCATGACTATTTTTTCCAAATTCAGGGACAACTAAACGTTGCAGAAGCAGAAGTCTGCTTATTTGCTGTTTGGACTGGAGTGAATCATGATCGTCTAATATTAATTAAGTGAGAAACGTCTTCCCAGTTCAAAATGGAGAAATAAACCATCCACGCGAAGACCGACATCCGCGCGGACGGAGTCGCGGGCGGAAGCTAGTCAGAAATAAATATCTTTTGTTTTCATTTGCGCATTTTTCTATTTTATAATTTTTTACACAAACATTACATTTTTTTTTATTATATACAAAATTTGTTTATCCGTTTTATTAGTGAAACTGAACAACTTTCACTAAGAAACTTAGGTCGAAAAAAATATATAGAGTTATGCATTTTGTATGGAAAGCTTATTTTTTTTTATATTTCGTCCAAATTTCTTTGTAAAAGTTGATCAGTTATATAAACATGAAGTTGAAGATATCAATAGAACGTATTCGCAAATTTTGTGTACTGATAAAAAGAATCACCCGGTGTAATTTTCACGAAAATTGTTTCAAATTGTCATTTTAGGTACTTATTACGAATATTAAATTATGCATACGAATGATTTAATTTTCCAAAAATTAAGTGGAGCAACTTTCCCTTAGTACATTTGTATTATTTACATATAGGATGACAGGATGCATTTGTTTGCACTACTAGACCAAGCCCTTAACGCAGTTATTTTTATTAATTAACTCATATAAGAAATAACACGCGAGGCCGGGCACAAATATTAGTTGGAAATGTATTAAGAATGTACTGCGATTCTACACTGCTACCTAATTGATTAACAAATCGCAGCAAGTCAACGACTATTAGCAAAGTGAAGGTAGTTGGGTCAAACGTCGTATAAACAACGTCCGAGCCCCTAGGCACGATCCGTACGATTGCGCCACGAGTCAAAGGAAAGTGGCAATTTATAGTATTCGACAGCTAAGCATGTTCTGACAGGTGACAGTGACAGCTATATTGACAACTATTCATCCACAAAAATATTAAATCAAAAGTTACGTCTAACACGGCCATACTGACAAACGTACGTCCTCGTACGCCTTTTCTCGTATTACAATACAACGGTAGTTCATCTCGGGATTTCAAAAACACACTATCTCGGCCATACTGACCATACTTTTCTACGCACTCGTTAGTAAAACAGCGACTAGACAATACCTCAACGCTCAAATCCGACTAGCGAGTCAACTCACTACGGACATACAGACGGCGACTTGACGGTATATCTACGCTCGTACGACTAGTGAAATACATCACTACGATACGTCAGCGACTAGACAATACCTCAACGCTCAAATCCGACTAGCGAGACAACTCACTACGGACATACAGACGGCGACTTGACGGTATATCTACGCTCGTACGACTAGTGAAATACATCACTACGATACATCAGCGACTAGACATACCTCAACGCCAGGGTTCGACTAGCGATTTGAATCACTACGAACACTACGATAACACTCGTCGTCAAAAAAATTCGGCACATGCTTCGGGACACCACTCGCCACGCCAGGGCACCATATTATGCTGTGCCGCGGCTTGAGTCTTCTTTCCGTAGTCACCACAACGAGTTTCAACTCGTATCGACCACTAGGCAGGATGTTCACTACTTCGTAGGGCCCTCGCATCCCTGAATCTAATTTACCTGTGAACTGAGAGGTTTTTATTACAAACACTGGACCGCAGCCCAGATAGCACACACAATTTCTTCGATGGACTACATTCCCGTTACAATAATCCACGTAACAAACTTTTACTTTACACAACGCACGAAAAAAAACACAAATGCCAGTTACAAAACTACGTAAACTTAAACACATTTAAAAATAGTGGGCTTGAATTCTATCCCAATTCTGATAATAGAAATTACACGCGAGGCCGGGTTAAATATTAGTTTGAATGTAATTAGAATGTACTGCGATTCTACACTGCTACCTAATTGATTAACAAATCGCAGCAAGTCAACGACTATTAGCAAAGTGAAGGTAGTTGGGTCAAACGTCGTATAAACAACGTCCGAGCCCCTAGGCACGATCCGTACGATTGCGCCACGAGTCAAAGGAAAGTGGCAATTTATAGTATTCGACAGCTAAGCATGTTCTGACAGGTGACAGTGACAGCTATATTGACAACTATTCATCCACAAAAATATTAAATCAAAAGTTACGTCTAACACTCATTTAATTAGCTCATAATGACGTCAGTTGTGAAAGCCTTTTTTGAAGCAGTCTGTTGTTGTGATTAAATTTATACAGATAATGCCACAATAAATTATTATTATAAACAATATTTTTATTTTACCTTTATGAAAGTAAAGTTATTTATAAAATATAGAATGAAATAAATTCTTAATTCCCTCGCTTTTAAAGTGAAATTGCAAAAGGGATTCCCTTGTTTGAAATAAACTTTTTCTGACTGCCTCTTGCCGTCCAACTTTTATTTAAATTGCAATTTTATTGCTTTTCAGGTTTTGGCAAATTATTGACGATCTGGTACAAAAAGGAAGCTTTCGAACACCTTTTGATTGAACTGGCCGATATCTGGCCGATGTCCGCACACGATAAAGAGGCTACTGAAATAAAACGTAAAAAAATTTCGCGGCTACGAAGTGGCCAGTTTTGTAAGTTCCACGTTAAAATTGCAATTCCAATATCAATTCCACTTTTTTTCACGTGAGATCCAGAAAACGTTATTCAAAAAGGTATTGGAAAACAACGTTGTTTTGGTGGGGAATACGAGTACCGCAGTGCCGTTGGGTTTTCGATGTTTTGCGAATCGGACAGCGCAGAACAAAATCAACAATGTTTTATTTCTCTTAGATAGCAGTTGTAATATTTACAAGATAAAAACGGTACACAGGAGGAGCTGGGAATTTAACACTAATTGTGTGGTAGTGAAGATAGCTCTATATATTTTGAATATCCATACTAATATTATAAATGCGAAAGTAACTCTGTGTGTCTGTCTGTTACTCAATCACGCCTTAACTACTGAACCAATTTGCATGAAATTTGGTATAGAGATATTTTGATACCCGAGAAAGGACATAGGCTACTTTTTACCCATAGGATAGGTTTTATCACGGAAATCCCACGGGAACGGGAACTATGTGGGTTTTTCTTTGACTGTGCGGGCGAAGCCGCGGGCGGAAAGCTAGTATAAAATAAAATAAAATAAAAATCGACAGTTGTTAACAAAAAGCAAATATTTTTAAGTTTCATTATAATAATTGTGAAGTTTAATATTTATCATGTATTGCAGTGTATGCCTTTTGGAACATACTGGGATTATGGCTGTACAATCTGACACCAATTGTTGTCTATCTTTACCGCAAAATTAAAGGAATGCCAGCTTATTTGGATTATATATGGCATTTGTCTTATCCCTTTGATAAAACTAAACCCGTATATCACGAGATTGTCTTTGTCTTTGAGTTGTATGGAGGTAAATTGTGATGTTCAATTAGTTTATAATACATCTACATATCTATGAAGTAATCTTATGAAATGGATAAGGAAAATGCGGGTATAAGTTTATATATAATTTAATTTCAGGAGTTGTTTCTGTCTGGTCAATGCTTGGGTCGGATATATTATTTATGACTATGTCCAGTCATATTAGTATGCTTTTGCAATTACTACAATTGAAGATACGTCGGTTGTCGTTCCAGAACAATAGTGTAATACAGAAGAGTAATGCAGGACATTACCAAGATATTGTCGCTGTTGTTAAAATACATCAAAAGCTTATAAAGTAGGAATTAAACTATAGTCGAGCCAATTTAATAGGCAACATTTGACGTCTATCAATTTTATCTTCGAAGAGAGGTAACCTGCTTAAAAACATCGATTAAAGTGAATTAATCGATACGGACTTGAAACATTTGTCAATCGAACTTGAAACACATTTATTAATTTATGATGATTTTTATTCACAAGTAATCAATGCATTCGATTCTAGATGTCAGATTTCGATTTTTAGAGTAACGTCTCTGGTATGGTAAAATCAAATCTTAAAATTACTTGTATCGGCCATTATTATTATAAATATGTAATCGTAATTGAAAAAAGTTAAGCAAATGTGCAGTTCTAACAAAACGAAATATCATGTTATTCTATGTCGTCGTTACTAGGTTACGTTGTTGAATTTTGTTGAACTGTCAAATGTTGCCTAGGTATTAAAATGGCTCTACTATAAGTAAAATATCTTAATATATATAAATCTCGTGTCACAATGTTTGTCCTCAATGGACTCCTAAACCACTTAACCGATTATAATAAAATTCGCACACCATGTGCAGTTCGATCCAACTTGAGAGATAGGATAGTTTAAAGCACAAAGCGGGCGAAGCCGCGGGCGGAAAGCTAGTGTTATTATAATAATATGCACTTTAAACTCTCTGATAGAACTCAATATTTATCCTACTAATCCTACTAATATTATAAATGCGAAAGTTTGTGAGGATGTGTGTGTGTGTGTGTGTTTGTTACTCTTTCACGCAAATACTACTGAACCGATTACAATGAAATTTGGCACACATATAGAGGGTAACTTGGATTAACACATAGGATAGGTTTTATCCCGGAGAACGGGAACTATTTGGGTTTTTCTTTGAAAACGCGGGCGAAGCCGCGGGCGGAAAGGTAGTTTTGATATATTATGTGCAAAAAGCATTCCAGTCTTGTCAGTAATTTTACATAACCTAGTTAATATATTATTATATTATCTACATTCATTTAATAATATAGGGACATTTCATTTAACAACAACATTGTTCTAGATACGTAAACATTAGTTTTCGGTTCAATGCTCCGACAATTATTTTCCATCGTTCTATGAATCCATTCGAGTTTAATTAGATTCCAAAGTAAATAACTTGAAAACAAATTAACATCAAATATCGTTTAAGTCAAAAATTATTTTTGATAATAACTACAATTATTAAAAATGATTATTGTAAATGTCAAGAATAGCTAGAATAAATATAGTAAGTGAGGGTTTATTTGTAAAATCAGTTTTCTTCCCATTGTCATCATACCTAAGGGAATTAGAATCGGAATGGAATATTATGATATTTCAGAGCGAAAGCTTGTGCCTCCATTACAATACTGTTCATTTTTACCTTAATTTATAAAAATACGGTAGAGTCAATAGAGTGCTTCACACTGAAAAGCGCCTTTTGCATTATATTTATAATCACATTTCTTAATTAGGTCAGTAATATCTTTACTTACATAAAAACACGATTAATAGCGGCAATATAGTCCGTTTTCTTATGGGAAAAGGTATACATTTTTGAGTAAAGCAATGCCATTTGGTACGAATGTTGTACTCGTCGACCTAAGCCCAAATCGCCCGGTAGCCAGTCATTACTCCCCGGAAGGAGGGAGGGAGGGGGGGTTAAAGAACAGAGCGCCCGGCACTCGGAAAAAAAATTCTAGCGGATTAATTTGGACCTTTGAGTCGAGTTTGGTGTCGTTATCAGGTAACTAGATGATGCCCGATTCATTCCCTATACCAGGTTTTTAGGGTTCCGTAGCAAAATATGTCACAATCCTTAAAATAATAAACTTATAGTAGTGAAAAAATCCAAACAAACCTGTATAGTTTTATATTTTTATATCAAACTTGGTTTATAAAAAAATACTGTCTGAAAGGCCATTTAATGCAGATTATAAAAACACGAACATGTAAAATATATTTTATCATTTTAAATGAGAAAAAAATTATACAAAGTACAGAAACGTTCGACAGCGCAGCGTAGGGGACGGCTAATAGACCCGAAAAACTAGCAATACTAACAAAAAACAAACAGCCAAGTGCGAGTCTGACTCACTCATCGAGTGTTTCGTACTTATTTGTCCCATACCATGTTAACTGGTCTGGTAGGACCTGGATATCTGATACTCACAAACTTTCGTCTTTATAATATTAGTGTGATTTTTCATCATCTTTAAATTATAAATGAGGATAGGTAACATTGTTAAAAATAAAGATATATAATAATAGGACGTTATAGTAGTAATAATAATGACAACCACCTCCACAATTGCATAATTCGGTACATTTGAGCTGGCGTTTAAAACACTTCAATCTGGAACTGCAAGATTTCACGCACCTATATCTTATTAATTCAAAGCTTTTCTTTTCCTTTTATTTCAGATGGGGAAGGAATATTCAGATTTTTTTGTAGGTCCCCAAATATACACAGCCTGTAAAACTGCCCTTAAGGTGTGTTGTTTAAGGGCAGCTTCTGTGGGAGGCAAATTTTCTATTTGCATGGCCTTTTATGTTTAAAATTGTTTGCGACCCTCATTTACTGATCTGAAAAACAAACATGTACTTATAATTCTTATAAAAATATAAGTTCTGGTTAAGAGTATCTTTATAATATCGTGACCGTCCTTACCTATCATGCATTGTAATCACAAACTTTTCAATTTCACTGTCTGCATATTTGTCACTGTAAAGTGCTTCATACCCTCGTGTGGCTTTAGGATATGCCTTCCATGCCTCAAATGCAGTTTATTTGCGTCTTGCATTAAATAGATTAAATATGAGTTTGTGTAACATCTGGGAAAAGAATGGAATAAGGGCAAAACGTGTGTTCTTTGTGGACCTGATACAAGAAAACCATTTCTTGAGTATTATTTGTCAAGAAATTAATTTGGGTACTAATCTGAAACTCTAACATTTATTTATTTAATTAGACTTCTTATAAAAGCAATTTTGAATCGTCATAACATTTTTTTAACATTTATCACCGATTCGGAAAGCAGTATGTATGGAGAAGAACCGGAAAAAAGAAACTCCTTATTTACTCTTTTAAAATCGTGTCAATATTAAGGTACAATTTAATTTTACATAGTAATATGTAACTACTAATAAGACCAATATTTAAACATGAAGCATTGTTACATGCCAGGTATTGATGATTTCGTCCTGTGCCGATGTGTACCCTTAGTTCTTTTAGACCTTAGCTTTGGAACACTCGATATAGTAATAGTAGATAAAATATTGTTAAGAACAGTCGACATATTATATAGCTAGTACAGAATATCATGTGTTCCAAAGCTAGAAGGTCTAAAATAACTATGGGTATACAATATACATGCATTTGAGGCATAGAAGGCATATACGAATGTCAGACGAAATATGCAGACAGTGAAATTGAAAAGTTTGTGATTATAGGTAAGGACGGTCACGATATTTTAAAAATGTTCTTATCCAGAACTTATATTTTTATAAGTATTATAAGTACATGTTTGTTTTTCAGATCATACCCCGCTGTGACAGTAAATGAGGGTCGCAAACATTTTTATAAACATAAAAGGACATGCAAATAGAAAATTTCTCCTACAGAAGCTGCCCTTAAACAACACACCTTAAGGGCAGTTTTACAGGCTGTGTATATTTGGGGGCCTACAAAAAAATCTGAATATTCCTTCCCCATCTGAAATAAAAAGAAAAGAGAAGCTTTGAATTAAGATATCGGTGCATGAAATCTTGCAGTTCCAGATTGAAGTGTTTTAAACGCCAGCTCAAATGTACCGAATTATGCAATTGTGGAGGTGGTTGTCATTATTATTACTACTATAACGTCCTATTATTATATATCTTTATTTTTAACAATGTTACCTATCTTCATTTATAATTTAAAGATGATTAAAAATCACACTAATATTATAAAGACGAAAGTTTGTGAGTATCAGATATCCAGGTCCTTCCAGACCAATTAACATGGTATGGGAAAAATAAGTACGAAACACTCGATGAGCGAGTCAGAATCGCACTTGGCTGTTTTTTTTTGTTAGTATTGCTTGTTTTTCGGGTCTCTTAGCCGTCCCCTACGCTGCGCTGTCGAACGTTTCTGTACTTTGTATAATTTTTTTTACATTTAAAATAGTAAAATATATGTTAAATGTTCATGTTTTTATAATCTGCATTAAATGGCCTTTCAGACAGTATTTTTTATAAACCAAGTTTGATACAAAAATATAAAACTATACAGGTTTGTTTGGATTTTTTCACTACTAAAAGTTTATTATTTTAAGGATTGTGACATATTTTGCTATGGAACCCTAAAAACCTGGTATGGGGAATGAATTGGGCATCATCTAGTTACCTGATAACGACACCAAACTCGACACAAAGGTCCAAATTAATCCGCCAGAATTTTTTTTCTGAGCGTCGGGCGCTCTGTTCTTTAATCCCCCCTCCCTCCCTCCTGCGGGGGAGTAATGACTGGCTACCGGGCGATTTGGGCTTAGGTGGACGAGTACAACATTCGTACCAAATGGCATTGCTTTACTCAAAAATGTATACCTTTCCATACAAGCATGCCCATAAGAAAACGGACTAATAATCAATATATCTATTATTGTAAAACTTGAGTCAATGGTATCTCAGAGAGTCAAGAAAGTGTTTATGTCTTACAATATTAAACTAGTCCTTATTTTGTTTTAGGTACGGAAATGATTTAGAGGAAGCGTTCTCGTTGGTTAATTTAATTAACGTTCTTTTGAGCTCCGTCAATATTTGCTGCGTTGTTTTTAATATCGTACGTACAAACATTTTTATTCATGAAGCATTTGCTCAATAATTTAATTAGAGCCTTGCCCGTTCCTCTGTGTGAGTGTTTTGAAGCTCAGAGAATATTTATATTTCATAAGGGTGCTATGATTTTATGGGCTTTATGATCTAAGTGGTTGTTTTCTTTCTCATTATATTTCGAGCTGTTTTTCTTTCAGTGGGCAAAAATTATGTTTTCTTTATTATAAGCATTTCAAATAGAGAAGTTCTAAGTACGTTACGTCATAATGTTGAAATATTTTGATCAATGTTCGTTTCATATTCTCCATTAAATCCATATGAATTACGAATGGATATTTTGATAATAATAGGTATGTGATTTATTTATACAGCTTTATGTTGCAGTTACTGGATCCATGGATGGCAATGAGTAACAAGTTCTTTTTGGGCGCAGCATTGACCCAAGTTGGCATTCTCTGCTGGTATGCAGATGATATTTGTACCTCTGTAAGTTGTGACTTTTTTCTGCCGACTCTATTCGATTTAGTATATATTTAGCTAGATAATAATAAAAATATTGTTTGATATTCTTCTACCTTCTAGTTTTAATTATACCAATCAGGATTTTTTACATTAGGTAATTTACTACAATAAGTTATCGAATAAATTTCAACGGTTACTTAAACATTGATAAGTACACAACATAGATTTGAAAAAGCATTTTCAGGCTTATATAAGAGAAATAAATCCACAAGCAAGGTTACAGATAATTAATGTAAATAATAAATACACCAAGTTCCAATCGTAGTGTCACAGAGCAACTTTAAAAGTAATGAATAAATAAATGTTAAACAGATGTCTACACATGAAAATTATAAATTGAACTACTTAGTGATTAATCTTAAGAACAGAAAAATTGTTTCTCTTTATATTTTTTGACGTGACAACGTCTTATAATTCGATAGCGCCGGCTGCACGCACGAAAAAACATGACTCATGCGGCGTTACCTCGCTCTGAGGAGTTCCATGTAAGGCTTGAAGTGCAAGCGAGAGCGCGGAACGAGCGACAAAGAAGCACAATCGGACGTTGTCACGTTCAACTATCGTCAGTAAACCGACTTTACAGACAACCAATTTTTTCGTTTTACTTATTGTACACCGCATACACTATAAACCATCATTAGACATGGGTTTATGAAATAAACAGTTTATTATTACACTTCCAAGGAGTAAGTAAGTATATAAGTAACATACACTCGAGTCGTTGTTGTAAGTCTAAATCTCATCAGCTGTCAAGTCCTAAACTTTACAAAGTGCTACTGACCATGTAAGCTGAACAACTTGGCAACTTAAGTTAAATATGCCGAGTCATATCAAGCTTTGCTACTTTGATGACTATTATCTTGACGTAAATGCATTTTAATGTAAATTCAAGTTGCTTATAAGATTCGTATTACAATTCAGTTGGTCTTTTTTAGTTTTCTTGCTTTTGTTAGATAACAACCATTCATTCGTGTTTAAGAATTATCATACAATGCCATAAAAAAAAAAAAATTGGTTGTCTGTAAAGTCGGTTTACTGACGATAGTTGAACGTGACAACGACCGATTGTGCTTCTTTGTCGCTCGTTCCGCGCTCTCGCTTGCACTTCAAGCCTTACATGGAACGCCTCAGAGCGAAGTAACGCCGCATGAGTCATGTTTTTTCGTGCGTGCAGCCGGCTCTATCGAATTATAAGACGTTGTCACGTCAAAATAATAACTTTTTTTAAGTTTGTTAATTTCACCATAAAGTTCTATGCGTGCATATTTGTGATAAGTCATTTTTGACAAATCCAGCCAAAAGGTTTTTTGACGTGACAACGTCTTATAATTCGATAGAGCCGGCTGCACGCACGAAAAAACATGACCCATGCGGCGTTAAATCGCTCTGAGGCGTTCCATGTAAGGCTTGAAGTGCAAGCGAGAGCGCGGAACGAGCGACAAAGAAGCACAATCGGACGTTGTCACGTTCAACTATCGTCAGTAAACCCACTTTACAGACAACTAATTTTTGACGTGACAACGTCTTATAATTCGATAGAGCCGGCTGCACGCACGAAAAAACATGACTCATGCGGCGTTACCTCGCTCTAAGGCGTTCCATGTAAGGCTTGAAATGCAAGCGAGAGCGCGGAACGAGCGACAAAGAATCACAATCGGACGTTGTCACGTTCAACTATCGTCAGTAAATCGACTTTACAGACAAACAACGTTTTTTTTATAAATTCGAGGTTCTACAAATTCCAATTACAATCTAATTACATATGTAGTTTACGTACAATTATAAATTGGGTTATTTTACAGAGACCCAACGTAAATATACGCCTACGTTTTATAATTATTTATTCTACTAAATATAGCTGGCGGAGGCGTATTAGGAGTGTAAGATATATATCATAAGATAAATGGTCTGGCGCTATTGTAACCGTTTATTCTTATATTCTCAGAGCGCAGGTGTAGCCGATGCTGTGTATGAGAGTGGATGGTACAACAGTGACATTCGGTGCCGCCAAGCTTTACTTATATTAATACAAAGGTATTAAAGTTTTGTATTATTGGTAGTAGTCGTAACACGTACGGAAACAGCCATAATTTTGGTATGAGTATGAGTTGAATGTGGATGTGGGTTGACATCCATTTTGGCAATTTCTTCTGAATATTTTACAGTTTATTGGCATTCAATAAAATTAAGCACCTAGATAATTATATTTCACGCATAAAACACGAAAATAACTGCATGCATATTATATTAAGTTGAGCAACGAAAATATGGATCGCTTTGAGTCGCTGACCAATAAATATGTATGTCAGTGTTCAAAAAGTGACAATGAGCAACCGTCGCCCCAAAAAATAAGGATAAGGATATTGATGTAGGATTTCATAAAATGTTGGAAATTAGTAGTAAGACTAAATGTAAATTTATGTTGTGTACTTTGCCATACCTACCTGGTTTGACACAAGAACAAAATAGATTAATTCATAATATGAATTTAAAATTGTATAACATAACAAATCATCATCGTGATGCATTCATTTACTTTGACATTAACTTATGTATTAAATCTTTTACTTTGACAAAGAATACAGTGTATCTGCCATCTAGATATAAGCGAGAACTTGCTATGTTAATAGCATATAATATTAATCAGTCTGGTACATGTTCGGTATCAGACCATCGATCTACTATAATTTTATGTAGTAGTAATTATATACATCAACCTAGGTTAAGTGTTGACAGACAATCTAGCCCTAAGCTAGATTTAAACTAGTTTATAAGACAACAGCTAAGCAGTCTTTTTCCATTGTGCATCAAAATATTCAAGGCTTGGCTAGCAAATTGTTAGAAATAGAATTGTTTCTGAATGATAACAATATTAAAATATTTTGTGTAACAGAACATTGGCTTAAACAATGTCAGTCGTTAGTAAATATTGAAAATTACAAATTAAAAAGTATATACTTTAGGACACAGGCTATTCACGGAGGTTCTGTTATTTTTGTACATGATAGTGTAAAATGTAAAGAACGAACTGACATTGTTAGTCTTTCTGTAGAACGGACCATTGAACTGTCCTGTGTGGAGCTGGAGCGTTATATTATTGTTTGCGTTTATAGACCCCCTTCCAGTGACTATAATATGTTTGAGACAGTCATGGAAGAAATATTAAAGCGTTTAAGTAGGAGTAAAAAAAAAGTTATAGTATGTGGTGATTTTAATATTGATATACTTTTACAAACACAAACGGCAACACGAATTGTTAATTTGTTTCAGTCATTTAATCTGTATAAACTTTTTAATGAACCCACACGAATTACACCTACTTCTGCAACCTGTATTGATAATATATATTGCGACTGCAACTGTTTAGAGAAAAATATTCTCAATACACTCACTTCGGATCACTGTGGCCAGAAAGTAGTTTTTGAATGGGATTGTTTACCTGAATTTAAAAGAATTAATGTTAGGCCTATAACTAAAAAAGGCATTAATAAATTTAGGAATAATATTAATAAAAACCTGCCCGTACTGAATGATCAATCCTGTCATAATAATCCTTGTGAAATGTTTAAAAATCTTTTTAATTTAGTGCATAATGAATTTGAAAAAATATTTAAAGTTAAATCTTTAAATATTACCAAGGATTTACCATTTAGTAAATGGGCGACACCTAGCATACATAGGTGTAGGATCGTTCTTTATGAGTTATATGGTATGAAGCAATATAATAAAGACCCATCTTTTCTTAGTTATGTTAGAAATTACTCAAAAACTTTTAAAATTGTTTGTTTTACTGCGAAGCGTTTGTATATCAGAGATAAAATACGCGACTCCGATAATAAAGTTAAAACAGTTTGGTCTATTATTAATGGTGAAATGGGTAAAAGCAAATCAAGTAATACCATAAAACTTGTTAATAATGGCATGGTTATTGACAAAAATGCTGATGTTGCGCTTGCATTTAAAGATTTCTTTAGTAGTGTCCCTGCTAGCATTACTAATAATTTAAATTCGTCTTCAGCACTTGCAGAGACCTTTTTGAGGGACCATGTTGCGGCGTGCAGCACATTATTTGAATTGCGACACGTAACTGCTAATGATATTGTTACAGCCTTTAAGACACTAAATTTAAAAATAATAGTTTAAAAAAACTAAAAAACACGCTTTTTATAGAAAACCGAACTAAAAAATAGAAAATAAATTTAAATGAATTTAAATTAAGAAAATAGTGTTAAAAATTTCAATGAATATAAATTAATAATAGTGTGAGTAAAAAAAATATTTTATTTTAAAAAAGCGTGGGGTGCATGGTGTCAATGGTTATAGATATTTTATTGACAGATATGAGTAGAGTGATTATCATTTCGATAATATCTTAAGAAGCACCCCACGCTTTTTTTAAAATAAAATAATTTTTTTTACTCACACTATTATTAATTTATATTCATTGAAATTTTTAACACTATTTTCTTAATTTAAATTCATTTAAATTTATTTTCTATTTTTTAGTTCGGTTTTCTATAAAAAGCGTGTTTTTTAGTTTTTTTAAACTATTATTTATTTTCTACTTTTTAGTTTGGATTATTTATAATAGCTTGTTTTTTTTATTTTAAACTATTGCACGACTCATGATGCGAAGCATCAGAGAGTGCTTTACGATCGAAAAATTTTTTTCGCCTTATTTTGGAAACTATTTTTAGTATTATAGCCTTGTTAGTTAAAGGAATCAAGATATAAATATGCTGTGATAAAAAATGAATTTACTTACAATAACAAATCAACTAGTTTATTTAACAAGATGAACTAAGTTGCAATAACAAATGAGTTTTCACTGCTCTGAAGTTAATTTTGTTGTTTTAACAAAATCGCTTTGTTATTGTAATAAATTTTTTTGTTGCAATAACAAAATAGTTTTCTTATCAATAAAATTTGTTACTTGAACAAGCTATTCCGTTGCTTTAACAAATCGATTTATTACTTCAACAAAACTATTTTTTTTAAATAATTGAAAGATTCGGTTACAATAACGAAATAATTTTGTTGAGTGAACATATGATTTTTAATTTTTTTTTTAAACTTATTTGTTTTGTAGAATTAAAATTCTCTTTAGTATACAAAAATTTGTCAATATTAGAGAAAACGGCTAAAGATAATAATTGGAAATAAAAATTAACATCGAGTCCTGCCTTATCGACTGTAGAGAAAAATTATAGAAAATTTTAATTATTTTCTTACCTTATCGACTATAGATGAAAATTATATAAATTAACAAAAATCATATTTTGCAAATTGAAAAATGGAATAATTTTATCAAATTAGTGTATTGTCATCGGTCCTCAATAAATCTACAAAGTTTGAACGAAATCTGGCCGTTTAAAGTGGGTCAAAATCGCGCCCAAAGAAGTCGGTTACAAACATACAGGTGAAGCTAATAAAAAGCGTGTAAAAACTAAAAAACACGCTTTTTGCAAATTGAAAAATGGAATAATTTTATCAAATAGTGTATTGTCATCGGTCCTCAATAAATCTACAAAGTTTGAACGAAATCTGGCCGTTTAAAGTGGGTCAAAATCGCGCCCAAAGAAGTCGGTTACAAACATACAGGTGAAGCTAATAAAAAGCGTGTAAAAAATACTTGTGATCTTTGGGGAATGTCCGTAGATTTAGTTAATAATATAATAGAAAATATTGCGAACAATTTAGCTTTTATATTTAATAAGTAAGACTATGGTACATTTCCTAATTTATTAAAGCTTAGTAAAGTTATACCTCTATTTAAGAAAGGCGATCAAGAAGACTGTAACAACTATAGACCTATCTCGATTTTACCAACATTAAGTAAGGTATTCGAAAAGTTAATATTAAACTACAATAAATATTATATAGGGGGTAATGTTACTCGCGTCCGTAGGTGACAA
This sequence comes from Colias behrii, assembly GCA_029959065.1. NCBI lineage: Eukaryota > Metazoa > Arthropoda > Insecta > Lepidoptera > Pieridae > Colias > Colias behrii. Next base: position 5,577,854 of record JARWMC010000002.1, read on the forward strand.
CTCGAAGATTCCCTACACGTGCCCCCTGGGTAGTGCCAAATGAGTAACCTGATATTCTGGTGGGAGACAGTTTGTCCCGGCTAGTCACCACCCACCTGGCAAAGCCTAGCCGCCAAGCGACTCGTCGTGTTCCGGCTTGATGCCAGGTGAAGCCCTCTGGGAGCATTTTGGTCTGAACAGTAGCTATGCGTCGTTTAAACAGTTCCAATGCAGCAGTATTTCTAACGCCGGGTGTCTGGTTTTGGAGAGCAGCGGGATCCGAAGAAACGGTTCACCGCTGGCCGACCGCAGGTTGTAGGGGGCCCAAGTAATGAGCTAGCCACTTGTGAAAGGCTGCCCCACCGCCTGCGCATAATCCCGGACTGGCTCCAACGTGCCGGTTGGCGACCGGAGGAGAGGACCCGTTGGCAATGTTTGGGGGGTTTCGGGCGTCCCCGCGGTCTCCAGACCAGCCACTCATCAGTGTTGATGCTGTTAGCGTTGCGGTGTTCTTTTCTTGATGCCGGGCCTCGTTCAACTGCTTAATGCTCCCGCCTATTCACGCCTTATTAAATAAATATGAAAAAAGCTCACAAAGTAAATAAGTATACACAGCGGCGGCACTTCCTCTCGTTAAAAGTGCACCTTTCAAACATACGAGGACTGCACTCAAATCTCCTTCCAGTACACCACCACCTCGAGACTGACAAGCCGCATTTACTTTTTCTAACGGAGACGCAGATCACATGTCCAGCTGACACATCTTACCTTGGATATCCAGGATACCAATTGGAGCATAATTTTCGTCCAAAAGCTGGTGTCTGTGTGTATGTACATGACGACATTTGTGCACAGCGACTCCGTTGCCTTGAAGTCCAAAATTTCTCTGTACTCTGGATTATGGTTGAAACTTCGTCCGATCAAATAGTATACTCTTGTGTCTACCGCTCGCATAGTGGCGATTCGGAAACAACAATTCTCTTCAACTATCTCAGCGAGACCATCGATATAGTACAGGTTCGATTCCCATCAGCACAAATTGTACTTCTCGGAGATTTCAATGCCTGTCATAGTGAATGGCTGTTCCCGTTTCGTAAGACTGATCATGCTGGGAGAGAGGCATTCAATTTCTCAACATCTCACAACCTCTCCCAACTGGTAACTAGCGCAACCCGCATTCCGGATATTGACGGTCATTCAGCAAACTGCCTCGACCTTCTGCTGACCACTGATCCTGACCGATACGTGGTAACAGTAACCACTCCACTTGGTACCTCAGACCACTGTCTGGTTCAGTCTGTGTCAACATACTCTCCTCCTGACCTTACGGTTAAGGGAACTAGGAGGGTTTGGAGATACAAGTCGGCAGATTGGGAAGAGATGCGCCACTTTTTTGCGTCTTACCCCTGGCATCAGGTATGTTTTGCTTCCAATGACCCATCAAACTGCGCCGACAATATTGTTGATGTGATTCGTCAGGCAATGGAATATTATATACCATTCTCTGATGTTTCCATCAATAGTAAAACCCGACCCTGGTTCAACAGCAAATGCACCACAGCCGAACGAAAAAAGCAGGATGCATACCGTATCTGGGCCGATGCGCGAATCCGAAAAGATCCTCACATCAGCAAATACAAAAAAATCTTTAACAGGGCGGCCAAATCCTGCAAAAAGGTATTAAGAGAAGCGCGTTCCGAACATATTCGTCATATTGGGAATAAACTAGCCTCCTATCCAGCTGGCAGCAAAGCTTTCTGGTCGCTTGCAAAGACTGTAGAATCAAACTTCTCTCGTCCTTCATTCCCGCCACTACTTAAACCAGATGGATCACTAGCTCATAGTGCAAAAGACAAAGCTAATGTATTCGCGTCGCTTTTTGCCAGCAACTCGCGTCTTGATCCCACTAATGCAATACCACCTAGCTTAACCCATTGTGGCTCTGTAATGCCTCAAATTACTATTAAGCAAAAAGATGTCTTAAAAATACTGCGGAACTTGGACACTACCAAAGCAAGTGGGCCGGACGGTATACCAGCCATCGTCTTGAAGACCTGCGCACCAGAGTTATCGCCCATTCTTACTCGCCTGTTTCGCCTGTCTCTCAAACTGGGGGTAGTTCCAAAAGCATGGAAGCTCGCAAACGTCCAACCTGTGCCAAAAAAAGGAACTCGTGCAGACCCCACCAATTACAGGCCAATCTCAATAACCTCCATACTTTCCAAAATTATGGAGCGAATATTGAATAATATGCTCCTCGCGTATCTAGAGGCGAACGACCTTCTGAGTGATCGCCAGTATGGTTTCCGTAAGAAGAGATCAACTGGCGATCTCTTAGTTCACGCCTCTCACCTATGGGGTGAAGCCTTGGAGAATCATGGGGAGGCACTAGCTGTCTCCCTTGATATCTCTAAGGCTTTCGACAAAGTCTGGCACGAAAGTCTACTAAGCAAGCTTCCATCTTATGGTTTACCCCCCGTCCTCATCATCTGGTTAGCTGATTTTCTCAGGGAACGATCAATACGTGTTGTCGTTGATGGCTGCGTATCAGATCAATTGGATATAAATGCCGGAGTTCCCCAAGGATCTGTCCTATCCGCAACGCTGTTTCTGCTGCACATAAATGATATGCTTAAGCATAACATTTTTGGGTATGCCGATGACAGTACTGTAGTGGAAAGGTACTTACCTGATGCTTATGCCACCAAGGACCAAATCAGAGTAGAAAGAGAGGCTATGATTGAGCGCATGAATAAGACACTCAGGGACGTCTCCGATTGGGGCGATGCCAACCTTGTCAAATTCAACGCCACCAAAACACAGGCCTGCCTATTTACTGCGAAAAAGACCAACTTCGAGTTAACTCCTACATTTCAGAATGTAGAGATTAAAGTAGCTGACCATATCGTCCTGTTAGGTGTAACTCTGTCATCGAATCTTAACTTCGGTACTTTCATCGAATCCAAAGCTCGATTGGCCGCAAAAAAGCTCGGCGTTTTATCTAAGGTCAGGCAGTATTTCACACCGGAACAGCTTCTAAGACTATACCAAGCACAAGTTCGATCGTGTGTGGAGTACTGTAGCCATTTATGGGCTGGGTCTGCGAAGACGCATCTGGGAGCATTGGATTCGATGGAAAGACGAGCTGTTAGGCTGATAGCTGACTCGAAATTGACCAAGAGTAAACTTCTTAGTCTTGATCACAGACGTAAGATTGCGTGTCTTTCAGTTTTCTACCGCTTGCACTTTGGTGAATGTTCAGCTGAACTTCACGCTCTCATTCCATCTTCACCGTTTCACCATCGAACATCTAGACGTGCTGCTGGCTTCCATCCCTTCGTAGTTGACGTACCATTTATGCGCACAAAACGTTATCAGAAATCGTTCATCAACTTAACTGCAAGGGATTGGAACGCCCTACCCGCTTCCGTCTTCCCAGATAAATACAACTTAAACTCATTCAAGGCTAGAGTGAATAGGCTCTATCTAGGCAGGCATGCCCCTTCATAGACTGCATCACTACTTACCATCAGGTAATGGTGCAGTCAAATGCCTGGCTATTCCTATATAAAAAAAAAAAAAAAAAAACCAATTGACTAGTCACTTTGCATCTAATAATTTGCTGCACACCAAACAGTTTGGTTTCACAAAGGGGCGCTCAACCACAGATGCTGGAGTTGCACTACTAACACATATATATAAGGCATGGGAAAACTCAAAAAATGCTTTGGGGATATTTTGTGACCTCTCCAAGGCATTTGACTGCGTTGAACATTGTACTTTATTGCGTAAACTTAATCACTATGGGATTAAAGGACAAGCTCAGAACCTCATAGCCTCATACCTGCATGATAGGATACAAACTGTAGTTGTTAATGGAGAACGTTCTAGCGGTGCGTCAATTAACATTGGTGTTCCACAGGGATCTATTTTAGGACCCTTCTTGTTCTTGGTATATATCAATGATCTACCTTATTATTTACAGGATAGGTGTGAAATAGTTCTGTTTGCAGATGATACCTCATTAATATTTAATGTGGATAGGCATGACCCAAATGTTGACGAAGTGAACAGTGCTCTTTTACACATATCCGACTGGTTTACTGCTAATAATTTATTATTAAATGCCAAAAAAACAACTTGTGTTGAATTTTTACTACCAAACGTTAAAAAGTTAAGCAGAAATATTACCTTGAACGGGGAGGTATTACACCCTACAGAATCGACTGTATTTCTTGGGTTAACATTGGACGAGAAACTACAGTGGGGAGCCCATGTCAACACCGCTGCAGGTAAGCTCAGTTCAGCAGCATATGCAGTCCGAAAGGTAAGGCATCTCACCGATGAAGATACAGCTAGATTGGTTTATTTCAGCTACTTTCATAGTATTATGTCCTATGGAATTCTACTATGGGGCAGGGCAGCAGATATAGAAACTATATTTATCTTACAGAAAAGATCCATTCGTTCTATATATAATTTACGTGCTCGGGACTCACTAAGAGATCTCTTTAAGAATACTGGTATCCTTACTGTACCATCACAGTATATATTTAATAATATTTTGCATGTACACAAAAACGCCGACTTACACACAAGAGTAGGAGATAGACACTGTTATGGCACAAGGAACAGAAATAGAATTGAAATGCCATTTTTCCGATTAGCTAAAGTTAAAAATTCATTTATGGGTCAAGGTATACGCTTTTACAATAGAATTCCTCATAATATTAAAGAGTTTAGTAGTTCTAAATTTAAAACTTATATAAAAAATGTACTAGTTCAGAGAGCGTACTACAGTATTCAGGAATATATGGACGATAAAAACCCATGGAGGGTTGTCGCGTAAAAACCACAGGACAGTTCTTTGGCATGTTATTATAATATATTATGTTACATATGTATTTTGTAAAGTTGTAAAACTGACATGATTTAAAAGAGCAACTATGGAGTTTCTTGCCGGTTCTTCTCCGTAGATACTGCTTTCCGAATCGGTGGTAAATTTTAAAATATGTAATGACGTTTCAAAAGTGCTTCTATAAGAAGTCTAATTGAATAAATAAATGTTTGAGTTTGAGTTTGAGTTTGTATATCTATTAACATAGTTTTATGTGAGACCTTAACAAATTAATAACATGCCATAAGCACAGTTTAAGCATAAGCAAGAAAGATAAAGTTGTAATAAGGAAGTAAGGCGGTATGCTAACGACCATCCGTTAAGATTCTTCATTAGAATGAGCTATAATTGGCGCTTGTAATCCTTAAAACGTGATTTGCTCACTTAATAACATGAATAATATTAAATTCCAAGTTACGTAATAATATTTTATAGTTTAAACGGCTCATAGTAAAATATTTTATAACCACTGAATAATATGTGAATTTAAATAATGCATACAGGTAAATTAGCTTGGAGAAATTTTTGCATATGTAGTGGTGTGTATATTACTCAGATCTTAGAGCGCGTTTCCACTATATCGTTCTGGCCTATACAAAAATGTTTCGATATCCTAACATTACTATTTAATTTTATACTTATTCCTAGCAACACTTTTGTTTTCAATAAAAACAAGTTTTTATTTGAAAGAAAATGGTTTTGACTTTATAAAAAAAAATATATCATTCAATTTCACGTCCTTGAGCAAACGACAAGGCGACTACCGTGAAACAATAAAATATCGTGTCCATAATAATTTGTTTCATAATTAATATTTGACCATAATAATTACGAAACAAAACAAATAAATAAATCGTCACTTGATAGTGGAAAGTGGAAACACGCACAAAACCAGAATAAACCAGTTTACGCTGTCCGCAGGTGCCACGTGCAGTCGTTTGGTACCGTTAGAACATAAAGCACACATTTAATTCAAAAATTATAATTATTACGTAGTTTAATTGTTAAATTTTGTATTTGTTGATTGTTGTTATTATTTGTTATTATTGTTATAATATTTGTTGAAGTGTTTAATTTGTGTGTAAGTGTTGTAACTTTATATTGTTAATTCAAAATGGCTCCAGTGTTAAAACATGGTCGAGGCAAGCCTTTGACTTCTCAAACTAAAGAATTAAACTTTACATGTCGTTTCTTTTTCAGGTTAGTAAATTTTTCATTTTAGTAACATTGTTAATGTAAAAGTTATACGTATGTTAAATGTGCAAATATTAAAATAAAGTCTCATCTTTTTCAGAGGAGAAACACATATAGTTTAATTTAAAATCCCTTATATATGTCGTGGCCATATCGTAGATTTGCTCATTTCATGATATGATCGATCATTTCGTGAAATGATCGCATTGCATGAAATGATCGAATGTCTATTGGCCACATCATGATGTGGTTTGGGCAGATCAATGATAAGAAATCGTTTCTCGATATGGCCAACTAAACGCGCGGTTTTTTCATGAAATGATCAAAATTATTTGATCATATCGTAAAATAGTTACATTAATTATTGGTAGAGGCGCTGCAAGCTCTGTGTTTATGTGATAACTGATAATATGGCGGCCGCTGGCGAAAATTTAATTATTCGCAGTTAAAAACTTCATAATTCGTTTAATAACAATATGAAGAAAGTCATAGCAAAGAATTTACGACGAAGAGGTTTGAGTACTATGGAAAATGTGGATATCTTATATGTATTGAAGAAAAAATGCGTCTTAAATAAAAGGATTTAACACGCATTTTTTCTTTTAGGATATATATTTATATATCCTACTATATTATTATGATTGTTTGTTTTTTAAAAAGCGATCCGCTTCTGGCACTCGCCGGCCGCTACCGCGGCACGCTCGCTTTGCTCGCTCGGCTCGTGCGTTGTTTATCAAAGTCTAACCTAACCTAACCTAACTGTTTTCTATTGCAAAAACCATTCGCTTCTGGCATTCGCCGGCCGCTGCCGCGGCACTAACTTAAATGACACTAAACAAGTTCTTAGAATATTCTGAATTTTTTTAATATTTTATGGACTCTCTATATTTTATACGATCTGGCCAAATGTGGATGATCAAATCGTGAAACGTTGACGATTTAACGATCTGATCAAACTATGTTGGCCATTTCCTGAAATGCGACCATTTCGTGAAATGATCAATCATATCATGAAATGAGCAAATCTACGATATGCCCACGACATATTATATATAAAATAAAACTAAAAATAAAATGTAGTTTTATTTTATTTGCTGACCATACACTACTACAAACGCAAAAATTTCTCCAAGCTAATTTACCTGTAAATAAATTTTTTACAGGTCTCAAAAGCCGTTATATTTCACCGCAATGAAATTCAGTTCGATTACTATGAAGACGTACAGTTCTGTAAGTCTCTTTTCATCTTAATAAAAAAAAAAAAACGTGCACGTCATTTTCCTTTAAGCGGGCCTATTTCACCCGCAATACCGAGAAATGAATGCAGATAGTGCGGTATACATTTAGTATAGCCATTTCTAAAGTATTTTGTCCGTAAACATGCGCTAACGAACAATAAGCGTATTGTGCCCGCTCACGGCAGAGGGACTATTTGATGAAGTTTTTAATGCAAGGAGGAGTGCATTGCGAAATTGTTAACAAAACAGCGTATTTTTCTGTCGTTGTATTGCTGCGGCACGCCTACGAATATAATGCCTTTTCAATACAATACATTTTCTTAATTAGATGATAGAAATTGAATACGACTTCACAATATGATGTAAATTAAATGTTATATTAAAGAGCAATTTATATCTCAAAACCAGTTAACTATATTGTTTCTGTTGTTGCAGATTCTCACTACTTCATATTCTTATTTCGCGTTGCTGTACACTGTTTATCGAAGTAATTGAAACGTGAACGGCCGCGGCGTGTCCATTTATTTGGACATCCGTTTTATTGTAAAAGTAATGATTGCACACAAAATTGGAAACTTTTGTCACATATTAAATTGTTTTAGCAGCAGCGAATTGTATTATTGCATACACAACTGATTTAACCCCAACCTGCGCTTAGTTTTGAACTCTTCCCTGAATAATGAACAGGGGAACATTTATCAAGCAAACATTTGCCGTACATTGTTTAATTATGTATGCAATGTACCTACAAAAAAGGTCATTGTTGGCTTAAACAATATTACGCGTTGAACGCGACCCATGCGCTATCTAAGAGGTACACGTTTTTGTTACATAAGGCAATTAACGTGATTAATGTAATGTACGTATGTATTTGGGTATTATATATTATGTACGTGATTTCGTGGAATTGAAATGTTTGAAATAAATTGTTGAAAACAATCCTAATATAACTATGTACTACTGTAATAAATACGAAGCATATAGTGTGGATGTTTAATTTACTTTTAAGCAAAGCGTCTGATCTGGTCAGACCTAACATATTATAGGTTCATTTTTATTCACTAATTTGTAGAGCCACGGGTCAAAGCTGTGATATATATTAAAAATCAACCCCGTGTTGTAAAAGCCTTTTTTTGCGTCGAGTGCGAGCTTTAATTACCTGCAATTATGCCGTAATTTTTAATATACAATTTTCATAAAAATGCAGGTATTTTTCGGTGCTGCTATCTTTTGTACTTGATATTAGCTTTTACAACAAATAAAAATGGTCAGTTTTATTAGAGACAAGTTTTGTGCCATGTGCGCCTTAAGATCTACAATATCATTTGCGGACGTGTTATGTTGTAATTTATGGTCCTACAATGCTGTCTAAAGTTTGACTGTAAATCTTTACTCACACTCTATATGTGTTGGCAATCTGTAACGGGAAACGGACATGATTATAACAGAAAGGAAAATAATGATGTGAAATCTTATCATTAAAAAAATAATTAATATTCTTAGCATGATTTGTTCGTTACATTTACGAAATTCCCTACTAATATAAATATATTCGCACAAAAATATGCTTTCTGTAGAATATCTACAGGTAAATTCTATTAACATTTAACCCCAGCTATTTTCGCTACAGCTAGACTCTAGAGGAAAGAGCGGGAAAAGGCGATAAGCAAACAATATGCAATTATTGTTATTTCTAGCGATAACAAACCAGAAATGGCTTTTGCCTTTTAAATTTTTGTTTCTTCAGATAAGGAAACTAAATGTGGTTGTGAATATCTATTTGAATATTATATACAGTCTCATTAAAAAGTTTGTTCGGCCTAATAAGCATGATCAAAATGTTCTAAAAATATAAGTGATTTGTATTAACCAATCTAAATCATTGTCAGCAACTCTATCATCTATATACAGAACGAGGGAGTAATAATATATAACAGGATCGAACAAATCAATAGTCCCTATTAAATAAGTTGACACATTCCGTTCATGTTTATAGGTATCGATTTCAATTTAAACTGATAAATGGCAAACAGGATTAATATTCAAAATTAACCACAAACATTTGTACCAATATAATATACGCTTCAGCAATAATGTCATCAAAATGAAACACAATTACGGTCTATGATGCTCATTCTGCAGTGTGGTTAACCAAACACACAGCCGTGGGAAATTAGATTAATTAGTTTTCAGTAATACCTGTCGGCTGTCACAGGACGCACGCATCCAATCTCTCAAGCAAACAAGCCTTTGGGATATAGCCAGGCTATTTCCTGGCCACTAATGTCGCAGCCTGTTTGCTGAACTAACACCTGAGCTAACCTTAATTGAGCTAACGTAGTATTCAATATGTGAAATAAATTCTTGTTAAAATTTTTGTTTAGTTATACAATTGGTTTTAGTCTTTTGAACCGTTTTCTATTAGCCTAGCAAATAAGAAAAAAATATAGAGTGCACAAATCTTTTACAGTCTATTTAGAACATAAAAGTTAGAGATTATTTATTCGAGTTATCTTGAAGGGTAAAATTAAGAATATTTAGCTGATTATGAAGTGAATTCATCAGCTTTATGTACATTTGTAAATTTTCAAAAATATTATGCGATTTCAAAGCTTTAAGCTTCAAAAGATAGACTAAACTCACGGCTTTATGCATCAAGGTAGGGTCAAACCACAACACGTTTTCTAAAGAGGAAGAAAAACACGAAAATAAAAACCAACAAAGTTTAATTAAAATTTTTACCATAAAGTACGAACATTAAAACGTTATTCGGGCTTCGTATCGTACCTTGAAACTGGTTTCATAAAAATTGTTTCAATATTCTTTAAAAATTAATTACGGCGAGAAATGAAAAGGAATAATATTTCTATTACAACGATTTACACTTTTGTTTTAAAATGTAAGCATCTACAATTTTCGTTTAATGTGTTGCATTAACTGGTAGATTAATGGTATTACTAACTAACGATGTGTTTTAGTTTATTATACAATAGCCAAAGAGGATTGTGAAGAATTATTGTGCTCGAATTTGTATGACCCTGTATGCGGCGAAGCGGTGGCGCTTGATGGTGCGGTTGTAATTAAGAGATTCCATAATGTGTGCTACCTGAACAAAATTAAATGTAGATTCAAATATGCAGGTAAATTACTATTTAAACAAATATTTTCATAAAAAGTTTAAACTGAAGGCATTGTTCATTTTGCTTAAACTCTAGTTTTATGCTTTGTATGATTTTGTTACGTATTTCTTTCTGTCCAAGAATATTTCTGCTCTATTTTTCTATTTAAAAATATATGTTCTAAATCTTAAAATCGTTGCATTATACAAAAACAAACCAGCAACGTAAAGTTGCTGAAGCTTTTATACTGTCGCGTCCGTCTTGATATTTTTATTACAAAAACACTCTACAAAGTTGTGGCCTAATTAACGCAGATCTAAAGTACCACAACTAACTTTTTACAACTGCACTGAACACTACGTTAGTTATTGCATTTTTGCTTTATATTATACTTTCTTAATGGCACTAAGTAATTTCTCTTCCGCACGTATTTGTGGAATAAAACTGTGTTGTTTGCATTATACATAATATATTAAACTGACAATACATAAATATTTTTTTATTACGCATGTTTGATGTTGATTCTTATTGAGTCGTAAATATTTTAAAGAAGAATAACGCTAAACCGTATTAATGGTATTTTCGTTTTGTCTGTTAATTGGGGGACTCTCAATGTCGTGTCCGAATTTTTTTCCTTCCATGCATTTCCTTTGATCCGTTTGAGGTTATTTTCTAGCACATCTACTTAGACTCTTATATAGGTCGTATGTCATCAAGTATCAACAACTTTGTATCCTATTTCAAGAGCATGGCAAAAAAACGAATATAATATTGCTACGCAGTTACGCTCTCTTTTTATCTATGTTTGTATGTCCTTTTTATGGCACAATATGAACCGTAAACATTTTAACGAATTTAAGCTTGGGATTGGACGATTGGTCTAAATCGTGAATGACATTGGGTGTTTTTCGTATGAATTAATTTTTAAAACCTTTCGATAACGAAATAAAATGGGAGCTTAAAAGGTAATCGATGACAATGAAAATTTCAAGCTTAAAAAAATTCATGCTGTTACGGTTTTATCACACCTTATTATTTGTTACCTTCTTTATTATTAGGCACCTTTGTTTTACCATGAAAATTTAAAAAAATACAAAGTATCACGACAAACTAATATTCCGCACCTACAATTTGATTTCAGACGTAGAACAGATTCCCAATTATCTCTGTGGCATACGCGAGGACAGGGACTCGCTAACCAATCGTCGTGTCAACGACTTCAGCATAGTCGGAGCGCATCAGGCCTGCAACCACACATGTCCAACATACTGCCTGGACACGTACGAACCAGCCTGTGCACAGATCTGGTCAGCTGACATGCAGACGTACACTTACCGGCCTATGATCAATCATTGTCACATTGATTTGTTCTCGTGTGTTGTGGGAGTTAGTGAGTAATTACTAAATTATGATTTACTAGCCGCTACGCCCGCGTGGTCAGAGGAAATTCTCGTGGGGATGAAAAGTTTCACTGCTGTAAAAAGGAGCCGTATATCTACTCTTTAGCCTCCTAATTATATCTTTGTAGTCGCGATGTGAAGCAAAAACAAACAACCACACTGTCGTTATTATAAGGAGATATTCATATGTACTAACATCCCCTTACAAATATAATATTATATGGGAAATAGCACTGCCTTAATAAGGAACTGTTTACAAAATTTTCCTCTAGTCCATAACAATTTACACAAAAACACCTTACTTTACATCACAATATTTTGCACAAAATGAAAACTAAACGCTTACAAATTGTAATAGGTATTTTTCAACATAACAATTATAAAAAATGCTCTTTCTGAAAACTCGGAACTCACGTAGGTACATACTGTATAACGGCATGGATGATTTTGCATGTCTGTTGTTAAAATTTATTAAAATAAATATTAAAATTTGAATGGACATGAACAGGAGAGCAGAACAAAGAGTAAACTGTATATTTTATTTTATTGTTACAATCTTTTTACAACGCATTGTTGAATATTGAAATCCAGAAATTTACATGATTGTTATGTTCCTTTTTTTTCTGGTACTTGAAATACGTAGTTAAATTTTGTTGTTATTTCAGACGTAACAATACAGCCGTTAATTGGGAAATGCTACAAAAATCCAACGGCCCTGATGTTCATGTTCCACATTGCGTCGTTGAAAACCCTGAAGTTATTGGATGAGCCGCCCGCAGTTGCTCATAACAAGCTCGCCCCACCGGCTACACCTAAACGAAGATCGGGAGCTAATATTATAGAAGAAACAGAGTATAGGGAGTTCACTAACCTTCTAACGAAGCGCAAATAAATTTTCTTTCTTTCAAATATATGTAATTAAATAAATATTTTATCTTTCAGCTCCATTTTGTGTTTTTTTGCTGTGTGTTATATTTTTAAAATATTTCCATTATAAAGGCTTATTAATACAACTTACGACTAGAAGTTAGTTAGAATACTTTATTTTATTTACATTGTCAGCATTAAAAACTACGAGTATTAAATTTTGTTCTTTCTAAAAATATTCTCGCGTCTAAAAATATCTCAAATAAAGTGCCGACATCATTGGATTTTTCAAATGAAATCTATCAAAATAATTGAATCGCTTTATTTTGATGAGAAATTGCAGCATTAGAACTATCTAGAATTCTGAAACCGCCATAACAGTCCAGTGCCTTTCATAATCTTAATCGGCAATCTGGAGACTTAATTAAATTTTCCCTCCGCATTTAGAGAATATTATAAAAAATGAGTTCTTTTTATAACCTCGCTAAGCTCTCTGGGAAGATTAAACCCTAATGTAATCTGCTGGTGAGGTGAAATTTATAGTTTTTTTCTATTTTATGATTTCATATAAAGCTAATTAAACGTTAAAATATGTTATCCTTCATAAAATATCATTTTAACTTCGTACAACATTTTTCCTGAATAATCTAAAAGGAAAAAGCGCACACAACATATTAAACATTAAGAGTATTTCAGTAAGGGAAATAAAAGAGAGGAAAAAAAATACATTTCAACTCTAATTTACTAGCATAAAATACTCAACATTTTCCTCTTTATAAAATAAGTGAAGATTCTGATTTTCAATTAAATTTAACGCGAATTTATAAAATTATTATAATACATCATTAAATTATATTCGCAATTAAACTTTGCATATTTAATAGTGTTTTGAGATTCAAGAAAGTTAGCGGGAATTAGAGTTTGAAGAGATAGCCCGCATTATGAGAGGAAAGCTGAAACTCAAGTAAAAACTTAAAAGCTACTCGACACTTCTTAAATCTATTTTAGTTCGCACTTCTACAAGAAACTTGAATATTCTGTAAACTAACCAAATGTTGACAAAAAGTTAGAATTCTTGAGGGAATGCTTAATTTTAAAATATTTATTGCATAAAAAAATACTCACTTATAATACCACAAGAGCTTCAAAATTATCGGGTATTTTCCGATAGGTTCGTTGCAAACAAATGAAGGAGTCAAGTTTTTAAAAAATCACGAGCGCGAAGCGCGAGTGATTTTTCCTGAAAAACTTGACGACTTTATTTGTTTGCAGGGAACCTTGAGGGAAATGCCAGATAATTTTGAAGCTCGTGTGGTATTCGGGGGATTATTTTTCCGTCCCAAATGTCGGCCAATAATTTCACAATTGAATTCAACCTGTCAGTTTGACGTCAACTAACAGAGAAAATTTTCAAAAAATTATCAGTATAATACCATGTAGGTTGTACCGCGTGACGTCGAATGGTGCAATTCTATTGGTCGATATTTGGGTCGGAAAAATAATCCATATAATTATGTTCATTCGAAAAGTAAGAACGATCAATTAAATAACAAATATTTAAAATTTAAATTTGCTAAAAGCCTTTAAAAATTATTCATAGGTATACCTATTCATTCGAGTTATGTAATATCGACAATAAGGTATTAACTTAACGTTCCTTACTTCAAAGATATACTAAGATAGTATGTAATAAACGTAACATAAAATTTATGTTGTACTTTTCGATTGAACAATAAAAAAGAAAAACAGAATAAGCAAAAACAAAGGGTACTCGATGGTAGTTGTAAATCACTGGTGATTTATAGTTTATACAGCTCAATACGTGGTACAAAACGGAAATGAATAACGTGAGTAATGTAAGCGAGGAAACCCGTAAATTAGATAACTTGCTTTCATATTTATGTAGTCAATTTTGAATTTTAGTTTTGTGTGTGGATATTTTAGTTTTTATAAGAGAATTGCAACTCGACCCGGCTTCACGCCCACGCGGAGGCTGTATATGTAGATATGATTTTTTAATAATTATTATTATCCTAATCCAAGTATTTTTATTGCCTCTACCAAAAATCGAACCTACCTATACCTTTCGTAAAACCTACCACCTACATTGACGCTCAAGATAATATTCCCTTAAAAAGGAAATTTCAGCGAAGCTAATTTTACGTTTATTGAACGCTACAGCTTTGATAAGTGGGGAAAGTTTTACTTATTATCTCGGTTAAAGCGGGGACAAAGTTTAAAATTGGTTCAACAATACCTATGGTATAATTTAAACTTATGAATTGTTCCGTTAAGATAACTATTTAAGTTAACTAAGGAAGCTTATAATACTGATATTCATATTGTTTCGCACGTAAAATTTAGTTATGATACATTGAATCGTACCGTAATTCATGTTTGATATATTTCCAAAACAAGCTAACAAGGAGCTTTCGTCCCTTAGTTATAACTTTGGTGTTTTCCTCCTATATTACAATCCGTGTTGGTCGTGATTGCAAAAATTTTGTTTGTATTCAGCGGTCCCGAGTTATTTAACTAGTCTACAAACAAGTTTACTGCCCTCGAGGCGTAGACGGACTCCGAGTCGGAAATGAACTGGCGAAAGATTCAACTTTCGTATACTCTTTTCATGACATCCTCGACGTGTCCTCATTTCCCTTACGATTAAATCTCTGTAGAGTAATAGACTGTAACTGTTTTAAAAGAGTTTAAATCTGTGACAGATCTCTGTTAGTTAAGGACACTTCAATCTTTCAAAGTCTATTTGCTCACTGTTGAATTTTCAACTTTGAAATTTAATGGAAAACTTCGGTCTACGTACTCTCGTCACTCGGGCGTAGTACGTGTATAGAATGGGCATTTCACAGTTGTGTACAGGATGAAATTTATGATTGAAATAGACGTAATAAGGGAAGTTTCACTATTTTCGATTGTTGTTTTTATTCAATATAGAAATTAACTTTAGAGTTTGATTAGCTGTCAATTACAGGTCTAAAATCAATTTACAGTACTCCAAAATTAATAATGCGCATGCAAATCTTCGCTAATTGTCGTATTTCCGAAAACACTCGAATCATTGAATCGTAAGAGCCCTAAACAATGCACTTGCATTTTACACCTTGTTCAAAAGAAAATAGAAGTCAATTCACGGTCATACACAATTAAAAACAAATCGGGCGGTAGGTGACGGTAGCCTGTCAGTCAAAAAACTCAAAAATCCGTCAGTCGTCTTTAAATATTGGTGGTGACTGCACGTGTTCTCTCTGTGTGAAATTATATAGAGCTGCTATTACATACCCTTCTTGGTTTTGTTTTTAAAGGTGAATTGAATTAATCGATGAAATGATTTACACAGGTGATGGCAGTAGGGAAAGTGAAAATGAAGAAGAGCATAATGAAAGTTCCGATGTATCTAAAATGTCAGAAATAAAGATAATCCCTTATTTTGATTGTTTTTATTTTTTTGTAAATGTTATAATATTGAAGAATGATCAGTACTGTAAATACTTTTGAGCTGAGATTTTAATGATTGGATTTATATGGTTTAAATGTAAACCTGTGTTTGAAAACAATATTTTAACCTTCTTTTCTTCCATCATTACACCAACTTCAGTAAGACACTTTAAAAGTACTATAAAATTTTCCAAGTAAATCAATCCAACAAAGATAATATGTATATTCGCAATCGTGGGGTTATCCTCGCTATTTACTTTCAATGAATTATCGAAACAAAATCGTTACTTACAAATCTATATTAATCTCTTTTAGCACAAAACACATAATTTGACTAAATTATGCATGAAGAAAATGTATTTAACCACTCTATATAAATATCATCTTCGGACGCTCCGAGAATATGACAGTTGCCGAACAGTGACGAAGATTTCTATGCGCATTATTACTTTTGGAGTACTGTAATTATTTTTTGTCATAATTTTTGAAGATGAAATCGTTAAGTTAACCTTTACTTAATAAAAAATATTATGTATAATATATATAATATAATATAATACAACACTTTTTCTACCTGGTCTGATATCACCGCTGGTGTTCCACAAGGTGGCGTCCTCTCTCCTCTTCTCTTCTCTATATTTATAAACTCTATCTCACTTTCTCTCACTTCCTTCTCACACATGTATGCAGATGATCTCCAAATCTACACGATGACTACGTTTGAAAATTTACCGTCTGCCATAGCTACTACAAATAACGACCTTTCCTTGATTATGAATTGGAGTAGAGCACATGGCTTAGTTGTTAATCCTTCTAAGACTAAAACTATTCTCATTGGCTTCTTTCATATCAAGGATAGGATGGTCTAGTTTACCCCCTATTACTGTAGACGGTAACATCATACCATTCAGCGATAGCATCAAAAGTTTAGGCGTCACCATTGATCGGACGTTATCTTGGCAACCACAAATCAATGAGTTGAATAAAAAAATCTTTGCCTCATCTCATTCACTCATGAGAATTCGTAACTTCTTGCCCGAAGAAAAGCTTCTTGTAAGAGAAGTTCTGGTGGAAATCCACCAGAACTTCTCTTGCTCAGTCCCTTCTCCTTCCCATCCTGGATTATGCCGATGCCTGTTATCCCGACCTGACCGAAATCCAGTTGGACAAACTTGAGCGACTCCAAAATGTTTGCACACGCTTCATATTTGGCTTGCGCAAGTAAAAAAAAAGTGAAAAAGCTCAAGTGGTTACCAATACGTCAGCGTCGGAACTCCCACCTTCTCCAACTCCTATACCGTGTCCTGTTCCATCCTAATACTCCCAGTTACCTTAAGGAAAAATTCCAATTTCGTGAGAGTACGGATTTCAACCTTCGATGCTCTGAAAAGGTACTTTTAAAAATTCCACCTCACAAGACCAAATTTTATCAAAATTCGTTCCATGTTCAAGCCATACTCCTGTGGAATGCACTTCCGATAACCATACGTCGCGCTAAATCTCTGAACATATTTAAAAAACTAATTTTTAACCATTTCTTCAACGAGCTGTAATATTTTTATTTATACATAGTTATGTATTATGTATCATGTATGATATGTATGTATGTATGTAAGTATATGTATATGTATGTATGTGTATTTATAGTATTGATATGTTATTTATTATTAGTTATCTATTTTATTTATTTTTTATTATTATTATTATGTTTTTTTTTTTCTCTTTTTAAATCAAACACCACCCATCTAATTTTAATTCGTATGACTAATCCTATCCAAAGGTTGCCTGGAAGAGATCGCTTATAGCGATAAGGCCGCCTATTTAACATGTTATGATTTTCTTTTTTGTTCTTTTATTTTTGTGTTTATTCTTTTTTGTGTGTGTTAAATAAAGAATTTAAATAAAAATAAATAAATAAATAAAATAAATAAAATATGATTTCTTCCATATAATTTTATCATTAACATAACATTCAATTAATCCACTAAAGTATGCAACTCCTTCCGATCTTATTACCTTATCTAAATCCATTAGGTCCCTCAATATCGTCTGGTGTTAATAGTCGATAAGCTAATAACTATGCCTTCATCGTTGACATTTACAGCAGCCAATTTCGAGTGGATAATTAAAACGTTCGTCGAGGGGTCAGGCGCTACACCGCACGCAGGGACTGAACAACATTTCCGCTTCGATAAAACCACGCTTTCCCTGAAATACGCCCGGTTAACTGCACTTGATGTTGCACTTATAAATAATGGAATCAATGTCCGTTTATCCTTTTAAATTTAAAGCTTAATGCCGGCAGTGATGTGTTGTTCGCAAATTAATGATGGATCAACTTTTGCCATTTATTGTTTTCATCTGTACGACGTGATGGATATTCACGAGCCTCTTTAATCTTTATAAAGTATCGAACTGTGAAATGATGAAAGCTTTCATTAATTTTTGTGTTTTATACATACATATATCATATCTTCTTCTCTTATATATAAAAATGAATCGCAAAATGTGTTGGTAAGCGCATAACTCGAGAACGGCTGAACCGATTTCGATAATTCTTTTTTTATTATATTCCTTGAAGTACGAGGATGGTTCTTATGTAGAGAAAACGTAAACATGTACCACGGGCGAAGCCGGGGCGGACCGCTAGTTAATTATACAATTTTAAATATGAAAACACGTGCTATAGCAAATATTGAGTCACTTAATAGTTAAAAGTACATATAATTTGCTCAGCTTTAATATAAATTATACAACACATGTGTAGGCGCTAGTGCATTTAAGTAAGGTGACCTAATTTAGTCTCATCGCAGCAAAATTGCCTCCTACGGCTATTAACAGTTCGTTAGTGCTCCAAATTGTAATTTAACTAAGTCCGCTATATTAGTTATAAACGCTAATTTATTTCAGTTTCAAAATGTTGCAAAATTAATAAAAACTATTCTCAAACAAAAAAAAAAAAATGTGTACTAGTGCACACGTAAGAAGTGAAACTTCTTTATGACCTTATTTTTCAAAAAATAATTTACTATATGCAACTTTACAGAAATACGTCGAATCACGCGTGGTAGGGATAAGAAAAAGATGGCACGTAACGGAAAAATGTCACGCGTAACGAAAAAATGTTACACTAAATTTTTTCCAACCCCGATAAAGAAGTTTCACTTCAATAAATTAGCGACAGATTAACAAATAAGACATAAAACATACAAAGGCAATTACATAAAGTCATAAAACATTAATGGCTAAATGTTTTTTATTTGCTGCAGAAACTGAAATCTATCTGCTGTATATTTTATAAAATATCAACTTTTTTATACTTTGGTGACTTTATTTTTCTCACAACTTCGTCTGTCTAATCATAAAATCGCTTTGCCAATATTTATGGATGAACTAAAAACTTAATTAAAGTTCGGTAAAGTATGAACTTTTTTCAAGAATCGTCTGAATAGTTGTTAAAAACGTATACTTATACACATGTACGAGAAGTTGTATAACGTCTAAGCCAAACATTGTGTAAACCGATACGCGGATGTTATATGTATCTTCCCAAATGAAACCTAATTTCAAGAGATAATACGCGCATAAAAATTACAGCCTTTCCATACGATGGCGGAAATAAAATGTGTGATTATGTCGCTCAGAATCTCGTGAAAGAGTGTCATGGCTTTCGCGATATTAAAATTTAATATCCGTCGAGTAACAGCTCAAATCTTAATACGTCATCATATTGCTATACGAGGCACTCTCGACACTGATTACTGTGTGAATAAAGTTAAAGTAATTGTTGTGATTTATTTTATTTAACGTGTTTAATTTTCCCTTCTTATTGCAATTGACATAGTCTTTATGAAGAGTCATAAATACTATGTCAATTTATCTATTGCCAAGTATTTCTTAATGTTTAGATTGTCACCAAAAGTATTAAGAAAATTGAGTGTGGTTTCTTACGTCTTTATTAGGATTGAAATAAATAGTTTAACACAAATAAACGTAACAGTTCATAAATTTAATTAGTACTTTGTAGGTTCAAGTTACCCATCATAATAATGTAGAACAATAGTTTCATTTCTTATCGTTACCATAGAAACATGTCCTTTAATATGTTGAATTGATTGTTTTCCAATTTAATCTATAATTAGGTAACATAATGAGGAATGTTGTGTAACATAATAATGACTTGATTTGGCCTTGAATTGGATATTACTATAATGTTGTCGTTCTCGAGTAGATACTTAAACAAAATTGCCTATGAGTCGACTTTCTGAAGAATGCTTGTACCTGTCGGTTGTAAGGGCTCTTGGCCGAGAAAGGTTTTGACGTAGATTGCTACCTGAGAGTACCTCTAGTGGTGACGTGAAAATGTGGTGTGCTGCCTATGTAAACATACTCGACGATCAGGTGTTTAATATGTTTGTATTTCGATAATGCTATGCATTTAAGACCCTTTCATCCACAGCTTAGTCTCTTCATCCTAGCCCTTTAATATCTAGATGAAAAATTGGGTTATTAAGCGATTTTTTATTGTTCAATAAAAATAACAAGATAATAATTAGGTACGTTAACTGGAACCTTTTATTTGAGCTTTTCTTGGTTAAAAATCACGTTGATTATGATCACGTTGATATCCTCATAGTCTAAATCTTGAATCTCTCTAGATTCAAGATTTAGACGCATGTCTTTGAATTTTCCTATTCTAGAGCTGTAAATTTCGCCATTCATTATGGGAACTGCTTTCTGAAATATAGCCAATTTGTAAATTGTACGCCAGATGCGCTTGCAAAGCCCATGCATTCGAATATCCTTTGGGCATTGAGATGATAGTGCACGAATAATGAGTGGAAGAGCTTTCGAATAACGTTATCTCCTGCGCTAGCGAGTGTCCATTGAGATTGACAGTGCTAGCAGAAATTCAGTAAGGATTATATACCAGAAAGTGAAAGAAATCTTCACTACTGCTATTGTGTGTCCTTTACCTTCGATATTTATATTTTACTAGCAACGCTTTGCGGTTTCACCCGTGTGGCTCCGCTCCTGTTGGTTTTAGCGTAATGATATACAGGGTGTCCCACTGTTGGTATACTAAGCTCAAAGGAGGTTATAGTTTTGCATACGCTGAGTACGTAAAAAATACTTATAAAATTCCAGACGCAGTTTTTTTTCAAATAGATGAATTCTTAAAACTCTATGTGTACACCCCTAACAAGCAACCCGCCCAACTTTGATACCAGCACGTGATCTATCGTTTAAGATTATGTTTTCATAGACAAAATGCTCACATTAGCGAAGCGGTATATGCCGGCTGCGCGAAGCTAGAGAAGAAAACATGGATTTTCAGGAAAAAATTAGCAAAAGTTTTTGGATGTTATTTAGTTGTTTAAGTATTTTTTACGTGATCAGTGTATGCAAAACTACAAGTCCCTTCGCGCTTAGTATACCAATAGTGGGACACTCTGTATAGCGTATAGCCTTCCTCGATAAATGGGCTATCTAACACCGAAATAATTTTTCAAATCGGACAAGTAGTTCCTGAGATTAGCGCGTTCAAACAAACAAACAAACAAACTCTTCAGCTTTATAATATTAGTATAGATTTATTGAGATTTATTAATCGCGAAATATGAAACAGTTATATACAAATAAATAGATACAAGAATAATTAACACCTACAAGAATAATTCTCAGACACATAGGACAATAATTCATAGCCTATGCAGCGTTAGTACTTTGGTGCAGCACAAATCCCCTGTTCTCTAATTCCGAATACGAGAAAGGCTTCCACCTATCGGAAACATGAAAATCTATTTGTTATCCCATAGAAGCAATATTGGGGATTGTTTATTTGATGTACAGTTTATTAGCAGCAAAGATTAAACTGGTGCCTAATATAATTGTATACCGAATATTGATAGCCAAACCAATATTAAAATTGTACTCTGTTTTTGACTCCTTTCATGTCAAATCAGAGTCGGCGAATTGAGGGGGATTTTGAGTTTGTTTTGAGAGTGACCTATTTAAGCCATTGTCAAATTTTAAGGGGAGTAAAATAATGATGAGAAATATCTGGGAAGCGCCCGACGAGATTTAACGCGAAGTGCATGAGAAATGCTACCAAATAAAAATAAAATATAATACCTATTATTTCAACGGTCATAATAATCCAAGCGTGTCTTTCGGTTTCCTATTATAGTAACGTAAATCATATAAGACTTCAAATAGTAAATAAAAGGGTTACGTATGAATGTTGTGCGATTTAGATTTGCGCTTGACTGAATTTCTGGGGTGCGTCGGGGTTACCCTTTATCGGTGGCATTTTTACAGCTCGCTGGAGAGACTGAAAAGTGTCCATTGCAAACCTAGATTTTCCTAAAATAGAGATACGTACGGAGTATGAATGAATATAAATGAATCAAATTAGAGAGCAGTCTTTTTAAATACGAAACGGATTAGAAGAAACATGTTTAGTTCTTCATTTATTAGAAAACATGTCGTAATTAGAAATCAATCCCAGAGTCATCGATTTCCACCTTTTAAAATTGTCTTACTTACTTTATTAACACATTAATAATTAGGTGGCAAACATGAACACATACCGATAAAAGTAAATCGCACGACGCTAAAATTGCTCTTTCTAAAATTAAAATTCTTATATAAGAACTGTTTCACGCAGCAAATCCACGTAACGAAGGAGCACTTAGCAGTTAATTTCAATTGTTCTCCGTTAAGAAACACTGTAGTGTAATTAGGTTAAGCAGCAGCAGCGGTGAGGTGATCAATCGTCTGCAAAGAGTTTGGGCTTGAGCGCACATTGACTTACGAGAGACCTAGAAAGTGTTATTGGCGTATAAATCTAGTTTTATTGTTGTCTACTTATTTTTCATAGCTGTTAAAGTTTAATACCTGTGTAAAGTACTTAATTGTCATCTAATTTGATGATGTAAAATGCTCAAAAATATACACATTGAATTAATGTTTAAATTTGAATTAGCGCTGGTTTTTACGTTTTAGTTAGAGAATGTAGTTGTGTTTGAGTTTGGCTCAAGAGTGAGTGAGAGTTCTTTAATAATGAAATATTACAGTTAACAGGAATTATTCCTTCGATACTGCAGTAATTGCTATCTACATACTAATAAGTTGCCAGAGGCGATCGGCGGGGTCGAATATAATTATATTTAGCCTGTATTGTTATATTCAAAAATCTATCAGCTCGTTTTTATATTACTTTTTTATGTTATGATTAATCAAATGTTTTCATTATATCAACGTATTTTTATAAGGTAGATGGACTCAGAAAACTGTACTACGTAAACGTACAATTAATAGATAATAGATATTAAAAAATAATGATAAAACAGTGCATAGATTTTCAATAATGCAGACGGTTCAAAAGGAAAATCACATTAACTAAGTAGATACTGGAATAACTGGTTGTTTGTTTCATAGTTGCCGGCAACTGTCAGTCGTCGGTGTTCAACAATGTTTCCACATTAATTCGCCGTAGCATTTATGGTCTAAGATCCGAACATAAGGCGAAATTCAACGGCGTGATAATAGAATGAGACCAATTTTATAATTAATTTAGTCTATTAAAAAATGTATTAAAAATGGGTTGACTGGGAAAATCCTGGACAGGACATTTTTAATGAATTTAAAAAAAAAACATTTTTTTTTAATTAATTGCAGTATCAAGATAATAAAAAAAAAATATAATAGACTTAAAGTATGAAACCTACAGAATGTGCAGTCATAGTTTTCTAATATTTACCGGGACAAACGGCTAGGTTGGCAGGTATAAACAGGTATGTCGGTACCAGTTACTTTCACTTGATAGGATGATGAAAAAAAAAATTATGTCAGCACTGTTTTATTACAAAATTGTTTTATTATCTCGAAACTGCAATTAATAAAAAATAAAAATAAATAAAAAAATTTTAATTCATTAAAAATGTCCTGTCCAGGATTTTCCCAGTCAACCCATTTTTAATACATTTTTTAATAGACTAAATTAATTATAAAATTGGTCTCATTCTATTATCACGCCGTTGAATTTCGCCTTATGTTCGGATCTTAGACCATTAATAAATACATGCATGTTGCAGCGCAGTTATCATTTTGCATGTTAATTATTGTGTTTACATTAATTGATGTGCATGTACTGTGCCGTTTAACTCATTTAACGAAATAATTTTCAAAGCTTTTCACTCAAAATGACCAAAATTTTCATCGTGTGTTCCTTTTTTGTTTCTATTAAAAATATTTGAATAAAATTATGAAACAACGAGATCTAGATCTCGTTTTAATCACCCTTAGAAGTTCAGCTTCAATAAACTTCGTTCATGCAAATTTAGTATCTAATATTAATAAATTTTAATCGAATACAAGCTAGAATTTTAATAAATGTTAATATTGTTATATTGAAACAGTTATTCTAGGAATGATTAAAATTAACACTTTACTTTCTAATTAATAATCGTCAAATAATGAAGTGGAATAACAAGTACTTCATTAATGTCAAATGTAAGGTGCGATCAGTAGATTATTTTATTGTAAGTACAACTCGTAAGGCCCGATATTCTCCCGCTGGAGAAATCAAATGATAAAATTGCGTTTGGAAAATTATTATCGAACAGGAGCGGATGCAAAAGTAATGTCTTGCTCAATATTCGATGATCATAATATCAAGCACTCAGATTCCGTCAAGAGGTTACGTGAAGCGAACAATAATTCCCTTTTCCAGTTAATGCTCGGGCGGATCGCGGGAGGCTCACGATAGGAATTCGCGGGCAAACGTTAAATGGAAATTCTCGATATCTACATATTTTTCCGTTGGTTTGTTTCTCTTCCGCGGGTTCAATAAAACTCGACGGAATCTACGCCTCTGTCTGACATTTACATGCTGAAATTGATTCTATTTTGATGCTTTCGTTTCGACGTTGTTTACGTGAAGGGTACGGTTTTAATAATTACATCGCTTTCAAAGAGGCTATAATAGACTCAAGATAAAATATTTACTCAAATATTGCCTGAAGATAATTTCGCCGTTAATTGTATTCGAGCCGACGTTTAAAATGTAGATTGATTTTCATACCTCGTTTTATGTAGGCTTGTTTATTCTTATCTGTGGGAAGTAATCTATTCTTATAATATAAAAATGAATCCCAAAATGTGTTGGTAAGCGCATAACTTGAGAACGGCTGAACCGATTTCGATAATTCTTTTTTTATTATATTCCTTGAAGTACGAGGATGGTTCTTATGTAGAGAAAACGTAAATATGTACCACGGGCGAAGCCGGGGCGGACCGCTAGTAGTCAATATTTATCAACAAGGAATATTGAAGCGTAGAAGATGGAAATACGGTGCGCATATGAATGCACAAATACGGCTTGCCTTCCGTGAGATCCATTCCAGTTTCTTGGAATTTATTACTCTCAGGAAGCACTCCTAATATCTTTAGGGAATTACTTGCGTTTCATATTCTTTTGTTGTTCGTTTATTGTATACCCATAGTGATTGGATGTAGAAAGGTTACTAGAAACTGGGTTAAAACTTTTCATTATGTTTCTTTCAAGCCTTAACATTTACGGAAGTTTGCGATTATGAAGCAAAAAATATAATATTAATTTTTTGGTTTCAATTCACATATTTTGTGCCAATAAAGTCTTCATGAATTTTTATAGATAATGTGTGACATGAATTCGGTTCTAGCAGTAGGTAATTACAAAATATGTTAAATAGAAGAGAATTAACAGTTCCTTCAGTATCTCAATATGTTTCGTTAAAATAAAATGGCAGTAAGTAAAATCCCTACTTACCATATATTTACGTTTAGCGGAGTTCCTCTTGGGATTCCTGTATTCGCATCGGTACACTATTTTTTTTATTTTCCTCCAATAAGCGATATAAATCCTCCAATAATTTTTATTTTCAGATAATGACTTGGCTGAGTTCTTTGGTTTTATTTAATTATCTATTATAAACAAATTTGCATACGCTTCCGTCAGTCTTTGGCCGTTTTTTTTTCAGGTTATGAACTTTCGACTTAGGACTATATGATCTTAAAAATCTCGTTATGTTTGAAAATAAATTGAATCTTTCATTCGATGATGATAAAGTATACCTAATTTTCAATGATATTTCATTGAAAATTTCTGTCCTCATTATTAATCCTTTATCTACTCGGGACCGTTGTCGCCATCCCACTTTCACTGTCAGAATGTCAATAGACAAAATAATTAATTGATCCTTACCAAATATATCTATACCTTGATCTATACTAATATTATAAAGCTGTAGATTTTGTTTGCATGAACATTTAACGCGCTAATCTCAGGAACCACGGATCGAATTTGAAAAATCATTTCAATCCTAGATAGTATATTTATCGAGGAAAGTTATCACGCTAAGACCAGCGGTAGAGCAATGAGGGTAAACTAGGCACAGCTATTACATACGGCTATATACGGCTAACTTTATCGTTACACAATAAACGTACAATCTTAACGAAGTCATATCTTACCAAAGTTAAATTACAATATTCACGAAGTAAACAAACATTTAGCGGTCGGAATTACAGAAATAGATGTTGGCATTTGTCCAGGACTTACCAAGGTATCGACTATGGAGGACATATTTATTGTTATTGCAAAAACTTTAATGTAATTTAAGTGCTTCATGAACTTGGTTTGTTTTATTGATTTATTTGATATTTACATCAAGGAATGAAGCGAATCTAAATATGACAACTCAAACATTAAATATTCAGACAAAATATATAAATCTCGTGTCACAATGTTTGTCCTCAATGGACTCCTAAACCACTTAACCGATTATAATAAAATTCGCACACCATGTGCAGTTCGATCCAACTTAAGAGATAGGATAGTTTAAACATGTAGGTACCACGGGCGAAGCCGGGGCGGACCACTAGTATTATATATGTACTAACTATAAATTTTTGTACACACATTACATATCCAATATAATATAGAGGAGAATTGTGAGGAGAATCGATTTAACTATTCTTCTTCGATCTTATTTGACCATTGAAAAATGCGCATGTACGATGTGAATTGATTTTCCGTAAGAGGCTAATATCACGTGTTCTTACATGTAAGGAAGTTTTTTTATGACTGTATAGTTGGATTAAAGTTCTCTGGGTACATCCGTTCATTTCTGTTGTGTACTAGTGATAAGTTTAATCTAAAGTTTGAATTCTATCCATAGTACAATTATTCGAGACTTGTTCTATTTTGTTTATTTTCCAAATGAACTAGTGCGAATCTTAACCGGACCTATGCTTGCAATTGAAATCAAAGAATATGAATCTAAAGCCTATTATAATGACGTAACAAGCCTCGTTGTCGTTTACGAACATTTATAAACTCAATACATTTTAGAGATTTATATTTTCAATCTCCACTACTTTGGCCTGAGCGCCGCAGTCACTCACTCTAATGGGGTAATAACTACTCTTGAACGTAGCAATTTGTACTATATTTTTTGTCACTAAACCTTTTCCTGTTTATCTCTTTTGCAGGAAGAATAAATGGCATTGGCTTATAACATTAACATGTTACACAACCTTGGAGTTCATGAAGTGAAATGACCTACATAGAGTCGCTCTCTTTTCTTTTATATTGCATTTTCATAAACTTATATCTTTCCACGCTTTTTGGTAAAATGGCTATAAAAAAATTAATCATCTTTTCATTTGAATGTCGATATCTTATAGTCAACTAGTTTTGTACATGATCCTAATAAAATGCCAACGTTAACGAATTTAACAAGTAATTATCTAGCAATCAGCTGCGTCCCCAAATATTTGCTGGATCGAAAACCGCGACACAATCTGCTTATGAAATTAATGTTAATCGGTGTAAATATGTCAAACGTAAACCAAATACCTACAAACAGCGCGATTGTGGCTTCAAATGTGCTCATTTTTGTTCATAAGTTTGTCAAATATAATTTCATTAAAACAAAATTAGTTGTGGAAAAGGTTTACTTATGTATATCGTTTTAGTGGAATTTAATTGAAGTGATTAAAAAGCAATCTTGATAAACCCAAAATCTACCATAATAGAGCGCTCCGAGAACAAGCTTAATTCTTTTCACTGACCTTTAAAGGCCAATACACAAGTTAGTACGTACTTAAAAATAAGATATTTTTATCCTATATTACGAAGGAATATTGAAGATATTTTCAAGAGTTTTAGGCTGACCATTGTTTCGAGCGTCGATTGTTACTTACCCTAAGGCCGAAATCGATAACATTTAACGAGCCATTATCGTTGAAGAGGTATTTTTCCAGGGCGTCAAGCCACTTGACACGCTCTAGCGATAGTCGTCCAGCAAAACCATCGGAATCGCGCACTCCACTCGAGTGGCCAGCTATGCAAATTATTTGCTCAGCCACATACAGTTGTTTCTTTTTGATTTGTTAGTACAGCATTGTTATTGTGAAGTCCTACTAGAAGATTGCATTCACGTTTTCAAGATCACTCTGGTTATGTTTCTTAATGCTGTAATGCCAATATTTGCTTGTCTTTTTACTATAAAATTAATATTATATTAGAAGAAATAAATCTATGGTTTTATTATTTATTTATGAAAACGAGGGCACTACTGGTGGATCGTCGGATTGTTTATTTTTTTTATCTGAACGGATAAGGATAGTATTGATTATATGATTATGAATTATGATTAAAAGTAAATGTTTATGGAGAACGTGAAACGGTATACGGTGCCCATCATACGAAACTCAGTGGAACTGACATGCTCCTATTTCACGCCCATCTTCTGTGGGTGATTATAAATTCGTGAGTTGACCGAGAGATCTACCTTTTTATTCATTAATGTTACGTTTTTAAGTAGTAAGTATAAGGTAATTATTAGAAGATTATTAAGAGATTATAGAGATTATTACTTTTTTCTTATTGAGGATAAAATAAAATTAATTAAAAATATTATCGCGAATACTGCAATATATCTACATAATTCTCATAATCTCTTCATAGCAGCTGGGGATATAATTTTTATAAAATATAATAATAACAGCATCACAAGGAATTAGTGATACGTGTGGATTAAACATAATATATTCTATATTTTTAGTTTTAATAAGTTTGGATAATATTATTTTTTTAATTTAAATATAATAAATTGTAAACATTTAGGTAGTTAACCCTGGATCAAATAATATAGCCAACCTTTATAGTTTATGGATGTACCAACATGTTACTGGAATAGGTTTTGATTTCGACTATAAATTTAAATTCAATTTTTTTATTAAATAATAATAATATTAAGAAATATAGTAAGGATTTCACTTCAAAAACAAATATGTTAAAAAAATCAAATCTGTTCTCTTCATAATTATAAGTACATATAACAACTTTAGCAAAAAGCGTTGATAACAAAGACATAATAACCTTTATATTATGACAGTTTATAAGCCGCATTCATGACCCAAAACAAAGAAAGAGAAGTTATAATTGGCTTTTAAACTTGTTAATCGTATCAAAACACATACGAACTTGAGCTGAGTATAATGGCTTTTTAGACGACATACTTCAAAGAAAACAAGAAATTGTTTACGCACCTACTTATTTATATTTACCTACTTATTTACAATATTAGGCACGTAAAATAACATGATTATACGTAGGTAATAGGTACGTAGTTATGGCCCAGGGCGTTATTGATACAAGGTTCCCAGGCAATCCCTATTAAATTATTTTTCTGCGGTCGTCTCAGAAAAGCTTTTGTATAAAACTTGTGTTTACAAGAAAGTTCGGCAGACTCGCAAATAGTTTTGTCCCAACTTACATCTTAAACAACCCTTCCCCTATATTTTTCCCCCGATGGCAGTTATTTATGTCCTTTTATTCGTGTTCACCTTACATGAAGAAACATGAGCTGAATAAGATATTTTTTATCCTCAATAACATATATGTTTATATGTGTGTAGGTATTTTATTTATATAATGGAACGATACATAAGAATATAATACTGAAACCTTTTAAAATTTCAATGCCTTATGAAACTTTTCGAAAGAAAATATAAATTTATAAACTTATTTTCTTTCCTACCGACCGCGACATCTTTATAAGTTATGTTATTATATCTAATTACATCGAGAAATGTACAATTACTTAAATAAATTAATC
This sequence comes from Colias behrii, assembly GCA_029959065.1. NCBI lineage: Eukaryota > Metazoa > Arthropoda > Insecta > Lepidoptera > Pieridae > Colias > Colias behrii. The sequence goes on from JARWMC010000002.1 coordinate 5,608,172, forward strand.
CATACTAATATTATAAATGCGAAAGTAACTCTGTCTGTCTGTCTGTTACTCAATCACGCCTTAACTACTGAACCAATTTGCATGAAATTTGGTATAGAGATATTTTGATACCCGAGAAAGGACATAGGCTACTTTTTACCCCGGGAAATAGGATAGGTTTTATCCCGAAAATCCCACGGGAACGGGAACTATGCGGGTTTTTCTTTGACTGCGCGGGCGAAGCTGCGGGTGGAAAGCTAGTAAATAAATAATGGAATTTCTTTCCATTCGGCCCTTTGTTATTCAAAATCGGCGTAGGCGTAAGAAAATTTAATAATCCTCTCGTCTTTTAATGTATAATTGAATAATCGAAATGGTCGACTATAAAGTGGAGAATTTAATTAAGCACTCTGAGTGGCCATTAAGGTAATGACTGCTATATTTCAGGTTAGGGTCAGATTTACTATTATGAGTGTGATGCTTTATAATTAATCGAATATCTGGTTGCTATCGCCGCGGCATCGATAACCTTTAATAGATGAAGGTTCTGTATCTATCTTGAAGGCTATAGGCTATATATTATCACGCTAAGACCAACAGGAGCGGAGTGAAACCGCGGGGCGCAGCTAGTAAATAATAATTAGGTTACTCGACCATTTAAAATATTTACGAAGTTTAACATGTCTGAATCAGAATGGGTCTAATCACTGCGTTGAATTTTTACATTAAATTTGAGCTTATTAATTATTAAATTTAGGAAATGAGAAGAATTTGTTCTATTTGTTTGGAATTTCTTCAATTTCTCGAATCGTTTGCTTAGGTTCAATGTCAATATTGCTAAAGATATATATCTGGATAAATGGAGGGTGGAGAATAGAATTTCTAACATTGCGGACTGCGGTTCACAGTATTGTTTCGAGTTTGCATTTTCCTTTGGAACACTACGACATTTTTAATATTAAGTTGGCACAAGAGGCTCTCGGTTCAAGCGTGTGCTTATTCGGCACAGTGAAAAGGTTTCATAGATTTTTTTTTTGCTTTTTATCACAGCTAACAGCTCGCGTTTTTATATTGAACTAGGAGTTTCCGGAAAATCGTTTTAAGTTTTATTCTGCTTTTTACAATAAAGAAAATTGTTCGTGTAAAATTTTTGTCGTACTAAACGTAGGCTGGGTTTATTCTGATTTGTTCCATATGCGAGGCTGCAGTTTAAAAATTATAAAAAATAAAAGTGTTAAATACATTTTTATAATTATAATGAAAACTTCGTTAAAATATAAAATTTCTTCAAATGTGAAAAAATACATTACACTACCGTAATGTACAAATGGTTTTTTCTTTTCAGTGATACTTAATTTACTAGATGATCCACAAAGTCTAATAGAAACCATTACCTATTATGAACAAAATATGCTATCATTATAAATTATATTTTTCAACGAAATGACCGAGGTTACTTCAATTAAAATTATATACTTATGAGTACAATAAAAATACTGAAAACTGTATATTTTCTACGAATTTCTGATTATGTACCACAACTGTTCACGAACTTCTAAGTGCTAATGTAACTATAATCTTATATATAAAATTCTCGTGTCACAATGTTAGTCTGCATACTCCTCCGAAACGGGTGGACCGATTCTCATGAAATTTTCTGTGCATATCGGGTAAGTCTGAGAATCGGCCAACATCTATTTTTCATATGTACCACGGGCGAAGCCGGGGCGGGCCGCTAGTGCTAATATAACTTTCTCTTCTATTTACAATTAAAGATCACAGTTTTCAAAAAACATAATCACTTCTTGTAAAATACATCTCAGCTGAATATTATACATCTATTGCATAATAACGCCTTCCATTGCCCTGCGGCAGGCGGCAGGGAAGGTTCTGTCAGAAGCAAGCGGGCCATTTTATCTTCACCATTTGCACTGCTAATTTACTGCTCCCCTTCCTAATTGGTAAATACTTGATGCCAAAGGATTTATATCATTACGCTCACTGCTTTCCGGGTCTGTTTTTAATCGAAGCTTTATTTATTAACGCCCTTTGAGTATCGATCATGAATTTAATTGAAGTTCTTTGATTGAGTCGTGATTTTCAATTATACCCTCTTGATATGTTCATGACAGGCTTATTTTAAAGTACATATTTCCACTTTGGTTCTGTTATCATGGATTGTTGTCTATTTGCAACTTGGTCTGAAACGAGCGGTTTGACTTTAAATTTACTTTAATCACAAATCGAGTTATTTTAATATGTAAATGACCTCATAATTAAAGCTTACCTTTATTTTTTATATTAAGGGCGCTAATAAAGTAGGTAATATCAAATGTAAACATTAATATCAAACAAAGTCTTACCTGTATATTACCTGTATTATTTTTATATTTTCTTTCCTTCTTTCCTCTTGGTACTAGGGAAAATAACAATTAAGTTCAAATTAAATTAAATTCGTCTATGGAACGGAATAAACAATAGAATCTCTCTATGATTATATAAATTTAGCGGCAAGCTTTACAGAGGACCCCCAATAAATTCGTCACGGGGCTTATAGATACTCTCAATTTAGTACACGGTTAGGAAAATTTATGGCGAACGTATTGTCGTCTAATTTGGTGATTGAAATCATACTGAAATCTTCGTAATGGGGCTATAAATCAGTGTTATATTGAAGAAAATAAAAACCATATTATGTAAATTAAATTACTATACATAAGTGAATCTTATTCGACTTCTATCAGCGGATCAAAGGCAGTTTACGAAATATATTTTGTCAAAATCTATTCTATTCATACGAAACTTAAGCCGCAAAAAGGGATAGTCCTTTATCACGAGGTCATCCAGGTGTTGAACGGGAGAAAGAGTAAAATACCTTATTCTTACCCTAATGTCATTATAAATTTACCTACGTAAGGGTAACGGAAATTTGGTTTTTGGAGACTTCACGCGTGCGTATCAAGTTGAGAAATTATTGCGGTGTCGTTAGTGGATGGTATTTATTTTGGAAGGCGTGGATATTATTCGGGGTGAGGGGGTGCCGCGGTACGAACTGATTTATAACTCGACATTAGCTTTGGAGGTCGTGAGTTAGTGGCGATTGATGCCTATACTTTACCTTTTCCGAAAACTATGAAGGTTCATGCATAATTTGGTAAAGTGTATTATATATGTTTGTTGTCCTAAAATATGAATAAATAATAATGTAAGTTATACCTTTGCTGAACGAATTTTCATTTTTTAGTGAAAACTAATAATTGTAATTGTAAACTTGAGTAGATATTCGTAGAAATGTCCATAATAATTTTTTTTTTGATGAATTAGATCTGTATTTAGTTCTTCTCATAATAGCAGTATATTTTCGAGTTTTATTTTATAAAATATATTATGTTAATAAGGATTAAATATACATACATTTCTATAATGAAGAATAATTTATTATTATTAATTGAATGGCGAGCAAAAAAAATATTTTGATCTTGTCGTAAAACACTCAGCGTAGATCATAATTTCTAAGTGTACTTAAAATATGTCTTTGTTATAATGGACATTTAGCATGGCAACAATTCTAAATATAATAATCGTCTGTACAATTTAAGATCTTATCTTCCTAATATACTAACGTTTCTCCCATTCAAATGAAAATGGAAACTTTACAAGGTGTTAGTAATTTACAGCGTTCAAAGGACGATTCGTGAATAGCCGACTTGATTAGAATGGGCCTCATTAAAATTCAATAAAATAAAACGTTGTTACGTCTCCACGAAATACATAGAGCTTCGGTAAATTTAGCTCTGAATCTACTAGTGTGAAATAAAAGTGAAATTCAAACTGGCGGGTAATAAAGTGAATTTTAACTGCGAATGAACCAACTTCATTTTATCATTTTAACTACACTTCAATTTAGCTGACGCTAATGAAAAACTGGCTTTAAAGAAACATTTGATACGACGATTAATTGGGCTTCAAGTTTCCTATTAATGAGAAATGTTTCTTCAAATAATAATTGTTTATATAGCTGCTGTGTAGTACATTTGCTTTCCTAGAAAATTTTATTTGATTTATACGTTGATTTATCAGATTTGATTGATATTTAATAGCCGGTACACTCTATGTGACAGGTTTCCATGGTATTTTATAGTGAAAGTAGAAGCAAGTTTTAAGGCAGGCTATCATGAATGCCACCCCCTACCCATTGGTAGAGGGTGGCATGATATGATATATAATTATGAGTAGGAAAATTTTAAATGGTTAATATGGTCAAATATTTCTACAAAGCTCAATCTACGAAATTACCAAATTCATATGAACACATTTCTGGCTGATATACGGGCGACGTTAGTTCCTGTCGCCAACCATTCCACCATTACCAATTTGTCAGTGTCACCATCACACCGTCGTCGCTGACCTATCACAGAATTGTCTTATTTCCTCTCAGAACTGCTCTGAAATAAACCACAATGTGAGCAATAATGAAGATAAAGTGAATTGTACATAAAGCACTATCCGTCTACTGACTATGACAAGCATTAGATTTGATGATCGCAGCATTTACTGTAGATGAGAATAAAATAATGTTTATTCATCTAACAGAATTCTACAACACAATGCTAACGTTATAGTATTAGGTGGTTGTTATATGATTCGCAACACGATAATCATAGCTATTAAGGAAATCTGACTAAGAAATTATCAAAGTAACAGGGGTTTATTCTAAAGAAAACAGAAGCTGGGTAACAATGGGTAAGCATCATCTTACATAAAATCTTATCTTAGTAGGTCTCGATGATTGGCAAAGTCGGGCCCTCGATTGCACCTCGGATGTTTGTTGAAAGGCTTTTATAAGGGACGGCAAGACCGTCTTCCGTGACGGAAGCACACAATAGCGTGCGGCTTTTGAGGCTATCATAAAATCCGCCGTTATCCCTACCTAATGGCAATAGGGCCTCGTTCAGGTCCTAAGGAAAGAAAATATGCTGAGCTGTGTACTTACCTTGGCAGTGCAGAATTTAGGGTACCTACAATGTTTTTATTTTGATGTTACAACGCTCATTATATGGTACAATGTACATTGTTAGCGATGTTTTCTTTAGCCTCTATTTACATAAAGTGAACCTTTATATTTTTTTCCCTTTATATTCTACAACTCAGTTCGCTCATAATATTTATAAAGCTTCGTTTTTTGTTGCTTCGCTAAACAAGGTCGAAATTACATTTTAAAGTGAGTAAATACTTTTCTTTGCCTTTGATATTTTCAGGATGATTCATAAATCATCCTATAAATAAGACGTTGTAATATATTATTTTAAAGCTGTTTCTTTTAATATAATTACAAAAGCGTTGTTCTTATTTACTACAAAGCGTACGTGTTAAATCTTCACCAAAAATGTCCACTGTTACGTTGTTTGTGGTCTTTAATCAAAACGGCTCCATCACTTTTTAAGATTTGTAGAGGGAATTTATCTACAATGCTTATTTCATTGGTATGCATTGTCGTATGGCGTTAAATATTTTTACCCCCAGGTATAACATAATACCCCTCCAACGTAATAGGCTATATGGGCAGAATAACAATTTCCGTCCAGTCAGCTAGTGGTCATGTATAAATACAGGGATGAATATGGCATAATTATAAATAAAACAGCAAAACTTCGAGCTTATAATTTATAGAACCTTTCATATGTGGTACCGGCTTATTAATCACTACGTACATTTAAGTGCGTATCATCAATTTGTTATCATTTTGTATACAAGTAATAAGTATTCATTATACGATGTACCATCGCGATGTGTACGTTATAATGTCGTATATGCCAAAGTTAAATAATTACATCGTAGCGAGTAATTTTGAAGCGAAGACGAGACAAAATAATGAACATTTTCTTGCTTAAAGGAGTAAAGAAGTGAGCACGAGTTTAAACAGCAAAGTTAAAATATTTGAGTGATTTTCTTGTCTCTGTGGTTGGACTGTTCTTTTCAACTTTAAAATTTTCTCGTTAACAAACTTATTATAAGTTTGGTGTGATTTTGATGACTTGTTTTAAAAAGCTAAATAAGAAATGTTTTTGCTTACTAATTCAGACTGTATCCATGAATTATTTTTTTACGTATTAAAACTGCTAATATAATTCTCGTATATGTGTGTCTCTCAGTGGTCTTTTCTTGGAATCGATCATGTTTATAATAAACATATTCAAAACGTAGCTCTCTTAAATAAATGTGATGCTTATCTAGCAATGCATATGGGAAATCAACCTAGGCGTGGAAAAAATTAGGAACACTACCCTCGAGCCCTTCCCTTGGAGAGTCCCAAATGTGTAATAAAGGGCTGGAAGTTGTCTCGCGTTTCATCCGCAGATAATTTGCGTATATTTTCGAGGTTTCTTAAAATTCCGACGAGGGTGCACCTTTAGGGATCTTGTATTCAAAAATAAATTCCGTTGGGAATTCGGGCCTATTTCACGAGAAAAACGTTAAGCTTTTCGTTTTTGTACAATTTTAAATATAATACAGAACTCTGTGGTTAAATCAGAAAATCTGAGACGCTACCTTTTTTAGTTTATTAGCAATTCTAACTGGGGTACTCTGCATAATAAAGTTTGACAAGAACCTAAATAGGGTCTAACCTCTAACCTCTAGCCTCTAAATAATATTATGGAAAAATATGTGAAGTCACGCCAGTGAATATTGTTATCTCAAATTGTGTTACTCTGAATTACGTTAACGAGTACATTGATTAATCTCGACAGGCTTTCTACGCACTAACGCTTTTACCTTAAAGATCAATAAATAAGGTGACGCTATTTTGGACATCAAAAGTAGATGGAACTTAATTACGGCTTTGGAAAAAAGTAAGCCTCTTTGTAGGAATTAATATCGCTTGGGAGCCAATGTCACCTTTCATGGGTGGATTTATTTTTTCAATCTAATTCTCGTCTTGAGATTTGCTTACCAAATCAATTTTCATATGGATGTAGTACTGTAATACTGAATTAATTATTTTTGAATAGATATATTGCAGGATATGTTATTTATATTCTATATATATATATATAATAAAATATCCTACAATACACTGCATAAATACAACTAAAGGCATAATCGTATTTTTTCATGAATAATAAAAATGGTTTGTCCATCCCAATAATCTAACCCATCAGAAAAATTCTTCAACTACATATATCAATCGTAGGCATCTCATAATATTCTTGAAGTTGAAGAAATAATAAGTTAAATTCTCTAACTAGTCTTAAGTCTATCTAACTGATTAATGATCATAATAGTCAAGTATTCAGATCACAGTTAAAAGAGTACCTACTACTTTACTCGAGGGGACCAAAAATTGTGTGCAAAGCGGAAGGCTTTGTGTCGCATAGAACTAAACCTCACTTGATTAATGATGTACAAATCTACTTCATTTCTATGAATTATATGAAAAATAAATTAAAAAGAGACTATACATTTATTAAAATAAATAGTTTGAAAAGGTGAAGATTCAGTATATTAACATTAAAGCGTACTTTGTACAGCACGCTCACGAAATTACCGTGGTTCGTTTGAATGAGCGTCACTTGCTTTCACACGGATTCAATTTGAGTGCTGATGAAGTGTCGGCAAACGGAATTATTCCGGTCATAATTAACGAAATGAAAATATATATTTACAACCATTATGATAATAAATAAATAGATAATGTATCGCTTTTCATTAGTGTAGGATTAGACTTTCTAAACAACATTCTTTTGCAGTCATACCATTTTTTCAGCAAAATAGAGGAGGTTTTTAATAAATAACACTGACTTAAATATGCATACTTTATTATTCTTAATAAAGTTTCATCCCAATAGGAAGTAAGTATATCTTTCTATACGTAAAAGTCAATTAATCAATGATATTTCCCACCTGTCCACGTTGCTTCCGATAATTGCATTGCCCGCCTGCAATACACCGCTGCGTTATTGGTAAAATAACCCATTTATTTCCCATTAAGCTAACTGGCAATTAAAATGCATAGAATAACTTTAATTGTAAATAAGAATTGGTTAATAAGTCATGCTTTTCGTCGAGGTATTCTTAAGATTATTTCAATTTAATAGATTTTTTATTAAATAATAGTCGTTTTAATAACGAAACTATTCTCTTTTTAAAACAGATACAAAATTGATTCTAAAATTGAAAATATAAACTTTTTGTGCCATCTGCATCGTTCGAAATTCTTTGTATTCTCTGAACTTATGTATAAAGAAGTTAAAGAATAATCCGAATAATGTTTCCCCTGATATTTTATGTAATGTCTGGCTCGCACCGATGTCTTATAAACAGATCAATACCAGCAAGCGACAAGACAGTGTACAAATCACTAAGCATTATTTAAATTGGTTCAATTTTTGCGCCTACCTTTGGAGGGGAACGTGACTCGTTTCAGTAACAATTTGTAAACAACATAGCCTCCGTATAATTTGATGACTTATCTTAGATTTAAGAGCGAAAGTACTCAAAGAATGAAAGAACAAAAATATATTTTACCTTTTTAAAAGTTATTTCTTGCTCAAATTCCAGAGACTTTTTTCGCCTTTAATGTTTTGAGAATAAAGGCATGTATTTTGAATTACGTGATCTGCCAATTTATTATTCTCACGGTGAAATAAATTTATACAAATAAAATATGAATGAAATTAGTGGATAATGCGAGGGTTTTGGTGAAGCTAATTTAGAAAAAGTGACGCATTTTTCTTACATAACGTGTTTCAGAGCAACGTGACAACAGAAGACGTGGAAAGTTACCTTAACTTTTCGAAGGTAATACTCGAGAGTACTGGTTTTTATACAGAAAATGTTTATCATTATATGTTTAAAATAAATTCAGTTCAATAGATTGTGCTCTATTTTTTACAACGTAACAACATAAACAGTCCAAGTTTCCCCTATAATAACTCCTAAGAATCCGAGATATGCTCCATTTAACGTATGTAATATAATCATACCCAGTAAATTGGCAATTTTATTTTTGTAAGAGAAACCTTTTTCGTAACCCACAATTCAATTTTTCTTATTTATTGGTTTACTTAGCTAGAATGAAACATGGAGCGGGAAACAGTTCGCAGAGCTTAGCCTAATCCCGTTCGCTTGCTGTAACATACGCTCACTTACTGTGAGATTTGGTCATATTGACGAGGAGTGTGTACTGTGACGGGTTAAATATACGCGGCTTATTGAAGGGTTACTGCAAACAGTATTAATCACGTTCATGTCATGTAGGTTTTTAATAAAAATTGTTTCTTTTTTTAGCACAATTTCAACATGCTATTTTTATACTCTTGACGTTCTGAACAGAGTTTCTTTAAAAGACTTATAGTATAAATCTAAATATCGTTATTCTTTTTATCATAAATACGAACGATGAGTAAATAAACAAGACGAGTTAGTTTACTCTTGTTTGATTAAACTTACGTTTAGATAAAGACTACTGAAGGCTTTGAAAGCATGATTTATTCTCCATTTATAGTACTACTGAAGTGCCTGTTTGTATTAAGCTGTAATTTGTGACAGCTTTATAGATATCCCGGCATCACTATGCTTTGATTTTTACATTCTCGTGTAAGATTAACCAAATAATATAAGCAACTAGATGTGCCGCGCTGTTTCGCTCGCAGGTGAATCCACTGCATTTCTGTGCGTTTTTATAGTACACAAGTATCACTACCTACATTTAGTGCTTTTATTTTTACAAACTATCACGTTTATTTTATTAGTAGGATAAATGGCGTTTTAAGTCTATTCGATCCTTAAATAAACGAAAAGACTAGAAGACAAGTATAGGTGCTGCAAAACCTGCCTATTTATTTAATTTGTTCCTTACAATCCAGTATTCAAGAGTTTGCATGTTAGTCCATTGAAAAGTTACATTTGGGGTTGCATTTTTTAGAGGACGCAATTTTATATTTTTGATGTGTAGGGGGGGTCAGTGTGAAGCTATCACCAAGTTTGTGGGGTCGCCACCCTTGTCCCACGGCCGCCATCTTGAAAATAGCGGTTGATATGGTTTTTACGATATATCTCTTAAACTATTTATTTGATAAAAAAAATTGTTAACATTATTTGTTGCAAATTAAATTCTCTACAACTTTGGTCCAGTAACTTTATGTCGTAGAACTATAAATAAAAAAGTTATAAGCGAAAATGTTCAGAAATTAGAGATATTTATATGTTTCAATAAAACTTTTTTTTATAATTTTACGAAGAAATGATATCAGACCATTTTTGTAGATTGTTTTTCGAGGAACAACTTTTATGTACAACATTTTTTCATTAAGTAAATAGCTAAGGTTTTACAGCGCTCCGAAGTGAGTACTAATTTTCAGTACTCTGAACTATACAGTATACTTATATTATGTGTGTACTAATAATAATTTGTCATCAGTAATTGTTTTTTTTTTTTTTTGTTATCATAATATTGTTAATAATTAATTTTGCAATATTATTAATAATTAATTATTGAATCTTTTCCCCACCACCCAGGAGGTAGAGTCTGGAAGCGCGTTTTTTTTTACGTCGAAAAGCAGGGCTGAAATGTTCTGCAGTGTGCTTCTATTGTTCTGGAGTATGAGAAAAGAGCCAATAGCCAATATATGTATAGTTAAGAGTACTGAAAAATAGTACTCACTTCAGAGTGCTGTAAAACCTTAGTTATTGACGTAATGAAAAAATGTTGTACATAAAAGTTGTTCCTCAAAAAACAATCTACAAAAATGGTCTGATATCATTTCTTCGTAAAATGATAAAAAAACGTTTTATTGAAAAATATAAATAGCTCTAATTTCTGAACATTTTCGCTTATAACTTTTTTATTTATAGTTCTACGACAAAAAGTTACTGGACTAAAGTTGTAGAGAATTTAATTTGCAACAAGTAATGTTAACGATATTTTTTTATCAGATAAATAGTTTAAGAGATATATCGTAAAAACCATTTCAACCGCTATTTTCAAGATGGCGGCCGTGGGACAAGGGTGGCGACCCCACAAACTTGGTTTTAACTTCACATTGACCCCCCTTACATATCAAAAAAACAAAATTGCGTCCTCTAAAAAACGCAAGGTTAGGCCTAAAAAATGTAACATTTCAATGAACTATGTATTAGCAAAATAAGATTAAAAATATTATATATTTTAATCCGTGTCTGAATGATAAGGTGTCACGATCCTTTCGAAATAAATTTATACCTACGTAGGAATTATGACTGTCAGCGCAAAAATAAAAAAAGGTATTAAATGGTACAGTCGAATTTTAAAAATGTAAATGTGATTAAAAGTAAGTCGTAAGAGTACTGAAAAATAGTACTCACTTCAGAGTGCTGTAAAACCTTAGTTATTGACGTAATGAAAAAATGTTGTACATAAAAGTTGTTCCTCAAAAAACAATCTACAAAAATGGTCTGATATCATTTCTTCGTAAAATGATAAAAAAACGTTTTATTGAAAAATATAAATAGCTCTAATTTCTGAACATTTTCGCTTATAACTTTTTTATTTATAGTTCTACGACAAAAAGTTACTGGACTAAAGTTGTAGAGAATTTAATTTGCAACAAGTAATGTTAACGATATTTTTTTATCAGATAAACAGTTTAAGAGATATATCGTAAAAACCATTTCAACCGCTATTTTCAAGATGGCGGCCGTGGGACAAGGGTGGCGACCCCACAAACTTGGTTTTAACTTCACATTGACCCCCCTTACATATCAAAAAAACAAAATTGCGTCCTCTAAAAAACGCAAGGTTAGGCCTAAAAAATGTAACATTTCAATGAACTATGTATTAGCAAAATAAGATTGAAAATATTATATATTTTAATCCGTGTCTGAATGATAAGGTGTCACGATCCTTTCGAAATAAATTTATACCTACGTAGGAATTATGACTGTCAGCGCAAAAATAAAAAAAGGTATTAAATGGTACAGTCGAATTTTAAAAATGTAAATGTGATTAAAAAGTAAGTCTGGTTTGACAAAGATTTATTTGGGTTACAGGTAGGCATACCAATTTCAAAGAGGTCCTTTTCCTTAAAGTCGATGTAGAGCAACCCTTATCATCGCACATATCAAATCGTGAAATCAGAATCTAAATGGAACTTTGTTAGAAGCTTGACGGAGGTGTTTTTATGAGACAGAAAAACATTTTCACGTTTCATTGCACGCAACCCCAGTGTCCAATTGAAAGATTCGCTATCGGGTCAAAGTGACACATTTCTTTCAAGATATCTCTGCGGATGGTTTGTAGTTCGCGTAATGCCTCATTCGGTAGAAAAAATACACGAAGATATCTGATTAATGATAGTCTACATGACCCTCCACAATGGCTTCATGCGGAGGCGGAATAACTTCTCCGAGTTTTAGCATGATATTGTGTCAAACTTGGAAGGACGGGATAAATTACAGCAACTTTTTTCGTTATGTGTATAATGGTACAATACGAAAAGTATAATATGTGTAATCTGCGGTTGTACGTCTACTCGTAATCCGTTTTGCGGTCTACTATTTATATTTTAACGGTCTTTTTTCGAAATAAAAAGAAAAATAAGTTCATTGTCAAACCTATGAAAAAGTTATTTTCAACAGTGATGGTCATGAACAAGCAGAAAAGGGGTAAAGATTTTAGACTCCACCGTCAATTCTGCCTCATTACATATTTATATATTCTAGTATTGTATCAAAACAGTTAAAAAAAGTCGTAGAAGTACTTTTCACATATTACCAAAGTCACGTTTTATCGTATAAGTAGGTAATTGAAGGCATAAATAATATGATTATTTCACCTATATTAAAAAATAAACAGTAAAATTAAATACATCGTTTACACTACCACTCTCTAAGTTAGAGGGCTTTAACTGTAGCGTACAAGCGTTTTTAGTGAAAATATATCACAAATTGCTACGTAATTCATTTTAAGCACATGTGGCGGGTTCGGACTTTTGTTCTAGTTATTGTGGCATTAATTCTCTTTAGTCGAAATAATTGCCCGGAATACAATAAATTAAAGCAATGTTAGGGGCCTTTTCTGGATAAGGATAGTATATTATTACTGTGGTTGTGGATTTGGCTCGTAGTTGATAAAGTTAATAAAGATATGGATAAACAATTTATAATTCAATGAATGCAATAAATAAAAATTCTGATATTATAAAAATGGCTAGGTATTTATTTCCTTTTATCCCATTATTTATTTTAAAAATAAACTGAACTTGATCGGATTGATTAAAATAATCACGCGGTTGAGTTTAATTTAAAAATTTACTATTGTACAACTGATTTCCAAATTGATTACTATAAATTTCATATGTGCATAAAATAACACGACATTGTTAATTTAAACAAAGCTTTATAACATACGGGTGTAGTAATAAAATGTGTAAAAGGTCAGAAGCTATTTATTCAAATGTAGACCTCGTTAAAATTCTTGTTTATATTTTAAATATGTTACATGTTTTTGAATAGCAAGATTGCCATGTATGATAATTGCAATAGATTAATTATAAATGTAGGTATACGTTGTCTGCTAAAGTTATAGGTAACTAATGCTTTGATTCTTTTTAAGGTAAAAACCTGAAACAGTATTCACTAGAAGAACTTTTGAATTTGGATACTTAATACTTATATTGTAGCTGTATTTTATAAAATCATTTTAATAGCCTTTTTAAAAATTAATACCCAATTATTTTTACGGGGCTCGGTTTAGAAATGGCTCATTTATGATTGCGCAGCGATGAAATTAAACGGTTCAAGTGAAATAAGTTGAATAAACTGATGTTCACGTAAACGTAAGGGAGTTGAAATCCAGATCACGCTCCAGCCAATTATTATCATTCTATTATGAGTGCTCGCGACAGCGCGGTCGGCTTACTTGTAATTACAACGGGGTTCGTCCTTACCACATACTTACTACATATGTAATATATTATACTCATTTTTGGCATTAGAGGCCCTTTAAAAAAAAGCGTTTTATAAAAAAAAAAACTGGGAAAATTGGAAAGGTTCGGTATAGAAAAGAAGAATGCAAGGTTTTGGTTGAACTTGTGAGACAACGTTCAGAAATTACGAAGATGTAGAGGTAAAAGGATTTAAATTAGTACTTAGTGACAGCCGTGATTACAGACAGGTAGGTAATATATTTCTATAATATTGGATAAAGTTTAAAGTAGCAACAGAGAATATTTTCCAGTTCTATTTTTATTTGTACTATCGATAATTTGCATTTAGGTTCTAGAAAATTCTATTATGAAGATAGTTGTAGTCTTTGAATTAGACATTCAACATAGAAACTGAGCGTTAAATATCAAATAATCAAATGGACTTTATATCACGCTAGAAATAAACAGTTTATAAATGAAATTTTCATTGGGATCATCCAGAGGATTAGTGAAAACTTTTGGTAAGCTAGCTAAAGTTGATTAATTGCTTCAGTTATTTTTAATGGAATGAACAAGACTAGACGAGACAAAAGTGATTATTCAATTATATTTTATGTAAAAAAACTATAAACATTGTAGGTATATTGTTATATTATGTTTATAGTATTTTGTGATAAAATGAAAATGTTATAAAATTTAGTAGATATTTTAATAGAAATGTTTCAAAATAGTATGTTATATAGGTATCTCGCTATAATAAAACATAACACAAGATGAAGCGAGTGGTGGCCGGTGGGTGTAAGACAAATCGTCCATTGCAGCAACGTGCAAACCATTTAAATGGACGATTCGCCATAAATAAAAGGGATTAAATAATCTCTGTGGATATTCCTTCGCATGCGTAATATATAATGCAAATCAGGTCGTATTTTTAAGTAAAATTTACGAGATCGTGCTGATCGTATTCCGAAGGCTTCGTTTGGAGGATTGCTGCTATCTCATTTTCCCTAAGTAACTCGTAAAAGAGTTTTATTTTGATGTAGGCAGGTGGGTATTTCGTAATCATTTTATCTATGATTAGAAAATAAATTACTTTGCATTGAATTTTTTAAACTACATAATTATGTAATATATAAGTTTTTATAAGCTTTATACTGACCTCGAGAAGCTTACAATAAAATCAATTAAAAGAAATCACATGATAAATTGCACGTATTTCATTAATAACTTTATTTCTCATTATACTTCTAGATTGAACATCCTTCTTCTTATTTGGTACTAATTCCTAAGACAGGTCACAGATTAGATACCTACCTACTAGAAAAGGTATAATATTTTTACAAATCGAAATGAAACAAACGCAGATGCATGTGCGAATTTTCTAATGTTATGAAGGAACGTGTTTTTAATATTCTTTAATCAAAATAGTGCGCAAAATACGCGCAACAAAGAAAGTTATTATTTCAGTTTTAAACTTAAGAAAAAGTTAACTAAATAATTTGACTTCTTTACTGCACTTCATAAAGTTTTAATAGCTTTTGATGAAACTTTGCTTGTAAAAACAACATGCCTTACCTACTTGAAAGCAATATCAGCGCGAAATAGCCCGGTTTAATGTATAGCACAATAGTTTAATTTTCAAGGTATTGTATATCATACTTATTATTTAAGCCTTTGCTTATAATAATAAGTTATTTTCGTAGTATCGAATGAGGTCTCTCCGCTAATACATGTAGGCATGTATGATGCAATAAGAAGAAGCGACGGCTTCTTTCAGCAGTTACATAACTGGAAGAAACGGTGGTTTTCCATAATTTACTTTGAAGTTTTTCTATAGTATTTATTATTATTTTTTAATTTTATTAATAATGGATTTATTTCTACTTACATTTTAAATGGAATAATCTTTTTTAATAAACACATTTTTTTATAAATTGTGCATTGTTTTAAAAGTTCTTATCTATTCTATCCAGTCTAACATATTATTTTTTATACTGTGCTTATAGTAAGTTTCACTCTTTTGGAAGGGAGCTTTTGTTTAAAAGAGTAAATAAGTAAAGATATGAAAATAGAGACGATGGAAGGGATATTAAATAACTATGGATTATATTAAAATAACGTTTCCATATAGGACATTTCTGCTTTTAAGCTTTTTTTTTTCAAGTGGGGAAATCTTCCAAAGATACCCACGGCCCCCGGGGAAGGCGCCGTGGGTTATGTCGGATTCTTACCGACTAAAACCCCACTGTGTTCTGTCGAGCCGCTTTAATGATGGGGTCGCGGGTATTGGTTGGAATTCTTCCTGCACTTTATTTATACCTATAATGCGGACTTGGTTTTACAATTTTAGGGTCGACATTTAATTGCACATATTAATATAATTTACTACATACAACCGCCATATTGTATAAGTGAAGAATATAAGCGTTAATTTTTAGTTCTTATTTATATTACTTAATGGCTCTTCATATTGAAAAGCCTGGGGTTATATTTGTGTACAATAAATAGGTCACGCAAATTATTAAATAAGTGACGTCGACTGCTAACTGGGACTTAATTTGAATAATTATAAAGTTTCTCATGTCTCATGGGAACCCGTAATGTGTCATGGTAATTCGTGTCGCTTGTCAATGTTGCCAGACACGAAATCCTCAGAGGTTGGACCGAAATAGCCAGGACTTTGGTTGATTTAGAGGTCAATTGCTTTATAAAACTTATTATCGTTTCAATGACAGGGGTTTGCCCAGAGAGATTAAAGGCTCAAAGAAAAAGTGATCTAAAACTTCACGTGCGTAGGTAATTCTTGAGCTTATAATATAATTATTTCTCCATCTACCAACTTTCCAATACTAATAAATTCTTCCTTACGTGTTTCAGTACCATCATGTACCGAAATATTGTTCAGATGAAACATTTGTGTTGTTTCGGTCTACGGAACCTCAAAAAGATCCTTTTCAAATACTAAAATTGAACCGATTCTGAATAATTGAGGTTTTGTTAAAGTTCGCAAATGCTTTAAGTTATGAATTTCAACACGATAGCCAAGAAATTATAAATTCAAAAAGCTATTATAGGACTAAGTTCGGTTCCGCAAATCATAATAAATTTTAAAGGGGATGGCAATTGTAGCAACGCTAGTGTTACCCGCTAACAAAGCTTTTATTAGAAATATTCAAACCTCAGTGTGTTTATTTTGAATTGAATGTAATATCTGCGGTTTTATTGCTTTGTTGACCTTTATTATTATCATAGGACGGCAATTTTTTTTTTTATTTGAGCAGAATATTCATTTTTCATTCGATCTCGTTCATCCCATTCCATTGTGATAGTTGATCGAAAGAAAATATTTCGTTCATTGGATTCGATAAAATCTATTGTCATATTCAACATCCATTGTAGTTACTTTAAAAATGGAAAATTCATGATTTACAAGTAGTAGGTAGTATTTCACATAAAATATAGGTATGAGCTATTCGTGATTACATTAACATCTTTACAAAAGTCAGAGGCCAGAGCCTTATCAGTGGGTAATTTGTTTAAAATATTTAAACAAACGAAAAATATAAAATGACTTTTGAATAAAATTGTATTAATCCATCTTAACGAAGATTGTCTAATTTGTTTATTCATTTGTCGAGAATGATTGGCAGATTCTATTTGAAATCTCAAGAATTCCATCCCATTATCCCATCACATTTTTTTACTCTATCCCATCCCAAAGCAAATTTAAATTTGGAATTTAATTGCCTTTCTTTTCATAAATTTACAAGAGTAAAACGATTAAAATAATTGTGTCCTTATTTTAATCACTGAAAAACTTATTTTAATAAATACGAAGTGATGTTTCAGGATGAGGATTTAAGGGGTTAAAAGAAACCAATCATTTTCATTACATATATCTATATTGATTATCTTAATATATAATTTGTCACTTACTATTTAATAATAATTAAATTAAAAGACTACATGTACAAAATTTTTTATATACAAGAACTTTCATGCAGTTACACATTCGATAGTCTAATTCGTATTCTAATAATGTTTTCATATAATATCTATAATACTAGACAATCATTGCGTAAATTCCAAAACATTATATGTCATTAAATATTAAAATAAAAAACTATACCTTACATAGGTTGTATTCGAAATGTTTATAATTTAACGATACCTACTATACAAACATCGTCGAAAGGAAAAGAGTTGATGAAATTTTTTATTAAATCAACAGAAATGTTTGCTCAAATACCCAGTGCATTGGAAATTATAATTATTATTTTAAAACATTAATGAATACGGTTGTGGTGGCGCGTAATTGGCAGTAAGCCACCCACAAACGATGTAATCATGAGGTTCCAATATCAACACTATATTTACACACGTTATCGAACATTTGGCACAAAAATGCGTTTCACGCTCTCACACTGTCCACAGTCACTACTACGGGTTCTGAGCAAATATAGGTATGCAGAGTTATCTACATAAATTCTCTATAGTTTCTCCTAATAAGATTGACTTAAAATATTGGTGAGTTCTTATTTTAGTTATTTACATCTCACAATCAGTCGCAAATGTTTACAATTTGGCAGATCAAAATCCCCTCATAGATTCAATAAAATACATGCAATACTATATCCTTCTCGTTAATAATTAGTAGGGTATACCTTTGGCCATTCAAACAAGCACTGTATGACTATGATAGTTACATTAATAATAATCTTATAGAAACACTGATTGATGTGGCACTAGTCGTATATATTCCGCAGTAAAATCTAATCAAAACTTTAAATTCTATCAAAAACAAGCGAAGTACATAAAAATTAGATTCTGCAGCAATAAAATAAATATCATATCTACTTCACAACCAGTTACTGATGCTAAGCTTGGTACACTGGTTCAGTAAACCATTCGCTGTATGTGGGTACCAAGCTTAGATACGAGATGATTTCTACATAATATGAATGAAATCTATGCTATTACATATATATTTGAGGTTTTAGATGATATTGTCAAAAGAGTTTAATTTGGGTTAATTGAACTTGTCAAAATTCTAGAAGTTGCTATCGTATTCGGAGCGACGTCTCGAATAGTGCGACCTCGGAGTGGGATACTCTCCCGTGTAACCGTACACCTGGGATCCCGCGCCGGTCTGCCCGTATATTTGAGACCCGCTATATCTGGAACAAATATTAACGCTTCATAATAATCATAATAATTAACATTCCAAAGTCGGCACACAGATTACTTTAATCAACATCAATTCTATTTATTAATTTTAGTAAGTTTTTTTTTTTGATGTATGTAAGGTAATAATTAGAAATTCAGTAATTTCGGTTTGATTTTATTAAAGTTGATGTTATTGTCCCTCGTAATTAAATAAGTTAATTTGTTTGTAACTAGTGTATCTGCTTGAGCGGGATTAATGAATTCTATTTACCCGTAGCCGTTTCCCGTAGCTCCATATATTTGCGAGCCCCGCCCCGAATCTGGCGTGTAATGCTGCATGTACTTCTGGAGTTGCGGTGTCCACTCCGACCGCCAGGAGTCACCTGGGTTGGGATACGCTAATTGTTCTATGAAGGCAGTTGACATGCGCTGAAATAAACCAGGACAAAATTAATATTATTCAAGGATTTCAACTTTTTGTATGTAAGCAGAAGTTTAAATTATAAATCGAAGCTTACCTTTCCTGATGGTAAGTAAGGTAGTTCCCTTTCCTTCATTTGGTGCATATCATCGTAGCCACCCATGTGGCTTTTATCCAACTCCCGTAACATATCTTCGCTCAAAGGTATTGGTTGTTTTGTCTTCGTGCTCTTCTGACGATTAACAAGCTAAACAAAAAGTTGAATAAGAATTATTGTAAAAGAATCTTTAACGGACCCAGATTGAAAATATTATTTTATAAAATACGTACCACTGTGACGCCAAAGATTACCACGAAAAGTAGTGATGCCATGGCTATTACTATAACAGCTATACCCCACTGTGGAAGCAAGGATTCCTCATCAGGTACTGCTACCGTTGGTTCTCCTCGCTTAGGCAATACTGAAATAAAATACGTCATGAAATATAATGAATTGATTTTAATAATTATTAACTATATCTAGTAATAAATATCTACATTTCCTACTTACCAATAAATTCTGTATATGCTGGATCCATCACAAATTTGCCAATTTCTAATTTTCCAGCGGATTTATCAATATTTTTAGTCATTTGTTTATTAATCTTCCCCAATCTTTCTTCGTCAGGTTGGTCCCCTTGCATTTCGTCTGGGTCGAAACTAGGCTCGGGTTCTTCAGTTTCCATTACAGATCCTGATTTTGCTTCATGAAGGGATTTATGGAAGAGTGTTTTCAGTTGCACCGTGTCGACTTTCTCTCCAATAGTATTCAACTCGATAAAATAGTCGACAAGCACGGACCCCTCACTGAATCCATCTATTCGTATTCCCTTATACCATTTGCTAAGCAAATCGGACTTTGAGTAGACAGAGTTAAGCTGTAAAAATAATAGTATAATTAAAATGTATAATTTAATAAAAGCACTTATGTACTAAGTTGTGATTAATACACACATAATTTAATGTTTACCTCATCTTTAACATCTTTAGCCAATTTTTGCCACTCTTTGGTATGTTGGTCTAGTAATTCTGGAACCCATTTCACTCCTGGAATAAAATAAGTTTATTAAAAAAATCTCTTCATTTAATCATTATTATTTATTTATTGATTTAATTAGTTTCCAGTAAACTAAAGTTCCGAGCCAATGTGATACAGTAACAGAAAATATTTGAAATATCAGCAACCATACCTGAAACAATTTTAATTGTCGCCGCAATATCACATTCCTGACGACATACACCAGGAGTCGTTGGTGTAGGAGGCGCGGATGTAGTCGTTGTTGTCGATATAATACGTCGTGTCGTAGAGGCTGTGCTTATTTCTACCATTGGTGTAGTAGAGGTAGCGTTTCTTTGTAATTCCAGCAATCGTTCTATTGAAAATGGTGTTGTAGACGGGGAAGGCCATCCAGTGAATTCTGTTGAAGCCCTGAAAATTCACATTACATTAATAATCAATTTATTTTATTTATATCAGTACATAGAATATAAATTGCATGTGTCTATAATTACTTACCTAGTCGGCCAGCCTTTCTGGATTTTAGGAGTAAATGGTTCTGGGCCCAAACTCGATTTTTGGGTTGTAGTTTTTCTTGTATTTTTACCTCCAGGTCTCGAAGGGAAAACTACTTTGAAACTTCCGGGTGCTTTAGTCGTCGGTGATAGAGTAGAGGGTTCTTCTGATGAATTTGGGTTAAATCCAGGAGGGAGTAAATTTGAAATATCAGCAACAATAAACTTTTCTAAGGGAACTTTTTCTTCTGATTCACTACTATTTAGTTTAAATCCTGGTGGTAAAAGAGCTGTTATGTCTACGGGAACCGCTTTGATGGGAATATTAATATTTGCTTTAGGTTTTTGTGTGGTAGATGTCGTAGTTTCTGAAGTATTTAATTTGAAACCTTTTGGTAAAAAGGCAGAAATGTCTACTTTTTCAATATTGCCAATTATATCGTCTTTACTTTTAGATGTTGCTTCAGATGCCGGCGGTTTATAACCAGGGGGTAACAATTTACTAAGGTCATCGTTAATAACTTTTTTCGATGAATCATCTGGTGTCTTTTCTTTTGGTTTGTATTCTTTTGGTAATAAAGATTTATCATCTAAAATGATAACTTTGTTTTTGGAACTAATTCCAGAAGAACGTCCCTGGGTACTGTTTATGATAATACCTTCAATTAAGGGTGCACTGGTTGTTGTTGTTGTAGTTGATGTAGTAGTAGTTGATGTTGTAGTTATTCGTTTATCTTTATATGATTGCCTAGATTTGAAACCAGGAGGTAATAAACCAGATAAGTCGTCCATGACAGTAACAAACGATGGTTTCTTTTTTGGTTTGGGCGTTGTTGATGTACTTACACGCGGCGTAAATTTTTTAATCAAAACTGGTAATGGTTCTGGAGCAGATTTTTCTGTGACAGTAGTGAACTGTGTACTTTTCAATGTAAATACATTTACGGGCGATGGAGATGTTGTAGTAGTTGTAGATGTAGATGTTGATTGTTCAGATGTTGTCTCTTGTATTAATTCTATGTTCTTGTTTTCATTGTCAAGGTTACCTGAAAGTACAGCGCTAGATAGTTCAGACTGTATGCTATCCAATTTGTCATTTATATTCTCCGTTGATGATGATGAATGTGATATATCTTGTTTAGGATTTTCTGTTACTGTATCACCGTCATCTTCACTTTCTTCATCATCTGCAATAACTTGTTTCTTTTCTTCTTGTTCTACAGTAGGGAACGGTAAAAATCTGGCCCCTGAAACACTACGGCTTGTTTGAACGGATGCTACAACAATCCAACTCTCTGTTGTAACAACTGTGTCGTTATTATTGTCATCAGTTATCATTGGTGTTGAAACCAAATTAGTCTTTGGCGTGGGTGGATAAGTTACATCTGGTATTGAAATGGTTCCATTAACAACACTTTTAGTAGTTACGACCGAAACTACTTCTTGTCCTAAAATAGAAGGTGGCTCAATTGAAGAAAAGTCCTCATTTGAAGAAGTATATTTCAGTCTTGGTGGTGTTGTCTCATTTGTTGATCCCGAATCCGTTTGATCTATATTGGCAGTGTCAGTAAATTGTTTAAAATTATCATCCTTTACCAAGGATCTGTTTGAATTCATCTCTAAAACTTCGTAAGATTTTGTATTATTTACTTTTATCTCAGAAGATTTTTCTACTGTGTCATCTTCTGTTGAGTCATATTCATCATAAATATCAGTGGTGTGTTCATCTGATGTAGACGATGCTGGTGGTTTTTGTGTTGTGTGGTTGGTTTCAAAGTTTTCATCAACATATTCATATTCGTACTCTTCACTATTTTCTTCTTCTCCTCCTTCGAGATCGTCGTTGTTATTTTCATAGCTACTGTTTGGTGGTTTTTCCGTTGTTGTTGATTTATTAGATGGAATTGTTACCGTCATCAATGAGGATACTTTTGGAATGTTATCGATATTCATTGACGTTGCATCTGGTTTGCTATCATCTGTTTCTGTGCTACTATTTGATTTTATTACTTCTACATCAAAAGATTCATGTGTATTTTTCATTAGTTCTCTAAACGAACTAATATCGCTAATATCATCTTCTAACAATGGCTCAATATCTAGTAATGATTTAAATTCAGTTGAAGGACCTCGATAAAGACTTGGGCCTGCTGTATTATCCTTTCTAATAGGTTCATTGAGGATATTAGGCTTTCCAGTCGACACCGGTCTATCAAAGTGAGAAAATCTGGCTGTGTTAGGTTTTATAATTCTTTGCTTACCACCAAGCTTCGTTGGGTTAAATGTTGTTACTTTGTGGTGATCGAAAATATCATGATCATCATTATCGATATCATCACCATGCGATATGTGGCCGCTTTGACCATTACTCTTTAAACTGTTTCCATCAAAAGGAATATTCTTGAACCTATTATTTTGTAGGTAGTCTATGTCGGGGTTATTTATTGTGATTTGCCCTAGAAATGTTTCTGGCTTTGACGGATCATTCTGATATGCAACAGAATGTATCTGAGAAGTTTCCGGTTTTTTCGTAGAAGCTGGATGTACTAATTGGAAATTATACGGCAGAGCCGGTCGAAATCTCTGTCGTTGACTCGGTGGAAATTCTGGTTGATTGAGGTAATATTGAGAACCAGACTGACTTCTTCCCGTTGGTAGTTGAAACGGGGAAGGATTTTGATTATAATTTGGGCTTGGGAATCGAACGTGCCCATCATTAAAGTTGTTTTGTTGTGCCGTGGGCGTAATTCTAAAACTGTCATGTTCATAAAACGTAGAAGGTCGATTATTTGAAAATATAGGCGGTTGAACTTGAGCAAAGCTTCTTTCTGGTGTGTAGTAAAAGTCATTTTCATCTGAAAAAGAAAATTAAACTCATTTTATTTGCCTCTTATTTGCTTTCTTATTACTTATTTATTTTAAATAATCTGTCATTGCTATTAAAGAAATAAAAATTTATAAAAATGTTATTTCGCTAATTTTGGCTATGCCAAACATATAGAAGAATATTTTGTCTAAAGTTATGATAAAAGCGAGCAGAGTGAAGGTATATTGGACTACGCAATCTTCCTTAACCTTATGTTATTTTTCTGAGTGATCTCGTATTATGACGCGGTCGGGATAAATTGTTCGGCAAGATAATCTCGAGAAAATTACTTTCTTGTGGATCATATCCCTAATTAAGAACGTCGATGCTCGACAACGCTGAGTGTAATGGAAAATCGATTTAATATCACTGTGCTACTTATTTAAGTACTACATTAGTTGCTTTGAGTACTTAATAGAAACATAATATAATATACATAATATAATTAATTAAGTATAAAAAATAAACAGAGAAAAGACTAATGATCTTATTATAAACTAATTCTGTTGGCTTTTAGGTTGGATCATAATATACATGAAAATTTAAGTGATAGGTATTCATAAAAACCTTCAAACGAGCCATCACAGCTTAAGCAATACACAAATAATAACCTAATATAATAATATTTCATCGTCAATAAATTATAACAATACTGCTTAACTAGAATTCAACAACATCCATTCTGCATGTATCATAACACTTTGTCGGTCGTACCATAAAATATGAACACTATGACAAGTTTATAACCAAACTTTTAACAGCCTATACTAAAAGCCCCATTTCGATATAATCCCCCATAAGGAAGTAATGGTAATGCTATATGAGTTAATATGTTTCCTGTAAGGGAGTAAACATAGGAGGCGTAATAAACAACGCTCAATATTACCCCAGCAGATTGTTTTTACAGAGATAACCATAGAGATAACACATTATTTCTGCGTAGATGTTGAAATAAAGCAATTAACATACAATGAATATTAATATGATTATATCAAAATATGTTTGTGTTTAGTTTATTCTGTGGATTTCGTTCTAATTAATTGATAGCCTGAGTTTAACGCTTGCGGATTATCTCGAGTAAATCTCAAGGGATATATCTAATTGTTCCGCAAATTTGGTTTCACTTTGATTACTACATTTGTTTGTTGATTACAATACAATTTCACAGAAAATTAGGATTTGAAATATTACACTTTGTAATTATGCTTGGATTTTCTACAACGTATAAATTCAACTGTACAGTTACCAATTTTCTACAACGTATAAATTCAACTGTAAAGTTACCATTATTGTACTTGTTTTATTATTATAAGTTATAAGTTTCTAAATGTGTAATACTTGTGTTACGTGTACCTATCTTAAGAAATATAATTTTATTTCTTTGCGAAAAAGAGCTCGTCTTATAATTATTGACCTATTTTTGGTGATAGGAAAACATTTTGTTTAGTTATTTAGAACGCCATCATATTATCTTTTTCGATAAAGAAGAAAAATAGGTCAATTTACAACAATCGAAGCGGGCATCTTCTGAAACTGTTTTATTTTGGTAATTTCTCAAGGAACTTGATTTAACATCGATATGACAGTGGGAAATAGACCGCATAGATTAGTAAACAATGACTTGCTTTAACCCGTGGCGTGTCATACGCACAGCGGGTGTGCGTAACTCAAAATGGTACTGTAGCGTCCTGCGCACAAACGCCTGTGCGTAACGCGGCCCGTGACATTGAAGGTCATCAGTAGAGACTTACAAGTGAATGTTTCCAGTATAAAAAATATTTCTCTATGCCTTAAACATTTATAATTCGAATCGACACGACTCCGAGACAGGCAATAGAGACCAAAACCACAAAATAAAAAAAAAAGTGAATCATTGATTGAGTTGCGTCATCGGCCATAGTTTGTGACATTTGTCTTGTTTAACGAATATTTGGATTGTGAATTATGCCGAGAGGAATAATTAGATGAGTGATAATTGAGACGTATATTACTGGAAATTTTACGTAGAATACGTTTATGATATTGGTTTTAGGGATATTTGAAGAATACTCAGTGAAAAAGTGTCTCAACTTTTCAGTGCGGAAGACGCAAAATGGCGCTTTTTTTCTTGTTTGTGAATAATGGAGATTTGTTATTATTCATAGTGAAATACGTTGTGTTAAATGTGTGAATATATAAGTGAATGTATTTGGCAATCGTGTAGTGATATGAAAACGTGAATATGATCATTTGATGACTCAGCATTATCATGTAAGTGTTAGTATGCAAGCAATTAAAATTAAAACAAAAGAAAATCAATTTTTTATAATTTTATAGAAAAAATATATCGTCATGATTACATTTTTATGCTATAACTAGTTTCTTCCTCTTTCCAAAAATATATCATACATGGCATATAATTATAGAACAATAGGGTAAATAAAATTTTCAAACTCGGTAGTCATAAAAAAGCTAGATTTCGTGAACTCCCTTGACACTATCGGGATCGGTGCCGGCTGTGCGCCGGACGCGTAACGGGTTAATTAGTGTTATCACAGTATTACAATATTATTTCCTACAGTAAGGAATCGCCTTTGATGTCGCGCGATGCCGCCGCCAGCGTAGGTACTTACGCTGCCACACGAAAATACGCTAGGGTTGCAACAAATGGGAAATAAAACAATTTTGATTATTAATATTATGATGAAATCATTTATTCATATGTACATTCAAAATAATTGCGATTATTAAATCTGATGTAATTATTTGTTCATAAATATATAATTACAGATATTGCACTGCTAAATATTATTTACGTGGACACTTTATTTTTGGATGTTCTTAATTGTATATTATACCATTTAACTAAGTAATGCATTCGCATTGGGATGTACAATCTGATTAGAAAATAATGAGGACAACATATACATAGCTTTGATTTTAATTCAACAGATACAATTAATACAATCTTTCTGAAATATTGTTTCCTTCTGGGATTTCAATGTAGATTTACATCCGTAAACGGAACAGTTTTTGCGCGTCATAATAGAATATGTAAGTACCTATGTATAATAAAATTATTACACAAAAAATACGACTGCGTCGTCCTTTCGCGATAGTTAATGCAAACTCAGCGTGATTGCATTAAGCGGCCCGCGTCGCCCGACCCCCCGCCAGTTTCCCTCCGTTTCTCTGCACAAGTACATTCGTCGCCATACTGTAGGATGGTAATACTGTGGTGTTATATCTATACAACATAGAAAAAATTTTGTTTGTTGTTAAAATATTTGGTATCGTTTATTCTTTTAAAAATCTCGTCCCTACTTAAAAAATGATAGTGATGAGACATAGCCATAGACCATACAACACCAACATTTTCATTTTATTTAATCAAAAGTACACAAAGAATTCCAATACATTGACAGGTCCCATAACACTAAACATATAAACGAAGAAATACACAATATATTTGACCTATTGCAGTATATTTTGAGTCTTCAACACAGTTAAATTTCCCCCGGGAAAAGTTCAGTATCCTCATTGGATGTCAAACTGTCACATATAATAGAGTTGTTTGATGTTGTGGATGTCCAGGGCTAAGAATTTCTTTGTTTATATTTAATCTATTTTGTTTTGTTCGACAATTGTTTTCGTGATAAGAAACATTGAATAGATGTTTGATCAATCTTTCAATAGATTATTTATTAAAGATGATAGAAAATGAAATAGGACAATGGTCTCATTTATAGTTAATAGAATTGGATTCGAGACTTTGACTTTTCAAACTATTTGGATCCGAGGAGGAAGGGTTGGTGTATGGCATGGTGGGAGTTTTTCTTGCAACCTATAGCGCTGGCTCCTAGGCGTTCTCTTTTTTTTATGTTAATTAATTTGTGTTTAGTTTGTAAGTTGATTGTTGCAATGGGGCTGCCATGAACATTCGTTCAAAAGCCCAGAAATAAATGATTGAAAAAAAAAGCTATTTGGATTTGATAGCTCTTCTTCAGTTGCAGAGGAATGTCATGAAAAAATATATCAAATGATCGGATTTAAATTATTACATTTAATATTAGATACATCTATAATAGAGCAGGCTCCAAGGAGATGTTCGTTTGCAAAAATAGCGGACCTAAATCTGACTTCTGATATATATTGTATAGATCCCAGACATCCTATAGACAGATGTTGCCAACCAGTTTTATGGTCCCCCTCCCCCCACCCCGGTAATTAAATATGGCATACAAAGAAAAAAATAAAAATTTCCAAAACATGCCGTGTGGGGTATCAAATGAAAGAGCTTATTGAGTAGATCACGAATATATAGCATACTATAACATTTCTTACACTTTCTCTAAGATTTTTTAGAAAATTTACGAAAATGCTCCATTTTTGAGTTAACTTTAAACCACTATAGATTGAAAACTCATGAATATATTTTTTAAATTATTATTTTAAATAATTAACAATAGTCCATTGTTTACGATTCAATAGTTCGTAATATAATATAAGTGAGCTATATGTATGTGGTGGATTTGATGACCCCACAAAATGTTTTAAATTGCAAGGCGCAACTTTCACTGAAGTTACCGATTTGAAATCTAATCACACAGAGGCTGATTCAAGAATGTTCTGCCATATTTTTCATTCTGTCAAACACAACGACAGTGCAGAGATATTATTCTAAGCCCTGACACCGATATTTTTGTATTAGGCCTTTATTTCTGGCATAAACTTGAAAATATACTCGCCATCTTTGAATGCTCCCCCCACTCCCCCATGCAACAATTTCACTGTACGAACTATTGAATCGTAAACAATGGACTATTGTTAATTATTTAAAATAATAATTTAAAAAATATATTCATGAGTTTTCAATCTATAGTGGTTTAAAGTTAACTCAAAAATGGAGCATTTTCGTAAATTTTCTAAAAAATCTTAGAGAAAGTGTAAGAAATGTTATAGTATGCTATATATTCGTGATCTACTCAATAAGCTCTTTCATTTGATACCCCACACGGCATGTTTTGGAAATTTTTATTTTTTTCTTTGTATGCCATATTTAATTACCGGGGTGGGGAGAGGGGGACCACAAAACTGGTTGGCAACATCTGTCTATAGGATGTCTGGGATCTATACAATATATATCAGAAGTCAGATTTAGGTCCGCTATTTTTGCAAACGAAACTCCACTGAGAGTCCGGTCTATAATCTATAAGGCTATATGACACATTCTTTATCATTTTCATACGTAAATTTTCAGAGCTTTTTGTATTAAATTAAAAATTCTATCTAGGAAAATTAATAACAACTTTATGAGCAGCGTTTTTACGAGCGATTAAAAAATTGGTAGTTAATTGTTTGCGGAGTTTCTGGTTAAAATATCTTAATGAATTATTAATTGGTAGCAGATCGTAAATCAGAGGTAATTAAGCAGATGTTACGAGGGGCGAGCTTGCACGTGATGTTTGTTGGGACCCAAAAGGGGTTTATATTATGCAGGGTGTGGTAACGGCAAACGTTATAATGAAGTTTTTCCTAATGAGCTTTTAGCATATATCTCGATTATAATTTCATGTCGTTTTTATGTTTGTAACGTCTCATTAAATAGTCATATAAATTCGAATATACATTTAGTTACCTTTACATGTAAAAACTAAAGTCTCAATCAAAGAATCAATTACTTTAAATTATATTTGTAAGAGTTATATTACAGACCGAATCTTTCTAATAGTATTTAATGTACACAATTGATTGACAAATTCGTTGTGAAAGCGTAACATATACACTATACAGGTAAGCAAAATTCAAACTAACTATGTAAGTACTCAGATGTTGAAGTTATATAATATTTGGACGTTTTTATTTAATGTTCAGCTTCTAGGTCGGTACATGATCCCCGTTCATCCCCAATTAGGGAGGCGCCTCACGTACACACCTCCGCAAATGTTTGGGAACACTACGAATCATAGTTCACATGGACTTATGGAACGGAACCTGAGGCTTCTGTGATTTAAATTTCTATTCCGTTTTGTACGAAATTTAATATAGATTTACCTTATTGTGTGTAACTGTAATAAATTAATGTTGTGTTCTATTATTACGAAAAAGAATCTCCATAATAACATTAGTATGATAATTATAATGATCAATAAGTAGTCAGCAAACAATAGGCTGAGCATGTATCGTCACATTTCTCTCTCTTTTTAGAGGAAAGTACCTATTACGTAATATGGAAGAAAATTATATGTTTTACAAATAAGTGTACCAGTACGACATATACAAATTTATTTGGTCTTATTTTGGAAGAAATACTACAAAATTGCGTTTTTTAGTAAATTAATTTTAATTTTATGCTGTCACGAAAAACACTATACGTAAAACATGTTGTAAATATGATATCGTCCTCCATACGATACGTTAAGGGGATAGACGCCCAAAATCCTAATCCATGTACCAAAATCCAATCAACGCTTAAAAATGCAAACTTTTTTTGGAATTGTTTATATTATTATCTTATCTTCAAGAGAAATGATTTTTCAAATAAAATAAAACTAAACCTGCTTCGAATGCAATATTCATAAATAAAGTCGAAAACTATCCATTTCGTACTTTATGCGGACACTCTATGTAGTCAGGTTAGAATAAACTTGTAACTTTTATAAGGCAATGTAGCACTGCGAGCTAAGCTGACTATGGATTTACTAAAATGTATTTACTTATGAAAAAGTATTAGGGTATTAAGCGTGAGAAAATTATATCATATCATAGATAAGCTGTTCCTTTCGGTGTTATTTACACATAGCGTAACACTTGAATAAGTTATTTAATTTGTGGTCAATGTGTGCCAAATATGTACCGTGATTGACGCAGAACATGTTAATAAACTTTCACATACAAAAATGCTATGATGTAACGTGATATTATAACATTTGGTTTGATAGACTCGTACGTAAAGCAACTCTAATTGATTTGTATATAGAGAGTACGTATTAATATTTTCGTGGGAACGGCAATGTAAAGTTGCGTAAAAAGTATGAGTTTATATGTCATTTATTTTTTACAAGTAGTTTTTTATTTTATTTTTCTTTACATATTTATGTGTGAAATTGGGAGTAATGGAAATTATGTATATTCTTTATTTTACGAAAATAACTGAGTATTTAATATATGAGTGTTACTGGTGACGTCTGATTAACAATTTAAAGGCATAGATAGCGTAGCTTGCAGTGCTGCAATAGCTCAACTGGATGAACATATTTTATAATAAAAGCATTACTATAACATGCTTTTGTCGTACATACGTCGTGTGGCATGCAAATGCAAAGTAATGTTATGTATCTTTTAAAATTACAATATAATATATGGGAAAAGTAAGCTATTTTAAAAAGTTAATTATTTAAGTATAGTTTTCTGTTTAATAAAATAAAATAAGGTTTAAATGAAATAAAATTGAATTCATGATTTTTTTAAATTTCTTTCTGTTCGTATAGATTTAAAAAAGTAGTCGTTCAGCCAATTTAAGCCTACTACCGAACTTGCTATGAATTAAAAAATGCTAATTGTGCTAATTGCTTGGACGTTCACTTGTTTCGTGATTAGCAAGCACTCCCACTATAATAAATTATATTTACAGGGCGTATTGATAATCCATTCTTGAATGATTATTTCTAATTCGAAAACGTACAAAAAGTATGTGAACCAAATCTGAATATATTTCATTTTATGCTCGATTTATCTTTTCAAACCCTAAATGTACACTTCGATTTAATTATGGAAACAATTCAATCTCTTCAGGTGATCATTCCCTCAAGTAATACATCTTTAAGTTGAAGAAATTTGTTATACACGAAAATCGATACCAATTCCCTTTAACATAACAAGGCTCAACACTACACTAATTGCGTCATACATCACAGATCTATTTTGAATAGTACAGGCCTTTGCACGCCGTGTATGAATAGGGCTTAATTTTACGAAGCGATCACAGGCGGTCGCTGTTTGTGAGTTGGCTTTTGAATAATAAATGGAGCCAGTTAGGCGGCACACGTGGGCGATAGGCACCACCCACACTTGGCGCTCGAGCTTTTTTATTTTATTGAAAATATCCTGGAATTTTACCTTTTTGAAATTTATTTTAAGATAGGCTCTTAAGAATAAATAAAAATCTTGAAAGCGGTTTGCAATGATTATAAAGGAAACATTTTGATCTGGAAACTATTTTGTTATTTATATTTCAATTTCATTTAATTTACTAATAACTTTATTTCTAACGTGTGTATGATAAGTGTGCAATTTATAAATTTATTCGCAAATCAAAGTTGAGTACCTAATTTGCTTCCTATCATGTTTGCTGGGACATTTGTATTATATTTTTCTTCAGTTAATAGGTGATCAAGTTATAATATCAAGATGACATACACCCCGCCGCCTTCTTCTTTTTCAATGGGTTGCACGTGTGAGCGTAAGATTTAAGGGTATGAGGTAACATTTTTTTTCGGTAGAAGCTTTGACACATACAGAAAAGATTGCTTGAGAAAATTAATCATTAAAACAACAGACGTGTATCGTATCTACCCGGATTCAATGCCGATACACTTGATTCAAATGTTAATAAATGCAAACAGTTTGGTTATAAAATAAACAATTTTATCCTTACCTTGACATTGTGCGTCTCTTACAATGAAGATCAGGAGCGCAGTGATTGTCGCTAGTCTCCAGCGTCGTCTCCCCATTGTATTTAATTTATTTTCACCGTAACATTGATACGTTCTCAAAGTCAATAAAATATCTAATTAAAAATTCGATAGACACTTTCGATTTTCGGTCGAAGCCATTTTGGCACGGACTTGGCACATTCGTTAGGGTGGCAACATGACGTCACATCTGAAACAAAATAAAACTTTTATTAAATATGGAAATCTGCAACAAATTTAGCCCGGTCGGCCAATTAGCGGGCTGGCTGTAATGAAAACGTGTCAATTGTAATTTATTTTCGGGCGCTACAGAGGCAACCTGGTGCATTAATTTGTACAGAAAAATGTTTTTCTCGAGAAAATTTAAATTTTTAATTACGAGACGTTCAGATTTAATGAACGAATGTTAACGAGTCTGAAGGTTTATTTCGGAGTGAACATTAAATATTAATATCAGAGAGTAATAAAATCTATAAAATCAATCGACAGCTTGTTCCGACAAGATTGCTGTCCGTCCTATTCCGAAAAGGTTTTATTGGAACAAATTTCATTTAAGATAAGTAGAATTGCCCGTCCCACGTAAATATCGAATTCGTATCAATCCAAAATTAGGTGCAGCCGACTTGTATCACATAACACATTCGGGTAAAGGTGTCAGGTGCTCTTAACTTCTAAGGAACTTCCTAACTCGGGAGCCACGTGATATTGGTGAGCAACTTAAATGAGAGGTTGTATGGCTGTTTCGTGTTTGTCAAATACGTACTTGCATAATACAGGTTAAACCAACAAAATACAATAAAAGCTGAATACCTATTGGTAAATTGATTTCATACAACAATTTGATCTGTACCTTTTAATAAATCCGTCCGTATTTTATTAAAATTGAAAATTGTACAATTTTGTTAACACTTAAAAACGTTTGGAAAATTGAAATAGATATCAGATATAAGTTTCAATATACATTTAAAAACCGCTTTTAAGTCGGCGGCAAATTTATATACCGTTAACTTCAGGCCAGCTGGCGGTGTGATAGAGAACCTTCATAAACACTGGTCTCGTTTTCACCTACATTTTCAAAAATTTTCTTCGTTAGTAAATTTGGAATAATTAAAAAAGTTCAAAAGTAATCTTTACTTTATAGAAACAATTGCTCTTTCGTACCAATAAATGTTTAAATGTCATTGACTACGTGTTGATAAAATATGTTGTTGTACCTAATTTTCATACCTAAATTATATAAAAAACAACTTTATTATTTTCGAAACATCAGGATTATCTGCAGGATATAAATTTGTATCTGATAAGAATTATTTGCTGTCATATTTCTTTATAAATCACGATACATAAAAAGCAAAGACTACGCGCTGTGTGAGAAAATATAGCTTTTTCCTCGATTTATCGAGCAATTCATCCGTGTCTCGAAAGATATCTTATTTTTCGATATTGTACGAGAAAAAACTGTTCGCAAATGTAAAAATAGCAATTTGTGAATAGCCGAATATTGAGGTTTCGAGTGGATAGAGAAAATAAAGGATTCGATTTATACATAAAGACAAACGTTCTTGATTCCCGGTTTAATATTAATGATACAGCCTTGTTTCATTTTCGCAGATTTATTCACTGTGAGTTATAGAACTGGGAAACCAGTGTACAATAAATTATCGTGAACTCATTTTATTTTTTAAATGACTCTTGGTGATCTATATTACTCGTGAATTTAATTAAAACTAAGAAGTGGGCCTTGCAACTGTATGTAAGTACTTGTTACATAACTGAATGTTGACTTCAATATTGACGAAACAAACGGTAATATTATTGTCATACGCTTCTAAGAAGTGTGTAGAGTCTCTTCTGTATCCCTATCCAAATAATATCTAATAAATAAAATACAAAAATTGTCGTATTTGTACAATAGAGAAAACAATTTGGCGCTCTATCTATGTTTGATTTGTATTTTCAGCCTCAACAATTTGTCCAAGGGAAAATAAACCGAACTGTTTTCATCACAAATACTTTGCCTAGTAAAAGATAAATATTATTAAAATAGAACACTTTATTTTTGGAATAATCTAATAATAGAATTCCATTAAATAATTTTCTAATATAATAAGAAAAGATTTTTACAGAAATGGATTAAACACATTGCGGGTAAAAAAGTTTTCTTTTACATTCCATAGCAAAAATATTTTCATTTTTATAAATTTATAAAGAATAGAAAAAATTCGATCACGAGGCGGGACTCGAACCCGCATCCTTCGCGCCATTCCGGGGCGGATGCCTCACCAACTCAGCCACTCGTGACCCGCCCGAGTGATCGAATTTATTCTATTCTTTCAGTTTTATGTGTCTGAAGGGACACACCGCGCGCCATCTATTGAGATGATTAACAACCATTTCAACCAATATGAAGCACTTTTCAGTGAATACAATATTGTAACGATGGAACACGACCTTTTTTGTTGAATTTATATTTTTGGTTTTATGGCATTCAAATGCTTTATAAATATAAATTTATAAAGAATAGAAAAAATTCGATCACGAGGCGGGACTCGAACCCGCATCCTTCGCGCCATTCCGGGGCGGATGCCTCACCAACTCAGCCACTCGTGACCCGCCCGAGTGATCGAATTTATTCTATTCTTTCAGTTTTATGTGTCTGAAGGGACACACCGCGCGCCATCTATTGAGATGATTAACAACCATTTCAACCAATATGAAGCACTTTTCAGTGAATACAATATTGTAACGATGGAACACGACCTTTTTTGTTGAATTTATATTTTTGGTTTTATGGCATTCAAATGCTTTATAAATATAAATTTATAAAGAATAGAAAAAATTCGATCACGAGGCGGGACTCGAACCCGCATCCTTCGCGCCATTCCGGGGCGGATGCCTCACCAACTCAGCCACTCGTGACCCGCCCGAGTGATCGAATTTATTCTATTCTTTCAGTTTTATGTGTCTGAAGGGACACACCGCGCGCCATCTATTGAGATGATTAACAACCATTTCAACCAATATGAAGCACTTTTCAGTGAATACAATATTGTAACGATGGAACACGACCTTTTTTGTTGAATTTATATTTTTGGTTTTATGGCATTCAAATGCTTTATAAATATAAATTTATAAAGAATAGAAAAAATTCGATCACGAGGCGGGACTCGAACCCGCATCCTTCGCGCCATTCCGGGGCGGATGCCTCACCAACTCAGCCACTCGTGACCCGCCCGAGTGATCGAATTTATTCTATTCTTTCAGTTTTATGTGTCTGAAGGGACACACCGCGCGCCATCTATTGAGATGATTAACAACCATTTCAACCAATATGAAGCACTTTTCAGTGAATACAATATTGTAACGATGGAACACGACCTTTTTTGTTGAATTTATATTTTTGGTTTTATGGCATTCAAATGCTTTATAAATATAAATTTATAAAGAATAGAAAAATTTGAATGCCATAAAACCAAAAATATAAATTCAACAAAAAAGGTCGTGTTCCATCGTTACAATATTGTATTCACTGAAAAGTGCTTCATATTGGTTGAAATGGTTGTTAATCATCTCAATAGATGGCGCGCGGTGTGTCCCTTCAGACACATAAAACTGAAAGAATAGAATAAATTCGATCACTCGGGCGGGTCACGAGTGGCTGAGTTGGTGAGGCATCCGCCCCGGAATGGCGCGAAGGATGCGGGTTCGAGTCCCGCCTCGTGATCGAATTTTTTCTATTCTTTATAAATTTATATTTATAAAGCATTTGAATGCCATAAAACCAAAAATATAAATTCAACAAAAAAGGTCGTGTTCCATCGTTACAATATTGTATTCACTGAAAAGTGCTTCATATTGGTTGAAATGGTTGTTAATCATCTCAATAGATGGCGCGCGGTGTGTCCCTTCAGACACATAAAACTGAAAGAATAGAATAAATTCGATCACTCGGGCGGGTCACGAGTGGCTGAGTTGGTGAGGCATCCGCCCCGGAATGGCGCGAAGGATGCGGGTTCGAGTCCCGCCTCGTGATCGAATTTTTTCTATTCTTTATAAATTTATATTTATAAAGCATTTGAATGCCATAAAACCAAAAATATAAATTCAACAAAAAAGGTCGTGTTCCATCGTTACAATATTGTATTCACTGAAAAGTGCTTCATATTGGTTGAAATGGTTGTTAATCATCTCAATAGATGGCGCGCGGTGTGTCCCTTCAGACACATAAAACTGAAAGAATAGAATAAATTCGATCACTCGGGCGGGTCACGAGTGGCTGAGTTGGTGAGGCATCCGCCCCGGAATGGCGCGAAGGATGCGGGTTCGAGTCCCGCCTCGTGATCGAATTTTTTCTATTCTTTATAAATTTATATTTATAAAGCATTTGAATGCCATAAAACCAAAAATATAAATTCAACAAAAAAGGTCGTGTTCCATCGTTACAATATTGTATTCACTGAAAAGTGCTTCATATTGGTTGAAATGGTTGTTAATCATCTCAATAGATGGCGCGCGGTGTGTCCCTTCAGACACATAAAACTGAAAGAATAGAATAAATTCGATCACTCGGGCGGGTCACGAGTGGCTGAGTTGGTGAGGCATCCGCCCCGGAATGGCGCGAAGGATGCGGGTTCGAGTCCCGCCTCGTGATCGAATTTTTTCTATTCTTTATAAATTTATATTTATAAAGCATTTGAATGCCATAAAACCAAAAATATAAATTTTCATTTTTGCTCTTCCTTTTTAATATGGTAATCTTTAAATAAACATAGAGCATAGAAACATAAAAAAACTAACAATTTGGCCTACATACGCATAGCGCACGTAGTACCTATCGTGAATTCGTGACGTGAATCAGCTATAGGCCATACATAAACGGCCGATTTAACCAACAGTCGATCATTTCAATTTTCATTGATAAACATTGATTTCTTAACACACTAACTATAATAATAACCCTATTTTCGTATATCGGAGGCAGTATTCAATAGCAGTAGAATAAATAGCAGTAGTCAGCTTTAGAAAATAATTGAAAGTATCAAAAAAATATGTATATTTTGAATATGACCTTTCAAAAGAAAAATTAGCCAATGTTAAGCTCCACTTTATATCTACTGACACACTGAATTAATAATTATAACTCGGCTGTATTCCTAATCTTAGTTTCGGCTACTCACTAGGCCACCGGAACGACTATTGTCGCCCGTGTCTATCGGACCTACAGCCGGCGGCATTCAGTTTGAGAAAGCGGTGCGTTCCGGCTCGTCGAACAGTTTCTCGCCAATACAAACGATATTGCTTCTAAACAGGTATCTATGCAAGCCATATGCTAAAGATTACGCCGTATCAAATCCACGGTTGACTTCACTATTAGGTAATGCTACGCACTTTTGCACTTCTGGCGGGTTTATCTAAGGTTATTTGTACAAAGGTTTATGACGAAGCTTTTTTATAGTAGGAAAATTATATTATTAACCCGCCATTGGTGACGTGAATTTGACTTACACCGTTGGTGACCCCGGTCTCACGCACCGGGGTTTTTGACTACGAGTTTTTCTGTAATTTGCGGTTCATGCTACTTTTCATTGGGATGGATATAAAATTTGATCTTTTATTGTCAATAAAACATAGGTATTTCATAAATCAAATCTCTTTTATTAGCATTAGACAATATCTTTGGAATAACTAACATTTTCAAGTATTTTAACAAAGTTTTTTTAAAACTCAAAAATAAAGCAATAATCTTAATTATTTAACAATAAAATTAGGCTTAGTCAGTCTTATAACATTGAAAACATAAAATGAAGTAACATAAATTGGTAATACTTCGACCAAAAAAAAAAATATACAATACTAAAATCACTCATCTTCAACAGCAAAACAACTAGAGCAAGTTGGTGTGCTACGTGCGATCTGGTTCGTATCTGGTTCGAAGTCACTTCCAGATACACTTTCCGATGACGTTTGTAATCTGTCCTCATCAGATACTGCTTCTTGTAAAAGAGCCTCGAGACGACGCTGATTACTTTCGTAAGACATGCTGAGACAATGTTCACAATTTGAACAAAAAACACGGAATTTCTTGTAAAATATCGATCAAATCTAGCAAAACGCTTACTAATAATAGAATTATATGATTAAACTATAAATTACAAAAACAGCTTTATCAAAATAAATAAATAAAAAAAAATACACAATAACCATTTGACTTACTTAGTTGGTGACACCGGTCTCACGCACCGGGTTGGGGCCAAAACTCTGTAACGTGCGCCCGCGTCGCTGTCACGGGGTAGGGGTAGGGTAGGGGGCGCGAAATTAGGCAGCTACTCGAAACCACAGTGTAATTCGATAAACGGTGACAAAAATATTTGGGTTTCTTTAACTGCCCGGTCTCACAGACATATAAGGTCACCAATGGCGGGTTAATGTTTATTTATCAAGATAATATTATATTGAATGATAAATTAGTTAAAATCCTTGGCTGGCTAAAATACACTAAAGTAAGGCGTATTGCAGAATCCATAAGAATGTGAAATAAATACGTTTAATAAAGTATAAATTATCTACATAAAATATTGACTCTTTCTACTAAACTGATTCAATGCCATAAATGACATAATCAACACAAACGGGTTATGTACCATAAAGCATCTGAATTTAAAACATTGAATTTACTTTTTTACTACAAAATTGTATATCACATTAATATTGATGTCAAACGAGGAGTGGCTGATTTTATAATAATAATTTTATTATCAAATTAACATAACATGATTTCGATACAAGTTTATTACAACGTAATACAAAACACAACGTTAAACGTTATTTTGTTAACTAACGCTG
The DNA here is from genome assembly GCA_029959065.1 of Colias behrii. NCBI lineage: Eukaryota > Metazoa > Arthropoda > Insecta > Lepidoptera > Pieridae > Colias > Colias behrii. Next base: position 5,647,574 of record JARWMC010000002.1, read on the forward strand.
CACTATATGTTTTTAGGCCCGAAAAAGTTTCATTCTTGTTTTATTGGAAATATCTAAGGAGCTTCTCTTTTTAAATGCACGAGTAGAACACCCAGAGTTTTATTTCAAAAACACGATTTTTAAAAAAATATTTAAAATATTGGAATTTTCGCGGCCGACTGAGCTAAATAAATTCGTATAAAAAAAATAGATACACTAGATAATTTATTATGTTGTTAATATATGTAGTGATTACAGGCGCAAATTATCCCTTTTTGAAATTTTCGATATTGTCGATAGAGGCGAAAGTATTGTAATTTTTACTGATTTTCGTTTTTATTTTTTTATATTATATGCAGGCGTTAGTAGAAGCTCTGTTTAGTACCAAAAGAAGCCTTGAACTGTGGGCTACATGTGACAAAAATACCACATTCTAACCACGAAGTTATTACGAGTTATCGATTTTCAAAGAATTCAATGTCAGGGTTGTCCCTAATAAAGAAAAAGTCAAAGCTGTTTTTTAACAATTATATAAATCGTCTATCTATTACCAAGTTTTTGTTTATGGTTTAAGTCGTTAGTTATAGTCGATATTTTAATATTATTCAACGATTTTTAATAAAATATTAAAAAAATTGGAATTTTCGCGGCCGACTGAGATAAATAAATTCGTATAAAAAAAAATAGATACACTAGATAATTTATTATGTTGCTAATATATGTAGTGATTACAGGCGCAAATTATCCCTTTTTGAAATTTTCGATATTGTCGATAGAGGCGAAAGTATTGTAATTTTTACTGATTTTCGTTTTTATTTTTTTATATTATATGCAGGCGTTAGTAGAAGCTCTGTTTAGTACCAAAAGAAGCCTTGAACTGAGGGCTACATGTGACAAAAATACCACATTCTAATCACGAAGTTATTACGAGATATAGATTTTCAAAGAATTCAAAGATAGGGTTGTCAATGTTTTTACCGTTAATTCCGTTTGACTTTTAACGAGATTACTATGATCAATGCTCAAAATATTGACGAAAAAGGAGATTTATTTGTATTAATTTGATATTATTGAATTGTGTTAAAAATCTAAGATTTTTTTTATTGAGTTAATTTATTACATATCATATGGATTACATACCTATAATAATATATTGAATAATATTAAAATATCGACTATAACTAACGACTTAAAACATAAACAAAAACTTGGTAATAGATAGACGATTTATATAATTGTTAATAATACTATATATATATATACTCATTTATATATATATATATATATATATATATATATATATATATATATATATATATATATATATTATATATAAAAAGCTTTGACTTACTAGGGTCAACCCTGACATTGAATTCTTTGAAAATCTATATCTCGTAATAACTTCGTGGTTAGAATGTGGTATTTTTGTCACATGTAGCCCTCAGTTCAAGGCTTCTTTTGGTACTAAACAGAGCTTCTACTAACGCCTGCATATAATATAAAAAAATAAAAACGAAAATCAGTAAAAATTACAATACTTTCGCCTCTATCGACAATATCGAAAATTTCAAAAAGGGATAATTTGCGCCTGTAATCACTACATATATTAGCAACATAATAAATTATCTAGTGTATCTATTTTTTTTTATACGAATTTATTTAGCTCAGTCGGCCGCGAAAATTCCAATATTTTAAATATTTTTTTAAAAATCGTGTTTTTGAAATAAAACTCTGGGTGTTCTACTCGTGCATTTAAAAAGAGAAGCTCCTTAGATATTTCCAATAAAACAAGAATGAAACTTTTTCGGGCCTTAAAACACATAGTGCGCTGTGCTGTTATAGGTAGGTATACTTGTAAACATAATTACTAAATAAAATTGTTTTTAACCCAAAATGACGAGTATTTAAGGAAACAAAGAACTCTCTTTCATAGCAGATGATATATTAAACTTTATAAAGGGTCTTTGCCGTGTCGTTGAACATTAATGAATTGTTATTTTTCCTGCCTTTTGCTTCAGTACATTAGAGATCTTTTTTACTTCAATTAACCTTGAAATGAGGAAAAGTGAAGCTTTTCACTCTGTTGGGAAGAAAAGCGTGAAGCCCATTATCTCTAACAATGCGCTTATCTTCACAGATGCTTAAGAATTTTGTTTTTTAGTCTTTTTACTATGCGGCTGTTGTTCTATTACGTCTGCTCACATCACGGTTAAGTGATAAACAGTTTGCATATCATTATACAATTGTTAACCTTTGCATGTATTATGTTTTTATATAATTGTATTTAATTATTTATCTTTTTATAATTTTAACGAATTATTACGCCTTGTAAATTAACCAAGGGCATCACTACATAGTATAAAACAAAGTCGCTTTCCCTGTCCCTATGTCCCTATGTCCCTATGTCCCTTTGTACGCTTAAATCTTTGAAACTACGCAACGGATTTTGATGCGGTTTTTTTTAATAGATAGAGTGATTCAAGAGGAAGGTTTATATGTATAATAACATCCATTAAATAGTGGAGAAGTACTGTTATTTTTGAGGTTTCTAATGTGATGTCGTAAATAATTACATTTTTTCCGCTTACATTGCAAACGCAGGCTGAACCCTACGAGTTATATCAAAATAATGTACTAAGTATTGTACACATTGAAAAGGTCTACAGAAAAGTCCGCGATGGTATATGTCTATCTCTTATGGATAACCCACAATAACTTTTTTTTGTCATTTACTTTTTACGACAAATAATGGCTAATTTTCGAAGCGATTTTAACCAATACAGCATTTATCTTTAACCAATTAAATACCTTGAATACATTGTTCATTTAATATAGATCTATATGGCCCTTTACACCGTATGATTTAAGTGAATATTTTCGAAGATATTACAGATTTAAAAATTGCGGGACGTAGCGTTTGCGGCGGTACCGGCCGGCCGCCCGGCTATATATTTTATACCCGTGCGAAGCCGGAGCGGGCCGCTATGTTTTTATATAATATGTACAACGTTCACAGTTTTTCTGTAGTGTATTTAGTATCAGCATTGCACCCGTGCGAAGCCGGGGCGGGCCGCTAGTGTTAAATAAAAACGTTTGGCTACGTAGATAACTGTAATAACATTAAAAAATAATATTATCTTATTAATAATGATGATTATCTTTATATATTAGTGTATTATTGACCTAGTAGAGCATCCGCTTTTTAAGTATTATGTTTTACAAATATTAATATGGCTGCATTTATAAACGCAGCTGAAATAAATCGTTATATCTCATTCTTTACATGGTTTTTTTGAAACGTTTTATTTTATAAAAATTCTCTACAGTGATGTGATTCATAAATAAATATACGAATGCCTTATTAAACAATCTAAAAGAATCGCAGAAAATCCATAGTTTAACATGGGTTTCAGACCTTTCAAAACACTGACGTATTTTATCAAAGCCGTTTTCATTTAAATTCATTAAATACTAATGTGAAAATGTCCAGCTAACATTACAATAGAGCCCCTTCCCTGTTTATATAACAATGCATACACATAATACAAGGGAACAAGTATTATTAATTAAATACGTGACTTCGTAAAATTTATACAATTCATGTTTATACTAAAACATCATAATCTAAAATATTGGATGACAAAAGAAAATTATTGTTTGTTTTTAATCAAATTAATTTTGTAAGAATACTACATTGTTGGTGAGAATCTCAGAACAGTTTTACAATTAGTATCTAACGTAAGGTTCTTTATTTAAAATACAGAATAACTTTGAAAGTTATCATGTGAACTCGATAAACAATCAAATCGTTCTACTGAATGATCGTAAATATCGACTTAATATAGTTATGAGACTTTTTAATGCTTGGCTTAAAAACATAGGCAATTAATACCAAAGTATTTGATGATAAATCTAAATTGATTCTAGAAATGAGCAAACTGATATTAGACCGGACTCTCAGTGGAGTTTCGTTTGCAAAAATAGCGGACCTAAATCTGACTTCTGATATATATTTTATAGATCCCAGACATCCTATAGACAGATGTTGCCAACCAGTTTTGTGGTCCCCCTCTCCCCACCCCGGTAATTAAATATGGCATACAAAGATAAAAATAAAAATTTCCAAAACATGCCGTGTGGGGTATCAAATGAAAGAGCTTATTGAGTAGATCACGAATATATAGCATACTATAACATTTCTTACACTTTCTCTAAGATTTTTTAGAAAATTTACGAAAATGCTCCATTTTTGAGTTAACTTTAAACCACTATAGATTGAAAACTCATGAATATATTTTTTAAATTATTATTTTAAATAATTAACAATAGTCCATTGTTTACGATTCAATAGTTCGTACAGTGAAATAGTTTCATGGGGGAGTGGGGGGAGCATTCAAATATGGCGAGTATATTTTCAAGTTTATGCCAGAAATAAAGGCCTAATACAAAAATATCGGTGTCAGGGCTTAGAATAATTATCCTTGCACTGTCGTTGTGTTTGACAGAATGAAAAATATGGCAGAACATTCTTGAATCAGCTTGAATTCAGTGAAAGTTGCGCCTTGCAATTTAAAACATTTTGTGGGGTCATCGCAAATCCACCACATACATATAGCTCACTTATATTATATTACGAACTATTGAATCGTAAACAATGGACTATTGTTAATTATTTAAAATAATAATTTAAAAAATATATATTCATGAGTTTTCAATCTATAGTGGTTTAAAGTTAACTCAAAAATGGAGCATTTTCCTAAATTTTCTAAAAAATCTTAGAGAAAGTGTAAGAAATGTTAAAGTATGCTATATATTCGTGATCTACTCAATAAGCTCTTTCATTTGATACCCCATACGGCATATTTTGGAAATTTTTATTTTTATCTTTGTATGCCATATTTAATTACCGGGGTGGGGAGAGGGGGACCACAAAACTGGTTGGCAACATCTGTCTATAGGATGTCTGGGATCTATACAATATATATCAGAAGTCAGATTTAGGTCCGCTATTTTTGCAAACGAACATCTCCTTGGAGCCTGCTCTATATTATCTATGTAGAGTCAGCACTAGGACCGATTTGATAGTATTAGATTCCGAATTTAAACTGTTCAGCTACTTTTGGCAGTTTCAGACTTTGAGAACGTCAGCTGTCGAAATCTGTTGAAATTGATATCTAGTATTGTTCTAATTTGGTTCTAACGTTTAATATAAAGACTGTTTTGACTTTTTTTTAAATAGTTTCTGATTTTGTAGACTATGACGAAATAGCAGAAATAGCTTACTTTTTTTATAATTATCGTTAGAAAATGTTGTTTTTATTTGAGTACAATATAAAGGTTGATGGTTCATACGGTAGCGGGTAGATAATTATTGATACAGCAAGCGCGAGCGCCAAAGTTAGGAGATAAAAAGAGCACCTCAATATCTATAAAAATCTCTCTTTGTCAAAACTCCCGGAATACTTCCACACTGGATAGTGTCAAGAACATTTAATACGACTCAATAATTTACACAGGAGAATCAAGAACTAGTTTGTAAAAAAAAGTTAAATAACCTATCGTAAAGCTTTCAAAAAGTCACGTTACACGTACAATTTTATTTGTTATTTAGTAAGAAAAGTAATTAAACAGGCTTGTTAATTGCTCACAGTGACCATTACCCAATGGGAGGCTTAATTTGCATGCAAATACCACCTGAGCGTGTCTCAAGCAGATTCAAATTGGCCCCATTGTGTGGGTTATGAAACATTCTCACGGCCAGCGTATTGTCATGTGTGCCTACTGCCTGCGTCTATGCATTTTCGTCATACCTATTAATATTCAATTTTTGTCCATTAAAACCTACCTCGAAATAATCGCGTATTGTGTTGATTGTAACGTGAAAAGAACGGCCGGCATGAAATAAATAATGGTTGAATTTTGTAATTGATTGTTACAACGTATTTCTCAGTAAAACACACAAGAACATTTATCATTGTTTCCGATATTTTGCAATTGTCAATTGAAGTAGATATTTTGGGTTCGAAATAAGTCATTTGTAACGATTTTACTCGCGGCTGGATGCTTTTAAATTTCTATTTAGCCAACAGGCGAAGGAAAATCTTGGAATAATTAATATTCAATGAATTTTCTATTACGAGGTGTAAATGTAGCGTGACTAATCGCGATATGCTATGCGATATGCTATATATATATATATATATATATATATATATATATATACAATATATATATACATGGAAGTATATAGGTATCTTTTCGGCTAAACCCTGAAAGTTATAAAAAGTATAGTAAAGAATAGGTACTGTACAGTATACGAACGAAAATCTGATCATTTGAAATTTGTCCATTGCATCGCAATTTAATAAACGTATACTTTTCTATATAGATAACCATATTAGACCCAACCTAGCTCACATTTAAAAGAAATACCCTCACAATCCGATTGTTTACAAAATGAGATTGGCAAGAATAACAAAGTTTATGAGTTTTGTGAGTTGGTATTGTTTTATGTCGAATAATATATGAGATTAAAGAAAGAGGAAGAAATATAAAATCAATTTACCTTATTTCGTCCATGTACTATTCGGAATCACGTTCCTTAGCAAAAAGTATTTAGTTCCAATTTCGTATACCTACCTTCCTCGCTCAATATGACGAAACTATTCTAAATTAGTAATTGAACGTAATTGGTATTGATTATCTATAGCAGTATTTCTGGTTATAAAAATCAACAAAGTAATTTATAAAATAATTGCACTGATTGTACGCGTATTTCCAGTTCAACCTGTCGTATATAGTTTGTGTTTTAGTGGTCGCAACGTTATTGATTAGTGTAATACCGATGTATGCCTAATTAATGTCAGATGTACGTTTTCGCATGCATATATTAATTAATACTAACTAATGCGATTAAAACAACGTCGCCATCAGCGGGATTATTGAATAATTGTGATATCGGTTAGCGTTCTATATTATGCCAATAAATGTATGCGAATATTTTAGGTTGGATATGTAGATATACATAGATTTTGTTTATTGTGTTTTTTCTTAATTTCGAACAATCTCAAAGTCTTTCTATTTGTTCTAATTTAAATAAATTCTCTACATAAATCGACTCTACATCACTTATTGAAAATCAGGATCCACGATTTTAACGGAGGACCTATGATAAACAATATAAAAAATATCGCAATTTCCAAACATCCAGTAACTTATTTCTATAAATACTGATAGTTAATGAACTGTAACCAGTTAAGGTCCTTCAAAACAAATTAAACTAATTCTGCATACTCTTTTCAATTAGGTTCTAGCGAAAAAGACTAAGAATCTTGGTTTTCTTATTTTTTTATTTAACTTAAATTCATAAAAAACGACGTCTAGAAATGCATATAATCTTTTTATGTTCAAGTAAGTATATCAAAAAATACCTTGTCCTATATCTGCTTTTCACATTCCGAGTCTAAGGAAATCTTACGATCCTAGCATACGCGTCGTTTTATGAATGCCACTGTATTTTATACACAAAAAATATACATATTTTATTTTATGTTGAAAATAAGAAAAATATTCGGATATTTTTCCTGATAGAAACATTTCCGATTTCCTAGACGTTTTATGTAATGCCTAATGGAATTAACGAAATGTCTGATTATTATCTGTGAAAAATTCACGATGTAACTGGCACCGGAACAGACCTTCGATGCCGTAACAAAAATGTAAACTATAAAAACAATTTTCACTAATAACATTTATTAGGCAATATCCAGTGTTCATATAGGTCATTACCGTTTCCAAGGTATCTAACTAATGACTTATCGAAGGTCTATTTGACACATTGTAAAGTTGTATCTAACACGATTCTCCATTGAACGTGCCGTGACTAAAGGACATAAATATTAAGAGTCGATCGGCCTTTATCATAACGATGAGTACTTTTCGATTTCTTAAATTAACATTGACAACGCAAGTTTCGATGAACTTCAATTACAATAGATTTCCTAGAATTGGATTTCCCTTCTAATTTATGCGTGCTATTATTGTTGCCATTTTTATGTGTAATTTATACGTGAAATTATAATTTAAGATTATACAATTAGCACTTCCACTTTATTATTTAACATTCCGTTTTTTTTAATAAGTACTAGTGAGGAGGAAGAGTGGCTCGTTAGTTGTTTGGAAATAGTATTCGGGTATATTTCTGTTGAGTAACAACAGAAATAAGTAGGTTTATTTATTATAACATGTACCTAAGTATTAGCCGAAATATTATAAAAGTGTAATATAGAGAGATAAATGGAAACAATTAGTATGCACATAATACTGTAGAGCACAGCTGTAGAGTCTAGTAAAATAACATTTTAAAGTTTCCTTTAAAAGGTGATACGCATTTTTCAGTATACTTACATTTAAATGTTTAAACGTTTCCTGGAAAATTCAATACACGATTATTATTTGTAGCTACATGAAATTATCTTGACCAATGAAAGGAGCAAGCAGTAGAAGGTAGGCACTTGATATTATAATACATATGTATATTTGTAATGTATGTGTTAATCCAATACATATTTTAAATAACGTGTATATATCTCACCATAAAAAATAATAATTGAATGGTGTACCTATTACTTACAATGACCATTGACCAGTACTGTAACTATAAGCCTACCTAATGATATATTTTCACCACGAGCCGGCATTGAATATTGTGGTAATTTCCGTAATAGAACCTGCATAAATAAGGAAATAACTTTTTTATACCTATATGGAAAATCAACCACATTTTCATAACATGTAATGAACCTTTCTTATCTACAGAATTTAAATGAATATATATTACTTGTTTATAATAATTAAAGTTTATTTCGAGTCTGTTTGTAAATCTATGTTATGAATTGAAAACCAATCAAAAGATAATCTATGAATTGGATAACGGAAAGACCTGTCAAGCTCTAAGCGTTCTAACAGACGAACTTGCCGTTCATCTGTTAGAACGCTTACATTTCAAATAATATAATAATTATAATGCATTAATTGTTAATTATAAATACAAAACATGTTTTTATTAATCACAAGGTGTTTTCTTAATTTGGACTTCCTTCTCGTTCAGTGATAATATTTTATAATATCTACAATTTATGACAATTTAACCATGTGTAAAAAAGTAATGAAATAAATTGTACGATAGTTAGATACCTATAAAACTCAGCTTGCCTACGTTCACATAAATTGTGCGACTTCAAAAACATTGGCAATAGTTGAACCTATTTTTATGAATGTCACTATATTTTTTCTAAAAGAGCGTCTAGTTTAAACGTTCAAACGTTGCATTTAAATACAAAAATATCTACGAACTACGTGTTCTAAATATTTTCTGGATAAAATTTGTAAAAGGAAGTGCATTGACCTTACAAGATGTGATTTAAAAAATGAAAAATAACTTTGAAGACATGATATTTGTACGACAAAATATGGTTTAAAAACATTTGTCCAAAAATTTACTAAATTCGCAAGCGCATATCGTAGTAAATCGGATTACTTTTTGTTTATAATAACAGCATTAAATTATTTCAATAATGTTGTGTACCAACAGTGGGCGATATAATGAAATTACTTAAGTCGATAAAATTTATTACGCTCCAATTACGCGACACCGTGTGCAGTCGAACGAAAAGATAGGTGATTTAACTTTGTTTATAAGTTTTTAAGCTATTGCATAGCTTCTATCGCGGGCCTTGAGCGCGGGGACCGAATCGAGAAATTCCGTAACGAAAAAACCTCACGCTCCCCACTCCGACGGGCTCGGAGGTGTGGCTTGAAGGCATGCTATGCAATAGCTTTACCGCGGCAGTCCCCGAGTGCCACACGTCTTTTTTTTAAGTTTTGTAATGACATACTTTTAAAAAACCGTTATCAATTCTTATTATGCAATTCGCATAAGAGTGTCTGTTATTAAGCATTCATTGAACAGATTAAGAAATAAAAAGCCCAGAACCGATGTATTGTTTTAAATTACAAGAAATAATAGATACATTAATTATGTATCGGTTGAATGAGCTTTTCCACTTCTACATTCATTTACTAGTTACCGTGTATAGCTTTTCCTCTCTTTTCTAATGGTTTTATTTCCGAGAATAAGGAATGAAATAAAATAATTTGTTTTTATTTATTTTCTGTTGACAACATTATATTGTTCTACTTTTCTTAATATAACATTACGCGTTATGCTAAAAAAACTGTATTTCTTACCTAAATAGCTGTATATGGTTACACGACTAAATCAAGAAATTAAAGTAAGTATAGAATTCCACTTGATTGTAACTCCAATACATAATAAATTTGGAGAGATAGACATTCAACACTGAAGGAGTATTAAAGTACTGAAATTGTTCATTTTGTTATAAAGTGAAGTACTAACCTCGTTTGGCAGGTAAGTGAGCATCTAATAGAATAATCCATTGAACCAACTAGAGTACTTCGCAAGACCAAGTGCAGTTACACCATTATGGAATAATGTCTTTCGAGAGTTATAAAACATTTTATATTTTCCCCTTCTTCATGGCACTTAGACTGAACGTTAGCGTCGACCAATAAATACATTGTAAAACGATAAAATTGTAGGATTTGATCTTTTTCATTTTATGGTAGTATTAGAAATAAATAATGAATGCAGATAAATAAAAATTATTATTCAGGTACTCTTAAAGTTAGAACATTATCCATACGAACAAAGACACTTTTGTCTCGTATTATTAAAATAAGGTATATAGTGAAAATTTTGATGAAATTTTCCTACATATATTTTAGTGTGCTGTTGTTTCTGAACTTAAATGAAATTTTAAATTCCATTAGGCTATCGCGCCATCTCAATTAACCACGCACAAACAAGGCTTTTAAAAGTAAATATAGGCATAAAACGTTAAAAAACATAACAATATAGCCACGAAGCAACTGGCAAATTCTTACTTAAAAAATATATTTTTTTATAATAGTCTTCTCTCAACACAATAGGTATTCGTTAATTAATTTTAGAGTTTCTCGAACATTCCGAGCGTGGTGCGCGAGATGAATTTTGTGAAAACCATTTTTCGATGTGACATCGCACGTCAATGATATATGAAGGCTCTTGTTCAAAAACTGTACAGGGATATAAAATATGGAATTCAATTTGTACGTAAAATCTACTTTTATTTTTTCCTCCTTAACAATAGCTGACACCACCGTTATATTTCAACCTGAAATGTATTTCTGATTCAATTGTGAATTTGATAGCAACACACTTTTTTACAAGACGTTTTAGCGAAATAATTTTTGTATTGTTGTTTCGTTTAGGGGGATAACTTAACTACGAATTGGGTCAAGTCGTCAGGCTTACTGAAAACTGTTATTAAAAAGAGGGTATATTTATGTTTGATAGTGAGTGAAAATAAATATGGGGTCTAATTTGGAACGTATCTATTTCTTTACGAACCCGCAGTCATTTAGAATTTTCTTTCGCTGCCCAAGCTAGCAAGGGCACAATAATAATAACAATGATGACGGACAGCGCAGAAGGATCTTCAATTAGATGACTCAACATTATGTTTGTTTTTCAACAAAGGATTGGTCATAAGTTAACATGCTATTAGTAGATATATTAATAAATGTGGAAACAGGGATTTTCTAAACAGAATCATCGATAGGCAGCGAATTACATACAAGTAACATGACCAAGTTGTCGGTATGCATACCGCATTCCTCGTAGTTACTTTTACAAACGTTTATCCGTAGAGCAAGGCTCACTGGTTACTTTATATAACATTCCAATGAATCACGATCCAATAGTACTATTGGATATTACACACAAAGCAACAATTTTCAAGAAAAAAACATACTAATTTTCTTCCGCAAGTTACGGCCCTGCCTTCATACGAAACTGATGAATACGCGGTTCGCACGGGAATAGAATGTTGGTCCGATTTCCCTGAGTTAGCATCCAAGCTTACGTCTTTATAATTATTAAAATGTATAAATTCATTCTTTAACTCCGGTCTGCATCGTGCAGACATGGGTGTAAAAGTCTCATTTTAGCTATTAAATGTAGTTTTTAAGTATATCTGAGTTTTCTTTTGGGGCCTCCGGCTGCGGGAAATGTAATTGGCGCAGTCGGTAGGATACTCGGGTCGCCCGGCGGGAAGATATCCGAAATAAATATCGGTTCCGAGGCCCCGCGCGGCCGACCGGTATTTTTTAAAAACCCAAGCGAGTATCCAGAATCTACGGTTTCCGCGGCCTGGAGGCTAAATCAAACATCGATCCCGAAAAGTAACCAGATTAATTGGTAAGTACATAGAATAGTTCTGTGTTGCTTCCTTTTACTAGTTTATATTTTTTTAGTCCTAATTTCCTTTCCATGACTTTCCATCCGTGAAAGTCAAATTCCCAAGAGCACTACATTAAGTAAGGCTGCTCGTAGACTAGTTTTAGATAATGGTAGAGATTTATTTTAAAATTAATTAGATTAACTAGATTATAAACTTATATTATAAAGTTACTGCTGAAGGTAGTGAATAGCCTAATTTCTTAATCAATGATAAATTAAATAAAATAACATACCCAAAATTGAGTAGGTAGGCATTCAAAATTCATTAATAAATAATTTCAGGATCAAAAAGACAAAACCACTCTATATAATAATTTGGCATTTGCGACCCAATAATAGTTCTACAAGCTTTTATTTGCGGTTTATAGGAGGCCTTAGGTTCAAGAATTATTATATGCGGCCGATTTCAATTGAAAAAGCGTTAAAAAATTGTGAAATATAAATTTTTCATTTCATTTCATTTAATCTTTAGAATTTTTGTACGAAGAATAAATGCATCTTATTCACAGAATAAAAATAATTTTAATAATTAGTAAAAATAATTATAGAAAATAATTTAATTCGAAACCCGTACCCATTACGTCACCATTCCAGGGACGTACTGCATTTAATGTTCCCCGCATTGCCCCCTAATTATAATCCGCGTAATAACATTTTTCGGTTACCTAATAGGAATGAAAATCAAGGCCCTAAACCAATGAGTGGCATCGGTCACTATGTTACTAGAGATTTACCTTTAACACAAAATTATTTGAAAATGCGTGAAATGAATATGCATGAATTATATTCACCTGAGTACGGCCCTGACTTTTATTCCGAGAATTATTCGTATTACAATTATAGTGAATCGCCTTATCGGTCTATACATATGATCCGAACTTTACACACTATGCTTTTTATAGCTTTACTGACTGTGAAGATTAAGATCGATGATCATAGGTATAAATTACCGGTATTAATTTGGATTACAAGATTCTACAAAATATGACAATTTCATTAAAGCTTTTCAAAAAAAAATCAGCATTCAGTTTATATCATCAATTACTATTGTATTGTTTTATATAATTAATATAAAACAGCCATCTATTCATTCTCATAAAGTGGAAAATCAAAAGAAAATTAATTTCATATTAATTCAATTCTTAAAAAAAATTAAATGGCAATTATTAGATATGTTAAGTTAGCTAATCACCATTCAATGTTAGTTATGGAAACAGTTAGGAAGATGATTAAGAAATTAGGTAAGATTTATAATAAGAATTAAAAGATAGGAAAAATTATGATATACTTAATCCTGGATGCTACTTTTCGAATAAGCAAATTGTAATAATTTTTAAATTTATAATTTTTAATAGTTTCTACAGATATTCTTGATTTATTTCATTTAGCTATTTTTTCCAAATAAGAATAGGCAGGCCCTCATCCCTTCCTATCCCTATATAGCAACTAACAGTAACTCATTCTTGTACATAGAGGCTGAATGCCCGAAGTATAATATTATCTGGTATCTCTGTGAATGAAATAACAATCAAATTCAGACGAAGCCGGACTGTATTCAGGACTTCATTCAGATTCAGAATCAAACCTTAAATAGTTCCTGCGAGACGACAGTAATTTCACTCACAAAAGAAACGACGCAAGAATTAGATGAACGACATTACATACTATCTTTACCACGCTCATTTAAAATCTTACTATAAATGCAACAAGAGGACTTCGTGATACTCCAAGGTACATTCTTATTAACTATACCTACTGGATGTATGTTCGAGTCGGAGAATTTCAAGATCTATAATGTAAATGACAAAATTAAGGAACAGGCACTGAAGATAAGCGATACAGATATCAAGGACATTAGAAATAAATAATATACAAGATACGCAATTCTCAACTCAGTTAATTTGGAGGATTTGCACAAAATCCAATAGCAAGTTTTAATGCAAACCTATATCTATAGGTTTATACCTATCGCTATAGAAAAGGATCCTGTAATATATCAAACCACTATCCATAATTCTGGTTGGTGCAGTCTTAATTTTGGCCATTTGATACATGATGTGACGCAGATCGACACATACTTTATAGAGGACCACAGATGAGCAGATGAGCCCCAGCTTCCAGCAACATTTTTTCACAAAATTCAAAAATGGTCGCTGAACTTCGGCGGGAGGAGTTACGGCCCTGCCTTCATACGAAACTGATGAATACGCGGTTCGCACGGGAATAGAATGTTGGTCCGATTTCCCTGAGTTAGCATCCAAGCTTACGTCTTTATAATTATTAAAATGTATAAATTCATTCTTTAACTCCGGTCTGCATCGTGCAGACATGGGTGTAAAAGTCTCATTTTAGCTATTAAATGTAGTTTTTAAGTATATCTGAGTTTTCTTTTGGGGCCTCCGGCTGCGGGAAATGTAATTCGCAAAACATTTTGTTTTGCTTGCTATAAGATACAAAAAAAACCGGCCAAGTGCGAGTCGGACTCGCGCACCGAGGGTTCCGTACATTGCTGTTTCTTTTGATTGCGTTGACATAGAAGTTTGATTTTGTTACAGCTTAAAGGTATTATAGACCTGAGTATTTGGTATGAATTTCAATTTAATACCTCTACGCGTTTATGAGGAAATGGGTAGTAAGTTTAAAATTATTAAAAAAATATATATTATGTGATGTAACTAAAAATTTATGGTTTTCGTAATTTTTCCTTTATCTATGCTATAAGACGTTGCTTCGTACCAAATTTCAAGATTCTGAGTTCACGGGAAGCACCCTGTAGGTTTTGATTCCCTTGCAAGTGTCGAAAATTTGCGGCATAAACGGCTGTATCTTTTGATTGCGTTGGCTTAGAAGTTTGATTTTTTCACAGCTTCAAGGGACAGTAGACCTGAGTAATTGATATAAATTTCAGCTTCATACCTCCACGCGTTCCTGAGAAAAAGGGTCTTGACAGACGGACGGACGGACGGACGGACGGACGGACGGACGGACAGACGGACAACAAAGTGATCCTATAAGGGTTCCGTTTTTTCCTTTTGAGGTACGGAACCCTAAAAATGGTATGCATAAAATTTTACGTTTGTAAGCATTATATGAATATTACGGTTGTATTTTTATTTATTAATATGCATTACGCGGGCAACAACTTTTACTTTTATATTTTAAAAACGAAATAAAATGAAACCTTGTTGACTTGACGTGTAACGATTTGAGCCTAAATTAAGCCTGGATGTTGGATAAGTTTTTTGCAGATACACTGAATTAGCTAACAAAATATATTGAAACTTGAAAACTTTAATCATAATGAAACGTTGTCGTCGATGAAAATTTTTTGATATAATATTTTTTTAAAAATTGTCCAGATACAGAATCTTATTTATAATCTTACTTATTTCTCTTAATATATTTTTGTTATTGTATAGTATTTTTCTTCCTAAGCAATAAATAAAGTGAGAAGTAAAAACTAAAAACATAAAAACAACACTTAACCTTTATTTTTCAAAGCACCGAGAAACCTTTTCCGAGAAAACTTGGGCACTTCAAAAGTAAGTGTGTGAGGTCAACATATTATATAGAATTTATTCCACATTTACCTACCTTCATTATTTAAGTCTATTGAAACTTCCGTTGTTTTTTTAACAACGTCCGCTTCCGAAAAAGTTTGTCGCTTCGAATGAAAAAATATAATAATTGAAGGTCACAAAGGCAATTAAAATTTATATAATGTGAAACTTAGTGTTTTTACTTTGCTTTTTACAAATCCATTATTACCTCTGTAGTCTTCGTAGCTGACTAACAAAATATGATTTCCTGGTTTCAAATTATTAATTGTCTTGTGGCAGAAAATAGCGTTTGTAGAATATTATTCAAATTATTGAGTAGGTATGATGATAATATTTTACTGTCGACCACTCAGTGTTCTATATATCTTATGCTTATTAATATAATAAGTTTTTATGGTTCTAGAAATACCTAATAGGTAGGTACACAAAACACCTACACACAACAAAATTTAACTTAAAAAACTTTTCGAAACTCACTATAATTAAAGAATGAAAGAAAAAGTTCTTAGGACTACAACAGGAGGATTGCTTCAAGCTATAAAAATTATGATGGAATAATGAAAATTACATAATAATTACATGTTGCCTTCAGTACATTAACCGCATAACTTATTTGGGAAAACGTAAATGGTTACATTTTAAAAGTGTATTAAAAAAAGACGTGTGGCACTCGGGGACTGCCGCGGTAAAGCTATTGCATGCTATGCCTTCAAGCCACACCTCCGTGCCCGTCGGAGTGGGGAGCGTGAGGTTTTTTCGTTACGGAATTTCTGGATTCGGTCCCCGCGCCCAAGGCCCGCGATAGAAGCTATGCAATAGCTTAAAAATAAATTAATTTATTCTTCACCTGTTTTCACAGACTGGTCTATTTTGCTAAACTCGTTCAGTGCTAACATGAAACATCGCAGTAAGTTTTTTGCTCATCGCTCATAAAGATGCAAATGGTCTGCAGACGGATGTGAAGCCACCTGACCTGGCTGGTCGAAACACAAGCTGAAGAGACCGGTTTTACTCTAATAATGTGCGTGGAATTCTACGGAAGACTACACTTTAAATATCACTTGATCACCTTCCCGATGTGAACTCGCCGGCTAGCGATGTTCGATATCGCACGTAAAACCGTCTTACTTCCTTTGATGCTATCGTTTTTAGCATTGTATTGGCTTTTGTTTGTTTTGATATAGACTTTTTTTGTTAGTGTTACTCACAAATATCTCAGGTTTTTTCAATGAATTAAATGTTACTTAAATTTGGAGTTAATCGTTTTAGAAACACAATACTTCATTTTCGTATCACATGAATCTAAAATTACCAAATTAATTGTTCTCAAGGATAAAGTTCTAATTAAATCAAAACATCGCAAAAGCTTTCATTTCTGGGTTTACATAATCTAACAAAGTAGGTATAATATTGAGAAATTTGAAGGCTGAAATTATTGCAACTAAATTATGCATTGTAGGTATATTCAATAAAATTTAGTGCAATAATGTTGTTTAGAGTTTCATATAAATTAAATTATTATACCAACAGAATAGCAGATAGGCGAAATTATCATTATTTTCACAAATCTTATCCAATAGTTCTAGTAGTTATACTATATAAAAAAAACGTTTCGGTCAACTTGAACAGTTTTTGCACTCATGAATTCCATAGTCTTAGTCTCTATAATCTGAAACGCACAATTATCCTAGATTGAACGCGAAATACATTTATGATGAAATTCTGGTGCCAAGTTTATAGGCACTACCATTATTCAAATGTCATAACTCACAATACGCTTCCTTTGTCTACATCTCTAGTCTACCCTGTCTCAGATTGAACACGAGGTTAGATTACCGACCAACTATCTAATACGGAAACCTTAGTTACGCGAGAACTTAATCGAAATTTAACCATTATACGAAATCTATGTGTAGTTTTAATTAAATCTGATTCCTACGCTCGATTATAAGAACGATAAATTTTTATAGAGGTCACACTAGCATTTGTTCTATTAAAATATGAGGTAGAACATAAAGGTCATTGCTACCTTACTGCAAGGCTTTAAAATTATTGAAATACACTCATTCTGCGACTGCAATGGACGTTCTGTGCGAATACAATACAGGCTATATTTATTATGAATGAAGAATCAAAGATATTTTCCAAAGCACTGCAGGCGAACGTGCTAATAATATCTACTAGTTCACCTCTTTGCGTCAGCGCTGTCTGCACTATACTTTCGATTTCATAGTTGGCGACCTCGACGCACCACGCCTAACGTCGGCAGCTCCCCACAATCACATGCCATACTTGGTCGTGATCCTAAACTTGTTTACGTTGCAAAAATATGTCTCTAACATTTCTTTGTTTATTACAGAAACTAGGCATGTAAAATGGGTAGTAATAGCAACGAATAATATACCTACCAATAAAATATGTTTATCAAACAAGAAATCTTCAACGTTTATAAAATGATATTTTCTCCATTCTCTTTGAGAAAAACAATGTTGTTGCGTTTAATTAAAAAACTTTCTCGGATTAGTATTATTTTACGAAGGTTAAAATAAGTATGTTTTCTTAAAGATAATTAATTTCCTTAAATGTTTAAGAAATATAAAGCTAAGAAAATTAATAACTTTTAATTTGTTCCAAATAACTTGTATTATTTAGGTAAACGTCAATCACGATTGCTTAATATCTAATACATATTATGAGAATTCAAGATTTAAACATGCTACCTATAATGGTATAGAAATAGGTATCTATAATCCGCGTTGAAATTATACAATGGATCACAATGTACATAGTAATCTTGCTTAAAATTTTAAAAGTTGAGATTTTAATGGCGTAAAGCAATTTCTAAATGTGATTGGATGAATTGCTCCCATGGACGGGTTTTCCCGCCACTGTCAAATATTATTACACCCGGTGGTCCCATGACGAATTTAAAAATTCGCAGAGCGTCCGTATTTTAAGGCTCAGAATCAAATGAAAATTGCCGCTTAAGGAATTGTAACTTTTAAAACATTATTAAATTAGTGCGGCTATTATCGCGCTCTTATTATAAACTAGCGACCCGCCCCGGCTTCGCACGGGTGCAATGGCGGCCGGCCGGGACCGCCGCAAACTTTTAAATCTGTAATATCTTCGAAAATATTCACTTAAATCATACGGTGTAAAGGGCCATATAGATCTATATTAAATGAACAATGTATTCAAGGTATTTAATTGGTTAAGGATTAATGCTGTATTGGTTAAAATCGCTTCGAAAATGAACCATTATTTGTCGTAAAAAGTAAATGACAAAAAAAAGTTATTGTGGGTTATCCATAAGAGATAGACATATACCATCGCGGACTTTTCTGTAGACCTTTTCAATGTGTACAATACTTAGTATCTACATTATTTTGATAAAACTCGTAGGGTTCAGCCTGCGTTTGCAATGTAAGCGGAAAAAATGTAATTATTTACGACATCACATTAGAAACCTCAAAAATAACAGTACTTATCCACTATTTAATGGATGTTATTATACATATAAACCTTCCTCTTAAATCACTCTATCTATTAAAAAAAACCGCATCAAAATCCGTTGCGTAGTTTCAAATATTTAAGCGTACAAAGGGACATAGGGACATAGGGACAGAGAAAGCGACTTTGTTTTATACTATGTAGTGATGATGCGGCACTTAGAGTCTGTACTTACTACTTACGCTGAAAAATGGATCATGACATAATTATTTCTGGAAAATGTATTAATTTTATCCCGATATGTGCGGACTGTACTTAATTTATCCTAGTACTGCTTAGTCAAAAGTTATTAAATAATATCTATTGCTTAAAGATTCAAATTTTTATCTGTCATAAAGGCTTATCAGAGACATTAAACTAGATATAAAAAGTGCCAAGTTTCTGCTTTAAAAAATGTTTGCCAAAAGAATAGGTGCTTACAGCCAACATTTTCAGGACTATGACTCATAGAATTGCCTATGTTTTACAACATAAAAGAAACCTATTAAGAATACTGAACCCTTGAAGGTTTCCTTATATGTTATAATTACCAATCATACAATAGTATACGTACAACTTTGAATTATTTTTTATTTGTTATACTTAAATATGTATAGTTTTGCATAGGTATTATTTCGATACAATAAATATTTATCTGTCTGATAAAATTCCATTTTACAATTTTACACGAGCTTTTGTGAGCAATCGGAATACGATTCAATCTGCAATGTGATCGGTGAAAATTATTAAAACGTTATAACAGGTTTATAGTTGTCAGTTGTGTATTATTTTTTGTTTCTTTCGCTGGCATTGAGGGAAAAGCTAGTTACCGTCGTTGGTTCCATTGCATTCACGGTTGTTGTGTAGATATAATAAAGTCGGAAAGTACAGTCTTTAAACACTTTTGCTGTATCGACGTACCTAATGGCGACGGAATTTCAATATCGTCGGCCCTCTCGGCCTGAGATTGACACAAAAAGTACAAAATAAGATATTTCATATCATGTGAAGAGCGAAGCCTCCGTCACGTACCAGGAAATGTTATAAAACTTTCTTCAAGTCGTTTCGTAAAAGATCCGCGCATGTTACCAAGTAGGTATTGCAAGACGAACTTTGAGATGGTTTGAGAATGGATAATACATACCGGAACAAACATTTGAGTACGTACTTTTGTGTAATTTCGCCGCTCATGAAATAGTATTACATGCGATATTAATAAAAAGACATTATAATTTTCATTTACAACTGAGCGTAATTATATGTTTGACCAATGCCTTATTCACAAGAGTTAATGTTACAGTCAAATATTTATATGCAGAAATTATATACGCACACAGTTACATCTTCAATTGCATGGTTTAGATCGGAATTTCCTTTGTTAATACT
This sequence comes from Colias behrii, assembly GCA_029959065.1. Classification (NCBI taxonomy): domain Eukaryota; kingdom Metazoa; phylum Arthropoda; class Insecta; order Lepidoptera; family Pieridae; genus Colias; species Colias behrii. Next base: position 5,668,352 of record JARWMC010000002.1, read on the forward strand.
ATACCACTGCATGTAATGAAACCTTTTAACATTGGTGCGTACCGGAGCGCACCGCCCTGACAGGCGATCTTGTATACCGACACAAAAGAGATAAACCTTTTGTCATTGGGATCTCTATCTTTGATAGCATAAGCTCATATATATATATCATGCAGATGCACGTTTTCAAAGGGAATAAAATAAACAGAACCAGTTTAAACAGCGAAGTTAAAGTTTGTATTTTATAGAAATGATATTCAGTTCTCTACATTTTTTGAATTGTTGCAGATTTACCATCTTCTTTAACTAATGTATGTAACAAACAAATCGATACGTGTCATATATCACGTTTGAATTTCATTATTATAATAGCATAAAGCCCATCTGTATGAGCAATACCTTCAAAATAATGTGCTTTTAATGTAACGCAATAAACTATTAGCTTAACTAGCATTACGTCACCTTAAGATGCAATTATTAAATTTGTAACGACCTAAAGTTTCAACATTGAACCACTATTGTTTTAATGTACCAGTTTGTTAAGAACACAACCGTTAACATGTTTGAGTACATTGTGTTCTGCATGATAATGATCTAACGTTGGTCTGGCTGTGTGGGTAAAACAAATGTTCGTGGTCAAACGGCGAATTTACATAGCACAGGAGGGACAGTTATGTGACATGTCATACTGTTTCTAAGCTCGTAAACTAAATGAATCTTCGTCTGGGAATGTAAATTGTATCTCAAAAAGTTCATAGTTGAAAGTAGGGATGTAACGATACCGATACCGATACCGATATATCGGCCGATATAATCGGCAAGCCGATATATCGGTATCGCCGATTATAAAACAACCGATACCGATATCAAACAATTCAAAAAACCGCGCCCAATGAACGATGCGGGAGGCCGCCCGCGCGTGCGCACTTTGTTTTTTGAAAAAACCCTACCAATAGTAAACTTTTATTAGGAACTGATTGTATGTGTATAACTTAAAGTTTAACTGACTTTGCAAAATAATAATACTAAAATAAATGGTTTTATTGTTTTTTGATTTGGCATTGTTATTTAAAAGAATACGATTTACAGTTGAGTCTCTGTTAAATGTTGGTAACTTTTATGCATAATTCACTATTTATTTTTCTACCAAGCCATCGATATCGGTATCGGTATCGGTATCGCCGATATTTTATTACAAATATCGGTATCGGTATCGTATCGGCAAAATCATGTATCGTTACATCCCTAGTTGAAAGGCTTCGCTATGTGGCTATTCATGTGATGCCGTCCGACCGATGCCCTTTTAACTGCGTGATAGCTTGTGCAGTCAGTTCCACGGCGAGAAAAGCTAGATAATAAAGTGACAATAAAATTCCAATGCAAATTATATTATTAACATAACGTAGAGCAAGATATAAACATAATATAATATAATGATATAATGATAATATCCCTGACACAGTTTCGTTTTTACAATGTTTTATATTTTATCGATTTGGTAACGTCGCGACGTGTAAAAAATTACAGAATGTCTTAAACACGTTTACATACAAATTATTGAAGTTTTATAATTCTTGATTAATTAATTGGCTAACATATAAGTTACATAGGTATTAAAATAACATACAAATGTTAAAATCTTAAATAATGTAATAGAGTCATTCTCTATAGCATGAGATCTCAATTTGACAAGCGGATAATAATCTGGATTCCTTATTGTGCAGATTTTATTGTATATTATCTTTCCTAAGAAATAATGTCAATCTTACTGGTCATCTATATTGTAAGCCCCTGTTCACACGATCCAGTTGCCAAATATTCGACTCTACACAGCATGGCGGCGCAATGCAGCTTTGTGCTCAAAATTTCATAGACGTCAGCGCCTTTGACATGGTAAATCAATTATAAAATGGCTACTGGCTAGGCAGTACTGGTCATCGAGAAACTGTATGGCGTATCCAGAAAACTGTGCGTGTGAAAAGGGTCTTAGGGTGCCACATTCCTCGCGGCCAAGCGGTCGCATACCGCCTCCCCGTCGCCGGCGACCGTTGACCGCCATTTCGTAAAAACCTCACGCAGCGCAATGTCCATTGTCCAACCTTACGAAAATTACTTTTGAAATATCGCTCTGAATTTTACTTACTTGTATTAATAATTTTGTCATGTTTATGGGGAAATTCTTTTAACAGGGATGAATTCATAGGTTGAATTGCTCTTAATTAAATTGAGACAGGTAGATAGTAATTTTATTCATTCGTAACTTTTAACATATTTCAAAAATAGATGTTATGATTGTCGAATACACGTTTGTCTTTTAATGTTATGCAAAAAAACAATCAATTCGATCGAAAACGTTAAAAATCTAGTTTATAAAACTCGTATTACTACCAAAATATTACATCAGCGATCGTTATATCATATTCCTGTGAGAACATTAAAAAAAATATCCGAACCTCAATATTAGGGCGATAAAAGTTACCGTAAAATGTAAATTGATATTATATAAATTATGTAAATTTCATAAGCCCAATGAATGAAAAAATGCGAATATTGTTCTGGGAAAGTGAAAAAACTGGTTAGAAAGTATTTATTCGCTACCTATTGATGTTTACATTAGAAATCTGTGAAACACAAGTGTTACTTTCTCACAGCCTGTGTTGAGTTGGGAATGTTTTGTGTGGTAATATGCGCTGGTGCTTGTAATAGCTGAACGAACATAACCTTGTTATTACTCAATTTATTTAAAGGCCACGGTGACATTGCTACAATGTTCGCACTGAAAAGGGTTGTTACCTCGTATAATTGTTGGAATAATAACTAATTCGGGTCAAAATTAGAATTTAATTTTCATTTCAATTCGCATATTCACGTGGTAATAGAGGCTCATTTGTAATTAAGTTACAAAATGATTGCTCCAAACTGAATGTACTGCAGTACAGTTAAATTTATAAAACATTAAAACAAATATGCTTTGAATGAAATGCAGAAAGTCTTAATTAACTATGATAATAATTAAATGTAAACATTTTCTACGGTCTTTTAAATGTTTAATGTGTGATTGTATTCATTTTTTCATCTTTCTAATTAAACAATTTAAACAATTTATTTATTTGTTAACATGGCGGTGTGGTCACAAACATTTGGAACTTCCCTTTTAAGTTATATTAACCTGTAGTAGGGAAGTTCCCTCTTCCTCAGTAAAATATAGCTACATGCTAACAATACAACACAAAAAATTTACTTAATTTAATATGTACTAAGAAATAAATATATAAATATAAATATAATAAGTAAATAATGCTGATGAGAGAAAGAGAAATTAATTTTATAATAGGTATGCACCATACTTTTGTTAAATAATCCACGATAACAATTTATTTGCGAAGATAGAAAGAAAAAAAAAAATAGTAGAAGAAAACGAAAAACGAAATATTTTAAGAAGGTTTATCGTAAAATTAGCACTTATCTTTAAGCAAGCTATGTTTATGTTCACCAAATAGGTATATTATTTTCATTATATATCCTTAAATTGGGCCGCTTTGTTTATTATTTTATAAATTTCATCTAACAATTCAAAACCATTCGGTGGGATCTTTTGCAATCGCCCAAAAAGGGATGAGAAATATTGGTGATAAAAAACGCCTTTTTTATCGCAAAACCGTAAATTATGGATGCTCACCTTTTATCCTGCTCTCCCTTGTTTGTCTGAAAATTTATATAGATAAATGCTGAAACGGCGGGAGTGATAGGCTTTTAACTGTTTATACAAGGGTTTCATTAAAAAATAAGTATATATTCAGCAATTCAATCAACTTTGATCCATACTGTTGATACAGATAAATAATTGAAAGTCACATGTAAATAATCATAGAAATAGACTTTATTTTTAGACTATTTTATCCTCGTAATATTTTCTCTTATCCTGATGCTTATATTACTGCAAGAGTTGTTAAACATTGTTTATCAAGTAAAAAAAGTCGTCCGTGCCACTTGTGTAGTTAAAGTTTTAAAATGAAAAAAGTTTTCGCTCAAAAGTTCCTTGTTTTCCACACTTTTATTTAACCTTGTTGGAGCGATTCTTCGAGTGAATCTCTCAACAGTAGACATTAATAAAATAAAGTTAATTGTAATCGCAAGTTCAAAGTGGATCCAATAGGCATTAGTACGCCTGCTGAATCCGAAATCTTAATGATCATTAAGAGAATTTGTCAAGTGCAACTTCTATTTGCTTCATTAGTGAACCGCATTTAATTTAATTCCGATTACATAATGTCTGCGCGTCTAATTGCACCGGTGTTTAATCGATCTCATTAATAATCAGTTTTTGACAAAATATTTTAATGAATAATTAACAATGTTATTGAAATTCATTCAAAGAATATTAAATAGTATATCTACTGTAGTTACTTTAAACGAAGATTTACTTAAAAAAAATACTTACAAAATTTGACTATCTATAAACTATAAACTTACCTATGGTTAACCAGCCTAAAATTATTATTTAGATTGTATAATCTAATAGATTCTCAAAACAAAATTATGTCATGAAAATGCAATCCAGTCTATCTTTTTGAGTTCTGAAAATTTGTTAAAATTCACCAACTGTAACTGTAATCATGGTTCAAGACACACAAAAATGTGTATAAAATTAAAAAATAACTCTAAAACTAACTTGAAAACTCTAAAAAAACTAAGTTGAAAACGTGTTCCAGCCTTAAGCTCCTTATACGAAATGAATTCCGAAATGAGTAAAAAGGATTCGAGCCCGAGTTTAATTTAACATCCGGAAAAATATTCTAAATACCAAAAACCCTGAATATAGTCTTACATTTTAAATTTTATCTCGACACATTTTTTAAATTAAAAGTATCTAGATCCTGGAACATTAAGTACATTTCAAAATCGAACATTTAGGTACCTATTTATTTCTTGACTCCGTAAGCTTTCGAATCGTCAAAATACAGAAATAAATAATTTACGCCCGGTTTGAACACCCAATTTTACAAGTTGTGTATAATATAAAAATAATTTCACCATAAATCTGTCAACATTACGGAATATTTCTATGAGTAAGTACTTCATGTTAAAGTTCTTCAAAAAATATATAATTAAAAGCACTTTCTGCAATACATACTACACTTAAACGTCGAATGCATAAAGCCGCAGCTATCAGCGCAGCTTAAACAAATTGCTTCGAACTGAACGGAAAAATAAACGCTTCTAATTGCCATGATCTATTCGAAGAACCTCTGACTATTCAATACGACTTCACATAATGAAATGCGAGAAAATCTACAGCCAGGGAATTAAAAAGAACTCCATTTTAAAAGAGTTTTAGTAAATAAATGAGCGTTGCTTTCGAGTGGCGTTTATTGCCTTATCTCAAGGAGAATAATAGCATTATATCCCGGACAAAACCCGTATAGTGTCTTTGAACTTAAGCAAGACATTTTGGAAGTACGCCAATACCATTGCTTCAGGATTCGCTTGGACCAAAGTTTGTTCTGAATTTTACCAAATTGCGGTAGGTATATATGACGCTCTACTTTTAAAATAGCGCAGATTACTAAACAGCTGATGGAATATCAAATTAAATTATACAATGAACTATTAAACTAAAGGTAGTTTGTTAAAACAATTTAAACTAATCTAAGCCAGACGTCGAATCCTCAAACCAAACTGTTAGTTGTTACTAACCCGATAAGTTATTAATGTCTAGATAAAATATAGGAATATTAAAGTTGTAATAAATGTGTCGAGATGAGATCATGATTATTAAACGATTTTGGCAAGGTTCTTTACTACTATTCAAAAAGCCCAAGGCAGAATGAGTCATAATGGGAAAATAAAATGAGAAAAGGCGATTACCCAGTAGGTAACATTTTTTTTCGAGTGACGTCATTATAATCAACATTTTTTAAATTATTTTGCCGGCAATATTGAATTCTAACGGAATGAGTATGTTAATATGGAAATATTTAATATTGTGAATTAAATAACAAAGTTTGTAAGAAATTGTAATAGAATACTTAGAAAGTTTCCACGGCAACCCTTATAAGCTATTGTTAAGAAACAAGTTCCCAAGCTGGCTACGATCATGCGAGCAATACAGCCCATATTTATGAGTAAGAAATAATTAATCATATTCCGCGCACATCTGAGTCCTTCGGTCCTATTCACTCACAGAAAGTGGCTCACGTAACAAAGAACGGTAACCCAATACGTGACAAGAAATATGAAGTATTGGTAGACCCATTTACCACTTAATTGGTTCCAATGGATCCACAGTCATTCGTGACGTCGCTGGCGTGTCGCGGGTGAAATCGCGGATCTTCTTTGTGAGCCAGTAGGCGCTGCGATACGACTTACGAGCCATTCATCACGATCATACCCTAACGTGCAAGCAATGAAATAATCACGCAACATTCTGAAACGTTATGAAATGTATTACAAATCGGTAACGGCATATAAGTCAGGTCAAGTATATAAACAACGATAACAAGGCACATTACAATGTAACAAAAGCTATAAACGTGAGCTCATGAGATCACCTACACAGGAAACTCGAAGCATTCCGCTTTTATTGCATTACATGTCCTTTATAGATTGAACTAGTTTAAGATCACAAAAGTTCTTTGTCATTTTACATTTCCTTCACCGTTCCCTCATACGAGCGGAGAGGGTGTAAACGCCATTCGATGGCATTATTACTAGTCTGTGCTATTGTGCGTTCGCTATTCTACACAAAGACACTCTGTTGAATAATGCATACAAATAAGCTTTGGCTTGAGGCCGACCGCAAATGCCCTAAAGCCCTCTAGACGCCCGAAAATTAAATAGCTTTTCAAAGATGCTGATTTCATGACTTTTCCAGCATACAAATAGTTTTTCAGGAATGATTTTAAAATGTCTTTTCATTTGATGAAAAAGATAATTGATTAACTTCTAATTCATTGTCTCTAAGAATGATAATTGGGAAATCGGTACTAAGAGAATAGGATTTTAAATGCGTGGATTTGTCTACGAAGGCGGATGAAATCAAGCGACCTCGGGTAAGACCTTCTGAGTCATCCAAACAGAACCATCTGCCCACAAACTATGCTAAGCAGTTTGTTATTAACATGAATTATCAAACGAAAATAATCTACCCCAACTTATTACCTACGTAAAACATATTATTTTTGAGAATTGTGTAAATTGTATAACTATGTAGATTGTAGAGCTATATATTTTTATTTTTTTCGTTTTTAAAACAAATAAGTCTCGTTTTATTTTGTTTCCTTTAAAATATTTAATATGTATATACCGTGTATCGCTAACCTAAAAATGTTAATAGGTTGTGTTTTTACATACTCAAAGTTATTGGATTTTTTCAATATCAAAATTGCATTTGCGTTCCTAAAGTTTATTCACGAACGTGTTTATTTATTGACCGTGAAATATTAATTAGTATTTCTATATAACTAGATTTAAGCATTTATATAGTCTTATCTTTATTATTAAGTACATATTATAAGCTAAAACAATGTTTTTAAGAAAATGTTAATAAATTAAATTTCTAATAATAATTTTACAGGTAACCACTAAGCTATATAGTAAGTAGGTAGGTACGTCACCTAGGAGCTAAATGTTATTTTCTCAACAAGCAGTTCGTTCCAAAGCATTCCATACTGACTACTCAATGCAAATTAACTTGACGAAGCCGGATCTCTCTGGTCAATGTGTTATATAATCAACTTGTTTACATACAGTCGAATAAAAATTTTAAATGCCACCTTGCCGACGAATAATTGTGACGTCAAACCTTTTAAATTTTAATATTTTGAGAGTTTTCGTAGCTTCGTAGAGTTTCCTTGTACTTTTTCTTATTGTTACAATTAACTGTGTAAACGCCATTCGATGGCATTTACACAGTTTTATGTTTTTCATTAATAATAATTTTGTCAACAAAACCACTACCTGCTATTGTGCCCAAAATATTGACATTAACTTTAACAAATTGGATCCTCTGTTTAATTACGGGAATGATTGCTTTTCGTGGTCAATAATGCTCCGTGCGTTTACCGATATTAATTAAATGTCAAATACACATCATTTTGAACATTATATACCGACTTGTGTGTACCAATAGTTCACGATAATTTTCGTAATTAATATGAAATAGTTATGGCTTTGTCATTTTACGTGAAATTACCTACTATAATAACAATGAATTATTAATAATTTCTAATGGATGATGTTTTGATAATTTATACAGATTGTTATAACATCTTTTGAACACTCAATTTCAATTACCTACTAAGTAAATAATTGACCGGTAACAATATTTATGAGAAAATAGATTTAATGGCTAACGCCCTATCGCCTAAGCCTTTATCATTAATTGACTTTTAAAATCTCCTGTTACCAAAGATTAGAAAACCGTTTCAGAAATTAAAGACTTTTTAACGGATTTTAAACGCGATTTATTCATTCTATTATTTTCCCGACGTTTCGAACACTTTACAGCGAGCGTGGTCACGGGGAGACTGAGATGTTATACGTCTTGACGGTCATTCAAAATTTGCTGTTTGTAAACTACCTCCACCTATTCCTCCGTAGTTGGTATGTGGAGTATTTTTCCGGATGTTGGCAGTATTGGCTGATCGTGTCTTCTAGTCTTTTGGTATGTTTGACATGGGGTTTTAAATTCTTAATAACAGGATCCCAGGTGTTAGAAAGTTTCAAACCATCTTCTCTATTGAAATTTGGGTGCTTTTTAATTTCAATAGCCTCGCGCACAAGTCTTGGAAAAAATTTATTTTCTCTGGCAAGGATTTGTGGTTGGTCGAATCTTATGAAGTGGTTGTTGTCCAGTGTGTGTTCACATACCGCAGACTTCTTGTGACGCCGATGCTTGATATCCGCAATGTGCTCCTTCAGTCGGTTAGCAATGCTTCTTTTTGTTTGGCCGATGTATGAGATACACATACCAACTACGGAGGAATAGGTGGAGGTAGTTTACAAACAGCAAATTTTGAATGACCGTCAAGACGTATAACATCTCAGTCTCCCCGTGACCACGCTCGCTGTAAAGTGTTCGAAACGTCGGGAAAATAATAGAATGAATAAATCGCGTTTAAAATCCGTTAAAAAGTCTTTAATTTCTAAATGTATAATACTCGCGTAAAATCAAACATTAGAAAACCGTTTCAGAATTATTTTATCGTAGTTGATCTTTCAGTCTTTTCTTTAATTTAATATAATAAACTACCTGTCACAAGAATACAGATACTGCAAAAAAAAAGCAGTGCTTAACTTGCATCTCATAATATGTGAGATACAGAAGCGTATTCAGCATCTTAAAATTGTATTATCAAAATTATTCTTAGTTAATAGTGTTATGTATTATATCTATCCTTCTATGTTATTCATTCTAATGTCTTGTGATTTCTATAAGCCAAGAATGAATGCGACCTTAATTATTAGAGCAAAATTGAAAGTATGTTTTTTTTTCAAATATAGGTAGACATATTATTATTATTATTGCAATATGATATTAGTTTTACATAAAACGTTGATCGGAATTAAGAATAATAATTCAAAGTCGTTGAGAAAGCGATGTCCTTCAAATAAGCTCTACATAGAGCCGGCATTATAGATAAATGCTTGTAGATACGTGTCGATGCAATTGTTAATCCTTCGCAAAAATGTTTCTTTTCTCACTAATAGCGGCCTTCCTTTGAACCCAGCTAAGAATTTCCTTTGAGATAGAGGTCATCTTGCTTCGTATTTCCTACTTGGTAATTAAGTTCGTTAGGGAGTTCAAATGTCCGCTCTCTTAAATTGCTCTCTTTTTTCGTTGGTACCCGAAAATACTTGATTTATTTATAGATAAATAATTCTTAATTAATCGCGTGAAGGCGATTATAAATGTTTTGAGACTTTTTGTCACGGTCACCTATTTGATTGGTGCTTTATACTAAACCAGCTACTAAATGCCAATTTTGGTTTATAAAACTTAGAAAAATCGAGATTTGTATTGTTATGAACATTACAAAATCATGAATTGGTTGCTTTAATGAAAATTGAAAATTATGAACAGAATTGAAATTTGAAATCTTAACTTAAAGTTAGAGCTTAATTAAATTTATATAGGTATGTAACTTAGATAACTTACCAAAAACGCCTGTGACAATCCAATGAAAGAAAAATAAAAGAAAACACAACAATAAACACAGTCCAAACACCACGGTTACGAAATTGTATAAAATAAAATCACCAGAGCCAAACAAGAGTCGCACAAACAATTCGCGGATGGCACTATGCAAGAAATTCGTGTGCTTTCAGCGAGGTGCCGCGATGGGAAGCAGTGCCGCAACGTGCGGTTACGCGGTCATAATCAATTCGAGTGTGTTGTAATATTTACGTAATTTTTTCAGGCTGTCAGATGGTCGTGCGATCTAGTACCGCTTCATTCGAGTGTACCACTCCCGGTGAACGTACGCTCCGCACTGCTGCCCGTAACACCGAAAGGTCGTTCGTTACCAACATTCTCTTTCCGCGCAAGCCTCTCGAGTTAAAGAGGGACAGCGCACAACTCGGACCGCATACGCGCGAGCCAGAGAGAGACACACGCTAACCTCCAAGGGAAACCCGAATTCGAGTCTTGATAGTTTCAACTTAAATCGTGCTTTGCCTTTGTGAATTATTCGAGATATTCGTAGTTGCACAAATATGTGAATAAACGGATATGTTGTAAAACTGGCAATTGTTGTGCACAATCAAACACGACAATGTAATTACTTAAATTTTTCTCATTAACTAAATTGAGTATTGGCTAATGGAAACTTATAATTGAGTGGGAAGCTCTACAATTATAGAGCTTAGTTAAAAACTGACAAATAACAGTTATGTTTATGAATCCTTAACTAGTTTTAGGTAGGGACTAACTATTTATTGATGGATATAATATTTTAGTGGAGATGATTCAAGTTTTATAATAATACATGTTTTTGCAAAAACAAAAAAATAGATAATTGGACTGTTCATATTTTTGTTTTTTCAAATAATATAACTGGGTATAAAAATTATTCTTTATCGGTTTTTGAGGAAAAATCAGTTCAATAGATACATTTAGATTATAGAATAAGCTCTACCTATTTGTACGCATAAGTCTTTTCTCAAAAACTATGCCAATTTTTATAAAAAATACTTAAAATATGTATGTTGTATGTTTTATACCTCATTCAAGTGAAATAAATATGTGTGTAATTTAAAGTTATAATAGCGGCCATATACGATTTATGAGATTCAACACCTATGATTGCAGCTCTTCTAAAGCATGATCACAGATAATATAATATAACTATCTTTCCGCCCGCGGCTTCGCCCGCTTTGTCTAAAACATAATAAATTATATATTAAAACCTTCCTCTTGAATCACTCTCTCTATTAAAAAAACCGCATCAAAATCCGTTGCGTAGTTTTAAAAATTTAAGCATACATAGGGACATAGGGACAGAAAAAGCGACTTTGTTTTATACTATGTAGTGATAATACTATGCTTGATAAAAAATTGTGATAAGTTAGCGAAGAAACAACTAAACGTTTTATTTTGTTTGATGAAATAAACCACTAAGTTTCCGATACAAAGAACATTGGCGGTCTGTCCAACAAATATTTTTAGGGATTTCTTTCTATTTTCTTCATTTTCACTTTCGAAGGCTATTGACGTTTTCCAAGCTTTGAACTTTCTATACATATAAGTAATCATTTGTTTACTGTCACTTTATTCACACATTTAACATATTATTATAATAGGTTAATAATTAAAGTTATAAATTTATTATACGACTCTGCTAATTTAAGGAATGTATCAAAATCATTTTTTTTTTTCATTTTTCAAAATCAATTAAATTGTTAATGGTAATAATATCTTGCTATTTCGTTCTTTGTTGCGCAATTTATAATATATACAAAACTAGGTTTCCGGCCGCGGCTTCGCCCGCGCAGTCAAAGAAAAACCCGCATAGTTCCTGTTCCCGTGGGATTTCCGGGATTGCGTCATTTTCCCGAGATAAAAAGTATCCTATGTCCTTTCTCGGGTATCAAAATATCTCCATACCAAATTTCATGAAAATTGGTTCAGTAGTTTAGGCGTGATTGAGTAACAGACAGACAGACAGAGTTACTTTCGCATTTATAATATTAGTATGGATAATAATGAAATAAATAATGGGAACGAAAAATCTATAGCTCTATATCTTCATATATTTTTAATTAAGGTTTTATTTGTAGTTCAAGCTAAATGGCATTTTTATAAAAAAAAATCACCCTTAGTTTACAAGTCGGAGAGGAGTTCTCCCTTTCGAACTCATTTAAATCCAAGTTTACTTTTACTCTATATTAACTATTCTTGTCTTGTAGTTTAAATGTTCTTTATGCATGTATGTAATATTCTTATATACATACTTACATGTAATGTATTTTTACAAAATTTTCTCTCAAGTACCCATTATAATATAGTTACAACTTGATCAATTTACCTAAAATAGTAGGTAATTTATTACACGTATAATAGAAGACTTAATTATTATGACACCTAGTTTTAATTAATTAAGCGCAAATCTAATTAATGAATTAGATACTTTGAATAGATTGCTAAATATACATAATGAAGTATTACTTAAGTAATAATAATGATGTATTTAGTGAGCCGAAGGGAATCACAACACAAGAGCTGAAACTTTATACATTACCTATAGTAGATAATCACGTCACTTATTCACTCAACTCAGTTAAAAAATAATCAAAACACATATGAAACTTTCGTAGTACTTTCGTATTAAGTATCCTCCTATATTCTACCTCCAAAATTTAGACTTACAGTTCAACATCAAACAATTAATTCTAAGCAAATATTATCCATCCCGACATTATATCAAATTAGCAAAATTGTACGTTCATAATGAAGGCATATTATTAGAAACAGCGAATTTGTTTTTTCGCCGTTATTGAATCAATCAGTTCGAGTTCCAATTAACGGCGGAGATCAAAGAAGGCCAAGTCAATTTCCCCCTTTTATCAACATTTATTTTGCATCTAAAGTTCAACTTGGACTATAAGGAGTAATTGGCAAATGCGGTAGGAATATTGATGAAAATTCGATTGAAAACGTTAATTCATTAACAACGTTACAAGAAATTGTGGGTTAATATTTGGTAAAAATTATATAAAACTCCTTATACATATTTATATGCATACTACAAAGTGAACATTTTCCCCAAAGATTTCTCTTCGACCGGGAGGGTTTCTTACAATTTTGGGCAACAACTCGACCCTGAAAGATTGTATGTCTATTTTCGGTAAGGAAGGTAAAATATAAGAGCATACCAAGTATCCATGATAAATGGGATACAAATCAAAACTGTTGTTAAGTCAACAACGTTGTTGTAAATACCGTACCTTAATTAATAACCTGGATTTTAATAAATATTTTGAAAATTTCTTTATAATTGCCTTGTAGTTCTCAGTGATTAGTCAGTGTTTATCAACAAAAAAAAACATTATTGATAAAGCTCAGCATGGAACAAAAATACACTAAAAAGTGCTTTATAAACAATTTTATATGTTACGTTCTTTATTTAACGTACCCACGACTGCCTACGCTTGTTTGAAAACTCGCCCTAGTCGTGATAGCGTGTAAATCGCGTGTGTTAAGTACCTAAGCTATTAATAGGCTGTAGTGACATTTTTATGAATGAGACAGGTGAAAAATCACTTCATATGTACAGAGTTTACCCTGATTTTCTTTGTTTTTTTACACAACATTCTACCTGGTCTGTGAACCTTTTTTCTTACAAATAACCAATCAATTTTTATTCGATATTCAAGAACTTGGGACAAAAATATAGCGAATTAATACCGAGATTTCAAAAATGTGCCCATGATGGTATTTTAAAATAGAGAGTTCTTAAAAATGCAACAATAATGCTTTATTTCAACAGTATTACATATCAGTTTTACTCGGTAAGTTTATTTAATGTTCAAAATTATGACATTAAGCTTTACATGTATAAATTACACAAAGTAAATGTTCCCCATTTATCCGAGCCACGCCGGCCGCCAACGTTGCAAATAACGTTTAGTGTTAAAATAAAACTACTTTTAATACCTCCATGTTTTAGATTGCTCGGCGTCAGTTATGAGGCGAAATTTTTAGTAACATTTTTTGACATCAATATCACGTTTGTGGAAAATTAAAAATTCTTGAACTCGCTAACGGTACTTCTAAACGTATATTAAAAACAAACGACAGGACAACGACATCACGCTTTTTCAATTATCCTGAACAACGTTGAAGCTACAAAATCCAAGCTTGCTTTGATGGCAAAATTCGTTTTTACGCTTGAATTTATTCTGTACAAAGAATCATAAAATGTTATTTCTTATTTGATATTTCTTACTAATCATGAATGGATATTTGATCGTTCGCGATTGAAGTCTTTATGAATGAAGTCAAAACGCCGAGAGAAAAAAAAGTCGACGAAAATTCAACATATTTTATAATTAGAGGGATATAAATAAAACAAAAAATCTTGAGCAACTGCTAATGCCTACTTATAACTAGGTCCTTTAATTAAACATGCCTACTTTACCAATTACGTCGTTCGTTAAATATGGTCAGTGAATGTAATCAAGTTCTAACAGAATATTAGGAAAGACAGCCTTGACAAAATACTTCATGCTTTATAAAATACTTTACGAGGTCTACTTATAACTATGATTTCTTATACTATAAACTGTTTTAGTATTTTTCTGTAATAATTATTGCGGTAAGTACCTACTAACTATATTTTATGAGAAATGTGGATTAAAAGTAGGTACCAGACCCTACTTATTGCTCCCGTTTCCATCGTTTTTCTCAAATCTCTACAGTCCTTACCTATAATAAATATTATACTGGTGCTTATATAAATACTACTCATTACATAATATCAAAGTGTAGTTATATAACATCGGCAAATGAAAAAGAGATAGATTAAATTTTATAGTAACAATTTCCCATTATGCTCCCAAAATCGTTAATTAAACGTTTATTTACATTGAACAGTCTCATAGTTTTCTTCGCCTACACGCGGTTCTAACGAGCACAATTATTAATGGGACAGACTAGTCGCTCGGAATACTTTAATTAAGCACCTATAAGCTGCATTGCGTATTGTACCCTTTTAATTAGAAAACAAACGATATTGTTTTTTGAATTCGTCAGTATAGCTATAGATAAATACATTTTCAAGTAAGTAATATCATTATATAAAAAAATTTTTTGCATCTCCTCTATCTCAAATATGATGTACCTACCTAAGTTAATTGAGGTACTTATGTATTTTTATCTAGTTTAACTACGTACTAAGACTTAACTTTTGTAATTCGACAATATTGAGAATAATACGTTGGTGAAACTTCTCTCTACTTAAATATTATCCACAATAGAATGATTTGAGAATCTTAAAAAATAAGTACCTATACTTAAGATGTTAATGCGTAAAAACAATATACGATTATAAAGTTATATACATCTTTTACTTGCAGTTTTCCAATGTTGTGAGCTGCTTGCTTATTCCCTCGTAAATGTTTTCACATTAAATATGTAAATACTTATACTTGGTTGATTCAACATAATCGCGAGGATACTTTAAATGGGTAATAAATAGTTAATACTGACAATAAATCATTAATTCATTAGTTTAACCATAACTTCGAATGCATCCCGGCCATTAGTATGGCATTAGCGGGAATACACTATTCGGCCATATTATACATTCGTAGTTACAAATTGAACATGAATGTATTCTATATATTTGTCGTCATTTTGTCTCTAGAAATTTCGTAGTTTAACTAGTGTTGTTGTCGATTAGTATATTTTTTAATTATTCATGCATACTTTTTTCTTCTTGTGCATGTACAGTAAAATATACTCAATACAATGCTTTCTATGCATTTTGCTATTAGCACGGATCTTGAAAAAATAATTTGCTCGACATTTAACTAGGCGCTATAATCTAGAGTACAATGATAATCTTTATATAAATAATAATAGATAATGTGATTTGTCTTTATGTATTAAATTTATTCATGCAATAAAGTCTAATTATAATATTTAGTTTTATATTATTCATAACACTAAATATCATAATATCAAAAACTGTAATATAATTAGGTAGGTATATTTAATATCTAAATTACAATGTACAAGCAAACGTGAACATCAAACGATTAAATTAACACGCAAATATGGAAAATGATATTTTTTTTCAGCCTGTTTTTGTCATAAAACCATGAACGCTCCGAAAATAATGTTGCAGTGAACAGGGAAGTAGGGAACCAGAGCCTATAAACTTTTTATTGTTTCCGGGTCATGGCTCTTCAAAGATTCAGGATCTAATCAATATTCTATCCGGATTACGAACATGATAATTGTAATTCCGACTTTATAGGTTTTAAATAAGAAGCGAAGAAATTGTAGGTACCTTGTTTTATATTCGCTCATGATCGTGAAATAGGTATGCTTGTAATTCTAAAAGAAAAATATGTACTACAAAATAATATTGTATTGAATTTTTTGTAGTATGAATAAATGGACGAAAAGCATTTAATATTGAATAAAACGTGGTTCACTCATCTACGTATTGTATATACGTGGTACATACATACCTATAGCCATGGACGTATAAAAAAAGACGGACGCCATTTTACGAACAAACAACGTGAAGCCACCATAGTAAGCTAGCGATCGTGTAAAGACAATGAACACGCACACACTCTCACCATAGTAAGCTAGTCGGCCGCCATTACGTCGTGAGCTACCGACTGATTAACCGCGTCACTGTTTCACAAAAAAATATTTAAAATGTCGTCTTGCATGGTTAAATGGTGTCGCAACAGTACAATTTTAAAACACAAAACACAGGAAATTACATTTCACAGGGAAGCAAGTTGTTTCTTTTATGTTTTAATGACAAAATTATTACGGCAAAATTTATAGAAAAAAATACAGCCGCCATTGTCATTAGGACAGCTGTTACCATAGTGTTGCCATTATTTCAAAATTTCATTCTCCCAAAAGTCGGGGAGTTGATGTAAAGTTAATTTATTTTAAAATTACGATAAAATAATTTGATACAAAATGCAATTTGTTTTTGCATTTTCTTCTCACAAAAACATGTATACTATGCTATCCCTTATATAACAACCATTTTTAAAAAAAATATCACAGCCAATTAACACTGTCTTCGACATCTGTTATAAGACTGTTAATTTGAAAATTTCAAGTATATGTATACTGAAATCGTATGAAGCATGTTTCCTATTTGTTTGGTTATAAACTGACATTTTGTTTATTTTATTTTATTTATTTTAATAATAATTAAGGAGACATTACCTCTCCTCCCCCCAATATTGGTTGCACAAGTTCATACATTTTCCTTTGGTTTCGCGTCCAGTGGTTGATTCGTCAAAGCTAAATAGTAATTGTATTTATACATAGGTTCTAATAGTTAGAGTACACATAAAAAGTATAACAAATTGAAAAATAAAAATACTAAAGTGTGGGGTAATTTTATTGCATCTGACAATCAACCTGGCAGACACACATGGATGTGTCGCCGCCATTACTAGGCTTCACTCAATGTTTAGGCGATACTCCGTCCGTCTTTTTTATACGTCCATGCCTATAGCATTATATTATGTGTGCCTACGTTTAAAAAAATGTTGCCATACGAGCGGTTTCCGTTAGTGCTTTTTTTAGAGTAAATATCGAGTATATTCTTGTTCTAAATATATAAGCGAAAGAAAAACTCTTGATATTTCAGCAATCAGTTATCATTATCATATTAAGAAATTAAGATAAACAGGCTGAGAAAATTTTCAATATGAGATTTCTGGAATAATATTAGTTTTGTGGAGATTGTTCTGTGAAACTGAGTCGGCATAACTACGATAATTAAGACAAAGGTGATACACATGATATTATGTAATATAAACTATCTCTGCATACATATCAAAGGGATATCTATAATTTAAATGAGACATAATGAACTTTACAGTGGTCAATTTAGGAAATAACAGTCGTTATTGGGAATGCCGGTTAAAGTGCGAGTTGATAACAATATGAATACCAATTCCTTAGACCAATTATTCAAATTCAAACTCATTCCTATTTAAACGTAATTCGGTATTGGATTCTATTTAGTTTTTAATAATTCTATTTGAAATGTCATTTCTATCGCAGAGAAAAGAAAACCTAGTAATTGTATCTTTTTATAACAAATCAACCCATACTATACAATTTCAATAGCTCAAATAATATATGGATGATATTATAATCATTAGTACTCTATGACTATGAAAAGGGCTGTTCTTTTATTTAAAGGCAGTATAAATCGTCGCGTCGAAAATTCTTAAATAATGGAAACAAGAAACAGTTTCGTAATAGGTACAATTAAATTCTTTAAGGTGTTTGAAAGAACAGCGTAATTCAGGCTACGGGCATGACTAAATATTTTATTAAATAAAATGTTCTCAATAACATAATATTAAACATAAAGGCTACTCAATAATTACATAGGTACTTGTCCCTAAAGAAATTCGATCAGTGAAACAGACGTAGGCAGCATCTCTAAGAGCCAGTCCACACGGCGCGTTGCGTTGCGTTGCGTCATCGCAACGCAAATATTTTGACGCATAGCCGGCCACACGGGCGCTGCGCCATCGCAGCGTTACTACGACGTAGTCTTAACGTTCCGTCGGCGCAGCGGCGACGCACAGTTGCTCCCAAGCTTTTGTTTTTAAATTTTTATTTTTAAAATCTACGTGTGACTTGTCCCATATAATTTCCCTTTCCTGAATCAATGTAATGAAGTAATCCATGTCAATTTCTTCAATGGTACTCATTATACCCTCATAAAACTGAATACAAAAGTACGTAAAAAATGAAATGAGCTTGCGTGTATCCTCCCTATCAACGCACAAGCAACTGAGCGCTGCCGCTCCGACGTCGCAATGAGTACACCCCCTCCCGCTTCGTCTCGGGGGCTGCTGTCCGTCACGTGTGCGTTGCGCCGACGCAGCGCGCCGTGTGAACACCTTGGTTATTTGTATGTAAAACGACGCAGCGACAGCGCTACGTCGACGCAACGCTGACGCGACGCGCCGTGTGGACTGGCTCTAACTGTAAGGGCGGGGGCACACGATGCGTTGCGGCGGCGGTGCGGCGCCGGAGCGGTGTCGCTGCGTCGTCTTACATAGAAATATCTGTGGCATGTCACACGATGCGCTCCGGCGCCGCACCGGACTTGTAACCACCAAGACGAGGCGGGGAGGGGTGAATGCGGTGCGACGTCGGAGCGGCACCGTTCAGTTGTTTTGCATCACAAGGAAGGACACGCTGTGCAACGCTGCTACGACGCCGCTGCGACATAAAAACGTTACGGCGCCGCACCGCTCGTGTGCCCACTGACACGGTGAAATCTTTGCGGTGCGGCGCCGCAACGCATCGTGTGCCCCCGCTCTAACTGAAGGCCCCTTACCGTTTTTTAAAATCTATATATATATATAAAAATGAAACCCGTTTTCCTAGGTCACGGCATCACGCGTGAACGGGTGGACCGATTTCGATAATTCTTTTTTTATAATATTCCTTGAAGTACGAGGATGGTTCTTATGGAAAGAAAACATAAACATGTACCACTAGCGTAGCCGGGGCAGACCGCTAGTATTATAAAAAAATACATTAGATTTTAGGGACTTCAGTACTCTGAATGTTGTTTCGTATATAGGTACTTCGCGAAACATAGTTTCAGCGCACGTTATTGGGCTACGTTATAGCGTTTCTAAATGGGTAATATCTTAGTTATGACTCATAACTTAAAAGCCTCGACCCTCGTAGACTTAGTTCATGCTCTGTGTTTCTATTGTTAGCATGTTTCTCTAGAGGAATAATTAAAACGGAACAATTTTATCACAATGCCAAATGATATGGTTATCGAACCTCATAGTCTTTTATGAGCAAAACGGCAAGGCTTTTTGATTTTAAGTTTTTTTTATGGCATTTTGGTATGTCTCGTAGTTTCTATAATTTCGAAAAAATGTAATTATAGAAATAAATAGAAAGATTTGAGAATATCTGCGTAAATTTCTGATTGATGTGAACACTTTATTTTAAAATGAATATAACACAGAATATGTGGAGGCATTAAACATAGTGCTGAAATTGACACGCGACAGTAACTGACATGTCAGTTGACAGTGTCTGACACACGCAGCGAATTTCTATAGCGATTATGTGCCGCATTGACACATTCAAAGTACCTGTGAATTTGGAAGAAAAAATAATATCAATAGGTATGTGCTCCATTTCGAAATCATAATATGAATAATTTACGTGTCACGTATTTGTCTAACTACTGAACCAATTTTAATAAAAATTGGTAATCTGTGTGCACTTTTATTGAACTTAAAAGATAATTCTCTTGTAAGATCGATTCGTCTTTTAAAAACCGAAGGCGACGTATTTTGATAATTAGCTGTGCCCCGCGGTTTTACCCGCATTGCACCGTTCCTATTGGTCTTAGTTTATGATTATAGATATGTACTATATGCCTTTTTCGTTAATGCCGGGCTATCTCACACTGAAAGAATTTTTCGTAACGGCCTCGTAGTTTCTGAGCGCGTAAAACCTAACAAACGGACAAATCCTCAGCTTTATTAGGTATAATACAGATATAAACGCACACAAACCTCACATATTGTTAATTTCTCGTTACCCACATATAATTCAATTTAGTGCCAACGTTTGTGTTTATTACGTAGCGATTTTGCTTACCGGGCGGAAAATTCACGCAACGTTACATGGCTTTATATTAATTAAGAACCCTTAATGATTACCTTATATTAATCGGATTACACGAACACTGAATCACATAATCAATATCGTTTTCATAAATCATTGAAAATTAAAACACTACTCGTAAAAAAGCAATTTCAGCTGAATAAAATACCAATACTCAGTTAAATTAGCTAGGTGAAAATGCATAAAATTCTGTGTGGTGTGAAGCCTCCCCATTTATAACTTAATAGGTACTATTGTATCAGGAATTTTATGTTTTATGTGAATACAGGCAACACTCAACAGTTAGTCATATACCACCGAGCGGCCCGATCGGGCCACGACACAATAGATTTTCTATTGTGTCTGTGATTCCGGGGGCTGAGGGATTAATAATAAATTATGTTCTACTAAATACTTTACGTTTGGCAAGAGTGCCGCAAAGTAGGATTAAGGGAAATATATTTAAAAATAGATTTCGTGAGCGAAAGCGGGATATAAAGGGGAAACTTTTGTCTCAATTCTCAAGTTTTTGTTATACTTGTCAATTTTACTTAGCGAAGGAATTTAAAACAGGCATTTGAAGCAATCAATCAACAGAAACTTATTCGAAGTTGAATGTGATTTGTGGATATTTGGCTTAGGTAAGAAAGGAAAAGACAAATATGGTTCTAGAAGATTTTAGAGAAATCGACAACTCGAAGTTACACAACGATATTAGAATCTAAGAACAATGAAACAAGTCCTACATTTTTTATATCCCTTTGTATTTACGTTGGATCGAAGTTAGGTTTTATGCTTTGTTTCAGCCGAAAAGTCCGCTGTCGAAACTACAATTTGCAAGACGAGCCACATGTTAGCAGTCTTGTGATTCAGTTTGTTCAATTTTTCAATTCAACATCTGAAATTTTACACAAATTTGTATTGAAAATTTTAACCGCCAAGCTTTTCAAGTGCTATACTTATAACTGGCATCTTCTTTAAAGATTACGAATAGATACGAATTGAGTGATTGAAAGCATTTTACTGATAGATACGTGTATGTAGGGACTCAATCAATTAGTATAACCATAAACTGTAAACATAAACCTTATTCGTTGGCATCTTATGTTATAAGTAATCAGCGCAGCGTTTAAATACGTATCTACTTAGAATTCAACAAATAAGCTTTCGCGTTTCAAAACCATTTATTCAACTAAAATAATAACTGTAAAAATAGTAAGAATATTTAAAACTAGACACAACTTTATACATATTTGAAAATCTTAAATAGATTTCAAGAACTATGAAAAGTTTACCGTGTTTATGTATAAAAGAATTCTCTGAGAACACTGGCGGAACTATTTCAACCCCTTTTATTGGAACTTGAGTTCCGACGTGCCCGTTTTGTTCACAAAACAAAACTGAAAAACTAGAACTGTAGTACTCTTAGTGAAACCAAGAAACAGTGAGGTGTCACGTTGTATTAGATTGTTTATTGTTTTTTTCTTTCACAGTGTGAAATTCATATACGCTATTCATTTTTATTTTTTTTTAAACCATGATTTAAACTTGTGAACGAGTAACGAAGTGTTATTTTAGTTATTACTAACTAGCGACCCGCCCCGGCTTCGCACGGGTGCAATGCTGATACTAAATACACTACAGAAAAACTGTGAACGTTGTATATGAAAACATAGCGGCCCGCTCCGGCTTCGCACGGGTATAAAATATATAGCCGGGCGGCCGGCCGGTACCTACCGCCGCAAACGCTACGTCCCGCAATTTTTAAATCTGTAATATCTTCGAACATATTCACTTAAATCATACGGTGTAAAGGGCCATATAGATCTATATTAAATGAACAATGTATTCAAGGTATTTAATTGGTTAAGGATTAATGCTGTATTGGTTAAAATCGCTTCGAAAATTAGCCATTATTTGTCGTAAAAAGTAAATGACAAAAAAAAGTTATTGTGGGTTATCCATAAGAGATAGACATATACCATCACGGACTTTTCTGTAGACCTTTTCAATGTGTATAATACTTAGTACATTATTTTGATAAAACTCGTAGGGTTCAGCCTGCGTTTGCAATGTAAGCGGAAAAAATGTAATTTTTTACGACATCACATTATAAACCTCAAAAATAACAGTACTTCTCCACTATTTAATGGATGTTATTTTACATATAAACCTTCCTCTTGAATCACTCTATCTATTAAAAAAAACCGCATCTAAATCCGTTGCGTAGTTTCAAAGATTTAAGCGTACAAAGGGACATAGGGACAGAGAAAGCGACTTTGTTTTATACTATGTAGTGATGATGAAGATGAGTGAGATGTCTGGCCTTATCTTCGTCAGAGGCAACTACGTGTATAATATAAATCCATAGCTTGAAATAATGTTAAATTTTTTGATGATGATTGTTTTCTGTAGGAGGATAGGAAATAATTAAGATTAAAATTATGCATTCAATTAATTACCTTTAATAGGTAAGTATCATTAAAGTGTTTTGATGATTCATTCATAAACAATTTACTGAGACGCAAGTCTCTATGTATTATTATATTCATGTACTTACTACAATTTTAATCATGTTTATACTGCATAAGTTTCATTTATTACATTATTACTCAATATAGCCCAGGAACTATAATTATCTTGGATTTGATGCAACATATTACCAT
Source organism: Colias behrii (assembly GCA_029959065.1). Classification (NCBI taxonomy): domain Eukaryota; kingdom Metazoa; phylum Arthropoda; class Insecta; order Lepidoptera; family Pieridae; genus Colias; species Colias behrii. The sequence continues at coordinate 5,691,869 of JARWMC010000002.1, forward strand.
ATAGGAGTAGTCGATATATATTATTAAGTAATTAAACGAATATTGTTCAGATTGTTGTGTTATTTTCAGTTGATTAGAATGTCGACAGCCACATTTTGTATTTACACTTGCGGTAAAATCATTATTGAATGATTAAGTTTACGCTACTAACTTAAAAAAATAGAACAGAAGCATTGAATCTAATCTCTTATCAATAAAGATCTTTTCAATTGCTTGATTAAGAAGATATAAGGTATAAAATACACGTAGACAGAATATATTCAAAAGTGTAACAATGTTATCAAAGAAAATTATTGATAGTACAATATAGCCGATAGGGGGCAATGAGGTGGTTCAAAGTAATCGTCCTATTTGCATATCTTAATACCAGCCACGTGCGCGGTGCGAGCTTTGTAATATATTGCCTCTATGCTTTTAGTTTTAAAATCAGACGCGGCTTATATAATAGGAGCAGACACGGTATAAGAGGTCGACAGGAAAATTGTATGTTGTATTTTCTTTGATAAATCTTACCCTCTTCGTTGTGGTATAAAAGACTCGCAGAATTTATATGCGAAAACGAATGTTTATAAAGGAGTAATGGTATCGCAAGTCACAGAACTTTAATGGCCTGTAAATGAAGTACGGTTCGGGTGTCGTGAAAGGGTCAGCGAGGGTCCCCTCACTTTTTAGAAGGTGAAGAAACTTAAGATATAGGTATGACGCGGAAAATGAGCCAAAAGTTTGTTTCGAAGTCACCTCGCGCTTTAAGATATCAGATATTCCATTATAAGAATTTAAGAAAACTTATCTTAAAAGGAAAATTTTAATAGTTATATACAATTAAGTAGCATGGATAATTTCGCAGTAGGTACGTAAATTTAAATATGTTGGAAAATCCAAAAGTGCACGCCTCATAATTTTTTTTTAATAATTATTTATTAATTATTATTTTTGTTTATTTAATAACAATTAAACCACATCGAATCAGACCCTGAAAAATGAAAGGGTTCTATTCCTGAGCATACTCAAGCGTAAGAGAAAAAAAAAGACTCGATTAGTAAAGTATTTCTGTCGCTATCGTGTTAACAAGAAAATCCTCCGCACATACAGACACACGGACGTCCAAGACAGAACTTTTTTAAACTGTTTTTTAACTAGTTTAAATAACAAAAATGACATCAAAAATATCATGAATGTTAAAAATAGTGTTTTTTCTTAATATGTGTGTGTATGTATTATCTTACAAGTGCAATGTATGATACATAAAGACATTTTAAGTTTGAAAAATCAGATGTTTTGCGCGAAGTGACAGTAGTACCCACCTCAACGCTTCGCTTATGAGGCGTGCAATATGTTATTGAAGTTAAAACGTAACATAGAATCAAGGAAATATCCTCATGATTTCTAATTTTCTATTTTCATGTTTAATTTAGATAAACACCCATTTTCAGTGAAAGATACATTTTAAAGGACTTATACCGATATATTAAAAGCACGCCATTGTATTCAGATATCATTCAGGCTTACATTCAGGTATAAACACAATGGAACATTATTTCCCTGTAATAATAAAATCAGTGAATACTATCTGATACCATTTGTCCAAGCAAAGAAAGGGCTCGAGGTCAATCGATTAACAGACGTGACAAATACTTCCATTCACCGTTTCCAGATGGCGACAGATGTATGTTATTGTCCTACGCGGACGCAACGGAAAATTTTATATTTCCAACCGGACTGAGGCAACGGACAGTGACATGAAAGGAGCGACAAATCAACCCTCGTTCTACTGTAATATTGAGCCTATTATTTTGCAACGCTTTTTTCTTTGTGTAACACAAGACGTGAAGTAAACTTCACAACTTTGGCGAAATCGTAACATACATATTTTCCTGTTTATTTCAGAATCTATTTCACTTCAGGATTTTTATAATAACACTTCAGTAATTAAAACATATTAACACACAACGATCTATCAGCATTGATCGATCAAGGCTCTATCAAATCACTATCAATACAAAACTTATACTTCACTTATACTGCAAAATTCACTCCGTAGCTACTCTAAGCATGCCTCCTCCCAGCCTCTCTAAATTATACTTACAATTTTCTAAGGAAAAAATTCATTTCTTCCGAAAGATAGAACAATCACAACATTTATTACTCTGTACGTTTCCGCGTAATAAAATCCAGAAGTTAACTGGTATAGTTTAAAATTGTTTCATTTTATAGCTGGATTACGTTGGAGATATACATAGAGTAAAGGCAACATGGCCAAAGTTAAAACTTTCCACATTCATCCTTTAATATACAGCATCCACTAATTTACAGTCGAAGCTTACCCCTGCGAATTCTTGTAAGAATGAATTACTAGGATTTTCAACTTAGATACGCTTAATGCTTATACCTTAAATTGTATTTTAAGGGCCGATTTTTCAATGCTTGGATAAAACTTATCCGCCCAATAAAGTATTAAACGATAACATTAAAATGTCACGTAAACTGTCAAATACGGGCAATAAGAATACGTTTTTAAAATGGTAGTTTTATACATTATTCGACGAATAAGTTTTAACCAAGGGTTTAAAAATCAGCCCTTAGAATACACACCAATGAAGGATAAATAACTATGTGTAAGTTCTGTAATATAACTGTTATATTTTTTTATTTATAAGTAAAGTTATTAATATTTCTAGGCCATGCCCAATACGGCTTCACTGTTTTTCGAATGATAGAACCATTCATAAACCACCCTCGAATCCGCCTGAAGACAAACAACAAAAATCATCAAAATTGGTAAAGCCATTCTGAAGGCGTTCATTGACAAACATACGTACAAAACAAATAAGGCAGGAACTATTGAAGCCGAATTGTTTAGAATAAAAATTTAATTGATTTATTTCTTAATTGAACAAATCATATAGGTGAAATTCATATGCATATAGAGATATTTAAATTTATCGTCCTGTTCGCCATGTAGATTGACTAATAATTTTAAACACATTGTACTCATGGAATAACTTGGATTATAGACGTAAGACGTATCCTTTTGCTAAGTATGTCTATATCGTATTTCGCAAGCAAACTAAGCATCCCCGGTAAACTGAAATCCCTAGGCATTATTGTGTCGAGTCTCATAACATCTCAACAAGACTAGAAGAAAATTCCCGAAGCACACATCTTCTGTAATATTTTTTTAATAATAACTTTTATAAATAACTTTTTGTATTGATCATTGAGTAGAGTCAAACCAATTTCTAATTATAGCATTGTAAACTTATTTAATGCATTACCTATTAAATACTATTTTATTAATCACCGGCATGCTTCAACCTCTAAAAATTTTACGAATTACATAGAAGCAGAAAAGGAATCCTTATATGTAATTTATACAATAAATACACAAACATTATACATATTATTATACAAGCACAATATAACTTTAAGTTAAGACCAACGTACATCTATCTCGGAAACATAATAAGCTTAAACCGCCTCTGGCCTACGTATAATATTATAATATTCCATTGAACATATTATAAGATGCTATTCCTTAGACGTGTACTCAGATGAACCTTAATATACTGTAATATTACGTTTCATTCATCAAGATATGTAAAGGAATATAAAATCCGACATCAAATTGTTATATTCGTAGAATATATATCATGACTTAAAGTAGAATATAATGTGACCTAATTTATTTTGCAGCCAGTAAAAATATCACTTTTTGGCCCTTTGTATGTTCGAGTACCTATACTTTGTAATGTATGTATTCATAACTTTTATAAATATATTATATGGGACCAATACAATAGACTTTACACTGTATACAGATATAAGAAACTTGAATATTGGATTAAAAAAGCATTTAAATGCTTATAGAGAAGACCAGATATTATTGAAAACTAAATATGCATTCAAAACTATTGAAATGAAATATTCAATTCAATGCATTTGCGTTTTCACATAAGTATTCATGGTTTTTTAAATGCAAAACGACTGTAGACTAGGGTAGAAGCCTTTAAAAATAATAAAAAGATAAAAAAATCGCAGTCGGATGAAACCCATTAGAAAAGGAGGGGAATATGATGAAAATAAAAGGAAAAATAAATTACGGTTAATCCGAGTTCGGGAAGTGGGAGGGGGGAGCTTTTAAGAGAAAAAAATGGTTTTTCTCGATTTCCGACAAAACTACAAGTCCTACAATAAAGTTCAATGGTAAAGTTGTAGGTAATTAAAAGTTCTACAACTTTTGTATTCACAATTTTTTCACATAACCTCAAAATTTAGGTGAAAAATTCAAAAAACCAAGTTTTTGGTCTTTTATTTTTATCTACTTCAAAATTTATTTTTTTTTCTACGAAATTTGTTGGAAACGTACTTTATTATGTCCCAAATACACTGTAATTTATTTGATTGAAAATATTTATTTTTTCGCCTTATTTTGAATTAATACCAAAAAAACAACCTAATTTTCAATCGAAAAATCACCCGTCAAAATATCAGCTTTTTTCAAAAACTTGGGGAGCCTTTTGTTCATTGAAATCTCTACTTTCATATGGTGTAAAAAAATAAACATTACCATAGTAAATGTTCTCAGGAAACGCATACAAACAGTGTGATAATGAGCTTTTACTAAATCTATTACTGACTGTATATATTATTAACCTGTACAAATCTCTTATTATGAGTAATTTCAATAAAACAATCAATTATGGCTCTTGCCTCTTTGTCAATGTTTCAAAGGCAATGTAACCTATTCGACAATAGCTAAGTCTAACACAGGGGTTCCCAACCTTTTTTTGTCTACTGCCCACTTTAAGAATAAATTATTTTTTAACGCCCCCCTTTTTAAACATACTTAAAAAACGCTAAGTACTTATAACTGATTATTGAAACGCAACTTTATAGTAGAGTATCTTTTATTGAAAATAAAACAAACATAATCAATTCTTATATAAAAACTAATGTGAAGGTTGAATCTGATGCTGTTCAATAAGTTTGTTGATATCAGGTTCCAATTTACTCAAAAACAGCCGCAAGTCGCCACGTTCGGTAACACGCAAACGATTTCTCTTTTTAGTAAGCAGCGTTGCCACAGCACTAAATCCACGTTCACACAAATATGACGATGGGAATGCTATCAAGAATCGTTGAACAATTGACCACAATCCAGGGTACAATTGTGGGATCGGTTTTTGTAGCCAAAATTCTTGATATCCATTTTTAAACTTGATTTTTGTTTCTTCGTTTGTTGTCAATTCTATAAGTTCTTCTTCCAGCTGAGGTGACATTGCTGTGTTGACATTTGAAAACGGATCCAACACCCAGTCTGGTATTTCCAAGTTTAAAATGTCCTGGTATCGTTCGGTGAAGTCAATGTGGAGGTTTTCCAAATGTTGGCAGTAGGCAAACAAGTCGTCGTTACTGCAAAATACTGATAAATTCGGAAAATTGTGAAACTCACGTCTGCCCATATTCTTTTTGTGCAGAAGCAGTTTGGCTGCGAAAGCAGCAACGACATTTTTTGTTTTAATTAAATTTAGTTCATCGCCTTGCAGTTGGAGGTTCATGTCGTTGAACAGTTTATACAGGTCTGTCATGTAAGCTATATCATTCTTTGATGTTATGAGATTGTTGCGCAGTTCTGTATCTTTAGTTTCCAAGAACTCTATCACAGAGTCAAACAGGTTGTAAAATCGAATCAGACAATTGCCTCTTGACAGCCAACGAACTTCAGTATGAAGCAACAAACGGTTGAAATCTTCGTCATTAGTAGCACAAAGCTGATGAAATAATCTATCATTCAAAGAGCTGCTACGGATTTTATTGACTGCTTTGATGACATATTGCAGTGATTGAAATAGTCGTTCACTTAAGTTTCTAGCAACCAAATGTTGTCTATGAATAACGCAATGTATAGCAAGGACATCTGGAATTTTATTCTTTAAGTACGATATGAAGCCTTTATGGCGCCCTGTCATAGCCGGAGCGCCATCCGTAGCAACTGATATAATATTTTTCAAAGGAATCTCTTTCTCTTCACAAAACTTTTCCAATGTATTGAATATGGTTTCGCCTTTTGTATCTGTCTCCAAATTTCTGGCAAACAATAGTTCTTCACGTATTTTCTCATCTTTAATAAACCTCCCGTAAGATAGCAACAACGCTTCATTAGTTGGTAAAGTGGACTCATCGAGCTGAATTGAGAATTGACTAGTCCTCAGATGATTGCACAATGATTCTTCAATGTTTTCAGCCATTTCATCAATTCGTCTTTGCACAGAATTATTACTCAAAGGAATTTTTCGGATAATATCTGCGGCCGGTTTATGAAGCACAGTAGTTATTACTTCCTTTATTGCTGGCAAAATTAACTCTTCTCCGATGTTGTGTGGTTTGCCTTTTCGAGCAATTAACAAAGAGATATTGTACGAAGCTCGAAGTCCGTCGTCATCTTGCTTAGCAGCCGCCGAAAATAGTTTTGATACACTTGGCTGAGTATTATGCTTCTTCTCTAGGTCTTGAAAATATGCTACATTCTTGTCTTTCTTATCTGGATGCATTTTATTCAAATGATCTTGCAGTCTTGAAGGCTTCATTGCTTCGTTCGAAAACGTTTTTAGACATAGAAGACACAAAGGCGACGACGGGTTTGTGGGATTTTCAATAAATCCGAATTTAATATATTCCGCAGAGTATTGCCGTCTCTTCTTTTTTACTTCCGACATTGTTTTGTTTTGAGAAATACGTAAGTGTTGAAATCAAGTACTGCTTATCTATTATGCGCGAAACCGCAAATGAAAATAAAATAAATTTACGTCGTTTATATAGGATTGCATAAGCAGCACGCACCAACAGGAATAAGACATCAAACGTGCATAAACTCGTTTATCTCATTCGACGCCCAATCGTACTCGACAAGCAAGAACAAGTATTATAGAACCAGCCGATTGATACAGGAATGTACAAATCGGATTATTTAACAAAAACTTGTTAAAACATGATTGCCCGCGGTCTATTATATCGAACCGATTTTGAGCTATATCTTAATTAATATTAGTTGATGTTCACAAGATGTCGACTCTCGAAGTCGAGAGCTCAGTCGGTTTCTAAGAGTCTTCCTAGCTAGGTAGATGAAATTATAAATCGACCCCAAAGCCCTACACAACGCCCCCTTTTTTTTCTGGGTCTCTTACCGCCCCCCTTTAGGCCTGCAGCGCCCACAAGGGGGCGTTATCGCCCACGTTGGGAAAGACTGGTCTAACACAAAGATTTTCAATTAACTATGTAAACTACAGTTTACGTCAAGCTCGATTAAGATTCAAATCAAATCAAGTAGAATATAGAATACCTATACTTACACGAATCGTGTACGGCCTTGTGGATAATTCTACATGCTCGAAATGTATGTGAAATAAACCAATTACATAAGAGAAGCAGAAGTGTGTTTATGGATTTAGGTTAAATATTCACAAAGGATACACTTTATCTCATCACTATGATGTTGTTGTTTCTGTTACTTTATATTACGTTTTCATAATTCACGGATAACTTCAAGGAAGCGTCCGTTAAGCAATATCCCGTTATGGGCTGTGGAAGAATTATTTAAGATGGTCCCTAGCGCTTACCCTTTTGGAAACGCTTAACAGTTCTTCATTCCGTTGGACGGTAGGGGAGTTGAAAGGTTCGCCACCGATAATCCCATCGATAAGCAAAGTCTACGGGGATGAGAGAACTTTACCCTTCTGAATTTCCCTGCCTAATAATAGGCCTTCAGATTTACTATAAACGAACACTTCGGTAACGTAGTCAATATAAATTTATAAAGAATAGAAAAAATTCGATCACGAGGCGGGACTCGAACCCGCATCCTTCGCGCCATTCCGGGGCGGATGCCTCACCAACTCAGCCACTCGTGACCCGCCCGAGTGATCGAATTTATTCTATTCTTTCAGTTTTATGTGTCTGAAGGGACACACCGCGCGCCATCTATTGAGATGATTAACAACCATTTCAACCAATATGAAGCACTTTTCAGTGAATACAATATTGTAACGATGGAACACGACCTTTTTTGTTGAATTTATATTTTTGGTTTTATGGCATTCAAATGCTTTATAAATATAAATTTATAAAGAATAGAAAAAATTCGATCACGAGGCGGGACTCGAACCCGCATCCTTCGCGCCATTCCGGGGCGGATGCCTCACCAACTCAGCCACTCGTGACCCGCCCGAGTGATCGAATTTATTCTATTCTTTCAGTTTTATGTGTCTGAAGGGACACACCGCGCGCCATCTATTGAGATGATTAACAACCATTTCAACCAATATGAAGCACTTTTCAGTGAATACAATATTGTAACGATGGAACACGACCTTTTTTGTTGAATTTATATTTTTGGTTTTATGGCATTCAAATGCTTTATAAATATAAATTTATAAAGAATAGAAAAAATTCACTGAAAAGTGCTTCATATTGGTTGAAATGGTTGTTAATCATCTCAATAGATGGCGCGCGGTGTGTCCCTTCAGACACATAAAACTGAAAGAATAGAATAAATTCGATCACTCGGGCGGGTCACGAGTGGCTGAGTTGGTGAGGCATCCGCCCCGGAATGGCGCGAAGGATGCGGGTTCGAGTCCCGCCTCGTGATCGAATTTTTTCTATTCTTTATAAATTTATATTTATAAAGCATTTGAATGCCATAAAACCAAAAATATAAATTCAACAAAAAAGGTCGTGTTCCATCGTTACAATATTGTATTCACTGAAAAGTGCTTCATATTGGTTGAAATGGTTGTTAATCATCTCAATAGATGGCGCGCGGTGTGTCCCTTCAGACACATAAAACTGAAAGAATAGAATAAATTCGATCACTCGGGCGGGTCACGAGTGGCTGAGTTGGTGAGGCATCCGCCCCGGAATGGCGCGAAGGATGCGGGTTCGAGTCCCGCCTCGTGATCGAATTTTTTCTATTCTTTATAAATTTATATTTATAAAGCATTTGAATGCCATAAAACCAAAAATATAAATTCAACAAAAAAGGTCGTGTTCCATCGTTACAATATTGTATTCACTGAAAAGTGCTTCATATTGGTTGAAATGGTTGTTAATCATCTCAATAGATGGCGCGCGGTGTGTCCCTTCAGACACATAAAACTGAAAGAATAGAATAAATTCGATCACTCGGGCGGGTCACGAGTGGCTGAGTTGGTGAGGCATCCGCCCCGGAATGGCGCGAAGGATGCGGGTTCGAGTCCCGCCTCGTGATCGAATTTTTTCTATTCTTTATAAATTTATATTTATAAAGCATTTGAATGCCATAAAACCAAAAATATAAATTCAACGTAGTCAAATTTAGAAAAGGAAGAATAAAGTGTGGAAGTTTGCCAAAAAATTTCAACACGCAAAGTTAAAGTGATATTATGTTGAATTAATATGGACCACTGTTGACAAAATTACCGCCCTCGCCGCTCCTCGCTCTCGTTTGAACTTGTATGAATGCAAACAATTAAGACGAAATGAAAATTTCTTAGCTATTTCTATGAATTTCCGTCGAGTTCACTTTTATAAATGCCAAGATTGAAGTTAATATTTACATTATCAATGAGGAACTGTTTCAAATTTATAAATTAGGGTAGTCTTCTACATAAGTGAGTGTAAGTTAAAAATGTAACGAGGCTAGTAATGACAAAAAATGTACAATGTACATGTATGTATTTCACATATTATTTAATCCTAGAAGATGCTTATAAGTACTTTATTCTAAAACATAAAAATGAAAACGCTCGTTTTGAAATCCTTTACCGTCTAAGTTCTAGTTAAAAGTTTTTCTTTGTTTCATTTACCCGAATGAAATATCAAAATTGCTCCTGAACCGTTAAACATAATCTCTTTCGAATAATTAAATATTAAAGTCTCTTAAGACCGTTGTGCCTAAGAGCAATAGATTTATCTTATACGTATTGTACGAATAGTACGAGCGGAATTATAAATAAACATGTTTCGTCTTTCATTAATTGGAAGCTTTAACAGTAATCGTCCTCCATCAACTTGCCATTCTGCAGATATAATAAAAACAAATGTATTTGTTACTCAGTGACGCAAATTCTAAAACATTCAAATGTTTTTATACGCATCCTAATGGGTAGGAGCAAATTACTTTATAGAAGCCAAATTGAAACGTTAAAATATATAATATTCCCGTCAAAAACTAGTTTTAAATACAAGCGTGCGGTTAAATCGCACTGTGAAATTTGTTATAATTAAATTGTTCGTTGGCGATCGCTAAACAATTTTCAGCCAATATTGACTTGTAGCCGAATGCTCAGCCAAATTGAATTAAGATCTATAATTCAATCACTGACGTAACGAAAACTTAAACAGAATGTCAGCAACTTTAACGTAATAATATAATACGGTGTTTTATGAAGGTTAAATGAAATAATAATTTTGAAAATATAGAGAATAGAGATGATTACCAACCTATTCGACAATTTGTATGTCAAATGATTCCTATAAGTATAAGTCAGTGAGAGAGGTAACAAACCCAAAAAAATACAGTCGAATTGAGAAACTCCGCCTTTTTTGAATTCGGCTAAAAAGAGAAAAAAAAATCATACGCAAGAAAGGTTGATACAGAAGGTTGGCTTATCGCTATTGAGCAATCTCTACCAGTTACGCATAAAATAAAAGGAAAAGCTGCGAAAGGAAGCAGGTGACAACAAAAAGGGAATATATCTACATACTTGCATTATCATTTTTTGTAAGCAGGATAGTGTCCGTACTATTTTTGGCCGGGTTGACCCGGATAAAAATAAGTTTAGTTTAGTTTCGGTTTAGTAAGTTTTAAGATTATTCGCCGTAAATATTCAAAAATGCGGAATCACAAATATTTCCTCTATAAAATTAATTATTTCCCTATTTTGTTTTTGAGTATATGAAACAACAACAGCCGACGGCTGTTTTACGACAAAGGTCCTTTAGGTAACCTCCTTACGGTAATATCCTTTGGGATATCACTTAATATATCAACATGACGCCGCTAGAAACAGTTCATAATGGGTTTCTAAACCAAAACTCTACCATTATTTGTAAAGTTTTTATACTAGGTATATCATTTTAAAGTGATAATAAATAAATGTTCTTTAATACCAGTTCGAAATCTACTACGTATGAGTTAAATGTAATAATAAAAAGTATCAGCATGTTATAACCTTGTGTAAGCTATGAATACAAACAAAACAAACAAACAAAAATACTTTATTGTGCACCACAGAGAAAAGTACAAATAAGGACACAATACATTAGTTAATAAAAGAGCACAACAGGCGGTCTTATCGCTCAGACAGCGATCTCTTCCAGACAACCTGGTGGACAAGGAGACGCAGTGCAAAAGTAATTAAAAACAGGGCAAAGTGCACTAAGAACAGAAAAAATAAATAAAAATAAATAAAAATACATATTATATAAATAGATAATAATATAAGCATATAAATATACATAAACATACACATATATACGTATACATAATGTACATACATAATATAACTAAATAAATAGATACAAACATATATATTATAATATGAAAATAAACATACATATATAAATATACACATACATAAAATAGAAAACGCACACCGACACAATTGACTAATAAAATAAATAATGAAATTACCGACTAATTAATACTGAGAAACCCATCAATTATTTCCTTCGTAAAGCCATACTTTCAATTTAAAATAAACTACAATAGCAATAAATGTGACGAGAACATAAATTTTCAATGGAAAGCTTTTTATCGTAAACTGTTCCAATTATATTGAGTGCCGTACATGAAATCGTCATGGGACGCAACTGCGAGCAACGGGAATATAGAGAAAAATAATAAAGTGACGATTTGACGCAAAATGCAGTGTGGCCTGTGGCACATGCAGGAACGATGTTAACGACTGACTGCGCACTGAAATTGGTAACAGAACGGAATGCTGCGAGCAGACACCTAGCTCGATTGGACAAGCTAATATTTATTTTACACGCCGACCATTTTAATCTACATTCTACAATTCACACAAAATATTTGTTGTTTCGTTTCTAAATTTGCTGGATAAACTAAACTGAAATGTTGAACCTTTAAACAGATTCTTGAAAAATGTTACAGTTAAATCTACAAAGGTAATCTTTTTTGAAAGATTTGATGGACGTCTGTACATATCTAGCGGATTTTTAAATTGTAGAGCTTTCTGTTTCGTATCTGTAATAAAAATTCAAATTTCAAATATTTTTACTCAATAGTTCCATGTTAGTTTCACCTTTAATAACTAATTCACAACAAAGCACCCCTGAAAGATTTTGTCTTCAATTTTTTTATAAATCATGCTGAGTAAATCAACGTAGCTAACAGGATAACAAATTATAAGGCACTATTTAATAAATTTAACGCTATTTGTAATATAGTGCTCCTACAGAATTCCTCTATACTTGTCTAATGTTTATTGTTATGGGCTTCGTATGCATAGAGTACATCCAACATGGCCACGCTGCATTCTGCAGTTACATTGCAGCATGCAGGCATTTTAAATACTGCGGCATATTAACCTGTATATATTTAATATTATTTAAAATAATTCTGCCTTTTTAAAAAGACTTTAGGCTCTATTTTCTTAACGTGTGCAAAATTTAAAAACTTCTATTTGAGGAATGAGCCATCATCAATACATATAATAAAATTCTAGAAAAGTGGTGTCTGTACAATGAAAATATGTAAAAAAAAATTAGCAGGGGTTATTATTAAATCGATCCCAAACCCAAAACTGTAGTTAAAAAATTTTTTGTCTGTTTGTCTGTTTGTCTGTTTGTCTGTATGTTTGAACACGCTAATCTCAGAAACGGCTTATCCGATTTCGATGCGGTTTTCACTAATATATTGTGGTAATCTTCATTTAACATTTAGTGTTTATTTCATGTCAATCGGTTCATAAATAAAAAAGTTATGACCATTTAAGTACTCACGGCGAACATTTGCTAAGGCATTCTATGGTACACATACAGTGTACGATAAAACGTAAGTTATCTGTACCTCTACCATGAGTTGACATAGTTAAATCGTCTGACGTAACTACAATAGTAAACGTGAATAGTTCACGAGATTATTTTCCGTGAATGACGTATCTATCATCGAATAGTTATAAACACAGAACAGTAAAGTAGATAGAAGTGTGATGTGGGCGTGGCCCACGTGTCACTGGTAAGGTAAGATCACCTAACTTGCTCTCAGTTGTGCGCAGAAAAATATTCGAGTCGGTTGTCAGCTGTCAAACCTTTTTTCCATATTTATTCATTAATTAGGACGTGTTGTTCGGTATTAGAGTGCAAAAATGATAGCAGACGAAATAATATCAGCAATGGAGGCATTTCATACCATCGGTAAGTCTTATTTTTATTTATTTTAATTATATTTTATGTTATAACTTCGCTTGTCGTAATTTGTCAAAATTGTATACAAATATCTAGTCAAAATGAACCTTAATTCGTAAGAAATTAGTACTATTATAGATTGAACAGCAAACAAGACTTTCTGGAATATTATTGCAATAAACAAACGAATGTCGCTTTAGTGATGCTTGTGGCGCATATCGACAGTATCGATACTTTAGAAAAGACAAACATTATAAATATTAAATTTTATTTTATTTTTCCTTAGCTTTCATTTGTCCAATTTATTTATAGATTTCCCAAAGAGGCTAATTTAAAAGAGAAATGGATAAATGCAACGTGACGAGTTAACTGGATGCCGAACAGCACTAAGCGGTCTAACAAAGGCCACCGATACAGCAAACCTACGGCAGTTCCAAGATTTAAAATAATGCATATTTTCTGTTTGTATTTTGTAAATATAGATTAATACTATTCTATTCCGTTTTTTATTTAATAATAATAATATAAAAAGACCTACTTAGTAGTAATAAACATACTCCAAAATGTGACACATTATACTATACTCATATAAAAGAAAGAAAAAAAAATACACAAAAAATATTTATTTGTGAATTATCGATAACAAGGCTGACATCCCTCAGAGCATAGCATCAGATAAATATCAAGTTAATGTCATTAATGTTGAGTGACACAAATTTCAACCTTATCTCTATGTGTTGCGTTTCAAATTTATATCTATCGAAAACTAACGCCCTCTGTTGTGGAGTAGCTGAATGTTTTCGAATTTGGAATTTCTGTGCAATGAGAAACAAAACAGCTAATATACCTAGGGATGTTATACTAAAATAAACCGTAACATGGTGCGTTAGGGTACATATTGAAATGCTGAATTTATAACCTAAGTCAGTTTTTACTCAAATTAAGCTGTCCAATCAAAGGCATAGTTTACTTGTAGTGTACTGTATAACTATCGGTTTAAATGTGTGGGTTTGGCGACACAGGTTTTCATACTAATTATGACATTATCGCACTTCTATATGTTTTTACTGTTCTGTGGTTATAAACTATGACATATGTCAAAATTAGAACTCATGGTGCAAAAATTGTATGGTTACTACAGCGAGTGTAGTATAGTTTACTATACGTTATCTACTGTAGTATACTATATCATAATATACCTCATGGTATGCTTTTTAGTTCCGTTATGGCACACTAGGGGCGCTGTACGAAATTTCATACAAACCGCTTACTACAATCGCTAGCGAGTATCGTGTGCGTAAACTCATGGTAGACCTACTGTTATACGCTACAGTTATGTCCAAGTGATCATATCGAAAGTCCCCAAGGGTGGGGGGGTAAGCTGAGGTAGTAGGGGGGAGGGGTCAAATTAAAATTATACTTATTTCTAGGTAAATTTTATACATAAAATGTCCTTTAAATTATGTCGTATTTATAATATTATATTTTAACCCCCGATGCAAAAATATGGGTGATAAGTGTTTGACCGCTGTGTGTGTGTGTGTTTGTGCCACCGTAGCTCGCTAGCAGGTAATCCGAATTAGATGATGTTTTTTTGTTAGGCAGCATATTTTCCGACGCTGGTTCTTAAATAAACTGTATCAAAATCGGTTCATCCATTTATTGTGTAAAAGTGGGAATGAAAATAACTAAATGATATATTAAATGAAAGTGAACGACCTATCAGTAAAAATAAGTCAAATTTTATCAAAATCGGTTCATCCATTTATTTGATATAGGTATAAAAGTGGTAGATAATAAAAAAAGTGAATTTTGACTCAAGTGACATATGAAATGAAAGGGCATGACGTGTAAAGTATAATTAGACATATTTAATCAAAATCGGTTCATCCATTTACTATACCTATATACAGGGTGTAATCGTTAAGTGTGCACAGGCGATTTTTCCGTAAGTATTACAGATAACAAAAAACTTTAAACTGATATCGAAAGTACTTAACCTAATGAGTAAAATGGCGGTAATAAATTTTTAAAAATAAATCGAGAAATATCAAAAAAATTATCTTTAGACCCTCCCATACATTAAGTATGAAATATGAATATCCCATATACATTTAATATGAAAGATTTTAGCTTTCTTTTTCTTTTTTGGTTTTCTGCTTTAATTACTTCGCAAATTTGAAGTGGCATTTTCCACGCTTTTTCCGGACATTTTCACGCATTTTCCGGATATTTTCCGGGGATTTTCCGAGCATTTTCCGGTCATTTTCCAGGCATTTTCCACGCTTTTTCCGGACATATCCACGCATTTTCCGGATATTTTCCAGACATTTCCCTGGCATTTTCCGGGATATTCCAGACATTTTCCGGGAATTTCCCAGGCATTTTCCGAGCATTTCCCGGGGATTTTCCGGATGTTTCCCAGACATTTTCCGGACATTTCCCTGGCATTTTCCGGGGATTTTCCACGCATTTCCCAGACATTTTCCGGACATTTTTCAGGTATTTTCCGGGGATTTTCCAGGCATTTTCCGGATATTTTCCGGATATTTTCCGGACATTTTCACGCATTTACCGGATATTATCCGGACATTTTCACGCATTTTCCGGATATTTTCCAGGCATTTTCCAGGGATTTTCCACGGTTTTTCCGGAAATTTCCACGCATTTTCCGAGCATTTCCCAGGCATTTTCCGGTTATTTTCCGGGAATTTCCCAGGCTTTTTCCGGGGATTTTCCGAGCATTTCCCGAGGATTTTCCGGATGTTTTCCAGACATTTTCCGGACATTTCCCTGGCATTTTCCGGGGATTTTCCACGCATTTCCCAGACATTTTCCGGACATTTCTCAGGCATTTTCCGGCGATTTTCCGGATATTTTCCGGACATTTTCACGCATTTACCGGATATTTTCCGGACATTTTCACGCATTTTCCGGATATTTTCCAGGCATTTTCCAGGGATTTTCCACGGTTTTTCCGGAAATTTCCACGCATTTTTCGAGCATTTTCCGGGTATTTTCAGGCATTTTCCACGCTTTTTCCGGAAATTTCCACGCATTTTCCGGATATTTTCCAGACATTTCCCTGGCATTTTCCGGTTATTTTCCGGGATTTTCCAGACATTTTCCGGGAATTTCCCAGGCATTTTCCGAGCATTTCCCGGGGATTTTCCGGATGTTTCCCAGACATTTTCCGGACATTTCCCTGGCATTTTCCGGGGATTTTCCACGCATTTACCGGATATTTTCCGGACATTTTCACACATTTTCCGGATATCTTCCAGGCATTTTCCAGGGATTTTCCACTGTTTTTCCGGAAATTTCCACGCATTTTCCGAGCATTTCCCAGGCATTTTCCGGTTATTTTCCGGGAATTTCCCAGGCTTTTTCCGGGGATTTTCCGAGCATATCCCGGGGATTTTCCCGATGTTTTCCAGACATTTTCCGGACATTTCCCTGGCATTTTCCGGGGATTTTCCAGACATTTTCCGGGGATTTTCCGAGCATTTCCCGGGGATTTTCCAGACATTTACAGGCTATGTCAGGGAAATGTCCGAAAAATGCGTGAAAATGTCCGGAAAAATGTGGAAAATGTCACTTCAAATTTGCGAAGTAATTAAAGCAGAAAACCAAAAAAAGAAAAAAAAAGCTAAAATCTTTCATATTAAATGTAGGTATATGGGATATTCATATTTCATACTTAATGAATGGGAGGGTTTAAAGATAATTTTTTTGATATTTCTCGATTTATTTTTAAAAATTTATTACCGCCATTTTACTCATTAGGTTAAGTACTTTCGATATCAGTTTAAAGTTTTTTGTTATCTGTAATACTTACGGAAAAATCGCCTGTGCACACTTAACGATTACACCCTGTATAGGTATAAGTGGGAATGAAAGAAACGAATGTTGTCAAATATTGTGATAGTACCTACCTAAGTGATATATCAAATGAATGTGCATAACGGGTGAATTACAATTAGTAATGTTTTATCGAAATCGGTTCATCCGTTTTTTACATATAGGGCACTTTAGGGGTGACAGTGGTTAGATAAATAAACCAAATGGAGCATCAAACGATAGGATATGACGTGTACATATAGGTACAATTAGATAATATTATTTACATCAAAATCGGTTCTGCCATTTACTAGGGATGGAAAGGGAAGGGTTGAAAGTCTGTGAAAGAAGAGGGGGACATGGGAGCGAGAGGATAGCCACACCCTGGAAATTTTGAACTCTTCTCAAAGCCACATAGGCCTGGCCCTTGGCAATTTTTTTTCTTAAATATACCACTTCTTTTGCCACTGTGGTCCATTACAATTTATGCACGGTTACGGCCCAACTTAAAAGATGTCAGATGTAGGAATGTATTATGGAGGTAGAGGTAGGTCTCGCTCACTTGAAAATATTAAATGAAAATAAGAAACCGAAGTTTAAAAATTAAAAAAAAACCCAACGCAACGAAGGAAAAGGACTATATATAATTTTACAAACTTCCCGACGATCTTTAAAATTAAGTACCATTATAAAAAAATATATATATAAGATATATTATTACGATAATGATGGTATGGTATGGTATCCTTAACTTTTACCAAAATTGTAGATTATAAAATTATCTTTAAAAAACTTCACATACATTTTTTTCTAGGAGCCACTGTTTCTACGAAAAATCTATTTTTTCATTCATTGTTGATCTCAAAAATAAAAATTCCAATCACCAGAACGACAGGAAATTTTAATAATTGATTTTTAATTGTGTTTTGCACAATTTTATTAAATTGCGACTGGATGAAAATTTTGTTCGTGGTCGTCGTCGTCGTTGGTAGGGTGAACAAATCCTTAGCAAAACATCATACGCTTATGTCAATTAGTATCGATAGCGGATTCTATTCCTTTACGTTTTGACGTTTGCCTCGGCACTCAGTTGCTGCACAATATATTGTCAAAAACATCCATACAAGGAAGGAAGGTAAATAAATTTGCTCCTCTCCCTCCTGGTGCCTAAAAAATAATATGCCATAATTTAAAATAAATTTTACGTAGAAAATTAATTAGGCACTTATTTTTTTATTTTTTAGCTCAGTTTAGTAATAAATTTTACTAACTGTTCTTTTAATTATTTATGGTAGTACGTGTTTATTCAATAAAAGTTAAGTAGTAACTACTATGCAGTCACTATTCCACGCGGTTGAAGTCGCGGGCACAGCTAGTTATCAAATATTTATTGAAGAAAATGGAAACTGATATTCGTTAAACAAACAAAATAGTATTAATTAACAGAGTAATCTAATCTACCGCTACATAATACCACAGACTAATAATAATATACTACGTATAATACTCTAATCTGTTGACATTTCATGTTTGTACAGATAAATTGGCCATAGTTTATAATTACGTAAACATGTTCCATAATGGGAATTTAAATATATCTGTAAGAGAACTATTATAGTAGGTACATCTCTTTTACGAATATTACATAAAATCTCTTTTCCCAGCGTGACAAACAAAAGATTGTTTGTAACTAAAATTAATTTCTAAAACTTTCGAGAAGAACAAGTAGGAAATTAAATAACTTTATTGTGTTTATCATATGCATGTAGATATGAGTCACCTTAAAAAGTCACATACATATATAAAGAAGCGTCTGAAGCATTAAAATATCATTAGGTGCCAAGATCATATTATCAATCATGACATCCTTTTGTTAAATTCACGCATTCCTGACCACATACATGATTAACTGCTTTAGCGTGTAACGTTTTCTATTAAATATGCATATAAAAATATACATACTTATGTTTTCATATAAATATCTATGTATTTAATATGAAACTCTACATTTAAAGGTATTAATATAAATCAAACGTCATATTTTTTGACGTGACAACGTCTTAAATTAGGTTGCGACTGGGAGTCACTTATGAAAAAGTGTAACGCTCGGTAACGTTACGATGAGTCACCGAACGAGAGAGAGGCCCGCGGTCTGCCGCGCGCGCAGCACATAAATATTCTACCGAGAAAAAGACGTTGTCACGTAAAATCTTCGCCCGTAAAACCGACTTTACAGGCAACCATTTTTTAATTTGTAAATATTAGATTTTTTGTAGGCAGGAAGCTATTATCAAAAATTTTACGAGATGATTCCTCGGTACATTTTATAGCCTCTGTCACATTTTACGCATCCCCAATAAAGTTTTATCAGCAATTTTTATTACTAAAATAGCGCTAGATATAGCGGACCAAAAACTAGTTAAGTTTTATACGTACGTAGCTTAGACATTTTCTTTATTCGGATAATAGTAGAGAGAGTAGTAGATAAGATGGGCCATACCTAACCGATAACATATAATATCCTCAAGGGTGCACGATCTTTATACGGTGGATCTATTATCACCCCATTGAACCCCTAACCACCAAGGGAATTAAGGAAAAGGACCGAATTTCACACTTAGTAGCGGCAGGTTTGTGTAATTTGAACCTTCGACACTTCACTCCGCACAAGCACGCAGTAAGTACACTGGAAATTCTCATTACATGTAATTTTAATGAAACATTATACTACATTAATATAAGAAGCAATCTTAATGAGTAATACATAGAACATAGAACCAATAAATAATTATTCGTTTCTGTTTTTAATTACCACATTACTGCTTTAACATATTAATAAAGGAGGTACTAAATTAGAGACTACATTTATATTAGTAACTACATATGAATGAGATAATTTGTATGCGCCACTGGTTGTGTTTCAATTAACGAAATCTTGAACATCCTACACTACTCCCCAGCTACGTGAAGATACTTCATTAGTTATTATAAGCTGCATGTCCAATTAGGTTAGGAGCTAAGTGGCACATCTAACTCTGTACTCCATTTACATAATTCAGTATCAGTCTGTATGCAATGCTCTTTGATCATAAGTCAATAGTAATAATTGAGGATCTTTATGCAAATGATATCTGAGTAACTTGTGTATATTATTTAGGTAATATCTTGCTTTAATGGTGAAATTTATGTCTTAATCTGGGATGATATTTTATATTTGGCGATTCAATAAATAATTTAGCACCCTTATAGATGTGATAATTTAAATGAAAAAATATTTTTGGTGAAAGGAAACATGGAGAAAAATGCAACTGTATTCCTAAACAGCGACGTCATTTAAAACACTCGCCCGACTCACTCATTTTACGGAAATGTGTAAAATGAAGCTAAAAGAGTGATGAGCATAACGTTTGCAGTGCGGATTTTTTTGGCATTTAAGTTCTACGTAGTACAAACTACAAACACAATGTCATTTGCATCGGCCTAGATAATGACAAATGTTGTGGTTGCCAAGATGCTTTTGTTTTGAGTCAGAATTTAAAAAAACAGTTTTGTTTTCTTACAAGTAGGATTGTAACAATGTAGTGTGTAATGTATCATGTATGTTATGTATGTGTGCGTCATACTATATAGTCCTGTGGATCTGCAGTTGTAATAGCACTTGTAATATAACAGTATTATACAGCCTTACAGTCTAGTAAAGTGTTTGATTACCAACAAGCCATTGCATGGCGACCCTGCCAGTGCTGCCTCGTGGCAGTACTGAGCTATGGATCATTTTTGAAAATAATATTATAAAAGTGAAAATTTAAACAAATAATTTTATGCGTATTCGCAAATCGCAATGTACCGGATAGAAAATTTATCAATATAATAAAAAAATCGACGAACGTGAATATGGAAATTAAGAACAGAATTTATTTGACGAAGAAAGTTTTTTAAAACAAAAATAAAACTATGGAGATTTGGAATATCATCTATTTATGAAAAAATTGTGAAATAAAATTGGAGATTTGGAAGGATGCAGCTGGAGCCGGGAGATCAGCCAGTGTGAATAGCAGACGTTTTCCCAAATTGACCAGAATCCCGAATGTCCCGAAATTCAAGTGACGACGGAATAAAAGTTTAATTTGGTGAAAGAAAAAAAAAGCTAAAAGTGAAATTTAAAGTTCAAGCAGTGTATTTTACATTAATGTAAGGTAACGAATTATTTTAGTTAAAAGATTTTTTTTTTGTCAAAAACCATTATTGTGTTATATTTATTTATGTTATTTATTATTTATGTATATAAATATATATACTTAGCTATGTATATAATCAAAGTACTTAGTAACAGATAATTCTATTAGTTCATTGTTTGTTTTATAAAGCGCTACCAAATAGGGAAATGGTATGCAGCGTCTGTAATTTCGTCTCATATTTCGTGTTACCATGTAGGTAACTAGGTAGTCACAATGCATCGTTCTGTGCATTTTATAAAATGTTCGTAATGAAATACGATCTTGTCAATTCAATTTAGTGTGAGACTTTAATTTTTTTAATTAACATTTTGGATTCGGAGGATTTAACTAATTTCATAAATAATAATTATTGTAACTAATAAAATGTAATTAAATTTATATTTCAATATTTCAAGATGATTTAGGTAAGCATAGATAATATAGGTATACAACCATATTATACGACCAATGAAGTGTATTCTTATTTGATTAAAATGAATTACCATGATAAATCTAGAAGAATAGAAGAAGAGAAAAAGTAAATATTTGTCGTTGTATGAGTACAAAAAAAAATTACTCGGATTGTTTTTTTTATTAGGATATAGATGGAATCTTAGCTTGATCACCTAAGTTTTTCTTTTATATTCCTATCAAAAATTAAATAATGTGACATTTAATTACTCGAAGAAATAAGAATTAATATTGTATGAAAAATAAAAATAATTAATATGTAAGCCTGAGAGCTACAATTGAAAAGTGAAATGATATTATGATTTATTGTTAGAAACAAGGTACACCAGGATACAAGACAGGCACGGAATCCTTGTAATTCTGATCATGATTAGGTCGAGCTACCACTCGTGAAGATAACTTGGACACATGGTACCTATGAATAAAGGTATAAAATATATGATAATGTAATGATGTGTTAAAAGAACTGCCTGAATTAATGTTAATGTTATAAATAAATAAATATATTTCTTGTATCTTGAATAATTGAATATAATAAGATGAAGAATATAGAACACGACGGTGTTATTAATTATAATTATTATAAATATTAAGAGGGAAGATTACCCTAAATGAAATTGTGTATCTTGATATTGTTGTACGTATGAGGAAGTACCTACATAAAGAATAAAATATATGAAGAAAATTTAATACAGATAATGAATATTATGTCGTTTCTAAGTATGATGTGTATTAACTGTAAGCACATAAATAAACGTATTCTATGAGGATATATTGTAAGATTTATTGAAAGATAATTATTAGGTATTTTACTCGGATATGACTATTAATTAATTACGGACTGTGACATTTTTAAATACGGATATGACGATAAAATATTTTCTAATATTGTATTATTTTTCCATTATTTTCGTACATGAGAAGTTAATTAAAATTATTTGTTTTAATCTATTAGTATTAGTTACTATGTAGTGTGTAAGCCAATGTGTAAGCGTGTAGAATGTTCTTTTTTTGGGGTTTTAAAAAATAAGTAATAATTATTAATAAGTGGAAATCCATGCTATTGTTTCAATTTTAATTTTGATTTTATTTACTCGTTTATATGATAGGTATTAAGATATGTAACCAAAAACGAAGAAAAAATTTGCATTATATTCAGCTAAAAAAAAATGTTAATTACTATTTTTTTTATTATTTTCTATGAGGGGAGATGTAGTGTGTAATGTATCATGTATGTTATGTATGTGTGCGTCATACTATATAGTCCTGTGGATCTGCAGTTGTAATAGCACTTGTAATATAACAGTATTATACAGCCTTACAGTCTAGTAAAGTGTTTCATTACCACCAACCGTTGCAACAATAAGTTTAATAAAAGATACGTCTATCAACCTCAAGGGATCAAAGGCATAATACTAAAAGGAAAACGTCGAAAGCGTAGTAAGTTTAACAGCCAGATCTTCCCGCATTAGAGTCGGCAGTGTTTATTTTATTGCGCGCCGTGTGTCGGATTGCGCAAACTGCCAGTTAGTCGGGCTACACCAACACCCCACATATTACACTCGTAATAGAATTTAGTTCGTGTTACGTATGTGGACGAGAATTCGCCCCAAGATTACTTCGCTTTGGATACACGACGGTGACTATTGGTTTCTATTGTTTGACGTTTCCCATTTTGGGGATCTTTTGTTTTCCTATGTTCAATATTTCGAGTATATTTGCAGGATAGTTAGTTATATATTGTGTAAAAAATGCTAAAGTTCAGATAGTACTGAAATATTATAAAGCCAAGAACTGGCTATAGGTGGGTATAGCATACATTATTATTTTGCGATTATTCTCTACAATAATAATAGATATATGCATGCACTATCCTTATGTAATATGCAATATGCATACAGTAGGTAACGGTACAACTTTGCGAGTCATTAAAACTTCAGTGTGCACTAATGTAGAATAAATTGAACCTCACTTTATGTTATAAAATTGATTTATTCGGTAATAAATTGCCACATGCTCTATTTAACAGACTGCGTCCATTTAATCCCTGTAGTTTCTGGTGCTTACGAACTTTATGGAGAAAAAAATTGCTATTTCAGATAAAGTACTCTCTAAATTCTATATAATAACTAAATACCTCCTTTTTTAAATTAACGGCTTGAAAGTTTTATCTGAAATAAGTTATTCGATCCTATCAAATATAAAACAGCAATAAAAGTTGAAAGAACACTAATTTTACAAAATCGTTTTCAAAAACTTGAATGAAAATTTGTAAATACAACATTTTAATTGCATACAAAGTACAGTAAGTACAAAATTTTAATTACATCATTTCCACTCAGCTTATAAAGAACCTAATAAGATTTACTTAAGCTTAAATCTAATTAAAAGCACATAATACGAACTCCGTTTGCCGCGCGGCTCCGCCCCGGTTCCTCGCGATTACGCTAAAGTACATATTATGCTAGGCGTCCATTAGAGACGGATCGGGGCGGGTCGCATCGCAACGGGCCGTCTCTAATGGACGCGCTGTTTGCTCCTGCGTCCACCTGTACGGGGCGCGGCGGACCGCCTAGGCGGATTTTATCTAACAGACGTTCGCCGCTCACATCCGCCTGCCTGCGTCCACTAGACGGGTCGGGGCGGGCCGGGCCGCAGCGCACCGCCGGCAGAAATCCGCCTGCGAAGCGATATCCGCCAATGCGTTGCGGCCCGCCCCGACCCGATCCGTCGCTAATAGACGATGTTTCATACAAAACATAGGCCGGCGTATTTTTGCGTTGCGATGCGGCCCGGCCCGATCCGCCTAGTGGACGCCTAGCATTATGAATTTCGATGAAAAGTTTCACGCAGAAGCAGAAACTAAGTTGACCCATATTTCAAACAATTTATTAGCAAAAGTTATATCGAGGTAAAGTTAGGACAACAAATAAATTACTGGAATAGCGTCCGGCAATCCCTGCTACCAATTTCGTCGCATGCAAATCTGTGTTCTGCAGACGACAAATACTGCTACAGAATGTATTTACTTATCTCTATGCAATCTTTTTAATGTTGTTGACAGCCAACTATTCCATTGTAATTTTATTTGTGTTATTTCAATATTCTGCTATTCTTCTATTTAATTTATATGTAAATAACAATTATGTGCATTCTCTTTTTAAGCATATTCAACTGTTTAAACTGTGTATCTGTTCACTAGAAATAAATACGTTGCACGTCAATAGAGCTACATCATTAATTCACACATACAACTCTAAACTTATGATAAGCTTAGCCAATCAAAAGAAGCAGATAACAAACAGACAATCCAATTTTATTTATTGATATGCTTAGAAACCATTTCTGATTTCACCACTATATTTCGTTATCGACTATAAGGTGAAGCATCCAACGTAAGAAAAACAAAATGACAAGGTTTATTTATTCCGTGGAAACATTTGTATCTAACCTAATTATAATTTTAAGGCTCCTGAAAATACAGCTAATGAATCAGATTAGCTGCGTGTTTAACCCATTAGCCGACATGAAAATTATTTCCCAAGCAAAACAGAGCCGTAGTTCTTTATTAAAATGTCACAACAAAACGGTTCTGCCGGTAACACTTGGGATTAGCGCCGAGCCCCGAAACACGAGGCTAATTAATTAGACATTCATTTAAACAACATCGGAAAATAGCGTTTCTTTAATTGGTAGTTTTTTTTATAGCAATGTAGAGATCATTGCGTTTCATACATATATGAAAGACTTTACACTCAAGTAGTGTAAAGTCTTACTGGAGCTATTAGATTTTTAGAAATTTGCAATTTTGTATCACTGGATTACACGTGTAGACCACGCGACTACTGTAGGGTTAACAATGTAATATAAAAATTTCATAGAATATGTAGAAAATATATTGCGTTCAATATAAATTTTTGAATTTTGGAAAGTTGCCAGAGGTATACAAAGCCGCATAGCGTGGCATGGCTAACGATTGTAGCTAAATACATGTTCATTTATATCCATCTCCTGTTATCTAATAAGCGATGCAATATGTAGGAGATTCAGTCGGTCATTAGTTCTGGTTTGTGTAACTAAGGCGTAATACGTCTTAAGATTGTAGTCTGCAATGGGATTGGAGAACTGTCGCAAGCTTTGTGAGCACTAAGCAACGTACACATGCAATATCAATAATCCTTCTAGAAGTTCTCTGGCGTATACCCGAGTATTATACTAGGGTACAACTAATATGAACAAACTTGTAAATAATAAATATTAGGTATATGCTCTATTATAGTATTTAAAATGTGTTCATAAACCTTTCTCTACCGTTTCTTTATAAGCGTTGCTCATAATTTGTCCGCGATGTGTTAATTAGTTAATTTTTATTTCATATAAAATGATACTTTATAATTAAATGTGTTTTACCTTTGATAAAGAAAATGAAAGAGTCGTTGGACCTAAAGCAGGAATAGTAGGAATGTATCTGTCTTAAGATTATAATTAAATTAATAATCAAGACGATAGAATGTAAAGTCTATCTAGTACGAAAAGTATTAACCAGTGATGATATAACTGTAAATAATTTACACACAAAAATATGAGCAGAATTGTTTTTTCGTAATTGAACCATATTAATCCTTAACCAATGCAAACACAAACACAGTACTACGTGACTGTAATAGTAACAGAGGTCTTACTGTGTACCCAGAACAACGAGGTATTACGTCACGTTAAAATTTTCATTTAACATTGAGATTGTATTAATTTTCTATTATTACGACAAAATTTCCCTGTAATAATACTCAAAATACTCGAGTTTCGAGCGACTACGAGCCGGTTGCCAAAGCGACACTTCCGTAAAGGAAATTGCCATTCACTGTGCCTTCATAAATCAGCATCCAGGTGAATATTTTATTAAAATCTCACCTGATATAAACGTGTACTTTGAGTGAGGAATAGATGTTATAATTACAGGAAAATTATAATTAAAATATTACTTACGTATTTCAAGAAAATTAAATTCGTTCTTGTTTTTTAATTTAATAACGTTTGATCATACTGCTTTATTACTCCACATAAGCTTAACGCCTACATAAATATAATACTAACTATACGTGTTTTCGAATATGTAAAATATCACCTAATTTGTGAATTTTGTGCGATGTATTTCTAAATATAAAATTTAATTTCAAAGACGACAATGATATTCAGGAACACAGCGGGTACTTAAAGTTTCAGCAAAACTTTGTGGGAACAAAACGCTCGGTGTGATGTGTTTTTGAAGTTAAATAGAAGCATGAAACCGTCTGGAAACGATACAAAACAGGCGTGCGGCGGCTCACATTTCAAACTCAGTATTGCACAAGTCAGACATCGGAATCGGACGGTTGAAATGGGAGTTTATTTCGTGACATAAACTAGTTTAGTGCAATTCGAAATATAGGAACTAAATTTTTTTTTATTTTTATTAGACCATACGTAAAGTAGAGTGAGAGAGGTTGTCGAGTTTCGAAATCCTCTTTTGTCTGTTGTCTGCAAGTTGCCTGTTATTGTTGATATAAATTTGCTAATCTTAAAAAGGAATTAAAACAAAACTTCAGCTGGAAGCGACATAATGTGGTGTGTTTTACACGGAAAAATAAACAAAGCTTGAGATTTGGAAAGATTTCCCCACTTTTAGAATAGACAAGAAATAATTGCTTAAAATTCGTGAAGTTCTGAAAACAAAACTTAAGTTGAATGATAATCAAATAATCTACTTATCACCACTTACTTACCGACTTATAGTCTCGATCAAAATTAGCAAAATACATTAGATAGGTACCTATACATATTTTTATTAGACACGAGTCTTTTATAAAAGTAAGTGAATTATAAATTCAGTAATGTATCAAAAATAAATCAACGCATAAATTAAACTCCCCAAAGATTGTAATAACGACGTAAAGTACGAATGGTACAAAATTTAATATCCTGCAAAGGTAATGCACCATCACAAAGTAATTTATATTCTTTCGCCGCATGGCGCTATAACCATAATATCTTAAAATGAAGTGGCTAATAAAGCAAGGGTGTCCTCGGACGGCTTTATTTGTGGAAACGGCGTATGACATTGACAAACGATCCACTCAATCAGCTGAACTCTTCGCTTTAAACAGGTATACTTATTTACGAGTGAGATATCAGGAGTTATTGAAAATAATCCAGGCTTTTACGTCAGCACAAACAATATTCTACTTTAAACCAAATATTATGTGTGAAGATAATACCAAAAAAGATTAACAAAATGTGTGAGTAATAATTTATACTCATCAGTTTGTAATTTTAACTAAACCATCTTGAGCAAAGGTATGTGTGAGCATTTACTTCGGAAATTAAATAATTACTTTGATTTATAACAGTTATAGAAAAATAAAATGCACCGTTACAAAATTAACACCCAGTATTAGAAATCGTATAAATATACTTGTGTCCGTATGTCGTGAGAGCACGCATGATGGAAATTTTAAGAAAAAAACAAGATTGTCCCGACACCAGTTGGGACATGGGAGAAAAGTAAATGATGATGACGTCCTTTATGACTTGGGTTAATATAAAAACCTTTTTCAAATATTCTCGTTTGTTTTTTAAGCCGATTTATGGTTTATATAACCGATTCGATTTAGAAATTATCATTTCTAAAAATAAAATACGTATAAGTAAAATAACTTCTCTATTGCGCAAATAAAACAAGTATACTTTAATAAGGAGATGGCATCTACAACTATTCTTACTATTTTTTGCTTACTCTTTCAGTTAACTTCATTGTTATTGATTCAAAAAGGCCACAGATAATATTATACTATACTAATTCCGCAAAGGAAGTACCGTAGAACAAACATCTTCATCTTTCTTATTATGCAATACGTCCACCATCTAACCTAATTATAGAAGCTACTTTCAGAGGAGCTCTTAACTAATCAACAATTCATTACAAACTTGTATTGCACAACAGAGTGTTTCCACTTTCCTTCCATCTTTACCTAACTGAATAAGAACGGTATATAATTACCTAGAATTGTTAACTTTAAATCATAATTACAGAGCATTGACGGTGACAAATATTACTTCCTATAAAATTTAAAATCCAATTAGCCATTTAACTAATTAAATTTGAAACGTCAAACTTTCTTTGGCGAGCTTGAAGTAACAAAATTTACATCGATCGAGGTTGAAATTTCTTAATTAGCGTAGGCTCTTAAAGAAAGGGTTGGCCACGTGACGATGCTATTAATCTAGCCTCGAGACCTTTCCGATTTTTATGGGAAAATAAATTCTACAAAATCCCCTTTATCTTTCGAGCGTAATTAATGTATTCTTTCATTAAGGTCCTTGTACAAGAAGACCCATTTGCCAAATATCTGACCGTAGAATAAAGGTGTATCAGCGGAACACACTCATACTAACTAGTCAATTTAATGAAACTCTATCTTATGGGAACAGTAATATTACTCCAATTTCAGCTACAATATACACTGGCAGTATTAATCATCTTACAAGTGGTATATGTATATGTATTTTACCAGGTTTTGAATTTTTTTAATGTTACAAATGAACACAATTTACGGGTATCCATCTCAAAATGAAGTTCTTTTCCACGTAGTTGACAGACTCACTGGATGTTTACACCGAACGTCTGCAATATAAACGTTGTCCTACTTAACTGTCATTACAAAGCAATGCAACAAAAGATATAATCGATGAACGTTAAAGCTCCATCCGTAGTCGACATTATTGATGTAGCCGTTACTCGCAATTGGCGGCTGACCGAGGCTGCCATTTTTCCACTACCTTTCAAATTGAACTTGCAATGAGGATAGATGTTATATGGCTGCGTTCTGTATCCGTCGTAATAGGAAATGAATCTATCGACTCTGGTTCTTTTTTTAATTACACGTTTTTATTACGTCATCAATGATTTGGTTCCGTAAAGTGATATCTGAAACTTCTCTTTAAATATTCTTCTTTTTAGATATAAAATTAAAGTTTCTTCCTCCTAATCTCTAGATCTCATCCATATGAATATTATGTCTCAATCTATCTGAACATACACTATTCAGGGAAGAGATATGGAAAAACACCGTAACGAGTAATTTATATATAATAGATAAATAAAATTCATCTACGTTAAAAGTGTTTCCTCTGATTCGTAAAATATATGTCAATAGTAAAAACCCTCCATCCACCATCAACGTTATTAAACAACGTAAATATTTCGTAACGTGGAAAATTCCCATAACATTTCCTTTTTCCTTTAAGAGTTCAATTTCGTATCTTTTTCTACGGTTGATATTAATGTTTCCTGCGTGCCCGTCCTGACCACAAATTACAGTCATTCATACAAAATAACTTATTATTCATCCACATCGTATGTTTGCTCAACGTGGGTTTTACTTTGGATTATGTAGCATAAATATTTTAATTCAGTGTCCTATTTAAAACTTAAACCTATCCTTAATTTTGCTTCTTCTTAGATAATGTATTCGTTTTAAGAAAACAATATATCAATCAATTGAGGACTTAAAGACTTATAGAAAACATATTACCTTTATATAATCAATTAAACACATTCATAATTTCAAGCAAGATAAGCGAGAATAGCATGAAGGAATTGAAAGTAAAATCGATTAATTTTCTACCGTGTTTATTAACACCGAATAATCTTAGTTAAAAATTACATAATCCGTAAAATTGGTTGCTATTTTAACTTAAATATAACAAAAACATTTGAATCCTGCAATGCTTGGTTCTGTATTTGTCCCAAGAACAATGCTTCTAATTATATTTCACATTTGTGGAATTATACACTGCAAGTATTCTTATTCTATAATGTATTTATTCTTGATATACACACTATATTTCTTTTTTTATCCATTGTAATCCAGTGAACAGACTTCTAATAAAATGGAGTACATTCACACACCTGGATGGATACATTATAATTAAAACATTACAAGATGAAAAAACATTACACGCAGAAATTATATTCTTTGTTTCATTTTGATTTTACTATATGATAATATATTTCATTAATTTTAACATTCACCTTTACAGTAATCCATGCATTCGTGCCAAATGGACAAATTGGTATCGATTGGACTGTATTTCCTGATGAGAATGGTGCACTTCAGTTCATCGACTTGAATATAAATAATGTAATATTAGACCAACTATCCAGAGATGCGAGTTTTTATAGAAGGAAAACCAGATTTTGGCTCTACACTAGGTACAGCAATTAATCAATAAGGTATTCCGTATTAAACGTCGCACCGTATAACGCGTTAATTATTTTTAGAGATAACAAGCACATTCATGAAGAACTGTTCATCGATCGCAGACCAAATAACAGGACACACTTTAAAGCCGATAAGCCCCTTATAATGATAACTCATGGATGGGTTAACAGTGGACATTCACAATCTGTACAATATATTAAAAACGAATATTTGAAAAGAATGGATGTGAACGTGATCGTTGTTGACTGGCATCTCGCTTCTAGAACACCTTATTTGATGGCTTCTTTTATGACCGCTCTTGTTGGTGAAGATGTAAGATAATATTATTGTATGTTGTATTTTAGATTTAGGTATCGTTATAGAACAGATATGTTTCTACAGAAATATGCTTAAGTATGTCTGTCATCAACTCTTTTCTATATTACATTCAAATTACAGGGGGCATTATTACTTTTCTTTCCCAAAATCCAGCTAATCAATTAGACTCCTTTACAGAAATGGAAATTAGCTCTGTATTGTAAGGACCAAATAGCTACTGAAGCATAATACGACAATTTGTCCAAGTTTAGTGCCTAGCTAATTTGAAGGAGACAATGATAAAATCGTATTCTTGATTGTTTCTCAGATAAAAGACATGGTGCTCACTCTTATAAAGGAATACGATTTCGATATAAATGATTTGCATTTAATTGGGCACAGTTTGGGAGCTCACGTTGTTGGAAGGGCTGGAAATGCTCTGAGGCGACATAAAGCGATTGTTCCTCGAATTACAGGTGAGTTCTGTTTTCAGCAGCAATTCATAAAGAAAACAATAAGTTGTTCGTATAATTACCTACATAGAATAATTAAAGATTTATTAATTAACCGACTAAATTATGATGCGTTTTATAATATTATGTATAAAGAACGAGTATGATATAGCTAAATAAACAAACGAAACCGATTATCGTCGATTATAAACTTGATGAATCAAATTCTTTGTATTCACCATTTTATACTTGCATATTTGTGTAACAATTTCGCTCGTAAAACATGCCAGCATAACAGAATATTCTATTATGAAAAGCATATTATGAAAATTGATTAATTTCAGGACTGGACCCCGCTCGTCCATTGTTTGAACATCCGAGGGTATTCAGTGCAATTAGCAAAAATGATGCCTATTTCGTCGACATAATTCACACAAATCTTGGCGTTTTTGGATTTATCCGAGATATAGGACACACCGATTTTTACCCAAATGGTGGTCTTAAGCAGTATCATTGTGGACACCCTGACTTGAATTGTAAGTAATAGTTATAGCATAATATATCACAAATTTTCACATTAGTAATCTATAGGTACCTTGGGCAATATCGAATTAATAGAATTTTGTAAAGGTAAGGTAACTTCTTAAATATACCAAAAAATATTAGTGAAGTGACAGCTTTCTCGATTTCTGCACTGTCAAACAATATGTAAATTGTAAGCACATATCATTTCAACAATATGAACATACACGATAAACGTCCATAGTAATTCGGGGTTCAGACGAAGGCTTCAGAACAGCTGTCAGATCAAACAACAGCCTACCTTTATCTAACAGGATAGCATCCTCAGCAAACAGATAACGTTCCTTATATTACAAATTATTACTACATAAAGAATAATATCTAATTCAAGCAGCTATATTATGTATTCTTATTTCGAGTATCATTTTTTTCAGGTTGCGACTTGTAAATTAATAATTTAACATGTCATTGCTTTTTTTTTGTTTTTTAGTTGTCTCAGACCATAATTGTGCCTGGGTGTATTATGGGGAATCCATAAATTCTCAAATATTTGTATCACATCGATGTGCCTCCTATGACGACTTCAAGAAACGGAAATGTAACGATATCCAATATATGGGATCACCCTGCGATTCTACCGCGCGTGGGAAATATTATCTAGATGTGCCAAAATAAGCAATAAAAACCTGTACTTTACATTTAAAAGTTATTAATTGTAACGTAACCAAAATATTTCACGTTTATATGTTTCAGATCATTTCTTATTTAACTTTTACTTTTGACCGATAAATTGAGATCATAATAATTTAAATATCAATTCAAGAATTCATCTCTTGTGTATTGTTATCGTTTATCTAATAAAAATAGTTTCCAAATTATTATGGCAAATTCCTGTCTACAAAGTTGTCTCTATGCTGGTAATGGACTAGTGACTGTACTAATGATAAACACTAATGAAATGATAGCCTGATTAATGAACCGAAACCATTTCATTTAAGCACACCATCGTCGTGACGGCCATCATTTGGATTAATGCCGTCATTACTGGCAGCATCTGCGCTGAAATTACAGTTTATTGGACTGCGTTGGCGTCATTATCATTCCAATTATATTTTATTATTCCCTGAAAGCATGATCATTCGACAGAATAGCCTACGTGATTTCGAATGATGCAATTGTTAAATACCACAAGTATAGAGTAGCTCTACATTTCTTTAAAAAAAATAAAACAAGAAAAATAACTTAGTCTGATAGAAAAAGCGGAAAAGTAGAAAACAATGTAAAGGTAATCGAGATCCAATGTTTTCTTATGATCGTAATTCTTGAAAGTTTCCGAGATCAACTTTATTCACGAAAGTCGAGGATAAACAAAGTGACAGATTGTCGCGAAGAGCAATCACAGGATCGCTCGAAAAGTTTGACATTTAAAATTATCGCGTACGAAATATTTCAGCAACTTTTGATGGAAACAGTGCCTGGGGCGAGTATCGAGAGAACTTGTCAAAAGAAAGTTACCAACGACCTTCTCACAGATCCACAGTTCTTATATAACATAAAGTGTACGGTCATAAACATTTTGTCCCCGGCTATTTCGTTTTATGTTTATATATTTAACGTGAACACAAACCCTGCATTAACTTTAAGTGTACAGGCTATATTTGAGCCGTATGAGTGTTGTATTTTTATTGAAATATTTTTTAAATAACACTGTTATTGAAGCTGTAAAGTTATGGTTATTAATGCAATTTCGACCTGTAAAATAAAATAACTCGTACAGGGGAAATACTAAGCAATTTAATTAATGTAAAGGGGAACTGTAAATCAAATTTAATACTTTTGACTAGTTATAACCTCATAACTTTAAATAACTTAAAATGAGAATAGATTAAAAGAACATTTTAAAACAATTCGAGTAAAATGGTAGAAAGCATTTACTAATTTTACAGGAAAAGATCAAAAGTAATGGCAAATATTTCAAAAGTTGTGAGATTATGTAAGAAGCTTTGAGGCCAGTTTACTAAATCCCCGGCCGTTAAAACTTTCAACTCTAGCTCCACATTCACAATGCCTTCCGCCCCTTAAATCTCCATCACTTAAGTATGATCAACGCTTTGCTTTATGCATATTTTAACAGGCAATTTTACCAAAATTGTTTAAAATTGTTAATTTAAATAGCTGGAGTTGTTACATTTAGTCGGCTCACTAAAAGTATTTGTAAGGTTTCATACGAAACAGCTTCCGCTTCCGATTTAAGGACACTCTCTACTTTGTCGAGAACATGTTTTAGTGTGTCCGACTACCAACAAAAGACTGTTAAAATAAAATATATTGACATTTATTTCACATTGCTGGATATTACTACCGAAAATTATTAAAAAAAAATTAAATTTAAAAGAAAAATATATGCGTATGCTCGTATGTTTAGGTACACTTACATATTAATCTGCTATCTAGGTAATTGGAAATGGATAGAGAAATTTATCATGCGTCTCGTTGAAGCCTCTGAATTTGTTGAAAACAATCTATCAGAAGGACAATCTCGGTGAGTGAAAGCGAATTCAGCGGGGCTATTCGAGATAGCCCATTGTTAGCGAGTACCGCCGCCAGCGCAACCCTAATTGATATCAATTACTCGCCGAAATCTCTTCGAACGCGGCCTATAAATGTTCTCGCCTGCCGAATCTTAATAGAGCTTGTAATAAGTTGTAATATTTCAAAAGTTTGAACATTAGAACAAGAATAAAATTTAATTTTGGATCGAAATGGTATTGAACACATTTTAATATAAAATTGTTTATCTCTTCAACTAGGTACCTACATGACACACTCCCATACAGGGATACAAAGATTTTATGTCTGAATATGCTGTAAGCATCCACATGTAGGTACTTGAGTGAAATGCTAGAGTGCTTAACAAATATTGAAATATCTAATGCGCTCTTATACTTCAGAGTGAAATCTTGTGGCAACAGCAGGCTGTACGTAAAACTTATTTATAATACAAATTTGAATTAGTCACTGAATGCACTCGTAAGTTAAATCCAAAAAA
This sequence comes from Colias behrii, assembly GCA_029959065.1. Lineage (NCBI taxonomy): Eukaryota > Metazoa > Arthropoda > Insecta > Lepidoptera > Pieridae > Colias > Colias behrii. Next base: position 5,727,384 of record JARWMC010000002.1, read on the forward strand.
TAAATTGATTTCAAAAAAATGTAGTAAAATTAGACATAGTTTACCTATTTCACAAAAGCTGAGGAAAATTATAAAAAGGGTGTGCCAATAACTGTATTTTCTCATTCTCATAATATATTGTTGCATGTGGGGTTTAGAAAATAAAAATATATCATGCACATTTATAAAATAGTCCTGCAACTATTGGTAGGTTTCCCCATCATATAATGGAAGCAAATTAATATATTTTTTTCGATTTTGGAAAGTTCATTTTTTTGGTATTCTTTTTATTCTTTTGTTAAATTTGTAATGTCCGCGGGTGAGACCGAGTGGCACAGCTAGTTATTTATATAAGCTTTTAACACTTAAGCTACGCCTACGCCTACGCGGAGATGCATGACAGGTAGCTACGTTATATAATAATAACAAAGCTTACCTACTTCCCTTGCGCGCTACAATTAATACCAGTAATTAGATGAGTTACCTAACATAATATTATAAGCTAATGTATTTTCCCGCAGCTTCAAATTAATGGCATTGTTATGTATGGGATCATTTTGAGTGCATATGTCGTGGCCATATCGTAGATTTGCTCATTTCATGAAATGGCCAATTTAGTTTGGCCAGATCGTTAAATCGTCAACGTTTCACGATTTGGTCATCCACATTTCATTCCACGCTTCTGGCACTCGCCGGCCGCTGCCGCGGCACGCTCGCTTTGCTCGCTCGGCTCGTGCGTTGTTTATTAAAGTCTAACCTAACCTAACCTAACTGTTTTCTATTGAAAAAACCATTCGCTTCTGGTATTCGCCGGCGCTACCGCGGCACTAATTTAAATGACAATAAACAAGTTCTTAAAATATTCTGAATTTTTTAATGTTTTATGGACTCTCTAAGATATTTTATACGACTGGCCAAATGTCGATGACCAAATCGTGAAACGTTGACGATTTAACGATCTGATCAAACTATGTTGGCCATTTCATGAAATGAGCAAATCTACGATATGGCCACGACACATACATACCAAGCACCAACAACAGTACTATTAATTATTATGCGTATAAAATTTCAGTAATTATAGTAACTGTAGATCTCTTTTAACAATACCTATCTATCCATTGTCACCATTACTTTTCATGAGTAAAATTTTTGAATAGTCGAATATAAATCACAATCCAATGTCTTCTGGCAATAATAATATCAATATGATAGGAACTAATCACTTAAACGTATTAGTCTCTCACGGGAAATGGAACCGAGTTGCGCTTTGTCTTAGCGAATTCCAAACTATCGCTAACTCAGATAATGCAGATAATCTTCTAATCTCAAACTAATTGAATGGATTAGACGTCAGCACGATCGTTTTCCTAACTCTTGTTCATTATGAGGCTACGCGAACAATGATTGATTCATTGTTTAACGTAATTCGGCGGAAGTTTAGAAGACCCAAAACCGATGCATATTCGGTAGGCGGAAGCGGATGTTTTTTATCTCTATCTACATAATATAATAGAAGCATTGGAAAGTCAAAACTGCAGGTTCATTGTATATTTTTTTAAATAATACTTGGGTCGTGACCTACAATAGATACCGAAGCCAAAAATACAGGTCTTAGAATTTCTGTCTGTATGTATGTCCGGGCTAATCACAAAAAGTACTGCATGAATTTACTTAAAATTTGGTACAGAGATACCTTAGGAAGGACATAGGATAGGATTTATCCCGGAAAGCCCACGGGAACGGGAACTATGCGAGTTTTTCTTTTACTACGCGGGCGAAGCCGCTGGCGAAAAGTTAGTATTGTTTATTTGGATAATTATCTCTTTATTTTTCGTTGTTATCGAAATATTTGTTTTTAATCTTTAAATCAGGTTGAATGGCAGATATCGCTTCATATGATAAATTCGCTTTCAGAACGCATTCTCGTCATCATAAAGTACTATTTTTTCATCTAATATCTAATATCTAATATATATTATAAAGGCGAAAGTTTGTAAGGATGTATGGATGTATGGATGTATGGATGTTTGTTACTCTTTTACGTAAAAACTACTGAACCGATTACAATGAAATTTAGCACACATATAGAGGGTAACTTGGATTTAACACATAGGATAGTTTTTATCCCGGAAATCCCACGGGAACGGGAACTATGCGGGTTTTCCTTTGCAAACGCGGGCGAAGCCGCGGGCGGAAATCTAGTTATGTATAAAATGGACTGATAATGATATTTGAAATGTAATGTAAGTGAAATCAAATTATAGATAATAAAATTAGGTCTTATGTTACGACCTCAAAGGAATATGAATGATACAAATGAATGTTGTTTCGTTTTTGGAAGAGCTATTTTATATTCCTGTCCAAATAGGGCTCTATATCAAAGGAAACCAATTATCTGATGGTCTCTCTTTCATCACTTTGTTAGTTTACCCAAAAACACACGTATGCGAATAAATACTTGACGATATTTCTCCGTGTTTTCGTTGGAATAATAATCGTTACATAATAATTTATTTGAAAATTATGTTGATATTAACCTAGTAGGTAACAGAGTAATAACTAAACAATGTACGTAGTTTACATTACATGATAATTATTTTAAAAAAAGTAACTACCTGAAGGAACATAAAAAGATTTTATTAAAATTAGTCCAGCCGCTAACGTGTACAAGTACCTACTAAGTAGATGCACATCTTTCTGAGTCTTGCTTCAACAGATTCCTTATTTTATTTTTATTAGACACTACCGGGAGTCAAACCCAGGGCCACGCACACACGCTCAAGCGATAACCACTGTACCAAGGAGGCGGATGACCTACACACTAAGATGATGAAGATATACCTACTTAATTGATTTGCTCACATGTAATGTTTTGGGTTAATACGTATTAACCTACAAATGAGAGAAATATACCTATCAAACGTGAGTTGGGACTCTGTAGATCGACATTAAATTAGCTCCACGAAATTTTTCCTCCTCTTTGATACAGACACGTAATTATCTAAAAGCATTTGTAATCTGAGTCAGCAATTGCTGACGGTGACGAAGATGAACGTGATTGGTTCGTAGGCCCCTTGCTATATTTTACGTGAATCGTTACGGAATTTCCAATCTTCTTTGAATTAAACATACCTAATTTTCTTTTCTATTATTAAATAATATGAATCTAGAATGTGCGACGTAGGTACCTATCAAAGTATCAAGTGTGAGAGATTTAAACGTCGCCTGCAGTGAAAACTGGGTGATACGAGGGATGAGAAAAGAGCCGGTTCAAATGAATACCTCTTTATGGATTATATTAAAAATAAATAATATTCTACCAATTAATTAGATACATACCTACTCATATATACATATATACGACATCAGACAACTCTATAACACTTTTTATTACCTGCGCTTGAAACAAACGGCTTGTCTCTTTTTCAAAATAATAATTTCAATTATGAAATAAGTATAATATAAGTACCAAGCATCTACAGCTAAGTTATAGGTGCTTACTTAGTAATTAGTGGCATGATTCTACATATTAAGAACCTAACCATAAAATAGAATTCCCTTAGAGAATTCCCTATTCGACACATACCTAGGTACCTTCTGAAAGCCAAAAGGAGCTTCAAAAACAAAGTCTTTATTTCGAATAGCAAATTAAATTAGACATTATCCATGATGCTGTTTCATCTGTTCTAAGAAAAAAGCTTATTTGGAATGAAAATTTCCAATGAGCTTTGAAGTTTAGTCTTTAATTTTTTAGAAGTGTGTAAATTAACTTTTATATAAGTAAGCGTATAAAAAAACAATCGAAAATAATGCACAACCCCTGACTGACAAAAGGAGAATGGTGAAACTGGGCCTAACTGTTACAGAAATCATAATATTATTTAAAATTCATTATGTTAATAATTTTAATAATTATTTGTAAAATATTGACTTCTGATTCTATGGGAAAACAAATCTTTGAAAAAAAAGATAATTCGTTCACTACCGGACCGGTCTTATCAAGCAGAGATGTCAGTGTTGTCAGGAGTAAAATAGTCAAATATATGGATTAATACGAATGAATGTTTTTTTTTTTTTTTTTTTTAGTCTTTATTTTATTAACGAGGGTTTGATCAAACATGATCATGCCACCCTCATTGGCATTACAAAAAACAACTATCTACGCTTAATACCAAGGTTAACAATTTTGTAAATAAATCTAGCTTCCTTAGAAGAAGGAAGCGCCAAAAAAACATTAACATTGCCCAACAATCTAAGGTTCAACTCAGCAGCAGATCTCTCAGCCTCGTTCCGGACACACTCCACCATAATATGGTAAACATCCTCCACTATGTTACACACACTGCAATTGGGGGATGACGATTTACCCATCAGGTATGTAAACATATTTAGTGGGATATGTCCAGAACGAAGTCTGAGAGCAATTACAATTTCAGATCTACTTAAATTGGAACTGGTAAACCAAGGATATTGCCAAATGTGCCGCTGAATGGTTTTATACCAAATCGCTTTCGATAACGATCTCTCGTCGAAATGCTCCTTCCACATCTGACCACAAAAATCTCGCAAACAATAAAAATAATCGGTGTGTAATGGCAGGCACGTGAATGGTACTCCTTCCGTAACTGCGGTCCTGGCAAGGGAATCAACTTTTTCATTGCCAGGAATACCCACGTGAGAAGGGATCCATTGTATCTTAATTGATTGATTACTATTGCAGGAACTATTCCATAGCATTTTCAAAATGCTGTAGGCAATCGGTGTGCCTCGAAAATTCGAGGTACATCGAGCCAGGTGATATATAGCACTTTTAGAGTCTGTTAATATAACAAATTTACCATCTCCCAATGAATTAATATATGAAATAGCTTCTGCAATAGCAATCAGTTCAACGTGCATGATAGAAATTGAAAAATTAATGTGCAACTGAACGGAGCAGTTCAACTGAGGATCATAAATAGCTAGGCCGCATGAGTTGCCCAGTTTCGAGCCATCTGTGTAAATATGATAGAAATCTGAGTAATTGGAATTTAAATACTCTACCGCGAGTTGTTGTTGTTCCTATAATATGTCTATTCGAATAAAAAAAAGAAATACTGTTTAAAGTGAAAATATATGGTCAAACATTAATTTTTCATAACATTTTTTTTAAACAACGAAACAATGGAGTGCACAAAAAAAAATTGGGTAAACATTGCAATTTATAGTTTAAAAAACAATATCCCACATCGATCATATTAATTCATTCACTATAACTCTAATCCGAGGTGAAAAACCCCAGGCACTGCACTAAAAATAAAAACATATTTTACTTAATCAATAATAAATTTAGTGTCCGACCGAAAGTTCGGTTTCGGTTTCGGTTTCGGCTGAGTTTCGGCCAAAAATCAAGTTTCGGCCGCAGTTTCGGTTTCGGCCAGAATCGGCCGAAACTTTTGCCGAAACCGAAACTTATTTCGCAAGTTCACACACGTTCACGCTCGCCTAACTTCGTTTTCCTCGGCAACGCTTTGACGGACGCTGTCGCCATTTTATAATTACTGTTTTCTATTTAAATGTTCAAACTTCAGTTTAAGTAATATACAGTACTCCAAAAGTAATAATGCGCATAGAAATCTTCGTCACTGTTCGGCAACTGTCATATTCCCGGAGCGTCCGAAGATGATATGTATATAGAGTGGTTAAATGCATTTTCTTCATGCATAATTTAGTCAAATTATGTGTTTTGTGCTAAAAGAGATTAATATATTTTATTTGTAAGTAACGACTTTTTTTTCGATAATTACTTGTAAGTAAATAGCGAGGATAACCCCACGATTGCGAATATATCTTTGTTGGATTGATTTACTTGGAAAATTTTATAGTACTTTTAAAGTGTCTCACTGAAGCTGGTGTAATGATGGAAGAAAAGAAGGTTAAAATAACACAAAATTTATATTGTATAAAATATGGTTTTCAAACACAAGTTTACATTTTAATTTTTTAAACCATATATGTAAATCTAATCATTAAAATCTCAGTTCAAAAGTATTTACAGTACTGATCATTCTTCAATATTATGTCAATTACAAAAAAATTAAAATAAAAACAATCAAAATCAGGGATTATATTTATTTCTGACATTTTAGATACATCGGAACTTTCATTATGCTCTTCTTCATAATGTCACTTCACTTTCCCTACTGCCATCACCTGTGTAAATCATTTCACTGATTAATTCAATTCATTTAAAAACAAAACCAAGAAGGGTATGTAATAGCAGCTCTATATAATTCCATACAGAGAGAACACGTGCAGTCACCACCAATATTTTAAGACGACTGACGGATTTTTGAGTTTTTTGACTGACAGGCTACCGTCACCTTTGTTTTTGATTGTGTATGACCGTGAATTGACTCCTATTTCTTTTGAACAAGGTGTAAAATGCAAGTGCATTGTTTAGGGCTCTTACGATTCAATGATTCGAGTGTTTTCGGAAATACGACAATTAGCGAAGATTTGCATGCGCATTATTAATTTTAGAGTACTGTAATAGTGAGTTACTTATTTGATAATTCGAAATGTAAGTATAATTGTCCTACTAATTGTGATCTAGGTATCTTTGTTTATTCTAAATATGCAATTTTTTATTATCTATGTTGAGATTGGAACTGGGTGTAATAGTAATTATTATTTTTATATAAGAGGTACCTAAAAGAGACTGATTATTCTTCTAAGTACAAATACCAATCCAAAGTATTAAGGGCCCTTAGTAGGTGAAAACGGAAAAATGGACTGTTTTCTATGAGCTATAACTGAAAATATTGAAGTTTTTTCGCACTGAAATTTCTAATATATATTACAGAACGTATGTGTGATGGGATGACTGTTTCCAAAACACGATGGGAAAAATTTTGCTCGATAAAAAAAATCCTGAAGTTACCTCTAAAATATCATATAAATGCTCATTACAACCGTATTATTACGATACTAATTCGTATAAAATCACATATACCTTCTCGATTTCGTGACTGTTTTAGATTTAGAAAATACTAAATATTGTCATTCACTTTTTGATAAAATGGCGCTTACGATTTTTAGTTTCGAGCACGTTGATTCCATACTAAACGCGGACCCCCCTTACCTGAGGCCCGAATAGCTGAATTTTCGCTGACCGCCTAACACCCCTTATAGAGAAAGATCTCAAAATACCAATACTTAGTATTTAAAGTAACAGTAACAATTACTGATTTGATTTAGATGACTGATTTTACTGAGAACTTAATTTGAAAAAATAATAAAATTGTTATGTATTATTAATATTTTAAAAATATTTTTTTTTATTTTATATTAAATAAATGATTACAACAAATTTAATATACTGTGTTTTCATTTCATGCCCTAATTAAGGCAAAATAATAGGTAAAATGCACCAAAATTCAGTATTTTTAGAAATTTCATACTTGACCACGTGAGTTTCGGTTTCGGTTTCGGTTTCGGCCGAAACTGAAGCCACGGCCGAACATTCGGTTTCGGTTTCGGTTTCGGCCTGGAAACCAGTTTCGGTCGGACACTAATAATAATTATAACATTTTTATTTAGGTAGCTGGCCATTAATAAATGTCAAATTATTAATCATAATTGTGTCAGTGATGAGTGATTTGTTATGTTTGTTGTTTGACTTTTGAGTGAAGTTTTAGTAACGTTATATTCAAAATTGCCTTATCCATACTAATATTATAAATGCGAAAGTAACTCTGTCTGTCTGTCTGTTACTCAATCACACCTTAACTACTGAACCAATTTGCATGAAATTTGGTATAGAGATATTTTGATACCCGAGAAAGGACATAGGCTACTTTTTATCCCGGGAAATAGGATAGGTTTTATCCCGGAAATCCCACGGGAACGGAAACTATGCGGGTTTTTCTTTGACTGCGCGGGCGAAGCTGCGGGTGGAAAGCTAGTCGTCTATATTTTTTACTCTAAAGATATTATTTGAATTGATTAGTCTTATTATGAAAGCGAATCCTGATTCATCCATTTCTAAAGATATATAAGAAATGTACCTACCTAGTGATTGTTGATGTTTTGGTATGTAAAAAGGTGTGTTGAATAATATCTGTTGGATCCAATATTTCTATTACCTGACTGTTCTACTGTTACACTCTTATTAGCTAGACAATGTAGATAGAAAATAAACTTACCTGGACCTAGAAAAAGGCAATGCTATTCATTTAAATCAAGCAAACTAACTTTCATTTTTGTTACTTTACACCCCAATATCTCTGCTATCCCATAGAACAGATCTATAATTATTATATTCATAGAATCTGTATATTTTTATCTATTTAATCCCCCATAAATCATCAGTGTAACGATCAGGCCCAGAGTCCTATGGGAGTTTGCCATTCTCCTTTAACAATTTCCATTTTTAAATATAACTGAAAATTAACAGCTAATCGGTTCATTTTTATCCATCTACAAAAAAGGAGGCTCCATTCTACAAACAAACCTTTTCTAAACGAATAAATGATTGCGTATCTTTTTTTCTCAGCCGCTTAATGCCAAAACGAAGAAAGCTTTATAGAGCAAATCTATGGGGACAAAAGATACATATTCATGACGCCCCGATACAAGTCCTCTTAATTGGCTATACAGGTAAAAGAGAACGAAATTGCTTTTTACTTACTGTTTTATTTAATTCGCCATTCAGTTGAATTTATTGGCTTGTGTTAGCCATCATTAAGCTTTGTTGCAGAACAACAATTCCAAATTAGATGCTTATTAAAGAAGTACCTAGGTAAATATTTTTCTTCAATGGATACTATACTAAAAACGTAATTGTAACTAGTCAGAATTCAAAAAGATAGAAATATTCGAAGCCTAAATAAAATAAAGAAGTGACGAAACACATTTTCAATTCAAATTCTCTGAATCTGTATCAGTAGGTACTCACGCAAACGCGCTGAAAGTAGGCATAGTCATCTTATTGGTTTAAGTTTAAATACCTTTAATTCAGATACGCATATTCAAAATATACTAAAAGTTTATTCCCTTGGGTAGCCTATGCAAAAATAACATACCTGTAGGTAGGTATAAATATAAAGTTAGCGAAATGGGCATATGGATTACCTACCTATGACTTGATGAACATCTATAGCTTATATGAGTATTCTCGTTAGCGCTAAGTTGTTTTTTCCTGTTACGCCATAGCCATATAAACGTAAGGGACTCATAATAAAATCGTAGTTAAACAAAGTAGGAACAATACTTTTTCAGTGTGCCTTCTATTACACTATTATTGTTCAATCTATATTTAATATTATAAAGAGGAAAGGTTTGTAATTATGTAGGTATGTATGGTTTTCACGCATAACTACAGGACCGATTTTGATGAAATTTGGCACAGATAATCTTTAGACCCAGAGAAAGAACATAGGCTACCTTTTATTGCGAAATATGTACCACGGGTGAAGCCGGGGCGGACCGCTAGTCAATAATAAAGAGTTGTTTTCTCTTACGAATTAGGTACGATATAATAATATATTCACGTGGATAAAGTAAATTAATATTATAAAATTTCTATGCATTTGGTTGAACACAATAATAATGAATACGGTACCTACTCAAATAAATACAGCAATAACAGCAAGGACCATGAGGAGGCAATATATTTTATAATACAGATGTAACAAATAAAACTCACATTTTTTGTCTAGATAATTGCCTTTCATTTTTAACGTCATATTAGTAACACACGCTATCAAAATATAAAGTTTATAATAAGCTTTTATATTCTAGTATGCAAGCCGTATTGTCATCATAGCGACATCTAAGAGACATTTGGGTGAAACTATGGGTAACTAATATTCTGCTTTCTACCATTTTAATTGCGTTGTTATCGATAATGGAGTTGAAGGTAAATTAATAAAACGACATTTGTGCATTAAATAATTTATTAAATATATTGAAAACCCTAGATAAAGAGTTATTTTGGACAGAGAACAGATTTAAAAAGACATAAACATCAAAATTCAAAACACTCTGAAGTGAAGAAAATTGACGCTCACAATCATTGAGATACTATTACTACGTATGGAGAAGACACCGCTTACATCACTTATGTTAGGCTCAACACAGGTCAACCGGCCACACTGCTGACTGCACTCAGTCGCTTTAGCGCGATGGTCACGTTCATGTCTTGTTTGTTTTAAAGCAAAAAATGGCATTGGGTATTAAAGATGTTTATATACCTAGTAATAATATATGACGTAAATTTTTATAGTGGAAAATAATAATTTTACACATTTAGAAAATAATTTACTGTGGATATTATTTAAAAAAAGGTTAAATCATGAAAGATGAAAATCAATTACCTACGTATCAATTTTTTTGTTACATTGATTGTTTTTAATTGATAATTTGATAAGTAATAGGCAAAATTTTTACAGTTTCGCCTTTAAAGCGGTGAGTCGATGACATCGCTTAATCTATGACCCACAAGCCGCCCTGCGCCGCCGCGCTTGCAGCACAGATTTTGTTCGTGGTGTCTCCTCTAGTAGTAATAATAGCTCAATGTTTCACACACATAATAATCACCAAAATAGAATTTGAAGGCAGTGCAACTGTCACCTTAAAATTATGTACTTATGGTTTAATTTGCATAATATAGATTACAATTATAATGTTTCTCATCACCATAATACTCGGGTACCACCAGAAGGACGGTACCCGGTCTTTTGGAAGGCTTACGTGGGGACACGGATCCAACACGCAGAGGCCCTTTTGAGAGTTTAATATCATTATCAATTCATAAATGTACTTATTTTATGGATAACATGTATGTATGTATGTATATATTTTTAAAAATTGTGCATGTGAATATAAACCTTGACTAAATCACAGTACTATATTTAAATGATTTTAAATAACAAACATATATTACTCTAGAATGTATAAATACTTAAAAGGTAAGAATATCAGAAGTATTTTATAAATTATGCCTTTTAATAAATAGGGTTACAAAGAAGCTAAAGAGGCTATTTACCAAGTTTTAAAGAAAAATACATTACTTATGATGAAAGTTATTATATATCTGCCTATCACCAGGTCACCTGTAATGTAGCGCTTTTCACAAAATATAAATCTTATAATATAAAAATGAATCCCAAAATGTGTTGGTAAGCGCATAACTTGAGAACGGCTGAACCGATTTCGTTAATTCTTTTTTTATTATATTCCTTGAAGTACGAGGATGGTTCTTACGTAGAGAAAACGTAAATATGTACCACGGGCGAAGCCGGGGCGGACTGCTAGTAAACAATATAAAAAAGCACTTTTAATTAAAAATTAAAAGTGCTTTTTTATAGAAATTACAAAACACTTTTAAATTAATATACATATTTCAATAAAAAATAATATTTTAATATTTCTTGATTTACAGAATTAGAAGTTTAACACTGACTCTATTTTTTATGACTAAGACGTAGATTATAAATTGTCTACACCAGGTGGTGTCATTAGTCAAAACACTTTTTGACTTTGAAACATCTCTTTCTGTAAATCATTTTCATGTTTAATACATAACATAACTTAATGATTTGAAACTATAAACAATTTTACAAAAGAAAAATGACTTAGAAATGTGAGATAATTTTGTTATGAATTTTCATAGTCGTTCACAGCCACAACACACTTTTATGAAAATAACCTTTAATTGATATAATGAGAAATATAAAAATAAACAATAAACATTTTGAATAGTGATTATAACACTTAACTATGAAATTAATAACATAGAATGCAATATCCATGGAAAAGTGTAAATGACCTATGACACTACAACTTTAATAATTCTCTCTATATGTGTTCTGCACATTGGACATGTACTAATTTCTTTATGAGAACATGTCTCACAGCAACACATATGACCACAAGGCACAAATACAACTTGGGACTTACTTTCCATGCATATAACGCACTCCCCATCGTCATTCAAACTTGCATCTGAATCAAGAACCCCCAAATGAGCATTATCATCAGCAGGGGGAGCACTTGCCCCTGCTACAGTCTGAGGCATTTCACAGTTTTCATTCTTAAAGTCAGAATACATTTGTATGGCTTTCAATATATTCTCTCGATCAGTGCTCAATGTTACACCACACTTTAGCAAATCTTCTTGGGTAATATTTAACAAAGACTTATCAGAAAATATGAATTGCACCAAAAATGGTAAACAATGAATTACACCCTCCTGTAAAAGGTAGTTAGCCAAAACTGGATCTAATGTCTTGCCGACACTGAGCAAAGATCTTGGAGCAGTATCTAACAGCTTTTGATAACTCCTCAGCCAAAAGTCTGTCTTATAATCACTTTCATTTTCTGCCTCATTCAAAGTTTCCAATAACTGTTTTCTTCTTTTATTTCTTTGGTCAAACAGATCATCTAACAAATTAACCAACTGTATTCTTTGATTAAGAAGTTCATTATAGTTGTACATTACATGCATTTTTTTCTTTTCTTGTTCGATAACACTCATTCTTGCTAAATGAGATGAAATAAAAGATATTTCTTGATTAAGACTCCAACTTCTCGCATCTACCTGGTCAAGCAAAGAAGATACCATTGCTTTTTGTACATCTTGATCTTCCAAAAGCTGCTGCACGAGAACTTCTCTAGACTGGTCCTTAGCACTCAACAACTCAGATAATTTCCCATCAAGATCGGTCTCCTGATTTAAGAGACTTTGTTTTATATTATTTAAATTATCCTTATAAAACATCTTATATTTACTCATGGAATAGTTATCTACTAAAAGATTTTCCATTGCTTTTAAAATATCACATTTTTTGATATTATCATAATTTTGTTTTGTTATTTCCAATAAACGATCATGTTCCAACTGTTCATGAGCAAGTTGTTGTTGAATAACTTCAGGTTTACATCTATCATATGCCATAAAATTATTTATTAAACATTCAATGTCTTTTTCTTCTCTTTGTATTGTCTGAATGAGTTTCTGTCTTTCTATTTCTTTATATTCTTGAACTCTTGCTATTTCTATATCTAAACTGACCTGATCTTTTAAAAGATTTGACAAAACTCTTTCTCTTTGCTGTTGATTAGCTTTATGGATTTTCTTTTCACTGTTTTTCATAGCTTCTTCTTGTTCCTCCCATGTTAGTTTTTGTTTTGTAAAAGGGTCAGGTAATTTATTACCGCAATCTACTGTTGAAACATCTGCCTCTATAGGTAATGGTGGGATATACTCAACATTTGCTTCCTTACACAGGAACTTCATTATCTCCTCTGTGCCTTTTAGAGCTACTGCAGCAGGAGGCACAACATATTGATTGTAATCCAATTCAATTGATATCAAATTTGTGGCATGACAAAGCTCCACACATATTTCATTTAAATCCTTATTTTCCGTAATATTTAGTTTTCTTAAACACTTTAAATGACCAAGACTGGGATTTAACACTTTCAGTTTATTTGCTGACAAATCTAATATTTTGAGTGCTGTTAGGAATTTAATTTCATCTGGTATTTGCTCAAACAGGTTATTGTTAACATGGAGTTCAGTAAGATTTGTAAGAAAACGAATGTTCTTCGGTAAATGGGTAAAACAGTTGTTGCTAATATTTAAAGCTTTGATCAAATATAAATCTGAAAGTTGCCCTCCTTCGTTTAAAGATTTCAGTCTGTTATTTTGTAAATACAGAAAGTCTTTTCGAAATACTTTGCATATTGAAAATATTCCAGAAGGCAGCTGTCGAAGGCTACATCCTGATAAATCGAAATCAGGTTCAGGCGATTCCTTAGCTAAATACAATTTTCTTTCCAATACGGCCCTGGAATCTTGTGAATTGTGTGCGCTTTTATTAAATAACATTATCGTTCGGCTAACGCCCGAAGCAGCGCAACCCATGTAATTAAATTAAATTGAAAAATTACTCAAAATGTCACCTTTTCATATGCACCATTGCAGCTCTACCTGGTCTATTTAGATCCTGGTTCAATACAATTCTTATGATAATTTTCCAGTCAGTCACTTGAAGATATTTCCATTTTAATTTCCTGTTTTCGCAATGTAAAGACTAAAGTGACATATTCAGATTTCAGTGTTTGTTTGAACTTTGATAATTATCTTCTTCTTCTCTTAATTAATGGCTCCATTTGATAATTATATTTTATGACAATGAGATTGACATATAAATGACACTTGACGTAGTCAATTTGACATTGTCATAATCTTGGTCATAATGGGCGTATTCAGAAAGAAAGCTTGAAACTTATAAGCGCTTATAAGCGCTTATCGGCGCTTATAAGCGCTGGTTACCCGCGCAGGAAAATATATGAACATGCGCTTATAAGCGCTGATAGGCGCCGACAAGTTCCAACAAGTTTCAACAAACTTGTCGGCGCCGATCAGCGCTTATAAGCGCATGTTCATATATTTTCCTGCGCGGGTAACCAGCGCTTATAAGCGCCGATAAGCGCTTATAAGCGCTTATAAGTTTCAAGCTTTCTTTCTGAACTTGTCGGCGCCTATCAGCGCTTATAAGCGCATGTTCATATATTTTCCTGCGCGGGTAACCAGCGCTTATAAGCGCCGATAAGCGCTTATAAGCGCTTATAAGTTTCAAGCTTTCTTTCTGAATACGCCCATTATGTCGATTGACATTTCAACTTTTTATGGTTATCAGTTTTGATCAAAGGCGTTTACGTTTTTGGTTCTGTTGTTTTGATTGAGAAAAAATTAAGAAAAATATCGATATCGAGGAGGGATTCGAACCCGTGTCTTTCGCCGTACAGAGGCAACGCCTTACCTGTCGGCCATCCAGGATTCAGCGTCAGCAATCGAATTTGTTTCGGTTTTGTGTGCCTACTTTGAATGCTATAAAACTTAAATATTTAATGGTTTTATTTTTCTATTAAATATTGTAGGCATAATGATATTACCGAATAATTTCATTTCATTTCATTTAAATTTTTCATTTAAATCTTCATTTCACTGAAACATTTGTTGTGTCTTGATTGTGTACAGAAATGAAACATTTTTTTCTTCATATTAATTACATTTATTTTTTATACACGAACTTAATAACTAAAACTTATACAAAAATATACGATAGGTATTATCTGTCATCAAAATGTATTTCTTTACCATACGGATGATATAGTTGCTGAAACTTCGTGTTAGAATTTAACCATTTTATTTGCGATGGCAACTGAGACTCTTTGGAATTATATAATATATCTAAGTTTGGTGTGACTGCAACATTATCGTAGGGATCGTAGCCCCCCTTAAGTCCATAACTATAATTATTATCATCATCGTAGTTTTCTAACTTTCCAGTGTTATGAAAATATGGACTTTTGTCTCGTGGAGACTGCAATGCATGAATGTTTTCTTGATCATATTGATATGTATTTTCATTATAATTCTGTTTCATGTGTTGAATCAAATCGCGATCTTTAGGATAATTATTTACATAGTCTTCTTTTTGCTTAACTGTATATTCAGTTCCTTCCTGAGATTTTTGAAGGATATTCTTAGGGAATGTTTCCCGTCCATTATTTAAATGCTTAACTGTGTATATTTGGTAGGGATCGTGGTATTGCATTGAGCCCGGTATAACATACTCATGCAGATTAAATGGTACTGTACTGCGTCCGTAATCTAATTTACGAGCATCCGATGGATCCATATTATTCCTAATTTCGTCAGAAAATTTATATACGCCATCGATATATTCATTTTTATCCTTGTTTCCTCTAACAACAAGCATTTCACTAGGATTATTTTCTTCATTATCGGTGTAGCGAGGTACAGCGTATAAATTATTTATTTCCTTAACAACTCCAAATCCATGAACAGACATTGGAGGCACACTTTCTTTCGTTTTACTAAAATCATTAAACTTATCAATGTTGGAAAAGTCATGCAAATTATATGTTTGTGCAGCGGGTAGCTTTATAGCGACGGCTTTACCTTGATGATATCCTATTCCTCGTCCCTCGAAGGGTTTGTTTTTGTTAGGTTTCTTTGCAGCTGGAGGAGATTTTGAAGAATCACTATCTAAAAATTTATCGGAGTCCGCATCACAGTACATTTTATTCAGCTTTTGCGTGTCCTTTTGCGACAGGCCAATCCTCTGACCGATTTCAGCTCCTCTCTAAAACAAAAAGTTTGTTAATGTACTTTTCAATAAAAACGTAATAAGCTATTTCATAGTATTAATGAATAAAAGATTTTATGATTATACATAATTACATAAAATATTGTCACCTGTTTAGGCACGAGTGTGTCTTTCCCATTGACAGAGAAAGCTTTTCGGCTATAATGCAGAACACTTTCGTAGTCGTAACCGACGCCAAAGTCGGACACCGCAAACGAGTTGTATTTGCGAAAATTGTGTCTTGTCGCTGGAACAGATAATCAAGTTTTTGATTGTATATCTTCTCATAATTATAAGCTAATTGACGGCATGATAATTTAATATAGTAGAAAGTAAAAAAAAATATTTTGGTGATGTTAACATTAAAATTAAAATAACGATCTACCTAAGTACATTAGTAAAAAAAAGTTATCTATAGAAAAAAAACTTTTAAGAAGATCATAATGGAAATAAACAATAGATTTCAGAATTAGTATTCTAAGCATCTATTATATCGGAATAAACTATCGCTGACACAATAACCTTGATCCACCCGTTATAATATTCTATATCCAACGAGCGACCCGTTATTTTATATCTATTAGAAGCAATTATAAGAATACCGAGCGAACCAGTATGAGAAAATATTATAGATTATTCTGTTAGAGAATCTACTATGTACTTTGAATGATATTCTCCCACAACACATCGATGAAGTCATCTCTATCAGGACTGCTCTGCATGTGGTAAAAGCCGAGGGTATGGAGTAGCTCGTGTACCACAGTTCCGTGTCTAAAACATCCACGGCCTACTGGATGCCGACCAGACAAGTTCAGCACTTGGTAACCCCCTTGATAGCCGACTTGAGAGAAGCATCCGCGTCTACTACCCTGAAATATAATCGAAAATATTTATTGCAACTGGTGATACGGAAATTTGAATTAAATTAAAATAAAAAGTTGTTACAACTTACCTGAATAACAACAGCATCACGATCGCCTTTCTTGTAAGGCGTGAACTTTACGCAGGACGCTTGCGCTAAATCAGCAATGCCGTCTTCTATAGCTTGTACCTGATCTAGATCTAAAAGTAAATAATAATATATTACAGAAATAATATGTGTATAAATACACACGATTATAAAGGCTCATGAAATATATTTAAATAGCTCTACAATATTTTTATTTCTATAATTCACTAATAGCAAAATAGTAAAGCTTTTTAACGACGAGAGTCTTACTTAAAACGTGTTCAAATTTTAATACCAACGCAAGCCAATTTCAAACAACAATCCCCAACCCTATTTACTTACTAAAATGTTCTCGTTGAATGAAGTAAATGACTTCATTATTAGGCCACCGTTTGGTGCTGTCCGCCAGACCGTTCCGGGCGAGACCCTCCACAACGTTAGTGACAATCATGCGCCGTTGCCGATCGTTTAAGATAAGATCTCCTTCGAATTTCCCGCTTTCTTCCCATGCATTATCTGATGCTGGTTCGTCTTCATCGAAGTCTGCTTCCGGGTTACCTTTAAATACATTATTATTCCTAATGATTTCGTTTGTTGTGAATCGCGAGTTTTCTTGTTTTTTATTACTTGATTACAGTAATATTAGTTTTTTTGCTAATTCCGATAATATCTTATTATCTCATAGAATATAATGACTTAAAATATTTAATATGGACAATTTCACTTTATGCTGAATTTTTTACAATTATTTTTAGCAAGGATCAGGGCCTAAATGCATATAATTAAGTGATATAGAGACAAGATAGCAACGTCCTACCGAGTAACGGTTATTGTAGATTTGAACTTAATAAAATGGAACACAGGTAAAATTATAACAAGCACAGAAAACACAATTACCTGGATATACAAATATAAGAAATACCAAACTTACTTTTAAGATTTTGATCTAATTGTGATGTCTCCTTCAAAAAGTTCTCAAAATCTTCTATTTCACTTTCGGACATCGATTTACACTTAATTATAAACACACACAATAAAACAACACAGTTTATCCACTTCATTATTCAAAAAGTAAAACTTATTCAATTTTAAATATTTAATAGATGCGCAATATCGTTCTGCTATCAGCTTTTAGTCGCAAGTTTTCGAAAAAAGTATGTCATATTAACGGTATACTAATGTCTCGTCGCATTGATATTTTAGCTGAGCTAGATCGATTTGATAAAAAATGTACAGCACTGCGAATTTTTTCGTGACAAAACCCATCGAGGTGGGTCTGGAATTAATATAGCTTTGAATACAACCATTTCACAAGGTGTAAGAGCACTACTGCAGCGGCGACTTGCGACAGTGAGCGTGACACAAACGGACTACGCCTACCATGCAAGAATTAATTGCCAAATTCTTTGCACCATTTACTTTATCAACAGATACAACCTTGATTTCGATAATTCTATTTGCTCTATTTATAAAAAATATATCATACAGAACCAAAAGCAGGTCTTTGAACAATTTAACCAAGTCAAGGTCCGTCCGAAGTAGGATTGCAATTTCCGTGTAATGTTTAATAACTAAATTGAAAATATTGAAAGAATTTTCTTTAAATAATTTTTGTGTAAAATCCAAATAAAAAATTAATGAAGATTTGAAATTGAAAGGGCGTTATCTAATAAGTATTAGTTATGATGAATTATGTTGATATTATTTTAAATGAGACTTACATCAATAGCTTTACAACTTATAATAATAATGATAGATGCAATAATTATTAATTTGTTAGATATTATATTGATAAACAATAAGAGCACATTGTTGCAACTTTTATCGGCAATGGACACGCTTTCACCACAAATTGGCAAATTAAACGAGTGAATTGTATAGAAACATAAAAAAAGCAATATAAGCTTACGTTAATCGGAATAAAAGGAAAGTTGCAAAATACAAATAGACTAAGTAGATCAACACGAAACGTTTAATACGAAAAACGTAGATAACTAGAGCAGACGGCAATTATATAGCTAATTGTTCTTATATTTAAAAAATTATGATAGATAGGTAGGTACACATTGAAATATTAAAAAAATAACACAACTTATTTAAGACTAATTTTCTGCAGATTCTTCCTCCGTATTTTCACAGTACATTTTATTTAATTTGATGACATCTTTTTCAGACATGCCTAATCTTTGTCCCAACTTAACATCTTCCTGTAAAGAATATTATGGATAAGCAAATTTTGGCTTAAGATTACTACGCATTTTAGAGTCTTGATAAATATCAAGTCTCTAAAATCTAAAGTGTGTTTTAAGTCTAAAATCTTCATTATGAATTTATGAAGCTAATAAAACATGAAAATACCTCTAAAGGAATTATAGTTCTATTTCCGTTTTTGGAAAAGGCTTTTTCCGGGTAATGCATCACGCTTCCATAGTCGTATGATATTCCAAAATCAGTTATCGTGTCATTATTGTATTTTTTGAAATTGTGCTCATGTCCTAAAACGTAAAATGTATTAAATTCAAATATTGTTAGTTACTATATTGTTTTTGATATTTAAACGTGAATTAATTACAATATAAACAGATACAGTTAAAATTAAATGTGTCCACTGCCACTTACCATCTTTAATATTTTCCCAAACAATTTCTACAAAATCGTCTCTATCATACGTACTCTGCATGTGATAAAACCCTAGAGTATGTAACATCTCATGGACTACGGTTCCATGTTTAAAACAACGTTTGGCGAGATTCAAAACTTGGTCTGGTTCATCTTCCTCGTCCTCTGGCAATCTATAACCCACATTTGAAAAGCAACCGCTTGAGGAACCCTAAAGCAAAAAAAATGTTACATAGAACATTTGCATAATTATGTGTCGATTCAATTGTGTATAATATAGACAGGTAGAGAAAGATACATAATTTCCACCTTATTATATTTTTTTCGACATATCAGGAATATTTTGTAAAGGACATCTATTACATAGGATAATATAACTTTATAGATAGAGACAGGAAGAGCCTGCTCTTAAAAATAGACCCATATTAGAACTAGATCTACCATCTATGAGTGAAATTTGCTATCCTACGAACATATAGACAACTTACAAACTAAATAAATATCTTCATTTTACTTCTCTCACATCTGTCGAATGTTCTGCAAAGCGTCTATTAACTGATACGTATCTCTAAGTGCCTATTTAAACACTTACAGTTACTATAATAGAGTGACATAATAATAATAATTAATATGACATAGGTACCTGTATTCGTAATGCATGTTCGTTCTCTTTTCTTTTGCTGAATTGAATGCACGACTTATTGGAAATATCGGCCATTCCCATTTCGATCATCTTTATTTGATCCTCATCTGAGATAAGATTATCATTATTTATTTGATAGGACAGTAATAACAAAATTATAAGAAATACTTAGTTGGTCAAGTGCTAAAATGTGTCGAAATACCGATTGGCTATTACTAATAACGGATTTAAATAATTAATAGTTTAATGTGATTATTAATTCGTTGGATTAATATTAAAAAATCGTAAGAAAATTTTCAATAATAAAAAACCTATCCTTTTATATATCTAAAAAAATGTTAATTTTCAATATATGCAAATACGTATTCATTTCTCTTTGATGACGATTCTTCGATTAATAGCCGTTTATAAATAGATTAAACAAGGCTTTTAAGGCGTGACCGGTATCGATTTTATCCATTTCTTTTTATCTTTTTTTCTCTCAACATTGCTACAGAGTATTAACAAAGCACAAAGTAAGGTGTAGTAGTAAGTAAGAAGTGTAGTAATTATGCTAAATATTATTGAATACAAACCGAAGTCGTCTTCTTGTATGTAATATACGACGGTATTATTGGGCCAACGTTTAGCACCGTCTAGGAGACCGTTACGCCCTTTTACTGCTGAAGTTATTGAGTCCCTTTGTTCGGCTGTTAATATCATATCTCCTTCGAAGTGCTCACCCAATTCCGGATTTATACTTAAATCTGGTAAGAAAATTGATGCTTATGATATCTATTCATATATTTTATATTATACTAGCGGTCCGCCCCGGCTTCGCCCGTGGTACATATTTACGTTTTCTCTACATAAAAACCATCCTCGTACTTCAAGGAATATAATAAAAAAAGAATTATCGAAATCGGTTCAGCCGTTCTCGAGTTATGCGCTTACCAACACATTTTGCGATTCATTTTTATATATAAGATTATTTAATGGTTGTTAATATTACCATCATCGTAAACATCTTCTAATCCGTACAGCTCATCTTGTATGATAGGTGATGCTTTGCAAGAAACAATAACTAAAATCGAGAAAACGATCAACATCTTAGTGCCAAGTTTCTAACGACACTACGTTGATTTCTATGCGTTTATATAAGTGACGATTGTTAATTAGTAACGTTCGAAAATTAACAGAAACATTTAATATGTTTTAAGACTTGAGTCGTTAACAGAGAATCCTGCTGTGAACCTTAGAGTCGGTGTTTTAAATGCAGCGATAAACTGCTAAGTAATAAGTCATTGGCTTTCTTATCATTTGTCCTTTTTCACTTACTTTGTGTCTAGAATATTAAGTATCCTTACGTGTTACGATAAACAGAAGGAGCTTTGCTTCTACGGAATACGTTTAATGCATAGTAATACTTTAACAACTGTATCGTTAGTTCATAAACATTTATGTGTAACCGTAACCCTAACATAAACCAACGTCAACCAGAATGTGTAATAATCTCTGTACAATGATTCAACAGGTAAAAATATTTATATTAGGTATAAGGAAAAAATAAATAAAATACATTTTTGGTATTGTAAATAACGTGCTATATTTATATTACAAAATAATTATAAAAAAAAATCTCGACACACAAAATGTAAACTGTACACGCATGCAATTCAAATACAATATATTTTATCGACAAACCGCTAAATATAATGTACAAATAATAATAAGTAATCATATAATATTTAAAGTAAATTAAAAATAATTCATAATAACAGAATAAACCGTTCAAAGAATGAACGAAAAATAACATAAATCCATTTGATACATTATGGCATTCTTTTAACATAATACTGTGCTAATACAACAAACGATGATGTCGACAACAGACGAAACATACTCTTCACTTAACTGTACCATGCTAGCATTTTATTATATGTATAAATAAATATAGACATCGACACATAAAATAAAGACATTGCAGACGACCTTCATAACAAAACTGTGATATCCTGAAATCTAATTAATCATTGTTTCTAACTTACAACATCCACTATTCTGAGTAAATTAATTTAGGCAGTCTTTATATTTCATCAACCAACACCAAACGTTACTGAACTTCACAATTCATTAAATAAGTATTCAATGGAATACCATACAACAAAATGGTAACATACCTATCAACTTAACGTTCAAATTATTTATACAAATTACAATATCAAGACAAACATGTGTAAAGCGCTGTAAAACGTTCTAAATATTGGTCTAATTTATTATTGCGCGGGATGGCCATCCCTCAACATGCATAACACGCCACTACCTTTTCGTTGCGAGTACATAATCAACTACTTACTGCCTTTATACGATTAGGAAAATTTTAATGCATGTTACGAAATCGAATTGTAATATAGCACACCGGAATATCCTACCCCGATACGCGTACATGCGGGTCACATACCAGTCCTATCGGAATGAACAACACCGATGTCAACTATTTCACTAGCATCCGAAATTCAAACACGGTATTGCAACATGAGTGCGGTATGTCATATTACAAGTATTATAAATTACCCTAAATACGTTGTGACAGTAAAACTCGTTTATATATTGACTATATCTGAAATTTCTACGCTCACGCCTTTCTCTGAAGATAAAATGGGGTTTATTTACGCTTACCGCTAATATTTGTCTAATATAATATTTGCCTACGTATAGAGGACGTCAACCGAATTGTAAGCGAACACTCAAAACGAGTGCATCTTATCACATATTGTGGAGTGCTTTATAAATATTACAAAATTATTGCTATATCATCAATCGTCAGTAATCTGATTGTCTTAAGGCAAACGAATAATGCCGATCACTATATGGTTATATCATATTCATTAAAAACTTCTATGAAACACGTATGTAGTATATGGTGAATTGTTTAGTTTTTATAATAATTATTATTACCAAATGCTGTACGGAGCTTGTACTGAATCTAAGCTTAAAATTAACTATTCAAGAATTCAAGAGTAGATGACACAACAGGTGACGACGATATTTAATGTTTTCTCAAAAGTACGACATTTGTTAAACAACAGCTTCCTTGAAGGTAGCTTCAATAAATAGGAAAAATAGAATTTTTGAATATCAAAAATAATATGCACTAAATTTTATTTATGAAATCGCGTAAAAATTGCGCTAATTATAGTATAAAAATCTAAGTAAATTTACTTTAATTTATAGCAAAATTAAGTCGCATGATTATTAATATAAATATATATCTATTGATAGTTTGGATTTAGTTATAAATGATGAGAAGTAATGCGATCAATACTTTATAATACACAAATTTAAGTATATATAAGATGTGATCACAAAATATAAATCAAGCTAACAGAAAATCAAGGCCATATTTATTTTACTTTTATCATTTTATCGTTTCACTTTTAAGGGTGCAATGGTTTATCCATTTTGGCACATATTCTATTCATTATTTCTTAATATCCTGCATTTGTTCTAATTCTGAAAAACAGTGAAATTGTCTGAATCTTTAAAAAATAAGCCACAAATCATCATTAGTAATTCACACATTATAATATTACTTAAAATATAGGCACGTAATGTATATAATTATGCACCTTTTAACTATTGTTACTACGTTAGAAGTAGAGCAATGTGAAATCTTAAAACTCACGTTAAAACACAATTATAGTATAAGGCTATTCTAAGCTATACAGCATGGTGAAATATGATTACGACATTTTCGTTTCTAGTTCATTTAAAGTTCGATGATTTTTAATATAATAATATTTCACCACTTGAAAACGTCTATTTATTTACTATATAATAGCAATAAGCCTAAAATATTAAAACTTTTAAAGTCCCCTAATTCGATGTATTCAAGATGTTCAACTTGCAGATAATTCAGACACGAATGGCGAATCACAACAACTATAAAAGAGTATCAAACTTACACACGGTGTCGACTTACTTAGTGACTTGGCAAACATCTGTCAAGTTACACTGATATGTTGAGATAGTAAGAAAATATTGAATTTCAATACTGTTACAGAATAAAGTTTCATTTAAAATACTGAAGTAACCGCTACGTCGTTAAAAGCTCTCGACAGAACCCGATTGAGAAAACGCCTACAGATTTTGAGTAAAAGATTTCGCTACAGTAAGAAAATAGATACAAAACTGTACATAAATAAGGAAAGATAAATTGGGCGTAACAATGTTAGAGTCGTTAACATCGTTGCGTTCGCGTCGAGCTCGCCCGCCGATCACAGAAGTTACACTTTTAAATATACTAAATAATTAGGCCATCTTAGGACAGATAATCACAATTAGCCATATACATTACACAATTCCTCATAAGCAAATATATCGCAGTAATGCCACGACGATTCAGTCCTTGTTTAATTTCTTTGGATTCGATTAGCACCTGCAACAAAGACAATTATGAAATTATTTTGCCGTATGAACTCTTATGTATCTTTATTTGAGGTCATCGTTTGCCATGGCTTTAGGGGGTACCCTTTCAATACAATAATAAAGCGAAAATGTTACTTATTTCTTTAAATTAAATAAGCTATATAGTTATATAACTCGAGCGGCGGATATAGCAGCGGATTCTTGATATAATAAATGCCAAATCGTATTGGTTTGTATTTCTTACACGTCGAAACGGAGCGAATGTATGTTATGTTATTTGTGACTGGAGTTGGGAGTCTACATCTAGAAGCGGTCGGAAAGGTACTAGGTAAGGTAACGTAATAATAATCTATACTAATATTATAAAGCTGAAGAGTTTGTTTGTTTGTTTGAACGCACTAATCTCGGGTACCACTGGTCCGATTTGAAAAATTATTTCGGTTTTCCATAGCTCATTTATCGAGGAAGGCTATAGGCTATATATTATCACGCTACGATTAACAGGAGAGGAGCCACGGGGGTGAAACCGCGCGGAGCAGCTAGTAATAATGAAGGCTACACACCGGGCTATATAGCGGCGGCGGCTACGGGGCGCGGACGTAAAGGTAGCAGGTAGTATATTGCGTTTCATTAAAGAAACGAATCTTCAATGGCGGCCAAAGCTGACTCTGACGTATGGTAGGGTCAGCAAAAAAGAAAATAAAAATAACTCAAATTGTTTGTTGACAAACTTTTTTGTTATGGTATTTGTGTATTTATATGAATTATCATATTTACGTATACAGAATGTAACAAAATCCCCATAATATTTGTAATGAGCCCATAAAACTGAACAACTTTTCCCAAAGAACATATTTTGTCAAATTCCAATAAAACATTATTTACTTTCGCAAATGCATAATTGTCATTGTAAATTTATGATAAAAACTATTATAAGGAAAATCAAATACATTTTAGTGATTGTATTTTTCCATATTTTTTTTGCATGCCGTACGGCCGTGTGTAAGCGAGAGGGAATGATAAGCGCCGCCATTGAAGATTCGTTTCTTTAATGAACTGCGTTATATAAACACACACCGGGCTATGTAGCGGCGGCGGCTGCGGGCGGTGCGGGCGCGGGCGGGTCGGCCGCGGCGCGCGCGCGCCCGCCGCGCGGCTTGATCGTCTCCGATATCTGCCACATCGTCTCCTCGCTGAGCACGTCGTCGAACTCGTTGAACATCGCCTGGATGCGGTCGTTCTTCTTTATCTTGTATTGTCTGCAAAATTTTATGAGCATTTATGGAGGTAATTATTTAAATCGAAATCCCCTATAATTTGGCTTCGGGAACTTTAATCTTAAATTTACTAGAAGTTTGCTTCGTTAAGTGTATCATATCGTATTGATATGATGAATAGTAGTATTTTTGTCCTCAACTTTGTTACAAATTAACCGTAACTTCAAAATTGTATAAGATTTATTTTTAGATACAGTTTTATAGCACTCAAATGCTTTATAAATATATTTTTTAAAGAATAGAAAATCCCGCCCCTTGATCGATTTTTATCTATTCCTATAATTTTATATGTAACTTTAAAGTTTTACAAATGTTCCAGTGAGTCTTTTAAATTTGAATATACCGAAATTATCTTTATTAAAATATACTCACTCTTTATGGAACCTCTTCATATTTTCCATTATATGATACTGCTGCCATCTCTTTGTAAAGTTGATACTACCATCGGGTAGTAGATCGGGATTACCCACATGGACGAATGTTAAATCTTGTAAAAATAGCCCACTGTAAATAAAGACAAGAAATATTAATGTAGAAAATAAATTATGAAAATAATTTGAAAATCAAATTGCAATCATCATCAAATAATTCGAAACTCACAGGTTACATACAGCAAAATTATATAAAAACATCAGACCAAATATTTAATGTATGTAGCA
Source organism: Colias behrii (assembly GCA_029959065.1). Classification (NCBI taxonomy): domain Eukaryota; kingdom Metazoa; phylum Arthropoda; class Insecta; order Lepidoptera; family Pieridae; genus Colias; species Colias behrii. Next base: position 5,754,086 of record JARWMC010000002.1, read on the forward strand.
GTACAATATTTTTTTTTGTACTGAATTGATTCAATTTATTACATGAACACTCACATGTACGGTATACAGGGTGGTTGCGTTTCATTCAATGCCTGTCGATACGCCCTAAAGGACATGGACGAGTCGATCAGCGCACAATGGTCCGTCAGCGCGTCCTCTATCGCCCTGGACCAACCGAGACGACGTACTGGGGGACAGTCCAACGCGGACACTAGCGCCAGGTACGAGTTGAAGTTGTTCATCTTGCGGAGCGCCTTCATCACTTTGAGGAATTTGCTCGCGTACTTCTCGCGTTCGCGCGCTTCGTACTGGAAATATTAATTGGTTTATTAGTTGATAGATATTAAATCGTCGCCTTACTCCATGACGTGACGGTATTGCCATGATGCGACCTTGAAATTTTACTCTCAACGCGCCTAAAGATGTTTCTCTTCAAAAAAAATTAAATAAAATTTATTGTGTAAAAATAATATAACCTTCAAAAACAGATTATTTACATGATTATGTTACGTGAAACAGGTTTAATAAGTTTTAGCTATGCTATTCAAATACATACAAGCTTATTAGCCACACGATCGAAAAACATTTGTATACAAATTAAAGACAATTACCTGTTCTAATAACCTCGATCGCGCCCAGAAGCTCATCTTATTGAAGTGTTCAGTGAAGCGTGTAAGATTAGGCGACTTTTCCTCCGACTGGTCGCGGGGCCATGACAGTAGTTCTGCGGTCGTTATCCGCACAAACAGAGCCGCGTCCAACACTGTCATTTGTTCCGCGAGCTCTGATGCTTTGAAATCTAGTAAAGTATCCCGACGTAATGATACTGTGCCGTAGCACGCCATTTCGTATTCGTATCTGTTGTTTGACTGAAAGAGACATAACGACATTGATATAATTATGAAAAACAGCAAAAATTAATAGTAAATAATAACTGTACAAATCGTTCTCCTTACATTTTGATAATGCAATTGTTTCTGTTTGTCTACGAGAATTTGCCGCAAAGCTTTTGAAATTGGCAGTTCTTCTGCTTCAACAAGCCAATATATAAATTCCATTATCTCCTGCATGAGCGGTCTATCTAAATCTGCCATCCTGTAATAAAAAAATATTTGTTTATATACTGAAATAAAAATGAATCACTAAATGTGATGCTAACGTACTATAAGTGTTAAACTCGAGAACAGATCGAACAATTCGGCAATTACTTTTTTGCGCTTTGTTAAAGCACAGGCAAGTTCCTTACAGGGTGAAAACGCGTACATGATTCGCGCTTTTTCGTATGTCGTTTTAGCATCGCTGAACGCGTGCGCTCCGCACGATGCTAAAACGCAAACCATAGGCAGAGGCGTGCGAGCACCGCTGCTCGTGCGGATAACTGCGGAGCTATCCATGCAGTCCGCGCGTCCGTAAGGACCTGTCCGCATTACTTTAAAACTCTTCATAAGCTTAACAGTGACAGGAGCGGTCCGTACTGACGACATCCGCATTACTTTAAAACGCTCCCTAAACTTAACACAGACCAATTTGTGCTGAGCTCGATCCTCGTGACACTAAATCAGCGGCACTCACGTGAGATCGGCCACGACGCGCGTGAGCAGCCCCAGCGTGGAGCGCAGCTCGTGCGGGCGCGGGCGGAAGTGGTGCGCGCGCCGCACCAGCCGCGCCACCAGCTCGCCCGGCGGCACCCACGTGCGGTACGTCGCCAGGAACGCCTCTTGGTACGCGAAATCTGTATGTATATACGGCATACTATATAGCCGATACGGTGGAAGCGTCTTTTGCGATGTATAGGTGTTTTGCTGAATGTGGCATACAGAAAATGTCACAACACAATAACAAGTTTAAGATATTTTCGACATATTCGACATTTGACATTTCGACACAACTTTTACTTCATAAATAACGATTTTATTCAACAGAATGATTCGTCATTAAAATACGCTATCTACAAATGAATATAGAATTTTAATAAAGAACTTTCATGAGAAAGAATGTTGTGGGACTGTGACAGATTCGTGTGGCTTATTGTTTGTCTATAATCTTTAGTACATCGCAAAAGACGACACTTTTTACTTTTAACACAAGCATGTGATACTTAGCCGTATATTAAATATCACATTGCAAAGCATAAGTGCATTATAATATTTATAATATATACACCAAATTGTAAATGCTACATGCTAAAAAAACACATTCCTTAAAACAATGTTAAAATTTTAATCAAATAAAACTCTGGTAAGAAGCATTCAGAGGACGCAGTAGTCTATTAGTTTATGTTATTTTGATCTTATCTGATCTCTAATGAGAATTGTATCAAATCTCAGCTAGAAGCGTCAAACGTCGATTTGCGAAATAATAAAACCCAAGCAACTACAAAGCTAAAATAGTTTTAGTAAACAACCAGTGTCTCTGTCAGTCCCAACTCAAACAATGATTTCACTTACACTCGTCCGTTTCTGGAAAGTGAGAGCATGAAAGTTACAATGGTTAGAGTGATTCGTATATTTAAGCCTACACAGTTAATGATGAACCCATATCCAAAGACAAATACAATGTGTACGAGTAGAATAATTATAAAATGACTAAGAAAATTAATGAATGTGATACGGATGATAAAAATCAGATTTTACATGCTTTTAAATGTACATGATTGATAACAAATTGTAAAACCATTTCTCAATCAAAAGATATATTAATAAAATATCATTATATTTAATAATTTGTAATATATTTACCTTTGGTAGCCTTAGTGGCGAGTACAATGAGCGCGTCTGGGTGTCCGCCCCGTACTTCGACGCCTTCTTTATTGGGCCCCTTCAATAAGAGCCAAGAACTAACGTCGGTTTGCAAAACGATATCTTCCGAGTCAGACAGTGCCGGGGCGCTTTTCTCCGTTTCGGATTGTATTGGCTCTGTACTGCTTTCACTTCTCTGTAATTTGTTTAAATAATAAGAATAATGGGTAAACAAAATTGACCTTGAACTATATCGTTTGGTGCTATATTTCTATATCATTATATTTAAGAAATATAGCACCAATAATGTATAAGTATAATAAATGGGATGCCATCTACATTGTGACAAACATAAGACGTTATTAATTTGAATATCACATATGACTCGATAAATTGCCTTACTTATGTCTGAATATAATATAATAACTGGAAAAAATATTAGGTTTAGTCCCTATTTATTACCTGTGAAGGAACAGGCGAAGGTGCGGGTTGAACGAGCCGGTCCAGCTCATCATCATCAAGCGGAAACTTGCCTGGCGATGATACGCTTACGTACATCTCTTCTGTGCTCTGTAAATATTAAATAATGATAAAATATAAAAAAAATCTTCAAAATAAAACAAGTTTTTCGCTGTTAATATTGATCAAAATAACATGTTTTCTATTGCCATTCATTAAAATTTTTACAGAATAAATACTTGTCCTTTAACCATGTTTTCTATTTATATTTTATGTCATGAAAATATTGATTTAAAAAGGATAAACATACCACATTATTCAACAGTGATTCATCTGTCGAACTGTTATGTGAAGACGGCCGCGGTGAAGGCGGGGGTAATAATTCGTTGCTCGAATAATTTGATATCTGTAAATAAAAATCAATGGAATATTAAAAATCTGTTCTGTATCGTTACGAATGTACTCTTTTTAAATAGACTATAAAGAAAACATAACTTCACAGGTAAATCAAATTCAAGGTTAAAGTTTAAGTGCAATTCCACCGATAAAAACTGTCATACTATCTTTCCTTGTGTAAATATTTTAATCATTCTGTGACCTTAAGTTTGTAAATAAAAAAATACCTGTTTATTTTTATTCATCTTTGGCGGTAGCGCAGGCGGTTCGATAGGCAGTGGACTAGTACGATTCGACGTCTTCATACTGACGCTGTCTTCGGAACCACTACAAAGACATTAGTTATAGATATCATTTTAACAAAACATTTAATTAAAAACTACAAACATTCCATGTACAAAATGAATCACAACACAACATTTCGCATTCATCGATTATCAATCAATATTGCAATTAATACGGTTATTAAACTGGTTCCTAGACGATAATAATAACGAATTGGAGTGTTACAGGTAAATTAGCTTGGAGAAATTTTTGCATATGTAGTGGTGTGTATATTACTCAGATCTTAGAGCGCGTTTCCACTATATCGTTCTGGCCTATACAAAAATGTTTCGATATCCTAACATTACTATTTAATTTTATACTTATTCCTAGCAACACTTTTGTTTTCAATAAAAACAAGTTTTTATTTGAAAGAAAATGGTTTTGACTTTATAAAAAAAAATATATCATTCAATTTTACGTCCTTGAGCAAACGACAAGGCGACTACCGTGAAACAATAAAATATCGTGTCCATAATAATTTGTTTCATAATTAATATTTGACCATAATAATTACGAAACAAAACAAATAAATAAATCGTCACTTGATAGTGGAAAGTGGAAACACGCACAAAACCAGAATAAACCAGTTTACGCTGTCCGCAGGTGCCACGTGCAGTCGTTTGGTACCGTTAGAACATAAAGCACATTTCATTCAAAAATTATAATTATTATGTACGTAGTTTAATTGATAAATTTTGTATTTGTTGATTGTTGTTATTATTTGTTATTATTGTTATAATATTTGTTGAAGTGAATTACATGTCCCGCAGCCGGAGGCCCCAAATGAAAACTCAGATGTACTTAAAAACTACATTTAATAGCTAAAATGAGACTTTTACACCCATGTCTGCACGATGCAGACCGGAGTTAAAGAATGAATTTATACAGTTTAATAATTATAAAGACGTAAGCTTGGATGCTAACTAAGGGAAATCGCATCCACATTCTATTCCCGTGCGAACGGCGTATTCAGCAGTTTTGTATGAAGGCAGGGCCATAACTAGTGTTTAATTTGTGTGTAAGTGTTGTAACTTTATATTGTTAATTCAATATGGCTCCAGTGTTAAAACATGGTCGAGGCAAGCCTTTGACTTCTCAAACTAAAGAATTAAACTTTAAATGTCGTTTCTTTTTCAGGTTAGTAAATTTTTCATTTTAGTAACATTGTTAATGTAAAAGTTATATGTATCTTAAATGTGCAAATCTATACATATAATAAATCTGTAGAAGGGTCAATTCTGTACATTGAAAATATTGAAAAAATAAATAGCAGGGAGTGTTACTGGATCGATACCAAACCCAAATATGTGATTAAAAAAATTTTTGTCTGTCTGTCTGTCTGTCTGTCTGTCTGTCTGTCTGTCTGTCTGTATGTGAAGACATCACGTGAAAACTAACGGTTCGATTTCGATGAAACTTGGTATAATTATACCTTATTATCCTGGGCGTAAAATAGGATACTTTTTATCCTGAAAAAATACGAAGAAAAAAAATAATCTAAATTTTTCAGTTTTATCCATAGACGTTGTTCTGTAGAACAGCGAACACAAGTTGGGTATTATTATAGGCCTAGCCGTATTTGAGTCCAATAGATATTTATAAGATGTTACTGTCAGAGTTACTCAAAATGGAGAAATAAACCATCCAGGCGAAGACCGACATCCGCGCGGACGGAGTCGCGGGCGGAAGCTAGTATTAAAATAAAGTCTCATCTTTTTCAGAGGAGAAACACATATAGTTTAATTTAAAATCCCTTATATATACAGGGTTACTTGTAAAACACCGGCAACCTCGCAGGACAAGATAGCTAACATCATAAGTAACAACATTTCGACTTTTGATAATTTGTTGGATTTTTTTTTCATACAAAAATAAATATTCATTTAATTTTCCGTCTGAATATTATAAACTCTACGCCTCCCAAAAATTACGTAAACAAAAAGCGAACGAGAGGGGGAAGGGGGCGTCGCGTCGTCCATCCGATAATTAATAGAACATAGACTTACAAATGTAAGGAGAGTACAATAAAAGTTTAAAAAATCATTTAAAAATAATTTATTGCGTTATGCCAAAAGTCGTAGAACAAATGTTGTTACTTATGATGTTAGCTATCTTGTCCTGCGAGGTTGCTGGTGTTTTGCAAGTAACCCTGTATAAAATAAAAACTAAAAATAAAATGTTGTTTTATTTTATTTGCTGACCATACACTACTACAAACGCAAAAATTTCTCCAAGCTAATTTACCTGTACATACCTGAGAGGGGGTGTGCTTAAATGCTGCACCGTTACCGACGAGGCCAGTGAGCGTTGCACCTGGTGGTGACCCACACTAATACTGCCAGCACTTGTATGTTGCGCACTAAAAATGGGATATCTTTATTAGAGTCAATAATAAAACTGCAATTAAAATGTCATTACGAAATGAAAGTAAATAACCAATGTAAGGACTAGAATTAATCATCAATAATTTTGTAAGTCCTTCTTTATATTGACAAAAATAATTATAAAAACAAGTACATAGTTGGAAATATTTAATGACATCATAATATAGTAAATAATAAATATTCGCTAAAACTTACCTAGTCAAATTATAGGTATGTATAGAATGCCTGAACATATCTGGTGGCGCTTCAGCATTTATCTGCGGGTGAGCGTTGATCGTGTGACTGCAGTTCCCGAACATCTCCATATAAGCCATAACTGCACACATACAACAACAATAAGTTACGCCGTAAACACAAATCAACCTTACATCAAGTTAGAACAAAGGCGAAAATGTGCTTCTATACGACATGTGAGACAGCAAAACCGAAATGAAGTGCTATTGAACACGAGAAAACACCAATCGGTCGTGAATAAACTACGCGAAACTCGTCGACGTTAACGGACACAAAGCGTAACTTATGTAGGAAGCAAGCTAGACGATAATTATGTAATGAAATGTGTCGTTAAAGCTAGAAGCACATGTAAATGAATCTCCAACACGTCGATTACTTGGAGTGGATCTGCGAACATCTGAAGATTCTGCTTAGTAACGTTAGCTAATTGTCTGATAACATGCATAGATCCACTCACCGCTGTATGCGACGCTTTGAAACACTGCAGCGCCGCACCGACATAACAGACAAACATGCCATTAAATTCCCCAAAACGTTTACCATTCTTATGTACACAGTTACACCCTATACAAGGACACCCCACCAGAATCCATATCATAATAAAATTTCAATAATTTGAGTTGAAAATTTCAATAAAATGAGTTGGTTGTAAGCATTTGATGACTAGTAAATACTTTTTGTATTTACTCGAAAATAATTGTGGAATATACAATACAGTATTTATTAGGGAGGTTTTGAAGAGAGGGCAAGGACAAGAAGAAACAGAACATAAATATTAAAATAGTACTTATAATTTTTTTATTTAGTAAAGTAAACTGTGATAATATCACAATATGTGCAATGTGTTAAATTCCATTAGATCAGTTAGAGTGAGTAAAGGAGTAAGCTTTGTTTTACATGATGTTATCATTTTCTTAATTTCTTTGATTACTCCATTATTGTTAGACCTTTTAACTTGATATTATCAGTTATGTTGGAACTAATCCTAAAAGCTATATATTTTTTACAAGCCCATGAGACGCAACTGTGGAGACTTTCACGTGATGAGAGCCCATATAATAATTATTGTAAAATATAAAATAAAATACTGACTGTGTTTTTTCTTGAGAGGCAATGGCGGAGGCCGTTGGTGGTTGTGCTCTGCCAGGGTGTGGGGCCGTGCCTCGTGCAACGAGAATGGTGGACTTTTCCTGAAAAAGAAATGAAATATATTAATAATATACACATTGTTTCGATAATTTAATTAATTTTATCATTTATCTATACATATGAAATGAATAAAGATAAAAGGTGTGTACAACACGTAGTGTAATTTACGGGATATAACTTTTAACTTTTTCAAATTTAGTGTTATGTATACAAATATTGTTGGACTTGCACAAAGTTACAGACGAATTCAACAAATTACATCCACCCCAAGCAAAATAAAAACAAATCCTTGAAAATAAGTAGAGTGTAACGGATGCAATCTTAATGCGTATATAATGAAAGAAAAACGACAACACACCTGATTTCAACATTTGGGAAGTGTTGCTGCACATCGGCGCGGATGTTGCGACGAGTCTTCACCGGCAACTCGGGCGGCGTCTCATTTTCATCTGACGTTATACTCTCCAATCTAATGCAGATAACGCATAATTAATTAACATAAAACATACATACGGAGCAGTGATGATATGTAAGTATATGTTAATTAATATTTATTTCGGTATTACATCGTGGTTATGAGAGTAAAGTTTCTCTCCGAGTGATTTTTAATTTTAATTCAATACCATAAAAACTTCGATTGCATTGATTTTCTATTCTTGCAAATTTACTAACAACGAGTACGAGACGATGTAGTGAGACGAGCATATAAAAAGTGCGTCTGCAATAAATCATATAATGTTGTTATGAACAATGACACAATGTATCTTATAATCTCACTTTATTTACCGTGTCGGCAAATGGCCGCCGTAAGTAGAACAAAACATTATATCATTATATTTATGTTGTTCCACGAGAAGGAGGTTAATGTATGCGTGAATTCGGTTTTTATGACTTCTTGTGATTATCGTATGTAATCGTTACTTATGTTTTCATAATATGAAAATACTCAAATAAAAACTGAATTTATATTTTGATCTCATAAGGTCATCGCAATTTCGATTACATACGAATCGTTACTTATGTTTTCATAATATGAAAATACTCAAATAAAAACTGAATTTATATTTTGATCTCATAAGGTCATCGCAATTTCTAGCTATGAATGTATCTGTGATGCAATCAAATGTGTGATTAATTAACTCGAAATTTCTATTACTGGAGAGAAAGTAAAACTTTGTGTTATGTAAACATACATAACGTATTTTTTACGTTTAAAAAGGTTCGTAACATCTTAGAATTTTATTTGCTGACAAGATCACATATTATGGATTACATATAGTTGTTTGTATGTTTGTAATGCAATATAAAATGTTATAAATTTCAGATTGGAAAGATAAACAAAATTGATTCTGTGCTTTCCGATGGAAACTAAAATCCAAAACATAAAGCATGCAATAGAAACAAACACTCCGGACACTCACTTTGTATTTTGTGTAGTTACACTGTTCATACTGATTATATTCATGCGGCTCTCAACACTTTGCATTGTGCACTTCACTTCGCTCACAAACTCTGTACTTTCAAAAGTACTGCAAACAATATCAAAACAACAAGCATGAAGAACAAACAACCTGAAGGGAAACTGATTTAAATGATGTTCATGAAGTGATCAAATACAAAAATTTAACACGACAAAACAGTGACAAATGAGTATGTGTATTGAGTATTAAAAATGTGCATGCATGTATTAAAAATGTTATTTTTAGGAATACAGCAAACATTGAGTACTCTACATTGTTTTTTTTTTTTTCAGGTTTTTATAATATAAATGTGTGTGCTGTATTCATAAAAAACTAAACACAGATTTTTTTAATGTTTAAACACATAACTAAAGAACAATCAAAGTTATAACGTGATATAAAAATTAAAGTTACAGAATTAAGACAAAACAGCCCAAAATTTTTTTTTTTTAAAGAAAAGGCGCAGCTGAATGAACTTAAAAAAATTCGTTTTAAAAAAAATTGTTTTGACTTTTTACTTTTTAAGTGCATTTCGATGCGCGTCAAATAACAATGTCATCTAAAAGGTGTAAAACAATCTCGTAAGGTGTAAACCATAAAACTCGTAAGGTGTAAATCATTCTCATATAATATGTCACCTGTCTGCATGACTAGAATAGTGGTGTGATGAGAAGGTGGATGTGAAGCTGTGCTCCGTTGACATCTCCGAGTGGCCCACGGACACGAAACCGGACTCGTTTGAAAATCTGGACCGTGCGTACAAATAAGTTCAAAAAAAAATAAGACCACAACATGCGGAACTATTATTCAACAAGAGATAAAGTACAGAAATTAACAAATAGGTAATTAAAAAAAGAGGCAAAAAATAGTAAAAACTAGTATAAAATGCCATTTGACATACGAAAATGTGTTAAGTGTGATTTACGTCTGTTACACTTTTTTGAGTATGTGAGTGATAAACAACAATACTCAAAAATAACTTACCGATTGTGAGAGTGTGCGTTGCTCAAATGTGATTCCACCGAAGTCCTCATTTCATTCATATTATTACAATTACAAATACCTGGAAAAATATTAAAATTTGTAAATTTGCAATTTTCCAAGAAAATTATTTACCGCAACAAAATTTTCTATAATTAAAATAGTTACGAGTGCTCATAAACGAATTACACATACCAACTAAATCTGAACTGGGTGGGGTAATAAAAACTTCATGGTTCATAGAATCGTGCGCATTCCTGTCCTCGTCGTTGGACACATTGAGCATCGAGTCTTGCGATCCACTGCTATGGGACTGCAGAGATAATCTGAAATGGCAATTTAAAAATGTATCCAAGAGTTTTAGTTTAGTTTTTATAGCGTTGCAAAACATTAAATGATGTGATTCCTATTAGTACGCGATAATTTGTAAGAATTTATAGTTGTGTTTGTCTCTTTCGCACGAAAACCACTGCACAGATTTTTATAAAATGAAAATATATTCTATATAAATAGTAGCTATGCCCCGCGATTTTGAAAAATAATTAATATCTACCCTCAGGTAACTAGTAGTATTAATCATAGATGCATCGTCGAGACGACAAAGACGAGATAAAATAGAGCATAAATGATTCATAAACATAAACTCCACGCGCATGACAATTGAATCATAACAAGATTTTTTTATAAAACGCTGCGTCAATGTTAAATATAATGACTTTTTTGCATGACTATAATATAATTAAATACAAATTTTTTAATTTTTTTTAGCATTCTAATTCATTCAGTCTAACAAAATAGGCAAAAGCACGCTTGAAACCTTTAAATGTTAACACTAATACCGCCTCGGTAATTAATATAAGGTGACTAATGAAATAGTTGCAATAATATGTATTATCATAGACGCATTATTGGAAATTATATTTGCGTAAATGGATAACATGAGGTAAAGTTGCTGTTTTTGCACATGTTCAACCATTCATATAGTATTATTAATTAATGTCAATCGTAAAGTGAGTCTAACTGCTTATACGCCATTTTTTGCTAAGTAATATATCATAAGGTCTCGGGAATAGGTCGACTTAACCTGTAACCCTGTATATATATATATTTTACTTATGTTATGTTTATTTTTGTTTATGTATGTGTTTATTTTATAGTATTTAGTTTATTTATAATCTTTATTTAATAATATTTTTGTTATCTTTGTATAACATTACTATTTATTTATCTTTGCGTATACTTTCTACCTACCTACCTCCTATTTCTAGTTTATTATTTATCCTTCTATCAGTTGGTTGCCTGGAAGAGATCACTCTTAAGTGATAAGGCCGCCTTCTGTGCTGTTTTTCTTTTAGAATAAGTTTTGTTTGTATTTTATGTATTTTGGCAGCACAATAAAGAGTATAAATAAATAAATAAATATAAGATCGAATAACATTGCAGTAATTACAAAACTTAAAAAACATCGTAAAAAGGAATTAATATAAAAAAAATATGTACCTACAAAAACATTTCAACAGTCCCACTTTTTTAAGTAATCATAGTGTATAATTTAAACCATACCAAAAAAAATACTATATTTAGCTGTAACTAGATAATTAACAATCTCAAGATTTCCCGTGAATGATATCCCGATGTCAATGTAAAGACGTTTAATATAAAAACTTTGCAGCAATTTATTAAGTCGGGCACAAAACAGGAACAACTTGTTGCGAACAACTTTCGCAATTAATCTCGGCTTAGGAAAGTCTTTTATAGACAGACGTGTACATTACAGTGGCTTATGAGCAAAGAGATTCCTGTATAATTTTATAATGTCTTGTGGAAAGGCGAATTATATAAAAAGTTGATTAATTCCATTTACCTGTCTATTGAGACCCCGAGCAGAGAGTTGTCGTTAGCAGACTTGCGCTTAGGCGGAAGAGGTGGGGCCAACTCGATTTTCCTGCAAAACAAACTTTCACTTTACTTCGAAACCTGATTTTTAATAACATTGCAAATAATTTAATTTATGGTTATGTGATCAAGGTTGTCAATATATAATACATATTACTTCCGAAGCGATTATTTGCCTTTTAGATAACATAGCTAGTCTCACTTTATACTAATATCATTACATAAGCAAATTAAAAATAACTTTCACGTTCATAAATCATCGATTAATTTTAGAGCTAGAGTGTGCAAAATTATATTTTCGTCTAGACGAATTGTTCTTTATTTATTATCTGCATACCTATTAGGTCTAGCAGGTTTTGGCGGGGGTGAGTCTGGAGCATCTAATATCGACTCTGATGAATGCGACGCTCTCACACCACTCGCTTCATTTCCTGGTTCCCCTGTTAAGAGAGACCGTTCTTTTGGGGTTAGGGGTATATCTGCAACAAAAAATATGTATATTATTTTTAACATAAGATTCCATATAAATGCTTTGCTCTAATGAGATTACAGTGTATCTCTTTCAAGGTTTGTTCAGCAGTTAATCATATTTAAAGCGATAAAATTAATCTTATTTTCTTAAGGAGATATGATGAAAAAAAATATATTCTTTGCAATTTAGCCCTAATTTCTTTCAGGAAATTAAGTATTCAAATTATAGTCACAAGTCACAACCTATAAAAACTAAAGTAAAAAATAATCATCATCATGTATGAAAATAGTCCTATTAAAATGTACAATATCAAATCAAACTACACTGGATACATAACCAACATACCAGGCAAAGAGTTCCTCTGTGTCGAAGCCCTTGGAGATACCAGTGCCGGGCGCGGCGACAACGCAGGCCTCGTCATATACTGCTGTGCTAAACTCGCCACCTCTTCTACCGCTGACTTCAATCCCTTCACTATAGAATTCACGTGTTCTGGTGACAATGCTGCTGTGGAAGTCTCTGTTTCAGACTCGTCTGTGTCCGCTCTGAGGCTAACCACGGTGACCTCGTCGCAGAGCCTAATCAACATGGCCAACGCCGTGCACAGCCGCTTCACCGCGCTCATGAGCGGTGGCGATCGACTGCAGTACGGCTTTATCGCTGCAAACGGACCATGAACGTTAGATAAGAAAAAATATTTCAACTACATAAGAGAATTTGGTGAATCTTGAAAAAAAAAATATTAATTTTATAATTAAGTATATGAAAATGTCAACAAAGTGTCAAAGGGCCATTACCCTTGTGTATGTTAGCAATCGACTCGAACACGATCGTTCCGTTATCCGGCAACATTTCCAATTTCCTCTTTGTGATGACATCTGAGAAATGTTTTAGGCCGAATCTGACCTGTAAACAAATAAATACCAAATTAACGATCATTTGTACTATTGACTGAATGCAACTATTGACCTATTACACACTTGAATGCCTTGACGTTATTATTACTTTATTATAATAGATAGAGTATAGTTCAAATGTGCACTTAGGCGTTCAATCAACGGATTCAATTATACAATTATTTATAGCCATGTTTAGAGACACAAAAAATAAATGTGGTTGAAATTAAAAATGTGTTTATTGTCAAGGTTAGTCTACGAGTTAACTATATTTAAATAACTATTTTCCTGCTTAGACTAATAAACAAAAAGTTTGGAAAATCCAAAAGTGCACGACTCATAATGCTCATTTAATTATGAAATATAAAAAAAAAAATATATATAGATATACAGTCTTGTAGTTTTCGTTTTTTATTAATTGCAATTAAACGACACTGAATTAATTAATCATTCGCATTCAGTGACCTACAATCGTCGATTAGAATATTTAAAAAAAAAATTTAACTCAAATGATGGATTTTTTCACAAGTTATAGTGTTTTCAGGTTTCACACATGACGGACAGGAAAATTTTTTGACCTATTTCGGTGTTTTTTTCCAATTCTATTGAAGTAAATCAATTTTTAAAAAGTATGGGATTAATCTCCATTAAATTATCTCGACAATAGTATGCAAAATATCTTGATTCCGTGAACTAACAAGGCTATAATAATAAGAATAGCTGCAAAAATGAGGCGAAAAAAATTTTTCGATCGTAAAGCACTCTCTGATGCTTCGCATCATGAGTCGTGCAATAACACCATACACACATGAACGCCTTAGTTATGCTAGTTTAAATAGTTAACTTCATAACATAAAAATTAATATGTTGCCTTTTGACTCAACTCAATAATTAGTCTGGGCTGTGGTTTTTCATTCAACTGTGTGTAATGGGTTGTGCTAATGGATTTTGTTATAGATATTAAGTATGTCTCACCTCTTTGACTAGCCGTTCGAGTTCTTTGGCAGGAGTGGTTTCATTGTCTTCCGGTGTGTTCGACTTTGTCCCCATATTCCGAAGCTTCGGACTAAGCGGGGAATGTGATCTAAAATTAACATCTTCATAACTATTGATATACATAAATTTTCGGAGAAATCTCGTGGTGGTTAATATTTATAGATGTATTTATATAATTTCTCAAAATACACATATGCAGATATTTTTATACGTTTTGATGGAGTTATATTTAACTTAACCCCTGTCATATGACCTAGCACTTTCACAATGTTTTATTACGCGACAGTACAACGTTCACAATTAAGGATTGGGCAATTCAATAAAAAATAATTAAGTAGGGCCATTACATAAAATTATCACTCGAGTGTGCTGCTGAATGGAATGTATAGTATTGCGAAAGGAAGCACTTAGTATGCGAGACATTGTCGCGCAAATAACAAAGCTAAGCTATATAATATTATATTCAACTGAGTCCCGGTTCAACTAACATTATACACATACAAATTTATATATAGAGTCAAACAAATATTCATTCGTTCAATTAATAAAAAAAATTAAATGCTCTAATCGTGTCAGATATTTAACATTCATTAAACTAAATATATATGTATTGTTATAAAAAAAATATATGTATTAAAACATTTTTCTGTGATCACAAATGCCATATTCTAACTAAATATTTTCTATCTTATTAGGTATCAGAGTTGTTGAATATTACGAATAAAAAGTGACAACGTTTTAAAAACTTTATAGTGTCACATTACCTACTACAATTTAAACACATGAATATAAATTGTACTTAATATTGTACAAAACACAATCGCAAAAAAATTCAAACGGCATACTCATACCGAGCCTTCCATTGTTTACTTTACGAGTCAGCTGCCAGAACCTACCTATCGCCCAAATAAATTATTCAATGTTTTATTGAACAGTTACCGTTTTCCATTGTACGCGAGGCGACGATGAAGTTTATTCGTACGTTTATTAATCCAGTCACCGACTGGAGATTTCACTCTGTTCGACATTTACGACGAAAAAACTAACTGCTGCTCCTAATTTCCCCACTAAATTACTTTACACTTCACTTATGCATACTGTACAACGAATAAAAGAAGATCTCACGACCGCGGGCCTGGTTGTGGACATTAAAATGTAATCATTTAACATTGCACGCACTGAACTAATGAGATTTCAGTTAACAATGTCATTAATGCGCGCGACTGTTCGTGTCGCCTCTGACTCATAATCACTGCCACATTTTATGCGAACAAATATGAAAAGTACGGAATTCGCAAATATATGCACTATTTATAAACACAAATTACTGCCTTTTAACTAATTTATTATTACGTAACGTTATAACACAAAACTATTGTTTTCGGCGTAGAAGCAGAGATAAAACTGTTAAAATGGAATGACACTTTCTTGAGTTGCTGCCAGTGAGATAGTAGAGTTATGTATGCAAGTATATTTATCAATTTAGATAAGGGAAATATAGCTGAGTTGTAGATTTCATCGCTATGTATACAACGCGAATAGATAAGATCGCGGGAAATACCAACCAAAATAATTATATACTAATTAGTTAGCTAATTAACTAATTACTACAAATATGACTTCTGAATAGTTGTTTCAAATTAACATATGTAGAAGTGCATTAAATGTAGTATGACATTTACTTTCAATTGATATTTTTTAATTAACTAAATGACTTACAAATGAAGTACAAAAAACATACAAATTGTACACACACAAAACTACAAAACTCGAAATGGCCTAATTGTATGACAACCGACAAGTGTAATTAAAAACCTCCGAACAAACGAATATAGTAAAATAGTGGTGCGTTATCACAAACGGACGCGTTTGATAATGTTCAGCTGACCTGATATTTGATGAGAGATGCGGCGGATGGGGAGCCTGCGCGGGCGAACGCATGTTGGAGATACGCTCAAGTAGATCGTCCTTGAAAGAGCGCGCGCGCCTCGCGAGCTTGTTAGCGCCGCGCAAGGACCCTCTGTGACCTGACCCTCCTTCAGCACAAGCGTCGTTGTCTGCAACAAAGAACACCTAGGCTCACACTTCAACTCTGTCACACAACGTAAATGGCATTTGTTCAACACATATTCAGCCCTTTAGGTATTCAGTTCTGATTCTGTACACTACATGCTAATGTCAATAAAATCCTTATTTTTAAGCTTTTATGAATCGTGTATCAATCCACTGAATAAATTAAGAAATCAGATGTCACAATGTCAGTTTCCAAATTCCGAAGCGGCTGGAACGATTGCTGGATTGATTGATGAAATTTTGTGTGTCTATTGGGCAGATCTAAGAATCGGTCAACACCTATTTTTTATAGCCCTACGTGACAAGTGTACGGCACAACAAAAATTTTCGGACCGAACTTAAAGAAAGGGAAGTCCAGGAAAACCATCTATTTTTATTTTTCTATTATTATTATTTTTACTTCATCTCGATCATTATTATTCATGAGATGGTGGAGATGAAGCCCTTGATAATTTGCACATAAGAACATGCTGTGTGAACATTGACCTACAAAGGTATATTAAGCAAGGTCATTGACAGCATATTTAATATTTATGATACATGGTCACTTAAAAACGTGCCTTCATTATTGTTTTTGTTGAATTTATATATCAATATATATAAACACTATATGAAAAATAGATGTTGGCCGATTCTCAGACTTACCCGATATGCACAGAAAATTTCATGAGAATCGGTCCACCCGTTTCGGAGGAGTATGCAGACTAACATTGTGACACGAGAATTTTATATATAAGATTTTAATGGCATTCAATAAGAACCTAGCTAATAAAATATCAATTATAAGAAACGTTCAGACCAAGGCCTTTAGGAGTGCTGAATAATATGTAAACAAGTGACGTAATGTTCCAAATGTGGTAGCTCTAAGATAATACCATCCAAGGAAACCAGAAAATAGCTTTATTGGGTAATTAAAGGAGTAACTGAGACAATAATGGACATGTTTTTCAAGAAACCAAATTAATAAATTTGTTTCAGTACGAACTTTAATATTCACAAGAAATTCCAATGACGTAAGGAGAGCCAATAGTCGACATATCAAGCCCATGCCTTATACGTTCTTGTACATCAGTAAGTGATGTAATACGAATTATTAGGTAACGAATGCCCACAAAAAATCGTTTGTGGGCTCATTGAAAACTTTCTATTTAATGATCCGAAAGCTGCAAATAATCCAATAGCTATGAGGTTTAATTAAAACATAAAACGTACAAATATAACAATAAATACAAGGCAAAGTTAATCATACTACATTCATTTTCCTTAAATCTTTAAACAATAGCACAGAATCGTACCTGCAACGAAGTCTAAAGTTGATCGTAAAATGTGAACTTTGGCATTATTTATGTTTATCGTCCGGCAGGATCGGAGTTGGTGTAATAGTAGTCCTATATAATATCTGAGATGAATATACAAGTAAACACAAGTTTATCACTGATGACGCGCGAGTTATAAATAATACGCGAAGGCGACAGCAGGACGCGCCCAAACCACGGCGCGTGACGACTGAGTCTGAGACAGGCTACTGAGGACACTCGCACCGTCCCGCGCCGGACGGACGCCAGGTCATGCCCGCTTCCTGGCCTCTAGTGCGTCATACTTATACACATCATAAACATGATCCTGCACTCTTCACACAAACTCCGAACCCGACAGACGTTACACATTAACATT
This sequence comes from Colias behrii, assembly GCA_029959065.1. Taxonomy (NCBI): domain Eukaryota; kingdom Metazoa; phylum Arthropoda; class Insecta; order Lepidoptera; family Pieridae; genus Colias; species Colias behrii. Next base: position 5,772,221 of record JARWMC010000002.1, read on the forward strand.
ACGATTACTTTTGAGATGTAACATCTGTAAATCTTCCACATTTCTTGCAAAATAAATCATTTCATTTCATTTAATTTCATAACACAGAAGAATCTTCAATTTAATCATATTATGTGTTATACTTTTTTTAATTATTTAATTGTTATAATTGAAAACAATTTCTGCAGGTGTATTGGATAGTACTTGATATATTTTAAGCGATTTTTCGTCCTAGGATCGATTATCCAGAGGCTCAACCATTCAAATGATTAGTGCCAACAAAATATAGTCCGATTAATCAAGTCTCTACTGTAAACTTTGACCATGATTTCATTCCAACTTCCAATTTTCAACTTCAATGCTTCATTTGCTTTACGGGCTAGTTTGATTACAGAAATTAGGAGTGCTAATTTCCAGGAATAAAAAAAAAAACAAAATGTACGATATACAAAACCAGACCACGACCACGGACCACGGAGTACAAAAAATTTATTCGCTAAGTCTACTTTTTATAGGGCTAACAACTATTGAGTAAATAAGACGAAACAGGAGATTTTTTCAATCGGCCTTAACATTATTGTAACAATGGACCGTACAATAGTAAGTTCCCGCGTCTCTTACGTCTTATTATACAATATTAGCCAGCCTATTATGTGCATTTCCACACTGCAACACAAACACTTTTACAAGGAAGAAATAGAGAATCATTACTTCCGTTTTTATAGTAAACTAACAATTTCTAACGTGACCTTCCGTCTAATTTCGTGTAGTAATTAAAATTTGATACGCGTGTAGGATATAAATATAGTAATCAACGCATGACCTTAGCAAACTATAAAACATTAACGGCAGTATGAAGTTTTGATCTAAATATATTAAAAATAGGGATGTAACGATACCGATACCGATACCGATATATCGGCCGATATAATCGGCAAGCCGATATATCGGTATCGCCGATAATAAAACAACCGATACCGATATCAAACAATTCAAAAAACCGCGCCCAATGAACGATGCGGGAGGCCGCCCGCGCGTGCGCACTTTGTTTTCTGAAAAAACTACCAATAGTAAACTTTTATTAGGTACTGATTGTATGTGTATTACTTAAAGTTTAACTGACTTTGTAAAATAATAATACTAAAATAAATGGTTTTGTTGTTTTTTGATTTGGCATTTTTATTTAAAAGAATACGATTAACAGTTGAGTCGAGCTGTTAAATGTTGGTAACTTTTTATGCATAATTCACTATTTATTTTTCTACCAAGCCATCGATATCGGTATCGGTATCGGTATCGCCGATACATTACTACAAATATCGGTATCGGTATCGTATCGGCAAAATCATGTATCGTTACATCCCTAATTAAAAAATAAGCTTCCGGATATGGCAAGAAACATAATATATCAATAAATAAAAATCAAACCTTTAACATTCTTGTCGGAATCCCCACTTATTTTTCTGTAAGTACCAACACCAGGTACAGCAGTACTCCGAGAAAACCTACGATGTACCGGTCTTCGGCGCGCTTCTTCTATTGAATATGAATTTCTAACATCCACTTTACGTGGTGCACATCGTTCTTGGGCAGGTGATACGTAATGTTTAATGCTATCATCGCGGGACAAATTTTGTAAGCTTATTCCATTTCTTATTGTTTCTTTTATTAGATTGTCTTTTTTCGACTGCTTCAATGTCAAGTTGTCAAAGCTTTTACACGGCGTTAATGTCACAATATTATTATTTCTGATGTCGTACAATTTACTAGGGTCAAAAACACTCACTCTTGGACAGTGGATCAGTATGTCTGGTGTTTTATTATATTTTACGTAATTTCCTTCTTGTAACGGAGATTTTTCCAGTTTATGGCGGTTTACCCGAAATTTCACATGTCTTCCGTGCTTCATGGCAATGTCAGCTCTTATTTCAGCAGGATGCAAATCACTGGACTCGGGATAAATACAGGGATTTATTCCATTTTTATAAACACGATAACTCCGTTTATTGCGTCTTTGATTTAAATTGTCATCATGAATAAAACTTTCGTCGTAATGTGGCATTTTAACGGATATCATTTCACTCATGAAATTTTCATAATTCACTGCATTAAAAATATTTCTTTAGTTTAAAATTCAATCAAAACATGGGTCGTGCATAAGTTTGCAATAGCGAAAGGAGACCCTTTTAGAAATCTTCCATGGCGCACGTTTACTTAAAATTTCTCTTACGAATTTTAATGAAATTCTGTGTTGGCTTTCCCGGCTACTCTGAGACTGAAGCCAAAATCCAAAAACTGTTATGTATCATTGAGTAACGGAAATAGCTAAGACGTAAGGTACAATTAGGTCATTATTTATTTACAGTGAACGTCGTACTGCTATCTTACAATCGATATTTTTAAGTTTGATAATGTTGAACAATACATAATAACGGTTCTTTTCTCTAATACTTGAGTTTAGTTAAACCAAAAATCGAAGAATTTGCAATTTTAAAGCTTGGTAGAGCAGCATGTATAAATTATACAATTTATTTAATATGTTTGCAGTTGGGAAATGTTTCCGCAAACATTTGCAGTAAGTGAAACCTATGGTTTCACGTCTATTAAACTTTGTTTATGTATGTCGCTTTCTGTAAACACCACTTTTTATAAAAAAATATATATATTATTTTCACACTAAATCTCCACCACGTGCAAAAAATTCATGAAAATCCCTTCAAGGGCGCATACTTGATACTACACTGAGGAAATATGTGCGCTAAAATTAGACAGATATTTTTCACAACACTATCAACAATGCTCTCGATATTCAGCAGAGCAACGAATAGGCGAGGCTACGAGCAGCGGACCATGCGATTGACACAGGGTTTCGAATTATCGATAGATTTGCGAGATAGCCGCGGGAGAGGAGCGGTGCGATCGGCCGCGGCGGCGCGGCGGCACTGCAAGCCAGCGAGGGCAGTCTCGGTCGCTGCTGTGGGCTGTCGCACCATCAATAGTGAAAGTGCCGGTTCCATGCACCTCTGCCGGCTGCGCCCGCGCACACCTGTGCCACATGAGTAGAAATACTCATGTGCCTGTGCTCGCACATCATATTTTTATCTACGTGCAAAATTTAGGAACACTAATTAAACGTATGTTCTGGCTGAGGAATAGATTAATTTTGTAAAATTATACTAACAAAAGATGCATTTATAAACGGAACGTTTCATTTCAAGAATTTGCATTTTTTGATGTTAAAATATTTATAATTTTTAGGTCCAACTAAGAAAGTGATTCTAGCTTACGATTCTTATTTTAATAGATTTAAATTTTAAATTAATAAATATTTCAGAAATTTCCAGTTTACTTATTTATTAATTATTTAGTTACTAAGGATTTAGTTAACATCATTTTAAGTTTTTAACTGAATAGAGTTTTATCGTTTAACAATTTTCCCTTCTAAGTTTCAACCACATAGATTATCATCATATAAGGCATTGTAGCGAGTAAGTAAACTAGAAGTGTGCTAAAAGATCTGTGTCACTTGACCATTAACAGCGCCAGGGTTACACGCAATGGCATTTATAAATTGCTGTTAACTGCATTTAACATGCAACCTAATATATTTTTTGAAATAGACCAATTGAAAATAGTTTTTACTTAAAGATAAAATTTTGATCAGTCGTCAAAGAAAAGTAGGTAACAATTTAAACGGTATCTTGGACAAAACAAATAAAGGAGTGCAAGTCACGAAATATATTTCTATTACCAGCGTTCTTATAGCTCAAGAAGACTATAGAATCAGGTCGGTTACGGTTGATCTACACCCAGTACATAGTACTATAACTTACTTTCTGTGGAGTATAAATAAAAATAATTAATGCATTTAAACCGTTGCCAACATAAATGGGCCTAATTAAAAAGAAGAAAATTACATTACAATTACAACGCTTATTATGTTGACTTTAATAACCAAATTGTAGTAGCATTTACTAAACGTTTTACCGTAATTAGCAGAAATCACGAGAAAATATGTCATTAAACGAGGGGATGTTTAACAGAACCATAAACCAATTATGAATATAAATTAGGCTAATTTAACTAATTATCATTAAAAATAGGTACATTAATTAGTTATAAAAGATTATGAGTTTCATCTACAATAAGCAAATAGAAAGAGACGCAAGTCGCAACGCTCGACCACTACAGCCACGGTCCAAGCAACTCACTTTCCAATGAGCTAGCCCGATCGCGATACCTAGCCTAACGGGATTGTATTACTTTAAAGTACCTTACATGACATTAAACCGAACCCACTTACAGATACTCTAGTAGCCGTATGTATTTGCACACATTCATCAACCAAAATAATTTTTTAAGCAATTTCATAGATGCAGTACGAGTATGGCTAAGATACTAGTTTTGCGCCTTTTTTTTTGTGTGGTGTTTCTCAATGTTAGCCAGAAGAGCTTCTACATTTTAACGCGGACGCGTGGGTGAACTGAAGGTTCACCCTGGTAGCGACATGCGCAAGGGCGTCCCCCCTTGACGGGGATCTCGAACCTCGGCTTGGGCTGTCGCTTGAGTGGAGGAGGCCGGAAGGGCCCTAGTCGGACGGGTAGTTTTGCGCCGAATAGCCTCGTTTATTTGTCAATAATTGTGATTTGAGATGTATGGTTATGTGCGCAATCCGTTAATATTATCTATTTCTAAAATAACAGATTATTAGTATTTTCTAGTGTTTGATTTTACGCGAGTGTTGTACATTTAGTAATTCTAGTATTTCTAGTCTCCCCGTGACCACGCTCGCTGCAAAATGTTCGAAACGTCGGAAAAATAATATAACGAATAAATCGCGTTTAAAATCCGTTAAAAAATCTTTAATTTCTAACAGATTATTTTTAATATTATCCTTGCGGGATCCGTGTAATTTTATTTAATGCACTATCAAGTTTGAAGGACTAAATTAAAAAAATTCTTGCGAGCGATGCGCTAATTAAAAAAAAATAATTAAATACAAAATGCAAACACTATACTAAACGGTTCATTAGAAAACGTACACGTGCAAAAGATGTCCCATGAACACACACATAGAAACTATTAAGTATCTATTAATTATAATAAAAAAATATATGTTGTCATATTGACCATGTGTTGCAATCCATGATTATTTAGGGTTCATACAGCACGTTTCTAAGTGTAACAATAACGAATGGCAAACAGATCAATATACGGATGGAATAAAATGTAATATAAGTTGATCATATGGGATTCATTATCATAGCTAATGTATAGATTTTCATCTTTATGGAAGGGTTTTTATTGAAAAATTACACCTATTATATTACGATTATTTTTTTGTAAATATTTAAAATACATCTAATATCTAATATATATTATAAAGGCGAAAGTTTGTAAGGATGTATGGATGTATGGATGTTTGTTACTCTTTCACGTAAAAACTACTGAACCGATTACAATGAAATTTAGCACACATATAGAGGGTAACTTGGATTAACACATAGGATAGTTTTTATCCCGGAAATCCCACGGGAACGGGAACTATGCGGGTTTTCCTTTGCAAACGCGGGCGAAGCCGCGGGCGGAAATCTAGTATTATGATAATTTAAGCTAAAATAATTTGCTAGGAGATAATAGATATTGTGTTATGCGCTTATCACATAGGTAGGTTTTTATTACACAAGCTCCAAGCTATGAAATATAAGATATTCTCAGAGAATTTTAGCAATAATAATTGTGAACGTAAGTCGAATCGATTAGTCAACGTATGTACTAACGTTATAACTCTTTATGTTACTAATCCTCTTATATCGTTTTGTAACCGATGAATGATGATTAGGAAATTCGCAATCATAAAGTACTAGTAGCTCATTAGTCGAAATTGGACCATTATCATAAACAAAAGTCTGCAATACACATGGCTGTGTTTTAAATGAATGGTAGTGTTTAGTTTTTTTAATGCGATATCTAAATAATTGTAGTATTCTGCACCTCTCCATATCTATACTTCACTACATAGTATAAAACAAAGTCGCTTTCTCTGTCCCTATGTCCCTTTGTCCCTATATCCCTATGTCCCTTTGTACGCTTAAATCTTTGAAACTACGCAACGGATTTTGATGCGGTTTTTTTTAATAGATAGAGTGATTCAAGAGGAAGGTTTATATGTATAATAACATCCATTAAATAGTGGAGAAGTACTGTTATTTTTGAGGTTTCTAATGTGATGTCGTAAAAAAATACATTTTTCCGCTTACATTGCAAACGCAGGCTGAACCCTACGAGTTTTATCAAAATAATGTACTAACTTACTAAGTATTATACACATTGAAAAGGTCTACAGAAAAGTCCGCGATGGTATATGTCTATCTCTTATAGATAACCCACAATAACTTTTTTTGTCATTTACTTTTTACGACAAATAATGGCTAATTTTCGAAGCGATTTTAACCAATACTGCATTAATCCTTAACCAATTAAATACCTTGAATACATTGTTCAATTAATATAGATCTATATGGCCCTTTACACCGTATGATTTAAGTGAATATTTTCGAAGATATTACAGATTTAAAAATTGCGGGACGTAGCGTTTGCGGCGGTACCGGCCGGCCGCCCGGCTATATATTTTATACCCGTGCGAAGCCGGAGCGGGCCGCTATGTTTTTATATACAACGTTCACAGTTTTTCTGTAGTGTATTTAGTATCAGCATTGCACCCGTGCGAAGCCGGGGCGGGTCGCTAGTAATATTATAAAGCTGAAGAGTTTGTTTGTTTGTTTGTTTGAAAGCGCTAATCTCGGGAACTACTGGTCCGATTTGATAAATTCTTTAGGTGTTAGATAGCTCATTTATCGAGGAAGGCTATAGGGTATATATCATCACTCTACGACCAACAGGAGTGGAGCCACGGGGATGAAAGTGCGCGGAGCAGCTAGTAAATTATAAACTATAAGTACCTATGCCGTCATACTCCTTTTTAGCGAATTTTCGTAAAAAAGTCTAAATTTTATTTTCTTCGCGTATTAAAAATATACTTATGGGTTTGTATTTAGATGCAAGTTAACTTGGTACATATATAAATTCTGGTCCAATTTTATTGTTTACCTGTTGCAACATCCAACTCCAAGAGTCACGATATTAGCGCATTAAACATCATTACCACCTCACAAGTTACGCATAAGGTCGTAATAACAATAAATCGTTTAGAAACGGTTGTAGACCGCTAAATCGTCACAAACGCATATATTATACAAGATACATGCAAACAGTGCGTTATGGACGACTAGAGATTCGAGATATAAGTTGAAATAAGATACCATAGTACAAACCTTTCACTTTCAACAAAAGGAAAGATAACATCGACAAATTCTAATAATGCTATTCGAGCACTTAAGGCATTTTGCCAACCTGCCGTAACACAACATCAACCTCAATCAAGATTCGCTAGGTAGTTTGTGCATTCAAACAAACATTTGCGCAAACAAAGCTATGCGAATAGCTTGAGGTAATGGAGGAAATAATGACTTGTGCCGAGTGCAAATGGGTTCCCCATAACGGATCTTAACATTCAGAAACACTTCATGATGTTTTCAGATATTACATCCACGAATTATAAATGGTAAGATTACATACATCAAAGTTCTTTAATTAAATTGCACGTGTAATGTACAGTGTCATCCATCAACTATTTTTTATCTATAATTTACATCACTGTAAATTGTAATAATGACGATATTTTAGCTTTTACGAATTTAAAGTATAATGGACGGTCCATTTATCGTTGCCTTGATATGTCAATCAAAAGTAATAACCTACAATCACACCTACAATAAACTTAAATTACTTATACACAATTATTTTGAGTAAATTTATTAAGAAAGGCTAAAACGTGTAATGTAGGAAATGGAAACTAGGCGGTGCGGTAGTACAAGTCTCTCTCGAGGTCCCGTTATGGAGCTTTAGCAGATAGGCCAAAGCACGTAGGCATTGCTATATAACTGTCTCAAATTATAATTATTATAATGCAATAGAGATAATGATTTCACATTGCTTGAACATTTGTAAAATATAATGAATTTAACGTTTATTTTAGAGGCAGTTTATAAGTGGGTCGTACATTATAAATACACTTTAATAACATCTTTAACTACATTTTCTGATATGATAGGTATGATATTCGTGTTATATCACGAGGCAAACTAAAAATTCATTTATATAATCTTTTCTAGAGCCGCTTTGCCGCTAATTGTCACAGTTTAATAAATGTATTACATCTAAATAATACGTGAAGCAAAAACTTTGTACCCCTTTTTACGAAAATAGCGATTGCTGTGTGAAATTTGGCACACTTGTAGTCAACTAATATTCTTTTAAAGTAAAGCATAAAAAATAAAAATACATAAAATTAATAAAAAAATAACAACCATCTAGCATTTGACTGACACACACGCAAATACTTGCGAAGAGTATACACTCTCTTAAGTTATTTTCACACCAAGATAATTAAAATATTAAGATTGGAAGATGGAAGATGTGGAATTATGCCAACGCGGACGATTTGTTTTTCTGGGGTGGATCAAAAGGTTAAGAAACAATAATATTAAAAAACCTGCATTCTAAAGTCTCTCCTAAGCCGTCTTTCCTAAGCTTCATCTTTCAACGTAGGTGATAGCCAATTTAAGCGAAATATAATAGTTGTAGAGGAAACCGCAATCCCGTGCATTCAAATTCCTTGATCATTGACGTTTATTGCAAGCCAACCGCATTTATTGCATCGATACGATATTGATCGACATCAGAATATATTTTATCTTACTGAGATGTGCCTTTAAATTGCGTCGGCTCTTTCAAAGGTGTTATCGATATTACTCAAGCGTTAAACAAACTTATTGGAGATGATTATCATTGTACTGTCGAATAAGTCAATTAATCTTGCATTTAACTGAAAAATTACGTTTCGCCAATATATCAGCAGAGAAATTATTCATTGACAATCGTTGTAAAACAATAACTATGACAATGCCTACCTATTTGAATTTTCACTTCACGGCCAATTTAAATGACCGAGGGAGCACGAAGAAAAGAACTTTCACATATTACTAGAAACTCAAACAAATTAATCGTGTCTACATACGCAATATTTTAAACTTTAAACATTGAGTTTGTAACATTAAATGTATAAACGATTATGACATTGAAATTTCCCAAATTATTAAAAAAAATTTGGCACTAGAAGATTTATGTTAGGTATACATAATGTGTATACAGTACATAAACAGTACGAACGTTGGATTTTTTGACGCTTTTACATTTAAATTTTAAAGTTTTAATGAATATTTTGCGTAATTCCTCAACATCTTGTTGAATCAAATAGTACAATATGACCTTTGCAAATAAATAGAACCTTGAAATCAAATGTTAAACAGGCAAATTCATTAATGACCCGATAGGGCGTCTAACTCTCATGCTAGTACGGAACAAGGCCGCGCTCGGCGGATACCCGCGCGGCCCGATCTTCGCATTCCATTAACTATAAGGCGCGGGTCAAACACAAGCGGCGCGGGCGCGGGCGTGCCATAAGCGCACCTCTTGAATCTGTTTTGCACCACGTCCTTATACATTTTGTATGATAGAATTTTGGACAGGCGTCGAGACGGCACGCCACGGTTGTGCCACGGTTGCGCCGCCTTTCCAAAATTATTTCATACAAAATGCCAATAGCGCGCCCGATGCACGCCGGCAGCGCGCCCGATGCGCGCCGGAAGCGCGCCCGCAGTGCGCCCGATGCGCGCCGCGCCGCTTGTATATGTCCCGCGCCTAACATCGCGAATTTAGTATTTGGGCCACACCATGTAATAATTACTACAGTTTGGTGACTAAGTAGCTAAACAACGACGAACTATAAGTAGTACAATTAAATAAAGCTGTAGAGTTTGTTTGTATGTATGAACACACTAATCTCAGGATTCAGAAACCACTGAGTGCTATAGGACCACAGACAATGGCAGTAGGGGAAACTTTAGCTATTATTGTCATATTTATAATTTTTCTCAATTTAATATTCAACCAACTTTTGGAAATACGAGATTCCCATTCTCCTGTATTATTTTTTGGTTTTGTTACTTGTGTGTGTGGGTTTTCAACTGATTAACAGGATATTTGTGTTTAATAGGAAATTGCTGTCCCAATATAGAATTTGGAGTCTTAACATCCTCCCCCCGGAAAATTGCGACCATTTTAGTAGAAAAAAAAATATTATGTACCTATGTAACTTATAATTCCCTTTTTTTACATTAAAATATTATTTCTACCTACAATAATAAATTGTATTAATTATATACTCTAGGAAAGTAAATTATATAATTGTTGAGGCATTGTAAAGGAAACACACTTTTTGAACACACATATACCAACATTGAAATAAATTCCTTGCTACGCTCTAAGCAAAGTTAATTAAAACTTAAAATTGAATTACAACTTAAAAGTATACCCAATTCAACTAAAAAAAAATATGCTCCTTTGGTTAAAACTATAGGTTTCTCGTTGAAACAGGCAAGATATAATTTAGTACTGTCTTCAAATTCTACTTAGAAAACATGCCATACTACATATCATATACATATCATACATGATCATATAAATTAAAAAAATATATACATATATGTATATATATTGGTACGGGAGCCAGGAACAGATTTTATGACCAAGTTCCTCTCAAGCGGTAATTAGTAAAATGCATCAAAGTATAGTATTATGAAGCCTCGTGAACGTCAGCTGGAGCTCGGTTGGGGGGAAGAGCGGTTGTAGCCTCCCGTATCAGCTGACGGTTTTTCCACCAAGATACAGCCAGCTGACCTATATATTTATCCACAGTTACATATAAGCTATCATCAGGTAAATTTTTGTTTGAGAGGAAATCACGGAAAATAAATTTTTCTTTAAATTTAACTTTCATGTTCGAGACACCAGCTGACGTATAATACACCATGTTGTAACCAGCTGATTATTTTTTTTCGTTGAGATATTGGGTTAGCTACAATTTGACAAATTTTTAGCTGAGAGGAAATGAATGAATGAATGTATTTTTTTTCCTACGTGCGTGGGAGGCTACAACCGCTCACCCCCCCAACCGAGCGCCAGCTGACGTTCACGAGGCTTTATAATACTATACTCTGAGGCGTCTGACGAATTATCTCTTGAGAGGAAATAATTAACCAAATTTGCACCTGGCTCCCGTACCATTTTAATTTATATGATCTATGAATGTTTATATATAATCTAGGTATGACATAATGAAAGTTTTAAATTGAACACAGTTTTTTTTTCAATAATAACTATAGTTAGTAGGTATCTACATAAAGTAATCCGTCTTGAATGAAATAAAAGTTATATCTGACTGCATATAGAAAAATGTATAAGTTATCCTATAAAAGGCAACCACTGCAAAACTTGTCACTTGACTGGAATTTATTGTTACCATGGACGTATAAAAAAAGACGGACGGAGTATCGCCTAAACATTGAGTGAAGCCTAGTAATGGCGGCGACACATCCATGTGTGTGTGCCAGGTTGATTGCCAGATGCAATAAAATTACCCCACACTTTAGTATTTTTATTTTTCAATTTGATATACTTTTTATGTGTACTCTAACTATTAGAACCTATGCATAAAATATACAATTTCTATTTAGCTTTGACAAATCAACCACTGGACATGGGGAGTATATTGGGGGGAGGAGAGGTAATGTCTCTAATGTGTCTAATTATTATTAAAATAAATAAAATGTCAGTTTATAACCAAACAAATAGGAAACATGCTTCATACGATTTCAGTATGCATATACTTGAAATTTTCAAATTAACTGTCTTATAATAGATGTCGTAGGGTTAGCATAGTATACATGTTTTTGTGAGAAGAAAATGCAAAAACAAATTTGCATTTTGTATCAAATTATTTTATCGTAAATTTAAAATTAATTGACTTTACATCAACTCCCCGACTTTTGGGAGAATGAAATTTTGAAATAATGGCAACACTATGGCAACAGCTGTCCTGATGACAATGGCGGCTGTATTTTTTTCTATAAATTTTGTCGTAATAATTTTGTCGTTAAAACATAAAAGAAATAACTTGCTTCCCTGTGGAATGTAATCCTCTGTGTTTTGTTATTTCAAATTATACTGTTGCGACACCATTTAACCAAGCAAAACGGCATTTTAAATATTTTTTGTGAAACAGTGACGCTGTTAATCAGTCGGTAGTTCACGACGTAATGGCGGCCGACTAGCTTACTATGGTGAGAGTGTGTGCGTGTTCATTGTCTTTACACGATCGCTAGCTTACTACGGTGGCTTCACGTTGTTTGTTCGTAAAACGGTGTCCGTCTTTTTTTATACGTCCATGATTGTTACATTTATGTTTTGCATTAAAACTTTTGATGACTGATTAATGATAAAATAATATAATTAATAAAATGCAGGCATACATGCCTTTGCTTAGATTATTATTAGTTTTTAAAAACATTCACTATGAAATAAAAACTTATTTGTGTCATTTTCAAACTTAAGTTCTCATTTTAATATTTTATTTACCTACATTGTTGATAATATTTCGCGACATGAGCTATGTCTAAAAAAGTATGAAATGGGTCCTTATTTTAAATACTTATAGCGCAGAAACACTGTGTTTTTAAGAGAAAGCGTGCGTTTCAAATGCGTTATTTAATAGACTCCGCTAGTAATAAATATGCAGAAGCGAAACTATTTATAAGAAGTACAAAAGTAGAATACCAATAAATTAGTAGTCTCAAGTGGAATGTTAAGAATACACAATATCTTCTTACCTTGCCCACATTTCTCAGACTTGGGAGTTGAAGTCATTATTAATTTATTATCAGTCCACTGTCATATTATTGTAGTTATTGGCGCTTTACAATTTAGAAAAACTTTTTACTGTCTTCAGTAAATTAAGAATCGACCGGCAGCCATATTAGACACTATATTTTTGTTCTGTCAACTTCTGTTTATATCAAAAAGTGTTGGTATACACCGTTTCACTACTTTAATAATTTTGTGATAAATTAATAATTGTTACTGAGAAATAACAATAATTCGAGTTATGTTATTTACAAAAATAATAATCTGTTTAAACAGAAAACATGTTTAGATACTTAGGTTATTTTATTCAATCACAAACCAATATGTTATTTACTCAACTTTACAGATGTATTTTAAAAATTCCCTAAAATTATCTGAATTACTTTTACATGATTAAATGAAATCAAAGTTGAACTTCGCTAAACATTCAAAATGCGTACATTACAATATTATTTTACATAGCCTACGAGTTATGTCAATCTAATAATGAATGCACCTTCATTATCTGTTACTCGTTTGCAACAAATTGACAGCAGACAGCAGACAAGCAACTGATCTGTAAAAATAGAAATGGAGATCGTTGTGATTGACATCGTGTATCAACAGTTTCTGATATCTTGTGTTATGTAGTAAATAATAAATAAAAAATAATAAATAAAAGTTTTCGTTGACTTTAAGCAAATAATGTTCGTAGCTTGTTGAACTTTTACGGAGTGATATTGAGCAAAATTCTGTTTGTTTATTAACGCCAACAAGACGAAATAATCATGGCGGATCCACTGAGTTTGCTTCGCCAATATAATGTAAATAAAAAAGAAATTATTGAACGGGACAACCAAATTATATTTGGCGAATTTTCGTGGCCGAAAAATGTTAAAACAAACTATCTTATGTGGGGGTAAGTTATCGTATCGATACCGTTTTTCCTTTTTTGACAATCAAATGTAACCTATTATCCAACAAAAATGTATAAATTTTTCATATCATTAAATATTTTTTGCAGTTCGGGCAAGGAGGGCTGCGAAAAAGAATATTACACTTTGGAATGCCTGCTATTCATACTTAAAAATACACACTTGACCCATCCTGTTTATGTAAAACAAGCAGCTGTAAGTGAGAATCATATTTTATTTATATAAAAGCAAGTGCTTGGTAAAATAATGTATTTGTAATATGACTTGGTATTATATATTTTAATCATTAACAGACAGTAAAAGGAATGATCGGGCAATTATCAAATATTATATCTTTATTTTTGGTCAAAAACAACAATCATGAGATCTATTGATGTACTAATATAACTTTACTTTTATAATAAGTTACATTATATTTTCATAAATAACACCTATTTGCTTTTCTGTACAGGCTGCAAATATACCACCTGTACGCCGTCCCGATCGTAAGGATATGCTTGCATATCTTAATGGTGAGACGGCAACAAGTGCATCCATTGACAAAAGTGCACCCTTAGAAATACCAACACAGGTATGTGTGAATTTGACTACCAATATTACAATCATTTGTACTGTGATTGTAATAAAACACTTATTTTAAACAATAAAGGTTAAACGGACACATGACCATGATGGTGGCGAATCAGCGGCCAAGAAACCTCGTATTGAAGAGATTCATGTACAAAAAGTGCGAGAGCAGCTTGCAGCTCGCCTTGATGCACCTAAAGAAGCTTCTGTCACTGTTGACAATATCAAGTAAGAATTTGGTTGCTTATAAATTTGAGTCACCAAAGTTGTAATAAATTTTTTTAATGGTAAGTATTTAAAATAAAAATAAAAACTGAAAATATAAATTCACTTTAATACCAACACATGTGATAACATTGCACTATAAAAGTAATAAAATAAAAATACTTTTACTCTTGTCTTACAGATCTCTATCTGAAGCCATGTCTGTTGAAAAGATTGCAGCTATTAAGGCAAAACGTTTGGCTAAAAAAAGGACTACAATTAAAAGTAATGACTACTCTGATACACTTGGTGTGGTTGGATCAGACTTGAGGGCTATTTTGGATTATGATGTTGATCTCACCAAGGATATTATCAGTCGAGAAAGGCAGTGGAGGACTAGGACAACAGTATTACAAAGCAATGGAAAAGTAAGAAGCTTATCATCATTTATTCAATATAGTTTATAGCTTTTTTAAATTGGCAGTTGATAGCTAGTTTGCTTGTTAAGCTATAATTTTATTAATACCTACAACATCCATTAAACACATACAAATAAAGGAAAATTCCTATATTTCATCAATGTGGTATTGCTATATATAGTTTGTTTGTTTGTTTGAATGTGCTAATCTCAGGAACTACTGGTCTGATTTAAAAAATAATTTCGGTTTTAGATAACCCATTTATTGAGGAAGGCTATAGGTATAGGCTATACATTATCTCGCTAAGACGCGGACGCACTACAGGTTAAACCGTGGGGCACAGCTAGTTGTAGATGAAAATTTATTAATTTAACTATAGTCCTTTTCACCTATGATGATTCCTGTGACACTTCATTGTGTTCCGAATTACTTATTTTATGTTTAAAAAGCAAAAATAATTTTAATGCATAATATTTTTATTTTAAGGTGGCATTATTACCAAAAATATAAAAATGAAACATCTTAAGCTACTAAAACAAAAACAGTATTGTTTAGTTTAATATAACGAAAAATAAAATAAAATAACACAAAAAAATAATACCTACGCAATTCGTGTACATGAAATGGGACGTTGAAAAATTATAGAGTTGGAAAATCATATAATCGACGCCCATCTTGTGATCGTTTGTCAATCGCGTCAATCGTCTGTACGAGTCCGTCAGCTTTGTATACAAGTTGCATTTTTATATTGATAATTTACGTTTTATTCTGTTATTATATTACTAATTGTTATTGTTCACTTTTTGTCGCTGTTGTTTGCTAAGATTCCTTAGATAATTGTTGGCGAAATGCCGAAATAACTTATTTTGGTCCTTTATTCAAATCGATTTCATTTCCATATAAAATATTATCGATTATCGGAAACAATTGATACGATTTCAGTAAAGGCAATCTCTACACGTGTCAACAATCGATATGTCACAGGAATCATCTTAGGTGAAAAGGATTATAGTCTCTTATCAAGCTTGTTATTTCAGATATTCGCAAAGAGCATTGGAGCTCTACTTGGAAGTATAAAAGCAAGGGAGGAAGGCAGGGCAGGAGTACCGAGGCTCCAGCCAGTCGTACTTCCCCAACCAACAGCAATCCCTGCACAACAAACACAGTATAACAGATACGATCAGGAAAGATTTATTAGGCAAAAAGAAGGTATAATTTTATATCAAGTATGTACTCTAAAATAAAAAGAATAAAAAAAAAATATTCACGTCTTATATGTAAGTACAGGCATACCCTCAATTTTGTTTGATTCAGGGAAGATATCACATATGAGAAATAATGCAGCTTTTGTGATGGTTTATAGTTAAAGTTGACACATTTATCTTTTTATATGTAATTGTGTTTTCACCAGAATATAGTGAAATAAATAAATGAAAATAAACTCCACACAAGTCATACTTAACTTGTTTATTACTAAATTCACTATACATATTTTAAATTGTCTTAAATTTATTTATATATTACATCTTCATGTTGCAGAAACGGAGGGCTTTAAAATTGACACTATGGGAACATATCATGGTATGACACTGAAGTCAGTGACAGAAGGCCCCAGTGTGCCGGTTGCAGCGCGAGCTCCTGCCACGCCGAGCCATCCACGACAAATGCCACGTAAGTAAAATATTATGTGTCGTAATATTCAATATTGTTAACTATGTTGTATTTTTGTATTTGCTATAGATCTAAAAACATAAATAAAAGGTAATATAGAGTGAAAGTTATTTTATTTTGTGTGTTATCAAATTATCAAATGTGAATAGATTAAATTTTAAATGCTGTCTGTGTTGTGTGATTTAATAGCAAGTCTGGTATTTAGCATTTTATTATCTTTATTAAAATTTACTTACCTGCCTTTTTAAAATGCCTTGCCCTTCCTTGAAATAAATTAATGAGCAAATTACAATGAAGTAGAGTACATCTTATGTGTATTAAATGTATTATTGTAATAATCAATCTGAAATCCAACAGACTTTTTTCATTCATATAAACAAACATAAAATTGCAGTAAACGGTCCCATACCAAGCACGCCTGGTCGTAAAGAGCTCCTACCAGTAGCAGCTGCAAGGCCTCCAACGGGGGGAGGGAAGAGACCTTCCCGAACGCCCATCATCATCATACCCGCAGCTGCCACCTCGCTTATATCCATGTTCAATGTTAAGGATATGCTTCAAGATCTTAAGTAGGTGTAAATGTTATAATTTTTCTTATGCTAGTTACAGTTTATGCTTCTTAATTTTAGAATGTTTAATTATTCGTCTTCTCTTTTATTGTGAAAAAATGCTTACAATTCACATAATAGTGCAAGTTCTTAGTATAATTAATTCATTTCAAATAATTAATATAGTCTAGTAATTATGTAAATTATAGAATTATTTTATCTACAGCTAGTGCACAGAGATCTGTGCAGTAAAACAGATGTTTATTCCTTTGATAATTGTTCTGTTTTTGTTTTTATGTGGAAGTAATTTTATGAAATTTGCAATAAAATATTCAACTTTATTACCTCAGATTCGTGGCTGTGGAGCAAAAGAAAGCCGAAGGCGCCACACGTGAAAATGAAGTATTATTGCAGAGGCGAAAGGGTCCATCTGGTGACAATGTACCCAACAATGCAACAACAATAACGGTACTTATTTGAATTATGAACTTATTTAACCAAAAAAAGCTTCATCCTTTTCAAGTCAATAAAGACGATTTTTTTGTGGCCATCCACAGGAAAATAATGATTTTATTATAATACCAGCTGTTCCTCGCGGTTTTACCCGCATTGCTCCGCTCCTGTTGGTCTTAGCGTGATGATATATAGCCTATAGCCTTCCTCGATAAATGGGCTATCTAACACCGAAATAATTTTTCAAATTGGACCAGTAGTTCCTGAGATTAGCTCGTTCAAACAAACAAATAAAATCTTCAGCTTTATAATATTAGTATAGATGTATATTTTTTATCATATAAATATTGTTTAGGTCCCATATCGCGTGGTGGACAATCCCAGCAGGCTGTCAGCCGCAGAGTGGGACCGCGTGGTGGCCGTGTTCGTGCAAGGACCGGCTTGGCAGTTCAAGGGCTGGCCCTGGGATGGCAACCCTGTGCAGATATTTGCTAATAGTGAGTAGTAACTATGGTGGAGTCCTGAAGTGTCTAATTCTTTGGCTCTTTAAAACATTAAAAAATTGTAGTTTTTACATTTCATTTTTCCGATAAATTGAAAATTTTTGTTGCACTTTAAAATTACATATATTAATTATGTTTTATATTCATACATAATTCATGTCTTATACGTTCCAGGACAATGATTATAATTTGTAATGATATGTTATAAAACTACCCTTATTTCGTTAATTATTATACAATCGTTATTAATCGGTGTTAATGAACACTTTTTAACTGTCCACGTAAGCATTGTTAGCTTTAAAACACCCATTTTTGTAGAATTTTTGTTACTACAATAAATTACTCAAACTTGAAAACTCTTTATAACATTTATCTTTCGCTAATATATAAAACATCACTAAATATATAATATTGGGTGCAGTCTAATATATAAAACTTACTAAATACTACTACACAATGTCCGCAGTATGCGCGTTCCACTTAAAGTTCGACGAGATGAAGCTGGACGCGAACGTGGCGCGGTGGGCGGTGACGGTGATCAACCTGAGCCGCACCAAGCGCCATCTCGACCGCGCCGCACTGCTCGCCTTCTGGGAGACGCTCGACAAGTATGGATGTGGATTTTTTATTTATTTACTAGTGGTCCGCCCCGGCTTCGCCCGTGGTACATATTTAGTATCCTATGTCCTTCTAGGCTCTAAACTACCTCCCTGACAATTTTCAGCTAAATCGGTTCAGCCGTTCTTGAGTTATAAGTGGAGTAACTAACACGACTTTCTTATAAATATATAGATTTGATAATTAGTTTAAGTAATATATAAATGATGTACTGTGAGCAAATCAAGTGTATCCTACTATAATATTATAAATGCGAAAGTTTGTGAGGATGTGTATGTGTGTGTTTGTTACTCTTTCACGCACTGAACCGATTACAATGAAATTTAGCACACATATTTAACTTGGATTAACACATAGGATAGGTTTTATCCCGGAAATCCCACGGGAACCGGAACTATGCGGGTTTCTCTTTGAAAACGCGGGCGGAAAGCTAGTACAAAATATTTTATTATTAAATAAAATATAAAAATTCAATTAGAAAAGTAATTATGAATTAAGATAATTACTGTTAATATGACATCAGGATCATAATGATACACAAGGAAAATGCAAAAGAATAGTTTTTTGGTATGGAGGTGAAGCTACACAAGAACCCACACTATAAATCATATTTGATCATCTAAAATCTAAATGGATCAATTTACATATTCTTTCATGAGAAATTTTAAATATCAAAATATCATGTCTATTGTTGATTGTAACAATTCAAATCAATGAAGAAAATAAAAAAGAATTCAACCACCTAATCACAGTCATAATTATTTGGTTCAGTGTGCAAGGTCAAATTGACTGTAACAAACGAACGGACTTTAACACGAGTGGTCGTATAGCGGTCCGGGTGTTTGTTTGTTTTTTATATTTTTAGAAATTGACTCGGAGGTAAGGATAGTTATGAATATTTTAAATATATTATGAAATTTTGGAACATGCAGTCTTACGAAACTACCTTTAAAATGATACATGATCATACAATGAACGAAACTGATTCTATATTAATAAATGATTTAGATAATTAATCTTTAGGTTCGTCGGATGAAAAAATATTAATAGAGCTTTTTTTTGTTACAGGCACATGATGAAGAATAAGCCACATCTTAGGTTCTAATTTTGTTATAGTGTTATTGAATTTTATCCTATAGATAAATATATTGTGTGAATATATTATGAACGCCTTACTAGCAAGCGAATCTAAGTCAATTCATACCATTTAATTATTATTTTGACTGACTGAAGTGATATTATTTAACCAATACATAGCTGTTATGATATTAAGAGAATGTATCTCTAAGTTTCCACTAATAAGTATAGTAGAGCCATTTTAATAGGCAACATTTGACAGTTCAACAAAATTCAACAACGTAACCAAGTTACGACGACCTAGAATAATATACTACTTATTTCGTTTTGTTAGAATTGCACAGTTGCTTAACTTTTTTCAATTACCATTACATATTTATAATAATAATGACCGATACAAGTAATTTTAAGATTTGATTTTACTGATAAACCATTCTAAACATAATAAGCAATTTCTGATTTAAAGAATTTGTGTCGCTACAATTTTGTGTCAATAAACCTTTTTTCTTTTTAAATACCAGAGACGTTACTCCAAAAATCGAAATCTGACATCTAGAATCAAATGCATTGATTACTTGTGAATAAAAAATCATCATAAATTAATAAATGCGTAAAATTTTTAATTATGTAGATACTTGTCTTATTTTGCTCCTTAAATTTACGAAAGAAAGTATATTACTGGGACAGGGATTCGCCTGATGAATTTTAAAATTGACATGTGTTTCAAGTTCGATTGACAAATGTTTCAAGTCCGTATCGATTATAATTCACTTTAATCGATGTTTTTAAGCAGGTTACCTCTCTTCGAAGATAAAATTGATAGACATCAAATGTTGCCTATTAAATTGGCCCGACTATAGTTTAATAAAACCTTGATACTCCGCTGTTTTGTTATTCACTATTGCCTTACTTATATAGTTTTAATAATATTCCTTGGAATTTCTAAATGTTGTAATTTTTACAGAAGTATCTCAGTTTAATAAGGAAGTTTATGTCCTTCATAAAAATCGGAATATTTTTCATACCCTTTTTGAAATAAATTTTCTATAAACTGGAATTATTTACTAATTACATCTACTCGCTTCTTGACTTTCTCGCTCAATTAAAATTCCTCAAAAGATTAACAGTCGCGAAACTCTCGTGTAGATGTAGTTTTAATAAAAATACTTTGGATCATTATGAAAGCCCAATCAACAAGATAATTAGTTTTTTGACCTTTTCTAAATATATTAAAATTGTTATCTCTATCCAGGTCTTTGCTATTTGTATAAAATTGCAATGTCTTGTAGGTATGCTGAATCGAGTTTAATAAAATAATTACGAGTAGGCGATAATATCACCAGAATAATAAACAAATTAAAAATGTTATAATTGTATTTATAAGTAAATGTCTGAATATTTTCATAAATGCTACAAATAGGTATTGAGAGCAGGGCTAGTCGTTAAAATTATATATTAATAGATCTTAAATCTTCAAAACCCACTTCGATTTATAGGTTATTTCAATAGAATATTTCTATTAGTTTGTGAATAAAAGCGTCGCCCATGTATTGAATGTTTTGATTAAACACTTTGGTTCATTGAATTGGCGCCTTGCCGGCGTTGTTAAACCGCGGCTCCTAGAAACAGTGTCGTCACGCGACCTCATACTCCCAAGTGCCTTTGCGAACTGCGACATTCCTTAATCTACGTGCCAACGTTAATGACTCGTCACAACAAGCTTAAATTGCATAAATTACTCTCAATTTCAATTTGATACTCGGATGAATTGAACATTCATTACTGGGAATAAGCGGTACCAAAAATAATACAATACTTGCTCTATATAATGTTTAGTCGTGTAAAGTTTTGACTCGTGTGTTATTCAGCCAAAGTACAATTAAATGGTATGGAAATGTCAAAAGATCTGTGATCTTTGTCATATAACAACAATAAACTGTTGAACTTACACTTTGTTTTATTTCCCACCTGTAATTCTCGAGTGGTCATGGAAAGGAAATTTATGATTATGAACCTATTAGGTACTTAAAGTTAGAAATAAAATTCACGATTCTATTTTCGGTTGTCTTTATTTAAAATTTACTTAATCAAATGACAATGTATAACAATAAATAAATCTGATCTTTAGGTATAGAAATAAGTATTTTAATGATATTTTCTGTACACAAAATAAAAACCATTCCGTTTTACCCATAACAATATCACATCGTTAGGTTTGTGTACTTGAATGTGCCCATATTTATTAAAGATACATAAAATATTCAATTTACAATTGCTATGCAATACTTGATACATTAAAACGACTTAAGCATTTTTAATGGGCTATCCAAATATTTCTAATTTACAATTGTATTATTTGTCTCACAAAATAGTTAACACGACTGTTTTTACTTACAGTTTATTAAAATTCAAGCGTGGAAATTGTCAAGTACTTACCATGTTACACTTTTAAAAACAAATCATGACGTTAAAAATATACATTCTTCTAAATAATGTATTTTTTGTTAAAATACAACAACCACCAACAATAATTACCACTGGGTGGGATTATTTATATGCCCTAACTAAGATTTTCACACTTTAAACTTATACATAATAAAAATACAACCTGAACAGTGTCGTAATGCCCCGGTAAGGAATGATAGGACCAATTTTTGCCGGTCGCAAAACTTCTGCCCGTATATTTTTTTGTAAAAAGATAAATAAACACACTTAGTCTTTATTAAGGGATAGAAAAAAAAATAGAAAATTGACAGTATCGTTAAGTCTTCATTAAAAAAAAAAACTGAAAACGGCAAAACGGCAGACAATGTTGTGCAATCCCTGTAAAAGCACAATATTTGCTTTTGCAGTGATGATGGAAATAATTTCGTTATCTATCCCTTCTGATACATAATAAAAAGATAAAAATTCCTATCAAATTATAATAATTACGATAGAGCTTAATATTTAAACTAAAAACCTAGAAATACGTCTAGAAAGCTATCTAGTATAAAATGAGAGCTGATGAATCCTACAAGCCATGAGTTTAGCACAATCACTCATAGCTATTTGTAAATGATATAGAAATTATAATTCCTTACAATATCGTGGGCTCGAATTGAGTCTTATTATTCAAAAACAAATAAATGTTTGCATTCCATCAAAAGAACTTCATGATAGTACTTACAGTATGGGCCTTAATTTTTTAATTTAAACCCTGTTTCTTTTTTTTGGCGTGACCTTAAACTGCATGATACTTGAGGAATGATTCGTGCAAACTAATGAACGATCGTTCTACGCTTATACATAGTAAATCATCTTAAATAGCACAAAGCATATTGAGTTTCACTAAAAATAAAATTGGTATGGTATTGAATATTTATTTATTACAGTTTATAAACAAATATTTTAGAGCAATAATTAACATTAGGGTATTTTAAATTTTACTTTGTCATAATACATTCAGTAAAAATTCAAAAATACCATAAAAGGAACAAATTTTGTATCAGTCAAAAAATATATTAAATGAACTTGGTCTAAAATATAGGTAACTAAGTACTTAATTTAAATTTCGAAGTTCTCTGTCATTTAAACTGTTAGGTATTATACCTAATTGAGCTCCTACCATTTTGCGGCAACTATAAAGTGCCTTATAGCAATAAACAAGTACAGATCTTTAAATAAAATCCATATTACAAAATATAAAGTTGCCTTTTAAAGTCGGCGCGGACTCAGTACTCGAAAGTGGTCGATGTTGGCACAACTTCCAAGATCATCTGCAGAAACACCGTTATCTTATCTGTAGGAAAAAGGTTACGTATTGAAATAAACAAATATACAAAGAAAGCTAAAAACACCAACACGATAACTATCTATGTATCTAAATAATAGTGCTTTTACTATAATTAACATTAAACAAAAAATGATCAAAACAATCCTTACCCATGAATGGAAGAGAATAGCCCCATTTAACAAAAGGTAGATAGACGAGCAGACCACAGAGTATAAAACCGGCTGCGTAGAGATACTCCCACTGCGGCTTATCAATGATTGGTGCTACTACCAGGTACGTCGACACTATCAGCACTATGTATGGAATTATAATGGGCACCTATCGACAAAATGGTAAATACAATTTTAATGAAGACAGATACGGTAAGAATAGATTATTTTTATGAGTCGAATAAAAATCAAATAATAATTTGAGTGCAATGAAGCATTTCGCTTAGCGAGGATACCTTCTACATGTAAATGTAGAGTCAGAAAATAAAGGTAGTAAATGAATCAATACCTACTTCAAATATTATCTTAGTGCATAAGTGAATACTGAATGTGTGAATTGTGCAGCTAAAGTGAAAATATAATTCAAACCTTATATGGTCGAGGCGCATGCGGTTTAGTCCGTCTCATAACAATCAGAGCTAACATGGCGCCGCCGTAGAAGATCCACGCGGTAAAGGAGAAGAAGTCAATCAGGGAGTCTATTGTGCCGTACAATACCATCGCCATTGCTATCAGCGACTATAAACAAAAGACGATTTGAATTTCACAATTTAAAGCCAAATTAACAGCTACATGTTTAGTGTCTCTGTCATTGCCTTATGCTATCTAAAAAATGTTGTCATTGTTGGGCAAATTACAATAATGGCTGGTTCACACTTTGATTAGTGTGAGTGCAGGTGAATAGTGCGAGTGCAGGTATGTAGTGCGAGTAGTGTCCAATTCAACTGCGAGTGCAGGTGGTTAGTGGGAGTGCAGGTCAATGGTGCAATTCGCGACGCTACACACTACGCTAAACACTAAACACTAAACACTCGTGTCCAGACGTGTTTAGGCAGGCACACTGCGAGTGAGGGGGAAGGGAGGGCGCGCGGGACGTGGCTACTCGCAGTCCACTCGCAAAAAAATAGAACACGCTTCTATTCACTTTACTACACAGCCTACTAAACACTTGCACTAAACAGTCGCTGTCCACACGTAGTTACTAAACACCTGCACTAATCACCTGCACTCGCACTAATCAAAGTGTGAACCAGCCATAAGGCTTGCGCGTTACATACAAGATTTGATAGACTTTTGAATAGTTTAAAAAAATACTTACATGGAAAATCAGTCCCGGTGCTGGTGTAAAGCGACGTACATGCACATACGATAAAATGTCCAATAAATGGCCTTCGCGTGACGCTGCGAAGCACAACCTGTGAAAATATTAAATAGAGTAGGTATTTAGACCTAAAACTGTCCTGGTACAGTGATTAATACATGAGAGTAGAACTAAGAGGACTGTGTACTTAGTACCTACGACTGATAGACGCTAACAAAAAAATGGTACTTAGATCGTGCAGCGCACATAATAAAATTATTATCGGTGAATAGATGTTACATAGATGCCGAGATGCAAAGGTACCAAATATGGGATATACATATAACTTTTAAAAAGAACAAAATCTCCAATTTGGTTTTTATTTAAATATCTATTATTGACTTTAAGATAATTCACCCCTATTTTCTCGAATAAATAATTATTAAAAATTCACAATTATTAAATTATAAGTCCACAAGTCCTCATAACGCTTGAACAATTCCGCGAAACATTTTTAGAGTCCAATTACCTTCCCGCTACAAAGAGCGTGCCATTAGCTGAGCCAAAAGTGGATATAGTGACGGCAAGCGGCATGAGCCAAGCGACTGGCCCCAGCAGGCGGTTGCCGAAAGTGACCGCCACCGCCTCGCTGTCGGCCATCTCGCTGACCGACATGACGGCCAGGTATGACACGTTGACTAACGCGTAGCACAGCGTCACCAGTGGTATTCCGATTACTATACTCAGTGGTAAATTCCTAGTAATCATAAATATGTGGGAATAATGTCACATTCTAATACATATTTTGACATAAACAGTCAATTAAAATCAATAGCAATATAGCTTTAATTAATTGTCTGCATTGTGTGACCTGCTACGACTATAATATTATATCTAAAAAATAGTACCTAGGTATTGATTGGAAACACGTAAGGAAGTTAGGAAAGAATAATAGTATTGTAAGGTTTATTGAAACAAGGTATAGTGTATCATTAACATATAAGTAGATTCAATTATAGTAAAGTAATAAGGAATCTATGTATTTAAAAAATAAAATAAATAAATAAAATAATGAATAACACACTAACGCACAATATGCACTTACTTGGAAGGATTTTTAATCTCTTCAGTCACATAGTTCAGGTTATTCCAACCATCATAGGCCCAAAGGCCGGTGTAGAATGCTGTTGCTATGTTGCCCAGAGTCGCCGTGCTACTGGCGAAGTTGGGCTCCTGTAAATGTCGCGTATTACCTGCACCATACGGACACAACTCCTGTCAGTCTACATCAATTATTCACTTCCCATTATGATTATAGGTACGAATTAAACGAGGAGCGGCGATGTGAATTTAGTCTGATTAGAAGAACATTCTTTGTTTTTTCGATGAAGTGTTTCGGAAGATAATTTAGAAACAAAGTAACAAAGGTACGTGACTGTTTTCTAATCAGATCGTTGATAATGTAAATTGGGATGTTGGATATTTTATTTGTATCACAAGCGTCAATGAATGATAAAATGATATGCACACACCACGTACATTGACGAGTAGATATTTATATTACCTAATATCAATTTGTAAGCTCCTCCACACACGATTATTGCTATGGCCACAAGTTTAGCTGCCGTGAAGATGTTCTGGACATTTGTGGCCAAATTCACGCTATAACAATTGACCGCCAAAATCATCACTAAAAAGAAATAAGAACCAGTATAATGAGAGTCAAGCAACATTTTATGTCTTTCATAATGGGATGTTGATCAAATTAATTGCTACTATTATTTTGTGTAATATTGCCAAGTGGTTTCAATTGTGCTCATATTTCAGGGTTAGATTACATCCTCACAAAGGATGTCCCATCATGACGTAAATCGCTTGAATGGACATAATGGAGTCCTCAATAATTATCACTACGGTCTAGCAATTGCAAATGCGTACCTAACGTTGCAGTTGTAATAAATATTTCAATATTTCATTATGAATAAGTATCAAGGAATAAAAATGATTACCAATCGCAATGACCGCTACAAGTTTGACAAGGGCGTTCGGTGGTTCACACTCCGCCACGAATGGTTCCACGGCGTATTTTGCAAAGCTCAAACAGATGATAGCCATTTGAGAAGGCTTCAAAACCAGCGTAGACACCTGAAACATAATGGAATATGAGTACTGAAGTACATTTTTTATTATTCATTAAAACTAAAATACATAAACCAATTACCCATGAGAACAAAAATGCAGGCGGTCCTCCAAATGCATCCATGAAATATGCATATTCAGCACCAGAAGACGTGTTCATCGTCCCCAATTCAGCATATGCGAGCGCTCCTACAAGATTATTGAATAGTCATGTACAGTGCAGAATGCCCTATTTTAATTTAATAATCTTATATGATGTGTATAGTTACCAAGCAATGATAGAAGGCCACAGGCCATCCATATTATGAAGCTTATGCCCACTGAGCCAGTGCGCTCCAAAAGCCCAGAGGGCGAGACGAAAATACCAGATCCTGAAATCGAGATATTATATCAATACATATTCATTTCGTAGTACAAAATATGTACATGCTTTATAAATCTTTCAATATGAAACCTAGTTATTTTGCATCGTCGTTTGTTTCGTTTTACAAATAGCAGATTCATATTTCTATCGAGTCATAAAAATTCAATACAATTTGCGACGTAGATGATGCAATATAAGATTAATGCGTGTTTATGATCTGATTACATTTTTGATAATCGTGTCAGCATAAAAAAGCACTCTTAGGTACATTAAGAATAAATCTTATTTGTTTAACAAATGCAAATGTACCTTTATATATAATCTGGCTTTATGGATTCCCAATACCAATGTCAAGGCTTATTTGCAGTAATCCACGTATTATGAGGAATTAGCATGTTAGTGCTAATATTGTAAATATCACGTAGACGTTTTTAGTTAAATAATACATAATCACCATTGTATTTAAACAGAATGAGGTTTTAACAATGTTTTACAAAAAAAAAATACACTGTTATAATATTAAGTTTTCTTTAAAATTCTAAGTTAGTAAAACCTCTACGAATAAGTGACAGGACTTTGTTGACTATAAATGGCTCACCGATCATAGTTCCGACGATTAGAGCCACCCCACTGAAGAGTCCCACCCGTCTCTTGAGGTGAACAGGGTCGTCCGGAGCTGCGTCCGACCCCTCCAACTGCAAATTATTATTATTACGTTTATATGTTAACAATACCTCCGATAAAAACTCTTCTTATATATTTATACAAGATATTTTATTAAATGTTTTGTTTTCAAAAATATAGATGCTCTACTCTCTACGATCTTCTCTATCTTATTTTTCACTACTTATCTCAAAGTTGATAGAAATTTAAGTTTTAAGTAGGTAGTGAATATGTTTCGCATCATATAGAATTTTTATTAATTTTGTACTGTACTTATAACAATAATTATTGAGTTAAGTCAGCGAATTTCCTGGTTCATAAATCAATTATAAATTCTTATATTTCAAAAGTATCACTAATTGGCTTCAGAGATGGCTTTCAGTATTTATTTAGTATCAGTTTAAAATAAATAATAGTTATAGAATTGTCCTGTTGAATTTTTATTGACATTCAAATATATTGTACCAGTATAATAATAATAACGTTAATATAAATGGAAGAGGAAATACAAAATTCTATAATTATACTGAAATACAATTTAGTTTGACCTTCGGAATCGTAATCGACCGGTGATATAATAGTCTTTCTTGTTGAAAAATCATTAGTTATTTATATCAATTACTTTTAATTTTATTTGCAGTGCCATTCCATTTTATTATTTTATTGTCATATAGATTAAAGAACAGATAACGATTTCCACTACTTACTACGCAACTTATCCTAAGACTTGTTTGTTGTTACAAAATTATTTGCAGTTGTAATTAGTATGTAATATGCATTACCGCGGGTACACATTATTTATTAGTTTTACTCGTTCTTACAGTGCTTTAAATATAGCATGCGTGGGAAAATGGTTATGATAATAAAATGTACTACATCTCCGTGGCCGCACATTCCTAAAACTTGGTCAAGGCTTGTAAACTCATAACATTATGTTTAGTTTCTTTGCTTATTTCACATTTTCGTTGCAAGTTTCAACGTAGGGCGGGAAAAGTATTATTTTTTTATGTAGTTATTAACAAATATAGATTTAGTTTGGCAATATAGATGTGAAACGTTTAAATTTTTTTATGAATATAGCCAAGTACTCACAATTCGATTTAAAATACTGTGACAAACAGTGAATAAATCTAATTTTTCACGCTTACTGCTTATATTTGCAAATGCGTGAAGATGACTCTACATAGAGATCACACAGAATTTCAAGTGATTCTTTCAATTTTAATAGTCTTCTTTTTAATATTATGCTATAGTTTTGTTATTGTTGTGTCATTAAGGAAGGTGGACCCCAAAATACAGGCTGTCCTAGTTTGGGGTCCAAATGTTACATGTTTGTACCTAACCCACAAATTGCTCAATAAATGATTTTTATTTTTATTTTATTATTTATTACTTACTTTGTATACCTATAATATTATTTCATCTTAGTCGTTTATAAACGATTTTATCTTTCTAAGATATAGAGTAGAAACATTTACATCTGCTTGATGCTTCACTTGTCGATTTTCTTAAGAGCTAGTCGCTGATCAGTTTTCTGTGCCCAGACAGACATTTTTTATTGCCTTCGAACAAAGATCAATGACCTCTCTATTGTCATACGCGGGCGGTAAACAAGTCCGCTAATTTACTAAAATAAGATTGCTGTAATCTAATACCGTAAACTGTTACTTATAACTTCTAGACGAAAATTGTATTTGTACACATACAATTATTTTATGAAGATAAAGGGTAGTTATTTTTAATTAATTGTTTACCATATAGTATTATATTATCTGTGGCTATACCTTGTCTCCTGGGTTGAGGTTGCCGTCGGCGAGCGCTCCCGCCGCGCCGTCCTCGGCGTCGCACCCGGCGGAACACCCGCGCCACACCAATCCGCCTTCGCGTGTGCTCCCTGAAATACATTCTTGTATTTTCTAATAAATTACAAAAATCGATTAACATTCATTTTGTACATCTTATATATGGGTAATAGTTAGTTAAATATTTTATGTTCTAATACTTTCTTAAATAGCAATTATTATTAACTAGCGACCCGCCCCGGCTTCGCACGGGTGCAATGCTGATACTAAATACACTACAGAAAAACTGTGAACGTTGTATATAAAAACATAGCGGCCCGCTCCGGCTTCGCACGGGTATAAAATATATAGCCGGGCGAACGGCCGGTACCGCCGCCAACGCTACGTCCCGCAATTTTTAAATCTGTAATATCTTCGAAAATATTCACTTAAATCATACGGTGTAAAGGGCCATATAGATCTATATTAAATGAACAATGTATTCAAGGTATTTAATTGGTTAAGGATTAATGCTGTATTGGTTAAAATCGCTTCGAAAATTAGCCATTATTTGTCGTAAAAAGTAAATGACAAAAAAAAGTTATTGTGGGTTATCCATAAGAGATAGACATATACCATCACGGACTTTTCTGTAGACCTTTTCAATGTGTACAATACTTAAGTACATTATTTTGATAAAACTCGTAGGGTTCAGCCTGCGTTTGCAATGTAAGCGGAAAAAATGTAATTTTTTACGACATCACATTAGAAACCTCAAAAATAACAGTACTTCTCCACTATTTAATGGATGTTATTATACATATAAACCTTCCTCTTGAATCACTATCTATTAAAAAAAACCGCATCAAAAACCGTTGCGTAGTTTCAAAGATTTAAGCGTACAAAGGGACATAGGGACATAGGGACAGAGAAAGCGACTTTGTTTTATACTATGTAGTGATTTATTAGCTCCTGCCAACGGTATTCTGCCAATAGACCCTTATTACAGAGCGGTATAAATATTTATTCGATTTTTTCTGAGACACAACATACACAAACAGTTTTCTATTCTATCTACCAATAAGTATTTTAGTAAGTATATTATATTCAGGGGTAGATTATAAGGTATTTTCATCTCTATATTACATATTTGGTAGAAATCCACTCTTCGAGAGGCACCTTGACATGGAAACCTATGAAACGTGGGTTACGAGCACAATGAACCGTCTTGTCTGGATTTAACTACATAGTGGGACATAGGTATCAGTCATTTCATTAAATAAATATACGTAGGTATCTACCGAAATAAAATTGGTTGGGTTAAAGTAGGAAAAAATTGGTGTTAAAACATGTTTCACTGAAGTGCACCGGTATACATATTATTTTTTAATTATTCTCAATGAAAATGAATGTGAAATCTTAGTGAAAATTGTTTTAGTTTGTTTATTTATCTATCCCGCAAGCTCTAAAATAGTTATATCTAAAGTCTAGGTAGAATTTTATTTTTAACAAATAGCGCTTTTACAAACAAAAACAAAAAATTATTGGCGGTAGATAAAAGCAATAAATTTTACGTTACAAACATTTACTTTAAATAATGCGACACATTATTGTGTTAAAGACATAAATCGTATCTTAATGCTATTATACAAATTGTAATTATTAAGATAGTTGCCAAGAAATTACATACTTTAACCAATGCTATAGGAGCAGCAAGATACAAATAGATTATACCATGACTAAAATACATTTTTTATGCTTAGGTATTCGTGCATTGTGTGTATCCACACGTGGATTTACTGTAAAAAATATTGGCGTCATGTGCTTTGGAGTAATAGCGGATGAGTCATATCAATAGATGCATAAAATTGAAACTGCAAATGAAGCATAGATCTATACTTCTCAATCTACGATCTATTATCTATCCATGGTTGTAAAAAATATCCTATTTTTCATACCCAAATCGAACCATGACCGTACCCACTTAATAATCGGAAGTAAAAATAAGTGACCTATAAAATCATTGGCTGGTTCAAAATCAATAGTGGACAGTGGACACAGCACTTATACAATTTTATCGACCTTGTCTACACTAGCATTATATACGGAATGAATAGGTTACTGCATACGTACGTCATTGACAAATGGCTATCGTATTTTACAGCTAGCAATTTAATTTCAGTTTCTAGCGGTTAATGTACCTAATTAACGGATTTGGAATTTGCCAGAAATCTCCTCGATCTATTATTGCCACTGCTAGTGGAATTATTTAATCATTTCAGTCTATAACAGATATTATTTTAATTAAAAAAAATTAAAATACCTACTATAAACACAATTTGGGATAAAGGAAGATGAATTTAAGAGATATTCAGATAATATTCCGATGGGATAATTTTATTAGACAATTTAACCTTGAATAAGTTGCATTAATTGTATAAAACCAAATAGGTAATCATATCTAGGATATTCATATTCATGTTACATATCACTACATAGTATAAAACAAAGTCGCTTTCTCTGTCCCTATGTCCCTTTGTATGCTTAAATCTTTAAAACTACGCAACGGATTTTGTAGCGGTTTTTTTAATAGATAGAGTGATTCAAGAGGAAGGTTTTAGTATATATAATTAATTAGGTTTTAGACAAAGCGGGCGAAGCTGCGGGCGGTAAGCTAGTACTGTTATAAATTATAAATCATCTCAAAATATGTGTTATGCAGTTGTTGTATAATTCACAAATAAATAATATATTATTATGTGAGTGTGTCTTGCTACGCCCACTTGAAGATCTCATTTGCTGAGAACATCATAAAATGTTAAATATTTTGTTACGCGGCAAACAGGACGCTACGTAATCAAAACAAGCACAAATGCTGAACATCACGTAGACCATTATTTCTACGATTTGTTAGATACATAACCAATATTTGAATAAATCATTTAGAAACTTATTTCGTACGTAATAATCCAAAATAAAAATAAAACCTACTTTTGACTGTTTATGATGAATAATGATATATTATCCCATGCACACGAATTTCTTGAAAGCTACGATAGTTAGCGAAACAGTGAGCTGAAGAAACAACATAACATTAAGATTTATATGTGTAATTTTCTGCAGTGACGTACTAGTTCGTTCATCACGTGCCCCGTTTATAAGATTTGTTCAAAAATACATTCAGTTTAGACAATAAATAAAATACATCCTGTATTTATGTTCGATAGAATGCAAAATGTAAACTTGTATGACTTTTTTTTTTTTAATGTTTAGCCACATTTATACAATTCAGGAAACCATTATTCGTAAGACGTTGCGTGTGTTATCTACACGATATATCGTTATTATAAATATAAATATAAAAATATCTAAGTATATTTCAATCTCTAGGTCAAAGAGCTTAAATATACAATCTGTAAGCCAATTTTTAAATATGCCGCTGATGTTATTCAATTCCCGTCACGTAATCATCGTTTTCTATGGATAGGGTCACAATTATTTATTACAATTTAAGGGTCCTTTGTTATTACAATTTAAGGGTCCTTTGTTGGTATTAATTTGTATCTAGAAGATGAAAACAAATAAAGTGTTTTTAAAAGCTAAGCTTTAATTTTTTTCGATCCATGATTATTTTAAATTATGTTTTCTTAATATTTGGAACTGCTCTATCAATATGATGCATCATTAAGTTGCTATTTCCTCTGGAAGATCTATTGAATATCTATCCTAGAATCTAATAGAATTAAATAAGAACAACATGAACAACTTTCAATACGACTCTATCAAGATATTCATCATGCATCCAACAGGAGCGACAATGCATCAAATTTTCAGACATCTTTAAAAAATACTAATTTACTGACAAAATATTTACAAAAAATCCTCATGTTCACCTTTAATTATTTCACCTCTAATTTTCTTCTATTACAAAAAAACTAAAAATATTTTATTAAAATTTATAACTGATTTGATTTGATCTGCGATAGGATTTTATCGACTTGCTGCATATATTATCAGATTGTACCTTCTTCGCTGAAGAATAATACGGGAGCCATAGCGCCATTTTGCAGTTTATCCGTGTTTTCCGAATGCGCAGGCGCGCGCACAGAACTGCGGAGCAGTGCGGCGATTTTGTCGCGCATCGCATCGCACATGCGTCCGCGCTTCGACACCTCTAAGGGCGCCGGCGCCAGACAATACTGATATACCTAATTAATAAGTACGAGCCAATTCCTTTGCACTGAACTAATGTCTTTCGTAACACACGCACTTTGCCAATGTCGCACTGACACTGTAATAACGATTTATTGATATCACACCACACTAACTACTCAATATGTAAAAATATCTAAAATGTACCGATATGTGTTTAGATATGTAAAATTTTAAGAAAATTATATAATTATTCTGATATCATTAAATAATAAGGCACTTTTGTTTCACGTTTTTAAATTTGCAATAATATGCTGTAAAGCGGCGAGAATGTCAACGTTCCTCTCTGGTTCAGGGCGGACTGTCTATTCCTGGCCCGAGCCAACACGTGGGCGAACGTTTTCCTCTCGTCGTCGCCCGCCCGCCGATCAATGGCTACGAGATTTGACACCTGGGCCTTCAAAACCTCTATTATCCATATGAGTCCTGTTATAACTCTATTCTTTCAACAGCGCTCTACATTAATAAAAGAGAGAGTAGAACGCTCTTCGTTACTTTGTAACAGCATTGGTAATAATAAGGTACGAAAGGATATGTTCTCTGGCACTGAATTGTTTCACCTATTCTATATTTTATTTCTACTGCCTTAACTTTACAATTTATACGGGTAACCATGAATACAAACTTCCAGATTCATAATATTTTTGTAGTTGGGATATTGGATCGAGTTTTATATCTTTCTTGTTGTTTTATTGCATTTATAAACACAATCTTTGAAAGATTGTGTTTATAATTTTAACGAAGAACGAATTTTAATTTTAACGAAGTTAATAAACTAGACAAAAAGCCACAAGTGGCAGAACAGAACAACTAATTTCGATATAAAATATTTTCTATACAATGGTCTTTTAAAAATCAGCATCCGTTTGTTTTGATTCACGATGAAAGCAATAATTGTTCGGTAATATCATTATGATATCTCTGTATAACATACTTCAACCTCGATAGCAGTCACAAGAGTATTCATTGTTTGGCAAGCGCTGCGACTCATCCGATCGCAATCAACGTCAATACATTTTAATTGCACCTTTTCCTTCTTGATATATTAATTTGTTTATCAAAGACTACCTTGTGTCTTAATTTATGTACGCCTTTCTTATAAACATTGTGCGAAAATTCAATACGCATACGTCGAGTAGGACTACATTTTTGCAAAGATTTAATGTAATTGGGAGAGGCTACGTAAAACAAGAGCTTCCGTATCTAATTCTATGTATGCATGTACTTGAAGGACAATGTACATAAAACACCTAAGCATAGAGCATGCATAGAGGGTTCATTTTAAATGTTAGATATTGATTTTCAATGTAAGTTTTTAAAGAAAAATTTCGTTGATATAACAAATGAAGGTAAACCTATCCCGCCAGGGTTAGTATAATATTATTACTTTTTTGTTTTATGTAAGTTAAATAAAGCCGAACTACATGCACTGGTTAGATAAATTTTACTATCTACGTCTATACAGGTGTATCTACATATTATAGTACATACAAAAACATGTTCCTTTAAATAACCAACGTAAAAAGTAAGCTACCTAAACTCCTACTGCTCTAAATGCATCTTATCTAGTTGGTAAATTGAGAGCTTTAATAATCATTACGGAACCGGCCACTTTCCACACGTATCTAGTGGTGGCCACTGGCCACCACTACGTGTGGAAAGTCACGCACTATAGTGATTTTCATAGGAAAGGTTAACAGCCCTGTTATGTTACGGAACTTTCACGGACTTTATGTCGCCTGAAAGGTATGCCCTTGAAACAACCTTTTTGTATTATTATATAATAGGTACTTCATATAGAAACTGACTGTGTGGAAATTCATTTTCCGGAAAACAAAAAATGAAGCATAAATGTTGATTTTACTGGAGCATACAAACATTATTAATTTAAAAGTAATGATCACATCACAGGTCCATCACAGGTCCAATTAATTGTTAGTCATATTGTTCAATTTTGTTAAGAAACAAAAAAATTGCACACAGCAAGATCGTGACGTAAAGAAAATGCGAACCCCGCTTTTGAAACCACGTGTCTCCTTATGACAAATATGTTTTCAAGCCTCATAGAAAATTTGTATAATTTTTGATATATCAATCAATCTTTAATTGGCATTGTTAGAGGAACTATATCTCACTGTCTAGATTGTATGCATCACACACATTTAGAAGCGACTGCCAGTTATTCCGAGATTTCAACGTCACTTTATCTGATATCCATTACGATCGCATTTTTCTGTAATGTTACGTTAATTCTTTGTAACACATCTACTTTTTACATTTTTAAATTATTTGAATTGGCTGAGCTTTTCTTAAATTAAAGTACGTACAGTTTTGCTCATTATTTATAATCAAAAGTTGTAATGTAAGTCTACTTTATTATTTATCTCATATAAAACCCGCAGTATAAAACATTTATATTGTTGATACATGTAGGTTGGTATCATTGTGATATTTTTTTCAGTGTGGCGGCACCGATACACTCAATTGATGGTTCACACAATATTAAAGGGTTATACTACTTAGATATAGTTTTATGATGTTCACACTTACAAAGCGTGAACTCATTAAATTTTCAATGAGTTTGAGTAGGTAATTGTAATTGAAACTAATTTTTCAAAGCACAATAGCTACTAACAATCATTCTATTCTTAGAACTAACATCAATGTACTGAGTTTCATTTGCGCGCCTTTAATTTTTGATACAAAACGACGAAATTAAATGAAAAAAAAAAATATCGTATTTAGTCAGTCCTTCAAAAAAGTTTCATCTCAACTGATGATGTTGTCTTTGATAGAGTAGTTCTTAGAGCGTTTTCACATTATCCGGTTCGATATCGGTATCGGACTCCGATCCGATATCGGGGGTAAGTAAAATTTACGTACCTGTCTTTCACATTGTCCGGTCCGATATCGGTTATCGGAGCCGACACTGATATGCCCGTGAGCTGTCGGACGATAATGTTCAGTGTTACCAACTCAATTTTCGAAAAGGCATTATACCAACAGCAAAAAAAGCACTAGTTTGTGTATTTTCAGTCATAAAGGGCGCTAAATGTAAAAAAATCCTTTAATTTACTCTAAACCTTTTTATTAAGAAAACATTCATTTAAGTATTTAAAGGCATTAAAAATACGATTTATACGGGAGCTATTTTAATACCGTCTTATAATATACGGCAATTGGCTGAACTGAAGTAAACAAAAATATATTGCGTTCTTAAATTCATCCGTATCTTCAAGACATTAGTGTCTATCATCTTTATTTACTCATTCTGCCTCGCTCCTCCTCCTAGTCGGGTGTTGTGCTGTTTATTGTATTCATATTGTTGTCATTGAGTCACAGATTGAGTGCTTTGTTTTTAACCGACTTCAAAAAAAGGAGGAGGTTTGGCACCGATATCAAAACTATTAAGTAAATAGCACATCTAAATAATGTGCAGTAATTAATAATATCAAATCTTTTTTATATTTTACATTTCCGTTTTTGAAGTCGGTTTTTTTTAACGTAGTTATTTTTACTGTATGTACAATTACTACGATCTATCAGTTGAATTTTTTTAATCATACCTTTTATTATAAAAAATATACAATATGGCAATTTTGTTTAGTTTTCTCTAAAAATTTCTGGCAGCACTCATGATGATATCGGAACGATTTTATCGGATAATGTGAAAGGGCAAATTGTATCCGATATCGGAAATCGGCTATCGGCGTCCGATATCCGATATCGGATCGGATAATGTGAAAACGCTCTTAGACCATGAAAGAAGCACGCCTGATTCAATCAATATGTTTCACGCATGCGTCAAAACATGAAAAACACTTATAATTACATATTTTGATTTTATAGTAATTGAATTATTAGATTTTCCTTTTAATTT
Organism: Colias behrii; assembly: GCA_029959065.1. NCBI lineage: Eukaryota > Metazoa > Arthropoda > Insecta > Lepidoptera > Pieridae > Colias > Colias behrii. Next base: position 5,810,160 of record JARWMC010000002.1, read on the forward strand.
TAGATATAGTTTCGTTTCTTTAGAAGTTCATTAAAGATACCATACATATTTTCTTTGACATCAATTTGTGTTTTAATACGGTACATACTAGAGCATTTTCTCCGCCATTTCTATGTAATGTAACGTTCTTACGAATATAATATAGTTGAAAGCTCCTGCGAATGCTCGAAGCTCTGTTCGGCGTCATGCCACATGACTAGAGAAACAGGTAAAGCTCACAACAAGTGTGCATTTACCTATAAAATTTAGTCGTATCTAACGTTTTGGTTGAAACGTTTGACTTAAAGATGCGTGAGCTGCGTTCATATTAAAACTATAAAAATAAGTAGAAGATGGAGGAAAATGAACAGTGATATAGTGGACAACATCGTATTGGCCGCTAGTGTTTGTTCGGTAAAATTATACTTACACCATTAATCTCGTTGATTTTAAAATCAGGTTGATCGTTGTTGTTAAGTACTAATTATTAATGATAAAAGCTCATCTTATTTTTAGATTAACAGCATTAAAACGCTTTATTAATGAGAAATGATTAAATAATATAAAAAAGCAGGTAGCCGAGAAGTCAAACGTTACCACGGTTCGGCGAAAGACGCGCGTTAAATCCGCCTTTTTTTAAGTTTTTCAACAAAGACATATTCTTTACCAATTTAACAAAATGTGTAAAATTAAATATTGAGCAATTGCGAATGTTTCATTGATAATTCACGCTTTCCTTGAATCTTTATAATCTAATCGTATTTTACAGCGAAATAAAAAAAATACCGCATCATTATCACTATGACGATCTTGTTCACTTGATGAAAAATCAAATAAAGAAATACCTGTTCCTCATCTCTGATACTGGCAATTGAGAAAAGCTTTCACCAATAATAAGAAGAACAAAAAAATCACTGCCATAAGTAAGTAGTTATGTGATCCAAATATCTAATGATAAAAAAGATATCATTAGGTTTCAGGATTGTTTAGCATGAATGACCTCAAATACAAACCATCATTTGATTTTGATGATAAAAATCTTTGAAATAACTCTTGGCAACTGGACAGTCTAGGTATAGGAGCTTTTCATTACCTCTTAATATTCTAGAACTAGACAGAAACGAATAGGTACATAGCTTCTAGCAGTTTGGCATTGTTACTGTTGGCGAATTTGTCATATTGCTGATATAGAGCGAATTTAGTAATTAGATAAAACCAAATATGGTAATTGTGATATTAGTATTTATTTATTGATCATAATATTACATAACGCCGGTATATAGACTTACTCAAGTAACCCGAATAAGCAGGTAACACAACACTACGAAGAAGACCCTGTTCATATAGAGCGTAGGTAGCTAATTGTTATTAATAATTAAGGTAACGGCACCAGTCGTGGACAAGCATCCAGTAATGGACAAAATAAATATTAAATTTAAATATTAAGGCCAAAATTAACGTTATATAATTTGGCAATACTTAAAATAAAAGTTTGGTTCATAAGCTATCAAAATACGACACTTCGTCTTATTCGGCCAAAATGTTTGAAGATGGCAGAACGTTATGTTTAGTTGCTGCGACTCGTTCGAAGAAATCCGTTTTTACTAAGGAAATCCTTAAGGAAGTGAGGACACAATTTTGGTTATAAGAATTTTTGTATAAATGTCAGCAAAATTTGATATTACTTTTATTTTTAGTAGTTAAGTGTACGAAATGTTACACGATTTAGTATCATGATAGGTTATGTTGTTTAAATAAAATTTTTCAGTGTCCATAACTGGATTTAATTCTATGGATATATCCATTTATGGACATATGTCGAAAATAAACTTTTTTTAAAGGTATTAATTACATGCGCTTTTCTGTATTGTCTTTTCTTTCTGATTAATAATATACCTATCACGACCATTTCAAACAAAGGGTTCCAATATTGTACAACAATTGTCCATGACTGGATTTGCTTTGGTTCCTATAATGGACATTGATATTTTTTGTTAAAATTACACTAATGGGTCCAACAACATAATATCTATCTAAACATGAAGAATATATTTTAGAACAATGGGTCATTATGTGCTGTGCGACTCGTTCCTCCGCTTCATTCTAGATCTATCACTGCGTAGAGAAGTCGCATACTTATGCGTATTGTAACGCATCTATCATAGAGAGTTCTCTGATGAACTGTTTGGATCGCTGTCTGCTGCTAAATAGCACACACCATATAGCACACACGCTTAAATTTTATCCACACCATCTTGACAACAGTTTAAAAAAAGCTTTTTGCCTCGTGCTACAATTTGGAATCCATATCGATGGACCGATCAGATTAAGGCTGCTGGCGGATTCAGATTGGCGATTCACTTCACGAGTGTAGCGGAATGCCAGTAAACAGAGAGATATGGCGGAACATCGTGAAGCGGGTTACATCTACCCCCCCAAACCTCATGTTGACCACGTTCGCTCTGACTAGAGTGATATGACGAAGAAGAAGAAGTCCCAAAATGGATGGAATGGCAGTACTTTTTTTAGTTATATTTTTCATCCCTGACTTATTGAGAAAAAAACCCATATTGGTGTTTCATAACGGACATAACTCGTATTTAACGATGCATTTGTCCAATTTTTGCCTAGAAAATGGAAATTAAGACTGTTTTAAATATTATAAGTATGCAAAATAATTAATAAGAACTATTTTTTATAAATGCATCCCCGATTTATTGTATTCCAATCATCATTTTCAAGATTCTATTGATAACTATAAGTCTTCTCCAAGTGTAAATAACTGGAGAAACAACATTAGGTACAGTCCATAAATGGGTGTTCATAACTGGATGTTGTCCAAAACTGGGTGTCCATCATTAGATTTTCACTGTCCAACACTGGTGCAAAAAAGTGGTTTTTTAATTTATAAATAACTTCATTATTTATGCATTGTAATCTTTTTTCTAACATTGGTTACGTTAAACTAACATTGAACTAAAGGTATAACTAAACAATATCCAATAAAGTTAAAAAACCGACGAGAAATTTGCAAAAAACTTCAATTTTTTCCTTAATCTGTACAAGACTGGTGCCGTTACCTTATGTATTGTTCGGAATCACAATAAATACGTATTACATATAACATAAATTGTTAAATGTGTTAATACTAACTAACTAACCCTTTAAAATCATGTCATGGTGATTGATTACGAAATTACTGTTAATAATTATGATTGATTAACTGTTTAATAAATTATCCTGTCATCCTTAGATTACAAAATAAAAGACAGATGGAGCGTTGCCGAACTAAACCGAATAATATATCGTCATTTCCATTAAGCTATGTGTGCTGTCATTTCGCCGCTGCATTGTACGTACACGGTGCTTCTGTGTGGGTGTTATGTTACCAGATATTGAAAATTTTCCCAAAATTTTCCCCGACTACGGAAGAAAGAGGGTTATGTTTTTCGAGTGTATCTATGTATAATATTTCTTTGGCACGCCCTGCAGTATAAACCGCTGAACCGATTTTGATTTATGAGGTGACATTGCAATCATCTGAATTATTATGGTAGTGGTGTTAGTGACGTAGGCTACATAAATTAGCTGTCAGGTTTTAATTTTAATTTTAATATAAATTCTTGTTTATGATAATTTTTTATAATATTGTAAAAATTCTTCGGTTACATAAATGATAAAGTACCTACCTACCTAAAGTTATACATATATGAACAAAATAATTTTATTCAATTTTTAATTAAATAAATTACGTAAAAAAAATGTTTCTAATTACAATGATTATATTATTTTTTATTTTCAAAATATATGAATGCGGATAGCGGTGGTTTTTAGTCGAGAACACGGGACATTTTATTTTTAGAAAGAAAGAAGGAAGAAACCATTTATTCCAATACACACAAACACACAACAATAGCATTGTAAATTATGAATAATAGGTAATAGAAAACATAAATTTATGTATGGTTGCTTGCGCTAAAAAAGGAAGCCACTCAGGATACCTGAGGCATAATAACTGATTTTCAGTGACCACCTTACGACATCTACATTGTCAGCTGCTTTACTGGATAATAAATAAAAATAATAAATAAATATAATTCCTGAATAATAATAATTTTGTCATATCCATCACGGAGTTCAAATGAATTAAATCGAGGGGGAAAACGACTCTGACGTTTTTAAGCTATATAAAAGTAACAAAAAAAAGTATTATGCTTATTAAAAATATCTAATCATGATCATGAACCTTTATTGCACTATACAAATAATCACAATCTTATTAATAAAAAAATAAATAACAAATAAAAAATAAATAAATCACATGCTTATTAAAAATATCTAATCATGATCATGAACCTTTATTGCACTATACAAATAATCACATTCAAGATCGAAAAGCACTACCCCGAAGATCTTTTAACCATTTTACCGTTTTACCCATAAAAATGGCAAATTCATTTTCAAAATACTGGCAGCATACGTTGAAGTTTTGTATTCCTTCGTATATGTAAAATTATTATTTGTATACAAAATTAAATAAGCCAATTAATCTACAGAAAACCTGTAAAACGATGTTTTATCTTTTTGTTTGTTTTCGGGAACAAATTTTACAGCGTTTTAATATCACAAGACATCATTTTTTTACTAAAATAGCAAATCCATTTTGACGTATTGCATGACACTAGAATCGCTATAGCACTGGCGGAGGTTCGTATTCGTTTTTGATTTCGTATTTTCTTTGACAAGGGCGATGGACGACTGTCATGCTCCATCTGCCTTTTATTTTGTAATCTAAGCCTGTCATAATATTATCTATATAGTCCAAGATCCCAGAGACGATACTCATGGTTGAGTAATTTTTGTGTTTAGGGGATGTTTGGTCATTGCAATTTGTCTGACTGATTAAATATAACATTGTAATAGTTATCTTAATAACATATCAAAAAATCAGACATTTAAAAATAAATTAGGTTCATTTATTAGAGCTTTTTTTTTAGTTTTGGCTCAGGTGGCGCAGGTATCACCGGTAGAGCTCCACTAACATTCAGATATTAAAAAGTACACTCGAGACTACTGTGAACCGAAACTAATATGCTTTACAAAATAATTTGTGTCTTACGGCTCTGGGATCTTACTCTAATAAGTAGATACTAATATTGTGCTAATAGTAGTTAAGTTTGTTTATTTGTGACGTTGTAGGGAGTAATCTTTGGATCTACTGAACCGATTTTAAAATTATTTTACCAATAGAGAGTTTCTTTTTCCGAGAATGTTCTAGGCTATATCTTATTTCATTTTTATCCTATGGATAGTTCAAGCCTAGTTCAGCAGTAGGTAGTAAAAAGAAGAACAACATATCTAATTGAATTAGAAAATTAAAAATTATGGTATGTTAAATGATTTTTAAAGAAGATTAATTTTAATGTACTGCACCTCTGTTTGAAAGAACCTGACATCTCAAAGAAACCAGATCTTGCGGAACGAAACTACCAAATCCCTAATCAACCTGTGTTTAAATTTTACACATTATAATTCTGTGAAAGGTGCCATGTCATTAATAATAATAAATGAAAACCTGTAATGAAAATCAAGCAAAACTTTCTAATTATTGCTACGCAATAAGTTGCTGCTTTTTAAAGCTTTAAGGTTACTTAGCTTTTAAGTTTTAAATATCAACGAAGATTAACAAAATAATTTTGTGAATAAAAACCTGAAGAAGGGAATTTTCGTAATGATTTATTTTTCAGGTAAGTACAAATTAGCTCTACGTATACAAATACGAAAATTTGTAAGCATTTCCGCATGAATGATTGTTACTCGTTCGTGCGAAAACCAATGAACGGATTTTCAGGATACTTGGCAGTGATGTAGCTTAGGTACCAAAATAACACTTAAAAGGTATAGAAGTAGGTACGAGCTTTTGCCCGCGGGTTTGTCCTTAGTTGAAACCGACCGGAACACCTAGTAGCATATAAATTAAACATAGTCGCTGACAAATTAGAAATTAGAGAAGCCTGGTGCTGGAGGCTCTAGAAATAAAATAATTGGAATTATTTAAAAACAATAAGTTAGAAGGTTGGTAATTATTATTATATTTTAATTAACTAGCAATGCCCTGCGGTTTCACCCGCATAGATAGCGATATCGTGACAGTGAAAAGTCTACTATAGATCGGACTATAGGTTTAATTTTTAATCACATGAAAATCACCTTTACCCCGTCCTGCTCTACACTACGGCCCTACGGCACTACGGCCCTACGGCACTACGGCCTGCTCATTGTATTGAACAGTATACCTACTATTTTCTGTAGATTGACACTTTTAAAAATTCGTTATATCTTTTGAATGGAATGTCCAATTTTTTTCATTTAAAAAGTATTTTGCTGGTATTGAAACAGTTTATAATAAAACATCATTTAATGGGATAAGGATTAATATAAGTGTATGGATAACATGGTTTGATTACTGTCGGCACTTCTATTTACTTTGAAAACGTAAAAAAGTTGTTGTAGTAACATAACTACTGAAGATGGACATATGGTAGGGGAGAGCGGGGATGAAAGTCACATTTTTAACTTTTTTTATGTAACTTCCAAAATACGTTGTTTAGGAATGATATTTGTATACCAAAAGATAGTGTAATTATTCTGTTACAAAAGAAATAAACGTATTTTTGTGTAATATTATCAGTTGTAGAAATATTTTGTATTTTCACTCTAAAGAAAAATGTGACTTATAACCCCGGGTCAGGGATGGTTGTCACAATGCCTAGGGTAGGTAGTCACATACTAAATAACAGGCAATTTATAAATAGAAAGTCACTTTTTGGTCTTATAATTTTACGGAATAGTTTTTAATTAAGAACTCTTAACCAAATGAAACCGTGTCTACGGTCTTTATTTCAGTCTGAATATTAAGAATCACAATTTTAGCAAATAATAATAATCGTGAGTCAATATAGAGTCATCAAGGATAGATGGACTTCCAGCAGATTTGTTAGGGTGATTTTCCGGTGTTGATTGAAAATTTACGGCTGAAACAAACAACCTCAAAACGCAAATAAAGTCATCTCGCATACAGGGGGCTGGTTGATATGTGACAACCAGCCCCCGAAAATTTGTGACAACGAGCCCCATAACACGTTTTAGAAAAATAAAATTGATAATAAATTCCGATCAATGAATATCTAAAAAACTATACTACGATATTATAAAACACATTTCATCATCATCAAATGAACTGAAAGATTATTACTGTAAAACAAGAACGTATAATTACGAGGTTCGACACAGCAGCACAAAAATTTACTTTTACTGTGCGAAAACAATAAACACGTGTGAGGCCCTCACGGTAGATCGGAGCGGTCTGACGCGAAGTTGGGACAGCGTTGTCACTGTATCGCTCTTGCCACGCTGTTCAACAGACTTATTTGATAGTTCAGTTTTGTGTTAAGACCGCTGTGACAACCAACCCGTGAGACAACCAAACCCGGTCTCCCCTATCGCGGACTTTCTTGTAGATATTGATCCATTCTATAATACCGTAGAACATTTTTTTGTTCATCTTCAATAGATTCCGCAGCGCACGCGATGACAGAAGTTTTATTGAGTAATTTTTTACACCTTGGGTTACATTATTGCATTTTTGGTAAGGATCTCTAATTTTTTTGAAAATGCAATATAGCCTATGTTGCTCAGTGAAGATGCAGCTTTCTAATGGTGAAAGAATTTTTGAAATCGGTCCAGTAGTTTATGCGTGAAAACCATACATACATACATACATAATTACATATTTACAAACCTTTCCTCTTTATAATATTAGTATAGATGAACAAGGAAAATAGAAAGTATGTACCTTCCTTCCCCATTAATAGGTAGAATTATATTTTTCATTTCGCGGTATTGATGAGTAAGTAAACGAAAACTTGCATTCGCATTGTGTTACAAAATAATAATATTATGATAGTGAAGTAAACCACGCTGACTAAGCAAATTTTAATACGTAGGTATAGGTTATTAGTTATATTTTATATAATATTCTATTAATAAGTAAGATGTGTTAAATTGTGGCTATTTTTAACTTATTGAAGTGAAACTTCTTTATCGGGGTTGGAAAAAAATTTAGTGTAACATTTTTTCGTTAAGCGTGACATTTTTCCGTTACGCGCCATCTTTTTCTTATCCCTACCACGCGTGATTCGACGTTTTTCTGTAAAGTTGCATATAGTTAATTATTTTTTGAAAAATAAGGTCATAAAGAAATTTCACTTCTTACGTGTGTACACTAGTACTTACACGCACACATTTTTTTTTTTATTACTTTTAGATTTAGATCACTTTATTTTTTTTTCGTCTTATTTCAACGTCAATATGTCCTTCTAGGTATATATTTTGTATTCAACACTTTGTTATTAAGGACTGCATTGATAAAATATCTACCCGCCTATACCACTAGATGATATTGACTGTAATCCATTAAATCCGCAAACTGTGTCGATACCTATTTTGTGATTTGAACAAGGACCATTACCTATCTTATCTGACATAATAATGGAACAATATTTCTTTATTGAAGACCGCGATAGGATATTACCACAGATATTATCAACGATATTACCTAGTAATGTTCATTGTAAAGATTAATTGGATTATTAATCTGTACCTTTATTTCGATAAAAACGTAAAATTGAATGAAGATGATATTTCCCATTTGATAAATATTATATTAATAATAGGAACTTAGTAGAAAAAAATCTTCGATTACCTAATACATAGATACCTACATATTTGCATGTTGTATGAAGGTAGGTACTAGGTAAGCAAGAGCAGTGGTGGCTCAGTGGTGAGACTTCGGACTTCGAATCGACAAGTCCGGGGTTCGAGACCAGGCGAGCGCGCAGGAAATAAATTGATTTTTTTTTCAATTTATCTGCGCATGTTGTAACATCACCACTGCTCGAACGGTGAAGGAAAACATCGTGAGGAAACCGACATGTCGAAGAATTAAAAAGTTCGACGACATGTGTCATCCGCCAACACGCACTTGGCCAGCGTGGTGGATTATGGCCTGTACCCTCATAGGAGGCCCGTGTCCCAGCAGTGGGAACGTATATGGGCTGATGATGATGATGATGACCCATTTATGGAGCTTTCTTAGAGGAGGTACCTGTCAATCTTTTTTTTTTTTAATGTGTTACTCAATTACTTTATTACTTTATTTAAATTATGACTACGAAACTAATGAAGGATGATCAAGACTTAATATAACTATCTAGGTAGCTAAGCTATGAGTAAAATTATAATGATATTTATCTAGTCTAAAGGTATATATATTTTAATTCTTCATTTTCTTCTCTTTGTTACCGTGGACTTAATTCCAGGACACAATGTTATGGAAATCTGGCGTGACCTTGTGTGACCTTTAGATACCTACATTAAAAGCTCTAACATAGAAATTAATCTAAAATGCTTTCACAATAAGAAATTTTTCTACTTTATACCTACCTACATGCTAAAGTTTCATCATGTTTAGCTCGTATAATTATTGTTTCTTAGATCGGTTTATGTTTTACGAGTATGTTGTCTACGAAAAATTATTTTCCCACATTCTTAAGTGATATGGTAGTTTATACCAAGAAATATAGGTTGACAGAATTTTTTGATTTAGTTAGGAGTCAGGACTCTTACAATCTAATGATGAAAACTCACGTGGTGTTCAAGGTTATAAAAAGTACACGAGTGCATTATTGGTTTTCGATTGATTGTTTGCGGAAAACTATATGTATATGGATTTTCTAATTTTTTAATTATTGTTAATGCCTATATTATTATTAACAATTATAATATGGATACTATAACTATTAACAAGTACTTAATTACAATACATATCCAGAAAATAAGCTTTATTTTAAAGCTTTTGAAAATTTCGATTAGGCTTAGGCTGAAAATTTGTCTGTAAATTATGTATTTTTTTATGTTCTTTATTGTAGATAAATCTTGTGATAGAGTCTTATTTTCTCAAATATTAAACAGAAATCTATAACAATAATAAGTAACTATTAACTTTTTAATCATTATTTATTGGTTTATGAGAGGAAACTATAACGAAATATATTGCATCAGAGTAGAAATGGCATTTGAAGCTTCACATGTCTGAGTTACTATGCTGCTCTCCGTTAAACCACAGACTAATAATAATATACTACGGGTTAAACGATCTATCCGATAAATATATATGTACCTAGGTATATATAACATGGGTACCTATCCCATCACTTACCATTACATGCAATCGCAGGCGGCTGTTCATGGTGATGCATTTCTCGGAGCACCGTGATGCGTGTGAAGGATCGCGCCCTTTCATGTCACAAGCGAGACTGAACGAAGCGAATGCCTAGTGGTTGCCTGAAACAACCTAGCTTCCCCGTACCCCCGCCCCGCATGCGCGAGCTGAAAGTAAAGCCCTTGTTCTTCTGAATCACACTGCTTACGTACTAATGAATGACTGCGATGAAATACGAGGTGACGTTCGCGTATGTGTACAGTCTAAACTCTAAACTATGGTATTTATAGTTTCCACATGACCGATCCGATACTTTTTATTTGTGCGATCCCTGAATATGGAAAAAATACATATCTGCAGACTGCAGCTAGTCTACGTACTAGAGACAGGCGTTGGAGTTTTTGGCTGTAGTAAGATAGGTACACTATTTAATAAAATATAATATACAATACCTACTAAATATCTTACTACTATTGACAACTACTATTCCTGGCATGTTGTAGACAAATACACGTTTATTTTTTATGAAATGTGATAATTTTGTTGCGGACGTCACGTTTAACGGACACGTAATAAACAAATTATACAGTACGTATGCATAAGTTAGTGTGTCGAAACGTTAGTGTGGCTACCTTTTACCCCGGTAAATAGGATAGGTTTTATCCCGGAAATCCCAGCGGAACGGGAACTATGCGGGTTTTTCTTTGACTGCGCGGGCGAAGCTGCGGGTGGAAAGCTAGTTTCCCATAAGTACTTACTAAGAAAATAATTTCGAATACATGTCTCTATTTAACTGAAAAGTAGTTTGGCTTATATTTTCAGACAAAGCTTTCCGAGCATGAAGATTTAAAACTTTGCAATTTTGCATTAATAAATCCTAGACTGCATTGTACCTATATTGAAACTTTGTCTAAAAATGAAACCAGTGCAATGGTAAGATACTTGTACTTATATTGACTCATGAAACCAACAGCGTGAATTAGGTCACGTTCGCTTCACAGTAGACAGTAGACACCAATATAGCACACACATATTAATTACTTTCAATTTCCAGGAGGTATAAGTATCAATCGTTGAAGTGTCTGCATATTAGAAATCTGGAGTTACTGGGGAATGTTTTTATGGAACTTGGTAGAGCAAGCAAAGGGGTAGATGGGCCACCTGATGATTGTGGTTAACTCTAGTGACACTGTCGGTGTTATCAGTGCTTGATTGGCATTTTAATGACTATATATAATAATTATTATACCACAGACTAATAATAATATACTACGTATACAAATTATACTCTCTTATTTCGGAAGACCCCAATCATACCCCAATGTACCTAATATTGAGGAATTACATATTTTATAGGATTTACCTAATCTAGATATTTTGGTCTAGTCTAGTTCAGTAGGCATATACATAAATCTTAATGTATATCTACTTAAGTATAAAAATTAACTCAAATTATTCAAACTGTATTTTATTTTCGCAATACGAACACATACTTTATTTTGCCAAAAATCATAGTGCGTTGTCGAAGGAAAATAATAAATACATATAATCATACCTAGTATATTATTATTAGTCTGTGATCATACTCTACGACGTGTTCTCTACATGTTGATTGTTATTAAAAGTGCCATCTAGTGGCACTTAAGTACTTAAGGGCGTATTCAGAAAGAAAGCTTGAAACTTATAAGCGCTTATAAGCGCTTATCGGCGCTTATAAGCGCTGGTTACCCGCGCAGGAAAATATATGAACATGCGCTTATAAGCGCTGATAGGCGCCGACAAGTTCCAACAAGTTTCAACAAACTTGTCGGCGCCGATCAGCGCTTATAAGCGCATGTTCATATATTTTCCTGCGCGGGTTACCAGCGCTTATAAGCGCCGATAAGCGCTTATAAGCGCTTATAAGTTTCAAGCTTTCTTTCTGAATACGCCCTAAGTTTTGATAACAAACAGATCGCAAGTGTCACAGCAAGTGTCCATACATTGCCGCTATTGGCTACTAGATGGCTCTGCACGAAATTAATATATTACTAATAGCAATAATTTCCTCTTAATATAGGAATTTCATCGTGCAATAAAGGTAATGTCATTCTTATTCGTTCTTATTTATAAAAAAAACTAGCAAATTGATACTTGAGTAAGTAGGTCAAATAGTTCCTCTGTGACTTGTGTGAGAAACCCACTCCACTCAACTTTTCAAGTTACCACTCAAGCAGACATAACAATTAACAGCGCCTAGCGGATAATATGAAGGGAATAGTGTCGTGGTTTCATGTATAGCCGATTTCAATGAATATTACGTATATTTCATTCATATAATTTCAAATCAGCATGCAATCAGCCTGCATAGCATAGTTAACTCATGACTGACAGATGTTAAGATTACACATTTGCATATTATATTATTCTACAGATTCTCTACCGTTTTTGAATTAAATACTGAAACCAAATAAGTATTTGTGGTTTTTCCATCAAAGGTTTCACAATTAGTATCTATTTTCGGCTAGAATATCGATTACCTACAAGGTTGTTGCTCTGTCACTTATTACTATCATTGCAATATTAATTATTTAAGTGAATCATACTCTCCAACATGTCAAGGATATCTATTCATTTGTCATGTTCTATATTACTTGCTCTGTGGTCATGTTAGATATATACATAAATGGAGGGGGAAATCCTCATTCGTGTCATCAATCTTGTGTACTTATTTGTTTTATCTGTACAATGTCGCATCGTATTATTGAAAAGAAGAATATTTCAGAACATTATATGACATGATGTTTGGATAGTTAGGTATTACATTTCTTATTTAATCAGCCACCAAGTTTCTTCTGCATAAACTCAAATTCCAATGATTGAAAAGATTCAAGATATACATAATTGTACTGTGACATCACAACTACTTCAAAGTCTATTAAGTATAATAAGATTAGTTCTATATATAGCAGAGAATGGATGTATTATATAAATATAATAAGGTCTCGGTTAAATGTATAATAGCATTTTTAAACAGTATGAAGAAATATTTTATTAAATAAGATATATTACTTAAGCTAAAAATATAAGAAAATACTTATGAGTTTTTAAATTTTATTGATATAAAATTAAAAGCAAACATTATTACAGCATATGTCATATATCATATCTGCTATACATAACTAAGTCATATTTATATGTTTTTTTTTTCTGTTTATAATAAACATTTTTCTCCTAATAAAGCAGCCATGAAATTACAGTTTTAATCACAATTTTATATTTTTGCTTTCAACCAAATTATGTTTCCATATCCTTTTGTAAATTGTCTTAACTAAGGCCGTTGCTGTGTTGGTGCTTAATAGCTAATCTACAACACTCAAATCTTTAATGCAAGCTGTACACAAACACCACTTGCAATATTATATTTAATATACCCTTAATAAAAGTTTAATTTATCATTTATGAAAATCACCCTACAGTGCCCATTTTAATATGAATAATAAAAATGCTGAGTAATGTTACCATTACTTCTTGATTAACTACTTAAATCTAATTTTAAAAATCCAAATATATACAGAAATATTTAATGTTTAAGATAAACATGACTGTATTTAATTTGCATTTATTTTTAAAATGAGTAGGTGCCTTTTGGCAGATCTTACACGAGTATCCAATGCTGTTTAAAAATATATTTATTTAAAATCAATTTGTAAGGCTCTTTATAGGCAAATATGATGTTCAATATATCACATTTTTAAGAATATAATACCCATTAAATTCTTTATAAATATACCAGGAATGACAATAACAATAACTTACTGGGTTTTAAATACATAGCATATACTGTTTTTCAGTATAACAATCAAATACATTATAAATGTTATAAACTAATAACAAGATAAAAATTAGTATCTATAAAATGTACCAAGGTTCATGAAATTCTATTAATAAGAAATAAAAATGTGAACATGCTAAACACACATCATTTGGAAGTGCAAGATTATGCATAATATATAAGTGCAATAAAAAAGGAACAGCCAAATTGAGAATGTTTCATTCACACCTGTACATTTTTACATGATGTTAGAAAAATTGAAGTAATAACTGCTTATGATTATAATATTCTAATGTATCAGTTTTATATAAAATAGTGGGACACTTATGTATTGCTATTATTGGAAGTTTGATGATAGCCTAACAAGCACAGTTATCTCCATCTCTGTTGCGACCATTGTCATTGGCATTTAATTTGATCTGATCTGGAAACTCATTGTAGAGTTCAGCTTCGGTCTCTTGGGCTAGAGCATTGCGTGCTATGGTTTGGAATGCTAGCTCTACGTTCACAGCTTCTTTGGCACTGGTTTCAAAATATGGGATATCATTTTTGCTTTGACACCATTGCTGGGCTCGTTTAGCTGAAACGGCACGATTATCCAAATCCACTTTATTACCTAGGATCACAAAGGGGAAGTTCTCCGGGTCACGAGGCGACGCCTGTATCAGAAATTCATCTCGCCAACTCTCCAAGGACTTGAACGTGTTCGGGGCCGTTACGTCAAACACTAATACGCAACAATCCGCCCCACGGTAGAACGCCACCCCCAATGACTGGAAACGCTCTTGACCAGCAGTGTCCCAAATTTGCATTGTGACAATCCTATCGTCAACGATTACCTCCTTCGTGAGAAAATCTGCGCCTATTGTAGCCTTGTACTGATTGGAAAATTTCTTGTTGACAAACTGATTCATTAGCGAAGTTTTCCCGACTCCACTGTCACCCAAAATGATTACCTTCAAAAGGACCTTTTTTCGTGAGGACATTTTGCACAAAGAAATTTATTAACAATTATAAAACAAAATTATTTATCGCTCTTTGTCTGAATGATCCAAACTGTGAAGGTATTTTTGACATTAAACGGAATAGATAAATGCGTCATCTGCACGGTGCACAGTATACAAATATTGCCACATAAAATTGCTGTCTGTCCAATACTAAAATAATTATTATAAATCACTAATATTTTATCATGCATGCTATGAAAGAAAATAGAAAAATCTGAATTAACGCATTTTTAAATATTACTGTAGAGATTATGTAGTATTGAAATGAACTAGATATTTTTCTTCGTTTTTTATCTCTAACACTTTAATACTACGGCCACACTACCTTACCGTCTACCGGGCTGTTACCGCAATAATTATGGCATTAAATTACCGTCTAAATTACTGCATGAACTGGTGTGGTTACACTAGAGTTTACCTAGATATGTCGGTAATTATTGGCATTTACCGCAGCAAAAAAAATATTAGTTAATAATTAATATATAATGGTTTCTGTAATAATTCATCAAGGATTCTTTCTTTTTCAAAAGGATTTTTTCTTTTTCAAATCATCTATTGTACTTGGAAATGATAAATTTTGTTTGATCCGACGCCACGCATCATTGTGTACTGGCCGATTAAGGAAAGCTGGCATCTTCACAGTACTCACACATATGCAATTTTACTATACAGTATGTTCAAAAATAAATGCGACTCTAGTTTAATTATTGTAGATTTGAATTGTAAAATGAGTGCGTTGTAGATAAATATAATTATGAAAGCTCTCATAATTTATATGTAAAATTACAATTTAAAAGTAACTCAATCAATGAACTTAATTATTTATTCTCATAATCAATTGTAATATATTATTGATAATCATTCAAGTAACAAATAATAATTAAATTTCATGTCATATTAATTCATCAATTAATCAAAATAACGATAAAAACAATACAAATACCACGTGCGCTCACTCCCAAGAAACAATACAAGCGAAACCCTAGCACGTAAGAGATAAGGCTACAGTACAATTAAAGCTGTATTGTTCAGCTATGTATGAAAATTTTAACTTACGGCGTTTACATTTTGTTTACAAAACTTATTAAAAAAATATTCTTATCCGCGTGCCGCGAAGTATCTCGTCGAATATAGTTAGTAGTAGATATACCTAACGTCTTTGTTTAAATTACATCACCCTGTATTTATTAACAATTGCAAAATAAAAACAATAATTGTCCTCTTCACCCTCATAAGCTAGTCTGCGCGCGAGAGAGACGGAAAGACTTTTCATGATGCGTATGCAGTATGACGTCACGCCGCGCGCGTCTTCACAGACACTACACATGTGCAATGTGTAAATGTGTTGACGTTCCAGCTCTTCTTAATCGGCCTGTACACTGCGATTTTTATAGTTCTTCTGTTGGGTATCCCCAAGATCCCAAAGAGAAGAATTCCAAGAATTAAAACTCAAAACTCAAACATTTATTTATTCAATTAGACTTCTTATAGAAGCACTTTTGAAACGTCATTACATATTTTAAAATTTACCACCGATTCGGAAAGCACTATCTACGGAGAAGAACCGGCAAGAAACTCCATAGTTGTTCTTTTAAATCATGTCAGTTTTACAATTTTACAAAATACGTATGTAACATCATATATTATAATAACATGCCAAAGAACTGTCCTGTGGTTTTTTCGCGACAACCCTCCATGGGTTTTTATCGTCCATATATTCCTGAATACTGTAGTACGCTCTCTGAACTAGTACATTTTTTATATAAGTTTTAAATTTAGAACTACTAAACTCTTTAATATTATGAGGAATTCTATTGTAAAAGCGTATACCTTGACCCATAAATGAATTTTTAACTTTAGCTAATCGGAAAAATGGCATTTCAATTCTATTTCTGTTCCTTGTGCCATAACAGTGTCTATCTCCTACTCTTGTGTGTAAGTCGGCGTTTTTGTGTACATGCAAAATATTATTAAATATATACTGTGATGGCACAGTAAGGATACCTATTCTTAAAGAGATCTCTTAGTGAGTCCCGAGCACGTAAATTATATATAGAACGAATGGCTCTTTTCTGTAAGATAAATATAGTTTCTATATCTGCTGCCCTGCCCCATAGTAGAATTCCATAGGACATAATACTATGAAAGTAGCTGAAATAAACCAATCTAGCTGTATCTTCATCGGTGAGATGCCTTACCTTTCGGACTGCATATGCTGCTGAACTGAGCTTACCTGCAGCGGTGTTGACATGGGCTCCCCACTGTAGTTTCTCGTCCAATGTTAACCCAAGAAATATAGTCGATGCTGTAGGGTGTAATACCTCCCCGTTCAAGGTAATATTTCTGCTTAACTTTTTAACGTTTGGTAGTAAAAATTCAACACAAGTTGTTTTTTTGGCATTTAATAATAAATTATTAGCAGTAAACCAGTCGGATATGTGTAAAAGAGCACTGTTCACTTCGTCAACATTTGGGTCATGCCTATCCACATTACATATTAATGAGGTATCATCTGCAAACAGAACTATTTCACACCTATCCTGTAAATAATAAGGTAGACATTGATATATACCAAGAACAAGAAGGGTCCTAAAATAGATCCCTGTGGAACACCAATGTTAATTGACGCACCGCTAGAACGTTCTCCATTAACAACTACAGTTTGTATCCTATCATGCAGGTATGAGGCTATGAGGTTCTGAGCTTGTCCTTTAATCCCATAGTGACTAAGTTTACGCAATAAAGTACAATGTTCAACGCAGTCAAATGCCTTGGAGAGGTCACAAAATATCCCCAAAGCATTTTTTGAGTTTTCCCATGCCTTATATAATATATGTGTTAGTAGTGCAACTCCAGCATCTGTGGTTGAGCGCCCCTTTGTGAAACCAAACTGTTTGGTGTGCAGCAAATTATTAGATGCAAAGTGACTAGTCAATTGGTTTAATATTAACTTTTCGAATACCTTACTTAATGTTGGTAAAATCGAGATAGGTCTATAGTTATTACAGTCTTCTTGATCGCCTTTCTTAAATAGAGGTATAACTTTACTAAGCTTTAATAAAATTCCAAAAATTTGCGCCATCGAGCGCTTTTTCATTTGACCACTCCATGTCGGTCGATACGTGCGTCGCCGGTGAGCTCATATTGCACACTGGACAAACGGTAGTGTGGCCGCATACGCAATAATTACCGCGGTAATCTTCTTTGATGTGCGAAAGAATACCGCCGCCGGAGCTATTGCCTACCGCCATTTGTCATATTGATTGGCATTGTAGAATTATGGCCATAAGTCGTGGTTACACCTAGGTGTTGTTAAAGTTGTGGCAATAATTATTGGCATATCACGGTAGTGTGGCCGTAGTATAATAGTAGGTATGTGATATTACCTACTCTGTGGTATGTGAAACATCTGTTTCCATTTCTAATTTCTATTTATTATCTGCGAAATGCACTGATTTCCGTAGATTTCCGTGTTTCTTGAAATCCTATATTGTTTCATTTTATTTAGTTTTTTAAAAGTGATATTCATATTTCCTCCGAAGAAATGCGATGTTAATTGGTTCAAATATGTTTTAGAATTTGAAAGTAAAACATCAATTAGTTACATAAAAAGGATAGGAAAGAGGTGAGGTCAACCCGAATAATTGTGAATCGTGTTAAATCGTCCGTTAGCAGAATTATTACTCAGACTTTTTTTGCTAATGTTCCAGGATGGAGAATAATTTAAGTCGGAGTGGTAGCCGCTCGAGCTCAGTATGTGAACTCGAAAAGGACCTCAGTGATATGGAAATTATGAAAACTAGGACGAACCGAAGGAATGTAATTCTTCGAACACCACTAGCACGAAAAGCGAAAAGAATAAGATTTTTTCGAAATGGTGACAAATTTTATTCCGGAGTTATAATTCCAGTCTTGCCAGAAAGATACAGGTATAATTGGTATTACAATAAAACTTTCAATCAATATTTATTATAAACTTTCACTTTTCATCAATGGATTTGCCTTCACCAAATTGCAAACAACTGTGAAACATGCTCATTAACTTTGCATTATTATTTATTATAGATTTTTGACCTAAAATAAATGCTTATAATTCCAATTTATTACAGATCATTTGATAGTTTAACTGCAGATTTGACTAGAGTTTTAGTTGACAATGTGACACTGCCTAGTGGAGTCCGAACAATATATTCACTTGAAGGTAGAAAAGTAAGTTTTAAAAACTATAACACCTATTAAATCTAATGTTTTCTTTATCTTTTACAAATTATAAATTATTATTAATTCATTTTAGATAGGAAAACTAGATGATTTAGAAGATGGGCAATCATATGTTTGTAGTGGGTTTGGTGAACCATTCAAGCGATTGGACTATGAAGCTAGTGCTGTGACTCCACAATCTTTTAGATTAAGTGGACCAGAGTCTCTGAGTGATAGTGCAAGTCCATCTCCAGCCAGGGCAAACAACAGATTGTCCCGATATTTACAGGTTAATAGCTTTTATCATTTTTTAGTACCAGTTATAAGCTTTGTTTGAGTACTTTTCAAATGAGGTCATTGACCCAGCTTAGTTATCAGCAGGATTACTATTTGAATGAGATAATGTGTTACTCATTTGAAGATGAGAAATATTTTAATAAAAAACCATTGAGTACAGTTTTTTGGAAAACAATTTGTTTATAGCATAGATCTAATAAGAAAATTTTTAACATGTTAATCCAACAGCTTTAGAGGAGGTTATATTTTACCTCATACAAAGAGTAATTAAATGTTTACTCCGTTCAAAAGTTTTATAATATGGTTGCAAATAATTATCTTTAGTAAATTCTACTGTTAACCCTACTTATTCTAACTAAAATTCTCGTATTTAGAAAAAAAGTAGTATTACACCTGTCAACATACTCAAGATATACATTAATTTTAGACAAACGGTAGCAGTACAACTGGCAATGGATCACCTAGAGTAAGCCCAGCAGGTGATAATGTAGTCCGGCCACGCATAGTTACAATTATTAGGAATGGGGTCAAACCCCGCAAGGTAACATGACTTAGAACAAATTTATGAAGTGAAACTTCTATAGGCACGTTGAGAGTAAAAGTTTAAGACGCGTCGTGGCAATACCGTCACATCATGGAGTAAGGCGACGACTTTGGTAACTTTGAATCTTGCCAAAGAAGTTTCACTTCTGACACGTGTACTCTGCATACACGCTATTATTTGAAATTCATATATGTATTAAATGTAACTTTATAACTTATTTTTGTAAAATAATTTGTAGGTATGCAGATTGCTATTGAATAAACGCAATAGTCCAACTCTGGAACATGCCTTAGCTGCAATCACTGAGTGCATTAAACTTGACACGGGCTGTGTACGCAAAGTGTTTACACAGTCTGGCTCCCCTGTCACTGCGTTAAATCAGTTCTTTGAAGAGGAAGATGTATTCTTTGCTTATGGAAATGAAAGGTAAAATTTTAGTAATTATTATTATAATCAAACTACTTTTAATTCCGCTATAAGAACACTTCATATAAGATGTCACATCACATGTTCAATTTTTGATGCAAAGACATCTTGGTTTCTTTTTACTAGTTAGAGCAAGTAAAACGGGAACCAAACAATGAAACCAAATGAATTAATTATTTTTAACAGGGTTAACCAAGAAGATTTTGAATTGGAGTTTGAGGAAAGCAAAGCTGTCCTACAGTGTAGAAAAACACCCATCACAAGAAATTCAAGGTAAATTATTTTAGTTTATGTTATAAAAAAGGTTTCTGGTTACATTTTTCTTAATTATTTCAAATTTGCCGCACATATGCTATCAGTATTATGCACTATACAGCTATAAATTTATTTCTCATGTTATAAAGATCGGGACCTAAACCTCGAATGCCAGTTAAAGCTGGTGGAGCAGCTCGTAAAGAGAACGAAGCGAGCGGTGCGGCGGGTGACAACGAACAGTCGCCGCTGGCTAATCTCTTACCACAGCCGCTGCGTCTCAAGTACAATGTGGGCAAAATTATAGGTTAGATTTAACTGTTAGATTTATTTTTATATTAGTGCTTTGCATTTGTTTGAGTCTAAAGGTTTTGTTTTTGAAGTTGAAAAAGACTTGAAGGAAAATTTGTTTTTAGTTAAAATGTTGTTTATGCTTACCATAATTAGTTTGTTATTTTCGTTTTAGTAGATAAGAATTAGTTTAAATTTATCTACTAAGAATATTCATAATAGTAATTAACAAGTCATTATTGGCACAATCAAGTAATGAGAAAATATCACAATATTGTGTGTGAATTATAGTTTATATTTTGTTATTTTGCACAGGTGACGGCAACTTCGCAGTTGTTAGAATATGTACAGACAAAACCTCAGGCAAAGACTATGCTCTGAAAGTAATTGATAAAGCCAAGTGTAAAGGAAAAGAACACTATGTTGAAGCTGAGGTAAAGGCATTATTTATAATATTATTAATTTCTGTAAGTTTATTTTTGAAGTGAACCTTCTTTAGGCGCGTTGTGAGTAAAATTTCAAGGTCGATTCATGGCAATACCGTCACGTCATGGAGTAAGGTGACGATTTTGGTACCTTTGAATCTTGTCAAAGAAGTTTCACTTCTGACACGTGTGCTCGGCACACACGCTCTTTTTTGAGTTTAAGAGTTTGTAAAACTAAATGATTTAAAAAATTGTTTTGTTTACATTACTTAGGTAAGAGTAATGAGAAAGCTCTGTCATCCACGCATTGTGTCACTCATTGAAGAGCAGGACAGTCCTGAATGGCTTTTCCTTGTAATGGAATTAGTCAGCGGTATGTATTATTATTTTATTATGTATACTTAATATTGTAATCGTTTCATGATTCATTTGTTTATTCAAACCTTAACAATATCAACCTTTCACAATAAAAATATAATACTTAAATTAATATGTATCTAATTAAAAAGGGTACAATTTCAATTGATTTAAATGTACTAATAAATAACTGTTAGTGACCAGATTTAAACACAAATTTTAAATGTAAATACTCTTTTTTGTGTTAAAATGTACATATTTTATAATTCAATCGTGTAGTAATACCTACCTATTAGAATAAAAATTCTCATGTAATAGCAATGGTAATGAAATAGTTATTTTCAAAATAATATTTATTTAATATTATGAATATTCCCTAATTATATAACATAGCACATGATTTATATTTTTAGGAGGAGACTTATTCGATAGTATCGCGGCCGCTTCTAAATTTTCCGAACCGCAAGCGCGCTTGCTAATTGGTCACTTAACATCTGCTATCGCATATCTACACTCGCTTTCCATTGTGCATCGAGACATCAAACCCGAAAACCTTCTGGTAAGACGTTCATTTCTCACGGTCTTACCATTTAATAAATCAACTAATAAATATGTGTATTATATGATGTAAATATATATGAAGATCATCAAAATAAATGAAGTGTTCAAATATTAATTAATGTATTAATTATGACATTACTTTCTTATTTTCCACCTTTATTATATGACAATATTTTATCAAATACTTATTATTCTCTATAAATATTCTCACTTATATAGTATGTTTTTTGTGTAAAGGTGGAAGTAGGATCAGATGGCAGTATACGCGGGCTGAAGCTGGCTGACTTCGGCCTGGCTGTTGAAGTGTGGAGACCATTACACGCGGTCTGCGGCACACCTACTTATGTCGCACCTGAGATCTTACTCGAGACTGGATATGGTCTTAAAGTGAGTTATCTAGGTTTAAGTTGGTTGATTAATTTTATTTTATAGAGATTTAATTAGCAAGAAATACACATGATTATAAGTTATTAGATTTTCCACACTTTACCACTTTTATTGTAAGTCCCAATTATTATAAGTTGAATAATTGCATAATAGTTGAGTTTTACTTACCATTAAAACTCGTATTATGTCCAGGAGCCTTATTCGAGGCCTTTAAACAATAATGAGAGACATCTTTGATTTCCGGCCGACATTACGTAGTTGTAGTTCCAATTATCTCCACAGAGGGCCTCGTTGTCCCGCTTCCGTGTTTACCAGAGTGACGTTTGTACAGCTAAGCTTATAAATAACGGTTATCGCAGTAATTAGCTCATTGAGTCTCATTATTTTTAATAATTTAATTTTATTAATTATTTAATCAAACTACCAGGCAGGACTTAATGTAAGGCCTCGAATAAGGCTCCTGGACATAATACGAGTTTTAATGGTAAGTAAAACTCAACTATTATGTCCTTACGCCGTTATTCGAGGCCTTTAAACAATAATGAGACATTGTTTGGTTTCGCCTGGTAAACAAGACGCCAATGTGATTATTTACAAAAAATATATTTATAATCATTTTAATTTACTATTGTGATAAGGGCTCAAACAGAGCACATAAAGAATTATTCTGATTATTAACCGGTCTCACTTCTTTTCTATAATATTTTTTGAAGGTATTTTGTGACCTCCAATTTCCCCTTGCAAGAATTTTATCTATAGATTCATTGTCTAACCAGCTCCTAGAGGCAACAGCTGATCGAACGCTACCAGGAGCAGCTTCAACACCCGCCTCTCTCAAAGCAGATTTCACCCAACCAGCTATTACAGTTCTAGAAGCGGCTTTCGCCTTGCCACAAACGGTTACAAATAAATTATCTACGTTAGCCGAGTTACGCCTATCCATGCCCAGATCTAATAACTTTCTAATCCAAAATACGGGGTCGATATTACAGTTACTTGCGTTTGACAATAATTTCCAACCCGATTGAACATATGAATCCGAGTCAGTCTTAGATCCATGTTTGGGCCAAAAAACTATAGAATTTTCTACGGTACTATCTACATAAAAGCCTTCTGCAACACTCAAAAGTGTCAAGTCATGTATTCTACGACCTGAACACAATAATAATATAATGGCACAACGGCGTGAAATTTCCCACAAGTTACTACTATTCTGCACATTATGATTAGTTAACCACGATATCAAAATGGAGGTATCCCAAATGTTACCCGCGCGCAATTTTGGGCTAGTATTTGCTATAGCTTTTAAAATCTGTTTTACTAAAATATTCGAACTTAAGGTGATTGCTACGATCTGTTCCCAGCCAATGTCCCGCTAGATGGCGCTGAATTCTACATTTCTAGTTTATTTGAGTTTTTGCGTAATTGGAAAAGATTAAGGTCGTAGGAATAGTCATGGCGATTACTGAATATTATATTTTATTTAAATATGTCATATCATTGCCTTAAAATCCACCCAATTCGGTAAAACCATGCGTTTTAACATCTGTCATTGCATACAGGGTCGTTTACACACACAGACGTATACAAAAATGATAAAGATTGAACTCTAGATGGCGTGAATGTAAAACAAGTTTTCCATTTTTCTGTATGGGTAGACAAAACTTCAAAACGCCACCTGCTACGGTTTATATTATGAACGATTAGCTTTCCGCCCGCATTTAAAAAAAAAACCCGCATAGTTCCCGTTCCCGTGGGATTTCCGGGATAAAACCTATTCTATGTGTCCAAGTTACGTTCTATATGTGTGCTAAATTTCATTGTAATCGGTTCAGTAGTATTTGCGTGAAACACACACATACACATCCTCAAAAACTTTCGCATTAGTAGGAAGTAGGATTGTTATAAAAATAAAAGTTATATTTGTTGGCGTAAACTATTTTATTGTTAATTTTGGGAAATAAAAAATGTCAAAATTGATTACAATAAAACGCAGTTTTATTTTATTACATTAAAATTTTGTTTTTTTTATCAAAACATGTATTTGAAGAAGCATATAATATACCGATCTATGCCTATTCACTCAAACACACTACACACATTTTAGGCGTAATCTAAATCTGAAAACAAATGAAAAACAAATGAAAAACGAAAGAATGCTTACTTTTAGACACTCAGTATTTGAATAATATATAATAATATCGTAAGTCACAACCATAGAAATCTAAATAACAAGACACTAGAAGTCGTAAGCGCGCGTGACCTTGTCGCCACTCAGGTGACTTTCACATCACCAGCTGTGCCACCAGTGTGTTCGTCACAGTTCAGTTGCTCTGGAGACGTATGTGTGTAAACATGGTGTGTTTCAGCATTTCCCATTGCGGAAATTCTTCCACAAGTTGTAATTATACTAATAAAGGAATAATATTTCATCGGTAAATATTTTTTTTTAGAAATAATGTCGTTTTTCCTTAAAATTATAGAATATTTACAAGTATTACGAGTGTCACCATAGTAATCGAAATAACAATGAATGACACAGTCGAGCATTCTTATTATCACGTTACACAAATTTCAACCTTATTGGAGCAAAAAGAAACAAAACGTCTCATATACTTAGGGATGTTATTCTAAAATAAACCGTAAATTCGTGCGTTAGGATACATATTAAAAAGCTTAATTTAATATTTAAGTTAGTTTTCACTAAAATCAAGCTGTCCAATAAAAGGCATAGTTTACTTGTGTGTACTGTTTAGCTATCGGTTTAAATGTGTTGATTTTGGCGACAGCGGTTTTCATACGAATTATGACATTATAGCACTTCTATGTGTCTTGTTATTTAGATTTCTATGGTCACAACCATATGTATTGAAAGATCGCAATTCGCAAGTGAATTGAAGAAAGATACCTAGGGTACTTACCTAGTCAGAATCCTTTATGATTGAGTTGCGTTCTGAAATAAGATCTAGAAAAATAAAATATTACAGTAAAATTTACTTATCTTTATATTTCAATGTTATCTTTATATACCTGGTATAAATGGCCGACGAATAAAAAAAAATCTTATTAGATTAGCGATTTATTTTAATTACGGAACAAAAAAAAAGGATTGTAAGTAACTGAATTATGTTTGTTTCTGAACGCACCATAAGTTTTCGACGACGCGCGACGTGAACGGAGTACGAGTAGAGTTATAGGTATACCACTGAGCAAGTAAGGTATACCTACCTACTTTGATAAAACAATCTAATAATATTGTGTGTCTGTCTGAAAATTCGGAAAAGCATATTTTGCCAATATTTGCAAGTTTGTGACTACTTTCGTAGTTTAAATATAGTAGGTAAAAAACAATGGTAATGTAAATTCTAAACAAACTACTACCAAAATACAATTAGAACAAAAATCATTTGACTTGTTTATTTCACCCAGAGGCCAGAGGTGGCTCGTGACAAAATTGTATAGGTGTTCACTTGAAATAAAACAACGAAAATACAATAGCGTTAGCGGGATGATTTATTACAAAAAAATGAGCACCACATTTTATAAATGTCTATAACACTAAAAATTACAAAGTACAGGCTATTTCAAAACGAATTCAATGATTATCAATAATTAGTAAATCACCGAATTTGCATTCGCGAGCGTAGGTATCCATAGTGTTTGTCACTGACGGTCACTGACCTCTATAACTCAGTGGTGTTTGTGTGGCAACGTCGCGCGCGCAATTGCTACTGTCATGCGATGCGGCAACGTTGCGTGAGAATCAAAACGCTACTTGAGTACGGTTTATTATGAACGATTGTTATAAAAATAAAAGTTATACAATATACATATTTGTTGGCGTAAACTATTTTATTCATCATTAATTTTGGAAAATAAATAATGTCTAAATTGATTACAATAAAACGCAGTTTTATTTTATTACATTACACTATTGTTTTTTTTTTATCAAAACATGTATGTATTTGAGTAGTTAGTAGCATATTATATTCTGAATTTCTGATCCATGCCTATTCACTCAAAACTACCTAATAACACTAATGATTTGTAACAGTAAATTATTTCAATAGGTAGGTATTTGAACATTTCCCAACAAGACGTAAGAATAATTATTCGTAGGTATACAAGATACAATAACAAATCTAATACACTATTTATTATTTTA
This sequence comes from Colias behrii, assembly GCA_029959065.1. Classification (NCBI taxonomy): domain Eukaryota; kingdom Metazoa; phylum Arthropoda; class Insecta; order Lepidoptera; family Pieridae; genus Colias; species Colias behrii. The sequence continues at coordinate 5,837,147 of JARWMC010000002.1, forward strand.
TTATTTACTAGCGGTCCGCCCCGGCTTCGCCCGTGGTACATGTTTACGTTTTCTCTCCATAAGAAGTAAGAACCATCCTCGTACTTCAAGGAATATAATAAAAAAAGAATTATCGAAATCGGTTCAGCCGTTCTCGAGTTATGCGCTTACCAACACATTTTGCGATTCATTTTTATATTAGACTAGCGGTCCGCCCCGGCTTCGCCCGTGGTACATGTTTACGTTTTCTCTACATAAGAACCATCCTCGTACTTCAAGGAATATAATAAAAAAAGAATTATCGAAATCGGTTCAGCCGTTCTCGAGTTATGCGCTTACCAACACATTTTGCGATTTTTTTTTTTTTTTTTTTTTTTTATATTATTGGAGGGCAAACGAGCAGACGCAATGCCTGATGTTAATAGCGAAGTGCGTCGCCCATAGACGTCCACAACGTAAGTTGTGAGTGTTGCCTACCAAAGAGGGGAATGGGATGGGATAAAAACGGAACAAAGAGATGGGAGGAGCTGTCCGTGAATTAAGAGGCGGCTTGCTTTCGGCCTTTGAGAAACTGATATGTTCTTTTCTTAAAAGTCCCCAAGTCATAGTTCCTCGGGAACACAGCTGATGGTAGATTGTTCCAAAGCTTACATGTCCGTGGAAGAAAGCTACGGTTGAAACGTACTGTTGTGCTGCGCCAACCATCCAGGTGGTGAGGATGGAATAGGTTTTTGTGGCGGGATGTGCGATGGTGGAATTGAGCTGCCGGAATAAGGTCAAAAAGTTCCTCGGCGCACTCCCCGTGGTACATTCGGTAAAATATGGCAAGACTCCCTAAGTCCCTTCTTAAAGAGAGAGGGTCGAGCCTTTCGGTTAGCCTGTGGTCGTTGATAATTCGAGTTGCTCGACGTTGAATGCGGTCAAGTGGAAGAAGATGGCACTTTGGGGCGCCAGCCCATAGATGAGAGCAGTACTCCAAGTGGGGTCGCACCTGCGCTTTATATAGCAACAGCAGGTGATTTGGCTCGAAGTACTCTCTCGATCTATTGAGCACACCCAACTTTTTAGAGGCCAGTTTTGCTTTTTCTTCCAAATGACCACGAAATTGGACGTCACTCGAAATATCAACGCCAAGGATACCGATGTGGGGCGAAATACTGAGGGTAGTGCCCTGAAAGCGAGGTGCAGTGCTAAAAGGAGACTTTTTTGCCGAAAACGCGCAGACTTGTGTTTTCTTGGGGTTGAACTTCACGAGGTTTAGTCTACCCCATTCCGAGACCTGTTCCAGGGAAGTCTCAATAGAAGAGACAAGGCTCATTCGACTCTCATCTATAGTTTCCTTGAGGGATTTAGCATGGCCGGAGTAACTCGCATCTACCGTGCTGTCATCCGCATAGCAATGTATGTTGCTGGTATGCAACATATCATTGATGTGCAGGAGGAACAGCGTAGGTGATAGCACGCAGCCTTGGGGTACACCAGCATTTATCGGCAGAAGTGAGGAGCATGAACCGTCTACAACGACCTGGATGCTCCTGCCAGCGAGAAAGCTAGCGACCCATTCGCACAGTCCCCCAGGTAGTCCGTAGGATGGAAGTTTTGAGATAAGTGCCTTGTGCCAGACCCGATCGAAGGCCTTGGCAATGTCCAAACTTATAGCTAACGCCTCCCCCTTGCTCTCGACTGCTTCCGCCCATTTGTGGGTTAAGTAGATGAGGAGGTCTCCAGCAGAACGACCGTGTCGAAAGCCATATTGGCGATCGTTTAATAACTGGTTTTCCTCTAAATAACCCAGGAGCTGGCAGTTTATAATTCCTTCCATTATTTTGGAGAGTATAGAGGTTATGGCGATAGGTCTATAGTTTCCCGGATCTGTGCGATCGCCTTTTTTTGGGATCGGGTGCACCAAGGCAATCTTCCATGAGTTCGGAAAGATACGCTTTGAATACGAGAGCCGAAACAGGCGTGTCAGAATCGGTGTAAGTTCCGGTGCGCACGTTTTCAGCACGGAAGGGGAAATGCCATCAAGCCCACTCGATTTAGAAGCGTCCAAGGAGAGGAGTGCTTTTCGTACAGCTTTTTGCGTAAACCGGATTTCTGACATCGAAGACTTACACCTTGGGATGGAGGGCGGAGAGAAGCCTTTGTCATCCAGATTAGAGTTCGCTGCGAAAATGGAGCCCAAGAGGTCAGCCTTGTCTTTTGCAGAGTGAGCCAGAGTGTCATCTTTTCTGCGCATGGGTGGATAAGAAGACCGACTAAAGTTATTTTGGATAGCCTTAGCCAGCGACCAAAAAGCCCGGGTTCCTGATGGAAGTTTAGCAAGTTTCTGCCCAAGCCTATTAATATAACCAGCCTTCGCCATGGCTATTTCCTTTTTGTAAGCCCGGGAAGCGGAGTTGTACTGTTTTTTTAAAGTTGCAGTGCTAGGATCAGATACCGACTGCGCCTGAGCCCAAGCTTGGAATTGTTCCTGTTTGCGATGGGATGCTTTCATGCAGGAGCGGTTAAACCAGGGCTTGGTTTTGCCACCAACGGGAACTACAGAGGATGGAATGAAAAGTTCCATACCCTGCAGAACCACATCGGCAACAGAATTGGCGCAGACGTTCGGATCATCCGTCGAAAAGCAAACTCGGCCCCATGGGTAAGACGCGAAGAATGCACGCATCCCATCCCAGTCGGCTGATTTAAAATGCCAAACTCGGCGGCAGGCTGCCTGTTCTTGCCGATGGACGAGGCTGACGGGAACTTGACTGCGGATCAAGCAATGGTCGGACGATCCGAATGGTGCACCAACGGATACCTGATAGTTTCCAGGGTGAGTGGTCAGCAGCAAGTCCAGTAAAGAGGGGCTGTGTTCGTCAATGTCAGGTATACGTGTGGGTGCGGAGACCAGTTGTGTGAGACCATATGACAATGCGAAGTTATATGCTGTCCTCCCTGCGTGATCGGTAACCCGAGATCCAAGCCAGTCTGAGTGGTGAGCATTAAAATCACCCAGCACAATTAGTTCACAAGATGGAAATTGCTGCAATAGCCTATCGGACATCCTCTGGACATGCTCAAAGAGTTGTTCAGTGGCGATATTTCCGCTGTGGGATCTGTAAAGGCAAGCATATATACGGGGATGATCCCTAAATTCAGTATGCAGCCAGATAATGGACAGACCCTTAGCTTCGTATGAACAGAGACGTCGGCAGCAGATGTCGTTCCTAACATACACACAGACACCGGCGCGTGGAACGAAAGCATGTTCGAGTTTGTAGCTTGGATATGTAAGATAAGCCGTGTCTGGAGGAGAGGAAATCTGAGTTTCTGTTAGAAAGAATAATGCCGGCTTAGCTGTTTCAAGGTGGTGATGAACAGCATTTAAGTTGCTGTGAAGACCTCGGATATTGCAAAAATCCACGGACAGCGTGTATGATGATGTTTTGCGTCTAATGTTCTTACCCCTAGATGTAAGAGAGTGCGGATTTATGCCCGCCCCAGAGTACGACGGGCTGCCACAGCGCAGACGCTGTGGGAGGGATTCTCCTGCACAGTTTGTGCCGGTACCCTCCTGGGGTAAACAACCTAATAAAGCCGCTTGCATTTTTATTATAATATTAAGTTCGGATAATTTGAGGGAAAAAGGATTTGGAAAGGATTGGGTGAAAGGACGGGTATGGGAAGGGATTAAGGGAAATGAAGGGAGAGGATGGGAAGGGAATAGGAAGGGAAATGGGCCTCCGGACCCCTCACTCACCGTACGAAACGCGACAGTAAACTGTCACTATAACGCCGATATTCTGTGAGGGTGTGGTAACTTCCCCGGTGCGAGCGTGGCCCAATTTATGCAAAATTGCGATTCATTTATATATATATAAGATTATGTGAAAATAACCAGGAAGGTGAAAAACATATTTACGAAAACATAGTAACATATGGCTGTCGCTACAATAATTATATTTCAATTTTATCTTTTTATACCTAGTAGAACTGGCCGACGAATAAAAAAAATCGTATTAGAATACAATATATTACGGAACAAAAAAAGGATTGTAACTGAATTAGGTATGTTTGTTTCTGGGCGCACCGTTTTCGACGACGCGACGCGCGACGTAAGCGTATAGGTATAGGTACCTACTTTGCTAAAACAAACTAATAAAATTGTGTGTCTGTCTGAAAATTCGGAAAAGCATATTTTGCAAGTTTGTGATTACTTTGATAGTTTACCGATTTATAATAATTGTAATTGTAATTGTATAATATATAATTTGCAATGTGGTGAAATTTCATAAAAATCACGGGCCAATTTTTTGTTTTGAATCCCACCGAAAATATAATTGCGTTATTAGAATAATTAATTACTATACCTACCCACGATCAATTATTACAATATAGTCTCAAATGCATACTAGAGAAATATTGCAATTTGATTCAATTAAAATGCATAGCATACAAAAATAAATTCACAACACAAGAAATTCCGCGCGCAAATCATAGCGCGTGTCAATGAAATCAAGAATGTTTTATATCAAGCCGACGCGGACGAGCGACGACGCGACGCCGAACAAAAGTACCTACGACGGACGACCACGCTTCGAGTTGCCAAACACACAGCCAAACAACAATAATGAGTAATAAATTGTTTACAAAAAAAACAAGTTTTCCATTTTTCTGTATGAGTAGACAGAACTTCAAAACGCCACCTGCTACGGTTTATATTATGAACGATGGTTATAAAAATAAAAGTTATATTTGTTGGTGTAAACTATTTTATTGATCAATAATTTTGGAATTTAAAACTGTCAACATTGATTACAATAAAACGCAGTTTTATTTTATTACACTATTGTTTTTTTATCAAAACATGTATTTGAAGTACCATATAATATTATGCTGATCCAAGCATTTTCACTCAAAACTAATATCACTAATGATTTGTAAAAGTAAATTATTTCAATATACATTTCATAACCAACAAGTAAGAATAATTATTATTATTCCTACCTACAACAACAAACCTAAAACACTATTTACTATGGGAAAATAACCAGGAAGGTGAAAAACATTATATTATTATTTACAATTTCTACGCACTCGACTTTTAGTAAAATATAGTAGGTAAACATAATATTATGGTTTTGATTTTTGCTACTAGTAGGTATAAGAAAACTGCGTGTTCAAACTACTTGTTTGTCTGTCTGAAAATTCGGAAGTACTTTGGTAGTTTACCGATTTATAATAATATTGTATATATCGTTGTTTAAAAAATATTCAAACACAATAAAATATGATATACTGATTTATCACTGGTTTCAGTGATGAACTGATGAGTCAATGTTAGCCACTATACTTTCGTCATACGTGTGTATGATTGATGTGATTTGCAACGTGGTGATATTTCAGAAAAATCACGGGTCAAATTGTCCCACCGAAAATATAACTGCGTTATAAGAATAACTATACCTACGATAAATTATACATAATACAATATAGTCTCAAATGCATACTAGTGAAATATTTTATTTGAATCAATAAAATAAAAAAAATAAAAAATAATAATAATACAAAAATAAATTCACAACACAAGAAAATCCGCGCGCAAATCATAGCGCGTGACAATGAAATCAAGAACTTTCGAGCCGACGCGACGCGGACGACGAAGGAGCCTAACAAAAGTACCTACAATTATAGGCGGCTCGTGACAAAATTGTATGGCCGTGTTCACTTGAAATAAAACAACGAAAATAGGTACCTACAATAGCGTTAGCAGTACAAAAAAAATGAGCACCACATTATAAATGTCTATTTATACACTAAAAATTATAGAGTATTTCAAAACGAATTCAATTATTATTTAGCAATAATTAGAAAATCCCCGAATTTGCATTCGTGATCGTATTCATAGTGTTTGTCTACACTAATATTATAAAGAGGAAAACTTTGTTTGTTTGTTTGATTGTAATGAATAGGCTCATAAACTACTGGACATTTTACCAATGTTTGCAAGTTTGTGATTACTTTGATAGTTTACCGATTTATAATAATTGTATACTTATATCATTGTTTAAAAATATTCAAACACAATATGATATAGGTACTGATTTATCACTGGTTTCAGTGATGAACTGATGAGTCAATGTTAGCCACAATACTAATCACTTTCGTCATACATGTGTATGAACTATGATTGATGTGATTTGCAATGTGGTGAAATTTCATAAAAATCACGGGCCAATTTTTTGTTTTGAATCCCACCGAAAATACATATATTACTAATTGCGTTATTAGAATAATTAATTACTATACCCACGATCAATTATTACAATTTACAATATAGTCTCAAATGCATACTAGAGAAACATTGCAATTTGAATCAATTAAAATGCATAGCATACAAAAATAAATTCACAACACAAGAAATTCCGCGCGCAAATCATAGCGCGTGTCAATGAAATCAAGAATGTAATTTTATATCAAGCCGACGACGACGCCGAACTAAAGTACCTACAGTACCATTTACCTTCAGTGTACAATACAGTTTACAGACCTACGACGGACGAACAATAATGAGTAATAAATTGTTTACAAAAAAAAACATAGTTTCTAAGGTCATTAGTTTTATTTTATTTTATTGTTATTTTCTTTGAACGATTGGAAATGAAATTACTCAATTTTTACACAGAACTTTGATTTATTAGAATTATGCTCATTATGTATAAGATAACGAACGCGAATGCACGACATCTAGCGCGTCAATGTCTAAACATCGCCTTTCGTTTAGACATTGACGCGCTAGATCTGTAATAAGTATATAGTCTATGCGCTAGATGTCGTGCTTTATGTCGTGTTTCGCTTGGCAAAAGTCACGCACACTACTGTAGAAGTGTCAAATTTTTCCGGTATTTTACTGTTGTTTTTCTAAGTAAATATTGTAAATTATTGATTAAAAAGGTCGAACGCGCACACATTTCATTATAGAGAAGTGATAAAATGATTAGTTTTAAAGAAATAGTGTCTGTGTTAAGTGTTTAGAGGTAATCAAAAATGTATGGAGGGACGGTCGGAACATCCACCTTAACTTAGAATTGTCCTCCGTTTTACATAAAGTGGACACGACTGATTTATGAACTAAAATTGTCCTATATGCAAGTTTTTCGACTAAATGTAAATCAGCTAAATATTTGGCTAAATCAGATCCTGTTGGATTCTTAATGTCGACATTGTGTTTTAAACACCAATTAATCCACCGTTCCCAAGCAGGTTTATACGTTTTAAGAGTAGAGCCTCGCCATCCTGACCGCAACAGCGATTTTTGCTGGCTTGACCATGTTTCTAACGCTTGCGACCACCCCCACATTTCCAAATTTCGAGAACCATATTCTTTACCTTTGGTGGAGGGAGACCCGTGGTCAGATCTATTAGTTTGGTCTCCAGGTGGCGGACGGTGAAGGGTGGTGCTATCGCTCGCAACTTCAGATCTGCTCTCCAAAATGCCCGCGGCCACCTCGGTGCTACTATTAGGTACATACCTTTCGCTCGATTGAGATGCATCAAAACTCGGGGCAGGACACTCGGAGGAGGAAATACCCACGCTAACCTGAAGGTCCACTCCCAAGCAAACGCGTTGTGTTTCCATGCTTGTCGATCCCGTTGGTCTAGACCAGGGGTTCCCAACCTTTTTTTTGTCTACTGCCCACTTTAAGAATAAATTATTTTTTAACGCCCCCCTTTTTAAACATACTTAAAAAACGCTAAGTACTTATAACTGATTATTGAAACGCAACTTTATAGTAGAGTATCTTTTATTGAAAATAAAACAAACATAATCAATTCTTATATAAAAACTAATGTGAAGGTTGAATCTGATGCTGTTCAATAAGTTTGTTGATATCAGGTTCCAATTTACTCAAAAACAGCCGCAAGTCGCCACGTTCGGTAACACGCAAACGATTTCTCTTTTTAGTAAGCAGCGTTGCCACAGCACTAAATCCACGTTCACACAAATATGACGATGGGAATGCTATCAAGAATCGTTGAACAATTGACCACAATCCAGGGTACAATTGTGGGATCGGTTTTTGTAGCCAAAATTCTTGATATCCATTTTTAAACTTGATTTTTGTTTCTTCGTTTGTTGTCAATTCTATAAGTTCTTCTTCCAGCTGAGGTGACATTGCTGTGTTGACATTTGAAAACGGATCCAACACCCAGTCTGGTATTTCCAAGTTTAAAATGTCCTGGTATCGTTCGGTGAAGTCAATGTGGAGGTTTTCCAAATGTTGGCAGTAGGCAAACAAGTCGTCGTTACTGCAAAATACTGATAAATTCGGAAAATTGTGAAACTCACGTCTGCCCATATTCTTTTTGTGCAGAAGCAGTTTGGCTGCGAAAGCAGCAACGACATTTTTTGTTTTAATTAAATTTAGTTCATCGCCTTGCAGTTGGAGGTTCATGTCGTTGAACAGTTTATACAGGTCTGTCATGTAAGCTATATCATTCTTTGATGTTATGAGATTGTTGCGCAGTTCTGTATCTTTAGTTTCCAAGAACTCTATCACAGAGTTAAACAGGTTGTAAAATCGAATCAGACAATTGCCTCTTGACAGCCAACGAACTTCAGTATGAAGCAACAAACGGTTGAAATCTTCGTCATTAGTAGCACAAAGCTGATGAAATAATCTATCATTCAAAGAGCTGTTACGGATTTTATTGACTGCTTTGATGACATATTGCAGTGATTGAAATAGTCGTTCACTTAAGTTTCTAGCAACCAAATGTTGTCTATGAATAACGCAATGTATAGCAAGGACATCTGGAATTTTACAGCCGTACAAATAAAAACTTGCTTATTCAAACCTTATGCAATGAATAGATATGATAAGAATAAATAAAGAATAAGGATGTCATAATTTCTTACAAATAAATTTGGAATAAGGTCGATGTAACTATGCTCACGCTATGCAATAGGCGCGAAGCGGCAACGTAGCAATTCATTCACAAAATTATGAAAAACATTGAAATTGTCTACGGTTAAGCCTTGGTGCTGTCATTTTGACGCTCGTTTGACTTCGTCGAATTTGTTGTGAAGTTTCATCATACGATGTTCTGTTTATTTATTTTTTAAATATTTATTTGAAATAATTTAAATATATCATTAAATATGCAAGCAAATGAAAGAGAACGCTATCCAATATCCGGATAACAGAAGATAAACCCACCTTGAGATAGAGAGTTGCCAAATAACTGGTAGGTACTCAAAACATACAACTCCAGGCTTAGAAGATTTATATTTTCAACGAAAGTTTATATTATTGTGATAAGTTTAGAAATTAGAAAAGTGTTTTATGTATGTATGGTTTGGCGCATGTCGTAAATAAATAAATTATTATAAATATCAAAAGGGTTTTTCATAATTTCGTATATTTTGACATTTCATACAAAATTTTCCATTTCAATTTCGTAATGAAATTATTAATTTGCTCAACTTTTTCTACTTCTCGTATTACTCTCATTGCTATTATCTCAAATTTAGATTGAAAATTGGTTCTAAAACTTGTAAAACACAGCACAATGTATTAAAAGATAGCTTATTACTCAGTTATGTCAGACTTATACTAAGGTGGTAGCCGGAATAAGGACGAAATAGCATTAGTATGAATACTTATTACGAAGTTATACTAGGTTTCATTTATTACGTGTTTATTTGTATGATTTTTCCTTATTCTTAGTTTATTCTTTTCATAAAATGTTATAACTCGTTTATTTGTACGGCTGTTATTCTTTAAGTACGCTATGAAGCCTTTATGGCGCCCTGTCATAGCCGGAGCGCCATCCGTAGCAACTGATATAATATTTTTCAAAGGAATCTCTTTCTCTTCACAAAACTTTTCCAATGTATTGAATATGGTTTCGCCTTTTGTATCTGTCTCCAAATTTCTGGCAAACAATAGTTCTTCACGTATTTTCTCATCTTTAATAAACCTCCCGTAAGATAGCAACAACGCTTCATTAGTTGGTAAAGTGGACTCATCGAGCTGAATTGAGAATTGACTAGTCCTCAGATGATTGCACAATGATTCTTCAATGTTTTCAGCCATTTCATCAATTCGTCTTTGCACAGAATTATTACTCAAAGGAATTTTTCGGATAATATCTGCGGCCGGTTTATGAAGCACAGTAGTTATTACTTCCTTTATTGCTGGCAAAATTAACTCTTCTCCGATGTTGTGTGGTTTGCCTTTTTGAGCAATTAACAAAGAGATATTGTACGAAGCTCGAAGTCCGTCGTCATCTTGCTTAGCAGCCGCCGAAAATAGTTTTGATACACTTGGCTGAGTATTATGCTTCTTCTCTAGGTCTTGAAAATATGCTACATTCTTGTCTTTCTTATCTGGATGCATTTTATTCAAATGATCTTGCAGTCTTGAAGGCTTCATTGCTTCGTTCGAAAATGTTTTTAGACATAGAAGACACAAAGGCGACGACGGGTTTGTGGGATTTTCAATAAATCCGAATTTAATATATTCCGCAGAGTATTGCCGTCTCTTCTTTTTTACTTCCGACATTGTTTTGTTTTGAGAAATACGTAAGTGTTGAAATCAAGTACTGCTTATCTTTTATGCGCGAAACCGCAAATGAAAATAAAATAAATTTACGTCGTTTATATAGGATTGCATAAGCAGCACGCACCAACAGGAATAAGACATCAAACGTGCATAAACTCGTTTATCTCATTCGACGCCCAATCGTACTCGACAAGCAAGAACAAGTATTATAGAACCAGCCGATTGATACAGGAATGTACAAATCGGATTATTTAACAAAAACTTGTTAAAACATGATTGCCCGCGGTCTATTATATCGAACCGATTTTGAGCTATATCTTAATTAATATTAGTTGATGTTCACAAGATGTCGACTCTCGAAGTCGAGAGCTCAGTCGGTTTCTAAGAGTCTTCCTAGCTAGGTAGATGAAATTATAAATCGACCCCAAAGCCCTACACAACGCCCCCTTTTTTTTCTGGGTCTCTTACCGCCCCCCTTTAGGCCTGCAGCGCCCACAAGGGGGCGTTATCGCCCACGTTGGGAAAGACTGGTCTAGACTCACATATTTGGGTACCACATGAGCTCGTGTTGAAGCGAAAAGATCTACATCTGGCACTCCCCATTTCGCAAACACTAGATCTGTCGTTGATGGTAGTAAATGCCATTCCGCGGGGGACATGTTCCGCGATAGGCGATCTGCTTCCATATTGTAACTGCCTGGAATGTGGTGAGGAATCAAATGTATGTCGAAAATGTCTAACAGATGGTAAACTTCGTAAGTTAGTTTCATCAGTTCCGCCGACCGACAACCCCCTTCGTTTTTCAAGTAGGCTACAACGGCTTTGTTGTCGCACTGTAGAAGAACTGACGAATGAATCAGAGAGGGACCCACTTCCCTTAAACATTTGACAACAGTGAGCATTTCCTTTTGGTTCGAATGAAGTAAGCTTTCTGCGCCCACCCATTCTCCCTTCATATGAATACCATTTAGCTCGGCCCCCCAACCCGAATCCGCCGCGTCCGTTGTTAAGAAATGTGTGGTTGAGGGAGGATGAATTCGAGAGAACTTCTCGCAATTTACCAACCACCACTTGAGCTCCTTGACCACCTGTTGCGGCAGATGAAACGACGTTCGGCCTTGGTGTTTCAGCAGTCTGTTTGAAAGTGTTAAAAGACAACGGAAATTGAGCCGGCCCTGGGGTATAACGAGACGGGCAAAGTTTAGAAAGCCTACAGTACTCTGAGCCTCTTTCAAAGTTATGACCTGACTCTCCAATAGATGTGAAATATTTACCTTTATTTTCCGGATTTTGTTTTGTGGTAAACACTTCCTGTTCTGCCACGTGTCCCATACTATACCCAGGTATTCTAAAGAGGTCTGAGGTGAGAGTATCGATTTGTTGGTGTTTACCTTCCAGCCCAGCTCCTCTAGACTTTTTAGCACGAACTCCACTTGGTTGACGAGCTTGGCTCTGTCCTGGCATACAATTAAAAAATCGTCGAGGAAAACAATGATTCGAATACCTTTTTCGCGCAGAAATTCCGCTGTCCAGTTCGTCAGGGACGCAAAAACCTTGGGTGCTGTTGCGAGCCCAAATGGTAAACAGGTCATCTGTAACATCTGGCCCTTGTACATCAACCTCAGAAAGCAGCGATGACTCACGGCCACGGGCACGTGACAGTACGCTTGGGTGAGATCGATTTTTACCATGAAATCGTGCGGCTGTAGAAAATCTGGAACTCGATGTACCGAAATTAGTCGGAATTTCGTTACTTTGAGATATTGATTCAGTCTTTTTAAATTGAAAATTGGACGCATTGAACCGTCGCTTTTTGGTGTTAGAAAGAGGGTAGATAAAAAACTGGGCGTTTCGGGGGCATGCTGTAAAATATTTTCGGTTAGCATATTGTTTATTGCCAAATCCATCTCGACAGATGGAACAGTTTGATAGTGGACTTTGGTATGGCGCGGCATGACCAAGGGCGGTTTTGCTTGAAAAGGAATTTTGTAACCTGTTATTATTTTTAGCAGTGCTTCTGGAGCACCCCTCTCTTTCCAAATACTCACAAACTCCGTTAACCTGCCCCCCCGAAACGTCTGTAAATAGTCAAAATCTTTTATCACCTTTGCCTCTTGGGCGCGAGGCACTAGTACTGTTAGATTGCGGTCGGTTAAAACGCATTTGCTTAAATTGTGATCTAAATTGAGGTCGAAATAAACGCTCATTAAAGTCATAATTAGGACGCACTCCTTTGGGAGGTGCATAATGTCTAAAACTATTATTATTATTATTATTTTTTAAATGCTTTGCATTCACAGCTTATGATCAGCTGGTAATAATAGAATACACGGGCGTTAACCAAGTGTAAGCTATATAATTATATTTTTAAACTGGTTGTGTGTCATTCATTCTCTGTCTGAAGAAACTTGCGTACTATTCTACATGTATTTAATATTGCAGCTTTTTGTAATTGCATGTATGTATGTTTTGGTAAATGTAATAATTCTATGTATTTGTGAAGTTGAGTGGGTATAACACCTGTAGTGGAGAGTACTATGGGCACTATGATAACATTTTGCAGTTTCCACATTTTTGTAATTTCTTGTTTAAGTTCTGTGTATTTAGTAAGTTTTTCGGTGATGGTATTTGGGAGGTTGTGAGTATTGGGTACAGCTATATCTATTATTAGTGCATTTTTTTCATGTTTATCAATGAGTGTAATATCAGGTCTGTTGTAATGTATGGTTTTGTCTGTTAAAATAGTTCTATCATAGTATAATTTATATGAGTTGTTTTCTAAAATGGTTTCTGGTATGTATTTATAATATGGTGTTTTATCGTACGAAATAAGTTTGTATTTTTGTGCTAATTTTTGATGGATAATGTTGGCTATCTGATCATGCCGGTGTTTGTAATCGGACTGGGTTATTGCTTTGCAAGCTCCTGTTATATGTTGAATGGTCTCTGGGGCACTATTGCATTTTCTACAAATATCTGATGGTAAATTTTTCATAATATACTTCTGATAATTACGTGTCTCAATAACTTGGTCCTGTATAGCTAGCATGAAACCTTCAGTCTCAGGAAAAAGCTCCCCTCTCTTAAGCCATGCATTTGATGCTGCCTTATCTACATGAGGCAAATTAAGGTGTTGTATATGCCTTCCGTGCAGAGACTTTTGGGTCCATGCTGCTAGTTTATCACACTTACTAATTAAGGTCTCATTTCGTTGGATTGTATTGTCAGCTAAATTTAATGGAGTTAGTTTTATATCATTTTGAACAATGGCATTATGTAACATTACTGTGGGTGCTTTCGTATGGAAAAACTTTCTGAGAGTAGTTATTTGCTTATTGTGTAGGTTAACAATATCTATAAATCCTCTGCCTCCATCAATTCTTGGTAAAGTTAAGCGCTGAATGCATGATCTGGGGTGATGTTTTCTATTTTTGCTCATATTTACGTTAATAATGCGTTGGACGTTTTTTAATTCTGATTTTGACCAATTTATTATTCCAAAAGAATAGGTGAGAATAGGTATTGCGTATGTATTAATTGCTTTTACTAAATTTCTTGCGTTTAACATGGATTTTAGAAGTATATTCAGTCTGTTCTTAAATTGGTTCGTTAGTTCTATTTTAGTTTCTTTGTTCAAAATCTGTTTTGACTGATTATATCCTAAATATCTATAAGTACTGTTTTGGTCCAGTGGATCTATTTTCTCTCCTGTACTTAAAAGGTAAAAATGTTCATGATTGCGACCGGCTTTGACAGAATTTACTTTGCACTTATCAATTCCAAATTCCATACAAATGTCTTTTGAAAAATTTTCAGTCAATTGTGCAAGCTTATTCATATGACTTTGAGAAGATGCGTATAGTTTTATGTCATCCATGTAAAGTAGATGCGTAATTTTTAAGGTGTCGTTATTTCTATTTGAACATATTTCTGTATTTATATGAGGATTACATATGAGAGGAAAACCTAAGTCGTAGAAATTTAAAATGTTTGAGAGTGGGTTGAGGGCGAGGCAGAACCAAAGTGGGCTGAGAGAATCCCCCTGGAAAATGCCACGTTGTATTTTAATGCTATCTGTTAGTTGATGTCCATTGCAAGTGTTAATCTTTAAGCGGGTTGACCATTGTTTTGAAGCAGCTGAAAGAAAATCTATTAAAATTGGGTTTACTTTATATATATTTAAAACTTTAAATAGCCATGAATGTGGGACAGAGTCATATGCTTTCTTATAATCTACGTACATTGTGAATAAATCTTTTTTTTCTTTAAGCACTTGTTTAAGTATAACGGAATCAATTATCAACTGTTCTTTACACCCTTGACTGAATTTTCTACATCCTTTCTGTTCTTCGCTTATTAGATTATTATTCGCCACATGTTTATTAATAGTTTCTGCTATGCAAGAAGTAATTATCTTATAAATTATTTGTAGGCAAGTAATAGGTCTGTATTTCGCTGGGTTTAGTGGGTCTGTAGAATCTTTTGGTATCATATGTGTTATGCCTTCTGTTATGTATGGAGGAATTGTTTCAGGATGAAGAATAAAGTTATTAATATGATCTAGTAAAAAGGGATGAATATACGTAAATTTTTTGTACCAGAAACTATGAACATTATCTGAACCTGGCGATTTCCAATTCTTTAGCTTCGATAGTGTGTTTACAAAAATTTCAGAGTCTATATTTTCAAATTGCATAGTTTCTAAATTTAAATATCTATTTTCTTCATCGGTAATCCATTCGGCTCTATCATTATGTTCGAGTGGTTGTTCCCATAAATTAGCCCAGAAGTTTCGAAGGTCATCAGTCGTCGGGTATCTGTTATGGTGATGATTGGCTTGTTGATTATGTAAATTCCGGTAAAATAGTTTTTCATTATTAGAAAATTGAATATTTTGTGTCTTACGGAGGGTACAGGTTGTATATCTTTTTAATCTCTGTGACGCTACTGATAATTTTTGTTTGAGTGTATCTAATACATGTACTGGTTTATTATTTTCTGGTTCATAAGTTGCGTGTGTTTTATAGTCTTCTAGTATTTTATTTACATGTTTCATTACCTTTCTACTTCGATTGTTATCTATGTACTGCGTCAATCTGCCTATTTTAATTCTCAAATCTTCTATCTTTTTTTGTAATCTCCTTTGCCATGCTGGTTTGTGGGTTTTATTTCTAACTTGTGTAATATCTATAGATGATGTGTGTATTTTAGATCCATTATACTTCGCCGCTGTTAGTGCACTACAGTAAATTATTGTTTGTAAAGAAATAAAATCGGTGTTGCAGTCTATATGTTTGGGCAGGATAACTTGGTTTAGATATTGCACAGCTGTTTTTAATTTTTTAGTAACTTTTTGTTTCGGTATATATGCACGCTCTGTAGGACTTGTTTGTAAATAAATACTGAGGTTTTCGTTAAATATGATATCTATTTCTTCAATCGATTCCGGGTTATTTTGTTGTTGTTCTTGCGTTTGACCTGTGGGTTCATCATTCAAAATACTATAGATAAATGATAAATTATTTTGTTCGTTCAGTAATTCTACAGTGTTGGTTGATCTAGTTTCTAGTAATTGTGATGTTATATTATGTGTAGCTTCTGTTTCATTGGTAGCAATAGGCTGGCTGTTTATAAATCGGTCGTGTGACACGCGGTTGTCCTTGTTCAATACATTTGTCTGTAAAGTTAATATATTGGTATTTTCAAAACTATTTTCGTTATAATTAGTTATTCCTAGTTCCGCTGCAATTTCTTTCTTAATACCTGCAATTTTTTCTTTAGTTAAGTATCTATTGTTGATGATAATCCTTCTCTGGTCAGCTACTCTCTGTTCTGATACATGTTCCAGGTGTGGGAATTTTGAAATAAAATCTTGATGCATTTGTTTCCTGTATGATGTTTTATTGGTTTCTAAATGTGTAACCCTAAAATAGCTGCGAATTATGGCTTCGTTATATTCTTGTGTCCATCTCATTCGTTGTGATTGTTCGTGTGTAGTTGGTTCAGTAGGCTTTGAGTATTGATTATTATTAGAGTTTTGTGTTAGACTATTTTGTTGTTGTACCTCTTTAGTTATTTCGGCTATTCGTTCATCTGACAATAATTTATTTCGGACTATGGCTCGTCTTTGGTCTCCTATACGTTGACGGCTTACTTGAATGTGAGGATATCTGTTAATGAATTTATTGTAAAGTGGCTCTAAGTATGTTCTATTGTCTGTTCCTAATGCTGTAATTTCTAGATAGGTGCGCAGAATGAATTCATTCATTTCTGTTGACCATTTTCTGCGCATTGTTATTTCACTTGAGGTGGGCACAGTAATACCAGCGCTATCTGCTGTCTGTGCAACATCCGCGAGTGATAAAGAGGGATTTGATAATGAATTTGGGGTGATTAAATTCTGTCTGCTGGTGGTAGTTTTATGAATAATATTGGGTTGCCTTAATTTGTGCCGATTACGTAACTTATATGAGAAAGTTGATGAAGCATTGGTATGAGATGAACATATTGATGAAGGTGATGTTTCTTGTAATGAAATTGGCGATTTAGTGGGACTGTAAGCTGTAGATGTCGTTATATTAGAGATAGGGGACTGATTAGATGATGAAGATAAACATGAAGGTGATAATGATTGTTCGGCTGTCGTCAATTTTTCGAGGGGAACCCGCCTGTTCAGTTCCTCTTCGCCAACGGTTCGCATGCTGTTGCATCCAGCGTTGGCTCCAGATGCACCCCGGCGCCCTCCGGGTAGCGACCGTAGGTTGTATCTTCGTTTGCCGCCTACCTCCTCCATATTTGTTACATTATGTTCCCACGAGTAGCTAGGGACGATCGGTCCACCACGGCAGAGCCCTGCGTTCACCGTGGTAAGGGAAATTTTAAACCGGATTTCCCCTGGTCTCCGGAGTTCGCAAACTAGCGACTAAGCTCCCCTTAGCCATGCATCCTTCGGCGCTTGCTGTTCCACCTTGGATTGGGCTGTATCTCGCTTGGTCTGGTTTCTCGTCTTGGGCCTATCCGGCATGAGTAGCTCTACCGGCTTAGCCCCGAGAGTCATTGAAACACACAAGCCCCATCACGTCGTCAACGTAGAGATACGGTGATGGGGTTATTATTATTATTATTATGTTTCTCTTCTCCATAATACTCGGGTACCACCAGAAGGACGGTACCCGGTCTTTTGGAAGGCTTACGTGGGGACACGGATCCAACACGCAGAGGCCCTTTTGAGAGTTTTAATGTGTTATGGGACACCAGCCGCAGCCTGCCCATGACTGCACTATATAGAGATACAGCCCTGGGCAGTCCGCGGCCGATGTAGGACTATTACAGAAAATGGAAATAAATAACTGGACTATGGAAAGGGGTGCTATGTGGACAGGTTACTGGGTCTATAGGAACTATGGCGTCTGCCTTTCTACAACAAAGTTTGTAAAAATATATTGGCAGACGGTGACTCGCCCTCTCACAGATGGGCCCTCTAAAAAGTCGCTGTAACTTAGCAACAAGAGGGCAACATGTCGTGAGCAGCTAAGGGTGGAGAGGCGTCCCTGGACTTTAAACGACGATCACGCGCTCCCTGAGGGTCCAGCATCACGTGCCCACTCGCCACTTACGCTTCGCATCCACCCTTCGAGCTAAAAGCTCTCGCGACTCCACTCTGGCCGGCCGGTTAAGGCAAGCCAGAGGTGGGGGTCCTGTCCTCGTTAGGCTTCACTCCGACCAGCCGGTGAAGGCAAGCCGGAGATGAAGACAGGGGCCTCCCCCGGGAGCACTCGGTTCCCGCGGGGTCGCTACTCCCCGACACCACGCCACAAGGTGTCCTGCGGGTTGACTGATTGCACGGGTGGAATATCTATTGTCACGTAAACAATAGATATCCCAACCGTGGGCGATGGGGTCGTCACATCCCTACGCCCTTATTATTATTATTATTATTATAATTGAACGCAAACGGTGCAAAGGAGCGACCGGTTTGGTTTTGAATAAACGTACTAGGTCCAGGTTGCGCAGCCTGGGACCCAGAAATAACTCGCTTTTCTTGCGCAGAAAAGGAGGATTTATTTTGCGAAAAAATTTTATTAATACCGCCATTTATTTTTAAAAATTCAGAAAATGCTTCCTTTTCAAAAATATATTCACAAGAAGGCGGAATCTTTTTTAAACTAACCCTCAAAAACTTATCTTTTACCAAATTTAAGAAAAAATCCCTTCTTTGTTCAACAATATCCGCTCGTCGACCGCATACTAATTGTAAGCAATCAAGAGAAATTTTTTGAAAACTGCCCGAAAATGTCTCTTTAATTTTAGAAAGCAAGGATTCTTTGTTTATTTCCTCACTGTCATTAGTCCATTGTAACAATTTCGATACGCCCTTTTTTAACGCATCGCTTTGCATAATTAACGCATGAGTAATAGCACTTAACGACTTTTCAGTTGCAATTAAATTATTAGATTTTTCGAATTGTTTAATTTCATCATTTACTTCAAGATCAATAAATCCCGGACGAGCGTTATACAATTTTTGAATATCGGCATAACGTACGTTTGTCCAATTCTCCGAATTAAAATGTTGAAGAGAATTTAATAATTGCAAATGTTCAGTTGAAGTATTTGCTACGGTTGGCTCTTTTAAATTTGTAGTCAAATCGAAGTTAAAAGAAACGCTCGGCTCGACAGCCGGTTCGCTTACATGATCACAATTATCTAAATTAATTCCATCCGAACAATAACTATACCCCGGCGGGTAGTAGCCAAAACTAGAGGAGAAATTCGCAAGAAAATGCTGTATTGATCACTATTAAGTGATAAGGCTGCCAAAATAGTTGTACTCTATTCTATCTGCAAGTAGTTCTAAGGTTTCCTATTTGTACAACTATTAAAGAGTTAAATAAATAAATTATTATTTTGTCATATAATTTATATATGCACGCACATCACACAAATTAATAATATTCCTCATGGTCATAGTATGAATTAACAAAAGTATAAGACTTGTTTGCACCCTAATAAATATTCCATTACGCAAGCTTTATAAAGCCAATATCCATCAGATCGACGTATGGGCGGCGGGCGTGATCCTGTACATCCTACTGTGCGGGTTCCCGCCCTTCTCGTCCCCGGACGGCGACCAGGAGAAGCTGTTCGACGCGATCCTGTCGGCGCGGCTCGAGTTCCCGGCGCCGCACTGGGAGCGCGTGTCGGCGGGCGCTATAGACCTCGTCGCGAACATGCTGCGTCCCCAGCCCGAGCTGCGCTTTGCCGCTGAGGACGTGCTCGACCATGCGTGGATGTCGGTAAGAACTTGGAATTAATCGCTCTGTTACCACATGAGAGATTGTAGGTATAGTTCGAATCAAACTTAATGGCTGTTCGGAAGTTAGGTGCAGGTGCAACTGCGGGTGATAGATTATAGGGCTATTAAGTTTGAATCGTACTATACATGTAGTGATTTTATTAGTAGAAATTTATTTTCTACACCGTAAATTTAGTAGTATTTGTAATCTAAAGTCATATTCATAATGAATTATTTTCCATATAAATTTTAATATTCGTTGCAGGATGACTATGATGAAATGTGTGACTTCCGCTCTTGGTACGACGAGGATTCCTCATAGCTACAGGACGTCCACGCTAATGTGAATGCGGCTATGTGACGGCTTAAATCAAATACACGCGATTTTTGCTAAGGTTTAGTGCCGCGCTCTTATTTCTGCATGCCTTGTCATATATTATAAACACCAATAATACCAAAGTTATTCCGTAATATACTGAAAAATGGACAACGATGCTGCTTGCATGTGTTCAATTTTTAATAAAAGCGTTTCGATCAATTTTTAATGCGGCAGCGTCGTTATGGTCAATTAGATTTTTATATTCAGTGTTTCTCCAATTGATACAATTGTTAAGTGATCATCAAATGAACTTCTTTTTTTTATTTATTTTCTTAATGTAATATCTTTCCATAGTTAGTATTTATGTGGCTGTAAAACCAGTTTCTTTAGTATTATTTAGCTTTATATTTATGAATCAGATGATAGCTACTGCATTTAAGTGATCTTTTATTGAATATTCATATTAGATTTGTTTCTATGTTTGTTTTTGAAATTTAGAGTCGTAGAAAGGTTTTTTATTATAAATTGACTTTAATTTAAGCCTGAAGACTGTTGATATGCGCGGAATTATTGTAAAATCATTCACCTGCATTAAGACAAAGCTGATTCTAGTTGCTTTCACTGGTGCATCTTTATTTTGCAAAAATTCTCATCTAAAAATAGGTTTAAAAAATGTAATTTATATTTTATGTTACTGTAACAAATAGTAATATATGTTCTTATTATGAATAAACACCTCTTAAATTTATTTATTGCACATGCTTATTAGTTGGAAGTATTGTACAATTATTGCTAGGCAAACAGGTACAATTAATATTTGTGTTGAGAATAAAGTCACATTCCTCATAGCTTTCCATAGTACTACAAATCTGCCTCTTTTTGAATGCTCAAAAATTTCGAAAGTGCAATAGGGATTGTACTTGTGCCAAATGATATCATCTTCAAAATTATGGATCATCTCGATTTTTCTCATTTTTATATTGTTTTAATTTATAGAATACCCATGAGATGACCTTCCTAAATATGTGCATTTTTAATGACATTCCCATTAATCTAACCTTAAATGGTTAGATTGTAAAAATGTGTGGACAATAAAAATTCTTAATGGCGAGAGACATCCCTCAATATTTTTAGACCTTCATTTGCAATAATATATATTTAATATGATATACAACATAAAGCATATATAAATGTACTGTATGATTACTTTCATTGTCATATTGTCACGAAATTTATTTGCTTATTAATAAATTATTTATTAAAATATCTAGTCATTTCATTTTATCCAAAAAATGTTTTAATTACCAGACTACAAGGTTAATGATCTGTTTGATAAAAAATGTACAAGTATTAATTGCAAGTTAAGTGGTGAAATAAAAAAAAATAATAAAATTTTGTACATATATATTCAATACAACAATAAGAATATATCACTTAAGTATGTACCCTGTTAGAAGAAATCCACTTGCCCCATTCATTGTAACTTCTGGATGAGTTCTTTCTGATAAAACCTGAAATAAAAGAAATATAAAATTTACAAATATCATAAAAAATTAATATAATACATAATTAATATGGTTAACATAATATTATGGTAAAAAATCAAACCTGATAATTTCTCATCCAATTACAGGTAAGCTTTAGCGCTGCAACATTACTTTGTGATTTAAGGAACATATACAAATTTTGTAAGGGTTCTACAACATTATAATAAATAACAAATGGTCTACCAGGTTTTACAAACTTCGACAATTCTAAAAATATATTCTGAGGATCTTCTTTACATGCTATAACCAGTGAGTCCATTTTATTTGATAAAACTTTTGAAGCTTCTATATTATCAAAATGCCACTTGGGTTTTTTTGGCTCTGGTAAATTATTGTCATCATTTCCACTTGTTTCAGCTTGTGTACTTTCATTTTCAGAAGTTTTTGGAATTTTTGCATTATGCTGCACAATCTCTTCTCCTTTTCTTTTCAAATTTGTTGTATTTTCAGAAACACCATCTACAACTTTTTCCGTGTTTGTATCACATCCTTGATAATATTGTCTTAGAGCAGAGTAAACATTCACAGAAATACATTTATTGTAGTGGTTTGAATCAAAATTCATTGCCAACAATGCTTGCTTTTGAGACATATTTCCAGGGTGCATATGAATCAGATTGCCAGTGCATGTTTCTCCCATTGCACTTAATAAAGCAGCTGCTACAAGACCGTTTGATCCTGAATCATAAAGCAAGTGATTTCCTTCACAATTAATATTGGCCATTGTTATAATTTGTGATAGAGTATCGATACGAATGCCCTGCACCTTTGTTGGTTCTAGTTTATACAAAATTTCAGAAATCACTCTTAAATTTGGCTTTAATACTTGAACATACTCAAAATATTTCTTTTCTTTCTTTTTTAAGTATTTATCTTGTGAGAATTCGGTTTTATTGTGAAAGGTGTTGGAATTAGTTATCAAAGTTTCGACAATATCTGACGCTTTTGATGAATCGCTTTTCAGGTCATAAATCTCATCCGCTGTTAACTTTTGTGAACGTCCATCGTCGTAGATATTTCTATTATCCATACCGGAAGATTTAATTCCAATTTCATCTTTAAGACTAAGGGTTTCTTTAACTAATTCTAACTCATATTCTCGGCTTCTTTTTGAACCCTTTGGTATCATTTTAAAAAATGAAAAATACTTGCATCCTTCTATACCACTTAAATTAACAGAATCTTTTCCTATATTTAAGCATGAGTTTGTTTTATTAAACTTGTGAAGTTTTTTGTAGTTTTGTTTTTGAATAACAATATATTCACCAACATTAATACTATTATTCGTCATATTTTAACTTATTTACCAGATAATTAATTGTTTCTACTTGTATACTTAGGTCACTTATCACTTACAGTCATAAAATTTAAAATATTTTGATTTCAAATAGCAATGTTATCATTAATTATGTGTCAAAAACAGACGAACCACTGATTGCTTAATTTGATTTTTGAGGTTAAGTTACAGATAATCAAGGTTAGTACATGAAGACTGTGATGAAGACTGTTCCTTTTTTATATTTTAAATTAATAATTACTTTTCATTTCACGTTTCTTAAAATTATTAAAAATGCAT
This sequence comes from Colias behrii, assembly GCA_029959065.1. NCBI lineage: Eukaryota > Metazoa > Arthropoda > Insecta > Lepidoptera > Pieridae > Colias > Colias behrii. The sequence continues at coordinate 5,860,419 of JARWMC010000002.1, forward strand.
TGGATATTCATAAAATCTGCATCATAGTTGATCACTATATATTCCCTAAATGTATGCCAAAAAAATATAATAGAATTTATGCAAACGACAATATATATTTCCCAATCATTTTCAGCTCGCGGCGCAGTTTCATGTTAAGTTTTTTGTCACGGCGCGCCCGGTAGGTTTGGGTGGTAACCCAACCTAGCTATTTGAAAAGGAAACTGTCGATATAGGTACCTACAATACATGAATAGAAATTAGATTAGGCAGAGAAGAACAAAAATTAAAAAAAATAATTTGATTGATTTCTTTATTGTAAAAGAATTTATAGAGAAGCAAATTTAAAATCTTGTATGTCATTTTACGACGCTATGTTTCTTACCGACTGCGCTCAAAAAATGTACTCGCGAATAAAATAAGCATCGACTCACGGCCGCGGCGCCCCTCTTCACTTTCTACGGCGCACCAGGGTGCGGCGGCCGCGGCGTAGTTTGGGAACCCCTGGACTATAGTCCTTTTCATTTAGGATGATTCCTGTGACACTTCATCGTGTTCCGAATTACGTATTTTATGTTTAAAAAGTCAAAATAATTTTAGTGCATAATATTTTTATTTTATGGCGGCATTATTACCAAAAATATAAAAATGAAACATCTTAAGCTTATAAATCAAAAACAGTATTGTTTAGTTTAATATAATGAAAAATAAAATAAAATAACACAAAAATATAATACCTACGCAATTCGTGTACATGAAATGGATCGTTGAAAAATCATAGAGTTGGAAAATCATATAATCGGCGCCCATCTTGTGATCGTTTGTCAATCGAGTCAATCGTCTGTACGAGTACGTCAGCCTTGTATACAAGTTGCATTTTTATATTGATACTTTACGTGGTATTCTGTTATTTTTACTAATTGTTATTGTTGACTTTTTGTTGCTGTTGTTTGCTAAGGTTCCTTAGTTAATTGTTGTCGAAATGCCGAAAAAACTAATTTTGGTACTTTATTCAAATCGATTTCATTTCCATATAGAATATTATCGATTATCGGAAACAATTGATACGATTTCAGTAACCGACATCTCTACACGTGTCAAAAATCGATGTGTCACAGAAATCATCTTAGGTGGAAAGGACTATAGACAATATTCTGCGTTTGACGTTGACAGTTCCGAAATCCGAGTTCTGACAGCTGTCGCCTGTCTGTAATTGTGGACTGCGGTCTGCGAATTGCGATCAAGATTGCGATATTTCTTTTTGCTGAGTGATAGAAAGTTCTTTTGCTGTTATTATTTTAGGGTTCTTTCATAATTGATTGATTTTAAAGAGTTTTAATTTTATTATTAACCTTAATTAAAAAAAGCAGACGCTTTAATCAATTTAACAATTTAGGTTACTTAATGAACTTTGTGTTTTGGATAAATAAATTCTAAATCAAGTATTTCAATAACTACATCTTAAAGTGATCCTGATCAAAGATCATTATGGCCGCTTTAAAAAATGCTCAAAGCATCAAGACCTTAAATGTTTTGTTAAGGAGAAATATACCACAAATAAGTTGTAGAAGAAACTTAAATCTTCAAGAATATCACAGCAAAGACTTGTTAAGAAAACATCAAGTATCAATACAAAATTTCCGCTTATTAGACTCCAATTTGGATCCTAAATCTTTGTCGGATTTTAAAGCAAATGAATATGTTGTAAAAGCACAAATATTAGCTGGTGGTCGTGGAAAAGGACACTTTGATAATGGATTCAAAGGTGGTGTTCATTTGACTAAAGATCCCAATGAAATCATGGGCCTAGCCAAGAACATGATTGGTCACAAACTAATAACTAAACAAACTCCTAAAGATGGTATACTTGTGGACAAAGTTATGGTAGCTGAAAGTGTAAATATTAAGAGAGAGACTTATTTAAGTATTATCATGGAAAGAAGTTACAATGGGGCTGCTTTAGTAGCATCGCCTGCTGGAGGAATGGATATTGAAGCTGTTGCTGAAAAGACTCCACATTTATTAAAAACAGTACCAATTGATATTTATGAAGGAGTAACTGACAAAATGGCTAACGAAATTGCAGAATTTTTAGAATTTAAAGGTTCAATGACAAAGAAATGTGCAGAGGAAATTAAAAAACTATGGGAGCTCTTTTTGAGTGTAATAACCCTTTGTTATTTTCAATTTTAAATGTGTGCTGCTGCTTTAAACCTATTAAATAACAAGTAATTTAAAATTTTCAGGTAGATGCAACACAATTAGAAATTAACCCCCTTGTTGAAACAGATGATGGCCGAGTAGTTGCAGTTGATGCTAAAATCAATTTTGATGACAATGCTCAATTTAGGCAGAAAGAGATTTTTGCTCTGGACGATGTATCGGGTGTAGATCCAAGAGAAGTGAGTATGAAAGAAGAATTAATTAAATATTAAGGCAGAAATTTTGGTATTTTTTGGTTGTATGAATTTATTATGATTACTGAAAAAAAAAAGAAAACAGAATTTAACCAAACTCAATGCTGTTACATAATATCTAAAAAATTGAAAATATTTTCTTCATATGTAACTTTTCATTTAGTTATCACTGTCTATACTGTTATCATTTATATGTAATATGATATCTATAAATAAATATAAGTGATAACAATGAATCCAAGGGTATCACTAAATTTGTAAACACTATACTATATTTATTGCTTTACACATTATGAAAATATAATGTCCATTATATGTGATTTACCTTTGGGCTTTGATGTGTCTCTGATTCTTCATTGTATAATACGCTGATTAAGTATAAGTTATTACTTATGCAAACATTTACATAAATGGATGTTGATATTGTTGTATATCACATTAAATATTATACTCCCTAATTATTTTAACACTTATAATTATGTTTTGCTAATAATGGTGAAATTCTAAAAGCAAGATTTAATTATTCAATTCGTATCAAAAAAGATTTTATTTTCTTATACAGATAGAAGCATCAGAATTGAACTTGACCTATATTGATATGGATGGCAGTATAGGTTGCATGGTTAATGGTGCTGGCTTGGCCATGGCTACAATGGACCTTATCATGTTAAGTGGAGGAAGACCAGCTAACTTCTTAGACCTTGGAGGTGGTGTGGGCCAATCACAGGTGTCAGCTGCATTGAGAATATTGGAGTCAGATCCCAAAGTGAAGGCAATATTCGTCAATGTTTTTGCTGGTATGTAGCAATTACTACTTATGTAGGAATATTTTAATAATTATGAATTTCTTACATTTTTATCATAATCTTGTTACAGGTATTGTAAATTGTGCAACTGTGGCAAATGGAATTGTTGCAGCATGCAAGGAGAATCCACCAAAACACCCTCTTGTTATCAGACTTGAAGGCACTAACTCAGTTCAAGCCAAAACAATTCTTGAACAGTCTGGTCTCAAGTTTCATATTATTAATGACGCAGATGAAGCTGCCAAAGCTGCTGTTAAATTAGCTGAAGGACAGAATTAAGAAACACATGACAATAATGTATCGTAGTTATCAAATAAATGATTATCATTTTAATTACTTTATATTCTATAAGCACAAAGTTTACTATCATTGTATAAATTCCGAATTTTTATTTGACCGAATTATTTTATGTATAAGTTATTATATATTCAAATACTTATAAACGAGACTGAGGATATTGTTTTTATTGTTATTTCACATGTTATTAGTTCAATAAAATATGTTTCAAAAACACAATCTATTTGAGTTAATTTCTGTTATCCAATTTAACCATTCAAAACTGTAAAAGGAAAGAAAATAATTCAGTTAAGTTTGTTTCATAGTAATAGGCATGACGACAGTATCCATAAATGATCGTATTAGTGTTTTTAAGGGAAAATGTATAATAAATAAATTAAATATTAAAGTGACTTAGAAATCTTAAAAACATTAAGATTAATGAGATTATCAATAAAATAAAACATTGAAATTCTGCAGTTGGCCATTTTGACTAAAACACTCGTGACGTCACGCTTAAGTAAACAACTCACGTCAGATGTGTTTTGTTGTTATGAATATGTTGAGAATACGCATTTTTTGAAAGTGGACAGCCCCCCGGAGTAGAAAATATTTGAATAGGGAATTTATAAGCACTTCCGATTGACTGTGGAATCGCAGTTAGCAGAAAATTACAAATGGATTTGGAATTCTCACACATTTTCTAATGATTGCCCTATTGCTTCAACCCAGGGGCAAAAGGGATGACCCTGAAGATGGCGCTTATATCTGAATTATTTTTTTTTATTTCCAATATCTCGAATAAAAATAGAGCTATGAAAACGAGACCGAATAGATTTTATTCATTGGCTCGAAATCTACATGTGGATGACTTCCAAAAAATTTTTTTTTGAACAGAAAATTTTTAAAGCTAAAACCAATTTTGTCTTGACTCTCTAAATTTTGTATATCATTAAATATAAACTTCCGTATATTCTCTGTAATAATTGAATGGATTTCTGGATGTGGAATATTTTTTTTTTTTGAATTTATTTTCAGATTTTTTGATAGCAAATATCTGCTAGAATAATAGATGGAATTGAAAAAAAAAAAAAGCAAATTAAAGATAATAAAAAACTCACATGTGTTTTTTTTTGTTTTTTTAATATTTCGGGTTTTTCCACCAAAAATTAAAAAAATAAAATTTTATTATTTTTTGATTACCGATATCTCAAAAAATTGTTTTTTTTTTCTCAAATCAAAGTTCCACTTTTTTATTATATTTTAATGAACATGTGGTTAATTAGTTTTTTTAATTTCCTTCAACGGATTTTGTACAAATTAACATGTGGTTAATTAGTTTTTTTAATTTTTCCGTTGAAGGAAATTAAAAAAACTAATTAACCACATGTTCATTAAAATATAATAAAAAAGTGGAACTTTGATTTGAGAAAAAACAAACATAATTTTTTGAAGGAAATTAAAAAAACTAATTAACCACATGTTCATTAAAATATAATAAAAAAGTGGAACTTTGATTTGAGAAAAAAAAAAACATAATTTTTTGAGATATCGGTAATCAAAAAATAATAAAATTTTATTTTTTTAATTTTTGGTGGAAAAACCCGAAATATTAAAAAAACAAAAAAAAAACACATGTGAGTTTTTTTATTATCTTTAATTTGCTTTTTTTTTTCAATTCCATCTATTATTCTAGCAGATATTTGCTATCAAAAAATCTGAAAATAAATTCAAAAAAAAAAATATTCCACATCCAGAAATCCATTCAATTATTACAGAGAATATACGGAAGTTTATATTTAATGATATACAAAATTTAGAGGGTCAAGACAAAATTGGTTTTAGCTTTAAAAATTTTCTGTTCAAAAAAAAAATTTTTTGGAAGTCATCCACATGTAGATTTCGAGCCAATGAATAAAATCTATTCGGTCTCTTTTTCATAGCTCTATTTTTATTCGAGATATTGGAAATAAAAAAAAATTCAGATATAAGCGCCATCTTCAGGGTCATCAAAAGGGGCTCGCGGGCTGCTTGCAGCCCGCGCACAACGCTGCAGCTAGTTTATTTTCTATTGTTTCACGTATGCTTTATCGACTCAGAACAGAAATATAATTGCGAATTCACGAATACATGGTTCGGGGTTCTCCGCGCCAACTTTATACAATCATTTCTTATTATTTTCTCGCTTGAAATAATTACTAACACATTTTTGAGCATTATTTTTATGTGGATTCACACTGCAATACTGCACACCACATAAAAACTTTGAAATTTGTTTCTATAACACATATTAAATCAATATTTTTTTAATTTTCTTCGCAATGCGTACAAATAATTACGTATTTACTAAAGAGTGACGTCACGCCTACGCCATGACACCTGCGAGCTGTTTTGGCACAGTTAATAAATATTTTTTGAAAAATGGCTTTTATCTTCGATAAATTTAAGTATATTACCGAAATATAGGGTTTTTCTTGTATAGTAAACGTATACACACATTATGGAAGAGGATTTCAAAATCTTTCGTCATGCCTATTGTGTTACTACATAGTACAGGTAAATTATCTTGGAGAAATTTTTGCGTTTGTAGTAGTGTATGGTCAGCAAATAAAAAAAAAAACATTTTATTTTTAGTTTTTATTATATATATATATATATATATATATATATATATATATATATATATATATATATATATATTTGGGATTTTAAATTAAACTATATGTGTTTCGATATATGTTGCTTGAAACCTGAAGTGCTTCCATCTGACCAAGATTTTGAGAGGGTATGTGATGTATTTATATAAGTTTCGTCGGTGTAAACAATTGGTCGGCGTTGTTCATCTGATAACTTGCTGATCAAAGTTATCGATTACTATTGTAGGTTTACGATTCGGTTTCTTTTTAGGAGATTTAAATGTTACTTCCTGATCTGAAGGACAACATTTGCTTTCTGATACTACCTTTCTGACGGATGCTATTGAAATTCCTGTTGATTTAGCAACTAATTGAGTGGGGGTCATAATACTGCTCGGGTTGTTATTACACTCATTTTCGAAATATTTGTACAAACAGTACAAAACTTCTTTAGTTTGAGAAGTCAAAGGCTTGCCTCGACCATGTTTTGACACTGGAGCCATTTTGAATTAACAATATAAAGTTACAACACTTACACCCAAATTAAACCCTTCAACAAATATTATAACAATAATAACAAATAATAACAACAATCAACAAATACAAAATTTAACCTTCAACTGGTGACGTGCATATGAGTCACAGTATTGGAGAGGTGACGTCATTTTGACATATCAATATAAAGTCATAAATACTGTAAATTATGTATAGCGGCCTGTGATAGCGGCAATGAAATAGGTCATGTTATGTAAAAGTAGGTTAGTTTGTTTCTAAAATAAAACACTTTTTTTACTTATTAAATGTAAAGTTAACTTTAATCATACACATGAGCTTAACATCAAATTTTGTTCTGTGTTTTGGTAGGCATGAGATCAATCAAAGTGAAATTTTAAAAACTTAAAACAGAAAAAAAATCAATCTTATTTTCTTATTAAAACTTAAGTTATTATTAAAAGAATATATTTAACAATTAAACTACGTAATAATTATAACTTTTGAATGAAATTTGTGCTTTATGTTCTAACGGTACCAAGCGACTGACAAAAGACTGCACGTGGCACCTGCGGACAGCGTAAACTGGTTTATTCTGGTTTTGTGTGTGTTTCCACTTTCCACTATCAAGTGACGATTTATTCATTTGTTTTGTTTCGTAATTATTATGGTCAAATATTAATAACCACAGAACATTAAAAACAAATAGAAGTGCTATAATGTCATAATTACTATGAAAACCAGTGTCGCCAAACCCACACATTTAAACCGATAGTTATACAGTACACTACAAGTAATCTATGCCTTTGATTGGACAGCTTAATTTGAGTAAAAACTGACTTAGGTTATAAATTCAGCATTTCAATATGTACCCTAACGCACCATGTTACGGTCTATTTTAGTATAACATCCCTAGGTATATTAGCTGTTTTGTTTCTCATTGCACAGAAATTCCAAATTCGAAAACATCCAGCTACTCCACAACAGAGGGCGTTAGTTTTCGATAGATATAACTTTGAACCTCAACACATAGAGATAAGGTTGAAATTTGTGTCACTCAACATTAATGACATTAACTTGATTTTTATCTGATGCTATGCCCTGAGGGATGTCAGCCTCGTTATCGATAATTCACAAATAAATATTTTTTGTGTATTTTTTTTTCGTTCTATTATATGAGTATAGTATAATGTGTCACATTTTGGAGTATGTTTATTACTACTAAGTACGTCTTTTTATTATTATTATTAAATAAAAAACGGAATAGAATAGTATTAATCTATATTTACAAAATACAAAAAGAAAATATGCATTATTTTAAATCTTGGAACTGCCGTAGGTTTGCTGTATCGGTGGCCTTTGTTAGACCGCTTAGTGCTGTTCGGCATCCAGTTAACTCGTCACGTTGCATTTATCCATTTCTCTTTTAAATTAGCCTCTTTGGGAAATCTATAAATAAATTGGACAAATGAAAGCTAAGGAAAAATAAAATAAAATTTAATATTTATAATGTTTGTCTTTTCTAAAGTATTGATACTTTCGATATGCGCCACAAGCATCACTAAAGCGACATTATTTTGTTTATTGCAATAATATTCCAGAAATTCTTGTTTTCTGTTCAATCTATAATAGTACTAATTTCTTACGGATTAAGGTTCATTTTGACTAGATATTTGTATACAATTTTGACAAATTACAAGCGAAGTTATAACATAAAATATTATATGTAAAATAAATAAAAATAAGACTTACCGATGGTATGAAATGCCTCCATTGCTGATATTATTTCGTCTGCTATCATTTTTGCACTCTAATACCGAACAACACGTCCTAATTAATGAATAAATATGGAAAAAAGGTTTGACAGCTGACAACCGACTCGAATATTTTTCTGCGCACAACTGAGAGCAAGTTAGGTGATCTTACCTTACAAGTGACACGTGGGCCACGCCCACATCACACTTCTATCTACTTTACTGTTCTGTGTTAATAACGAAACAAATTATTATGGACACGATATTTTATTGTTTCACGGTAGTCGCCTTGTCGTTTGCTCAAGGACGTGAAATTGAATGATATATTTTTTTTTATAAAGTCAAAACCATTTTCTTCCAAATAAAAACTTGTTTTTATTGAAAACAAAAATCAGAGTGTTGCTAGGAATAAGTATAAAATTAAATAGTAATGTTAGGATATCGAAACATTTTTGTATAGGCCAGAACGATATAGTGGAAACGCGCTCTAAGATCTGAGTAATATACACACCACTACATATGCAAAAATTTCTCCAAGCTAATTTACCTGTATGTACCTAACTGTTTAGTATTATATTATGTGGTATTACTTCTACAATGAAAAAAAAGGATAACTTTAAACATTTATTTTTAAATAAATTTCGACAGTTTAACCTAAATAACTTTATATTTTTTAATAATACTAAGCACGGAATAGATTAAGTCTTCGTCCCTGGGGCGACGTATCGCTTTTGCCGAGGGTCATGTTGGCTTGGATTTCTTCGAACGCCGGTAAATGACTCAATTTCCCCCTGGCAGCGACAGCGGGCCGCTTGCTGAGCATACGACGAGCTACTCGCACTATGTCGTCGGCTGTAATTTTTTCTGTAATGCGAAAATTGTCTGTTTTAGAAGTTTTCGTGTAGTATGTACTTTATTTTGTATCATAGTTTTAGTTCAATATGTATCGTAAAAATTAAATGTAGGGAGTGAAAACATTTAATGTATCTTAATATGTGAGACAGTTGCAAATTTCTGCAAAAGTCCATATTTATAATACCTATATTACAGGTAAATTAGCTTGGAGAAATTTTTGCGTTTGTAGTAGTGTATGGTCAGCAAATAAAATAAAACAACATTTTATTTTTAGTTTTTATTTTATATATATAAGGGATTTTAAATTAAACTTAATATTTGCACATTTAACATACGTATAACTTTTACATTAACAATGTTACTAAAATGAAAAATTTACTAACCTGAAAAAGAAACGACATTTAAAGTTTAATTCTTTAGTTTGAGAAGTCAAAGGCTTGCCTCGACCATGTTTTAACACTGGAGCCATTTTGAATTAACAATATAAAGTTACAACACTTACACACAAATTAAACACTTCAACAAATATTATAACAATACAAATAATAACAACAATCAACAAATACAAAATTTAACAATTAAACTACTAGACCGGAAGATATTGACACAAAATTTCGAGTCATTTGTAACAGGATGGCGGTTCTACAGGGGTCTTAGTACGCAATGACAAAAAGAAAAACGATGGTGTGAACGCTGGTACTGGCGGCTTAGTCGCGTGGGCGTTAGTCGAACTCGTCGGAAAAATAGCGAAGTCAAACAATTTGTAACACAAAAATTTTAGAATTTACCGATAGCCCATAAAAAAGAAGTAGGCGGTAGTGTCATGCCATACTTTTCCGGTGTGACTTACAGCCCGCCATACCGACGCGAATGTGTTGATTTAAAAAAAACAATTCAACCATTTGTACCAGGCTAACTTTTGCACAGGTAACCATCGTCGTGCAGCCATTTACGAAAATCGCCATGCCATACTTTTCGGACGATTCCAAATGGTCGCTATACCGCCGAAAATCTGCAAATTTTTTTTTTCGCCGAACCATTTGTACCACCCTAAATTTTTTTTTCAACAACTCCTGAATGATTATAAATAGAAGTGTGATAATGCCATACCTGTGGGAGGTGGCGAATGTGTATAAGATTTTTTTTTATTGTAAGATTTTATTCGTATTTTGAACGATTAGTAACAGTATGGCACTAATTTTTCCTGTAAGTTTGAGGTTCAACGAATATAAATACAAAATTTCAAAGATCTAGGTGGTGGAAATATTCACTTATATAAATTAATACTAAATTAATTTTTCAAGTATGGCAGCACTTTTTCCCCCTACTAGAAGTATGGTAAATATAATAATGGTCACATTTTATCAAATACTCTCCAAAAATCCAAATGCAATACTGGTACAAAAAGTTTGGCGAAAAAAAAAATTTTTGCAGATTTTCGGCGGTATGGCGACCATTTGGAATCGTCCGAAAAGTATGGCATGGCGATTTTCATAAATAGCTGCACGACGATGGTTACCTGTGCAAAAGTTAGCCTGGTACAAATGGTTGAATTGTTTTTTTTTTAAATCAACACATTCGCGTCGGTATGGCGGGCTGTAAGTCACACCGGAAAAGTATGGCATGACACTACCGCCTACTTCTTTTTTATGGGCTATCGGTAAATTCTAAAATTTTTGTGTTACAAATCGTTTGACTTTCGCTATTTTTCCGACGAGTTCGACTAACGCCCACGCGACTTAGCCGCCGGTACCAGTGTTCACACCATCGTTTTTCTTTTTGTCATTGCGTACTAAGACCCCTGTAGAACCGCCATCCTGTTACAAATGACTCGAAATTTTGTGTCAATATCTTCCGATCTATACGTAATAATTATAATTTTTGAATGAAATGTGTGCTTTATGTTCTAACGGTACCAAACGACTGCACGTGGCACCTGCGGACAGCGTAAACTGGTTTATTCTGGTTTTGTGCGTGTTTCCACTTTCCACTATCAAGTGACGATTTATTTATTTGTTTTGTTTCGTAATTATTATGGTCAAATATTAATTATGAAACAAATTATTATGGACACGATATTTTATTGTTTCACGATAGTCGCCTTGTCGTTTGCTCAAGGACGTGAAATTGAATGATATACATATTTTTTTTTATAAAGTCAAAACCATTGTCTTTCAAATAAAAACTTGTTTTTATTGAAAACAAAAGTGTTGCTAGGAATAAGTATAAAATTAAATAGTAATGTTAGGATATCGAAACATTTTTGTATAGGCCAGAACAATATAGTGGAAACGCGCTCTAAGATCTGAGTAATATACACACCACTACATATGCAAAAATTTCTCCAAGCTAATTTACCTGTATAGTTGTTAGAGTAAGAGTAAGATACAATAATCTTTTAAAATTATATAACGTACATACCTATTTCATTGATGAAATAAGACGGCGGTTTCCTCTTTCCTGTAGCGAGAACTTGTCGGCCGACGTCCTCGAATACGACGGGCCTAGCTTCGAGATTCATTAATAACATTGACTGAAGTTGAGTTTTGGCTCTCTGTAAGAAAATGAATATTATGTATTCTTAATGCACACAATTATAAAGAAGTAATAGAAAGCACATATATTCCATAATAATATCCATTTCATGCAAAATCGTAATAAAAGGTAGGATATCCAATAGTATAAGAATTCAAGCACTGGTTTTAAAATTGAATAATACAATTTTAAAAAATGCTACTTGAGAACTTCTGTCCTTTTTAAAAACGTAGATTAAAAAAAAATGTTGTGTGGTTTTATGAAACCACGGTAAAAGTGAAACTTTCCGAACACTGCTTTATACCTACTCGGCAGCCGACCGTCACGCGACATGCGCTACACAGACCAAAAAGTTTGAGACGATGTAATAAAAGTTTCACTTTAAAAACTTGTCTGCATAATATTATATGCAAATTCTTACTCTTAGTTCAGCTTCGCCAACTTTTCCCGCCATGTTCGTCAGTTCCCGCGCAATTACAAGTGTGGTATCATAGATACGGTTAGGCGGGGACGCTGAGTGGACGCAGAATAAGCCTGTGTCACCATAGGCGTGATTGTATGCAGTCGCATTGAACATCCAGTGATATCTGAAACATATTTTTAAGTCAATTTTTATTTTATGGCAATTTTGCACATGCTGATATTGTAGCTGATAGCTTATTTGACACTTTGATGTAATTTTTTTTCAAACTGACAATAAAGTTAATCATTGTTTTCCTTTCTGATTTTTGTAAATGCAGAAGTTTCTAAAGCGGAGGATATTGAAGAAGTTTAAACATTTACCTATTTAGTACATTTGTATACAGTCTTGTGTACATGCCCTTTCCTGGGCCGCCAGCTGAAAATGAACCTCCTCCGCCCATCATCATATTCAGTACACAAGTAGCTACAAAGTCGGGATCGCTATGTGAACAACCTATAAAAAAACATTAGGGTAACTGAGATTCTTTACAAGAAAAATTTTGTGATTAAGAAGTTCAAAAGATTTTTATCAGGTGACAAAAATAGTACATACTTTCTATCCCTATAACAACATGGGAAAGTTCCGGTAAGTCTGAGCCAGGGTATAGAGGAATTTCACACTCTTCCTAAAACAATAACGTAAAGATTAAATAATTGATTAAAAAAAAACAATCATTCTAATATACAGTATAAAAATTTCATCAATATCAAAATTAAAATTATTACCTGTTCTATTCCTCCAGTATATTGTGCAATTGAGTGATCATTTTGAGGTTTAAATGAAGCATCATCTGAGGTATGCCAAGTTGGTTTTGCATCAACAAAATACTTTTGAACATATTCAACAAATGGTTCATGATCCACCTGAAATAATTCAATTATGTCAAATTAATATATTTTTTATAGAATTTATATGCATTACATATTACTGTAGTATTTAAGATAATATTACCATAGAAAATTAAATATATTGTTATTTTTTTTTGTTAAAGTAGGTGTCTTGTTGCTAATAAAATTTATTGTATTAGTCCATGTACTCATAAACAAAAGTTATAAATATTTACAGGATAATAATATAATATATTAAATTAAATTACAGTATATAGTGATTCTTACCCCAACAGCAGCAACAACCATCCTTTCAGGTGTGTAGTGATTCTTGAGGAAATTTAAAATAATTCCACGATCAATTTTATTAACATTTTCTCTTGGACATATCTTTGGTAACCCAAGTGTATTTCCTTTATATGCAGCCTAAAAATAAAGAGTTAATTGAATAGATGCAATAGACAATTTAATATTTATATTTTTTATAAATAAAGAGATATAAATTTGTGTATATTTACAGAATGTATCATGTCCATCAAGATTGTTTCCTGTTCTGGTCTCATTGCAAGAGTTTCCAATTCAAAAGCAACAGCCTGTCTCGCAGCCTCTATTTCCTCTGTTGTAAGCTGTGGTCTTAAAGTCACTTCTGCCAACACCTTTCAGAAATAAAATGTTAGAAAAATAACAAACCAAAGTATAAGTAGTGCAATAAAATAAGAATATAAAGTGTTATACCTGTGTAACAGCTTCCAAACCTCTGGAATCTGCACTTGTAGCATAAACAGTTGTATCACGGGAGCCTTGGCAGTCACATATACCTCCATGCCTCTCTAGTTCTCTGAGCATCACATCCCGAGTAGGAAACTTATGTGTAGCCTTTAACCAAAAATATTTAAAATATATTGGGTGCTTAAGATCTAATTATTATTGTGAATTAGATTTAAGAATACTCACTCCGAAACTCAACTTTTCAAGAAAATGACAAATTCCATTTGGATATGCTACTTCATATCTTGGCCCAGAATCAATAACAACTGGAATATATGCAATACCATTAATAACATAGAAAATGAAAACTTAAAAAAATTAAGGATAAAGAAATATAAATAAAAAATGATAAATACCTCCAGCAGTGCAGAATTGACCGAATTTTTTTTCTGATGCAATTCTTAATCCATTACTAAGAGTTGTAACTTCGGTCAAAGTGTCTTCAGATTTTGCTGTGGTATAAATTACTGGTGGGAGATTTGGCATAGGTTCAGACAATGGTGGAAGCGGCGTTACACTGCCTTTTGGTAATGGTCTATCTCCTTGACTAAACTTTCGTACACCAAAACGTAGGGAACTAGCTCTACAAATTAAAAAAACATTTTGATACAGAATATTTGATTTTTTTTAAACAATAAAAATACAGATTCGGGTTTGGGATCGGGAGATATCTCGTCATGTGCATTTACATACCCAGATTTCATAGAACACAACCTAGAAATTAATACTTTAATATCTGTTATGTGCGACATTTTCACTTGTAAATCGTCCGGTTTTAATGTATAGCAAGAAACCTGTAATAATCAGAGGCTAACTTTTAACAAAAATATGTAGTACTTTAGTGTACTACATAAAGTAATATTGTTGAAATAATTTTAATGAAAAGCAACAACTTCCAAAATTGACATTTGGTGATTTGACAATATAAATTGACAATTGACATTACTCCCACAGAGTATTAGGATATTTTGTGTTGACCCCATGCAAATCGGCATAGACAGGACACCGCTCAGAGCAATAAACCTATATAGGTTTATTGCTCTGAGGGACACCGGCACGAGCCGGCAATGCGTGTCGCAGAAAGAGATAAAAAAAGAATGCGCCACAATATTTAGGGTTACCGTGTGAGGGAAAATTTACCCCGCAATTTGTAAGATACAAATCTCTCAATATTATTCACATAACATAAGTGGATAATAATGAGATATCCACATTACATACTTACATGTTTATACTAATATTATAAAGAGGAAATGTTTGTAATTATGTATGTATGTATGTATGGTTTTCACGCATAAACTACTGGACCGATTTCAAAAATTCTTTCACCATTAGAAAGCTGCATCTTCACTGAGCAACATAGGCTATATTGCATTTTCAAAAAAATTAGAGATCCTTACCAAAAATGCAATAATGTATCCTTAATAAAAATTCTGTCATCGCGTGCGCTGCGGAATCTATTGAAAATAGATCAAATAAATGTTCTACGGTATTATAGAATGGACCAATATCTACAAGAAAGTCCGCGATATTCCATTCAAAAGATATAACGAATTTTTAAAAGTGTCAATTTACAGAAAATAGTAGGTATACTGTTTAATACAATGAGGAGGCGTAGTGCGGGACGGGGTGAAGGTGAGGAGGGAAGGGATATTCGCAGGAACTACTTTGATTCCGATTTGAAAAATTCTTTCAGTGTTAGATAGCCCATTGATCGAGGAAGGCTATAGTAGGCTATATTGTACCATAACACTTAGACCAACAGGAGTGGAGCCACGCGGGTGAAACCGCGGAGCGCAGCTAGTATATAATAAACATATTACTTTTAGATGGGTAATACATATTATGTATATACACATACCTATATATTATACACCACTAGTTTTTAATCAGTACAAAAAATTTTACAGGGTGTTAAGTATCTTTAACCAATCATACTTGTGTAAGAAATAATTAAAAACACTAACAAACAGAAATGTCCCAAAATTGTCCACATAAATATGTAAAAATTGTTAAACCTATAATTTAATCAATGACCCACACTAGGTATTGTGTTGTAATTTTCTAGCGTACGATTTCGAGTAGGTCCGCCGCACAGATCCATTGATAAATTCCGGCAAACTCGCGTCGAAGCTCCGCCATTCCTCACCCCGCCACCCCCTTTCCCTCTGCGGCCTGCGCCCGCGTCGCACCCCAACGGCCCCCCGCTCCAACGCGACAAACAGTGCCAAATTGTTAGCGGAAGTGAAAACTTGCTTTTTTTCGTCGCGTTTGTTTACGTTCTTCCCGGTACGATGTCATATCAATTCACATCACGGGATTATGCTTCGTGCGTTCTTTTTGAGTGGAGAAAATGCGAGTGCAGCAGTACGTATGTACAGATAAGAAGTACCCGAGTCCCGAACGCTCGATCGCCAAATGTACGAACTGTGGTAAATGCTTACCAGCAGGCGTTGTCACAAAATGTTTTCGTGTAATGTACTAGCGTATTTTGAAGAGGATTCTCGACGTAGTACGAATGTCGAATAACGCTGCGGTTCATGAATTTCTCACAGCGGAGTTTGGAAGTCAGTGGATCGGTCGAGGCGGGCCTGCAGCTTGGGCTCCTCGCTCACCTGATCTCACACCCTTGGACCTCTTTTTGTGGAGTGAAATTAAGTGAACAAAAGTGAGCCGGTTAGTGTCGAACAATTAAAACAGCGCATATTGGATGAAGTGAAAAGACAAAAAAAACGTACTTCTCTCGTTAAAAAACAATTTAATAAAACGTTCACGTCTGTGTATTGACAATGGTGGTGGACATTTTGAAGGACAATTGAAATACTTGTAAGGTTAGTTAAGATTATTGTAAATACCAGCTGATTCTAACTTCTTAAATACGCCAAAATCGTTTTTTCTTTCATTACAAATTAGGTATTGTAAAAACAGCTGATTCTAACGTCTTAAATACGCCAAAATCGTTTTTTCTTTCAATACAGAATAGCTTATTTTATTTTGATATTGTTTGTTTTGTAATTACATACCTACGTACCTATTTAATTTAATGTAAAAAGTAATTATGCTGGTCCTAAGCCTGGATGAAGTACCTATGAAGGGGAGATTTGAATTTAGGAATTAAACTAAATAAAGTTAGTAACTACCTACATGTCTTGTTTCATTTTATTGTCCAAGGTTAGGTAATACTATCAACGAATAAGTCAATGAACTCTGCAATGTGTCTATGATTTTAGTGAGACTTTCTTAAATAAACAAATGGTTATATCTTTGCTATTTATCGATATTATGTAATTCTTACATCATACATATGATAATAATGTATTCGCTAATATGTCCTTAAAGTTTTTGTACTGATTAAAAACTAGTGGTGTATAATATGTATATATATATATCATTATCATAATCCCATATGAAAATGTGTATGTAATGATAATGTAGATGAAAACTCGATTGTTTATTATTTTTTATAAAATAAAATAAAAAAAATAAAAGAATGTTTATTTTCGTAAGTATTAACAGATACACACGTTAATTATATTGACCGACCCGCGAAGGCGCAAAAAAAAGACGAAATTTACTTAATAATAATTTATTGTAATAAAAAAATTACATTTAAATTATCTCTAACTTAATTAACTACGTCCCTCCGGTTCAATGTTGGAACCAAGAGTGTCCATTGTCTTCGGCGGGGCAGCGTCGCGGTGGTGGTGATTGTAATACTTTCTAACCTTCGGTTTTGGTTTCCAATCTGTTCATCCTGTAGCTACAATCCAAATTTGTCGTAAATTATCCGGTTCAGGAAAACTGGAACAAGCCATTGAATATTTCAGATTCTATATTTAATTAAATACACACTGCAGAATATATATTATTATTTCCCATAATAGTGGGTAACAATTTGTAGAAAAGTTGGCAACACAAAATTTTTTAGGTTAAAATTTATAATTGTTATTTTTGTGGTTTTTAAACAATGTATTCAAGTCAACAGCACGTGATACACAATATATTAACACGCTGAAATATCATGAAGGCCTATAAACTGATAAAGAGTTGTATACTTACGAGTGAAAAGACAATCCAGGCATTTTCGTTCCACTATCACTTTTACACCCTTTAACGCTACACCGCACCATGGTATTATTTTATAAGGTATTAACAGTAAGTCTAAATCATGCAAAACCAAACATACCATGAATTACGTAACTTAGAACATGTAAAAACTATATTTTTATGGAAGACGATAGCTAGCTGTCAAACTTTGTTTATCAAAGTAGGTTGCTATTCTTGAAAAAAGTGGCACGCTGCGTGAAACAAAAAATTTTATCGTTCTCTCTCATTTCTTTACACAACACCGGCATAAGTTGCTCTTTTTCTTGTGTGAATGCGACATAAGATATCAATTTGTCTCTCTTGTCTATTGGTTTCTCTGTCTACGATGCAAATATACCACAAAATATATACTGTGTTTTCCAATTACAGCACTAGAGCGCAATATGCGGCATAATGCTTAACGTTGAATGTTCCAACTACAGCAACGCTTCGCACAATCGAGCACTCTTAGAGCGTTTTCACATTATCCGATCCGATATCGGATATCGGACGCCGATAGCCGATATCCGATATCGGATACAATTTGCCCTTTCACATTGTCCGATAAAATCGTTCCGATATCATCATGAGTGTTGCCAGAAATTTTTAGAGAAAACTAAACTAAATTGCCAGTTGATAAAAAAAGGTATAATTAAAAAAAAAATCAAATGTTATCATAGTCTTAGATCATTAAGTAATGGATGGAGTACGCTGGCAAATGTTCTAACTAAACTTTCTGCTGATTTTGGTGCGGGGAGGGTAACTCACACTATTGAAACACAATCACACATTCACAAAAATAATTTGTGTCACGAAAGTCGTAAAAATTTACGACCTTTTAAGCGACGAGTTTTTAAATTCAACTCTATCCCTAAGTTCATAAAGATTAAATTTGTATTTCATTCCAAGTTGTCTCGTGGGGAGTGCGGTTCAATATCGCGTTCTAAATTCAACTTTATAACTTAGGTCATAAAGATTAAATTTGTATTTCTTTAAAAGATAGTCTCGTAAGGAATGCGGTTCATTATCGCGTTTTAAATTCAACTTTATCTCTTAGTATGAACTAATATACAAATTTACAAATTTAATCTTTATTTACTATACAAATTTAATCTTTATGAAAAGATTAAATTTGTATATTTTCTTTCCATGATAGTCTCGTGGGGCCGCATCAATGATCGAGTAAACATGACTCGATTATTTGTCTTGATCATATCGCTAAACGATACATCGACGATTATTAGAAATTGCATTTAATTAGAAATGTACGTTAAAAAAATAAAAAAATATACACAAATGAAAGGTTATTCCATCTTTTTTAATATTCGACATGTTTGAATTGCTTCTGCAAGACTTGACAGTGCAAAACGGCATTTTTAGCGGAGCACTCGCAGACGTCCTTTCGATGTTTTACGAATACGCAGAGTGTTTGTAATCGATTACGCAAGTAGTTTTTATGAAAGCATAAGATTTTTCGATTCGAATAATCTTATACCTCGGCAAAAGGGGAAACGCCTGCGAGTGTTATCCATTACTTAATGATCTAAGATCATAGTTGTACATGTACATTAAAAATAACTACGTTAAAGAAAAACAACTTCAAAAAAGAAAAGTAAAATGTAAAAAAAGATTTGATATCACAAATTACTGCATATTATTTAGATGTGCTATTTACTAAATAGTTTTGATATCGGTAATTTGTATAACATAATATACTTATGTTAACACATTATAAATTAAATAAATTTATATCAATACCTACTACAACCTAGTGTTAGTTAATAGTTTTAGTAATACATATTAGTAAATAGTAAATACCTTTCAAAATCTATTAAATGTATTTTTAGCAAGACGTACCTAGTCATTTAGTCATTTTTTCACTACATACATTTATAAAAGTTCATGTAGTACCTATGATAAATTTATTAAGTGATACAATCTTTGTTCACATTTTCTTTTCTTTTTCTTATTACACTGTAATATCCTAAAATAATATTGTCACTCGTTCAAATATATTTGTAATATGATTGTTGTAATTTCCTGTAAGTAAAGATACATAAATTATTTTATTGTCATAAGCAATTATTTTAGAATTAAGAGTTTTCAAACTTTGTATTCTTTGTTGTAAATTCAAAATAAAAATAAAATCGGTGTGAAATCTCCTCCTTTTTTTGAAGTCGGTTAAAAACAAAGCACTCAATGACAACAATACAATAAACAGCACAACCAACATCCGAGTAGGAGGAGGAGCGAGGCAGAATGAGATAAAATAAAGATGATAGACACAAATGTTTTCGAAGATAGATATTTGAATTTAAGAACGCAATATATTTTTTGTTTACTTCAGTTCAGCCAATTGCCGTATATTTTAATACGGTAATTAAAATAGCTGCCGTATAAATCGTATTTTTAATGCCTATAAATACTTAAATGTGTGTTTTCTTAATAAAAAAAGGTTTCTTTTAATAGAAAGGGTTTTAGGTTAAAAGCAAAGAATTTTTTTAAAGATTGAGCGCCCTATAAGACTGAAAATACACAAACTAGTGCTTTTTTGCTGTTGGTATACTGCCTTTTCGAAAATTGAGTTGGCAACACTGAACATTATCGTCCGATAGCCGCCGGAATATCGGTGTCGGCTCCGATATCCGATATCGGACCGGACAATGTGAAAGACAGGTACATATTTCATTTCATACATTTTACTTCCCTCCGATATCGGATATCGGCTATCGGCGTCCGATATCCGATATCGGATCGGATAATGTGAAAACGCTCTTAAAAGTATACGCGTGAATTGATGCGTGCAATCACCGTGCAATCGATTTATCGTTAGTAATTATTAATTGTTGGAAAAATTTTTAAAGCTTTCGTTTCATTGTAGTTTTTTCGAAATAATCAAAGTTAATTCAAATTGTGTTAAAAAAATAAATATAAGTATGGATGAAGGTACAAACATTGAAAAAAATGTTAATGAAATAATCAAAATCCAAATTACTTAAAATAACCGTAAATATTTTTCAACCAATTATTATGTATACCACTTTATTTACACATTAATGAGGTTATTGCTAACTCTATGAATATTTTTTTTTCAACACTGAACTTTAAAAAATAATTATTTTATTGTTTTGAAAGTTAAATATCACAGATATACAGGGTGTAATCGTTAAGTGTGCACAAGCGATTATTCCGTAACTATTGCAGATATCAAAAAACTTTAAACTGATATCAAAAGTACTTAACCTAATGAGTAAAATGGCCATAATAAATTTAAAAAATAAAACGAGAAATATCCAAAAATGGTACATTAAACGCTCCCATACATTTTATTTCCCATACATTTTGTTTTCATAGCAGATTTTCGAAGTGACGCGACGTCCTCATTGTGCAATACAGTCAGGAATTCTATTTACAGTTTCTAAATGAACTTCCCTTCAAATTTGCGAAGTAATTAAAGCAGAAAACCAAAAAAAGAAAGAAAAAGCTAAAATCTTTCATATTAAATGTACATGGGATATTCATATCTCATACTAAATGCAGAGGCGGCGTAAGGCGTGGGCGACGTGGGCCACCGCCTACGGCCTCGCGGTACAAGGGGCCTCGCGCCTCAAAATTTTTTAAAGCGAGAATAAAATAAAATAAAAATAACTACGTTAAAAACAACCGACTTCAAAAACGGAAAAGCAAAAAATAAAAAAGATTTGATATTATTAATTACTACATATTATTATTGCACGCCTCATAAGCGAAGCGTTGAGGTGGGTACTACTGTCACTTCGCGCAAAACATCTGATTTTTCAAACTTAAAATGTCTTTATGTATCATACATTGCACTTGTAAGATAATACATAGGTACACACACATATTAAGAAAAAACACTATTTTTAACATTCATGATATTTTTGATGTCATTTTTGTTATTTAAACTAGTTAAAAAACAGTTTAAAAAAGTTCTGTCTTGGACGTCCGTGTGTCTGTATGTGCGGAGGATTTTCTTGTTAACACGATAGCGACCGAAATACTTTACTAATCGAGTCTTTTTTTTTCTCTTACGCTTGAGTATGCTCAGGAATAGAACCCTTTCATTTTTCAGGGTCTGATTCGATGTGGTTTAATTGTTATTAAATAAACAAAAATAATAATTAATAAATAATTATTAAAAAAAAATTATGAGGCGTGCACTTTTGGATTTTCCAAACTATTTTAGATGTGCTATTTACTAAAAACTAAAAAGGTTTGATGTCGGTACACGGGCTTAATACTAAGTGCTTAGTGCTTGGCACCGACTTCAAACCTATTTAATAAATAGCACATCTGAATAATATGTAGTAATTAATAATATCAAATCTTTTAATTTTTTGTTTTTTCGTTTTTGAAGTCGGTTGTTATTAACGTAGTTATTTTTATTGCACGACTCATGATGCGAAGCATCAGAGAGTGCTTTACGATCGAAAAATTTTTTTCGCCTCATTTTTGCAGCTATTCTTATTATTATAGCCTTGTTAGTTCACGAAATCAAGATATTTTGCATACTATTGTCGAGATAATTTAATGGAGATTAATCCCATACTTTTTAAAAATTGATTTACTTCAATAGAATTGGAAAAAAACACCGAAATAGGTCAAAAAATTTTCCTGTCCGTCATGTGTGAAACCTGAAAACACTATAACTTGTGAAAAAATCCATCATTGGAGTTAATTTTTTTTTTTAAATATTCTAATCGACGATTGTAGGTCACTGAATGCGAATGATTAATTAATTCAGTGTCGTTTAATTGCAATTAATAAAAAACGAAAACTACAAGACTGTATATCTATATATATATATATATAATAATATATATATTTTTTTATTTTTTATATTTCATAATTAAATGAGCATTATGAGTCGTGCACTTTTGGATTTTCCAAACTTTATTTAATACTTTTTAGTGTATTTTTCAACACGAATCAAACGAGCCCAAACTCAATAAAATGGCCACCCTCCGATTCCATCATCAAATCAGCTCTATGTCATGATAATGTTTAATCGCTATCCAATTTATACACGTAGGTATACAAAATTTCAGCTCAATCGGTTATCGGGAAGTGAATCAAAGTTGGGCCTATCTGAATAAAATTTTTATAGGACCAAATCGACAACATTCCGTATCAAACAAAAAAAGAATCGGTTCAGAACCCTCGGAGTAGTACATACATAAAAAGAAAATATACCGGCCGAATTGATAACCTCCTCCTTTTTTTTGAAGTCGGTTAAAAAAGATATAAATCAATTTTGTTGTGAAACATGGTTTCTTAGTCTGGCAACATTTGCCGCCGACCGACCAGAGTTCCAATGCCTTAATAAATTAAAAAAAAAAACAACCAGAGTGCCGGGAATCCCTGGTTTTATTTGTTTACTTTCTTGACTAGGAAGACAACCAATCAAATCAAAGTATGCAATAAAAACTTGGCAGTGTTAATTGTTTTTATTATTTTATAAAATCCGTCTTCAGGTCGCCATAGAACAGGGCCTCGCGAAATCTGTCTTGCCCACATCAAATTTAGGTCTTGCCCCGCCACTGACTAAATGTATGGGAGGGTTTAATGTTAAAATTAATTAGATACCTATTTCTCGTTTTATTTTTAAAAATTTATTATGGCAATTTTACTTATTAGGTTAAGTACTTTCGATATCAATTTAACTTTAAATTGATATCGAAAGTATGAAAGTAATTATGTAAGTTGATATCTGTAATAGTTACGGAATAATCGCCTGTGCACACTTAACGATTACACCCTGTATAAACATTACTAGAAGGTAAATATATATTTTGTTTGAAAGGAAACTATTATAGTTAAAGTCAGCGGATAACTTTCACCGTTTCACGGTATTGTTTTAAATTTAACTATGGTATTGCCACCCTAATGTTTTGCCTTTGACGGACATTTTTGTATTTATTACTACAACTTTTATTAATGCGATAGAACCTTGATAGAACTCTGTCTGTTTCTCTTCTTCACTCTTAGACACTGAACCGATTTGAACGATATTGAGAAAGGACATAGGAAAGGTCTTGTCCCGGAAATTCCACGGGAGCGGGAACTATGCGGGTTCTTCTATAATTAAGCGGGTGAAGCCGCGGGCAGAAAGTAACATGTACAATCTGACTGACTGTTACTATAGGCAGCGAGTAATAGCTGTGGCACTGAGTGAAATGTGGAGGAGATTAGCACATGGGATACAGTCGCGCCCCTCATACAATTTTTACTCAGATTTACCTTATTTCAGACTTCAGGTTCCGAAAAATTGCAACTGGATGTAAAAAAAAATTTTAATACAAAATTAAAAATATACATTAACATTTTTTAATATATGTAGTAACAAAAATACTCTAAAATATTCTATATATTTTTGTTTGTCTCAAATAATGTATAAAAAATAAACAATTTCACCCATTACAACAAAGTTTATACAATATATAAGTTATGCTTAAATTATAATACATTTTGATTTTTGGTTATTAAACCAGGAGATTTTATTGGATTAATCATTTTGTAGCAATGTCAAGCATTTTGTTTATGCATGTTACCTTTTCTCTAGGTTTACCAGACTTTTTACCCTGATCTACTTCATATTTATCAATTTTTTCCCATCCATTCCAATCTACTATGGGAATATTTAAATGTTTTCTTACACCATCAAATCCATCCCTATGAGAACCAGTCCCAGTTTGTAAATCACTGCACATATTCTTGGCAACTTGAAATGCATTACTCATTGTGTGTATAATAACTCCAGCAGGTCCAGTGCCTAACCATCCTGCAACATATAATTTTGCTAGTTCTTCTGAAGTGTGATCTTCTATTACTCTACCATTCTCATTTCTAACACATCCACTCGAATTAAATACTAAAGCTTCATCAGCCTTTATACTTTTATAACCAATACTTCGAAATACAAGACTGCAATTTAAAATTTCTCTATCCTCAGTTGCAACACATTTCTGGTCTTCAAGTTTATCGCCAACTAATTTGTTACAGGTAAGCTCTATTCCACTTACACAACCATTATTGTCTAGAAATTTATTTGGACTTCTAAAAAATATTGGTCTAAATGTTTTTTCATGTGCACCACAAGTCTGGGATTTTTGTTCTTTAAGTGATTTCAACATTAACTCTGTTAACCGTTTTCGAGGTCTTTGAAGATTATTTACTACTTCCTCTACTCCAATAAAGTCATTTTCTCTCCAAATTGTTTGACAGTTACTTAATTTAAGTTTTTCTCTTAATTCTTTGATTGTAAATGCAACTTGCAGAGGGCCTCTTCGTCCAACTAGATATAGCTCATTAATCTTTGATTCAGATATTGCTTGCAGAGCATATTCAGTAATGTCAGTTTTTTTCAATTGATCAATAGGCGATAGAAGAATTCGAGCTACATCTAGAGCAACATTGCCTTGTCCAATTATAGCTGCCTTATTTCCTGATAAATCAACCTGAAAATCAATCATTTGGAAAAATATTTATATTGCAATAAATTTGAATAATCTACTAATAATTTATTTTTCAAAGAACTTGAATAATAATTTATTTTACTTGTAAATTTTTGTCTCGAGGATGTCCGTTATACCATCCCACAAAATTGCGTGCTGCAATAATGTTTCTAGCACTTTCATTCTCTATACTTAAAGTGCGGTCTTCTTCAGCACCATATGTCTGTAAATAAAAAAAAATTACAACAATTATACATTGTATAGATTAGGGACAATTTTTTTAATATTTTATTTAAATATAAAAATCCTTACTAGCAAAATAGCGTCATAATGTTGCCTCAATTTACTTAATGTAATATCTTGCCCTAAGGTTATATTTCCATAAAAGTTTATGTTCTCTTGCTTGGCTAATTTGGTAAATTGATTTATACAATTTTTAACTTCTGGATGATCAGGAGCAACTCCGTATCTAAAAATATATAAAATGTTATTTAAACTAATTCACATACAAAATAATTAATATTAATTAAACCCCTTTTTCGTATAATTTTCGTACCTAATTAATCCAAATGGAACTGGCAACTTTTCTATGATGTCAATTTTGATTGAATTTATATTCTTGGCTAAGTGCATAGCAGCATAAAATCCAGCCGGCCCAGCGCCCACGACACATACATGAGGAACATGACTCGTAGAGCATAGCTGCCGTACAGCGAACCTTACAGTTTTATTCATCGAAGTTCTGAACATTGTAAAAATATAAGAACTGCTCTTATCTAAGCGCTATATCATTCATAATTCCTTAAGTAAATTTATTACAATCCCTTGTACGATGGTAATGCAGTAGAATTTATTCACGTTAAATGAACTTCACACTTACAAATTAACTTAAACTCGTAAAAAATAATATGTAAATAAACTTTAACACACCTGTCCAAATAAATTACATAGAACGTCACCACAGACAGACGTCACTTTGAAACATTTTTTTTTTTTGAAGATTTAATGGCCTGGTTACGAGACCTTTAAGGTAAACAGATAAAAGTCAAAATAAATTTACCGTGTTTACAACAAGTCACTGTGATGTGATATTAAAACGTGATATTACTTCTAATCTGCCATTATCACCTGTTAATAAAAGTCTCAAGTCAAGTCATGGTTTTCTTTGTTTTCTTTCAAAATATTATGCATCATCATCCATAGCCCGCCCGACAACTTGTGTTGCTGCGTCAGCAGCCTGTTTAATGTAACAGAAAACCGGGTACTCTCTATATCCAGGAGCTATTTACTATGGCTGTTTTCCAATTACAGAGCATAATGCGACTCAGTGGCGCACAAAATCACACCACTTAGATCATTATTTTTTATTGGTCTGAGCCGCCACAAAAGAAGACCCACGGCGAAAGTAGGAACTAAATTTTACAGGTCCGCCCTAAAAATGTAGAATGTAGGAAAAGGACATGAGTTTCCCACAAGTTTCCCACTACTTGCTCTGTAGACTGTGTTTCCTAGTGGTTTCCTACTACAACTGTGACTTAAAACTCTTTAGAATAAATAATATGAACTCTATAAAATCCGCCTCCTTGGTACAGTGGTTGACGCGCGAGCGTAGTACCGAGGGGTTCTGGGTTCGATTCCCGGTGGAGACGAAGAAAAAAAAATATCTCGGTCTGGCAGGACACTGAAGGCTTATCGCCTACGTCTTGTCCCTAAAGAAAATCGATCAGTGAAACAGATGTATAATGCATCTGCCCCTTACCCTGTGCCCTTACCCCACTAGGGGACATGGGTCTTCACTTTTATAAAATCTGCCTGCATTGAAATACGTCATTAAAAGATTGTGTAGAAAATTCACATTTCACATAGTGGTGCATTACCATCTGGACTACGGGTCCGCCTAAAGCAAAGGGAGCGCAAAGTAAGGACTTAGAAAATTTTTGATCCAAAGTGAAAATTGTATAGGAATCATAAAATACTTAGGAAAACTTTATTCAAAACGCTAAAATAAGCATGTTTTATAGAAAAAACTTTGTCTCTAAAATCAAAAATGGCCGAGATATTCGCCCTCAAAGATTGATGATAAAACCTAACCTAACCTAACCTAGTGACTTTCCCTATCTCCTCATGTCTTTTTTATATTGTGTCAGACACTGCCTTAGCTCCGGCGCTACGGGAAGTGCAGCCCTTCCGCCCTTGCGTGACAAAGCACGGTCGCCCGTACTCCGCTTCGCAGCTTCGGCTTGTTGGTCGCCTTCGGCGACCAGCCTCAGCCGCTCCGCTCCGCACGGCTCCCGAGCTTTGTCACGGCGGGCGAGGGCTGCTCTCCCTCCGCGCCTCCGGCTTTTTACATACACTCTAGGGGTAGGGCAGACAAGACCACGTGGAATTCGGGGTTGACAGCTTCGGTTCTGTGGCAAGTCTTATGATAATGCAATGCTTATTTTAGCGTAACGTTTTTTAGCTAGATTCGGACTTTCGCAGCAGATAAAACAATACGCAGATAAAACAATAATAAATAGGTGTTAATGATACCAACATCCATTGAAAATTTTCCAAGTCCTAGCTCCCTTGAAACTCTGAGGGCGAATATCTCGGCCGTTTTTGATTTTAGAGAAAAAGTTTTTTCTATAAAACATGCTTATTTTAGCGTAATATTTACGATAAAGCAATAATAAATAGGTGTTATAATAACACCAACATCCATCGAAATTGTTATATGTCCCAGCTCCCTTGAAAACCATCAATCTTTGAGGGCGAATATCTCGGCCGTTTTTGATTTTAGAGAAAAATTGTTCCCATAAAACATGCTTATTTTAGCGTAATATTTACGATAAAGCAATAATAAATAGGTGTTATAATAACACCAACATCCATCGAAATTTTTCTATGTCCCAGCTCCCTTGAAAACCATCAATCTTTGAGCATTGAGATATACATATGGAGACGACACCGCCTACATCACTTATGTTCCGCTCAACATACGCCATATGGCGTAACTGCACGCTCATTTTTTATTTGTTTTAAAGTGAAACGCATCAAATATGCCTTCGTGTGTGTTACGATATTGCACAAATAATACAAATAATACGGAAAAGTGCAAAGGAATAACTTTCATCGGTAAGTACCTAACTAGATAATAATTTTTAAAACTTAGAGCAAAAAAATGGCGCACAGATTTTGTTCGTGGTGTCTCCTCCATACGTAGTAATATTATCTCAATGTCTTTGAGGGCGAATATCTCGGCCATTTTTGATTTTAGAGAAAAGTTGTTCCTATAAAACATGCTTATATTAGCGTAATCTTTACGATAAAACAATAATAAATAGGTGTTATAATGACACCAACTCCATCAAAAATTTTCTAAGTCCTGCGCCCCCTTTGCTTTAGTCCAACCGGACTAGTTCTATGATGATTGTTTCAGGTTTCTCTATATTTTCCATACACTTACAATAACTATTCCTACTCAACACAAACAATGAATCGGTTCATGCTATTAATCTATTTTTCCCAATTCGTGTTGAATGTAGGCAAGAATTTTATATGAATATTTAAATTTAAGACTGTAATTTTAGGCGACGACGGTGCCGCGTTTACGAGACTTTTTTCACGGCAAACACTAGCTTACGTAAGCTAGTATGCTACTATGTATTTCATCTGATCTTTGGTCGGGGCGCAGCATGCTGTACCTTCTCGACTTGTGATATACAGTATACTATATATTTTTAATAACATTGGATTCGCTACATCTGTGATTAGTGATTTTAACAAAATATAATATTAAATATATCGTGCCGTGAATGTCCGCACACTCGAAATTATATCAATGATCGACTAATAAACTTTAATGCTAAGCATTCACTACACGCACTGCGAGCCGATCCGCGGGTCGTACCGATCCGTGGAAAAATCCGTCATCGTCCAGGCACAAGCGCACACACAAGCGCACAGATCTAGTACTTGAAGTAGATTTGCAATGCTATTGTGAAAAGAGATAGATAGCTACGCTTACATTATGTGAGTGAAGGGGATGTAGATACGTTTTTTTTGTCCTTATCTGCGTGGCCACTTTTTTGTTTGGCCCAGGTTTGACAGTAGTCAAACCTGGGCCAAACAAACAAAGCAGATCTGATATTTAATTAGTTTTCTTGTGTGTGTAAGATAACCTCAATCACAATGTTGCCTGCAAATGGGAAAAAAAGTCCACAAAATTGCAAAAAAATGTTTGTCCCATAGTTTTCCAACGTATTCTGGCATTGGTAAAATATGGATTGATGCTAGTCGGTAAAATTGGGTACCATCTAAAAAGCGAGAATATGTTCAAAGAATTTTAACGTAATTTTTTTGTTTGCAAACCTAAATTATCTCTCCTTGAGTCAAATGCTACGCCAACAATAAGCATGAATGTACATAATTACTTATCTACATTTTAAGAAGTTGATTTTAAATCACAATCAAATTCCATTGTTAGATTTCCCTATAACCCTAAGATAGATTATTTTCATATGCGTTTATTAAACTTTGTTACATATTAAATTGCTTTTTATATCAACTCTCTAGTAAAATAAAAGTAAAATCATGTAAAATATAGATCTAAGAATTTATATATTTTTTAGTTTGAATCTGTGCAGTCATCGGCATCGGCAACACAAAATGATCCAAATTCCAATACCATCAACGAGCTATAGAGGAGTTAAAAGGAATAGACAGAAATCAAATGATTAAAATGTGTCCCCAGGTGCTAAAACTCGAAAACTGGTTTGTACTAAAAAATACATCTTAATTAATAAAAAACAAGTTATTTGGTAATACATACTTAATAATGGATAAAAATTTGTAACCGGAGTAAATTAAGCATTAATTCCATTTTATTTGCCATTAATTTATTTATTTATTTATTTAAATACTTTATTGTACTGCCAACAAAAAAAATTACAAAAAGAAAACTTATACTAAAAGAAGACACAGCACAGATGGCGGCCTTATCACTTATAAGTGATTTCTTCCAGGCAACCAACTGAAGATGGGATAACATAATAGAAAAAAGGAGGTGGGTAAAAAGTATACGCAATAATTATGTAATATAAAACTAATAGAAAAAAAAAATACTAATAAATATACTATAGATAATACATAGATATAATAATAGATATCATATATATACAGTGGCGGGGCAAGACCTAAATTTGATGTGGGCAAGACAGATTTCGCGAGGCCCTGTTCTATGGCGACCTGAAGACGGATTTTATAAAATAATAAAAACAATTAACACTGCCAAGTTTTTATTGCATACTTTGATTTGATTGGTTGTCTTCCTAGTCAAGAAAGTAAACAAATAAAACCAGGGATTCCCGGCACTCTGGTTGTTTTTTTTTTTTAATTTATTAAGGCATTGGAACTCTGGTCGGTCGGCGGCAAATGTTGCCAGACTAAGAAACCATGTTTCACAACAAAATTGATTTATATCTTTTTTAACCGACTTCAAAAAAAAGGAGGAGGTTATCAATTCGGCCGGTATATTTTCTTTTTATGTATGTACTACTCCGAGGGTTCTGAACCGATTCTTTTTTTGTTTGATACGGAATGTTGTCGATTTGGTCCTATAAAAATTTTATTCAGATAGGCCCAACTTTGATTCACTTCCCGATAACCGATTGAGCTGAAATTTTGTATACCTACGTGTATAAATTGGATAGCGATTAAACATTATCATGACATAGAGCTGATTTGATGATGGAATCGGAGGGTGGCCATTTTATTGAGTTTGGGCTCGTTTGATTCGTGTTGAAAAATACACTAAAAAGTATTAAATAAAGTTTGGAAAATCCAAAAGTGCACGACTCATAATGCTCATTTAATTATGAAATATAAAAAATAAAAAAATATATATATTATTATATATATATATATATAGATATACAGTCTTGTAGTTTTCGTTTTTTATTAATTGCAATTAAACGACACTGAATTAATTAATCATTCGCATTCAGTGACCTACAATCGTCGATTAGAATATTTAAAAAAAAAAATTAACTCCAATGATGGATTTTTTCACAAGTTATAGTGTTTTCAGGTTTCACACATGACGGACAGGAAAATTTTTTGACCTATTTCGGTGTTTTTTTCCAATTCTATTGAAGTAAATCAATTTTTAAAAAGTATGGGATTAATCTCCATTAAATTATCTCGACAATAGTATGCAAAATATCTTGATTCCGTGAACTAACAAGGCTATAATAATAAGAATAGCTGCAAAAATGAGGCGAAAAAAATTTTTCGATCGTAAAGCACTCTCTGATGCTTCGCATCATGAGTCGTGCAATAAAAATAACTACGTTAATAACAACCGACTTCAAAAACGAAAAAACAAAAAATTAAAAGATTTGATATTATTAATTACTACATATTATTCAGATGTGCTATTTATTAAATAGGTTTGAAGTCGGTGCCAAGCACTAAGCACTTAGTATTAAGCCCGTGTACCGACATCAAACCTTTTTAGTTTTTAGTAAATAGCACATCTAAAATAGTTTGGAAAATCCAAAAGTGCACGCCTCATAATTTTTTTTTAATAATTATTTATTAATTATTATTTTTGTTTATTTAATAACAATTAAACCACATCGAATCAGACCCTGAAAAATGAAAGGGTTCTATTCCTGAGCATACTCAAGCGTAAGAGAAAAAAAAAGACTCGATTAGTAAAGTATTTCGGTCGCTATCATGTTAACAAGAAAATCCTCCGCACATACAGACACACGGACGTCCAAGACAGAACTTTTTTAAACTGTTTTTTAACTAGTTTAAATAACAAAAATGACATCAAAAATATCATGAATGTTAAAAATAGTGTTTTTTCTTAATATGTGTGTGTACCTATGTATTATCTTACAAGTGCAATGTATGATACATAAAGACATTTTAAGTTTGAAAAATCAGATGTTTTGCGCGAAGTGACAGTAGTACCCACCTCAACGCTTCGCTTATGAGGCGTGCAATAATAATATGTAGTAATTAATAATATGTAGTAATTAATAATATCAAATCTTTTTTATTTTTTGCTTTTCCGTTTTTGAAGTCGGTTGTTTTTAACGTAGTTATTTTTATTTTATTTTATTCTCGCTTTAAAAAATTTTGAGGCGCGAGGCCCCTTGTACCGCGAGGCCGTAGGCGGTGGCCCACGTCGCCCACGCCTTACGCCGCCTCTGTATATATACATACCATAAGTAAAATAAATACATACAATACATATCGTAATACATGTACATAATATAATATGTATAAAAAGGCAAATTACAGCGAAAGAGAGATCATGAGCTAAAATATACTATCCCGTGTCAAAAGTAAGATTCAAGTAATGATTCCTGACAAGGCTTTTGAATGTGGATAGCGTTTGGGCTAGTCTGATATTTATCGGCAAGGCATTCCAGAGTTTAATGGCAGTAACCGCAAAGGAATCGCCATAGAAGTGTGTGCGGTGAAAAGGAATGCCCAGAACAAGCCTATCCACAGAACGAAGAGAATAATTTTCACAATGCAGGAAGTTAAATTTATTTTTGAGATAGGAAGGGGTCTTAGGGTCAAAAAGGATACGATATAGTAGCTGCAAATAATGCACATTCCGGCGAAGACGGATTGGGAGCCACTTGAGCTTCTTGCGAAAGGAGGAGACGTGGTCGTATTTGCGAAGACCAAATACGAACCGGATACCGAAATTCTGAAGACGCTCAAGTTTGTCTAATTGCTCCACTGTTAAATCAGGAAAGCATGCATCAGCGTAATCAATAATGGGTAGGAGTAGGGATTGTGCTAGCATAATTTTTGTCGATATGGGTAGGAAGTTACGAAGACGCCGTAGAGAACTAGACGCAGCGTAAAATTTCCGACCAAGTTCCTGAATGTGATGGGACCAAGATAAAGTCTGATCCAAGTGAATACCTAGATTTTTTACATTCTTACTGTAGGGTATGATTACGCCGTGAATATTTATGGAAGGCAATAAACCCCAGTCAACCTCAGAAAGTTGATAAGGACTACCGATAACGATAACCTGGCTCTTTGATGGATTCAACTTAAGGCCGAATTGATCGCACCAACTAACTATGTTAGCCAGTTCGTTATTAATAGAGCGAACAGCATGCGGTAGGTCATCAAGCGTTGACTGGACATATATCTGTAAATCGTCAGCAAACATATGGTAGGGAGAAGTTAATAGGGATGTGAGATTATTAATGAAAATGGCAAAGAGAAGAGGTGACAAGACGCCACCCTGTGGCACACCGGCGGAGACTGCGCACCAAGATGAATGTTTTTCATCAAGCAAAACACGCTGCCGCCGATCGCCCAGGTAACTTCGAAACCAGTCAAGAACTGTTGATGAAAAGTTAATAAGACGTAGCAAACTAAGCAGTATATTATGATTTACAGTGTTAAAAGCATTGCTAAAATCCAGAAGTGCTAAAACTGTGAGTTGCTTGTTATCCATACCGTGGCGGATGTCATCAGTAACTTTGACAAGGGCAGTGGTCGTACTATGACCGGGACGGAAACCAGACTGATAAGGACTAAGGATATTATTAGTGTTGAGAAAGGTACTAAGCTGGGAGTGGATAAGACGCTCAAGTATTTTGGAAAGAAAGGGTAAGATGGAGATGGGTCGGAAATCAGATAAACTTAAAGGATTCGATTTTTTGGGAAGAGGGATGATATGAGCGTCCTTCCAGGCGCTAGGAAATGTTCCGGAGACAATTGAAAAATTTAGGATATGGGTAATGATGGGAATAATGATATCAAGGATAGGAATGATCATATTACGACTGATAAGATCAGTACCGATGGCATTCGACGATATGGACAGGATTGTCTTCTTAACGTCATCAACAGAACTTTGTTTAAAAATAAAGGGAGGAAAATCAGGAGTAGAAACGGTAGAGAGATTTTTGAGAGTAGAGGCATTTTTTACGGTATCGTTAGGAATAGATGAAGACGCAAAGTGTGAATTTAAATTGTCAATACTGATGTTGCAAGAAGGGAACGTATGGGAAGATTTACCAACTCCTAGAGATTTTAAAAATTTCCATATTTTAACAGGGTCGCCGTTTTCGACCGACTCATGAATATGGCGTCTTTGTGCATCCCTACACAATACGTTACAACGATTACGGATAGTTTTATATTTGTCCTGCATCTCGGTTGATTTGGCCGTCTTCAGTTTAGTCTTTGCACGATGTTTTTTGCTAAGAAGAGATTTAAGTTCTGGCGAAAGCCAAGGGGCAGGAGTGTGCTTCTTCTTCACGGGTCTTAAAGGGGCATGCTTATCATACAAAGCAAGCATAATGTCATTAAATATGTTCACTTTTAGGTCCATTGTTTCAGCATCAAAAACTGCTTGCCAATCACATTCGGAGGCATCCAATTGAAGTTGGTCGTGGTCCATACCGGCAAAATTACGCAGCAGGATAGAGGTGGGTTTGAATTTAGTAATTGTTAGCATTTCTCTTTAAAAAATGTTTTTATTTCTAAAAGCAGAGTTGTTTTGATGCCATACTTTCAAATTTAATATATTGAAGTATTTTTATTTCTAATTATTTGCTATATATGTATATTAATGTTATACTTTGATACCAATATATTGGTATTAAAATAATTAATATAATGGCCTTGACACAAAAAAATATTTTATATTCTAAAATTTATTTTTTCAGTTGCAGAAGCAAAAACAGATATCAGCTAATCGTCTTAAGAAATTGCTTGTTAAATACTTATAAATATGGAAGAAATAGAAGTTCTCCGCAGCATCGAAAACGGAAATAAAGATTTTCTAAAACTCAAGGAAACGATATTCAAGCCAATTACGCAACTTTTCCTTATGTCTAAATTTCATAAGCCCAAAAGCGTACGAAAAACATTCGACATCGGGCTACGTAGATTTTGTACATACTTGATTTTTATGTTCCAATATTTGTAATCGGCCCTTAGCACAGAAATTTATACTTGTATAAAATAATCTATGATAATAAAACACATTGAAACTGAATCTGAATTTAATATTCCTTTATTTGTGGTCTTCCCTTCTCGAACGTATATTATGTATATCTAGTGCACATCGTTATCTACAGCTTTTTTGTCAGAACAAAACTTTTAACTCGATGATTTGCAAGGAAAGATAAGAAAGATATACCTAACTTCCTATATACCGGTCTTCTTTCGAACATATTTAAAGTAAAAAAATGAAAGCAGCGGGTTAAAAACGGTTATTGTGGTTATTCCCAGTCACACCCCCAACTTGTCACACTATTACTGAAGGAGAAAAAAATATTCTCTACTTATGAGTCACATTAAACATATTTTGCAGGTGATTTTCAGGACATTTTTAAGGAAACTATAAATTCGGAATTTTAAAAAACTACAAAGGTAAATTTTCATTAAAAATACGTCCTCAAATTCACCTCACATTATTTATTTATTACACTGAATTATAATAAATAATTAATAAAGTAAGAGTAAGTAAGAGTGAATTTGAGGACGTATTTTTAATGAAAATTTTCCCTAAAATGCAGGAAAGTTTATAAAATGGCAACACTCGAAGATAGAGCGAAATGCACTGAGGTGGCCACGCATGTTCAGAATCTAGTTATACTAGATCTGTGCACAAGCGCATTTTTTTGCGGTCCGGAAGTCAGATGGGCGCGTCAATGAAAGGTAGCCATTGTGGTAGCCACAGAACAGTAAAAACACTGTTCTGTGGTGGTAGCCATACATTAGTACATTTCACTTATTCCGTGTTATACCAGAAAACTAATGCTCGAGGGTCCAGTTTTTATTTACAATTAAAGAACATACATCAACGGAATAGAGGGTTATTTTTTTATGTAGTTTAAATTGAAAAATGATAGTCTATTTATTACTAAAAAATCGAATTATGGCGACATTAAATTTTTTTTCACAATGTTTACATAAATATCTAAGAACGAAAAACATATAATGTTTATTTTTTAACATAAAATATTATTTGTTTTTCTTATTTAATGTATTTTGTATTTTGATATATTATTGTTCACGAAAATATGCAACCAACACCACGACTAGGACTTTGCATTAATATGTTGACATAACTTTTAAATAATGGCAATATTTTATGGGATGCCAACATTGAAAAATAAAAAGCGGAATGTGAACTTTTGAAACTTCCTTTTCTCTCGTGTTCTTTTGACAACACGAGGTTATAATTTATAAGTCGCGAAAAAGTACGTAAAATACTTGTTTACTTATTATTTTTAGTGTTTTAATGTGAAATAAAGTGATTTTAGTAACGTATTGTTAAAATTTTAGGCGTCAAAAATGGCTGAGGAAAACTGGACCGAAGACGGCATGGAGACAGGCGGCGTGGCTATCGATAACATGCCCCTGCCTATGGCGGCTGATATTCCCGAAATCAAGTTGTTCGGAAGATGGAGTTGTTTTGATGTCCAAGTGTCGGATATGTCCCTGCAGGATTATATTTCTGTCAAAGAAAAATACGCTAAATACTTACCCCACTCTGCAGGTAGGTATGCTCACAAACGCTTCCGCAAAGCTCAGTGCCCCATCGTCGAACGCCTGACTAACTCATTGATGATGCACGGTCGTAACAATGGCAAGAAACTAATGGCAGTCAGAATCGTTAAACACGCTTTTGAAATTATCCATCTCCTAACTGGAGAAAACCCACTGCAAGTTTTAGTTACTGCCATTATTAACTCGGGTCCCCGTGAAGACTCCACCAGAATCGGTCGTGCTGGTACAGTGCGTCGTCAAGCTGTGGACGTCTCTCCTCTCCGAAGGGTGAACCAAGCCATTTGGCTTCTGTGCACTGGTGCTCGTGAAGCAGCATTCAGGAACATCAAGACAATTGCCGAATGTGTTGCTGATGAGCTTATCAACGCTGCCAAAGGTTCATCAAACTCATACGCAATTAAGAAGAAGGACGAGCTGGAACGTGTTGCTAAATCCAACCGTTAATCTTTTGTAAGGGCAGGACTCAATAAACAAAAAAAGCTAACTTTTGTTTTATTTCTATGAGTTCCCTGTTCTGTTAATAGTATGAATTATTTTTGAACTTGATTTCCAATAGAATATTAATTATTACTTTCTTGTTGCAGTCTGTAGTTTTTCCAAATGATTTTCAGAATATTAGACTAAATACTTGTACATAGTTTCAAAGCAGTACATACACAATTATTAATTTAAATTCTCAGAATCAGTATCAAAGCATTCACTTTAGTAATGAATACCTATCATTACTTGTATGGCAATTTCAGTAATGCTTCTTAAGCAATATGTAATATACAATTAATATGAAAATATCTCTATAGAATTCTTGTAACATTTGAAATTTGTGATTTAGAAATATTCTAATTATTATTACCTATACATACTATGTAGGTAGTAAAAGATTTTACTTACTATTTCAATTCAATCAATCAATTTATCTGCCTAGCATTAGAAGTGTTTATTGAACTATGAATATATTAACATGAAGTACAACTCAACATGCACAGGTGCTGTGCAGTGAAATATTCCTTAATAGGTAAGTTTTATTTTCAACCAACTTATAAAAAAAGAGCTATTCAACTGTATTTTGGTTTTGTTATCTCAAAGTTTTTGACTGTGTGAACCGATTTTGATGATTATTTTTTTATTAGAAAGCTAGTGCCTTCTGATTGGACCCATTTAAAATTGGCCCAGTTCTGACCAGTTGAAGGTTTAGTTTTTTGTTAAAAAATAATGTTTGAATAGCCTAGTCATCTGATAGTTTTTAATTTATATTATTATGAGACACTTGGATAAAATATTTTTAATGTCCAGAATGCTGGTAGGAATAACAACTAATAGGTAATCCCTGATTAGGTATTATTATTATCCCTGTTTGTGTGGGTGAAAACAAAACAAAAATTTGCTCGAATTTAATTGCACTTGTAGCTTCATCAGTTACTCTAGATAACAATAAATTGAATATTTTTATTAATAAAAAATTATAGGATATGCAGTAGTAGGTAAGCAAACAAGTAGATAAGAATCGAGAACCATACACTAAAATTTAAACCCCACCTACTATACATTATACCACAGTATTACCATATTTCCTACAGTATGGCGACGAATGTACTTGTGCAGAGAAACGGAGGGGAACTGGCGGGGGGTCGGGCGACGCGGGCCGCTTAATGCAATCACGCTG
Source organism: Colias behrii (assembly GCA_029959065.1). Classification (NCBI taxonomy): domain Eukaryota; kingdom Metazoa; phylum Arthropoda; class Insecta; order Lepidoptera; family Pieridae; genus Colias; species Colias behrii. The sequence continues at coordinate 5,899,001 of JARWMC010000002.1, forward strand.
AGTTTGCATTAACTATCGCGAAAGGACGACGCAGTCGTATTTTTTGTGTAATAATTTTATTATACATAGGTACTTACATATTCTATTATGGCGCGCAAAAACTGTTCCGTTTACGGATGTAAATCTACATTGAAATCCCAGAAGGAAACAATATTTCAGAAAGATTGTATTAATTGTATCTGTTGAATTAAAATCAAAGCTATGTATATGTTGTCCTCATTATTTTCTAATCAGATTGTACATCCCAATGCGAATGCATTACTTAGTTAAATGGTATAATGTACAATTAAGAACATCCAAAAATAAAGTGTCCACGTAAATAATATTTAGCAGTGCAATATCTGTAATTATATATTTATGAACAAATAATTACATCAGATTTAATAATCGCAATTATTTTGAATGTACATATGAATAAATGATTTCATCATAATATTAATAATCACAATTGTTTTATTTCCCATTTGTTGCAACCCTAGCGTATTTTCGTGTGGCAGCGTAAGTACCTACGCTGGCGGCGGCATCGCGCGACATCAAAGGCGTTTCCTTACTGTAGGAAATAATATTGTAATACTGTGATTATACTTTGAACCCCACATAATATGTCGTACTCGTACAATATTCAAACTACCTACATGCTGATTGGCGATTGCTGAAAATGCTGGCCTGCTGGCTGCTATGTATAAGCGTCTTATTCACGGTCCATCCCCGACGTACGTCAGCTCAAGGCCGCGGTGCTGGATGTATCCCAAAGAATACTTATACTCTAAAAAAGAGGATGTATCCTACTGACGATCGTGCGCGCATCAAGCATGGCTAGGGTTGCCAACTTTTATTTGAAGATATAGAGTATATCTGATTTTAAAGGAGGTAAATAAAGAGTAAATAAATATTTTTAAAAATGTATTTTTTTGTACTTTTTGCAGTACCTAACAATTTTTCATTATTTTTAAATGAATTATATGAATCTAAACATTCCAAATATAAATTTATATATTTCAAGAGCTCATTTTTAATTAATTTTTAATGAAGCTCGGTTTCTCTCTTCCCGCCACTTCACATTCATGACCGAAAAGACTCTTTCAGTAAATGCTGAAGTGGCGGGAACAGAGAGTATATAGCTAATCATTTTTTTAAACAAACAAATTCGTTAGGACATTTTTTTTAAATAAATTGCCATTTTTCTGCAGTGGACTTTTGCATAAAATCTGTGTTATTCATCAATTCGCCTTGGAGTTCTTTTAAAATATGTAATAACTTCTGAATATAAACTGTCCATGTGTACTAGGTTGATCCAAAATTAAAGATAATTGGGTATTTCCTGTGTACATAAAAATATAAAATAACTGTTTCTTGCTTGCTCATATAGGTACTCACTAAGTTATCACAAAAAAATCATATCAATAGGCCACGTTTCCAAGTACATATTTACATTAATTTCTGTTGGCAACACTGATCTGCTGTACGTCCGCGCTATTCACTGTCCATCTGCACGACGTTCGCGGTGGTGGGGGTGCTTGCTGGATGAAAAATTGGTCGTGCACATCCAGCAAGATAATAATAATAATTATTGACGTACGTCAACACTATTCACTGTCGTTTTGCGTCGTGCATCGTGTATGACCTTGGCGGGACGTACGTCAAGATGGACCGTGAATACAACGCTTAAGTAAAGCGTCTTATTCACGGTCCATCTTGACGTACGTCCGGCCAAGGTCATACACGATGCACGACGCAAAACGACAGTGAATAGTATTGACGTACGTCAATAATTATTATTATTATGTTGCTGGATGTGCACGACCAATTTTTCATCCAGCGAGCACCCCCACCACCGCGTACGTCGTGCAGATGGACAGTGAATAGCGCGGACGTACAGCAGATCAGTGTTGCCAACAGAAATTAATGTAAATACTTGGAAACGTGGCCTATTGATATGATTTTTTTTTTGATAACTTAGTGAGTACATGAGCAAGCAAGAAACAGTTATTTTATATTTTTATGTACACAGGAAATACCCAATTATCATTACTTTTGGATCAACCTAGTACACATGGACAGTTTATATTCAGAAGTTATTATTTTAAAAGAACTCCAAGGCGAATTGTTGAATAACACAGATTTTATGCAAAAGTCCACTGCAGAAAAATGGCAATTTATTAAAAAAAAATGTCCTAACGAATTTGTTTGTTTAAAAAAAAATGATTAGCTATATACTCTCTGTTCCCGCCACTTCAGCATTTACTGAAAGAGTCTTTTCGGTCATGAATGTGAAGTGGCGGGAAGAGAGAAAACGGTCTTCATTAAAAATTAATTAAAAATGAGCTCTTGAAATATATAAATTTAGATTTGGAATGTTTGGATTCATATAATTCATTTAAAAATAATGAAGAATTGTTAGGTACTGCAAAAAGTACAAAAAAATACATTTTTAAAAATCCATACTAATATTATAAATGCGAAAGTAACTCTGTCTGTCTGTCTGTTACTCAATCACGCCTAAACTACTGAACCAATTTTCATGAAATTTGGTATGGAGATATTTTGATACCTATATATATATTTTGATTTATTTAGAAAAATGGTTTGATTTTAGTAGTGATAACTCTATATCTTCACTAAATACAATATCTTTAAAAAAATATTATTGAATTTAATAATTCAGAACAAATTATAGAAGGAAAACTTAATTTACGAAGACTAAACATACATAGGTTGATCCAAAAGTAATGATAATCAATATTAAAAAGTACACATGGACAGTTTATATTCAGAAGTTATTATTTTAAAAGAACTCCAAGGCGAATTGTTGAATAACACAGATTTTATGCAAAAGTCCACTGCAGAAAAATGGCAATTTATTTTAAAAAAATGTCTTGACGAATTTGTTTGTTTAAAAAAAATGATTAGCTATATACTCTCTGTTCCCGCCACTTCATCATTTACTGAAAGAGTCTTTTCGGTCATGAATGTGAAGTGGCGTGTGAAGTACAAAAAAATACATTTTTAAAAATATTTATTTACTCTTTATTTACCTCCTTTAAAATCAGATATACTCTAATTCCTCAAATAAAAGTTGGCAACCCTAGCCATGCTTGATGCGCGCACGATCGTCAGTAGGATACATCCAGCACCGCGGCCTTGAGCTGACGTACGTCGGGGATGGACCGTGAATAAGACGCTTTACTCTATGGACCTGCTGGAGCTGGCCGCTGGGCGTTAATTAACTTTCCATGCATCACATAGATGGCGTTATAATTATTCATCATATTATTATATATCAGTAACACTGTAAATTTTAACAATACTGTATTGTTTAGATTTATTAAATATTTTTTTTAAATGTAAAAGTAGTTATTTTTTTACAATTATGCTAATAATTTTATCACACAGATTAATTTATCTTATATAATGACATGATCAATAGCAATTAGCAAAATGTCAATTGTCAATTTGACACGAAGACAAACGTAAAAGCTGAGCGTAAAAGTTTGAACAGATGCTTGTTAATTGTTATTAGATTTTGTCCTGTTGTTTTTATTTGAAATTAAGTACTTGTAATAAACTATTCGTTTTCTTGTTAGCAATGATCCACAGTTTATTTATTATAAACCCTTCTGGGTAGGTTTTCATTATACATGCCATTAAAAGGGATGAAAAATTAGTGATGACGAGTAAATTTTTATTACTAATTTATTAATGATATTTACAGGGACGTGTTTCTTGAGAAACACTGGAGAAGTGTAATACCACGTTCTGTGTGTGATTATTATTTGGAAGCTCAACGTGCATCACCTAATGTAAGTATTTACTAACAACATTAAGTGCACTCGAGATATAATCATCATTTAAATTTCATCCCTATTTTCGAAAGTTTTGGGAAAATTATTTTTTTATCAATAGGTACACAACTATTTTCAAGATACAATAAAAATTTGAAATACTTAGGTCTTGTTAGTCGTTTAGAAATTTTAAAAGGAGGACCACATGAACACAGTATTTATTTATGTTTATAGGATGTACCACCTGTCTTAGCAGCACCACATCATTACTTAATTTCAATTCAGAGAGGTGGAGTTGCATTGGTAGCTGTGAGCAAACAGGAAGTTGCCCCACTTTTTGTTATTGAATTTTTACATAGAGTTGTTGATACATTCCATGTAAGTTTGATTCTGAAGCTTGTTATATTAGATCCATATTCTTAATATAACTTGTGTCAGTAGCAGACTTTATGTTGCTAGATGATTGAGTTACATGTTTGTTTTAAGATTAATTTATTTCTTTTAATTGTCATAGCTATTAAAACCATGCATGATGAAAAATACTTTCATATATTGTTTCATTTGAATGCTCTTATACATATTCTTTACTATTTACCTATATTATCAAATTTTAGGTCACCTGTAATATAACAGCTTTATGTGTAATAATGGTACCTTTGAGTATATACTTACACATCTTGGCACTAAAATGATAATAAATAAAAATGTTCATTTTGCAGGACTACTTTTCTGACTGTACGGAAACTATTATTAAAGAAAATTATGTTGTGGTTTATGAGGTAATATAAACATACAAATTAAAACTAAAATACTTTTGATAAGTAACTTGTACAAAACTAAATTTGTACCTTTTTTTCTAGCTATTGGATGAAATGTTGGATAATGGATTCCCATTGGCTACCGAAAGCAATATATTGAAGGAACTGATTAAGCCACCAAATATTTTAAGGACAATTGCTAATACTGTAACGGGAAAATCTAAGTATGTTTCTACTATGAATAATTTTATTCTTTCATTTCAAGATACTTTCTCACATCTTTATATTGTTTATATTTCTTACTATAAAAATTATTGGCAATGTTGTGGATATATAGGTCAAAATAACATACATAGGCATACTTAACTTCCTATTTTTATATCAGAAGTCTACCTTCTAATTCAAGTATTCATTTGTGGTCACTGAGTTTTAAAACCTAATTTAATTGCCTTCAAATGTTTTTCTTGTCTTAAAATGTGTTATAAAAAGTGGTATTTTTCAAATTACTGAAATTGGATTTTTCTCATCTCTATTTCTATACATTTTAGTGTTTCATCAATACTGCCCTCTGGTCAGCTATCTAATGTACCGTGGCGTAGATCTGGAGTTAAATATGCAAATAATGAAGCTTACTTTGATGTGGTTGAAGAAGTGGATGCAATTATTGATAAAAGTGGTGCTACAGTCTCCGCTGAAATTCAAGGATATGTATGTACTAGATTTCCGTCCGCGGCTTCGCCCGCGTTTTCAAAGGAAAACCCGCATAGTTCCCGTTCCCTTGGGATTTCCGGGATAAAACCTATCCTATGTGTTAATCCAAGTTACCCTCTATATGTGTGCTAAATTTCATTGTAATCGGTTCAGTAGTTTTTACGTGAAAGAGTAACAAACATCCATACATCCATACATCCATACATCCATACATCCATACTTACAAACTTTCGCCTTTATAATAGTATTAAGATATGAGAATTAAAAATTATTGTTTAAAAAGTTGAATAATTTTAATGAGATTTTTGATTTCTTTGTTTTTTTTTTTATTGTCAGGTTGACTGTTGTATCAAGTTAAGTGGAATGCCAGATTTAACCCTTACATTTGTTAACCCAAGACTGTTTGATGATGTATCATTCCATCCATGTGTAAGATTTAAGAGATGGGAGGTAAGGCTCTTTCTATAGCTATATATTATACATAGCAATGATATCATTAACTTAAATAATTTGATAAATTGTATAAAACTAAATATTCTTTTTTAATTTTAGTCGGAAAGAATCTTGTCGTTTATACCGCCGGATGGTAATTTCCGGTTAATGTCATATCATGTTGGATCACAAAGCGTAGTTGCGATACCTATTTATGTGAGACACAACCTCGTGCTGAAGTCGAACGGGGATCAGGGAAGGTTGGATCTGACTGTCGGGCCTAAACAGACTATGGGCAGAACTTTAGAGAGTAAGATTATGTTTATAGTTTTAAGTAGCAAATTTTAATAATTAAAAAAAGAAATAATCTGATGCTGAGTTTACGTAAATAATATTCATGCAAGGATAAGATTTAGGAATAGACTTATTTTGAAGAAAAAATGCTGTTTACATTCCATATTATATCTCAGAAAAACATATTAACACTCAAAAAAATGCCAGAAAATCCATTTTATATCTCACTAGCTGTGCCTCGCGGTACCCACATTGTTCCGCTCCTGTTGGTTTGGCGTGATGATATATAGCCTATAGCCTTCCTTGATAAATGGGCTGTCTAACACCGAAAGAATTTTTCAAATCGGACCAGTAGTTCCTGAGAGTAGCGCATTCAAACAAACAAACTCTTCAGCTTTATAATATTAGTATAGATATACTCAGTACTCAAAACCTTTGGTTAATGTTTGTTTGCACATTTATTATTTTTTTTTTCAGATGTAGCACTGGAGATTTGTATGCCTAAATGTGTATTGAATTGTTCTTTGACTGCCAACCAAGGGAAATATTCGTATGACCCAGTTAGTAAAGTCCTTATGTGGGATATTGGACGCATCGAATTACCGAAACTACCTAATATAAGAGGCACGGTATGTATTCATAACTGTATTTTATAGAATTTGTAGTATATTAATGTATTGTATCATATTTAACAGAGTATTTTAACAACAGTATTTCCACCAATATTTTTGCAGATAGATCAATGTATTTAGTAATTTTTACCATTTATCCATAAGACAATCCAGTTTAGCATTGTTACTACATATTATGTCCTTTGAATGTGTGATGCAGGCATTCTTATATGTACGCTAAATTATTTTATTATTCATAGTTTCAAATTTATTAATACTAGATTCCACATCTGCTTTACTCTGGAATGACGAAGCAACATAGATTCAATAAATTTTAAAGAGCAATAAGAGAACAACGATAACGTAGAGACAAATTACTTAATACGTACGAGAAGAAAACCCCTCTACATAGTATTACCATATTAACTTCCTATTATTGACGGATAAGTTTCCTATCCAGGTATCCGTACAATCAGGTGCGGACACACCGGGCGCGAACCCGAACATCAACGTGCACTTCACGATCCCGCAGCTCGCAGTTAGCGGGCTGCGCGTCAGCCGCCTCGACATGTACGGCGCTAAGTACAAGCCGTTCAAGGGCGTCAAATATATCACGAAGGCCGGCAAATTCCATATAAGAATGTGATCGGATTTGATTGGATGTACGGACTTCTTATTTGGTCCTTGTTGATATTGTGAAAAGGTGCAGATAGACTAGAGTATTTTCTAGTGACATTGAGCGTTCACTGTTTTTAAATTTTAACGAAACGTGTTGAGGACACGATGCTCTTTTTTTTAAAATCAGATTTTAAAAACCAGCAAGAGTATTGAGATTATTACATTTTTTGTAGAAATATTACAAATATGTAAATGCACATTAACTCTCATCATTACAACGAACAGATCGTCGAGCATTGGCACGAAACAACTTTGTTTACAAAGAAATGCTCGAGAAAATGCTCTAGTGTATACCCACCCTTATGTATTAAAGCTATCTGTTTATTATGTGCAATGTTTCTGTAGTTATAAATTTTGATTTACACTCGTTGATGGTTTGAAAGTGGCAGTTACTACCCAGTGTATTGTTAAACTGTCTTCCACAGTTATTTAAGATAAGTGCATGAGATTAAACCGTACCGTGTAATGTTCACTATTCTAATAAACAATTATGATTAAGTATTTAATAAAGGTTTTAATTGTCGTGAAAATAATAAAAGTAATAGAATCATTATGTAAAGAGGAAATTGGAAATGCGTTTCTCAGAAGTGTAGGATAGAAAAATTAAAATTTTATAGAATACTTGTTTCATTTAATTATAAAATTGTATGTGTATATAATGTTTGTGTCCGTCAAATTGTTAGGGTCGCGAGCGTGTAAGTGCTGAATGCATGATCGATTTTGATCAATAATAATTATTCTAGCAATATGTATTAGCAACTTGATGAATGGGCGGTTATATTATGAAAGGATCTTTGTATTTTAAAACAGTTTTTGTATCTTATTCTCACAAAACTTGTTATACTTTACTGAATATGTTTAGTTATTAAGAATATATGTATAATAAAATGTTTTTTATAAGATTTGTTTTAATTATGTACAGTTGAACTGTGATGTTATAAACGGTATGTGTAAACGATGTAGTAGAGATGTGAGTATTATGAGGTAAACGATGAAATCCCAAGCGTACTGCTAATCTTCCCTAAAATTATAAGAAAAACCCTCCGCATCTGTCTGTTCGTCTGTTCGATAAAAACTTACGACTGCACCGAATTTCATTTTGTTTTCATCAAAGAATAGTGTAGTTCTTGAAGAAGTTTTTATCACAGATATTATAATACTACCTATACTATATAATTTATTAAGATTTATTCAACGTGGCTAAGCTAAGTCAGGTATAGGTATACATTATTAATCAAAATTATTTCTCAATCAATCATCCATAGACTGCATATGACAGTCTCTAGTTGTTACACATTATTTTGAATTAGCTTATCACCTTACCAAGCAGGTGCGCTTGTATGTATGGGTAGATATAGATATTTTTAAGAACATACATATAATTTAACTAGTTTCAAAACTTCATATTTTTGCATACCCCAAATAGTCAATCAATGAAAGATCTTTTAAAATTTTAATGTATTCATATAAAAATGGTCTGTAAATTTTATAATAATGGATAATTGGGGTTTGAGACCAGACCTGCGCGCTAGTAAGAGATATATATGTATTTTTCAATTTATTTGTCCAATATACAACATCATCCATCGGCCACACAGCGCTAAGGCATCGTGCCTCAGTCGAAGACAATTTTTGAAAGTATTAAAACTCCCAAAGCACAAACCTGACCAAAAACACGATAAATCTGTATCACTGTAGTTGGACCATAAGTTAGCCCAATAAATAAGCGGTGATATATTTATACTATTAAAAAAAAATATGATTATTGTTTGACTTTCTCTATTAAATGAGCAAGGAGCTAAAAGTCCATTGAGTTTTTAAGTATACCTAATAACATAGGGCTTTGTTAAAAACTTAATACGATTTTATTCCCAATAATCCGTTAATTTAAAAAAGTTATAGGTAAGATGCCTAGTAGGCAATGCGGTTACTTAAATCACTGTCATTAATGATTCGTCGAGTGCAACGATGACCTACTATGATCGCTAATGGCATGATCATTATTATCTCGACCTCGTTCCACGTTTCGGTGGAACATATCATATCACGTGTGAAATGTGAACCATACAGCGAATGTCTATGTATGCATGATATAGCGGTCCTTCGCGATTAGACATGACATTCCTAAATGTGCGTAGAAATAACTTGAACCATACGAAATACTTTAACGACGTCATGCACGCATGTAGTTGAATATCTTTTAAACTGTACCTACATATCTAGACCGTAGGTACCTTCTTATGAAACAAATGTGATATAAAATTTCCAAAAAGTAGTGGTACATATAGTAGGTATAATTTATTGTCCAGGAGATACATATTTTAATAGGTTGGCATCATTAAAATTCGACAGTTAACTATCATTAGTGTTCCTTATTTCGATGTATTCTAAAGGTACTTTGATAGGGATTAAGAAAAAGAAGATAAAGCGATAATAAAAGTTTAATTGATACGCAATATACCGTTGTTAAGTTTTAACAATCGGCCTTTTTAAGCTAATAGCTTTCGCTATACATAGTGTATAGAAGAGTGAAGTACGAGTAAGATCTTGTCAAAATCTGTAAAAAAGGTCGATTATTTCATTATCATTTTAGTATAGATAATAAAGTCAATTAGCCATTGAAAAAGGTCAAACGTAGGTATACAAGCGATATTTTATTTAAAACTTACCGCTGAATAAGTAACAAGGGAAATGTTAGTAAAATTCAAAGCTGTAAACGCAATTGGTTTTTGTGCTCTGGAAAAGTAACATTTAATTAAATGGGAGCTATAAACCACATCAGTAATAGTTCTGTATAATTATTGGTTGCGATGATATTAAAAAGTTAAAATACGTTTAAAGAAGGGGATAATGTAATTATTACCTCTGTATTAGAAAAGCTAAACTGCGTCTGCATCGAGGACTTAGTTTATACCATTTGCTGTTGTATGCTGCTTCGGCCACATTTGCGTTCTAAAAAGGATTTAATGATGCATTGTATACATTAATGTAAGCATTAATGCTATTAAAATTCCCATGTCGTCTGTTTAACCAGTTTCTTACCGCGTGTATAATATCTTCTCCATACCAACATATTACTCCTATTTGTATAAGAGATGCGCCGAGAAATAACTTGTTACTCATTCCCATTAATGGTTCCAATAACTGTAAAAGTATTAAGTGATCATTAAAATAAATTGTTTACTAGTTCATAGATTATATATTTAGCACAGATACATACGACAACAACAAAAACGACGCAGCAAATATTTACAGAGCTCAATAAAATGTTAATAAGATTAACGAGAGAAAATGCGTCCTCCAAGTCATTACAATACCTGAAAAATGCATGATCATTATTTAATTTACAATTAAAAAATATTTTTTAAGTATTAGAATAAATATAGAAAAACTCAACAAAAAGTATGAGTAAGATATTTTTCGAAATCACCTGATTAATCTTTGATGCAGTTTAACACATTCTGTAATTTCTTGATAATCTTCATCGTCCGTTTTCTTATTTTCTCCCAACACTCTTAGTCGATTTTGCAAAAGTTTTAATAAAAGCACGATATGGCTTGCCATTCCAGAGAATAATAGATCAGAGCATATCATTACCCATACGCATGATTGACCTATAACGTAATTTCTTAATCTTATTCAAATTCTTATACCGTATATATATGGAAAAAAAACTGAAACCTAGGTATGTTATGACAATTCAAAAGTGCTTCTAGAAGACTAATTGAATGAAACATTTATTGTTTGTGTTTGAGTTTGTAACGTTAAAAACTCACTTATTTGTCGTGTATCTCTTTAATAATATGATCTACAACTTACCTTCCGAAAGGACATTTTAAATTCTATATTTAATTTTTGATACCTAGTGTTCTAGAATACTCACCCGAAAATATTTCAAAGATGTACACAATTACATGCATCCATGTTTGACTGTAAATATTGAAAGGATACCAAGATAACCAAACTGTGCGGATTTTATAACTGTGCCCACGCAAATTGTTGTAAACGTAGAGTCCTATTGGAGTTATAATGTAAAACCATACACCAGATACATTTAATCCAAAGAACCCTAAAAGAAAAGCTCATCGTATTTTAATAATCATATTCTATACGGATTACGAAGGATAATATTAAGTAAAAAATACCCTACGAAATTCTGATAATATAGTAAACACAATTTTTATTAAAAAGCATAAATAAACAAAAAGCAATTCTTTTGCGTTCCTACTACAACTGTTTTCATTTTAAATAAGAATTGATTGAAAAGATAAATTATCAAATTAAAAAGTACTTACAGCTATGCATAAGGCGTAAAGCATTCAAACTTTTTTGCTTAATATTTTCAGCTTCTTTATCAATAGGCGGCACTGGCCAGATTGAGGTCAGGTCATCCAATAATTTTGCAAATACGCTTCTTTTAAAATTTAGAACAGCAAACTTAGATATACCTTAACAAAGTAAGAAATTGATAATTGATGATTATTTTTCAATTTACTTCTTTCTTTTTTGAACTAAATTGTTTTATAAATTTATTAAAGCTTATTAGGCACGCTAGCACGTTCGAATATACAATTAATTTGATGAATAAATTATTATATATGATCAAATGTTTAATTTAAAGACAATTTTTTATTAATTCATTACGTATAATTATATCTTACTTAGTATACCATAGCCAACAGTATGTATCAGAGGAACGACATCTTCAACACGAGGAGAGTTCGCAGAGGTAACACAAAGAAACGTTACTTCACTGAAAACGTGTATTCCTACCCCGAAGATAGTCGCTACAAACGTTAATCTTTGAAGAAATACAGAAGTTGGTGTTATAGGCGTAGTTAAAGAGAAACCAATAAGACGCATACAAAATGCGCTAAGTTTCAAAGACTCTTTTATTTCGCGCTTAGCTATTTCATGATTCGATTCAATCATTGTTACCAATGCAAAATTCTAGAAGTCGATATGTGGTATATATATTTTTTTCAGCAGTTTAATTTCAAATGATATTAATTTTCCACCTTTTATAGTTTTTAGCGCAAAATTGTCGTAGAGTAAAAAGTTAAAGAATAGTATTTATTTTTCTTGATTGATAGATTGGTGACACCTTCAATGCTAGAAAAGTTTCAGCAATTCTTTCTTTCCACTTTCATTCATCATTTAAAAGTACAGGGTAGTACAATAAAACATTATAGGTTCCATTAAAATTTTATTACACAATACATAAGTCTACATATATAAAGAAGTAGTACAGGTATGTAGACATTGCTCTCTCTGGACCAGTTTAGTTCAATTTTCACTATAAAGTGTATAAAGAAGGGCGAAGTAGGAGTAAGATCTTGTTAAAATCTGAAATTAAACAGAATTTCGTTAAGTATTTGCGTTTATCTAAACATTATGTGCATTAAAAAAGATTATAACTTTACCCCGGTATATGTAACCAAAGAAATATTAGTGAAGTTCATAGCGGTGAATGAAATCGGTTTCTGGGCTCTGTAATTTAATATTATATTTAAGAAAGTAAACTCTTATTGTAATTATTATCGGCCAGAACTAGTGAAATTATTATCGGCCAGAAATAGTACCTTTGTAGGAGGAAATATAAAGCACGCCTGCATCGTGGACTCATGTTGTACCAGTCGCTGTCGTATGCTGCTGCTGCAATGTTTGCATTCTGGAATTTAATATTTTTGTGTTAATTTAATTGCAATAGATATAATTTTTGTTAGCTTTTAAGTGTACGGTTTGAAGTTTGTTCAAAAAATATATATTGTTTCAATATTATGTTATTTACAAGCTTAAAATAACACCACAGATAACACTAACGATAGCGATCTAAAAATAACTATAAAAATATCTAAATTTATACATACAGCATGAATAATGTCCTGCCCATACCAGCATAGTATGCCTATTTGGATTAACGCTGAACCAAGAAACAACTTATTGCTTATTGCCACCATAGGTTCTAAGAGCTAAAACAAGGAACGAAGTACAAATATGAAAAAAATAAATTATCTTGCAAGGAGAAGTTTTAAACACGTTTTTAAGGCTAGAAATACTTACGACAATAACAAAAACAACGCAGCATATGTTCACTGAGCTTAGTACAATGTTCACTAAATTTGCAAAGGAAAAAGCTTCACCGATATCTTTACAATATCTGGAATAATTAATTAACGTTTTATTCAGTCACCATACTGTTTAAAAAAAGTTACTTAACTTATTTTACCTGATGAGGCGTTGATGAAGTTTTATGCAATTGATAATATTATGATAGCATTCATCTTCTGTCTTATCTGAGACTGAAAGAGATTTCAGTCGTCCTTGAAGAATACGAAGAAGAAGAACAATATGACTTGCCATACCAGAGAATAGTAAATCTGTGCAAATCATCACCCACACGCAAGTTTGTCCTAAAATACGTGCCACAAAATGTTAGTGTAAGTGGTTTCAATACGTGTTTAGAATTTCAATAATAGGACAGCCTTCAAGATAAATATGTAACACCTACACATGTAGGTAATGGCCCAGGTTAATGGCTTTTTATCTCTATCAATACATTTTGTAACAATGTATGCTGGCATACATGGATACTTACCAGCTATTATTTCAAAAATATACACAAATACGTGAGCAGCAGGTTGTGTCTTATCGAAAGGGTACCAAGATGCCCAAATAAAACCTAAACGAGCATCCTCACCGCGAGCTATTTGATATAAATAAATACCCATTGGGGTCAAATTATAAAACCATACTCCAGATATATTTACTGCGAAGTACCCTGTAAAATTATTAAAATATTTTAAAAAGTTTATGATAAAATGATTGCCACTGTATGAAGATATTAACATGTTAAAAAATTGCGATAGGAATCAGAGACAACTGTGCAACGTTGCTTTCCGACTGTTGATGTATGTATGTATGAATAATACCGTAAAATACCTTACTTATTCCTATATACGGTACAGCTTTTATATGATCAGTTCTTTTTGTTTCACATCAGGGTGTTTGAGTCAGCTGGTAAATTGTTATTACTTAACTGAATGGATAATACTTACAGCGATGAACAACTCGTAGCGCTTTCAGACTCTGATTTTTTATACTATAAGCTTCGTCATCTAAAGGAGCCACTGGCCATATGACAGTGAGTTCACCCAAAAGTTGTTTAAAAACTCTCTTTTTGTACCACAGCACAAAAACCTTTGATACACCTGTAAAAAAAGATCAATTTAATCAAAGATGAATCGTTTGTGCCCATTGGAATCGCAATGAAAATAGGTGTTATTTTAAAAATATATTGAGTACTCATAAGACGATAACTCACTCAATATCCCATAACCTAATGTATGAAATAAAGGAACAACATCCTCAACACGAGGCGAATTTGCAAAAGTTACCACGATAAATGCAATTTCACTAAATCCATGGCTACAAATAACAAGAATAGAAGCGAGAAACCATAATTTCTGAAGAAGACGTGCTATTCTGTGTTTTGGTTCATCAAATGAGAAGCCTATATAACGCATGCAGAAAAAACTAAGATTCAACGATCTGTCAATTTCCTGTTTAGCTTTTTCTTGAGATATTTCCATGATTGGCTTTAAGAAATACCCTAACAGTATGAAACAGTAAGCTTTAATGACTTCTATCCTAATGGTTTTGAGTTTTGATCATATAATATAAGAGTGTTTAAAATTACATTAAATTTTATCAAGTAAGTACCTGTTAAAACAAATTTCTAACAAATTGTATAAAGTACTCTATCATCAAACAGTAAAGTGGTAAAAGTAGGTGTATCTCGAGAATGCCTAATGGCTAAAGTTTAGTATGCAAATGACTAGGAGTGATTGACTGGACTCCGCCTCTATATTATGAGTTTATTTAACCTACACTACTAAATGAGGGTACAAGTATAGACATTCTACAAATTAAGTTATTTTGCTCATTACAAATAGTCATGACTCTATTTCAGAATAAAAAATATTTTTTTTTGTTCACAAAGAGGAAATTTTGTATATACATAACTACTAATACTCGTAGGTATACACGGCTACTTAAATCCATTTAACAGCCTGTAAGATGTGGTTAACCGCGAGGTTAATTCATTAAATATTTGTCACTTTATTGAACCATTCGGGTTAAAAACTTAAATACGCATTAAAGTTATTTAAGAATTTCCCGCTAGTAATCACGGTGTTTCGGCAAATTTAGCACGCAATCCGCGGTCCGTGGTAAGCTTTACAGTTGCCACCGTTACGCGACGATTAAGCGGCATGCGCTTTTCTTACTAGTATCACCTAGTACTTAACACGTGTCATCTGAATTATAATATAAGAAAGTTTTCACAATTTTGCTTTATTTTATTTCCAATATTGAATGCCGATCAATGATTTCTCTTGACGTGGTTTTAATTGAACACTGCGGTACAATAATCTATTGAAAATGCTTCAGTTGAAATGAATTAATGAAATGTATAAAAGATATAAAGCATAGATATTAGATACGTATTTCAATTACATCTTTTTTTCTAACCGCACCGATTGTAATTAAACTATTTATGCGTTACAATTAGTACGTCACCAAAATTCGGTTAAGTGTATCAGATGTGCAAGTCAATGCAAAACAAAATTAATAATAATCGATCTCTCCAAGTAAAAGTGCTGTGTATTACCACTGTTTGGGCTCTCGACCCAGATCGAAGCAAGAACGCAATTCGAGCAAAACTATTCAACGCAAAATAAAAGCTGTGAAAATGATGTGAAATGGATAGCATGCCGCCTCGAAGTTTCAAGATTGAATCATGATTTATTATTGTGCTGAACAAATACTAATGGTATAATTTTTCATAAATAATAGGGAATATTTCTGAATGTAAAGGAATTTCTCACATTTGTGTTGTACGTCATAATTTACAGTATGGATATGTATTATGTTACCGTTTACTCTATCAATTGAATTCACAGAGTTATCATTAGGTAGAGCAAAGGTATCTCACGGTGATTAATTAAGTTGCATAAATAGCGATCGGCAGTGATTGCTGAGAATGTACTACGAGTTTACATTTATTGATATTTTACGATTTAAACTATATACCTACATAACGATTTCACTTGGATGCTAATATAAACGTTGTGAAATTAATTATTTATTATTTAAGTCTTTTTCAAGAATTTATTTCCTACATAATAATAAATATTTATCTTTAACATAATATTAACCCATATTATTTGAAGACGAGAGATAAATGTATCATTAAAAAGCAATTTATAACTTTCTTTAATCATGCAGATGTGCAAATAAAAAATCCACGTATGTCTATTCTCTTTTTTTAAGTTAAACGTTAGATTAATCAAAAGTAATTGCAAGTTCTATTTCTTGACTTTCTAGGCGTTATAAGAATCATGCCAAAGTGCATTTAAAGGAAAGCAATATCATTCGCTCATATTAAGTACCTAATACCTATTTTTTACTTTAAAAATATATGTTATTTCAAGAAGAAGACGTATAATCTTTTTATTTATACTCTTTTATATCATCAAACAATTTGTAGCATTTGCTGAGGAAATTGATATTGAATTGTTATTATTATTAGTAACACTGTGATATCATTATTTCCATTTCGTTATTGTTTTATTTTGGCCTCCGGAGACGTACTGACACTCATTACCTTTGTTGTAACAACTACTTGTTCTTTTATTTCTTACATTAAGCCGAGAGTGAATTAGTTGTCTGAATGTTAATCATTTAAATGTAATTGAATCTTGGTTAAATAAAATAAATTGTTGAAGTTTTTTGAGTACATAGCAATTTTTAGTTTCGTCTCAGTGACACTGCGAATTATATGAATCGACATATTAACTTTCACTGCTGTATCAACGTGCTCTTGGCCTTAAATCGTCTTTTGGAAACCGCAGGAAGTTGTGATATTGAAAACGTACGAGCAACTTTTCATCACGTTTCATATTGTTTTTTTTTTTTTTTTTTTTTTTTTATTAAATAATATATTTTATTTAATTTTAAGTAACTAGGCGTGTAAAATATTAGTATATTCTATAAGTTACTACTTATAAGAAGCCTACATCGCGCTTAATGTTATTGTCAGTAAGTGGTTAAAACTCTTAAAACTCTTAGTAGCAGGAAATACTGATAGTATTTGCCATTTTTTATAGCATTTATGTGCAATTTTTAAAAAGTATAGATCGTGACAGCACGATCGATTTTTTCTGCCTTTGCGTCGTTTTAAGAATAAGTAAAATGAAAATTCACTATAATAGATTTGTCATTGCAATAGTATTTATTCACGTCGTGTGATAAAAGGCAAAAAAAAAGAAAAGTAAGTGTTTATACAACAATATCAATGACATTTGATAGAAGGAATGAAACATTTATTTGCAGAGAAAGCCGAAAACACATTAACAAAACAAAAATTTCATACCAAATCATTGTTATACTATATTTCTAGCAAGAAAGGGACATAAAGGACGTTTATATCTAATAATAATTATTATTTTAAAAATTAAGTATGCTAGAGTACTGCACTTCTAATAATAATTAAAAATTAGAGGACCATTAGTCCTCGTAAAATGTGACTTTTTCCAGAATGGCATTTTATCCAAAACTGCTGTGTTTGTTGGACTAATATTTTTATTGCATTATCCCATATAAAAAGGGGTCTATGAATCCAACTTTTTTTCTAATTGGAGGCATCGAACCCACATACTCTAGCTCATGATAGGATCGCTATTTGCCATTCTCTGCACTAATTGGACGGTCATATTCTTATAGGATTCCAATAGCATTATAGACGTTTGCATCGATGGATGATGGCTCAAAAAATAATGTGCAATTATTCGAAGAAGACTGTTAAATATTATTTTGCTGCGGTCACTACTTAATTATCTCAGACTATTAGTATATGTATTTATTTTTTAATATCTTCCTAAACGAGTTACAAAAGCTGCATGGATTTTTATAAAGTTATAAATTGATTAAATTAAATATAATAAATATTAAATTGTTGTTAGATGATAGTCGCTCTTATGTTTTTAAAGAGCTTACTCTTCATATTGTCGTGTTGGGGCTCTCTCAAGCTCTACAGTAAGTAAATAAATTGGAATGTTGTTTCAAACAAAAATAATTAGAAAACAACAAATACCAAAGTCTATTTTCAAAGAAATATTATGAACTTATTTACTTATATTTTCTTTTTCAAAACACCTTTCCTTATGCAAATTTATTTACTGTAAATCCTTTTTAGAAATTTGATTCGATTGAATTTAGAATCATAAAAAGAGACCCACGCGTGTAAAGTTCCTTTAGAGCATCACAAAATAAAGGCATATATTATGTGTATAACGACGTATAAAATCCCACCTATTCTTTTCTATTGCGGTAAAAATGTGCTAAATAAATTTTGATCAATCTATCTGCTCTTTCCATTTTTTTATTGACCCAGACCTATGCACTGAAAAATTATATTTATTGGAGGTGTTTGAAGACATTCCCGTATCAATCTGAAATAATCTGCACGACATATGAAGGTGTCTTTTTGTTTAAAAACTCATTAATCACATGTTCGTCTCCCTACTTAGCCCTAAATGGTAATCTTATGTAAATTACACGTTTCTCTCGATATAAGATGTATGTAAATACTTGAATAGAATTCATAAACATGGACTATAAGGCTGACTTGTCAAGAGTAATAACTTAATTAAATCCGAACCTTTTTTATTGATTGATGATTTATTGTTTGCATAAGCATATAATTATGTAACATTATTTTTTTAATAATGTAAAGATTAAATATCTTTACAAAATTCACACTGTACGTATTTTTTCGCAATTACTTAAATAATTGTTATCTGTTCGATTATTTATAATAGGCGTTGATTTGCAGTTTAACATAAAATAGAACTTTTGTATTTTTTTGGAAGTATTAAATTTCTCTTCTTATCTTCCTTTTTCTTGTTCGTTGATGAATTCAAATAACAATCATAATAATTACAACTAAAATGGACACAAGATTTTAGAGACACAAGGATTTAAAATATCATGCAACTTTTCTGAGATTTTCTAAGATTCTTATGTAGAGATTTCGTGTGTAGAGTTTGGACACAAAGTTTTTTTCAGGAATGGGAATTGCGAAGCTAATATGGTAAGTAATAAATAATTAAAATGTAAGTTACCTATTTTTCATGATTCATTTGTAATGTAGAACATATATAGATAGCTTTTAAGGAATGCTAATATAATACAAGAACAAGACAGCCTCGGTTCAACAGAATTCTATGTCAGTCCTAAAAGTTTAGTTCAAATCATATTCATCTGGTGATAAAGTCTAACCCTAATCCTTTAAAACTAATTGGTAAGCGTGAAAGTCACTATACAGAGAAATAAATTTTCCTGAATCTATTAAGATTTTTTTTTCATAGGTTGATTTATGTTTTAATTATCAGATTACTAAGCACTTTTAAAAAGTCCATAAAGACTATTCAGTAATGTTCATACTCCGTAGGGTGTCTATGAAACTTATAGTTTCATTTGCTTCAACGGAAAAGGGTTGGCAGAGAGGGCACTGCGTCTGAGTGCTAGGGACGATATTTGTGTGGCTCAAGCGCCGATAGGAGTCCGTTATTCGGCGTCAGGTTACGGTCACGTCTATATAAGACGGCGGCGTCTTCTTCACCATTTCATTCCGTTTGAGACGCTTAGGCTGCGTGCCCTCGTGTCTGCGCGCGCCCGTCTCTGTAGTGCCGAACTTTCAAGCTCTCTCATCTCTTACATTCGGTCTTTAAGCTCGGTTTCTAGTGCTCGCTTCTAGTATCGCTGGGACACTGTTCAGTTACGTGTAATTATCTAAAATCATTCGAGGTGCTTCTTGGTGCAGCAATTATAGGTATGGCAAAAGCTTATTTTTATTTGTATTTATTAAAGGAATAAAAGAAATTAAAATTGTTTGCAAAATAGTAATTTATGGGATATTCTATCATTCCAATTTTAATTTAGCTTTTTATATATATTTTTTTCAACATTTATAAATAATTTCCAATGTTAGAAAAACATTCACTAAAATGATACCTAATAAAATCGTGCAAAAAATGGGAATACCTTATCAAAAATTATAACAACCATAAGCTGTGAAAATTTTTACGTCGGAAGTCTATGAACTTTATTAGGTTAATTAAGGTCTAATTACGCTTAGACTGTATTCAGTCTAAGCGTAATTAGATACGTAACTTAAAGGAAGGCGAAGAAGTGGTTAATCTACTTTTTTGATTGAAATTCGTTGCCTGGTACCCAGGAGACCTTCTATTACGCGAATGGGGTTTTTCATAAACTTTATAGCTAGTCATTTGCTGCAATTTAATAAGATAATAAAATCCTCAAGACTGTTAGTTCTAGTTATAATTTTAATAACTAGACAATATAATCCTGCATAACTAATGTTTTGCAAAAGTGGACGGAGAAGAGAATGATATTCTAACAATACAATTTACATATTTGGATTGTACCATACATAGTTACAGTAAAAGTTCAGGCTAGGTCAGAACTATTCAATAAAGTGTAGGGCAAAGCAACTATTCGCACG
This sequence comes from Colias behrii, assembly GCA_029959065.1. NCBI lineage: Eukaryota > Metazoa > Arthropoda > Insecta > Lepidoptera > Pieridae > Colias > Colias behrii. Next base: position 5,919,855 of record JARWMC010000002.1, read on the forward strand.
ATTGACCGTGTCTTTCTTGAGGTCTGGAGCGTACAAAGTGGTGCGCATTATTGGTACGAAGATGGTAAAATGATTACCGTCATTACCAGCGAATTACTGAGACGTTCCGTCCTTTACACCATTATATTGCGTTGCGGCACTTGCGTGAGGTATTCCGCTCCGATTGATGATTAGCTGCTTTTTTGTTTCAAGTAATCATAGAAAATGGACCTGAAATTACTTTTGTAACACTCGCAGAAAAGTAAGAGTGGAAAAAGTAATTTTCCCAAGGTTCTCTACATAGTGAGGCCCTTTTCGATTATTATATGTGTCCTAAATTGATTTTGACAGAAAATTATTGTATATCAAGTTCATAAAGATGATATCGATAAAAAATAACAACTACTGAAACGTTAAGTTTACCTCAGAGATTATAGTAATTGTACTAGTTGTTTAAATCTTGTAAAAGAGTTGTACACGAGAACAACATAATGTTTTGTTTCTTTATTGGAATATGAAAGGATCTTGTTAGTGTGCATTCTAGTAAAGGCGAGTTATACCAATAATTATGTGGTTAAAATGCTATTTAAGGTAATGAGTATAAAAAAATCAAAATAGTAATTGGAGTTTAAGTCTTCTAAAGCGAGCGAGTCTAATTCTGGTTTGAAACTTGTTTGAGTGTGCTTATGCAGGATACTTATTTAATTTTTAATTGTCTGATGTAAGTGCCTGGAATAATAAATATTTTAATGCTCTTTATAAGTTTTTTGAAATATGTAGGTATTATGAGAAATACGAAAAAAAAGTTAAAAAAAAGCTTTTATATACTATATCGTATAACCGCAATATTTCCCAGATAAAATAGTAAAATAGTAAAAATTCGTTTATGAAACTATTACATTCACATATTCAAATAAGAAACCATTATAAAATCATTACTCAAATCAAACTAATGATGTCCATCGTTGGAAACCTGTGGGTTGTTACGAGGAGCTAATTCAAACATAAACAAAAACTGAGGCAATCATTGGCCTGAACAAATATGTGGTATATATAGTGAGGTTCATGCAAAAAACATTACTATGATCATTATGATAATATGTGGGTGCATAACTTGTTGCTTTTTTGCGTCAAGTGCACGCGGCCTTGACCGCGAGCGCGCCGCCCAAATCATTCAATGCTCCACTTAGACATGTGTGTATTAAGTCATTATGAATAGACATACTCTATTTGGAGTATTTATGAATGAATTATTATAAAGCACGAATAATTTAACTGTCTTTTGATACATTGCTTAGTTCCGATAGTAGTAAGATTTTATTTATAACATTATTGACGATATTATTTATAACATAACGTGATTAAAATTTTAAACTAGTGAATCAACTAATATAATTAATATTAAAGGAAATGGTCTAGAGTTAGATGTTATTTAAACCGCATACTATAATTCTTTACAAATGCAGTGAGTCATATTGCAGGATCTGAATATACATATTAATAAATATATAAAAAGAAAGCTATTGCTCTACAATTTAGACAAGCGTGAACTTGAATTATGTGAAAACATTGTTGAAATTCCTTAAATGATTCACGTTGAGGACAAAATGTGTGTCGGTGCAAGTACACTTTCACGTTTATTCATAACTTTAGTAGGTCGCGACGTAAAGATGTGGCCAGATTTGTCCGTGCTTTGAACGTAAGATGGACCATTATGAGTTTCTAGGCTTCCACGGCTTGTTAATTTTCTTTTCTAATTAAAATACTTAAAAACTGAAATGTTAAAGGCAAAAGATATGATTAATGATGTTCTTCATTTCTATGTCCTTTTTAAAGGCTTGCATTTATGTAAATGACTGCATTTGTGGGGCAATCGTGGCCGGTGGCATGTTTGATGAGTAAAATCGTAATAGGTATCTAATCTAGGGTTCTATGCTATATAAAAATAAAATTATCATTAGCCAAGAAATAGGAAGAGTGATAAAGTTCCTGGGTGGAAAATATTATACTATAAATAATATTATGATTATAGGATAATCACAAGAAAATAAAGATAATAAAGTAGAGGTAAAGTCTTTATTTTTATTGTATCAAAGTTACTCCATTTTATTATCTTTATTGAAGCACATAAAAATTCCTTATTCTCTAATGATACATATATTTAACAATCGTGTTTCTTAATCTTGATCAAAACTGTAAGTGAAAGTGTGTTTTTTGTCAATCTTTAAACCGTTAAGATTTTGACTAAGCTGGTAAAAAGATAAGATATTCATTGTCCGCCTTTTGATTTGCCTTTCCCTTTTCCTACTTCAGTTATCCTCTTTTTTGCGTCTGTTGGTTGCGTTTGGCACCGTTTTTACCTTCCCTTACTTCGTCTCGCGCTGTCGTGCTTTCATTAAATTTTATTTTTCTTCTAATAGTACTGTCTTAGTTTCAATACCTGAGAGTATTTAATTTATCAAAGTGCAACAATTATTTTATAGCTATGATAGTAGGTATTATGTTAATATTTTTTATAAAAGTATTAGTAATTTAAAGCATGCTACGTTATGATTAAATAATAAATGAATTGCCATCTCATTATTGACCATTAACATAAACGTGTAAAGTTTAGATGCTTTTACGATAATTAACCATAGCATAAACTCATAATTTAAATGAAAATTATGATTTACATATTGATAAAACGTGTGTTAATTTATGTATCGCATGAGTGCGACTTTATATTGGTCAAGTTTAATTAATTACATTTGTTCGTATCATATATAGGATTTAAATGTAGGCTCAACACCATTCAAATTTTATAATTCACGTCATGTACTTCAAGAATTGAGAAAATTTTGGAACGATAGATAATCTTTATTCTTAATACAAGAAAAATCAATCTCAATTATTAATTTTCAAACCATATTCGTGATTGTATTTCACGCCTGTTACATTTCATTTGATAAGCACGCAAGGCGCCACTTCGATTTATTTCCCATTTCGCATGTCATACGACTAACATGGACCACTCTATCTTTGAAATATTGTTTTCATGTTACATATTATATCATGTTGTTTGTTAAAGAACAACAACTTTTTTACACCTTATGAATCATTTAGTATGTAAATATAAAGAACTAAATTTACTTCGTACGCAGAATACTTTGGGGCAGGTAAATGTGTAATATAAGAAATCAGGTTTTAAAAAGTGCGTTGACTTTTAATGTTGTGTAGAAAAAAAATATCCAACCTTTTAAACTGTATGGTTTGTTTGATGTTGTTTTGGATCCCTTTTTTACCAAAGCAAATAGAGTCATGATTAAGTAGAAAATATTATTTTAATATTGCTTTACGACTAATTAAAATTATTAATTTCTTCATCCATCTATTTACTAAACACTTAGAACCATGCAATACAGGTCTTGCGATGGTGTTATATATTTTTTCTCAAAGCATTCTCAGTCACACGTAATACACCTGTCGCTGTTACATCAACCCCAAGTTTTTCTACTTCCTTGCATCTCAGTTCATGTAACCTTCTTTTTGTACAAGTGATCCAAGGTATAAAAATAATTATAAAAATACAACACAATAGCATACATTACAGGTTACAGGCACACTTGTAAATATTCGTTAGTTAAAGAGAAAGATACCAATAGAACGAAAAAATAGAAGTATTTAAAGGGAGAAAAAGAACTAAACATTGCAGTTTCACTTCTATCACGAGCACAGTGCTGCAGTGTGCATTGTTTCTCTATTTTTACCTTTTGTTGGTTCAAATGCTTACAATATGAAGAGATTTTTATACTTTAGAATAACCGCGTTGCATTATAAACGGACACGTTCGTGCAATACCATTTACTCGCTATCAATTACAAGTTCTATCTCAGTAGATAATCGCAAAATCGAGATGTGTTATTTGATGTAACTGTACACGGGACGTGTAATGAGCCACGGCAAATTTCAAATAAAATCTGAAACATTTGGAATTATACGTCGCTCGTGGGTACTGGGTCGGCTCGGCAGAGAGGGCACTGGGTCGGGGGAAAGTAGTGGGGCCTACGAGTACGGTGCATACCGCAATTACAAGCACGTACAATATGTTGCTCTTGGATTTAGAAAACGCTCTTAACACCACCGCACCACCGTCCAACCGAGAGAAAACATCTAAACCATTTTGGGCTTCTATTGTTCTCCTGTTCATGAGTTATTCAAATTTATGCATATTTTCTTAATGATGTGAAAACGACTTAAGGTACTACATACATAATGCATAAAACAGTAAATTCTTTTCGGATGATCTGACTGCTTCCGTCGGTCAATCCCAACGGAAGAAAACTAATAAAAACAAGTCTGATGCTACCAGCACAGCACCTCCTAGTTCGTTAAAGATTTCGTTAAGTAAAGCAGATATCTATTTTCTCCTTACGCCACATAGGGACATGGGAATAAACTTTTTAGTTTTTCACCTCTAGTGAGTCTTTTATTGATTGCCATTTAATATTTCAATATTACTAATAAGATAAAACTCATTGAGCTCATAAAAATTAGTGATGTTTTGTCTGCGGTCATCTTTTTCTCGTATGCAAATGTATCTAAGATTCTTAATCTATGTTGTCTATTTTTGTTGTAATCGAGACGATCGTGTTCTAAAGGAAATGTGACGGCACGATTGCTGCACGTAGTGACGCGTAGCGAGGCTTGAGAATGGTGTCGGTGGTGTTGCCCCCAGTCTTCAGTGCGAATGTTGCAGTCTTACATGTACCTAGAGCATGACCAACTTGACCGACATGCTCTCCTCCGATCACTGAGCGTACCCACGAGAAAGTTCCTATGTCAAAACGCTTGTAATCATAACCTTTCATGTTTCATGTCAAATAATCGATTTTTCGATGCTATTCATTGAAATAGATTGAGTGAAAGTGATTTTGGTGTATACACACGAACTTGATATAAGAAAGTTAAACAAACTGTCCATCACAATGTTTTGCTTCATAATAAAAATCAGTTCTTTTTTAATTCATGACACGACTCGTGCTCATGTCGGTTTATACTATAAATGAGTTCTATGCGAGATAAAACAAATTTTAATAGACTATATTAATGATGTTTATTCATGTGTAAAATTCCTTCGACACGGCTCGTAATTGATGGCTGCTAGTCGGTAGCAGATTTTTCATATTACACATGTTATGTAATTGTATATGTCTAGTTCTGTTCCCGATGCTTATCGAATAGTCAGCGGACCTTACTATTTGAATATTTTTTATTTTTATTGATAGAGGCAGTAGATAAAACAGATGCGTGTACTAAATTTGTTTTTTAATGTCTATGAAAACGATGAATAGTAATAGTAATAATAAATAATCCAACGACTCAGAGTATTAATGTAGCATCCCACGTTTAATTAACAGAGTATGTAAGACAGTTTCTAAACAAATTCCAACCGAAAGCATTCATGAGAAATAATCTTGTGTGAAGCTATGGTAAATGGGTAGGTCTTGTTTATAAGTCTATTTTTGTTCTAATAATATATATTATAAATAACATTAAAACGTCGTAGGATACCTTTCAACATCTTTCTTGGGTGTTTTTATCCAGATCGCATAGCGACGCGTTTGTTCCTTGTAATCTGAAACTCGCCGTGCGGTCGCAGCGACCGCATAAACTTTTTATCTTAGATCTGTGAAGTGGACCGAGTATATCTGGGATTAGATATTATTATATGGAATGCTTTAATAAGCGCAACAAAATATTATTCCAGAAAATTTAGATAAGGAATGGAATGTCATAACAAACACATGAAAACACAACAAATCTTTTTTTTAGGAACAGTTCCATTTATGATATACATACATAGCTTTTTACGGCCTTGAATTATTATTATTATCAAGAGCGCTTCTAACTGAGATTAATGAATCGAGAGGCGAATAAGAAACCGCAATTTCTTGCCATAGATACTAGTTACATAATAATTGTAGCGTCGTGCGCCGCGGTCACTGACCCATTCCAGCCTGCACCAGGTTCCTCCTGGTTACAGAGACATTATTATCCATTCTGTCAACGATCGCGGTTTGTTACGATTTATTCTTTTTTGTTGCGATAGAATGTCACACTATATATCAATTTACAATTCCTATAATCATTATCACACTATTTCACAGAGTGGATAGAAACTTTTCGCATGAAATTTACTTTGGTCTTTGTACGTAAATGCCATATTTTTATTTATTAACACACGCATTTCTTTATAGTTGTTTAGTTACAGACGTCGTGCAGAATGAGAATGTTGTATAATTGTAACACAAAAAGTTGATCTGTAGATGAAATGCTACACAATAAACCCAAGAAAGAGGTCATACAGTTATAGGCGACAAAAGATCAAGACGTTTTTTCCAGTGAGAAAATCATAACAATGCACTTCCATTCAAGTATTTCTCAGCATCTTAGCAAGCATTAGTGCTATGAAATTACTCAGCATTCATGTCGAATTATGTCCAGAGGAAAGACTCAGCAAAAAAAAGCTCGTCCAGTCATCACGTGATCACGCTCAATGCGATTATTTTACAAACTCTGGGTAATCGACATTACCCTCTTTTCCTAAGAAAGTTCAGCGCAACCACTTTCTATCAATACTTTGAAACCATCTCGGTGAAAATTGTTAGAACCTCATCAAGTGCTAGAAGGTTAATAAAGTCACTTTTATTATCTACACAACATTGTTAATAGATAAATAATAATCATCATAATTTATAGAAAGTAAAAGAGAAGTAGGTTATGTACATTGTACAGCAAAGACAATAACACTTGTGCAGTATACAGTATAAAGTTTATGCCTTATAAAAGACATCAACGCTCTCTCTGTTATTCCACACTCGTTATAAATATTTAAATAATATAATCCATTACTTACAAATGAAACAAATAAATTGAAATTGATTTTATTTCCGAGCCGTACGCTATTAAAAATTAAAAAACTCTAATCATTGTGTCCACTAATTTGCAATTAGAGGCGTAAAATTCGATTTAATAGCGTGTCGAAGTATGTCCGTTTGTCAGATCTTCGCGAAACGAAAATAACGGACCGTTACATGGTCACATTCAGTGTTACTTTTATTTGTTAGTTGATAATACTAAGTAGCCCATCACGATTACACACAAACGTTTTAATGAGTTCATCTCGATAATTTAACCAAAACCATACGAAATTTTTTAGTTAATCTGATCCGGCCTTCAAAAATGTGTTTTCGTAAACGTTATCATGATGCTAAAAATGTAATATTTTAACGTGCTATGAACCGTTAATGGAACGTGCTTTTGAAACATAAAATTAATCGTAATACACATACTAGTTTCAACATCATTCAAAGAAATGTTTGTAAAAGCTTTGTTGAAATGAAATTACGTAGAAGCAGTTTCCATAATTACCCACGTAATGATTAGATATGCAGGATCGCTCAAGAGCGCAGTGGCATCATTCCCATGATGGTAATCTATTAGCGGATGAGATTGCCCATGTTTTCCACGTTTTAAATCAATGCAAATTATCCACTAGGAAATGATATGAATACGCACATATTTGTATTTTTCGTTTTTTCCTAATTTAACGTCAGTTGATATGAGACAAGACAGCCAGCTATGTTTCTTGGTTAAATCTTTTATTTAAATCATGCGTTCTTATAAAAGAGTGGTCAGCGAAACTAGTCCAGCAAATATAGCTTATACGTAATCGACGTAATGGAAACAGGTTTGTATCAATTCATCTTTGAGTTCACACACTTGGACAAGATGATGAGATCAAGTTATGTGACGGTATGTTGTGGTAATATTGTCATATAATACTTTACAATTGCCTACCAGTTTTTATCTAGTGAAGTCAGACGTATGAATCGTTTTGTATTGCTTATCGATAACATTTCACATCCGGCTGTACCGGCATCGGCATTTTGTTTGACTAACGTTACTTATTAATTTCATTTTATTCATATGTTCTTTGTGCTAAGTAGTTGCAAGAAACGTTTCAGTTATTACGTCGACGAGAAACATTTCCTAAACGTCTATTTTTTCTTTCTTTAAATGACTAATACGGTACCGTGGAGTACTAATTAAGCCTGTAAAGAGCTGACAATTGACGATATCAAGAAAGGTTTCTAACCGTGCAAAAAGGTGAGATACTTTTAATATTGTTCAAGTCACGATAGCGGTGTCAACGTTCTTTGAAACTGTAAGTTGAAGGTTTTCTCATGGAATTGATTTATTAAATACAATTTCTAGGCTACAAATAACTATTTTTAACTTATATATTCATAGTTGTCACACCGTGTATCATTTATTAATTAAAATTGTTAAATATCTTCATTTTCGAAAAAGCTCAAACTTATAATTATAATATACAATTCTTAAGAGATTAAGTAATATTCAAACGGTTCAACTGGAGGTCAATTAATTACAATTTCCATAATAGATTTGTTAAAAATATAAACGGTTATTAACAACCAGTTATATTGATTCTCAGGTTCAAGCAAATATTACATCGACCAAACAGTAAATACTTTATAAGGAAATGGCAGTTATGTGTGTTTGTGTTACGCATCGCAGCGGCGCAGGGCTTCGTTCCCAAGCGTGGGCATTATACCAATTCTGAATGCTTTAAACCAATTCCCGTTCGCTAGTGGTTTTGATAATTTGGTCTACGGACCGTTATTCCACGAGTAGGCGCAGCTTTTGCTTAGATGCATTTAATGAAAGGCGGACAGTTCTAACGAGAATTAAAAGAAATGTTATACTTTTAGAAAGTCGTATTTAGAGCCAGTTTTCATTAAAACATACATTTGTAAAATATCTTGTGAATTTTCTTTGTATGCACAGCTTGATTCATTGTGCACTCGACGAGGTTGATAACCCACTTTCTTGTGCCTATGTAACCATTCAAGACAACAAACATTTACATTACATTTGTCTCAAAATGGAAAACCATTGCGTCGTTTCAAGATTCTACAACAGTTATTGTGACAACAAGAAAACGTCGTAATTGTGACAATAAGAAAACGTCGAGCAGATAATTCAAATGAAAATTCTTCTCCTTTAAATTCCATGACATTTTATCGCTGCTAAGAGATTAGGACGCATTGTAATATAAACGCGTAAACACCAGTAATAAATAAATTGTGAGATAGTCGTATTTGAGTTACAGTCATTTATGATATAGCCTAGATAAATGGCGGGATAGGAGGATCGCGGGAGCCTCAGGAGGAGCGGTCGGAATGTGCGCAAGGTCATTGCGCTCGGCGCGGTCATGCACATGCCGCTCCCTCCACACTGCAGCGGCTGGCCCCGCTTGCACCACCACCGAGTCTAGCGCGATCAGCCAAAGATAAAGGGAAGTGAGCACCAAACATCGATACTGTTTCGACGCGGCTCGTTTTATTTTCCCCCTATTCACCGGCACACGGCGCCGCCTCTGGCGCTATTGTGCTTTCTAACGATATTTTCTCAAGTAATAACAAAAAGACCACGTCTCTCGACTTGTTTACGATCCTTGCTCCAGCGAGCATTTATCTCGAGCCATATGCGTCCCGTCGCGCTCTTCGATGTTAGCCCGTCATTAGCTAGATTGATAGCGAATTGTCTGAAAGATGGCGAATCGGGTAAAACGAAACTCTTTTGCTAACCGTTATAATTTCTAATGATGAGAGAGTTAAGTTAAATTTTATACAACCGATTAAGGTATGTTATACTATTGTTGTGTTGGTCGTAAAGTTTCTACGATTAGACATGAATTTACGGCTGAATGTAAAATTACAGCCGCTTATAGAGAGCTCACATTAAATTTAATGATTTATATGATACAATAAAAATGGAACACACACATTTTTAAAAAGAAAGTCATTGTCGCTGTATGAAATGTGTAAATACCCAAATTAAATCTTTATTGGTTGTTATAATTATTTTCTGGGCAACTACCGTTGAAGGAAAGTAGAAAGTAGAGCTTTATTGACTTAAGCGCCAATGTAAACGTGATCCACTTCTAATTTGAGTTTAATGTTTGAATATCGTTGTTTATGAGTCGATAAGTAAATGAGGAAATTAAAACTATTTATACTCAAACTTAAAGTGTATTTTTTATAATTTATACACATTTTTTTAACCTTCGACTCTACTTAAAGACTAAGGTTTGTGAAATATAATATTTGTAACTAAATATATTGTTTATAACATAAACATCAAATTCCATTTAAAAGAGAGAAAAGCGAACTCGAAGCTGATTTATACGTCAGTAATACAAGCACGCTCGTGGCTTGTCTGTGAACTTTGCCCGCGACTTTTTGCCATGTCAGCCTTTGACTCTAAGCTATGGTATGGCAAAATTGCTATCATTTTATGTCCACTGGTACATAAACTTATGGTCATTTTTGCTGTCAGATCTTTCTAAAGGGTACATATATTATTATGAGAGAGTGCATGGTTTTGCTTTCTGTTGAAGAAAGTCCGTATAATTACTTTGAATGAGTGCTTATAATTTATTATTCTTGAATATTAGCATTACGCTTCAGTTGACGAAGCGCACAAATGGGATATTTCATTTTCATATTCTATTGTTTGTTTTATTTGCGTTTTTTTATATGAAATGTTATATTTATTGGTCTATATACATACACAGGATACAAACATAAAGATAAAAACGATTCATTTCTAAATTAAGGAAAATTGAAACAATAGATTCTTATTTTTCTTATTTATATATAGTCAACTCAAGGAAAGAGATAGGTACACATTTGAATATACTTACATTCAAATAAATATACCATGATGGTCTATACCTATAGTAAGGTTTAAATTTTGAATTTTAATATAGTTAATAACTATAATTGTTTTTCCAAAAATTCTGAGATTACGAACCCGTAAAAAGAATTATGTTTTCAAATGGTGCTCTCAGAAATGATACCATGCGACTGAATTCTAGACTCGCAGATAATACACAAGAACCTGAGAGCAGCCTGGCTATGTGTCGACATAAAGAATGTGAAACCCTTGTCGTGTTGGCGGGACTAAAACAGTGGAACAATAAAACCATTGAATGTCTTGCATTTAAATTTATCCCTATATTCCAGCAGCTGGAGTGTTGTATATTGATAGCGAGGTCTAGTAAAATAAATACTTAGTGTCTTAAATGTTAATCTATTCTTTTGAATTCTGTACGGATTCAGCTCACCCAAGCTTTTTGTTTGCTTGTAAGTTTTTACTCTACTTTATTCATACAGACCAAATTTATTAACGTGCATTGAAGGTGAATAGTTTATTCTTGTTTTTGCATTCACAAACCACGTGCATATAATTCGAGGGCAAGATAAACGAGTAAACTCGTTGCCAGTGAAAAGAGTGACATAGATTAAATTCGCAGTCAACTGCAAACTTTCGCTTCATTTAAACCTTACTCCAAACAGGATCATAAACGTGAAAGGTGTAGTAAAAATTCTCATGCGTTTCGTAAATAATGGTTCACTTATAAGATAATTAGGTCAGGGGAGCAACCTGTCGACTCACACGCATTGTCTCGCGTCTCGTTCGGCTGTACCGTTACCGCGGTCAAGTTCGGCCCATTGTGACGCTCGCTACTTGACATTGAGTTTGTGACATATAGATTATCCAACGATAGCGCCTGTGCCGTCTTCCGATACCGTTCATTAACAGACCGTTATTGATAAAAAGTTAACATCTGATAACCTTTCTTGTCACGCTTTTATGATTTTGCTGTATTGTTGTTATCTGGTCTGTTAAATGTTTGGCAAATTTTCTTGATAAAAGAGCTACATTGCCGCGCCGCTAAGATAATAATACCTTATATTGATATCAATGGCATATATCTCAGGATTATTTATAAACATACATTAATCAAACTTGTTCCTATTCATCTTTCCTTTACATTTTATTACCTTCTGTATACTGCATGACATAAATCTCACCTACCTATGGCAATAATATTTGTGTGGAGTTTCTTGTTATTTCAAAACAGACATTATTATTTATTAACGTATGGCCAGGATAAGCATCTAGTAAGATCGCTTGACCCCGTGGCGTCGTGTCGGTTTATATCAAAGATATAAGGCATCATATGTTTAAGCTGAGCGCACTTTGTTGTCTACGAAGGCTAAGTGACCTCTTAATGTTTATACACGGGCTCTATCTCGTAATGGCAGTAGGTACCGCACGGCATTAGAATATTCATTACAACTGTAAACATACGTTTTCTTCTCTTGAATACATAGTTGGTCACGGCAAGCTAAATTAAAGTGTAAGGTATGTTAGAACAATTCCTTTCATGGCACATTCCAAACCCGAGCATTTAAAGGCACATTTGACTCTAACGGAAATTTGAAATACTGTCGCGACCTTATCAGATGTAAATCTTCACGATGTTGTAATATTATGTATGTTAAATTTACTGTAAAATTATTTGAACTTCAATTGTTGTATAGAAAAGGTTTCCCATTTAAGTATTGTAGTATTTTTTATAGCTATAATTTCATTTTTGGGTAAGGACAGGAAATATATTTTAATTGTTATATGATGTTTTTTTTTCAAACATATAATGAAAAACATCTCTAATCATCTCATGTTTTTAATAAGTAACTTATCAATTTAACTTCTTGCTATATGTATATAATGATACTATTTATTTGTTATTCAATTCAAAATATGCTTGTGATTTATTTGTAACATATTTTATTTCTTATAAATTCAATACATTCAGATATTCATCCTTGGCTTCATTAAATATTTATTTCAATATACAAAAAGTATTAAGAATGCTACACAACACAATAGGGTTGTGTTGTACAAAGTCCATTTTAAATACTCTGACACAGATGTGCTCTGACTTAATCCATGGAACACTTTAATCGGAAACTAAAGCTACCGGCCAGTTAAAAACCTTATTGTTCCGTGGTACCCAGCTCTGACGGTCATGGTAGATAATTAGGGGAAGTGATTTGTCAATATGAGGTCAATTGCTACTTTCTTTTTGTTAGCCTTATACCAAATAGGTTTGCGTGGTTCTTTGTGCTATATTGTAGTTTGAAGTTTCTTGTAATTTGATATTGTATTGTTACATTCCTATACAAATGTTGATACCATGAAATTCACCTACATTATGATGTCAGGTCAAGAAATTAAACAATACGTTGAGTTTTACGCCTATAATGGTCATTGGATTTGATTTGGAAAGTTATTAAAGTTAATGATTAAATAATAATTACAAGAATACAAGTCTATTAAATTTTAGTATACAAATACAGTATAGTGTAATAATACTTATCATATCTCTCTGAAGTCGATTACTTTGTCTGGAATAACTTTAGAATTACTGTTAGTTTGAATGAGTTAAGTGTTTAGCAAATAATTAATACCTAGTTCCGAGTTAAGACTCGGAGAGAAAAGATAAGCTCTTAGGCAACAAATGTTAATGAATTGACCAAAAGTAAAAGAGGAGACTGTAAGTTTTATGCATCTTGCACATGCACCACAATGGGACACGAGTTCACACATTTATAATTCGATCCTAGAATTTTAATTTCGACTAAATCCGGGTTACTAGCCGCTAAACTGTTTATTTATACAAATAAGACTCTTAAGTGTTATGTGTGAATGTTTTTGATATGATTCTATTTTGTGGAACCTCTCATTATAAGCAGCAATTTACGTTGTAATGAGTATTCTAAATAGTTAAGCGGAAGTTCAACGTGTAATTTGTTCTATATGCATAGGCTCGGAGTGTAAATAATTGCAAACTGCGTCTCATAGGCATAAATCATGATTGCTCAAGTAGAAACGCATGGGAATATAGCTTAGCGGGTATTGTATGTGTATTTATTAGGTTACTACGAACATTTTTAATAATTCTAATTCGCTGAAGAAAACGCTTTCCGATCCGGCGAAGGTTAATCTGAAAAAAATAAATAAAAAATACGTTACAGTTCGACGATTGCGGTTGTAAGTCCGTTCCAACTTACTCTCCTTTCTATTAGCCCATCTAGCTCAAGTTCACAATACACAAATATTTCTTCAAATTTCGAATGGACTAAATCATTAAATACCCTATTAACTATAAATTATACGTTTAACTATTTTCTGACGAGTGTGATATCATCGTTCACAAGAAAGAATGTTACCAAACTTGGAATGCAGTAGGCGTTTTGACATACTTACTGACATTTTAGAATTTTAAAATAGCATAATTTGCGTTTCGTTTCTGTATTAAATTGTAAGGTAAATAGAGTAAACTTTAGTGAAGTATTTAGATTTCAGTTGTAAAATGATAGTGAACCCTTTTTTGAATAGTAGGTACAAACACAATGCGTTTAGCGAAAAAATCTCTACCGATAGTGTTTTTTCGCTATTAGATGCATATTTGTTGTAATTTAGGTCAGGCACGCATTTTAGTGCCATAATTACTCGACTGTTCACTGTACATTTCCTGATTGGAACATCTTGTATTCTAGAATATTTATAACGTAAAAATAGCAAACATATATATTTGTAGGAAAACAAAAGTTTGACTCTATTTCATATATTATCTATTTCATATATTTCATATAATCCTTAATATAAAGCAAATCCCTACATTTGTCGTATTGGTAAATATAATTGGACAAATCTAAAGCACATAGCTACGGTTCCTGGATCCGCATACCTCTGCTCCGCACCCGTGACTAGTGATATAACTGTTACAATCATTATGTGACATACGTGAAACACGTCACCGTCAATAATTGTGCTTATGAGCGTCTCCCATCACGCCCTGTTTCACGCTACTATTAACGGTGAACACAGAACATCTCAGTTATAATAATTCATTTCGTAATTTACGTATTTGTGCACTCATCGTATCATGACCTTCTGTGTTTACTTTTGTTGAACGTAACTGTAGATTAGAATTTAAAATTTAAATTATGTATTTTGCTCTACATTTTAGTTAAACAATTTGAACCGACGGTTATGATTATAAAGTTTTGTTGAAAATTGTAACAATCAAAATATGTATATATCTTTATTGCTTTTTATAAAATTAAAGCATTTTTTAATTGAATTAACTAAAACTATTTGTTAAAGCTGCTCATATTTATACGAATTTTGTATAATTTTAAAAATATTATATTCGGGGACATTTTTGATATATTATAACTTCTATTCGTATTGACCTCGTATTTATTATCTTATCATATGTAGAGAGTTTATTTATAAAATTAACCTACATACTTTAGGTTACCTTAAGTTTAATCCGAGTAAACTGTAAATAAATTAATAAAAAAATATCAATTTCAAAAGCGAACCAGGCCACAGAGAATTTTTAGTATTTTTGTTCCAATGGAACTTCCGTGAAAGTTAAATTAAAGTAGCGGTAGATATAAGAGTGCAATTTGTACATTTTACGACGATTCAATAGAATTCTTCATTAATAGCTTCTACGACTTCAATGGTGTGATTTCACTAACAACAAAACTCCATGTTTCCAACTAATGGCTTTTTAATTGAAGTATTTATTAAATGTGTTAAACTAAGCAGAACGTTAAAAGCGATCGAAAGTTGTTCGTTTCATTAAACATGCGTACGAATGATTTCAGCGCTTAGTGTGGACTACAGTATAACAATCGTCTCACTTTCACGTTTACTGATAGCCATTCATCTACTTGATAAAAGAGCAGTGAAAGTGATATTGCAATGCAAAAAATAAATGAAATTTTGTGTCACCGCCTTTCTTGTAGTTTCGTGTAAGCGTAGTAACGATTGACCTGCATTCTAATTGCAACGTACTCGTCAAATTATACGCTTTTATAAATGTAGTACCAAATGTTTTTGTTCCTTGTTACAGGTGCTGGCGGCAGTATGAAGGGCAGTACGCTCGGGCTGACGCCGTTATTTTTACTTTTACTGCAGTCAACACTAGTTCTAAGTAAGTTTTATTTTTATTTTATCTAAAAGTATATACAGCGTTCCGTAGATATTATTTATTTAAAAGCAGTTTATATCAGTATCATAGTATTTAAAAAACATACTTAATTATCCTATTATTCCAGTTCAAGATTCCAGGTAACATAACCTAGAATTTGTTAAATAGATAACCCACCATACGGCATTCCTATAAAATTTACTTTAGAACGACATAACGTTGTTTGGTCTTATAATTAAAACGGAAGATAATCGCCTGCATGCATAATCAAGCGTACACAAGAGTTAGCGTAATATTCATAAGTTATAACGCAAATTGCTTAGCTTTTAGTCACTTATTAGCAAATTCTCAAACTACCGCTATTGTGAAGTGTACACTTAAATTTACTCCCGCTATTCTTACGAACGCTCTTCAGTACTGCAGCTTCTCATTACTTGCTTCCGTAAACATAAGATTTATGGTTTACTATCTCTATAAGGCGCCTTGTTCCATCCTTGCAGAATTGACGCTGGTTTAAAAATTATAAGGTATCGATAACGGTTACCTCAACAGACTGTTAGAATGCATTTTATTGGTTACCTGTGTTATAACTGTGAAAACCGTACGTAATAAATTTCCAATGACTCTTAGAAGCAAGTTATGCGTAAGATGTTGAGGAAATGAAACGCGATATGTCCAATTAATATCAATTTATTACTCGTATTTATGTCATACTCATAATTATATAGATTATTCTTTATTAGTCCAGAGTGCTAACCATATAATATTATGATAATATTTTAAAGTCACACATTTTTTTACTCTACATTATAATTAATTCAAATATGTACTTGAAATTCCATAGAGATTTATTCTTTTATCTTGTTTCAGGTCGAATTGCATTCGAAAAGCTAACAGATGTGGACTTCCAAGGAACAGCATACTACACCGTACGGAACCTTTCGCTCTATGAGTGTCAGGGATGGTGTCGAGAAGAGCCCGACTGCCAGGCTGCAGCGTTTAGGTAATTTAATATTCTTATTAAATGGTTAATACTATCTACTATGTATCTGAACGGTATTAATGAGGATGATGCCAACACTAATATTGTATGATTAAGGTATGATTATATTCAATTATCTCAGATTGATTGAACTTGGCACAAGAGAAATGAGATGATATCTCTTATCGCAATAACAGTGCAGACGGTAGATTCCATCAAATCACAAACATGATTTCTCATTCCATGAGTGATCATGAAATGAATAGTATCGAGCGTGCCGTAGTTATCTCAGATCACGAAGCTCCTAACCCAAATGCCGAGATAAGATCCGACTGACATGAAGATGCACTAATCGACAGACATCGGGGAAATCGTCTGTGATGTTGGCAGCCAGGAGAGGTCGAGAATGTGTGTCAGTCTGCCGCACGTCCTCCACACTTACCATTCCAATGACACGCTCTTGGTTAATAACAATGTGTTTCGCGCCGCTCGCCACAAACCGTGTAAAAGCGGAAACTGATGTCGGCTCGCTCTAAATTGGATAACAGTAAAAGTGATCGCATACGTCTTCAATAGATTATTATCACTTGTGTGTGGATTTCATGATCATTGGCGGTTTCAACCCATATTCAATTTATTGTCTATGCGGCGTGTAATAAAATATTGTAATGCTTTTTTTTATCAAAACCAGGCCTTGCGTAAACAGACATAGAGAAATGATAGAGTTATTTAAAAAGACAGCTCATTTAAGTGTAAATGACTTTATAAAATAATCATTTCACGTGTGTTATTGATCGTTAATTTATTTTCTCGGGTAGTTTCTCTGTTATTAGTGTCACATTCTCAATTAATCAAGTTTCGATTACAAGTGAGATCTTTTCATTATGCACATAAACCTGTATTATCGCCTAGATAGATTTAAAAAAAAAATAACTGACAAACAATCATAATTCAATAACCGTAACCAGGCTAGTTTCTCGGAAGCTTTTCGAACGGGATCGATAGAAAATCAATTCGGTAGGTATTCAATTCAATTAGATGAGATGTAAAATTCCCGCGCTTGTAATTTAGCATTGTACTAACACAACGTATCTCGAATCAATCTGTCGAAAGAAAAAGATATTCACAATCGGTAACTGTTCCCCGCGGTGCCACCGCACTGAGAACCTACGGTATTGTCAAGTGCCTACAAATACGGTATCTGCTATGTCATGGATGTGACCGTAAAATTATTTGTAACTCGTTTCCTCTTCGTTGAAAGTGTAAAAAAATTAAATTAATTAAGTATGTAGAAGCCATGAGATATTGTACTCAAAAAAATGGCTGTTCACGAAAATTTGTTATAGCCACTATTAATGAAAGCAGTGGCGATCATTTATTCGGGTGATCAAAATAAATGATAATCGGTAAGTGAGATGAAGAACATCGATATAAGTCAGGAGCTACTTTACAATTTCAGCCGCCTGCCCACAGAGTGATTGATGCGATTTCAAGTCGCTGAGGCGCCAATAATGAGAGGCTGCATTTTTCTACTCTCACGAGGTACCGTGTAATTTGTACACAAATGAGCTACTTGATATATATTTGCGATGATAATTGGTCGACACTTTTTATTGACGTGCGTACAACTATTACTTAGTATTAACTACAAACCAGCTTCAAGTTCTTATTGCAGTTTAATAATACCCAATATTACATATGACATATAATATTGGGTATTATTTTAAATAATAGGTAATGAAGTTAAAAATAAATTTAAGAAAAATTTATTCACGTATTTAGGCGGAAATTGCATGGAATTGGTATTCTATCTTAAATACATATTATGTTGGACTTTTTTCCCCGCTTGGTTCTTTAAATATAAAGTTAAACGGGTGCCGAAATCTAAGTTCAATATCATTAGTAAAAAGGCGTAGCAAAACATTAATCAAATTTATAGCCCTTCTTGTTTTGTAATAAATAAACACGATACTAATCGTTTGAGTTTATACAGCTATGATTAATTTTTGAGTAAAGTTTCTCCATATTTTGTGTCATTATTAATGACCTAAGTTAAAATCGTGCTGAGTGGTAGCAGTCGTGAATAAATGGTTATTCCAGGTGCATTATTTTCAAATCGTATGTATGTTTTATTAATCTGAGTGCAATGTCATGTTTTACCAGCTATATGTGTGAATTGAACTAGTAAGTTTGTATACACAGTGTAATATCGCACGAAGCCTTGGTAGAGAGTGCCCTAATTATCACTCACGTACGATCACGAAGGTAATTTATCACGACACACTAAATAATAAGCTTCCGCGGAGCTTTCTACTAATTGTGTAATTTAGGAGAAAGTAAAAACTGACATTAGCACGACGTGACCATCGTCCTTGACTATTAGTTTTGAACCACTGGCTCAATCAAAGTTAATAGATTGCATTGATTATTTTTTTTTATATATCGCTGATTGTTTTCGATTTTGATACGTGATTTGTTTTGAGAATTTTGTGGCGTTTATTGGTCATTATGTATTTCAATTTATTCAAAGTGAAAATAATAAAAAAAGAGATTTTAACATTTTAGAAAGGCTTGATGAGCTTTGCACGTACGTAGATACGTATCATGTTAATTGGTTCGAGGCGAAGATTCATTTCGAAGCAGTTTACGTCGTATAAATATCGATCATTATTCCGAGTTAAAGACATATCGCAGAAACTTCAAGTTAAGATGTAAAATACAAAATATCTGGTTGAAACGGTAAATAGATCCGTTATCTGAGTGCAGGTTGTAAGTGTAACGCGCCGATCTAAGTGTCATTAAGATTGATGCAAACGCACTTATATTAAATTCCACCTTGTGCATAATAACGTGTCTGATGGAGTCCGCCTCCGCTATCACTATCATAGCAAAAAATCTGATGTTAAACGTGATTAGGTTTGAGAGATGACGGTACATCGTTGATGCCGACGCCAAGTTTTTGTGGATGTTGTTGAGGTTACTGGGAATATTAAATCCTATAAAATAATATTACTTCGAAGTCATTTATTTATTCATGGAATTATTGCGAATTATACACAGATAGAAAGTACAGATTGAATTGAATATTATATTTTAGAAATGAGTGTAAAAAAAAGCTCCTCTATAATTTTCTGCAAAGAGCGGTTTTGTTTTCATAATCGTATCACAATCCAATGTTTAGAGACCTGTGGCCAGAGTCCCGCTATTAGGTTTCATTATCGTTGTAGTGCGACAGTGTTTGTTACTAACTTCCTGGAGCGTTGTACCTTATTTGCTCGAATTTTATAGCTATTATGAGAAGATACGATAGTGTAAGACTAGATAAATTAACTTTAACAGTTTTGTAATTAGTATATTCATTACCTATGGGAAGAATTCTTAGGTTGATGTTACGACTATTCTAACTAGCAACACAGTTTTCTCTTCTTCTCTTCTGTATAATATATAAGTATTTAGATAGCAGAAACCCGTTTAATTTTTTTTAATAGTTTTTTCATCTTTTTTCAATATTGCAATGTGATACAGGTAAATTAGCTTGGAGAAATTTTTGCGTTTGTAGTAGTGTATGGACAGCAAATAAAATAAAACAACATTTTATTTTTAGTTTTTATTTTATACAGGGTTACTTGTAAAACACCAGCAACCTCGCAGGACAAGATAGCTAACATCATAAGTAACAACATTTGTTCTACGACTTTTGGCATAACGCAATAAATTATTTTTAAATGATTTTTTAAACTTTTATTGTACTCTCCTTACATTTGTAAGTCTATGTTCTATTAATTATCGGATGGACGACGCGACGCCCCCTTCCCCCTCTCGTTCGCTTTTTGTTTACGTAATTTTTGGGAGGCGTAGAGTTTATAATATTCAGACGGAAAATTAAATGAATATTTATTTTTGTATGAAAATAAAATCTAACAAATTATCAAAAGTCGTAGAACAAATGTTGTTACTTATGATGTTAGCTATCTTGTCCTGCGAGGTTGCCGGTGTTTTACAAGTAACCCTGTATATATAAAGGATTTTAAATTAAACTATATGTGTTTCTCCTCTGAAAAAGATGAGACTTTATTTTAATATTTGCACATTTAACATACATATAACTTTTACATTAACAATGTTACTAAAATGAAAAATTTACTAACCTGAAAAAGAAACGACATTTAAAGTTTAATTCTTTAGTTTGAGAAGTCAAAGGCTTGCCTCGACCATGTTTTAACACTGGAGCCATATTGAATTAACAATATAAAGTTACAACACTTACACACAAATTAAACACTAGTTATGGCCCTGCCTTCATACAAAACTGCTGAATACGCCGTTCGCACGGGAATAGAATGTGGATGCGATTTCCCTTAGTTAGCATCCAAGCTTACGTCTTTATAATTATTAAACTGTATAAATTCATTCTTTAACTCCGGTCTGCATCGTGCAGACATGGGTGTAAAAGTCTCATTTTAGCTATTAAATGTAGTTTTTAAGTACATCTGAGTTTTCATTTGGGGCCTCCGGCTGCGGGACATGTAATTCACTTCAACAAATATTATAACAATAATAACAAATAATAACAACAATCAACAAATACAAAATTTATCAATTAAACTACGTACATAATAATTATAATTTTTGAATGAAATGTGCTTTATGTTCTAACGGTACCAAACGACTGCACGTGGCACCTGCGGACAGCGTAAACTGGTTTATTCTGGTTTTGTGCGTGTTTCCACTTTCCACTATCAAGTGACGATTTATTTATTTGTTTTGTTTCGTAATTATTATGGTCAAATATTAATTATGAAACAAATTATTATGGACACGATATTTTATTGTTTCACGGTAGTCGCCTTGTCGTTTGCTCAAGGACGTAAAATTGAATGATATATTTTTTTTTATAAAGTCAAAACCATTTTCTTTCAAATAAAAACTTGTTTTTATTGAAAACAAAAGTGTTGCTAGGAATAAGTATAAAATTAAATAATAATGTTAGGATATCGAAACATTTTTGTATAGGCCAGAACGATATAGTGGAAACGCGCTCTAAGATCTGAGTAATATACACACCACTACATATGCAAAAATTTCTCCAAGCTAATTTACCTGTACGAATTGTAGTTAGATTTTGTTTTGATAGTCAATTCTTTAAGTGTGGTTTGTGACTCCTCTATGATTTTGCATCATAAATCTTATTTAGTTTTAATATTAATTAATTAAACATCATTATTTTATTGTTACAGTTTCGTGTTAAATCCTTTGACACCAGTACAAGAGACACGATGCTTATTGCAAAATGACACGCAAGCTAACAATCCCATGGCTACGCCTCAGGTATGTACAAGCAGCTAGATTAATTATTTTTTAATACTAATTACGCATACTTGAATAAATTTCACTTTATCCTTTTATCCGATTAATCTTTATTGAATCGTCGATTTTCTTCTCAGGCAAGAATAAAAGCTAAAAGCAGATACAGATCGAAGGATGAGATTTAATCCAAGCACGCTAACTTGTCCCCGGTTTAGATAATTCTTATAAATCCTTTGATAAACATCCGTTACAGTAGCTCGCAGGTTGCCAATTAAGCCAACGCGAAATGTAATTAACAATTCCGATCGAATCGGTTAAAGACACTAGGAATAGCAACTAGGTGAGATAGTAGGGTTGTTAGCTATCGTTTCCGGTATTTATTTTAAATCGTTTAACATATATGGAGCTGGACAAGCTCGAGCTAATGATGAATAGGCATGCACTCAACAACAATGAGTTTTTACTTGGTAAACATTTTAATTAGTATCATGTGAACATAATTAAACTTCACAGTTGTTAGAAAAACATCCCCAGTCCAATTAAACTGCTTTTAAACGTTAAATATGAATCGTACAAATATTTTTCGATTATGCCGGGCTAATAATAGTCCATTGCTTATACTGAACATTGAAATAAAATGATAGAGCCGTGGGTTGAAAATTTATTCATACTTCGTGTCCTGCAGACATTATGTTTGTCTATTTTTATGATATATTACAAAGAGACAATGTAAATGCAAGTGTATTTCTAATTTCCTTCAAGAAACTATTTAAGAATATTTTTGTTGCAGCGTTCTGTAAACACTTACTACATGGTAAAGTTGCAAGTGAGGACAGAGAGTGTTTGCCTCCGGCCGTGGGCGTTCGAGCGGGTGCCGGGCAAGGCCCTCCGAGGATTAGACAATACTATAATCTACACCTCCACCAAGGAAGCCTGCCTTGCTGCCTGTCTCAATGAGGTAATGAGAGCACTTTACAAAAATTACTCCATCGTTATCTTATTTTCTACAGTATATAATTTATAATGCGCATATCATATTAACTTCTATTTTCTGTAGTTATTTACGTAGGCACTTGCAAAGCAATATAATATCTGATATACATTAGATATTATAGTGAGCAGTTTACCAAAAACATAGCTTAACATTTGAGTTTTGTTAAACAGAAAAAGTTTCCCTGTCGATCTGCGGAGTACGAGTATGGAAGTATGAGGTGTGCTTTGAGTGATTCCGACCGACGCACGGCGCAACATTTCGTACAGCTTGTGGACACTCCCGGCACTGACTATTTTGAGGTAATTTATTTAATAATATAACATGTGTATGTAGTTACATAAATACTTTTATATTGTAAATCTATTATTAGGTCACGTGGTATGACGAATAGCCGATCGTGCGTAAACTAAAAAACTGTGTATATAGTCAAAGAATTTATCTCTACATGTTGGTATAATATTATTAAAAAAACAATAATAATAAATAAGCTAGGCTTTAACCGTCTATGTAAAGAAAGTACGTATGCAAATAAAGCGAATAGTTTCCACGGTATATAATTGAACGGTGATACATTTCACAGCACAGTTAGGGGGCCTGATTCCATGCAAAATTGATTTCCGAGAAGGGAAACATTAGCGTTGTTAGGTGCTCGAATAATAATAAAATGAACGTAGGTCTTGTTATCCATTTTGAGCATTTTGTGATCCTATTCTATGTGTGGTCGTGCAGAATTTGTGCCTGAAGGCGTCGCAGGCGTGCAAAGGGCCGAGAGTGTTTACTGCGCCTCGTGTGGGGGTAGCCGAAGATAAAGTGGCGCAATACGCTGGTCTACATTATTATACCGATAAGGAACTTCAGGTAAGCCACAACTTACTTTTTTCAATTAAGTGATATGAGACGATAAGTTAGTATTTATTAGGTTTTATATAGTGTTATGGCCGTATGCTATTTCATTATTAATATTATAAAGCTAATGAAATATACTTAGGTATAGCAAAAATAGTAAAGATAACTGTATTTCTTAATTAATTATTTAAAGTTTCCATTAATTAAAGGGGAATGGGATTTTATTAATATTTGAATTTTCGAATTTTTATAGCTTATGGTATTTTCATAAATATAATACCTTCATTTTTTCTGATCGCAGTTAAGTTTGATGCATGTGCAACAGTACCTAATAAGAGAAAATTCCCCCCTTTGTGACAGGTTACTTCAGAATCAGCCTGTCGTTTAGCCTGTGAAATAGAATCCGAGTTCCTATGTAGATCATTCCTTTACTTGGGAGCGCCTCACTCATCCACGTACAATTGTCGTCTCTATCATTTGGATCATCACACCCTCCCTGATGGACCTTCTGCATACCTCAACGCCGAAAGACCACTGATCGATGACGGCGAACCTATAGGCAAATACTTCGAAAACTTCTGCGAGAGTAAGTACCTATTTGATTAAATTAAATGTATCGTTAATATGCAATTAACTAGCAGTTTAATTCATTCGATGAAATGGTTATAATTATGCCCTTGTAACCATTAAATAAATCATAAATTTTACTACTCAGTTGGCCATATAAAACTTCAACACATTACAATAAAAACTGACATAATGTATTTCTAGTAGATGGTAATTACACTGGAGTGCGCGATACAAGAGAAGAGAAATAAGAATATTAAGATATAAATATCGGTTTTGTTGTGCTATTTACATAAATAGGCTGACACCGCAAAGTTCTTTTTAAGGCTTTTTAAAGCGTAAATAATGCGTTTCAACAATGTTATATTTTTTACCGCGCTAGAGGTTTCTTGTTATTCGCTCTATCACTATTGATGATGACATTTACAAACTCTAGACAAATGGATTTCTGTTCACAAACGTTTTATTTAAATATATTTTTTGAAACGCATCTTATATAAGATATAAATTGTCGCTAGGCGATAAAAATAATCGTAGTTCTTAATATTTTAAACACGTGATTCCCGGACGTTTCTTTTGAATCATATAGTCGGATAGGAACGTGAGAGAAATTTTATTGAAGGCAGTCTAGCTTACAATAACGTTAATCCATTGCTATGGAATGATTTCCGCAACTTTTTGCGACAAGGAGACAGAACTGGTCGTATATTTTGTAACATAGGTGGATGGATAGAGTAAATTACGTTTTTTACATACCACAAGAGTTTTTATAAAAAGTAGAAATTTTCTCAAAGTACTTAATATTTCTTCTTATATGTATTTAATTTATAGTACAAAGGTAAACTTGTAAAATAATCCTATTTATGTATAACTTACCTACACGTATAAATATTGGAAACTTTGTTCCACTTTGGCATGAAACAATCGAATTTTGCGATCCATTTTAATGGCGATGGTAAAACAAAGACTACGTATGGATAGTTATTAGAGCGTTTAAGATTGAAAATAAATGTAAAGTGAGACTTGCAATAAATCCGTTAGTCGACATAAATGTCATTAGCGAAGGCATTCGAATTGTGCTGTAGCATACGAATAAATACTAAATATGTAAATCCTAATAATTACGCAATTTCTTCACCGCAACATTAACGGAAGTTAATTGTTAAAGAGTAATGTAGGCGCCATTACAGAACTTCTCACCTACCAAGCTCGTGGGAATACTCTATGCCAAGTGCAACATTGTTATTTTTTTAGATAACCGATTAAGAAATGTGAGAGCGCGGCTGGCTAATTGCATCTAGATGCATTTACATAACCACGTTATTTTTCTTAAAATAAGTATCTATGCAAGAAATCAATTATTTTGACAAAATCCACCAATAAATAGCGTCTTCTTTGCAAACGGGATTCAATAATAATGAAGTCTTTTGTAAAATTTCCTAGAAAAGAATATCACTTAAATTGTAGCGTATAATTCTTATGAACTCTGACTGATTCAAACTGCAAACGAAGTCTGTTATGGCTGGTTTTATGGATTTATGAATATAACAAAATATTGGTATAGGTATAATAATACTGAACTAGTTTGTTTTAAAATATATTAAATAAAATGCCTCGTTGATTAGCAAGTCTGGTTTATACATTGTACCATACAACAGTATGAACCAGGTAACGTAATGTGCCTATAGTTACAGGTACATTTGCCCACGAATGATTATCTTGCCATCGTATAAGGGCAAGTTCAGTAACGAGTTGTTCTAACGATGAAC
Organism: Colias behrii; assembly: GCA_029959065.1. NCBI lineage: Eukaryota > Metazoa > Arthropoda > Insecta > Lepidoptera > Pieridae > Colias > Colias behrii. The sequence goes on from JARWMC010000002.1 coordinate 5,946,230, forward strand.
TTAGGTTAATAGCTTAAGATAGTAAGGATTAAGTGCGCATCCAATTAAATTGAACACATCGTCAAGAACGAACCACGCCATGAGTGCATCTTTGATTAGAAAGATAATATGAGAGCAAATATACCAAATGTGTATACATATCTTAATCAACAAATAGGCATCATGAAAAGTAGATATAGTAATTATTTATTAATTTATCACAGGTTGATTTCTCCTGCAATAAATGTATTGTATAAATAATTGTTCATTCTGTATTCTGGTCATTAATTACAGTTTATAACTGCAATGGTCAATCAAGTTTTACTGATGCCCCTGTATCTTTCATACCATAGTTAGTTTATGAAATTCTCTAACAAGCTCTAATGTAAATAGGTACATGGTGCACTCGGTTTGTTCAGATATAACAGGCTAGTTCCGCTATAAATGAACCTGAATAGCTGCTCCATTACATAGGTTTGCAGTCTCAACGTTAAGATTGCCATCTCTCGCCATAGACCCGATTCACTACATTCGCTCATACTACTGAATGTTCACATAAATCCGCATCCAATGTTACCGTTACAACGAATTCAATCCCTTGAATTTCCTTCTCAGTAATGAGAAACGTAATTGCAATAACATGCTAGATTATCTAATATCAGTAATCAATAGACGTTCGCCGTAATCGAATGAAGTTCGATAGTGATTGCAAATTGATCGAATTAGTGATGAATAGGAGCATCGCTTACACGTAGACATAATTTCGTTATATTTACAATGCAAAGAAGCTGAATCACGTCTACAGTTGCATTTGGTGCAAAAAATGATAAAGCGAACGACGACGGTGGCCGCGGCCGGCGCCGCTCGTGCGTGCCTTATAACGGTGGTGGTACACGAAATTAAAAAGACGTTTTTACTGCCGCCGTGAGCTCAGTTTCATCTCGCTACAGTCCTATTTCAACTATAATTGAATTGGAATAGATATAGAGCATCGACAGTTCGTTGATGCTTAATTTGTTTGGCTAGCGCAAATTGATATTATTGATACCTAGCTGATGTAATGGCAAAGTTTCTTATATAAAACCAAATTCGAATTACGAAGTAATCTAATGTTATGATTGAAAAGCTTGTTACTATGCATGATCTAAGAGCATGAAAAATTCTGTTTAATAACGGTTCGATACTTTTTATATGATCACACGTTTGTTTAAATGATAGCCAAAAAACATACGATATGTATAATACGATGTTCATTGCTCATACAAAAAAGGCAAAATTTATATTTATTAAGCATCTGAAACCTATTTCCACGTATGTTTACATACAACTTAATATTAAAAATATAAAGTTACGTGAAAGTTATTTATGCTAAAACCGGTCTGACGTCTTGTTGGTTACTGTGTTAGGGTAGGCATTGCTAAATTAGTAATAGTTGGATCAGGAGTGCTGATGACGACCGGCGCGTATAGGATAAAGAATGTAACGACCTTGCGTGGCCTTGCGAATGTAACCACTAACCAGTAAGACAGGGCGATGTCCGCACTCTGTAGAACGACGCTATTACACTAATGTAATCATAATCTTATGCCCTTGAGATATAATGTTATGAAACGAAGGAACCTAGATTGAAGGAGATAGACAGCGTAAAACTTAAAGTATCAGAAATACAAGTCAGATATATAGGTGCTCTATACGCATACTCTCTGAATTTTTTTTTAATTTACATTTGTGGACTTCGCGGTTTAGTTTTATAAACAGGATTGGTTTGGTTATAAACAGGACTCGTATCTAATTTATTTCATTCTACATATTATGGAGCGTCTATTTGGCTCTACATATTTATGAAACACCTCTAGAGCTCTATCGTTAGGTTTTTTCATTTCTTACTAATATTATAGGTAAATAAAATAAATTATATAAATAGTAGACCAATACTATAAGGCAAGTCGTGTATAAGTGCAATTTATTATACACAACAAATGTAATAACAAAGTTCTGTTAAGTGTTCTAAAAAGAGTAGTTTATTGAATAAAAAACGTATAAAAGAGCGGTTTTATCCATAACCTAGCATCTATAAACGTGAAATATCTAACGGAAAGTCAATTTAATCCGAAAAAGAAAGATATAATAGTTTCGTAAAACGACGCTCGACTATAAAGCCGGCGACTAGCCTACTTATAGAGCTTAAGCAATCGCAGAAAAGATTGTTTGGCCAGCTGTAAAAAAGGAATAAAATGAAAACAGAAAGAATGCATTATATTATAACTAGGCGCTTTTCATAAAATGTTGGTATTAGAACACAGATGATCGCTTCGTGACTTGCTTCTTTGCTCACTGCAATTCTATGAACAGTTTCTGTAAACGCAAAAAGAGCATAATAACTATAAATATTGTTTATGTAGTTTTAAATTTTACCGTAACAAAAAAGTGCTTCATTAAGGATAAATTTAGCATTAAGTAATAAGTTTAAGCGTGAGAAAAATTCAAGTCAGTTATTGAAGCGTTACAAATTCGTGGCGTCGACATTGCTGATGAACGTTTCAGTACCAGTTACTTATTATAGATTATCAAGAAATGCAATCAAGCAATGCAATTAAAACAAAACATGTTTTAATCAATTAAATCCATGAACTGAACATTCTTTTCCATTTATAAATATGTAATCATGCTAATATATTATTTTAAACAAAAATCTGTAGCTCCTTATTATAACTTGAAAGTTGCGTAGGTAGTTACACACGTAGGTATATTATTATTTTGGGCCGTGATCAATACAAGTGTGACAAACCTTTAAATGGCTGGTCAATGACCTAAATGGCTTGAATCGAATGCATAAAATCGAATTATACAAGTAGAAAATTCGCAAAGCTATATTATAATTGTGAACTATTGTTGTATTACAAATTCAGCTTAAATTCTACATATAAGTAACATATAACAGTTTTCGTAAATGGATGGAGAAGAAAATGAATACCGAAAGTAATCGTAACAACGTGTTGGTGAACGAACGAAAAGTCACGGTCCTTGACTCTCCATTAGCACCCTTGGAAGTTTAACTGTTTTCCGACAATAGCAATTCCGTAACAATGTTGTACAAACAATGACACGAAATGATGTTTATGTCTACGGAAATGCTCCAGATATAGGTACAGTTAGACATTACAAATTATGGCTTGATATAGTTACCTAGGTACGTTGTCTGGAAATTTCTATTTTTAAAGTCAAAGCATTTTATATGTAATTGACACAAATTGACTGCACACGCATAATTATGTCTCGAGGATAGCATAAAATCTCATGATGACCATACGCCAGCATTATTAACCTATAAGCGAATGCTAGATGTCGTAAACGTAACTATCTAGTACTCATCAATAGCCTGTGAAAATATAGAAATTCTTAGAGCGGCGAGCTTTGCACGTCTCTCTGTAATTGCAGTACCCACGTTACACTTAGAAATCATCGATTGCTGATACATCGCCGCAATCTTGTATCAATTATGTTGATACACGCTGAACACGCATGTTCTCTGTACCATCAAAGAATTATTTATTAATAGATTCTAACTACACTTGATCTTGATCATATATCATTTGCATTTTCTTTTTTTGCTTAGAACCACCTGCGAACGCAAATCCGAGCGGAGAGTTGCCTGTAACTATTGAACATCAGCAAGATGTTAATTTGGCGAACAATCTTTCGAGAAACGACGCTAATTGCGACAAAACTGGAACATGCTACGATGGTAAATTTTACATTGATCTTTCACATTCTTAACACAATATAGAGTCACAAGTTAATTAACATTTGCCTTTCAGTATCTGTACATTGTAAGGATACAAGAATTGCAGTACAAGTTCGCACAAACAAGCCTTTCAATGGAAGAATATACGCTTTGGGAAGATCCGAGACCTGCAACATTGATGTTGTTAATAGCGATCTATTCAGACTCGACCTTACGATGGCTGGCCAAGATTGTAACACACAAAGTGTCGTAAGTATTTATAAGTCGTTAAATTATCGTAAAATAGATGTCTGCGGATTATTTTAAATTTACCTTTGTTTAGCAAAATATACTGAGAAAGGGATTATTTTCAGACTGGTGTTTATTCGAACACTGTTGTTCTCCAACACCACAGCGTGGTGATGACTAAAGCGGACAAGATCTACAAGGTGAAGTGCACGTATGACATGAGTTCGAAGAACATCACATTCGGAATGGTGCCTATTAGGTTAGTAACAGTACAACGGTTACATATATTTAAATTATGTTGAACTTTATCTATAAAATTTAATATCGCCCTTCAAAGTGCCGTTAACTATATGTATAGCTAAGGCCTACTTCGAAAATGAAAAACGTGTTTTCCCAAATCTTTGGAATTATATACGAATGGTTTATGTATTCAAATTTCAAATTGGAACATGATTACCTAAATACTTCCAAAAATTTCTGGGAAATCAGTTCATGTAAAATGACAATGAGCATTTAAAGCCTTAAGCACATGCAAGGAGTATAAAACTCTTTTGACCCAATATCATTACTGCATAATACATGAATCGTTTAGATTCAAGAATCAAGAACGTGATAGGAAGACATAACACTTGCTGCCTCGTATGTGTTTTTAATAGAGATCGGAGAAACGTGATCCATAATAATAGGTATAATATGCTTGTTTATGATCAGAATTCTTAAAATGATATGTTGGATGTTCTGTTGAACACGATGAATAACTACAACGATTAGAATTAGAATAGCAGGAAATAGCAAAGTGGAATTTTATGGTTACCACTGTTGTGTCGGTGGAGATTCCATCCATTCACATTGTTATGAGGTTATTAACTGCGTCCAAAGTTTGATTGAGTTAATTTTTGCAATGTTAATTAATTGATTGTCAAAATTAATAAAAAAATTAACAATCTTGTAGTTTTAGTATTAAGCTTTCGTATCAATAGAGTTAAATGATATATGAACCGCAACCCTATAACAAAGCCGAATATTTAATTATGAATAATATTTAATTATGAGAGGTTAAGTTTATACTCATGAAGATAATTATATTTGCAGAGATCCGGAAATGATTTCAATCACTGCTGCTCCGGAGGCGCCGCCCCCACGTATCCGCATCTTGGACAGCCGCCAGCGAGAGGTGGAAACTGTTCGTATCGGAGACCGACTTACCTTCCGTATCGAGATTCCAGAAGATAGTAAGTTCATTCATACGTTTGTATACGTTTAATCGACATAGAGAATATTGTATAAAATATACTGTGGTTATTCTTTAAAAAACCTGAAAAGCTTTAACAAGTTTTTTGCGTTTTCAATGCTAATTTATGTATGAGGACATCGAAATCGTCGATCGTCGAAATGTTTTACGACGGGTTTTTTAATTCAGTTCGCTAATGAAGTTTTATATGTAAAAATAATTTATACATAACTTACATTTTTTCTCAGCTCCTTACGGCATATTTGCACGCAGCTGTGTGGCTATGGCTAAGGACTCCAAGAGTACATTCCAGATTATTGATGACGAAGGGTAAGCTGAAACAAGATAATAAATTTTGTATAATGTTTCCATTAATTTTGTTACTTACTTGATTATTTAAATTTTAGTTGTCCCGTGGACCCGTCAATCTTCCCAGCATTCACTCCAGATGGCAACGCTCTTCAATCTGTTTATGAGGCATTCAGATTCACTGAATCTTATGGTGTTATATTCCAGTGCAATGTCAAGTACTGTCTTGGACCCTGCGAACCAGTAAGTATTTAAAGAAATAAATCATAAAACTTATATTTTTTTACAATAGCGTGTTTATCCTTGTCTTGGTAAAAAAAATCGTCGGAGATGGACCGGTTTTAAAGTATAATGTATGCGAATATTGATCATCGAACATCGATGGTTACAAATGCTGTTTATTATATTTATATATATTTATTTCATATATTTTTAGGCTGTATGCGAATGGGGCAGAGAATCTATTGAATCATGGGGAAGAAAGAGGCGTTCTTTGCCTCACAATGAGACCGGTGAAGCAGCTACGCAAGAGGAAGATATGAATATATCTCAAGAAATCTTGGTGCTTGATTTTGGTGATGATAGACAGAGTACAGATTTCCTACGATCCGACAAGCCAGGTGGCACTGCATCTGAAGCTAATTACGGAGGTAAGTGAATTGCTTTAGTCTTTAGTGAAATTGAAATAGGTACACACTTATTATTTTTGTAATTAATTACTTAACTACGAGTATAATGAAGAATTTCTTAATGGAGATTTCGATATTCTGGATAAACTTATGCCCTGTATAAGGGATGAAATACAAGCGGGAGTTCCCCCTTATCAAAATTTGTTAAAACATATCAATTTTGGCGCTATGACTTATTAAACTATATTTTCTGTTACAGAGAAAACAGTCACGATTGTGGAGCCATGTCCCAGCAAAGGATCAGTCTTACTTTTAGGAGTCGCTTGTGCCCTACTAGTTCTTCTATACATTGCTACAATTTTCTGCTACTACATGCGTAAATGGCTCGCGCCACCAAAACATTTGTAGGTTATTTAAGTTTTAAATTGAAATATCACAATTAAGCCCAGGATATTTTATGGAACATGCAATCTACGATCTTGTGATAAAATGACTGATAACTAAAAATATGTCATGTAATCCATCCATAATTTTAACTGTAGTAGTTTTAAGGAATTATAATCGTGGTGTACCTACATGAATGTTGTGTAACTTGTAACCACCGCGTATTGCGTTTACTAAACATTATCTGATGCATTTAAAAGCATTTAATATTTTTAGATTTACGAATAGCCGTAGGAACAAATATATTCTTTTCAATAAGCAAAGTGCTTGTTGAAAGTGACTTAAGTAGTAGGTATTATAATTTTACAGAATTTGCATTTATTATCTGTAAGCTTTAGATAGATCTGCCTTTATTAAAAACTGTAAAATGTATTCGGAATAATCCCTAAAAATATATTCATGTGCCTGATTATTTTATAAATGAATTCCCATTTAAGGGGATTATTCTGATTTTAAATATTGGAACAATTTTTAAGTTTTTAAACCGATCACACAAATCCTATTGATTTGTGCCCAATTATATGTTAAAGGATTTTGATGTATACTACTTAGGTTAAGTTTTTACACAATAACATTAGGCATTTATTTGTAAATATTCTGACTTTTAAAGTTGGCGTTAAGCTCCCTTAATAACTGTCAATTATTATCTATGCCTCGATGAACTTTCAGTTGGGTTCTGTAGAAATGGTGAAATAAGTATTAGTAAAATTAAACATTTAGCATAAAACAACACTTTTCCCGTTTCTCTTAACCCAACTTGAGACTTCTTCTTTATTTATTTAGAATAACTTATACTATTTATTATTTGATTTATTTAATAAATAAAATTTGTACAAATCATTACTTTTTTTATTCATCACATTTGTAAACAAAACAACATCTAATAAATTATTCTACAGGAACAACAGTCACTCATACGGTAGTGGTTAATAATTTGCTATATATGCTACTTAATATATCTTCTTGTATATCTGTGTTGATATCTTCAGACTTACAATCAAATACTTTTTCAAAATTTTTTAAGAATATTGGAGTTATTTTGTCAATGGTACATTTAACACCAGTCTCCTTGCTGAGTGAAGTGACGCCTTTGTCTTCAATGCCGCAAGGATCGATGTGATCGAACCATGACAAGTCATTATCACAGTTCAAAGAGATTCCATGTGTTGTTACATATCTGGATGCGTGAACACCTATTGCTGCTATTTTGTTGTCATCTACCCAAACACCTGTGTGAGGACTCCTGTTCGCTTTTATTCCTGAAATTAAATTGAGTGTTATCAATTTTTATTACATATATTATTACTGAACAAACATGAACCTATTGAATAACTTATATTCTAACTGCAAAGTTTATGTATCTACCAAAATATCATATTTTAATTACTAAAATGAAGATTTTTATTAATCCACTCATTTTAAACCTTTGTCTTTGTCTAGTTTTTTATCAGAAAATAATTTATAATTACCTAATTCATCACACAAATTGATGACTGTTTGTTCCAGGCTATTCACATACCACTTTACACTTGTTTTATAATGTTTCAAGTTTATAATAGGGTATGCTACTAATTGTCCGGGGCCATGGAATGTTATAAGCCCCCCTCGGTTTGTTTTACGAAACTCCGCTCCTAAGTCTTTTAACCGGCGTACATCCTCATTTGGTGTGTCATCTCGAATGCCTGTGAAGTAAATAATATAAATTTCAATTATAAATCATAAATAAATATAAATGCTGTCTTTTAAGATATTTAAAAGAGCTAAGATGTAATAAAGAGTTATTTTAATTTTAAACCTACAAGATTTAGAATAATAAATGTTTAAATTTAAGTGCATATAGACATCAAAAACAACTTGCATTATATCAATATGTCCTTCCGGTATGAAAATTATTTTCATGGAATTGTGCATTATGTGTACAATTAATTAATAAAATAAATTAATCTAAATGTTAAATTATTCTCTCAAAAACTACTGCTATAGACATACTTCCACATCTCATTTGTTTAAAATGTTTGTTTATCTAGATAAATTGAAATTGAAAAGAAAATGCCTACACTATGAATTGGAACCTTCGAATGCCAGCATAGAGGCCATACACAAAAATTACCTATATTTTACTAAATGAAAATATAGTTCCAAGGAGGCTAGAGAAAAAAACTATATTAAACGTATCTCACCAACTGTGTATACCGGTTTATGTTCCACAAGAAGCAAAGTATCATAATCTCCATCAATGCCTTTCATCATAGAATCTAAATGTTTCCTGGCAATGGACATTTGGATTTTTAAAGCTGTATCGTAACTCATAAGACCTAACCTCCATACTTTTACCATTTTAAATATTATGTGAAATAAACTGAAATTAAATTTATTGATTAAAATTGGTTTTATTTAGAGTTTACATATGTGACGATTTTCAAGGATTAATTTTGAATTTGAAATTAAAATAAACAAACGAAATTTTAAAAACAAAAAAGTAACATGTCAATGTCAACGTCAAGATTCAAAATGACGTATGGTATTGCCACATCTTATAATATAAAAATGAATCCCAAAATGTGTTGGTAAGCGCATAACTTGAGAACGGCTGAACCGATTTCGATAATTCTCTCTTTATTATATTCCTTGAAGTACGAGGATGGTTTTTATGTAGAGAAAACGTAAATATGTACCACGGGCGAAGCCGGGGCGGACCGCTAGTATTATAAAATAATTATACTATATTTAAAATATAGGTAATAAAAGTAATTTAAGATATCGCAAAAAAAATCGAAAAGTAGGCAAAACATTGATTATAATTTATTATTAAAATAAAAATAAAATTGAAATAGGTTTCCTTTTTATATTATAAGTGCTGGTAACATCTATTACAGTTTTGAATTGAACATTGAATACTGTGATTGAATATGTGGAACATATATATATTATATATTAGTCTATGATCCAGTAGCCGGTCCGAGCTGTCAGACTGACGCGTGAGACGTCTGTCCGACGCTATCGCCACTATCTCTCATTATCTGCTCAAAAAAAATCGCGTGACCCATCCCTACAAAAACGTTTGTTGAAAGAAAAGTATAGCTCAGATTACGAAAAAAAAATACTGTTAGATAGGTAATGAAATGAGGCATCATTAGAGTAGAAAATATATACTTCGAACTTACAATTTCATATTTAAAAAAAAATGATAATACTTAATTGTACTTTTTTTTGTTAGATTTTCTCGCAATTTAATTTTATTACGACAAATTTATGCGCTCGGCTTCATTTTTACTTATTTATTTTAAAACTAGACTATATTTCCTTTAAAATGAATGCATAATATATACAAATTATACAGGATATGTCTATTATTTTTACTAATAAAAATGACTCGGCACGCTATCCGGATCGTTACGTCCTTGGCCATTGTTACGTTTCAAATATTTTAAAATGTTGAATCTGCGTAAATATAAGAATGTAATAGGTTTATATTAGTAATTACTTAATCTAGATAGTTTCTAGTACGTAAATAACGTATCAAAATATAAAAATATAGTTTCAACAATTCGTAAACAACACCGAAACCCGCCATGTTTGGAACGCGCATTTTGACCTACATTATTTGTTAAAAATAAGAACTTTGGCTAATGAAATACTACAATACGTATATATCACTGTAAAGAGAATTTTATATAGAAAATTATAACATATAACACACAAAGGAAGAAGTAATAACATTCAAGTAATCACGCCATTTTTGCGCAGCGATATTTTGCTCGGCACGGTGAAAAAATGACGGCCTTTGAAACTGGTCTGTCATTAAAACAGGACGTCAAATTGTATGAACCTTTGTTCTAAAGTAGTCTCTGGTTCTCTCCAGATAATAAATGTGACAGCTGTGGCACAGATACTCAACCAAATTTGAATAGGGCAAGCTTTACGACAGGTATAATTTTTGGGCACGGTTGTTACACGGACTGATAAGCATAAAATTTTTTTTGTAACCTGAGAGCCCGGTATTCTTAAGTGGTGATGTGGAATAAGTTAAGAACGAAATAGTTTGTCTACTCATCGATTGATGGCGCTATAATCAAAATTTAAAAATCTCTCATATACTCCGTTTGTAAATACAGGTGATACTATAGAACGAAGTTTATGGGTTTCAGTCTATCCAGTTTTCTCGTGTGCACAGTTCGTAGGGCGGTGTTTCGTACGTTACGTAAACCAGCTGATAATATAAACAATGGACCTGAATATTTAATGTTATACTACCCTGTTTAATATTGATATTTTATTATAACGTGTGCACGAATTAGTTAATTTCAACTGTATAGCATCTAAAATAAAACAAAATATCATAAAACTAATAAGTTTACAAATATTTTTACGTTTAAATTCCAAAATTGTTTTTAGATAAATGAAGTAATTAGAATTAAACGCAAGGCGATTGTTATATTATATGTCGTGTTTGGATAAAGTGTTAGTGCGGCCAGACATGTGGAATTCTATAAAGCGATGACAACAGGGGTAATAATATTATTTAATTATTTTTGTTTAATATTCTGCTTTATTAGATAGTTATCAAGTTCATTCATAAAGCAGCGGTAGTTAAAACTTACCTACTCTTTTTTTAAAAGTAGATGAAAGTAGCTCTCTAGTTTGTTGTGGTTTTACTTGTTAAAGCAGGTAGAATTTTGTAATTACTTTTCAAAATTTATATAAGTACACTGCACAAAGGTTCAATTACATATGTCTATTATAAATGCAGCGTTTTTAGTAATTTTTTTAATGTAAACAACACTGTTTTTTAAACTACCCGACAAAACTTTTGCACTTTGCGACAAAACTTTTTTTTTGTATGGACTATGATTCAAATGAATAACCTTATTTATTACAATAAGTATAATATTCATAAGTAAAAATTTAATTAAAAAGTCGTAAAAAATCACTTCATTTAAAACGTGTAATATAACAATACAAAAGCCACCGCTTCCCATTGTCCATTAGGTACAAACCTAGGAGGAGGGTATGCACGTACAACCCCTCATAATGCACTTAGTACTCTCGATAACGCGGTACAGACCACTTAAAAGCTCTTCAATTTGCTTTACCTCCTAATGAAATCTATAAGCACCATATAAATGTTATATTAAATAATGTCGGTTGGACTTCAAAATTCGCCTCTTGCTATCCTTGGCTTCATGTATTTTTAAAGGCCTTGGATAACATTCTTTGCTTAGCTTTTGATGAGGGTATTTTGATAACATAATATTTGACAATATTATCTTAAGTCATTATGTATAATTTTTATAAAACAAAAATTACTTATATGTAATTCTTAATATGTACTAAATAAATAAAAAAATGGAGCATTATAAATTTACCTATTTATTAGCAAGTCCAGATTTACCTTTTCTATAAATTAATGTGTTGACGTGGTTATGGTAGGTAAACAATCTTGTTCAAAATAGCATAAAGTAAAGCAATTCGGTATATTTTTATGTATAACTACCGTGGAAGTAAACAAGTGTCTATGAGGTGGCACCGGAAGAGCGGTGCTTCCCGCTCGAGTTAAATATAGTATAAGTAATGGGGATGTTGTGGGGTGCTCGTGCGCAGGTCACTGATCCGTATTAGGATATCCGATGTTTTAGCGCAAAAAATTCCTTCTGAATGTTATGCAACACTGGTCGCGTCGATGATCGATCGGACTAGGTTAGCGAATTATTTTCTTGTTATAAATTGCATTATATCTTTTTTTTATTTTATTTAAAAAGTAATATAATATACTTTTGGAATTTTCCGATGGTAGGAGGTACACAGTTGCAGTAGTTTTGAAATAAATACAATAAAAATTATTCATAGACAAACATAAAATAATGCTTGAGCGTTCATTTACGCGTACCTACCGAATAAATATCTATATGTATGTTATAGTAAACGATTGTTCGAAACTATTGAATAAATTTAGGCACAACTTTAGCAAAGTTCTACGATGTATTCACCGCAGAAGCCTTAAGCTGAGCTTGTTTAACTCTCTCACATTTAGTAGGTATATTAAAAGCTCCTGTATTTTGGAAAATGAGCAAGGTAAATTGAATATTATGTATGATTTAGGTGTGGGTAGATCCGAAGGCAGGAGGAGTAGGTCTTTATAGATCGAAAATATACAGCTACAAATAGTATTTTTGTATTTTCAGCTTAATAAGGCCTTGCAACGGAAATAGATTGTCAAGGAGTTCTGATAAAATTAAAGCGCTTCTATATAAACTGTGATCTAATCGAATTTTTATTGCTTAGTTTTATTTATTATATTAATGTATATAACCTAACGTAAGAAAAACTGAATATCTGTTTCGGCTTGTAGAGCCTATGTCGTAAATACCTAATATAATTCAGAATTTAGTGTCATCATTAGTTAGTTTTATCCAATTTATCATCTGTTGTTGATAACTAAATGTCCATGATTTTTAACTATAACTGATTATTATACGTAGTAACTATTTAGTTATAAATTTATAAAGAATAGAATAAATTCGATTGCTCTGGCGGGTCACGAGTGGCTGAGTTGGTCAGGCATCCGCCCCGGAATGGCGCGAAAGGATGCGGGTTCGAGTCCCGCCTCGTGATCGAATTTTTTCTATTCTTTATAAATTTATATTTATAAAGCATTTGAATGCCATAAAACCAAAAAATATAAATTCAACTATTTAGTTATTGAAAGTAGTAGTAGTTGAGTTATTTAGTATTCTTTTTTAGCTTGAGGTAAAGAAACAATAAGTAGAGTGTACGAATTGTGGATTATACGCCAAAGTTATATTTCCGTTAACCCAACCAAGTTTTGGATCAAAGCGAATCCGTATAAAAATCAAATCCCTGCGAAGTCTTACAGGGAGCCACTTGACTCTACGATTAAAGTCAGGAAAATTATTATTATACCTTTTTCATTAGGTGTATAAAGACAAGTTGTGGTATTTACTCGTCAAGTTCGTATTATATAAGTGTAATTAATCAAATGATGTATGTGCAATTAAGTTATGTTACTTCAAATTATAGCATAAGAAGATAATATAAATATATATAGGATAAATGCTAGATTCCTTTAAACTTAAATTAATATTAATACGTAGTATTTTCTAGTGTTAGATTTTACGCGAGTAATACGCATACGCATTTAGAAATTAAAGATTAGTAACGGATTTTAAACGCGATTTATTCATTATATTATTTTCACGACGTTTCGAACACTTTACAGCGAGCTTGGACACGGGCAGACTGAGATGTTATACGTCTTGACGGTTATGTATTAAACAGACTTATAAAAAATCTTAAAATTTTAGAATTGCAAAAAAACGAGAGTATAAACGAAAAAGAGTAATTCTATATATTTTACACAAATCGAAAAACTTATGCCAGGTAAATCAAACAGTAGTCAATTGTCATCAAAGAAGCAGGAAAGTTTAAAACTTTCAGGCGTTTTCCGCCCATGGGAGCAATGTCAAGTCGTGACTCATATATTTGTTCAAGGCAGGGGCCTACAAAGTTTGTAAAGTAACATTTCAGTATAAACTCTGAGGTTACCATGGCGACGGCGCAGTAGGCTTGCATGGTCCGTGACGAGCATCATAAGCCTCCGGATCGATTTCGGCTTTCCACTTTTTGGCTTATCTATAAGGCTTTGAAGCTTAGCGGATATTTGAATCAAAATTTGATGAGAGTTTTTATCTAAATCTAAATAGAGAAGAACTGCAATGTTCGTTTTAGTTTAATTGTTATTAAATGAACTGAATAGTGTACTGAATCTAAGGTCGACATCAATCAATTAATATTTATCTAACTCATATGTAGGTGTCGTGGCCATATCGTAGATTTGCTCATTTCATGAAATGGCCAACATAGTTTGATCAGATCGTTAAATCGTCAACGTTTCACGATTTGGTCATCGACATTTGGCCAGATCGTATAAAATATCTTAGAGAGTCCATAAAACATTAAAAAATTCAGAATATTTTAAGAACTTGTTTATTGTCATTTAAGTTAGTGCCGCGGTAGCGCCGGCGAATACCAGAAGCGAATGGTTTTTTCAATAGAAAACAGTTAGGTTAGGTTAGGTTAGACTTTAATAAACAACGCACGAGCCGAGCGAGCAAAGCGAGCGTGCCGCGGCAGCGGCCGGCGAGTGCCAGAAGCGAATCGCTTTTTAAAAAAGAAACAAAAATGGTCGCATTTCGTGAAATGGCCATCCACGTTTGGCCAGATCGACGATCTGGCCAAATGTGGATGACCAAATCGTGAAACGTTGACGATTTAACGATCTGGCCAAACTAAATTGGCCATTTCATGAAATGAGCAAATCTACGATATGGCCACGACATAGGCATCATTAGGCAGTATAATATACAAGTTTATCTTCCTATAAAAATTAGCACATATGAGTATTTTCCGAAGTATCTCTTTTTGCTCTAAAATTGTTTACTTATAAGTTATAACCAAATTTTAAGACTCCAGTTTCTTCAGTACTAAAATATATGACATAATCACTAACTACAACAAACTTTAGATTTTCCTTTTCAATTAACTAAATAAGATTTTCCTTTCTAACCTAAGTAAAAATTTAATTAAAATGCCGACCTCTCGAGTTCCGTTTCTCGTTCAATTTACTAAACTACTTTTCCTACTTAATTAGGTGTATTCCTTATATATCTACAAAGTCTGAACCTTTTTAACGAGTATTCTTGTTCACATAATCATGTTAACAGTAGTCGTAAACTGAATTTCTGCATACTACTTTTTGGCTGTCACTAGAATAGCAATACTTTAAGACTAAGTAGGACATTTTTTTTGTAATAGAGCTTTCCTCAAAAGATTTTTTTTTATAATTGGATGAGTCAACAAAATAGTTTGGAATTAGGTTTCCGCTTTGTCAAATGGATGAGTCACAATATTATCTGTCTCGGGGAGGTATACAAAAGAGCATAATGTAATATAGAAACAGTAAGACCAGTAAGGTATAGTACTCGCATTGTCGAATTATGTGTATAAAAATAGTTTACCTACACATAGTTGAAGGTGTGACTGACAAACATTTGAAAGAAAGAAAAAGAAAAACATTCGGAATAATTTACTTTATGAAAAAAATATTTATTGTTTAAGAAAAAACTTGTGGCGACACTAGTTTCAGCACGGAGATGTAACTAATTAAGTAATAAAAACGGCGTTTCCTCAGAAGTGTTATTTTGTGGCGGCGGACCGCAGCGGGTTCGAGAGTTATTGCCATTCCAGATTTTAATTATTCAAGGGCCTTCCAGACTTTTCCAACTTTAGTTAACCATCTGGTGCTGTTTAACTAAGTTACATGAGACACCTTTCCGCCAACACAATTATAGAGGGCAATCGTAATTTGTATAAATTTACAGCTCATTCGATTTAGCCGTAAGTTCGCAATGTGGTTGTATTGCACATGTCCTCCGCTTTCTTGTTGTTTATTGTAAATAAGTATTGTTAAAAATATGTTGTACTATTTTTAAGTTGTGAAACTAAGTACATACTTTTATTAAACGGACAATTTTCCTACTTTGTTGTACCAAGAGATACAATGAATAGGTCCAATTTATTCAATTTATTTAAAACTAGCGACCCGCCCCGGCTTCGCACGGGTGCAATGCTGATACTAAATACACTACAGAAAAACTGTGAACGTTGTATATAAAAACATAGCGGCCCGCTCCGGCTTCGCACGGGTATAAAATAGATAGCCGGGCGGCCGGCCGGTACCGCCGCAAACGCTACGTCCCGCAATTTTTAAATCTGTAATATCTTCGAAAATATTCACTTAAATCATACGGTGTAAAGTGCCATATAGATCTATATTAAATGAACAATGTATTCAAGGTATTTGATTGGTTAAGGATTAATGCTGTATTGGTTAAAATCGCATCGAAAATTAGCCATTATTTGTCGTAAAAAGTAAATGACAAAAAAAAGTTATTGTGGGTTATCCATAAGAGATAGACATATACCATCGTGGACTTTTCTGTAGACCTTTTCAATGTGTATAATACTTAGTACATTATTTTGATAAAACTCGTAGGGTTCAGCCTGCGTTTGCAATGTAAGCGGAAAAAATGTAATTTTTTACGACACCACATTAGAAACCTCAAAAATAACAGTACTTCTCCACTATTTAATGGATGTTATTATACATATAAACCTTCCTCTTGAATTACTCTATCTATTAAAAAAAACCGCATCAAAATCCGTTGCGTAGTTTCAAAGATTTAAGCATACAAAGGGACATAGGGACATAGGGACATAGGGACAGGGAAAGCGACTTTGTTTTATACTATGTAGTGATAAATCCTTCAAATTATTCCCCAAAATGATGGCATTATTCTATTTGTAGTGTCTTTCATCTTTAGCGTCTCTAATTAAACAGTAGTTAACTTAGCTTGCAGTCGTACTTAAAGCTAAGATAAATATATTTAATATTATTAATAAATATATTTAAAGCTAAGATAAATACAATACAATATATTTAACCTCAGAAACTTGAACCGGAAACCTCTACAAATCGAAGTTACACTGTTACAGGTTGGCTGACGGTAAAAGTTTCAACTTTCGTTAGTAATCCCATACCAGACGAGACTGTTAAAATTATATAATAGGATTAGTAAGTACATTTTGATGGGTTGGATGCGTTATTATTTTAGTCAGTCTTTAACCTTTGAAAGATATTTGTTGGTTTACAAAGTAATATGGTAGAGACTTTGTGTAGAGAATTGGTACTCGTGCACTGTGTTGATTGACTTTATTCAATCCTTTAAATAAAGCTTCACATAATTAATTTACATTTTTTTATTGTTTTTAGGTGTGGTCGGCGTAAAGCGCGGGCCAGTGAAATGAGTACTGTGGGAGGACGCAGCTACTCCTTCGATGAAACTATACAAGTAAGTTGAAATGTTTATTTTTTAATAGTTCAGAATATATACATGTAACATGTATGTGATATAGTCTATTACCAACAACATTAACTGCACAGTAAAAGATATTAAAATTAGAGACACAACATTAGAGTTCAAAATACTATAAGAACAACTAAACTCGAAGGCTCTCTAGGATCGTTAAAATACACAGACTCAGTATTTTCCGTGTTGCAAATGTATATCTTATTATTAAGCGTAAACGGGTTATATTTGTAAAGCGATAGTAATTCAGGATTTCAAAATGATTTTCCCGGGATGGTTCATAACGACACATTAGCCGACACGACCACATTCACCTTTATTAATGTGTTACAGGGTTTCGCGCTTACGAATTTTCTCTCGAATACTTTGGACAAGCCGTTAATTTCATACGGTCAGTATGAAATAAATACTTTCTCATAAATAACTATCTAATGTTCTTATCGTCTCTTACATTTTGGTACAATTTTTAGTTATGGTAGAGCGGTCAGCTGCAGAGCTTGCGGTTCGATTTATGTTAAGTGATCATCAACGTCCATGAAATGAACATTTTCAGAAATGCAAAAAACTGCATTAGTAGGTACTTGAAACTTTTAATAATATTTCCCATTATAGTCATTGAAATATTTTGTTGAAACTAACGAACAATAAATAAACAAATTTAGCTATTAAACGCTTCCACTTACAGCCTTAATTTGCAATAGATCGTCTTATCTTCTCGGCAGCGGAGGCTTTATTTCCAAGATACGATATTCCCCCGGGTTCGCGACCATTTATCAGCCACGACCCACATTGGCTCAACATCTGGCAAACGCCACCCCTGCGTTATTGGTGTGATTACTGGGAGATATTATTGTGAAATACTTCCGCAGATATCGTCTTTACTTTTACATGAAATTTATGAAACTATCATACATATAATAGCACGCGAATTACTCATATATTTTGACTTTGATTTCGATTGCCTATTGACTTATTATGTTTTATCTAGTATAGCATATTTAGAAATTGATAGAGAAAAAATTGGAAATTATATGATATTACATGTATTATAAAGTTTAGTACCTAAACTCAAATAAACAAAACAAAGTGCCTTAAAGTTTTTAATTGTTTATCAAGTTTCACAGGTAGATAGAGCACTGAAAACTACAAAGACAAACGTTCACTTTCACGATAAATATTTTTTATCTGCATGCTTGGAACATAAATGTTGCAAGAAGGGATTGGAAGTACCATTCGCGCTTCCAAGATTAGCTCTGTTATTTATTTCTCGTTGTTTTTTTATCGTGGGCTAAGGCAATATATTGCTATTTTGTTATCAGCTTGACCGGAGATTGGCTTGGCGAATTTGATTAACGAAGTGTTCCTGCGGCAAGGGTTGGGTCTAATGTGGTCGTGACGCATTTGGGAGGGCCTGAAAATCGAATTTTCCGCTACATGCTTCCGCATTCCGGTACCTTTGTGCCTTTGTTGGGCTTTTCAGAGTTTGTCATAAACACAAACATTATGATGTCCTTACATCATAAAAAGTATCCTTTGTAGACTGCGTAGCTGTGCTTTATAGAATTAATCCCAAATTGTGGACGCTGCAAAAATATACGTTCGTAAAGTAGCCTACTTGACATCCTTACAACGTCGTAGGTTCATACTATGTTATATAACTTGTGAATTAGTAAGTGATATTTTGTTCATATAACTATCGTATGACAATTGTTTCGAACAAAACTTAGTTATGAATATATTGTGAATAATAACAAAAAGAACAATACACAACATATTCTTTTGTAATAATAGTCATCCACAGGTAATTCAGTTCGGTTTCAATTTTGTCATCGCAGTTAGAGAGGCCATTTACGTATGCGCCAGTTGTTTCATTTCGGAATATCACTTGGCTAATCGTTGAATCTCTACAGCACTGAATGTTTGTGAAAGTTTTTATTCCTCTATAATCCTAAAAGCTATTCTATTTTACTATAAAACCTGAAACTTTATGAATTATTTTATGTTTTAACATTTTAATTAGTATATTGGCTTGGCTGATTAGAATGCCATCTAGTATCGAGTAGCGATAAATGCAATGCTAGTTCACATTCACGCGACAACACGACCCAGTTAATTTTCTATTTTTTGTCAATAGATGGCATTTCATTTTTCATATTATTAGAATAACAAAATTATAGTGTAAAATTTTTTTTTTTTTATAAGAATATCTATTGTTAATACATGATCAAACATAATCATAATTGTTTATTTCATATTAATATACAATTAAAAATAATATCGAGGTATGTTTAGTGCGTTTGGAAAATTATCAGGTTTAATTTTATGCAATTTATTCATTGTCATTAATTGTAGACATGCATACAAAAATGTTGTAAATTGAATGAATAACCAGTGAAACCTTTATGGAATTAAAAGCAGCATCATAATATTATGACAATTTAGGAAGTCAAACTCCCTATAAACAATAACAATAACAATGTAAAACAACATCATATAAAATCTTATTACCACATATCAATCGGCGATAAGTGCAGCGATATCCGTGTATTGTCCATTTGTCGTAATTAACAACTGAAAGTTAATCTAGCGTCCCCCGCGTGGCGTCGCGCCGTCCTAAATCACCGGCAAGCTGCTCTGTGACAGCTCTCGGCCTTTGCTGCAGTGTTTACCGAGCATTGCATGTAAACATTTTATCGATACTGCAATAATCGCTACGAGCGTGTGTCATTCTGGACGTTAAAGATTGGTCCCCGTTGTGCATGGTACACTGTGAGCTGTGTGCTTTACAATTGAATATTTTTTACTAGCTGATGCTGGTTCTGTGTCTAAAATAAATATTTAACTTTCGTTTTGGGGTACTTAGTTATTACTTAAAATTATTGGAGACAAAAAATTTTAAATTCAATAATCTCTACATGGTATGAATATGCGAATATATTGAGGGTAGAAAATTTTATTTATTTTATTAAATAGATACCTAATATATTAATGGTACGGTAATATCTATGTTATTAACAAATTTTGTGGAGACAAACATATTAAATATTAATGAAAACCAAGGCCTAATTCAGCGAAGAGCATTGAAATATACAGATTACAGAATAGCCACTTAAATTTTCCGAACTTATATTACAACATGAGATTTCCCAAACCGTGTGGATGACGTCACCACGCCCTCTCCTGTTTTCCGAAGCTTTCATCGAACCCCGAATTGTCCCTTACGATTATTCACACGATGAGATCATAGTTCTCAAAATTATTTGGTGCTAGAATTTGTAATATAGCTGCTTACTGATAATGTCAACAAAACAAAATATTGATAAGTTTATTGTTGCATATGGCATATAGCATATTCTATCGATTAATATTTTTTTAATTAATTTAACCAAAAAATTTCTTGTTATTTATTTTCATATATTATTATTGCAACAGTCGATTGCGTAGGTATGTATTAAATCTTCCGCTTTAATGGATGTAACTTTTTTCATTAAAAAAAATATATTTTTATAATTGTAGATTTAAAATAATTAGAATCAACAAAAATAAACTTAATTCCTTCTAAATTCATCCAAAAGTTTGACAATCCATCGGATTTCAAGAAATAAACGATCCCCTTCTTACAATAGTAATCCCTAAAGTAGTGGTCGATGTGTTCACAGGCTGCTCTACAAGATATTGCTTTTATATTTATTGCATTTCCTTTAAGGATAATTATTATACATTAACAGTTATAACAATTTGATTTTCGATATTTCGGATATTTTCGATCGGTAGTATAAAAAAGTATGCCGATTCCAATCGACTCTATCAAATTTACACATATGTAGTTGATTTAATTGTTAGTCGATTTTCTAGGCAACTTTTTAATGCGCGATAACAGAACCAGCAGTGCCTTTCATCACCTAAATGAAAAAAATAAAAAAATAAACATCGCCTAATGTATAGAAACAGTACTAATATGTTAGAAAGTTTTATTTATAAAGAAGATTTGTTACTTGACGAGTACTCCTATAAAAATATAGTGATATAAAATTGTAAGCACCCTGTTTACGATGCACCGCTGCACCGGGGTGCCACCGAATGCAGCGCCTTAATCAAGCCCAAGCAATTTATGACTGCCACACTACGTTTATTGGGTTATTTTATATTGAAGAAAGCAATAAAAAATGTTATGTCACGTGCGGAAAATATTTAATATCAAAATTTCACCTAAAAGAAAATTGTATGCGATCAATTTCAAATACAATATTATACATTGATCTGTCCGCAAATGTAGTTACAGTTAAACCGTTTTTTAATTTTGTATTTCTGTTTTTCGTACATATTATTATGTTCAATATATTATATTTTTACTAAACCATAAATAAGTAGGTACTTACTTATTTCTTTTAATTATAATTCAAAATTTTCAATTTCAATACATTACAACTTTTAATTAATAAAAAATTGGAACAACCAGAAACTTTATTGTGACTGTTTCATAAATAAACGAACATCTTCTTTCTTGAAAATAATATTGTTGACGAGAAGTTGGGAATGGCCCAAACGAATTTTGTCTTAACTTGAAGGGCGGCGCGCCCTCGTCGTAAGTGCCAACATTACAACTTTTTTCGATACGTACGAGTCGTGAGGTCGACAACACTGTGTTTTTATTTGCCAATTCTATATTTTTATTACAATCAATACTTATTCAGAGGTGATCTTGGATCTAAGTAGATTCCATTTAAAATATAAGAGGTTAACGTATTTAATTTTGTGGTTAAAAAAAAACAACTATTAAGTTGTCGCTGATTTAAAACGGATAGAGAATGTATAAAATTATAATTGAGTTATGTATTAATATTAGAAGTTAAGTTAATCCAAGACTTTTAAGTATTTTTAATTTATTATATGAAATTGAAACAATTGCGAATTAAACATCAGAGTTAGTATTGTCCGCTTAATTATCGACATACATGTAGTCTAGACTCGGTTCAACCTAATCCAAATTGACGACAGGAGTTTACGTGTCGTGCATTATCTGGGGTTAATTCCTGTTAAGATTTAATAGTGACGTCATACTACATTGAACTAGCCTAGTATGAACTTAAAATTGATTTAAATTTTACCGTTACATAAATAGTGAAAATACCTAAGAATATCTAGGAGAGTATGCATAATTAAATCTGCTGTTTGCTTCGTTATTTAACACAGACGTCGCATTTATATGATTAAAACCCCAAATCTGTTTTATCTTAATAAAATATTTTTAAAAAGTAATGTCGAAGATCTCGTGTTATAAAAGTACTGCAGATTTGTATTAAAACGACGACACAAGATCGACTAAGTACGAATCCATTAAAATGTGCATACAAAGTGCAAGTCACCTAGGGTGTGTGAGGGCCATAAGCTTGTTGTAATTTATAAGAGCACCGATGCGTTAAATGAATGAAAGTTGTGGTAAATCCATATTTAAATTAATTTATGCACCGTAAGGATTTAAAATCTGTGTCCATACACATATCCTAATTATTACCTACGATAATGTTTTTTTTTTCATATATTTTTTTCACTTGTTCAAAGAAAAGCAAAATTTAAATGAAGGTTGTTTAGCTCAATATAAAATACTAATGAAAATAAAAAGCAAGGAAATTCTTAGTTTAGGTGTCTGAACAAAAAAAGCCTAATAAAGAAACAGTCGAATAGATACAGTAATATTACACCTATGCTAGGTCTATGTTATTCAATGCTCGAAAGCAATTCGTTCTATGTTCACGCAAAACTATTTTCTTTCACAGTTTTGCTTGAAATGTCGTTGAGCACAAGCAATTTTGTCGTAGCTGCGTACAAACACACATGGGACATAATGGCAGAATGCGGTAATGCTCATCCTACATTCTACGAGCACGCACTTCAAGCCTGTCTCATGGGTTTTGTGTTATAGGACAAACTTTTGTATATTTTCTTACATGTACCTTTGTATCTTATTTGTAAACAAGGCTTTAATAGTAAACATTTCTAGCTTTTAAAAGTAAACGCAATTGATTATTTCAGTAAAAAAAAATAACTTTTTAGAAATACTTAACTAAGTAACATAGGTACTCTCTACTCACCAAAGTTAATAAATCGTGCTAAATCGTAGACTGAACGGAAACAGGACTCCGCAATAGACGTTAAACACCGCAATCTTGTCGTATAAACGGCTCTAAATAGGTTAGTAGATAATATAGTGTACAGACGTTCCAAGACATACCTAAGGTAAAAGAACTGCAAATGCGCATCCGGGCGGGAGGGGTGGAGGCTGTATGTTTTTCCGAAGGGCGCTGGGCGGCAGTGCGCCGCGCGCGCCCGCGACAACTACGCGACTACACTCGCTTTCACATTGTTTACGCGTGTACACGCGGCTCAATTGACGTTTGTGATAACTTGCTCAATTAATGTGTTTGTGTGTGAAAACTCGATAGGTTGTGAGTGTGTGTGAAGTTTTAGAGATTTTAAACATATCGAAATTAATATCACTCGGATTTGCGCAATTTTATCGCGTTTATCATGTTGGAACAGCGTTCGATCTATTGTTTATAAGGTATAATGTATAAGTTAACAATTAAAACTTTATAATCTAAAGTTAGCATGCATGTTGTTATGTTAATTAAGGAAGTATGCTAATTTTCCGCTAGGTGGGGTTATTGTTCAAAATTTGTGAATAACACTCCATAATACCACACTTTAAAATACTTTGAATTGTTATATTGTTTAAATTTACCTTTTAAAATACAAATAATTTGCATAGTATGAGCTAAAAATCTAAGCAGGACGTTATGCTAATGCCGCATTATTCCAGGCCTAGTGCGCCTCTAGATAAAAGCATAAGAATTAAGGTGTAGGCATGATGTTATTAAGAGTCAACGTTCCTTAAGAGAATTGCAGTAAATTGAAATATACTTAAAGAGATTATTTTCAACATTTAAAAAATACCTTAGAAAATTGTAACTATTTAAAATTTTACATTTGCAATTATTGTAGCATAATACCCTTCCTAAATCTCCAGTATTAGGAAGTAAAAACTTGTCCAGTATGAATTTTTGTTTTTATAGCGCTAAACAATTTGAAATGTGTCAAGATCTGTTATTATATGACAGCACTTAAATATACTAATATATTAAAAATTGGTATAACAGGCAAAAAGCTCCATAGAAAATGACGGATAAGCCGACGGAATAGTGACTCATTGCTAATAATTCACGCTATTCATGTTTGCTCTAGTTGTCATTAACTAGCCCTAAATTAAAAATTGTTTCACAATTTGTAAAACTTTTTATTCGCGTGTAAGCAACTCTTTATCATTGTATATCTATTCAGAATGGACAGCTTTAATACTTAAAAATATGACTGTTTGAATAATACTTCCACGTTCTATTTATTTTAAGTGTTCAGGAAAACAATTTCGGAAACACATTCAGGGAAATTAAAATTAAATTGCTTTGCAATTAATGATTTACAATGTCATCCAGATACACAAAGTTTTATTGTTCAGGATTTGGAATCCGGATATAGATTAGAAATAGTAACCTAGGATATTATGGTAAACAATTATATTATAGTCCCTAAAGCCATGGCTTGGCGCTATAATAATATGTATTAGAACTATGGCGCCTATCTTTTGTAATATTGTTGCAATAACATGCGGTGTGAGCGTGACCATTTATGCCGGGAAACAGGCTCTCATATAAATAATAATATTATATATTTAAGTTATATAAACCAATTTTATCGGAAGGATGTTAATTTCTTACGTGTTTACAAATACTGTTTTGAATCCATTAATTCTCCGTTCAAAAAACAAGCTTTTTTCATTTTGATAAGAAGGCATTAAAGCTGTCTAAAAGTTTTTTGTGAATAAAAATAAGGAAATTGCATTTACACAAATCAAATTTTCAATAGCTTTGTTTTAGATATTTTTTTGTTATAAAAGCCAATAAGCATGACTTAATTCGGATAATTTTATTCGTTAACCAAGTTCAAAGTGAAAATTAGTTAATTACTACACCAAGGTGCAAAATATGAATAATGTAATGCGGTTTATTTGATATTCTCAAGCAAATTTAGTCGGGATGAGGCTGTGGAATTATTGGATGTAGACGTGACCGAGCTGTCGTGTGCCGAATAACAATACGCTGGGATATTTGGATATTTTTTACAATATCCCCTTATATGGTTGGGTCATATAGATTTTTTTGTAATTAAAGTAGGACACGTGTTGTACAATTTAAGTATCAAAATTTTCTTCCCGGTCCTAATAGATGTTGTTCATGCTTTTTCACAAGATTTTTTATTAAATAACAAGAGAAAAATTATTTTAGAAAGTACAAACTTGTATGATGCCTTTTTAAAATTCTGGAATTACAATTTGGTGTTTTGGTGGAGTTGAGATGCGGCTTCCATAGAAAATTACAATTCATCTATAACAAATTTGCAGAAAACCTATAATTTAAACAATTTATTATTCATTATCTAGAATTAACAAAATAAATATTATCGTAGTATAATAATCAAAGCAACGAATCGAAGTAACTTTCTTTTTTAAAAGATAAAGTTTTTAAATTATGAAATCTTTGATGTTGGTGCAGAAGAGAAGTTCTACAAAGACTAGACGACTGTCTGATGAGCCGCCACGATCGGTCGGATATCAATCAGTAAAATAAACTGACTTTAGCAAACAAAACAAATCTCATTCACTGTTAACAATGAAAGAACAAAAACAAAAGTGTCACGTAACGATCGCCCGGGGCTGGGGAGGCCTACATTCGTTTTTGATTAAACAAATTGTCCGAACACTTTATTGCTCCCTTGGGCTAATATGCTCTTCTCAGTTGCGACTTTTACTACGCACTAGCTTTACAACTTTGACACACAACGGGTAACAATAGCCGGGTAAAAAGGTTAACTTTACATCTCCTTAATTATATGAGCTGTTTAGGATTAAGGTTCACTATGTTTTGTGGAGGATTAAGGACCGTAAATGTTATTTTTTAAATAAAGGATTTTTTTGTTGTCTTCATAAATTTTCAAAACTTTTATGTTTCGAAATAAATATTTTAGAATATTTCATTTTTAACCGACTTCAAAAAAAGGAGGAGGATATCAATTCGGCTGGTATATTTTTACATTTCCGTTTTTGAAGTCGATTTTTTTAACGTAGTTATTTTTATCAAGCAAAAGTTTTGATCGAGTAAGAGATGTTCCAATATTCCATATGATTTTTCATAAAACTGTCGGATAGTGTTATTGAATATTATGGAATACAACAAAGCTTTGCAGCTGGGAACCACAATATTTTAGAAAATATTATAAGACAGGTGGCTGTCGAACATGCATGCTCTGAATATTGTACGCAGCTTAAATAATAAAAATAAATAAATAAAATAAATATATAAATAAAATAAACAATAAACCCGTTCAGGCGAAAACCGACGTTACATCGAACGAGGAAATATAGTTCTGCATATCCTTTGGCATTGCAATAAAATGATGTAAACAAAGTAGAATCGTTTCTATGAAACATTACAGTAATAATATTCAAACTGTTTAACTACAAATTAGACTAGATACCTTTTATAAATTAAACTGATTGTTTTTCAATATTCATAATTTTCTAATTCAAATAATTTATATCTATGTTATTGAATAGTTGGCTGCTGCGTAGATTTACAAAATAAAAAAATAAAATCCAGCCACTATTGTTACTGACAATAAAAGAAACGGTTTAAGTTAAACGATATTTCAGCCAGCACTCGGTAGATTTTCAGGCTTTGTAA
This sequence comes from Colias behrii, assembly GCA_029959065.1. Taxonomy (NCBI): domain Eukaryota; kingdom Metazoa; phylum Arthropoda; class Insecta; order Lepidoptera; family Pieridae; genus Colias; species Colias behrii. The sequence continues at coordinate 5,973,535 of JARWMC010000002.1, forward strand.
ATTGGTATTGTGCCTGACTTGAATATCAATTAATTTAAAAGGCTCGCTTTCTGTAAAATTCGGCTCTTTATTTTATATTAAAAGGTCGATTTTATAAAAAGATCGATCGATTACGGCAGACATTGCGACGTGCAGAGAAAAGTGATATCCGTATACGCTGGCCTTTTTAAACTTTGAAGCTCTCTATCTCATTTATTTGACAGCCGACTTTTAACTCAGCTTGGTAATAAAGTGAATCTACGTTGTGTTAAAATCCTTTTAATCAAATATTTCAACCAATATTCGTTTTATAGCGAATTCTTACGTACTTAACGAATGGAAAATAAATTACTCATTCAACTAACGGTAATAAAGGATATAGTTACGGTGTAATGTACATAAAAATAATAACAACACATAACTTACCTCAGTTCAATTCAGCCAATTAAGCTTAATTTATAGTTAACTATTAACTTCACCTCCCCTGCTTAACGTAAAGACGTCAATTTTGTGAACTTTGCTAGACTTCAATGAAAAGGATTGGGGTAGCAAATAAACTTTTCCTTTGAATTTATTAGTATACTAAAAGTGTATGGTTTCGCTAAAGGGTTGATAAAGAACAAGCATTTTTGAAACCGTTTAATTTACCATTGATTTAATTTTAATGTTGTTCCTTTTGTAATGTGGTGAAATGAATTTAAAGTGCTTTAAATTCCAATATCGTTCACAAAAATATTTGTTGATTAGAAAAAGGAATGCGGTAAAAGCTAATTATGTTAAAAACGATGTCCTATTTTACGAAAACGATTTTAAACGATTCTACACGTTATAAATTGAACTTGAAGTGTTTTAAATCCAACCCTTGTATGTGAGAGAATTGTATTATGACATAAATATTATCTAACATTTTTAAGTCACATTTAGTCACACGATGATCGCGAAATACTTGGACTGTCGCGTGAGGGAAGGGCATTAGACGCAAATGTCGTAGAACCCTTTAGTGTTATTTATCGGGGAGCAGTTGCTTCTGACTTCGATATAAATACACGTTATATAATAAATATTGTGTAAGCTTCGGGTGCGCGTTATGAAATATTACGAAGCGACTTTGTAACAATATACGAACTGAACAAATAAGAAATTTCAATCACGTATTTGTTTACGAATATTGGAGTTTATTATCGAATTTTTAAAGGTATACTTTTTTAAATTTGTCGGAAATGAACATGGCGGTGATAATTTAGTATTACCACAGATAATTAATAATTATTATACTATAGATACTATCTATTACAAACAGGGCTCTCGTGTTGGCTTCACACAAATTGCCTCATACAAAATAAGAAATAAAAAAATATTCAGGGACAATGTAGATTTCTATTGCTGAAACAATTGCAATTGGCTAAGAAGCTTTTGAGAATAACTTTGAAAATAACGTTTATTCAAAATTAATCATTATAATTGTGTATGCTGAAATATATAGGTAATCAATTAGTACGTAATCTTAAGGTATGTTAATTATGCAGATCTGATGAGCGCGTCTAATCGGATTGGCAGCGATACAATATGCTTGCGAAAGAGTTATCCAAAGATTGTTTCCTGTTTGATAACTAGATTGTTTGCAGATTATTTAACTTTTGTTTAATATTTTCCTGAAATTAGGCTACAGGTTTATAGGGCAAAGTACAGGGTGTCTCAAAAGAAAGTTTATATTTTGTGGATGAATAAAAAAAAAAAGTAAGCGGTGTATTGAAAAAATGTTTATTAATTATTAAAGTGCATAATATGGGAATTTATTTCTTAAAAATAATATCGTCCAAATGCAGTCCATTGCGTTCACGGCACTCATTTAATCGAACAGTAAAATTACAGTATTTATGACAGCTCGGCAGGTAGACACAGTGATGGCTGCCATTTCGTGCCGGACATTTTCTTTTAAATGCTCTAGAGAAGTTGGTTTGTTGGCATACACTTTAGATTTAAGATACCCCCACAAGAAATTATCGAGAATAGAAATTAGCGAGGAATTATTGGCCCTTACTTTTTCGAAGACGAAAGAGGGCGTGCAGTTACAGTAAATTCAGAGCGATGGTAGACGAGTTTTTAGTGCCTGCACTGCAAAACTTTCCTGGCTATAACCAGAGAACATGGTTGCAGCAAGACGGAGCTACATCACACACATCCAATATGTCTTTACCTCGAATTCATGAAATTTTTCCGGGAAAATTGATCTCTAGGAGAGGTGATATAAATTGGCCTCCACGCAGCCCTGATTTAATTCCCATGGACTTTTTCTTGTGGGGGGTATCTTAAATCTAAAGTGTATGCCAAAAAACCAACTTCTCTAGTGCATTTAAAAGAAAATATCCGACACGAAATGGCAGCCATCACTGTGTCTACCTGCCGAGCTGTCATAAATAATTTTAGTGTTCGATTAAATGAGTGCCGTGAACGCAATGGACTGCATTTGGACGATATTATTTTTAATAAATAAATTCCCATATTATGCACTTTAATAATTAATAAACATTTTTTCAATACACCGCTTACTTTTTTTTTTATTCATCCACAAAATATAAACTTTCTTTTGAGACACCCTGTATAACAATCGAAGCTCATTTCATTATATAGGTACCTTCATTCATTTGCAATAGGTAAATACAAATAATTTCTGAGATATAGGTACTATGATATTTTCTTATAGACAAGGTTTTTGAAAGCTCTCAATTTAATTAGGCATTAATTAATTTTTTTAACGTTTATCTTACATCAAAGAACGTCAAGTTTTCTTACTTCTCTCATTACAAATCATTCAGCTCATACTATTCAATTTTATATACATTTGTCCAATAGATGAGAATTAGCTTAAAACGAATTAGGCCAAAGATAAGCGGTAATTAGTGAAATGGGTTAGATAAATGCTCATGTTCAAATGTGCGTGAGTAATACCATTATAGGTGTAGGGTAATTAAAAAGGGATAAATTTACCAAGACAAGTAACGGGGGAGAACGATAATTTACGACCGTCCTTGATTTTACCTTAATAAGCATTAATAGAATTCGAATCGGATCAGTGATTGATTTTTATTTGAACGATACGATGATAATCTTTGTGGATTTGAAATTTAGGAAGGCTATACAATATTAGAATGGATTTTCAAAGTTTCCCCTGTACAAAATGTGAACGTTCAACCTCCTGTTAAGTTACTCCTGTTAATGTTACAAATAGTAATTACATTTATATTAATTATTAAATTAAACTTGACAAATCTTCGAAGACGATATCATGCGATATTGACAAGGACATGGTAGTATATGATTAATAAATCAGGCCATATTGCAAAGCATAGTCACTAATTGCACATAATCTATTCAGTAACCGCTAACAGCTAGCACTAAACATGTCTTAACACCAACTCACCAAGCTATTGATTTGCCATCAAGGCTCGACCACTTTATTTTCCTCATAATTGCCTACTCCCTAATTCCCCACAATTATATCTAGATTATTGGAATATTTCACATCAAAATGCGTATCACGTTCATCGACAAGTAAATTATTCATCGATTTGAGTGGTAGTGTGGCTTTCAAACCACAATTCAAAAACGACATTGTGGTTTACATTATGTTACAATGCAACGGGCAAATCATAGGTTATCCAAACTTGTAATATTGATATAAAAAGAGTTAGCTTACGCGCTTTTTTGTTTTAGAGCGTTCTCAAAATATAAAAGCTCTTGAACTAAATAATCAACTTAGATATACACAACGACATTTATAATGCAATGAAAAGTATAAATAATTATCTCTCAGAAAAAATGCTTAATGACTACTAAAAAATTATTCTTATCTTCAGGATGTTGCGAAAAGGGCTCACGTTTCGCTAACATTGTTATGGCCAGTCTATTTAATGCAATAAAATTTTATATTAGCCAGTAACGTAACGGTATCTCGTAACTATTTACCCTTGGAGGGTAATTGTTCACGGCAGGTTGAATGTTATGGTAATTTATGACCTGACGGACACCGGTCAGCCCGATCAGGGTTAATACCTGTTGAGTTATGAGCCGGATTATTTAGTTTAACTTCTTGACCCAAGTATTTAGAATGAGCAGTAAACAAATATAGCTTTACAGAGTTTTTAATACTGTGCATGATGGAAGGTTCGTATGGAAGGCAAGATATTTCGCAAATAGCAAATATTTGATTACTGAATTAATGAGAATGCGATTTATCGTTCGTTACTCAATTCAAATTCTTAATTTATGAATTATAGCCTATATTTAACAAACTTTACAGACGAATGAAGTCCAAAGATAAAATTTTATTTATATTTTTAACAGGAACAAACTTTGTGTGACACATTTCAACCACGCTGTAAAAACTGTTCACGACAATAGTACAAAAACTTTTTTATTTAAAACTTTAAATAACCTGCAGGCAATTGAAATTTCGTATGCTATAAAAGAAATTCAGTTTCCTAGGCGTGCAAACGTCGGTCCTTCGGTTAGGGGCCGTCGTCGCGTCAAGAGCACTATTTATCTTCCAGCCGTCAGCGAAACGAATGGTCCGGTCAGAATATTTGCATTCCTTTAACGGTCTGCTAACTGAAAGTCTATCTCAAGTGCAATTTGTGTTCTCCTGAAGTCCAAAAGATTTATGCACCTATTATTAGAGAGAAAACACGCTTTTTAAACTCACTTTTCTTACAAAAATATCTGAAAAATACAACAAACCATAAGGCACACATAATTCATCGGTAAGCTATGGCGTTTGCTATTCTATATTAAGTTTAAAATTCAATATAAACTCATTTTTGTTGAAATTAAGGAGACAGTTTTCCCATTCATTAATTAAGCTAGTAATCTGAACCTTCAATGTTTTCATTATCCTCCCTTTAGCATTCCTCCCCCATTTAATATCATTCACTTTACTTGATATAAGATTGCTGAAGTATTTATAAGAAATTATTAATTTATCTTCATCGCCATTTTCAAATTAAAATGTAATACGTATGTAAGCGCCTGAAATCAAATTTTATTGTTTATTAGAAAACGCATAATATTTTTAATAAGCCTCTAATGAAATATAGAAATCAATATTCCTACGCGTATAGCTAAACTACATACACACCATAATTACATCGCAGGCAAGCCGGTGAATGTAACCGATGCTAACCAATCCCCAAACATATTTTAATAAACGCAGCGTCTAAATTAATTAATTCTGCAAGACTGATTCCCCGTTACATTTATTACGACAAGGTTCCATTACAATATAAAAACCCCTCACGAAGTACTTTTTCCGTTTACACGAGGGTCATTATGGCATGATCCGGTGGCTTGAACGGATAACTTATGGTGGGTCATGGAATCTGCATTTAAATAGGATCGAGGTTCATATCAGAGGGATTACGCAGGAAGGTTCCGCTCCGGCTTCGATCCGCGGACGGAAAATATGGCGCTCGGCCAACTAAGCTCTGGCTCTAATGTGGAAACTTTCAGTTTATGTGACGGTTTCGCCATTTTTGTAGTTAGGCAAGATTAGGAATTGCACTGCTGTTTCGTTGGTTTTTGATTAGGTACTTATTGAAGTGAATGGTCACGTTATGGAGAAAGGCGACGATTTTGGTATCTTTGAATCTTGCCAAAGAAGTTTCACTTCTGACAACACACGCTCTTTTTTTGTACCAATTTTTTTTCAATCATTTGGAAATGAGAATCAAATAGTTATTAATGAAAGGAAAATAATTTACTTCGTATTTCCATAAATTCTCTTTTAAGAACGCCAGTTAGTAGGAATCTTGAAATAACGTTTCAAAGAGAAGTGAGTTTATTGCAATTTAATAAGTCTCGAGTCTACAGGTCCAATAAGAAGCAGCATGAAGTGTAGACACAGCTCAGGGGAAATAAGCGTCCGATGTCTTATTGATTCTGCATCTAAAATTACAGTGATGTAACTATACTTTGACATTGAAACAAGACACCGATATTAGTCTGGTTGATTGAATTACATGTAGGTAAGCGTGTAATTATGATATATTTGCTACAGTAGCTGATTCGGTTAAGAGAAGATGCAAGAAAAACATTTCCAAAGATTGTGTTTTGTTTCAATTATTGTGAATTATAATTATAGATTCCACTGTTACATAACTTCTATTTAATATATGGAAAACCTGTTGAAATTGATATTTTTGGTTAAGGCATTCAAATGCTTTATAAATATAAATTTATAAAGAATAGAAAAAATTCGATCACGAGGCGGGACTCGAACCCGCATCCTTTCGCGCCATTCCGGGGCGGATGCCTGACCAATTCAGCCACTCGTGACCCGCCAGAGCAATCGAATTTATTCTATTCTTTCAGTTTTTATGTGTCAAAGGGACACACCGCGCGCCATCTATTGAGGTGATAAACAACCATCTCAACCAACACGAAACACTTTACAGTGAATACAATATTGTAACGATGGAACACGACCTTTTTTGTTGAAATTGATATTTTTGGTTAAGGCATTCAAATGCTTTATAAATATAAATTTATAAATATGAATTTTTTCTATTCTTTATAAATTTATATTTATAAAGCATTTGAATGCCTTAACCAAAAATATCAATTTCAACAAAAAAGGTCGTGTTCCATCGTTACAATATTGTATTCACTGTAAAGTGTTTCGTGTTGGTTGAGATGGTTGTTTATCACCTCAATAGATGGCGCGCGGTGTGTCCCTTTGACACATAAAAACTGAAAGAATAGAATAAATTCGATTGCTCTGGCGGGTCACGAGTGGCTGAATTGGTCAGGCATCCGCCCCGGAATGGCGCGAAAGGATGCGGGTTCGAGTCCCGCCTCGTGATCGAATTTTTTCTATTCTTTATAAATTTATATATGGAAAACCTCTTAATAAAATTTGATGAAAATATAGTGAAGTCCCGTGTCCCCGTAGTGGGGTAAGGGGCAGATGCATTATTCATACATCTGTTTCACTGATCGATTTTCTTTAGGGACAAGTAGGTGATCAGCCTTCTGTGTCCTGCCAGACCGAGACATTTTTTTTTTCTTCGTCTCCACCGGGAATCGAACCCAGGACCCCTCGGTTCTACGCTCAAGCGCCAACCACTGTACCAAGGAGGCGGTCATGATTGTGTTTTGTTTCAATTATTGTGAATTATAATTATAGATTCCACTGTTACATAACTTCTATTTAGCCGTGTGGTGCCGGCCTAGAATAGCACTACCCCATCTCTACCCGTGGGTGTCGTAAAAGGCGACTAAGGGTTAACTACATGCAAACGGGCAGCAGCGTTATGCATGATCTCCCCCACCATCAACTGCGCTCGCCAACCCGCCTGCCAAGCGTGGCGAGTATTGGCATTCTTTCCCCCCCAAAAAGATACACATAAAAATACACATGAATAGTGCAACAACAACCAGGCCCCTAGTACCCGGCAGCTCCGCTATTCCTGGCTACGGTAGCGGCCATGGTAACGGCGGGGCGAGGGGTGCTAAGAATCACCGGAAGCGATCCGGCTACCACTCCCGACGACCCTTGGCCCTGGTAACATACAACGCACGCACGTTGAGGACGGACGAAAAGATTGTTGAGCTGGAAGAAGAATTGAGTAAGTTACGCTGGGATGTCATAGGGTTATCAGAAGTCCGAAGACAGGGGGAGGACACGATAACGTTGACATCCGGTAATTTATTCTTCTACCGGGAGGGCGACCAACAGTCCCAAGGTGGAATAGGGTTTATCGTTCGCAGACCCCTCATTAACAACATCATATCCATCGAAAGTGTGTCGAGCAGGGTAGCGTACCTGATCCTCAAAATATCTGATAGATATTCTTTAAAGGTTATTCAGGTCTACGCTCCGACCTCGGCACACTCAGATGAAGATGTGGAGGTAATGTATGAGGACATCAGTAAAGCCATACACACCTCGAAAACACATTTCAATGTTGTGATGGGGGATTTCAACGCGAAACTGGGCAAAAGAGGCGATGATGAGTTGAGAGTGGGGCAATTTGGATTTGGGCAGCGCAACCCGAGGGGCCAGAGGCTCGCTGAGTTTCTGGAGAAAGAAGGACTCTTCATGATGAATTCCTTTTTCCAGAAATCTCCGCATAGGAAGTGGACCTGGATAAGCCCCGACGGTAAAACGAAGAATGAGATTGACTTTATCATGACTACAAAGAGACATATATTCAATGATGTTTCTGTGATCAACAGGGTCAAAACCGGCAGCGATCACCGTATGGTAAGAGGCACATTGAATATAGATGTGAAACTCGAAAGGTCTCGCTTGATTAAGTCAACTCTTCGACCGTTCCGCACCCAAATTCAAAACCCCGAAAGCTTTCAACTCGAGCTCCAAAATCGCTTCGCTTGCCTAGGCGATGACGTATCTGTGGACGATATGAACAACAGGCTTATCGAAACGATTCGTACGGTAGGGTTGCATCACTGCAAGATTCCCCGTAAGAATCGAACACAAAAACTTTCCGACCATACCCTCAAGCTCCTGGCAGAGCGACGCTCTTTGCTACTGAATACTTCCGATGAAGCGAAGTCATATAGGCAGCTCAATAGACGAATTACAAAGTCCTTGCGACACGATATCCGCTCCTTCAATACGAAAAACATTGAAGAAGCGATACAGCGAAATAAAGGCTCAAAAGTGTTTGCAAGAGATGGATCTATTGGGCAAAGCCGGTTGACTAAGCTGAAGACGGATAGTGGCAAAATTGTGTCGTCTCAACCGGAGCTACTAGGCGAGGTCGAGAAGTTTTATGGACACCTTTACACCTCCATTGCTAAGCCTGTTGCGAGTCCAGCGAAAGATCCTAGAGCCCGACTAACCCGACATTACACCGAAGATATCCCGGACATCAGCCTGTACGAGATTAGGATGGCTCTCAAACAGCTTAAAAACAACAAGGCGCCGGGTGAGGATGGAATCACATCTGAGCTTCTGAGAGCGGGTGGCAAACCAATCCTCAGAGTGCTACAGAGGTTATTCAATTCCACCTTACTCGAGGGCACTGCGCCAAAAGCATGGAGCAGCAGTATGGTTGTCCTCTTCTTCAAAAAGGGAGACAAAACCCTGTTGAAGAACTACAGGCCAATATCACTGCTGAGCCATGTCTATAAGCTGTTCTCGAGAGTCATCACGAATCGTCTCGAACGCAGGCTTGATGACTTCCAGCCTCCCGAACAAGCCGGTTTCCGAAGAGGCTTTAGCACCATGGACCACATACATACGCTGCGGCAGATTATACAGAAGACGGAGGAGTATAATCTGCCATTATGCTTGGCGTTTGTGGACTATGAAAAAGCCTTTGATTCGATCGAGACTTGGGCCGTATTGAGGTCTCTTCAGCGTTGCCGCATTGACTATCGGTATATCGAAGTGTTGAGAAGTCTGTATGAAAACGCCACTATGTCAGTCCGGGTTCAGGAGCATTGCACAAAGGCAATTCCTCTGCAGCGCGGGGTCCGACAAGGAGATGTTATTTCTCCGAAACTGTTTACCGCTGCTTTGGAAGATGTCTTTAAGCTCCTGGACTGGCAAGGACTCGGCATCAATGTTAATGGCGAGTACATCACTCACCTTCGATTTGCCGACGATATCGTAGTCATGGCAGAATCCCTGGAAGACCTCAATACAATGCTCGGTGGCCTCTACAGAGTTTCACAACAAGTGGGCCTTAGCATGAACATGGACAAGACGAAAATCATGTCAAATGTCCATGTTGTGCCCACTCCGGTTTCAGTTGGAAACTCTATTCTCGAAGTTGTTGACGAATACGTTTACCTGGGACAAACCGTCCAATTAGGTAAGTCCAACTTCGGGAAAGAGGTCAATCGTCGAATCCGACTCGGCTGGGCAGCGTTCGGGAAACTACGCAACATCTTTTCGTCCAAAATCCCTCAGTGCCTGAAGACGAAAGTATTCGAGCAGTGTGTGTTACCGGTGTTGACTTATGGATCTGAGACGTGGTCGCTAACCGCGGGCATGGTGCAAAAGCTTCGCGTCGCTCAACGAGCTATGGAACGGGCTATGCTCGGGGTTTCTTTGCGTGATCGAATCAGAAATGAGGAGATCCGCAAAAGAACTAAAGTCACTGACATAGCCCACCGTATTAGTAAGTTGAAGTGGCGCTGGGCTGGGCATATAGCCCGCAGAACCGATGGCCGTTGGGGCAAAAAGGTTCTTGAGTGGCGACCACGTACAGGACGTCGCAGTGTGGGACGGCCTACAACGCGATGGACAGACGACCTGATCAAAGTGGCGGGGAGCCGCTGGATTCAGGCCGCTGGTGATCGGTCGTTTTGGAAATCTTTGGGGGAGGCCTATGTCCTGCAGTGGACGTCCTGAAAGGCTGGAAATGATGATGATGATGAATGATGATAACTTCTATTTAATAATATATGGAAAACCTCTTAATAAAATTTGATGAAAATATAGTTTAAACATATTTCAGTACCTAATAAGAAAATAAGGTCTATTTTTATTTCACATCACGTTATACGGCTTTAGCTAAGTATAAAATATGGTTAGGAAGGCTACAGTAAAACAAGAGAAAACATTATAAACGCGAACATATGAGGAAAACTCGTTTTATGACCCGACAGAACCGGTTACGTGATCCCTTGGTAATGGAATGAGAAAAAATAATTATGGGGTGCTTTAGTTCAAATTTGATTTTAGCCACTTCGTTCTTTTGTGCAATGTGTAAGAGTTAATGTTTACGTGTTAAATTAATTAGCTACCTATAAGCCTTAGCCTATTACCAATCTAGATACATACTTTCTTTTTCCTTCCATGTTACCTACTATACTTCTTTTTTGATAAGTTTTAAAATTTAACAATTGTTGATTGTGATTGTCTTGTTTATTTGAAACTGAGAAGGAAAATTTCAAGCTATACAAATTACAAAAAAAAAAAAAAAAAAATTATAATATTTTCGTATATTGCATTCACAGTAAGAAAGTATGAATGGAGATTGAAGATCAACAAACAAAATATATTCAGTTCCATTATTACATTATCATATCAAAGGATTATCAAATCTTCAAGTAGGATATGAACACTTGAATTCCATCAGAAACATCAACCCCATACAATTAGACCATGATAAATGGTTCGGGAAAAATCTCATCTAAATATTTAATCGAAAATTCCCCCACACTATTGCTGAATGCGTTTCAGCCTGCATACTGCATAGGGTACATAGTGTGACAGGACATTACCCGATTTGGAAACAGTATCCACTCTTATAGAGGTAGAGTCAAGGAATTAATTAAAAATGTAATTATATTGAGCTTATAATATTATTTTTTTTTGTTTAATTCAATAATTGTTATATTTGGAAAATTATAGGTACAATAAAAGCCTTTTAATTATATTATAATTATGACGGAAAATATAAAAAAAATGTAGAAATTCCATTTTGTTTTAAGATATTTTAATTTTAAACACGTTTGAATATAGGTACAAACAAGTCCTCAAGATATGTGTCAGTAACAAAAAATTATATTTTTTTTTTCTACATTTAATTGTAGATTCAATTCAATTAAGTAGAATCTTAAAATATTTTTATCCCTTCAATATCATAAATTAATCATCTCACAGTGATCACTACAAACATGCTCTAAATTTGCCTTAAAATATTGCACGGAAACTTTTCAAGCTAATCTAATTGTTACTTCAAAATGCGTGTTGCACGCGGGCCGTTTCACGAAGACAAGTGCAGCAGTGTTGGAATTCAGTCCACAAGGGTGGGACCCCTCCAATGCAAATAATAATTCTTCCAGACAAAATATTGCACTGTTAATACCGCTAAAATGCCGTCCCACAGCCCTATTGTGAACGTTTATTTGGTTTTATTAGTTTGCTTTAACCGCCAAAAGCGCATCGATTTTGTGTTTGCATATCTTTGATTATGTCATCACATTTATTCTTTATTAAAATAATATGTACCTATAGTAATGTTATACAGTAATGTTATACAGTAATGTTATACTTTAATTATTTTCGCACTGTTAGAAATAATTTAGAGAACGTATTACCTACATCGATTTGGAAGTTGGCGCCTAAGCTGACATATCGATATAGATTATAGATGATCGATTAGACTGGCACCGAGTTTTCAGTTAGTTCTCAACCTTTCCAAGAATCAGACAGTTTTAAATAAAATAATTTTATATTTCACTTGAATAACCTTTTCGTACTTTTATCTGTTTTAGGATAAGCATTCTCAATTTGGGTCCGTATAATTCTCTAATTTCGCTGCTGAACCTTAGATTTTATAGCTTTTCGGTTTCCCCAACGCAAAATTGCAACTTAAACTTCGCCTTCCTGACCTATTTAAATGTGGGTATATATAAGAACGGCAATAAAGTTGACTGTCTTCTTCGTGTTCACACAAATAGAAAGAGACAGTTGCAACGATTTTGCAAGAAAATTGGACATCTTGAGGATGATTCACATCAAAGGGCGATTAAAGTTGAATTTTAAATTCACAAGAATGTTGATACATTTTATAGAAAATTCTGTTTATTTTTAGGACTATTTGTTTCCTAACAAACACAGGTAATGCAGGAATTGATTATTGTCATGTTTTGTTCTGATTAGGTTTGAGTTTTGATCCTATTACAAAAGAACTGTTGAAATATATTTTTTTGATATTCTAACAACGTACCTTTAAGGCCGTGCACGCGGTCCGTGCGCTGTTTGGCTCAAATATGTGATTTTTCAAACCAGATTGTCCATCAACCACTTATCTTACAAACATATGAATTACTAATAATTTTAGGAAATGTTATTGTCTATGTTGTTGGTTAAGAGTTTTTTTCAATTAATACAGTATTTGTGAATACCATCAAGATAACTGAGCCGATGATCACTTGATTTCACTTTTAGTGTCAATTTCGAAGCTAAAAATATCTGAAATTGCTGACAGATCTAACAAACAATTTTTTTTAACTAACTGCAAAAATCCTTATTAAAATAGTTAGTTAAAAGATTTTTTTATTTTGGACTCCTAACTTACGAAATTAAAATCCGAACAATGTGAATTTTTTTAGAAATTATAGTCGACAAAATGATTATTTTCACCAAGATATTTGACTTAATTGAATATAATTTATACATATTGCAATAAAAGAATGTCTTCTTTATAAGATTAAATTTAAAAAATCAACTAAGGTACCTCTATTATTTTTCTACAATTTTTTTAAAAGTACTATAAAACACTGCGCGCGACCCGATTCAAATCAGTCGGCAGCGAGCCTTTCCAGAGAGAGGACATGTTGCTGGGCGCTCTTCTGTGGACCTATGCTGTTCATAGTAAAAGGATAGCGTAAGCCGCGATCTATCGTAATAGATCGCGGAGATTTTGACTTGCGTTAAATTGAATAAGCGCTCTTAAGCAAATAAAGTAAAACTAAACAAATACATTTCGAAAGTGTCTCAACGCTCAACGTGCTGAAATTCAGATTCCATTACCCTAATCCCATTCCCTTCAATGTGAAATACCTCGAGCCTTAAGAAAACTGTATTTTGGAGGGTTATATTCACGAATAGGTCGCGTGGCGCCCTTAAATCACTTACGTAGAACAGAAACGGGTCTAAAGCAGTAAAGTTTCTGCTTTTGCTCAACGGGGATTAGGAAAAACGGAATAAGGAGATTTTTAAATTCTGACCTAATTCGTTGTATCGATTTTGAATGGAATGTCTAGGGTTATTTAAAACGCTTCAGCGCATATTTTTTAATTCCATCCGAGGCATTCATTTGTGTGAAGAGAAATGTAGTTTTTCCTTAATAGTTAAATATTAAGGAAAAACGATAGGATAACGAAAAGATAGTTAAATATTCTTTTGAGAAAAGAAATTTATGCCCTTTAGGATAAATTTATCCTTACTGCTGCGTATTGCCTTAGGCGTTAATTAGCTTTTAATTCATTTATTTGTTAGTTTTAAAAACAATCGAAAATCTCGAAATATATTAGGTAAGATTGCTCAAAGACACAAATCAATAGTAAATCTTAAAAAAAAAAACAAATTCAAGATAGACCGACAAATATTTTTAAACAAGAGTAAGTACATATTGATCTTATATGTGTACAACATAGTAAACTTTTAACAAATGAACACAGTTGTGAGTCTTGAAGTTGGAAGTAGTGTACAAAGTTCGTTTGTAAAGTTGTATCGAAGAACGTGATCTCTTCAAGATAACTTTCAATACAAACTATCGACGCTTTGTTACAGACACTATTTATTTTCACAAACTTGAAGGGACGTTTAGCTTTTCAAGTTTATGAGCGGAATATAAATATTTACTTAAAGAAAATGGAAAAACTAAGGAATATGTACTTATAATTGGAATTTTAAAATGACTAAAAACGTCACGAAAAATCCTGAAGTATTTGACTTATAAGGTCGAAATTAATGAAACCTTCATATAAGTTTCTGATGTCCTGAAATATTACAATTTTAAACTGAATCTTTCCAATATTAAACTTATATCACAAATTCATATCAATATAAAGTTCATATTCGTAATTGTGTTTATCCTTTGTTATACGGAATATTTATTGCTCCTACTTTTCCGGTAATTGGGTTACAAACTACGGGGACACTCGAGAGCAATTTGTCAAAATCTCTACGCAAGTTTGTCTGAGAAGTTAACTCTGTTTCACTTTATTAATTGTACCTTTTGCGTTCTAAGTAATTGGTACTTATGGTAGTTTTCCTGTTATGTATATTGTCTTAAGAAATGTCCTAACTGATGGATTATACTTTACTAGGATTAGAAACGACCAGCACTTTATGAGGACTGAAACTAAATAGCATTATTTATAGATTATTTTAAATTTTAAGATCGATCACTGTTCCAACAACAGCATAAATAATTTGAAATTTGTTTAGGTATAAGTTTTAAAAGATGAAATTATATAATGACTAGTCCTAGACGTTCAAAAAAGTATGGCCAGTGTATAATACAACAAGTGGATTGGGATTCCCCATCAACTGAAACGGGAACAGTCAAGAGAAGATCTTCGTGTCCAGAAAATTCTACAAGAACGACTATTAAAGCACACGATGTTATTTCTGAAATTTCAACACCTTCGGACACGAGTAGCGGTACCTCAAAAAGCCTCAATGGAGATGACAAGACTGATTCTCTCGTAGAAATAGAACAAAGAATATCGTGTATCATTAACGAAAATAGAACTTCACAAAGCAACTCTGAAAGTGATATAGATATTTTAATTGAAAGTATCTTGGAAGATTCTTCCGAGTGCAATTTAGTAGGAAGTCAACATGGTGTCACGAAATGTGATCGAAGTAAAACTTTTATTAAGTCGCAAGATGTTGTTTCAACAAAAGAAAAAACCCAAATCACTAAGAATGAAGACATATCAATATCTAAAAAGATTAAGGAGCGAAAACTCAATGCTCCTTTATCAATTAAAAAGATAAATAAAGCTGCAGATATTGTAAGAAGAAGCAGTGTTACTAGAGAAACCGTTAAAACAGAGAGTAAATCAAGTGTTCTTCCGGTTTATAAAGCTACAGTACAATCTAGAAATTTAGATTTAGGTGAAGATAAGCAAAAAAATAAAGTTATATCCAAGTTAAAGTTACCATTTTCACCAGCAAAAGCTATGGATAAACCAAAGATACATTTTTTACATGAAAGAACTAATATAAAAGAGACTAAACCGTCATCGCTCTTAGCTTCACCTGTCCGGAGAACAATTTCAAATGAGTACGTGCGGCTAAAGTTCACAAACGATACTGTGATGCGAAGGACTATTGACGGTAAATCCATACCAAAAATTACTCCAAAAATTCAATCGATTATTCCCGAAAGCCCAATAGATAGTGAGGATCCTTTTCTCAATTTAAGCCCAAATAAAAAATATACGGTAACTGTAAATAACAAAGTGAGATGTGATAAAGACAATTACGTTATATTTGATCCAAAAACGGGGTTTAGCCCCACTCAAACTTTAAAAACCTCAAGAATTCCCGCTAAGTCAGCTCCTACGGAGAAGTCGAAGATTCCCTTAAAATCGCCACCAGGTGAACATTCGGCAAGTGTGTCTAAATTTACAAGTGCTAGTGATACGGATAGTGGTATATTATCTCCGAACTCACCAAGTGAAGTGAAAAAATCAGCACACTATGTTAATGCTGCAGTTTTTAGTGAAGCAGCCAAGAAAAGTGCAGCAGATTTGGATATTACAATTGTGGACCCTTCAGTGGCAAAAAAGGCAACAGATCAAATAAAAGTAAGTTTTATTTTTTAAATACTTTTTATAATGGTCTTTTTAGGTTTGATTCATGATTGTAAATTATAAGAAACCCGCAAAGTATTAAATGAGGGTAACCGTTTTCTATTTCACATTTTTCATAACGGATAATCTCTGTAAAAAATGTGCACTGTAAATTATCTGTAATGAAAATCCACAATATTTCTCCCCGGAAATGTAGCATATTTTTTAATGTGGCGCCATCTATGGTAGACTAGACAAACTGCATATTGTAAAAAAGTAACTTATGAAAAATTTATTGAAAATAACTCTTTGTTCTAAACTTATTTAATATATTTATACGCTACTTTGTGAAAAATATGTTAGTTTTTACAAAAGGAAATAAAACAATGTTGACTTGAAACACACTTCGAAAGTTCACGGTTATCGTAGTATAGCTATTCCTCACTAGGTGGCGCTGTAACCAAAGTTATTTGTGAGTCTTCCCCTCATTAAACTCTTCGCGAGATGTATATCACTCCACACTACCGCATTATTCGGAAGCAATCGTGCAGTTAATATCCAAATGGGTCCATTTGGTGAAAATAATGAATGGTAGCCGGGCGTGTTATGGGATCGCTTTTGTAATGACGGTGTTTTATAAGCGAAGGTAATTACTATAGCGCTTACAATCACCCGGTGTTTTACTGCACTAATTGTTTGGATATTGACAACGATCAAAGGAAGTACCTCGTCTACATGAAAAAATATTCATTTAATTATTTGATAGGTAATTGTCGTAGTGGCGTCATTAGATGTAAAAGAGCGTATAAAGCGTGTGTGTATTTAAAGTAGGTATACCTACACACTTTTCATACAATTTCATTTTTAAAGCTAAGGAACTTTTACTTTCATTTTCCGTAACTAAAACATGGAGTATTCTCATTGATCATTGTAACTATATAGGACAAATGTACCATAGTATATCCCCTGTTGCCCAAAGTTATGTTTCGTAGACTTCTGTATTATGTATTTTTTAACTATTATGTAGAGTAAACTGAACCTTATCTACATACAACCCAAAGCCAATAATAGGTTCTAGTATGATGTGGAAAGAATGCATCGATGGTCTTATTTGTAATTTAATGTATAATCGCTACGCGAATCACATACTCGTACGATGCAATGCAGACGGCAGTGCGAATCTGATGCCTGATTACTTGAGGCTTGCAGCGAATACGTTATTGAGTCGATAGCAATAAACCTAGTTTACCTAGATAGGAAGAGATAATATTTATTGCTGATTATTGATAAATGTGATAAGAGGCATTTATGATAAGGAAAATAATCATTTGTGCGAGTATAATATAATACGGTGCCCTATATTTTGAGAATTTTGCAAATAATAGAAACAAATGGATAAGGATTTTCAGCTACGTCATTCGGCGTACGGTGGTGGCAATGCCATTAAAATCATTAAATCATTAATTTTAATACTATTAAACTGAAATGAAATGAAATTTCTGTGCTTTTAATTGTTTGTGCGCAGAAACTTGCTACCAGATTCACTTTTAAAACTACAGCACTAAAGTTTGTAGCTCGAACACTTTTAACTGAAACATTTGCGGGAAGCCACGCTAATGAGTGTAAGCGCGGAATACAAACACTTGGAATACCGTGGACTAAGAGCTCGGGCCTCTCAAGAGCCCTCCACATAAACGGGTATGCTCTTTTATCCTCTCTTCAAACTGTTTCACTTTGTTTTTAATCCCTGCAAATGACGGAACCGCCATCATTTTGTTCGCCTATCGTAGACATTGTTCATACTTGCATCTTTGAAACACTTTTTAATCTGGCTTTGAATTTAGTCTGACATTGTAAGGGTAATTAAGTGAAAGTCAAAGAGGGATATAACATTGTCTAGTCCTATTATACACTTAATCATTTATATTTATTGGGTAAAAGGTATATGGTAAATAGTACATAATACAGTGCTGCTCCCTTGTTAGACGGGTCCTCTTAAACTTAGCGGCCACGCGCGGAAAATTGATTCGCGAGGCTGCTCGCTCTAGCTCTGTGTGAGTCGATTCATTTATACTCTTTTAAGCTGGGTCTACGATATGTAATAAAAAAAACAATAACAGTTTGAACTAATATTATCTTTTACTACTATTAAGTGTTCTGTGCTAATATTATGGCTCATCATTTTATTCGCATGTCTTATTCTGTTTATTATTTTAATATGTCGTTATATATTAAATGCCGTTTTTAATTATTTCACGTTTATCTCATTTGTGTTTATCTCATTCATCTTTAAGAGTAAACCTTTATTCAAGATTCGATCTTAGTTACGGCTCTCTCCCTCTCTCCTTATTCCATACGCCAATAATTGGTAATCCAGTTATCTATAAATAAATGCCTCAAATAACATTAATTTTTTGAATTTTTTTGAATTTTTATTATTTGACTATTGTAGTTTAATGGTTTTTTGTGGTAGGTTATTTTTCGGTTTAAACAAATAGTCCATATTTTATAATAATAATAGATAATAATTATAAATATTTCATGACAATTTTCACACACGGCACAATCTGATCCCATACTAAGCTTTCGCTTGTGTTATGGAAACCAGATGGCTGATAAACATACATATATAATTTTAAATAATTACTTATATAGATAAATAACACCCGGACACAGAGCAAACACCTATGTTCATCACACAAATATTTGCCCCGGGTGGGAATCGAACCCACGACCTCTGACTTGGAAGGCAGGGCCAATACCAATCAAGCCAACCGGTCAGTAGGTAAAAATTATTATAATAATGTAGAGAACGATTAGTCTTGTGTATAAAAATTAAAAGTATACTAATTTATAGTTTTGTAGATTTGTATGTCAATTCCTGTAACTCTGTTCTGTTAAGAAATGTAAACGATTTACAATTCAAAATGTAAATCGTTTACATTTCTTAACAGAACAGAGTTACAGGAACAACCAAACCAAATATAAATTGTACAAACAGTGAGACGAAAATTTCTAGAAAATTTAAATGTAACAAAAATAGCGATGGAAGACGGGCATTTTCTAGGAAAGTCGTTTTAAAGTGAAATCAAAGGGAGCCCGCGGGCGACGCCGTTACCACGCCGCTCACGCGCGGGGCCCATAACCTAATTACTTGTAGACTTGTTGCCCGAGAGACATGGACATAGTAATGAACTGGATTCTAGATTGAATATTCGATATTTATTGGATACAAATGCTTATTGTTAATCGTGATTTCCGGGCACGAGTTGCCGTTTTGTAGCGCTCTGTACGGATTAGTCGCAAACAATGCAGCGCTTGTGAAGCGCGGATAGAGAAATTTAATGAAAGTACATTGTTGTTAAATATGTATTAGAAAAATCCATTCATGGAACTTTTTCAAACTTGCTATGCTATATTATCATGACGATTATCAGTTTTCATGATAGAGTTTATTCTATGGCGAAATTGAGCTCTGAAGCGGTGGCACTGTAGTGGAACAAAATTGTTTTTGATAGAAGTTAAAATTTGAATATTTTTGTCTATCTATCTCATTGCATTTATCAATTTTCTGTTTGATAATAGTGTTATCATTTAACGGCTATTTAAATAATTATCCTGGAATTAATTAAGGACTTACATTATGTTAATATAAAGGTATGCATAATGTACACTGGTGCATTGCCAAATTGAACAATATCATAACTTACCCCGGATACGCAAATTGTTTGGCTGCGATCCGTATCGGGTTAATGTTACAGAAACATGTTTAAAGGCGCATACTGTGTGATTTTATGCTATTAATGAATTTATAAAAGAACATTATAGGTATGGGACAGATGAATTTCATATGTTTAATTAAGCATTTATCAGCATTCTACCCGCAAGAACAAAAATGTCTTATTACAATTTTATTTTAATACGGTTCCACCACTAATCAAATTATTTTAATTTTATACTTAATTAGTTTAATAATAATGTTACTTGTAACCACTGCTTCGAGTTATTTTTTGATCTTCTGCTGTAGCTCAGATTGTTGTGTTGTTGCTACTACTTTCGAAGATTTCCCCACTTGAAAAAAAAAGCTCTACATTTTCGCAGGAACACTGCCAATTTGTATTAACGAATTACTTTGCCAATTTAGCGCTATAAAATATAAATAAACAAAAAAAAATCACAATAGTAATTAGATATTGCTATTAACATAGTTTATAGTGTGCTTGTGCCTATGGAATTGGAACATATATTATCATTTTATAGTTTCATTACAAAGGGGTCTATTTTATTTTTATATCTATGTCGTCATCAAACCTCCTTCCGGCCAAATCTTGGACCCCAAAGTGTCTTTTTATCGAGTGAATGAGGGTGCATTCATTTGATCCTTACTTACCTCTAAACCCTGTATCTACAAGGCGCGTTGGCTTACATTTTTCAACACAAAAATAAGACACAGACTTTACAAATTGCCGTAATATTGAGTTGCTACGAAGCAAAATTGAAAAGTTAGTGTGCATCTATTTATTGAAAACTTTTGTCTAATTTTTGATAAATAAAACTACCCGTCTAAATATAGATTTTGAAGAGTATATTATTAGGTTGAATATACTGCGATTATCACACATCACAAGTCATAATTTCACGGAATTAATTACGGCATAAGTTTTCTTTTTGTATTTTTTTGTTGGCAGTACAATAAAGTATTTAAATATAATAAATATTATTTTAAAGCAAGTCTTATTTGATCATTCACATTTTTGTAAGAACATCATATTTTTATTTCAAGTTCACGTTTTTGCATTTTTTTGTTCATAGAGCACATATACACACATGTAAAGCTGAAATAAAAGGGAAGAGCTTATGTATTATTAAAATCAAAATATATTCAAGATGAAGATGTAAGGGGGATGGATTATTTACGTGCCTCGCGACTGATATATGAACAATTTCTCCGTGTATACAACATACTATAGTGTCACTTGGAAGACGTATGCCTCCCCCAAACACCAATTACAATGATGCATGTACTCTAAACGAGTCATAAACGAGTTCACTGGAGTTTTGTCTGGAGTAATGTCAAAAAATGTTGCTCTTAACTACAGATAATATCACAGGATAATATAATACAATAAGCTCTTAATTTCGACGTCAAGTAAATGAATTCAATGGTACTATTAAATCGATTTTTGGAAGAGTTTCATGTACTACAAGTAGTAGTAAGAGAGAGGGGAATAAATTCTCGTAAATTGTTTGGTAAAAGCTACCTATTCTTCCAATATAATTTACTTAATTTAGTCCAACAATGTTCGTTACATTTACTACTATGTCAATGCAATGGAAAAAGTGTTTTCTACTTTCCATTCAAACTTGCTTTGCTTTATTGAATTGATTTTAAATTTGGCAACTCATTGCAAATACAGCTTACAACTGCTACAATGTGACTGATTTTTTCAAATGAATGTTGATAGCGAAGTAATTCTACAATTTCCACGACCACTTTACAATTCCTGTTTTTAAAAGAGGTTTTTGACCTTTTGAAAATTTATTTTATTCAGTGTATAATTAAATTGGTACAGAGAAATTTCGATAAAAGGATTTTAGTGCATATTAAAGGATAGTAAAATGTCCATATCCTGCGCGGGTTTATTTTTGTTTTCATTAGTAGCAGTAAATTATTTTCTCTTCTCTGAATTATGGCTGCTCCAAATGACAGTCCGTTGTTTAACGCCCTTAATGGGGTAACCGTTTAATTTTATTCCAATGATATATGGATTTTATAATATACTTCCGCATTCTACGTGATTCAAGTATAATTGGACATTTAAATTATGATTCGTAATCAAGCTACAATCGATCCTTTTTTGTTATCAAAGAAAGTTTGTATAAGCTGTCGAAAGCTCTAATACCTAATACTTATTTTAACTTCAAAAGTTTAACGCTTAAGTTCTAGAAATTCACATCTTTCTTAGCTTAATTGTCCTATTGTCTTCAATCGTAACTGCATTTCTTATTGTTTGGTATCAAGTTTATAACATTTTAAAAACGTACTGTAGGTATAGACCGATTACCTTTAGATTTCGATACGTTGTATCGACTTTTTTAAATGGAAAGAAATAGAAGCTCTATTGCATTGCTTACAAAGCTTAACAATAATTCATTTTAATACGGGCTTCTGTTCTATATTTCAAAGGGGATTAATTTCGAGCGGTAAGTAGCTACTAAGCCGCTCCGTTACTTTTACTAATTACACAGAACAAGCGCATCGATGTCTGAACTTGACGTTTTTATTTCATTTCACTGAGGCGATGGAGGATATTAATTTGGATTCTGTTCTCTGAAATGCATTCATGTACTATCTTAAAGATAAATGGTTTAAGTAGTAAGTATTTTATTCTATCATACGTTAAATAAAACAAGTGCAATTTCTTAAATTATATGAACACAATCTATGATTATCTTTAGCCCTTAGATTTGCACTGTACACATCAGCAATGATTTCAAATCACACAGTATCAAACTTCAAATGAATATCCTTTATATTTGTCTAGATCCCCTTTCTGTTCGTGACGGATGACAGGGGCGATAATTGGTACGATGGTACTATTCTGAGAGCTCACAGCGTCACTGCCCTTCCTCGCATTGAACTAAAAATGGCTCAATCAGTCAAACGAAGCTCCTAGGAAGAAATCAAAAGTAACGTAAGCCATTATTTCCGGTGATTATCGAGAGAGAGTTAATAATAGATTTGAGTGATGTGAATAATTGGATAACGTATAACGAGATTTTGGATTAATGTATTATACGCAGTGTTTTGTTTTTGTGAACTAATGTTGTTATTTGAGTCTATTGAAAACTGAAAATTTAATACATTTAATTCATCGATTTTTAATTAATGTGAATTAGTAGCCTAAATTTTGTGTCGTCTGTGGGAGACCTACGCTATTTTATTCTACGTAAGTTCTGGCCATGTAAGTGATTGGATTGAGTGAGCTTTCAAAGAGATTTTAGACTGAAACCTTAGTTTACCTTACTTGACTTTAAAACCCAGGACCTCCGTGATGAGAATAATTTATTATTTTGAAGTTTCCTCAAGTCCTTAATAATTAAATAGAATATTGCAATGCGTACATAAAAAATTATAGGTACTTTCATGATTATAGCTAATACAAGAAATAAGGCGTATTATATAAAGTAATACTTGCTGTATCAAGTATTTGTATGGCTCATGTATTATTATGATATATAACCTATATTATTGTACATCTTAATCCGTCCAGTACTTTTTTCATGAAATAATAACAAACATTCATCCCTCCTCTTACAAGGATTTTATTGCAATGTAATACAGCATTATGCTTATATTCGTTAATATCACAATTCAGTGATATAGTACTCCCTAACTACAGTTGAATCTTTACAATCCTTTGAGACTTACGAGAAGGCTCTCAAAGGCAGCGGTAAGCCGCTTGAAGAACACCCTGCGATGTTTCACACACGATAAAATATTCAGATCGTTCTTAAACCAACTCTATGTGAAGTATGCGGGATTACAATGTATTTCATAGGCTTCGGTTACTTTGTGTCTTGGCTTGGTTGTGCCTTATTAATAAAATTTTATAAAAAAAAATGTAAAAGAAGGTGCATTAAATTCAATTTACATTCAGAATATACCAGTTGTAATTCACAAGTCTTTATTGAAACTATTTCAAATGTAAAATATAGTACATTACTTTGGTGACTATTATTTCACAGGTTAATTTGTAATCATTACGGGGATTCTGAAACACATTACACACATAAATTATTTGCACATTAATTTGAAATATCCCTACAAGTCCAGCAGTCTATACATAATAAATTAGTCAGGAACTTTTCCAGGTATCTACTGAGTTTTTGAGGGACAGTCACCTCAAATAGATTGCCCGTCGTGTTTTGGATGGGAATACGTGAATCTTCTGTGCGTTATTCAATTTCTTTGTCTGTAGATATACACGTACAAAATAAGACAAAACCAAACAAACCTATAATATTTTTTTAATATAACGTATGATTTAAAGTCAGCACCTCTTTTGTCCTTAAAGCAATTGTTCGTGACACGAATTTAGATTAGCATAGCACATGCCTTGATAATAAGTTACACGACTGTTATTATTACTAAAAATCCCTTACTAATTCCTTAATATTCTTGTTAAATTTCATATGCTGCATGATTGTTTCGTTAATTGGGCCTTGTTTTTTGTTGGTTTGAATTAAGAAAAAATTATTATATTATTATTAAATACTTTGCTAATGTTTTGTACATTATTAAGCTTTACTACTACATTAAATCTCTGTAATTTTAAATCCTTCTTTGTAAACTTAAAAATATAGTTCTATTTCAACGCCCAAGTTGAACAAAACATAGTTTAACAACCTAAAATATATCTGAATAAAAACCTCTATCCAGGTATTCGGTAATCAAAGAATGTCACATCCAGTAAGTACAGGGAATGCATCTGCAGCCCCGCGGGACGGTATAACAGAATACAGGATCGATCCGCCCCTCGCAGTCGTGCGCTGAGCGTCTCTCGTGCGCCCGCCCGCCATCAAAGCCTTCGCGTTTAGGCGGGAAAGCGGAAACTTTGTTTACAAAAAATGTTGACACATTTAATGTCTGTGGTGACTGACTTTTGTCTAGTTGTGCTTTGAATGTGTGGGGACTAGTTTAATAGACAGTGATTAGTGTAAGTTAGATAACTTGATTAACTTAGTGTTGTGGTATGACTGAAACTTGTTGTCTATTCGTTTTTAAGATGCAAAAATATTTGTGTTTTCTAATTATTATTTTTTAAATTGTTGGCTTTTAATGCAAATATCAATATAATCATAACAATAGCACAGATAAAATAATATATAGTATTATTAAACAATAGTAAAAATATACCTTAAATACATTTGTGTTCGCTCTTATTATAATAAATATTCTACAAGTTTATTATATAAGTTTGTCATTCAGTTTTATGAATGAAATAATGCGTAGCAAAATTTCCGTTCGAATTATTCGTAGCCCGAGATAACGTGCTACAGAAAGTTCATTTTCCTCCCCGCAGTTTAAAACTCATTTGTTATGAAATTTATTCCAAAATGACTTATTTTGTAAATAAATTCGGTTGTTGCGAAGGTTGAGAAAATTAGTTGGAATTTGTTTAATTTTTGACTATGTATATTATAGGTACTATTTTGATTTTGAAAATATGTACATTTACATTATAACATAGATGCGTTTAATAAGTAGCTATATTTATGCATTGAAGAAGATTTTCCCATCTTAGTATGTTTATGTTTGAATGGAAATTCATTCATTTATTATACTAGAAGTGTGTTGTATAGTTGTTTGTTTTCATAGTTTGGTTTCCTGAGTTAATCATGACATTTATTTTGTTCTTATATTTCGATTATATTTTAAAGTCATTTTTAACCGACTTCAAAAAAAAGGAGGTTATCAATTCGGCCGGTATAATTTTTTTTTGTATGTATGTACACCGATTACTCCGAGGTTTCTTAACCGATTTACGTGATTCTTTATTTAGATGTATCTAAATAATATGTAGTAATTAATAATATCAAATCTTTTTCATTTATTACTTTTCCGTTTTTGAAGTCGGTTGTTTTTAACGCAGTTATTTTTATCTAATTATCTCAAGTGTTAAAATATAGTTTTTTTTATAAATATAGTTTTCTGGAGAATATATAGTGAAATACTAGTCTTAAATTTATATCCTACATAGCAAATAAGCATCCCTATTTTTTCAATAAAACCAAATTTACAAGAGTGAAGCCATGCGTGTGCCCGCATAAGACAAATTGGATTTTTATCAAAGAATGCGTTCCCTGGCAATCGTAGCGAAATGCGATTTCTCAAATTAATGTAAACTGTTTAAGCCAACATGAGGCTGTCAAGCGAGGCATTTCTCCATCAGGAATATGTCAAAAGCGATTAATCCCCGCATACCCCCGCTTCGTGTGTAACGGCCCTAATCCTCGCACGCAACCCGCACAATAATGTACTATAATTTACTTCGAACATATTTGTTTATGCATATCTATAAGAGTTATTAGTTGAGTGAAACACTTCGACACTGTAAAAATTGTGCTGAAGATTATTTATCATAGTATTAGGGCTGATGCGGGTCTTTTCTTTCAATGACATAAATCATGATAGAGTTGAAGAATCATACATTGTATTACGATTTTCAAGAAGCTTATATCTAATACACTGGAGATTTCAGTATGAACATTAACTTGTAACAAGAAAATATGACCTTGAATGACGCCTGTACTGTAAAACACTTTTTGTTTAACAATGGGCAACTTTTGCTTTTTATTTATGGAAAAGTTATCGAAAGAGGAAACATATCAAGCGTATTGGAATTAAAATATCTATTTTAAAGTTACAAAGAATCTTGTTTCCAAACGAGTAATGAATTAAACTAGCTAATTATAAATTAACGACATAAATTAAGTTCTAGGAAGCCGTTGTTTTTACGAGCGGAATCCGGATGCGACTGAAGACTGGTTGGTTCTGGTGAAAAAGAAACATTAGTACTTTGATTTTTCATATGATCGTATTTGAAGTATCTATATTATAATACAAATGAATCACCAAATGTAGCGTAAAACTCGAGCTCGACCAATACTGCCATTTTTTAACGTTTTTGTTAAGGCACAAGGAAGATTCTTATGGAGAGAAAACACGAAAAAGGGGCAATAGAGCAGACCAACATCTCCCGGGGCGGTTACCTATCTTAATCTCGAATTTTAATATTCCGAATATCATAATCCAGAAAACGTTTGGACATTTTTTCATAACCCCGAATTTTAAAATTTCGAAGTTTTGTTTGCCATATAATCGCAACTCCGAATTTCATTTGCCCATTTCTTTATTTGTACGACGTTTTACAATCCAGACGAATGATTTCCAGACATACGAAATCTAAATGCACAATATCCAGATGACCGTAATCCATATGCACGAAAGCCAGATTTTTAAAACACAAATTTTTGAAATACAGTTAATTGATATCCAGACAAACAATGTCCAGATTTTTGAAATTCAAATAAACAATATCCAGCAAAACGTAATCCTTCCAGGGGGACGCAGCACGAACCTAACCTAACCTTCTGAATAGATTTTAACACTTTAACCTTTCTGTAATGGGCAAGTAAAACAATAGCGAGTCGGTTCTGGCACTCGCCGGCCGCTGCCGCGGCACGCTCGCTTCGCTCGCTCGGCTCGTGCGTGGGGGGTCACAGTTCAAACCTAACCTAACCTACTGAGTCGAATTTGACACTTAAACCTTTCTGTAATGGGCAAGTAAAACAATAGCGAGTCGGTTCTGGCACTCGCCGGCCGCTGCCGCGGCACGCTCGCTTCGCTCGCTCGGCTCATGCGTGGGGGGTCACAGTTCAAACCTAACCTAACCTACTGAGTCTAATTTGACACTTAAACCTTTCTGTAATGGGCAAGTAAAACAATAGCGAGTCAGTTCTAGCGTGGGGGTCGTAGTTCAAACCTAACCTACTGAGTCGACTTTGACACTAAAACCGGTCTGTAATGGACAAGTAAAACAATAAATTTACTTACTGACAATGTTTATTTTCAGTCGATAGTAAAGGTATAATCACGATTGTATGGAAATCAAATAAAAAGATTATGAAAATCTGGCAATAGTTTATCTGTTATACGATTATATGGGAACCAAATAAAAAGATTATGAAAATTTGGCAATAGTTTATTTGGAAAATGGTACGATGGGAAACAAAAAAAAGTATTCTGAGAATCTGGTATAATGAGATCTGTATTATGAGAATACGGGAAACAAAAAAATACTTTTTAAAAATCTGGTTTTGGTGCATCTGGAAATTGATTCATCTGGGAAATTAAAAAAGGAATTTTAAAAATTTGTCATTCATTACATCTGTCTTTTAAAAGTTCTAACAACCGTTTTCGGGGTTTTAAGATTCGGGTAATAGAAATTCGAGTTTTTAATAGGTTACCCCCGGGGCAGCTAGTCTATATTATAATATGTACTAGGTAACAAATCTCAAAACGCTCAACTTATTAAACTCCAATTGTTCTGAAACACGCTACATTGACCCGCGGCTCTGACCCTATCTGTATACAATGAGCTTATCTTTCGGAATAATTGCTTCATTTATTTGGTGTAACTACTTTCTATTTGTATTGGAGGATAATACATTTTTATAAATATTATTGATTCATCTCGTTAATCATTTCAACCATCGTCGTAGACATATTTATACTCATTCTAATTTCCAATGAATTAGGTTCGCTATAATAAAAGTGTTTCTATAAAGTGTATTTCGCTTATTCAAATTGTATCAAATGGAGGGTTACGAATAAATTATTTTTAAACAACATTGCCAAGCGTAAATAGCGAAGCTTTAAACGCTTTTCAAAGACGTTTGAATGTGAAAGTACTTTTTCCTTGTAAATAATATTAAGGCGATTGCTAATGATACAAATATTTGAGCCCGATATTTCTGAAGAGGATTTAAATTTATTCCATACACTTTCTAATACCACAGATCTCATCCCTCGTTCCTCATTTGTATTTGCCAACGTAATTGCGTTGCACTTGACGTGTCCAGCAAAGGGCGACCATTTGCATTTTAATCACGCTGATCAGAGTAATGTACGTACGAATAAATTACCACAGATAACATTATTAATGCATTACAGGAGCATTTACAATGTCAATGCGAAATTATCGAGAACATTTTTCTATACGCAACATGTGACACATTTCGTTTTGTGTCGCGTTTTTGACATGTGTTAAGTATAAAGTATGTGTATTATTTAAGCATATAATCATTTAACAAATAATCTTTTATGTGACTTTCAAATCATTGTCACGTAATAGAGGATTTAGGGACTTGCTATAATTTGGTGATAGAAAAGTCTTACGCAAAAAATGGCGTTAGATATACATAAAATTCGAAAAAAAAAATTACTTATTCACTTCACGTCAGTATAATATTATTATTATATCACATTTTTTCTAAACTGAAATGTGGATTGTTGTGACTTGTGAGGTTTCTGTTAGGTGTAAAATCAATTGTTATACGACACAAATGTGGCTTAATCCCTACTTTTATATTCGAATGTGTTAACTGTTGACAATAGTCTGTTAGTTTTTCTTAAGAGGAAGTTTAATATTTATGACCCCGTTTATTTGTTCTATTTCAAAGTGTCGACTTAAATATAGGTTGTTATAAATCCAATTTGAATTATGCTTATCCTACTTACCCAGAGAGCAGACAATAACTCATACGGGGACGTACCTACCGCAGGATGACAGTTATTCGAGCTTGTAAGGGTCCCCGGGGTTTCTTAATATTTTGGTAGAACTTGATATGACGTCTTAATTAAGGTTTCCATGTCATTGGGTAAGCCTATTTACTTACATTTATATCCATATAACGTCTTGTAGAGCGATATAATATAATATGGTTTTTAATAAAATGTTATCAAATAACATCAACTAGAAAGAGAGTCTATGCGTTTATCAATATAATATGTAATTAAAGAATGATCCTGTAAGAATTTAATATAAGCTCCGAATGAATTGCATGATCTATTTTCGATTTATTCCCATTCAATGCAACACGAAAATAAACATGCGGGTAGATTGTCAAGTTCGCGCTCAGTATATGGGGTGTTTGTCTATTTCTGAACTGCGGTAGTTATAGCTCCATTATTCCTTTTTTTCACGTCTACCAAACGTACAAACAGGTTCGTTGAACTACGGTGACAGAGAAAGATCTTGAGCTCGGAGGTGCACGCTCGATTGAATATAAATTATGTTTGGAGACTCAAAGGGTTTACGCTTATATCTATTGATTGATTCATTTGAAAATTTCTTACCAATCTTGTGAGGTTGGGCGTTTGTGAATGTACAACTTCCTTTTCTTTTATTTTATTGTAACCTCTGACGTTTGTTTTGTAAAAAACTTTACGAGCAATTTGTTATGATTATGTGCACCTTTTGCAGAAACAGTATTTATTTAATTTATATAAATTCTTTAACGGTAAATATTTTCAAAAAAGTAAAAGATCATGTTTTTGAGAGATAAAAATATAAATAAGCGTGCGTATCTTTCTTTTAAAAATACTAATCTCGGTAAACACCATATAGCTTTTGCTAAATAAAAAAGTGATTTTATTTATTTTAAATTTTAATAATGGACTAATGTTAATATTTTTAAATGTCTTTAAGAATTTACTCAATTCCGAGTTCCTTAATTATTTTCGTATCTGTATTCTTGCGGTCAATTGTAGAAAAGCCCTCCGTGTCGTCTCCAATTCGTCTTGTCATCGAAATGTAATAAGTCCCCTCCGAAGGCGGATTGGAAAGCTATTTACAAAGCACGGGAAGAAAGGGGACCAGATAGAGAAAGCAAAATCGACTGGGAATAGCGCGGATCAAGTGACTTCCCGTTTATTACAACCTGAAAGTAGTTTCTATATTCGTATCAGATATAACGTTTCAGTGACCACCGATGAGCTTTATATGTTGTTTGTTTTAAGATTTTTATTTATAATACAACCGGTTATTTTAATCACGTTTGTCTTTGATGATATAAACATAGAGATCAAACATAACTAATTGGTGGCATATTTTGGGTACGTTAGTAGTTTTTAAATTATTATTTTTGATGTATATCTTGCTATGTTATAACGTAAAGCAACTTTTATCATTTGTAAACTGATTATAGTAATATGGCGTATTGTTGAAGGGCCGAGAGCCGATTTGACCGCCTGTTCTATTACAGATATGATTCAAAACTTAACTATAATCTATAGCTTAACTATAGTCTATAGCCTCGACAATACAATTGTGATATAACAAAAAGAATAAGTATATCTTAATTTTCTTATTTTAGCTTTGAAGTTTTAAAATTTAAAGCTTATAATATTAAGTACTCTACTATCAACTGCCTACGAATCAGATTAATTATCAAGAATTACATGTTAATACGAGATGACCAAGTCAATAAAATTGGAATTTAGTGGCATAAATTGCCGAATAACGAGCGTGCAATAAATTTATCACCAATGTAGTTTGGCCGTACACAGCAAGATGTTACCAACGGAAACTGTTTATGTTTCCTCCCTGGATGCGGTAACTGAACGTAAGTGTTACCAAACATTGCTGTGTTTCCTTGTCCTTAATCTAATAATTATTAGCTCATAATATAGATTTTTTTACGCTTTGGTTAAGCCTTATAGTAGCCGTAATTTCATATTTAATTTCATTATAATTTTAAAGACATTCTTATCACCAAAAACTGAAATAGGGTTGGCTAATTGTCTACTTTCAGTTTACAGTACAAATAACGCTGCATGAAATTTTGATCATATCGGTAGCCGCACAGTTTCACTCTTGTTTTGTTACATCGCGATTAGAGAGGAAAATGAACTTTGTACCTTGACAATAGGAATTATGATATTGGTTTTTGTAAATTTGTACGCGTAAGGCGAGGGTGGCAATGTTTATACACGCACAGCGATCGATCCGTGGAGCCTCCGCGTGAAAATTGCAACCCGTCGCCGAAGGCTTTCAGCTAACTTGATAGAATCGCTGGAAATGATACGTGTATTTTTAGAATTTAACGTAAAATAATTTAACGTTTAAAGTAAGTAATGAAAGTGCTCTGAAATATTTTCGCGTTAAATTTTATTTTTTAAATTGATCAAATTCTTGTACATATTTGCTATATTTTAAAATGTTGAAATATTTAATACCTACAAGATACATACAAACCTATTTACTTACATAATTTTAGCAGCAAAAATTTATTGGTTATAAAAATATTTTTGGTATCTTTATTTATAGTTTTTTTAATGAGATTTTGCATTAATTGCCAACAAATACATTTAAATAGGTAAATGGTGGGTGAAAAAGTGCATCATATAAAAAAATACACGAACTTATAAAACATTAGTGATAATATAAATGGCATGGCAAGAAGATACATGGAGCAAAGACTATCAAAAACACATCGTACTACGATACCAGCCAGTTTTAAAGTACCTGAACCGTTCGAATTTTACAATAAAGCTACACCATTTGTACAAAGAACGCTATTATTTGTCGCCGACGAAAACTCGGGCCCTAAACCCGCATCAGTGCCACAAAATGGAACCGAAAATGCCACGCATGTCCCAGAGATACCGGAAGAAATACCTGGCACATCTAAACGGCTCGAGGAGGAAGACAAATCGCCGAAAAAGAGCTCATTTTTCTTTTCCCCTTCGAAAAGTTGTAAGATTCACGGGCGCAGTTTTTTCCGGCTTCAGACGAGCCCCAAGAAGTCGAAAGCGGAGGCGGGTGATGTAGCTCAGGGCAACCGCGGGGCGGGGCCGGCGGGGAACGCGGGGCTCATCAGCTATGCTCCTGGCTGGTCCCTCAAAGGTGAACATCTTATGAAATGGCAAGAGTCTGGGAAAACAACGATAGAGGTAACGTATGGCTTTGTTTTCTAAAATGGTACACAGATCACAAACAAACACAGTCTAACAATGATATAAATATAATTTATGAAGAACATAATATAAAGATTATATTTTATTCCAAGTAATCATAAATATTATCAGATAATTCATTTAATTAAACATGGGACCATTTTAATATATAATTAGAGCACATCAGGCCTGTTTGTTTGCCAACCAGAGGTTGATATGTAAATTTTGCATGCAAATCTATGCGGAGGGGTTACAAGGGAAACTCGGTGGCTTTAAGAAGAAAATGAAAATTTCAATCTAAACTCGCCCTCAGGTGACTGAGCAATGAAAAGCTTTGTAAGTTTGCGTTCAAAAAAGCATATTTTTGTGATTATGTACTTTAACCGCTTACTTTCGAATTTTTTGAAATGGTTCTCCATTCACGACTATACTTTTTTGTAATAATTTCGGAATCACAAAACCTAATACGTTCCTTTATCTCTTTTTTTTGTGTATTAATAACATAAAGAGAATAGAAATGAACGTAAAAGTTTTTAATAACTTAATAAGTATATATAAAGGCCAAGTTCGGTCGTTTCTATAAAAACCTTTAATCCATGTTCGGCAAAATAGAAAAGCGGTTTTTTCATTCGAATAAAATCTTTTCCGACATTTTCCTGCAATAATAATATCGAATTAGTCGTCTCGCTTCCCTCGACTTTTCGCTGTTATCTCGCTACACGGGAAACTAAACTTATAATACGATCACAAAGTAAATCGCTTTTATACATTAGCTCATTGCTATTATTTTCACTGTAATAAAATGTGTCCTACTAATATTATAAATGCGAAATAGTTTATGAGGATGGATGTGTGTATGTGTGTGTTTGTTACTCTTTCACGCAAATACTACTGAACCGATTACAATAAAATTTTGCACAAATATAGAGGGTAACTTGGATTAACACATAGGATAGGTTTTATCCGAAAATCCCACGGGGACGGGAACTATGCGGGTTTTTCTTTGAAAACGCAGGCGAAGCAGCGGGCGGAAAGCTAGTTACAAATAAATAAGTAAATAACATATTATTTTAATATCACTCTCATTAGTAACTCGACTACGGAAAGTGGTACAAAAACTAATATTTATATAGAGTTGTCAGTCCCCATCTGATGTACGAGTACTTTTGTTTTCGTGACAGCGGACATATTATTATTTATTCACCCCATCGAGCAAATAATGTGGCCATTTCTTATTTTACTCAGCTTATAGAGTGATAGATGTGTTATATGGATATTGAGTGTGAATTGAGATTTATTGTTTCTACAAAACAAAGTATTTGCTTGCTAAATGTAATGGTATATTTAACAAAACTGGATTGAAATTGTGATAAATTCAAATTAATAAATAGCGTGTGTGTCGAGCACACGTGTCAGAAGTGAAACTTCTTTTAGAGATAACTAAATCGTCGCCTTACTCCATGACGTGATGCTATTGCTATGACCTTAAAATTTTACTCTCAACGCGCCTAAAGAAGGTTCACTTAATATGTACGTATGTATTTGCAGACGAAAGTAAAGTTGGGAAATAGTATTTTAAAATGTACATTGAATATTAAAGGTTATACTTTGTCCTTTGAAATGAATACCTCTTAATATTTAATTAAACCTCAATGCGTCAATATAACGTAGGGCGTTTTGACAGATTTTCTGCAAGGGTGATATAATTATTATTGACATGTTCACTCAAACTCAAAGATCGTAATATGGCGAATGCTTCGGAAAGCATCTTAGAAGGCTAATTATACAAAGGATGTAGTTAGGGTACGGAAGAAGGGGACGTCTGCAGGTCTGTTGCTGACGGAGGTTAACTATCAACGTAAATACATGTTTACTTTGGAGCCGTTAAAGTCATAATATGCAGAATAAGCTCGTATTGCATAGTTACTGACACTGCTTTAGTTATGTGAATCAGTCAGATGTTGTCGGGTTGAATCTTATGAAAACAAAGATTAACCTACAACTGATATTTATAATAATATGTTATCTTTCCCAATCTATACATAATATAAGTGTATTATTTATTACGCAATACAGGAAAGAATGAATTTTCTCATGGCAATTCATATAAGAAAACAAACGTAAAGTTGCGAATTTTCAAGTATATTGTATGAGAAACTGATCAAGGTTGACTATGTATGGGTTTTCAATACTACTTGTGTATTCAAAGACAAATTGCGAACAGAATAACAATGCGAACTATTCATTGATAGTAATAAAGTATACATCGTATGTACATGTATTGCCATTATTTAATACTTATGACGGCCTCTTGAATACATTTAGTTGGTTAAAAATCGATTTTATTCAAGGTCGAATAATATTATATATTATCTGCTAAATAAAAATAAACATAATTTTAGAACCCATTAAAAAATTACGCTAACGAGAGAACATTTATATGTAACAATAGGAAAGCATTTCGTATACATTCAGATATGTGCAGAATTATAATAGTTGACACTATGAAATTAATCAGAAATCTACGCAACCATATCCGAACGAGTCCTCTATCTTAAATGAAACATGTAATCTATATTTAATAACAATATAATGCTCTCATACTAGGTCATATCGGAGCCTTGAAGTTATGGCAATCATGTTCCGATTACTGAACAAAAACAATTGAAATGTGGTTGGTGACGTCACACTCGAACGTGCGGTCATCGGACAGCAGTCAAGCTCGTATAAATTTCTGTTGGCATGTTAGGATTGTGGACAGGTGGGCTCTTTGCCCTCCCCAAAATTGCAGTGGAATGTGCACCGCAAGTGACCGTTTAGGGCGTGTTACACTAGCGTTTAATACCTACTCGTAAAGTTAAAAATAACGTTTTTTTTTCGTTTAGATTCCAGTTTTACTGTTCTATACTCCAAAATTAAAATATCAGGTCTATTTATAAATCTGTTAAATGTGAATTTATATAAATTATAAACCCATGCCACCCATCATTTTTTCGAGTGAAATCACCGGGTTTTCATTTGAAAAACCATCCAGATTTGGCGTGTACTCGAGAGAATGAACATTTTAATGTTAGATACATAAATATTTTTCTAATATTGGAACAAGTAATTTTAATCAACGTTGTTTTAAACCATACAAGTTCTCAAAACGCACCATTTGTTGTTTCTTTAATAATAGAAACAGGTAGGAATATAGTTAATTTTAATAAGTAGAGTATCTGTATAAAAGCCGAAATAAAATTAAGGTAAGTTTAAGTGATGAAATAAAACCATGTGTTCACACCTTTACACAGCTCATTGTGAGGCAGGAACGCGAACATCTTTTGTACACGTACTGAATTAATTCGCGGTATCAAGTCCACGTTAATTTTTATCGGACCGTGCTGACAAGGGAAACCCGTGCGTTTGTACAATTATAGAAAACTTTTATAATTGTTTCATACTCTACATTCGAGACACGTTCTGCTGTTGTTATTGATAAATTACTTACTGGAGCTTAGGTCAGTTCGATACAAAAATACGAATGTGACATTCCCATATATATATGGATTAAGGTGACAACGTTAAGTAGGTTACAATTGATCCATTAGTATACTATAGTATACATATTTTATATACAGAAATTCTTTGATAGCTGTGATATAAAACAATAAAGTAATTCTTGAAAGATCATAATTGAAGAAGAATTTCTCGTGTTTTTAATTTTTCTTTATAAACATGTTACGTATTAAAACAGACCATAATACAGAAAAATATTTGATACATTTATCTGTTTTAAATATATGTTGGAGCTATTATGTTAAAACTATATTTTAGTCAAACAATTTACGAGGGGAACTTGCGTTTCCCCTGTTGTTTTTACATTATCATGAACAATACAAATGCGAAAAACCTTTTATTTTTCATTGTTGTGATTCAGATTCGAGGAAAGTAGAGAAATGAATTCCCTCACTTGCTTATGGTATATGAATTATCACTTATCACAAGAGCTTCAAAATTATCGGGTATTTTCCGATAGGTTCGTTGCAAACAAATGAAGGAGTCAAGTTTTTAGTCAAGGTTAAAAAATCACGAGCGCGAAGCGCGAGTGATTTTTCCTGAAAAACTTGACGACTTTATTTGTTTGCAGGGAACCTTGAGGGAAATGCCAGATAATTTTGAAGCTCGTGTGGTATTCGGGGGATTATTTTTCCGTCCCAAATGTTGGCCAATAATTTCACAATTGAATTCAACCTGTCAGTTTGACGTCAACGACCAGAGAAAATTTTCAAAAAATTATCAGTATAATACCATGTAGGTTGTACCACGTGACGTCGAATGGTGCAATTCTATTGGTCGATATTTGGGTCGGAAAAATAATCATAATTATTTTTACTACATTATTATAATAGACGACGGCGGCGCCTAGACATTGGTTTAAACAACACTTTGTTTAAATAGAAACTTTAGAATGCTTCTTACGTACAAATTGGCTATTAGCGATAGATTCTCTATAAATCGAGAATTGTCAATGAAGTCGTGTGCTCTCACGTCTCGTGATGTTACACCAGTCCATTCTTCAAATCGCGTGAATGGGATTTTAATGCAACGTCCAATGAATATAAAGTACGGCCACTCATGAGCCGCAGATTGTCACGTTGTAATTAGCATCTAACATATGGTGATACAGTGTAAGACCGCGTGTTCGTTTGTTGAGAATGCACTGAAACATCTACAGTGAGATAACATAGAGAATACTTTTTTGACTACAAAAAAATGTATTAAAAACAATGTTACAGCATTCTTATCTTTATTGTTAATAAGAATGTCACTGACTTTATTTGATGTGGTATTTAAGTTTATTGGCACGTAAATAATAAATTAACAATTGAGATTAGTATAAAGGTCATTATAGGAACTCAAGCGGTGGACAAGTATACATGGCGAAATATTTGATGCTAAATATTGTATCGGGTTTCAGAATACAGTACGGTCCAGTAACCTGACATGTCAATTAAGAAATGTCGACCGTCGTCTGTGTTCATTTAGATTTATTTCAGCTGCTAATAAAATTATAAATGTGATACATTAAGCCGGGTATGCGGTCAAAAATGATCTTATGTACATATTATTTACGCTTACAATATAATAATAAACGGATATTCTGACAGCCTCTAAGTATACTCTCCTCTTCTCCATTTTCATCAACTCCTTATGTTCCCGTTTGACGGCTCCGTACCATATGTATGCAGACGATTTACAAATTTATACCCAGTCTACTCTCGCTGACTTACCTAAGGCAATTGACTTTTGTAACTTTGAATTGGCAACAATACTTAAATGGAGCAATGAATTTGGACTAAAAATCAATCCTTCCAAAAGCAATATCATCATAATCGGTAGTCCTTATATGATTTCAGAAATCGACTGGGGTATTTTACCAAGCATCAAAATCGGTGGCGTAGTCTTGCCTTACCAGAAGGTAGTCAAAAACTTAGGCGTGCTGTTTGATCAAACGCTCTCCTGGTCCAATCATGTCCAGGAATTAAGCCGCAGGGTTTATGCTGCTTCATCTACGCTCCGGCGGCTTCGCAACTTTTTGCCCATTCCCACGAAGATTATGCTAGCGCAATCTCTTCTTCTTCCTATTCTTGATTACGCTGATGCATGTTATCCTGATTTATCAGTTGAGCTTACTGAAAAACTTGAGCGGCTCCAAAATTTTTGCATAAGATTTATTTTCGGCCTTCGGAAATATGATCATGTCTCTTTCTATAGAAAAAAGCTCAAGTGGCTCCCCATCCGCTTTCGCCGGAATCTGCATTTGTTGCATTTACTTTTCCGTATCCTTTTTGACCCTTCCGCTCCTACGTACCTTAGAAACCAATTTTCCTTCATGCGCAATGAAAACTATACCCTTCGTTCGGTTGACAGACTTACCTTATGTGTCCCTGTGCGACGTACCAACTTTTTTGGGAAATCTTTTACGGTAACTGCTGTTAATCTTTGGAATGCATTGCC
Organism: Colias behrii; assembly: GCA_029959065.1. Classification (NCBI taxonomy): domain Eukaryota; kingdom Metazoa; phylum Arthropoda; class Insecta; order Lepidoptera; family Pieridae; genus Colias; species Colias behrii. Next base: position 6,012,329 of record JARWMC010000002.1, read on the forward strand.
ACTACCAATCAGACAAGCTAAGAATTTATCATCTTTTAAAAACCTCCTTCGTCGTCACTTTCTGTCATCCGCTTTCATCTCGGCATAGTAACTTTTATTGTTATAAATTTTTATATTAGTAGTGTATATAATTATATATTATATGTATTATATAATTATGTATTATATGTATGTATATTTATGGTATATTTGTATAATATAAGTAGACATATGTATATTATATAAGTATATTTTTGTATCTACTGTAGTGTCGTATATGTTTATGTACAGTATATAATTTATAAATTGTTATGTGTTTTAATTTTCATATATTTTTCTTTTGTTTATACATCATTATTATTATTTTTTTTTCTTTTTTTCTCTCGACCTACCTTTACAACTTAATTGAGCTGATTACCTTCTGCCCTGGTTGCCTGGAAGAGATCACTGCTAAGTGATAAGGCCGCCAAATACACTAAACTGCTCCTTGCTTTTATTTTTGTATGCTCTAGTATGTAAGTCTGTTAAGTTGTATTAAAGAGTAAAATAAATAAATAAATAAAATATATTCTATATGTACAATTATTTTCATATGAATTGCAATAGGAATATTATAGCTTGGGAAAACATTCTCACAGATGCATCTGGGTGTTCAATTGGATTGAGCTTTATGGCACTAATAAAATTTAATATCTTGCAGATAGCTGGTGCAATGGACATTCGGCTAGATAATTAATAAATAAAATAATTTATACAAAATTATTATGATGATCATAATTTAATTGCGAATAGTTATACTACACTACTACATAACACCATTAAATCTATTTCGTTTTCTTATATTAATTCTGATTAATTTTCCAGCATTATAGCTGATTCAATAAATCTCTTACAACATTTTATGAAGAGAATTTTTTTACATGCGCGTTAGCTCATCCTTGATTTATTCTGCGAGCTTGGTTGAAAATTCACTAATTACTCCATATGCGAGGCAAGCTACGTAAATGTGACTTTATGATATTTGTTAGCATTCCCAGCACGCTTCATTAACGGTTCATTACATTTTGCGTCGTTTAATTGGCTTACCGTTGCGTGTCGTGCTTGGAATCAAAACCGAAATCAATTAAGATTTGCGTCGATGATACAACAATGATTTATTTTGAGTCTTCTATGTGATAGGCAAAATTTTATCCAACCGTTTATCACGATCAAGGAAAATTTTACAATTCATTTCATCAACGTCTTGGGTAACTTTTGTAAAAGACTGGATGGATAAAGAAGATAGAGAAAACCAGGCTGAAGACGAAAAAATATTGCAGTTAATTTTACATTGTACATCTGTACGAAAGTATAAGAAAACATGATAAGTTCAGAAAAACACCTAAATCATTAGTAAGAACATTTATCGCGTTGTGTTATTTATTTGCAACAAAAAATTAATTCTCAATTTCCTTTACCTAACGACTTTCGTTTTGCAATGTTCACACCCTTGTATCATAAAATATGATTTGCTTCAAATTACTGCGGTGCGTAGGTTTCCCGCCTCATCCATTCGAGGGCTTAATTGTTTTGAGCACACTATATTATTTTGATTTATGGCTTGTTGATTGTTGCAACTCGATTACGTAGGGTCTTTGTTAAGCCTTAAATTGAATGAAATGAAAAATAAATTAAATCTGTCGTTCTAAAGTGGAGCGACGCGCCTTCAAAGAATACGTTCGGTCGCATTGTGTGTATTGACAATAGAGCCAATAAAAATCGAATACTAATCGAATTACGAATGTTTATCAGATTGTGTTTATTTGTGTTATTCTGCTAGTTGTTATGTATGTTTATAACAAAATAATTTAATAAAATATGCACTATATATTTTACAAGCGAAAATATGCATTTCCTCCTCAAAGCTTACAATACAATAAGTACAATACACCTAGCCAATCAAATAATAATCACACAAACTTCTCCCACGAGCTATAATCGATATTGTCTGCGACTATTTGTTTGCCAAATTGTTACCATTAGTGTTGTTCAAGTTAAACTACCGTAAAATGTTTGAGTATGACTAACGAACGGGTTATAAAAATTGTTTTACAAATATAAAGTAGTGTTTGTTTTCAATAGAGTAAATGTTTTGATGTATAGTTTAGACTATTTTCTGAAACGACGCGGCCTCATTACTTTCTATGCTGTAGATAACACGTACTAAGTATAATTTAGTTGCCAGGAAAACCGTGAGTCAGTGAGTGAGTCACAATCCCGATCTTCATCTGCCCGGTAAATCGAACCTGGCCGAAATGTCTGCCAGACAGCATGAATAACCAGCGTGAAAACTCAAGTAATAAAATAACAACTGATTTTTGGTCGTCGCATGAAATTTATGAACGAATAAATATGGATATTTGAAGTTTGTTCCATGTCGTTTTAAGAATATTTAAAGCCATTCAATTTGCATTGCACAATAACTTAAATATGGCCATTCTGTAAAAGTCTCAATTGTACGAATGACTCGCTTGGTTTCTTGGTAAAAGAGACGTTTATGGATGTCAAACAAATCTAAAAATAACATCTATTTACTTGGTGTTGAGAAATATCATACATTGTTTGTATATATTTTATTATAACATTTATCAGTTCATTATGCCACAATAATTTCAGTTAAACAATATTCGAAATCACGTTCGAACTTTCAAGCAATACATCCATTGATATCAAACAAATATAAATAAATATTGCAATAAAACCAGTTACATCTGTGTGGTGCAACGCACTTCAATCGCAAGCTACCGACATTAGGGATAATAAAAATCTTAAATTCATCAATAAAAGATGGGCGCACCGTTTAATGTAATGGTCATTTATAAATTCTTATTTTAGAATTACCTATTGTTGGCGGGAAGAAATAAATCGTTCGAAAATCTTAATCGTTGTATTCTAATATTAGAAATCGTGGCTTATGATTCTTTTAAAGAAAAGTTAAAAAAAGCTAATATTGAATTCATTAATAAATGTGAATAATTGAATTGTAAATGCTGTGTTTAGATGATGAAAGAGTTTTATAGTGCAGTTAAACTGCGATTATGAAACGCTTGTAAAAATAACGTCAGGTTAATATCTCTATCACCTGCGCTCGGAAACGGAATTGGGAAACTAGGACAAACATATTATTACGATTAAAGAACATTGGGGTTGTGTTTTCATTAGATTTGATGAATAAATGAATTTTTTTATAATATTTTCAATAGTCCTATCTTAAGACGCAAGTAGTATTTGGTCTTAATTAACCATAAAATTAATGTAGAGCCAATACATTTAATATAATACCACTAGCTAGGACAGCAAAATTGGAACAAAAGTAAAAATAGTGCATGGATTTTTCTACATTTAATGCAGTATTATATTACACATTTTCAATAGGATTTTTATCGTTCTTAAAAAAAGTAAGATTTCGATACTATCTTTCTATCACAACAGATGCAACGGATGAAAAAGTTATATTTTTATTCATAGACTCTGTCACCCAAACGTGTAGTCACGCTTCCCTTTATCCCGTTCACAAAAGATCTAAATAAGTCGGTAGGTCAAGTGTCCGGACGTGAGGCTCGGTGCAACAAAGCCTTTTTTTGTTGATAAATCTTGTGACACGCAGTGGTGTGGGGTGACAAGATGAATCTCCGCGTGATGAAACAGGATAGGGATGTTAATTTAGCCATAATAATGTCAAAATAATAAAGTCCCTTTTTAAAATCACAACGTTTTTTAACTGTAATAATTATAATTCATTTCTATTTATTGAGTATCTAAAAAATTTAGTCCATAAAAACTTTAAGCAAATCTTACTTGCATAAGCGTTTGACCTTGTGATTAAGATGAAGCGTGCTAATTTTTATGTTAGTGTATAAATTTTCAGTATTAGCTGAAACTTATACGTATATTAGCCACCTGTTTGAACAGCTTTTGAAGCTTTCGGGATTCTGTTAGTCACAAGAGCGCACGCGCAGGGGCTGCGCGTATTCGCCGCGCGTGTCGGTTATATTTACCGAATGTCGATTCTATACGAAACTTAGTTCTGTGTTGGTAGAGTGGTTAATATGTAAATATTTTTTAAATGTATTATATAAGTCTGGGCAACATTGAGTTATTAACATGAAAAATAGACGGGAAATATAGCAGAAAATTACGTTTTTCCGTTTGTAATTTAAGTGTGAAAAGTGTACCTACTAATTCTAAAAAACATTTCTCCTATTAAGAAAATAGTGCAATTATATGCAATTTTTACGTAATAATACTTTACGTAATTTTTACCTCATTGTTTAGTAATAAATCCTCTCCATACGAGGAAATACAGCGTGCAACGAGTTTTGTTAATGCACCGTAATTTCCGAACGTATGTAGAGGGTAAATCGGGAGAGGGAGAGGTATAAATCAACTTTAACAAAGGTACATTTAAATTAGCGTGCAAATAAAAAGTATCTTATGGTTTGTGAATTGGCGATTCAAATCAGATGTTCGCAAAGGTCTCTGATAATAAATAACTAACGGTAGGTTGCGAGTGAGCTTCGACGATTTATTGTAACAAGCACAACTGCGATAATGTATTACAATACTGACAGGATTTATTAAGAACACGTGTCTAATTATACTTTTAATTAAAAAATAAACTTGGACGGATTCGCGGATGCAGATTTCATTCCTATCAATTATAATTTGCAAGTCTCAGCGCGTATAAAAAAAAAACATTTAAACAAGAAAAGTATATTCTTTTGTTTATTTATCTTCTAAATTAAGATAATAAATATTACTCACATCATAAAACAATTGACGTTTTACATCTATCTATTTGATCAAGCAGAAAGTGATATTTATCCAATTCCAGCCAAATTTTGGAAAATAAATTGGCTTGGAATAGCTACTAATCGTGACTAAACTAAACGCTAAGTGCATTAGTAAAAGTTAGCAATTTTAACCTCAGGAAAGTGTACCTGCATATGATTAAAGATTTGTATTGCAAAATCGTGAAGGGAACAGACATTGTCTACTGGAAACAGAATCAAAGCAAGACGATGTTGACAAATGTGCCGCGGCGTCCGTCCATACAGTTACCTACTTCGGTACTATTTATAAATTCAACGGAAATGTTTAAATACTCCGCCAAAGATGATTGCATTGACGATTAGTGGCTTTTGTAAATATTCTTCGATTCGGAAACGTGTAATATGAGGATTCTGAAAAAGTTATACTTACACTAATATATTCTTAATCGTTCTCTTCTTCGTCTTCTTGAGTTGCAACTCCTGTTACCACTTAGATGGTTTCTGGCAGTGTCAAGTTTTGAACAAATAATCAGAGATTTTTTGTTATTTTAAAAGACATATTTCACGACGTTATGCATTGATTTAATTATAGTACAAAATATAAATTATGTGCTTTTACATGCTTATAAAAACAGTTTTCAATAATATTCGACATTTTATGACGTATTAGTGTATTGTGTAGAGCAAAGGTCATGTAAACTTTGAGCTTTCATGTAAGCTCCATTTCAAAGTAAACTGTTAATTTGAAAACAAAACAAATAAAATTGTTATTTTTCAATTATGTTCGGGGTTGTCTAATATTTTACACCACTTATAAAAATAACTTTTGATAGAGCATTTTTTTTTTATGAAATTAATTAATTTATTCATGCTTAAATTACAAATTAAAGAAAGTCTCCTTAACGTAGGATACATTGGAACAAGCAGAGGTTTTATCGCTATATAGCGATTTAATTCAGTAATAATTTTTTTCCTACACATAGGTATGATTTAATTCAGTAATATATTCAAAGTGAGATCCAAAGAAAACGGTGGCAAGTTTAAGGTCGTGACACAAGTACAATAAAAATGTCACAACTCCTTATACGCGTCTAATAATCACGTTTTCGTGCTTTGTTTTATTGTTGGGAAAATGGTAGTTTTACGATTATGTCACAAGTTCGTTGCTCCGGCGCACCTTCCGCGCTTATAAATACTCTGCAGTGTCGAACATTTGACAGGCGTAAACAAACACGCCGGATCGGATGCGGACGGCTATAGCACACTTTTAATGAGCTTTACGACTTATTACGCCACAGTTGCCAATATAGGTTAGCTTTAAATGCCTGACGCCGTGGCCTCCTTTTTAAAGTCGCAGGGAATATTTCACATTGTTAGAAATTGTTATAGAACAATAAGAAGCCATAGAGACGCAAATTGATTGTTCTTTGTAAACTGTCGAATCTCTACAGTATTCTATATTAGGTATGTTTTTATGTTTGAAACTTTTCACTATACTCATGTCTCAATTATATTATATTTTAGTAAAGTTACAAAGAAACTGAAAATTGACGCGTGAGTAGTCTTTCATCATACACAGATTTTGTCTCTTTGCCAACGCTGAGAGGTTTAAGACGTCTAAACGATACAGTTCAAAGAGGTGCTAGAGACGGTTTACGTCCTATTCCACATCATCTATTTGGTTTAGTCGTTTTAGTTCATTATGCTTAAGGTTCACTAATATATTCCTGTTTAAAAAACACAATATGTATAGTTAAAAACGCTTTTTTATTTGAACTTTTTAATTCAAGAAAATATATAAGATTTAATAAAATCCAGTCCGCATTCAGTTAGTTCCAGTAATTGTAGAAAATAAGGCGAAACTCACTCACCCCTTTTAAAAAACAAAACGCCTGATTGTTAAGTATAATTAGGCATTGTAGTAGTAAATTGCGTAAACAAGGCACGACTATAAATAATAGCTAGGTGTTGCACTCAATGTGTAGCCCACGCGCTACAGAAACCCATAATTACTATAGGGTTATCATCACGTAGAGTTCAATCGTGGGAGAGAATCTTGTTAAGAAAATTATTTTATAAACTGAAACTATAAATATTTCGTTTTTCTTCATTTTTAACAAAAATATTGCCCTCAATAAAATCACGGAACATAATTTCACAACAATTAAACGTTTTATTGATGTTGGAACTTTTACATCTCAGCTCTTATTCTCATTCCGTATTAATATTTTATTATTCCGTGTAGGCGTTTATCTCTAAACTCGTGGTGTAATTAAATCAACAAATAAATATGAGATATACATTCCGCCCACTAAACGGTACTTAGTCATTGTTCTAACTTGTTCGTACTTTCATTCAATAGATCCTATGGCGCCTACACTTCTGTGTAATTATGCAGATTAAATAATAACTACAGCGCTAGCTAGATAGACTGATGTTTTGTTTGAAACACGGTTAACGTTTACTAAGGATTTTAATAAGGGTTTGTACCTAGTCTCCTAAGTAACTTATTAAAGCTCATAAGTCTCCAGAGTCGTGCCCGACAAAGGAGATTACCTCCACTTTATGCTGTGGTTATTCCATATCATGATGTGACGCAGTCTCGCACGACGTGGGTGTAGGCGCCATCCACTAGAGTAAATATTCCCAGAAAAGTTTATCTCACTACAGACTTATCCATTCATTCATGGACCATGACGCATACTCAGAATACATTGCTGAAACTTGTTGATCATATTATGAGTAAATTCTTGCTGCTCAAATGAAAATGGTCTCTAGAAACATGTTCCATTCGTAAGGAAAACTGAGGCCGATTATTCGGAATAGATAGTTTATACAGGATGAGTTATGACTAAAATTACATGTTTGATAATTTAATGTTGCTCAGAATATAATTGAAAGATATTTCGCAGTATATGAACAAGTAATTTATTAGCCGAGTGATTTTGAGATGTAGTTATTGTAGTGAAAAAATGATACCGACGTGTATCCGAGCTCCCAGATCAATTCAAGGCTCCACTGATGATGTCACGCGGCAGACGCGGTCTATTGTACAGGTATTTTTTACAATTCTATTAGAATATTATTATTATTATATTTATTCTAACACCCCAGTCCCCACCCTCCCTTCGAGTTAGTATATAGATAATTTATGGAAAATATACAATAAATATATAAATAAAACCTCTATAGAAAATGACGCTGGGAGGGATGAGGGTTTTGCTAAAAATTTGAGATTCTTTCTGAACCAACATTAATCAAATTAACTGTATGCCTTTGTTTGTGTTAAATTTTAACAGACTTATTAATAAAGAAGATGAATCATTGACATATCATATTTTGTGTAGTTATATGGAAGAGGAAAATTTTGTTCAAATCAACCTCGTTGAACACTTATTACAGCCAGCGTAATAACATTAAGCGAAAGGTGGTTTACAGTACAAACTATCACCCATTAATTATAAATAGCAAATTAAATTGTACACATCACAGTGATACTACGTTGGACGTTAGCCAAAATTATTTCAAGTTGTACGAGTAGGTGCGTCGTGTTTACGTTTGACTTTACAGAGAAACAGAGATATAATTTTTTAATTGCCTCTAAATGAGGTCAGGTTGTATATTTGATGTGTTTTAAGAAATATAGTTATCCTTTTAAACCTGAGATTTACAGCCGGTTAAGCAATATAGAGTTTAAGTTTTTTAAACAGGTTATTTATAAATTCAGGGGACATTAATTTGAAATACCGCTCGTTTCTTGATTAAATTTCATGCAGACATGGCTTATCATTGTTGATGCAGACAGTCAATAGACTACATTTGTTTCAACATAGTACAATAGTTCACATTGCTATTGAACGCTAATACAGTTCATAGTATTGAGTCAAACCGACCATTCGTTCTGCGATATTAAAAGCAGTGCGACCTCATTTTGCTTCCTGGCTATGTTTCGGGCACGTGCGTTTTCCCTGTGATTATTACCTATTTCGAAATACGCAAAAACATATGCCTATTGTACATTATTCTTCTTTTCACTTACTACTAATGAAATAGCAAAAAGTAAGCTCAATGAATGGTTAAATTGCTCCTACTTGGTGATAATAAGGATGAATCTTTGTGAAGACGTTAGATCAGTTAGCCAGATGATCTTTGTCCCTAACTGTCTCGACTTTAAGTAAATGGCATACAATTTACGACCAGTCGTTTACGATGAATGGTGTAACACAATACGGTTTCAAAATAGATTCTTGTATCTGTGAACTAAATTACGAGATAATCTATTTTCTTTATATGAGGGACGGCAATGAGTAGAAATTTTGACACTCTGTAAATACATAAAGTTAATATTCTTAAATCATTAATTGCAGAGTAAACAAAATTCATGTTTAATTTATTCATAATCATAATATTAGCATACAATATTAATTTTTGCTGATGGTTTTTCTAATTTGGAACAAGAAACACAATCGTATACATATTTTTTTATTAATAATTTACAATTTGCATAGAATAACAATATTTTATATACCTACGCTATTAGTTGCGACTTGCGAGCACGTGTATTGTTCAAGTTGAAATCTGGTCTAAACAGGGGTCAAAGACATACAAATGACTTCATTCCCTGAGCTCTCCTTGTAATCTAGACTGACCCAATTGTTTTATTATATAAATTAGATTTTAATTTCGCTGTCCATTCCAATTATTATAAATTGAAGGCTACTTCTTGCTTTGATTTGTTGGTAGCGTCTAAATTTATGAGTAGGTATGCTTTGTAATAAGCCAAGTACATAGGTAGGTATTATTGTTAGGTCATCAACTTTGACTATTTTAATTAGTAGTATATCATATTGCAATTAAGTATGATACAAATTGAAGGCTTTAAAATGTTATGGGTGCAGAATCTGATTCGGCCAGATACAAACATTGTTTTATTTTAATTAGGTACGTCAAAGAAACAAGACATTGTTTTTACAACAATGTAGGCTTAAAAATTTTATTCAGTGGAAGGTAAATGTAAACAATTGGAGTAACTTCCGTACAGTCGCGCCTGCTTGGGGAATACGAGGTACAATGAGAGCTCAAGTTGATTTGTTTATTTTGGTCGGAACCCGTTACCCGCTTCAGCGAGGAATTAACGTATATTAGGTATATTGTTGACGAAAATTACATTGCCTGTGCATTACAGCTCGTTTGAATTACCAATTGCTTTTCCTTGCAAATTATAAGAGGTAAATAGGTGGGAGACGATTAACTTCAGTATTTTCTTCTGTTTAAAGATTTAGAAATTAGAGAATTAAAAACTTTATATAATTTATTTTGACGTTTCGAACATATTACAGCTAGTGTTGAGGCAGACGTTAAAAAGTTTTTAATTACCTGCAGCATTTTCAAACATAAATTATAAAGTCGCTTACAATTATTTATGTACATAAATAAGTCGTCAATCAATCTTTATTTGGTTGCTTATTTATGATCTGTTTTTATTTTAGTTTTACTACTTATTGTAATATGTTATTTGATGATCTCGTAACTTTAGCAGGGACATATTTGGTAGGTATTTAAAATTTTTACAAATAAATTAAGCTCTATATTATGATTTTTATAGCCATTTTTAACAAACTTTCCAGCCATATCTTCCTAGTTTGCCATTATACTAGAAATAAAGGTTTCTTTGCCCCTATATTACTAAGCCACAGCTGTGTGAAAGCCTTTCGCAATAACGCGATATGAGACTACGGACATTAGCACTCGCCTTCCAATAAATATGAGCGGTTGACGCGTTGTTGTATGGATCCTATCATATTTATAAAAATATGTATTTCTGACTGTAAAAAAGGTAAAATTTTGAATATTTTAGATGTTTAACATGGTATGTATAAAGGCAAGTGCAGTAAGGTACATTTGCAAATATGCAACATCAAGTCTTTGTTAAAATGTGTATTTTTGTATGTCTCAATTTTTTAATCAATAAAGTTTATATTATTTAGCTCGTTGTGTCAAATTTTTAATCTATTAAAATGAATTGTCTGACCGTTATTTTTTTAAATATACCACCTACATTCAATTTTCAAACCGGATTCATAACTAAGCTGATAATAAAAATTGAAATAAACTAAATCATGGGAGATAAATTACTACATTGCATGATTTTATTTTATTACTTATATTTAAGTTCAAATAAATTTATATCTCAATAATTTGTCTATCAAGCATAAAATATATCATTTAAAATAAAATAATAAATGCGAACAATTTAAAACTTGATTGATTTGAATGGACTATAACGGAAACAAGTTTTAAGAAACGTGAACTCATTTAATTATTTTTAAAATTATTAGACTAACGTTTATTGTAATATAGTCTGGTTTCAATATTGAAGGTTATTTAATCAAAATAGTTTCTATCGATACTCGTAAATTCGCTTGGTAATAACACAGTATTCTAGTAGTACCTATATTGTGGTAATAATGCCTATATAACGAGTTCGTAAATGTTGTAATAAGCGTAATAAACCTTACGGAATTTATATTTAAATTGAAATAGGAGTAATTAGGACTCTAAACTGCATTAGGTAGTGAAGAGATGAGTGAAATACTTCAGTCCTGCCGGCCGCGGCGTCAAAGTGTCGCGTCTCCACCACTTGCCCTCATTCTCTCGCAAATTGACGCAAATATGACTTAATCCTTTTAAGAACTCACTTTACTACGCCGCACTTAATACATATTAACTTATGTGTGACCTCACACTTATAATACAAATCATTTTCACTTCCCATCTATAAACCCTATATATCCCAGAAACATGCGATTGATTTGTGTGTAGTTTGGCAAATTAACAATGAAATAAGCCTTTAACTACTGTTTATTGATCATTTAATAAGCTCTCTCTCTACTTCATCTTTAATAGAAATAGATATGCAACAAAAACAATATTTTGAGAAAGTGATGCATTTTAAAAGACGAAGATATAAATGCATGTCGTAAACTTAATATACACATTGTCGATCAAACGGCTATCAAAAACTTATCTCAACTTCTGTGTGCGTCAGACCCGAAGTACTAAAATTTTAGTGCCCTCATAGCTTAGTCATGATATCTTCTTTACAACAAAGGCGAACAATGTTAGCATTGTCCAGCTCAAGTTCAAACAAACCAGTTTCTTGAACTATTTACTATAAATATGAACATAATACAGATAGAGATAGAACTAGATTACAATAAGATTCTGGGATAACTGAACTTGAATCAAATAAGCTTAAAACAGTGGATATATATTTTTTTTTGTTTAATTTTCATTACAAATATGGGTGTTTTTCATAAATCCCAATGCTAGGCCAAGTGGAAAATGTAAATTTTAGAACGTTAACAATTTTTTAACTACCTATCTACATCGTGTTACTATTTTGTCGTAACTTCAATTTTAAACGTTCAAAATACATAATTATTCTATGAACATTGTCTTGTTCCCAGATTTACACAGACTGGGCGAACCATTACCTAGAGCGAGCGCGGTCGCGGCGCCGGGCCGGCACCTCTGGGGGCGGCTTGGCTCGCGACTGCGCTGACGGCCTGCTGCTTGCTGATGTGCTGGAAGGAGTCACCGGCCAGAAGGTGCCGCGGGCACACCGCAAACCGCGGAACCCGCAACAAATGGTAAGATATCTTGTTCTATTTTCGTCATAAGAATACGTATTGGCTATCACTCATTCCTGTATTAATTAGCCAATCAGCTTCATTGCCTTAATGAACATTGAGTCTATGATGAGTATTAGTTATGCGACTAATATGACCAGTTTCTTCATTTATATCTAACTTCATGTGCATGATGTATATTGTATAGGTAATATAATCTATCTTCGAATGTAAAGTTGTAAAACTTCCCGTAAAATATGTCAATATGAGGCAATCAAATTAATCAAATAACTATTATAAACTTTATTACTATTGTTATCGACAATTGAATAATAATCAACAATTATAAAATTCTCGCGTTTCCGGTATCGTGACGCTAATAACAGGAAATACTTACTCTATTGATCTATTATTAATATATCACACTATATTTAGCGTATTTTGCCTGACTCGAGCAATAATAAAATCAATTTACACGGAAACTGTAATAGGATTAAATATATTTACAATTTATTTTGAAATGCCACATTATTTGTCATTCCAAACAGTCGTTACTACTTATCTGAATTATTATAGAACTGAGAACATTCCAACTTGGGTAATATTATTAATCTTCCACACGTCAAAATAAAACTCTTAAAAATATCCGGTGTTATTGTTTATTATTGCTTCGCGATCAAAAATGAAAGCGACGCAGCGATATTTTGTTAGCTCGAAATAGCTACCGACTCACAAATCACTCAGGTACCATACGGAGCCTGCCTTATATGAGTATAGGTGTCAACAAAGGTGCTGACGTCACGATGAAATTTGTTCATACTGATTTCATTCTTAAAGCAATGAAATACGGGGCATATTTGTACGAAATCAAACAGGTGTGGATACGTTTATGGGATAGGTAGCCCACAAACCCAAATCTCATAGCGTAAAACGCTTTGGCTTCCGGCATGCGTTAGTAAGAAAGTGCTGATAAGATTTATTGGTACTCACTTGAAACTGATGATAATATACAATAATTGTCTGTAATGTTCCTTAGGAATTATTGAGTAATGTATGTAACGGTTGTTAATGTCCAAGGAGAGCGTAAATAGTGAATAATAAGTCTAAGAAGGTATACTTACTCAAATAGATTTTGATCAGAGTATTCATAAATTTCAAAAATGATGTAGAAGATCGGAAATTAGTTATAAAAATACCAATAGGTGTGACATCTCAAAACTGTTGAAACCTTTCACATTTTATTAATATAAATAAATAAATGTATGTGCTAAATGTTTTAGCACACTTTTAGAATACGTATGTTATTCTCAAAATTATAAATAATCATGCAGTTTTTAACTTTTGAAGAAATTTATGAGTACCTATGTGTTACATTCCTACAGTTTGTTTGTATTCAGCTCAATCGGAAGTTAAGTATTGTTCAAGCATGTGTTGAACGAAACATGGTGTTTTGTAAGCTATTTCCCATGCTACAGGTCAAAGGCACTTAATTATAACAATATATTAAATTGATTAATATTTCATGTTTACTGTGACAAGACAATTTGAGCAGAACAATTAATTATAAAGCATAACATAGTTGTCGTTATGATTGTATATGGATTGTATACTAACTATAGACGGTAGACTATTATATAGTTGATTGCAATTTAATAATTTATACTAGGTATAACATAGATTTAACAATGTAATTGTTAATGTATGTATCCAAAAATGTACACTTAGTACAAGTAAAAATTGCTTATTTAGAAATTTTATACCAGTTTCAGCAAATGTAGTAACATAGGTGACAATGTAAATTACTTTAAAATTACGTTTTGTGTCTACAGAATTATGTTATTTTATATGTACTCTACCATGACTCTACTAATATAATATTTTGAATTCAATTTATTCAAATCATAATATTGTATCAAATAGGAATTCCATCAGTTAATTACAAATTACAATTATTATTTAATGATCTGTATTGTGATTCCCACAAACATCTTTAAGAATCACAAAAACATTTAAAATATGTGAAGCAGTTTTTTGCGAAGCATCCGTGATCCATTGCTAGAGAATGACAGACTGACAAACAAACTTATTGTTTGCTTGGCCACATGATTTATTACTGTAAGGTAAAAGGTTAAAAGAAAAAAGTATTGACAATTAACTTTTTGAAAAGAAAACAGTTTTAAAACTTCCAAAATGCGTTTCAATTTATTAGTTATTGGATTGGAAAAAGTTAATAGTGTGCTTAATTGTTATTTAAAGTTTATTGGTGTGTGAGAGTCGATGTTTTAAGTATAAAATCCAACTATATAAAAACGATACTTTGCACCGCCGCGGCCGCGGCCGGCCTGTTTTCCGTAGCTATTTAGCAGACACAATCAGTGCTGTCAGTACCAACATCCGTAATGTTCTAGAAGGAAAAATAAAAATAAGAGTTTAATGGAAAAGGTATTGACATTTGTAAGTGCACTAGATCTTTATTCTCTGTGTGTATCGAAAAATATTCAAGATGAAAAAAAAGCTGAATGGTATGTTGACTGAAATTGGTAATGTTTAGGGGTTAAGTATTAATAATAATTTAATCATCAAAAAGCTATTGTGCTTTAGATCCTTTGGGTATGCATTTTCCTCTCATATTGGCAGTTGGCAGCCTTATTGCATTTAAATACGATATGAAATATGAATAGGACTAACGTCAAACTAATATCTTACGAACATAAATTAAACAGCTTGGGAATTAAGGATTTCTCAATCTTGGATGGTAATATACTTATTGTAACTTTAAACTTAGTTTGTTATTCATTTCATCTGGATATGCTGCGGGAGACTTTTTAGTTGGACAATAATATAATATCTATCATAATATCTTGGTACTGCATAGAACAGTCTTTAATTACAAATATAATCGCTTTCTTGAGAGAAAGCCCGTATTTAATTTACATCAAACGGTACAAAAAGCTCTTATTAATACAATCGATTGTCGGCGACAAACCCGGATACCGCTGCGCTAGCGATAGCCATCGCATTATCAGTAAATAATCGAGAGATCTGCGCAAAGGCTTTGTTATTATATTAAAGGGACTATTCTCAAGTGTGTGCATAATAGTGTTCGAAAGTTGTTTGGGAAATAGTTTAATGTTATTAGTCAAATAAAATTGTACTTAGATGTTGAAAATATTTTAAGATAAATACCCACATGATAAGTTATTTAAAAACAATGACGAATAGAAATTTACTACCGTTATGTAAATAAAAACAGTCCTAAATATGAAGAGAGAATAGCAATTTGAGATAGCAGATTTCACTTCGTTTCCAAATATTTATTTAATCCTATGTAAACCAAAATCCGCTATGATTTTGGTTTTGATACGATTCATTCGATTTAAATTGAAAATAGGCTATTTGACAGTATAAAAAATAAATTACTTTTTTGTGTTATCCATATATATATAAGGTTTTTGAAGCGATTCAAATTAATAAATGATATAAATAATAACATATTTATTTATAAATCGTCGAGAAAAAACATCATATTTTTTTAAATTACCACGTGACCGAAAACATCCATGATTGGCTGCATCTGCCATGACGTCACAGCCGCGTAAATAACAAGTGATCCCAACGTTTACTCACGTCCGTCGTTGCTGAATTTCGCTTTTGGTTTTGTTTCTAGTATAACTTATTTCTTGTGATTCAAGGTGTCTGTAATCAGTTTTGTTCTTTATGTGTTATTTTTGTTTGTCATGGAACCTAATTTCGAAAAAGCAGACAGTAGAAATCTACCTAAAGTGGACGCTATAATGGTTGGCATGTTCTTTAAAAACAACCCAGATTTTTACGCTCCTGAATTGAGAAATGTGAAAACAGCTACGTATGTTAATATTTCATTCGTCATTCATTACCTTTTTAGTTAAATGTACAAACATGAATCACAATAGCACAATAATTATGAAGTATACATTTTTTAGGTTATGCCCTTTGTTTTTCATCAAATAAGCGAGTCATTAACATTAGGTACCGGATGATCAGGCTTAAATTGTGTCTAGTAAAACATACAGACAACACAGAATTGAAGGGTGCGATATGAGTTTGAATCTTTCTGTACATCATCAATTTATATATATCATTATCTAACCTCAAGCAGGTAAGTAATGAGACGATTTATACTATGTATTGCAAATAAAATAAACTGCCTACTAGGTATTCAACACCATACTTACATTGAAGTGGTCTTCACAAAAAAATATAACTGTTTTAATTGATAATATATCACTTGGATTTCTGCGAGCTAACTGCAACCACTTTCTACGCATTTTTATATCTTTTGGAGCACATATAAATAGTTTGTCAGGGGTTTTAATAGTTGTATTTCTGCATCCAGGAACTACACACAACCTATAAGAACTCATTTTCTGGTTTTTAAACAGATTAACTTAATTATACTAAAATTAAAACAAAAACGAACAAAAGTACTAGGAGCAAGTTGATGTTTACGCGGCTGTGACGTCACCATGGTCGCGAGACGCCATATTCTTCAAAATTGTGTTTTGGCGGCATATTTGAATATCATGTTTTTATTTTCCATTTTCTCAATGAATAACTACAAAAAATTAAGAAACATGTGTTTTGTGTGCTCTATAAACGTATCTTAATAATTTGAGACAGTTTTCAAAACCTTGTCAAATAGCCTATTGTGCTTTTTTATAATAAACGATTTTTATGCATTTTGATTCAAAACTTGTATTAATCAATATCGATTTTTATTATTTTTTAATTAGTTATTGTGCTATTATTATCCATGTCATTGCGTATAAAATTAAGTATTTTTTTTTTAATTAAATGCATACAGAACGACACTTTCCAAGTTTAGGCATGCATCTTAAAATTAATAAGGAGTGAAAATTTCGTGTGTTGCACATCATTCAGCAAATTTATTTTTTACGCTTATCACACCAACGAAGCAAATTATAAATCTTAACGGCCAATTAAGAAATAATACAACTAAAATTAAACGGCTTCTTCGCTTAAGTGGTGTCGTTCTCAAGTGTTAATTACCCGATTACTCGGTACGTAATGCATCTTTCGATTTCATTTCTTTAAAGCTCGTGAAACGTGAGCTCATTCGCGCGTTTGCCTTGTCGAGTGGCGGCTGCGTCGGAACCCGCAACCCGCGACCGCGACGTACCATTTGCATTGTCCGAACTTTGAATTATCGACATGTTTAACTCGATTAAATTGAAACGATCTTGATAACTCACGGTTTCTTTTCAATGAATGTGATTGTATTGTGTTCTAATTGTGCTTTGAAGTTTGTGGCCTTTACTGTTTGAGTGCAAATTTGTTAAGTTTTTAAGGATAAAGTTACATGAACAGGTTTGTTTTATTTTACGCTTCGTAGTATAATTTAGTGATTGAATTACATTTTGAAACTGATATCTTATCAATTTTAAAATATCAGTCGCGATAAAATATAAATAAAAATGATTTTTAACGGAAAAATTAAAAAAACTAATTAACCAAATGTTAATTTGTACAAAATCCGTTGAAGGAAATTAAAAAAACTAATTAACCACATGTTCATTAAAATATAATAAAAAAGTGGAACTTTGATTTGAGAAAAAGAAATAATTATTTTTTGAGATATTGGTAATCAAAAAATAATAAAATTTTATTTTTTTAATTTTTGGTGGAAAAACCCGAAATATTAAAAAAACAAAAAAAACCACATTTGAGTTTTTTTATTATCTTTAATTTGCTTTTTTTTTTTTTTCAATTCCATCTATTATTCTAGCAGATATTTGCTATCAAAAAATCTGAAAATAAATTCAAAAAAAAAATAATTCCACATCGAGAAATCCATTCAATTATTACAGAGAATATACGGAAGTTTATATTTAATGATATACAAAATTTAGAGAGTCAAGACAAAATTGGTTTTAGCTTTAAAAATTTTCTGTTCAAAAAAAAAATTTTTTGGAAATCATCCACATGTAGATTTCGAGCCAATGAATAAAATCTATTCGGTCTCGTTTTCATAGCTCTATTTTTATTCGAGATATTGGAAATAAAAAAAAAATTCAGATATAAGCGCCATCTTCAGGGTCATACTTACCTACCTTATTTTTAGAGACTACAAAAAAAGACATTTAAAAACTTTCTCTAATTTGATTTATCAATTAAATTTAAAAGTTTGGTCGGTACCTACCTATTCATTGATTAATGTAAAGATGTTTATGAATTTTTTTTAAATTAAATCCACATCCGACAAAAAAATAACATTATTGCTTCCATTATTGACTAATTAAGTCATTGCGTGTTTCAATAATACCTACCAGTGTCAAAGAACACATGGAATACCAATGAGGTCTGAAATCGCCATGCATCGGTAATAAATTGTGGGTGAAGAGCAGCTGTAAAAATGATATCAAATCACTTTTGTAAAGTTAAGTAACGTTTCACACTGCTAACGACAGACGTTCATATTAATCGTGCGTACTTTCTCAGAAGCCCAAATCGTGTGTATATTTTTTCAGAAATGCTTCGTTGTTTGTTTTCGGTTTTTTAAAAATAAACCCGTATGAAAAATGGAATATTAACACCAAACAGATGTTTTATATTGTTTGATGTTGCATTTATTTTTTTAGCCGAACTTTTCTAACGTAGATCCCATGTCTCGAAATGCAATCTAAGTTGTTGTACAACCACAATGTTGTAAATATATTATTATATATTCATAAAAGTTTTCAAAAATAAAATAACTATCGTCGTCGGATAACTTTTCTACTTAGCGTCGTATTAAAAGAATGTCAATAAGAATTTCTTATTACTTCTAATATAAGCGTTGTTTATAAGCAAAATACGTGCGTGAAATAGTACGAAGCACGTGTAAACGCTCCCACATTGTCTCCACGTCGTAATGTGTAAAAAGTACAGCCGCAGGCGCCAGTCACACTCCGTCGCCTTGAACTGTCGGCTTGAAGGAGCAACAGATTTAATGTCAGGGAGCTTTGCGTACCTACTGTACTCGTAAGCCGTATTCATAATCGCCAAAACCAGACCCGAAGTGGGACGCGCTGATTAATACGCTCGTTTTAATTTTTTGTACTAGCTCACTTGACTAGCGTAAACGGGTCAAGCGGGTACTCGTTAATTATGTAAATAACAGAATCTGTCGTCGATCATCATGATATTAATCATCCTTTCGTTTTTTTTCAGCAATATCAAGTGTGCCGATTAGTTGGCTAATTTAACGGTCTCTATGTATTTAGATCTAGGATAGATAACACGTCGAATACGATGTGAGATTAGTATGACGTACCGCATATAATAAATAGTCGAGGCTGTAGTTTTCCTTCTATTTATTGTTGAATATGATATTTGTATGAAGTTGCTCTTAAATGATGACTCAAATCGTTAAATCTCGTTGCTCATAGCAATTTCATTGTCAATAATAATGTTTTTGCTCATCGCAATTAGAGGTCGGCCTCCGGACGATTCTGGGAATTGGAGGGTAACTAGTAATGCATATGTACGAATTACTAAATTATCAATTGTGTTCTTAGAAGCTATAGGTACTATTTATAGTTGTTGTTACTCATTGTTGAAATTATTTAAATGTTTTGAGTAGGAATAATATAATGTCAATCATTTTTTTTTATTAGTTACGCATAATAATATGCGTTTTAATTTAATTAATTATGAACAACCATATTACATTGTTTTGTTATATAGAATTTGAAGATAATTTTGGTAGGTATATATTGAATGGACTGCTAAATATCAACGAAAACATAAAAATTCAGCGATCGTATATCCAATTTTCAATTAAAGACCAAACTCAATTGCGTATCAAGTCCACACCTGCAAGGGGCTTGATACTGCACTTTTATAGTTGCAAAATAATTTTAGGTTGGATATTTATCTTATCTAGGCTGATAAAATATTACTATAAATATTTCCGTTTGTTTGCCAATTATTGCCGATAATAAATTAAGGTTATCTTTTAGGTCGGGAGAAAACGCGAAATTTGAAGATAAATAATTTACTTTGTGATCCAACTAAAGAATAGTAAGGTCAATGGCCTTATTGTGTTGATTAGGTATGTGTCAAATATTATTATTTGAAAAATAACTACGATTTATATAATTTGCATTAAATTTGGACTGACTCTTACATCAACTTTTTATACAAAGTACAGTTATTTCTAAATTTTGATTATAAATTCGTCTGAAAACTTATGATTTCACAAAATATTGCCGAATCGATCCTATTCTTAGTTGTATCGTATAGTAGGTATGTACCATGTATGTACTATACCTATGTATCTTAATGTTATACTTTGTATATCTGGATTTTTTACGATAGTCGTATTGACCAAATATCGGTGCAATTTTTTATGCGATACTGTGATAAAAATATGGGCTTGCAAAAAAAGATTAAAGTAGTGATATCTCTAGGTATATCGATCTGATAGCATTTAGCCGACATTAATTATCTAATCTATCTAGAAATGGGCCAAGTATATGAAATGATGAGTCCATTTGCTAAAATGGTGATATCACGGGGCGTTGGTAGCACGTCTTCGCAATTGTCACGTCCTCTCAGAAATATAACACGCCTACAGTTATAATCATAGATTTCACAATGCAACTTTAATTTACAACATCTTTATTGGCCTGAATGAAATATAATTTTATAATATTATTACAAAATTCCGCATATTTTAACAAAGTTACAAATTATAAAACATCTATAATAAGACAAAATCACACAAAATTGGTCTTCCTGGATAAAATACCTTCATAGTAGGTAGGTATATTAATAGTTTATTTAGTTTTTGGATACAAATACCAAACAATCCAAGAATATTATTAGCTCAATGTAGTCATAATTAATTACTTAAAAAAAATTAAACATGCTCGTGTAAGCAATCATTGAAAAACGATTGATCTGTACCAATTCCGCCAAGCGAAATTTTTAATTTAAACCGGATTCAAGGAATCATTAAAATAGGAAGAAAACTTAAATCAAAATCAGTTCATTTAGAACGTGTTTAGGGGCAAAATACCACGGTTTTTTTAATGTAATATTAATGTACCTTTTTAGGAATTATTGATAGACCTTGTACTGTATCGAGTATCAACACAAATTGCCGGTATTCTAAACGAGCTTGATTCTTCTATTATTGGTTGTCCTCAATTTCGGTACTTAGTTATGGTCATATTATATATCATTCTTCTAATAATATAAGAGAAATAATATGTAAATACATAGGTAGCAATAAACATGTTCTTCAATTCCTTGTATGCTCACAATACAGCTTAAAATGTTTTATTTTTAGAGTCTTTTACTTCATAAGTTAACACCGACAGAATCGATAATCTGTTGGCTAAGAATTTAGAGACAGATTTCGAGTTGAAAAAAAAAACATTATCTGCTCTGTTTAAGCTTCTGCAGTTGATAATCGTCAACAATTATTGAGATTTTTTTAATATTTCGCTCCTACCATTGTATTCGTTTTTGCATAATAGTTTCAACAGAGCGAAATCGTAACAGATATTTTGTTTTTACACTGCACACCTTTTAGTAGGAGCAAAAATGTGACTGTCCTAGATAGTGTATAAAAAGCAACAATACAGCACGTTTCGTAATGGCTTGCATCGCTTGCAGCGTCCGTTTGAAGGATATTCGGAACGTGGAAAACGCTGCACAAAATGGTCCATTAAAGAATACTAGTTGCTCGATTTTTGTCATCCGTGGTCATAGTAGTAGGAGAGCCCGTGGGAGATCGTCCTTCACCGATCTGATAACCAGATGAGACGCTTTTTTTTTCACCTATTTTGACTTACCTGTTTACACCTGCTTGCCAGTTAGTTATACACTGAAATGAGTAGGCAAGCATACCTAGGCCTATATTTTGTATCAAAAACTATCAGTCAAATAAATTTCATTTGGTTATCAAAAGTATGAAGGTGATGAAAAAAAATCGATAAAAGTTAATTTAATTAAAAATAGCCATGACCACTTTTCGATAGGCAAGCAATTATAGGCATATTTGTTTATAAAAAAATATTTAATAAAAAATACGTCTCATCTGGTTATCAGATCGGTGAAGGACGATCTCCCACGGGCTCTTAGACCATAGAGATTGCTTACGAATTTGACTACAATGTTGTTTAACAAATTAAAACGTTACGGGTTACCATTGTAATACCAAGTAATACTGACCAATATTATTATCTTAATCAGTTTAGAAGTCATCATTGTAGAGAAAATAGAAGTGATTAACAGCTGATATGTACCCTAAAGTTGAATTTGAGCTGTGTTTAACTTTCAAATATCGTAATATACCTACGTTAATTTTTAATAACTGAAAAGATGTAGATAAAATGTAATACTTATTACATAAAGTCGATAATCGCCTGTGAAATATAATGTTAAAATTAGTACGCATCTGTTTAATTTAAAAACATTAGAAAATCCTTTGTAAAACTTATAAACGACAATCGGATGTCCAGCTCTCTAGCTACATGGATAGATACGTGATAGCAGTTACAGCGCTGCAAACATAGCGGTGAAACCACGTGAAATTACACTGACACCAATCAACATTGTTTTTGATCCCTGCGGCTACAATTTAGACTTTATATATATTGTTTTACTGAAATTCTATTTAAAAACATAAATTATTGATTACCGATTGAAAATTAATACGATTTTTAGGCAAGTCTAATTTCTACTGTTATTACCAAAGTTATCTACTCTAAACCAATGATATCATATACAACTAGATGATACTTTTCTGAAACAATTTACAAAGTTCTGTAACCCTTCATTATTTTAAATTTGTAGAGAAAACTATCGTTACACAATTACAAGAGTTACATCTTATTTGAAAAACAAAATTTATTATCAACATTGTATTATGTTTTTATTTCTCAAGCCACTTCAAATAAAGACATACATTGTTTATTTCCCAGTCACTTCAGTGTTAGTTCGGGCCATCGAAATCGCTTCACGGCCGAAACATTAAAGGAGTCTAATTTGTTACGTACTTACGACAGATTTATAACCCTAAAGTTAACAGTTTATGCTACAGCAATGCAGTTTAATCTGTCACAATTAGTAACCACCTAGAATGTTAATAACATTAATGCTAATTGGTCACTACGAAACATCATGAGCTTATTATATAAATTTTACGTGAATAATTTAATACGATTTCGACATACGTTATGCTCATTGAATACAAAAAATACATACGAAAAAGTAGTTAGTAAAATATTTACCGCTATGTAGCTGTTGTAGGAAATTCTCCTTTATGTGATAAAATTAAAGAACCTGAATTAATACCGGGAAAAGATACCTACTCACTAAATTTGATTTCAATTAATCATCGCGACAAAAACCTCGTTCATGAGTAATCAATCAATGAAGAGGTTTCCGAGTGAAACTGAATACGAAAGCTGCATTACGTTAATGAAACATATTTTCACTAATTTATACTACTTGAGGATGATAATAACTTAAATTGTTGACGGCTTTCAGCTATATCTAGAATTATGTACTATTAGTAATTAGAAATGAAGTAAATTTCACAACTAGAATGCCCATTAACAGCTTGTTTTACATTGTACGTTTGTAAATAAAATAAACGTTAAAACATTTGAACGGTTACCAATAAACATACTCGTACACTTGACACTGTCACTCTGTCACTTCATGGGCGGGCGTCAACTCATATAGGTAATTAAACTATGATTTAAGTGCATTTTAAAAATTATTTTGAAACAATGTTGTTCGTATTATATTGAACAATAAAAACCGTAGACATAATAATGCTTTTAAAGTGTTTAAACATTAAATTGGGTTATTTTATCGCAGGTAGGTAGCTTCCATATTGTAGTACTTAAGTGGAGTTTTGGAAAGTTGTTAATGAGTCTTAACGGCAATGAATGGGTTGTAAGTCGAGCTGTTACCGGCCTAAGTGATGGTGTTACTGGGTTATGGGCTATGGGTGTTTCGTTATTTATGAAGGTGTAACTTGTAAGTAGAGTAAATAGACTATACATATAGCTTTGCGCACATTTTCGGCTAGAAGATTTGGAATATTGATATATGCACTATTGTGGAATATAAAATAAGTAATAGAAGTAGGTAAAGGAAAACAAAAAAAAACTAGATACCCTAGATATATAGATTAAAATATATTTCCCACAGACGTTAGGCGAGAATTTTAGTAATTTGTGCAAAGAATAGAGCTTTTATCTAAAATCTACAGGAGGTAAACTTAAGCTTAACGCTACGGTGTGGTTTCGGTCATTTGGGCAATAGGTGCAACTCACTAGGCTCCACAGTGGCACGGTAACCACACCAATGGATACAAAGTAAATTGCTCTGACTCAGAACCTAACTGGTAACTACACAGTACACGTGCTTCCTCGCTTTCGAAATTAAAGCGTTCATTGTTTTATTAAAATTCAATTTAATTCCAATCATCGGTACCATCTAGACCTTTAGCAAACCTATAATTTACTACGAAATATATTCCTTCGTGTACCGTTTCTGTGACCATCTCGAATCGTTTCAAGGTGTACAATAAAGCTAAGGTAATAACAAGTTATTATGTCCGACACCGTGTGTGGATCGCGTGACCGCCCATGACAATATGTACATTGTTCTGTTAAATTGATATCTGCTTTCCACTACACCCCATAGAAAGGGGGACTTATCTTGATTTATTATTACGTTAATATGAAAGAAAATGTTTAGCTGCGC
This sequence comes from Colias behrii, assembly GCA_029959065.1. Taxonomy (NCBI): domain Eukaryota; kingdom Metazoa; phylum Arthropoda; class Insecta; order Lepidoptera; family Pieridae; genus Colias; species Colias behrii. The sequence continues at coordinate 6,037,521 of JARWMC010000002.1, forward strand.
CAGAGACGGCCGTAAATCAAGACCTCTGCCTAATAATACGTAACTTGTAATAGTATTTAGGAATTTACAAGCCATTCTTAAATTTATCTGTTGTCGTATTTACTAAATGTTGTGTAATGTTGTTAAGAAATTGTATAAATTATTATCGCAGGACGTGTGTTTTTAAAAAAACTTTTATATGTTTATTCGATACTTACCTTGAATGTAAGGCTATCAATGTTGAAATTATTGTAATTAGTATTATATTTCAGTTAATAGCTCCGTACCTATTGCAAGTTTGCTAGGTATAAAGATTAATATTAGCAATTACCTTGTACAATAGCACCTACGTTTGATAAGATACCATAATTTAAATTTTATAATTATAGTGTATAACTTCAATAAATCTGTTGAAATAAAATATAATACTATTGCACATGAATACTGTAGCTAAATTATATTGTTAAACACTAGTCTGTGGTCTATTCCAATACAAAGTCACGTCACCTGTCTTATACTAACTTGAATGGCAAAACAGAACGAGCGTGTGACCTAAAAATTGCAGTTGTTAAATACAAAATAGACCCTTAGTTGCCTCGACACACATGCACCGGTGCACCGTGACCTAAGCCTGAATAACGGGATGCACTTGACTTTCAGTGTATACTTTGAGAAAATTTATTCGTCGTCAACTAGAAGGCTCCACTTTCGACAACGCGTCAAGGTCTTCGAATGATTTAATAAATGTGATTATTTTTCCGACCCAAATATCGACCAATAGAATTGCACCATTCGACGTCACGTGGTACAACCTACATGGTATTATACTGATAATTTTTTGAAAATTTTCTCTGGTCGTTGACGTCAAACTGACAGGTTGAATTCAATTGTGAAATTATTGGCCGACATTTGGGACGGAAAAATAATCCCCCGAATACCACACGAGCTTCAAAATTATCTGGCATTTCCCTCAAGGTCCCCTGCAAACAAAAAAAGTCGTCAAGTTTTTCAGGAAAAATCACTCGCGCTTCGCGCTCGTGATTTTTTAACCTTGACTAAAAACTTGACTCCTTCATTTGTTTGCAACGAACCTATCGGAAAATACCCGATAATTTTGAAGCTCTTGTGGTATTATAAGTGATTATTTTTCCGACCCAAATATCGACCAATAGAATTGCACCATTCGACGTCACGTGGTACAACCTACATGGTATTATACTGATAATTTTTTGAAAATTTTCTCTGGTCGTTGACGTCAAACTGACAGGTTGAATTCAATTGTGAAATTATTGGCCGACATTTGGGACGGAAAAATAATCCCCCGAATACCACACGAGCTTCAAAATTATCTGGCATTTCCCTCAAGGTTCCCTGCAAACAAATAAAGTCGTCAAGTTTTTCAGGAAAAATCACTCGCGCTTCGCGCTCGTGATTTTTTAACCTTGACTAAAAACTTGACTCCTTCATTTGTTTGCAACGAACCTATCGGAAAATACCCGATAATTTTGAAGCTCTTGCCGAATACAACGTACTATGCAGCTTCTGCGAATATTATAAGATTATACTATACTACTATTAGGTACCTACATACAAGCGTATGCATGTGTGATTTGGTAATGTTGTGTTTTTTATACGTAATTGTATCTACAGTAAAAGACACGATGTGTAAATATTATTATTTTTTCTTAATTTATCATTTCAATAATTGATACAATATCATAATTCTTGCACGGTTAAATTTTAATAACTCAGGCCCCGGAATCACAGACACAATAGAAAATCTATTGTGTCGTGGCCCGATCGGGCCGTTCGGGGCTCAATGGGTATTTTAATATTTTCCTTATTCAATGCCCTGTATCACAGATAAGATACTAGCCTGTATGCTAATGCTTAATAAGTCAGTGGATTTACAAAAGGCTTCTTATAAAACTCATACACTTAGTAATAGTATTAACTCGATAAAGGCTCATAGCTCCTGATTTTCGAATCAACCATACACGTGCTTGTACCTCGATGCAATCAATGGATTTAAAATATTTCTTCACATATTTACAACAATACGACTTGATTGGCCCCTTTGTGTTAGCTTTATATTTCTTTTTGATAAATGTCACGGGTTGATACTCTGAATTACTCGTATAATATAACTTGATTTGGTTTAATTTATTATTTTTTCTCAATAATAAAATAGGAAATTAATAAGTTGAATAATATTAATAAGGCTAAAATTTGAATTGTAGATACACTAATATTGGTCTTTATTTTAATTATGTGTGTGCATTAAATTAATAACCAAAAGAAGGAAAAATAAAAGCTCAAACACGTAGCAATAATATTAATTGTCGAGTGCCAAACTTTAATTGATAATTGCGACAATGACATTGAAAAATCATAACAAATTAAGAAGTTGTGTGTCTGCAATTCGTTTAATTGAAAGGAAGGCCGATAACATACCTTTGTAATTTACAGAGCCGAATACAGTACACAGTATAAATTTTATATTTCAATATAAATAATTTTATTACATAATAACATCTTCATTTACCAATGACATGCTGATAAAGTACTTTACAATATGTTTACGTAGTGACTTCATTTCTTGTAAATAAATGAAATAACCTTTTATAATAACGTTAACCTCATTGAATTAAGACATTCTTGGAATTGCAGTTGCATTTAGTTTTACTGATATACTTAAACGCGTCATTTGTATTGTTCTAATAACTATAAATAAACATAATGTATGGCTGTAAATGGAATAACAAGTTCAATTTCTGTAACAGCAAATTTAAATAAGTTTTGAATTGTGAAATCAATAATTTTTTAAAGAAGACTAATTATAGTCCTTTCCACCTAAGATGATTTCTGTGACACATCGATTTTTGGCACGTGTAGAGATGTCCTTTACTCAAATCGTATCAATTGTTTCCGATAATCGATAATATTTTATATGGAAATGAAATCGATTTGAATAAAGTACCAAAATTAGTTTTTTCGGCATTTCGCCAACAATTAACTAAGGAAACTTAGCAAACAACAGCAACAAAAAGTCAACAATAACAATTAGTAACAATAACAGAATACCACGTAAAGTATCAATATAAAAATGCAACTTGTATACAAGGCTGACGCACTCGTACAGACGATTGACTCGATTGACAAACGATCACAAGATGGGCGCCGATTATATGATTTTCCAACTCTATGATTTTTCAACGATCCATTTCATGTACACGAATTGCGTAGGTATTATATTTTTGTGTTATTTTATTTTATTTTTCATTATATTAAACTAAACAATACTGTTTTTGATTTGTAAGCTTAAGATGTTTCATTTTTATATTTTTGGTAATAATGCCGCCATAAAATAAAAATATTATGCACTAAAATTATTTTGGCGTTTTAAACATAAAATACGTAATTCGGAAGACGATGAAGTGTCACAGGAATCATCATAGGTGAAAAGGACTATAATATGTTTATGTGGCATCGCGTCGTCTAAGAATTAATCAAATTAAATATTTACAAAAATCTTCCTTTTGACCTACATTAAAAAAAAAACTGCATGCAAATCCGTTGCGTAATTTTAAAGATCTAAGCATACATAGAGACACACAGTCTGTGGGGAGCGACTTTGTTTTATACTATCTCAGTGATTCTACAACGTATGGTTTGGTGTTGAATTATCAAAATGCATTGGTTCTTGCACCGGTGACCTATGAGATGTAGACAGACCTTTTATGGGCCGACGCCAACCCTTGCTGTTTCGTAAGATTCGATGCGTGCTGCGTGCAATTGTTGTATCGCCTTCCAAATAAGCGCTATTACTTATTATATGAACTACATATATTGCAATGATATCAGTAATTAATTATGAATCCGGCATCCTTTGATTGGTATTTTTTATTATAACTTATAGCATTGCATCATACTGTCCCAAGCTGGTTAGGATACAATGTAAGTTTAATTTTATTGGAGACCTTCCAGCTTGTACTTTAGCCAAAGGAAATGAATAAATCTCTGTTTTATCAGGATTTATATTGATTTGTTTGATTAAAATAACGTGCTTTAGTTACTATTAAAATGTACTTACCTACCATTATTTGTAACTCGAATTGCAAAAATATATTAATTTGATAATCACAACAATAATAATTAAAAATACCTAATACATACGTGATAAGCCCTGATTGCGGACGCAAGTCTTGTGCGGGCACATTACAAAGGCGAACGCGCGTAAAATTTTGATGATATTCCTAATTTGTAATTCGCGATGCGTTGCCATGCACTATTCCTTTTTGGCACCAAATAACTTTCCATTTTAACTCGATATGATTTTCTAAGTAGGTATATGTTATGTAAATAATTATAGGTAGGTACTACCCTTTGAAATTGGTCATAAATTTTTTCTTGTTTAGGTCAGGTAAATTATTTTATGCATTAGTAGGTAATAAATATCATAGAACCTTTTCATTACAATTTGCAGTATAGCGATAAGATATTTAAATACTTAATTTGTATTTTGTAGTTGTATGTGAATTGGTATTATATCGATGATGATTAATAATTAAATAATAAATTATTCTAAATTCTCTCAATTGAGATAATTTTACATCTCAGGAAATTAATGTAAAAAATTTCTAGCTGCATAGATAATAATAATTTATCGTCAACATCTATTTAAATAATAGGGACTGTTTTTAATTATCGGTTTTCTTGTAACTATTTTAATTTTAACTAATTATTTAATTTTTCTTTACAGTTGGAGAACGTGCAGTGCTGCTTAGATTTCCTTCACGCACAAAAAGTTCAGGGGTTGGAACAAGTGACTGCTGTCGACATCCGTGATGCTAAGCTCAAAGCAGTTCTTGCGTTATTTTTTGCATTGAGTAGACATAAACAAGCATCAAAACAAAGAATAACGCCACCTACCGGCCACACTGGGAATGCCGCTAAGAGCTCAAATGAAGATGTTACAATAAGTTCCGTCCAACGAATGACAGGTGGCAGCAGTGGAGATGATATATTAACAGCTTGTGGAAATAACATCGATATGACTACCTTAGCTGCTAATAGGTGAGTTCATTATTAACATAATATACATATTAATTAAGCACTAGAAATTATTGTTTATTTTCCATAAAATTCACGATAAACATCGCCATCTATTGGAAAATTTAAGTACTAATATTAAGTTTTGCTACTATCCAGTAGATGTCACTGTTTTAGTACTGCCCTTTCCCACAAGATGTCGCATTTATCAAATTAAGCGTTCGAATAAAATATAATTGCATGGATTTTGTTATTCACATTTAGAGATTTGTTTATGCATCACAGAAAATTTAGAAAAATAGGTGTTATAATATATTAATATTTAATAAATAAGAATTCAAATGACATTATTTAATCCAATATAATTTTTGTCAATTTTTAACTGAAAACACAATTAAACAAAATTAGAATTTTAAATAGTGTATTTTTTTTTTCTTTATTTAAGGATCACAAAAGGTGTACATGTGTACTTAGGCTAAATACAGTTTTTTATATATAAGTTGGCGTATGCACAACCGGTTATATGTGACCACAGCTTACACACAAGCGTTAACATAAATTTATAAAATTAATACAAAGTGATAACAAATATTAAAACAGCTTAATCATGCATATAAATATACCTGCACCAAGTGACTGGAATAATGCTGTTTTAAGAATTTAATTAGGACAAAAAAAGTGTTATTATCTTGTTCTTCATTACAGGCCATTTATCAGAAAAAATATCAATATCTACTAAATTTAACAACGAGTTATAATGTCTTAAAGTTCTTGTAATAGGTGAATTATATTTAGTATTTGTCTTACATGAGGGTAGAAAAAATAATTTATAAGAGCTAGGACGCTTCTGTCTACAAGGCACAGATATATTTATATGGTTAAGAAGTTCTGGACAATCAACTTTACCATTTAATATTTTATGCAAAAATGCCATATCTAAAAGTTTGCGTCTGTTATCTAGGGAGCATAATTTAAAAAACTTTACTCTTTCGGAATAAGAAGAAAGCTGTAGGTTGTGATGATAAGAAAGTAGGGACAAAAATCTTTTCTGAATCCGTTCGACTCTGTTCCTGTGAACGTCATAGAAAGGAGACCATACTTGAGAACAATATTCTACAATATTGCGACATAAACACAAATATAAAATTATTTTAGTTCTATAATTTTTAAATTGTTTTGTATTACGTATTATAAAACCTATTAATTTGGAGACTTTAGTTAAAATTGCGTCGATGTGTGGATAAAATGTTAGCTTTTTATCAATAATAACGCCTAAGTCTCGTATCGAATCGACCTGTGCCAAAGATTTATTATCAATTACATAAGTTACTGGAATCAGATTTTTATTTCGTGTAAAAGAAATGTGATAGCATTTCTGAATATTTAAAGACATGTCATTCTCTTGGCACCAATTAAATAGTCTATTTAGGTCTTCTTGTATAAGAAATTGATCGTAAGTACTAGCAACAGGTCGCATTATTTTGAGATCGTCTGCGTAAAGATAGGAAGTTGTATTTTGGAAGCAGTTAATTATGTCGTTCACAAAAACTAGAAATAAAAGCGGTCCCAAGTGTGACCCCTGGGGAACACCCGACATCGCGTCAAAACACTTAGATTGATAACCATTCACAACAACATATGATTTACGGAAACTCAAATATGACCTGAACCAATTCAACAAAGATCCAGTGACGCCATTTTCATTTAGCTTTAGCAAAAGCATTTCGTGATTGACTTTATCGAAAGCTTTGCTAAAGTCAGTATAAATGACGTCAACTTGAACACGATTGTCAACATAACCTATAATATTTTCTACAAATGAGATTAAGTTACTAGAGGTAGATCTATTAGAGATAAAGCCATGTTGACTACAAGAAATACTTGATTTGAAATGGTTGCTAATGAACGGATAAACTATTGATTCAAAAATTTTTGGAAAAATTGATAGGATTGAGATTGGTCTGTAGTTTTTAATATTTGATCTGAAACTATCTTTAAAGATTGGAACTATTTTTGCTTCTTTCCAATAGTCAGGGAATAGACCAGTTCCTAATGATTCATTAAAGATAGTAACTAAAGGTGGAGTGAGCATTTTATAACATTCTTTTATAAATATGGGAGGGATTTCATCAGGTCCCGGCCCTTTATTTCTATCCAAAGACTTAAGTTTATTTGAGACCATTAGTTGATTTATTTCTATTTGATTAAAAGATATTGCAGGTGTGGTAGTTGATTTTATAGAATGTATAATTAAATTTTCATTTGTGTTTCGTACGACACGGGGTAAAGAATAATTAGATGAAAAGTATTCAGCAAAGCTATTGCAAATATCATCAAAATTGTTACAAACTTTGTCTTCAAATATCATATAACTGGGTATAGCATTTTTTGATTCTCTTTTATTGTTCAAGTATGACCAGAAAAATTTAGGATTGCTTGCGATACTTTCTTCTATTTTAAAACAATAATTATTGTAACATATGTGTAATAATTTATCACAGCGCTTGGTTAAAAGGTCTAAAGTTAATTTGTCCATGGGGTTTCTATATTTTTTATAGCGCATCCTAAGTTTATGTTTCTCTTTTAGTCGTTTTATTAAGTTATGTGTGAACCATAATGGATATTTCGCAGGAACAGCTTTTGTGAGAGGTACATTTTTATGTATTATATTTCGTAGACAGTTATAGAAGCTAGTAACCATATCATTTACATCAGTGCAATTTTTAAAAATCTCATCCCAATTTATATCTCCTAAATCTTTGTTTATATTTACATAGTCAGCTTTAAAGAAATTTAATTTTGACTTTCGCTGAGTGACAAGACATTTTTTCAAAATTTAATGTTAGTTCAAATTTTAGAGCAGGATGATAAACGTCAAGAACGGAAAGAGAGATGTCGCTCTTATCTACAAGGACATCAATATGTGACGCTAGGACTAAATCCAACAAATTTGATTTATTATTTAACACTCTGTTGTATTGTGATAAATTATTAATAGCCATAAACTGTGACATTATATCTCTTACACTACATGAAGATGTGTCAAGAACAGAGCAAACGTTATCAGCATTAGGCACCCAGTGTAAACTGGGCAAATTAAAATCTCCCACAACAACAGTGTACATATACTTAGACAGAAATAGACTAGCAGACTCAGTGAAATGTTCCAATGTTTGAGCACTAACAGGTGGCGGAATATAAACTATACAGATACATAAATCAATATACTCTTTACCGTCTTTGAAACGCACAATAACCCACATATCTTCTACACCACTATTAATATTATTACATATTTGATATGAATAGAGATCTTTATTAACAGCTATCATGACACCACCGCCTGTTTTTTTTGACAGAGGCTTTGAAATATCCCTATCTCGCCTATATACAATGTAACGATTATCAAACAATTCTTTATCCATAACATTATCTTGAAGCCAGGTTTCAGTGATAAATATAACATCAAAGTTATGAAGCAATACATTACAGAAAAACTCATTTGTCTTGGTATTAAGACCGCGACAATTTTGGTAAAAGCAATTTAGTTTAGAGAATTTAAGTGAAACAAAAAATATATAAATCTGTTAATCTACATAATTAAATCTATTTGATCTTATTTAGGGTATCATAGTCCTTAATATGAATAGCATCAGTGTCTTCTGACTTTCTCATGAAGATTCTACCATCACGGATCCAAACAAACTTATAACCTTTTTTTTTTTTTAGGCGTGCGGCTCTATGTAGTTCCTTATTCCTGGGAGAGAGATGTTCACTAATAAATACATTCTTCTTTTCGCCGGCTATCCCCAAGTGACTAGAGTTTAGTTTGTTTGTGGGGTTGGCTTTATTATATCTGATTGCAGCCGCTAGTATCCCATCTCTAACTACTGGACTACGTAACTTAATTACTATTGATCTAGGGCGAGGGCTGGTCGTATTTATTTTCGCGGTCCTGGTGCACAATTATTGTATATCGTTTTCATGCAAATCAAAAGACACTGTTTTCGCTAATTGCAATGTTAAGGTTTTAAAATTTTCAGAACGATGCTCAGGTACACATTGCAGTTCGATATTACTAGCTCTGACTTGTTGTTCCATTTGACATAATCTGTTAATTAAATCTTTATTTTCTAATTTAATTGTGTCCAGCTCCTTTTGAAAAAATGAGATTTCACTGAATTTGCTTTCAACTTCTTTTTTAACACTCTCATATTGCGAATTTATAAACTCCAATGAGTCTCTAAATGCGTTAATTTCTGTCTTTATTAAAGTCAGCTCAGGGTTGATATAATCTTTAATATGTGCTACAAAGTCCACGGAGAGAAATGCTTGAAACTCCTCTTTAATAATTTGTCGTATGTCCTCTTTTGTTAAGCAAGAATGTCCGATATCTGCCTGACTTATGGAAGACGAAGGACTGTCGTCACCGCGGCGAGGACATTGCGGGATCCACTGTGTTAGTGTATCTTTTTTTTCACCTGCAGGGTGTGTTACTATTATCCCCTTTAGCTTGTTTACTAGTGCAAGAAGGGCAAGTCCACAAAAAGTCCTTGCGTTTTTTTTTGTGACGAACATTTGCACACAAATTGTGACAAAAAAGCTTGCAAATCGAACACGTAATATAATCCTCGCCATCGATTCGATTCAGACATCCAAGACAAATTTTATTATTGCACATATATAAGAATACAACTTTATTTCTATATTCTATAAGTGCTTAATTGGTTTCTTTAATACTATTCCATCGTATAAAAAAAACATGTATGACGTCTTGTGATATTTTGATTTTGATCGTATTTACTATTATTAGCTTTAGCGCCCTCTGTTGGCCAGGTGCCAAGATAAAATTATACAAGTTTCGTCAAAGTTTACTCACCGGTTTCTTCGAAGCTGTATTTGTTTTTTATGCTTATTTCAGCAATGAGTGAGAAAGATTGATTCAGATTTCATAACTTGATAATAAAAATGATAAAACCAACACATTCATCGTATGAATTGATTTGTTGTATCTCGTTGATTAAATATTATTAATTAATATTATTAGAATAATTAGGTAGGTATAATATGGTGTTTCAAGTAGATTAGGGGTTTAAAACTCAATTTTCAGCTCCATATTATCATGTCAGTTTTATCCTTTGCTAGATAAAAACGTCAGTTCGGTGGTAAAGCACTGAATAAAAATAGGCTAAAGTGCGTATCTACTTCACTGGAGTGACTGGAGGGCTTCGCGGTACCTCAGCTATCTCTCATGACACCCCTTGACTCCGGTCAACGCTTCTCTGATTAGACAGACAATACAAGGATGTCACGTGACGTCGTGACAGTAGTCTCCGAGCACGACAAAAGACTAACAAGCTATTGTTTATCCGCTCCGCTTGAAAGAATAGTAAACCTTATGTCGGTTCAATATTTTAACTGTCTGTCGTGATTGTTTACGTACCCATTACCAAATATTCCAAGACGAGATATTCTTTATGCCTATTATGGGGCATACAATCGTGTCATTAATGATATTCCTAACCACATTTCCTCAGACACTTTGAAACAATCTTGTAACGTTTCCTACAATAGGCATTTATTTTATATGCCATTACGAAAAGAAAACAATAAAAATATATCATTAATCTGTCTATACACATGAACGGAATTTGTAAAATCCAGACTTTAATTTCATAAAACAAACATATTCAGGGTTCATATCGGAGCAAACATTACAATAGCACAGAACATGAACTTTCTATACGAAAAGTGAGAGGGGTTTGCATTATTAATCAGATCCTGTTTTGGCTTAGAATACCTTAAGGTTTTCTTTTGGGTGAACAACCGGCGAGCTTTTATACAATGGGACGACTTTCCATACAGGGCCAAACTGCGCGACACGTCGACCGAGACTTGATCTTGATCGCCGTACATGTGGACTTGAATCTTGATACATGCCGCCGTTTTAATTAAATATAATCGGTTTGATAGCTTTAAGTGTTATTGCGAGACATGTATGGATCAAATATTTCGTGGGAAAAGTATGAATTTGGAAGCTTTATCTATGTGACATGACTAGATTATTTATGGGAAAATATGTGGGAATGAAAATGTTAAATAATCCAATAGAACCATTGAAAGTATAAAAATTGAACCATTCAATAATTATACTTTACATCCTTTTTCAATACGATTTAAAACTAACTTCAATCCAAGTTTAACATCATTCAAAGATTCAAAAAGGGCATTGCCTGCTGATTTTTAAAATTAAATAAAACGTTCGTTATCGTATGTTTATTGAGGTATTTTATATCCGGAGAAAACATAAAAAACCAAAGGCCAAAACGCTAACGGTAAAATTGGCAGTGGGTCGAGTGGATCCTCCCTCACAATATTTATAATGTGTTTCCTTTCCGAATGGTGATAAGCCGAGATAAGTTTCATATTACTTGGGGCGATGTTTCTCATTTAGCCAATTATTGTAAAGTAGGGTCGTAACACATGACGATGTGTTAATTTTTGAGCTTTAGTATTTTTCGCCTTCTGTTTGAGGAACACATATGCGATTAACCTTTATAAATGCATATAAAAGTAACGGTAGGTAAACATACATTTTTGTACAAGGAAAGATTGCAAATGAGATGTGGATTGGATCTTGTTTAGCATATTATAATTTTTTATCTCTTTTATATAAAGTCTCTTACTTAAATGATTTTTTATAGCATAAATAACTTGAAACATCACAATTTGAAAACACGAATTCAACTGCCTTTTACTCCAGTGGCGGGTGTGATTTGGCGATAGCTTTTGTTTGAACACGGTCAACAGACGGCTCTTGTCACGAACGTTGTTTACGTTCCAACCGCTCCGTCAATGATCGCCTATTCATTTCGTCAACAAACACTGACAATCTGTTTTAACGAACTAAAACTGTTGGGTTTAAGATAATGAATAAATATTTTGTATAATATCTTGAAGTTAGCGATTGATGAAAGCCTCTTCGAATAATTTAATTAGAATTTAAATAAACATTTCCTTGTTTTGATATTTCACGGAATATCCCTACAACATACATATTATTATCTTTAAAATGCTGTTTAATAAAAAATATGTAATTTTTAATACCGATGTATGTGTATTCTAGTTCTACTCATTTTCTCATTGCTCATAATCCTAAAGAGTTATTCCTCATATGCAATCCTTAAAAGGCTTTCATTTAAAACGGAGCATTCGTATGTCATTAGCAAATGAAGAAGTCATTTGCATCCCGCTGCTTAGTACTTCAAAGGCTCAAAGCCTTTGTTCCCATTAGATTGATCATTGAAGTAGTAGCAGTTTCTATACGGATAGTGAAGAACTACAGGTAAATTAGCTTGGAGAAATTTTTGCGTTTGTAGTAGTGTATGGTCAGCAAATAAAATAAAACAACATTTTATTTTTAGTTTTTATTTTATATATATAAGGGATTTTAAATTAAACTATATGTGTTTCTCCTCTGAAAAAGATGAGACTTTATTTTAATATTTGCACATTTAACATACGTATAACTTTTACATTAACAATGTTAATAAAATGAAAAATTTACTAACCTGAAAAAGAAACGACATTTAAAGTTTAATTCTTTAGTTTGAGAAGTCAAAGGCTTGCCTCGACCATGTTTTAACACTGGAGCCATTTTGAATTAACAATATAAAGTTACAACACTTACACACAAATTAAACACTTCAACAAATATTATAACAATAGAAATAATAACAACAATCAACAAATACAAAATTTAACAATTAAACTACTAGACCGGGAGATATTGACACAAAATTTCGAGTCATTTGTAACAGGATGGCGGTTCTACAGGGGTCTTAGTACGCAATGACAAAAAGAAAAACGATGGTGTGAACGCTGGTACCGGCGGCTTAGTCGCGTGGGCGTTAGTCGAACTCGTCGGAAAAATAGCGAAGTCAAACAATTTGTAACACAAAAATTTTAGAATTTACCGATAGCCCATAAAAAAGAAGTAGGCGGTAGTGTCATGCCATACTTTTCCGGTGTGACTTACAGCCCGCCATACCGACGCGAATGTGTTGATTTAAAAAAAAACAATTCAACCATTTGTACCAGGCTAACTTTTGCACAGGTAACCATCGTCGTGCAGCCATTTACGAAAATCGCCATGCCATACTTTTCGGACGATTCCAAATGGTCGCCATACCGCCGAAAATCTGCAATTTTTTTTTTCGCCGAACCATTTACCACCCTAAATTTTTTTTTCAACAACTCCTGAATGATTATAAATAGAAGTGTGATAATGTCATACCTGTGGGAGGTGGCGAATGTGTATAAGATTTTTTTTTATTGTAAGATTTTATTCGTATTTTGAACGATTAGTAACAGTATGGCACTAATTTTTCCTGTAAGTTTGAGGTTCAACGAATATAAATACATAATTTCAAAGATCTAGGTGGTGGAAATCTTCACTTATATAAATTAATACTAAATTAATTTTTCAAGTATGGCAGCACTTTTTCCCCCTACTAGAAGTATGGTAAATATAATAATGGTCACATTTTATCAAATACTCTCCAAAAATCCAAATGCAATACTGGTACAAAAAGTTTGGCGAAAAAAAAAATTTTGCAGTTTTTCGGCGGTATGGCGACCATTTGGAATCGTCCGAAAAGTATGGCATGGCGATTTTCGTAAATGGCTGCACGACGATGGTTACCTGTGCAAAAGTTAGCCTGGTACAAATGGTTGAATTGTTTTTTTTAAATCAACACATTCGCGTCGGTATGGCGGGCTGTAAGTCACACCGGAAAAGTATGGCATGACACTACCGCCTACTTCTTTTTTATGGGCTATCGGTAAATTCTAAAATTTTTGTGTTACAAATTGTTTGACTTCGCTATTTTTCCGTCGAGTTCGACTAACGCCCACGCGACTAAGCCGCCGGTACCAGTGTTCACACCATCGTTTTTCTTTTTGTCATTGCGTACTAAGACCCCTGTAGAACCGCCATCCTGTTACAAATGACTCGAAATTTGGTGTCAATATCTCCCGGTCTATACGTAATAATTATAATTTTTGAATGAAATGTGTGCTTTATGTTCTAACGGTACCAAACGACTGCACGTGGCACCTGCGGACAGCGTAAACTGGTTTATTCTGTTTTTGTGCGTGTTTCCACTTTCCACTATCAAGTGACGATTTATTTATTTGTTTTGTTTCGTAATTATTATGGTCAAATATTAATTATGAAACAAATTATTATGGACACGATATTTTATTGTTTCACGGTAGTCGTCTTGTCGTTTGCTCTAGGACATGAAATTGAATGATATATTTTTTTTTATAAAGTCAAAACCATATTCTTTCAAATAAAAACTTGTTTTTATTGAAAACAAAAGTGTTGCTAGGAATAAGTATGAAATTAAATAGTAATGTTAGGACATCGAAACATTTTTGTATAGGCCAGAACGATATAGTGGAAACGCGCTCTAAGATCTGAGTAATATATACACACCACTACATATGCAAAAATTTCTCCAAGCTAATTTACCTGTAACTGAAAGTTTGAAAGCCTGATATGGAAGGTGAAACGTCACTTAGGGAAATTATTAGTTTCTAAATTTATTACATGCACTGTAGTCTGTAAGTGAAATGGAGCGAATTTTATAAAATAAATAGTGTGTATTTTCGCTTACATATGTTACATAATAAAGGTAAATTTAGGTAGTTAAAGTTATGAAATGATCTAATTTAGAAGTTTTAATTACATATATGGAGTAGAAACGAGACTCGAGAGCTTTACCTAAAACTTTACGCCTATATATTTTTCCTACTCATAAAATAAGTAAAATTCCAAATAACCAGAAAGTTGAAAAACAAGAGCAATATACATTCCGGGAGCAATACCGATGAAAAATTATTAATTTTGCCGGAGAAAAAGCTGTATACATCTGAAGTTCGTACCAGAACCTCTATTTCATATTTCTTAGATCTTTTATACGATAGGAATCTACATAAAATAATTAAATGTGACCGTTTTGGATTACAAAGCAATAACTAGAGTAAGTGCGCCAATTATGGACCACCATAAGGTTTTTTTGTAATAAAACTCAGAATTATAAAGATTAATCAGCCTTATATATTTTAAAAGGTTCGATAGTTATTTAGGAACAAAATCAAATATTAGAATTCTTAAGGAACATTAACATCTTAGAAATAATCAACATTTTCTAAAATATGTCATTATTGTACATTAGAAAAAAGTGTACAAAATATGGACCACATGGTTTTAAATATGGACCATAGTGAATTTGGTACAAAATTATTGAAAAAAAGATGTCAAGAAGGCTTGGTAGTTTTTCTTCCTCTGTTGCTGACAGTTTTCTTTAAATGCGGTATAGGCTGAAACACTTTTGGCGAAAAATATGATTAAGATGATGTAGAGGGACTAACTATTGAATCATTCATAGTCAGTGTTGACACTCCTGGTTGTGCATTTGCTTCATGATGTCCATCAACGAGTCTGGGATGATGGTTCAATTACAGATTAAGGTGTGGAAGATGTAACAGCCTTTGTCTCAGGTAAGCAGTTATCGGGTTCAGGTACAACAGCCCTTTGCTCAGGTATCGGGTTATCAGGAATTATATCAACTGGTGTCGTTATATCGCGCGCTGGGTCATTAGAAGGCCCCTCTACTGCTGGAAGGTCTTCGTCAATAAAGCCATGATCTTCGAAGACGTGTCTATTAACGGGATATATCCCTGTGGCTCGAAAACCGCATAATGCAAACGCGCGCTTGCTTGCTTTAAACACGTGCTTTAATTGCATTAGCCATTGCCTCTTTATCCCATGTTTGTCTGTATTTGTAGATGTTATCCTTAAACAATCAAATTTAAATAAATTAAAATAAAACTGTTTGTAATATGGACCACTAGTCCATATTCAAAACATGCCGGTGGTCCATATTATAATACACATACATTTTTAGGGTAATATTGTTGCTAAGAAAAATATTTAAACTATTAGATAGGTATATCAACTTATTATGAATGATTGTAAAGCAACTCACCTTTTCCCTGGTATAATTCACTTTTCCAAACAGTAATATTTTATGAAGTTATGAGCTTACGAAGTTAGGTAAAAAATTACATCGCGCGATGACAAAAACGAAAAATGGTTGCCGTTAATGCGTGCGCGCTCTCTGCCCAACGGCAAACGACTAGCGAGGCCGCTAGGAGTAATTGTATTCTATGAGCGAGGCTCTGGTGTGCTGGAATTTCAGTTTGCGGAGACCGATACCTACCTACGACTGATGGTTTTCGAGAAATGTAGGTAGTCCATATTACGGAACCAGTCCATAATTGGCGCACTTACTCTACCAGATGGTCGTTTTGTAGCACTAACAGCTTGTGACAAATAATTTGTACGTGAAGTATTTTTCTATTACAAGTCCCAGCATGGGAAGGTCCGTTTACGATCGTCTGGGCAGGAGTTTGCCGGGTCCTTGTTGAAAATTTCTTATTAAACTGCACTCTTTATGTCCTCGTAAATTACGCGTTATGGGTTCAATGCTTCATTTAACCCCCGCCCTTGGTTGACGTTTAATCGATGAGGATTATGGATTTGGGACGCAAAACTTATACAAGTCGATCAATAAACAAATCATTTGGAAGTTCATATGTATTTACTATTTATTCGTAAAAATGCTATTTTCTACTCACTAGTACCACTAGCCATTGATATTATTGTTTATTTTAATTATTCAAAATATATAATTTGTCAATTTTGAACATAAGTACTTTAAATTCACATAATTAATAAATTAGGATATACATTATTCTACGGAAGAACTATTTTATTATTTTATCTATATTATACGCATTTTCAATGAAAATGCCAGTAATACCTGTAATGCCTGTAATCTATCATTCCATATTTATTCCGAGTACGCGATGAGCTTTTACATTTGTCACATTCTAAGACATCGTTGTAAGGCCGCGTTTACACCACGCATCGTTTTTAAAAGCGCGTCATATTCAAACGCATTCGTAATAAATCACGTTTTACTTTTAGATGTTCCACGAATAGTATAATCTTGTTTAACAAGCGAACGGGGAATTGGTAGATCCTAAACCGCATTCAGTATTTCCGCATTGTTATACAATCGTGAAAGATTTTATATTTTCAACGAGCTTGAACTTTACAGTCAATTAAATTGAACGTAAACATGCGATTAAATTATGTACCTACACAAACTTTATTAGATACATGACCTAAATTAGGTAGAAGTCGATATGGGTCTCCTTGTCTTAAAATGTCGTTATTTAATTCGTAGTAAAGTTTAATCATAGAATATTATTTTTTAAAGCGAAAATTTCCAGTTCTTCTAGCTTTTCATTTTTGCGAACCAACATTTAAAAAGGCGTCTCAATTCTTATTACTCATTCCAGTTGGAAAGAGTATTCTCTGAGTCGTTTGTAGAACTATCGCGGTTTTTCATTAGGGTACATCTGCAAGCATTATCTGCAGTGCAGCTACTTGAAATTACATTTTCTTAGCGCGACTGCTCCCATTTGTTTACTATCACGCTGCCACGCTTTTATCATTGTCTTGCAATTCATTGCATTCTCGTTTATAACAAGTGGAAATGTTTATTCTTAAGCTGTCATAGGAAGGCCATGAAATGTTTAATACGTACTAATGGCTTTAAAAAAATATTCAAATGGTATTTATAATATAATATTATATTTAATAGAAATCAGTCAATATTAATGATTACTATTAACATTAAAATATGAATATAGTTACGTAAGGAAGGGCGCACACAGCACGCGCACCCTCTTAAAATTTATTGTTATGCGAGACGTAACCATTCATATTAATAAACTGCACCGTTTTATTTATTAACACATAGGATTTAATTAAAATTCTTCACATCTTCTAATTTCAGACAACACGTACGTGAAAGAAATATATTATACACATATTAAATGATTTTATCCGAAGTATTATAGGTAAGCATAGGTGCGTAAGGACTTTATATCTACGGAAGGTTCTTTATCTAGTCCTTTCCTGTAAATGATTTCACGGAGGATGTAGGGAGGAGTGATTTAACGAGATAAGCTGCGAACCCTTCCAGAGGTAGTGCATAATGTCATCCCGCTAATGCAAGGGCTCTTCGACACAGATGGCACCCGCGTTTTTCTACAGGGTGTGAATAACAGATATCGGTAACAGGGGTTACGTTTCCTGAATATTATGCCAGTTAAAATGATAACAATGGTTTTTCATTGTCTATTTATAAATTAGATGTGAAGCATTTTTGCTAATACGTTAGTATTCAAAAGGAAATTAATGTTAAATTATATTTTTTTAAACATATCAATGCACCAGGCATCCTTTCAGTAATTTTTTTAAGTAGTTACAAGAAATAATAATTTATAACACTTGATTATTAAATAATATAAGCGTCAGAAAACATATCCAATATCATCACGTAAGAATCTATAACTGAAAGAAACGATCGTTATACAGTCATTAAGCTGATCATGTTAACCAACGCTTCAGTTTCTAATTCGAGCGGATTTTGTTTTTTGTTTTCACACCCTGTACCCGCTAGTCGCTAGCTATAGCATCAACATGCGTTGCATCCCGCGCGATCACGCTTTCGGTTGGGGGCGAAGGCCCCTTTCGCCGATGATCCCGGCTATAGTACAGATGCAATGGTCGCGCGCGCACGCGACCGCGCTCCGAGGCGCGCTCCATCACGCGAGCTAAAGTTTCCCCGTGACATTTCGAACTAAGGATTTATACAAATTGTGCACAGCTATATGCGTGGATGTGAAACAGTGTACATCAGCCTCATTTGGACGGTTTGACGGCTATTTTGATGCAGTTTGAGTTAAATCTGGAATATTATTCGTTTTGTTTACGTTAAAGTGTGATTCACGTCAATATTACTCTTGTACTTGACTGAGCGAAACAGATAAAATTAAGCTTGCTTCATTAGTGTTATTGTTCGCTTATTTCGTACTTGCGTGAATTATATTTTTGGAATACTCGGATTTTAATTCAGTTCATTTTTAATAAGTAAAAGCCTGAGCATTTACTGGTAAAAGTAACATTTAAAGATATTCAGTTATCTATTGTCTAACAATTATAATAATTATATTTGACGGTATTTTTACACTTACAAAGTGATTTCATTTGTAGACCGTATATTCTACATGAGGAAGTGAAACATACCCTCATATTTTCTAGATATTTTAATGATAGATAATGTAGAATATTATAATAAATGTTTTATGCAGTGATCATAAAGTTAAGCTAACTAGAAATAGGCGTATCTTTTACTAAGCTACAATGTTTAGCGTTGAGATGAAAGATAGTGCTTTACTGAATTATGTACGAATCTGCACGAATATTGAACGTGTATTCTATCTATACCTACTAGCATTAAGGTTCTATAAAGGCTAAAGGTAACAGAAATAAATAGCTATCGTGCATAGAAAAAGTGCTTGTTTTAGTCAGTTGTTAGAGGTCAAAATAGACCTGCACCTACCATTTAACAGCGTGTCGGTCGTAGGTGTATATCCTATTACCTAGGTATAAGTCGTAGTGGCTTATACAAGTTTCGTTTTACTTATTGGTTTGCGAAGGTTGGAGAATGGACCCGGTTATCTTACCCCGTCTTAGGCCTACGTAAATTGGACTAGTCTATGTAGGTATTATTCAATAATAGGATTAAATTTTTTACAAGCTGGCTATAGATTTCGTTGTTGATATATTTTTAAATGATTTTTATAATTTTTTGTTACTATAATTATTAGCTAAATAAATATAAGTTATCTAATAAAATATAATACTATACATATTTCGTATACCTACCTACCCATTCTCAATAGATGACTAAGTAGGTAATTTGTCATATAATTTATAATAGTATAAATTAATAACTAACGGGCTTTTGACGGTGCTAATAATATATTATGAAATAAATATAGACTTAGTCCATAAATAAATATAATTTACGATACACTCAAGTATAAGTACTTCGGCAAACAATGTGCCTTGCTATCAACGCTTTGTTATCACTTGACAGTTACTGCTAATTAAATTTCCTTTTGAAATTATTATCCATTAGGAGATTTTTAATGTTGGTAATAGATTCTTTGCTAAATTACGCTTAGGTACTTATACGTTCATAATTCATATTGCTTTTCTGAAAAATTAATGAAGATACGATTCTGTATTTGAAATACCTACTTACGAATAAATAAAAGCTAATTTAGAGCTTTTTCTTTATTTTGCAAAATAAAAAAACTTTATTGGTGTTGTTATTTACGTATCAACGTAAATATCAAAATTTTATCATAATCAATTAAACAAATGTATGTATACTAAATCTCCTATCTTGTATTTTCGAAAGACAAGGTTCCTTTTGATATAGTAATTCTTCATCTATTGAATATTTTTTATTACCTACTTCAAACTTAAGATATTTAAGAATTAATTATTATTCAAAGGGAGCACCTACAGTTATACATTTAAAATATACATATTTTAAATGTAAAAACAATATTACAAATAAGGCAAAATGCTGATTGGAATTTGAATTTCAAGAAATCGTTAATATGTTAAGCAGTTCATATACGATTGTGGCAAAACCAGTTTCATGGGTAATGTACGTGGGTGCATTGCAGTTCTGCAAATCTCGGGGATAACATTTTAATGGCGTTCTCGTTTAGTTTTGTTTTGTACGCAAACATTATATTATCTGAGTAGTTAGCAGTTGCTATAATAACATTTTTAACTAAAAATTTCAAATAATTAAACAAATAATGTTTTAAAATATAAATAAACACCTACTTACTTTTTTACTATGGGAAACTTACAAAGTTTATGACAAAACGTAGTAAACATCGCTAGACTGACAAAAAATAATTTAAGCGATGTATGTTTTTTAGTTTCACATTGTTTGGAAAGGGAATACATTTGGGGTTGCCAGTTGCCACCCCAAGATTCTGCACCCCCGTCTCTCGAATACAATAGTTCACACGAAATAATCGATACATGTCTAATGTCTATTACTATTAATATATTTTATGTGACTACAATAATTAAAGTCGATTCCAATTAATTTATCTTAATACTATTATAAAGGCGAAAGTTTGTAAGGATGTATGGATGTATGGATGTATGGATGTATGGATGTATGGATGTATGGATGTATGGATGTATGGATGTTTGTTACTCTTTCACGTAAAAACTACTGAACCGATTACAATGAAATTTAGCACACATATAGAGGGTAACTTGGATTAACACATAGGATAGGTTTTATCCCGGAAATCCCACGGGAACGGGAACTATGCGGGTTTTCCTTTGAAAACGCGGGCGAAGCCGCGGGCGGAAATCTAGTATAATAATAAAAAGTAGTGGTACGGCTTAAATAAATAAAAAAATGTAGGCTGAAATAAATATAAAAAAATGTGATGAGAAGCATTCGATTCGAATTCTAATTTCAAATGTCAATAATTGTCAACATTGTAGATATTTGTCACATATTTGACATTATCTGTGATTTAAAAACGAAACAAAAATGCTATTAAAGTAATTTATTTGATTTAATCGAGATAAGTGTGCATTCGTAAATGTCATTGATTTTTAAACAAACAGAAGGCGGTGTGATAAATCTGGTTTAACGTCATGAGTTTGCAGTTCGTATCTTCTCCCTTCAAGGTACGCGTGCAAATTAATTTAAATTGGTTAGCCGCAACCAACGTTATGAAAATTGATGGCAGTGTAAAACCTATCTAATATTTACACTCCTGTTACACGTTCGTCATGGCAGTTTATCAAGTCAATACAATAAAAGCGACTGTATAGGAATATGTACTACAAAAGTAATAAAATAAATGATAAATAAATATTGTTCTTCCAAGGATTTAACAATTAACATGTACTTAATTTAACTTTAAAAGTTTTATCTCTCCATAACTTTCAGCCAGCATCATGCGGTTCATGCCTCAAAATACTGGATGAATTTAATTTAGTTGAACTTTGCATAAGTTAGTATAAGAAACCAAACATTATAGCCTGAATTTATTAACATACAATAGGTATGCAATAATAGATGTGTTTCGATAGAACAGATGACTGTTTTTAGCGAGTGAGTATATGTACCTATATTAAATCGCACAAAATAATTGATATATGTACAGTGTGGAAATTTTCGATGGGCCCTGGAGGGAAAGTACTTGAAATACTGAAGATAGGGCCCATCGAAAATTTCCACACTGTATATATTTTGATACATATTGATTTTGCAGGAAAATGAATACAACTTTGCCTTAAAAAATTTTAATCCGTCTGAAGTCGTTGATATGTGTAGTTATAGATTGAGTGTTGTGTATTTGCCAAATTTTAAATGGATTTTTTTAAAAAATACTTTTTTTTCTTACTGTTATTTTTTCAAAATTATAAATTCGATCGTAAGCCATAAAATGTTCCTCTCATAGATTATGAAGCTAATATGAATTTGACCAGGTGTAATCACCATCAAATTTGATTTTCAAAGTTCATTGAGCATTCCATAATGGATGAGCATTACAAAGGCCAATACAAAGTACAGAATTACTAACGCTGGCTAATCCTACAGGCAGAAACGTGCATAAATTAGCATGAAACATACGACTCTGTGTGCACAGCTCCGGTCGGCTCAGTTTCCAAGAAAAGTAATTCTCTTGTCACTTAAGAACGGCTGACACTTCGCAAAATTAGCCTAGTGTATTGATTAACTTGTTTTTTTTTATTCAGCGACGCATCTGGATTTTTGATTGAATCGTTTTGCTGTTTTATGCAAACTAACAATTTAATTAGTATGTAAATTAAAATGCTATCAGATATACATAGATAAAATTGGTAATAAATGATAGTTTTGTCATTTTCCGTATGGAAAATCAAGTGCATTGTTGCCCCGTTCGAATACCTTTTAATCAATGCGTGAATTGATGGATTTTAACAATGGCTTTTGGGACAATTTATCCAATGGCCGGAAGACATTATGTATGTATTCATTACTGTCATGATGCTCTGGGCGTTTAATGACTGGTTTCTAATGATGAACAAAAATATGCGTATATTTTCCAATAAAGCTGATAAATGATACATTGATGCGACGCTAAAGTACGTTTAGGCATTATGATTAAACTCTATTGGTATTTTGTAAAGCTCATCGTGCTCGCTTCATGACAGTCACTATGATTAACCCGATAATGTATCTAGGCCAGTTATCCTACTTAACATTTTACCATTGACAGAAATAATATTAAATTAGTAGTAACTTGATTAATAAGTATATATTAAATTTCAACATCTCTTTATTTCATTGTTGTCAAGGTCGATGCACTATCGGTATGGTACTCTACCTATAATTAACCTTTTTTGTAACCCTTAGTTCTTTGAATGGAGACAATACTGTGTAATGGTTCAGTCCCCTTCTTTAACTTCAATAGACCAATTATTTTTATTGTGAGCACTTTCGTTTTAAACGTTTTATGGTTATAACAAAAGCTCGATATAAACAGAAGCGTTCTTGTCATTGTATTGTCATTCTTCTTTTTCCAGCGGGGCCCCTGAGCGCACCCACCAACCATAACTGCTCATATTGACTAGAGGTACTAATGAATAGCTAAGGTACCGTCCCTTATAGTAATCTGACGCGCTCGAGTAAATCCCAAAATCCCCTCTTGGGCTCCCCTACTATTGAGATGTATGCAGAAAATCGTTATTAATCTAAAGAATTCAATTGTCTTCATGGGAATGATGATTGAAATTGTGATCGAATAGCAGTTCGAAATGCCTGTTATACCTACCTGAAATGTTTGCAAACGTTGCAGTGTTTTGGGTAAACCATTATAGATATGACTAACAATTCAATCGATATTATTACGACTATAGATTCTTCTTTGAAATAGGTATTCTATAAATAAAAATGAACTGAATTAAAATTTAAGAAGAAACATTAAGGTAACGCAAGACTGATTAGAGATAGTTAACTTAGAAAATGAGACCATATAAAACGAAACATGTGTGAAAAACTACTGTGATCTAGTGCTAAGTGATTGTAATAAGTCAACTATGGGTAACACCAACTCAGGGCAAGGCCATACGCGCCAGAATAGTAAAAGCAGAAAATCAAGAAGTCTTCCTACATCTCCAGAAGTCAGAAGGTATAGTTATAATACACAATATTCAAATCGATATCAAAGAATGTGTTTCATAAAATTCTTCACTTTAGATAACACATCTATGTAGATATAAAACCACAAACCTCAATTCATTCTACTTCATAATTTAATTTAAATATAGATATAAGTTATAGCTTTGCAAATATATTTCTACAATTTTCATACGTCTACACTAAGCGTCTACAGCTTTGCGTCGATAAAATCGTGTATTTCATAAAAATGGTAACTTAAAAAAGCTCCTCACAGTCTATGCGGTATAACAAAATGTTAAGTGTATGTTTATTAGTTGTTCCATTAACAGTTCGTAATTCGGAAACTTCACATCCTGAATCGAAGTCGGGGCCCGTTGTTAAAACTCAATATCGAAGTGAAATTAAGAGCATCTAGTCCACTTAGTAGATGTGATCTAAAAATACATCGAACCTGATTCAAGTCACGGTTCGTCGATCTTTTACAGCGCGAAGCATATCATCAATAGTGATCTTTGATCTCACCGTGTAACATGGAACATTAGTAAACAATAAATAGGGATTACTTTTCGTTAGACACGACTGATATGGGCGTGAGGCGACCATTGAGATAATATTAATAGTATCTCAATGGAGGCGACACGACATTTTGACATTTGTCACTTTCAAGATTTCATGTCACTTTCAAGATTTCAAAACGACAGTAGGTAGTTAGAATCATGTAATGGGTTACAAATCTTTTTAATCTTAAATATTATTTGTGTATTTCAGTTATTGAATTAAATACAGATTTAATTCAAGTGTTTTGTCCTTTAAATACGAGCATGTTGTAGATATATAAAATTGAATTGAATTGCAGTTCTTTTGTTGAAAGAACTAACTTTGCAGGTAAAATAAAAACGCAGAGACGTACCTAGTAGGTGTCTGCTGACTGCTTGAACAAAAAAATTAAGTTTATAAATTAGTGTCAATTGTAAGAAATAACAATATAGAAAACATGTGTGTCACGGGTATCATAAATGAAAAATCTTGCCTATTGTGTAAGTTATATAGCATGCATTGCATAGGTATATTATGTTGCGTGCGCCGGAGACACCAGATGTTCAATGTTTAGATTTTGCCCTTATGTCACAATTAACAATACCCTGACAAATATACTTAAAACTTATATTGTTACATTTTGTCTTTTTTGAGCCTTGAATTTTTTTATGTGGAAATGGAGGCTCATTTTCTTGGATCTATCTTTTATTGGATTTTAATGTTTATTACGAATAAACTGAAAAACTATTGGACCGATATAAAAAAATAATCATTTATATATACCTTGTAAAGCTGTATTTTATTCTACCCGGTTTCTGAAATAAGCGGCTTGTTTAAATTGTAATGTACCATTAACGCCATCTAGTGTGGAGTAGTCGCTTCAATCGATCGAAAACAAAACATTCGAATGTGATATCACAGACTAATAATAATATACTACGTATACAAGTGATATCAAAACACATAGGTACCATGTCTGATTCCGATCATTACAAATTTATGCTGTTGTAATAGATGTTTGCAGTAAATAAGAACTATTATGATTATAACATATACGTCTAGTTTCTATAGGTACACCTACAGTGTACAATTATTATAGTTAGGTACTTTATTAGTATTCTGTTCCACATTAATAACAAAACATTCCATGTTGCTATAAATATAATAGTCTATGCTATAAACACAAAAGACTATATTATAAAGAGTAAAAACTGTATAAATGCAAAGCTCACATGAATAAGTAGGTAATATATTTTCAACTTACAATTGCTTCCTTGCGTATGTTTTATTATAAAATCGTGACCATACCGGCGACGAAGGGCGACACATCTAGTTGGTATTATTTTAATTTCTTTATTAACAAAGGAGGAATATTAACGGTAATATTACGATAATACCTTCACGTTAGTTTTTGAAGGTATACATATCGCTTCATTTTGTACTCTGAGACTTATTTCTAAAAGTATTTTAAATTTTATATTCATCAATAATAATTAATTAGGTTTGTTTTCATTTTTCATTTGATTTACAGTTATATTATCATGTTAAAATTTATTGTGAATATTATCATACCTATAGGTAAAATAATAAAGTACCTATTAACATTTTCTTTTTACACCATACACCTATAATTTTATATCCTATTGGATTTTGTGATTTATTTAATTACGTAATAAATTGATAGGCGTGTACAAAATGTGAGCATCACAAATAGTTCTATACTTTTGCTAACAAAACATTATTTTACAAATTGCACATACGACAAGGTATCATATTACCTTTCAACTACCGGCGATTTATATTATTTACAACTGGGCATAGTATTTCAAATGATAGTAATTTTATAGAGAATATAAATCACACGTAGAAAGTTGTGGTACACAAACAACGTTTATTTTATAATCTCTGAAATACATTTAATGTAAGTTAGAGCAAAATATGCATGAAAGTGAGAGCTATTTGAGTTGCTCAAGGTAGGTCTATGTCATTTTATCTTATTTATACATTTCTAGTATAATATGCTTAGGACTCAAACATGCTATCTACAAATATTAAATCAAGAAAATATTACAAATACTTACCTATATCTTCAAAGGTAAAGTGTACAGTAAGTAAACATAGCTAATAATAACATCTATTGACAGGCAAGTCTCCGTGCTGCAGACGTCGATACCGCTGCCAGCATCAGCGGCCGCGGTCCGACGGGCGCCGCCGGACAAACGACCGCTACCAGCCACCCCTGTTCATGGTAAATATAAAATTATATATTCTTATTTCTTGTTTAAGCAATAGTAAGTTTGATTTCCCTCTTAATTTATACAATTTCGACTTAAATGTTCAGGGTTTACGTTAATACATCAGTCTCCAAAAAGTGTAGCAAAACGGAATCTTGGTTTGGAACAATAAGATTAGACTGGTAACTGGTACTTGTTCCTATAGTAAATTGTTGAGGAAAATTGATGTAAAACGCTCTTGGCTCTCCCAAAATGGTTTCGGGATCTTCATAAATTTCGAAAACATAATATAATTTTTCTTTTCGACAACGTTTTTGTCTGTAGTAGTTTGTTTTGTAGTATAGGTAATACCACAGACTAATAATAATATACTACGTATACAAGTAATACCATAGTATAAAGAGCACTTATACTTGTATGGTAATACGTAAGTATTGATTAGATGAGATATAATAAGAATAAGCTAGGTGCGTTTAAAAATATACTAGTGTTGAGGATTAACTAGACACGTAATTGCATAGTCATTTTTATGTCTAACTATAATTTAAAAACTTTTAAAATCTCATGATTTTATAAGCAAGTTAACATGAAATATTTATATTATTACAAACCTTTGTATGGTTTAAGTTTTATACAATAACAAACATAATATTATATAGTTAACTGTTTTTAAATTTTCATTTTTGATTTTGAAGTGCACAACGATTGCTACGTTATGTAGCTACACTTTGTTGTCTGATAGTCTTGAAGAATAGGTTATGAACAATGTATAATATCTTCTTTGTTAATAACCGAACGTAGAACATTAGTAGGATTAAGTTTACTTACAATGTTTAAAAAACTAAAAACAATACATTCAAACTGAGTACCTCCTCCCATTTTACTATGTGTATTTTTGTAAAAAGTGGTTAATTAATTTTGCGACGTTTTGTTTTAATTAAATATAAGTCTTCCTACTCCTGGCACTTAAAACTGAACTTTTGAGAAAGTAAAAGACAAAGAAAACTTTCACTGACCTTACTAAGTAACTTCGTTACTCGTAGACCATTTGTAGATATCCATTATCAGAATGGATACGTGTAATTCAATTTAGCAATTAGTTAATGGCATCTCGTAAAAGAACGGACTGTTTCACTCTATAATATAAAAAAAGTTGTAAAGATTTTTTCAAGTATTCCTTCTGTCTGCTAAGTGGGAATTAATTTAACAACAGACTGGCTATAACATCCGCTGGTCATTGTTATAGACGTAATGAAAACACTAAGCCAGTTATTATTATGAATCCCGCGCATGGGAAGCGATAATCTAAGGATTTATTAGGTCCCACTGTTATCGTGTATCGTCTTGGTAGACAGCTGACAGATGCATCGCCAGTTGATGTGCACTGTCCAAAGCGAACACTCATTCCTCACTTATAATAATCATAATTAGTCAGTCTGTTGAATTCTTAAGCCCTGTGTTCTGTGTGTGATAACTTTCTCGGTTTCGAGGTTTGTATCAGTGCTAGAATTGCAATTTTTTTAGTGCTATATACCTATATTTTCTGTTCGTAACAGTTAAGTAATTGTAAGCCGTGGTTTATATTTAGATAAAACCATATAGTAAAAGACACGTTTATATTTAAACTCTTATCAGTATAGTATGCGTAAATAGTCTTATTTTTGTGATAGTATGTTTTTTAAATTAAAAATAACAAAAGACGTTCAGGGTTTTTTAATTTTAAATATTTATTTTACTTTGGTTAATTTTGAGGTTTATAAAATTCGTTTTAGATTTTATTTTAAAATAACGTACTATTTAGCCCTATTAAAGTAGCGATGTAGCGACAGTGTATTTTTTTAACAATTTTTTTTTGTATTTAACGTTGGATACGTATTTAAATTTTGTCATTTGCAACTATTTAAAATGCTTAAACTGTTTAGGCTTTATTGCAAATGTAACGTTATAACGTGATATTTTTCAAACGATTAGCCGTAAGCCATTGCGGTTAAATTATGGATGGGTGCAAATAAAGCGGATGGTACTAGTGTAGACTGTAGGTACCAACTGTTGATTGAGAACTGAGACCGTTGATTCGTTCTGATGACGCACTCGACTTCCTTTTGAAACTGCTGCCCTAAATTATTGGAATTCGTCTACGCTATATCATTGCACAAAAATTTCATTTTATGCAGTGACCTTGTGAAACATCTTTGAGAATATATAGTTATTTAAATATAAGGAACGAATATGGCATGTCTATCGTTTGCGTAAGCATTTCTTAAATTGGTATACAATATGGAATTAGTAAACAATAGAATTTATGATTAGACGTTGGTATACATTCAAGCACTTTATAGGACGTCCTGCTATTGCCCGAGTTGAACAATAATCTTTTCTTTAACTACAATTAATTACATCACATGTCGGATGTCCATCTGGATAAATTGTAACATTTAAGGATGTTTTAACAAATTTAGTTATTCAGGACATTGTTCACAATATAACATAACAAATTTTTTACAACAAATAAAAGACGGTACCTACTTTTCAAAATATGTCTCACTTTCAAAAAATGCCTCGCATTCATAAATATAAATTGGATAGTATGTGCTTTAAAGCATGACGTCAGAATATTATTATTTTGTTTAACTATATGCAATCAATACAAGGGACCAAGTTTATAGAACTATACACGATCAGCTGGCGTCCCCTAAATGAAAAAGTTTTTAAAGGGTCGCTAGGGGTCTCGGAGGCCAAATTAAATTTGGCTTCGATAACAAACTAATTCGGTATTAAATATCCGTCACTGACTAACATTATTAAATCACAGGTGGGAAAAGTGGTTTGTCCGCAAGTTCAAGTCGTTCAACGAGCCCGCTGGGACATGGCGCAGTTAGTTTTATACCTCGCGCACCAGCTTCATCATCTGGGTGAGGATTACTGTTTAAAGTTCACTTGTAATAGTTTCAAATCCTACTTCATTATTTTTTTTATTAATGAACCAAATTTATTTAACATCATATATTTGTATTTGCTATGCAACTTAATGTCTTTAAAGATACATAGGTATTTATATTTATTCTCTTTACAGGTCAAGGCCAAATTCCTCTCTTTTAACACCTGGTAGTAAGATTCCATCATCTTTGCCCACCCAAACGCAACAACATTCCTCAAATGTATCGAATCATAATGGGACGCCTACTAAGCAGTCGATGTTAGATAAATTAAAATTATTTAATAAGGATAAAGTTAGCGCAGAAAAACAAAATAGTAAAAGTTCCGCCGTTTCAAAACGCACGAGCTCGTCCAGTGGGTTTTCTTCTGCAAAAAGTGAAAGATCCGATTCTAGTCTAAGTCTAAATGAATCTTCACATATTCCAAATTCACATATAAAATCTAACTTAGTAGGACCTAAAAATGTGAGGCATCAAAATGATACATTAAATAAAGATAAGAGCGGGAAGAGTGTGAAATCTAAACTAGTAGGATCGAAACCTGTAAAAGAGACATCAATGAATTTAAGCAAAGTAAACCCTAAATCGAACAATAATGAAAAGTCAAGAAACAGTCCTAAGCTACCCGCTAGAGATAAGGAATCCAAGATAGCTGCGCCGAAATCTGTTAGTAATACAAAATTAAACTTAATTGAAGATAATTCTAGAATATCGAAGCCAAAATTAGAATCAAAGATGGTGAAATTATCAGGCAGCCAAGTTAAATTAAGTGATACGCGGGCAGACAATACTTCCAACAATCCTGCTCAATCCCCTTCTCCAACGGGAGGGCAAAATGTTCCTTTACAAAATCATACTGGTATTCCGAAACCAACAGCCGCTGTAAAAGGAACTTCGAAGGTATCTAAAGATGACAGACATATATTACAAAAGAATACAAGCAGTCAGTTGAGTCCAATACAAAGTAACTCAAGTTTAAATTCCACAAATAATGTTGGCACTTTACCATTTACTAGAGAACAGTCTAATTT
Organism: Colias behrii; assembly: GCA_029959065.1. NCBI lineage: Eukaryota > Metazoa > Arthropoda > Insecta > Lepidoptera > Pieridae > Colias > Colias behrii. The sequence continues at coordinate 6,068,501 of JARWMC010000002.1, forward strand.
GAACAAAGAAGCATCTCAAAAGCAAACATTAGCTGTATCACCAATGCCAGTGGTAAATTCTACAAATCAAAATCCATCTTCTCAGATGTCAGAGAGTTCACATTCCAATTCTACACATAGTACAACAGGTCAACAGTCTAATTCAAGCGACGGGAGCGTAATATACAGACCATCCAGTGAATCTGGTTCAGAAGTATCAAAAAGTAATGCATCATCTAATAGGAAAATGGACATGAATGCGACATATATAAATAATGTCATAAATGAAGCTGAAATATCTGAAAAAGAAGCAGCTCAAAAAAGAATTCTAAGTAGCCCAGGTGTAAAACAAATGTTTGACCACAACAAAACACTAACAGAGGCTGATAGAAATGACAGTCGTTCCAGTACTCCATCTCATTGTAGAGATAATTCATTAGGTGAAGATGAAAACCCATTAATGAACGTAATGCCAATGAGACCTTTACTTCGAGGATACAATAGTCATTTAACGTTACCCATGAGAACTTCGGGTTTAGCACAAAAAAATGTTACTGGCTATCCTCATCATGCGAATACTGTGAAAGCGAATTTTGGTAGAGAAAACGTAGGGTTACGCGATCGCCTTAATTTCAGCCCTGGATTTTCTAATCCTGATTATTGCGATTTAGAAATAGCTTCTGGATATATGTCTGATGGGGATTGCTTGCGAAGAATTAATGTAAATGAAATGGATTGTGGTCGGAGCAATGATATAATGGACGGCTACATGTCAGAAGGCGGCGCGTTCCTGTACGGACGACGCATCAACTACCAGCAGCCCTCGCAACTTCAACAATTAGATGAAAGGTTAGTAATATTCTTTGTATGTTGTAATAATTCCTAATATATAACTATACGTTATTATGATAATATATTAACTGATATATTATTCCTCGTATATTATTATTAATTGCCAACCATGTCTTAAAAACGTAGTTTAATTAATGTCCAAAATACATTATGTTCATCTGGAGATACACTATTAGGTACATAAAATATAAATACCTATATATTGTATATATACATTGACACAATACAATGCTCCACAAGTGGTTGTCACAAGTAGGTATTATGTTACCACTCTTCGCCATCAAACCACATTATTTTCTGCCTCTTTCACATTAAACTTAACTTGTTATCATATCAAATATTGTATTAATATGATTTTTTTATATTATCTACCTACATTATGTTAAATATAGAAAAAAATAAGTAATCTAAATTGGATTAAACCGAAAGGATTAGGGCTGTGTGTTTTTAAATAGATAAAGCTATTATACAAACAAAGCATTTATAATTTGAACACCCGTACGATCTGCCATCTCCCAGCGAAGACTCACATAGCGCACTCACACTGTCGCATCGCACGGGGAGGGCGGGGTGGTCAAAATCGATACTCCTACGTCTCACGCCGTCCCTTCCCCGCGCATAACTATATACCACACCTCGACCCTAACCACCCACAATACCGATATTCAGCTATAGTACTTATGAAATAAAAACGCTTAATAGATTTAGGGTTTTGATACATATTTCTTCACCATCGCAAAATTGAGCTTTTCGCGAGCTTAATTTTGCGTCAAACTTGTAAAAAGAAAATAATTCGTTAATTCTAAGCACCTTTTCTTTCAATATTCACTGAATCAATCACAGTAATATGATTACGTAAATAGTTTAAGAGGCTTTGAGCTTAATATAATGTATTGGTTGCTGCCGCCGGTCCCGATGGTGCCGGCAACGGCAGGCAGGGCGGGCGGCATTCGGCGCCGCGCACTACGGGCGTGCGGGCGCGCCGTCCCTCTGCCCGCTGCTAAATACACACGTGAAAAACTTTCTCGATTTCTGATAATGTAAATCTGGAACTGTAATCGATCGTGCCTCCGTCAGACGCACGCTCGCTCGAGCACGCCGGTCCCAGCTGCCGGCGCCGATCTTGGACCGCGCTTAACAAAGACTCAATGTGAAACGATCGCGCCCGTCGCGAATCCTGTGAACTGCGATAAAACGTCGACTTACTCGCTCGTGTTAGTTATTAAGTGTTTCCTAGTCATTAGTGGTGGACCATATGCGTTGTGCCTTCTGTCGCATGTATAATAGGCGGGAATTTCGGACGTAGTTCGTTTGCTATATCGTATAATAATACTGTTCGATAATAATTTTGTGAACGTTCTTATCAGTGTTGCCTTGCTATGTGTCTTTGCTTTTAGCGGTAGAATATAATATACGGTGCTTTGTAGATATTTTGTACTGGTGTAACTCATATACAACATAGATTTTCGAGAGTGCTTAAACACAATGTGGGTAAGGATTGTCTTTATATTATTTTATTATTATATGTATAAGTATATACTAAGTGTTAACTGTTTATAAAAATATATGAATTATAATTTATGTGCTTCATATTTTTGCTATTCTCAGAGCAATGACCTTGTTAACATGTGGATAATTACAACACAGTAAATATGCTTATGCCATCTGGTCACCAGGCTCAATAAAGTGAAAACGAATAATTCAGCTGAATTAAAACTAATAAACACAAGCATTTACCATGAGAATTATTTAGATAAAAATAACACTAATATTGATCGATTTTAATACATCTTCAATAACAAAATGATCATGTATCTCTTCATATAAATTATCTAATGTATGTGGTAATTATAAAATAATTTTAATATTCTTAGTTACTGTGTGTTTAACTAAATGTTATACTTGGACCTCCGGTAATAATACTACGTAGTGTTTGCAATTGAGGGGAATTTTAAATTCACCATAGTAATGGTTGTGGTCCCCTATATACTTTATTGATTATAGGGCTTCATTGACATACAGAGCATGGAATATGTTTATTAATACAAATTTAATTGTTAAAAAAACATCAGTGCTTATCTTTCCTAATAATAACCTTGCCATTGATATTCGTAAAGTTTTATAAATCAATTAAATAAAAATGTAAATAGTACTTGAAATATTAGCTTATTATTTAAAGTAGTTGATTACTTGACTGAATCATCGTGTAAATTATTTTGTATGAGTACTTGAACCACATTAAGAATGTTTGCGTGTAAGTCCAGTAGGTACTTGAAAATTATTTATATGCATCAGAACGAAAGTATAATCAATGTAATTTTAATACTGTACTGACGTAGTTTGTAAAGACTGACAATCAACTTCAACTTGACTTGTAATCGATACCCAGTTTACTTAAGCCCTATTCCTTACAATCGACGGAAGCGTTACCGTCTTAAACCTGAGTTAATGAGTAAGGCATAAATACCTTTCACTGTTTAATAGACGACTATTGAGTCGGAATCTAAAGCGAGGGTGTCTAGTTTTGTAAGAGATATCGTTAATTTATGGATATTAATTAAATGTCTCAAATTATATCAAGATATATATTTATTATTTACCTATACTTAATATAAAATTTGGAATAAAAAATAGAAATTAAACATAAAATCGATAATTGATGTAGATATTTTAACTGTGTGCACGCATTTATTAGACGACATATTAATTAATTCGACAAGTAGGATGTCAGTAACATTCTGAAGCTGTAATGTTAGTAATCGTAGGGTTTTTTTATCAAGATAAACAAAATATATAATATATCACAATATTATACGAGGGCGGATTCTGTTCGTGTGATTTTTGTCGCATCCACTCAGTTATATTTATAAGAAATATATATTTTACTACTCACAAATCATAGAGCCAAGTCACAGTTAATGGAATTCATCGAGAGAAAAAGTGCTCTTGGTTTAATATGAGACAAGCAATTTTTATGAAGCTGGTATTAATTTTCATAATAAGTATTAATTTTCAAAATACAGTTGGATTCTATTAAAATAAGTTAAAATTAATCTGAGTTTTAATAAGTTTATAAAATCTCGAACGCTTAAAGCAAATAAATAATTTCTTTTATAAAAGATTTGTACTTAACCGCAACTTAACTGAATAAGTTTTGGGATTTAATATAATAAGTCAGTGGTCGCTCAACATGGATGTCGAGTAGTCTAGAGTCTAGACGGATCGAAATCAGAAAGTCGTCTAAGGATTAATTAGGTATTATTTACATAGTGGTGCTATGGAAATATCGCAGAAGGGATATTTGTGACGGCTCTATGTTAAAAAATTTATTCAAAATTTAGGAGTATTTAGTTCTCTCATGAGTTTCTAATCGTCTGTTAATTTAAATTTATTTCCGTAATTTATATGTATTTCAAAATATACATATTACATGTTAGGTTTCAAAACGTTGGGTACGTTTTTCTAATTAAAATGAACTCGCTCAGGAATTTACGATTCAATACATAAAGGAATAAAGTTAACACTAGAGCGCTCGCGCCTAAAATTTTCCTTGAGTGCACGCGTGGGTCACATATGTCACCCAATACGACGCACGTTTTTTTTCATAAAAATCGTAGTTTAAAAAGTAAATGAAGTACTTATTTATGAATCAACTTTATTTTTAAGTGATGAAACAAAAAAAAATATCAATATTTTCTCATTTTACTTAAATTATGAGCTAAACATAAACCTCTGTGAAAAGTAACTAATTTTTTACATATTGTGATCAATCAGTTTTTTTTACTTTGGAAACTACAAATTTGGTAAAAATAATCATCTAATTATAAAGTTTAAGAATAAGTTGTTCTTATCCAATAAAATTTTATTTTCAATAAAAAATAAGTATGTCTTAGCACTCGAATATGAGTATTTTATTTCGATTTTAGTTACCCATATATTAATAATTTCTTAAAAGTATAAATTGATCATAAGAGCAGTAAAAAATAAAAGCGGTATACTTGATTTTCACTCGTAATTGTATGATTTCAAAAACTTCCTAGAACGCTCGCGCGGGGGACATGCGTCACCCATGTACTTTTATATTTTCGCAGAGTACACTTCGTTGCACCAAGGAAGCTGACACGCTGCTAAAATGTCCGGTGATTGGTAGTCGGGGAATACCTGAGACAACAACACTCAAGCACGATTCTTTAAAAAAATATTTAGCAATATATAGCACTGGGTGACCTATGTCCCCCGCGCGTGCGCTCTAGTGTTAATGAATAATGAGGAAAGCTGTATTCAGATGCATTCAGGATCCGTCATCATTAGCGTAGGGCTTGAGGCGTTGGGTTTTCATTAAAACACCAATGTTTCAAATGACAAAATACCCCAGAAGAATGGAGCAGGGTGCGCAAATTGACGCACCTTGTGTACTATCTTCGTACTCATTTCTAATACCACATCCGTTTTTCATCGTATTCAGTCTGAATGTAATCTGGAACTTTCGTCTATCTTCTACTCACTATTTTTGTTTGTCTCATAAAATTATAAAATATTTTACACAATTCAAACTTTGTTGTGCAAAGCAATGATGTGAATATTCCCCCAGGCATTACCGTAACATTTCCGTTCCTTACGAATATGACTTGGACGTTCTTTTATGGTGAAAAAGTAGATAAACACACGTGACATAGTTTTCTTTCATTTTGATATAATGCGAGCATTTTTGCTTCGTGAGACGTAGCGAGTAACTCGTACACAGGTCACATAGGGGGAAAATGAAACAACTTTGTATGTGAGATGCGACTGGGTTTAAATTATAAGCCTTATCCGTATGTGCATGCTTATAAACTCATACAATGATATTGTGTATGGCATCTTTACGGTATAATAAGTAAAACTGTGATACTATTATAAAATATTCTGGTTGAATTAACCATCTATGGATATGCATTTTTGTTTTACATTGTTGATGAAAAGGTAATTTCGAAGACAGTCTTACTTTGTATTACTGTTAATGGTTTTAAAAAATATGTTTGTTGATTATTTCAAAATCCGTTACATAAAGTTGTAAACTATAAATGAGTTCTTTAAATATTGATTTATGACGTAATATTTTATCGGCAAAGTACAATGACCTCTTTTCAGTGTTTATAGATATAAAGGCTTCTTTGATCTTCAATGAACATCATAACAAGTGATTAATGAGTATACTGAATAACTCTTCCTATATTTACATTTTCTTTAAGGGTCTACTATAAAAAGTTCATTATGTATGTCAAAAGTTATACTCTGCTTCTAAAAATAGTTGTTTTATGATGAAAAAAATTCTATACGGTGAATTGTTTTGTGTCGCATAACGACAAAAATAAAAAATGTCTCTATCATCAGATACTTAAAGTAGGTCACTACATGTTGCGCTTCCAGAGTCTACCCCTCATATAAATAGTCTTTGTTCCATCGCCCCGGGCTCTAAAGCCTGAACGGTCCTCTTTTATCTCGGCAACATAACATGCTCTTATACGACATCGTACGTACTTTGATAATAGTCAATAAAGTGCACGCAATTTCTGCCAGGCTTATTAACTATAGGTATACCAGATGGTTCTCTATACAATCTTTTTCAATAATTTTACACTAATCTCGATTATATTATATGTATGTATATTCATAGCACTCGAGAACTCACGTAAACGTACTAATTATAAGAAACCAAAACTATTTCTTAGATTGAAATTGTAAAAATCCATGTAAAAAACGACAGATGTCACGACTATTTGTAGGTAATTTCTGCGTATACTTGCTTTAACATTAATACATGCATTAGTCATCAACACAGCCCTTGTTTCCTATAATCGCTATTTAGGGTGCACGCAGTCAAGATTGAAGATAAGAAGTGTCAATGTTTATAATATTAAATTAGAGCAAACTTGTACACTTCCAAATACAATTAACATTTATTACTGGATGGTAGTGCATTATTTCCCGAGAACGTTTTCTGAACTATACATATTCACGACTAAATTGGCACTCTCTGATATCCCGAGCAGTGATCGAGCATCACACAATATGAATAAAAGTGAACGCAGTTGTTTGTGTGCACTCTGACTCATCTACTGGGGTTCGCCTCCCCCGTTGTTCTTTTGTTAATCGTTTGTAGCTATACCTCTACCTATAAAGTGCACAAAATATTGGAAAAATATATTACTTGAATGGAGGAAGTCTTACAATGATTTTTATAATATTACAAAGGGCCTAATAAGTCTGGCAAATATAATATGCCAGTGTATCAATCATAATACATGTTACCTATATTATTAATCTAAATGAAAAATGTTTTTGTTTGAATCATTGAATAACCAATATGGTGTTTTTAGACGTGGTGGAGCTCGTAATAGAAATATGGAAGGAGGTAGCGGAGTAGTATATCGTGTGGTGGGAAGAACGCGAAGTAAAGCCGATTGTGGACAGCAGACTGAAAGGCAGCCGCCTCCGCCGAGACAGGATACAACTTGGAAGAAGTATACGGACTCACCGGGAGTTGGAGCACCACCCTTGGTAATTTTAACATATTATTATTTCGTAGACAAAAATGCACTAGGAATAAATTAATCGTAAACATAATGCATATAGAATACAAAATATTAATTACTACGCAATATGAATTTCTTTGAATCGGGTAAAGTTTGCCCGGTAAAGAAAATAAGAAGAATAGTGGGACTAATAAACTGTAGATGAATTGTATTGGTAGATACTATGGTAGATACTATAAATTGTATACCATATCTCGCTTTTCAAAACAAAGATCTTTCCACTTCTTCGCACAAACTTCGCATACTTATTTCGATCTTTATTCAATTTAAGAACCTATAATTTTTTCAAGTCAGTAAGAGCATTACAATAGTTCCATTTCGTTTCCAGAACCAACCGCCCGCGCCGCCAAGTCCCTCCCACAGCCGCAAGAGCGAGCGGCGCGCGGGCCACCACTCGCCGCAGCACAAGCGCGAGAAGCTGACGGCCGCCCAGCAACTTGGCATCGCGCCACACCCTCAGGTGACCTAACCTTATTGTACCGACTTTCAAGCACTCCGCGGTCCACTGTGCCAAAAAAGGTTCTGTTCGCAGCTAGTTCTCGTCCCGCGATAACAACTCTTGGCATTCTGCCATTCAAAGTGCTTGGTTATAATTATTTTGTGTAAATCAAGTTTTGCTTTCAGTACCCTGCTGCCAATGCGCCTAACCAGCATGGACCAAGGGGTGGTGGTGCTCAGGTAAACTTTTTCAATATCGTTTACTGCTTATGACGCATGACGTATAATTAATTATCCTTTGATGATACACCTTCGGGAAAAAATTGTATTGAGTAAGCACGAACACATAATATAAGCTTTACGTAAAGCAGCATCGCAAATTGTGGTGGTTTGTTTCTGTGATATTTGCGATCATATCTTTGAATAAATATAATCAGTTAAAATTCTGATAATACATAAAATATAAATTATTTTATTACTTACTCGTACAAGGGTAATGTAATGAATTTTTATTTTTCTCTGTCTTTCAAATTCACATACTACAAATGATTAACCGTTTACAACACATTTTTATTTATATAACTTTTCCTAATAATATTCTAGCTCCAATCCCCAAGTGGAGGGTCTCGTCCATCGAGCGTATCAAGCGGCAACGGCAGCAGCTCGTCTGGCAAAGCAAAAGCCCCGCAGAACTTCGGATATGTTAAAAGGCAGAATGGAGCTCAGCAACCACCGCCTTTACCAGCCAATGGACCACCTCAACATCCACATAGTATGTAATTTTGTACTTTTCTTTCCATTAATTAGCAGTTTATATGTGGAAGAACTTCGAATAGGTAATTAAAAGGCAGAATGGCGCCCAGCAGCCACCGTTCCTACCGGCGATTGAACCACATCCACACTCGGTTTTGGTTTTTGATTCATTACTTTTGTTTATTTGTATTTTGGGATACGATTGTTAGTTAAATGGAACAAATGAGACGACCTTTCGAAATGACTTGTTTACGTATAAAGCTCGGTATTGACTTATTCTGAGACATTTAAAGTTCAAAAACACGTTGTGCGTAAAGGTGAAGTTCTTAGTGTTTAATTTCTTGTTTTCTTTTATTTGTATTAATATTACTGAATTCTAAATTTTATGTTACAGGTGGAAGAACTGCTCAAGTGTCGGCCGTACCACGGACCAAAGTTAAAGTTTCCGGCGGAACACAAACTTGTACACAAGATTTGCAAATACATAGTAAGTTTTAGATAACATCATAGAGAAAATAAGAGAAAGAACCTTATAATATAACGAATAGCGATAGCATGATAATGCGATATTATCAATTGTGATGAAAATTATGCACTATATTTTCCATTATTATTAGATATTCCAACATTTAACCATCTCATGTAAAGAGAGCGCAACGGTAGCGTATCGAATTAATAACAGCAACAAACTGTTACTATTACAGAGATTCTTGCTGGCTCTTTGTAACATGTATTTAAAATATGACAATTCAAAGCGTGTGTAAAAAATTGTAGTTGAACAAATTATTGTGTATTTACATTATCTGTGGATCATATTTATTATGGGTATTTATGTAATAATCTCGTCTTGATTATATATCTCGGTGTATGTTCATTCACTTCCCGTATTGAGTATAATTCCTTATTTTTAATCGTATAAATATAACACAAATAAATGATTTCCGTTAGCGTTTTGTAGAGTAGGTACCTACAGAAGTCCTGGACTTCACATATAATGTTTAATATGTAACTAAGTTTGGATGTATTTTTGAAGTGAAACTTCTTAGGCGCATTGAGAGTAAAATTTCAAGGTCGCGTCATGGCAATACCGTCACGCTTCATGATGTAAGGCGACAATTTTAGTATCTTTGAATCTTGCCAAAGAAGTTTTACTACTGACACTTGTGCTCGGCACACACGCTCTTTTTTTGATATATAAGTGTTTACACAGAAAACGGCATAGGTCCCAAGTCGTACTCGCTGCAAGGCAGTACAGCGGCGCAGCTGTCCGCGTCGGTGCGCGAGCGGCTGCTCGGCTCGCAGTCACTGCCTAAACCGGGCACGCATGAGTTCGCCGCGCTCTTCCATCATCATAGGTATTACTAGTTTTAGGCTTGTTTTTTTAAGGATAGGGGCGTGCTGCAAATACGTTATTAATAAATAAGATTTTTTGTTCATATGTTTGTTCATTCCCATGATCAACTCTTGATTGATTTGTTTTCAGTTAAATAATTTGGAATACTCTGATTTTTCTTTTTGATGGACAAATGATTTATTTATAGCAAATATTTTTTTACTTAAGCAAGACCTATAAAATTAAAAACATTGAAAATAATTACTGCCGTTAGCCCTCCTGGGTCATCCCTAACACGTGAAAAACTTCAGAGATCATAGTTAAAAACGTAATTCTACCTCAAGCATGAAATTGTTCTCATTCAAAGGATAAACTAGTTATTTTATTTTTAATTAAAATAACGGCTACGAGTTGAAGAAGTTATGAAATTAAGATGATTTAAAATTTTTATTAACTATCCCTTATAAGTAAATAAATAAAAAATGCATTTCAAACGAATACTATTTAAGTGTTATCCGTTTTCTTCTCAGACAGTATGGAACAATTGTGTTGACGTTTTAAATTAATCTGTGATCCCAACATTAGTCATTAATTACGTTGGTATTTAGCTAGTGAGAAATGATATAATACTATTGTTCTGAACTTGACCAATGGGACATGTGAACAAAACTTCTTTAATTAATCATGTGTTGTGTTTTGTGCTGTACTAATTGTTGTCTCGACTTGTGCGTTATGAAGTTTTAAAATATTTGTCAACAAAGCGATGTGGCGGTTTAATGCAAGGTTTATTTATTTTAACTAAAATATTTTAACCAAAGCCTAACACAATTACTTACTTTTTGTTGTGAAAGCATCTTGGATTCGTAAATGTAAATTTTAGCTTAACGGTTATGTGCATCGATAGAGATATTAACACTTCTTATCAATTCGATTTATTTACACAATATTTGGAGATAACCAAAGCATGGGAAACTGAATTCTATCTTAGTTTGAATTTTGTGGCGTGTACACCTTTTGAGTGTTGTTGTTAATTTTAGAATAACCCCTCGAGGTGGAATGAAGATCAGCGATGGAAGTCTGTCCGATACTCAGACTTATTCCGAAGTGAAGTCAGATTATGGAATACCTTACGCGCCGTGGCTGAGACACAGGTAAGGGAATGCTTTAAACGTTAGTGGTTTGTGCTAATGACCTAACTGTTTCCAATCCATTGTACAATGTATAAATATATTAGCATTTCCAATCATACCTTACCATGATCGCTGTGTGCATTGTTCCCCCAGTCGGTCCCACTGGCCGGGCACCCCCCTCCCCCCCACGCTTGCGCTCCCCTCCCGAGGCCGGTCCCAAGGACGCAGTACGTGGCCCGCATGAGCCCTTATCTCTTTTCCACATTTCCAGCAACACTTACTCGGCGAGCGGGCGCCTCTCGGAGGGCGAGTCGATGGAGTCTCTGACGTCACTGCACTCGGCGCAGACTCACAACCACACATCATCACCTAACTCACACCACCGCAGCTCACTCACACACAATAAGCTCATCATGCATCGCGACGCTCAGACGTCCCGCCTTAACAGAAGCAACAGCATTAGGTAGGTCCTCCGAGAACTTAATATTTTTTTTCTTTTCAGGTCTGTGTAGTTCATACCCGTCACAAATTAAATTCCAATCTTTTACTTCCTTTCGCTTTGGCTCGTGTCCCCATTTTTCATTCATTAAATCATAATACCTATTGTGTATGTCCAACTTTATTGTAATGTTTTTTATAATATTCTCTTATAGTATAGATAGTTTTATAACAATTATTTGGTTAAATTTTAGCTACCTCAGAGATAGGACATTCCCAAGGTATGCCACGAAGGTTTGAAGTATATTCATGTTTGGCTTCGAGGTGGCACGCTTTCACGACTACCATACTTATGCATGGGAGCGTATGGCACGGCTTGTAATTATTATTTAAACATGTCGCTGATTGTATTATATTTGCAATTATTGTCATCGAATATTTAATGTTGCATCATTTTCGAAACCATAGTTTGTAATGTTCGTTAATTGATGTAAACAAATTACATTTTAAGCTATAAATATTCCTACTTGTAGCGGTTATTAGTTTTTATTCATATTGCGGATATAAGATCATCGACCGAGTGGTTTTTAACGATTTCGTTTTTAACGTCCTTCGCCAACGTATTAGGTTTTATTTGTACGTACACGATGATATCTTAATTTATAAATGACTAGATTATCAATATTTTTGCAAATAACTACTTAAAATGTAACGACATATTACAAAGATAAAATGTTATATTATGTTCAAAAATAGACTTTAAAGACAGACGTGTAGCAACGCGAAGCTTACAAAATTTTATTTTTGGAAAATTCATTTATCGCTTTAAATTTAATACTAGGCAATAATGTTTTCAAGAATCTTGGATTCTTAAAGCTGCTACTTATTTCGCTAAGTAGATATACATAACATATAAGATTATTTCATTTAAAATTTAATGTATAATTTAAGCGAGCTTTAGGTAAGTATTATTCTTAAGTTGCAAGTGGGCATAAAATCCATTGAGTTGCACAGTGCATTGATGTAATTTTGGTAATCGACGATGTGTTACTTTGTACAGATGCAAAAAATGCCACTCCTCAATAGAATAGCGTTCTTTGCAGATCAGTACTTCTGAAAGTTAACTTTAGCAACATGCATAAGGAACTCTACATCTTTATAACGTTTGGATCTTAGATCATTAAGTGTTTGGATATATATATTTTGTGTACAAAATGATATTATTATTTTATTAAAATACGTTGTTTAACTCTTAATATTTTAAATAATAGCTGGCAACAAAGTAACACATTTTCGAGTCGCTAGTTAAATGCTTTTAGCGACAGAACACATAAGAAATCTTTTTACAGGTCTACGAAATCAGAAAAATTATACCCTTCTATGTTACAACGGTCATCTGAGAGCGACTATGAGCCATATTACTGTCTGCCTGTTCAATATGGACCAGGAGGACAAGGTTTGTCAATATTTTTATTATCTTTGTAACAAAACATTCGCAATAGGAAGCGATTCGCACGACGAGGTTACTCAATTCGTAGTTTCAGTTTGTTTGATACAATTTTTTTTTCACTGCCGACTGAAATAACTGTGGGTCTTTCAATAATATTAATAGTAAAAATAATTATAACACAGATCCTAAATCGTAGTGATGAATCTGTGGATGTGATAAGTGATATCAAAATGAAATTGAAAAATTACTCCCTTTTTTGATTCCTAAAGTTTCTTTGTGTTGTAGCCATTTGTGAAAGTCTTCCAGCTTCCTACATTAATGAGCATGAAACCACAATGAAACGATGATATTACTGTACCTAAACATTAAATTTTCTTTAAAACATAGAGCATGAATACAAATTTCTGTCATCGTTATCGTACATGTTATTGTTGTGGTAGGTCTAAACTACGGTGTATCGGAACCGCCGTCCCCCTCCCCGCGCTCCGCGCTGAGCCCAACGCACCAGCCCGCCGCCGTCATACACACGCCCAGACACTCACACCACTATCCTAAGAAAAACGATGAAGGTGAGTTTCCGTCATTTTTGTGTGTTTGTTTCTATTGTGATGTCGATGTGATTATTTTCAGCACAGAGTTGTATAAAATGTTTTCTGTTTAAAAATTCTAATTTATAAACTGTGATAGTATATTTTAAACGATTTTATTTTTATAATGATAACTACTATAAACAAGTCGAATACTAAATTGTATGTTAATATTAAACAGGAGGTACATTAACAAGAAAACAACATATTTTGCTTTCACGAAAAAACCAACCATACGAATTTCAGTACAGATAAATTGCGCTTTATCAGAGATATAGAGCATGCTTTATAATTTCAGAAAGATGATCCAGTATACATTAAAATGATCCAGTATACATTAAAATGTACTGAAATTATTTTGAAGTACTCGTCTCTGAAAATTAGGACAAAATATAATCATGTACACATTTCAGTACACGGTTCAACCGCGTCCCTGGTATCAACTGCGTCATCGCTTGCGGCGGGCGCGGGCGCGGACGAGCGGCACGCGCATGAGGTAAATACGCCTGTACGTAACCAAACACACGTAGGTGCATTACTTTCATTTACTTTTATGTCTAATGAGTTGTAAGATATTTCTAACTAGCTAGTAAGGTACAAGTGTACAAGTGTAAGTCTATGAGACATTGGAGGCCCGTATCCTTTTTACTTACCCTCCTCAGTTCAAATTCTCATCATCAACCTTTCTTTATCCCATACCTTTAAAAGTAATCATTTAAGGCCTATCATTAAAGACCTGCAAATAGCCTTTTACCTTTGAAAATATTCATGAATGGTGGTAGCGCTTACCATCAGGCGACCCACCAACTCTTGTAGACTATGACCTAAAAAGAGACTCATATATGAAATCATTATAAAAGAACTGCCTGTTGCAGTATTTTTTATATTTTTATTGTGTCTTAATCTTGACATCAGTACATTATTCAGTAAAGATATTTCATTAAGGGCCGATTTTTCAATGCTTGGATAAAACTTATTCGTCGAATAATGTATAAAACTACCATTTTAGAAACGTATTCTAATTGCCCGTATTTGACAGTTTACGTGACATTTTAATATTATCGTGTAATACTTTATTGGACGGATAAGTTTTATCCAAGCATTGAAAAATCGGCCCTAATTAATTTATATCATAAACATTTCATTATCATATTGCCAGCATAAATCGTAACGTTATGCATATTAATTTCATAATTGAAAATCATCATAGACGGCAATAGAAAGTCGAAATGTATCTATTTACATATTATTCTAATGTTATACTAGTATAGCATTATATGATCTGTGGTAAAATATTATAATACGATAAGGTCTTTTTCTTTTTCGTTTTTTAATAGTCAGAAGTGCATTACTTACAAAATACCCCCACGTAAAAGTAAAATTGTTGCATAGAAATTAAACATTACTATGTTTGTGTTTAGAATATTTTCTTCTAGATCTCAAACGATATTTTTATGCCAAATTTGTTCTAAACTTTAATTTTATTCTAGGTTCGCAAGTTACGAAGAGAGTTGGCGGATGCGAAAGAAAAAGTTCACACCCTCACAACGCAGCTCACAACTAATGTAAGTATTTCTTATGTACTTTATTTAATTCATTTATGTACTTTATTGTAAATAACTTTTGTATGGTTACCATTTGAATACTTTTACTTCCCGAAGTTTAAGTTCCTGTGGGTTGTGGGTGTATTTAAAATAGAGGTGTATCTACATATTTAAAATCGTTATAAAAAAACAATATGTATGTATGTACTTATGTGATTTGCTTCTGAAATGCAAATTACAGCTTGCAAAAAAGGGAGCTTGTTAAATATTATTTTTAGTGTTGTATTGTATGTTAATTATTTTTAAGTTTAGTATTCGCCGTCAAAAGAAGACTACTAATATAAAGTATTATATAAAGTTCCATGAATTTGACCAGTGCTACGAAATTTATGAATATGTTTTGTAATATATCAATTGTAATATTTTGCTAAATTAACTAGTTATTTAAAATTTCCAGTATTCATAACAAAAAAAAAAGCAATGATGCTCTATATCTGTAACAGGATAGGTACATGTGTGTTCTACTGTAAATATAAGCTCTAGTACTAGTTGCTACTGAACTCTGAAGTGTCAAATGTAGCATACACCTAGGCCATCGAGAAAGTATTAGTGGGTAAGAAAACCACATGGTCTGCATTTTTCCACAAAAGATAGAGAACATTTCGAACAAAAAAGCGATTGTTATTCCAATGAGTAAAAAGATCTTACCATAATTTTTCGCATATATAGTATACCAACCTACTTTAATTATAGTACGCGTAATACGATACATTTATTATGAGCTATACGAATAATTTCTATATTAATTATTATTGTAATATAATAGCTCTACCCACAATCGAGCATGATTGCCCTTGGCTTCCAAAAATAAAGAAAATCCATCAAATCTCATATTACATGAGTATATGAGTATCTTATCGAAATAACGACCTTTCACCAATGAAATAGTCTAAGAGTCGGCGTTAATTTAGTATTTGTGTTCTCATATATTTTATTATCTGTTTCTGCTACGACGGCTAGGGCTACGAGTATCATTAAATAAAAAGAGTCAGACTACAAAGTTATAAAAACTTTGCGGAGTATGGCGTGGTGTTTAGATAGGATCAAAATAAAATGACAGCAAATGCATAAAACTTACAAAGTATTGTTAAATAGGTATTAATTATTATATTATTAGGTAACATAGTTAGTAAATTTACTATCAACACCTTAGTTTTTTTAAATTAATTCTATATTATAAAATCGAAGAATAAAAATAAGTTACACAGCTCTCTGCGCATACGCTCTATATGACATGTAAGACGCGGGTAATATAAGAAGTTGACAGTGTGATTATGACACCGAACGTGATGCCACTGTATGGTAGTTAAAACGAACATATTGTCACTTTATATCCTACTGTCAGTAATGTGGTCACCGTTCATGTTCTGCGGTCATTTTACTAAATCAAAGTTAAATTATCGTCATGTAATTTGATGAATCTATGATCAGTATAATATATCAATTGATTTTTCTTTGTTATTTATAATATTATCTGAAAGTTCATTTGTTTAATTAAATATAGATATCGGTGACATATAATTATAATAAAGAGTAGATGTAGGTATGCTAGAGTTCCTAGAAAGAGGATCACATCACAGATAATATAGAGCCAAAAGTGATTTTTTTTATTATCATTACTTTTGTATACAAAAATGTTCTGCAATGACATGCTAAAAGTTATAATAAAATATTATGAGTACACTCTGTTCCTTATTTAGCGTTGAAAAAGTGGAACAATATGTGTTACCACTTACCGTACTGTGTTCAAGTTTTCATTAGAATTTCTAATAATACGGCCGTATGACACAGATCAGTTAATGAGATAATAGAGTTAGGGTCGAACGAGTCACACGGCCACAACACGGGAGACTATTATTCCTTATTCGGCGTTAAGAATGTGTGCCAAACGTCAAGACTGCCTATCTACTTCTGATCAGATGGCTACACTAAAACTTAATCTTTAAAATATAAACGCATAATAATATTCATAAGAATCCGGTAGCTTAAACTTTAAAGTCCATAAACGTATTAGCGACTAGCGACATGCAAAACTAATAATGCGACCTTTGAATAGACCAAATATAGAAATAAATAAAATGTAGCAACTGCGGTAGCCAAGTCAATAGCCGCCATAAAAGGCGTTCGTGCGTCCTAGGCAGTAGGCTACGCATATTTAATTAAAATTATTTATAGCTGTTAAACATAAGGAACAGTCTTACGTAAGGGGTCAAATATATAAAATGTCAACAGTTTTAAAGTGCATGCATAGAGTTCAATAGAGTTATCAAACTGCCTAAACTGAAAACAAAATTTTCAGCCTGTTCAAAACGCTAGATACTTATTAACAACGTACTTACCTACTTATTAAAATATTAACAGAAGCCATAGAAATGTAATTTTTATACATTATACAACGTCTACAATAATTTAACGATAAGTTCGAAACCGGTTAGGTCAAGGTGTATCGACGATAACTTATTTTAGGAGCAAAACAATAAATCAATGTACCAGATCTTAGACGTAAAAGACGGATCGTAAAGTTAATGTTTAAAAACCATCTGGACTTTGGGACATTGGAGCGTTCCTTAAATGCAAATCATTTAAAATCGTTTTTAAACGGCTAGTTGAAGTATTTATTAATTTGTTTGTCTTGATGTCCTTAAATAACCTTGAAAACTTGAAAAAATATAAGCTACGTATTTAGAATTGTAATAAAATTAAGCATGAATTATGTATGTCTACTTAATAAGTTTCAATCTTAAATGTTTGGAATCCAGCTAAACAATGGATTAAGGTTCATGTGATTATAACAATTATAATTTATTAAATCTGACACGACACTGTATAAGTTAGTGGTACTTACGTTTACGTAATCATTGTTATTTATTAAACAAAGAAATAATGACGTTCCATACAGAATTAATTTCAGCTTCATTTAAATGATTTCTAAATAATAGAGAAAGCGAAAATAATGAACACCGTATTCAAACCTTTTGTTTAAGATTCATTTGAATGGACTTTATTAGTGTGAAAAAAGCAAATATTTCTCACACTTTGAATTCAGTAAATGCAACGAAACCTAGCTAAATATAGTTATTTTAGATAATTTCCAACTATGTAATTAGTATATTCTGAAGAGTGAAAGAAATTTATAAAAACATCTATTTATTCACCTCGTACATTAGAAACCAAAAACATGAAAATAAACTTTCACTTTTAATGAACTAATTTCTTAGTAAATACTTTGTTTCACTTGAATATTTATTTATTAACTCTTTAATATAGCCATACAAAAAGGAAATTATGTTACAGTTTTATACAAAAACACAGTACAGTTTATTAGGCGGCCTTATCACTTAGCAGTGATCTCTTCTAGGCAACCAGGGATATTTTAAGTGGTGGAATAACATTGACGTAGTTTTAAAAGCTCAGACCAAAGCTCAGTTCCTATATGCACGACACTGACGAAGCTGCGTTTCCAAATTAATATACGTATCCAACTTGTTTAATATTTCTGAACTTAAATTATTTCTTTTTTTTTTGTTTTTCAGAAGTGAATTGAGAGCTTTATGAAAATTGTATAAATATAAAACACTCCAACTACTAGACCATTTATAATCATAATATCTCGCCTTTAACTTTCATCTAAAGAGCTCAATAATCAGACTGAGAAATCAGTTCCATTTATAATATTAATCATTGAATCAATTTAAATCTAAGGACAAAGAAAGGGTTTGAATGAGAGTCGTTCTGGGCATTTTTGTTCTCTTAATTTACAGCTACGTAAAGCGGTGCCGCCATAAATAATTCAACACAAGGGCTAAGCAAGAACATTCATCGTTCTTGCGCTGCTATTGTATTAGTTTCTATATTTTAGTCACACTTACGAAGAAATGTACACACAAATCATTATACATAGTAACACTAGGTACAATGGTTATTTAAGCATCCTTTATTTCAAGAGTATCGGGTTTAGTGTTGATGCAATACTTTGTTTTGTTCCTAACCACAAGCTTTTCAAGTAATGTTTACGATATATTCAGAATGTGCACTGACAACTCATAATATTTGGCAGCCTTTCAAAGGAAGCACAGGTCGTATGTTGGCTAGGAGCTAGATCGAGTATCTGAATGTAGTGAACAAACCAATATATCTTTTTATGTAAAAAAACTTGTAACTTAGATGAAAAAATCAGATAAATTCAAATATATCCAATGTTTTTTATTGTATCTGTACATAAAGAGAATTAACATTTGAATATTTACCAAAGTTTCATTTTTAGAATGCTACTTTGACTTTTTTCTCCAGAAACAGTTCAAGAACCACAAATTTGATTACAATATAATCTCATAACTCTACATACATTTCAAAAATATTTTTATTGTTCTTATATTTTTCAGGCTTAAAACTTGACCTTTGATTTTCCTTTCATCTTAAAGGTATATCTAGATATTATATATCCTCCTCGTTTTTATAATTTTGCTCTTGAATATGCACATAATAGCACATGATATACACACCCAAAATTATATGAAATAATCTCGAAATTTTTATAAAGAGAAGTTAAGTGACTCATATTAAGAATATATACCTCAACCCTCTTAGTATTTTTGTTGTTTCTAACAAAATACAGTATTGTAAACTAGGAAAATCAAGAGTAATTTTCCTTTGCGAAAACACCCGTAAGTATTGACGCTGATCATGATCTGTCTGTGTTGTTTAGTTTCCGTGACTCAGTATTATTTAGTTGTTCACTATCGCCAAGTACGTACTACTCGAAGTCGAACGGCAACCTCAGGACAAAAACCCACGACCAGTATGATTTGAAACTTGTTTGCGGTCGGACGTACGCGCGTTGTTCTTTTGAGTTAAGCGCGCTGCTCTATGCGATAACTTAATACAAAATTCGGACAACTGTGGATGTTTCTTGTGATAAGTGTAAATAGATTGTGTTATCTAGTGCATATCAATGTGTTGCAATTATTTATAAGCGATATTTGGTAGTACCAAATGTAGAGTTCTCGTCTCTAAGACGTAAACATGTTTGCTTACTATTTGTTGATACGTTTCTACGACATCCGCGTTAAGACCTTTTGTTTTATCAATTGGAACATTTTTGTTTAATCAATCCGTGACATCAAATATTATCATATTTGGCATAATGAAAGATTAGAATTTATTCAATGTTTATTTGAAAGTCGGCATAAACATCGATACTGCTATTAATTAAATGATTTTATTACTCTATAAATAATTATTTATGAATATAAGCATATAATAAATATATACACTGAAAATTAAAAACTTCAAAAAACCCATCTTAAAATTGTTTAAAACTTGGTTTAGGGTAGCACTATCGTTGTGTGAGAATTAAGAGCAGGTAACTGCGTCCCCTTTTTAATGATATTTTTAAACCCTCTACAAGGTATATTGCTCGGGTCTTATTCACTTGTGCGTTTTATTCTCTGAATGTCATTGTGATGAAAGTGACGGAGAAGGTTATTGTTAGATATCTTGTTGAAGAGAAACTATTGTCATTGTTTATATCAACTACTTAACACATTTGGACACAGCGGCCGAGGTCCATCGTAGTGAAACTTGTTAATTTGCGAAAATTTAACTGCCTGATAATATAAACAATAAACATCAAACACCGACCTTCTAAAATAATACGTTTATGCCAGAATAGGATTTTATTAGTGGCAACCCTTTGATATCAATCTTGTTTGATGTGTTTTTATAGAGCCAAGTTTATGATAGCCTCTCGTTTTGGTTTCTACAAATTGAAACATAAATATTTTAATTACACATCTTTAAAGGAATAAACTGCATAGTTAAGCATTTAACATACAAAATACATACTTCCGTGTATGTTCTACAAACTAGGTACTATATATGTATATGGACAGAAGCTAGCAATTAGTGAACATCCAACTATTTAATGCAAACATTTTGTTTTCATTTTATTGCAAGGTATGTTTATTAAAAAAAACTAAGAAATATGGTTTTACATAGCTTCAGCCTACCGCATAGCGCGTCTCTACATAGAACTCTATACCTATATACCCTCTATAACCCTATTATCAAG
Organism: Colias behrii; assembly: GCA_029959065.1. Lineage (NCBI taxonomy): Eukaryota > Metazoa > Arthropoda > Insecta > Lepidoptera > Pieridae > Colias > Colias behrii. The sequence continues at coordinate 6,089,710 of JARWMC010000002.1, forward strand.
TACAATTTATAACATCTGGTTATCTTGATGACTTTTTAACATATTCATTCGTTAGTTTTTGTGCAGCTGACCATGAATTATACATAATTATAGTAATGTAACAAAAAAAAATAACGATAATTTCCTCGCATTAGTTTAAAATTTTAAGCTTGTATCCAATGTCATAATTCATATCATATCATTCGCATAGTAAAGACAAAACGATATTTACTGGCAGTCTGCAGTATCTTCAATCAGACAAGCGCCTCCACAGCTCACTCAATTGAGGTTAATTCATATGGAGACTGGCCAGATACATGTGGAGTTCGTTTTATTTATTCGTTCAATAAACTAAATAGCCTAGTAAATTTAGTTCATGTTCATAAGGAAGTCAATGTAACGTGAAATTGTTTGTGAACAATTGCTTATTCATTCACATCATGTTACAATTATAGAGATATTAATAGATAGAGAATAAATTAATATATGTATGAGAAGGTATGCTTTATGCTAAAAGATCTCAAGTTTACCTCACTAAGTTTTTATAGTGGCAACCATTACACTTGTGCTTTGTAGAGTTACGAAACATAATCCTTTTATAGGGAACAAAAAACGTGTTCAATTGTTTACAGAAGCGAGACAACGAACTCGTAAAATGAACATATAAAATAATTTGAACTTTTACATGTATAGAACAGAACAATAATAAATACAAAATGTGATCGTGTAAATGAAACAAATACAAAATTGAAATATAAAGTACTGAATAATATCAATGATATAACATAGAGCTTTTTGAGCTTTTGAAAGAATTTTTATTCAATTAGAGCTAGTAGGACTATAATTTATTTATGAGACCAAAGTTTGATTCTATACAAGTATAAAATGTAATGGTTCTACCATTTACGATTGAGAATTACCTATTATTTTCTGTAAAATTGACTTACATCAGCGTAATCACAATCCAAGTGAACTATAATATTTAATGGCATCCGTTGCAGAAATGTTTATACTTGTTATTATAAATTATAATATGCTAGGCAAATTTTATTGGTATGATTTGAAGACCTGGTATATTATTTTACATTATTTTACATTCAAACAAGCATATTTCTAGGCAAACAATTTAATAAAATTTGCGCATTGAATTACATATCCCTATTCAAGATAAATTGAGTTACATCGAAATGAATACTAGACCCTCTTAACATTGCTTAACCATGCGGGTGATATTTCATTGTTTAATTCCAAGGATCAACAGCCATATTATTTATGTATGAAGTGATACACAATACACCGTTATATTATGGTTAAATTGCAAAGCTACAGCTTAATATATTAATACACAATGTCTTAGCCAATACGTTAAAACTAGCAAACACTTCAAACTAAAGTTATTCGTTAAAAATGCGGGAGAATTTTAACATGCTTTTTTACTTTGACATTAATGTTCTCGCAACGTTATCAATGAATACGTAATATTCTTAACCCGTTGATAGTTTACGTCATCAGCAACCGTCGACATCGGCCTTGACAGGACCACTTTACTGTATGACCTTCCAAAAATTAGACCGGACTCTCAGTGGAGTTTCGTTTGCAAAAATCGCGGACCTAAATCTGACTTCTGATATATATTGTATAGATCCCAGACATCCTATAGACAGATGTTGCCAACCAGTTTTGTGGTCCCCCTGCCCGCACCCCGGTAATTAAATATGGCATACAAAGAAAAAAATAAAAATTTCCAAAACATGCCGTGTGGGGTATCAAATGAAAGAGCTTATTGAGTAGATCACGAATATATAGCATACTATATACATTTCTTACACTTTCTCTAAGATTTTTTAGAAAATTTACGAAAATGGTCCATTTTTGAGTTAACTTTAAACCACTATAGATTGAAAACTCATGAATATATTTTTTAAATTATTATTTTAAATAATTAACAATAGTCCATTGTTTACGATTCAATATTTCGTACAGTGAAATAGTTGCATGGGGGAGTGGGGGGAGCATTCAAAGATGGCGAGTATATTTTCAAGTTCATATAGTATATAGTTATTTTCATCAAATCCACCACATAGCTCACTTATATTATATTACGAACTATTGAATCATAAACAATGGACTATTGTTAATTATTTAAAATAATAATTTAAAAAATATATTCATGAGTTTTCAATCTATAGTGGTTTAAAGTTAACTCAAAAATGGACCATTTTCGTAAATTTTCTAAAAAATCTTAGAGAAAGTGTAAGAAATGTATATAGTATGCTATATATTCGTGATCTACTCAATAAGCTCTTTCATTTGATACCCCACACGGCATGTTTTGGAAATTTTTATTTTTTTCTTTGTATGCCATATTTAATTACCGGGGTGCGGGCAGGGGGACCACAAAACTGGTTGGCAACATCTGTCTATAGGATGTCTGGGATCTATACAATATATATCAGAAGTCAGATTTAGGTCCGCGATTTTTGCAAACGAACATCTCCTTGGAGCCTGCTCTAAATTATAATATTATTACTTTTTTTTATCCGTTACCTACTTGTACTTAGATACGTATTTTGATGAACTCTGTTATTTTAAAATTATAAGTCAGATTTTTTGTGAAGTTAAAATAATTGTTATTAATTTGACGTGTAAATTAAAATAACAAGAAGTTTACGCACAATCAAACCGACTTAAAATGATTTTTAAAAATTAACAGCACGCATATTCTCGGAAAGCCCTTATGAAGTGTACCAACTGGTTTTGAAGTAAACATACGATTAGGTGGAAACATCCGTAAGTGGTTCAACCGCTATTATCCTACATAAAAGTGGGGAGGAAGGAAGCTCTACAAGTACGGCTTGTATCTATTCAGGAAGCGCTGATCCCAGTCTCATTAAGTAGGATAAGCTTGGATCAGAATTTAGTTACACTTTTTGCTTATTGGTTATAGTACTACTTTCCACTGTTTCAAATAAGTATGTGCGTGCAAATAGTAACAATAAAAATACCTTTCAATGCCCTGATAAAGCCGTAGCCCAGAACAATAGTTAAAAAGTATTCTCTTATCACCCGCCCGACCAAATCATCAGGATAAGCTATTGTTATCTAAAGCTTAAACGTTTTTAATAAATAGATAATAGAGCTATTTAGTTTTTTCGTGACATTTTTTATTAACTCCAGTTGTTAAATTTGGTTTGCTGAATATAAAGTTGGCAGTGTATAGAATACAAATTCGTCACAGTAGATCGGTTATTCCTGATTAGCATAACAATAGAAGTAGAGGCCAGAGGTTAAACGGGTTCCTTTATAAATTCTGCCAAGCATATATGACAAACAGATCCGCGATAACAACGCCTAGCCCACGCAGTGAGAAGATGAACCAATGAATCTTGTCACGTGTTTTTATTGTATGAATATGTATTGCTTAGATTTTTTTTCAATACCTATCTAATTGGACTGCCACACCTAAATTAACTAACAATGATATAAATGTGCCCTAAATAATAATAATTGTTACTATACAGGTACTGAAATACATCGATAAGAATACCCTTATCAATTTGCCGTCTTTTGTTTAATGTGATCTTATTTAAACTCCTTGACCGCGTTTTCAAAATAAAGTTTAAACAGATGACGCTGTTAATTATGTACCTCTCTTTCATATCAAATATCTTCTGGTTACGTTATGCTCCGAGACTCGCTGAGCCATGTGCACGACAGATGCGGCATTCAAGCCTCTATACGTAAAACTTGTTCTACATTATTTGATATTTCTTCGTTTTACATATTCGCATTGTAATAAGGACCAACATAAACTTCTAACTTCCTTGCTTTTGTCTGTCTTCACCTATGTGATAAGATATACCTACGAATGAAGTATCGTGTTGCTGTGAGCATCTATAGAAAACAGACTTGTACTTTTGTGTGTAAATAATATTGCAATTATTATTTCAAGATCGTACATTTAATGATAACAACACTTAAGTACATGCATTCTACCTCCGCTCGAGTTGCCTTTAGATTATCAATATCCTTTTTTGCGCAGAACGTTGATTTACGTCTATGCTATAATGAGTAATCCACATATGTAGAGAATACGTAATCATTAGTATATATAAATGGAATTTAAGTTATTTCCTATAAAACGTGTATAAATTGTATAAAAGCTGTGTTACATTATATATTATGTAGAATTAATAAAATCTCTAGTCTCTAGTAAATTGATGTGAATTTTAAAATAACACCCAAAGTGTACATACATTCAAAAACCTGTTTGCGAAACGGGTAGATACTTTCTAGACACGCAATTCGATCCCGTCAAATAGTATCAATTCTTTCTACATTTGATTCGTACCTATATCATCTTGGTAAAAGCGAAACTTGGGCAGAGTAATGTTCAAAAACTGCGTATAAAAGGTATATTCTGTCTATAAACAGCCAAGTTTTGGTCTCAATACCACATTCCCACTCTATGTTAGTATGTTCATCTTAACGCATAGTCATTACTGCTTCGCTAAACAATCGATTCCCAAACAGTATATTGTGGTACATATAAATACCGTTAGGGTTATGATCTGTTTACAATAGGTTTTTGTGTAAGTAACTTTCTAACAAACACTAGTGGTTGCACCATGCATGTCAATTTGGCATTCCCATATTTAATAGTAAAGACTAAAGATGACAAACTATAATTGAAATCATTTATTATTTCTATTTAGTTTTAATACAAGTTTTCTATCAAAAGTTCCTCTCCTTAAAAACATATCAAATTTGAAAATATATTCTCAAGAGCGCCAAAAGAAATTGTATAAATACTCTACTATTTTGTGGTACATGTATGATCCTTGTATTACACAGTAATTTCTCTACATAGGTTTATATCATAGATAAATATAAATTAGCCAACGCATATATCTGTAATATATACAATATAAATAATAAAATAGTATTGACACAATTTAACAAAGTTCACAGTTATCTCGTCACTTACAGCGGTTAACACAAGGAGATACATAAATTACAATAACATTATATCTGTCGTTTAAATCATGTTTATTGATGTGATTCAGTGTTTACTTATGGATTGCAATAAAATATATACAAATTTATAATACTGAGGACTGATTTATCAATCCTTAGTTAAAACTTATTCGTCGAATATCTTAGGCATTACCTATATTATAACCATTTAAAAAAATGTGTTCTAAGTGTCCGTCTTTTGCTATTGTACAAGACATTTTTATATTGTTGTGTAATAATTGTTTGGGCGTATAGATTGAATAATCGGAACTTAAGAGAAATGCAATGAAACTAGAGTATTGATAGTGACTATAGGTGCACAGTCACTACAATATCTCCGTAGAGTCGGAGCACAGGTCGTTGATACGAAATTACAGGCATAACCCTACATTAGTCAGAGTGAGATAGCTATACAAGTATTCAATTTTTCACTGTTCCTTCTAAGGTTCTCAAAGTTCGATGCAACAAAAATTAAAAAAAAAAATCATACATGTGGCTTTTCTTCTGACTATTTATGAAGCTTTTCCTTGTCATACTTAAATTAAATTCTATAATAATATAACTCATAGCCTGATTAATCAATTCTAAAATGTTATTAGAAAAACTTAATCAAATTGAAATCTACAAATTAATAATTATGCTGTCAAACTGTCTTTCTTTGAATATTTCAAATAGCATCAGTATGAAGAAAGTTATAATAATAAGTACGAATACTTTGAGACACCGAGCGCAAGGGCTTGAACTCCCCTCGGTCTTGGCACAGTTAGTTTAATGCAAGCACTCGTCTGTCCCATGATTAATTATTTGACCCGGATAATGATTGTATGCTCTGTTTGAATATTAATAAGGCATAATTTCATGAAAGAACGTCATTAACTTTTACATACCTATAAATACCAATACATATTTACTGTATACAAAGAATAATAAGTTATTGACATTACCACTACAATTTGTTCAGCATAATATATATGTTTGTGTCGGTATTTATAAATTTTTGTATGAATTCAGTGGGTTTTAAATGTTGAAAGTACGTTGAATAAAGATTAATATTCACAACGACTATTATAGTCATTCTTAGACCCTACGAACCAAGTAAGCATATTAAGAATACATAAAATGGCGTTAGTCATGTCTTCTTCGAATACTCATTATTTATTCATTTAAATAAAAAACGTACATTAGATTCTTTAAACAAATAAAATACGAAATTAATTTATTTAAAGATAAACAAATCTACACATAATCACATGAAATAATTTAAAATGTGATTGTATTTATTCGTTAAACCCTTTAGGCCAATTGCTGGAAGTTAAGGTATCATTATCCGATTCGAATTTAGTTACAGCAGGTAAAGTTATTATAGTTTCGTAATAACAACATTAGATAAACATTACAATAAATCTGCATGTCTAAATTCTCGTTCAAGTCAGTAAAGTCAAAGTGGGTACCAATTAAACAATAACTTACAATAACGTCACATTGTGTGGTCAAGTTAATGCCTATAATAACAATATAATGTTTAGTAATATGCAGGAACATTCTATGTCGAAATGGTGTAAGATACCTATGGATTCACTTCCCCAACTTCTTAATAGAATTAACTTAATATGAATCATGAACCGTTAAAAATCAGATCCGCAGCTTTCACTTATTATTATGGTATCATTTGTTTAAGAATATTAACTAATTTTATTTACATATCATATTAACTATAAAGCTAATTAATTTCTTTAAAAAAAAAAATACATATTTATTTAATAATGTAATGTAATGTGTCCTACTCAATTATTTATAAAACCTAACCTTTTATTGTTTAAATGCCCTAATTATATGTACACCGGATGCAGTCGTCATTATGTATACCAACCATTCGCTCTTACAAATTAGCGACAGCTGATACAAGATAAAGATAATTACAATTATTTTGCACACTCACATATACTCGGAACAGGTGCCTCGTGGCTAGTTTTGAATTAGAAAGTATATAATGATATAAAGGTGTTAATCAAGATTGTTTTATGACTAAAATTATTATGCCAATACAGCTGTTCAGTTACTTATGTAGGAACCTTCTCAAGTTTACGAGTAATTCAGTAGATTTAGTAATTTTATATGGTGCATTTACTACTTAGTATCTTTTTACAGCTTCCCCAAGCCTAGTGCAGGCGTGGTTAAGATCTAATGGATCTCTAAATAGTTTAATAGCAGTGTTCTTCGTCATGTCTGAAGTACGACGCATGATTTAATAGAACAAGCTAAAGATAAATTTCATTAAGAGTGGTTTTCTAATCACTTGGCTTTAGTTATAACACTCGACAAACCCTTTGAAATTTTTACCAATAAATTAATTAATTAATTAATTAATCTTAAGTGCTCTCACGGACATATGCTACTATTGTTAATACTATTGGTTTCTTAAGTACCTATCTAGTACCTTCCATTATGACTTATATGATAAATATATCATATAGCATATGTTAAATATTTTAACATGAATTATTATTTTTTGTACGTTAATTATTAGTACGTATACCAAATATCGCTTGGAAATTATACATATTTTTACAATCCAACAGAATCAATATGTTTGCACATAGTGTAGAAAGTTACTTTCAACCTAAATTATGTGATAAGTGTCAAATTTAAATAAAAGTTCATCATGGCTGTAACTACATCGCCAACTTACTGCGGATCTCCTATTCACGATGGATTCGCTACAATTCGGGCACCGAGAAGTCGAATCAAGATAAGGAACCTGGTTGAACCAAATCACATAGCTAATCTACCTCAAAGGCATTCCGAGTATTTTACACTACAAAGAACCTCTAAAAATACCTTTTTAGAGAGTAGTTGTGGAGTACAGTACGTAACAACTGAAAATCAAAATGTTGTAAACAAACCTTCCAGAATTAGCTTTACCGAACCAATTTATGCCAAAGTAACTCCTCCACAGTCTATTTGTAATTCTCCTGTTAAACATGTAACTGGAAGGCAAGAGGTTAATTATGATTCTATCAATTCTAAACCGAGACGAAGATTAAAAAGTTTAGAACTGTCAAGAGAATCTGAACTCGACAAAGATGAAAAACTCATCGTGGCAATGGTGAATAACGGTGATCGTCATTCGTATGAATCTAACATAGCAAACCAGGACGTTGTTGAACAACATTCCATCCGCACAGACACTACGGGATCTTCTGTTGACTATAGAAAGCGAAATAGTGATCGCGATAACTGCTCCGAGTCGTCGTCATATCTCACCGATAACGATAGGCCAATATCTAGTTATAGCGACAATTCTACAATACCATCCACAGATACTGAAGATGTATTAAAAGAATTGCCAAATAAATCCAGATTTCATAAATCACCTCAAAAATATGCTACGTTAAATATGAGACGACCAAAGTTTATAGATCTTAAACAGCCTGTTGTTAAGGAAAATTTATTTTATGGTAGTTTAAATAGAAACAAAATGGGATATCATTCGGAACCAAATACTCCTCTATGTGCGGATGTATCAGAATTAAACGATAGCTCTAATATTATAAATGACGTCCAAAAAATACCAAAAATGCCATTACAAAACAGAAACGGCTTCAGGCGTTCAATAAGTGAGACAAATGGTTTCTCAAAAAGACTGAGTTACAGGCATTCTTTTAGTGCTGATTTCAAACCACAACCTCTTATGAAAAAACCACACAAATGTTGTGAATGTATAACTGGAATACCAGCAGATGATGAGCGAGAATCGACACCAATCTCCAGGCCACTGGGCACCCTATATGAGTCGCAAGATGCAAAAATTGGCTGCCAAACCATTCTACGGTCGAAGCCTCCAGTACCATGGTGGGAATTAGCCATAAAGAAATCGCGTTATAAAAGCTGCCCAATCTTAGAAGATGTAAGTATTTAATATTTTAAGATTTTATTTACTCTTCTCTTTTCTTCGTGAATCGTGGTACAGCGGCAATCTTATTTGCGTTAGTTAAGGTTCTGGTGACGACTTACATGCATTTATGTTTTGAATATATTGAAAACATCTTAAAACAGGTCAGGTTCAATCAACAGGTTAATAGTAGTCAATTTTTTGTAGCTTACACCTGTATTGAACTGGAATTTGTACAAGGTAATTGACTTCCGTTAGAAAAAATATAATTGATTCAGTTGAAGCGAATAAATGGCAACAGGTGGAAATAAAAAACTTGAATAAATAAAATTATAAATAGGTACGTCAAGTTTTATTTCACCTGCAATTTTATATTTTAGTTATAAACACATAGTAGATACACTCAATTTTTAAACCTATTTATAAATCCGGGTAAAAGTTTACAGAACTTTTTACTCGCCCTTTATATTTAGAGGTCAATATGCCTTTTGCTCACAAACAGGTGCAGCATGCAGCAATATAATAACGTCACAAAAAACGTGGCGTTCTCACAAAAAATCTTACCTGACTTCCAAAATGGCAATTATTTATTATTCACATGTCCGAGATTTGAAAAATCTTTCATTCATTTCTTTTTTCGAGTAAAATTTTATCTTCCCACGATAACAAAACCGGTATGACTTGGGTATATCCGAAATTATATTTCCATCGATCGTCAATAAATATAAATAAATTAAAATATTTGTAGTTATTTGTATAATTTTAACATAATTTTTCCTAATGGACTTACTTAACAACTTTATTTGTTCCTAAATTCGACGAAATAGACAATCAATATGCGACACGCAATTCATGCAAAATAATATTGTAACAAAAATTGATCTCGGTTTTACGGTCAGTTTTAGAAATCACAGATTTATGAAATATGCAAAATCTTATGTTAGGTATCTTATGTAAGTGTTATGTGTAGTGAATGGCGCCCAGACTTACTTATTATACTAAAATATTTTTTTGTGTAAGTAAATTAATTAGCTATAATTCTCTGTGATCACATCTATATAATAGTATCCCTTGACCACTAATGTGCACCGCAAGTCGCAACGACACACTTTCTTACGTCGCATCCGCGTTTGCCTTACAGCTTAACTTGTTATATGGGTACATTATTTCAAACTAGAGCTACAGTTATTATACTACCTACACTTGATACTAATACTGCCTATTTAACTTTATATTAGATGAATGTGTTTTTGGAGTTACCGTTAAATTTGTAAAATTATTAGAATTTTTTTGTAGGATTTTCAATATCCACAGTATCCAAAGTATTTCTTTTTTAATAAAAATTGCACTGAATTCGCATGAAAAAAAAAATTAAAACAACGGGTAGTTTTAATTAAAATCAACACAAAGAACTAAAATAATCATTTTTATTTTTGCACGATAAGGGCGAAAGAAAATGGTTCCTATGAGAACAGATATAATACTTGTATTTTGTTTCAACCTTTTAATTATTACGGCATCAATTTTCATGCCATAAAAATAAATTCTCACAATGCTGGTGTAATACACTACCTCTGTTGTTTTACAATGGCTGCTAAATTGCTCCTGCGATTATGAAAATATGAAATGATGGTATTATGTAATAGGAATACAATTTCATTATCTAATGTAAGTAAAGACACGTGCGTGACGTCCACGAGCTTTGAGGGCATTGTACTCCAAACGAGCTCGCTTAATGTATTACTTAATTGTTTCACCTTTCTTTGTTACCTTCTACTTCTAAGTAAAGATAAAACTTATTGCACCGTAATACTCGTGGATGATATCTTCAGATTATATTCAGATAAACCAATTTGTTACTTACTTATTTTTTTATATTAATCACCGTAACTGTTATATTTATTTTAATTTTTTTTACCTTTGCCACAGGTTGACTTAAAGAGATGGCTGATAAACGTTAACGTCGCATGTTAACTTTTCATTAATGGCTCTGTTATTTAAGTTTCTATATTTTCCGGAACCCTATTTATTTAATAAATTTTCTCGTACTTATTTTTTGTCCTGAGCCAAATAATGTTAAGCAAGTTAAAATACTGGTAATAAACAACCACCAAAAACATTTTCATGTAAAATGTTGCCAAGACGAGCCCATATGACTCGCACTGTCAAAAAGTTATCAGATCTCATGTAGAGCCAAGCTTCTAACACTACACGCCCTAACTCTACAAGGCCTAACTTCACAAACTCTACACCTTAGTCAAAATATGTGGCTTGGCCATTTCGCTACATTCACATCGGCGTAAGGTGAAAAATTAATTCACTGTTCATTACTTTTGTGTTATACAATAGTTCTTGTAGTAACGAACGGCCAAGCCACATATTTTGACTAAGGTGTAGAGTTTGTGAAGTTAAGCCTTGTAGAGTTAGGGCGTGTAGTGTTAGAAGCTTGGCTCTACATGAGATCTGATAACTTTTTGACAGTGCGAGTCATATGGGCTCGTCTTGGCAACATTTTACATGAAAATGTTTTTGGTGGGATTTCATTTCTTTTTGTAAGTTGTTTGTAACAATTTATTTTTTATTTTTAGCTACTGTGTGGACGTAAGAGGCAGGAGACGTTTGCAACACTTCTATTCATTCATATTTATATGATCTGATCTGAAGTATATGTCTCAATATATGTCGATTAAATTTTAAAATTTTCTTTAAATTAAAAAATTTTTAAAAACTTCTTTAGCGGCGTTGGGTATAAAATCTTAAACTCGCGTCAGGACACGTGGCCTGGACATGTGGCCGAAAAAGCGTTAGACGGATGTTTTTTTTTTTTTTTTTAGCCCTTATATTCCATGCGTAAGACGGATACCATTCCAAAATATCAAACATGCTGAACGTTAATAATCAAGTTTTCACTTCTGCCGGCACTCCCGGAGTGCAACCCGTCTTTTTTTTTTAACAAGGAGTACCTATACATATATATATCTAGGGGAACCAAGATTTAGATTATTAGATTAGACCTCTAAATCAAATCATAATTTAATTCAAAATCAAATTTTAATTTAAAATTACAGGTCTCATACAAACTACCATCCCCTAGTTTAAGGGGTTGGGGGATGAAAGTTACAAGTTTTATAATTTTTTTGTTGTTTGTGTGCTAATACTAGCTTACATACAAAATTTCAGCTTTCTAGGACATTAGGAAATACCTTGAGAATTTTGATGATCATCAGTGAGTCAGTGACGAAATTAGCGTTTTTTAGATATAAATAAAATCTGAAGTATAAAAGCTAATGTAATTAAAACTTAATATGTTCAATAAGTCCGCTATTGACAATATATCCCGAAAATTTTGTTGATCTAGCATAATCCAAACCCAAGTTATGAGGGTTCAAAAAAACGTCGAAGCGCTTGGAGAAAAGGTAGGTAGTGCCCGTGCGCGTAGTCGCTTGGCTCGTCTTGGCGGGGGCACTACCGTGCCCCCAGATATCTGACGTTTTAAAAATGAAGGTTAAATTTCTTTTGGATTTTCTAAGACAGACTTCTTCATTTGCACCAGAATGTTTTCCAAGATAAGAATAGTTCAAAAATAATTATTCATAATGCGATAGCAACTTAGAAGGCTGAAACGGGTAACTTAAAAGCTAGTTAGTTAGCTTACAGGTGTAGAAGAACATGTTTTTACGATTGTTAGTGGCACGCGCAAAAGGTGTAACGCTGATCTATCAATGACTGTCAACCACTATAATTGGCTTAACTTAATGCTGACCAACAGGTGAATCGTCTTAATAGGAAAATAGTTGTATTTTAACATTCATACCACATTCGTGGCTGTTATTAAAATGTAGTAAATTCCCGCTTTTTGTGAAGTTCCGAGTCCGTTATTACTTAGTAATTCAAAAACTTTACGATCGTTCTGGTATCTGACATCTGTTGCCTACATTTAAATTCACCATCACATACACGTCGAATGTATGCTCCATCGATTACAGATACGGAAAAAACAACGTTCTTTTGAGACGCATGTATAATTCGTGCTGCATTTGTTTTTATTACTTTTACTGCTTTTAATTACAGAGCTTATTTATGGAACATGGACGTTGTGTTTGTTTAAACATTTTGAACTATAATAATCGTATAATAGCTTGTTAGAATATATTAGTAACCTAAAATTATATTTAGATTAGATCCATAATATTATCTACCCTATGCCTTGTTATGTTCATACATAAAATGTTTAAGTTTTTCATAAAATAGTCATGCTATACTTCAAAGTAATAACTAACAAATTAGGAATTCACTTGTTCACGTTGTTCTAACACGGCCTATGTTTAACGTAGAACATATTTTGATAGGCATCACGGACATTGAACCCCAATTTAATTTCGCTGAGTGCGTTCCTGTTGCGTGGCAAACAAAAGGACCCTCTGTCCAGCTGCACCCACCTTCACTTAAACGCGACTACAAACAATTTCACTTTGTGACTCACTCAATTATTCAAAATAATAAGGAAATTATATTTGTTAAACTAGACGAATCGATGGCGTTGTGTGAAATGTCCAGGGAAATGTATCATACTTTTTGTATTATGACGTTGGAATTATATTTAAAATTCGATTGCCTTTATTCATTTAGTAATGAATATATTATTACTAAATGAATATATAATTGATAGAGGGCTAGTGCCCTCTATCAATTATTTTACAAACCTATAGTTACTGTACCATCAATACTCCGTGTCTGCATACTGTGATTTAGATCTTTATTGAACCAACATCGCTCTCGTTATTGTAACAATGAAAGCTCTCGGAATCAACTATCTATTTGTGGTCATCTCCAATTACAAAAGAAATACATGCACTTAGACTAGTTTATCTTGACAGCCAGGAAGTGTGCGTAGAGTGTATGTATGTTTGGTATGAACTGTAAACAGTTGTTCTCTTAAAGTTAAAACACTTATTGTGTGGTCCAAATTAGTGTTGTCTAAGCGAGAACACGACCGCCACCTACACAAGATATAATAAATGCAAACAGCTAGTCATTGCATTTTACTATAAGATTTCTTAATTTTACATCTGTCATTCTTTGTTTCACGTTTTATATTTCTAACATTGAAGATGGAGGTTAAAGAGGAAACGCAATTCAATGAGAGAAATTAATAAAATTGTGCGAACTTTTGAAGTGTTGCCAATTGCTCTGTTCTGGCTGAAAGTGTCTAGATTATTATTTCAATTATGTTTTAATTTTTATCCTTCAGTTTATTCTATAATATGTTTATTTTCTTTGTTTTAGGCGCATGTCGTGTCCGCCTTCGAGCAGAGCCTCTCCAATATGACCCAACGGTTACAGCAGTTGACGGCGACAGCAGAGAGAAAGGTAATAAATTCTCACTTCCTTTTATGAATTTGACTGGCCGTTTATCTAGAAATTGAAGGAAAATTTGTGCTTTCAATAAGATGTTAATTCGATAGGAAAAGGTGACTCATAGACACAGCTACATACAAATACCAGATTAGATAATTTCCTCGATTAGAGAAAGCGTACAAATTAAACAAGTTTTCAGATATCCATTGATTTACGCAGAATTAAGCTCTCGTGGTAAATCTTGTGTTAAGTGAGTGAAAGATGGTTTGAAATTATATTCTAGATAAGTAAAACTTGTTACAAGCGCCTCGTTTCCATACAGAGCCTTGATATAAACACGTGGCTAGTAAAAAGTTGCATTATTCACAGTGAAGCGGTTAATTAACTTTGTAGTGTGCTCGCTTTTCTCGTTTTAATTAAATTCACCTGTTGACGATAAGTACCCTCCATTAATTAATTTTTCCTTATCTACAGGGTTACAGGAAAAGTCGACCTAGATCCGTTAAGGGCGTGTAGTACACATCATTTCTGAATGATTTCACTATGAAACCCCCCCTCCTAAACTTAACCGTTTTCGAGATATTCGAGTTTTAATTTTTTTTTATGAAAATGCCCAATTTTTCGGCTATTCAATTGAATATTTTGAATTTTTTTGACTCTTATGATTACTTTTTTGGTTTTTTACATGAAGAATGAGATGCTTAATGACCTCAATGACTAAAATTGCACGTAAGTTAACTAAATAGGTCATTGTAGACGATCGAAACATATGAAAATAAGTACAAATTATAAAAAAATATTTTTCTTTTCTCGATATCTCAAAAAATTATTATGGCACTTGCTCTGCAGATGTGCTTAAAAACATCTACATTTTATCAGCTATCCAACGAGGTATAACACTCTAGGGTATTTATTAACCTCAAAGGTGAAACTTAGTTTCTAAGGCTACATGGCAGTCAGAATAAATAGCGCTTATTTAATCTAATTAATTTGACTTAAGTTCAGCATCATCATTTCAGCCTACTGGCTTCCACTATTGAACATAGGCCTCCCTCGGCTAGCTACTACCTTCATGCATCCATCGATATCCCGCTATCCTGACCTAGGATCATTCAGTTTTATAGCATTTTTTTTGTTCAGATCGTCGATCGTACAAATAATGACCGTACGCCAACTATTACTTGAGCGTTAGTGACTAGTTACTGGCTTTTGTTTGGAAAATAACGTTTTTGAATACCTACTACTAGATGATCTCCCATTACAATTACTGCGGGACATGTGGTTTCTGCTCATTTCAGAAGAAGCGTTAGGGAATGGTTGGACACTAACTATCCTAACAAATGGATTGGATGAGGTGGGCCTTTACCCTGGCCAGCCAGATGTCCCGACCTGACATCCATGGATTTTTATGTATGGGGGCACATGAAGAGCCTCGTTTATAGTGAGCCCAACCCCATATCGTCAGTGGAAATTCTCAAAGAAAGGATAATTAATGCTGCTAACGACATAAGAAGAACATTAACCACTGGTGTAGTGAAAAGTGGACTACGTGAAAGAATGAGAAAATGTGTGCGAAATAGAGGTGGACACGTAGAACATGAACTATAAAGTTTTATTCAAAAACGTTATTCTCCTACAAAAGCCAGTAACTAGTCACTTACGCTCAAGTAATAGTTGGCGTACGGTCATTATTTGTACGATCGACGATCTGAACAAAAAAAATGCTATAAAACTGAATGATCCTAGGTCAGGATAGCGGGATATCGATGGATGCATGAAGGTAGTACCTAGCTAGCCGAGGGAGGCCTATGTTCAACAGTGGAAGCCAGTAGGCTGAAATGATGATGCTGAACTTAAGTCAAATTAATTAGATTAAATAAGCGCTATTTATTCTGACTGCCATGTAGCCTTAGAAACTAAGTTTCACCTTTGAGGTTAATAAATACCCTAGAGTGTTATACCTCGTTGGATAGCTGATAAAATGTAGATGTTTTTAAGCACATCTGCAGAGCAAGTGCCATAATAATTTTTTGAGATATCGAGAAAAGAAAAATATTTTTTTATAATTTGTACTTATTTTCTTAAGTTTCGATCGTCTACAATGACCTATTTAGTTAACTTACGTGCAATTTTAGTCATTGAGGTCATTAAGCATCTCATTCTTCATGTAAAAAACCAAAAAAATAATCATAAGAGTCAAAAAAATTCAAAATATTCAATTGAATAGCCGAAAAATTGGGCATTTTCATAAAAAAAATTAAAACTCGAATATCTCGAAAACGGTTAAGTTTAGGAGGGGGGGTTTCATAGTGAAATCATTCAGAAATGATGTGTACTACACGCCCTTAACGGATCTAGGTCGACTTTTCCTGTAACCCTGTATACTGGACAGAAGTGTTTAGTACATTATTATTTAATTAGTAGAGTATAAATTACTTTCGAGCTTTTTAGTGATAAATTCTAAGGATAAATGAATTCAAATGACACCTATCACCTACGACATAAGTACCGATTCTATTTTTTCATAAAGAACTTCGACATTAGATTTTTTTTTTTTTATTGATTGTTTTAAATGATAAAATCTATGTGCTATGTTTACCTATTTATTTGCTTATTACTCAAATATATCTTATTTGATGAATTTAAAATAAAATTTAATTAAAATGAATTAAATGTATACAAAAATGTTCGCTTAGGACTCAGAACTAACGGAGCTCCGTCAAACCATCGAGCTTCTTCGAAAGCAGTCCATTCAAGCCGGTCTGACCACAGCACACATGCAGTCCATGGGCATTCGGGCGGACGGAGTCAATGTTACAGGCCAGGTAATTTATAATTTAGTACGGTAAATGCGATATGATATAAAAAATGCTAATAAAAACACTTTTTATGAAATTAACCAAATTAGTAAGAAAGTAGATAATATGGTATTCATCTCACGCTTTTATTCAACTTTGTATATAAAACAATGCGCCTCGAATTAAGTGCTTTCGTCATTTTCAACAATGTAATGAACCGTATTGTGCAACTAGAGCAGTGCCTTAATTTAAAAAATATCTCTACCATTGCATTAGATAAGATTTTTATCTTATCACAATGGTAGGTATTTGAGACTCATATTGAGGGTAGTTACACAGAGCTCACCAAATATACATAATTAAGTAATGGGTCGTGATTAAATTAACGACGATATGTGGGTCGGCTATCAATCGTTGCGCAAGACATCATTAAACAGACGGTGCCTACAATGAGATCATGTTCATAATAGGCTCTGCTAGGTGACAGCGTGATAATAATACTCATTAGTTTGTGGACACGTGTAACTTTATCACACTACTTTTTTCCTAATTAATCAGTTGAACGAAAGCTGCTATATTTTCGACTTGATTTTATGTGGAACAATATCGTACCAATATTTTAGTCACCTCTTTTTAATTCAACAATAAAGCCTCGTTAGTCGTTTAATAAAACTAGTCCGTTAAAAAATATGGTTTCGATAAATAATAATTGATTGTTAGTTTTAATTTCTGAATACTATTATTATTATTGCAACGACTTCATTTGTGCTATGTGATTCGGATACCTTGCGGGCGAAATAGACTATTAGGCCCCAAGGTAAATGTTTATTTAAAGTAGAATGCCTATACATTATTCCGTTACTGTAATTAAACAATTAAAGGGAGTGCAGTAAGCTTTAATTACATGTAGTAGCATTCAATGAAATGATTTATTTATAGACCACTTTCTATACGCACTTAACTTATTTTAATAGAGCATCGTTAATGAAGTTTTCAGATAGTTCACTATGACATACAATGATTAGTTATAAGCAGTTAAAAAATATAGGCAATATGTTACGCTCAATTTAACATGCTACAGCGGTCAATAAATAGACCGCTCTGTTGAAACTGTGAATTATATTGTCTATCAATAGACGTGTTCTTACATTGGAGACGTTGTTACTCAAATGACACGATATCCTGTTAAGGCCATATCTCTGGAACGTTTCGCTCCGATTGTACTCAATCGAAACGATTTAACGAGCGAAACCGTTTTGTAACGTATCTGTGAATACAATAGCAAAATGTAAACGTATGTACTGGTTTAGTCATGCAAATTTGAAGCATGATTTGATTTTAAATTGCAATTTATGTCTTCTTGTTTGGCTTTTGACTTCCAAAAAGAAAGTAGCTAAAGACATAATGTATTATGGAATAGCAATACTTTATTCGTGTAATTATAATCGAAAAATACCTGGTAATATAAGAAGTATTTTGTATAGGACCCCACACCATCACAAACTCAGCAATCGTCTCCACAACGGCTGGCACAAGCAAGCAACAGTGCGATTACGAGACACCTTTCAACTGATAGCGTGTCTAGTATCAACAGCCTGAGCAGTGGCTCGTCAGCACCCCATGATAAGAAACATAAAAAGAAGGGTTGGGTGAGTCACATATCTTTAATAGAATACATATTATCTAATATTGAGTTATTTGATACAATCTTTAGTGATAATAGATAAATAGATTTCGAAATGCAATCTCTTTTTATTTGTTTGAACAACACATAAATGTTTAATTAATCCCGCAGTTAAGATCATCGTTCACAAAAGCTTTCTCGCGAAATGCAAAGATTTCAAAAACGGCGAAACATGCGTCCCTCGGGCAATTGTCGTCACAAGATAGTTCGTCTGGCTCACATCACTACGACGACCCACACACAATTAGAGAAGGAAGCAACGAGAACAGTCTGGAACATTCCCACGAAACGCTCGACAATTCTAAAGACAAGACGACATGCCCCGCGGACAAACCCGAAGAACCTGCCAAAGGTATTCACGTTGTTATGAACCATGACTTTTTCAATGTTGCCTTAATCAACTAGCTTGAACTTAACGACTGCGGTGAAAGTTTATAGTACTTCGGTACTATAATCACTCACATAATAGTTGCCGTAATAACTGTTAGATAATGTAATGGATTTCACACTCTAAAGATAAAAATGTTCTTTTGCAGATAAGCAAGATCAATCGATAGTGGATGAATTGAAGAGACAACTTCGAGAGAAAGACTTAGTATTAACAGATATACGATTAGAAGCTCTTAGTTCGGCGCATCAACTAGAAAGCCTTAAAGATACGGTCATCAAAATGAGGGTATGTATTTCTTATGCAAATATAACAGTACCTAATTGTTATATAATTTTTAATTATTTTTCCATTAAAATACTTACTGTTTCTTTTTTATATCAGAACGAGATGCTCAATTTAAAACAAAACAACGAGCGTCTTCAAAGGCTAGTAACATCAAGATCTTTAGCCGGCAGTCAAAGTTCTTTAGGAACTGGTGGTTCTGCAGTCGAGGATCCTAGAAGGTTTAGTCTTGCTGATCAAGCCACTATGCATCAGGTTAGTTATACGCTACAAAAGGAAGATGGAGCTAATATAAAATATTATATTAAAATGATAATATAATTAATTGTTAATTTATTATTATAATTATATTTATATATAATTAAATTAACTAAACATTATTTTTTATGCAGGCCACGTTAGATATGCATTCACAACCCTTGGACCTTGATTTTAACTGCATGACATCGACTCCCTCCAGAGATAAAAAAGGTTCTCCAAAGTCAAGTATGGGGGAACCAATATATGGAAACAATGCTGCGTGCGAATTAAACGAAAATAGCGAAGCAATGCTCGGAGCTTTGAATGGCTCTAGTGATATATTTACAAACGGGCTCAGTTCTGGTGATAGAATGAGCGGAGATTACGATATCAACAGCGTTCTCCCTCCGCCGAAAACACGAGAACTAGCGATCGGGGAAAGCTATTCAGATATCGGTAGGGCAATAATCTTTCCTTATCAAACATGATTAGATTGAATCGACACAATACTAAATAATGCTTGTTTTCAGGCGTAGCCGACAGCCAAGGAGATACCACCGATGGGAAGAAAATAGCAATAGCAGTTTATTTAGGACAGCCGGAAACATTCCAGAGATATTTCGAAGAAGTTCAAGATACGCTCACAGAATCTGAATGTAGATTTTACGCAAAACAGTCTGCGAGCGCGTACAATAATCACTTCGAGAAACAGTCGAGTTTCGATTCCCCGCGAATGTCACAGAACCACAGTCCAGAAATAGAAACGCAAGACTACCCTCAATCTATCAATAAGTCAAACACTAATAGCCTTAAGAGTAACAAATCGACGCATAGCAATTCCTATAAACACGTGTATAATAGTGATTCGACAATAAACTGCAATGAGTTTACTATAGCGTATACGTATATTTCTGGGAAAACGACATGGCAAAATTT
Organism: Colias behrii; assembly: GCA_029959065.1. Taxonomy (NCBI): domain Eukaryota; kingdom Metazoa; phylum Arthropoda; class Insecta; order Lepidoptera; family Pieridae; genus Colias; species Colias behrii. The sequence goes on from JARWMC010000002.1 coordinate 6,110,286, forward strand.
AGATTATATAGTGAGAAAGACATTCAAGGACTTTTTGTCGAGGATAGATCCGGGGACGAATCTCGGCCTCAACACGGACTCGATCACGTCGTATCACTTGGGAGAAGCCACTCGAGGTCCGGAGATCGGTTTTCCTGAGTTGCTCCCTTGTGGATACATCATCGGCACCGTGAATACTCTGTACATATGCCTGCAAGGTGTCGGAAGTTTAGCTTTTGATAGCCTTATACCAAAAAATATTGTTTATCGGTGAGTATTTATTTTAATTAATGTGTATTATTTTTATTTAATGATGTAGACCTAGAATTTTTATGCCTATAAATATGTAAGTTTCTAATATACATGCATTACAAGCAGGTGTTAATAAATTGAAAATGTATAATGAATGTATAAATCAAATTAAAAATGTTAAATCCGTTGTTTTATGCTCCTGACGCGTTATAATTGAACAGTTCCTCAATCAACCGAACCGATACATCAAAAATAACACTAGGATAACGGCAATTAATTTTCACTTTTACTTCACTTGCGAACAGCCAAAATTTATTAATACACACATACCTATAAATGGGAAACATTAATTTTGTATTTAAGTTTGTTACGAAGAAATTCAAAACATACTCTATTGGTTTTATAAATTCATTTACCATAGGAAAGTTACATGTTACCGAGTAACATAGCCTATTTTTTATCCCGGGACATATCGCGGACTTTTCGCTGCCGACGAAGCATCGGCCTGTGATACTGCACATTTTTGCTATACATTGACATAATATGGCAAAAATTTATTGATACCCTCTAATATTATAAACGAAAGCGAAAATTTGAAACAATGCATGAACGTGTCTGTGATTCTTTCATGCCAAACAGCTGATCGGATCTTTACGAAATTTTGTACAGAGATAGACTAAAGTTTATCTAGTATAGTAGTAGAGTATAGTAGTATAGTATAGTAGCATTGTTATGTATCAGATACGTGTCACTGCTATCGGAGCACCGGCGCGTGATCCTATGTGGACCGAGCGGCACGGGCAAGTCGTACCTCGCCGCGAAACTCGCAGAGTTCTACGTGCAGCGCACGCAGCGGAGGGGAAATCCCGCTGAGGCGGTAGCCACTTTCAAGTACGTTGGATTATTATTATATAATTGCTTTACTTAGATATTTATAGCGATGTTAAGTAGAGACTTGAGTCCTTTATGAATTGTGTAAGACTTACTTTTTCATAATGTAAATGAGATTTTACATTATTGTGTTGAAATAATGTATTTCTATTGTTTCCATTGTGCTCTTTTTTATTAATAAATGTAATGTTAGAACCTTGGTATTCAAATGCTATGATTGCAATCTTAAAAATAGCTCTCTATAATATTGTCCCTAAAATGTCATTACCTAAACGCGGTGTCATTACCTTGTATAAGCCGTGATCGATTATGAGCGAGCGTGAGCCAATGCTGCGTACTGAAGCGAGTTTATCTAATAAGCCTGCATGATTACCGAGAACTATTTATCTATTAACCGCTATGACTTGGTTTAATTAGGTGAACATGAAAGAAAATATGTTGTTGATATAAATTTTGAATTACTTTGAATTACACAGGTACTAGGAATTATACTGTGTTGCGTATATATTGACACTCAGTATGAACCGAACCTTTAGTATTAAATTGTGTATATTCCTTAATATGTTGAACGTGAAAGTTGATGAGGATAGATGGATGGGTCAGAGCCTATTGAATTTCAACAAAACGTTTTACAGGTTTAGATTATAGTCGCTATTAGTATGAAGCTTTTTAAACCGCAGCATCAAATTAAGTGTTTTATAGTCATTAATATTGTCATCAGCGTGGACCGCAAATCGTGCAACGAAGTGCGCGCATACCTCGCGAACATAGCGGAGCAGTGCGGCGCGGCGGCGGGCGGCGACGAGGCGGCGTTACCGTCGGTGGTCGTGCTTGATAACTTGCATCATGCCTCTGCGCTTGGTGATGCGTTCGCCGCGCTACTCCCGCCGGATAACCGCGACATGCCTGTTATTATTGGTATGTTTGACGTCATAACACATCACGTCACATAATATTACTCCAAACATAATAACACATCACTTCTACTCACATCACATCGCATAACAACACATTACATCCCATCATATCACATACCACATTTTATAGCAGCATATTACCATATTTTTTTCTAACTCTAGATTAATGTCTACATTAAAGAGTCTTATGGAGTAATCGAAGCTCTTTTCTTTTCATACATTATTTTATTTTTTCTTTCTATATTTATAAGTTTTATGTTACAGGCACAATGTCTCAAGCAACATGCAATACGACGAACCTGCAGTTACATCACAACTTCAGATGGCTACTTACTGCGAACCACATGGAACCTGTCAAAGGATTCTTAGCTCGGTAAGCATTCTTAACACACAACCCAAAGGCTACATTTTATTATAGAATTTTTTCATTGAATTGTACATAGCTTATTTTTACGGTTTGTTTGGCAGAAATCGCTTACAGCGATAAGACCCCCCTCGTATCTTGTATCGCACTTGTTTTCTTATACTATATTCAGTGTGCAATAAAGAATTTTTAATTCATTCATTCATAACTTACCTACTGAAAAAATGTGCATATTGCTTTTATTTACTTATTTAAATTATTTTTAATTAGTTCTTTCTTAACATGCACATCTAACCAAACAACACGTTCCAGGTACCTCCGCAGGAAGCTATTCTCACTAGAACTACGGTTAGGGCGTCGTGAGCCAGCACTAGCAGCAGTACTGGAGTGGCTGCCGGGCGTGTGGGCCGCGCTCAACGCCTTCCTCGAAGCGCACTCCTCCAGTGACGTCACTGTTGGACCACGGCTCTTCCTCGCCTGCCCTATGGATCTGGAGGCTAGTCAGGTATACACATGAGAGCTGATCAATGATTGTTTGAGTTCTTTAAAATTTCAAGAATTTCATTCTCAAATAAGAAGAGTCAAAATATCAAAGAAGAAGAGTCTTCAGAAATGATTATGAACGATAAAAATAAAGTGAAAAATTTTGATCCTAATTCAATATGTCAACCGCTTTCCTTCTAAAATACGTTATAAAGATGTCGTGCTACTCTTTCTTATAAAACTTGAAAAAATAAAACCATGTATTTTAACCAATATTTTTGCACACCTTTACCCCAAGTAACACTTTGTATAATATGACGTTCTCTACGACATCGGCGTAATTAGAGGATGTATCTATAAAACTGTTTAATCATGTACTAAAATAAACTTGTACGCACATTCCCCTAGTAACACCCCATATAATACTAATTTCAACCCACAGGCCTGGTTCGCGGACGTGTGGAACTACAGCATAGTGCCATACGCGTCAGAAGCAGTACGCGAAGGGGTCGCGCTGTACGGGCGGCGGAGACACGCGGCGCTCGACCCGCTGCAGCACGTCAAGTCCACATACCCGTGGCGGGAACCCAACCACTCGCACGTGAGTAGCGTAATAGGTGGAGGTGGTTAGGTGGTTCGACGTGGCATGTAGAACTTGAGTACGATAGGATGGGAAATGCAGCGTGCCATGTGAGACTAGAGCGTGCCATGTGAGACTAGAACGTGCCATGTGAGACTAGAACGTGCCATGTGAGACTAGAGCGTGCCATGTGAGACTAGAGCGTGCCCTGCCAGACGAGAGCGTGCCATGTGACACGATAGCGTTATATGTGACACTAGACCATGATATGCGAGACTAGAGCGTGTCTTGCGATAGTAAAGCGTGTTATGCGAGACTAGAACGCACCATTTGAAAGAAAACTACTGACATTTGAGCACAGATGACAGAATACAGAACAACTGCATCATTAAAATTTGTAATAGATTTCATATTGCATTAGATCAATATTACAAATTGCCCACTTAAAATAATTAGGAAATAAAGCATTTGTATATTGATATCAAAATAACCTGTTAGTACTTCTACAGTACAGTTTATATACATGTAAACTTTAATTAAATAAACTTTATTTTTATTTGTTACAGACGTTAAGGCCGATAACGGTGGAGGATATGAACATTGAAGAGGGAAGTCAAGACACCAGCGCTAATAACAATCAAGATCCATTGGTAAGCCACAATTAAAATTTTGTTTTGTCTCTACAATAGATTCCTCAGAAAATAAATTCGAATTTTCTAAAGCAGATCTAAATTTTAATAGCAAAGCTTTTTAAAAATGGTGTATTTTTCTTACGTCTATGACCCCAGACTTTAATCTAAAGAAGGCAAATTCTTAAACCTTTACAAACCAATATTTTATAGTTATAGACCTTACAATAATTTTCATTATAATAAAATTTGTATTTAATTTTTGCAGTTGAACATGTTAATGCGTCTACAAGAAGCGGCGAACTACAGCGGCAACCAAAGCCAAGACTCGGACAACGCGAGCATGGACTCGAATCTCACGCACGACAGCTCTATGGGCAACGAGCTCTAACTCACTATATCGCCTTATTTTATATTCAACAATAAACAATTTGACTAAATATTCCTATTTATTTATTTAGGTGTTCATTATTGTTAGCCAATGCGTGCAAAGGTGGCACATGTCGACGATATAATATGACTGTCAGATCTTTATCTGGTTACAAGTTTCTATTTCTTCTTCAGTGTGTAATTGATGTTTAAATAATTCAACCAAAGCTGGGAAATATTGATCTATCGTCTTTTTTTGGATTCCCTCATTATATCTAATAGATTCTTGTCATATAAACATTATTTTCCAGCTTCGGTTACTTGGTATCGTATCGCTTTAATTTTTCTGTTTATATTTAAAATGTTTATTGACAAATATATGCGCTTAAACAACACTTTTTCTCTACGTGATTATTTTATGTACTTAACCTCAGAGTTATCGAACATAACTATAATTTTACCTCTAAGATAATTATCAAGGAAGGATTTAAATTCATTAAAGTTAATTTAGAGATCATTCTTCATTTCAAGAAGGTACCAAATAATATATTCAAATTACTCACGAGGTTTTGTAAAATAATCAGTTGTAGAAAAGTACGAAAAGAATGTAGTGCATTTATTTTCGAGTGTTAACTATGCGATATACTTACAAAGCCAAATATTTGCCATATATGTAAATTTTTATTTATTTATCTGTTAGCTTTGTATAGCATTATATAAGAATATTCTAATGTTAACAAGTTTATACTCTCAAGAAATCAATATATTTTCAAAGAAAGGATTTGCTCTGCATATTTGTGGACGATAGCAAATACTAAAAGCAAGAGTCGTAGCCTTTCTCTATAATTGTATTTTCGTTGCAACTTTTCATAGTAAATTTTTTAACGCTTTCGTTAAAAAGTTTTAATACGATAGTCTATGAATTCATGAAAAATACTCGACTGCAGTGCCTGGAGCGATATAATTCCATTGTGTAGATACAGACAGCGTTTAACTGTCCCTGTTTGTAATAAAGCATTGGCTTTTACTATTGTTATATTTTTCAAAGTTAGGATATTGACGCGATTACATTACTTCGACGTAATGTGTGTATATTATTATGAAAGTGTAATTTTTATACCATTTTCATATAAAACTCATGTACCTAAAATATTAAGGTGTAAATACGATAAAAATGTTTAATATAATTTTTTTTCTATGTGATTACACTAACCGCTATTATGCCATATACAGTATAGTATTAATTTTGTATAGAAATGTAACTTATGTTACTGTGTTCGGTATGGATTGACTTGTGTGCATAAAAAACGTGATATCTACAATCTATGCTTTACATAAATTGTGAAAAATAAACTTTGATTACAATATATATTATGCCGTATTTTAATTGAAATCACATTCCAATCTACACCTTCATATAAAAATATCTCAACCTAACAGTAATTTTAGGGGTTGACTTAGGAAAATTGAGATTTAAGTACAACGAAAAAACTTGAATTTTTAAACTCCTAGTGAGTCAAAAAGATGACATAGTAGGAAGTTGTCCCTAATAAAATATCGAATTGATAAATTTAAGAATCATTAGACCGCACACTCAACGCCCTCTATGTCGAAAACAGTTCAAGTTATAAAAAAATGTCTGACCTCTGATTTTCAATCTGGCAACCATTCAATTATATGTGAATTTTGAGAATAGTTTAAAGATGCGGATAAACAAGTTTTTTAAGTTGTAAAATACATGGTATCTAAATTTTCCGAGATTTAGTATTTTTTTTTTTTTTTAGTAAAATTAGATTGTTTTCTTCCTTTGTTTACAAATTACCTATTGATCTACATCAATTAATCTTCTGCTTGCACATTTAGAACTACTACAAAAAAGGTCACCGACATTCCTTCGAGGAAATCCCAATCCAGATTTTGAAAGTCAATCGATTGAGAACCTCCTTTGTTTTTAGGAATATCGGTTGATAAGGATAGGAATAAGGAAATAGATTTCAAAAATAAAACACATTGAAATCAATTATATACATAAAGCAATAACTTTATTTTAAAAGAACTTAAATTACATGTAAAGACAGTTTTATTGAAATCTACCAGAAACAAATGTGACAATGGAGCAATTTGGACGGAACCAGTTAATGCTTCTAGGACTAGATTATTGACTGAAAATTTAAAGGAACCTCTGTTGAAATTTGCTTCATAAATAAGGCACAACCTTTTGCAAATGATTAAAACAATAAAATACACTTATAATCTAAATCTAAAATAATGTTAAATCCGTTTAAAATAATTGTTTATCATACAAAACTGTTTTTTAGGGTTTAAAAACGTAATTACGAAATAAATATGCTGATAAGAAAAAATAAATTAGTTACCTACCTACCTACCTAATCAAAAATTTTGCAACTTTTTTTTAGACTTGTATCAAGGCCTCCAGGGAAATATTACAATAATAACATTGCGGAATTTAACTAAAACAATTGTTGTAACTGAGCACACAATAACTTCTGAACAATACTTTTGAAATATGAGTTATTTTTGGTTTAAACTGATCTGAAAGTCGTTTTGTATATATTTACTCCTTCTCTTAGGTATAAACCTTAATGCTTCTTATTTTTAAAAACAAATATTATTATAATTGTGATATACCAAAAATCTTAAACGGATTTAACAACATTGCCATACAGTTAATAAACCTCATTAATGCAATCAATATTGACCATGTTATGGGAATTGCGTTTATAATTAAGTACATTAAATTAATTCTATTGATGATCATCTCATTCCTAATTCTAAATGACCGGAACATTTAACCACTATCAATATGGACACATAATCATCAGGATGATATTTTCATTAATGTATATTATGTTATAGTCAAATCCCGAAACACAATCTCTTGTCGGAAGGACAGGTTTATCTTAGGTTTGGCAAAAAACATTGGGCAATCCTCGAAATACATTTGAATTTCACCCTTTGACTGAAGTAAGCAGCAGTCGCGGGCGTAGGCGAACGCAGCATAGGCATCGCACGCGCATAACACGCAAGCTAGACTACTGACGAAAATTGTTTAGTAATAGGCCGAAATACTACATTTATTTGGGCTTTGACAAAATCATTATGCCAGACCTGAGGTTTGACCAGTCCAACCTAGGAGTGCCCGAGCTTCGCGGTTTAACTATAACATATACAATGTAAAATGCAAGAACTATAAATACATTATGTATAGACGTATAGTAAATATTAAATAACTACATTGAGTATTTGGATCATAAAGATGTTGTATTACCCAGCACTATGTACACAACACTGACAATTTTGAATATAAATGGATGAGTGAAATTGAATTACATTTAGTTATGAATAAAAATGATTGATGCATTTAGTGCTATTTTTATATTATATCACAATTTTTTGTACTATGGGCTATCAAAATAACATGTGTATATTTTATATGGTGTACAATGTGCAGGGAGCATCCAATTACATTAATTTTTAATCCAATCATAACTTATAAAATACATTATTTACATGGAAAGCATTTTAAAATTAATACACCAGTTCAATAGATCAACATGAACACCTCTAAAAATTGTCATGTTTCTGAATTTATGATAATTTCTTTTCTAATAATAGTTTCATCAGCGTGTATACTTATATATGTAAATATTTCTAAATGCAAAAATTTGAACTTACAATTCAAATTCCTCCCTACATATTGATAAATATATTTACTGCAATACATCATAGGAAACACTAAAATCTAACCATTTCAAAAAAGATTAAAATTATTATAAATTTTGGAAATGTATAAAATGCTTTGCTTGTTTTATTTCTATCATAAAATTAAAATTATTTTTACCATAAAAAATGTTTAAAATATGAGCATTTTGTAATAGTTACCTATTACAAAAAAACTGAATTTTTACATTGATAAATCACTTTTAAGGAACATTCACACTTAAAGGAACATTCATATGCTGTAAACCCAAGAACAATATTTAGTAGTGTAATATTATTGAAACCTTCAGGACATCTTATCCACTTTCCTAATCACTATGAAAATCAAGACTTAAATTTGATATAGATGGTATGGGAGATTCAGAAAAATCACCAGAGTCATTGCTGGACTTCAAGCTGTTATTATCTGGGCTCTTAGTCTTATTGGCATTGCTACCTTTATTTTTTAAATTATTTCTACTCTGCCCACTAAAACTTTTCTCGCTGACCAAGTCTGTTACATCTGATATAGAAATGGAACTCTGTGAGCGAGGTGATGAATGTTTATCGCATTGAGAGCTTGTACTTACTCTTTTTTTATCTTTCATATTTTGTTCAGTAGTTCCAGAAAGAAGAGGTGAGGAGAAATCATAACTATATTCAGGTGTGTCATATTTGAGTGAATGATCTGGTGATTTTTTTGTACCAGCTCCATCCTTACACACACTAACTTCACGCTTCAAAGATTCAGATGACGCGCTACTCAAAGTTTGAACTGACTCTATTTGAGATCCATGAGATGTGTTAGACTGACGTCCAGTACTCACCTTTGAATCAGCATGTGGAATACCTGTTGTATTCAGTAACTTTTCATCTTGTGAGTTAAATGGCTTCAATTCAACGTAAGAAGTAGATTCGCTGCTAGTGTTCACTTTCAAATCATGTTTTTCAGTTGGAGTTTTGTTTTGTTCATTGTTACTTATATTTCCTGAAAATATACTTGCAGAAATCTTTTGTGCCACAGCCTTGTTATTATCGATATCACTTAAAACTATGTGTTGATTAGGAACATATTCTGAGCTATTCTTGTTTCCAGTTGAGTCGCTAGATGTGTCTGTATCAGAGTTGTCCAAGTTCAATCTTAAGTCCAGCCGATGTTTCTCATCAGAAGAATTACCAGATTGAGATTGACTCGTAGAGGAACTAGTTTCTTGATTGACAATATACGTCGAATGATCCGCATGATCACAACTCTCACGTGAACTTTCATGCTTCAAATCATTATGCGACTTTAAAAAATACCGCAGAATTGTTACGAGAATGGGCTCCTTTTCCTTATTTGTTTGATTTATTTGAAGCATTTCGTTTATACTTCGCTCACCTCTGTATGTGTATTCTTTTCCTTGCCGTGTTTCTGACATGTAAACAAACAAGGTATTTTTTAAATTACAAAACTCCAAAAACTCATGTATTATTGACAATGATAAAACTCCTTCTGGCAGTTTTAAAATGTTATCCAAACACTCATTTTGTTTTATATTCTCGCAGTCATCCTCGAATGCTAAAAAGATATTAGCCCGTAACAACGCGCGTATTTTAGCAAGGGATCCATTCTTCTCTAATGATTCAATAACTAAGTCTCTTAGTTCGGTATCTTCTGGCTGTGCCATTGCATATAAAACCAAGTTCTTTTCGATTCAAATAAATAACAAGATCTAAGACCTAGATTTTATTTATTATAATGTTTTGTATTTTTTATTTTTCTCAAGAGTCAAGGTATACAGACATGACAATGACATTGACAACATTGAACATACCTCGCTAGTCGCTACGGATACTGATGTTTTGGTGTATCTCGAAAAATAATAATAAAAGTCTGCATGCTTTTGTTAATCTTATATAGGTACGCAATCACTGCATATATCATAATAATAAATAAAGCACTCAAAAACGTACCTATTCTCATTTAAGCTTTTTATATTCCAAACATATTTTTTTTATTTTTATCTACTCTAGAAAAATTATCTACTCTACACGTGAACAAAATTATTTTTTGTTCGATAATATTATATTATCTAATATCAACACAGGAAAAAAATTAAAATATAATATCATGTTATGATAATAATAATATTATGGCTGATTGTGATTCCTAGTTAATTTAGGTATATATTTTGATAGATAAGTATTATAAAATAGAGGCAATAATATTGTAACCAAAACTATTACGCTGATGTATTAATGAAATAAAATGTGCTGTATAACATAAAAATCGATAACTACTCCATAATAATATTATATTATTTTGTCGCGCAATGGTTAGCATAATTAACCACTCGGTAGGTTGGTAACCACGGGCATTTTCCCCGCGTTTAAAATAATTTTCGTAGCTACTATACATTTTAGTCGTAGGTCTTTGGGAACGTGCTCGATTACAAGGGGTTGAAGGCTTGCGCCGGGAAAATGTAGAAAATTCAGTCAGTCGGATCGGGCACGCGCGGGAGGTCGGTGCATTGCTCCGCCCGCCCATAAAATGATACTGTAGTGAAAGTTTTAGATTATTATATATAGTAAATATAACTATTAAAGTCTCGAAAATGTCCAAATGTAAAAAAACACTAAATATAAAATGAAACTGAGAAAAATACCGTGTATTGGGCATGCAAGTGATAAAATACTAGTGGCGGGAAACCGTTTTGATATCGCCTGACGTGTTGTGTCTTATGTGTACATAGAGCGAGTAGAGCCGTCTGCCCTAGAGGGCGGCCGACATGCTGGATTCGTCGTGAATCGATATTTTTGGAACGTTGTAGAGCTAAAATAATGAGGTTGAGAATTTAATACAGGTATGAATGTATTCTATATTCGATAATACTACGACTACAGTAAATCATATCTCGTATGTTAATTTTTGTCTAATGTCGTCATACCCATACATTGGGCGCCAAAGTTGGTACCTATGTGCTAGGTACAAAAAAAAACAACACGCTATTAATAACATAAATAACATACTTAATTAATGGAGAAGAAAATTAATGAATTTCTTGTTTTTAGAATCGATAGAACATTATACCTACTTAGTCCATAGAGCAACCAGCTTTCATAAAATAATTTAACAATTGAATGTTATATTGAGAAACCTTGTTTTCATGTATTGAAGCTTTTGTATAAAAGCTCAATAAATGAGCATTTATTTATGAATTTCAAAACGATTATGTATAACCTACAAAAAATCTAAAGTACATTGACTTAAACGCATTAATAAATATTATTCTACACAAGCGTAATTTCAATGATGTAAATTAAAAATAGTAGTATAGATTTAAAGTAAAAAGTCAGAGATTTAGAAATTTTTAACAAAATCCCAAAATAATATAAAATTATTTGATGAGAAAATAATATATCGTCATTTCGTCGATATAGAGTCAATTCTACCGCAAGTAGAGAATATTGCTGCAGGGCGTAATGATGAATGAAATATACCCAAGTATTTTTGAAATAGGTAATTCTATAATAAGATGGAGAGGCAGTTGTATCAACAAGAATATATTAATATATTATTTTTCAGGTTCTATAGAATCTAATAATGATTTTTTCAGGAATACCTATGATAATGTAAATAAAAAGGTAGAGCTCGTAGAGATTTGAAATAGAAGAAGTTATCGAACTACCTAACTGTTGGTTACTTTTATGATCGAAATCGAAATTTATATTTGCAGTTATCTGTTATTTATTTATTATTAAGTAGTTAATTGTTATCAATTATATGTCATTTTAAAGTTTGAATTGACCATTTATTTTATTTAAGTACACTGTTTTTCTTCTTCACTTTTTTCACCGAATATTTTGTCTGACTATGATACGTGCATAAACATAACATTCCTACATCACATTCCATCAGTCCTATTTCTACTAGTTAGATGACCTGCGTCTCTTATTTAAATCATATTTTATTATTAAATACAATTGCGTGAGGGAAAACAATAATCTTATAATTAGTTTGGAAAATTATCGTGTCCAAACACAATGTAAATACGTGTAAGTTTCAGGGTTTTCCAGCGGAAGGGCGTTATTCTTGGGGACAATCAATACGGACGTCTGCATATTTAAATTTATGACGAGGTGAACTATTAACTTTGCTTTTTGTCATTTAATCAGATTGTTTTAATGAGAGTAGGTACCTACAAACAAATAGAATATATTTTAAAACAATACTTTAATGATGAATTTTGTAGATAGCTTTGTACCTATACGTACCTAATTGGATAATGTTTCAAGCAATTTTTCATTTGAAAATTAAACATCCAGCAGACTTAGGTATTTTTCTACCTATTTCAATTTATGCGTTTCGCAATAATTATTTCTTAATGGCCTATGGCATATCAATTGCGGTATTTCAATAAGTATTATATGATTACTATTTTGACAAACAAGAGGGGAAAAAAAATTTGATGGTACTGATGCCAGCATATTTCGAATCGTTTAGATCCCATTTCCTCAAATATAAGACGCAATATGTATCTATTACATAACTGCGCTAAGATATTCTAATGGAGCGAATTTAGGTAGCTTTGAGGGATTGTCCAGTGAATGTATGAATAAATGATACGAGAACGACGGCAAGTTTCTTGAGCACTTATTTTTCCACTCAGCTTCTCGTTCGCGGCGTGATTCGCTAAGTCACGTATGAACTGAAAAATGTTACGGCCCTAGTTCCTTCGATGTATTGAATACTAATATGGGCCTACGTCAAATATTTAGCAATGCGTAACATTAACATGGACTTCGTTGAAACACGACCACCACCGTAACTGTGGCTAATGGCATTGTAGGTATGATTTTAGTACCTATATATCAGTAGGTATCTACGGTGTTCACTTAGGTCTAATTCACACGAGAGTTAAAAAAGCGTTGCGTTAAAACCCGGCGTTGGCGCTTTTTAAACGTTCTCTCTGTGGTTGTTCATACTAACGCTTTAAAATCACTCATGTCTCGTCTCTGGCTTCAGTAAGACGTGGAAATGGTTTATGCTAAATTAATGGCACTAGCGATTTGTGTTATTAAAAGACGAAAAAGAAAACAAAAGGCATTCTGGGTACATCCTCTGAATGAACAGAGATACTTAAAAGGGCAGTTTGTGACACTGTACGAAGAGTTAAGGCAATACCCCGGAATTTTTTTTAATTATTTTCAAATGTCTATAACGATTTTGAATACAGGAACGGACGAGACTCCACATCTATAATTAATAGTTCGGGATCAACAATCCACGACATCGTATCGATTTTCTGATGATTATAAGCACAACAAACACGTGCAACCGCTGAGCGAGCGTGCGGCATACTGAACGCAGCGCCGGCGCTTTTTTAGCGCTCGTCTGAATAATAGTAAGAAGTTTCCTATGGTCTATTTTATTTAACGCCCAACGCCGAGCGCGCGTTGAAAATACAACACTGCGCGATAAAAAAGCGTCGCGCTTTAAAAGCGCTGACGTGTGAACATATACTTGGGAATGCATTTGTTCTATTTGGACGCTTTTTTAACGGACGTTAAAAAAGCTCTCGTGTGAATTAGGTCTTACTCGTCGGGAAATAAGAGCCTTGAGAAGAGTAGCAATTACTGTACCAGGATGCTTCACAGATAATTACTCAATAATACTGATTAAAGTATATTTTCACCATGTATATTGCAGCTCTCTGTAGCAAAATAACAATATTCTGACCTTAATTTACTGTGAGTAGGTAATGAAATTGATAAAGCAATATGCGGGAAATAATTCCTTTCACCTTTGTAACAATTAATTAGTTCTAATAACTGTTAGAAAGTAAGTATAGTCACACAATATGTAAAAGGACAAGGAACTTGCCATTTGGTCTGATTGGAATTGCCAGTCTTCAATGTTCATTGAGGCAACAATAATTTATTGAGATCGATTCCGTCACTGCGAGTTTCGAGACGGCCATTCAGATGCAGAATAATTAAACCTGAAGACCTCTTCATATTCAAGTGCAAACCCTTCCCAATTATTATATTATACTTGACCTCTAAGGAATTTCATTACAATTGATTAAAATTCTTAATTAAAGAATTTAAAGTAAACTTCTCAATACAGTCTACTTGAAAAAAAGCTCATTTATTGATGTGTATAACATAATCAATTATATACTAATCCATATATCCTAAACCCTTTTGTTTACAACCTTTACGTATGCATATGTCTTTTTCTAATTCTGACATACCTACAGTAACAAAATGCGATGCCGATTGCAATTTAAGTTTAGGAATTTGAAGCTTGCAATTATTGAGTGAACTTCTATTAAAATCCAAGTCATAGAAGTTGCTATGGATGATCAAACATTTTTAATAAAAACTTCAAAGCGGGAGGAGTTGGTTAATCCTTATTCACAAGATGTTGGGCGACAACTTTCCGTAAATCATATGAGATATACGGAGGGGCTTTTGAGCATGTTTGAATCGATCAATTTTAAGTTAAGTATTAATAATAAGCATATAAATTAAGACCGAAACATTCACTGACCAAGCTACTATAATAAGATAAAGTTTTCAATCGAATTCAGCAGTAATTAAGATATTTCCCATTTATCGAAGTTAAACGAGTTTGTTGAAGTTTTTGCAATGTTTAGCAAGGAGGCGGCACGTTCATTATTAACTTTTACAAAATATATTTAAAATAAGTAGGAACTACCCATGAGTTGCTCACAGAAACAAGGAAAGTTAAAATTAAATTTAAATGAAATTAGTTTCTAAGGAAATTTTGTTAATGAAAGCTAAATATAGCTTTTCTTCTATTAAAGAATCAAATCCATGATTCAATTTAAACATAGGTACTGGGCTTTAATAAAGATAATTATGAAGCAAAATGATAGAAGCAAATTTTTCCAAATAGCAGTTAATTAGACCTTAAATATTAGACAGCTCCAGTTAGAGGAGTATTGTTAGACGATAAATAATGTTTTATTAGCCCTACGTATATACCTATGTACCTTTTTATATAATTTGTAGACTTTCTATGTCACTTTCACTTGATCCCAATTTAAATAAAAGCATCGTGAGGATTATTTGATATTTCTAATTCACCATTACTTCCATGTTTGTTTCTGCAGAATCAGAATTTTCTACCCAAATTTCTTTTCTTGGCAAGCTAGCGTCTCTAGATATTCACAAAGTGCCAGATGCTTTGCAGTATATGCAAAATAATAAATCACATAATATAAACTTTGCAGACAATCACTCTATTTCACAGGTATAATATGAATCACGAGTATATTCAATATACATTATATTATCTATACTAATATTATACTTCAGCTTTATAATATTAGTATAGATAATATAATGTATAGTTTGTTTGTTTGTTTGTTTGTTTGTTTGAACGCGCTAATCTCGGGAACTACTGGTCCGATTTGAAAAATTCTTTCGGTGTTAGATAGCCCATTTATCGAGGGAGGTTATAGGCTATATATCATCACGCTACGACCAACAGGAGTGGAGCCACGGGGTAAAACCGCGCGGAGCAGCTAGTCAGGGATATAACAGACAGAAGCGAAGTTTTCGCTATGAGAAAATGCGTGATTTACGTAGGTGTTTTAATTTATATTCGCTTTATTATACTTGCAAATTATTTTATCTAAATATAGTTATGTACAAGTACTTGAATCTTTATATTATAGATCCGAGTTATAAAAAGGATTGAAAGGAATATTAATATTTTACAGTTGTTGTGTTTTTTTTTTTTACTTATTATGACTTGTTTTAGACTATTGATTGAAGTTATTATACCTTCATATTGGAGATAGGTTCATTTTGTGAATAATACAACAAAATTTTCAGTCATAGCTTATGGATCGGTAATACGCTTGCATTATTTAGGTTACCTATTTATTATGTTGTGCCACCACAGACATACATGTCTGTGTGTGCCACCTTCTGTTATAAATAATTGAACTAGTTGTTAACTCATACTCTCAAGAAAGTACCACCCCACGTAGGGGAAGGTTGTTGGTGAAATAAATAGCTTTTTAACGTGATTTTATTTCTCTTGTGTGTTCAACACTATTATGGTTGCTCTGCGGAGACGAACCTAATTGAATTTTATCCAAGAACTTGTGTTTCATACATACTTTATCAGGAATGGATAGTATGTACCTACTCTTTCAGAATTAATCTTTTAAGTACCTACTACTTAGCTACATATTACTTTGATCCTAAACATGTAGTTTCTGAGACATTTAAAATTTACGTCTTCACTTTTTATGGTGAGATGTGTTTTTTGAAATGATAAACAGATTTTTCGACCTTAAAAATAGAAATTATGTAATATTTGTTCAGAACACAACAAATTTAAAAAAGTTAATATAAATAAATTGAGTACATGCTGTTTCTCAAGTATAAGGCAAGGAATTTACTCGTTGAAAGACAATTTTCTACGTGCAATCGTAAACCAAAATAAATCACTAAAAGCTTCTCGCAAAACTCACTTTGTATTTTCTTAAAACTTTTTCAATTAAAACGAGTTCTCGATCACTTTGGAATTTCGCAGCCTTTTTTCATCATTTTTCCTCTTATGAAAACGAATGTGCAGAAATTGATTTTCAAAGAGATATATTACTTAAATATTAACTACAATTTTTCCCCCGTTTGAGCTTTTAATTAGATTGTGTAGCTCACACTTTCATTGCATTCCTAATTATTAATTCTTTAGTTATTTTCTTATATATTATTATTGACTTGTAATGCGTGCATCTTGTAAATATGTATAGTATGTTATTACTTATAATTGATTCAGGCATTTTAAAATATTTTAACGTCATCTTAGTTTATGTTCTATTGCTGTAATGTTTCAATTTACATGACTATAGTAACTATGTCCTATATCTCTATTCTAATGACCTAAAAACTAAAAGGCACTTTTAATTGAGATTTATTAACGAAGCCCAACTAATGATCTGTTGGTTTATCACTAAGTCAATGTAAAACTCACAAATTTACCTCTTTTATTAACGGAGCTTAAGGTAAAAGCATCAGTAGATGACCACTTAAGGAGACAGAATATTCTTTTTAAATGTTTGACTTTAATTATCATATGAATTCAGTAAGTTTCTTTTTTTGGAAACCCTGTGAAATGTGTTTTAACATATGTACAAGCATTTCACCACGTACAATGGTCGAATAAACTTAAAAAAAATTAAAAATGTTCTTATATTAGAAATTTAGTAGTTGACCATCTAAAAACTAGAAGATGACCATATTTTGCATCAGTAGGTGACCACTCAGATGCTACAATTTTAATTGGGTTATTTGTTAAATAAGAAGCAATAAGATGAAAAGATAACGTTTTATTTGAAATGTAATAATAATTAGGCCTTTTTAAGCCTATAATTTAAATAAAAACAAGATCGCAGAATCGATAGGTACGCCTTATCACTCCTTAATAAAAATATGGTATACCTATTCTTATTATTTGAGTGGTGTTTCCACTTACCGTGGCTATATCAGATTACTTAAAATATTTCAACGTTTAGTCCCTTCTTAATTATAAAGTAATAGCAAAAGATTTAAGTCAAAGGACCATCTTTAACCCGCCATAAAACTAAATAGTTGTGCAGATGTTTCACTAACTGAATTGAGACTACAAAGAGGAGGGTCTAAGGGTGACTAACGGCTTTAAAGGATCGACCATCCAAATACTGTAAGAGAGTCTGCACACTAACTATTTTACTAAAATACTCTCATCTTCTGCAGTGTAGACATGACAACTACTCAACAGCAAGCTTGATCCCTTTTCAATCCCACTCAATCACCCGCTTCCTTTCGTAAAATAATGCATCAAGGTTATATTAGGTTTAAACGTAAAAATGAAAATTGTACCACAATTTATTTCAGTCATTTGACAACAATTTATACATTTAAAATCTTTATACTTTACCTAAGTATTACTGAATTTAGTAGCCCATAGATCTTTGTTAGAGCGTTATGGCTCCCTGCTGTTTGCCAAATGCATGTAGTTAAATGAAAGATAGCGTATTAGATAAAATTATTCTCTATATTGATTTATCAAAATGAGATTTTGAAATACTCAAATGGTTTAGTTTTATATGTCGCTTTTATAAGCTATTGGTGTAATCTTGATAACTTTGAGTTCGTCAATTAGATCCATCATCTACGTTCCCTCCCTCACGTGGGAGGTTCCATTACGAAGCCGTGTGCGGCTGATAGGTATTGAGTATGGAAATTAACTTCTTACTTACATAAATGTGTATAAATCTACTGTGATATATTATACTAGTGTGTACAATTATTAAATAAATTTTATAGTATTTATAATCACATTTCTCGTTTTATTTTCACCATCTTTTTCTGTATCAGTTATTATTTTAATTACGTCCACTAATTATTTTAGTCTTACAATAATTTTAGAAAATAAAATTGTGTTCTAGTATAAGTGTGCTTTTAGAACCAATGTCTTATTTTGTATTTGGATATAGCTTTGAACTTAATTTTTAAACATCATTTTAATAACTACTGATCGAAATGACGTAACATTCCATTGACGAACATCATGGAAATCATTAACATAACTTAATACTACTAAGAGCACTTAAAACTTCTGAAAAAAAAACGTTAATAGCCTTAATATTTAAATCCATGTTCATTTTACTGGATATTATAATCGTAGGTAGAACTCAATACGCGCCAATAAAAGTTGCAACGCAATTCGACAACAGAAACATTGACATTTGAAACGTTATTAATAAACGTGAAATTGGACGTGAAAGCTAGTGCTCTCTCGTTATCGAATTCTCGATATAAAGTATTTTTATAAAAAAGCTTTATTTAAAAGCATATAAATGGAATCCGCTTTAGAATTATTCATTTAATGATTCAAATAACTTGCTCTACGTGTCTCGTATACTGTAAATAAAAACAGACATTCTTATGTAGGTAGGTATATCCTATTTATATAATAAATCAGATAGATTAAGTATGAGTAGGTAATAATTTTTTTTAAAGAATTTATAATAAACCTCTCCGCCCGCGACTACGTCTGCGTAGCCATAGAAAAACTGTCAGACAGACTGATTTTGAGGTTATGTGAATAAATTGTAAATACAAAAGTTGTAGAACTTTTTATTACCTACAACTTTGCCTTTTTTTTCCATAGGACTTGTAGTTTTGTCGGAAATCAAGAGAAACCATTTTTTAGCCTTAAAAGCTCCCCCCTCCCACTTCCCGAACTCGGATTGACTGTAATTTATTTTTCCTTTCATTTTTATCATATTTCCCTCCTTTTCTAATGGGTTTCATCCTACTTTGATTTTTTAAAGCTTTTTATCGTTTTGGAAGGGATTGGCACTAGTCTATTACTCCTAAAGAGCTTTCATCATTTCTATAGCATTAAATCTTAAAATATATAAATCTCGTGTCACAATGTTTGATTCACTCCAAAACCACTTAACCGATTATAATAAAATTCGCACACCATGTGCAGTTCGATCCAACTTGAGAGATAGGATAGTTTTTATGAAAAAAAACGTAAACATGTAGGTACCACGGGCGAAGCCGGGTCGAACCGCTAGTAAATTAATAAGTACCGAAAATCTATCCTAATATCCAAGTGACGCTTCCTAAATGACTATTATTCATCACTGTCAGTCTCAAATAAGACTAACGCTATTCTGTCATAATATGTTTTTAGTGGAACGAGGAATAAAATTTAATTAGATAAAAGTTAGGTACAGTTTATTTTTAGTATTCCTAATAAACATTACTAACTTCAATGCAACAAGCATATTTTTTAACTGCTGTATAATATGAATAAGCCCGTATCTTGGAGGCATCCCCGTCGAAATCTCAGTAATATTAGAAATTTTGTCTTTTTTTCTTTTTAAAATATACCTAGTTTAAATTAGGTAGAAATTTTAGGTAGAAAGATTACAGTTGACATACTATTAAAATAAAAAATCACACAGTAATAACAATCACAGGTATTGAAACTACTACTAAAATAAAAAATCGTAGGAATGATAACATCAAAGTGAAGTTTCCTAGTGGAAAATTTAAATTCATAATAATATTACCATTGTAGCAGAACAAAAAGTTAATACTTAAAGGGGTTTTAAAACGAACTGTCTCAACTCTCAAGTGCTGTATCTGCGGTTTTGGTCGAGTTAAGAGTTTGTAGCTACAAGCTAATTTTACAAGAAATTAAAAAGAATAACATGTTTTCCGATTGCGTAACAAAAATTTTTTTATTTTATATTTGGACTGACCGGTAGGCTTGGTTGGTAGTGGCCCTGCCTTTCAAGCCAGAGGTCGTGGGTTCGATTCCCACCCGGGGCAAATATTTGTGTGATGAACATAAATGTTTGCTCTGTGTCTGGGTGTTAATTATTATATGTATATAGAGATATACAAGTATTTATTTAAAATTATATAAGTAGGTATGTTTATCAGCCATCTGGTTTCCATAACACAAGCGAAAGCTTAGTATGGGATCAGATCGTGCCGTGTGTGAAAATTGTCCAGAAATATTTATTTATTAATAATTATTATTATTCGTGAATTAATTACATTGCCAATAATTACTGTATTATAATGTACCTACGAGAGAGCTGTCAATCTGAAAACAAATATTGTGGAATAACGTGTTTAAATGTTATTCTTACCTATTTGTTTTTATAGGCTTGATATTACTCCTCAGTTCAGTCATAGAGAATTAAAATTGAACTACGTATTCATCATTCAACGAAAAATCATTAAAATGTAATAATACATTTGTAATTTATTTACATACAAAAAATACGATATCAAATACCTTCATATCAATTTGTATTGATACAACATACATTGAAAACAAAATTGCCTGCACGAATACTTGGAATATTATGATCAAAAATATTTCAAATGATTCATATTTTAAAGCAGATAACTTTATTTTTATTATGATAAAAATGCGCATTTTCAACGTTAAAACTAGCTGCAGGTAACATTATTAAAGTAGTTTTTATTTCAAACTTCATTTAGAAAAATGAGATAAACTTACACTTACTTAGTTGAAAGTACAACTTAATATTTTCTTATTACTTCCTCTCATTTTTCCTTTGTAATGTAAAAAAATATATTGTTATCCATAGAAGGAAACAAGAATATCTAGCGATTAAAATTCATAAAGGAAAATTAAAAAAAAAAAACTTTACAAGAAGCGTTAAGCGGCGCTATTTCAAAAGGGATCTTTTATACGCGATGGTTCAGACAGAAGTTATTATTTCAATTTGAATATAGCAACTGAAGC
Organism: Colias behrii; assembly: GCA_029959065.1. Lineage (NCBI taxonomy): Eukaryota > Metazoa > Arthropoda > Insecta > Lepidoptera > Pieridae > Colias > Colias behrii. The sequence goes on from JARWMC010000002.1 coordinate 6,131,782, forward strand.
GTGAACCTGATTAGCACCGAGATCGTACCCGGCAAGCCTTTCCCCACTGTTTGGGAATTTAATCAAAACACTTTACTTGGCAGCTTATAATTTTTTTGTTTATATACTCTTTAATAGCTATGATGACTTTGTAGATAAGTTTGTGAATGAATATTGAATAGGTATTTAATATTTAATGAAATAAAATATGTTTATAATTTAGTTTCGCAGTGGTTACGCAGATATTATTCATTCCAAAAATAGGTCGGAAGTTCACTAAAAATTTTCCAAAATATGTCAGAATTATTAGCTTATTTATGTAGTTCATAATACCAAATAATGATCTTACGACTGCTCTAGTTTATTTAACAATGACAAGCTACTACAGACATTCAATTTCAAATGCCACTGATCAAAAAACTAAAACACATTTCTGAGCAGAATAAATTAAAAAAATATAATTTTAAAAAGCGTCTCTACGTTTTACTGAATTTCATTTATCGTATTCATGTCGCAAAAGAAATTGCTTCCAAATTGTGCAAATACACGTAACAAAGTTGGGTCATTAGAACAGGAACAAATACTATTAGACACGGATGACATGTCAGAGGTTGCAGCGAATGACGCATCGGTAGAGCCCCAGGCGATACTTGACAAGCGAGAGAGAGTAATTCAATCGCATCTATTTAATTGCAGAGAATATATCTATTTCCTATAAACGATTTAAAAAAACATAAAAAATAAATAAAAATAAAATAAGCCTTTATTACTGTTAAATATTTTACAATAGTTACAACTTTAGTATCTTTTACAATAATATTTACAATTTTCTTAAACAATTACTTTGTTCTATCAATGGGTTTCAATGATTAACAGTTTGTCTTTCGACAAAGGCCTCCTCTAAAGACTTCCATTTCTCTCTATCTCTCGCTGTTCGCATCCACTCTGAGCCGGCCACTTTTTTCAGATCGTCTTCCCAACGTTTCATTTGACGTCCTTCACTTCTTTTCCCATTCCTGGGATACCACTCTGTTATTGTTTTTGTCCATTTCAGTATAATAAGTGCCAATCCGTGTATATTTTTTTGATAAGTTACAGTATAAATCAAGCAATAACAATTCTGTGCAGTGATATTGGTGATTAATGAACAATGTACAAAATCTAGAATATCAAATCGTAAGTCGATTACAACTGATAATAACATAGTATTTATTACTTCCTTTATGTGAAGTTACATACCTAGTTTTCTCTTAAAAAGAAAAGGAACTTCATAATATTGATTGCTTAAATAAGTGAATTGAATATGTCTCGAATAAATAGAACGCCGCCTCAGAATAATTTACAAAATTTGACTCATGTTTCATCCGCCCCAAATATAACGCTAATACCCTCCGATAGTGAGGGTGATCTTAATGTTACAAATCGAAACAAACGCCCTCGGCCGGACTTCTCACCCACAAATGATTTTAAAATCTTCAAGAAAGAAATAAAATGTATGCTCACAAACTGGAAGACGGAATATGATGAAAGTTGGACCAAAATGGCGGAGACACAAAATAATATTTTATGGTATATTTGTATAATATAAGTAGACATATGTATAATATTATATAAGTATATTTTTGTATGTACTGTAGTGTCGTATATGTTTATGTACAGTATATAATTTATAAATTGTTATGTGTTTTAATTTTCATATATTTTTATTTTGTTTATAGTTACATCATTATCATTATTATTTTTTTTTCTTTTTTCTCTCGACCTACCTTTACAACTTAATTGAGCTAATTACCTTCCGCCCTGGTTGCCTGGAAGAGATCACTTCTAAGTGATAAGGCCGCCAAATACACTAAACTGCTCCTTGCTTTTATTTTTGTATGTTCTAGTATGTAAGTCTGTTTAGTTGTATTAAAGAGTAAAATAAATAAATAAATAAATAAATATTTTAACCAAATTAACTACAGAGATATCTGAACTCAAAATTCAAAATATAACAATCCAAAAATCTAATCTTGAAATAGAAAAGTCCATTAATTTCATAAATAACCAGCTTGAGGATATGAAAAAACAAGTATTGGATTTAAAAAAAGAGAGACAAGAGCATATAAATATTATAAATAGCTTGGAAAAAAAAATTCAGGACTTGCAATATTCATCGCGTTCATCAAGCATTGAAATACGTAACATTCCAGCTAAAGAATCAGAATCCCTATTGGATCTTACAAAGGTTGTCACTAATATTGCTTCAACTCTTAACATTAGTATTTCTCCGACTGAGATTCGCGATGTCTATCGTTTGCCCGGGAAACCTGGAGGAAAAAAAGCCATTATAGCCGAATTTTCCACGGTACGCATGAAAAGCTTGATGCTCTCTTCTGTTAAAAATTACAATAAGGGCTGTAGTCGGAATGACAAACTAAATCTTCAAAAAATTGGTTACTCCAATGATACTTCCCCCATATATGTGGCCGAACACCTGCCTGGCACCACTAAAAAGTTGTTTTACACTGCCCGAGAATTCGCCAAAAAGTTTGATTTCAAGTTCTGTTGGACTGTAAATGGTAAAGTTTTCCTAAGAAAAAGAGAAGGTGATAAACATTATATTGTAAATTCAGATCAATGCCTATCCATTATTCAAAATGAATTGTGACTAATTCTTGGCTCAATTGTATTCAAACTTATATTAATTCATTTCTTACTTTTTATACCTAATCACTTACTAGAATTGTATAAAATATTAAATCTAAGTTCGATTTATTTTTGTAATAATGTAATTTGTTTTTTTTTTTTTTTTTTTTTTTAAAAAAAAAAGCGGGCAAACGAGCTGGCGCGTCATCGGATTAATGCGATGATTGGCGCCGCCCATAATCACCCACAAGACCTGTACGGTTGCAGGTGTGTTGCCGGCCTTTTAGGGAAGAGTACGCTCTCTTTTTGAAGTACCCTAAGTCGTATCTGTCCGGAAATGCTGAGCTCGGAAGGTCGTTCCACAGAGGAGTGGTGCGTGGCAGAAAGTTCCTCCTAAATCGCACGGTGGATGAGCGCCAAGTATCCAGATGTTGAGGGTGATATTTCAACTTGTGGCGAGCAGTTCGATGGTGAAATTCAGCAGCCGGTATTGTTCCGAACAGTTCGTCAGAGCATTCGCCGTGGTAGATGCGGTAAAATACGCAGAGAGATGCAACATCTCTACGGAGAGCCAAAGAGTCCAGCCGATCAGTAATACGAGGGTCGTCCACTAATCGTGTAGCTCGTCGCTGGATTCGGTCAAATGGAAGGAGCTGATACTTGGGTGCTCCGGCCCAGAGATGGGAACAGTATTCCATGTGCGGCCTGACTTGAGCCTTATAAAGTTGTAGGCGTTGGCTGGGTGTGAAATACTGTCCCGCTCTACAGAGCACACCAAGTTTTTGGGAGGCTAGCTTAGCCTTTCCTTCCAGATGACAACGAAACTGGACATCATTCGATATTTCGACTCCAAGTATACTAATGCTGGCTGAGACTCTGGTGGGAATGCCCTGAAAAACTGGAGACACGACGAAGAGAGTTTTTTTGGTGGTAAACGCGCAAACTTGTGTCTTTTTTGGGTTGAACTCAACAAGGTTATGTTTTCCCCAATTGGAGATCTCCACAAGAGAGTTCTCGATTTGAGACACAAGCTCGTTCCGGTGCTCAGTAACGGTATCCCGAGAAATATTGCATCGGCCGGTATAATGTGCGTCAACAGTGCTGTCGTCTGCATAACAATGAATGCCACTAGGCAGTAGCATGTCATTGATATGCAGAAGAAACAAAGTTGGAGAAAGAACGCAGCCTTGTGGGACCCCAGCATTCACAGGCTTAGATTCGGAGCACGAACCGTCGATAACGACTTTGATACTCCGCTCTGTGAGGAAACTGGTGACCCACTGACACAATTTCTCGGGAATCCCGTATGATGGTAGCTTGGAAAGGAGTGCCTTGTGCCAAACCCGGTCAAAGGCTTTCGCTATGTCCAGACTAACTGCTAAAGCTTCACCCTTGCTCTCAATAGCAGTCGTCCATTTGTGAGTCAAGAGCGCCAAAAGATCGCCAGCTGAGCGACCCTTACGGAAACCGTATTGGCAATCGCTAATCAGCTGGCGCTCCTCAAGAAACTCTAGAAGCTGGCGATTGATAATGGATTCCATTACCTTTGAGAGCAGAGAGGTGATAGCAATAGGTCTATAATTGGACGGGTCTGAGCGATCGCCTTTTTTGGGAATGGGATGCACTAAAGAGGTTTTCCAAGAGCTTGGGACTATGCCTGAAGAGTATGAGCACCGAAAGAGACGCGTTAAAACTGGAGTCAGTTTAGGGGCGCACATCTTTAACACAATGGGGGGAATACCATCGGGACCACATGACTTATTCACATTTAGAGAAAGAAGGGCTTTACGTACAGCTTTTTGCGTGAAACGGATTTCCGGCATAGAGCATGTAGAGTGCGATATGTGCGGTGGTAATTTGCCTATATCCTCCAATGTAGAATTTTCTGCAAAAAGAGAGCCCAGAAGATCGGCTTTCTCTTTTGCAGTGTGTGCCAACCGGTCATTTCCCATGTGTAAAGATGGAAGAGATGGGCGACAGAAATTGCCTTGAACGGCTTTGGCGAGAGCCCAAAAAGCTTTTGTTCCGGAAGGAAGGTGGGCTAGTTTATCGCCTAGTTTGGCAATATACTCCGACTTCGCTTTTGCAATTGCTCTTTTGAATGACCTTGAGGCAGAGTTCAACTTCTTTTTGAGGGTTCTGGAGTTTGTATCTCTAGCCGCTAGTCCTGTAACCCAGGCCTGGTAGCATTCTTGTTTCCAGCGAGCAGCCGCTTTACAGGAACCACCAAACCAGGGCTTTGATTTGCCACCGATGGGCACCTTAGAGCTAGGAACAAAGAGTTCCATGCCCTGCAGCAAGACATCAGTGACAGATTCTGCACAAGCACTAGGATCATTTTCTGAGAAGCAAACCCTGCCCCAGGGATACGAAGAAAAGAATGTGCGCATCCCATCCCAGTCTGCTGACTTGAAGTGCCATAAGTGACGAGAACTCGCACAAGGTGGGCGGTGACAGAACGTTATTGGCACTACACACCGCACTAGGCAATGGTCTGACGAGCCGATGGGTGCATCGACACTAACCTGATAGCCTTCAGGGTGGGAAGTCAGCATGAGGTCTAACAGGGAAGGCAAATGATTCTCCACGTCGGGCACTCTTGTAGGTGAGGGCACCAATTGTGTCAAACCATAGGCAATGGCGAACTCATAAAAAGATCTCCCTGCATGGTCGGTTGTACGAGAATTCAGCCAATCTGTGTGGTGGGCATTGAAATCGCCCAGTATCACGACTTCAGCAGAGGGGATCTCACGGAGTATGCGATCTGTCACGGATTCGATGTGCTCCACAAGTTTGTTTGTCTCCATGTTACCACTGTGGGACCTATAAAGGCACGCATAGATGCGCGGGTGGTCGTCGCAATCTATACGCAGCCAGAAGATTGAAAGGTCCTTGACTTCAAGGTTCCCAAGGCGACGAAAACACAAGTCCTGACGGATGTACGCGCATACACCGGCACGCGGCAGGAACTTATGTTCCAGACTGTAGCCGGGGTAGTGAAGATACGAGGTATCGAGTGGGGAGGAGATTTGTGTTTCCGTTAAGAAGAACAACGCCGGCTTCGTGGATTCCAGGTGATAGTGGATGGAATTTATGTTCGAGTGCAGACCCCTTACGTTACAGAAGTCCACCTGTAGTGTGGAGAAGGGTGTGGAAAGACGTTTCTTCTTATTGGCCCGGGAAGAGGATTTGAGCGAAATTTTGCCCACCCCAGAATACGCTGGGCAGCCTGAACCTGAGAGCTCAGGGAGGGATTCTCCTGCACAATCTGTGCTGGTACCCTCCTGGGGTATAATATATCTATTTAATTTCGCTGCCATAGTTATACGGGGGGGGGGGGAGATGGGCGCCCGGTTATCACGCTGACCTATGCGAAACGTTTTAAGAGGATAAAAACTTCACGCCGGTGTTCTGCGAGACAGTGGTTCTACCCCGGACGAGCTACCGCCCATTCGTGCTACTTACAGAATATAAGTAACTGTAGCTCTACCACTATGTAAATTGGTCGCCAGAGCCTCGTTCGTCGATCAGCAGGGTGCACCGCGAGCAGGTGAGGTTGGCTTTGGCTATTAGGTGTTATACAGCCATGACACCCCGTAAACTATATGTTACTATATGTTACTAACTATTGTAAACTATATACACTATACATGTACACTCATACACACACATATACAAAATATCATTCTATTATTATTATTCTTTACAATACTTATAATGGTTGGAAATCTTATTCCCCCTCACATTTTAATATGAAACCAAACATAATATTATTATACTCTCTGTCGCAAGCTTTATTAAGTTTATTAGTTTACTTTTTTACTGCACTTCTTGGAGTCAATGATAGTTATTTAATACATTCGAAATGGCTTCTGTGACAATAAAAGACTTTAATTCAGATCTTGATAGATGCAACTTAACAAATTCTCACTACTGCTTGCCTGAACATTGTCTAAGTTATATACAAAATGGAAATAAGGTTCTTAATATATTGCATTTAAATATCAGAAGTATCAATAAAAATTTCGACAACCTCAGTACTTTATTAATTGAAATTAAAATAACATGTAACATTATCGTTCTATCTGAATGTTGGCTCAATAAGGCTTACAATATACCTACTCTTGATGGATATGTTATACATAGCACGAATAATAATTTTAATCAGAATTCAGGCATTATAATTTATACAAAAAAAGAGTTAAAATGCTCGATTTCCGAACCGCTTTTCCAAGATGCTAACTGTCTAGTTTGCAAACTTGAATCAATTGCAATTGTTGCCATTTATAGATCGCCATCCCTAAAATCAAAAGAAAACATTGACAACTTTTTAAATAGACTCGATTCTGTTTTTACTCAATTTTCTAAATTTTCAAACATTGCGCTAATTGGAGATATTAATATAGATATTAAAGAGAATAACGTGGATTCTAGATCTCATGACTATCTTAACCTAAGTGCCACCCACGGTCTGTTTCCAGCACATACGTCTCCCACTAGACAGGCAAACTGTCTTGATCATATTTTACTAAAATCGACACGTGATCGCACTGTCTTAATTATAGAATCTTGTATCACTGACCACATGCCAGTATTACTATCACTAAATATAAATTTCCAAAAAAATATAACTCATAATTATGCTTCGCGTGTTGATTATCTTGGTATTCAGCTGGAATTAGAAAATATCGATCTTTCAGGTCTCATGAATAATAATGATCCAAATATTATAACAGACAAATTAATTTCACTCATATCTGATATTGTTAAAAAACATACTACTCAACATAAAGTTCCTAGAAAGAATAGAAACATAAAACCTTGGATAACGCCAGGGCTTTTAAGGTGTATTAGAAACCACGATAAAATGCATAAGAAGGTGAGGAAATCACCTGATAATATAATTCTTAAATTATCATACTGTAGGTATCGTAATTTTTGTAATCGTCTTCTACGAACATTGAAACGCGAATACGAGAAAAGTATACTAACAAAAGCTAGAAATAATATTAAAGCTACTTGGCAAGCGATCACCGAAATAACGAACACAAAAAAATCACGCATTTCTTCTTCAGGTCTCTTAAAAATAGCCACTTCTCCAAAAACTTCGACTAATGTAGTAAACAATTTCTTTGCTGATACTGGACAAAGACTTGCATCAATTATTAAAGTTTCTCCTTTTAACAGTTTCTCTTACACTTGTCTGCCGTCCTCTGTTAATTCCTTATTTTTGCCTAATGTAGATCAAACTGAGATTGAATCCATAATTTTAAATTTAAGATCTGATTGTGCGACCGGTTGGGACGGTATTTCATCAAAGGTTATAAAGATGTGTCGACGTTCCCTCGCTCCCATTATCACTCATATTTGTAACAAAAGTATTGAACATGGAATCTTTCCTAATGCTTTTAAAAAGGCAGTTGTTCATCCAGTGTTTAAGGGTGGGGACAGAAAGGATGTTAACCAGTATAGACCAATTTCAGTATTAACCAGCTTATCTAAAATACTTGAACGTGTCTTAAATAATAATCTTACAAAGTTTTTGGAAAGGAATAACATTATATCAAGTAAGCAATATGGCTTTAGGAAGGGTCTGTCTACAGAGGACGCTGTTATTGATCTTGTTGGAGATATAGTCGGGCACTTAGATAATCAAGCTAGGTGTTTGGCTGTATTTCTAGACTTATCAAAGGCTTTTGACACAGTTTCTGTCCCCAACCTTATACAAAAACTTGAAGAAATTGGAGTGAGGGGATGCCCACTACAGATTTTTGCTGATTACCTATCAAATAGGGTCCAATGTGTTAAAATTGATGAGCACTTAAGTGACGATGTGCCTATTACCTATGGCGTGCCACAAGGCAGTATACTTGGACCTACACTTTTTCAAATATATATAAATAAACTGTGCCAAATTAAACTTCAGAACTGCAATATATTTACATATGCAGACGATACTGCTCTTGTAATTTGGGACTCGGACTGGACAAAGCTTCAATACAGGGCTGAAAACTGTTTAAGAATTGTTATGTCATGGCTATCATCTAATTTGTTGACTGTAAATGTTGTGAAAACTAAATTTATTCCATTTTATATAAATAACCGGGGAGCGCCACCATTAAGTTTTAAAATAAATGTTCATTCGTGTGATACAACTGAAATTGTCTCATGTGGATGTCCTTCCTTATCACCTACAAATACCTAGGTGTTACCATAGATGATCGACTAAAATGGCATCCACAAATTAATGTAATCGCAGCACGAATAAGATCACTTACATTTATTTTTAAAAAGTTACGTAACTCGGCTAGCTTTGATATTTTGAAATTAGTCTACTTTAGTTTATTTGTCAATCGGTGTTAAGCTACTGCATACCGGCCTGGGGTGGTGCTTGTAAGAGTATAATGCTTATTGCAGAAAAAGCACAACGTTCTGTGCTTAAAGTTATGTCTCACAAACCATTCAGGTTTCCAACAAACGAACTCTACGCTCACTGTGAAGTCCTCACGGTAAGACAGCTTTACATTCTGCGAACTATTATCAAAAAACATCCAAAAGTTCCCTCTTCACGTGACCCAGACAAACGGAGTTCTAGAGATATTTGTCCCTTAGTACCCCACAGGACAAGCTTTGCCAAGCATCAGTACCGCGTTTTGAGTTCATTGATTTACAATAAAATAAATCGCCGCACTTTGATTTTTGACCTTAACAAACATGACTTAAAAAAAAAGTTAACAAAGATATTACAAACATTAGACTATTTGGAGACAGAGAAAATTACAACTTTTAAAAAAATATAGTAAGAACTGAGGGAAATAAGTACACGCTCTGCACTTACACACACTCACACACAGGCTACACACATCCACTCACGCTCACACACACACACACACACACACTCACGCTCTCACATACATATTATACATATATATATATATATATATATTATTATTATTATTATTATTATTATTATTATAATATATAAAGCTACACTACCACTGACTGACTGACATCGCTTTTCTCGGAAACTACGTGGAAAGTGGGGGGGATAACGACGTGATCGTGTAGAGGTGCGCCGAGTGACCAGAGGAAAAATATAGCGATCTCGATCATCTTCGAAAACCAAGTGGACCCCTGGAGGTGCGCAAAAACGGTGATACCTGGAGGGGGGGTGTCTGAACAAAAAATGCTCAGAACTGGTGGCGATTACCAGGGGTGGTGGAAAAATGGGGATTTTCGCGAAAACAAGATGGCCGCCGTACTTTGCCAAAATCGCCGTTTATAAATCCTTACGTCTCAAATTTGGCACACGTGCTCTGTTCGAGCTGGCGAATCGATCGGTGCCCCGTTCGAGTGGCTCCGGGCCCCCGTTTCCGACTTTCATACATTGGAAAATCCAACGGCCCGCGGAAACGGTGCGAGTTGGGTGGGGGGTCCCGGAACTAAAAATGATCACCACCCTGGGACGCTACCAGGGAGCCATAGTGGGTCGCTCGATTTTGGAATTTTTCCATTTTTGGCGCAAACATAAAAACGTAAATTTAGACGAGGTGGCGCAACGGAGAAACACACCAATGATGCATTCATACTCGCCCAGCTCCCAGGATATCCAGAAAAATCCGAAATTTTGAACTTTCTCACAGCCCGCGGAGACGGTCAACGGCCCGCGCAAACGGTAGCAGCTACATCTGGGGTGCTCCAACTAAACTTGTAGTAGACCTCGAGCAATTACCACAGATAGTGAAAAAAATTCAAAATGGCGGAAAAAATGGCCGCCGCCATACAAATGCTAAAACGGCCATCGCTGGTCCGATTGCGCTGAAACTTGGCACAGGGGCTTTAATCGAGCCGCACATTAAGTTGGCATACTCATAATTGAATTTCCACCGCTGGTTTCCGAGTTTCATACAACGCGAAATTCGACGGCTCTCCGAAACGGCGCTAGATAGGTAGGGGGTGTAGAACTAAAAAATGATCAGGAAGATAAGGCGCTACCAGGGCAATGGAGAAATTTCAAATTGGACGCCATTTTTTTTTTCAAAAATGGCCAATTTTTCGAGGCAAGATGGTGGCGCCGGTTACTTTACGATCGGTCTGAAAATTGACTTCTGTGCTCTAATCGGCCAGATTTACAAAACTGCATACTCAGAATCTCTCTCCGACCCCTGGTTTCCATTTTCCATACATCACGAAATTCAACGGCTCTCTGAACCGGTGGCACTTAGGTCGGGGTCGCCGAAGTAAAAAATGCTTCAAAATCTGGTCCGCTTCCAGGCATATAATAATTTTTGGTAAAAAGCGAATTTTTTTTTTTCGAAAATTTTGTATGGAAATTTCCATAGCAGGAAGGGAAATTGAATAGCAACGGCAAAAGACGGCGCCGCGGGCTGCTTGCTGCCCGCGCACCGCGCAACCTCGAAGGTCGACAGCCTCCCGGAGTAGAAAATATTTGAATGGGGTATTTATAAACATTTCCGACTGACTGTTGAATCGCTGCTACCAGATAGTAACAAATGGACAAGAAATTTGAATGCATTTTCAAATGACTGAAGATTGCTGCCCTGGGATGCGTCATGCGACGCGGGCTGCTTGCAATTGCTTCTAAGGAACGATGTAATAATATTATGTATAGCCTATATTATCGTCGATCCGACCTGTTCATAATATTTATTCAAAATTTGGAAGTTAATCAATGCAGTACTGTTTGCGTCTAGCTCGGGGTAGCGTATTTTCTTCTTCGATTATTAATTTGTAGATCACGCCCCAAGTGTTATAAAAATATTCAGTATATTTTCCTACGTTTTTTTTATGTATAGATTTTATTTAAGTTGTATGTTATTCGTTTTTTGTTATTTTGATTTTGTATAAATTTATATTTTATACCTATAGATTTTCTTTAAAAATGAAAAAATGTGTTACCATTAGTTGAATAATATAGTCATTTTAATAAAATAATTTTAATTTCAATTATTGTTGTTTTATTCGCAATTCAAAAATAATTATTAATATTGATTTTATGAAACTTAATATAATTAATCTATGTAGATAGCTGTTTTATTATTGAAATAATTAAAGTTTTGATTAAATAAATTGCCTACCATCTACTTCACAAGATAATGTTTAGTACTTACCTACTTAAAATTAGCTTTTTCTTATGCCATTTAATTAATGATCATGAATCATTTTTCACATGTTCGATTCAAAAACACAGTGTATGAAGAACTTAACAAATTAAAAAATTCTACTATGTAAGATGAAATGATGGCGATGTAGCATTATATTATATTTATAACTATATTTTTTATAATAAACGTAGGTATTAATAATAAAGGTAAGTAGGCTTCGTAACACCTAATTCAGTAGATACATAAATTAAAAAAGGCACTATACCTTATCATATAAAAATTAAAAAGAGAAAGAGAATTTTAAAATGATAGAATCAAAAAAGCAGCACTGATGAATGAATAAATGAAAATTAAACTAAAGATTTTAACTAATTAATATTAATAGTCCTAACTATTTAAATTGTTGGCTTGCAGCTAAATTACTAAAATACCTAAGGGATTAGAAATATTGAGAAAACAACTTCAATAAAAAATCAACAAAATTCAATTTAATGTAACTAGATAAGGAAAAATAACGATAACAAACTACCTATTTGTTAATTTTGAGGTTTTACATACCGAATTACCTACTTAACATTTAATTTTAATATCAGCTACACTCGACAGGGGGACTTGTTTATATAATTCAGTTTTTTGTTAGTTTATAAACAAGACAAGAGGTAACCATTTTTATTCAAGTAGGTATATGAATATATTCAATGAAATTAAAACACATTATTTAGGTATCTTATTTTGTATTGTAGGTATCTTTTAAAAACACGTTTTGCAAATTTCGAGATCATTTTTTCATTAAATAATTTCAATCTTCTATTTTCATTATTGCTTCTGTTAAAAAAATCGCTTTCTATATCGAAGTCGTTCAAAACTGAAAGAGAAATTAGTGATATTTAAATTTTGTATTATACTGTACTAGCGACCCGCCACGGCTTCGCACGGGTGCAATGGCGGCCGGCCGGTACCGCCGCAAACGCTACGTCCCGCAATTTTTAAATCTGTAATATCTTCGAAAATATTCTCTTAAATCATACGGTGTAAAGGGCCATATAGATCTATATTAAATGAACAATGTATTCAAGGTATTTAATTCGTTAAGGATTAATGCTGTATTGGTTAAAATCGCTTCGAAAATTAACCATTATTTGTCGTAAAAAGTAAATGACAAAAAAAAGTTATTGTGGGTTATCCATAAGAGATAGACATACCATCGCGGACTTTTCTGTAGACCTTTTCAATGTGTAACAATACTTAGTACATTATTTTGATAAAACTCGTAGGGTTCAGCCTGCGTTTGCAATGTAAGCGGAAAAAATGTAATTATTTACGACATCACATAAGAAACCTCAAAAATAACAGTACTTCTCCACTATTTAATGGATGTTATTATACATATAAACCTTCCTCTTGAATCACTCTATCTATTAAAAAAAAAAGACGGGTTGCACTCCGGGAGTGCCGGCAGAAGTGAAAACTTGATTATTAACGTTCAGCATGTTTGATATTTTGGAATGGTATCCGTCTTACGCATGGAATATTTATAAGGGCTAAAAAAAAAAAATATCCGTCTTACGCTTTTTCGATCAGGCCACGTGTCCTGACGCGAGTTTAAGATTTTATACCCAACGCCGCTAAAGAAGTTTTCACTTCAAAAAACCGCATCAAAATCCGTTGCGTAGTTTCAAAGATTTAAGCGTACAAAGGGACATAGGGACATAGGGACAGAGAAAGCGACTTTGTTTTATACTATGTAGTGATAATATATTTAAAGACAAGTAATTTATCGGCTGGGATCTTAAGGACTGGGCTGCTCGAAAACTGAGCATTGACTTATTCATTTTTTCTTATATTTCGTTTTTTTATACTTTTGAATAAGAAAAATACATAGTATAATATGATTATTAATGAATATATCGATCAAATTATGAAGTACCTACATGGTGTAAGATTTTCAAACATTTGATTATTTTTGAAGTGAAAACTTCTTTAGCGGCGTTGAGCACTTTTTCTGTAATGGGTATAAAATCTTAAACTCGCGACTATATCATAATAACAATATTATAGATTGATGTAACACATAAATATACAGGTATTATATGTATGTTAAAAAAATGTGTCAGTTTGCTATTTTCTTTTTAGTTGGTACAACAAAAAAACACAAATTACATCGCCAATTACATTCTGTTGTTGAAACATGTGACATGGGTAATGATTATAATAGAAAAAACATACAATTTCGGTGTATTTTTTTTTACATCAATGATCTTTTCTTAGCGTATTTTGTCATATTATTATATATATTTTTTATGAAACGATTAATTGCGATTAAGTACTTGTTTGTTTAATTGAGTAATTAGTGTTGTCTTGGACTTTTTTTTTTGACAAAATAAAAATTAATGACGGAAGATTTCTGCCCTGGGATGCTTCGCGGACTGCTTGCAGCCCGCGCACCACGCACCATCGAAGGTGGACAGCCTCCCGAAGTGGAAAATACTTGAATGGGGAATTTATAAGCATTACCGACTGACTGTAGAATCGCTGTTAGGAGATGTAACAAATGGACAGGAAATTCGAATGCATTTTCAAATGACTGCCCTATTGCTTCAACCCAGGGGAGAAAGGGGCTCGCGGGCTGCTTGCAGCCCGCGCACCACGCACCCTCGAAGGTCGACAGCATTCCAGAATAGAAAATATTTGAATTGGGAATTTATAAGCACTTCCGATTGACTGTGAAATCGCTGTTAGCAGATGTAACAAATGGACAGGAAATTCGAATGCATTTTCAAATGACTGCCCTATTGCTTCAACCCAGGGGCAAAAGGGGCTCGCGGGCTGCTTGCAGCCCGCGCACAACGCACCAGCTAGTTATAATATATAAAGCTACACTACCACTGACTGACTGACATCGGGTTTCTCGGAAACTACGCGGAAAGTTGGGGGGATTTCGACGTGATCGTGTAGAGGTGCTCCCAGTGACCACCGGAAAAATATAGCGATCTCGATCACCTTCGAATACCGAGTGGACCCCTGGTGGTGCGCAGAAACGGTGCCACCTGGAGGGGGGGTGTCTGAACAAAAAATGCTCGGAACTGGTGGCGATTACCAGGGGTGGTGGAAAAATGGCGATTTTCGCGAAAACAAGATGGCCGCCGTACTTTGCCAAAATCGCCGTTTATGAATCCTTACGTCTCAAATTTGGCACACGTGCTCTGTTCGAGCCGGCGAATCGATCGGTGCCCAGTTCGAGTGGCTCCGGGCCCCCGTTTCCGACTTTCATACAATGGAAAATCCAACGGCCCGCGGAAACGGTGCGAGTTGGGTGGGGGGTCCCGGAACTAAAAATGATCACCACCCTGGGACGCTACCAGGGAGCCACAGTGAGACGCTCGATTTTGGAATTTTTCCATTTTTGGCGCAAACATAAAAAGGTGCATATAGCCGAGGTGGTGCAATGGAGAAACACACCAATGACGCATTCATACTCGCCCAGCTCCCAGGATATCCAGAAAAATATGAAACCCTGAACTTTCTCACAGCCCGCGAAGACGGTCAACGGCCCGCGCAAACGGTAGAAGCTACATCTGGGGTGCTCGAACTAAACTTGGAGTAGACCTCGAGCAATTACCACAGATAGTGAAAAAAATTCAAAATGGCGGAAAAAATGGCCGCCGCCATACAATTTCTAAAACGGCCATCGCTGGGCCGATCACGCTGAAACTTGGCACAGGGGCTTTAATCGAGCCGCACATTGAGGTGGCATACTCATAATCGAGTTTCCATCGCTGGTTTCCGAGTTTCATACAACGTGAAATTCGACGGCTCTCCGAAACGGCGCAAGATAGGTGGGGGGTGTAGAACTAAAAAATGATCAAGAAGATGGGGCGCTACCAGGGCAATCGAGAAATTTCAAATTGGACGCCATTTTTTTTTTCAAAAATGGCCAATTTTTCAAAGCAAGATGGTGGCGCCGGTTACTTTACGATCGGTCTAAAAATTGACTTTTGTCCTCTTATTGGCCATATTTACAATACTGCATACTCAGAATCTCTCTCCGACCCCTGGTTTCCATTTTCCATACATCACGAAATTCAACGGCTCTCTGAACCGGTGGCACTTAGGTCGGGGTCGCCGAAGTAAAAAATGTTTCAAAACCTGGTCCGCTTCCAGGCACATAAAAATTTTTGGTAAAAAGCGAAATTTTTTTTTTTCCAAAATTTTGTATGGAAATTTCCATAGTAGGAAGGGAAATTGAATAGCAACGGCAAAAGACGGCGCCGCGGGCTGCTTGCTGCCCGCGCATCGCGCACCCTCGAAGGTCGACAGCCTCTCAGAGTAGAAAATATTTGAATAAGTAATTTATAAGCAATTCGGACTGACTGTAGAATCGCTGATGGCAGATCATAACAAATGGATAGGGAATTCGAATGCATTTTCAAATGACTGAAGATTTCTGCCCTGAGATGCGCCGTGGGCTGCTTGCAGCCCGCGCACCACGCAACTTCGGTGGAAGATGGCCTCCCGGAGTAGAAAAAAAACTTGAATAGGGAATTTATAAGCATTTCGGACTGATTGTAGAATCGCTGTTAGCAGATGTAACAAATGGACAGGAAATTCGAATGCATTTTCAAATGACTGAAGATTTCTGCCCTGGGATGAGCCGCGAGCTGCTTACAGCTCGCGCACCACTCACCCTCGAAGGTGGACAGCCCTCCGGAATAGAAAATATTTGAATGAGAAATTTATAAGCACTTCCGATTGACTGTGGAATCGCTGTTAGCAGATAATAACAAATTGACGGGGAATTTTAATGCATAATGAATTTGATTTTAATCGACGCTACTAAAAAGACTGAAGTTTTCAATATGTTTTATACATCTTCACACATATTAAACTGAATTCGCAAGGGTGATATTACAGTTAATCTGTTATTGTTAAGAAGTTATTTAAACCTTATATTTCTTTATTAATTGTTAATTTATGTATGTTATTTTAATTTAGTTAAGTTTATTTTTTGTTTTATAAAATTGTATCTCTGTCGCATTGGGCATTGTCCTGTAATGGCATGTGATGTTTTTTAAATAAATAAATAAATATTTTATTGAGTGAATAAGCCAATCGTTCACGCTTTATAAGCGTAGGACTTACACCAAGAGTAGTACACTACTCTCTGTTTTTGTATTGAAAATGGCGTATTTGCGAATAATGTAGTTCTTGAATTGCATATAAGGTAAATAGCACAACTAAATATTATGTAGTAATTAAGTAGGTATATTAAATCGTTTTTATTTTTTACTTTTCCGTTTTTGAAGTCGGTTTTTTTAACGTAGTTTTTTTTTTCAAATCAAATCATTTATTTCATACTAATACATTTTACATAATATTAGAAACCTTATGCAGGTATTGCAATATAATATTATATTTAAACTAGCCGCCCGCCCCGGCTTCGCCCGTGGTACATATGAAAAATAGATGTTGGCCGATTCTCAGACTTACCCGATATGCACAGAAAATTTCATGAGAATCGGTCCACCCGTTTCGGAGGAGTATGCAGACTAACATTGTGACACGAGAATTTTATATATAAGAAGATTACATTAATATTGTCACATACATTTCAATTTTCCAATACACAGATTACAATATACAATTTAGATATGTCCGGGATTATACATTATAAAATATATTCGTAGATAACGATATAAGACGTAAATAGAAATACTCATATAGATGCATAGATATACATTGATTGCGATTGATTTATTTTGTAGGTTTAGTTAGATCGAAGTTTTCAAGTTAAGTTTAGTTTAGGATTCAGTAGGTTTAGATAGTTAGGTAAGTATAATTTATTTTTGTTAGTTTCAATTACATTTATTAGGTATATGAGATTGGAAAGACTTAACCACACGAAAATTCAAGTTTAGCGTAGTTTAGCTTCGAAATATTCATTTATTGAATAAAAGCATTTTTGGATTAAAAGGAGCTTTAGTTGTTTGTTAAAAGAATAAATAGTTTTTTGGTTTTTAATTTGGTCAGGAAGTTTGTTATATATTTTTATAGCCATGTGATAGGGGCTTTGATTTAACATTTTGATTCTTGAGAATGGTAGGTGTAATCTATTTTTAAAGCGCGTATTTACTTCGTGGTGTTCCTCGACTCGTGAAAATGTATTAATATTTTTATAGACACATGTGCAAATTTCGTGTATATACATAGATGGTAATGTTAAAAGGTTATATTTTCTAAAGTATGGTTTGCAACTGTCTGTGTTTTTTATTTGGGCTAAGATTCTCACGCACTTCTTCTGCATTTTAAATAAATCATTAACATCAACGCTGTTTCCCCATAACATCACACCATATCTTAACCATGAGTAGGCGTACCCGTAATATGCAGATAAAGCGGTGTGTAAGTTTGTGCTATGTTTTATCTGGAATAGGGCATAGGTAAATTTCGACAACTTAGATTTTAAATATTCAATATGTGTTTTCCAATTTATATGTTGTTTCCAAGTTATTTTTATTTAATACTTTTTAGTGTATTTTTCATCACGAATCAATGATTTTTTATCATTGACTGTAGATTGTAGAATCTCTGTTAGCATATAGTAACAAATGGACAGGAAATTCGAATGCATTTTCAATTGACTGAAGATTTCTGCCCCGGGATGAGACGCACCCGCACCTTCGAAAGTGGACAGCCCCCCGAGCAGAAAATATTTGAATTGGGAATTTATAAGCACCTCTGATTGACTGTGGAATCGCTGTTAGCAGAAAATTATAAATGAACTTGGAATTCTAACACATTTTCTAATGACTGCCCTATTGCTTCAACCCAGGGGCAAAAGGGGCTCGCGATATACAACGCACCCTCGAAGGTCGACAGCATTCCAGAATAGAAAATTTATGAATTGGGAATTTATAAGCACCTCTGATTGACTGTGGAATCGCAGTTAGCAGAAAATTATAAATGGACTTGGAATTCTAACACATTTTCTAATGACTGCCCTATTGCTTCAACCCAGGGGCAAAAGGGGCTCGCGGGCTGCTTGCAGCCCGCGCACAACGCACCAGCTAGTATTATAATATATAAAGCTACACTACCACTGACTGACTGACATCGGGTTTCTCGGAAACTACGCGGAAAGTTGGGGGGATTTCGACGTGATCGTGTAGAGGTGCTCCCAGTGACCACCGGAAAAATATAGCGAACTCGAGCACCTTCGAAAACCAAGTGGACCCCTGGAGGTGCGCAAAAACGGTGATACCTGGAGGGGGGGTGTCTGAACAAAAAATGCTCGGAACTGGTGGCGATTACCAGGGGAGGTGGAAAAATGGGGATTTTCGCGAAAACAAGATGGCCGCCGTACTTTGCCAAAATCGCCGTTTATGAATCCTTACGTCTCAAATTTGGCACACGTGCTCTGTTCGAGCCGGCGAATCGATCGGTGCCCCGTTCGAGTGGCTCCGGGCCCCCGTTTCCAACTTCCATACAACGTAAAATCCAACGGCCCGCGGAAACGGTGCGAGTTGGGTGGGGGGTCCCGGAACTAAAAATGATCACCACCCTGGGACGCTACCAGGGAGCCGTAGTGGGACGCTCGATTTTGGAATTTTTCCATTTTTGGCGCAAACATAAAAACGTAAATTTAGACGAGGTGGCGCAACGGAGAAATTCACCAATGATGCATTCGTACTCGCCCAGCTCCCAGGATATCCAGAAAAATACGAAATCTTAAACTTTCCCTCATCTCGCGAAGACGGTCAACGGCCCGCGCAAACGGTAGCAGCTGCATCTGGGGTGCTCAAACTAAACTTGGAGTAGACCTCGAGCAATTACCACAGATAGTGAAAAAAATTCAAAATGGCGGAAAAAATGGCCGCCGCCATACAAATGCTAAAATGGCCATCGCTGGTCCGATCGCGCTGAAACTTGGCTCAGGGGCTTTAATCAAGCCGCACATTAAGTTGGCATACTCATAATCGAGGTTTCACTGCTGGTTTCCGAGTTTCATACAACGCGAAATTTGACGGCTCTCCGAAACGGCGCCAGATAGGTGGGGGGTGTAGAACTAAAAAATGATCAGAAACATGGGGCGCTACCAGGGCAATCGAGAAATTTCAAATTGGACGCAATTTTTTTTTCAAAAATGGCCAATTTTTCAAAGCAAGATAGTGGCGCCGGTTACTTTACGATCGGTCTGAAAATTGATTTCTGTGCTCTAATTGGCCAGATTTACAAAACTGCATACTCAGAATTTCTCTCCGACCCTCGGTTTCCATTTTCCATACATCACGAAATTCAACGGCTCTCTGAACCGGTGGCAGGTAGGTCGGGGTCGCCGAAGCAAAAAATGCTTCAAAACCTGGTCCGCTTCCAGGCATATAAAAATTTTTGGTAAAAAGCGAAATTTTTTTTTTTTCGAAAATTTTGTATGGAAATTTCATAGTAGGAAGGGTAATTGACGGCAAAAGTCGGTGCTGCGGGCTGCTTGCTGCCCGCGCACCGTGCAACCTCGAAGGTCGACAGCCTCCCGGAGTAGAAAATATTTATTAACTTTTGAACTACCGCACTAGCCAAGCGAGCGAAGCGAGCAAGTCACGTCAGCGGCCGGCGTAAATATTCAAAGAAGTAGCGAGGAGCGAAGCGACGAGCGAGTTAGATTAACTTTTGAACTACCGCACTAGCCAAGCGAGCGAAGCGAGCAAGTCACGTCAGCGGCCGGCGTAAATATTCAAATAGGTAGCGAGGAGCGAAGCGACGAGCGAGTTAGGTTAACTTTTGAACTACTGCACTAGCCAAGCGAGCGAAGCGAGCAAGTCACGTCAGCGGCCGGCGTAAATATTCAAATAGGTAGCGAGGAGCAAAGCGACGAGCGTGTTAAGTAAACTCATGAACAGAAGTGACTTTAGGGCGATTCCCACTCAAACAAAAAAACTACGTAGGTTAACCTACTATTAAAACTACGTTAAAAAAAATCGACTTCAAAAACGGAAAAGTAGGTTCTTATTTTTAGTGCCGAAAGCATAATGAATTTGATTTTAAACGAAGCTACTAAAAAGACTGAAGTTTTCAATACGTAATAATATACACATCTTCACACATTTATTGAGTGAATGAGCCAATCGTTCACGCTTTATAAGCGTAGGACTTACACCAAGAGTAGTGTAGTTTTTGTATCGAAAATAGCCAATTTTTTGTATTGCGAATAATGTAATTGAATTGCAAGTAGGTATTTCTTGTATCGAAATAATCGTAGTTCTTGTATCAAAAAATAGCGTAGTTTAATAAGTTCTTAGTGCTTGGCACCGACTTCAAACCTATAAAGTGAATAACACAACTAAATAATATGTAGTAATTAATTATTTTTTACTTTTCCGTTTTTGAAGTCGGTTTTTTTAAAGTAGTTATTTTTATAGTGTAACGATATCTTATTCGATACACCCTTTGACTGTAGTCCTACTCCTATGGCTTTCACTTAGATATTTTTAGTGCCGAAAGCATAATGAATTTGATTTTAAACGACGCTACTAAAAAGACTTGAAGTTTTCAATATGTTTTATACATCTTCACACATTTATTGTCTTGAACAGTTTATTATGAAAAGTCACCGCTATTGATTAGACACATCAAATAAATGAAATTCGGGATCACGTTTCAAAAATTTAACCAATATTTGAATAAGTAATTTATAAGCACTTCCGATTGACTGTGGAATCGCTGTTAGCAGATAATAACAAATTGACGGGGAATTTTAATGCATAATGAATTTGATTTTAATCGACGCTACTAAAAAGACTGAAGTTTTCAATATGTTTTATACATCTTCACACATATTAAACTGAATTCGTAAAGGTGATATTACAGTTAATAATCTGTTATTGTTAAGAAGTTATTTAAAGCTTATATTTCTTTGTTAATTGTTAATTTATGTATGTTATTTTAATTTAGTTAAGTTTATTTTTTTTTGTTGTATAAAATTGTATCTCTGTCGCATTGGGCATTGTCCTGTAATGGCATGTGATGTTTTTTAAATAAATAAATAAATATTTTATTGAGTGAATAAGCCAATCGTTCACGCTTTATAAGCGTAGGACTTACACCAAGAGTAGTACGTCACTACTCTCTGTTTTTGTATCGAAAATAGCGTATTTTTGTATTGCGAATAATGTAGTTCTTGAATTGCATATAAGGTAAATAGCACAACTAAATATTATGTAGTAATTAAGTAGGTATATTAAATCGTTTTTATTTTTTACTTTTCCGTTTTTGAAGTCGGTTTTTTTAACGTAGTTATTTTTATTTAATACTTTTTAGTGTATATTTCATCACGAATCAATGATTTTTTATCATTGACTGTAGATTGTAGAATCTCTGTTAGCATATAGTAACAAAAGGGCAGGAAATTCGAATGCATTTTCAACTGACTGAAGATTTCTGCCCCGGGATGAGACGCACCCGCGCCTTCGAAAGTGGACAGCCCCCCGAGCAGAAAATATTTGAATTGGGAATTTATAAGCACCTCCGATTGACTGTGGAATCGCTGTTAGCAGATAATAACAAATTGACGGGGAATTTTAATGCATTTTCAAATGACTGAAGATTTCTGCTCTGGGATGCTTCGCGGGCTGCTTGCAGCCCGCGCACCACGCACCCTCGAAGGTGGACAGCCTCCCGGAGTGGAGAATACTTGAATGGGGAATTTATAAGCATTACCGACTGACTGTAGATTCGCTGTTAGCAGATGTAACAAATGGACAGAAAATTCGAATGCATTTTCAAATGACTGCCCTATTGCTTCAACCCAGGACCAAAAGGGCCTCGCGGGCTGCTTGCAGCCCGCGCACAACGCACCAGCTAGTTATAATATATAAAGCTACACTACCACTGACTGACTGACATCGCTTTTCTCGGAAACTACGTGGAAAGTGGGGGGGATAACGACGTGATCGTGTAGAGGTGCGCCGAGTGACCAGAGGAAAAATATAGCGATCTCGATCATCTTCGAAAACCAAGTGGACCCCTGGAGGTGCGCAAAAACGGTGATACCTGGAGGGGGGGTGTCTGAACAAAAAATGCTCAGAACTGGTGGCGATTACCAGGGGTGGTGGAAAAATGGGGATTTTCGCGAAAACAAGATGGCCGCCGTACTTTGCCAAAATCGCCGTTTATAAATCCTTACGTCTCAAATTTGGCACACGTGCTCTGTTCGAGCCGGCGAATCGATCGGTGCCCCGTTCGAGTGGCTCCGGGCCCCCGTTTCCGACTTTCATACATTGGAAAATCCAACGGCCCGCGGAAACGGTGCGAGTTGGGTGGGGGGTCCCGGAACTAAAAATGATCACCACCCTGGGACGCTACCAGGGAGCCATAGTGGGTCGCTCGATTTTGGAATTTTTCCATTTTTGGCGCAAACATAAAAACGTAAATTTAGACGAGGTGGCGCAACGGAGAAACACACCAATGATGCATTCATACTCGCCCAGCTCCCAGGATATCCAGAAAAATCCGAAATTTTGAACTTTCTCACAGCCCGCGGAGACGGTCAACGGCCCGCGCAAACGGTAGCAGCTACATCTGGGGTGCTCAAACTAAACTTGTAGTAGACCTCGAGCAATTACCACAGATAGTGAAAAAAATTCAAAATGGCGGAAAAAATGGCCGCCGCCATACAAATGCTAAAACGGCCATCGCTGGTCCGATTGCGCTGAAACTTGGCACAGGGGCTTTAATCGAGCCGCACATTAAGTTGGCATACTCATAATTGAATTTCCACCGCTGGTTTCCGAGTTTCATACAACGCGAAATTCGACGGCTCTCCGAAACGGCGCTAGATAGGTAGGGGGTGTAGAACTAAAAAATGATCAGGAAGATAAGGCGCTACCAGGGCAATGGAGAAATTTCAAATTGGACGCCATTTTTTTTTTCAAAAATGGCCAATTTTTCGAGGCAAGATGGTGGCGCCGGTTACTTTACGATCGGTCTGAAAATTGACTTCTGTGCTCTAATCGGCCAGATTTACAAAACTGCATACTCAGAATCTCTCTCCGACCCCTGGTTTCCATTTTCCATACATCACGAAATTCAACGGCTCTCTGAACCGGTGGCACTTAGGTCGGGGTCGCCGAAGTAAAAAATGCTTCAAAATCTGGTCCGCTTCCAGGCATATAATAATTTTTGGTAAAAAGCGAATTTTTTTTTTTCGAAAATTTTGTATGGAAATTTCCATAGCAGGAAGGGAAATTGAATAGCAACGGCAAAAGACGGCGCCGCGGGCTGCTTGCTGCCCGCGCACCGCGCAACCTCGAAGGTCGACAGCCTCCCGGAGTAGAAAATATTTGAATGGGGTATTTATAAACATTTCCGACTGACTGTTGAATCGCTGCTACCAGATAGTAACAAATGGACAAGAAATTTGAATGCATTTTCAAATGACTGAAGATTGCTGCCCTGGGATGCGTCATGCGACGCGGGCTGCTTGCAATTGCTTCTAAGGAACGATGTAATAATATTATGTATAGCCTATATTATCGTTGATCCGACCTGTTCATAATATTTATTCAAAATTTGGAAGTTAATCAATGCAGTACTGTTTGCGTCTAGCTCGGGGTAGCGTATTTTCTTCTTCGATTATTAATTTGTAGATCACGCCCCAAGTGTTATAAAAATATTCAGTATATTTTCCTACGTTTTTTTTATGTATAGATTTTATTTAAGTTGTATGTTATTCGTTTTTTGTTATTTTGATTTTGTATAAATTTATATTTTATACCTATAGATTTTCTTTAAAAATGAAAAAATGTGTTACCATTAGTTGAATAATATAGTCATTTTAATAAAATAATTTTAATTTCAATTATTGTTGTTTTATTCGCAATTCAAAAATAATTATTAATATTGATTTTATGAAACTTAATATAATTAATCTATGTAGATAGCTGTTTTATTATTGAAATAATTAAAGTTTTGATTAAATAAATTGCCTACCATCTACTTCACAAGATAATGTTTAGTACTTACCTACTTAAAATTAGCTTTTTCTTATGCCATTTAATTAATGATCATGAATCATTTTTCACATGTTCGATTCAAAAACACAGTGTATGAAGAACTTAACAAATTAAAAAATTCTACTATGTAAGATGAAATGATGGCGATGTAGCATTATATTATATTTATAACTATATTTTTTATAATAAACGTAGGTATTAATAATAAAGGTAAGTAGGCTTCGTAACACCTAATTCAGTAGATACATAAATTAAAAAAGGCACTATACCTTATCATATAAAAATTAAAAAGAGAAAGAGAATTTTAAAATGATAGAATCAAAAAAGCAGCACTGATGAATGAATAAATGAAAATTAAACTAAAGATTTTAACTAATTAATATTAATAGTCCTAACTATTTAAATTGTTGGCTTGCAGCTAAATTACTAAAATACCTAAGGGATTAGAAATATTGAGAAAACAACTTCAATAAAAAATCAACAAAATTCAATTTAATGTAACTAGATAAGGAAAAATAACGATAACAAACTACCTATTTGTTAATTTTGAGGTTTTACATACCGAATTACCTACTTAACATTTAATTTTAATATCAGCTACACTCGACAGGGGGACTTGTTTATATAATTCAGTTTTTTGTTAGTTTATAAACAAGACAAGAGGTAACCATTTTTATTCAAGTAGGTATATGAATATATTCAATGAAATTAAAACACATTATTTAGGTATCTTATTTTGTATTGTAGGTATCTTTTAAAAACACGTTTTGCAAATTTCGAGATCATTTTTTCATTAAATAATTTCAATCTTCTATTTTCATTATTGCTTCTGTTAAAAAAATCGCTTTCTATATCGAAGTCGTTCAAAACTGAAAGAGAAATTAGTGATATTTAAATTTTGTATTAAACTGTACTAGCGACCCGCCACGGCTTCGCACGGGTGCAATGGCGGCCGGCCGGTACCGCCGCAAACGCTACGTCCCGCAATTTTTAAATCTGTAATATCTTCGAAAATATTCTCTTAAATCATACGGTGGAAAGGGCCATATAGATCTATATTAAATGAACAATGTATTCAAGGTATTTAATTCGTTAAGGATTAATGCTGTATTGGTTAAAATCGCTTCGAAAATTAACCATTATTTGTCGTAAAAAGTAAATGACAAAAAAAAGTTATTGTGGGTTATCCATAAGAGATAGACATACCATCGCGGACTTTTCTGTAGACCTTTTCAATGTGTAACAATACTTAGTACATTATTTTGATAAAACTCGTAGGGTTCAGCCTGCGTTTGCAATGTAAGCGGAAAAAATGTAATTATTTACGACATCACATAAGAAACCTCAAAAATAACAGTACTTCTCCACTATTTAATGGATGTTATTATACATATAAACCTTCCTCTTGAATCACTCTATCTATTAAAAAAAAAAGACGGGTTGCACTCCGGGAGTGCCGGCAGAAGTGAAAACTTGATTATTAACGTTCAGCATGTTTGATATTTTGGAATGGTATCCGTCTTACGCATGGAATATTTATAAGGGCTAAAAAAAAAAAATATCCGTCTTACGCTTTTTCGATCAGGCCACGTGTCCTGACGCGAGTTTAAGATTTTATACCCAACGCCGCTAAAGAAGTTTTCACTTCAAAAAACCGCATCAAAATCCGTTGCGTAGTTTCAAAGATTTAAGCGTACAAAGGGACATAGGGACATAGGGACAGAGAAAGCGACTTTGTTTTATACTATGTAGTGATAATATATTTAAAGACAAGTAATTTATCGGCTGGGATCTTAAGGACTGGGCTGCTCGAAAACTGAGCATTGACTTATTCATTTTTTCTTATATTTCGTTTTTTTATACTTTTGAATAAGAAAAATACATAGTATAATATGATTATTAATGAATATATCGATCAAATTATGAAGTACCTACATGGTGTAAGATTTTCAAACATTTGATTATTTTTGAAGTGAAAACTTCTTTAGCGGCGTTGAGCACTTTTTCTGTAATGGGTATAAAATCTTAAACTCGCGACTATATCATAATAACAATATTATAGATTGATGTAACACATAAATATACAGGTATTATATGTATGTTAAAAAAATGTGTCAGTTTGCTATTTTCTTTTTAGTTGGTACAACAAAAAAACACAAATTACATCGCCAATTACATTCTGTTGTTGAAACATGTGACATGGGTAATGATTATAATAGAAAAAACATACAATTTCGGTGTATTTTTTTTTACATCAATGATCTTTTCTTAGCGTATTTTGTCATATTATTATATATATTTTTTATGAAACGATTAATTGCGATTAAGTACTTGTTTGTTTAATTGAGTAATTAGTGTTGTCTTGGACTTTTTTTTTTGACAAAATAAAAATTAATGACGGAAGATTTCTGCCCTGGGATGCTTCGCGGACTGCTTGCAGCCCGCGCACCACGCACCCTCGAAGGTGGACAGCCTCCCGAAGTGGAAAATACTTGAATGGGGAATTTATAAGCATTACCGACTGACTGTAGAATCGCTGTTAGGAGATGTAACAAATGGACAGGAAATTCGAATGCATTTTCAAATGACTGCCCTATTGCTTCAACCCAGGGGAGAAAGGGGCTCGCGGGCTGCTTGCAGCCCGCGCACCACGCACCCTCGAAGGTCGACAGCATTCCAGAATAGAAAATATTTGAATTGGGAATTTATAAGCACTTCCGATTGACTGTGAAATCGCTGTTAGCAGATGTAACAAATGGACAGGAAATTCGAATGCATTTTCAAATGACTGCCCTATTGCTTCAACCCAGGGGCAAAAGGGGCTCGCGGGCTGCTTGCAGCCCGCGCACAACGCACCAGCTAGTTATAATATATAAAGCTACACTACCACTCACTCACTGACTGACATCGCTTTTCTCGGAAACTACGTGGAAAGTGGGGGGGATAACGACGTGATCGTGTAGAGGTGCGCCGAGTGACCAGAGGAAAAATATAGCGATCTCGATCACCTTCGAAAACCGAGTGGACCCCTGGAGGTGCGCAATAACGGTGGTACCTGGAGGGGGGGTGTCTGAACAAAAAATGCTCGGAACTGGTGGCGATTACCAGGGGTGGTGGAAAAATGGCGATTTTCGCGAAAACAAGATGGCCGCCGTACTTTGCCAAAATCGCCGTTTATGAATCCTTACGTCTCAAATTTGGCACACGTGCTCTGTGCGAGCCGGCGAATCGATCGGTGCCCCGTTCGAGTGGCTCCGGGCCCCCGTTTCCGACTTCCATACAACGTAAAATCCAACGGCCCGCGGAAACGGTGCGAGTTGGGTGGGGGGTGTCGGAACTAAAAATGATCACCACCCTGGGACGCTACCAGGGAGCCGTAGTGGGACGCTCGATTTTGGAATTTTTCCATTTTTGGCGCAAACATAAAAACGTAAATTTAGACGAGGTGGCGCAACGGAGAAATACACCAATGATGCATTCGTACTCGCCCAGCTCCCAGGATATCCAGAAAAATACGAAATCTTAAACTTTCCCTCATCTCTCGAAGACGGTCAACGGCCCGCGCAAACGGTAGCAGCTACATCTGGGGTGCTCGAACTAAACTTGTAGTAGACCTCGAGCAATTACCACAGATAGTGAAAAAAATTCAAAATGGCGGAAAAAATGGCCGCCGCCATACAATTTCTAAAACGGCCATCGCTGGGCCGATCGCGCTGAAACTTAGCACAGGGGCTTTAATCGAGCCGCACATTAAGGTGGGATACTCATAATTGAATTTCCACGGCTGGTTTCCGAGTTTCATACAACGCGAAATTCGACGGCTCTCCGAAACGGCGCGAGATAGGTGGGGGGTGTAGAACTAAAAAATGATCAGGAAGATGGGGCGCTACCAGGGCAATGGAGAAATTTCAAATTGGACGCCATTTTTTTTTTCAAAAATGGCCAATTTTTCAAAGCAAGATGGTGGCGCCGGTTACTTTACGATCGGTCTGAAAATTGACTGTTGTGCTCTTATCGGCCATATTTACAAAACTGCATACTCAGAATCTCTCTCTGACCCCTGGTTTCCATTTTCCATACATCACGAAATTCAACGGCTCTCTGAACCGGTGGCACTTAGGTCGGGGTCGCCGAAGTAAAAAATGCTTCAAAACCTGGTCCGCTTCCAGGCACATAAAATTTTTTGGTAAAAAGTGAAATTTTTTTTTTTCGAAAATTTTGTATGGAAATTTCCATAGTAGGAAGGGAAATTGAATATCAACGGCAAAAGGCGGCGCCGCGGGCTGCTTGCTGCCCGCGCATCGCGCACCCTCGAGGGTCGACAGCCTCCCAGAGTAGAAAATATTTGAATAAGTAATTTATAGGCAGTTCAAACTGACTGTGGAATCGCTGATGGCAGATCATAACAAATGGACAGGGAATTGTAATACATTTTCAAATGACTGAAGATTACTGCCCTGGGACGCGCCGCGGGCTGCAGCCCGCGCACCTCGCAACTTCGGTGGAAGATGGCCTCCCGGAGTAGAAAAAAAACTTGAATAGGGAATTTATAAGCATTTCGGACTGACTGTGGAATCGCTTTTAGCAGATAGTAACAAAATATGAACAGGAAATTCTAATGCATTTTCAAATGACTGAAGATTTGTAGATAGGTATTTAAGCCAATAAGTAGTTCAAAAGTAGTTCTACAAAGGCTATTCAAATTCAATACGATACAGACACAATTCCAAATTTTGAACCAATTCGACCTTGGGAAGTTATAAACCGACTTCCTAAAAAAAATTAGCCAATTAGGTAATTTCTTAGTTAATTTTTGATGATGATGATATCAATATAGACCTGCCTACCTAAATTGTTACTTACATCAAAAGTTTTAATGAAACTTGAAAACACTTGAATGTGATTTGTGAATAATTATAGGTATATATTTTTGTACTAGCTCTCCGCGCGCCAGCGTAGTTGAAGAATCCGCATAGTTGTGAAAAATAATACATATAATAATATAGGTAACGAACCGAGATGAGTAATTTCTATTGATGTTATTAAAACAAATTGTAAAAAATCGAGGTTAAACAACCATATTTTTATACAGATTCTCTACGGACGGTTCTCACACAACACTAAGGTTTCCGTATAAGTATGAAACTTCAATATAAGACCTTGCCAAGATTGCTTATCTACGGTTTTTATTATTTTTGTTGTAGAAGCGACATCGACATCATGATCTCTGAAATTTTCAAATGTAGGTATCAAGGTTCATGAGATACAGCCTGGTGGCAGATGGACAAACAGTCAGCCAGTCAGTAATAGGTGGCCCCTTTTTACCCTTTGGGTACAGATTCTTAAGAATAGAACATTTTTATTTTTAATTATAAATTTTTAAATCATTAATATTCAAGATCTGTAGAATAAGTGTGGAACCTATACTATCACATTAAACATTAGGGTGGAGTGATATTGTATGAAATAATTTTTTTTTTGTTTTTTTTCAAATGGCATAGCGACAGAAAGGTGCCTTTTAATGAGTGAATTCAGCATACAAAATATTGTTTACGTGTCTTGATGTTTTGAGGTGCCCCAACCCAATTGAAAATTAGAAAAATATGATTTTTTTAGCAAACTTTGATTTATTTTTTAATCACAGTATTTTTATGGCCTTCAAGTCTATTATATAACAAACTTATTTGAGATACATTAAATAATAGCCTGATAAGTTATTTTAACGTTTTTCATTAATGAAAATTATATTATAGAGGAATGAAAATATCAGAAATAATTAATTATTTAGTTTCACCCGCGTGGCTCAGCTCCTGTTAATCTTAGCATAATGATATATAGCCTTTAGCCTTCCTCGATAAATGGGCTATCTAACACCGAAAGAACTTTTCAAATCGGACCAGTAGTTTTTGACATTAGCGCGTTCAAACAAACAAACTCTTCAGCTTTATAATATTAGTATAAATTACAATATTAGCATAGATAAGGATGGTTTTTTTTTTCAAAACTAGGCATTGGCAGTCGTGATACTGATACTCTTGCCATTATAAAACCATTTTGTTTACTTTCTCAACAAACTGCACTTGAATCTTCTGTCACCAATTTGATAATATGCATTACGGCCTGGGTAAGGCAAAGAAAATCTTTGATATTCTGAAACATGTAGTCAAACCGCTATTCACGATGTCTTTTAAGATTTATTCAGATAAATTAGAAGTCAGAGGCTCAGTGTTCTTACATTCTTGCCACATAGTTAAGTCGGTATAATCTTTTGAGCAAGTACAAGAGAGTTAAAAAAAATGCATTTGCAACTTCAAGTATCAAAATATAACCTTTGGTACCGAGTGACAAAATACTTCAGTTATCTTTTCTTGTTCTTTTTTGTTCGTTTGTCGGTCTTGATAAGGTTTTAATAAGCGTCTATATTAATTTGTCATGGTGTGTCGAATAAGTTGTAGTACTCTGTTAAAGCTAATAGTGGGAAGCGATGCTTTTCGCCACACATCAAACATTTCCGTAGCTAATCTTTCGGATAAATCATGAATTTTGTTATTTTATCAGGTTTAATTCATATCTAATAAATAAGTAATAGTTTCTTAGCATCAGTATAAGTTGGTAATTGAGACACTGGGTACTTCTCTGGCAAACAAAATGCAGGACAACATGTCGTTTGTCGTACTTTGACTTGCAACATTTTACTGTAACAAAGCGAAATTACAGATAGAACTCACATCAAAAATATTAAATTATGATCTTAATTGTATTTACGTGTAAAATGTAATTTAGAATTATTACTAACATTAGTGTTATTTCCTTAACGGCACTGTTTAAAATCAATGTTTCCTACAATAAGAGTAAGCGCAAACGGGCCACCGACCAGAGCCTCTGGTAGCCAGCGATAGCCACTTTTTTATATATTGAAATATTGTGTATTCTGTGTCTTCCCGTTGGCAACCAATGAGATAACACAGAATCTGATTTAGCGTCAATTTGTCAAAATTAAACTTTAATGATTTTCGAAACGAAACGAAATTTTTTGAATTTCTTAAAGTTCATGATGTTGGGGGAACCTCTAAATGTATCATCTGCAAAGTATAATTTTGCATGCGTATTTATGAGCAATAATGACATCTTTTTACAGGTATGCCGAAACGAAAATGAAAAAAAATATTTTTCACTCCACCCTATTAAACATGTATAGTAGTTAATAAGTATTTATCTATTAATAATTATTTATACTGATTTTTTATTTCATTTGGCTTTCACCAATGCAATGTTGTGATAAAAATTCAGTGTGAATAAAATGTACCTACCCACCCTCTTCAAATATTTATATGATTTCAAATCAAATTGGAATAATAAAAATTCATAATCAACAAGCATTCAATGAGAATTTTATAAATCAATACAGTTTACTTTAACATACATGCTATATATGCAAAGTTATCTAACATTAAAATAAAGGTATTTTAAAAAAATATATGAAAGCAATTTAAATTATTTTTTTCTACTTTATGAATATTATTACTAAGAGACACTAGATTGATAAGAAAATGAAACACATTAAAAAGTTTTCATTATAATATACTAGCGACCCGCCCCGGCTTCGCACGGGTGCAATGCTGATACTAAATACACTACAGAAAAACTGTGAACGTTGTATATAAAAACATAGCGGCCCGCTCCGGCTTCGCAAGGGTATAAAATATATAGCCGGGCGGCCGGCCGGTACCGCCGCAAACGCTACGTCCCGCAATTTTTAAATCTGTAATATCTTCGAAAATATTCACTTAAATCATACGGTGTAAAGGGCCATATAGATCTATATTAAATGAACAATGTATTCAAGGTATTTAATTGGTTAAGGATTAATGCTGTATTGGTTAAAATCGCTTCGAAAATTATCCATTATTTGTCGTAAAAAGTAAATGACAAAAAAGTTATTGTGGGTTATCCATAAGAGATAGACTTATACCATCACGGACTTTTCTGTAGACCTTTTCAATGTGTACAATACTTAGTACATTATTTTGATAAAACTCGTAGGGTTCAGCCTGCGTTTGCAATGTAAGCGGAAAAAATGTAATTTTTTTAGACATCACATTAGAAACCTCAAAAATAACAGTACTTCTCCACTATTTAATGGATGTTATAATACATATAAACCTTCCTCTTGAATCACTCTATCTATTAAAAAAAACCGCATCAAAATCCGTTGCGTAGTTTCAAAGATTTAAGCATACAAAGGGACATAGGGACATTAGAGACATAGGGACAGAGAAAGCGACTTTGTTTTATACTATGTAGTGATTTACACTGAAAACATAATATCCAAACCATATGATAACTATTTATTTAATTTAATTATAAACATGACTTGGTGTAGGTATAGGTACTATGTTTAAATTAATATTTTAATGATACAGTAACTTTCATTTCATATTTTTGTCAAGACTTCTGCAGGGATCCCGAGTTACATTGTTCTTGAAAGATATTTTTTGGTTAAATAATATATTAAATTTATGATGTTTGGTGAATTAAAATTGATAAAGAGTATGGCCAAATTATTATACTCGGTTCCTTTTTTCTTATAGCAAACAATGTTGTTTAAAATGTAGACGGCTTTCACTTATTAGGTATATTCTGTATATTATAGTAAGAAGTATAAAATGTACAGTAGCAATAGCTATCAAGTTTTCAGAGATATCATGGTTATTCAAATTGAAGTTTATACACTTTATTACTATTTTTCATCTATAATATAATACCATCAATGGGTCAATCAGTCTGAGTTATTCAATATTAATAATACTAATAACTTTCTGGAATCTTAGACAGACACCTCAAATAAATGAAATTCGGGATCACGTTTCAAAAATTTAACCAATATTTGAATAAGTAATTTATAAGCAGTTTCGACTGACTGTAGAATCGCTGTTAGCAGATGTAACAAATGGACAGGAAATTCGAATGCATCAAATGACTGCAGATTTCTGCCCTGGGATGAGCCGCGAGCTGCTTGCAGCTCGCGCACCACGCACCCTCGAAGGTGGACAGCCCCCCGGAATAGAAAATATTTGAATGGGAAATTTATAAGCACTTCCGATTGACTGTGGAATCGCTGTTAGCAGATAATAACAAATTGACGGGGAATTTTAATGCATTTTCAAATGACTGAAGATTTCTGCCCTGGGATGCTTCCGCACCACGCTCCCTCGAAGATGGACAGCCTCCCGGAGTGGAAAATACTTGAATGGGGAATTTATAAGCATTACCGACTGACTGTAGATTCGCTGTTAGCAGATGTAACAAATGGACAGAAAATTCGAATGCATTTTCAAATGACTGCCCTATTGCTTCAACCCAGGGGCAAAAGGGGCTCGCGGGCTGCTTGCAGCCCGCGCACAACGCACCAGCTAGTTATAATATATAAAGCTACACTACCACTCACTCACTGACTGACATCGCTTTTCTCGGAAACTACGTGGAAAGTGGGGGGGATAACGACGTGATCGTGTAGAGGTGCGCCGAGTGACCAGAGGAAAAATATAGCGATCTCGATCACCTTCGAAAACCGAGTGGACCCCTGGAGGTGCGCAATAACGGTGGTACCTGGAGGGGGGGTGTCTGAACAAAAAATGCTCGGAACTGGTGGCGATTACCAGGGGTGGTGGAAAAATGGCGATTTTCGCGAAAACAAGATGGCCGCCGTACTTTGCCAAAATCGCCGTTTATGAATCCTTACGTCTCAAATTTGGCACACGTGCTCTGTGCGAGCCGGCGAATCGATCGGTGCCCCGTTCGAGTGGCTCCGGGCCCCCGTTTCCGACTTCCATACAACGTAAAATCCAACGGCCCGCGGAAACGGTGCGAGTTGGGTGGGGGGTGTCGGAACTAAAAATGATCACCACCCTGGGACGCTACCAGGGAGCCGTAGTGGGACGCTCGATTTTGGAATTTTTCCATTTTTGGCGCAAACATAAAAACGTAAATTTAGACGAGGTGGCGCAACGGAGAAATACACCAATGATGCATTCGTACTCGCCCAGCTCCCAGGATATCCAGAAAAATACGAAATCTTAAACTTTCCCTCATCTCTCGAAGACGGTCAACGGCCCGCGCAAACGGTAGCAGCTACATCTGGGGTGCTCGAACTAAACTTGTAGTAGACCTCGAGCAATTACCACAGATAGTGAAAAAAATTCAAAATGGCGGAAAAAATGGCCGCCGCCATACAATTTCTAAAACGGCCATCGCTGGGCCGATCGCGCTGAAACTTAGCACAGGGGCTTTAATCGAGCCGCACATTAAGGTGGGATACTCATAATTGAATTTCCACGGCTGGTTTCCGAGTTTCATACAACGCGAAATTCGACGGCTCTCCGAAACGGCGCGAGATAGGTGGGGGGTGTAGAACTAAAAAATGATCAGGAAGATGGGGCGCTACCAGGGCAATGGAGAAATTTCAAATTGGACGCCATTTTTTTTTTCAAAAATGGCCAATTTTTCAAAGCAAGATGGTGGCGCCGGTTACTTTACGATCGGTCTGAAAATTGACTGTTGTGCTCTTATCGGCCATATTTACAAAACTGCATACTCAGAATCTCTCTCTGACCCCTGGTTTCCATTTTCCATACATCACGAAATTCAACGGCTCTCTGAACCGGTGGCACTTAGGTCGGGGTCGCCGAAGTAAAAAATGCTTCAAAACCTGGTCCGCTTCCAGGCACATAAAATTTTTTGGTAAAAAGTGAAATTTTTTTTTTTCGAAAATTTTGTATGGAAATTTCCATAGTAGGAAGGGAAATTGAATATCAACGGCAAAAGGCGGCGCCGCGGGCTGCTTGCTGCCCGCGCATCGCGCACCCTCGAGGGTCGACAGCCTCCCAGAGTAGAAAATATTTGAATAAGTAATTTATAGGCAGTTCAAACTGACTGTGGAATCGCTGATGGCAGATCATAACAAATGGACAGGGAATTGTAATACATTTTCAAATGACTGAAGATTACTGCCCTGGGACGCGCCGCGGGCTGCAGCCCGCGCACCTCGCAACTTCGGTGGAAGATGGCCTCCCGGAGTAGAAAAAAAACTTGAATAGGGAATTTATAAGCATTTCGGACTGACTGTGGAATCGCTTTTAGCAGATAGTAACAAAATATGAACAGGAAATTCTAATGCATTTTCAAATGACTGAAGATTTGTAGATAGGTATTTATCTGTCTTTAATCCTCACGTTTATGGGACCATACTTCATAAGCTTTTATTATATGAATTTTAAAATAAAATTGGAGAAAAAGACGCCAATAAGTAGTTAGATATCTACAAAGGCTATTCAAATTCATTACGATACAGACACAATCCCAAATTTTGAACCAATTCGACCTTGGGAAGTTATAAACCGACTTCCTAAAAAAAATTAGCCAATTAGGTAATTTCTAAGTTAATTTTTGATGATGATGATATCAATATAGACCTGCCTACCTAAATTGTTACTTACATCAAAAGTTTTAATGAAACTTGAAAACACTTGAATGTGATTTGTGAATAATTATTATAGGTATATATTTTTGTACTTGCTCTCCGCGCGCCAGCGTAAGTAGTTGAAGAATCCGCATAGTTGTGAATAATAATATAATAATAAAGGTAACGAACCGAGATGAGTAATTTCTATTGATGTTATTAAAACAAATTGTAAAAAATCGAGGTTAAACAACCATATTTTTATACAGATTCTCTACGGACGGTTCTCACACAACACTAAGGTTTCCGTATAAGTATGAAACTTCAATATAAGACCTTGCCAAGATTGCTAATCTACGGTTTTTTATTATTTTTGTTGTTGAAGCGACATCGACATCATGATCTCTGAAATTTTCAAATGTAGGTATCAAGGTTCATGAGATACAGCCTGGTGGCAGATGGACAAACAGTCAGCCAGTCAGTAATAGGGTCCCCTTTTTACCCTTTAAGTACAGATTCTTAAGAATAGAACATTTTTATTTTTAATTATAAATTTTTAAATCATTAATAGGTATTCAAGATCTGTAGAATAAGTGTGGAACCTATACTATCACATTAAACATGTATAGTAATAAGTATTTATCTATTAATAATTATTTATACTGATTTTTTATTTCATTTAGCTTTCACCAATGTTGTAATAAAAATTAAGTGTGAATAAAATGCCACCCTCCCTCCCTCTTCAAATATTTATATGATTTCAAATCAAATTGGAATAATAAAAATTAATAATCAACAAGCATTCAATGAGAATTTCATAAATCAATTCAGTTTACTTTAACATACATGCTATATGCAAAGTTATCTAACATGAAAATAAAGGTATTTTAAAAAATTATATGAAAGCAATTTAAATTATTTTTTTCTACTTTATGAATATTATTACGAGACACTAGATTAATAAGAAAATGAAACACATTAAAAAGTTTTCATTATAATATATTTACACTGAAAACATAATATCCAAACCATATGATAACTATTTATTTAATTTAATTATAAACATGACTTGGTGTAGGTATAGGTACTATGTTTAAATTAATATTTTAATGATACAGTAACTTTTATTTCATATTTTTGTCAAGACTTCTGCAGGGATCTCGAGT
Source organism: Colias behrii (assembly GCA_029959065.1). Taxonomy (NCBI): domain Eukaryota; kingdom Metazoa; phylum Arthropoda; class Insecta; order Lepidoptera; family Pieridae; genus Colias; species Colias behrii. The sequence continues at coordinate 6,169,139 of JARWMC010000002.1, forward strand.
TACATTGTTATTGAAAAATATTTTTTGGATAGATATATTAAATTTATGATGTTTGGTGAATTAAAATTGATAAAGAGTATGGCCAAATTATTATACTCGGTTCCTTTTTTCTTATAGCAAACAATGTTGTTTAAAATGTAGACGGCTTTCACTTATTAGGTATATTCTGTATATTATAGTAAGAAGTATAAAATGTACAGTAGCAATAGCTATCAAGTTTTCAGAGATATCATGGTTATTCAAATTGAAATTTAAACACTTTATTACTATTTTTCATCTATAATATAATACCATCAATGGGTCAATCAGTCTGAGTTATTCAATATTAATAATACTAATAACTTTCTGGAATCTTAGACAGACACCTCAAATAAATGAAATTCGGGATCACGTTTCAAAAATTTAACCAATATTTGAATAAGTAAAAGTAATTTATAAGCAGTTTCGACTGACTGTAGAATCGCTGTTAGCAGATGTAACAAATGGACAGGAAATTCGAATGCATTTTCAAATGACTGAAGATTTCTGCCCTGAGATGAGCCGCGAGCTGCTTGCAGCTCGCGCACCACGCACCCTCGAAGGTGGACAGCCCCCCGGAGTGGAAAATACTTGAATGGGGAATTTATAAGCATTACCGACTGACTGTAGAATCGCTGTTAGCAGATGTAACAAATGGGCAGAAAATTCGAATGCATTTTCAAATGACTGCCCTATTGCTTCAACCCAGGGGCAAAAGGGGCTCGCGGGCTGCTTGCAGCCCGCGCACAACGCACCCTCGAAGGTCGACAGCATTCCAGAATAGAAAATATTTGAATTGGGAATTTATAAGCACTTCCGATTGACTGTGGAATCGCTGTTGGCAAATAATAACAAATTGACGGGGGATTTTGATGCATTTTCAAATGACTGCCCTATTGCTTCAACCCAGGGGCAAAAGGGGCTCGCGGGCTGCTTGCAGCCCGCGCACAACGCACCAGCTAGTTTATAATATATAAAGCTACACTACCACTGACTGACTGACATCGGGTTTCTCGGAAACTACGCGGAAAGTTGGGGGGATTTCGACGTGATCGTGTAGAGGTGCTCCCAGTGACCACCGGAAAAATATAGCGAACTCGAGCACCTTCGAAAACCAAGTGGACCCCTGGAGGTGCGCAAAAACGGTGATACCTGGAGGGGGGGTGTCTGAACAAAAAATGCTCGGAACTGGTGGCGATTACCAGGGGAGGTGGAAAAATGGGGATTTTCGCGAAAACAAGATGGCCGCCGTACTTTGCCAAAATCGCCGTTTATGAATCCTTACGTCTCAAATTTGGCACACGTGCTCTGTTCGAGCCGGCGAATCGATCGGTGCCCCGTTCGAGTGGCTCCGGGCCCCGGTTTCCAACTTTCATACATTGGAAAATCCAACGGCCCGCGGAAACGGTGCGAGTTGGGTGGGGGGTCCCGGAACTAAAAATGATCACCACCCTGGGACGCTACCAGGGAGCCGTAGTGGGACGCTCGATTTTGGAATTTTTCCATTTTTGGCGCAAACATAAAAACGTAAATTTAGCCGAGGTGGCGCAACGTGGAAACACACTCTCACCACGTTTGTACTCGTCCAGCTCCCAGGATATCCAGAAAAATCCGAAATCTTGAACTTTCTCACAGCCCGCGGAGACGGTCAACGGCCCGCGCAAACGGTAGCAGCTACATCTGGGGTGCTCAAACTAAACTTGTAGTAGACCTCGAGCAATTACCACAGATAGTGAAAAAAATTCAAAATGGCGGAAAAAATGGCCGCCGCCATACAAATGCTAAAACGGCCATCGCTGGTCCGATTGCGCTGAAACTTGGCACAGGGGCTTTAATCGAGCCGCACATTAAGTTGGCATACTCATAATTGAATTTCCACCGCTGGTTTCCGAGTTTCATACAACGCGAAATTCGACGGCTCTCCGAAACGGCGCTAGATAGGTAGGGGGTGTAGAACTAAAAAATGATCAGGAAGATAAGGCGCTACCAGGGCAATGGAGAAATTTCAAATTGGACGCCATTTTTTTTTTCAAAAATGGCCAATTTTTCGAGGCAAGATGGTGGCGCCGGTTACTTTACGATCGGTCTGAAAATTGACTTCTGTGCTCTAATCGGCCAGATTTACAAAACTGCATACTCAGAATCTCTCTCCGACCCCTGGTTTCCATTTTCCATACATCACGAAATTCAACGGCTCTCTGAACCGGTGGCACTTAGGTCGGGGTCGCCGAAGTAAAAAATGCTTCAAAATCTGGTCCGCTTCCAGGCATATAATAATTTTTGGTAAAAAGCGAATTTTTTTTTTTTCGAAAATTTTGTATGGAAATTTCCATAGCAGGAAGGGAAATTGAATAGCAACGGCAAAAGACGGCGCCGCGGGCTGCTTGCTGCCCGCGCACCGCGCAACCTCGAAGGTCGACAGCCTCCCGGAGTAGAAAATATTTGAATGGGGTATTTATAAACATTTCCGACTGACTGTTGAATCGCTGCTACCAGATAGTAACAAATGGACAAGAAATTTGAATGCATTTTCAAATGACTGAAGATTGCTGCCCTGGGATGCGTCATGCGACGCGGGCTGCTTGCAATTGCTTCTAAGGAACGATGTAATAATATTATGTATAGCCTATATTATCGTTGATCCGACCTGTTCATAATATTTATTCAAAATTTGGAAGTTAATCAATGCAGTACTGTTTGCGTCTAGCTCGGGGTAGCGTATTTTCTTCTTCGATTATTAATTTGTAGATCACGCCCCAAGTGTTATAAAAATATTCAGTATATTTTCCTACGTTTTTTTTTATGTATAGATTTTATTTAAGTTGTATGTTATTCGTTTTTTGTTATTTTGATTTTGTATAAATTTATATTTTATACCTATAGATTTTCTTTAAAAATGAAAAAATGTGTTACCATTAGTTGAATAATATAGTCATTTTAATAAAATAATTTTAATTTCAATTATTGTTGTTTTATTCGCAATTCAAAAATAATTATTAATATTGATTTTATGAAACTTAATATAATTAATCTATGTAGATAGCTGTTTTATTATTGAAATAATTAAAGTTTTGATTAAATAAATTGCCTACCATCTACTTCACAAGATAATGTTTAGTACTTACCTACTTAAAATTAGCTTTTTCTTATGCCATTTAATTAATGATCATGAATCATTTTTCACATGTTCGATTCAAAAACACAGTGTATGAAGAACTTAACAAATTAAAAAATTCTACTATGTAAGATGAAATGATGGCGATGTAGCATTATATTATATTTATAACTATATTTTTTATAATAAACGTAGGTATTAATAATAAAGGTAAGTAGGCTTCGTAACACCTAATTCAGTAGATACATAAATTAAAAAAGGCACTATACCTTATCATATAAAAATTAAAAAGAGAAAGAGAATTTTAAAATGATAGAATCAAAAAAGCAGCACTGATGAATGAATAAATGAAAATTAAACTAAAGATTTTAACTAATTAATATTAATAGTCCTAACTATTTAAATTGTTGGCTTGCAGCTAAATTACTAAAATACCTAAGGGATTAGAAATATTGAGAAAACAACTTCAATAAAAAATCAACAAAATTCAATTTAATGTAACTAGATAAGGAAAAATAACGATAACAAACTACCTATTTGTTAATTTTGAGGTTTTACATACCGAATTACCTACTTAACATTTAATTTTAATATCAGCTACACTCGACAGGGGGACTTGTTTATATAATTCAGTTTTTTGTTAGTTTATAAACAAGACAAGAGGTAACCATTTTTATTCAAGTAGGTATATGAATATATTCAATGAAATTAAAACACATTATTTAGGTATCTTATTTTGTATTGTAGGTATCTTTTAAAAACACGTTTTGCAAATTTCGAGATCATTTTTTCATTAAATAATTTCAATCTTCTATTTTCATTATTGCTTCTGTTAAAAAAATCGCTTTCTATATCGAAGTCGTTCAAAACTGAAAGAGAAATTAGTGATATTTAAATTTTGTATTAAACTGTACTAGCGACCCGCCACGGCTTCGCACGGGTGCAATGGCGGCCGGCCGGTACCGCCGCAAACGCTACGTCCCGCAATTTTTAAATCTGTAATATCTTCGAAAATATTCTCTTAAATCATACGGTGGAAAGGGCCATATAGATCTATATTAAATGAACAATGTATTCAAGGTATTTAATTCGTTAAGGATTAATGCTGTATTGGTTAAAATCGCTTCGAAAATTAACCATTATTTGTCGTAAAAAGTAAATGACAAAAAAAAGTTATTGTGGGTTATCCATAAGAGATAGACATACCATCGCGGACTTTTCTGTAGACCTTTTCAATGTGTAACAATACTTAGTACATTATTTTGATAAAACTCGTAGGGTTCAGCCTGCGTTTGCAATGTAAGCGGAAAAAATGTAATTATTTACGACATCACATAAGAAACCTCAAAAATAACAGTACTTCTCCACTATTTAATGGATGTTATTATACATATAAACCTTCCTCTTGAATCACTCTATCTATTAAAAAAAAAAGACGGGTTGCACTCCGGGAGTGCCGGCAGAAGTGAAAACTTGATTATTAACGTTCAGCATGTTTGATATTTTGGAATGGTATCCGTCTTACGCATGGAATATTTATAAGGGCTAAAAAAAAAAAATATCCGTCTTACGCTTTTTCGATCAGGCCACGTGTCCTGACGCGAGTTTAAGATTTTATACCCAACGCCGCTAAAGAAGTTTTCACTTCAAAAAACCGCATCAAAATCCGTTGCGTAGTTTCAAAGATTTAAGCGTACAAAGGGACATAGGGACATAGGGACAGAGAAAGCGACTTTGTTTTATACTATGTAGTGATAATATATTTAAAGACAAGTAATTTATCGGCTGGGATCTTAAGGACTGGGCTGCTCGAAAACTGAGCATTGACTTATTCATTTTTTCTTATATTTCGTTTTTTTATACTTTTGAATAAGAAAAATACATAGTATAATATGATTATTAATGAATATATCGATCAAATTATGAAGTACCTACATGGTGTAAGATTTTCAAACATTTGATTATTTTTGAAGTGAAAACTTCTTTAGCGGCGTTGAGCACTTTTTCTGTAATGGGTATAAAATCTTAAACTCGCGACTATATCATAATAACAATATTATAGATTGATGTAACACATAAATATACAGGTATTATATGTATGTTAAAAAAATGTGTCAGTTTGCTATTTTCTTTTTAGTTGGTACAACAAAAAAACACAAATTACATCGCCAATTACATTCTGTTGTTGAAACATGTGACATGGGTAATGATTATAATAGAAAAAACATACAATTTCGGTGTATTTTTTTTTACATCAATGATCTTTTCTTAGCGTATTTTGTCATATTATTATATATATTTTTTATGAAACGATTAATTGCGATTAAGTACTTGTTTGTTTAATTGAGTAATTAGTGTTGTCTTGGACTTTTTTTTTTGACAAAATAAAAATTAATGACGGAAGATTTCTGCCCTGGGATGCTTCGCGGACTGCTTGCAGCCCGCGCACCACGCACCCTCGAAGGTGGACAGCCTCCCGAAGTGGAAAATACTTGAATGGGGAATTTATAAGCATTACCGACTGACTGTAGAATCGCTGTTAGGAGATGTAACAAATGGACAGGAAATTCGAATGCATTTTCAAATGACTGCCCTATTGCTTCAACCCAGGGGAGAAAGGGGCTCGCGGGCTGCTTGCAGCCCGCGCACCACGCACCCTCGAAGGTCGACAGCATTCCAGAATAGAAAATATTTGAATTGGGAATTTATAAGCACTTCCGATTGACTGTGAAATCGCTGTTAGCAGATGTAACAAATGGACAGGAAATTCGAATGCATTTTCAAATGACTGCCCTATTGCTTCAACCCAGGGGCAAAAGGGGCTCGCGGGCTGCTTGCAGCCCGCGCACAACGCACCAGCTAGTTATAATATATAAAGCTACACTACCACTCACTCACTGACATCGCTTTTCTCGGAAACTACGTGGAAAGTTGGGGGGATTTCGACGTGATCGTGTAGAGGTGCTCCGATCGACCAGAGGAAAAATATAGCGATCTCGATCACCTTCGAAAACCGAGTGGACCCCTGGAGGTGCGCAAAAACGGTGATACCTGGAGGGGGGGTGTCTGAACAAAAAATGCTCGGAACTGGTGGCGATTACCAGGGGTGGTGGAAAAATGGGGATTTTCGCGAAAACAAGATGGCCGCCGTACTTTGCCAAAATCGGCGTTTACGAATCCTTACGTCTCAAATTTGGCACACGTGCTCTGTGCGAGCCGGCGAATCGATCGGTGCCCCGTTCGAGTGGCTCCGGGCCCCAGTTTCCGACTTTCATACAATGGAAAATCCAACGGCCCGCGGAAACGGTGCGAGTTGGGTGGGGGGTCCCGGAACTAAAAATGATCACCACCCTGGGACGCTACCAGGGAGCCATAGTGGGACGCTCGATTTTGGAATTTTCCCATTTTTGGCGCAAACATAAAAACGTAAATTTAGACGAGGTGGCGCAACGGAGAAACACACCAATGATGCATTCATACTCGCCCAGCTCCCAGGATATCCAGAAAAATCCGAAATTTTGAACTTTCTCACAGCCCGCGGAGACGGTCAACGGCCCGCGCAAACGGTAGCAGCTACATCTGGGGTGCTCAAACTAAATGTGTAGTAGACCTCGAGCAATTACCACAGATGGTGAAAAAAATTCAAAATGGCGGAAAAAATGGCCGCCGCCATACAAATGCTAAAATGGCCATCGCTGGTCCGATCGCGCTGAAACTTGGCACAGGGGCTTTAATCGAGCCTCACATTACGTTGGCATACTCATAATTGAGTTTTCACCTCTGGTTTCCGAGTTTCATACAACGCGAAATTCGACGGCTCTCTGAAACGGTGCCAGATAGCCGAGGGGTGTAGAACTAAAAAATGATCAGGAAGATGGGGTGCTACCAGGGCAATTGAGAAATTTCAAATTGGACGTAATTTTTTTTTCAAAAATGGCCGATTTTTCGAGGCAAGATGGTGGCGCCGGTTACTTTACGATCGGTCTGAAAATTGACTTTTGTGCTCTGATCGGCCAGATTTACAAAACTGCATACTCAGAATCTCACTCCGACCCCTGGTTTCCATTTTCCATACATCACGAAATTCAACGGCTCTCTGAACCGGTGGCAGGTAGGTCTGGGTCGCCGAAGTAAAAAATGCTTCAAAACCTGGTCCGCTTCCAGGCATATATTTTGTTTTTGTAAAAAGTGAAATTTTTTTTTTCGAAAATTTTGTATAGAAATTTCCATAGTAGGAAGGGTAATAGGAATAGCAACGGAAAAAGACGGCACCGCGGGCTGCTTGCTGCCCGCGCACCGCGCAACCTCGAAGGTCGACAGCCTCCCGGAGTAGAAAATATTTATTAACTTTTGAACTACCACACGAGCCAAGCGAGCGAAGCGAGCGAATCACGGCAGCGGCTAGCGTAAATATTCAAATAGGTAGCGAGGAGCGAAGCGACGAGCGTGTTAGGTTAACTTTTGAACTACCGCACGAGTCAAGCGAGCGAAGCGAGCGAGTCGTTGCAGGGGCCGGCGTAAATATTGAAAGAAGTAGCGAGGAGCGAAGCGACGAGCGAGTTAGGTTAACTTTTGAACTACCGCACTAGCCAAGCGAGCGAAGCGAGTAAGTCACGTCAGCGGCCGGCGTAAATATTGAAAGAAGTAGCGAGGAGCGAAGCGACGAGCGAGTTAGGTTAACTTTTGAACTACCGCACTAGCCAAGCGAGCGAAGCGAGCAAGTCACGTCAGCGGCCGGCGTAAATATTCAAAGAAGTAGCGAGGAGCGAAGCGACGAGCGAGTTAGGTTAACTTTTGAACTACCGCACTAGCCAAGCGAGCGAAGCGAGCAAATCACGTCAGCGGCCGGCGTAAATATTCAAATAGGTAGCGAGGAGCGAAGCGACGAGCGTGTTAAGACTGTTAAGTAAACTCTTGAACAGAAGCGACTTTAGGGCGATTCCCACTCAAACAAAAAAACTACGTAGGTTAAAAACTATTAAAACTACGTTAAAAAACCGACTTCAAAAACGTTCTTATTTTTAGTGCCGAAAGCATAATGAATTTGATTTTAAACGAAGCTACTAAAAAGACTGAAGTTTTCAATACGTAATAATATACACATCTTCACACATTTATTGAGTGAATGAGCCAATCGTTCACGCTTTATAAGCGTAGGACTTACACCAAGAGTAGTGTAGTTTTTGTATCGAAAATAGCCAATTTTTTGTATTGCGAATAATGTAATTGAATTGCACGTAGGTAGTTCTTATATCAAAAAATAGCGTAGTAAGTGCTTAGTGCTTGGCACCGACTTCAAACCTATATAGTGAATAACACAACTAAATAATATGTAGTAATTAATTATTTTTTTGAAGTCGGTTTTTTTAAAGTAGTTTTTTTTATAGTGTAACGATATCTTATTCGATACACCCTTTGACTGTAGTCCTATGGCTTTCACTTAGATATTTTTAGTGCCGAAAGCATAATGAATTGGATTTTAAACGACGCTACTAAAAAGACTTGAAGTTTTCAATATGTTTTATACATCTTCACACATTTATTGTCTTGAACAGTTTATTATGAAACTAGCGACCCGCCCCGGCTTCGCACGGGTGCAATGGCGACCGGCCGGTACCGCCGCAAACGCTACGTCCCGCAATTTTTAAATCTGTAATATCTTCGAAAATATTCACTTAAATCATACGGTGTAAAGGGCCATATAGATCTATATTAAATGAACAATGTATTCAAGGTATTTAATTGGTTAAGGATTAATGCTGTATTGGTTAAAATCGCTTCGAAAATTAGCCATTATTTGTCGTAAAAAGTAAATGACAAAAAAAAAGTTATTGTGGGTTATCCATAAGAGATAGACATATACCATCACGGACTTTTCTGTAGACCTTTTCAATGTGTATAATACTTAGTACATTATTTTGATAAAACTCGTAGGGTTCAGCCTGCGTTTGTAATGTAAGCGGAAAAAATGGAATTATTTACGACATCACATTAGAAACCTCAAAAATAACAGTACTTCTCCACTATTTATTGGATGTTATTATACATATAAACCTTCCTCTTGAATCACTCTATCTATTAAAAAAAACCGCATCAAAATCCGTTGCGTAGTTTCAAAGATTTAAGCATACAAAGGGACATAGGGACATAGGGACAGAGAAAGCGACTTTGTTTCATACTATGTAGTGAAGTCACCGCTATTGATTAGACACCTCAAATAAATGAAATTCGGGATCACGTTTCAAAAATTTGACCAATATTTGAATAAGTAATTTATAAGCAGTTTCGACTAACTGTAGAATCGCTGTTAGCAGATGTAACAAATGGACAGGAAATTCTGTCTGGGATGAGCCGCGAGCTGCTTGCAGCTCGCGCACCACGCACCCTCGAAGGTGGACAGCTCCCCGGAATAGAAAATATTTGAAGGGGAAATTTATAAGCACTTCCGATTGACTGTGGAATCGCTGTTAGCAGATAATAGCAAATTCACGGGGAGTTTTAATGCATTTTCAAATGACTGAAGATTTCTGCCCTGGGATGCTTCGCGGGCTGCTTGCAGCGAAGGGGAATTTATAAGCATTACCGACTGACTGTAGAATCGCTGTTAGCAGATGTAACAAATGGACAGGAAATTCGAATGCATTTTCAAATGACTGCCCTATTGCTTCAACCCAGGGGCAAAAGGGGCTCGCGGGCTGATTGCAGCCCGCGCACCACGCACCCTCGAAGGTCGACAGCATTCGAAAATAGAAAATATTTGAATTGGGAATTTATAAGCACTTCCGATTGACTGTGGAATCGCAGTTAGCAGAAAATTACAAATGGACAGGAAATTCGAATGCATTTTCAAATGACTGCCCTATTGCTTCAACCCAGGGGCAAAAGAGGCTCGCGGGCTGCTTGCAGCCCGCGCACCACGCACCCTCGAAGGTCGACAGCATTTCAGAATAGAAAATATTTGAATTGGGAATTTATAAGCACTTCCGATTGACTGTGGAATCGCTGTTGGCAAATAATAACAAATTGACGGGGGATTTTGATGCATTTTCAAATGACTGCCCTATTGCTTCAACCCAGGGGCAAAAGGGGCTCGCGGGCTGCTTGCAGCCCGCGCACAACGCACCAGCTAGTTATTATAATATATAAAGCTACACTACCACTGACTGACTGACATCGGGTTTCTCGGAAACTACGCGGAAAGTTGGGGGGATTTCGACGTGATCGTGTAGAGGTGCTCCCAGTGACCACCGGAAAAATATAGCGAACTCGAGCACCTTCGAAAACCAAGTGGACCCCTGGAGGTGCGCAAAAACGGTGATACCTGGAGGGGGGGTGTCTGAACAAAAAATGCTCGGAACTGGTGGCGATTACCAGGGGAGGTGGAAAAATGGGGATTTTCGCGAAAACAAGATGGCCGCCGTACTTTGCCAAAATCGCCGTTTATGAATCCTTACGTCTCAAATTTGGCACACGTGCTCTGTTCGAGCCGGCGAATCGATCGGTGCCCCGTTCGAGTGGCTCCGGGCCCCGGTTTCCAACTTTCATACATTGGAAAATCCAACGGCCCGCGGAAACGGTGCGAGTTGGGTGGGGGGTCCCGGAACTAAAAATGATCACCACCCTGGGACGCTACCAGGGAGCCGTAGTGGGACGCTCGATTTTGGAATTTTTCCATTTTTGGCGCAAACATAAAAACGTAAATTTAGCCGAGGTGGCGCAACGTGGAAACACACTCTCACCACGTTTGTACTCGTCCAGCTCCCAGGATATCCAGAAAAATCCGAAATCTTGAACTTTCTCACAGCCCGCGGAGACGGTCAACGGCCCGCGCAAACGGTAGCAGCTACATCTGGGGTGCTCAAACTAAACTTGTAGTAGACCTCGAGCAATTACCACAGATAGTGAAAAAAATTCAAAATGGCGGAAAAAATGGCCGCCGCCATACAAATGCTAAAACGGCCATCGCTGGTCCGATTGCGCTGAAACTTGGCACAGGGGCTTTAATCGAGCCGCACATTAAGTTGGCATACTCATAATTGAATTTCCACCGCTGGTTTCCGAGTTTCATACAACGCGAAATTCGACGGCTCTCCGAAACGGCGCTAGATAGGTAGGGGGTGTAGAACTAAAAAATGATCAGGAAGATAAGGCGCTACCAGGGCAATGGAGAAATTTCAAATTGGACGCCATTTTTTTTTTCAAAAATGGCCAATTTTTCGAGGCAAGATGGTGGCGCCGGTTACTTTACGATCGGTCTGAAAATTGACTTCTGTGCTCTAATCGGCCAGATTTACAAAACTGCATACTCAGAATCTCTCTCCGACCCCTGGTTTCCATTTTCCATACATCACGAAATTCAACGGCTCTCTGAACCGGTGGCACTTAGGTCGGGGTCGCCGAAGTAAAAAATGCTTCAAAATCTGGTCCGCTTCCAGGCATATAATAATTTTTGGTAAAAAGCGAATTTTTTTTTTTTCGAAAATTTTGTATGGAAATTTCCATAGCAGGAAGGGAAATTGAATAGCAACGGCAAAAGACGGCGCCGCGGGCTGCTTGCTGCCCGCGCACCGCGCAACCTCGAAGGTCGACAGCCTCCCGGAGTAGAAAATATTTGAATGGGGTATTTATAAACATTTCCGACTGACTGTTGAATCGCTGCTACCAGATAGTAACAAATGGACAAGAAATTTGAATGCATTTTCAAATGACTGAAGATTGCTGCCCTGGGATGCGTCATGCGACGCGGGCTGCTTGCAATTGCTTCTAAGGAACGATGTAATAATATTATGTATAGCCTATATTATCGTTGATCCGACCTGTTCATAATATTTATTCAAAATTTGGAAGTTAATCAATGCAGTACTGTTTGCGTCTAGCTCGGGGTAGCGTATTTTCTTCTTCGATTATTAATTTGTAGATCACGCCCCAAGTGTTATAAAAATATTCAGTATATTTTCCTACGTTTTTTTTATGTATAGATTTTATTTAAGTTGTATGTTATTCGTTTTTTGTTATTTTGATTTTGTATAAATTTATATTTTATACCTATAGATTTTCTTTAAAAATGAAAAAATGTGTTACCATTAGTTGAATAATATAGTCATTTTAATAAAATAATTTTAATTTCAATTATTGTTGTTTTATTCGCAATTCAAAAATAATTATTAATATTGATTTTATGAAACTTAATATAATTAATCTATGTAGATAGCTGTTTTATTATTGAAATAATTAAAGTTTTGATTAAATAAATTGCCTACCATCTACTTCACAAGATAATGTTTAGTACTTACCTACTTAAAATTAGCTTTTTCTTATGCCATTTAATTAATGATCATGAATCATTTTTCACATGTTCGATTCAAAAACACAGTGTATGAAGAACTTAACAAATTAAAAAATTCTACTATGTAAGATGAAATGATGGCGATGTAGCATTATATTATATTTATAACTATATTTTTTATAATAAACGTAGGTATTAATAATAAAGGTAAGTAGGCTTCGTAACACCTAATTCAGTAGATACATAAATTAAAAAAGGCACTATACCTTATCATATAAAAATTAAAAAGAGAAAGAGAATTTTAAAATGATAGAATCAAAAAAGCAGCACTGATGAATGAATAAATGAAAATTAAACTAAAGATTTTAACTAATTAATATTAATAGTCCTAACTATTTAAATTGTTGGCTTGCAGCTAAATTACTAAAATACCTAAGGGATTAGAAATATTGAGAAAACAACTTCAATAAAAAATCAACAAAATTCAATTTAATGTAACTAGATAAGGAAAAATAACGATAACAAACTACCTATTTGTTAATTTTGAGGTTTTACATACCGAATTACCTACTTAACATTTAATTTTAATATCAGCTACACTCGACAGGGGGACTTGTTTATATAATTCAGTTTTTTGTTAGTTTATAAACAAGACAAGAGGTAACCATTTTTATTCAAGTAGGTATATGAATATATTCAATGAAATTAAAACACATTATTTAGGTATCTTATTTTGTATTGTAGGTATCTTTTAAAAACACGTTTTGCAAATTTCGAGATCATTTTTTCATTAAATAATTTCAATCTTCTATTTTCATTATTGCTTCTGTTAAAAAAATCGCTTTCTATATCGAAGTCGTTCAAAACTGAAAGAGAAATTAGTGATATTTAAATTTTGTATTAAACTGTACTAGCGACCCGCCACGGCTTCGCACGGGTGCAATGGCGGCCGGCCGGTACCGCCGCAAACGCTACGTCCCGCAATTTTTAAATCTGTAATATCTTCGAAAATATTCTCTTAAATCATACGGTGGAAAGGGCCATATAGATCTATATTAAATGAACAATGTATTCAAGGTATTTAATTCGTTAAGGATTAATGCTGTATTGGTTAAAATCGCTTCGAAAATTAACCATTATTTGTCGTAAAAAGTAAATGACAAAAAAAAGTTATTGTGGGTTATCCATAAGAGATAGACATACCATCGCGGACTTTTCTGTAGACCTTTTCAATGTGTAACAATACTTAGTACATTATTTTGATAAAACTCGTAGGGTTCAGCCTGCGTTTGCAATGTAAGCGGAAAAAATGTAATTATTTACGACATCACATAAGAAACCTCAAAAATAACAGTACTTCTCCACTATTTAATGGATGTTATTATACATATAAACCTTCCTCTTGAATCACTCTATCTATTAAAAAAAAAGACGGGTTGCACTCCGGGAGTGCCGGCAGAAGTGAAAACTTGATTATTAACGTTCAGCATGTTTGATATTTTGGAATGGTATCCGTCTTACGCATGGAATATTTATAAGGGCTAAAAAAAAAAAATATCCGTCTTACGCTTTTTCGATCAGGCCACGTGTCCTGACGCGAGTTTAAGATTTTATACCCAACGCCGCTAAAGAAGTTTTCACTTCAAAAAACCGCATCAAAATCCGTTGCGTAGTTTCAAAGATTTAAGCGTACAAAGGGACATAGGGACATAGGGACAGAGAAAGCGACTTTGTTTTATACTATGTAGTGATAATATATTTAAAGACAAGTAATTTATCGGCTGGGATCTTAAGGACTGGGCTGCTCGAAAACTGAGCATTGACTTATTCATTTTTTCTTATATTTCGTTTTTTTATACTTTTGAATAAGAAAAATACATAGTATAATATGATTATTAATGAATATATCGATCAAATTATGAAGTACCTACATGGTGTAAGATTTTCAAACATTTGATTATTTTTGAAGTGAAAACTTCTTTAGCGGCGTTGAGCACTTTTTCTGTAATGGGTATAAAATCTTAAACTCGCGACTATATCATAATAACAATATTATAGATTGATGTAACACATAAATATACAGGTATTATATGTATGTTAAAAAAATGTGTCAGTTTGCTATTTTCTTTTTAGTTGGTACAACAAAAAAACACAAATTACATCGCCAATTACATTCTGTTGTTGAAACATGTGACATGGGTAATGATTATAATAGAAAAAACATACAATTTCGGTGTATTTTTTTTTACATCAATGATCTTTTCTTAGCGTATTTTGTCATATTATTATATATATTTTTTATGAAACGATTAATTGCGATTAAGTACTTGTTTGTTTAATTGAGTAATTAGTGTTGTCTTGGACTTTTTTTTTTGACAAAATAAAAATTAATGACGGAAGATTTCTGCCCTGGGATGCTTCGCGGACTGCTTGCAGCCCGCGCACCACGCACCCTCGAAGGTGGACAGCCTCCCGAAGTGGAAAATACTTGAATGGGGAATTTATAAGCATTACCGACTGACTGTAGAATCGCTGTTAGGAGATGTAACAAATGGACAGGAAATTCGAATGCATTTTCAAATGACTGCCCTATTGCTTCAACCCAGGGGAGAAAGGGGCTCGCGGGCTGCTTGCAGCCCGCGCACCACGCACCCTCGAAGGTCGACAGCATTCCAGAATAGAAAATATTTGAATTGGGAATTTATAAGCACTTCCGATTGACTGTGAAATCGCTGTTAGCAGATGTAACAAATGGACAGGAAATTCGAATGCATTTTCAAATGACTGCCCTATTGCTTCAACCCAGGGGCAAAAGGGGCTCGCGGGCTGCTTGCAGCCCGCGCACAACGCACCAGCTAGTTATTATAATATATAAAGCTACACTACCACTGACTGACTGACATCGGGTTTCTCGGAAACTACGCGGAAAGTTGGGGGGATTTCGACGTGATCGTGTAGAGGTGCTCCCAGTGACCACCGGAAAAATATAGCGAACTCGAGCACCTTCGAAAACCAAGTGGACCCCTGGAGGTGCGCAAAAACGGTGATACCTGGAGGGGGGGTGTCTGAACAAAAAATGCTCGGAACTGGTGGCGATTACCAGGGGAGGTGGAAAAATGGGGATTTTCGCGAAAACAAGATGGCCGCCGTACTTTGCCAAAATCGCCGTTTATGAATCCTTACGTCTCAAATTTGGCACACGTGCTCTGTTCGAGCCGGCGAATCGATCGGTGCCCCGTTCGAGTGGCTCCGGGCCCCGGTTTCCAACTTTCATACATTGGAAAATCCAACGGCCCGCGGAAACGGTGCGAGTTGGGTGGGGGGTCCCGGAACTAAAAATGATCACCACCCTGGGACGCTACCAGGGAGCCGTAGTGGGACGCTCGATTTTGGAATTTTTCCATTTTTGGCGCAAACATAAAAACGTAAATTTAGCCGAGGTGGCGCAACGTGGAAACACACTCTCACCACGTTTGTACTCGTCCAGCTCCCAGGATATCCAGAAAAATCCGAAATCTTGAACTTTCTCACAGCCCGCGGAGACGGTCAACGGCCCGCGCAAACGGTAGCAGCTACATCTGGGGTGCTCAAACTAAACTTGTAGTAGACCTCGAGCAATTACCACAGATAGTGAAAAAAATTCAAAATGGCGGAAAAAATGGCCGCCGCCATACAAATTCTAAAACGGCCATCGCTGGGCCGATCACGCTGAAACTTGGCACAGGGGCTTCAATCGAGCCGCACATTAAGTTGGCATACTCATAATCGAGTTTCCACCGCTGGTTTCCAAGTTTCATACAACGCAAAATTCGACAGCTCTCCGAAACGGCGCCAGATAGCCGGGGGGTGTAGAACTAAAAAATGATCAGGAAGATGAGGTGCTACCAGGGCAATCGAGAAATTTCAAATTGGACGTAATTTTTTTTTCAAAAATGGCCGATTTTTCGAGGCAAGATGGTGGCGCCGGTTACTTGACGATCGGTTTGAAAATTGACTTCTGTGCTCTAATCGGCCAGATTTACAAAACTGCATACTCAGAATCTCACTCCGACCCCTGGTTTCCATTTTCCATACATCACGAAATTCAACGGCTCTCTGAACCGGTGGCACTTAGGTCGGGGTCGCCGAAGTAAAAAATGCTTCAAAACCTGGTCCGCTTCCAGACATGTAAAAATTTTTGGTAAAAAGCGAAAATTTTTTTTTTTCGAAAATTTTGTATGGAAATTTCCATAGTATGAAGGGAAATTGAATAGCAACGGCAAAAGACGGCGCCGCGGGCGCCTCCCGGAGTAGAAAATATTTGAATAGGGAATTTATAAGCATTTCGGACTGACTGTGGAATCGCTTTTAGCAGATAGTAACAAAATATGAACAGGAAATTCTAATGCATTTTCAAATGACTGAAGATTTGTAGCAAGATTTGTATTGTATTTAAGCCAATAAGTAGTTAGATATCTACAAAGGCTATTCAAATTCAATACGATACAGACACAATTCCAAATTTTGAACCAATTCGACCTTGGGAAATTATAATCCGACTTCCTAAAAAAAAATTAGCCAATTAGGAAATTTCTTAGTTAATTTTTGATGATGATGGTATCAATATAGACCTGCCTACCTAAATTGTTACTTACATCAAAAGTTTTAATGAAACTTGAAAACACTTGAATGTGATTTGTGAATAATTATAGGTATATATTTTTGTACTAGCTCTCCGCGCGCCAGCGTAGTTGAAGAATCCGCATAGTTGTGAATAATAATATAATAATATAGGTAACGAACCGAGATGAGTAATTTCTATTGATGTTATTAAAACAAATTGTAAAAATCGAGGTTAAACAACCATATTTTTATACAGATTCTCTACGGACGGTTCTCACACAACACTAAGGTTTCCGTATAAGTATGAAACTTCAATATAAGACCTTGCCAAGATTGCTAATCTACGGTTTTTATTATTTTTGTTGTTGCAGCGACATCGACATCATGATCTCTGAAATTTTCAAATGTAGGTATCAAGGTTCATGAGATACAGCCTGGTGGCAGATGGACAAACAGTCAGCCAGTCAGTAATAGGGTCCCCTTTTTACCCTTTGGGTACATATTCTTAAGAATAGAACATTTTTATTTTTAATTATAAATTTTTAAATCATTAATATTCAAGATCTGTAGAATAAGTGTGGAACCTATACTATCACATTAAACATGTATAGTAATAAGTATTTATCTATTAATAATTATTTATACTGATTTTTTATTTCATTTAGCTTTCACCAATGTTGTAATAAAAATTAAGTGTGAATAAAATGTAACTACCCACCCTCTTCAAATATTTATATGATTTCAAATCAAATTGGAATAATAAAAATTAATAATCAACAAGCATTCAATGAGAATTTTATAAATCAATACAGTTTACTTTAACATACATGCTATATGCAAAGTTATCTAACATTAAAATAAAGGTATTTTAAAAAATTATATGAAAGCAATTTAAATTATTTTTTTCTACTTTATGAATATTACTAGCTTTCCACCCGCGGCTTCGCCCGCGCAGTCAAAGAAAAACCCACATAGTTCCCGTTCCCGTGGGATTTCCGGGATAAAACCTATCCTATGTCCCGGGGTAAAAAGTAGCCTATGTCCTTTCTCGGGTATCAAAATATCTCTATACCAAATTTCATGCAAATTGGTTCAGTAGATAAGGCGTGATTGAGTAACAGACAGACAGACAGAGTTACTTTCGCATTTATAATATTAGTATGGATAAACATATATATACATATATACTCTTTAAAGTAGTAAAATAACTAATCAGAAGTTGTTATGTGAAATTTGAAACAGTATATAAAGTTCTCTCTACGACGAAGCGATATTATATCATTATCCCACTACAACTTTACAAATTACGTATGACTGCATGTGTGTTATATTTTCACTATTTTAATAACATTGTAGATTATTATAAGCACTAGACTTTTTTAAGTTATGTAAAGACCTAATTATTGACATATAGAGTGGCTTAGAGTGGATACAAATAGTAAAGTCTTTATTATTTTTATTTGACGTAATATATCATTGAAACAAATTTTGGCGGTGTTTAATAATAGAATGAAAGTAACTTTCTTTAATACATAAATCTTTTATACTTACAAATTCCCTCTTTATACAATAAATTATTTCTAAGTTGCTGACACCCCTCCAATCTTTCCTCTCCGAAATTTTTTTCTATTCTTAAACTCTTCAATGTTATTTCAACATTTCCCTTTTATAAAATTCAGTAAAAAATTCATCTCAATTTTGTTTTGAACATAATATAATTATAACTTATTGAGTAATTGAGTCCGTAAATTCTGAACTACTTAAAACGATCGAGGTTAAGAATCATTGACTTTTGGAAAATCCTAATCAAGTAAGCTTTTTGGTATCAATATACCAACTAAAATTTAAATTAAATGGAATGGTACATTTTGTATGGAAATTTCCATAGTAGGAAGGATGATTGAATAGCAACGGCAAAAGGTGGTACCGCGGGCTGCTTGCTGCCCGCGCACCGCGCAACCTCGAAGATCGACAGCCTCCCGGAGTAGAAAATATTTGAATAAGTAATTTATAAGCAGTTTCGACTGACTGTGGAATCGCTGTTAGCAGATAATAACAAATGGATAAGGAATTCTAATGCATTTTCAAATGACTGAAGATTTCTGCCCTGGGATGAGCCGCGAGCTGCTTGCAGCTCGCGCACCACTCACCCTCGAAGGTGGACAGCCCCCCGGAATAGAAAATATTTGAATGAGAAATTTATAAGCACTTCCGATTGACTGTGGAATCGCTGTTAGCAGATAATAACAAATTGACGAGGAATTTTAATGCATAATGATTTTGATTTTAATCGACGCTACTAAAAAGACTGAAATTTTCAATATTATGTTTTATACATCTTCACACATATTAAACTGAATTCGCAAGGGTGATATTACAGTTAATCTGTTATTGTTAAGAAGTTATTTAAAGCCTATTTTTCTTTGTTAATTTATGTATGTTATTTTAATTTAGTTAAGTTTATTTTGTTTTATAAAATTGTATCTCTGTCGCATTGGGCATTGTCCTGTAATGGCATGTGATGTTTTTTAAATAAATAAATAAATATTTTATTGAGTGAATAAGCCAATCGTTCACGCTTTATAAGCATAGGACTTACACCAAGAGTAGTACACTACTCTCTGTTTTGGTATCGAAAATAGCGTATTTTTGTATTGCGAATAATGTAGTTCTTGAATTGCAAGTAAGGAAAATAGCACAACTAAATATTATGTAGTAATTAATTAGGTATATTAAATCGTTTTTATTTTTTACTTTTCCGTTTTTGAAGTCGGTTTTTTTAACGAAGTAATTTTTTTTAATACTTTTTAGTGTATTTTTCATCACGAATCAATGATTTTTTATCATTGACTGTAGATTGTAGAATCTCTGTTAGCATATAGTAACAAATGGACAGGAAATTCGAATGCATTTTCAATTGACTGAAGATTTCTGCCCCGGGATGAGACGCACCCGCACCCTCGAAGGTGGACAGCCTCCCAGAGTGGAAAATACTTGAATGGGGAATTTATAAGCATTACCGACTGACTGTAGAATCACTGTTAGCAGATGTAACAAATGGACAGGAAATTCGAATGCATTTTCAAATGACTGCCCTATTGCTTCAACCCAGGGGCAAAAGGGGCTCGCGGGCTGCTTGCAGCCCGCGCACCACGCACCCTCGAAGGTCGACAGCATTCCAGAATAGAAAATATTTGAATAATTGGGAATTTATAAGCACTTCCGGTTGACTGTGGAATCGCTGTTGGCAAATAATAACAAATTGACGGGGGATTTTGATGCATTTTCAAATGACTGCCCTATTGCTTCAACCCAGGGGCAAAAGGGGCTCGCGGGCTGCTTGCAGCCCGCGCACAACGCACCAGCTAGTTATTATATATAAAGCTACACTACCACTGACTGACTGACATCGCTTTTCTCGGAAACTACGTGGAAAGTGGGGGGGATAACGACGTGATCGTGTAGAGGTGCGCCGAGTGACCAGAGGAAAAATATAGCGATCTCGATCATCTTCGAAAACCAAGTGGACCCCTGGAGGTGCGCAAAAACGGTGATACCTGGAGGGGGGGTGTCTGAACAAAAAATGCTCAGAACTGGTGGCGATTACCAGGGGTGGTGGAAAAATGGGGATTTTCGCGAAAACAAGATGGCCGCCGTACTTTGCCAAAATCGCCGTTTATAAATCCTTACGTCTCAAATTTGGCACACGTGCTCTGTTCGAGCTGGCGAATCGATCGGTGCCCCGTTCGAGTGGCTCCGGGCCCCCGTTTCCGACTTTCATACATTGGAAAATCCAACGGCCCGCGGAAACGGTGCGAGTTGGGTGGGGGGTCCCGGAACTAAAAATGATCACCACCCTGGGACGCTACCAGGGAGCCATAGTGGGACGTTCAATTTTGGAATTTTTCCATTTTTGGCGCAAACATAAAAACGTAAATTTAGCCAAGGTGGCACGACGGAGAAACACACCAATGACGCATTCATACTCACCCAGCTCCCAGGATATCCAGAAAAATCCGAAATCCTGAACTTTCTCACAGCCCGCGGAGACGGTCAACGGCCCGCGCAAACGGTAACAGCTACTTCTGGGGTGCTCGAACTAAACTTGGAGTAGGTCTCGAGCAATTACCACAAATAGTGAAAAAAATTCAAAATGGCGGAAAAAATGGCCGCCGCCATACAAATGCTAAAACGGCCATCGCTGGTCCGATCGCGCTGAAACTTGGCACAGGGGCTTTAATCGAGCCTCACATTACGTTGGCATACTCATCATTGAGTTTCCATCGCTGGTTTCCGAGTTTCATACAACGCGAAATTCGACGGCTCTCCGAAACGGCGCCAGATAGGTGGGGGGTGTAGAACTAAAAAATGATCAGGAAGATGGGGCGCTACCAGGGCAATGGATAAATTTCAAATTGGATGCCATTTTTTTTTTCAAAAATGGCCAATTTTTCAAAGCAAGACGGTGGCGCCGGTTACTTAACGATCGGTCTGAAAATTGACTTCTGTGCTTTAATCGGCCAGATTTACAAAACTGCATACTCAGAATCTCTCTCCGACCCCTGGTTTCCATTTTCCATACATCACGAAATTCAACGGCTCTCTGAACCGGTGGCACTTAGGTCGGGGTCGCCGAAGTAAAAAATGCTTCAAAACCTGGTCCGCTTCCAGGCACATAAAAATTTTTGGTAAAAAGTGAATTTTTTTTTTTCGAAAATTTTGTATGGAAATTTCCATAGTAGGAAGGGAAATTGAATAGCAACGGCAAAAGACGGCGCCGCGGGCTGCTTGCTGCCCGCGCATCGCGCACCCTCGAAGGTCGACAGCCTCCCAGAGTAGAAAATATTTGAATAAGTAATTTATAGGCAGTTCAAACTGACTGTGGAATCGCTGATGGCAGATCATAACAAATGGACAGGGAATTGTAATACATTTTCAAATGACTGAAGATTACTGCCCTGGGCTGCTTGCTGCCCGCGCACCACGCAACTTCGGTGGAAGATGGCCTCCCGGAGTAGAAAAAAACTTGAATAGGGAATTTATAAGCATTTCGGACTGACTGTGGAATCGCTTTTAGCAGATAGTAACAAAATATGGACAGGAAATTCTAATGCATTTTCAAATGACTGAAGATTTGTAGATAGGTATTTATCTGTCTTTAATCCTCACGTTTATGGGACCATACTTCATAAGCTTTTATTATATGAATTTTAAAATAAAATTGGAGAAAAAGACGCCAATAAGTAGTTAGATATCTACAAAGGCTATTCAAATTCATTACGATACAGACACAATCCCAAATTTTGAACCAATTCGACCTTGGGAAGTTATAAACCGACTTCCTAAAAAAAATTAGCCAATTAGGTAATTTCTAAGTTAATTTTTGATGATGATGATATCAATATAGACCTGCCTACCTAAATTGTTACTTACATCAAAAGTTTTAATGAAACTTGAAAACACTTGAATGTGATTTGTGAATAATTATTATAGGTATATATTTTTGTACTTGCTCTCCGCGCGCCAGCGTAAGTAGTTGAAGAATCCGCATAGTTGTGAATAATAATATAATAATAAAGGTAACGAACCGAGATGAGTAATTTCTATTGATGTTATTAAAACAAATTGTAAAAAATCGAGGTTAAACAACCATATTTTTATACAGATTCTCTACGGACGGTTCTCACACAACACTAAGGTTTCCGTATAAGTATGAAACTTCAATATAAGACCTTGCCAAGATTGCTAATCTACGGTTTTTTATTATTTTTGTTGTTGAAGCGACATCGACATCATGATCTCTGAAATTTTCAAATGTAGGTATCAAGGTTCATGAGATACAGCCTGGTGGCAGATGGACAAACAGTCAGCCAGTCAGTAATAGGGTCCCCTTTTTACCCTTTAAGTACAGATTCTTAAGAATAGAACATTTTTATTTTTAATTATAAATTTTTAAATCATTAATAGGTATTCAAGATCTGTAGAATAAGTGTGGAACCTATACTATCACATTAAACATGTATAGTAATAAGTATTTATCTATTAATAATTATTTATACTGATTTTTTATTTCATTTAGCTTTCACCAATGTTGTAATAAAAATTAAGTGTGAATAAAATGCCACCCTCCCTCCCTCTTCAAATATTTATATGATTTCAAATCAAATTGGAATAATAAAAATTAATAATCAACAAGCATTCAATGAGAATTTCATAAATCAATTCAGTTTACTTTAACATACATGCTATATGCAAAGTTATCTAACATGAAAATAAAGGTATTTTAAAAAATTATATGAAAGCAATTTAAATTATTTTTTTCTACTTTATGAATATTATTACGAGACACTAGATTAATAAGAAAATGAAACACATTAAAAAGTTTTCATTATAATATATTTACACTGAAAACATAATATCCAAACCATATGATAACTATTTATTTAATTTAATTATAAACATGACTTGGTGTAGGTATAGGTACTATGTTTAAATTAATATTTTAATGATACAGTAACTTTTATTTCATATTTTTGTCAAGACTTCTGCAGGGATCTCGAGTTACATTGTTATTGAAAAATATTTTTTGGATAGATATATTAAATTTATGATGTTTGGTGAATTAAAATTGATAAAGAGTATGGCCAAATTATTATACTCGGTTCCTTTTTTCTTATAGCAAACAATGTTGTTTAAAATGTAGACGGCTTTCACTTATTAGGTATATTCTGTATATTATAGTAAGAAGTATAAAATGTACAGTAGCAATAGCTATCAAGTTTTCAGAGATATCATGGTTATTCAAATTGAAATTTAAACACTTTATTACTATTTTTCATCTATAATATAATACCATCAATGGGTCAATCAGTCTGAGTTATTCAATATTAATAATACTAATAACTTTCTGGAATCTTAGACAGACACCTCAAATAAATGAAATTCGGGATCACGTTTCAAAAATTTAACCAATATTTGAATAAGTAAAAGTAATTTATAAGCAGTTTCGACTGACTGTAGAATCGCTGTTAGCAGATGTAACAAATGGACAGGAAATTCGAATGCATTTTCAAATGACTGAAGATTTCTGCCCTGAGATGAGCCGCGAGCTGCTTGCAGCTCGCGCACCACGCACCCTCGAAGGTGGACAGCCCCCCGGAGTGGAAAATACTTGAATGGGGAATTTATAAGCATTACCGACTGACTGTAGAATCGCTGTTAGCAGATGTAACAAATGGGCAGAAAATTCGAATGCATTTTCAAATGACTGCCCTATTGCTTCAACCCAGGGGCAAAAGGGGCTCGCGGGCTGCTTGCAGCCCGCGCACAACGCACCCTCGAAGGTCGACAGCATTCCAGAATAGAAAATATTTGAATTGGGAATTTATAAGCACTTCCGATTGACTGTGGAATCGCTGTTGGCAAATAATAACAAATTGACGGGGGATTTTGATGCATTTTCAAATGACTGCCCTATTGCTTCAACCCAGGGGCAAAAGGGGCTCGCGGGCTGCTTGCAGCCCGCGCACAACGCACCAGCTAGTTATAATATATAAAGCTACACTACCACTCACTCACTGACATCGCTTTTCTCGGAAACTACGTGGAAAGTTGGGGGGATTTCGACGTGATCGTGTAGAGGTGCTCCGATCGACCAGAGGAAAAATATAGCGATCTCGATCACCTTCGAAAACCGAGTGGACCCCTGGAGGTGCGCAAAAACGGTGATACCTGGAGGGGGGGTGTCTGAACAAAAAATGCTCGGAACTGGTGGCGATTACCAGGGGTGGTGGAAAAATGGGGATTTTCGCGAAAACAAGATGGCCGCCGTACTTTGCCAAAATCGCCGTTTATGAATCCTTACGTCTCAAATTTGGCACACGTGCTCTGTTCGAGCCGGCGAATCGATCGGTGCCCCGTTCGAGTGGCTCCGGGCCCCCGTTTCCGACTTCCATACAACGTAAAATCCAACGGCCCGCGGAAACGGTGCGAGTTGGGTGGGGGGTGTCGGAACTAAAAATGATCACCACCCTGGGACGCTACCAGGGAGCCGTAGTGGGACGCTCGATTTTGGAATTTTTCCATTTTTGGCGCAAACATAAAAACGTAAATTTAGACGAGTTGGCGCAACGGAGAAATTCACCAATGATGCATTCGTACTCGCCCAGCTCCCAGGATATCCAGAAAAATACGAAATCTTAAACTTTCCCTCATCTCGCGAAGACGGTCAACGGCCCGCGCAAACGGTAGCAGCTACATCTGGGGTGCTCGAACTAAACTTGGAGTAGACCTCGAGCAATTACCACAGAAAGTGAAAAAAATTCAAAATGGCGGAAAAATGGCCGCCGCCATACAAATTTCTAAAACGGCCATCGCTGGTCCGATCGCGCTGAAACTTGGCACAGGGGCTTTAATCGAGCCGCACATTAAGTTGGCATACTCATAATCGAGTTTCCACCGCTGGTTTCCGAGTTTCATACAACGCAAAATTCGACGGCTCTCCGAAACGGCGCCAGATAGGTGGGGGGTGTAGAACTAAAAAATGATCAGGAAGATGGGGCGCTACCAGGGCAGTGGAGAAATTTCAAATTGGACGCAATTTTTTTTTCAAAAATGGCCAATTTTTCAAAGCAAGATGGTGGCGCCGATTACTTTACGATCGGTCTGAAAATTGACTTTTGTGCTCTAATCGGCCAGATTTACAATACTGCATACTCAGAATTTCTTTCCGACCCCCGGTTTCCATTTTCCATACATCACGAAATTCAACGGCTCTCTGAACCGGTGGCAGGTAGGTCGGGGTCGCCGAAGTAAAAAATGCTTCAAAACTTGGTCCGCTTTCAGGCATATAAAATTTTTTGGTAAAAAGCGAAATTTTTTTTTCGAAAATTTTGTATGGAAATTTCCATAGTAGGAAGTGTAATTGAATAGCAACGGCAAAAGACGGCGCCGCGGGCTGCTTGCTGCCCGCGCACCGCGCAACCTCGAAGGTCGACAGCCTCCCGGAGTAGAAAATATTTATTAACTTTTGAATTACCGCACGAGCCAAGCGAGCGAAGCGAGCGAATCACAGCAGCGGCTGGCGTAAATATTCAAATAGGTAGCGAGGAGCGAAGCGACGAGCGAGTTAGGTTAACTTTTGAACTACCGCACTAGCCAAGCGAGCGAAGCGAGCAAGTCACGTCAGCGGCCGGCGTAAATATTCAAAGAAGTAGCGAGGAGCGAAGCGACGAGCGAGTTAGGTTAACTTTTGAACTACTGCACTAGCCAAGCGAGCGAAGCGAGCAAGTCACGTCAGCGGCCTGCGTAAATATTCAAAGAAGTAGCGAGGAGCGAAGCGACGAGCGAGTTAGGTTAACTTTTGAACTACTGCACTAGCCAAGCGAGCGAAGCGAGCAAGTCACGTCAGCGGCCTGCGTAAATATTCAAAGAAGTAGCGAGGAGCGAAGCGACGAGCGAGTTAGGTTACTTTTGAACTACCGCACTAGCCAAGCGAGCGAAGCGAGCAAGTCACGTCAGCGGCCGGCGTAAATATTCAAAGAAGTAGCGAGGAGCGAAGCGACGAGCCAGTTAGGTTAACTTTTGAACTACCGCACAAGCGAGCGAAGCGAGCAAGTCACGTCAGCGGCCGGCGTAAATACTCAAAGAAGTAGCGAGGAGCGAAGCGACGAGCGAGTTAGGTTACTTTTGAACTACCGCACTAGCCAAGCGAGCGAAGCGAGCAAGTCACGTCAGCGGCTGGCGTAAATATTCAAATAGGTAGCGAGGAGCGAAGCAACGAGCGTGTTAAGTAAACTCTTTAACAGTTTATTATGAAAAGTCACTGCCCACTATCGATTAGACACCTCAAAGTGATGAAATTCGGGGATCACGTTTCAAGAATTTAACCAATATTTGAATAAGTAATTTATAAACAGTTTCGACTGACTGTAGAATCGCTGTTAGCAGATGTAACAAATGGACAGGAAATTCAAATGCATTTTCAAATGACTGAAGATTTCTGCCCTGGGATGAGCCGCGAGCTGCTTGCAGCTCGCGCACCACGCACCCTCGAAGATAGACAGCCCCCCGGAGTAGAAAATATTTGAATGGGAAATTTATAAGCACTTCCGATTGACTGTGGAATCGCTGTTAGCAGATATTAACAAATTGACGGGGAATTTTTATGCATTTTCAACTGACTGAAGATTTCTGCCCTGGGATGAGCCGCGAGCTGCTTGCAGCTCGCGCACCACGCACCCTCGAAGGTGGGCAGCCTCTCGAAGTGGAAAATACTTGAATGGAGATTTTATAAGCATTACCGACTGACTGTAGAATCGCTGTTAGCAGATGTAACAAATTGACAGGAAATTCGAATGCATTTTCAAATGACTGCCCTATTGCTTCAACCCAGGGGCAAAAGAGGCTCGCGGGCTGCTTGCAGCCCGCGCACCACGCACCCTCGAAGGTCGACAGCATTTCAGAATAGAAAATATTTGAATTGGGAATCTTTATGCACTTCCGATTGACTGTGGAATCGCTGTTGGCAAATAATAACAAATTGACGGGGGATTTTGATGCATTTTCAAATGACTGCCCTATTGCTTCAACCCAGGGGCAAAAGGGGCTCGCGGGCTGCTTGCAGCCCGCGCACAACGCACCAGCTAGTATTATATATATTTTTAATTTAAACTTTTTGTAATCAAACCGAATTTTTGTTTTGTTTTGTTTTGTTTTGCTTTTAAAAAATGTACTTGTATTTATAAGGAGGAACGCTGGCTCTTGAGACACAGAGTTACTCTAGTTCAAGAGTCAGCGTACATATTTTTGTAGTTTATGTTTTTGGCAAAATAAAGATTTTTTTTTTTTTTTTTTTTATTTCCCATTTGTTTCCCTTAGCATATGCCCTGTCCAACGCCATTTTAAAATCTTACATGCTTTTTTTACGTCTTTAAATTTAGTTATTCTTTTTATTTCTTCTAGTTTTATTTTATCTTTTCTTTTGACACCTATTACACTTCTTTCTATTCCGTTCTGACATACCATCACCTTATTCATAAGTTTGTCTGTCAGCGCCCATGTTTGACAACGATATGTTAAGCATGGTAGAATGTAAGTATTGTATACTTTCCTTTTCTCTTTGATTGGCATATCTTTATTTTTCATAATTTCGCTAAGAGACCAATATCTTCTCCATGTATTTGTTATCCTTCTTTCTATTTCATTGTGCATAGTATCTTTTACCGTTATAAGCTGACCTAGGTATACATACTCTTTTACATATTCTATCTTCTCTGTATTTACTGTTATGTTATAGGCCTGTGAAGCGTTAGTCATAATTTTTGTTTTCGCTATATTCATGGTGAGCCCTGCTTTCACGCTTTCGTCTGACAATTGTTGTAACATTTTTTCGAGTCTCTTTGGACATTCAGAGAATAAGACCAGGTCGTCTGCAAAACGTAGATGGTTCAACATTTCACCATTAATTGAGAATCCTTCGTAGTCCCACTGCAGCTTTCTGAACACGATCTCCAGAGCCGCTGAAAACAGTTTTGGTGAAATAGGATCACCCTGCCGCACGCCTCTCTCTATCGGAAATATGTCTCCCATACTTTCAAGCCGGACTTGGGCGGTGCTTCTAGAGTAAATATTCTGAAGAATTCTTATATATTTTCCATGAATGCCCTGAATATTCAAAGCTTCCCAAATGTAATCATGTTCTAAAGAGTCGAAAGCTTTATTATAATCAACGAAACCCAGATAGTAAATTTTATTGTACTCGTTGTATTTTTGCAGAACTTGCCTTAAAACATGAATATGGTCTATTGTGGAATATTTACTCCGGAAACCCGCCTGTTCTTTAGGTTGGTTTGCATCTAGCGTAGCAGTGATACGAGATAGGATTATTTTCGAGAATACTTTATAGACGTTAGACATTAAGCTAATAGGTCTATAATTGCCTATGTCCCCTTTGTCCAGTTTTTTATGTAATAATGTTATTGTAGATTTTGTCCAGTCTGATGGGATAATTTCTGAATCTATAATATTGTTGAATATATCTGTGAGTATAAGAGCAATCACTGATGTCGTCGATTTTAAAAGTTCGTTCGTTATTTGATCAGTTCCTGGTGTCTTATCCATCTTTTGCGTGTTGATTGCTCTAATCGTTTCTTTAACTAAGATTTTGGGGATGGGTTCAGAATCAGTAACACTATTATTTATTTTATTTATAATTTTATTTTTGTTTTTGTTTTGGTATAAATTTCTATAATAGTTTGTAGCCTCTTTAAGTATTTCAATTCTTTTATTTGTATAACTGTCTTTTGTAGTCTTAGTTTTAAGCATCCAATGTTTTTTTATAATTTAACTCTTTTATTGCTTTCCTTACGCCTCCAGTTTTCTCTATATAATTTTTTAGTGTAATATTCCTTTTAGTTTTCCTATCTTTTTTGATATTTTGATTTATCTTTTTGCTAAGCTCAGATATTTTATGACGGTAATTTTTATTTTTTTTCTTTTGTAATAATTGTCTTCTTTCTTCTAATAATTGTTTTGTCTCATCTGAGATGGCTCTTTTGTTGTTGACGTTTATTTTCTTTGTTTCTGTTTTCAGTATGTTTATAAGTTTCTCGTATTGTTCCTGGATCGGTTGACATCTGTTTATATCTTTATTAGTTAGTTCCTGTAGATTATTTATGAGTTGGGTGATATTTCCGGTACAAAAAATTCCTGAGTTATGTGTACAGAATCGTCTTTTGTTCTTAATTGGTGTTCCTGTTAGTGTCGCACGAACCATTTTATGGTCCGAATTGAAATTTAAATTGTGAATTATGGATACGTCTTTGATAATTTTTGAATTATTAGACATGATAAAATCTATTTCATTTTTATATAGTCCATTTGGTGACATCCACGTCCACTTTTTCGTTTTCTTTTTCTTATAAAACTATTCAATATTTTAAATTTGTTTTCCAAAGCGAAGGTGACTAATCTGGATCCATTTTTGCTCCTTTTGCCTTGTCCATACTTTCCTATTGTATACTCTTCTCCATTTTTTATTTTTGTTCCAATTTGTGCGTTGAAGTCGCCCATTACTATTACATTTTTGTTGCAGTATTGCATAGACATTCTTAGATCTTCGTAGAATTTTTCAATATTTGCAACGTCCTTCTTTTTATTTGATTCAGGTGGTGAATAAGCCTGGATGATCGACCATTTTTCTTCTTTATTTAAAGGTAACATTATGTTTAGTATTGTTATTCTTTCAGAAATTCCCTTTATTTCATCAATTCGGTTAGCAAGATTCTTTTTAACTAAAAATCCCACACCATACTGACCTTGTGTCTCACCTTTATAATATAGGATATAGTTTCCGTAATCATTAATTCCTTCTCCATATCTTCTCATTTCACTTATTCCTATTATATCCCACTTAATGTTTGCTAGGGCTAATTCGAGTTCAAGGCGTTTCTCCGTCGTTCGTAATGATCGAGCATTAAAAGTAGCTATATATATATCCGATGTGTTTTTATTTATTTATTTATTTATTTATTTATTCAAAAAACACACACTAACATTACAGTTTCCCAATACGATAGTGGTTTTACATTTAATTGGTTATATTGAAATTATAAATATTTAACATGAAAATAAAGACATTATCACTTTTTATAGCATATTACAAATAAAGCTACTCGCGTGAATTCATCCCAAGTGCAACAAAATATATCCGTTTTGATTGCTATTTCATTGAGTGAACGAAGTGCACGCGTCATAGGTGCCTGACCTAGCAAGTTGGTGCGAGCGGACGGCACCAGCAGCAGCGGAGGCCGGCGCCGGCGCCCCACATATCCATCTGGTACATACAAAAACATTTTACCCAGAATATCCGCGTTATGTATCTTACCTCTAAAAATCCTGAACAGGTACGAGATTAACGCCAGGTCCCTTCTAACCCTCAGCTCGTTATATCCCACCATGCCCAAAACGAATAAAGTCGGATACATAAGCGGATAGAAAGGATAAACCCCGTATAATCTCATGTAAAGGAAACGAGTGAATTTATTTTGTATGCGCTCTAGCATAAGATTATATTTAATTTCATGCGGGCCCCAAATAAAGGAATTATATTCCAACTGGCTTCTTACTAGAGTATTGTATAAATTAATAATAGCTCTAATATTCGAAAAATTTCGAGACATCCGCAATATAAACCCTAAGTTCTTAAAAGCTTTCTTACAAATATTAGTTATATGCTTACTATAACTCAAGTCAGCACTGAGATTAACGCCAAGATCTTTAACTTCAGTTACCCTCGAAATCTGTGCCCCGTCTACGTGGTAATTATATTTTGTTTGGTTTTGAGTACTTTTAGAGAAATTATCATTATTTTTGTCTTTAGAGGGTCGTGGTCATTTTCCCCCACGATGACCGGTCGGCTTGGGGGAGGTTGTTTCGTTTCTTTGTTAATTTGATTTATATTTAGTTGATGTTTCCGATCACCGGTGCTTAGTTGCTATTGTTTCATTACAGTCGGGTTAGTTGAAAAGGAGTTAGAACAAATCCTCATCATGTCAAATGCATTTTTACTGCTTGTTGATGCTGAGGTCAATGTTTGTTGTTTCCTAGGTTGCACGTCTTCTTGAGGGGAATACGAGGTTTCTCTTTTTCTTTTGTCTTTAGAGTTTGGGTTTTTTTTTACTACGAGTTTATCATATTTTATGTAGGCAAAGTTCCCCTTTTCCCTCTCTTCCCTTACCTTAGATTGTAGTGCCTTCCTCTTTTCTAAAGTTTCTTTTGAGTAATCATTGGTTAAATATAATTCCTTTAGTTTCTTTTTGTTTTTCATAATCTCACTCTTCCGCCATCCGCTAACTAATGAGAGCACTATTGGCCTTGGTTTATTATCTTTATTTCCTTTCCCGATGCGATAAATTTTATTAACGTCCCGATCTTCTAAAGTAATATTTAATTCATCTAAAAAATGTCTTTTTACGTTGTTAAGCAAGTCTTGTATAGATTTCTCGTCTTCCTTCAATCCATGTATAATAATATTATTCATTTTCTTTTCCCGCTCTAAATTTTCAACTTTTTTTTCTAAATTTTCTACTTTATTTTTCAAAATTTTATTTTCTTCCAAAATAGGTTTTAACTTATCATCCATTTTTTCCATTATAGAGTTTGTTAATTCCACTGTTTGGTTTTGCATTTCGATTTTCATTTTCTCAAATAAAAGTTGGAATTGACCTTTCATTTGTGAAATTACAATAAACAATTTTAAATGATGGGGAAATTTAATTTATATTATGGCAACACTTAGTTTGACACAATCAGTTGTTAAGGTGACAGTTGACACTTGCTCTGAGGTTGACACTATTACTTGCTCTGTGGTTGACACTTGACAGTTAACGTCTATTCGTCCTAGTGACAAGTTGTCTGTTAGAATGAGTTGTAGTTTCTTACGGTTGTCAGGGTTCTTCGTGATGGATTATTTCCTGGATCTTCGTTATATTTCGTGGATATGTGATGTCTATTTATTACGCACACTTAAACTCACTTATATGATAACTTGAACGTAAATTCTTGTGAACACTGTTGGTTTTTACTATTAATTTATAATACTTTTTCGGAGTGTCGGTTACTATGATGTTTACGTGACAAGCGCCGGAGCCGGAAGCAAAAAAACATAATTGATACTTAAATACAAAACATTTTTGCCATAGTGTTGTCCGGTTAGTCCCGCTATGGTATGGTCCCGGTATGGCACCCTCTTAAAATACCTATCAAAAAGTCCCGCTATGGTACCCTTCAGTTTTTGGTACTGTTGTAAAGAAAAGTTATACAATGCGTTAAGAAAAAAATAGTATTAATAAAAAATATCTTTTCTTAACTATTATAGTTAAGCAAGATAATATTTATTAATACTATTTTTTAAACAAATCACGCTCGGTAATTGTCGTTTCACTTCAGGTAGTTACCTGACCAACCGGTTTTTTCGTAAAACAATAGAGACGAGCCCTTCCTCGAATTCGTATCTAGCTCTTCCCTTTTGTTTTTATGAAAATAGAGAGAGACAGTATTATTCCGGGTTTAGTTTGCTATTTGCAGGATAGCTTGTTAGTTTATCTATTGCAATGTCTGGGTCAAGTAGTGCACGTGGTGTAAATTTAATAATTATTGACAGTCGACGCGGTGGAAAAACTTTATTACGTGCCGGACATAAATATATTAAACGCAGAGAAAATAAAAATTCAAGTACTTGGCATTGTGTAAATAGGAGAAATAGTATTAAATGTAGTGGATATATAACTATTGACAATACCAATAATACAATAATTAAAGATTATAAACACAGTGATCAGTGCGTGCCACATTTTGAAGACAATGAAGTTCAAATGGCTATAAGTGAGTGCAAAAAAGAAGTAAATTCAAATTACGGATCAGTACAGAA
Organism: Colias behrii; assembly: GCA_029959065.1. NCBI lineage: Eukaryota > Metazoa > Arthropoda > Insecta > Lepidoptera > Pieridae > Colias > Colias behrii. Next base: position 6,202,589 of record JARWMC010000002.1, read on the forward strand.
AATTTTCGAAAAACACATGGGTAACTTAAAAGACAAAGGGTTACACCTTACAGGAAATGTTCCTGACTATAAAAAATTAAAAACAGTATTATACAGACACCGAAATAAGTCGTTGAACGTACCAAAAACACAATTTAAGAATGTGGAAGAAATTATAATACCAGAAGAATTTAATAAGTATGTATTGGCTGATTATTGTAATGAAGACTGTAATCGAATAATTATATTTTCCTCGACAGAAGTAAAGGAATATATAAAATGTGTAACGCATTACTTTGGTGATGGCACTTTCGACGGCTGCCCAAACCCATTCGAACAAGTTTATGTCATTCATGGAGACATGGGAAGCACTGAGTTATCCACGAATGTAGCACCATTATTTTATATTCTGTTAAAAAACAAAGAAGGGAAAACTTATGAAAAAGTTTTCGAATTGATTAAACAAACTTTGCCTGAATGACGTCCATCGAAATTTACCTTCGATTATGAAATAGGAGTAATAAATGCAGCAGCGAAGATTTCCTGATATCAAAATAAATGGATGTAACGTACATTTTCAAAAGAACGTTATCAAAAAAGCGAAATCTTTAAATCTCATGGAACACGAAGAGTCCTCGAACCATGTTAAGCAATGCATAGGCTTGGCGTTTTTGCCAAAACAAGATATTGAAGACGGCTGGCTGCATATAATGGAAAATAGGTATAATATCTTGGTTACTTTCCAAAATGATGTTTGAGTACTTAACTCTAATTATATGGCAAAAAAGTAAAGAACAACAATATCAGTAAGGACCTGTTAATTTCATTGCTTTACAAGTACGAACGTTTAATAAGTATTTTTTTCAGTTTCGACGATGAAGCTATGACCAAATTCAATGACTATTTTGTCACTCAGTGGCTTGAATATCCAGACCTCATTTGGTGTTGCCATAATGAACGCCATAGAACAACTAACTTGGCGGAATCATGGAATGGCAGATTCAACAAAGTTATTGGAAAAAATCCCAGTTTATTATTGTTTCTGCAAACAATTGGCAACGACACATGTCACTTTGATATAAAACAAGCCAAGTAAGTTGTATTTTTTAGACAATATTTTTAAGCAGATATAATATTTTTAAAAGCAGATATATATTTTTTTACATAATACGAGTACATAGAAGAATTTGAAAATGGATTTGATTTTATTTATTTTGGTAGATATTATTGGCTGTCGCCTTCTATTACAGACGGTTACTGAAAAAAATATAGCTTAACTTAAATAACTGATGATTTTTGTTATAGCTTTCGACTAAAAAGATCACCTATAAATTCAAGAAAAAGAACAAGTATAGAAATCGACCGCCAGATTCAAAAGCTAACAAAAAGTTACGAAAATAAAGCTATCTCCATTGGTGATTTTCTGATTAACATATCAAAGTCAACATTTCGATCAGAACATTTAAAAAAATAGTTTATTTTAATTTTGTTTTTAGCCTATTAAAATGTTTAATACTTTTTCTCGATGTTGATTATTTTTTGTAGTTTATGTTTACAATTTGCGCCTTTTTCTCCATGTTGATTATTTGTAATTAATATATTTGTCTAGTTGGTTGTTGATTATTTTTGTAGTTTATATAAATTTACAATTACTGCCTTTTCTCAATGTTGATTATTTGTAACTAATATTTATGTCTGGATGTTGTTTTTATTTGTAGTTTATAATATTTACAGTAATATTTTTCTGAGATGTGGATTTTTTATATTTTTTTTATTGTTGATTATTGGTAATTAATATTGTTGATTATTTTAAAAATTACATTGCAATTAATATTTCGTTTTACTGTTTGATATTTTTTTATAAATATTTTGAATTAATAAAAGACTGATTTAATATCGCAAACAGACGTTTTATTGATACACTCCTAAAAGTATTTATTTATAGATACACTTTTCTTTTCAGTTGTACCTTCTATTGTCTAACGTAGATCTAAAAGATGGGTACCATAGCGGGACTTTTTGATAGGTATTTTAAGAGGGTGCCATACCGGGACCATACCATAGCGGGACTAACCCGTGTTGTCACTATACACTGACACAAGATATACCTTACACAAACACCCTCGCATGCCTGAATCCATACTAATATTATAAATGCGAAAGTAACTCTGTCTGTCTGTCTGTTACTTAATCACGCCTAAACTACTGAACCAATTTTCATGAAATTTGGTATGGAGATATTTTGATACCCGAGAAAGGACATAGGCTACTTTTTATCCCGGGAAAATGACGCAATCCCGGAAATCCCACGGGAACTATGTGGGTTTTTCTTTGACTGCGCGGGCGAAGCCGCGGGTGGAAACCTAGTATTGTAATAAATCCCGCTTACCGTCGCGTGTTCTATTGCTTGCTTGTTCACACGTAAGCAAACTGTTCGATCGCTATGTCCACAGTGACAACCTAAAATTTATTGTAATAAATCCCGCTTACCGTCGCGTGTTCTATTGCTTGCTTGTTCACACGTAAGCAAACTGTTCGATCGCTATGTCCACAGTGACAACCTAAAATTAAATAACAGATTTTCTGCTGTCGCTGCACGTTTTCATTTTTATTTTTCAATATTTCCACGAATAATACTGAAAATGCAAAAGTGGATGTATGATGTTTGTTTTCAGGGGAAACAAAATCACCGCTTTGTCTAAATTTATTTACTAAAACATTCCTCTTGAATCACTCTATCTATTAAAAATCGCATCAAAATCAGTTGCGTTGCTTAAAAGATTTAAGCATACATAAAGACATAGGGACAGAGAGTTGTTTTATATCATGTAGTAGTAAGTCGATGAGTTCATCACGAAATAATACAGTAAAGTTGTTCCCACAAAATAAAGTCATATTGAATTAATGGTTTACTTATGAACCACATACGAAGCGCTCTACGACTCTACGTTTCAAGGTTAAGAGTTGCTTCAAACTCCAATCGGATCGTTTACTAATTCAACTAGACTTCTTCTAAAAGCCCTTATGAATCCCCAAATTAGTCAATTAGGCCACAGCTAACACAATAGACACAAGTCTTATTCCCATTCCATGTATAATATACAGGGTGTCCCACTGTTGGTATACTAAGCTCAAAGGAGGTTATAGTTTTGCATACGCTGAGTACGTAAAAAATACTTATAAAATTCCAGACGCATTTTTTTTCAAAATAGATAAATTCTTAAAACTCTATGTGTACACCCATAACAAGCAACCCGCCCAATTTTGCCACCAGTACGTGAGCTATCGTTTATGATTGTGTTTTCATAAACAAAATGCTCACATTAGAGAAGCAGTATATGCCTTCTGCGCGAAGCTAGAGAATACAATATGGATTTACAGGAAAAACTTAGCAAAAAATTTTTGACGTAATTTTGTTGTTTAAGTATTTTTTACGTGATCAGTGTATGCAAGACTACAAGACCCTTCGCGCTTAGTATACCAATAGTGGGACACCCTGTAATAGTTACGAAACTTTTTGCCACAAGTAATTCAATTTTAAGACATCTTGTATTCCATTATTATGATCGACTAATATCCCTGGGTAGTTTCTGTGTTATGGAAAAGTTTTTTCCTCAGGGGAAACTAAGAGGGATTTAGTAGAACGTTAATTAAAATTTCTCTTCATTTCATATTATCTTGCCAAGTAGCTTAATTATTAATTACTAGGTTTCCGCCCGCGGCTTCGCCCGCGCAGTCAAAGAAAAACCCGCATAGTTCCCGTTCCCGTGGGATTTCCGGGATTGCATCATTTTTCCGGGATAAAAAGTAGCCTATGTCCTTTCTCGGGTATCAAAATATCTCCATACCAAATTTCATGAAAATTGGTTCAGTAGTTTAGGCGTGATTGAGTAACAGACAGACAGACAGAGTTACTTTCGCATTTATAATATTAGTATGGATTTTCGCTTTCTTAATATAGTTTTATTATATTTATTCAAGCAGGGAGAATATTTATTACCTAGTAGGTATATGTAGTAAAATAACACAAGAAGTAAATTAATTCTTATATGGCAGATTATACTATGCTTCAAGTAATTTAGCAATCAGCAATATTGTTAGCTGATTAATCAAAGCAAGAATAAGCAGGATTTTCTGGAGGTAAGGACGCGTATAATAGTTGCTCATTTTATCGCTGAGAACTATTTCGGCCCAATTTCCCTCACAATGAGTGAAGGTCGACCATTCATGCACTTAAGCAACACGCTACCACAATATATTTCCATAAAAATTGTCAGGTTGCCGTTCATAAACATTAATTATACGCGTAATGAAATTATGTAAATGGAAAAGTTTTCGTTTCACTATGAAAATAAAAAACGTTTTTTTCTTTCAATTTGTTTAAAATAGGCTAATTATTTACGTGTTAGTAAAAATAAAACAATAGTTTCAAAGGTTGTAATGCTGAATTGATAGTCTTGTGTTAAAATGTTGAAATAACTCTATTCTAACTGAAACACGAAAGGTTAAGGTTGCTAGTTCCGTTTCGGCCTTCGCGATTGTCGCGGTATAGCTTTCGCTTTCCTCAGATCTACATATTAAAGCACGAAATATAGGTCATTAGTAACCGTACCAACTGTGGATTTATATACCCAAAACTAAAATTTGCAAGACCGATACCGGTGCGGTGTTATGACAAGCAAGCATGAGACAAGTTGATTTTATCTTAATATATATAAATCTCGTGTCACAATGTTTGTCCTCAATGGACTCCTAAACCACTTAACCGATTATAATAAAATTCGCACACCATGTGCAGTTCGATCCAACTTGAGAGATAGGATAGTTTAAACATGTAGGTACCACGGGCGAAGCCGGGGCGGACCGCTAGTTCTTTTATATACTCTGAATCGATTTTCTATGTTTATTCTATCTAATAAAAATGTTTGGGAGTTAGTCAACATTGACAATAAAAAATGTAGGTTGGTATATTGTTCTAACAGATTCGTTGTGTCTTGTGTTATATTTTGATTTTTCATCATCGGTGGTTTGTTTTATATTTTAATTCACAAAACACGTCACGATTTAATTTAGTTAGTTGTTATTTTCATTAAAATTTTCTCTTCAATGATTTTAAGGCTTAACCATTTAAAGTCAGTGAATTCGGCCCAATAAAAAAAATCCCGCTTTGTGTTCCACAGTGATAAAGGGTATAAACACAGTATAAATTTAATGTTTTCTGTCACAAATCGCCCATGAACTCGCTCTTTGTTGTAGTATTGATAGCAACTGTACATAGTTTTAAAATTTTACATTTAAAATCCAGCATTTCTCGAAATAGGAAATATACCAAATGTGCAACCAAACTACGCAACGGATTTTGATGCGTGGATTTTTATAGACAGAGTGATTCAAAAGGAAGATTTATATGTTTAAAACATGAATACCTAATATTATAGTACCTATACATAATGTAGTATGAATTGCACTTGTTTGGAGCCGCAGCAAGTCGCTAGCTTATTTATTATAAATTGCATAAGCTTCCAGAATAGATTATAGAATACAAAAAGCCGTCAAATATGCAATAAAACACGAATCACTCACAAATGGTTAAAATCAATTACATTAATTAATTACTCATAAAACGTGTAGATAGGTAATAGGAAGATACATGTAGGTACGTACACATTTTTTAATTAAAAGTTAGTAAATGCCTGTAAACTAAAAGTTACACTGTAAAACTTTTATGAGCTTCGCATTTTTCGTAACATACAATGCAACGGCTATTTTTGTATTGTTGACCGTAAAGTTTAACATGTGCACATTTTTTAAAATTACGCTTATCAGTTATCACTATAATGAAAATTAATACTTTGCACTTGAACCTCTTTATATCCAACTACTCATGTATTTAAAATACCTATAAATATAATAATAATGAAACATAACTCGGCTAAATATATTTTAGCGAATAAAAATTAAAAAGCAATGGTTTTATTAGAAAAAAGAAGGAACTTAAACATCAAAAGAAAATATTGTAAACCTTTTCTATAAAAAGGAAACCGCATTACACAATTAAGATTAGGAGCGTCCTTATTTTGTTAACTTTACAAAACTAATTGGCGTAAGTAAATTACGCCGAAGATCTTTAGACCTTAATATTATTTTCCGTTTTTAAAGCTTATGTTCTTGGTTTATACTTAATACTTATAACATCTTAAATGTACTGATAGAATGTGTGTCTTTATTTTACTAATTTATTTTATGATTAACTTATAATGAATTATAGCACCATAAAATCAGGTCAGCCTTGATCAGTGATCATAAAAGATTCCATATCATTAATTATACAAGGGCGGCGCCAAATTACAATACAATTGAGCCCAAATATAAAGGTGTCTACAAATAGCGTGCTAACCTCAGGCGGAGCGTGAAACCGAACGTCACACGCCAGTGACGTCATCCCCGTGTAATACTCGATCCCCATTATTACGAGCCAGCGCACGACACGTTCTATTAAATAAAATGAAAATCAGGGTTTACGATTTCTGTGCCACAATGACCTAAAATGAAGGGTAATTTAGGTCTCGCACTTTTCTTGCGCTCTGTTGCGTTGTAACCTAGTCTACCTGGAAAATAAGTTATTTATTTCACGACATAGCAACAACGTACAAGAAATTACTTGTAAATTTTGTTTGAGAACTAATAAATTACTTGTTGGAAAACTAGATTACGGGAAAAATCGTTTCTTTGAAAAACAAATTCTGCAAATACCAAAAAATGTTGGGAGTGTTTGAGTTAACAATACAAAGTTTACAAAAAAACTCCGCCATTTGTAAATTGTAGAGGACGGTTAAATTAGCGTTGGGCCAAAGCCCTTCAAAGTTGAAGAAATGTGTAGGCTCTGAATAAATAATGTTGGAGGGCACGAAAACTTTTACTGATATTGGCTTTATTTTACAACGGACAAATATTAACGCTCCAAGCAGCTGGGACAGAGCAATGTATGTATGTCGTGGCCATATCGTACATTTGCTCATTTCATGAAATGATTGGCCATTTCACGAAATGGTCGCATTTCGTGAAATGGCCAATTTAGTTTGGCCACATCATGATGTGGCTTGAGCAGATCAATGATAAGAAATCGTTTCACGATATGGCCAACTAAACGCGCGGTTTTTTCATGAAATGATCAAAATTATTTGATCATATCGTAAAATAGTTACATTAATCATTGGTAGAGGCGCTGCAAGCTCTGTGTTTATGTGATAAGATGGCGGCCGCTGGCGAAAATTTAATTATTCGCAGTTAAAAACTTGATAATTAGTGAAGAAAGTCATAGCAAAGAATTTACGACGAAGAGGATCGAGTACTATGGAAAATGTGGATATCTTATATGTATTGAAGAAAAAATGCGTCTTAAATATAAATAATTTAAGACGCATTTTTTCTTTTAGGATATATATTTATATATCCTACTATATTATTATAATTGTTTGTTTTTTAAAAAGCGATCCGCTTTTGGCACTCGCCGGCCGCTGCCGCGGCACTAACTTAAATGACATTAAACAAGTTTTTAGAATATTCTGAATTTTTTAAATATTTTATGGACTCTTTATATTTTATACGATCTGGCCAAATGTGGATGACCAAATCGTGAAACGTTGACGATTTAACGATCTGATCAAACTATGTTGGCCATTTCATGAAATGCGACCATTTCGTGAAATGATCGATCATATCATGAAATGAGCAAATCTACGATATGGCCACGACATGTACATACTCAGAGATATAAGGGAACATTACAACACAAACATTTTGCACAAACAGTGTACAGAATTGGAAGGAGGCAACCGCGCACTTAAGGTTCCCGGCAGTAAGAAAATATTTCTACTCTCGAATAAATCAACGACGCTTAATGGTCTCTTTGATCTCAGAGTGAACAAATAGAGCCATAAAATAACATTATTTTTTCAGAGAACATAATGTCTATAATTTTATTAATATTCACTTTGTTTCTGTCTTCCATTTAAATTCACTTTGAACATTTTATTTGAACAGAGAACGAACGAAGGAATTTATCATTTGTGTATTTTGTTAATTTACCAAAAAGGTCGAGAGAAGACTCCATATTAAACAAACATAAGAAACTCGTTGCTACGTAAAATGTCTCTTGGTGTTTCAAAAAGACGTTTTCTTATCAGTACTGCCATCTTTATATTAAATGAACTAAGTTTTTCTTTTGGCTTTAATTCATCTGTATTTTTTCCCTTACATTTAGGCGTATTCTAATTTGTAGGGTTATACAAATGCAGACAATATATTGTGTAGTATGAAACTTATAATATGTGACACATGAATTTCACTCGAACTACCGCCTTTACATAGCTCTTTTTTTATAGGATTACTCTTTTTCACACCTAGACTCATTTGACCTTAGACCACCCGCTCGTAACAGTGATTGAATCCCTAATTCGAGAGGTATCAATTGGAAATAATATATTTATTAAGTTTAATTAAAAGCACTATTAATAGTAGATAGTTATTTTTTTACATATCGAAGATACCCTTAGAAGATACCGAATTCAATAAAACCCTTCTACTAACAACTTTGAACTTACCACCAGATAATTATAACAGAAAATGATTATAAAAATAGACTCAATGAAAATGAAATGGTCTCTGTATTTCTGTAATAGGAACCAGTTTCATTCAATATTCAAGAACTAGGTACGTTCATGACAGGGCATTCTCCATTCCTCTATTCCGTATTCAATTATATCTCTATTCCCTAGCATTTATCATTTATCAATTCAGAGTCGATGTCGTCCGATTTAACATAGTATATGAATGAATCTACAACCAAAACTTTGTATTTTTTATCTCAAACTAGTTTTCCGCCCGCGGCTTCGCCCGCTTTGCCTAAAACCTAATAAATTATATATACTAAAACTTTCCTCGAAAATCACTCTATCTATTAAAAGCAACCGTATCAAAATCCGTTGCGTAGTTTTAAAGATTTAAGCTTACATAGGGACAGAGAAAGCGACTTTGTTTTATACTATGAAGTGATAAAAAACTAAACATAATCATTGTCTATAAATTATGATAAATCTAATTTTGTCCCTTTAAACTGTTCTTTTTCATTAAATCTCCTTTTTATAACTCACTTTTCCTTCAATTAGGAGCTAACTAGAAGGTATTTCCTTTAAAAAATACAACCGTCTACCGTTTTATTCAATAACGAAGAGCCCGACAGAGATGTTTCGATTGTATTTTCTTACAATCAAAGTAATATGTCGTTTTATACTTTCTATACAATTTAAATACATTGCAAAGTCTTTTAAACAACAAAAATAAACAAATCTGTTAATATGGTCATTATAATAAATGAATTATAATTTGATGACTTTGCACTTTTTAAACATTATTGATTATTTGCTAAATATATACTCACATCTATAACATTTATGCACTCTTTGAAATGTTCCATTCTTTTCTTTATTACTATGTAGGTATCAAATTGTAATGAACATGTTCGGAGCTAGACTACATATAGGTACGTATAAACTTGTTCTTCCGAGTTGTCTCCCAATAATTGAAATATAACTCTGATTATGTAATCGAGTTGTGTTGTATGTCCGGTAACAGGTAACATCACTAATTGGCTTTGCGTTATTGGCTAATTGCTTCGTATATCAACGAGAATATTCCTACTAATTGCTCTTCGTTTACGTGATACCCAGCAGTTCGCTGCAACTTGAAAATACAACCTCATACAGTTATCATTAATATAATATAGACGAACATCGTTGAATATTCATTGCTATTAGTTTATCTTCACATGAAATAATGGCAATATAGTTTATAGTCTATTGACTGTGAATTGCATTGCATATTAAGTTCACAAAATTTGTAATAATTATGTTAGTATAATTATGTATAGTATCTAATGAATATTCACTAAAGTTCGATGTAAGTCATTATAATCATCTTCTTAAAATACATTAATTGCTTACTGCGCCATAATCAGTATTGACCGTTAAAAAAAACTACCTTGGTTGTTACCTCTTCTATCCATGTTTCTAACCTCACTAAATTTAAGAAAGGCAACCTTAATCTCCACATAAAGAACAAAGCAGGCCAAATACAAAATCGATAAAGCCTTCACACGTATCGCTTTTAAATAATGAGGGGCGAAACTCGCGGAGAGAGCAAAATAAAGGAAATGATTGTTATGTATCGGAGGAAATTCAATAGCTTACAACCCTCACAATTCATTAAGCCCCTTTATTTTCAGACAAAACGTTTGAATAGCTCAAACGTGAAGCGATTTTTGGATTACCTTGATTATTATTAAGTCAACGTGTTTTATGGTTAATTTCACATGAATATGAAATAACTAAACTATCGGATTTTTTTAAAGAATTGATGTATTTATAACTGAAGTGTGCACATATTAAATGATTAATCATTTATCTGTTTGTTATATTTCCTTTGATTATTTGTATAAAATAACCTTATTGGTCATGTACCTACACTTAAAAAAAACTAGGTAGGTAAGTAATAATTCGTGAATCACATATTTTCATATTCTCTTAGAATATTTTATGAAAGCTTCAGAGTTATTTTCTATTTTTATTTTCCTTGTATGGAGCTTTACTTTTATTTAATTACTTTTGTTCTTTATCTTCGACTTTTGCGTAATGGTTAGGGAGCCAGGTGCAAATTTGGTTAATTATTTCCTCTCAAGAGATAATTCGTCAGACGCATCAGAGTATAGTATTATAAAGCCTCGTGAACGTCAGCTGGCGCTCGGTTGGGGGGGTGAGCGGTTGTAGCCTCCCACGCACGTAGGAAAAAAAAATACATTCATTCATTTCCTCTCAGCTAAAAATTTGTCAAATTGTAGCTAACCCAATATCTCAACGAAAAAAAATAATCAGCTGGTTACAACATGGTGTATTATACGTCAGCTGGTGTCTCGAACATGAAAAAAATAAAATTATTTTCCGTGATTTCCTCTCAAACACAAATTTACCTGATGATAGCTTATATGTAACTGTGGATATATATATAGGTCAGCTGGCTGTATCTTGGTGGAAAAACCGTCAGCTGATACTTTGAAAGTTATTACTTATTACATAGGAGTTAGACAGAAGCATCTATTGCCAATTTATATGCATCAACTGACTAGGTTTTCCTCGAATTATTGCTAGCTGATTTTTTTTATTTATCGCATCAGTATATTAACAATCAGCTCACAAATTTTCATCTGAGATGAAATGACGTATCTTTAGTTATTATCGTTATTTTTAAAAATTCAAGCAACACACGCTAGCATAATATAGACAGTAATAAGGTACTTGGAGCCTTGGAGGTGGTTAGTTGTGCGCATGATCGGGGTACTACGTACATTCAGCCACATCGGTAAACATGTTTTTACAAATATTATAAACTGCATTTAAAAATAACTATCATATCATCAAATTCACATAACTACCTAAAAGTGTAACAAATATGAAATAACCCACTAAAAACATTAGTTAACTATAATTATTAAAAAAATAATAGTATAATATATAATTAATAAAGTTATTACTTATCTTTTACGGGGACTTATGTTGATGGAATTCCACGTATCTCGATGATTTTGTTAATGTCTCATTATATTCGAGACACCAGCTGACGTATAATACACCATGCTGTAACCAGCTGATTATTATTTTTCGTTGAGATATTGGGTTAGCTACAATTTGACAAATTTTTAGCTGAGAGGAAATGAATGAATATACTTTTTTTTCTTACGTGCGTGGGAGGCTACAACCGCTCACCCCCCCAACCGAGCTCCAGCTGACGTTCACGAGGCTTCATAATACTATACTTTGATGCATTTTACTAATTACCGCTTGAGAGGAACTTGGTCATAAAATCTGCTTCTGGCTCCCGGACCATAACATTTTATTTCTTATGGAAACAAAATCTAATATGATCTTCTTTTGTAATATGTATAATGTACTGTAAAACAGATGAAACTGTCGTCTGTCGCTGTATTTTAAAAGTATTACGTACATATGTATGTTGATTTTAGTTTAAAGTATTCCATCAAAGCTCTGTACTACATTAATTCGCAATAGATAGCGGGTATCTCCACGATAAATAACACACGACCATAAGATTAAGGAAATGCCTATTTGAGCTTAATCGTTTCTCGCCGATACGAGCCCTGAACATGCCACCGTCCTTTGTCTTGCTCGTATAACCGATAGCAGCACTTACAATACTATGTAACGTAGGTTGCTACATGTTCGAGATAGGGGACTTGGATATTTAATGACTTTGAATATTTAACAGTTTTCTTGGAATATTCTATACCGGGGTGGTATTCAAATGGTTGATGTATTTGGTTCTAACGTCGATCGTCATGGATAGATAATTTTGATAATACTTAACTATACATTACATATTATTATTTAACTCTTTGTTGTACATGAATACAAAATACATACTAAAAAGAAACAATATTGATACCTAAAGTAAAGATATAGTGCAATAGGCGTGCTCATCACAGTGCTGTGATCTCTACCAGGTAACTACGAATACAGATAAAATACTTATGTAATGTTTTAGTAATTATGATTTTCTACAAAGCATAGATAATTACTTATACTTACCAAAAGATTTTATAACATTGTAATAGCGTAACCATGGTACTTTTATATTCTACGTTATGAAACCGAAATACTTATTCATAATGTAATTATACAAATTTATTCTAAGAAAAAAATTCTAAGTAAAATATTAGCAAAGATTTTTCCTAAAAGTCTACGTTTTGTTATGATAAAACAGAACAAGTATCCTATTAAAGTAATTTATTTAAATAGCCTCGAGCAGGAGACTAATGAACCAACAACTAAGTGCTTAAATTGTTAAATAAAAGGAAATTATGGGGATCTAAATAACTCAGTATCCCTGTTCTAATTTGTGTATATTTTGAATACAACTTTAAGCAGTGTAAACTCTTTACGGGCATCAGATATATTTCGCATAATTATTTATATGTCTAGATGTAAACACCTAAAATCGTGGAAGTTTTAATGGCAATAAAGAATTTGATATACAGGGTGTCCCATATTCGGCATTCTAAGCTCAATGGAGGTTATAGTTTTGCATACGCTGAAATATACGTACACAATACTAAACATACGTAAAAAATACTTATAAAGTTCCAGATGCATTTTTTTTTTCAAATAGATGAATTCTTAAAACTCTTTGTGTACACCCCTAACAAGCAATCCGCCCAACTTTGCCACCCGCACGTGAGCTGTCTTTTAAGATTATGTTTTCATAGACAAAATGCTCGCTTAAACTCCTTAAATGCATCCATATGATACATAGTTTCATTTTACGAGTATATTGCGAAACTGTATTCACGTCTGCTATGAACGTTGAATGTTTGACAAGACTAGATGGGCCATTATAATGGATAGCATAGACGAGTAGCCCTTCCTCTGTTCGCGTCAACAAGAGTACAAAGCGACTGAAAGCAGCAGACGTACATTCAACCTAAAGTGCTGGGTACATATTTATGGCGTTTAAGCGCAGCTTGCGTGATGTGTACTTTAAATTAATAGAGAAGGATAAATGCATGACCCACTAGCACTACCTGTTTTATGTGTACATGTTCAACTAAACACAGAAGTCTATAATTCTACATATGTTCAATCGTTGATATGAACAAGAATATATGTGAGGCTGTACATTGATTACACATTAATGATCTTATTCTGTATCTATTATCAAATAAAAACATTATCGAAAATGAAATCCAGTTACAATAATAAAATGTCATCGGGTAGAAATATGAGAACTGGAATAATTACAATACAACATAAAAGTATTTTAATTGCTATTTAGCCTCGGACTATTGTGGCCGTATTTAACGTTATTTTGCATTTCAATGTTTCAATAAAATAGTATTTATTACAGAATTTTACATCCAAACAATAAGTTACGATAACAATAAACCACGCAGTTTTACACCAATAAAATAACTATTGCATTTATACCACATCAAAAGGTTCAATATTTAGGTATGTGTTAAATAAATAAACCGTTATAAATTTACGGCACTTGTGCGAATAAAATTGCGTGTTCACAATTCTTATTGTTTACAGAAAATATGCGGCCGCGATACTGCGAAATCTAACGCTGAAGAATGAGCGCTTTCAGGAAAGAATAGGTATAACTATACATTTTTCTGCTATACATTTTCTTTGAACCAAATGAACACGAACTTCATAATTTTAAAATATAACGTGGCCAAAATAACACGAATAACAGTTTCACGTATAAATCTTCACGCAAACCGTGGAATTGGTTATTAGAAGATAAATAGAATCATTATGCAAGGACACATAGTGAGATAAAGCCCTTATATGTAAGATACAACGAGCCCTATTTGTTCCATAAGACCCCAAAGATAACAAAGCTCGAGCAGGGGTACTCCAAGTGTAGCTGTTCATTGTGAAAGTGAGATGACTACAGAGAGACAATTTATCCTAAAACGCAGGTCGAAAGCGTTGTTTCTAAACTTAGTCGTAAGATAAGCAGCTCTTTGTGCGAGTTTTATAAAATAACAAATAAATAACCAACTTTGTTAAGCAACAGAAATACCAATCTCCCCTTTGGAAAACGAGCTACTCAATATAACCCTCCCTGGCTTACAATAATTACAAAATAACAGCGCGCCATCAGAGGCGATTAAATATCGATTACTATGCATAGTTGATTATAACACTTACCTAATTAACAAGCTGATAATGCAAAAATATCGACAGTGATGTCGAAATTTCAGAAAATAGTATAATTATTTTTAGTTGTTTTTCTTTAGATTTGTTATGGAAGAATTAAAGATTTGCTATGGAGTTTCTTGCCGATTCTTCTCCATAGATACTGCTTTCCGAATCGGTGGTAAATGTTAAAAATACTTATGTAATGACGATTCGAAAGTGCTACTAAATAGTACCTAGTCTAATTGAATAAATGAATGTTTGAGTTTGAGTTTGAGTTATTTTTAAATAGCCAACTTGTCAAAAATATGCTAGGCTATGGAAGCTTCCGTTCCTTTTTAGAAGAAGCTAAATTAGCACAATGAATATTATTTTTTTTTTATTTTTTATTAGTTTCCAAACAGCTTATACAACAATATAACAAACAAATTATTCAAGTACAATTAATAACGTATGTATGTCTATTGTTGTATATAAGTTCATCATTTTAGAAAAAGGTTTTTAGGTAATTCAATGGTGATCACCATTTACATTTATAGTTAAATATGTGTTACTAAAACAACACCCTTTTACAATTGACAAATTGTGATGTACACAAGATATTACGTAGAACATGTGTCAGAAACTAGGAACTGTGAACTGTGAGAGTCCAATTTACCCAAAGGTAACCCAATCAACACGGGCTGACACTTCGCCTTCTGACCGAGTCCTAACGCTATACGCATACTGATTCCTCGACACACGTCATGAACATGGCGACAACTAATTTAACTTCTCAACTAGACGTGAATGCCGAATCTGGTCGAAAGTAGTTCCTATTAGTGAACTTGAAGTCGAGGCTAAAAGTCAAAGTTTAAGGGCACTAACTCCTTCACTATATGACGCTGGGGGATTAATACGAAGCCATCTGGTCTAAAAGTTCGATCCCGTTCGTAAATAACCCTTGAATTAATCGTGTGTAAGGTTATATGTTTCGACTTGTATTTACGGTACCGCTTTCAAATAACAATAATTTCAAATATTTAGCTAGTGCACTAGCTATTGTAACGTGCAGCGTTCCGTTCATTGTTGTTGTTAAATGGACAATTGAATGTGGGGGATTCAAACAAGATTCTTCTAAATAATGTACCTACTTCGATACTATACAAGTAAATTACTATTTATATAAGCTTTGAAACAATAAGTTGTTTCATTCAATGAAATAATATGCTATAGTTTCGATCCCAACTTTTAATAATTTTAAATATAAAGAGCAAATGTAATCCAATATTTATAATTTTCTTTGATTTGTCAAAGATCTTATTATAACTAGATGTGAGAGACAATGACAGAGTAACTAATTATAACGGCTATAAATTATAGCCGACGGCATCTCCATAATTATATCAACATCGATTGTGGTCATGCAGCCATGCACGCCCCACAGAGCACAAACCACGCTTAGGTTACCGCCTTCCCGAGCAATAGTATAGCAAAATATTGACCGTGTGTCGAGGGTAAATTGGATTGGTGAATGTTATCGTAGAAACAGTTCTATAACGAAACAACAAAATCTGAAAAAAGGAGGTCAGTTAATAAAAAGCTTCAGGGCTCGACCTCGATGCAGAAATTCTTTCATTTCAACGTTGCATGTATTGTAATGCACATATGCAACTGAAATGGAATTTTATGCAACACGCGACTAGTGGTTTATTGCTGTTTTCATCGATTATGCTAAATAACCTGAATGTTTCAATGGCGCATGCTAGATATTCAAATTGATTTATTTTTACTTTTAATCAAGTCTTTTTTCATTAAAATACCGGCCTGGAATATAAAAATATGAGCGGGGAACGTAGATGGGAATACCGTTGCAAATTGAAAGCTACATGATTCAATAACGTCAAAACAAAGTATTAAGACATGAAAATAGAAAAGGTACATAAGACAAATGGAATGAGCTAAGAAGATGATGAAACAAGCTCAGTGAAAGCGCGATATTGCGGACGCTTAAATAAATATAAATAAAATGTGACATTCCTCAAACTGATTGCAAAATATTGTTTCTCCTGACATTCTTGTTTTCTGATATTTCTTCGCAGCGAAATATGGAGAATAATGTGTTTCTTTCGCCCGTTGCCTCCATGTTACGAAATATGTTTAGTCTGTATTCGAGGGTTATACTGTGGTTATTATTTCGCTTACTATGCATGATGTTCTCGTTTAACCTTCTTCTTAAATCACTCGGGCGGTTATTCATTTTACATAATTTTCCAGCACCTGAAAATAATAATTTTGTAATCAAATATATTGTTGTTTAGATTATGTTAATTTTTTGTCTTCATATAAAAATTCAAAGCTGATGAATGTTTAATTTATTGAAATTTAACCGTTAAATTTTACTTATAATTCAGAAGCCTAAATCAAGAAAAAAAAAAACAAAAGCATTTTCACTATTCAGATATAAGGTAAACATAAATAATATCAGGTTATATAATCTTTGTTTTTAGTCCAAAATTTCCATAATATACTTCATTACTATGACAGAGTACAAATATACAAGAAACTTTTGAGCTCTCGTACTTTAGTTAGAGAAACCAAGACTAAATAAATGGCTTACGCGTTAGGCTAAGATTCACGACCAAACTTTCGTAGTAGACAACAATAAATATTATGATACCTACGGGAAAAAACTGAACAAAAATAATTATTCATTACTAGCGGTCCGCCCCGGCTTCGCCCGTGGTACATATTTACGTTTTCTCTACATAAGAACCATCCTCGTACTTCAAGGAATATAATAGAAAAGAATTATCGAAATCGGTTCAGCCGTTCACACGTGATGCCGTGACAACGCGAAACGGGTGCGGACCCGCCGCCTTTTTATAGCTCCCGCCGCGAAGCGCGTCTATAGCGTATTTCATGTATAACTTTGGTGTTTCTACACCGATTTACATGATTCTTTTACTATAACCTGCCCAGGAGTATGAAGAATAATTGTGCCAAATTTCGTTAAAATCCGTCGTGTAGTTTTTGTTTCTATAACGATTATACAGACAGACAGACAGACAGACAGACAGACAGACAGACAGACAGACAGACAAAAATTTTACTGATTGCATTTTTGGCATCAGTAGCGATCCCTTATCACCCCTTCATAGTTTTTTTTTTAATATATTTCATGTACAGAATTGGCCTCTCTACAGATTTATTATAAGTATAGATAAAATATATTATATGCCTACTACTTAATACTCTTTAATCTATAGATAAATATTTTTATTTTTGGTAGAATTAAAGTCTCAAACAAAAAAGCATGGTTATCTGTGATCAGCGTTACTTTTATGGGGTACTCTCTTTATATGGCCCATTGCCATAACCTTTTATGAAAAGTCCTCGTTTATATATTCTTATTAAGCCTTTTCTTTACGAGTGATCTTAATTAGTACCTAGTTCTTTAGAATGTCTTCTTCAGTCTTGACCTTTGCCTTTCTCAATTTAATTTTACAATTTTATACCTCTTTAAACCTTTTAATTAATTCACCTTAAAAGATAAAAGTTATTGAGTGTTTTAATAATTCAAAGTTTGAGTTGATAGTCTGTAATCTGTATTAAAATACTTCCTTTTTTTCTTCGTAAACTATATTAACTGCTTTCAAACAAGATTTTATAAGAAAAAAAAACTGTATGTGCTCAAATATTAATCAAGAAATTGGTATAAAAAAATATATCTTTCAATCTTCTTTGCTAACGTCCACTTCTACCGTTTTTATAACCAAATTATTTTAAAATTCTTATTATAAGATATTATTAATAAATCTACTTGAAAACAATTTACCTAAAACTACTTAAAATATTCTTTATTTGTGTGTACATTATTTAAGTGGAATAAAATCAAATAAAATTGAACAGAAATTCTCTGAAAACAGCAATTTTTGTGTGAGTTTATTTGAATTATGGTCTAATTGAATCTAAAACGTCAACCCGTACGTAAAAACTTCGTTCACGTGAGCCCTTGAAAAGAAAATTAAAATTTATTTAACGGGTACTGATTTAATAAACTCGGGTAATTTAATGGTAACATAATACAGTTTAAATACGTAAATTAGCATACATGGTTCGCTACGTTGAATAGCTGGCAAAACGTGGCGAGGCCATTGGGCGAGGCATGTTACGCAAACACAGAATGTTTAGTGTTCATTTACTCTTGTTCAAAATATATGCGTATGATAACTACTGCCAATAAACAAGGCGGAATATGATAATTACCATTAAATTACTTCATTTGTGAAGTAACTTTAATCATTTCGTAATTATTATGTAGAGTTTAGGATCATATTAATTTTCATAGTTTACTGAATACATTTTTATTAGCTCATAATACCTAATCACCCAGAGATTTCGCTAACGTATCTAGTCCCAAAAATAGTAATAACTAAATGTCATAGTAATAAAACTTTCTAGAATATCAGAAAATATGTTCAGAAGAACTATCATAATTAATTATTGAGAAAATACTAGATAACGAACAAACATCGTATAATTAGTTTTATTTGAAATAAAAATAATGGGTAATTGCTCCGTTGCTATACACGTGCCGTCTTAAGAGCGAAAGTAAGATTCATAAAACTACTAAAGCTCATAGTTTAATCTTTTCCTTTCATCCATTCTGGAAATAACTCCAAAGCTTGCATTATTAACATATAGCATATGTTTCGAGCGTGCTAACCTCATATCTCTAGGGATGTATTAGCAAATTGCAATAAACATTATTAAAAGTTTTTGTAGCAAAAATAGTTTACTACGTAGTTTATGCAAATTGCTTGCAAGATAGCGTGATAAAGCAATAGTTGTGAAAATGTGTATTTTTTTTTTTTTCAATTGGGAATCCTTGAAAGAATTGATTTAATATGATTCGTAAATAAAATAAGAATAGAGTAATTGCGTTTCCACACGCATATCATAAGTGAAGGACTACACCTACAACTTGAAATTACATAATCTAAAGAAATGATTATATATTCCTTTTATTTCAACTTCAAGACAAAACATATGATAATATAAACACATAAACAAACGGTTGGGATTGCGCGGCTGTAAACCCAAAATTTATAGTTTGAAATTTACAAATTTTATGAATAGCAACACTGAATCTGTCCAATATAGTTGAAATATTAAAGTTTTAATTAAGATTTACGGTAAGGTGACACAGTTAGATGTAAATGATTCATATTAAGGTAGGTTATGAGTCTCTAGGGGATGATGTGCGCGCCGCACAGGCAATATACATATTTTACACTATGATATTAGTACCCACTCAAATATCCTCTTGAATCTCGTTCTCTTGGCATTTATGAATAAATAAAGCTGTTCTCAATTAATTTGTATATTTACGTAAAACTAATTTCGTTTACCTGAAAATAGGTATTATGTGTGTAAAACCTACGGTTTTACACGCATTGCCACGCTCCTATTAGTCATAGCGTGATGATATAATAAAGCCTTTTTCGATAAATGGACTATTTAACAGTGAAATAATTTTTCAAATCGGAGCCGTGGTTCCTGAGATTGGTGCGTTCAAGCAAGCAAACAAACCTACTCTTCAGCTCTATAATATTAGTAGATATAAATTTACGTTTCACAGTATAACCAAATGAACAATTAAATATGCATCTCGTTAAGGTTATTAAACGCAAAGCTTAGTTAACTTCTTACGTTCACAATTTGTCTTCGTTATATAATCAGCTGTCAAAATTGACTCGGCGCAATTAAGGGCATTGCTGCAGAAGCGATTTAGGCGAAAGTTTCTTGTTTACACTAAAAGTCGTTGTGTCTTTAAGGGCCATTAATCATAGCTTGTTATTAGAAATGGTTTTATTATTGTAATGAAAAATTTAGTTTTTGTCTTTGCTAAATGTGCAAAATTTTAATAACATAATTTTATATTTGACGTTAATTTTGATTTGAAAATTAATAATTTTGAAGTTATTTGGAATAGTTATGCATTAATATAGTTTTGATTTAATCATAATCAAAGAAAAAAATTCCCATAAACAATTTTCTGTTTAGTGGATGACTATAAATAATTTTATTTTCTTTCGTGTAGATAACAAATTTTTAAAATGTCAATTTATAAATTGCCTCCTGATTTATAATTTTGTAACATGTGTTACAAAGTTCTTAAATATTTCAGTTCATTGTTACCAAAAACCGGTTTAATATCATGGCGTGTCGTGAAAATTTTTTGTGCTTTTTATTTAGGCCGGAAAAGGTATTTGAAACTTTTCCATTCAGCTGCAAATATTACATTCAAGTTTCAACAGTCATATTTATCAATTTTACACTTGAACAATTTTGATGTTGTGCCAAAGTACTTGTGTTCTTTCCTACTAAACAATGTTAACGTAATGATATTGATAATCTGAAGAATTTTCCTTATTACACAAAAGTTCGTGGCATTTTCATAGTGAATTTGCAGTTGTTTATGTCGTAAAATATTCAATAACAACATAACTTCTTAGTTCTGGTTACTTAATAACGATGAGTCAGGTCTCAGTTCAATCGATAGCGAAATATTCAAATTGATATTTTAAACAATAGTCTGTTATCTGCCCTCCAACTCTGAATACTAATTTGAATTCTGACGAACCGAAATTTAGTATAAATATACAAAGATACATATTTAATGATGAAAACTTAAGGGGCCGCTTGCTAAAAATTGTATTCACCGCTCTTGTGTTTGTGTCAAGTACCTACTTCTAAATGAACATTACAGAGAATTACAGGTATAAATACGACAGAATGTTTCAAATAATTACTTTGTTTCATATATTTTTAACTAATAACAAAATAATACGAAATTTTATCTCACTCTCTTCACAAGAGCACCAATTATGGAGTTGAGTTAAAGGTCACTGAAAGGTTACGGAGCAGTGACTTCTACATAAAAGAGTTTAAAATCTAAAATCTTTTAATAGTTATAAATCTTAACACATTCTATCTGATATTAGTAAAATCAAGATAATTAGTTTTGTTATTTAGTTAATTACAAGTAAAGTAAGATAGACCTCATTTTTTTTTTATAATATAGAATTTCTTGTAAATACACAACCACTGCAACAAAAACAAATATGAATGATGGGTATACCCATTTCCATCGTACAAATGCAGTATCTAATAAACTTCAATGTAACTAAATTGAAAAATTGAGTCTAACGTTTTCATAAGACGGTTAGTTTATTAAAAAATCTTTATCGTACCGTAGTACAGGAATTGCTTTTTGCACGTCAAAGGGTCGAGTCCTGATAGAGCGGTGCGCTTGCAAAAAGCCTATGGAAACAGAATGTAACGTCCGATCGACACACATTCGAGGCGATTGATTCCTGAACGAACTCAATAATTCACAAGGGCGACGTGTGACAGTCTTCTTTGGGATTTTTTTATTACATTAAGGGCCGATTTTTCAATGCTTGGATAAAACTTATCCGTCCAATAAAGTATAACACGATAATATTTAAATGTCACGTAAACTGTCAAATACGGGCAATTAGAATACGTTTTTAAAATGGTAGTTTTATACGTTATTCGACGAATAAGTTTTATCCAAGCATTGAAAAATCGGCCCTTAATCGATTTCATTCGTAAGAGTGAATGTCCATTTTATATGTATTACGTTGCTGGATAAGCAAGATTGTGTGTGATGAAATCCATTCGCTTTACATTCTCAATTATAACATAATGGAAACGATATGTTCACATAATTTTATTTAATTTAGTTTCGTTTGTAAATTAACGAACATTCCACTCGACGGCTTTAAATATTTCAAATTACAAATTATTTTAACATAAAGTTCAAATAATATGATTTAACTATTGAAGTGGAATTATTGGCAATTAAAATAATTCGCCTACAATTGTTTATTTTCAGTTCAATTGATTTAACCCTAATAAATTATGGAATTCCAAATTACGAATTTCATTTTGTATCACATATGTATGTACCAAAACACATAACTTCCACAATTTATTCAACATTCCTATTGACGGGCCACCGTCAGCTTATCGTCGGAATTTATGTATTTTCAATATAAAAACATTCGGAGAGTCATAAAATTGAGCAAAAAGTGGTACTTTTATCGGCAATGCAGTAAGAAATGTACTCGCTATTCGTGTTCATTATTCTGTACGCTAGAATCGATGCAATTCCAAAGGATAAAGATGATTATGAGAGTGGCAGCGACTTAGGAGCTAGTCTAGTGTCGTCATTGAGAAATGATGCTAACTTGGATCTGTCAGTCGACGAGGAGTACGAGGATCTGCGCGCTGAGCTCCTGGCTTACCACTCCGCTCTATCTTCGCTTGCATCGTCACGACGTAAGTATCTCAGCGCATTTGCAATGTATGACAAAACGTCGTTTCACTGCAATACATTTTCACTATAAAATTTCATTTTGAAATTTACTCGTCAACTAACATAAATTTTCATTTTATGTCATTATAATAATACCATAGTAATGCATATTAAAAGATTTATTATCCATTTTGTGTACTTAGGCTCTTTGTTAACGACACCGTGTTGGTCTATTGGAGGCATTTGCATCAATTACAAACTGTGCCCGTTCGATAGGCGCCTCACAGAAGTGCCGGGTTGTAAAAACAGATTAAACGTTTGCTGCTTCGTATGGAACCGCTATGAAGTACGAGACATGACAGACCAAGGAATTAGCAATTTGGCCTTCCCTTGGAGACCTCAAATTGACTTCGGAGGTGAAGGAATTGTCTTGAAGACAAAGAAGCCAAAGAAGAAGAAGAGAATCAAAACGTCCACCGTTAAACCTACAGAAATAATATTAAAACGTGATGTATTGTATTAAATTAATGAATGAATACGCCAACATATTTCATTTCCATCCATAAATAATTCTCCCTGTTTTGAAATTAAAACCGATCATGAGTTTATGTACCGCATTTAATTATTAACAATCTTAAATCAATTATTTATTGTAAAATTACAATACCGCATGTGCTTTACGAGCATGTCTCTATATTTGAACATATTTTTCTTATCGCTTTTTACAATAACCGAGCAAGTGAAATTTGATTTTGATAAACCAGCAGTTCAAGTTATAACTCGTTATAAGGATATATTTATGCCTGGTCTAAATGGGAAGCCGCAACTAGGTTAGTCTTTTATTCATTTCTGCTTTTGCGTGTGTTAATTGGTGTAATCTAAATTAGTGAATATTTTGAAATATAAGGTACATCGTCGGCGACATGCTGGGCTCGAGGAGGCGTGTGTGTTCATATTCGAGAATGTCCCAGTATGGACTTTGATTCAGGAGTATTTGGATGTACCCAGCGTTACAAAGTGTGCTGCAGGAAAATTAGACCTCTGTCACCTACAGTTGGAATAAAGAGGGCTTCAGATATTCTTCCCGGTGCAGAAGAGTCTGATTCCGTTGAGAGTGGACAGGAAAGCAAAATGTTAATGTTTTTAATTTCTTAAATAAAACTATAGGATGCATGATGATGATGATAAATTTATCATTGTTCTGAAATAAATATGCATCATTGGAAATGTAATTTACAAGTACCTATTTGGTTATTTAATGTAGAGCATCTAACGTTGTATGACGAAAAATCTAGGAAATAAGAAAGTTGATTATGTTCACAATATTACAGTTAAGTCGACATATAACAGGCTTCTTATTGTTTAGAGTATTCAATATCTCTTCTGTTAACAAAGACTATCCCTCCTTGATACCAGTATAATTAATAATACCTTTTGTAATCTAGAAAATTCTTTTAAAAATTCTATTGTACTGGTATTCAATTGAACCGCTCTAAAGATACGTCTTATGCCTACATGCAGCAGCCATTTTATAAATGCCAATAGACATTGAAATCCACTAACCAATCATATTGAAATTACATCTAATGTAGGCTGATATGATATTCTCTTTGCCTGCGTTAGGAGATGATGTGGTCGCTGTGTGAATATCTGACAAAACCAATAGTATCTTATGTGATATGATATACTTGCTGACCGCTATTTCATTTGTCCAACTTAATAAAAATATGTTAAATTTAACCACAACTTTTTATATTAAATGTTTGCATGGGTTATATTATATATCCGTAAGTTGGGATCAAGATTTCAAAAAATAGTAGGTATGAAAATCTTCTCATGAGTTTTTGCCTGATGGGTATTCGAATAAATATAAGATAAATTGTGAACAATGTTTTCATATGAAACATATAAGCTTTGTCATGCTCTATTTTCTTTTCTATAATATAAACAATTTACTATAATATACAGCTAGTGCTCTCCCCTGGCTTCTAAAAAACCCGCATAGCACCCGTTCCCGTGCGATGTCCGAGATAAAACCTATCCGATATCCTTTGTCACGACTTATTCAATATTTTAACTAAATATCATCCAAATCGCTTAGCCGCCGGATAGCCGTGAAGACAGATAGACAGAGTTAATTTTGCATTTATAATATTAATGGATACTTCACGTTATTTTAATGTCAGAGTATGGAACTCAATTTTTGAGAATGAGAATTCTCTCAAGTATAAATCCGACAGATTTTCAGGTATATAGGATATGTCTTATCTTGATTTCCTTATAAAGGAGACTCGTTTACAACCAGATCTGTTGTTAAATAAACACACCGTGATTAAGCTAACATCATGAGAATCATAAATAACAATTTATTAATAAGTTGATTACTTTTTTATTAGCGTAGATAAAGATATTTAGCTCCTGTTACAAAACTAATCATTTAGATTTATATATCCGCGAGTTTAATTATCGTTTACGATCTTTATAGGAACTGTTTGATAAATCTTACGTATTTCCAGGATTTAATAACTTCGAAACTGAATATGTTTGCTAGTACCGTGTACATATAAGATTACTAACATTCTATTATGTAAGTATTTATCTACATCTATAACCAAAATAAGATAATAAAGCGGAGTCATAACCCATGTTACCAAACAACAAAGTTAACAGATTGCCTGTTATATCCGTGAGATATAATTGACCTAACCACTTAAGATAATAAGGATTTTTCTTCGACGTCCCCTGTCAATTTGAACTTGTGCCAAATTAGTTTACCTCATGTAGCAGTATTGTTTCACTAACCATGTTACAAAGGTTGTTTTATATTCTATTTCCGTAATGGATTTTCAAGTGAAAAGAAAATAGCAATGGCCAATTTATGTTATGGATTAGGACTAATATAACAGAATGTATAGACCTATGTTAAAGATTGAATACATACAAATTCATTTTTGAATGGAGATGATATGCCCAGAGACTAAAAATTTAAGAATAACAAAAACACATTTTTTTTTTTCTAAAATTCTTACAAATGAAATTAAAATAAATAAAAGTAAAATGGGTCGACGCAAGAATCAACTAACGAAATCATTTGGGGAATGTCTCGATTGTTTTCGTTACCAAGCAATTGCGATCAATGCTGCCTTCATTTATTTTCATACAAAATTTCTGCGGGAGAGATATTTTATTTAAAAGAATAGTATTTACCATCACCTTTCTTAATTACTTTATAATTTCCACTACAATCAATTACTCTATAAAACACTTACATTCATCTATACTAACATTATAAAGCTGAAGAGTTTCTTTGTTTGTTTGTTTGTTTGAACGCGCTAATCTCGGGAACTACTGGTCCGATTTGAAAAATTCTTTCAGTGTTAAATAGCATAGGTAGTCATTTATCGAGGAAGGCTATTATAGCCTATAGGGTATATATCATCACGCTACGACCAACAGGATTGGAGCCACGGGGGTGAAACCGCGCGGAGCAGCTAGTAAAAAATATAATAAAACAATCACTGTCCGAAAATCTTAAAATACAATTTTTAAATTTTAATAACTGTCAAAACTTGAAGCAATCTGAAAAGCACATTTAAGAAACATAAATCTTTCATAGATTGCAGGAGATTTCATTTTAATTATATAGATTCTCAATAGCTTGTGGAGTTATTTTATAAATTTGATTTAAGGATTAAAATATTTCAAAGGAA
Source organism: Colias behrii (assembly GCA_029959065.1). NCBI lineage: Eukaryota > Metazoa > Arthropoda > Insecta > Lepidoptera > Pieridae > Colias > Colias behrii. The sequence continues at coordinate 6,229,381 of JARWMC010000002.1, forward strand.
TCTTGCTTCATTCTCTTCGAAACCAGCGATCATCTCGTTTAATTATTTTAACATTTGACGTCAAGCTCAGTCAAGTAATAACAGGGGCAACAATAATTCTACGACGAATTTATAATTCCAATATTGGTTTATAAATAAACTCCATTTATAGGAAACGGTACGTATTTGTAGTTTGTTAACGAAAAGGTACGTTTTTGTAGTTTAAAATAAGCTTTTGGACAAAACGAACACAGATTTCGTCCACTATCTCAAATAAATTAATTACTTCGCCGCTAAATCTAAGATTAGATTTTCGTAATCAAATTGGAATTAATAAATCAAAGAAAGTCATTTAGAATTAATGGGTTTTAACTTAATTCATTAACTTACTGGATCCACAACTTTTAATTAATCTGTTTAACATCAAATGTTTTAAAGAACTCTCCATACACTTGGTGAATTTCTAATTAAAATTGTGTGCCACATTCCATATTCGCTAAAGGCCCTTATCTTTTGTAGCAAGTACAACCCTTTCCCTTAAAGGCATGTGTAACAGTTATCATAATGTAGGTTCTGACAGTTTAAGACCGAGCCTTTATCAAAGGTTTCGGTAAATTGGACTTGAAAACATAAATAGGTAGTTTAATTATGTTATTTGCTTTAAACGTGAACGTTTAGAAATAATTCAAAATTCAACCCGATGTTAATGGGTAACCAACTCCACTAAGCAATTCATGGCTGTATACCACAGCAATGCTTCGCAATACACATTTGTGGTGTTCAAATCGAGCATTGTTTTTCGTGGTTTTTCGTATATATGTATGCGTGTAGTTATAATTATAGTGTACTAGTAAATAATATTTTCATCTTGTCTCGCAAAAATTTAACGTAGTATAAAATATCATAGTATGAAAATCTATCTTACCAGATTTATAAACAATAATAACGAACATAATGAGATATGTACATAAAACTATAATTCTATACAATTCAATCGAATGCATAAATATTTTCATAATTATATAGAGATCTCTTGCTTTCTCAGCATACTGTCTATTCTTTAAATGCTAGTAATTTATTTGAATCACCACAGTCAATAAAGGTTCTGCGCAATTACTGTAAGACGTCCAAGGGTCGGCCATAAATCTTAGAATAGGCAGGTTAATTAGACAATTTCTGCAAATGGCGTTGCGTAAATTGAAATAGTGAGAATGATGAGCAAAAACAAGACATTAGAAAAATATCAAATAATTGAAACGACGCAGATTTGAGATCTTCTTAGATTTATTTAATCTAGAACCTTATTCATATGTAAATGATGCCGTTAAGATTCAAAATATATTTTAAAGGCAAATCGTAATCTATACTAAAATTATAAAGCTGAAGAGTTTGTTTGTTTGTTTGTTTGAACGCGCTAATCTCGGGAACTACTGGTCCGATTTGAAAAATTCTTTCGATGTTAGTTAGCTCATTTATCGAGGAAGGCTATAGGCCTATAGGCTATAGGCTATATATATCATCTCGCTAAGACCAACAGGAGCGGAGCAATGCGGGTAAAACCGCGGAGCACAGCTAGTAGCTCATATACGCAATAAGTAATAATTAATGTTACATTTGGGATCGGACTTCTCATTGCATGAATCACTTAACGTTTGTATAATATTGAATATCGTACATGTCATGTCAATTAATTACTACATAACAGCGCTGCGTTAGCTAATAAAGTATTATTAGTATTATTAGGTTATACGGCACTATAACCTACTATATTCATTGAGATACATGTACTACATATTAACTCAATGACTATATTCTGAAATATAATTCGCTATACATTACATTGTATACCTAATCATATATCCATATAACTTGTAATTAGCTTTAAAAGCACTCAGCAAAGTTCCTCGTCTAATTTATTGTCCTTTTACGAAGTATGAATGAAATAAATAATAAAGGACGAGTATGTTATCTACAACTAAATGCAAAACGTATAGTCACACGAAATAATTAATATTAAACGATGGTATCAAAAATCATCAGCGGCAACTTTTACTAGTAAGAGTACAGAAAACGGACCCTCGGATATCCGGCTTCCGTTGCTTCCTATGCAAATGTAGTGAATACATTTTACAATTTTACTATTTGCATTCAAGCTAATTGCTTTTCCTTTTAACGCCCCGTCCGAACAAACGACCGGTTATTTCTTTGTGCACTTGACGTCTTATCGATGTAATTATAAATTATACGTAAGGAATGAAGTCTTAAACTGGACAGAAAGCAATACTGAATATGTGTTTCTTATTATAATGATAAACATTCCTTGTTCACAGTTTTATGACACATCACACAGCTACGCCGCTAAATTATTGAACAGAAAGTTCCCATAGGGGGGTATCCTAATTCACATAGGTAAACCAACATTACCTTATCTTACCCACCCGCCTTGTTAATATAGAATTCGAGAAAGTTCTCCAGAGTTAAATGGGTACAATCAAACTTCTAAAGGCAGGTGACTGTCACAGTGATGGGTCTTTTGAAACAGCATTTGTAATTCATGCTTAAGTAACTAATGCTTATTACGTCGCAAGTAGTAGTGATTCGCCGGTTCTGGAACACGGATTCAGGTACATTCGCCGGTTCACGCGCACGGGTGCTGGCACATTCACAGCTTCACCCGCAAATCAGTGGCACCCCATCCTAAAAAAAAAAAAAAAAAAAAAAAAAAAAAAAAAAAAAATTTTGGACTCTTTTCCCACTAAAGCGGCCACGCTGAGTCGATAGCACTCACTCCCGAAGCGATAGGATGCACGGTTTCGGAGATGTGCAGATCGATTAACTCTTATCTAATTGATATCCGGTGGGTCATTAGCGTCCCATGGTTCACCTTTTCCTATTAGCTAATTACACCGTCCGGCGTTCTTATCTATTACTCATTGTGCACCTCGCTTATCACTGCTTTTGTATTAAACTTCTTTGTTATGACCTACCTCACTATTCTAACCAAACGATGTATTATTATATTCAAGAAAAAATACGTCTAAAATCCTATAACTATATTTATATATTATCGTACTATATTATCATAATTGTTGCTTTTTTCAAAAGCGATTCGCTTCTGGCACTCGCCGGCCGCTGCCGCGGCACGCTCGCTTTGCTCGCTCGGCTCGTGCGTTGTTTATCAAAGTCTAACCTAACCTAACCTAATTGTTGCTTTTTTAAAAAGCGATTCGCTTCTGGCGTTGTTTATCAAAATCTAACCTAACCTAACCTAACCCAATTATTCTTCCGGGTAATCTGATGTATCGAACTTTGTTACGAGCTACCTCGCTATTCTGAATCATCAATAAAACACATTCATTTTACTGCCATTTTTATTTCCAAAATGTTGTTGCTTATTATCTACTGGTTTGTGTATTTGGCGACCATTTGTCCATTTTGCTATATAAAAATAATTATTGATGAACATTTGAATTGTAGCCTTATCTACTTATAAAATAGGAGCGAAACATCTCATCCACTAAAATATCGTTGTACAGTGTGTTCCCTGTAAATATGCTCGTAAAACTATGCATTGAATATCCCTGAAACTTATATAGCAAATACATTAAGCAATATTCTCCACAAACTGAAGTCCAATCATTCTGAATCCTATCAACATTCCAGTCCCATCTCTTACAATTCCTTTTCAAAAACTGCAGATGATATCGCTCAGGTGTTCGTCCATATGAATCAAAATATTGACCGATGCCATTCGTATCGATATGTACAGCTACCCAGTGTGAACCCGGTTTATCATCCGCATCCAAATTGCATATTATATACGTTGGTACATGGGTATACATAGGCAGTCTATTAGCAGCATAAACATTATTTTCTAGACTGGGATGAATCTTTTTCATATGTTTTTGTAATTCTAGTGTATCCATGATATTACTGTTATTAGCAGATTATTACAGTACCAATCTATTCAATGGTTGTCATAGGAATGTTCAATTATAGTGTTTTGTATAAGATTAAATAGGAAGTTTGTAATGAAATAAAAAATAGTAAATTGCATACAATTTGTTTTATTTAATTTTATAATGTTTCCTTTAGTTACATATACACAAAATGCATTAAGCATAACACATAAATCTAAAATATAACACACATTATAACCTTAACTACTATAGTCTACAGTAACATTTCTATTTTTATCTATTTCAATAATATTATCAAACTCAGCATAAACAATACAGTTAATTGTTTGTGTTAGTGAGGATTCAAATCGTACTTCTAATCTTACACTACCATGCTTTATGAGATTCCAATGAGCTGATGAGTTAGCTGATAAATCAGGAGTTAAATCAAATGCTAAAAGACAGTAGCCTTTGGCATACTGTTCACGAGAGATTGCATTTCCTTCATTAAGAAAGTGAATACCAGTCCCCGAGAATAGAGTATGATATGCCGATGTGAATATATTATTATTAAAAGATGGTTGCAAAGCTTTTGAAGGTATTTGTTGACCATCAATATATAAGCTGAAAGAGTTAATACCATAGTTTTCAAAGTTAAATGGATTTTTAGTAAGTGAACCATTAAATGCGGAATTGTTCACAAATCCAATAATACATCTTTTGGGTACCTGTCCCAAGAATATATTATCAAGAGTTTTTCCTTGAACACCTGATGGAATTGTTAAAACTTTAACTTCAGCACGAGTAATAGGATATTTAGCAGTTGTAGAAGCTAAAACTTTCTGATGTGCGAGTAATACACTTGGATTAATTCGTGCTCTTCGAACAATAAGAGTTGCATCCGTAATGCAAACTTTAAACTTTTCATCATTTGACCCAGCAATTAAATTAAAACTCTCTCTTGACCGAACTAATTTTACACTCATTTCAACACCATTAATTAAAAATTTATCTTGATTGAAAATGTCACCATGAAGATGACCAATCATTTCTATTTCCCGGCTTTCATTAACTAATTCCTGTCTTTTAGCAAATCCTGTGTTTTTACCATCTGTGGAATCCATTTTGCCTGCTGTATCATCATACCAAAGACTACAAGTAAGATGAGATTGTTTAGCAGCAGGAGCATAGTTTAAAAGGGTTTCCATGTATGCTCGATAGGCATAGGTATTATTAGGTGGTGATACAAGTTTTTGGTTTAAATAAACATCGAGTTGACTAAAAAGTGAATGCAACCAATTATTTACAGGTGCTACTACTGTAGCTGATAACAAGTTTGTTGAATCTTGATTTAATACTTTTGCCTTTATGTGGAGTAATGTATGAGACAAATCTATGTAGTCATCGCCTGTTCCAGGAACTTGAAACTCGATAGGTCCATCATCAGCAAGAGATGAAATTGGTTTATAGTGAATCCACAATCCATTTTCAATGCTTGTTTGTGTGGACGGTAATGCAAACAAATCTAATTCTGACTTAACGCACTCACAAGAATGATTATGAAGGAAAGACATACTTAATTTGAAAATATATCTTTGATGTTTTTTGGTTTTAGACCAAGTTTTTTCGTAGCTTTCACTTTAGCTGTTAGTGGTGGAATGAACGAGGCCAATCGTTTTCTTTTAGTTATATACCCAGATCCTGTCATGTTTAATCGATCAATTTTGTTATCAGCCTTTCGTTTTAAGTTCGTACTAACTTGCTTTAGACGATCTTTTATTGAGGCTTCCATAGGACGGGCTTGAATCATATCCGATAAAAGTCCTACTCCAGCGTTTAATGCCTCCTTACCAACCACTCGAGCACCACTTGAAAGTAAAGGTAAAACTGATCTAAATAACCCTCCTAAGAAGCTCCCAATACCATGACCGCGTTGGTATGGTGAACCCTTATAAATTACTCCAACTCCTGATCCAGCTTGATGTGAATAATAATTTTCATATGGACATTTATGATGATCATGAGGAGAATACATTATTATAATTTGCGGAAATGTAGTTTAATACACACGGTCCCAAACTGGAATGGTATTTTTTGTCCTGCGCTCGATCTTATATCCATTTCCAGCGTATCGAACTCTCTTCGCATAACGGGTAAGTAGTGAGGTGGAGAGAAAACGTGCATTTTATACGCACCATAAATGTATTTTGAAGGATCTAATGAAATGACTCTTAATAGCGGAGTCATAACATCACCCACAATCTGAGGATCAATAATGTCGCAATATAGAAATAGTTGAGATGGTAACCCTAAATGTAAATTAGCAGGACACTTCCCAAAATTTCTGTCTAGGAGATTTGTATTTGGTTCATAACCTAGTTGTAAACTTAATTTGGGTGATAATGTTACGGATGTTATATTTTTATCCAAAACAGAAACAGACACAAATTTTGTTATTTCATCATAACGAAATTTCAAGTTCTCTCCGATACCATTTAATGCTCTCAAAATATGTTCAACGTTATCGTAGTTGGTAGCGGGAATATGTTTTTTGTAGTACACTGTTGATGGTTTATCTTCATTAGGAATTAACATGGTTTTTGTGATGTATACAACATTTTCATGATCTTGAACAGTAAACATTGTGCATGGATATTGAAACTCGACAACTCCAACCAACCATTCACCTTCTAATTTCATAGCTTTTGGTAATTTTGTTGAAAAATTTGTGGTCTTGTTATCAGGAAAGTATTCCATTGAACTATTGCTGAGCAAAGTTAAATAAAAACTTTCTTTATTCATATTTCTTTTAAACTAGAAGCTAAAATCCAACTGTTAAATTTATCTGGATAACCTTTCCACTTCACTAATACTTCTTTTCTGTTGCCCGAATAACGAGTACCAATTATTTTATCTATTTTATATTGTGAGGTGGGGTTGTAAGTGACCTTCTGTAATTCTCTTTCATAAAAAGTACCAACTATTGGTTCATTTTGTAAATCTGTAATTGTATAGACAACCCATGGAGATCTATCAATTATTGAAGATATAATAAATATTTCATCACTCCAATTTGATTCATATCCTTTTTGGAAAACATGTTTATATTTAGTTATTCGAACATAATCACCCACGTTGAAATTTGGTTTTGAATTTTCTAAAGAAAGTTTGTTTGACCCTCTATCATAAAGATTAGTCCAAACTGTCATAATATTGTTGGAACTTACATCACATGGGCACATCTTAATACTCGAGTGAATGCTGTGATTATAAGAGTATATTAAATCTTGTAAAACATCTATATATCTATAAGTATTATTATGAGTGAAATAACGCCACATTTTCATTTTTAGAGTTCTTTGAAATCGTTCAACAATACTAGCCTTAATATCAGGATTGTTAGTGGTATAGTAATTTATCTTTTTGGATTTAAAGTATTTTTGTACATCTTTTGAAACAAATTCTGTACCTTTATCAGATTGTATGTGAGTAGGGGTTGAATTACTTTCAGTAAATATACTTTCAAAACATTCTTTAGTTGTTTCTGAGTTTTTCTTTTTCATTGGTCTTGCAAAAGCATATTTACTAAATACATCAATAACACAAAGTATGTAGTTGAAACCATCATTATATTGAGAATAAGTTCGCATATCACTTAAATCGGCTTGCCACAGCTCATTAATATTTGATAGAATGTACCTATTACGCGGGAATTTTTTCCGAATGGGTTTATGTAATGTATATGTTTCTTGTGATTGTAACCATTCCTTCACTTGCTTTTTATCCATTTTACCCTTCATAGCTTTTGATAATTTATCAATACTACCAAAACCAGCGGGGTTAGATGGATCATAATAAATCCTGTTAATTTCTTCTAGTACGGGGTCCATTTTTCCCAATCGATCTTTTTACGTATTTTAGTTATATATCTTTTATCTCCACTGCTCGGTGTAGAAAATTCTTGAACTTCAATCTCAGAGGTTTTGTTCAGATCTTTCGCTTGAAGTTGGTTAATAAACTCACATCTCTTTGGATTTCCAATATAAGTAAGTGGTACTTTAATATCTTTCAATGCTGTAGCAAATCTATCCCACCCTATCGGATCACTTTTTTTTAAGGGTCTAAGTGAATCATTTATTAAATCAACAATATTACTTCCTGGAATTTTTTCATTATCAATTATGACTGTGCCTTCATTATCCCAACGTATTTTACTTTTACTTGTTCCAATTAAGTTTAATAATGACTCACCTTTTTTATTATAAGTTTTTGGTATTAAACTGAGTATTTGTGTTGGTGAATACAGTGGATTTGCCTCACTTTCTATACTTTTAATGGAACCTTTCTCCTCCAACAAAGATTCAGCATCAACTGAACTTTTTAGATCTCTATCTTTATTTTTAAAACCAATTTTAGACTCATTTGAATATTCATTAGATGTATCAGAATAAATTGGTAATCTGAGTGGTTGACGATCCTCTTCGGTAAAGTGAAGGTATCTTTGTAGTGTTTGTAAATATAACATCCACTTCTTTCGGTCTTCCGTCTTACTATTCATAATATTTTGCATTTCAATATCTAATCGAGACAAATTACTTGTATCCTTATTTTCTTGTTTTAATTTTTCAATCAATCCAGGTTCAATAAGTATCATTTTCTTAGCATTTTCCATGTTAACTGGCTAGTCCACTTACTAATCCACTCAATATTGCACCTAATATTATTGGTAAGAAAGTCCCTCCTTTTTGTATAATAATATTTTTTCTTAGTTTATGTTTACACTTACGCACCAGTTTACGGAGTATATTTTTGTGTTTATTCAATTTTTGTTTATCTTGATCTTTAAGTGGTATCTTTCCTTGTAAAACGTTATGAATACATTCACAAATACAATTTATTTCTTTTTCATCACACGTTTTAAGTAATGCTCTTTGATGTTTTGGTTTAAGCGTATGCAAAGCATTTAGCAAATGTTTATGCGTTGTGACTCGACGATGCATCATTTAGAAATGATTTGAATTGTTTGATTCTTGGTGTATTTAAACTCTTTCGTGGGGACGTAGACTGTACAGTGACCATTAAATGGGAATACATTTGTCTTGATACGACAAAAATCATTTGTATTCTGTTTTAAATCTACCATTAAATATCCATGTGCTTCTAAAGTTGCATCCCTGTAGGCGTCTTCAATGAATTTTGTGTTATCTGGTGACACTTGTCGTGCTAAATATCTTATTTGAGTTTTATCTCGAGGGTTTTTAAAATAAATTATATAACTTGAGTTTAAAGAAATGTCTCTTTGACCTTTACCTTGATGAAATAAATTTTGTGTTAAATAAAATACACTAAGGTTCCGGTGATGACTGCCTTTTGTAAATATATCCACAATTCTTCCATCAGACTCTCTCATTAGATCATCAATAATAATAAGGTGTGGGTTTTCACCATCAAACATATTAAGATTTGGAATTCCTTGATGATAGTTAACATTTGGTAAATTATATAAAGGTTGCATTTCATCAAAGCACCATGTGATATGATTAAAATCACAATTACATATTTCCTTAACTGATTTTATGAAATTTGTTACAAAATTTGACTTCCCACATCCACTTGGTCCGGCCACAATAGCAGTAAACGGATGGATAAAGTGAAACATTTCACACGTCTAGAGTTTAAAGGGATGAAATAAAAAATGAAAATGTTGGTGTAAAAATTTAATATATATATTATATTGCTAAAAATAAATGATCTGTTTACTATTTCTAACACAATTAGTACTTATCAGAATTTCACAATCACCTCAACATCAAATTTAAGTACACAAATAAAAACTACAATTATTTTACATTATTTACAATCAAACAATACTAAACTATTATAAAACTATTAATAAACTATTATATAACATTATAGCAATATCATAATTTTTTTTACAATCAGTAAAAATTTTGTATACACACACAGAAATAATAGTAAAAAGTCACTTAGCGTAATTTGTATATACACACAGAAATAATAGTAAAAAGTCACTTAGCGTAATTTATAATGTCCCCAAGCCAATGTATCAATGTTGTTGTTCATAATACATCGTTTGGTATCATTATATGATAAAGATGTTTTATTTATTTTTTGTGTAAAAATAGTGTGTTTGATTGACTTAAATCGAAGCATACTACAATATAATACATTTTTATTAAACAAACACGATTTGTAATTTTCCATATTCATTTTTTTGGTAACACTTTTGTTAACCCCTTTTGCCTTTGCTATAAATTTATCTTCTATTTCTAAGGCATACATTTTTGATCGCAACCCTACAAATTCCTTCAATACTTTACCATTATTCTCATCTTTAAAAAAACCTAACTTTTTTTTATTTATTTTTGGATATCCGTAAATATTATTTTCCGGGTAATCTGATGTATCGAAATAGTGAGGTAGATCTGGTTTTATATCCTCATAAAAATTGTCTGTAAAAATTTGATATATCAAACTATCGGTATCGGTGTACAATAACTTAATTTTATTATGAAACTTTTAAACTATGCTCCTGCTGCTAAACAATCTCATCTTACTTGTAGTCTTTGGTATGATGATACAGCAGGCAAAATGGATTCCACAGATGGTAAAAACACAGGATTTGCTAAAAGACAGGAATTAGTTAATGAAAGCCGGGAAATAGAAATGATTGGTCATCTTCATGGTGACATTTTCAATCAAGATAAATTTTTAATTAATGGTGTTGAAATGAGTGTAAAATTAGTTCGGTCAAGAGAGAGTTTTAATTTAATTGCTGGGTCAAATAATGAAAAGTTTAAAGTTTGCATTACGGATGCAACTCTTATTGTTCGAAGAGCACGAATTAATCCAAGTGTATTACTCGCACATCAGAAAGTTTTAGCTTCTACAACTGCTAAATATCCTATTACTCGTGCTGAAGTTAAAGTTTTAACAATTCCATCAGGTGTTCAAGGAAAAACTCTTGATAATATATTCTTGGGACAGGTACCCAAAAGATGTATTATTGGATTTGTGAACAATTCCGCATTTAATGGTTCACTTACTAAAAATCCATTTAACTTTGAAAACTATGGTATTAACTCTTTCAGCTTATATATTGATGGTCAACAAATACCTTCAAAAGCTTTGCAACCATCTTTTAATAATAATATATTCACATCGGCATATCATACTCTATTCTCGGGGACTGGTATTCACTTTCTTAATGAAGGAAATGCAATCTCTCGTGAACAGTATGCCAAAGGCTACTGTCTTTTAGCATTTGATTTAACTCCTGATTTATCAGCTAACTCATCAGCTCATTGGAATCTCATAAAGCATGGTAGTGTAAGATTAGAAGTACGATTTGAATCCTCACTAACACAAACAATTAACTGTATTGTTTATGCTGAGTTTGATAATATTATTGAAATAGATAAAAATAGAAATGTTACTGTAGACTATAGTAGTTAAGGTTATAATGTGTGTTATATTTTAGATTTATGTGTTATGCTTAATGCATTTTGTGTATATGTAACTAAAGGAAACATTATAAAATTAAATAAAACAAATTGTATGCAATTTACTATTTTTTATTTCATTACAAACTTCCTATTTAATCTTATACAAAACACTATAATTGAACATTCCTATGACAACCATTGAATAGATTGGTACTGTAATAATCTGCTAATAACAGTAATATCATGGATACACTAGAATTACAAAAACATATGAAAAAGATTCATCCCAGTCTAGAAAATAATGTTTATGCTGCTAATAGACTGCCTATGTATACCCATGTACCAACGTATATAATATGCAATTTGGATGCGGATGATAAACCGGGTTCACACTGGGTAGCTGTACATATCGATACGAATGGCATCGGTCAATATTTTGATTCATATGGACGAACACCTGAGCGATATCATCTGCAGTTTTTGAAAAGGAATTGTAAGAGATGGGACTGGAATGTTGATAGGATTCAGAATGATTGGACTTCAGTTTGTGGAGAATATTGCTTAATGTATTTGCTATATAAGTTTCAGGGATATTCAATGCATAGTTTTACGAGCATATTTACAGGGAACACACTGTACAACGATATTTTAGTGGATGAGATGTTTCGCTCCTATTTTATAAGTAGATAAGGCTACAATTCAAATGTTCATCAATAATTATTTTTATATAGCAAAATGGACAAATGGTCGCCAAATACACAAACCAGTAGATAATAAGCAACAACATTTTGGAAATAAAAATGGCAGTAAAATGAATGTGTTTTATTGATGATTCAGAATAGCGAGGTAGCTCGTAACAAAGTTCGATACATCAGATTACCCGGAAGAATAATTGGGTTAGGTTAGGTTAGGTTAGATTTTGATAAACAACGCCAGAAGCGAATCGCTTTTTAAAAAAGCAACAATTAGGTTAGGTTAGGTTAGACTTTGATAAACAACGCACGAGCCGAGCGAGCAAAGCGAGCGTGCCGCGGCAGCGGCCGGCGAGTGCCAGAAGCGAATCGCTTTTGAAAAAAGCAACAATTATGATAATATAGTACGATAATATATAAATATAGTTATAGGATTTTAGACGTATTTTTTCTTGAATATAATAATACATCGTTTGGTTAGAATAGTGAGGTAGGTCATAACAAAGAAGTTTAATACAAAAGCAGTGATAAGCGAGGTGCACAATGAGTAATAGATAAGAACGCCGGACGGTGTAATTAGCTAATAGGAAAAGGTAAACCATGGGACGCTAATGACCCACCGGATATCAATTAGATAAGAGTTAATCGATCTGCACATCTCCGAAACCGTGCATCCTATCGCTTCGGGAGTGAGTGCTATCGACTCAGCGTGGCCGCTTTAGTGGGAAAAGAGTCCAAATTTTTTTTTTTTTTTTTTTTTAGGATGGGGTGCCACTGATTTGCGGGTGAAGCTGTGAATGTGCCAGCACCCGTGCGCGTGAACCGGCGAATGTACCTGAATCCGTGTTCCAGAACCGGCGAATCACTACTACTGTCGCAACCTAGCCTTCGTGCCTCTTTTGTACCCTGGAGTGATGCAAAATCTAACTTTAACTATCTTATATTAAGGTGTTTTAATCCATGAAGAAACATGATCCTTACAACCCTTAATTAGGGCGTATTAAGTGGCCGTAATTTATTTCATGTAATATTCACGTACAAAACGACGCGTATTAACGCGTCATCTTAATACTATTATAAAGGCGAAAGTTTGTATGGATGTTTGTTACTCTTTCACGTAAAAACTACTGAACCGATTACAATGAAATTTAGCACACATATAGAAGGTAACTTGGATTAACACATAGGATAGGTTTTATCCCGGAAATCCCACGGGAACGGGAACTATACGGGTTTTCCTTTGAAAACGCGGGCGAAGCCGCGGGCGGAAATCTAGTAAGAAATAAATAGTTATAGAGGGTATTCCGCTTGCTTTTAGTGAATATCACTAGCCGGGAATGGGCAAACTTTGTAATAAAATATCAAAGAGATTCGCGTAAACAACTTTCATGCTTTGTAAAATCTCAAATATAGAGTCGAGTAAAAATATGTTGACATAGTATTTCGGAATATAATCCAAGAACGTATCTCATTTACTCTCGTTTGTTTTGGCTATGCTCTTTATGTGTTTTATACATTCGGGAACAAATATATTGGTATAATTCTTAAAACAAAGACAAAATAAGACAAATGTAGGTATGTTAAATATTAGAGCAAAGCTGTAATTTATTGTCCAAATAGTGCTTTTATATATAGCCATATTAACAACTTTAAATTTGCTCAAATCTGGGACAGAATAATATAAACCACTAGATCAACGAAGCAGTCGGGGAATAATTAAAGCAAGTTGATAAAATATCCGCGCATATCCAACGTTAATGTATCAGCCGTTAAATTAAACTTTATAAATAAAGTAAGACTGAAGCAGCCACAGGGTAATTCTAATAAAATACAAGGCTCAAGTTTAGTTTTAAAGAACTCATCATTTAGTAAGTTCTCTTAGTAGAGGATAAGTCTCGCGTTGAACAAAGTTGTTACAGTAGATATGTATGGCTAAAGAACTTAGTTGGTGCAACATAATTAAATTATGTGCTGAATACACGCTACTCGTAGACTAAACACGGGTACATAAAGCTAAGACAAAACTCTTGCACAACAACTTTTTAACTTGCCTTTGTCGTGGATACTGTGTTTTAGTTCAACGGAAGACTGATTTATCCGGCTATCTGGGTACCTATAAAGTTTTGAAACATAAAAACTGGAGTTGTCAATTTATTTTTATCTTTTTGTTTACTGCGCATTTTAGTTACACCGATGGACTATTTCTTGTTTTAGGGTACATACTTAACCTGCATGATTACGATATTCAGCCGAACGACCCATGAAGATAAGAAATTTATCAGCAATAGGTTATTAAGTTTGTATTAAGATATTATATTCCGCAGAATTGATCTCGATACTCTTGAAGAAAATTCTATCTCAGCGATTTTATGCTAAGACAAAGTAAAGAGTGAGCTTTAACTTTGCAACCAATAATGCGACCTTTACCTAGATATAATATAATTTCTTAGTAAAATACAATGATGACTTTTTTATTATCTTATTTCAGTAGAATTAAAATCAATAATTAAAAAAGAGCGCGTGTGCCGAGCATACGTTTCAGAACTTGTTTGGCAAGATTCAAAGATACCAAAATTGTCGCCTTACTGCAGTAAGGCAATACTGGAAATACCGTCACGTCATGGATGACGTGACGGTATTGCCATGACGGGACCTTAAAATTTTACTCTCAACGCGCCTAACGCCGTTTCACTTAAATAAATGCAGATTAGGAGTGATATTCGAGGTCACTATTTGGGTATCTTAGCAATATATTATTAACAAATCGTAGCAACTGTATGTGTATTAACTCGAGGTATCCGAGTCGGTAACCGCAACACACTTTGGTTGGAAGTGTGATCCGCGGTTAGATTTTAACCCAGAGGAGTTTGGATTAACTTCATTGCTAAGGTAATTTAGCTTACTGCATTTTTAATGATAATACTGCATTTCAGAAGACTTATAGGTAGGAAGTATGTTAAGATATGTTAAGAAGGTATGTTAAGATCTTCATACAAATTAGTTACGGTATATCCATGTAATCACGATGTTATTAAGAATATCTTGGTAAATTTAAAAATATCAGTTTTTATTATTTAAACAATTATTCTTGAAAATTTTGCAAATATCTAATAAATCAGATAAATCTATTACGAAAGAACATTAGAATCGACGATGAATATCTGAATAAAAATATAGAAATGTTATATAGGTAAGGGTTAATAGTCACAAGCCACATGAACACTATAATATCGATAAAATTTTGTATTGAAATGGAAGGACTTAACTTAAGATACAATAAAAACAATTATACGAAACGTGACGTGGATAAAGTCGCGAAGAAAAGTGGGTCTTTTATGTGATTTCCTTGAAAATTGCCCTAATAGTCAGCCTGATTGCATTAGCATCGAGTCTCGAAGGAACTTTGAATAGTCTGTATTAGTATAATATACTTTTTGCCAACTCATTTAATAGATTTATCGGGTGAATGCGTCTCTTTAATAGACGTATTGACACGGAACGATTTACTGTTATAGTAACGATGCCTTTGATTCTAACACATAATTGGTATTTACGTTGTGATTATTAATTGCAAATAGCGAATGAATATGCAAATACAATTTGTTTTTCCTATTAAATATAGTATTTGCGTATAAATCTGTGTTTCTATTGAATTAATATGTCGAACTACAGTTATTCGGGTGAAATTTTTAGCATAAATTCGCGCAATGACAATTAATTTATATACATTAAAATAATCGTTATAAACTTGTTAATTGTTTATTTATAACAAAAAACTTTTCTCATATGGATACACTTTTATTTTGTAATCTAAGTGGATACATTATAAAAGCCTGACGTTTTATTATATTAGCAGGATATCCAAAGGATATCCGACGTCTCCATTGTATAAAAGTGAACTGTCACTTAGACTGATGATACTCATTACTTTATTTTCTATTTTTAGAAGATTGATGTAGAAAAAGCAAAAGCAATAATGAAGAGACGGGAAGATCGCCTAACGATCACTATTTATCACTAAGTACCTTATATTTCATCACAGAAAATTGGTATCTAACGACGATCTGAAATATTGGAAGAAATAACAAGGTTGTGTGAAATTAGAAAAAGATTAATGAGATCAATAATAATAATGAACTAAGATACAATCTACAGTAAATTGTATTAGGATTTATTGGAATAAACGAGCTCAATACCTTGTTTTGTAAACTGTCGACGTTTCATTAAAATCAAAGCTCTACACTAAAGTTACTCGGAATATAAATGGAATCCTCTACTAAGTTATATGAAATCAACAAGTAGATCACAAACTCTAATCCAAATAATTATCGAAGGAGCTGCTTAACCTGACTGAAATCGCTACCCGCCCTACATCGCGTTTAGCACAATTCCTAGTCAGTAGTTGCTACGGGATCCTCTACGGCGTAGACTTGTTGATAAGCTACAAGTTTATCCGTAGATAGGCGATACCGTATATCCGTGAACAGAATGTATATAGGAAGAATAAAAAAAATATCCTACAATATGTTACCTTTTTTATTTCAAGTGGGGAAACAATATTTAACCTAAAATAACCTAATGATATAATTAACATTGTAGCTTAATTTAATACACATATAACTTGGCAATTAAAAGTTTGCTGGAGCTAAAATTGAGTTAATGTAAGTGGAAATTACGAGAACACTCGCGAAAACTTCTTAATGGCACATTATTTCATCCCTTTCGCGGCATTGACGCGGTCTACAACTTCCTTAGAAAGGAAGTCATAAATCAAAATGGCTGGGGATGAACTTAAACGAAACGGTTGAGTAACTAATATTAAATGACACAGCGCACGATTAAACCCTCCATATTGATTGATAACTTTATTAAGACCACAGACCCTCGATTGCAAGCTACGGCCTCTTTATAATGCAAAATTTAAAAAATCTCATTTACATAAATCAACATCTTTCTTTTAAGACAATACCTCTTCATTGAAGCGTGAAAATCATCTAATGGAAACAATTTTTTATCTATTGCTGAAGTGAAATGAAATCAAACGAGTAAAGTAGCCTTCATTTTATAAGAATTATTCTTTAATAAATTCAATACGTATTCTAAATCTAATTTTAGCAATATTTAACAGAATTGATGGTATGTTAGTAGTAGATATTTACTTTGTCTTAAACTTTTATCGAGAGATACATCTCATGATATTTTATTGAAATAGCCTGCGTTGTGAAGTAGGTGCAAAGTAGGTTAAATTATCATCAGCAGCACGGATATTTTCCGGCATGTCACGAGGCCGGGAATCCTAATCTCCTGGGCTCTGCCCCACGCCCCAAGTCACTAACGTAACACACGTTTACGACAAACATCTATGTCACACCGTTCCGAACGCTTTAAAATTTATTCTGAATGCCGAACCCAGCTATTTGCATACCAAATTTTATCAAAACGTAGCACCGTCGTTGTGACCAAAGATATCAAACTTCGAACCCCACAAATATGTTAAAAGACTTTTAATTGAATGGGTATTACATAGATAAGGCTCTTCAAAAATAATTTTAACTGAAGATAACAAGGAATATTGCTAAAGTTACACAATAATTTTTAAATGAAAGCTAAAATGGAACTGAAACTTGGTGACGATAGATTTTATCGATGAATGCTAATGATTGTTCACTCAAACAATAGACGGACTTAAGCATACGGCTTAAATGTTCAGCTAAGCTTGCTATTCTAAAGTGCAGCTTCAATATAAATCCTAACAGCCGTACAAATAAACGAGTTATAACATTTAATGCAAACAATAAACTAAGAATAAGGAAAAATCATACAAATAAACACGAAATAAATGTAACCTAGTATAACTTCGTAATAAGTATTCATACTAATGTTATTCCGTCCTTATTACGGCTACCACCCTAGTATAAGTCTGACATAACCGAGTTATAACATATCTTTTAGTACATTGTGCTGTGTTTTACAAGTTTTAGAAGCAATTTTCAATCTAAATTTGAGATAATAGCAATGAGAGTAATACGAGAAGTAGAAAAAGTTGAGCAAATTAATAATTTCATTACGTACCTATTGAAATGGAAAATTTTGTATGAAATGTCAAAATATACGAAATTATGAAAAACCCTTTTGATATTTATAATGATTTATTTATTTACAACATGCGCCAAACCATACATACATAAAACTTATTTCTAAACTTATCACAATAATATACACTTTCGTTGAAAATATAAATCTTCTAAGCCAGGAGTTGTATGTTTTGAGTACCAGTTATTTGGCAACTCTCTATCTCAGGGTGGGTTTATCTTCTGTTCTCCAGATATTGGATAGCGTTATCTATAATTTGCTTGCATATTTAATGATATATTTAAATTATTTCCAATAAATATTTAAAAAATAAATAAACAGAACATCGTATGATGAAACTTCACAACAAATTCGACGAAGTCAAACGAGCGTCAGCAAAATGACAGCACCAAGGCTTAACCGTAGACAATTTCAATGTTTTTCATAATTTTGTGAATGAATTGCGACGTTGCCGCTTCGCGCCTATTGCATAGCGTGAGCATAGTTACATCGACGTTATTCCAAATTTATTTGTAAGAAATTATGACATCCTTATTCTTTATTTATTCTTATCATATCTATGCATTGCATAAGGTTTGAATAAGCAAGTTTTTATTTGTACGGCTGTAATACTTTCTATATTGGAAAAGTATTTTCATCTTCGCTTCTCTATTTTAAAACATATGACGTCTGATCCAGTTATTAAAGGTAACCAAAATAGCAAGATATTTAAAGGCATCTGCATTAAACCGTTCCGCTAAATATGTAGTGAGCTGATAAATTTAAGTTATTTTGAAGTTTCTTAATTGATGGTATATACATATGATGGATGATGATAGATGGTACATACATAGTCTATATACAGTAGTATATACTGTTCACATTTTTTAAAAGATAAATGTAGATCAAGAGAGCATTTTTTTCACGGTTTGCTTTTTAAATAAAATTATATTTATTTCGATGGCACTTTTTTGTCCTATCGAGTTAATAGTTTCGATATATTGAACACACTTGAACTTCGATTATAGCAGGTAATTTAACTTTAAGAAATATTGAGCATTATATTAGAAATTGTATATTCAAAATCATTCCCAATATAAAATAAAATATTCATACTGAAACCAACTAGAAATACGAGTAAGGTTCTCAGAAAATGCTTAGTTCGACCGTAACGAAAATTCGTGTTGCTAATATATTTTGATATGACCTAAACAAAATTTCGTCAGTCAGCGATTCAGAATTCAGCCCATTTTTTTGTTACAAGGTCAGTATAATATGTTAACAGGAGCTTCTTTTGTTACAGGACAGAGGATGGAAAATGAGAAAGGCGAACAATGACAGCTTGTCCCCGCCGCGAGCGATGACCCCGGCCGCCGGGGGTCGCGAGCCGCCGGCGGGGCCCATGCGGCACCACGCGCCTCTAAACCCGCCCTCGACACTATATTTCATAAAAAAATCCACGCTTATTAGGCTATACCTATATTCACTATGTGCAATATCATATTTACGAAACGTCTCTCTACCGCGGATACGCGTGAACTTTAATTTTCCAAAGCGTCCGCTAGTTAAGTTAAAAGCGGCTGTGAATGTTAAATTACGAACTAGTATGTTATATTCCGATTTTAGATGGTTAGTGAAAACGTTAGAGCAATTATTCGTTGTTGCCAAGTGTGTTGTGTGCGTGGCACATCATAGGGCCCGTGGGTGGGTCGTACTGGTACTTTTATTGCAATACTGCTCGTTTTCGGAAGGAAAACGAGACGATGACCTACACATAGGTGGAATCTTTCCTATGGAAGGGGAAGGGGGTTGGCAAGGCGGACAAGCCTGCAAGCCGGCAGCAGAATTAGCGCTGGCAGATGTCAACGCGAGATCTGATTTATTATCTGGTTTCAAACTGCTTCTACACAGCAATGATAGTAAGGTGAGTCTTCTTAATATTTAAATTTAATTATATAAAAATATAAAAGCATATGATTACATACGCATTAAGACGGCTATACATATGAAAATTTCATTCCATAATCCGGCCACAGAACATAAATCCGAGGTTTGTAACCAGACCCAGCGTAAATTAAAAACCAAAGTTAAAACACAGACTTTTCTTTTATTTAAAAGTACGTTACGGCTAATACTAAAAGCTGGCCTCGCGGCCCAAATCCCAATTACACTTTCAATCAACGAAATGCTCATCACCTTGTCGCTTCACTCGAGTGCTAAACCTGATCCATTAGGTTTGATAATCCGACCGTACCTCGCAGTTGAAATCCCGGTAATTACTAAAAAGGTTGGAAATTTGAGAATTCAGGCCATCTATAAAAAATCTACATTCGCAGCTTTACGACATTAAAGTACGACTGAACCTGACGTTCGATTCAATTATTGAAAACTAGCTTTCCGCCCGCGGCTTCGCCCGCGTTTTCAAAGAAAAACACGTTCCCGTAGGATTTCCGGGATAAAACCTATCCTATGTCCTTTCTCGGGTATCAAAATATCTCTATACCAAATTTCATGCAAATTGGTTCAGTAGTTAAGGCGTGATTGAGTAACAGACAGACAGACAGAGTTACTTTCGCATTTATAATATTAGTATGGATTTATGATCGGCTCACGAAAGAAATTTTATTGGATAGAATTTCCAAATCGACTAAAAGTGATTTCCGTTGATATCAGTTCAAGAGTAAAACGATATTTGCATTCTGCATTCCGGGTTACGTTTTCCATTCATTCTTTGAAAACTTTCTATTGATCTGAATTGATTTCAACGTTCACGAACTAGCAATTAAACTTAGTAATTAAGATGCCACTTATTTCATTTTATGAAATAGGGTGATAGCTTTTTCTGCTTTGATAACCATAATAATTTTAAACAATTATGTATTTATTTTTCCAACAGTGTGAGCCGGGTCTCGGAGCAAGTGTGATGTACAATTTGCTGTACAACCCACCACAAAAGCTTTTGCTGCTTGCCGGCTGTTCCACTGTGTGCACGACTGTAGCCGAAGCAGCTAAGATGTGGAACCTTATGGTGGTGGGTATTCAAACTATTAGTCTTGTTTGTAAAGTTTTGCTGATAATCTTCTCATGATTTAAATGACAATACACAACAATAAAATGGCATCGTGTATAATTCAATATAATATCATCATCAAACTTTAAATACGATTAATTATTGAATATTCGTGTTTACAAGGGGTGTAGACTTTAGATACATTTTACCCACATTTCGTATTTAACTTCAATCGATTCTAGCAAACCAACAAATTTAATTAATTGTCGATACTAGAAGTGCCCACTTTATATAATAACACGTTGTTATTGTAAAGGAAATACGTTTCCCGAATATTAAACTCAAACAGAAGCTCAGAGCCGAATTTTAGTTGGATACGTTGTTTGAATAACAATTAATTCTTCGTACCACAATTTTACTTGAGGCTGTAACTTTTATTCGATTTCTATAAGATTGATAAGCTTTATTTGATTTTGAATTTGAATCATTACTGTGATTATGGTTGTAAAAATGTCTAGATGCAAGCTTATATATTTGGGTAATTTTCTAAAATTAAATTTATATAAACATTATGAATAGAAATTTTAGATTAAATTTAGCCATGTTTACAACTAAGATTATATTTATTAGTTATTACACACGCATAAATATACATTTGTAGTTGTTCTTAGCTTAATTAATTCATATTACATCTACGTTATATTTTACATAGTTAATAAAACGATTTAATTTCGTATTTCATAATTCATACTCCAAAAGGAGACCAGGCTCTATAGTCTTGTTTACGACCTCTGAGTATTCATATAACCATTTAGAGCTTTTTTTTACTAATATAGCCATTTGTCCTATATTATTTAATAAACGAGCTACATACGCGAGTAATTTGTGAATAACGACTAACTATTCCAATCAAAATCTAATACGAATGTTAGTATAGTAAATTATGAGTAATTATAATGTTGTTTGTCAAACGCATAATTATTTTGAGCCTCGAGGTCGTCAAATACATTCATTTTCATTATTAATAACTAGCTTTAGGGTTTAGTTAAGTGTTATGACGTATTTTCAATTATAACCCCTCGTTTTCACCAAGAAACAAGTTAAATACTAGTTTGATACAAAACTTGTAGAATACTTTTCAAAACATAATTATTTGTTTTATACATGTATTGAGACTGTCTCAAACATTCTTTCGTTCACACTTTGTAGCCAACAAGTATTTATACAAGTATAAAACACATTTGCGTTTACACTGAAGTCTGTGACATGTTAGAACTTGTCTGATCCATTGATAGTGTTCTCACTTACAAAATACAGTCGTGGTTTAGATAAGTATTGTTTATTTTATTGCAATTTCTGTATAATACTAGTAACAAACAAGTTTTAAACTTTATCCATGTTTGTTGGATAAAGTTTTCAACATACATACATCTCAAGTTATTTTTATTAATAGAAATTATAAAAGTAGGTACGACTGAATTTGTCTTGAATTCTACAAGTATTGCTACAACAAAAACAAGAGATCATAAACATGTAGGCAACTAGAAGTTTTCAACCAACAAGTTTCATATAAGTTATCCTACATATTGTATCAAATTTTGTATACAACATGTTTTACACATGTCTGAGAAACGAAAATATTGCATCAAATTTGTAAAATACATGTATTATACATTGGTGAAAACGAGGGGTTATTATTGACTGTATTTAAACATATTCATGGATTATCAAAGTTAATTTATCACGATTGTGCCATAGTTATGTTACGGGGCGTCATCGCCGGCGCTATCGGATCGGGCGCGATTTCCGACGCTGTTCCGGACTCATCCATCCGCCACGGTACACAATCCAACGAGAATAAAACTAATGCAGAAGTTTGGATGGTCGCGCATTGCTATTTTACAACAGGCCGAAGAAGTATTTATATCAGTGAGTATAAAGTTTTTTTTTAAATATCAACCCCAACTTCTATAATAATTTACTATTCTGGCAAACGTAAGAGATAGTACTTTTAACTTCTTCGCAACTACCATCGCATCGCACATACTTTATCTTCCAATTTAATTTATACAATTGCTAACGTAAATGTATCTCCGAATACAATTGTAAACAGAACTAAATTACGTCATACTTCCATACACTCGTATCTATCTTCTATCTTATTTCTATTGTTATATCATTTCTATTGTTACATAATTTGTTCCACTCCATTTCACCGTTGCGTTGACAGTAAAATACAATATCATACACAGGAGAAATAGTACGTCTTCAATAAAGATAAACTTATATCCGCGTGTGAGAAACATCGCGTCTTCCCTCGTCTTATCTTAACATTCCCATAGTTTCCGAACACCCAACCTGTAGATTGCACGATAATGATAAGCAGGTGATTATATTGGTGAATGACAATGTGGGTGGTGTGCGTGACGCATACGTTTCGATCGGAGCTTTGATATTTCAACATCGAGTGGGCCTGACACGCTAATACTCTGACTAGCGATCGACAAACAATATTTTTAAATGTCCTTCAACATTTTAACCATATTCGTTTCAGTCGAGTCGACTCCATAAAGTAGTTTTATTTTTGGTTTATAGGCGTCGTGTCTTTGAAGCATAAATCGTAGATATCGACGAATAGAATGCTGAAGTCTCAAAGTTAAGATCGCTTTGCCAAGTCAGGTTGTAAATAATTCTATTTGGGTTGATTCAACTTGGAATATCTATATTTAAATATCAAACATAAAACCATTCCTTTACCACATAGCAGCACCCTTTAGGAAACGTTATTTTTAACATGAAAGGTCGTATTCGTAAATCGCATCGGAGGAATTGTGGTGGCCCTGATTTAGGTAATCCTTACAATAAAATGCAAAGGGTAAAAATTTAGTAGCACTTTCTGAATCCAATTTTCTCAGGTCGGGTCAAACTGATTCCACGGAAATTCAATATTTATTTAAATCTCGTGAAATCGGTACATTAAGTGAAACATGAGCTTTATTATATTACTAGTAGTGAGAAATTATTTAAAAAATTTAATGTCCAATTATAGACGAGTATTACAAAAAAAGGCGTTGTGAGTTAACCAACGTGTTTACAAACTTAATATGACTGACGTAAGTTAATTTTTCAAAAGTAATAAATGAGTTATTTAAAATACTTTCATTGTTATTTATTTCCTTAGTTGACAAACCATCCGTTTTCAAATGATTAAGTCAATATTTGTATGTTTTATTTATTTTCATTTTGATTTACGTTTATTTAGAATTCAATGAATAATGGAACACCCAGTGAGAATTTATTTAATAACAAAAATATTTTACCTGACATGTACACATTGAGTCGCTACTTTCAGATTTTGTTACGCTTACGTAAACATATTATATGAAAAGTTATGTAAATATTTCCTTCTGTTGGTGCTCTATTATTCATATATTCGATAAATTTATGGTTAATGGCTAAAAATACGAATATCTTCCAATAAACAATACACAATACGATACATCTTCCAATAAACAATACACACGTACTTAATACAGCATTTTCATTGACACTGAATATGCTGAACATAAATTTATTTACATATGTAATTGAATCCAGAACCGCAAGCGATGAATGGGCGAATACATCCTTGTGTACTCGCGAATGCAACTAGCCGTCGGCTTTATGTGCTTCAGACTACAATTTTCCAAGCTGACGTGGGTGAAAATCTATTTGCCGGTGGATGCACAGAAACTTTTTATAAGGTTAACGAGTGCTAGGTATACAGTATACTTACCCGCAATGAATGCGCTCAAGGCTTTCACGCGGGCTTCAATGTAATTAGAGCGCCTCCCGTTTTTTCTCCATAAGTGGTTTTGGAGCGTTTTTGCACACTCGCTTTGTTTACACGGTAACCGAAAAAAGCTGTTTAAAGTGTCAACATCTATTTAGGCCTGACCTTTAGCTTGGTTTATGTACACGTTAAAAGTTTGCTTACAGTTGTAAAGTGTAATGGCCTAATATTTTTATAACTTTCGAAGGTAAATTAGTTATGAATTCTCAAAGAAAAAAAAACATACCTAATTACATTATAATTTTATTTTTTTAGACTGTAGAAGACCTAGAAGCTCATTGCAAGAAAACTGGCATAGAAATAGTGACAAGACAGTCATTTTTATCGGACCCGAGCGACGCGGTGCGCAACCTTCGCCGGCAGGACGCCCGGGTCATCGTGGGCCTGTTCTACGTGGTCGCGGCGAGGCGGGTGCTCTGCGAAGTTTACAAACACAAGCTGTATGGCAAATCTTACGTTTGGTTTTTTATTGGTGAGTAGATTTGGAGATATAAATAATAATTTTAATTATTATTAGAGGAAATCGTAAAGTAAAAGTCTGCACTAATGCATTTTATATAACATTCTCGTTACACATACAAAAAATAAAGACAAAGAATACTATCCCCATATTTCTTATCTTATGAGCATTGACCTTTACAGTTACCCAACGTTAATGTCACAAACAACCTTTCAGATGTTGAATTTTAGCCAATTTACCTTGCGTAACCGTAATGAAAGCGATAACAATTTTAAATCTCGTAGCACAGCCGTGTAAATAACGAAAAAGCGGGCCGATATTAAATCCGATTTGTTTGAACACGCACAAACGGTTCGGTTAATAACAAAACTGACACGAGATTACTTTTATTAACTTAACCGTAGTAAAACAAAGGATTATCAGATTCGAAATCGCACATCATTAAGAGCTGCGACGACGCCGCGATGGGGGAGCTTTATAAATTGTAAGTAATGTGGATTATGAGAGAAATGACGCGATAGCGCAATGCGCCCATTAGTCTTTTCCCACGCTATTACGTTTTAATATCGGTTAACGTATATTTCAAACGTTTATTTGAACAAATTTTTCAAATTCATTATACATTTCTCAAACTACAGTTTAACAATGGATATTTTTGTATTCTTTCCCGTACATTTGTACGGAGAAATAATAAACGACTGGGATATTTTATTTGGAAAAAGGACATTTTTTGTAGTTACCCTCGCTATAAATCATCATTACGCCACCGGACTACAAAAGTAGCATCGGAGCAAAACGCTTTTTAAATTAAATAATATTATACCCTTTTAAAATGGAACACTTTGTTGCTTTGGTAGACATAAAATTTTATTATGCCAATAATTAAAAAGGAAAATGCAGTAAAAGAATTGTTTAATTAAGTACAAGCAGTTACTTACAGACATTTTATAAAAATGGTAATTTCAATTCATAGTAGTGCTGCGATAAGGCTTTAACAAAGACATTTTTCAGACGGATCCCAGGAGATAATTCGAGATGACGCTAGAATAATGGATTTCAGAAAGTAACATTTATGACCTTTAAGGCTACATTTATTTCAGTTGTACCAATGAATAATATTCTTATATCATTATTGTTATATTTTAATTCGCAAAAGAAACTTCTTCGTATAAGTGTGTGTAATTACATTATCATGTACTCATTTTATTATTATTAAGTTTGGTAGCACATTATATTCTAAATTTTTAATAAAATGTTGAAAGAAAACGAAGCTTTACTTTATTGTTATGTAGTACAACGCAACATGCTAGCTACAAAATGGAATTAAGAGAAAAGACATTAGAAGAAGCGAACATTGGACTCGACCTAGAATCACGTCTTCTAATGAAAGAGAAACAGTGACGTAATTTTAAGCAATCCACGTTTGTCTTAAATAATTCAGGAGCTACGTCGCGTTACGTTCGCAGCAGATGACGCCTGTTTTACCGTATTTTGTTTTATCTTCGACTTTGCAATCGTACATAAAATGGAACATCAATAAAACCAGATTTGTATATTCATGAATCTGATTCGAGCAGAACAATCGCGAGGGTTTCTGACATCGAGAATTGTCTTTTGTAGTAAATCATTTATGCGCGATTGTATCAAATTATTCTGAATACATTTCTTGATTGTAAAATTTGTATCAGGACAGAAATATGAGTGTTCTGTTTCCTTGGAATATTCTCTCTGCAAACTTTAATAACTTTAATGCAATGTAATACAAAGCGGTCTGTAAGTATGAAATAAAATT
The DNA here is from genome assembly GCA_029959065.1 of Colias behrii. NCBI lineage: Eukaryota > Metazoa > Arthropoda > Insecta > Lepidoptera > Pieridae > Colias > Colias behrii. Next base: position 6,256,583 of record JARWMC010000002.1, read on the forward strand.
GTTTTATATTGCAACATTAAAGAACAGATTACAAGGACTTTTTCTTAGCAGATAGCAGCTGATTTAGGATATAATAAAGTGTTTTCTTTTTGTTGTGTTGGAAAGTGTATTCGCAATCAATTTCAATCCTCCCATTCATGGAACGTTGCGGTGAAGTGATTGAAATTAGTATCGGAACATACACAAAGTTATCCTAGAACTTTCTGATAACAATCAAATGGTTGATTCTTTACATGAATCTATATTATTATGTCATACTTCAGTAGTAGTATAACCTCTAGCTCTAATTATACCTAATTGGTTTAACTACAGATCATCTTTGGTTCTCAAGAGATGAGATACTTAGAAGAAAAAATACCTACTGAATCATTTTAATAAAATAACTATATTGTTATTTCTCGTTTCACTCTATTAAGGCATTTCTCGGTTCAAGCAATTCAGCAAAGGTTATTTTGGGTCGGAAAAAATAAATATCAACAACTATAGCCATATATACAGCTGATGTCGACAAGAAAAAGTGATAACATTTCCCGCAGGCTGTGTTTGTTATCGAAATAAATAATGCATGGTTTCGAATCCTGGCTCATTGAGATTCATAATCTCGCGACGAACCGTTTGCCCGTTTGTGCCGACACAATAGGAATGGGTTGAGGAATATATATTGTCAGTGTTTTTTGAAAAGTTTTCTTCTACCTTTTTTCTGTGTCAGCAGAATATCGCCCTCGCGTCCTTTTGTAAACTAACGTATAACTATATATATATAATGTATAACTATATAACTATACTAACTATTCATGTAAAAAGTTATATTAGGTCCTTCCTCTGTCGTGGCGATTTAAATAGACAACAGTTACAGTACTGTCCAATAAAATCATCGTCAGATTGTAGAACAAAGCTGCACCAAAACCTATTAAATTTTTATAGCGTATTTAATATCGTAACTCTCGTTCGGGGGTGAATTTAATTGACATATTTTTACTTCGATTCTCGTATTAACCAATTACTTCAATTTGTCCATGTTCTTTATTAATAATACATTCAATATACAATTATATTTACACGTGTCGACATATCATAACGCGCGCACTCCACCATTAATGAAATTTGTGGAATTGTAAACTCATAACATATTCAGCTTATGTGCGCTAATAACATTGCCGTATTGCCACCTAAATATGTCACTTAATCAAATTAAGTAGCAAGCTTCGATATGAAATGTGGACCAGGGATTATTATTGAATTTGCTCCAATAGTTGTTCGAAAGTTAATCAATAATTTATTTAATACTAGATAATAAATTTGCCGAAATATCTACTTACATCTACATACGCGTGATTCATACATTTCACACTTTTAAGTTATTTTAAAAAATTATAATGTCCAAAAGATATAAATAAAACACTTTGATTAATTAATCTGTCTTTAATCGCAGATCACTCACTATAAGTAGTTCACAATACCAGCTTACATATAACAGTCAAGGTATATCTGTTTAGAACACACTTTTCTTATGCAATCTAAGTCTATAATAACAATATCAAGTAATTAAACAGATAACAGTGTCTTTTCACTAAATAACTCACTCACAATACTTTCTTATCAAAGATAAAATATTACAGTGTTAACGCTATCGCTCCTTAAAACCAACTGTCGGAGGCAAGACCGCACCTCTCCTCTAACAACTCGCCTCTCAGGGACTTTACCGTCAGGGGATTCACCGTAGGGAATTTTCCATGGTACACAACTAGAACGAGAGCTTTGTCTTGACATCGGTGAATCCCCTTCGGTACAGTCCCGTCTCAATTTACAACGCATAGCCAAATGTCTTGCCCCCTCTGCACCTCACCTCACCTCTCCTCTACACACCTCACCTCTACGCGCCTCTCATCTCTCCTCGTTACAGTCGGCCATCCTGTAACAATTGCACCGCAATTGGTGCACCAAAATTGCATTAGCTCTCCAGCAAATCTATAAGATCATCCCTAGTTACAACTTCCTCATCACTACTAGAATCACTATTTTGGGGAACAGAAGTGTAAGCTCTAAGAGAATCTGCAGCCACTATACCAGTGAACTTGTGCACCAGTAAAACCACTTAGTCGCTTGAATGAGGGTTGCAGTTTCAAATTCAATGTTTCTGCTGCGGTCAATGACATGACATTCACCTCACTCCCTGTGTCAATATATGCTTTTGTCAATATGTTGTTTACACATACAGCTTTCACAAATGAATTTTTTGTTTCTGCTAGTATTTGTATTTTCTTAGTCATTTCTCCACCTGTCTTTTCTGCACACCGATTAGCTATGTGCCCAGTTTTACCACAGCGATAGCATTTTCGCATATCTGGCATAGTACACTGTGGTGCTGTGTGCCCGGGTTCCTTACACCGATAGCAAATCTGGGATGGATCTTGGGTTCCATTGTTCTTTGCAACCATTCTCTGTGTGCTCACATAATGTCCTTTATTAATAATTCTTGAAGATTGAGGTATCAATGTAGAGTTAGGCTTTTCTGAGGGTTTGTAACTGTCTAAAGCGGACAAAAATCCTTCATATAGGTCATCCGGGCTGCCACTCTGGAATGCTTGAGCATTAGCTTGCAGCTCTAAGGGGAGACCCCGGATGTTACACGAAACAGCAGCTTGCCCACTTATTTGGCATCTGTAGCACATTGCTAGCTTCTCTTGATAGTACTTAGTCATGCTTTCACCCGCTTGTTTCTTCCTATTTATAAGCTCATCTAGGAGTGACGCATAGTCATGATATCTAGGGAAAGCTTTAGTTAGCTTCGTCTTCCATTCACTCCATGAATACTCGTATGAGTCCAATCGGTTGAACCAAGTGCGAGCTTGTCCTTGTAATTTTGATTGTAGATGAAAGGACTTCACTTCATCGCTCCACTTGTAGATCTCTCCAAGTTGTTCAATCTTTTTGATCCAACTAGTGACATTCATGTCTTTGCTTTCTGGATCAAAATCCGGTATAAGACGGTCTGCATTCACTTCACTGTTCTTAGATTTGGTCATTTTTTCAGACGCTAGATCATTTAGCTTCTTAGTCACAATAGACTCGACGACATTACGATACAGAACCTCCTCATCTTCATCACTTACTTGATCCTGATAAGCTTTTGGACGTTTCATCCGCACGAAGCGGCCGTTTCCTGACGACCTCTTCATCCCACTTCTGACACCAAATATAATGTCCAAAAGATATAAATAAAACACTTTGATTAATTAATCTGTCTTTAATCGCAGATCACTCACTATAAGTAGTTCACAATACCAGCTTACATATAACAGTCAAGGTATATCTGTTTAGAACACACTTTTCTTATGCAATCTAAGGGTTCATACGCACTATGCGGGTAGCCGCATTGCGGGTAGCCGTCCGGCTGACCGCAGGATGCGGTTGCGAATGCGGCCAGCCGGACGGCTACCCGCAATGCGGCTACCCGCATAGTGCGGTTGAAGAACCGTTACGATTTGCGGTCATGTCAATCCATTTCAAAGATGAAAATGGAAGAAGTTGCAGCTATTTACTACATTTACACACGTTACGTAAAGAAGAAAAGCAAAGAAAGAAGTACTGGGTGCATCCTTATTTGCAAACACGAGATGAGAGCAAGCATTTTGCAACCACGTGCACACACTCACTCAATTGCGGGCAGCCGCAGACTGAACCGCACAGTGCGTATAGCAACCGTCCGGCTGGCCGTCACTCGTGACGTAGCTCTCCGAGCAACCGGAGCGGTCTGCGGGTAGCCACATCGCAGTGCGCATAGAAATGAATATTACGTACATAATTGTGCTTGCGGTCAGCCGGACGGCTACCCGCAATGCGGCTACCCGCATAGTGCGTATACGCTCTAAGTCTATAATAACAATATCAAGTAATTAAACAGATAACAGTGTCTTTTCACTAAATAACTCACTCACAATACTTTCTTATCAAAGATAAAATATTACAGTGTTAACGCTATCGCTCCTTAAAACCAACTGTCGGAGGCAAGACCGCACCTCTCCTCTAACAACTCGCCTCTCAGGGACTTTACCGTCAGGGGATTCACCGTAGGGAATTTTCCATGGTACACAACTAGAACAAGAGAGCTTTGTCTTGACATCGGTGAATCCCCTTCGGTACAGTCCCGTCTCAATTTACAACGCATAGCCAAATGTCTTGCCCCCTCTGCACCTCACCTCACCTCTCCTCTACACACCTCACCTCTACGCGCCTCTCATCTCTCCTCGTTACAAAATATTTTTAAAAATACTTGAAAATAGAAAACGAACATTTACCTTTCACTTATACCAACCTATTATCAACATTACGCATAATATAACAAACGCAAACATTTGAGCATACCGCATGAAATATGAGTAATATAACATTATCTTACGTTCGAAATATTTGCTTTAAAACCTTCTGTCGCAGTAAATGGGTTTAATCAGCCAATAAATTATTATATTCCGACAGGAAGGGGACAGGAAGTACGTGGATATTCATTTTATCAACTCGAATTCTTTTTCATATAATACACTAAATTTGATAAAATGGCGTGATTTATAGCCATATAAATAAACTAGCGGTCCGCCCCGGCTTCGCCCGTGGTACCTACATGTTTAAATTATCCTATCTCTCAAGTTGGATCGAACTGCACATGGTGTGCGAATTTTATTATAATCGGTTAAGTGGTTTAGGAGTCCATTGAGGACAAACATTGTGACACGAGATTTATATATATTAAGATTAGATTATATTATATTAGAATAAACTTATTACATTAGACCTTTAAATAATTTTCTTTATGTTACCGGAAAGCAAGCGGTCAGGCGTGCGTGCGTCAGAAATGTCCTTAATTAAAAATAACCCTTACAACCTTTGTCATAGGTATAAACATGTATTAAAATTTGCTACCTATACGCATTTACGGTTACTTAACTGACTGCTCGGTAGGTCTCATGTGCACGTAAGATTGCAAATTAGGAGGACAATAGTGGATAAGAAACTAAAAAAAGTAATAGCCGCTAACCTAGTCCCTAACCTAATTTAAGGAGAATATAGTGCTGGAACAACCCTGTGCCTCGGAAAGCAGGTACATAAGCTATCGGTCCTACGCTTAATTTCCCCTCGATTGTGTCTTCTATAATATCTGCGGAAATGCTAAAGGGAGAGCATGTCTTGTATTCGCGCAGCATACTATTATAATTTATATTATAATATTATCTTATGCGTTATTGGCTAATTACCATATTGAGGTGAGTAGACGCGCGTGGCCAAAATTCGGTCAGTAGGACTATAATTAAGCATTCACGTCAGTGCGGAATTGGAACAAATTATCACATTATACATACAAGATATTACAGAACTAGATTGGCTTATCCCATCTGGTACTAAGAATAGAATGGATATGAGCCTTCGACTTCGACTCGTGTACAAGTTATACCCATCGCATTATTATACTCATCGCAGCCGTATTATACGGCTGATGTGACCCAATTATTACTAAAAGGAATAAAATTCCCTCTTTAATGGCCTAAAAATATTTTAATTTTTTAGAAAGGAAACGTATGTGCATTCAAAACTATTTCAATGATTTTCAAAATAATATTCAAACAATTTGTATTCGACCTCTCACTTTAAATAATTTATTAGTAGGTACTATATACCGCAATATCCCATTTTCATCGTTATTCAATCAAATAACCAACTCACAAAGACCCATTTTCCTTGATTGCTTGAATACATAATTACTTTTTTTTTTTTTTTTATTTTTTTTTATGCTATAGGATAGCAAACGAGCAGACGCGTCGCCTGATGTTAAGCGATACACGCCGCCCATAAGCATCCACTCCACTGGGAAGTGGATGTGTTGCTGTCCTCAAAGGGATTTGGAAGGAGTTAAGGAGAAGGGTCGAGGATGGGAGGGAATGAGGATAGGGAAGGAGAGGATGGGTAGGGGATGGGAAGGGATGTGGGCCTCCGGACCCCTCACTCACCGTACGGAACGCGACAGTAAACTGTCACTATGGCGCCGATATTCTGTGAGGGTGTGGTACCTTCCCCGGTGCGAGCGTGGCCCAATTCGTGCCGAAGCATGCTCGACTCCCACTCATAAAAACTTAATGTATCTTCTATCTATGCGCCGCTACGATCGCAATAATATCAGTTGAAATATTGTTTTTGTGCTATCCAAGGTCCTATCTATTTGAATTTTAAATGTAAAAATTCCATTCCACGTAAATAACACCGACCTATTTGCATGACATAATGCCTAACCCTGAATAGATATTATTGACGGCAACTGTATGCGAAGGGGTGATTTGGCAGTCTGCCATCGCTTGTTGTGTCATTCCAAGATCGGCAGGTTATCAACGTCCGGTCGACCTTAATATAAGCAAAATTGTTCCTTATTTTCATAGCAACCTTTATTCCATATTCATAACTCACTTCAGAGGTAGTCTTCTTTACTTTTGGATAAATTTTACGAAGTAATCAACGCAGTAGAATCTTTAAGGTGAAAAAAGGTTGTAATAGTGAAAATAAAAACTCTCTTAAAAATACTCGAGCTACCGAAGTACTGTTTTATTTCAGAACTAAACTCATCCTGACACATAAGCCGAGCAACTTGAATTTACTTGAATATAACATGTTTCATTCACATTGTATAAAATTTTACCTCAGCCAAGTTGATAAAACACTTAATTAAGATAACGTAGCGTCACTGATATTGCCTTCGGCTTTTCAGTATGTTTTAGGTTGTGAATATTTTTCAGGAATTATTTTCATCTGAAATTCATATTATGAACCTAGGTTTTATACAATTCGTTGAAAATACGATTCTTTTTTGTGATGAAAGATATGTTTTTAAAATTAGTTGAAACAATAATAAAAGTAATTTTAAAGTATTATTGTAAATACAATTGTGTTTTGACGATTTATTAGTCGTAATTTTCGTTTCACTGTCTGCAAGGTTATCCACATATTTACAAGATAATGGTAGTACCTACCTAATACCAAACTACTAACTACAAATTTCATGATAACTATTAAACAGATATTCAACAAACCTTCTTTAATTTACTTAAAATATACTGAAATATTCCAAGAAATCATTTTGTACATGGTTCGTTATTAGTAAAAGTAAAAAGCCCGTGGCCTCTCAAAACATCTAGCTACGCTTCCACGAGAATACACGATTATTATAATATAGTTGCCTGGGGGAAGAACATATATTTATTTGCCTCAAGCTTTGCTGACAACAAACAGTACAAAGGGAACGTAGATAAAGATTGCGTTTAATGTTAAGGAATACACGTAGATACAAAATAACAAAACATTTGTTTCATTATTGTGTACGTTTGTGCTACGTATCGATATGTTTCAGTGAGATACGACTCTTCTTCAGCTTTCTTGCTTAATTGTAGTCATGTTTAATAAATGTATAAAGATTAGATCTCTAAAAGGGGAGTATAGGAAGCTTCATAAAGTTAATTTTGAGATGGAAATATCGCCCCGCTCAAATACTCACTTTCAAAGGAAAATGGGACAATTTGTTTTTAATTTCGCAAAATTTGTTTTATTATGTAATTTAAGATGTCTTTGCTATTCGGCCTATATAATTGTATTCTGCACGCAGTCGGATTTATTAAGGTGTGTCAATAATTATTTCTCAAGTTTAAAAGAATATTATGTTCTTTGTATTTTATATTTTATTTTAATATTTAATTCATTAAATATCTTAATGACGTATATTTTCATGCTTCTACTCGTCTCTTCTATTATCATAGTTTGTGTGTACGTTTTAAAGTTTTATTATAATATATATTTAATTTATTTGTTTTTCTTATATATTTTATACAGTTACCATAACAATGAACAACAAAAATAAATTTAAAGTTGGTCTTCTGAATCCGGGTTCTTTGGGTACGAAACATGATGAGTTTCTGGTGGTAATGGAGCGCCATAAAGTAGATGTGATGGCTATCAACGAGACTTGGCTGAGGGATGGCGAGGAGGGGCGCGCTCCGGCCGTGCCGGGCTACAGGTTACGCCATGTTCCTCGGCCGCTCACTCTCCGTTCTCGAGGTGGGGGAGTTGGTTTTTATATTAAAATTGGTACGTCGGTGAGAGTTACACCACATCCGTTAGCGCATGGCGTGGAACAGATGTGGCTTAAGATTAACTTAGGTGGCGAGAACATCGTAGTCGGTACTGCTTACCGCCCTCCCTGGCTGGATATTAATTTGTTCCTTGATGCGCTTACTGATTCTATTGGTTCTTTTGTGTGGTGTGACAGCCTTATTCTCGTAGGGGATTTTAATATCAATCTCTTGGACGGCGACCATATAAACTGTATTAAACTAAAAAATTTTCTTCAAAGTGTCAATTTAACGCAACAAGTATCACAGCCAACACATTTTACACGGTTCAACCAAACTTTATTAGATGTAATATGCACAAATGTTCCAGTGAGTAATTTAGCGGTAGACCACATAGAGGAACTCAGCAGCCATGCTTTTGTTTCCTGCACACTCAATATTTATAAGAAAAAAGCTAAACCTAAATTTATCACTTTCAGGCCTATAGCGAACATTAACATAGAAAACTTTAATCAGTCTCTGAATAATATCGATTGGTCATTTCTGTTCTCTTTTCATAACGTGGATGAAATGGTTAACATGCTGACTTCATATATCATATCTCTTTATGATATATTTGCACCTAAGAAAAGGATTTTCGTCAAGACGAAACGGCCGCCCTGGATTACACAGAACATTAAAAAAATGTTCCAATTGCGCGATGAGGCTAGAATTAGAGCGCGCCTCACTAAGGAGGATGCACACAAACATTATTACAAGGATTTAAAAAATTTCACCAGCTTAGCTTTAAATCGTGAAAAACAGGCTTACTTTAATTCATACATTAATTCTAATTCAAACAAACCTAAGATCATGTGGAAACACATAAAAGACAATGTTACCATCAACTCTAAAAAGGATTCATTGTTACCTTCTCATCTCAATAATCCCAATATGTTAAATAGCCACTTTCTAAATGTCCCTGGTAAAGCCCAATTACATCTTTCCATATTAACATATTATGAATTTAATCGACACAGTGATGCTATTTTCAATTTTACGAACGTAAATGAGTCATTGGTGTTGAGCACTTTAAAGGAACTAAAGTCACAAGCTATTGGAATTGATGACATATCTTTAGACATGTTTAAATCCACTTTACCTTCTACCTTACCGATACTAACGCATATTATTAATGAATCTCTTAACACTGGCATCTTCCCTGGTTTGTGGAAAAGTGCTCTCGTTCGTCCTGTACCGAAAATCAATAATCCACAAGACCTGAAGGACCTTCGGCCAATAAGTATACTACCTTGCCTTTCCAAGGTTATTGAAAAAATAGTGTATAAGCAGTTAATGAAGTTCTTAGAGACCAATAATATCCTCCCAGATCGTCAGTCTGGTTTTAGAAAAAACAAAAGTACTGCAACAGCCATAACGGACGTAGTAGACGATATATTATCGGCTCAAGATGAGGGCAAAGGTACATTCCTGGTATTACTGGACTACACGCGAGCATTTGAAACCATAAACGTGCCTTTGCTGCTATCTAAACTCACTTATTACGGTTTAAGCTCATTGACCGTAAAGTGGTTTAATAGCTACCTATCGTCACGTACTCAGACTGTTTCCGTTGCAGAGGAGGATGGAAGAACTATGCTCTCTGAATGTAAAGCGGTAACACGAGGAGTGCCTCAAGGATCTATTTTGGGGCCCCTCTTATATATACTGTACAGTGCAGACATAGTGACGCGAATAAAATCGTGTCGGTACCACATTTATGCAGATGACGTACAGTTATATATTTCATTCCGCCCACATGAGACGCAAGTTGCAGAAGAAAAGCTGAATTCAGATTTGGACTCAATACGAATGTGGTCGGAAAATAACTCTCTTGTTCTCAACCCCAATAAGACCAAATATATGATACTCGGAACCCCCTCTACTGTCAAAATAATAAAAAATAAGCTGCCATCTGTATCTTTATGCATAGACGGGGTACCTATACAGCGTGTTGAGGAGGTTAGAAACCTGGGCATCATTTTTGATGAGAATCTGAGATTTGAGAAGTACATTAGCACTACAGCAGCTAATTGTTTCTATAGACTTAAGGTTTTATATCGCATCAGACAATATATTGAACCCAGTCTCAGACTCAAATTATGTGATAGTCTAGTTCTATCAAAGTTCAATTATATGGATGTGATGTATGGACACCGGTTATTAGGTCGTACAAAACGTGTAATCCAGCGAGTGCAGAACGCATGTGCACGGTTCTGCTGGAATGTCCCACCGAGGGATCACATCACGCCCTATCTTAATAATGCGCGATGTCTAAACATGGAGCACCGCAGGCAATTGCACTTTGCATCCCTTCTCTTTGGTGTTGTCAAAACAGAATCGCCTCACTATCTGTTCGAAAAACTTATTTGGAGGAGTGAACAAAACACCAAATACAACACCAGGGATGCCGCCAATAAACTCCTCGTACCCAAACACCATTCCGCTTGTTTTAAGGGTAGCTTTAAATATAACGCCACTAAATGCTGGAACAACTTGCCTCCACCGTTACGGAATCTACGAACACTATATACTTTTAAATCTAAATTTAAAAGTATATTATTAGCTCACCAAATCCAGTTTTAGTGGTAAATTAAATTAAATTTACGTGAAAATTGTCCTGAAATATTTATTATTTATTTATTTATTATGTATTTATATTCGTCGTTAGTCGCGTTGTATCATCGTACCTATCTATAAGTTTATTATATCTCATTTATTTAATTTTTTTGTGTATTTATGTATATATGTAAACCTAGGTTACTCCTTTCGTCCCAACTCGAAGCCTTCATAATAAAGGGGGCACTGAAAAACAGCGCTGGCAATGTTCCTGAACGTTGCAGCATATGCTGAGCTGTCTCCTTTTTGTCAGGATCGTATGACACACCTTAATAAAAAATACTGATTATTAATTTTATTTTCTCTACGTGCTTTTTTTATGTTATTAATTTTAATGTTATTGTTGCTATTTTCTTGTCGTGGTGCTTTCTTATTTATCTTTTACGGTTCTTTATGTTTTATGTGTGTGTGTTGTGCTGTCCTTGATAAATAAATGTTTCTTTCTTTCTTTCTTTCTTTCTTTCTTTCTTTCTAATTAGCTACCTACTAGCAGTAGCCAATTAATTTTAGCCAGAATCGAGATCAAAGCAAAGGCAGTTAAGACTGATCACAATCAGCCGATATCACTGCCATTCGCTGAAATATTATGTCAAACGTCAAAGTCAGTGTCAATCATCCAACGATCTAGTTACGAGGTGAACTTGGTAAACGTCGAATCGATAGCCATTTCGTAGTAATTTAATTACGTTAGTATATCAAAGCTCTCTCTTGTTTTCGATGACAAAATTTAGGGTAGCTGTGGAGTTGCCAGACCGACGGTAATAATACCGCGGCGGGTCAAGTAGGTATACGTTTATGTGGAGTACGTACAAACACTCGTGGCAGACGCCACGAGAATGTTCAGACGAACATTCCAGTAATTCATTCACGTTGTTTTCCTTTCGTTTCCTGCATTAGAATTGGATATTTCTATTCGGCGAGAGGCATTTCACTTTATAGAAGTTCTGTGATAAAAGTGTTTTCCGTAGGCTACCCTATTCATTCCGCCCCTGTGCTTGAAACGGGATTGAAATAATCAAAGCAAACGATTGATATTTGGAATTTCATATTAAATAACATAATAGGAGTATGATTGAATAGTTTTGACAATCTGAATAGTTATATATTTGGTGGCAAAGTTTACTTTGTTCCGTATAAATACATAAATAGTATTAATCAACTACTTACACACAATAATAAATCGAATGTTAATATATTAATCGGTTTTATCGCCTATTTCTGATTATGTTTTCATATAAATAAGCCCTACGATAAATTATAATACGTTAATATCTAATGACATTTGTATGTTAAAAAATGTAATATAACACATAAATGCTTGAAAAAGCTAACTAGTTTAACCCGCAAGTCACGATACTTACGTGTGTGTGTATTCCCGTGTCCCCTTGCGGGGAATGGAGCAGATGCATTATATCTGTTTCACTAATCGATTTTCTTGACGGACAAGTGTGTGATTAGCTTTATGTGACCTGCCAAACCCACATATATTTTTTTTGTAAGTCGCCAACGGGAATGGAACCCAGGACAACTTAGTTCTATGCGCACTTTACAGTTTACACATATAAGAAAATAAACACAATACCTATTCACATAAAATATAGTTCAATCTTCAAAATCTTGAAATTCACGAGAAGATTGATATTGTAAACGAAATTTAATACAACATCAGCTTTTATTACTTGTTGTAAGATGTCATTATGGCTAAATAGAACGTTTATAATTAATATTAAATCTTTCATTAAGGTTGGTATGAAGATAATTGGTTCGAAACTAATTTGGAGCGGGAAGGTGTGGACTGCACGGCGGAACAGATGCGAGAGGCTGCTGAAGGTCACCTTACCACGGAAGCTTTGATGTGGAACCAAAACGCGAACCAGACCACTATCTCGGGAATGACTTCAGAAGACTTCAGGTATGATAGTTATTTTCATTATAGAGTGAGTATGGAAAATCTTAACGGATTGCTTTGGAATTAAAAGGAAATTAGATTTTTATCACAATTTTATGTCACCGTCAATCTATTTATTATACAGTTCATTTTACTCGCAATAATAAACACATATTACACCTGTTATCGTAACATAATAATCATCAAAACATGAAACATGATGTTGTTTTGGTGAAAATAAAGTATTTTCATTCATTCATTCATTCATTCATAATCAAACGGTAACGCAAAGATGCTACAAACTCCAAAGCACTACACAAATCCGTCAAATAATTTTGCGCATCATTTCCTTTCAAAAACTTCACAATATCCAAGAGCATCGGCCGCGGCGTGTCGTACTTTCGGACTATCTAATTTTATGTGACAACGACTTCTTTTGTACGAACACATAGAATGGAAAACACGTTCATGCGGCGAGATAGCAAACAAAACCGCTTGTCACAACTTTTACGGGTTGGGGTTAAGCTATTCTTTCTGCGTGCGTATAGTGGCACTCGGCATCAAACATCGGGAAAATTACCTTTGAATTGCCCGTTTTTCTCTTGTTTTAAACTTTCTTAGGCAAGAATCACTTATCTAGATAGTTATTAACCATAGTCATTATCCTATTAGCCTCTTGGACACTCGAAAAGCAATAAAGGTGCTATTATCCTTTGTCAGAGGAGAATCGGAAATTAGATGTCTCGAGGATTATTATCTCTGTCGGCTTGCTGATTCATCACTTGTGATATTTATTTAATCCGCTTCCAACGGAATACGTAATCCAGCGTAAGCCAAAGACCTCGTTTCTTTTTGGTATGTTTCAAAGGAATAAGCAATAAATGTTGACCATATACTAAATACAACACTTATGCAATTGAATAACATATCTATAAATAAATAAAAATATGAAAAAAAAGTTACTCCAATAAAAGTGTGATCGCTCATCATAATACACAAATTTATTATCATATTACAAAGCTTACAAAAACAATTCTCAACTTCCAAACAACATTCCGTGATTTACAATCTGACAGTGGTAATAGGTATAATTTATATCACGTTCATTTTCAAATCTATCGTACATTTTTCGTAATAACATTCCATTTTTTCATTCTCTACACTGTGCAATTCTAAAACAGGAAAGCACCTTTTTAATCAACTATTATTTTCATAAGTACGTATCATCATTCCATGTTAATGAGAAACTCGGCTTTGTTATTGTCTGGGCTTGTTTTAATCAAATTCATAAAAGGATAGACAAAATATATAACATGGACTTATTTTGTAACACAAGGGTCTAAATGTTTATTCATTTTGAATAGATCCCGACTAAATGAAGCGCTCCGGGAAGCTGGGTATGACATCGATCGTGAGAAATTTCCAGAAGGATACCAAGAGGCACCTTTAGCTTACGATGCAGTATGGGCGGTAGCTCTCGGTAATATAATATTTGAAAATTGTACTTCTTGCTTACTCTATATGAAACGTGCGATGTAATAAAAATTATTCTTGCTGCAGCGTTTAATAAAACAATGGAGAAACTCCAGAAAAGCGGGCTGAGCTTGAAAAATTTTACATACACTAACAAAAAGATCGCAGACGATATATACGAGGCTATAAACTCGACTTCATTTTTGGGAGTGTCGGTGAGTATCTTGATTACCACACGCTATTGTTTATGAATCTAATATTTATGCGCCACCGACGATTCAATATAAGTTTGCGCTCGTTATACTAATGACGTGAGATTGAGTTTCATAGCTGGCTAACAGCAACATTTCTCGAAACAAATTGGCGGAAAGATTCGCGTTACTTCATTATTTTGTTCTAATAAAGGTGCAGAAATTAAGGCTTATACAGCATCGTTTGTAGAGTAATTTATTGGAGTAGTTGTACTAAATTTAGATAAACAATAAATCAAAATAGTTGTCGGTCGTTGGAAACTTTGAAAGGAGCGATAAATTAGTTTGAAAATTGAGTTTGCATATTATATAAAGCCGCCCATAAAAGTGATCCGATAAGCATGTATACTACTTGGAGTTTTATCGCAGGGATTGGTGGCGTTCTCGTCCCAGGGAGATCGAATTGCGCTGACTCAAATAGAGCAGTTGTACGACAACCATTATGTGAAACTTGGCTATTATGACACACAAGCAGATAACCTTACATGGTTGGAACGCGAGCGCTGGGTTGGTAAGTGTGAACTTCTTTATTTTTAACGATCACTTGTTCTCGAAAGAAATTAATTTTTTTTTTCGTATCTAATATACTAGTAATCTGACCCGTTCTTTTCAGTAACACAAAATCAGAAATTTACCATATTATGTAATACCTCATTTCGAATCCCTGATGGTATACCATAAATATGGATTGTATAAAATAGGTACAGGATTAATTACATAAATGCTCTCATAATGGTAAAATTTACATCAAAATTCATTTGCCCAAAATGCATGAACAATACACAATTTTGCTCTCTATTTTTCGGCCGTGATCGGTTGACCAATTTCATACCTTATTAATAGAATAGCCCCGAAATGTTGCTATATTTACCTTAATATTCAATGTTATTATAATCCTGGGCTTTACTTTGTTACAAATAACATAGCAGGATAGTCGCAAATATATATTCGAATTACATAACAAGAACAGTTTTAAAAAGGATGAACATCCATCAACGTTAAACTTTTGATAACGCCAATAGTCTAGTTTTACTTTAGAACAATAACTAATGGTTCCTATAGGGTTATGTATTACGTGTTTCAGTATTTATCGTGAAGTTTACAGTATTATTAATATAGATTATATTAAAATATCGATTTATAACAAAAATAGTGTAATTTGTAGTACCTAGTTTCTAACAATAAAATTTTACAAAATCTTTTATAGACTACATTTTATATAGTTTTTATTTTTTATTCCAAAATAAAAATGTTTCTGAATTAGTTCGTTCAAATGTTATTTCTCAAACTTAAAACTATATTTGAAAAAGATATATTTACCCAAAAATTATTGGTATAATTACCCTATATTAATAGGATAAAAATTATAAGGACCCCATCTTATACCAAATCTAAAAAAATCCATTAATCAATTACCAAAACCAGCATCTTTTAAAGAAATGTCTATTTATATCCGAAGCGATAATAGGTAGGTATACTTGCTTCCAAAATTTTTTTATTAATTTCCAAAAGTTGCGCGTTCTTCAGCGTGAAATCATAATGGGGCCATTAGAACGCGTTAAAATGATATCATTAGGAACTTTACTAAAAAGTTGTTCGCCAAAATTCCGCCCAGATTACCCAGGCTTAATACTTATCTTTTTCAACCGATTAGCACCTCGTAAGATAAATGAGAAATACCATTAAAACGTGCAAAATTAAATCGAATTCCAATAATTACAACTTGAATTATGATTGCTGATTGTGTGTTCAGCGATACTGCATCGTTAATAAATTCGTAAATATGTTATATTTCGTGCAAATTTAATTAACCTAGATCGCTCAGATATTTTAACAAGGAAACCGCAGAAATGTCATTACAGATTAATCTTTTATCCAGCATAGCCGCATATATGCCAAAATTAACTCATACCTGAAAACAATTATAAGGGACAAGGGTACTTACTGCTTCAATGTAGTTGGTTGTGTGTGGTTGATACGCACTTTTCTTTAAATCTCAACGTTGAAAATTGTTGTACAAGTACTACCATAAAATGCTACAAAATTATATCAGTCCATGAATTACATTAATCTCGCTGACGATCAAATACGCTTTGTGGAATCTATCAATGCAATCATTTATTGAGAAAATTAAAATTTTTGAGATTTTCCTGGCCTCTTCTAAAACGATTTGCATAAAAAACATAAAACTATATTGAGTAGAGTTTTCCCTATAAAAATTTAACGATATCTCTAACCGGTGGTTCTCGTATTTCATGCTGTTTGCAACATCTAGGTCCAATTTATGAATAAAGTTGCGTTTTCATTTCACTCACAATGTTTGTTAGAAGCGGTTTGCATGTTATTTTGAACAAGCCGAGATTTAAACTAGGTAACTAAAATTATCTTTCCAAGCAAAGTAAATACTACATTTACAGTGTAAATAGATAGTTATTCAGCTTTAGTATAAATACAGCTACTATGGAGTGTAGTATTGGAACAGTTTTTAAAGTATAAATCTACTTGCTAAGTAGAGGATCAAATGAATTATTAATTAAAAGGTTAAATAAAAAAATTAATAAACATGTTACATGATGGTTAGATGACAAGAGGCATAAGGCCTCTGCCAAATGCCAAATGTTCATAGGCGGTGGTAGGCATCAGCTTTGCCGACTATGATTAAAAAAAACTCTAACGTCTAAATAACAATAGATAATAAATCTATCCCTTACAACAGGAGGGAAAGTACCACCAGACCGCACGGTAGTTGTGAACGAGTTGCGAACAGTTTCATTGCCTCTGTTCGCCTGCATGACTGCTCTGTGCATAGCTGGCATCCTCGCGGCGATCGCGCTTATCGTATTTAACATCATGCACAGACATCGACGGTAAGAAATACTTTATTTTTGTCAACCACATTCTTATTTAAACTCTATTGAAAATTCAAGTGAATAGAGCTTAATGCTTACAGACTTTTCCGACATGTTTATGTATTTTTCTTTGCTTCTCCGAATAACTTTAGCTAAAGGTATAAACTACCTATGCAATTATGATTAAATGTTTTCTTCTTCTCTAATCTTTATGGTGTTTTTCTCGATCTCCAGTTATCTATCCGCCAAGTTATTGACATCGTTCCGATATCCGTAATCCAGCGACTCGATTTTATTACCGGCGAACGTCAGAGCGGTCGTTAAAGACCGAGTTACGTCTGTAAATATTTCCACGTTGTTTATGTCTGTACGTAATTTTATGGCAGGGTGATCCAGTGGTCGCATCCAGCTTGCAACACTGTAATGTTGTGCGGGTGTTGCGTTTGCTTCGGGTCGGCTATAGCGCTGGGCGTTGACGGGCGCTGGGTGCAGCCGCAACACTTTTCGGGTCTATGTGCGGCGCGAGCGTGGCTATTGGCCATGGGATTCTCTATGGCGTACGGCGCTATGTTCACCAAAGTGTGGAGGGTGCACAGACATACAACGAAGCCGAAAGTCGAATCGAAGGTAATTTGAAGAAAAAATACAATGCTACAACTTGGTAGATTCATACAAATGCCAAATACCGAATGCTTACGTAATAATTCTTTACAAATATGTAAACTCAGTGGCGTAGCTAGGGGGACAAGGGCCCTGGTGCATAGGGAAAGAATCGGGCCCTCCTCCTCCCCTCTTTCCGCGTAGTTTGAACTTATATTTGCCTTCAAAATTATTGATAAGAATAGAAAACAGTAAGTGAACTTATCCCTAGTAGGCTAAATCCATACGTCGTCTCTATTAGAATCTCCATGTGTTTAATAGAAGAAAAAGGGAATAAATAAACAACGACGCACATGACAATATAGAATATTTATTATACAGATGAGATTAATTAATGGAAAAAACGATTTTAACAGAATTCCAATTCAATTCACAATCTCTTGCGCGCTTTAATTTTTGCGAATTCGTCTATAATTTCACTCAAATCCAAGTTTGATGCCGCCTCATTTTCTATTGCAATTAACGATAAATGTCGGAGGCGATCTTGTCGAATGCTGTTTCTTAAATAATTTTTTATAATCTTCAGTTTACTGAAAGATCTTTCTGCTGCCGCGGAAGTAACAGGAATTGTATGAAACAGTAGCATCGCTGTATACACTTCCGTAAGGTCACATTCGAGCACGCCAAATTTTGTTATAATTTCTTTGCAAAGCTGGCGAATAGACCACGTCTCCATCAATTGAGGGAGAATCAGATGATATACATTAAGAAATTGGAGCGAGAAATTGGGTCCAATTATATCGCAATATTTCTTCTGAAACTGATCACATTTCTCGAGTAAAATCGTTTCATTCCAGCTAAGCAAGTTTTTTGGCATCAGGAAGTCGAACAAGTGCTCAAATTACAGTGTAATCCAAAGTAAATTTTAACAGTTCAACACTGTTAAACACAGTGTTGTGCGTGTCCGTGTATTGGTGATAATGTCACTAACCGTGAAAAAGAACAGTGAAACAACCGTGCCACACTGTAAAATTAAATGAATCGCTCTGTAGTCAATACTGTAACACTGTAACCGTTGCTGCTGCGTACAGTATGAAAATCGGTGATGTCATCTAATTTTGACAGTTTAACACTTTTACTGGAAACATTGATGAATTTAGTGTATCGAAAAAATTTTTTTTTTAATTGAAAAAAAAATTTAATTTTTTTTTCAAAGCTGAGGTTTGAGGGCCCCCTGAGCTCCGGGGCCCTGGTGCACTGCACCACCTGGCCATATGATAGCTACGCCACTACAGTAAACTTAAAACTACCTCATAAGTAAAGTAATTAAAAGAAAATATCATAACAATCTAACAGATATGCTTACTCTAGAAAACGACAGTAGGTCGACATAGGCCTAATTAATCCATCAACGTCCTTCTCTCTGGTTAAATACGAAACTTTTCTTAATTTGTCGCTTTTAGTTATCTATACCTATTACGGAAAAATTATAATATTATATGTATCTAGTCCGCTTTCTAATCTAAAAGAACATTACTGAATAAGTTGACATCGCCATGTAAGAGAAATTTTCTCAATTCGCGTTCACTCTCTTCACAATATAAAACAATTTTCGAATCGCAGGCAATTTATGTCTTCGCTCGCAAGTTCAAATTCTTCGCAACAGCGCTTCATTTTATTTATAGCACGCAATTTGTTCCGTAATGACTTTATCTGTTTTTAGTACATTAGGCGTTAACTGAAATTTGTAGGGCGCGTTTTCTGCGATACTGTGATGTTTTCAATTTACATCATATTAAGTGTGTTTATATATGATTTGAATATACATGAAAGTTCGTATATAATCATTAACAATTTCAGAATTGAATTGCTTCATAAAACGTCTTATTTTCGTTTATATAGGAATGGGAAAAAAACATCTGAACGTTAACGTATATTTGGAATATTATAATGTGAATGGTTCGTTTGTAGCAAACGGGAGAAATGAAGGGAATAAATTCCACGCGAGCGAACTCGCGGTTCTGTTGTGACGACAAACGCATAAATCTAAAAGACAATATCCGTAACGTATAATTTACACAATAGACATTGAGGCTACGCTTGTTGCAATAGAACCGAGATAAAGCTAAGCCACGACATTATGGCCGGCTCTTGATCGTCTTTCGAAAATAACTTTAAAGCTTAACCTATTGTAAAAGTGGGATTAGTTACGAAGAGCCAGTTTGAAGTTTAATGAGAAGATTTGTGTTAGATAAGAACGACTCTAGTACGTTATAAGTACACTAGCGGTCCGCCCCGGCTTCGCCCGTGGTACATATTTCGCAATAAAAGGTAGCCTATGTTCTTTCTCAGGGTGTAAATATTATCTGTGCCAAATTTCATCAAAATCGGTCCAGTAGTTTATGCGTGAAAACCATACATACATACATACATACATACAAACCTTTCCTATTTATAATATTAGTATAGTATATATTGTTGATTACTTAAAAAATGAGACGTTTAACCAAAGTGAAAAGAATATCTTTTTAAAGAAATTGCAGTAAAAGTACTTGTAGCTGACTAATTAGACAAGTTAAATTCCACAAAAGCAAGTAACTCATTTTTTATAGACCCAACATAACGGAACTGTTTCTTTAATGAATGGCTCATTTTTTAACGTGTTTATATTGTTTTTATTTGTTCTTGTTTTTTCAAACGAAACGCGCTATCATGTAAACAAATTCTCTTTATCTAAATATAAACAAACTGCTTAGTATTTTTATATATGTACCTATGAACACAAAATTCTATCATTTTAAAATTAAATCTTCGGAAATAATGATCATTCATATATTCAGTAGAGCACTTTACAAGTACAACATATCAATAAAACCTACTATCAAAGATTATAAATCAATAACACACATTATTATATATAAATAGTTTATTACATTGCTATAAAGCTGTTTCAATACACAAATACAATTTTAGAAACGCATGCACGGCTGGAAGCTGTACACCATGGTGGGCGGTCTCCTCATAGTAGACGTGGCAATATTGACCGCGTGGCAAATACGGGATCCGTTGCAAAGACGAGTCGAGATATTCCCTCTGGAAGCGCCTCGACACCATGACGACGATGTTCATATACGGCCAGAATTGGAACACTGTGAAAGCGAACATAATGCTGTATGGCTGGGTGAGTAATAATTGTTGAATATGCAAGAGGGAATATTCCCTGTGAGGAGCAGCTGCAATGTGAACCTAAAACAATCGAAAATTTTGTTGCTCATAGTTGACTAATTGACGAATAGAACGGATGATTTTTTTAATTCGAAGCATTTTATTAATACTTCATTCGAAAGAGAATTATATAGATACAACATAGATTTTAGATTCATCGCAGTAAAAACCTTCAAAAATATTTGAAGTAACAAATTCCAACTTTTGATGCACATAATTACCTATCTCATTAACATTTGAGCATACAACTCTTAAATCGCGTTAAATATTAATATGCATACTTGTTGACTTATTTAATTAATAAATTATTATTCACGGGTCTATAAGTTTCGATACATCGACTACGTGATTTATGCATGAAGCGATTAATTATTCAGGATTGTTCGAAATACTAACCGTTGCAATTAACTGACCTACTCCGATGGTTCGCTGGAAATCCGTTTACAACGTAATATTATGAATTTTAATCACAATAAAACTTACTACTACTATAAATAGCTGTGAGCTAGTCGGGTAGCTTTCCGAGCACAAATGGGATTAAATTTTAGTTTGACATCAAGCTAAAAACATACTGCATCGATTTTATAGTTAGACCAACTTACACAACGATGAAATGCTCCAACTTAACTCTTAAACTAATACTGCGAGTGGTTGCGTACTCAATTCATAAATACTTAATTATATGCTATAAATTTACATTTCAATTTGATGTTATTTAGAAATGAATTTCCGGTCCTTTATATTCAGTATTAAATTCGAAATAGAATATTATACACTTCTAAGAAATATAACGAGCTCCTTTGCGAGAAATTCTTGTGTTCCACTCGTATTATTCTTAACAGCGATGAAAGCCTTTGAAAGATGCCAAAATAGAAGCTTCTGGAGGAAACTATATGAACGCATTCTTCAAGAGGAGCTATTACTTAAAACAATTTGACATCCTCCGCCCATAAAGTTCTGAAAGCTAATTATAAAGGAAGTTTAATACCGTATAATGCAGTCCCTAAAACGATGAAAACATAAATAAGTCTCAAATAAAGTCCACCGCAAACTCATTTGCGAGCCGGCGGTAACTTAGCGAGCAGAAATTAAAAAGTTTTTAATTCTTAATCACATCTGCTTTGTCCATAAAATGGTGCAATACTAAAACATTTCTTTGCTAACCAAACTCAAGTTGTAAAGAGTTTAATTCGTAGCTTTTGTTTTTATTTATAACTTACTAGGTTTCTGCCCGCGGCTTCGCCCGCGCAGTCAAAGAAAAACCCGCATAGTTCCCGTTCCCGTGGGATTTCCGGGATTGCGTCATTTTCCCGGGATAAAAAGTAGCCTATGTCCTTTCTCGGGTATCAAAATATCTCCATACCAAATTTCATGAAAATTGGTTCTGTAGTTTAGGCGTGATTAAGTAACAGACAGACAGACAGAGTTACTTTCGCATTTATAATATTAGTATGGATTAATTAGGTAGATATAAATGGATAAGATAAACTGATACCTCTATATACATATATAATTCATAAAGCAATTCAATAATATATATGTATGTGTGTGGATGCAAAATATACTTACATAACCATCCGTTTCAGGCGTAATGTACGGCTACAAGGGCCTCGTATTAGTCTTCGGGCTATTCCTTGCGTACGAGACGCGGTCCGTGAAGGTCCGCTCCATCAACGACTCCCGCTACGTGGGCATGAGCATCTACAACGTGGTGGTGCTCTGCCTGATAACAGCACCGGTCACTTTGGTGATAGCCAGCCAGCAGGACGCGGCGTTCGCGTTCGTTTCGCTTGCGATTGTCTTCTGCTGCTTTCTGAGTATGGCCCTCATTTTTATACCCAAGGTATGTATTACGTACTATATAAAAGGGTAAAATATACGTAATTTTTCAAAGGTATCGGTACCTACTTCGTTTTTAAAGGGTGAGCTTTGAGATTTTTTCTGGAAAATTTTGTCTAAAACTGTTTATTCGGTTTTACCTTTATGTAATCTACTTTAATACTGTAACGTTTACTATAATTTTGTCACCAATTCAACTAATTTCACTCCGAAGAAGCCGGTATAAGTAGCGAGTGTTTAAAATTTTCAGCTGTTTCCAACATGCTTTAATACCAAACGATTTATTGCGTTTGAATAAAAATATTTAAAAATATTTCAATACTAATTCGCATTTGCAACATTTTTTCATAAATTGCATTGTTCAGAATTAGTCAAGTCCCATATCGATAGCTGTACACAAACACATAGATTGGATAATACCGTGGGCAATAGGGAAATCGAAAACACGAGCGGCAGGCTTATTCATATATTCCGATGGGGATAAATGTATGTTAGAGTTGAATGATTTGAATATAAATCAGTGTACGTTCATAGAAACTTGCAGATATTAGTCTGCCCACAAATCACTGTAAGTGAAGTTCCGTGTTCCCTAGTGGGCTAGGGTAATTGAATTCAGGTTATATTCAATGTATTTTTGTAAAGGATGACTTGTACCTTCGTATATGAGGGTAAGGGATATCTTATTGTGTAACTAGTTTAATAAGACGGCTTACAAAATATGATATCTGATTTTTATATGTAATTTTAAAACGAATTTCCTTTTTGAAACCATAGGTATTAATTATAAGAACGGTTTGCAAGTAAAATCTGAAAAATATATATTTTAACTAAACAAAAACTCTTAACGTTAAACTGTATATAGAATTTAATGAGAGTAAATTAAATACCAAATTCTCCTCAAATAGCTCAGTGCAAGTAAAGCAGTTTTCTGGAAGCTTAAATATATCGTATGCAGACATTTTGCTCGACGCCACTTAGCTTTGGTCCTTATATAATCCGGTTAAGAGACCAATTTATATAAAAGAGCGTAGCATATACGATTCATGAATAAGAACTGCTTGATCCTAATATGCTACATACTGTATCTCTAAACACTTTTTGAAACATGGTGTGTTTAACATTTCATAAAATATGACCTTTTAGACATCAAACCCATTTTTAAACATATTATGGTCCAAATTAGATACATCAATCTAGCTACTTTTCTTTCACCATTTCGTGAATCAAACTATGTCTCCATTATGTATTGAACCTTTCACAAAGAAATGCTAAATTTAATTTATCATTGCCAAAGTATCATGATATTATTTAACTATCTTTTTCATTAATTACTCTATGCTAATCAGATGTAAAATAATCTCTAGAAAATGCGAAGTTTTAGTAAGTAAATTGATATTCTTGTTTTTAAAACGTTCCAGAACATTTGAGCAATTTAGTTGAAACTTGTAAAATTCGAGACAGGAACATTTATCCTTGACGCTGAGTTCTACTTTGTTGAATATTTAATGCGTTCCCAGATTAAAGAATTTTTATGTAATGCGAAATTGCATTAAAGTATTAAATTAATGAATAAAACATTCCCTCGACACATAAACTCTGTAATTATTAGTATAACTTTTCAAAAAATGTACATATCTTCTTAATTATCAATCTTTTATTTGTTTCCACGACAGGAATACGAGCCTCTTTTGAGAATTCACAAAATAGTAAGCACACAATGCAATTTGTTTCGTCTAGAATATACTTTATGTACACAAAAACTCTGTGTGCACCGGATTTTATAAAAATACGAACACTGAAACCAAACCAGCACTGAGTTTCGTTCAAAAAGGTTACGCTACAAAAAATCTGAATAAACTTCATGCGCTTGGGAATATCAGGAATTTTTTCAGAATCAATAACGCAAACTGTTTAATGAATAAATGTAATCAATTTTAATTCAACGTTAATGAATCGTGTAATCGCATTATTAGCGTATGCATGACTCAACGAATGCGTTTATAAAAGAAATACCTAGCGCATTGGAAAATATAAACGTAGAAACGTATCTATAAAAGACTGGCAGGCTAATAGAAAAAAGATCAAAAAATTAAAGGCTATAAATGCAATAGATTTACCTTTTCGATATTTCGATATAAATGTTGGATCATTAAAAATTGAATTTATTATTAACTTGTAGTTTTATGGAGATAAACTACGGCATAACTATGAAGAAATGTGTAACGTATGAACACTCCCATGACTATTTCTGCTCGTTAATCACGATCGCGTATCACACACGTTACAAAAAGGGAACTGGCATTTGTTTTAACTTCATTCATCGCACGAGACAGCTTTGTTTATGTTTTGTATCACAGACATTGATTAACACAAGAACCACATCTATTTGGTATTAAGTCGTATTTACATGACAATGTAAGCTTTTATTATAACAATATCTACTTATATAAAGCAAAACGCGATACTATGCGATAACAAAATCCTAGTTACCATCAGACAATAATGAATGTGACGACAAAAAATTGGTAGAGCAATTATTAAATATTCTATGTAGATTGATAAAAGGGATACAAAGCCTCATCAAATATGAATTTAAAAATCGTTTTCTCATATTGAGGCTATAGGGAAGTCATTATAGCTGCGTCACCAACAAATAATAATGTCGAAACGAACGATAAATGATGTTTTGCGATCAACTCATCGTGTTAGCTATTTTTACGTTTTGAAATCTTTGATATATACAGTACCCACTACTCCAAGGCTGTAGGCAATACATATATTTTGACAATGAGATTTGGCATTTAATATTATGTAAAGATATTTTTCTCAAAATATTTTATTGAAACATCACTCAATGTTTATAATATGTGCATAATTAGTTCATACACGTAAATTTGATTGGTTGCGTTTAGTAGCATTGCTCTTGAATTTACCCTTTTCATTAAGATCAATCATTTTAAAATACTTATAAAATTTTATATCATATTTTCTAGGTACCATAAATGAAATTGAATCACTCAATAACCTTATTACTTTGAAGCAAAGCAGTGACGCAAAATACGTTTCGTACGTAATGCCGTAATGGAGATGTATTTTTGATGTAAAAATTCCAAAAGTAGCAAAATAAATGTGTTGACATTTATTTTATAACCGTACCTTATTAATATCAACGTCTCAACCACCACAATAAATTTAATTCTATTTCATATCTAGGGTACACAAAAGAAAGTGTGGGTATAAATATGATTTCTGAAAATGTTTGCACGGTATAATACTTTCAATATTAGTTACCATTCCATTACAATAAAAAGACCCCAGGCTTTCAACTCAAGTTAAGCCCTCACATACGTAACTGATCACGTATTTCATTCTTGTACCAATAAGTCATCTTGTGTGCTTTAAAATTTTTGTTGTTCATCGCTCTAAAGTAACATATAGGAAATTGTG
The DNA here is from genome assembly GCA_029959065.1 of Colias behrii. Classification (NCBI taxonomy): domain Eukaryota; kingdom Metazoa; phylum Arthropoda; class Insecta; order Lepidoptera; family Pieridae; genus Colias; species Colias behrii. The sequence goes on from JARWMC010000002.1 coordinate 6,282,915, forward strand.
GTTCTAAAATATCTTCTCAAGCTGTTGGTTAAATCTTAAAATTGATTAACCATGTGATATTCGGAAAATGTAATGTTTTCGTTTTATATTTGGCAAATATTTGATCCTTAATTTACATGTGTAACTGTTAGAAATTTATTATTAGATTTACCTCATACTTCAGACGATATTTTAGCAATATATAACGAGTTCTGTGATCGCTCAGGCAAAAACCCTTTAACCTTTCACCATACCTCAAAATATAATGAGTAATATTACTTATATTACAAAGATCAAAGTTTAAGACGATGTGAGGATACCCGAAACTTAACATCCAATATTAATGAACTACGACATTTTTGAAAATGACTACCCATTTAATAAATAATACGTAACTAAAGCGAAAACCCATGAATATCAATAATGATAAATGACTTTATAAAAAAGCATAGAAGCTTGATGATTACTTTGCTTTTGATTCCCGTAAAGTTTAAAGAAGCATCTAAAAATCAACACATAACATCTTATACAAATATAATAAAAAAAAATCATAATGTAGGTGATAGAAGTGATCAGACATCCAACGGAGAGAGCAGAGAGCGGTCGCGGCTCTGGCTCCGGGTCTGCTCCCGCTGACGAGGAGCGCTACAGAGAACTAGTTAAGGAGAACGAAGAACTGCAGAAACTTATTGCTCAGGTCAGTTATGTTGTCACTACAATGTTAGTTTTGCATTTGACCTATTTCTTTCTTATTTAAATCCATATCTCCAGAATCCGCTTAGAACTTATTTCAGTCATGTTTTTTTGAGAAAAGAGATCAATACGAATTGCCTTTTTGATTTTGAACATTGGAGTTTTTGCTATAGTACACATGAAAGGAAAAATCTATAGATGCTCACAGTAGTGACGTAGTGAAGTTGGAGGATTACAGAGCATTTTGGTCATTAGTGCGAATGTATTCTTTGCTAATTGCTCTCTATACCAGCGCCTGCTTAGTTTGTTAGTCTTCGTCGATATTCGCTTACGAAGCTTAAATTGGGACAGGAGAATATTTGAATAAATGTATATTCAAATGGCTAGTTTGAACTAATCCCATTAGGACACATACGAATCTACATCAGCATGTTGTAATAGAATATTATATCTCGATTTTCACTTTCAAACAAAAGAATTTTCTACGTAACTCCGAGAACGCGACTTAAATTTACATTGAACGTGGCAATAGTTTCCGATTCATACATGATATAGGGCCCAATGCTTTGTCTTCTGAGTCGATATCGTTTCCGCAAAGTAAATGTTAGTCTGTGGTAAAAAGTAATGGCCGCTGGCTGGACCGAGCACATTTAATCTTGAGACGCTACAATTTAAGTTTTATACCCTTGTGCATTCTTGCACCATCTCCAAGTTGTAGAATTAAAATGGATTCCTCCAAGAGCTAACAATGTTCAACTTTAAACTCTAGTAGTTGGCGCTCGATTTCGATTTTTACTCCCCTTTCTTTTACTTGTAACAATTTGAAATATAGTAAAGTAGATACCCACCACCGCCAGTTTTTAATTACTTTCCTCGTTAGCATTTTCGCCAGTACACATATTAAACTAGGTGCCCTGACGGTGAGCATTTTTTCCTAAAACTTGCGTCTTTTTCATTAATAAAAATGATCCTTGCATTTAATTTTTATTTTTGCAAGCATTTTTTAATTTGCAGCATATAATATAGTAGCTAGACCAATGGGACTAATAAATGTTTATCAAAAGCATCTTAGTTTAACAAAACAAGCGTACAAATTAGATATATTGCCAGCTTAAAAAGTAAATGATACTAAAATTCGCGCTTTTTGGACTGCAGCCAATTGCAATTATTAAGTTAGGAAGTGCCAGCATTACTATTTCATTTTTTTATTAAAATTATTTTATATTAATAGACCTCTTGCGTCGAGCCAAGCCATGCAATTTTCCCTATTATACATGTTGGATGTACATTTTATGAAAATTTTCTGATTTTCATATGAAATCAGTAGACCGTAGAGTTGGTGGGGCAAAATAAATATGATTATATTTAGTTTGTAGTTCTAAACTTTAAAACAATTCTTATCAATAAATTCTAATAGAAAACTATTCAATTCAATTAAATTATAATATTTGATCTTTCAATTTCCGAAACAAATAGTGTATAAGTGAAGACCCAAACATATTAGGTCTGAATTTATTTCGTGATCAAATTTCCTTCATTTTATTCAGAGTTGACATAAATCCGATTCAATTTCCGAAACACTATCAGCTGTAGATCCCTTTGCGGCTAAGGCAGTTAGGAGGGAAATAACATTGGCTTATTTATAACTTTTTTAGAAATGTGCTTAGGGATTAAGGGGACCCTTTAATTCAAACTATCCTATTACATGAACATATCCGCTAAACTACAATTGTAAGTATAGTAATATAGCCTGTCTAGGCATAATCTGTAGAAAGCTAGAAAACGTTTAAAATTAAATATTTTATATCTTAGAATCAGAAGTGATCGAACTCTTGACTTCAAACCATATTATGATATAATAGTAGATATAAGTAATAAGAGTCTCATACACCTTTGAACTCGTTTTTCCAAGAATAGTAGAAAGCAAATGATATTTTGCAAGTGACCTCTCAGAATATATGATTGGGAAAAAATACAACTAATGTTCTTTTAGATATAATATCTATCAAATAATATTATTTCTAATTTATTTATATTATTATGAATATAAAAGTTACTTGTGCCTTTATAAATACAAAACAAAAACCCAGTTTTATATTCGAACTGAGATTACTTCACGAGAAACAATGGGTTCACATTTAAAACTTTTCGCGAATTTTCTGCTAAAGTTGAATCACTGTTGCTCAGCGTTGCATGCCTCTTTTTTACTGGAAAATAATTTAAAAATAGTTATTTATGTATGGTAGGATAATGCTCCTATTCAGATTTGACCTCAATTTGGAATAATTCTTCAAAATATTAATAAAAGCCACACAAAATCTTTTACACTGACTTCAAATTTGCAAAATTATTTTTTTTTACGATTCAAAAATACTACTTACTTATCAGCACTTGCTTCAAAACAGGTTCAATGTGTTAAAAACATAGATATCCTTTAAATGTCATGTACATACTAATTCACTTCGAGGTTTTTGATATTTGTATATTAATTTAAAAAGTATTGCGACAAAAAGTATTGATTATTTAAAAGGATTTCAATATTAAATTGTGATCCTTTCAAAAATCATTCCTGGATAATATGCTTTACAAACCTGTAATCACATTTTGTTCACAGAAAGAAGAACGTATTCGCGTACTGAAACAGAAGCTGGCAGAGCGCGAGGCGGCCGCGGCGGACGGCGTGACGCAAGGTACGGGCGGCGGAGTCATCGCCGACTTGGCCACGGCCACCTCAGACTATGGCACTTCAACCAATTACACGCGGTCCTCCCGCGCCTCTGTGTCTGATCTAGACTTCTCTGAGAGCTACCTATAAACTTACCTACCTCACATTTCACTGTATTCATTTATACAATAACCAGTTCATTTGCGAAATATCCAGCCAGTTCTAAAGTTGATATTTTCGTTGCAAATGCATGGCTTTGATTTCCAGTTAATTTTATAATAACATTGATTTTTACTTTTAATGCAAATAACGCAAAGTATAATCAGCATACTTTTTCTTTTTAAGTGCTTAGTATTCTCTACAATACATTTTATTTATACATGTTACAAGCAGACAGTAATCTTATATATAAAAATGAATCGCAAAATGTGTTGGTAAGCGCATAACTCGAGAACGGCTGAACCAATTTCGATAATTCTTTTTTTATTATATTCCTTGAAGTACGAGGATGGTTCTTATGTAGAGAAAACGTAAACATGTACCACGGGCGAAGCCGGGGCGGACCGCTAGTAATGGATATAAACACACTAAAATAGTACCAAAATTTTATGCACACACACCCATGATACACGACGTATCTTTATCACAGTTTTTAGATAAATATTTCATTTACAAGATACAAATTCCATGCACAATTTAAAAAAATCGACACGTAGTCTACTTGATAAGTTGAAAATGGCAAAAATGAATCGCAAAATGTGTTGGTAAGCGCATAACTCGAGAACGGCTGAACCGATTTCGATAATTCTTTTTTTATTATATTCCTTGAAGTACGAGGATGGTTTTTATGTAGAGAAAACGTAAATATGTACCACGGGCGAAGCCGGGGCGGACCGCTAGTCTTATATATAAAAATGAATCGCAAAATGTGTTGGTAAGCGCATAACTCGAGAACGGCTGAACCAATTTCGATAATTCTTTTTTTATTATATTCCTTGAAGTACGAGGATGGTTCTTATGTAGAGAAAACGTAAACATGTACCACGGGCGAAGCCGGGGCGGACCGCTAGTAATGGATATAAACACACTAAAATAGTACCAAAATTTTATGCACACACACCCATGATACACGACGTATCTTTATCACAGTTTTTAGATAAATATTTCATTTACAAGATACAAATTCCATGCACAATTTAAAAAAATCGACACGTAGTCTACTTGATAAGTTGAAAATGGCGTAAAATAGAGATAAGTCTCTTAAAAATACGTGCGATAGCTCATTTGATTCGGAATGACGTCTAGAAAAATGTATCGGAAATGTGTATTAGCACACAAAAAATTGCAAAAGTTATAAACAAATTAAGTTGCAAAAAAAAAGGTATTTCGTTTATTGTTAATAACTCCGAAATTATTAACATTTCAGAAATTTTGAAAAAAGATTCTTAAAGAGGAGGAAATCTCCAACGAAAATCTCCCGACTCCCAGAGTTCTATCTCCATTATTTATAACTAGATTTCCGCCCGCGGCTTCGCCCGCGTTTTCAAAGGAAAACCCGCATAGTTCCCGTTCCCGTGGGATTTCCGGGATAAAACCTATCCTATGTGTTAATCCAAGTTACCCTCTATATGTGTGCTAAATTTCATTGTAATCGGTTCAGTAGTTTTTACGTGAAAGAGTAACAAACATCCATACATCCATACAAACTTTCGCCTTTATAATAGTATTAAGATTAAGATTTTAATTTAACGCTGAAAATAGGCCTCCGCGCGGCATTTTTAGTGTAGCGACACCTCGCTCTGAATCGCGCAAGCGAAATGTTTTCGCTACAGAGCTATATATGTATACAACTTTCCGACATCATCCATTGGGGCCTTCACGGCCGGCCAGTCGAGTAGACTGGTCGAGGATCCTCCCTTTTTCGATGGAGGAATTACACCTTCCTTCCTCCACATTTAGTTAGCGCGCGCGACTTCAAAACCGAGCACGTCACACTAATTATTTTTTTTAAGGTATTAAATATTAATTAAAAAATTCAAAAAAATTATGGTGTACTCCGAACACTTCAAAGAATTTGCTCCCGTTGGAAATTTTACTTAAAGTTAATTTTTCAACAAATTAGACAAATGTTAACTAACGAAATTTTTTCGAAATTCCGTCCTTATTGCACATTAAAAAAAATGTTTAAATAATTGTATGAAGGGCTCCACGAAGTGAAAAATTTTACCGACAGTTATTTAAACATTTTTTTTAATGTGCAATAAGGACGGAAGTTTGAAAAAAATTTGTTAGTTAACATTTGTCTAATTTGTTGAAAAATTAACTTTAAGTAAAATTTCCAACGGGAGCAAATTCTTTGAAGTGTTCGGAATACACCATAATTTTTTTAAATTTTCAAATTAATATTTAATACCTTAAAAAAATAATTAGTGTGACGTGCTCGGTTATGAAGCCGCGCGCGCTAACTAAAAATGCCGAGCGGAGGCCTATTTTCAGCGTTAAATTAAAATTATAAATAATGGAGATAGAATTCCGGTAGTCGGGAGATTTTCGTTGGAAATTTCCTCCTCTTTAAGAATCTTTTTTCAAAATTTCTGAAATTTTAATAATTTCGGAGTTATTAACAATAAACGAAATACCTTTTTTTTGCAACTTAATTTGTTTATAACTTTTGCAATTTTTTGTGTGCTAATACACATTTCCGATACATTTTTCTAGACGTCATTCCGAATCAAATGAGCTATCGCACGTATTTTGACGTGATAACGTTTTTAAAATCGTTTTAGTCGGGTGACATGTTCAGAAACTTGTGTCACACCAAAACCTCACGAGCGCGATCGCAGGTATAACGAGAGAGAGACGGACCGATCTCCCGTCTCATCTCGAGCGCTGCCACCAATAAGACGTTATCACGTAAACATCTCGATCGTAAACCTACTTTACAAACAACCATTTTTTTTAAGAATCTCTATTTTACGCCATTTTCAACTTATCACTTAGACTAACGTAATCACATTCAAATGTTGTAATGTTTGATTTTTATTTTACTTTTGTCTATTAAGATTCTTAAAAGGAATATTATTTCCTTTTCCTACACCTTAAATAAAAAATTACGGTACTAAATTTATAGATAATTGGATTTATCAGGTTAAATCAAAAACTTCTTCAAATTCCCCGTCATTAAGATAATAATGTAGTAATTGTCGTTTATACAGAATATTTAAAACAACCTATATTCAGTTCTAATTTTAGTAACTGTTAAATTGATACAACGAAGCTATTTGGATACATTATAACTTACCTAATATTTATTTAATTCCCATGTTAAATTGCAATCTCACACTTTGTAATGTGTTTAATTTATTTTATCTTTAGCACAAAAATAGTAGATCTGCAAAATTGTAATGTTTTAAAGTTTCGATTTATGCCTTATTTCGTGATTGTTTCAAATCCAGTTTTGATTTAAAAATTTATACACTTCACTTTGTAATAATATTATGTCTTTTAAATGTTTGAAACCTATCTTCCCTACTAAATTTCACTAAATTTTACCCCGTTTCTACCTCACAGTCATTATTTGTGACAATCGCACATGTGACGTGTTTGTATATAACATACTTCGACTCTTACTAGACTGACTTAGCCGTACTTTTAGAGTTAATATTTCAAGCTTTTGAAAGTTTAAGTAACACTTCTAGCTGCTACTTCAAACCTTTAATCGTAATTGTAATAGAATAGCTCCCGTTATATCGCTGGTCGATCATAGGATAATGATTTTTTAATTTGTCACTACAACGATTATACGATTTAAATGCTTTTAAAATAAATATAACAATGTTAAAAGCACCTTCATTATATTTGACACTTTTACTTACTATAATTGGCACAAATTTTAATAACTAGTTAATAGGTAGAGAAGATCGTTAATAATTAATTAATGATAAATGTTATGTACTTGTAGATAAACTAATAGAAATTAAATTATATTTACATTTATTTGTATTCATTTTCGCCATATAAGTTGTGTTGTTTGATTCATGCAGTCAAATCTCGTTAGTGCATAAATTCTGTTGAATTATTTAATTAGAAATTATGAGTTAATTGTAAATAATATACTTAAGTTTATTAGAAAAATAAATTAATTAATAAATAATTGGTTATATTTTTTTTTTCAAAATTGAATCATTTTATGAGGAGAAAAAGATCATTACAAAGGGAAAAAGCTAAAAATTCAAATTGGAACGTAAGTATTGTATGTATTCCGTTCCCTGTAGTCATGTGTTGTTAACCCAAAATTGCATGACCACCCCCCACCGTGCACTTCCTACAAACAATGTGTTTTTGGCATTCCAACTGTTAGCACGTTATAATTCGCCGTTACAACTGCTAGTTACTGAGCTCTCAATCGTTTTATTTGACCATAATTTTAATAAAATACATATGTCACTTGACGCTAACTATTTAAACGCCACTCGAGAACGGTATGTTATTCTCTTCTGCTTTACAACCCTTGATGAACTGGCATCGCTCCAGCTAGTCGATCGCTGAATAGCGCTATTGTGTAAAGAAAACATATTTACGATACAGCCAAGAATGTTACCTAAGGTTATAAATTCTTTAAGTAATTTACGCGTCCAAATTGTTTCGAAACAATTGAAGCTAATAAAACTAAATGAACTCTTCAAGCATGGCATCTCAAGACAATACTTATAGCCTACTTTCCCCCGCAGCGAACGAGCGTCATAACGTTAATGATAACTACGACCGTTTAAAAGGCAACATCTATACTTATAATAAATCTGTAGAGAGGCCAATTCTGTACATGAAATATATTTAAAAAAAAACTATGAAGGGGTGATAAGGGATCGCTACTGATGCCAAAAATGCAATCAGTAAAATTTTTGTCTGTCTGTCTGTCTGTCTGTCTGTCTGTCTGTCTGTATATTCGTTATAGAAACAAAAACTACACGACGGATTTTAACCAAATTTGGCACAATTATTCTTCATACTCCTGGGCAGGTTATAGTAAAAGAATCATGTAAATCGGTGTAGAAACACCAAAGTTATACATGAAATACGCTATAAGTCATCGCGCGTGAATACAGAATCATGCCATAAGGATTATTTTTGTGTATCAGTTGCCGCGTTCGACGCGCTTCGCGGCGGGAGCTATAAAAAGGCGGCGGGTCTGCACCCGTTTCGCGTTGTCACGGCATCACGTGTGAACGGCTGAATCGATTTCGATAATTCTTTTCTATTATATTCATTGAAGTACGAGGATGGTTCTTATGTAGAGAAAACGTAAATATGTACCACGGGCGAAGCCGGGGCGGACCGCTAGTAAATAATATTTTTGTGTTTAGTTCCAGCTGTAAAAAGCGCATTGGTAACGAGATTTCCTTGCATGAATATTTTATTAAGACACAATGTATTGATAATATTGCTTTTAGCAGGTTTCATTTACATTATATTTTTGCTGACATTTTGTTTGGTGTGCTAACTTCTAGATTTGTTGACTTCTTTCGCGTACTAATATTCTTATTGTGTTTTCTTTTTCAAACAGAATAGCTTACTATGAAGTTTAAAATTGTATCTTTATTAAAATGTTCTTTTTCTCTCTCGACAGATGTTCAAGACGAACACATCTGATCGCCCGCAAGGCAACCTTCAATTATTATGTGACTTTAAATGTAATATATTGTAGCTATTTGTAAATTATTGTTAAAACTATTAAAATTATAGTAGAAAATTGTTTTATGAAATCAATTATCTAATAATAAGAAATAAAGTGTTCTTATATAATTAGACGACTGGTTATGCGTTAGATGTACCTATTTATCGTATGATTTTAGTTTAATAGAATATTTATACATGTTGTAATATCATTTCATTTTATTTTTTTGATATGTGCACAAAATGATACTGTAATTAATTTTAGTCATAAAACCGGCTGTTGCGCATTTTTGTTTCCATGTCTTATTGGTATTAATTATATAATATCAATTCATTTTTTACGTACCTTTAGAGTTGTTACACAAATCTTAAAATGTGTTTATGATCAACCTTCTTCCTAATACTAAATTAATAAATATAACGAAATACTACTTGCCATTTAAAATAAGATATAACCAGTTCAAAAACATTATATTTACTGTTATCACCTACCTTAGATTTGAAATTATGTTTGAAATACATTCAAAGTTGAGATAAGGATGTTTTTTTATATTACATATCACACGAAGTACGTGTTATCAAATACAAATATTGTTAAAACCTATTACTTTCAGAAACATTTATGGCTCTGTTCCAGTGATATCGGATGCCAAAGGAATGACGAAACTATAGTGTAAATAATAGAGTAATAAGAAATAAATATTCTTGAATTCCTTTTTATTAGGTAGATTTAGTGTGAAGCGTGAACCCACTAATCAAACTACTGAGATGTTTAAATTAATGAAACTGTTAAAAGCACTGCCAATTATACATTATAGTATTGAATTTAAGGAACAACATTAGATCTAGATACCAGTAAATTATTATTTTTAAATCTTTCTCTTTTGTTATAATCGCAAAAGAAAATCGATTTTAAATTATGCTTTCATAAATGAAGCTCATTCGTGCATTTTTTATACTTACGTATGATTTTCAAAGCTTTACAAAGTAGTAATTTAGCTTTTAATACCTACATAATTTTAATTTCTTACTATAGGTTCCAATGTGAAAAATCGCCTTTATATTACTAAATAGTTTCTTTTACACTTATCTATTTGCATAAATAATCCAACATTCACGATACGTAACCTAATTGTTTTATTATCATTAAAAGATTGTAAATTGTTAGAAAAAAAACTATTACAATATAAACATATTATTTTATGTATGGTAGGTATTCTGATGGTGATTACATTTGTACTTGTTTAGTTGTTAACCATACGAGATTCTGGATTAAAATAAACTAAAAGATTGCTCAACGAAGTAGCATTATGTTCAATATATTAAATGAACTTTAAGCTCGCTTGTAACGTAGAACCACCTAATGAAGATAATATTATTTCAAGCGAGCCTAAAACTTCGAATATTGTAATGTGCTGTTAGAACAACGTTGGCAGAAATCATAATATATCAGCATATTTTAAATATTCTCGATACACCAAATTACAATGTAATTTGAGTATAAGCAAATATTTAGTACAGAATAATCCTATAAATAAAGCAACCCACAGTATAATCATATTATCTCAAACAGTAGTGTGATTCCACTGAGCTTTTCTTGGAAATCGGAAAAACCAAATCTCTTTTGGCCGATGTTCAAATCCACATTCGTTACCGAAAAAAGAAACATTACATTTCAAATGCTCTATTCCTCTATGTGGCTTCTTTTTAATGTATTTACAGTTTATCTATACATGTATTAGAATGTAATTACCTTACCCTATAATTACGTTCAACAACTTTACTTTTAATGAATATGTAATTGTTTAACATTAAGATATCTACGAATTGAACACAAGTCATGATGAAATCATTACTATTATTATAGCACGAAATGAAATGGAGAATATGAAACTGTGTTTTAGTCTTACACCTACTTAACAAAAATATTCGAAAATATGAAATTATTTAATTAATTATTTATGTGTAAAATCGTTTCGAAAACAATTGCTGCTGTTACCACCAATCATTATTTTATTTATGTCATAGATTTGACTGCATTGAATGAAAGCTTTAAGTATTATTTAGTTAATATATTTTATTTTTTATTGATGTTGATAATTCAAATTTTATAGATATGTTATATTGTGCGGAGACAAATTACATCCCATGACCCATATATTTGGATATCCTTATTTACAAACGAAAAACATGTTTACGTTAAACACTGAAGCGAACGTAGCGTGAACAAAGCTCATGTAATTTGTCTCTAAGGGATTAGTTAGGATTGAATTTCGTTGAAAAAGTAGTACGATAAGTTATATTTTAAAATGTTATTATTTGATGTAGAGTTGTATTATTACATTCGTGTCTTAGAGATACCCTTAATGCTTGAATAATAAATGTTTTATTTTGTTTGTTTTACATTTTCTAAAAGTGATCACTGTGTAAATAAAGGCTCATGAATGATCTAAATGTAAAACTTGTTTTATTTTACTAACCCTTTGAAAATTTTTCCTACTTCTTAGAGATTTTAAATGAAAATGGAGAGGAAGAAAAATAACAAATCCAGTTATGATCCTTTGGTTATTGTATGTGAAGATTATGTCCTCTTATCTCCCTTTATCTTAGGCTGACCTAGAAAATAGCCTTTGTCCATCCCCACAATATAAGCTTCTCGTCAAGTTGCAGAAAGATTGATTGTGAGAAATCTGGTTTATGCCGGTTAAAAAAAATAATGAGAATTAGGATTGCACTTAGGTACATCGCAAATGGATATTTTTTTTTTTTGTTTAAATACGAAAATTGTATTTTGACCTCTCTCAGCTCTTCTATCGATTTATTTCAATTCCATTATATACAAATCCAAAATGGTACCAAGAATGAGCCTAAACAAGCCTATAAAATTCTCGTGTCACAATGTTAGTTACCATACTCCTCCGAAGCGGCTGGACCGATTTTCGTAAAAAAAATTTATGCCTATTGTTTAGGTCTGAGACGATTCTCAGTCAACATCTGTTTTCAATCTTTTCATACCCCTAAGTGAAAAGAGTACGACAGAACAACGTTTGCCGGGACAGCTAGTTTATATCTATTTATTTTCACCCGAAACCGACATCATAGAGACAACGCTATGCACCTTTTCATGTATGACAACGGCCTAATTTTTAATTCCTAAATAACATCACATTATAGTGAATTCAATTATGCATTCTACGTAAATGACATCCATTCACACCGCTTCAAAGCGCTTCATATAAAGTATGCAGCGAGCTTTGCTTAAATTTAGTTCACTCCAGGAATACATAAAGTAAACTGAGAATATACTCAACCACTAAGGCGCTTTTGTTTCTATGCCCGGCTCTTTCATATACCTACAACTTATTTTACACATTCTAAAAAGAATGAAGTGGAAATATTAAAAACGCGTAGTGTAAGAGCTAACAAAAATTTATAAAATGTTCACTTGTGGCTGGTATAGTCTTTAACTCCACACTCAGAGTTACTGCAAACATTGTTTGCAATATTGATTATGCTATTTAGGAGTTCGTTTATTAAGGAATCAAAAAGAAGATTCAAATAAATTGCAGACTGTAATTGAAAATGAAGTCATAATGTTATCGTAGAATTTGTACTTATACAATTTCCTATAGCACTACATTCTTCGTTCGCCCGTTCCAAATAGGCAATTACTCAAGAATCTTACAAAATATATTTAAATTATTGTTCATAATAATGGTTCATCCTCAACTTGTAGCCCGAAGCTAAATCCATAAAGTATTCGCTCTGCTTTCCAATAATCTTTATCTACATCGAGCAAATTTATTCAATCGCTAACCGTTATATTATTCTGAAAATATAACAGTACTGAAGCGCCCTGTATATACCTAACATTACATTTGAAATTATCTTTGTCAATGCAACATCGACACAAGAGTTTAAGATTTTTTTGATGTCATTAGAAAAAAAGCACGTGCAAAACAAATGAATGTTGTACCCTACCAAGGGTAGCAAGTTATATCGTTAATACTGCAAAGGGTAAGGTGGTGACCGCAGACACCTCGCCCATATCAATTAGTAAAACCGAGGCTACACGCTGATAGCCAAGTTAAAAACATTTTTGACGTAACAACAGTTGTACTGAAGCTAATTAAAAAGTAACGGTTAAACGAGATAAAAAAGTTAACTGAAACGAGGATGCTTCCTGATTTTGTCAGTGAGAAATGTTTTATCGTTATGTTTTGTGAAAAAATTCTGCGTATTTCAATTTTTGACAGAATGTTGTTTGGAATATTTATCGCTTAAACTTTTGTAACTACATATTTTAGGCACTAATATTCTATAGAAGATTAATGTGTCTTCTGTTCTTAATATTGTACTGCTTTTATAGTCCCTTATTTAGCGGACCCGTCCATTACAGCAGCGATCCAAGCAATAGGTCTTGAAAATTTAATGCTTGTGCCAGGAGACAGAGTCTGACTCGCAGAAGACTGAGAACTTAATTCTCTGAAGAATTTCAAACAAAAGCAAACAATTCGATCATTATACTGAAACGGTCTTGGGCGTCGCCATCGTACTGCCACAGACTAATAATAATATACTACGTATACAAATACTGCGAAGGACCTCCCGCCTCATGATCGATTTTTTTCAATAATTTTAACTTTTTCAAATACTTATTTACAAATTGCTATACAAATAAAATTTATATCTCAATTCTAAAAACTCTAAAAAAATATATATGTATATTTAAACACACAGTCTATGCACACATCCTGTATCATCCATTGTAAATTGTTAAATAAATATTAAATGCCATATTATTTCATATTATGTCTACGTAAATACCACTCGTCTATTACAGTATAGTAACCTTAAAGAGGTTAACTCGAGTGTTTACCGAAACAAGCCCTACTCAATTATATACTTTAGAGACTAGAGATTGGGACAAGTCGTGTAAGCGGTACTTCACAAAGTGTTCATTAGTTGTAAGTTTAGACTTTGGTACGTCACGGTCAAATTGAGTTAGGGAATATTAAATCTATATCAGCTCTAAAGCTTTTATCAAGAGGTGCCTTCCAAGATTTTCAGGCGAAGGCAAAAAGATTCCTCAACCGGTAGCATCAAGCATGCTTGATGCCTTCGTTAATCACCTTGCAGCAAAGAGAAAGTGCTTTGAATCAGACGGTTTTAACCGTTTGTTTCCTTGAAAGACATAGAATTCTAGGATAGCTAAGATTAGCGCTAGCTCTAAAACATATAAGAAATAAATGTGAATAATTCTTAATTGTGTCTTAAAGATAAAGACACCTTAAATGAAACTACAACACTGCTACTTAATAGCAATTAATATTCAATAATACTAAGCGTTAATCATTAATTAATTACCGAGATAACGAACAACAAACAGTATTGAATAAAAACATTTTAAAGGGAGTACCCAATTCTTATAACAAATTCCTAACAACGTTTAATTTTACAGGTATCGTTAAGACGGGAAAAGCTTCACAGAATTAAGGATATAAATTTAATTTCGTTGAATATTCATCTCACTACTGCCAAAGCTTCCTGCACTAATTCCAAGCGAAATCTAATTCTCATCTTGTTATAATATTTTGCAATTCAATTTGCTTTTCATCTGCCTAATGGACATGATAATAATCCAATTATGAATTTAGGCATTTCATTCTTACGAATGGAAACGTTTGTAATCGTCGAGATTTCTTAGAGTCTTTTTTCAGCTCATGTTTATTACAAAATAAAATATATTTTAAAGGATTCAGAATTATTATATGTGTCAAAAAACTCCGTGTTCTTATCAAATTAACTCAACATTTATTCAATAGATAATAATAATTATGTAACAAAATATGCATAATACTATTATACAATTATAGTAATTTATTGTAAAATAGTATTTAAGAGGTATTAATAAAATATAATATTTTGTACAAAATCTTTTTCGCACATTTCGAAGTAAAAAGTCAAGGGTCCTCCAAATATAGATATTATCTAATAGGTGTCCCTTTCATTTGGCCGGTGCTTATAAGGGTCATAAAGTCTGATGTGTTATGTTGCGGTGACACGTATCCGTTCCGTATCATTATGCGTGAACTGACAAAATAAGCCAGAATTCGTAAATAGTTTTGTCACCTTAACAAAAACACACCTTTATTATCTAGTAAATTATACATATTATAATAGCCCCGAAGGCTTACATGAATATTGAGCAGGTTAAAGTAAGTAGTCAAACTAGCTGAAATTTACATATATAACTTTTCTTATTATAATAGTACCTGATAGATGAGTATGACAATATCAAATCGTTAAGCAAATTATTGTCCTAAATTAAAATATTAATTAAAATTGCTATTTTTATCTTTAATAGGAAAGACAAGAGAAAAGTAAAGATAAAATCGTCAGCGAAGGGTTCCTCAGAACAAAATACGTCTTTGTTTTAAATAATTATTTTAGAAAACTTATTGAATAGCTTTAAAGCAGTGTCAGTTCTTTTTTATTTTGAAAATAAATACGTTACAGTTAAGAAATTAATAAACCTTTTTGATATGAAACATACAAAAGTGCAGACTTTTTTTTTTCAATATTACATGTTTGACTACATCATGTAACTTGAAAACGGTTCAATAAAAAACGATTTAGTAAAAACTGACTACCAAATGAGAAAACATCAGTCTTGCGTAAATTTTTCGTCACAAATTTATTTTTATTATGCACAATTCGTACCATTCTTATGTAACCTACGTACAAAATATAGAATTCTGTAAAAATACCAAATCGACATACTTTGTTCAATTTCAGTTATTGTAAAAAGATTAGCTAGTTTTCTTAGTATACTGGATAACTATATATCTATCATAGTTAGATTTCATAAAGTCCTTAAACTCCTAGGGTCTGCTAAAACGCTCTTTGCAACAAAATTTTTTAGTAGAGTCCCTTTCTTATAATTTTTATTTGTTATTCTTTTATCCAAAACTAGATTTCCGCCCGCGTTTTTAAAAGACATAGTTCCCGTTCCTGTGGGATTTCCGGGATAAAAAGTAGCCTATGTCTTCTTCTGGGCCTGCAGCTACCTAAACACCATATTTCATTGCAATCGGTTCAACAATATTTGCGTGAAAGAGTAACAAACATTTATTCAACCATCCTCACAAACTTTCGCATTTATAATAATATATTAGTAGGATTAGTTCTAATATATCTTTAACAGCTCCGTAGTTAAAATTGATGGTTTCCTCCCTACAAGCTACCTCTACCAATTTAAGGTTCTGAATTAAAAGATCTTTTCTATGACCCTGTTTCTATATCCCCTTTTTAATCTATCCCTGACACAAAATCCGTTCTTAGATATACAGCTTCCATAAGATATCGCCTTGCCAAATTCAATGTACATAGGTATATGGGTTGAGCAGTTCTCGAGATTTCATCAGAATCAATGAGTATTTTTTCAATTTAGTATTCAGCTTTTAGTCACTTTTCATACCTGATCAGAAAATTTCCAGAACTTAGGTTTAACTGGAATTAACATCTTATATATAAGTAAATGCATACAGATTTTAATTACCTTACATATGACAGTAAATAAAGCTCCATCGTGCTTCAATAAGGCAAGAAGAATGTCCGACCGCACGCTTGCGGTAACGTCGTAGAAATAAGCTGAAATTTCAACAAAATTCCATTTGCAAACATTCCCCACAATGACAGACACGAGTTTTTCATCCTTGTTTATTTGGGTCAAGCTCCTAACAAATGATATGTGAACACTTCTTTCCGAATTCAGGCCTCGTAACTACTGAGCAAATACTAAACTTTTACAAGTGATTTCGAAATCCAATTTCCCCTTTTTGTAGACTCTGTACAATCAAATTTAGATTGGGAAATTTTTAACTCTTTTTTTACTCATCGTTCAAACCTTTCTTTTTCGGATGCTGTTTGGCGTAAAATTTTTCCTTAATCAAAGTTCGTCTTTATCTATAAAGAATTGTTACAGGCATGTTACAGGATATTATGAAATGTAACTTTTCTTTTTCCTGTAATAAAAGTTATCGAGCGTTTAAAATAACTCTTGACAATTTAATATTAAAAAATATATACGGAAGTTTTGATGATATTATAATAGTAGGTGTTGAATAAACTAGCAACTACATCAATGCCTATGTGTGATGTTACAAAAAACCTGGAATTTCCTATATCAGTACTTTTTTCTATCTATAGATATGTTTTAAATATGCATTTTTAAACTTACTTTTATGAAAATAAAATCACCCATCTGATTAACAAGCAAATGCCGAACATGATAATAAATTGAACAGTTCAATATCAATTATACCACTGACATTAATTTGTTAAATTTTTTAATTTTTTTTATTTAAATTTAAGGTTACGAATTTATAAAGCTCACAAATAAGGTATAAACCACCTTACACACACACCTACCTATAAGGAGAAGCAAAACTAGGTGTCTTATTTTGCTTCTCATAAGAACTTCATTACGTGCGAATCCAACCCTAAAGATACTATCTTGTAGACAGGTTAATACAAAACGATCAATCGATCATAATAGAAATATAATAGTCATCCTCAGCGTCTGACTGTTTATTTATTTGCTGACTATCGAAAATCGAAACCATGCTACAGATTTAACAACTGTGCTAGAATTATTACAATATTATGTTAGCATTAACTTTTAGCAATTGTTGAACACCACGTTACCTACTGGTTTTCTATGAAAAGGAATCTGTTGTTAATAGAAAACATGACAAGGTTAATGAAGGTGCGGTGGAATCACATCATCATCAACAAACATATTTATGAGATATTCTGACTGTACTATTAGTAATTAGTATAGTTACGATATTAATTACTTACGCATATCAAACGCACGATTTACAATCACGATAAATTAATTCAATTTTATTTATTTTACAGTTCTAGTTGCTTCTATTCTAGTGAATTCTACAGTTTTCTAAATTTATGACTCAATACATAGATATCTACGTTAATTGAAGTTAAACGATAAAAAGGTAATTATACGATTTATAACCTCCAAAGCACCTTACAAGAACGTTGTTTATTGAAGTAAGTTGTTATTTTGTTATCATAAAATGAAGTAACATGAAAACAATTATCATAGTTTACTTCCAATTACAGGGTATATGAATATCAATTACGAGGAAACATACACGTATCTAGACTTATCCGATAAAAATATGTATAAAATATGTGTTGAATTATGCTAGCCATTGTGCTAGACAGCATCTATGATAAAATAGACAATAAGACATGTTTTTAATAGGTATGTTTGTAGACCAGATTTTTAAGGATTTTTTATCTAATATATTGAATATTAAAATATTTACAGAAGCTACATTACTTAAAAATATAGAATGTTTTATTTTTAACTAGCGACCCGCCCCGGCTTCGCACGGGTGCAATGGCGGCCGGCCGGTACCGCCGCAAACGCTACGTCCCGCAATTTTTAAATCTGTAATATCTTCGAAAATATTCACTTAAATCATACGGTGTAATACGGGGCCATATAGATCTATATTAAATGAACAATGTATTCAAGGTATTTAATTGGTTAAGGATTAATGCTGTATTGGTTAAAATCGCTTCGAAAATTAGCCATTATTTGTTGTAAAAAGTAAATGACAAAAAAAGTTATTGTGGGTTATCCATAAGAGATAGACATATACCATCACGGACTTCACTGTAGACCTTTTCAATGTGTACAATACTTAAGTACATTATTTTGATAAAACTCTTAGGGTTCAGCCTGCGTTTGCAATGTAAGCAGAAAAAATTTAATTATTTACGACATCACATTAGAAACCTCAAAAATAACAGTACTTATCCACTATTTAATGGATGTTATTATACATATAAACCTTCCTCTTGAATCACTCTATCTATTAAAAAAAACCGCATCAAAATCCGTTGCGTAGTTTCAAAGATTTAAGCATACAAAGGGACATAGGGACAGAGAAAGCGACTTTGTTTTATAAGTACTATCATGGACGAATAATATAATAGGACTGATGAACGTCATACTCATACTAAAGATCGTACCCCGTAATTTCAGCTTATTGCTAGATGGCGCTCTGATTTGAGCTTATTATTTAATTTGCAGTTTTAAAAGCGCCACTAGTGACCAATTTTAGAACTAAGGAAACAGCAAACTATCGATTTTCAATTATTACATCTAGAGGGCGTTGTTTTAAAAACTCCGGTGTTTTTGAATTATTATTTTAGTTTTTAGGGAGCATCTAAGTAAGTGAGTACCTTTAATAAGATTTCGACACCCACTACAAACATTCGACATAGTGATCAGAGTAGTGTATATCATATATATTATATATATTCTTTATTTTCTGTTAAAAAAAATGTCTATATCTTTTTTCTTCTTAATTATTCCCTTGTAAACAGTATTATTTATATGACCATAAAATACGGGAAAAGAAAAAAAAATGTGGATGTACAGCGATGATTTGAACCAGCGTCTATCGATTTTCAAGTACGAGACTCAGTCAATACAGCTACAGGCACTTATACGTCTTATATTGAAATTTATGCTCTAATTGTTCGAGTATTTCTTTGATAAATACAGTTCATAGCAACGTGGTCCATGGTCTTAGATCATTAAGTAATGGATGGAGTACGCTGGCAAATGTTCTAACTAAACTTTCTGCTGATTTTGGTGCGGGGAAGGTAACTCACGCTATTGAAACACAATCACACATTCACAAAAATAATTTGTATCACGAAAGTCGTAAAAATTTACGACCTTTTAAACGACGAGTTTTTAAATTCAACTCTATCCCGAAGTTCATAAAGATTAAATTTGTATTTCATTCCAAGTTGTCTCGTGGGGAGTGCGGTTCAATATCGCGTTCTAAATTCAACTTTATAACTTAGACGATAAAGATTAAATTTTTATTTCTTTAAAAGATAGTCTCGTAATGAATGCGGTTCATTATCGCATTTTAAATTCAACTTTATCTCTTAGTTCATAAAGATTAAATTTGTATATTTTCTTTCCATGATAGTCTCGTGGGGCCGCATCAATGATCGAGTAAACATGACTCGATTATTTGTCTTGATCATATCGCTAAACGATACATCGACGATTATTAGAAATTGCATTTAATTAGAAATATACGTTAAAAAAATAAAAAAATATACACAAATGAAAGGTTATTCCATCTTTTTTAATATTCGACATGTTTGAATTGCTTCTGCAAGACTTGACAGTGCAAAACGGCATTTTTAGCGGAGCACTCGCAGACGTCCTTTCGATGTTTTAGGAAAACGCAGAGTGTTTGTAATCGATTACGCAAGTAGTTTTTATGAAAGCATAAGATTTTTCGATTCGAATAATCTTATACCTCGGCAAAAGGGGAAACGCCTGCGAGTGTTATCGATTACTTAATGATCTAAGTCCATGGTGGTCACGAAGTCACTCTCGAACAGCGATGAACGAAGTGAAAAAATAGGCGGTTCATCCTAAGGAGCGCTGGTGCAGTGAACTCCCATAAATAATTATAATAAAGTTGTGCTCATTCATTTAACAATGAATATATCTTTAATTTTAAATAAAATTTATCGTATACCTAAACTCCAATACGAATATCAAATTGTTTAAATTATGTTTAAATAGACATTAATGTGGTGCTCATTTTTTTTGTAATGGATTTACTACGCTACTGTATTTTCTTTGTTTTAGTTCAATAATTGAACACCCATACAATTTTGTCACGAGTCGCCTCTGGTCAAACTAACCGTTATTAGTGTTACGTTTACTCAAAATACAAAAATGAAGAAAGTATTATTTTACGCTTATTAAATCTTTAAAACTAAAACAAAATAAAGTGGAGGTAGGGAGGTGGATTTCCTCAATCGAAAAAGGGAGAGACTAGTCTACTCGACCGGCCGGCCGTAAAGGCCACTTTAATTGATGGCGGAAAGTTGTATATATGCTCTGTAGCGAAAACATTTCGCTTGCGCGATTCAGAACAAAAAATAACATTTAAATAAAAATATTTTTTTGTATAAATATATACGTATTATATTTTACGTATTATATTTTACGTTATAGTTTACGGTTTTTGCGTATTATATTTTACGTCAAGATACTATTTGGCACATTGATTTTTTTAGTAGCGACATCTAGTTGAGACAAGAACCATTCAATTATAAAAAATGCCAAATGCTACTGCGAGTGACATCTATCGACTAAATTGGGAACTGAGAAACGAGTTACGCTGTTTACTATGGCTATTGTAAGTCTTCTTGGGTATATTTGTCTATGGTACTATGTAGTGATAAAATCTTTATGTTCCTTAAGGGCTTGGTCTAGTAGTGCAAACAAATGCATCCCGTGCGCCTATATGTAAATAATACAAATGTACTAAGGGAAAGTTGCTCCACTTCATTTTTAAAAATTAATTTTTCGGTAAAAATTAAAACATCCGTACGCATAATTTAATATTCATAATAAGTACCAAAAATGACAATTTGAAACAATTTTCGTGAAAATTACACCGGGTAATTTTTTTTTATCAGTACACAAAATTTGCGAAAACGTTCTATTGATATCTTCAACTTCATGATTATATAACTGATCAACTTTTACAAAGAAATTTGGACGAAATATAAAAAAAATAAGCTTTCCATACAAAATGCATAACTCTATACATTTTTTTCGACCTAAGTTTCTTAGTGAAAGTTGTTCAGTTTCACTAATAAAACGGATAAACAAATTTTGTATATAATAAAAAAAATGTAATGTTTGTGTAAAAAATTATAAAATAGAAAAATACGCAAATGAAAACAAAAGATATTTATTTCTGACTAGCTTCCGCCCGCGACTCCGTCCGCGCGGATGTCAGTCTTCGCGTGGATGGTTTATTTCTCCATTTTGAACTGGGAAGACGTTTCTCACTAAATTAATATTAGACGATCACTCTCGCTCGCCACACTGGACACGTCCGCTCGCATCAAAATTCATAAATTATATGCATCGCGCGGAATGCCGTCCTTATATAGGAGTCGAGGAGGCGTGGTGTCGTGCGGCCCGCGTGTGCCGCAAACGGTTCAAGCCAAATCCGACTTTTGGCGCTACAGGTTACATCGCTGAATCCACTGCGGGTAACGCAACGTGTGTTCGCGGTTCTACAGAACAACGTCTATGGATAAAACTGAAAAATTAAGATTTATTTTTTTCTTCGTATTTTTCCAGGATAAAAAGTATTCCATTTTATGCCAAGGATAATAAGGTATAATAATACCAAGTTTCATCGAAATCGAACCATTAGTTTTCACGTGATGCCTTCACATACAGATAGACAGACAGACAAAAATTTTTTTAATCACATATTTGGGTTTGGTATCGATCCAGTAACACCCCCTGCTATTTATTTTTTAAATATTTTCAAAGTACAGAATTGACCCTTCTACAGATTTAATAAATGTATAATATATAGATTTATATTGATAAACCTAATAAATCTTTTGCTAGCATTCTGATGCTTTATCGGTTGCACTGGATTTTTCTCTTTTTTTTTTCAATCACTTGAATGATATAGGATGGGTCCTTGATGGGCATCGAATGCTAAAGTCTCGAATCAATCAATTCTGACAGTAGGCAATTTATGTAAAATCTTGATAGTGGTCCATCATTTTATTTTGCCTCAACGTTACATACTTTTTTATATATTCTATTTTTAACGAATGATTCACTCCAGTCCAAACAGCAAATAAGCAGACTTCTGCTTCTGCAACGTTTAGTTGTCCCTGAATTTGGAAAAAAATAGTCATTATTCTTATCTATGACAAAAGTGTTATTTTTTTGCATTGTATTTCAAATATTTAATTTTTTATTTTTAACCGCATCTTCCGCATTCATGTCTTTTGCCGGAATTAAGACATTTAACTCAACTAGTCCCATTTTCCCTTCTTAATATGGGAGTGTATAAAGTAATTTTTTTAGATATTTCTCGTTATACTTTTAAAAAGTTATTATTGTCATTTTGCTCATTAGGTAAAGTAATTTCGATATCAGTTTTAAGTTTTTTGATACCTGCAATAATAACGTCATAATCGCCTGCACATACTTAACGATTACACCCTGTATACAATCCACCATCCACATTCATAATGTTTTCCTGTCCTCCTCTCCTTTACGCTGTTCACCGATACATTTTAAATGAGTAAATCTGCTACCACTGAAGGATGGTTCATTGTGATCAGTAAATTTTCACCACTGTTGTCGATTATTTGTTTTTCATTTTTAATCAGCAATTGGGAATCATCGGTTTTGTTTTTGCAGATTGGTGATGTACCCTAACAATACGTTGAAAATGGAAAGCATCAACGAATTATCGTTTTCGTCCTCTTTTTTTATTCTGTGCGTCTCTGTTACTTGTTTTTGTTTGTTTGTTTAGTTCTCAACACCCATTGAATTTTCTATGTTATTGTGATCTTCCATTACATCTGAGTTTTGATGATGTGATGATAATCCATTCGTTTTAATATTGGTACTTAGAGTTGTTGGACTAAACTAGAAATGGTGGACTAAATTTGTCAGCGCGTTTGTAAGATCAAAATATAAAACCAACATCCTGTATTTAAGTTTGAAATTAATAATCAAACATAATGCCGCTACGTTTAAAATGACTAGAAGAAAAAATTAAAACAACTCGACATATTTGGATTTTTGGAGTAAACAAATCATTTTCCCCGTATGTCCCAAGTTCAAGTTCTCAATACAAGTTTATATATTTCGTATTTCTCAAACGAAAAATAAACATTTTTGGAACTTCAAAAAAAAATTATATTATAAGAAAATTTATGAGCTTACTTTAGTTTTAAAGAAACATACATCCCTTTACTGACACCCCGTAAAATAAAGAAATTGTTGACAATCACCTTCGTAATCTATTTGGTTTCATTAACTTTATGTTCGAAGATAATTTTTTTTCTAGTACATAGTTACACGCATATTTTTTTCGTTTATTTTCCATATCGAAATCAAATGTTTAAAAATACGAATATTTGCACAAAACTAAAATAAAGATAATCAATTAACAAAAATATTAAATTTAATGAAGTAGAGCAACTTTCACTTCGGTATGAAGGAAAATCGAGGGTAGAGCACACGTCAGAACGCTCCGGCCCAAGGAGCGCGACTAAAGAAATTCGCTAGGATTTTTCCTAATTATTTTAAATATTTTTTAATATTTAAAGAATTATCAAAATTAAAAAAAAAATTTTAAAGGATTAATACTCATTGGTCTTCAACCAACTCGAATAAATTAATGGAAAAAATAACTTTTAGCAGTATTTATCAATAGTTTTTTGTAAGGCAAAAAATGGGAAATTTAATGAATTTATAACGTTCTAATTAGGAAAATCATAAGTTTTTCGGCAATTGTATTCAGCAGATTTGAATTACGACTATATAAGGATATTTATGCGCTGATCAAATTGTGTAAATTGTAATCGGTTGCAACGCAGTGAGTGCACAAACTTAGCTCGAAATGTCTTTGGGGGAAAAAGACTTATCTTGAAGGCCTGATTAAGGTAACATAAAGTAACTTTATAAATGTGAAAAAATTCACGCGCATTGCGTATAAAAAAAATTGTCAAATAACTTGTTGAAATCGCAATTTTGCTGGACTGCAGCCTTAACTCTATCAATCCCCTTTCCTTCATTCACTTTACGTTTTTACTATGTAGGTACATACATGGTTATGACAATCTCTGAGGCGGAAGCCATTTTTGAAGCGACATCACAGACCTTGATTACTGAATAGTACAGTTCGATAGGAATTCGATCCAACTACGATTTAGTGAACGCTACAAACAGCTTCATATCATTTTTTTTCCTATGTATAATCCAGCATGATCAAAGTACTACATACATACATAGTTTCTACGTACACGCTGCTACTGGCTGCTACTCTCTCTTACCCGAAATCTTTGAAAAGTATTTGATAAATACGTTGCTATGGTTACTACAATGACCCCAATAACGGCACGTATGATTACTATGACAGAACTTTCTTCAATGCCGCGAGAAGTTTACTCTTCTACGTGATTGGACTAACAAGAGCCCATGTCTCGTTCTCTGCAACACAACAAGATATGAAACAATTTTTGCAAGTTAACAAATTACTGTATGCTAAAAAAGAGAAAGAGTTACTGAAAACTCATGTGAATATTACATGTCGATCTCGTTATCGTTTCTTGGGCTCGACTGCGGAATTCCGATTGTTTAATAATAACAAGAAATAGGATAACAATGTCAGTATATACCAACATATTATGTGAATAGCCTTGTATTCAACAAAAAAGCATTTTTTTTAAGTACTTTATTGTGCACTTTGAAAATGTTGAACGCGTTGTGGAATTTTCTTCTTGCGATTATTTTAATTTTCTTCATAAAGAAAATAGCTCAAAGTGCACCAAATAAAATCAAATTTCATTTCTATTTTTTCATCTTCTATCTCGCAGGAAGTCTATTAGCGTGTGTTATTTGGCCATACTTTTTGCTAAATCCGAAAAATGTAAAAAATGCAAAGTAAGTAGATACATTGGCTTTTATTATTCCAATCATAATTTAATATAATTGTTGTAACAAAATGCATTTTCAATTCATACATTTTTCTTTGTTTCTAATTTATACAACTAATCTAAAAATCAGACAAATAACCGATAACACAACAAATCATAATTAATATCTTAGTCCAGAAGGGATAAAGTAGATACCCCAGATCATAGTTTTTAATTTATTAGTAGCTACTATATTTTTCATTATAAAATTTAAATATTCATACAATGGATGTATAACAAAATAAAAACATATATTTCACCGTATCAATTTTAAGTAAATAATCTACGCAGGGCCAAAAACATTTTATCAAAAATATAAACAAAAAGTATGATAACAATACACAAAATAACTTCCGTATGTTAACAATTTATTGCTTTTTGATTAATAATTTTTATAAGAAAACTGTAAATTAAAAACTATTTTACTTTTCTTTTCGTAAAATAAAAAATACAATTTAAAAACTATTTTACTTTACGTGTCTTTCAGGTTTTCTTAATTCTTCGCACGCGTCAAACTAATTGATAAATAGATAAACCTAATCACCTTCTAAAGATAAATAAAATACATCCGTATTAAATTAACAAAACCTTCAAAACTAAATGCCACCATCACGTTACTGGGCAATTGGGCATGCTGTTCTTGTTATCAAGCTAGCATATTAGGATCGACTATACTATAAGGTCCCAACGCAATAATTTTATAAATATTATGTTTACATATTTTGCAATACAACAACATTTGCCAAGAAAAGCTTGTATAGTTGAATACGTTTATAAATGTTGAAATTCAGTATTTACCAAAAAATAGCTCACACAATAGATTTTTTAATAATTGAATTAAACTTTATACTTTGTTTATCATCATAGCAAACAAATAGTGAAAATAAATTTAAGAATGAAGCATAACACGTTGTAAATCTAATAAGAGTACGCGATAAAGATCTACGGCGTTTACCTACTATCATAAAAAGATAAGCATTAACGATTAATGTGGGTTTGCATAATACATTGCAAATTCAATTCTTTTCACATAATATTCAAAATATTTTTATATTTAATGAAAAAAATATTTATATACCTAGTAAATCTTAAAATATTTATAATCATATTACAGTATAACATTTTAATTAGGTAGCGCAGGAAATAGACAAAATTCTAACTATCAAGTTTAATTGTCAACTAAATTTTAATTTGTAACTTGCTACTAAATTGTGTGTTTACACGTAATTAATCACTTAAAATTTAGTTAACTACTTATCAACTTAATACGTGTAAACCAGCCATTACGAGTTTTATTAAAATAAAATTCCAAGTGTGTGCGAAAGTACATGTAGCCAGCTTTTGATTTTTAGTTTATTTTCTTTTCAGAGCATCAGCTGGCATTTTAAAGTACGTAACAAGACTTTATGATCTTAAATGGGAATTGCGAAATAGTGAAATTCTAGCGGAA
Organism: Colias behrii; assembly: GCA_029959065.1. Lineage (NCBI taxonomy): Eukaryota > Metazoa > Arthropoda > Insecta > Lepidoptera > Pieridae > Colias > Colias behrii. Next base: position 6,309,986 of record JARWMC010000002.1, read on the forward strand.
GAACGCGGAGCTATAATTGTCTCGAATCATCAGTCATCTCTTGACGTACTAGGTATATCTACAAGTTATCTTAATCCAACGCATATATTAATCGTGTGTTAATCTGAGTTAGCGGTTGTTCTATCAGTTATAAATTACTTTTCTAGGACTCTTCAACATATGGAATGTGGTAGATAAGCTAACAGTTATCGCTAAGAAAGAAGTATTTTACGTGTGGCCGTTTGGACTAGCGGCTTACCTTGCTGGTGTCGTATTCATAGATAGAAGAGACACGAAGGGAGCTTATAAGCAACTGAGAGAAACCTCGGAACTAATGAAGAAAAAGGCAAATATAAAAACCTTACTTATACAAACATATCTTGAAAAACAACAATACATCTTTCAATAAATATTTTATTATAATTAAATGTTATATTAGATGTAATTCAACTTTACGTCATAATCAAGTACCTATATTTTCGATGTAAATTCAATACAAACCAATTTGTCTGAACAAATCAAAATCCTCCATTATTGTTATAAGTCGTACGTATCAAATTTCAACATTAGACTTTTTATTGCCGTACCCTCATAATTACCTACCCATGAGGAAAATGTTTCAATGCTTCCTTTTATTAAATAATCGGCAAACAAATAGGTAATTAAATTGAAGGCATATTGTTTCAGACGAAGATTTGGTTGTTTCCGGAGGGCACTCGAAATAAGGACTTCACAAAATTATTGCCCTTTAAAAAAGGTGCATTTTCTATGGCAATAACTGCACAACAGCCGGTTATTCCAGTTGTTTTTTCACCGTATTATTTCATAAATAGAAAGAAATATATGTTCAGCAAAGGTAGATATAACTCATTAATTTCATATATTGGATAATAATAACAGGTATTATAATTTATAACTAAAGGACGTAGACCTTGTTATTGTTAGAAAAATAATTGAACCCAAAAAAACACATACATACGTAGATTTTTATTACAATAACGATTATTGATGTTATCTTTAAACAATTATGAGTAAAACGTTTACTAGTAAATCCACTATACCAGTATATTATTATCAGTGAAATAGTTGCCGTTTGCTTAACCTTAATCTTTAACCAAGTACAGAATTCAATTTAATTACACGTTTCCAATTTCAGGTCACGTTGTGATCCAATGCCTTGATCCCATATCCACGGAAGGAATGACGATGGATGACGTGTCCAGACTGACAGAAAAGGTCCATGATGTAATGGGAAAAGCTTATAAAGATCTCTCTAAAGAAGTTTTTAGCTCTCTACCATCCGACTACCCTCACACTTTAGAAGGATAACTTTTTTGCGCCAAACCACATTTATTTGTGTTGGAAACCAAAGACACTTAGTATTAGGAAGGGGGAACATAAAAAAATGTATCCCAAAACTTAAGTAAAGAAAAGTTTTGTTAACTCTGTTTTATTTTGTCGTTGATATAAAAGTGATTACCAAGAAACTAGTAATGGAAACACGTACCTACATCAGAAGATTTGGTAGTATAGTTTAATAGGTACTAATAGATTTTAAAAATACCTGCTTAAAACTTCTATGATAATAATTATTAAGCTAAGCGGTTAATATCATAGAAGTTTGATGATATTCATATTTTATATTGTATACTATGATGTATATCATTAAGTTAAAAAGAAAATTGTAAGGAAATATAAGAAAAAGGGATGATGCAGAGCGTCGTTATACCGTTACGTTACGTACATTTACGTTTATAGGTACGTTACTGCATTAAAATATGAAGTAATCGATGTAAAAATATAATACTTTGTTCAATAATGATATTAAATAAAAACAATAGAAAGAATTTAGCAAATATGAAGGTCCTAATAATAATGGATAGAATGCCAGACAATATTCACATGCGGGCTAATTAACTTTCTCGATGATAATTACGAATCTGGCTCGGGGCAGGATCCGTGTAATTAATTAATGTGTATGACAAACTCTAATTGTTAGAATAAAAACGTTCACAAAAGCAATAGAAATATATTTTTGCTATATAAGATTTCCACCCACACCGTTTGGCACAACACTCGTCCTTCCAGAAAATTCTAATACCGTCCCTCCATTTCGCCCCTTCAAGTTTGATTTTTGTAACGATAATCCAGTCCTCTTAGATATTTTTGTCACTAAAACAGTTTCAAAGACTACTTATGCTAATAATCTGAACAAAAACTGTATTATAATGTAGTTTATTCATTGGTTAACGACTAAATGTTAAAACTTTAGGCCTAAATCAAATAGTTAAATTATGAAAAATATTTATTTAAACAAAGGAAGATTGTCACAATCGACCACATCCCAGGGGCGGTTGTGACAGTACTGGGGGTCAATAGTGACAGTATGAAAATTATGTGAAATGATTACACAACAGGATAGAAATGCTCTAAATGATCAGGAAATACTTTTTCATGACTTTACTTATTACTTACATTGCAAGAAATATTTATTTTTTATAATATGACTCATTTAACAAAAATTACTTTCCTTACAAAAGTGATAAAATCTGGTAACAGTTTAATCTTTCACAACTTTCAAGGCACTATAGTATCTTTAGATATATTATCAGTCTCCATTAATACTGACTTTCTATAATAGTCTTCATTAAAAATTAGTTAAAATTACAATACTTATCAAAGAAATGTCAATCACATTCATAATAACAATAAAACTTATGTTTGTAGGAACTGTACTTTACTTTGAAATAAAACTCCAAACGTAATAAAAGTGCTCATCTTTAAATAAAAAATAAAAATATTCTCACGGTATCTTTCAAACAAAAAAAAAAACAAAAATATTCTCATAGTAAAGTAGTAGCTATGCGAAAGTCTATCAAAATAAGTAATGCTCTGCAGCACTGCGCAAAGAAGTCCTGCGTTTTACTTCATCATACGCATCTTCGTACTGCGACACGGTACACGGTACACTTTTTGAGTTTTTCTGATGCGATTTCTAGGCATCTAAAACAAAAACAACAGATTTTACTTATGTCACAACCGTACCCGGTTAAAGTGTCACAACCGTTACCAGAGACTGTTTTTATAAAAATACAATCACCACGCCAAGACAAAATAACCTACAATAAATTTAATTATTGATATTAAACTGCTAATATGTGACTTATATCGATGAATAACACTCAATACCCTATCAGCATAGATATTACAGTAATTTGGAAATGAAAATGAACGAAAAAACTTACTTTTTGGCGGTTAAAATCAAAATGGGCTTCCGCTCACGTACTCACTGCGCGGAAAATGATGCAACCCTGTGAAACAGGTTGAGACGAGCAAGCCGTTCGTCTTTCCCCTTGCATGACATGACGCCTTCACTGTTGGACCTTCTGCTGACTTCTCATCCGGATGGCTATCAGGTCAATGTTGATGCTCCTTTAGGTTCATCTGACCACTGCCTAATACGGAGTGTAGTGCAAATCCTGCGATTTCCACGACCTCAGTGTAATGGCCGCCGTCGCGTTTGGCACTACAAGTCAGCAGACTGGGATGGGATGCGTACATTCTTTTCATCTTATCCCTGGGGCCGTGTTTGCTTCTCGGCAGATGATCCTAGCACTTGAGCAGACTCTGTTGCTGATGTGATACTTCAGGGGATGGAGCTTTTTATTCCAAACTCTGTTGTGCCCGTCGGTGGCAAGTCCCAGCCTTGGTTTGGTAGCTCTTGTAAAACGGCGTCGCGCCGAAAACAAGACTGTTACCAGGCCTGGGCCAATGCGCTCGTGTCTAGTGATCCGAACGCCTGTACACTCAAGAGAGAACTAAACTCAGCCTCCAGGTCTCTCAAAAGAGCAATAGCGAAAGCGAAGTCAGAGCATATTGCTAAGCTTGGTGAGAAACTTGCCCGACTTCCTTCGGGAACAAGAGCCTTTTGGGCACTCGCCAAAGCTGTGCAAGGGAACTTCTGTCAGCCGTCCCTACCATCTCTACGCATGGAGAATGACCAGTTGGCCCACACGGCAAAAGAGAAAGCTGATCTCCTTAGCTCTCTCTTCGCCGCAAACTCGACTTTAGATGACATGGGGAACTCACCACCTATCATCCCACGGCTTGAGGGCTCTATGCCGGACATCCGATTTACCCAGAGTGCTGTGCGTAAGGCACTGTTCGCTCTAGATGTCCACAAGTCGAGTGGCCCCGACGGTATTCCTCCAATTGTGCTGAAGATGTGTGCACCAGAGTTGGCACCGGTCCTCGTGCGCCTTTTCCGGCACTCCTACTCCACATGCGTTTTCCCGAATTCATGGAAGAAAGCATTAGTGCACCCCATCCCGAAAAAGGGCGATCGCTCGGATCCGTCCAATTATCGACCCATAGCCATCACTTCCTTGCGCTCCAAGATAATGGAAACCGTTATCAATCGCCAGCTGTTGAATTATCTGGAGGAGCACCAGCTGATCAGTGACCGACAGTACGGTTTCCGTCGCGGTCGCTCAGCTGGTGATCTTCTTGTATATTTAACTCATCGATGGGCAACGGCGATCGAGAGCAAGGGTGAAGGCTTAGCAGTCAGCTTGGACATAGCGAAAGCCTTTGACCGGGTTTGGCACAAAGCGCCTTCCTATGGGCTTCCTGAGAAACTTTGCCAGTGGGTCGCCAGTTTCCTCACAGAGCGTAGTATGAGTGTCGTAGTCGACGGTTCCTGCTCTGATCCTAAGCTTGTGAATGCTGGTGTCCCACAAGGCTGTGTCTTGTCTCCCACTCTGTTCCTTCTGCATATCAATGATATGCTGCTCAACGGCAGCATTCATTGCTATGCAGATGACAGTACTGGTGATGCAGTATATACCGGCCGCAGCAATATTTCTCAGGAGCGCGTCATTGAGTGCCGGAACAACCTCGTGTCTGAGATTGAAACTTCTTTACAAGAGGTTTCAGAATGGGGCCGACTAAACCTAGTCCAATTTAACCCCAAAAAGACACAGGTATGCGCCTTTACAGCTAAAAAGCTCCCCTTCGTCATAGCTCCTACTTTTCAGGGTACTCCTCTCTCAGCCGCAGCCAGTATCGGAATCCTTGGTCTCGAAATCTCGAGTAACGTACAGTTTTCTTGTCACTTGGAAGGAAAAGCCAAGTTGGCTTCACAAAAACCTGGTGTGCTCTGTAGAGCGGGGCAGTATTTCACGTCGCACCATCGCCTCAAGTTATATAAGGCGCAAGTCAGGCCGCACATGGAATACTGCTCCCACATCTGGGCCGGGGCACCCCAACAATACCTCCTTCCATTTGACCGTATTCAAAGGAGAGCTGTACGACTTGTTAACGAGCCAAGTCTCACCGATCGGCTTGATACTTTGGCGCTGCGAAGAGATGTCGCTTCCTTATGCGTTCTCTATCGCATTTACTATGGGGAGTGCTCTGAAGAGTTGTTTGGAACATTACCCGCCGCCGAGTTCCACCACCGTACAGCACGTCATCGTCAACAATACCACCCTCACCACCTTGACTGTTGGCAATCTACAACTGTGCGCTTTAAAAGATCTTTCTTCCCGCGCACTACAGACATCTGGAACAAACTCCCTCATGCGGCTTTTCCAAACGGCTATGAACTGGGGACCTTCAAGAAAAGAGCATATTCCTACTTGAAAGGCCTGCAACATACTCACATTGTCTCTGGCACTGTGCGTACATATGGGCGACGTGGAGCACTTACCACCAGGTGACGCGTCTGCTCTGTTGCCCCCTATTGCATAAAAAAAAATGACCTCTGCTATTCCCTATATTTTCGAAAATATGACGACTGTCACTACCGGGACCTGGCACAACCGTACCCAGTCTACCCTACCTATATCTTTTTTAGTCGAAACAGGACACTGTGAGCTTTATCTTTCTTATATTAAAATACAGTCGCGTTTTCCAAAATTACTAGTTTCATATTCATTTGGGAGGTTAAAAACGTTGAGAGGCATGCAATAATTCACTTTAAATTGAAATCTGACTAACAAATGAGAAAACATCAGTCTTGCGTGAATTTTTCGAGACAAATTAAGTTTTCTGGCACCAAATCGGTAATGACTTTATGAAATCTTAAGAGACAACTAATTTTCATTTAGTCATAAGTAAATTGAATGAAGTGTTACTATAAGTCCAATAAGTAAACTCAAAGGGAACTTTTAGCATCAATACGAAACAACTCTTTATATGGTTATTGAAATAAATATCATCACACCATTACAATAGTAATAACATAATAAACAAGCCTGACAGTCTCTTTAAATTCATAGACTACCGCTTTGACCAAAATATCTTACAAATATTCTAATATCTGCATCACAGCTTGGGTGCCCATGGGTGAACCCTTATAAAATAACAAGAATATTTGTATTCCCACTGCATATTTGATCGACACGTACTTTGCAAGTTGGTAACATTTTACAATTACATACATTGACGCACGTTTCGGAATAGTAAGTAGGTCAGTTAAACGATGCAGATTCTCTTAACTTATACATTTTTATTCATTGAAACGCTCTCCAAATAAACTCAGGTGACTCCAATAAGGATTTGTTTGTTCATCGCTATTTCGGAAGAGATCTCACATATTTTCACTAACGTCCCCTCAGTTGAGACATGTTTACCGAAAGTTTCAGAGGAATCAATCATTCTCAGAATATAAAATGTTATTTTGCTCGAGCGATACTATTTTATACAAACAAACACATTTGCGGTATTAATGCAAACAAAAAGGTTGTACCTTCCAAGAATTTATCATGGCTATTTGTTTATGTTCATACTGAGATTCATACATTAATTTTTTATATAAATGCGGACAAAGGCAAACGACAGCCTGCTAATGACCAGTAAAACGTATACTTACATAAGCAGAACAGATGAGCATCGGCTTCTTTAACATGTCAATTAAGAATTAAAATGTAGAACTATAGTGTTCGAATTTATAAGGCTAATAACTTCCTAAGGATAGATTTCACAATAGCTATAGGTAATGTGCTCTATAGTAAAGATCTATATCATCCATTATTCCCCAATCTGACACGAATTTTGATAGGTACTGTATGTTTATTTGGGTCAAGCTTCTAACAGATTATATTATGTGAACATTCCTTCCCGAATTCAGACGCGGCCTGCTTCGTAACTTCTGAACGAGTTTTTATAATCAAAATTGCCCTTTTTCGTTGACTCAGTGTAATCAAATTTTAATGATTAAATTTAATCTTCTTTCAGCTTTAACTTTCATTAGGTAACTTTTAACATTGTCTTTGTTTTTTATATTCAGTGTGATTTGAAAAGTTGTGGGATACCTATTATATATATCACTTATTATTTTGGTCTTACAAGGCTAATGTTAGCACTAATAATAAATAAATTAGTTGTCGCTAAACTGTTTACCGATAAACCTTACAAATATCATATACCTAACATAAAAAAACTTTCAGTCAGGTAAAACAACAAATGCTTGCATAAAATGCTTCTCAAACAAATAGGTCTACAGGTAAATTAGCTTGGAGAAATTTTTGCATATGTAGTGGTGTGTATATTACTCAGATCTTAGAGCGCGTTTCCACTATATCGTTCTGGCCTATACAAAAATGTTTCGATATCCTAACATTACTATTTAATTTTATACTTATTCCTAGCAACACTTTTGTTTTCAATAAAAACAAGTTTTTATTTGAAAGAAAATGGTTTTCACTTTATAAAAAAAAATATATCATTCAATTTTACGTCCTTGAGCAAACGACAAGGCGACTACCGTGAAACAATAAAATATCGTGTCCATAATAATTTGTTTCATAATTAATATTTGACCATAATAATTACGAAACAAAACAAATAAATAAATCGTCACTTGATAGTGGAAAGTGGAAACACGCACAAAACCAGAATAAACCAGTTTACGCTGTCCGCAGGTGCCACGTGCAGTCGTTTGGTACCGTTAGAACATAAAGCACATTTCATTCAAAAATTATAATTATTATGTACGTAGTTTAATTGATAAATTTTGTATTTGTTGATTGTTGTTATTATTTGTTATTATTGTTATAATATTTGTTGAAGTGAATTACATGTCCCGCAGCCGGAGGCCCCAAATGAAAACTCAGATGTACTTAAAAACTACATTTAATAGCTAAAATGAGACTTTTACACCCATGTCTGCACGATGCAGACCGGAGTTAAAGAATGAATTTATACAGTTTAATAATTATAAAGACGTAAGCTTGGATGCTAACTAAGGGAAATCGCATCCACATTCTATTCCCGTGCGAACGGCGTATTCAGCAGTTTTGTATGAAGGCAGGGCCATAACTAGTGTTTAATTTGTGTGTAAGTGTTGTAACTTTATATTGTTAATTCAATATGGCTCCAGTGTTAAAACATGGTCGAGGCAAGCCTTTGACTTCTCAAACTAAAAAATTAACTATAAATGTCGTTTCTTTTTCAGGTTAGTAAATTTTTCATTTTAGTAACATTGTTAATGTAAAAGTTATATGTATGTTAAATGTGCAAATATTAAAATAAAGTCTCATCTTTTTCAGAGGAGAAACACATATAGTTTAATTTAAAATCCCTTATATATACAGGGTTACTTGTAAAACACCGGCAACCTCGCAGGACAAGATAGCTTTTTTTTTTTTTTTTTTTTTGGTAACGGGGAGGAAATCTTCAAAAGATACTCCCTTTTGGGGGAAAAAGAGAGCATGTGGGATTCTTACCCACTAAAACCTCCTCGACGGCCAAACCCAAAGCATGATAGCGGGGACTCCGGGATCTCTCGCAGAACGCACCAGAGCGAGGACAAGATAGCTAACATCATAAGTAACAACATTTGTTCTACGACTTTTGATAATTTGTTAGATTTTATTTTCATACAAAAATAAATATTCATTTAATTTTCCGTCTGAATATTATAAACTCTACGCCTCCCAAAAATTACGTAAACAAAAAGCGAACGAGAGGGGGAAGGGGGCGTCGCGTCGTCCATCCGATAATTAATAGAACATAGACTTACAAATGTAAGGAGAGTACAATAAAAGTTTAAAAAATCATTTAAAAATAATTTATTGCGTTATGCCAAAAGTCGTAGAACAAATGTTGTTACTTATGATGTTAGCTATCTTGTCCTGCGAGGTTGCTGGTGTTTTACAAGTAACCCTGTATAAAATAAAAACTAAAAATAAAATGTTGTTTTATTTTATTTGCTGACCATACACTACTACAAACGCAAAAATTTCTCCAAGCTAATTTACCTGTATGTAGAGCGAGCATCCTCGCGAATCATAGAAAATGGCGACTCAAGCATTTTCTTCTGCGGAGGCACGTTTACATACACCGAGCTGCTTCCCGCGGAAAATGCTTCGCGAGACTGCTCGTTCTGTGTGAATCCACCTATTCACGTTTCTTATTTTGTTACGAGAAACGAGCAGCATAAAATTATCGTTGCAAATCGAAAACATAATTTAGTTTTATTTCTATAGGTATGAAAAACTTGTATACGATTAAAAAATATTTCTCACGTCGTCAGATTCAATAAGACGTTGTGCCATCATCCTATAAGCCCATTACGAGACATTGTGTACTGAATAATCCATATATGAATACGCGATAGATAAATCCCTTTTATCTCCAAGTTATTCTTATATCAAGGTTTAGGAAAACTGACAAAAACTCATATTTATTCATGAAAAGCCGCACAGCGTTGAAAGAATGAGCATGTCTGTTATTGGCGGTACTTGATGCGTGAAGGCAATTTTCATAAAGACTCTAGAGACATTTGCCACCTGCGGGCAAAAACGACCACTCACTTACTTTGCTCTTCTCTTAATAAAGCTACGGGGAATTCACTAAAATGATAAGCGTATATTTCCTATCGTAATTTTGTAGAAACTTATTGCCGTTATTTGCCTAATTATTTACGCACAATATTTTCTGATAATAATACGCCAGGAGATAAAAATATCATCTCCGTCATCCGTATCAAATCCAAAAATAAGCTTACATATCCTGTTATATCTTATGTTATTATGTTTATTCGGATTAGCGATTCTTGGGCGAAAATAATTGACCCGATATGATCTTCTTTCTTCTAAATATAAATAGACATGATATGGAATATTTTTAGCATAATTTTAGTTACATATTTCATATTTTGGCTGAAACATAAGTTATTGTGTGATAAAGATACGTCTGTTTTTTACTATAACATTCCTACAAATTATTGGTTTCAACACTTTAAATTACTTGACAACGATACGAATTATAATTACGACCAGTGAAAGACCATAAAACTGCAACATTACTCTAAATCTTTAAAGACTATTCAATTTTGTGAAATACACAACAGCTATAAAAAAATCCTTACAGATAACCATTGAAAGCTACTTAGCAGAAGATAGATACAGTCGATGAAGACTAACTTTTATGGCCGTTTTAACGATAATATACAAGCAGTAAACAGAGCGGGCCCCATCTGCCTTGATAAACTGCCAAGATGCTTTGAAATTAATCACATGAGGCTAGTAGGTATATCAATTTATGACGTACCTTATAGTTCACATAAATTATAACGGAATGTGATATTTTACAGTCATCTTGTTAAGAATATATACTATGCCTATAATACCAATAACCAAAGCAAAATGTTTGGGCAACAAGATGAAGCAATCATTATTTCATTTTTATTTATTTCCAATGTATTGGTCGACATTCGGTACAGGCTAGAAATGAAAGAAAAACGGAATCAACAATTCGGGGCAATGCCGCTGGCCGAGGTAAGCCGCTAAATAAACTGTGGGTAACACCGCACGAGAATGAGTTTGACGGCGCTTTTATCTGCCTCGACCAGACGCCCTAAACAAATTTCGACAAATTGAAAAAAGCGACACTAAGCAATATCAAATAATAATGCACTAAGAAAAAGTATAAAAAGTCCCTGATATGAATTTTAACTATTAATACTCTCATTTCGCTTACACAGACTGTAAATGTAAATGTAATGTACTGTAAACACTGTAAAGCATGAAAATTGGATATTCACTATTCTGAACCCAAAACCAAGGTTTATGGCTGTTTGTCTATTTGTTCGGGAAATACCATAAAATCCAAGCGGCTTTGAAATTTCAATAGCTTTGAGCCAACATAGGCATTGATTATTTAATATACATAGTTTAGAATTGACGTTTTGAAGTATATTAAGGTAAGGTACTTGATAGTAGGGTAGTGGGTTGTGACTTGTGGCTGTGGCAGATATATTTGTATGTGACAGATTAAGCAAGTATTAAAAGGTAATAAAAAGCACATCCTAACATATTTTATTCCGCGTTTAAATAAATTCAAAAGCTTAATTACTGTCGTATAAAAAGTAATAAAACTAGTTTAAGTCCTTTTACTAAGCTTTTACGTTCCGGGAATAATAAATGGTTCTTGCAGAATACGAACGAATTATTAGCAAAAGATTACTAGATAATTATTATAGGTTATATTTCATACAGTTCGCATGAGACCCAAAGGCAAACGAGCTGGCGCATCACCTATAACAAATGATAGTTGTTTGACAACACTTATTACGATGATACCTATACTGTTACCACCAGACACCAGTGTATGCTAAAAACGACCACAACGACCAATCGATCGTTTACAAGACTGGAAATGTCCCCAGTGCGACTTTTCTAATGATGATGAATCATGTTTTGACGGCCATATATCAGAGTAATAAAATTGTCTTGATAAAATATAAGATATTGAAATATCCTTTTGTGTTATCTTTATGTGCTACGTTCATTGTACCTAATTAATGAATCACGGACAACGAAATAAATTAATATCCTGAAACTGCATGAAAATAACAGTGAAAATGTGATTCTAATAATATATACTTGTATTTTTCTTGGAGTAGTATTTATATGAATAATATTTTCAGATTCTTTTGTATTATAAATATTTGCAAAGAACTATAAATTAACCTTTAAGGTGGAAAGACTACAGAATAAAAGGTCAAGGAATAATCACAATGAAACCCTACGACCTATATGGATTGTTGGGTCTAAATCCTGCTGAATATTTACGCTTCCACCGATTCCATGCGACTTCCGAATGTAGGTATGTTATTAAATTTTCATATTCACTTTCAGTCGTTTGCAGTTGTTCGTCGTGGAATTGTAACATCCTTTTATTTCATACAATTTCAAAGCAGAGCATGAATGACGTTACTGCGCTATAGTGTAGATTTTCATTTACTACTTTTTCATATTTAAAACCATTCATGCATTCTAACACTTTTGATGGCATTCAATTGATATATCTTTAATTATGATTTTCTTTAATTATCTTTTCTTTAATTATGATCTAAGGACTTTGAAATACCATTAGTGAAAAGTTAATCAAACACAGTATAACATTTTATAAAATAATTAAGATCGAGCTTGTAAATTTACAAGAATAATAATTATTCTTTATGAAGTGATAAACATCGCTCAGGACAAAATAAAGGTATTTAGGTATGTAATTAGAATTTCCATCTTATTTGAAGGAAATATTACAGCATTCATTTGATGGACAAAATAATGGAACGACTCTAAATTTTATTATGAAAAGAAAAGCAATTCTAAAAAAAAATATTTATTTTGAATAATCGCACCTTAGATATCTTATCATACCTACATGTAAATTTTCTTGGTTTAACGGTCAATAAATAGTACACACGGCCAGATCCCGTCTCACTTATTCTCGGAGCATGTAAAATATTTAAAGTAAAGCACCGAAGTACGTTCGGCACTCAAATGCCATGAACGCCGCTTTTTACTGCAAGATACATTTGCAACACGTGTTGACGTAAGCACAAATGTTTTGATACACATTTAAATATAACACGGAATAAAAGAAGGAATACTTTTATCTTGTAAGAGCAATCATGTAGTGTATTAATATGTCATCTAAAATGTGTCCCGTTTGTTTCCACATACAGGCTTTTTTCAGGTCGCATTTTACATAAAGCATAAATAATTCTTACACAACCCTCATCTTAGTTTTAAAATATCGTCTTTATATGTTCAGCCAAAACTATTTTTTGTTTTAAATATGGAGCTCATTTTTGGCGTTCCTTTCGTGTTCGTATTTCATAATAACTTTTAAACATCCTAAGTATACAACGAATGAGTAAAAATTACAGAAAATGTAATATTTTTAAATTAACTTGGCAATATATTTTTACAAAAAATGAACCATAGAAAAAACCATTCTCAAAAGATTGAACTTTGATTACAACGTAGTTAATATTGGATCGCCCCCAGGACAGAAGCGTTGAGACTTAGTCAACAATCAATTCCTCACTTGATTCCTCAGTATAATTGAAGCATGAAAAAATGAAATTACAGCGAATACGAATTCCACAAGGAGACAAGTGTAAATATCACGAGGTATATTCGTTGAATATGAAATAGGCTCAAATAGCTATCACTGTACCTCAATTGTTATAAAAGCTTAACATGTTAGTTTCAAAACTAAAATTCAAAACTAGACCGCAGGGCTTTGGCCTGGTATAAATAGAGTTAGTATAAAAATTTGGATTCCGCTATTTTTTTCTATGAACAAAACTATTCAATTAAAAGATACAATATCGGTTGAATTTATTGGATAAACTTTTTACTGTATTTTAGTTTATATACTATTTTGGTAATACTAAAAGTATTTTAAATACATTACATGTTGCGTTTACCATCTAAATTCACACTCGTAAGTAAATTAGATAATAGACACTTCGATATTTATATTATTTACAGCTACCATGTTAAACAATAATAACGAGGTATACTAATATAAGAGTGGGTGTCAATAGTTAATTGCTAATAATTATATACTTTCTTGTAACAAATAACATAATATGTATGTTATTATAGTTAATTATAGGTACTTTGTATAGTACCAACACACATGAAATACCACCTCTAAAGTAATGTATGTTATATTAATAGTTTTAAGTTTGTTTAAGTTCAAAATCTATACTAGTATAATATCTATAGATGAACTGTGCTACTATTTCAGAGATAAGTACGAATAATTGTGATAGAAGACGTTTTATAAACAAATAAAAATGTAGATAGTTATTGAATCTATACACTATGAAATACATATTTTATAATCTGCAAATGGATCTCAATAAACGGGGGAGGCTCAAGGTTTATTTTTATTCCGTGAGTTAGTCCTCACAGGTTTACAGTCATTTTCCGTGTAATCTTACGGTCCCAGTTACGTCCCATTTCCATTAGAGCCACTTGACTTTGCTCTTGTTTATTCATTTCGCGCAATATTAACAGCAAACATTCATATTTGAATAAGCTTTTATTGAGTCACCAATAGCTGTGAGCAGAATCAACCCACCACAAATAAAAACGACATGATTAGATTTTATCATAGAATCATTTTCCCCTTCTTTGAAGTACATTATAAAAGAACAGATTGAACTGATATTACCTACCTCCACAAGTATGAGTTTCCTTCGCATTTAAAATGAGAAAATAAAGCTCTGTTATTTCTTGGAAATGCGCAGCGTTCATTATTTTTATAACGTCATGGACCATTACTTCTTATTCTCCACAAAACAACATTATGATAAATGTACGGTACATTATTCTAAACATTTAAACACGTCTGTGTTATTATTCCTCTGGTGCAAATGCAGGAACAAACTTAGTAACAGCGATGTCAAGTTTGTTCCCCTAGGAGATAACTTTGTGCCAAGCTATTTAACTGCATTGCTTGATAAAGACTCAGCTACTTGTTACCTGGTTTTGTGTAAGAGAAAAGTGACGCTTCAACATTGTAAGGCAGATAATTTTACCATTCTAGGCTATGTAATTTCCGTAAGTCGGAAAATAGAAAATTGGATATGTCTGATCAATTGACTAATGTTCTGTAATGACAAGATAAGGAAGATTATTGTGAGTATTAAAATTGTATAATATTATGTCCTTAAACAAAATTAATAATTTTTTCACAACCATAGGTGGGAACTTGGCTAAGGAGATATTAAATAAATTACACAAGACAGAAGATGAACTCGCTAACCAAATAAAACATCTAAACTCAAACTCAAATATTCATTCTATGTCCTTCATACCAACTGATTCATATGAAATTAACAAAATAATAAATGATTTGAAGACTTCTAGCGCACCAGGCCTCGATGGTATATCCATGGGCGTAGCCACGGTGGGGCAGGGTGGGGCGCTTGCCCCACCCTGGCTCTGACCTGGAAGGTACCTAACCAAATCTAAAAAACGTAATTATCTAGGTACTGACTAAAAAACTTAATATCCGTTAAAAAATTCTCACTCGAAAGTTGTCAATCGACACAAAAAAATGCGATCTAAACAAAAAGCTTGAGCTTCTATGTTACATGATTAAGACCACCTTTGGTGACAGAGAAAGTAGTATAGTACTGTTACCCCATTAAATAAAGCTGTTTTTATTTAGCCAAATTCGCATTAAATTTCCGATTCAATTTTACTTTTGTTTTAGGTCAAGGGTCACTTACTGACCATAAAAGCACAAAATGCTGACAGATCCAGGTGGAGCTTAGCTCGCAATCTTAAATAAAAGTTTTTGGCCGACATCTCGGAAACTATCCACTTTAAAGCAAAAAATATTTGGAATTTTTTGTAGATAGTAAAATTTTACATCTTTTATACCTTGTAAACTTTTATGTAAAACTTTCCGTTTACGATTTATGGCCTATTTAATGAGCCGGTTAATCGTTTAATTATTTTAGTAATTATTTTATATTTGGATGCAAGAATAAAATAAATGAAAATGAAAGGAAAATATTAAAAAAAAAATATATTAAAAAATTTTCTATAAGTAAAAAAAAAATCAAAAATTTTGCCGTTTCGGAAACGGTGAAAATCCACTTGCATTGGAAATTTCTTCTTCGTTTTCATTACATTCGTAAAAAAACTTTTGGCCTGCCACGTCACCCGCCGAGCGGCGGCATTTCTACATTATACGTAGAACAACTCAAAAAATATGGACACTAGAAAAAGAATTTCAAATAAAAGTTGTAGAGAAAATAATAAATCTAAAAACTACATACATTCATTTTATTGATTAATACAAGATTTTACGAGTTATTAGCCAAAAACGATAAGGTTTACCAAAAAGTTTACAAAGTATAAAAGATGCGAAATTTTACTTAAATTTTACTACAAAAAAGTCTTAGTAACTTTTGCTCTAAAGTGGATAGTTTTCGAGATATCGGTCAAAACTCAAAAACTATAAGATTGCGAGCAAAGCTCCACCTGGATCTATCATCATTTTGTGTTTTTATGGTCAATAAGTGACCCTTAACCTAAAACAGAAATGAAATTGGATCGGAAATGCAAGGTTAAATGCTTTATTTACTGAGTTATGTCCGGGTCTTACCATTTGAAATGGTTTATTTTTCCATTTACATAGACATGTTTAGTACTTACCTATATTTTATGGTAAAAAGGAATCAAAGATAAACAATATAATATAGGGATGAAATAAACGGCTGTATCTTTTATTTGTGTTGATTTATTCATTATTATTTCATAAATATACCGCCACGCGTTCTTGAAAAAAAAGGTATTTTTAGACAGACAGACATACGGACAACAAAGTCTGCCTCTCTGTTTGTCTGTCAAGTCGATGGTCTCTTAAAGCTGTGAAAAAATCAAACTTATAAGCCAACGCAATCAAAAGATACAGCCGTTTTATGCTGCAAATTATCGCAAATTTCACATTCGCAAGGGAATGAAAACCTACATTGTATTTCCAGTAAACACAGAGTCTTGAAATTTGGTTAAAAGCAATGTCTTATAGCACAGATAAAGGAAAAATTGCTAAAACATACATTTTAGAGTTACAACATAATAAAAAGTAGGTTTGTTCGGAGCGCGACTCCGACTCGCACTTGACCGGGTTTTTATTGCCCCACCCTGTGCCCATGGCTAGCTACGCCCATGGGTATATCTTGTAGATTTATTAAGCTAGTAAAGGAATATCTTATTAGTCCAATTGAATATTTATGTAACTTAAGTTTAGAACAAGGTATCTTTCCAGCAGTGGCGGTACGTTCATACAGCCGAAAAGCCCGGCTTGCCTTAGAAATTCGCTACGAGACAGGAAAATACCCATATTCACGTTTGAATATTCGCGCGCAATGAGCAATTCATAATTTGCTCCGAAATTCAATGAAAACTCACCTACAATATAATATACTAGCTTACCGCCCGCGGCTTCGCCCGCTTTGTCTAAAACCTAATAAATTATATACTAAAACCTTCCTCTTGAATCACTCTATCTATTAAAAAAATCGCATCAAAATCCGTTGCGTAGTTTTAAAGATTTAAGCATACAAAGGGACATAGGGAAATAGGGACAGAGAAAGCGATTTTTATACTATACTAGCGGCCCGCTCCGGCTTCGCACGGGTATAAAATATATAGCCGGGCGGCCGGCCGGTACCGCCGCAAACGCTACGTCCCGCAATTTTTAAATCTGTAATATCTTCGAAAATATTCACTTAAATCATACGGTGTACAGGGCCATATAGATCTATATTAAATGAACAATGTATTCAAGGTATTTAATTGGTTAAGGATTAATGCTGTATTGGTTAAAATCGCTTCGAAAATTAGCCATTATTTGTCGTAAAAAGTAAATGACAAAAAAAAGTTATTGTGGGTTATCCATACGAGATAGACATATACCATCGCGGACTTTTCTGTAGACCTTTTCAATGTGTATAATACTTAGTACATTATTTTGATAAAACTCGTAGGGTTCAGCCTGCGTTTGCAATGTAAGCGGAAAAGATGTAATTTTTTACGACATCACATTAGAAACCTCAAAAATAACAGTACTTCTCCACTATTTAATGGATGTTATTATACATATAAACCTTCCTCTTGAATCACTCTATCTATTAAAAAAAACTGCATCAAAATCCGTTGCGTAGTTTCAAAGATTTAAGCGTACAAAGGGACATAGGGACATAGGGATATAGGGACAGAGAAAGCGACTTTGTTTTATACTATGTAGTGATAATACGCCTAGCATAAAACAATGACGAATTCGAGTAAACTTTTTAATTTCATCCTTCTTCCTATCGGAATAAGGTCGTACCTTTTATTTTGACGTTACAATCTAAATTGGATGGATTATAAACAGTGCGGTGTCTCGCTTGCACGCGTGGGCTTTTACCGGGCTTTGCGCTCATCTCTTCTAACGTATGAAATTTCGCCCGAGTAGCTACAGAACTCTACCTAGCTATAGAACTCTACAGCAATTTCTATGGCGAAAAAAGCCCGGCTTTAACAGTGTGAAGAAACAAGAACGCCTTTCTGAATTAGGTATCAATAATTGCCATAGAAAAGGAGCTGTTAGGTAATTGAATTCTAAAACAAACGCCTACTTTCTATAATTCCGATGTTATAAAATCTTTCCTTCAGAAAGATTGGCGTTTTGAATTAGAATATAAATGATCTGTACAATTTTAGTAATAATATAATGTCATACAGTTTAATATAATTTATCGATTTTAATGATAAACGTTTGACTCAACTGTTTGCGGGCGCGCGTGAAAATTTTAAAGATTTGATTCGGTATGTTCACGTTTTTTTATAAGTTTTATAACGAACATAATTACACAGTATACCTAGGTAGGTATCTTATTCATGAAAAGGGTACCCATCAAACACTTTTAAAAATTTGGGCTTGCCCAGTCCTTACACCCTAGGCACGCCACTGCTTTCCAGACATCTTTAAAAAAGCTATCGTGTCTCCAATTTGTAAATCAGATGATAAACAAGATGTCTCCAACTATAGACCTATATCTTTACTTTCAACACATATGTCAAAGATTCTGGAAAAAATTATCAATAGCCGACTAATCAAATACCTAGAAAAAAATAATTTAATTACTGCTTTTCAATATGGATTTCGGAAAGGAAAATCAACAGAAGAAGCCATACAGAGATTAACTACGTTAATTTATCAATATCTCGATGGAGGGGACAAGGTTGTTGGCGTGTTTCTTGATATAAAAAAAGCTTTTGATACAGTTTCAATTCCGATATTATTATCGAAGTCGGATAGCTTAGGAATTCGTGGTCATGCGCAAAATTGGTTCAGAAGCTATTTGTCTTGTAGAGAGCAGTACGTGAGAGTAAAAAATGATATTAGTGATGCCTCGTCGTGTAGTTTTGGTATTCCTCAAGGCAGTACGTCAGGACCTACTCTGTTTTTAACTTATATTAATAGTCTCCCTGACCAAATTACTACCGACACAGATATCCAGATGTTTGCTGACGACACGGTCTTGTTATTTCACGGTCACAGTTGGGAACAAGCTCACAGTAAAGCAGAGAGAGGATTGAAAAATATCACAAGCTGGCTAGAAGATAATTTGCTCACATTAAATATTTCTAAAACGAAATATCTTTGTTTTTCAAAGACAGCCACCTACGGTCCATCCACAAGTTTAACCATCAAGCTACACTCTTTTCCATGTAATAGAGGGCAACTAAGTCAATGTAATTGTGCGACACTAACTAGGGCTACATCTATAAGATACTTGGGTATACTTGTAGATGACAAATTGAGTTGGAAAGACCATATCACTCATGTTTGCAATCGTGTTAGAAAACTAGTTTATATATTTAAGCACCTAAGACCAGTTGCTAACAAAAAACTGCTTATCCAAGTGTACAAAGCACTTTGTGAGAGCATTATAAATTATTGTGTGACGTCATGGGGTGGGGCTCCTAAAACTATAATGTCCGAACTTGAGCGTGCCCAGCGGGCAGTGTTAAAAGTACTTATGCACCTACCATACAGGCACTCCCTGGCAGATGTTTACGCGAAATCAGGAGTTCTTTCAGTTCGCAAGATTTATATATATTAAAAGCTCTTTTGAGATATCACCGTTTTACAGCCCACACACTGCCTCGAACATGGAAGAGAAAATTTAGGTGCCCTATACCCACCACCAAGACTCATTTTGCAAAACGGCAACTAAATTGCATTGCTCCACGGTTATATAACAGTATCCCGACTAAAGACATCAACACAATTATAAATTTATCTACCAATCGTTTTAAAAAATACATCGTCAATTGGCTCCAAAATCTTGATTATAATATACAAACTGAAAATCTTTTCACTACTATTAAATAAATACTATTAAATAAATGCTAACAACAAAATCGCTCACTCATTCACACTCACGGAAACATAAACCCACAAAAGCACACACACACACACACACATACACACACATACTCACACTTTCACACACTATGTCCATCGGGCCAAATCATATACTTTTATTTTTTAATCTTTTAATTTGTATTCTTTCATCATTGAAATGAAATGAAATGAAATGAAATGAAATAATTTATTTGCAGGAATTGTGGTTAACTACAAGGTGTTACAATATATTACAATAAAGTCCGCACAATTCGCCAGCAAACTGGCATACAAATATTTATGTGTATTTAACTAACTAAAATACAATATATATTTAGATTAATTTTAACATTTTGCATTACAGTTATTATTATTATCTACCTTTTCTTTCTTTAGTGTTTACAAGCAAAGAACTCATTTATATTATAAAAGCAATGAGATTGCAGCCACTTTTTTAATTTAAGTTTAAACAATTGCATGGGCAATTCCTTAAATGCCATCGGGATTTTATTATATATCTTCGCACTCATAACATGACTGTTTTTGCTACATAAAGCAGTGCGACAAATTGGAAGTTGCAATCTGTGAGGATCCCTGGTTGGGTACTGACTATTTTGACAACTTTTAATGTACATATAGGGATGCTGTTTCACAAATATTCCAACCTCCAAGATGTATAAGGAAGTAAGTGTTAAAAGTCCGAGTCGCTTAAATAAGTCCCGACAACTTTCTAAGGGCCCTACTCCACATATTGCTCTGACACACCTTTTCTGAGCTATAAAAACTTTTTTTACGTTTGTAGAGTTGCCCCATAAAATAAGACCATACCGAAGCAACGATGAAACATAACCATGATATGCAATGATTGCCGCTCTCTCATCAATAATCTGTTTAATTCTTCTGAGGGCAAATACAAACTTATTTACACGGGTACAAACAGAATCCGTGTGAGCTTTCCAATTTAAGTGGTTGTCTAATGTGATACCTAAAAATACCGTTTCAGTAACTTCGTCAATACGTTGTCCATTATAAATTATGTCAAGGTTATGTCTAATGTTATGATAATTACAGAATTGCATTAGTTTTGTCTTTGTAATGTTAGGAGTTAAATTATTATATTTTAGCCATTCTGTTACATTTTTGATAGTCAAATAAATGTCTTCTTTGTAGGTGGTCAATTTGTTACGAGGTATGGTGATGGATACATCATCCGCGAACAGAGTACATTTATGTTCTGTAACGTTAGGAAGATCATTTATGTACAATAAGAACAGGAGAGGCCCGAGGATACTGCCTTGTGGCACTCCGTATTTATTATGTACGTATTGTGATCTTACCGACTTTTTTAACGAATTGTTGTCTATATACGATATCTCTACACATTGCATACGGTTAGTCAAGTATGAGGTCAGCCACTTGTGCGCTGGACCTCTTATTCCGTACAGAAAACATTTGCTGAGTAGAAATTCATGGTCCACACAGTCAAATGCACAGCTCATATCAAAGAAGACTACAGATACCTCATTACGCCTATCAATGTTGTCAATTATATTTTTAGTCAATGTGTGAGTTGCGAGTGTGGTCGATTTACCTTGTTGAAATCCATTCTGTTCTTGTTTAATGATATTAAATTTACTTATAAATCGATTTAACCTGCTATACATAATTTTTTCATAAATCTTTGCTATTATTGGTATAAGGGTAATTGGTCTATAATTGACTAATTCCTCACGTTTGCCTTTTTTATGTATAGGTCTAATGACTGAATATTTGAGTCTATCAGGGAATATACCTTGTGTAAGAGATAGATTAAGCAGATGGACTAATACAGGACAAATTACTTTAATACACATTTTAATAGTACATGTTGGTATATTGTCATATCCTACTGCTGCAGTATTATTCAAGGATTGTACAGCTTTATAAACATCGGATTCTATGCACGGAGATAAGAAAATAGAGGATTCGTTAGACACAATACTATACTTAGCAGAACCAGAACCATTAGCGGAGTTATGTCTATTGAAAAACGTATTGAATGCTTCTGCAATTTTAGCTGGTTCATTTATTACAATATCGTTTTGTGATATATATTCGATATTTTCAGACATGTTACTATTATTGGTTTTATTTGATATTATATTCCATGTCGCTTTTGATTTATTTATATAATTACGGTTAATACATTTTTGAGAAGATACAATACACTTTCTTAAAACTCTTTCGTATTTTTTATAATTATTTCTGTTATTTTCAGATTTATTTTTGTAGTATGTATGTCGAAGCTTACGTTTATTCCGACTTGAGATTCTTATACCTTTTGAAATCCATTTGGGTGATGCTACACTGTTCTTTAATTTGATTTTGTTTATAGGAAAGCATAGATCAAAAAATAATTTAATGATGTCATGAAATTCATTGAAAGCTTCATTACTTGAGGTTTGTTGTAGAACTTCGGTCCAGGATAAGCTGTTTAGAGCATTTACAAATTTCTTCGTATTTTCTTTACTGTAACAACGTTTTTTTATAAAGATGTGATTTTTTTTCTTCACTGTGGTAATGGGAAATTGTAACGTTTGGCCAGTTTCATGGTCTGACAGATCAAGAAAATGAACTTTGCCAATTGACTCTCTAATGTTACTTATGATAACATCCAAGCAGGAGTTTCGCCGCGTGGGTTTTTTAATGTGCAAATAAAGGTTGTAGGCCATTAAGATTTCTTTAAAACTATTGGAAATGGGTGTATTTTTTAAAATATCAATGTTCATGTCGCCAGCAATTATGATTTTTTTATTTGATTTAAAAGTCATTTTATGTAAAAGAATTTCAAAAATGTTTAGAAAGTTGGTACTATTAGAATCTGGTGTCCTATAGATACAAATAATAATCATTTTCATATTTGGTATTTCGACTCCGCAACATTCAAATACCTTTTCCACCGAAATTTCATTACAGTACGGTATATTAATTGATTGTATAGTTTTATCAGTTAAGATACATACTCCTCCTCGCTTTTCATTGTCATTAGTCACTAAAATTTATTTTGTTAACTTGCCAAATATAATGTAATATATGGAATTTGTAAGGGAAGGCACTGCCTTCTGAGATACAGGTATATACCTAGTTCAGAAGGCAGAGCAATATTGTAATGTTATTTTTGAGGTTGCTAATAAATTTTATTTTATTTTTATTTTTTATTTTATATTTTTCACCTTCACTTTTCCCTCGCACTTTGACCTCGTTGACAAGATGACCTAATTAGAAGCTCATTGTTCTTATAACGTTAAATCGTTCTCCTTCATCTATGTGATTGGATGTATATGTCACGGCTGTGGCTACTTTTTAAAGTTGGAAAATTACGAACCAGTTCAGGTTGTATGTACCTACATAACATATACAACAACATCCAATAAGGGGACGTCCATAAATTACTGAGGTGTTTTTTTTTTTCAATTTTTTGACGCCCCCTTTAATACAGACACAATAATTTCTTTATTGGCACCCCACATACATTTTGGAGTCACCATTTTTTTTAGGTATTATAATATAACTTTAGAATTTAAAACCATATTATATATTATGTATCTATGCACAATTAATTTCACTATACAGAGTGTCCCCGTAAGTAGTGGACCAACGGGTTATGCGGAGTAGAGAGACTTATTATCTAACAAAAATACTTAAATTTATTGTCCCAGACCTTAAAGTTTTTGATTTATGCTTTATTTTCAAAATGTGATAAAAATATCATCCTGCACATAAGCTAAATATGAACTTTTACCATTTCTGTTTTTTATTTTATTGTTCAAGGTAGTTAAGAATACATCAGTCTTCCTAATATAATTAACAGCAACAAGAAAATTAGACCAAAAAATAGGTAAAAATTTTACGTTTTAAAGTTTACGGACTGAAGTTTAAACAAAGCTGGTGTAAAAAAAAATGTATGGTATTGTAAGCATTACCTGTTGGTCCACTACTTACGGGACACCCTGTATACAACACACAGTATACAGTAACTGACAAAAACAAATTACATTTACTTTTTTAATTTTTGTTTTTGTCATATTATATGGCAATAGAAACCTAAAGCTACTACAATATGCATGATATCCGAAAACAGATTGGAATGCAAAGAACTGCACTACAAAATGCGATGCATGAAGAATTGTAAATAAACCCTTTTAAAGCGGCTATACATATTGTTAGCACCAATTTTTGTGAACAAATACAAAAGCTTTTATTGTGTTACCGAACACAGGCGAATTTCAAATAAATAGTTGCTTGAAAATTACAAATTCTTTTTCAGCTTGTTTGTAATCAGGGATTGTGATGAAAAATACTCTAATAAAATAATATCTCGGAATTAGATAGATACATGATAATAATAATATAGTGATACTGCACAAATATAGAACACTTCCAAAATATTATACAAATCCTTAATTAATCTACTTAAATATATTGTGGAGGTGTTTGACCTTTCATGCTAATTTAATAAATCAATACGTAGGTAAACATGACTACACATCGCGGCTGTGACATTTTCTAAGAAATAATTCGGTAAATATGTCCTACCTATCTATAAATTTATATAATATTGAGACTTTTTATCGTATAATCGCATATTGTTCCAAATCCTGACCAACATAATTATGATAACGTCGGCGATTGCAGAAAGCATCCGTAAACTCTTGAGATAAAAGCGTCGGTGTTTTTAGGGCACATCAAAATGCAGTGCTTAGAGCCAGTGAAAACAAAAGGATTGACTATGAAAGACGTTCCACAACTTACAGAGTCCACAAACTCACGGAAACAACGCACAAAGAACTCGACTAAGAAGTGTTGAGTGCCTTACCCGTTGATTATTTGAGCAGTACAAGGAAGTAAACTGCAAACAAGCTTTATAAAGCTCTTTCTACTAATTTAATATTATAAAGCACTTAGCTTGTGAAAAATACTTTCATTTTGTTCTTGATTTAAGAAAATCTTCATAAGACTATTTCAGACATCTCGGCGTCAAAAAAAAGAACCCTTATAATATTGCGACTACGATATTTGTGTGGAGATTACCTTCATCTCAAGAACGAAGGCTGTATTGTTATACTTTAAAGTTTAAACTTGTGAGGCGTCGTATCAGTAAAGTTCGAAGAAGAATATTTAAAGCTTAGCACACAAATGCTTCGTATCCAATGTAAAAAATATTTAATAAAAGAGCAAGTGTGTAAAAGTGATCGTTTCTTAAAACGTTATAATTGATGGTTATAAGATGCTGTATGTGTATCGAAATAAATGAGATCCACATAAATAAGTGCTTTAAGAATCCACTCATTCAGAAATAAAAAAGCTCCTTGCTGATGCTATAGGATAAAGATTCCAAGAGTAATAATCTCAACTAATAAATGAATAATTAATCTTTATTGAATATTCTGACTCAATCCGGTCTCACAGCGGGTTGTCGGATCGTGTCATCGTAACAGCAAACCCAATCGCGTTTATAACAAACCCTTGAAATGTAAAGCATTTTCTTTTCAATACATTTACCCCGTTGCATGCATTCACCTTGTTTCTGACGACATGAAGGATCTGAAATTGATTTGCATTATTATTGTTCAAGGAGAGTCAACTGAGCAGAATTTTTGTGAACAAGACCCTTTTATTATGAAAATCAAACGATTATGTTTTTTTTTTTTTCATGTCTAATTAACGAAAACATTATATTTTAGGACGACGTTATGTACCATGGTAGAGTCCATGAGTTCAACATTTTAAACAAACAACAACTTGTTTTCAATCATCTCTACCATTTGGCGCTTTCTTAGTGTCCAGAATAATTTAGTATTTAGGAAAAATTTGTAATTTCATTATAGGTACACTAGATTTCCGCCCGCGGCTTCGCCCGCGTTTTCAAAGGAAAACCCACATATTTCCCGTTCCCATGGGATTTCCTGGATAAAACCTATCCTATGTGGTAATCCAGGTAACCCTCTATATGTGTGCTAAATTTCATTGTAATCGGTTCAGTAGTATTTGCGTGAAAGAGTAACAAACACACACACACACACATCCTCACAGACTTTCGCATTTATAATATAAGTAGGATAATACGCACGTATTTCTATGGCAAAAAACAGATCTCTTCCTTTTTCCGTCAAATTAGTATAAACGTAGTCTCTGTATAGTAAGGGATATGTTACAGATGTTGTTCTATTCTTTAACAAAACATCGTTGCAAAATATTGGATAAATTACACCCAAAAATATTGTTGTCTTTAGCATCGCTTAAACCTTAAGTCTGCGCAAAACCGCTAAATGATCATTAACTCGCGCAAGGCAGAAAATAGTTTCCATTTAATTACTTCAATCATTGCAATATGCTATTAATTAAGTTTGATAACTACAAAATCACTATTTGATTTCATTCTCATTAGTTAAATTTGTTATTAAGTTGGATATCACCGTATATTCTTTGACCAAACTTTTTAATTTGCAACACTTAATTAATCAACTGATAATTTTACAACGGATATAAAATTTATTCTATTAATGCAAAGGTAAAATGGATAAACGATTACAATTAACGAGCTGTAAATAAAAAGTCACTATGGATATCGCTACGTGATCGCTACAACCCATCTTGAAATTTATAGCTTTGAATTTATATTTTTTGGTTTTATGGCATTCAAATATATTATAAATTTATATTTATAGCTTTAATAAATATGGAATATCTTTTATAGCCCACATGGAAATCTATCCATTATAGTTTTCTTGCGGGGAAGTGCCTAATCTCGCCAAAGTAAAAGTGAGTCAATTCCAGAATACAGATAAAAATGTCGTTAATATTTTATTAGTCGGAAGTAAAATGTCAAGAAATGAACAGGGAAGCGGGGACGTGTGGATCGATCAAATTCACTTGGTGAAACATTCTTATCGGGAAGCTACTAAATTAATCTTTAATCTTGATCGTGTATTCAAAACGAAAATAAACAAACAATTATATTGTAAGCTATCCACCTGAGTGCAGATGAGAATTCGAAAGTACAGGTAGAGATTTTTTCCCCTTGTCTCCATGATTTTTGTACGGCGATGCGGAATAATGGATTAAAAGCAATTGAAATATAGTATGACACAGATGAAAATCAAATGACCTAATTTACCCCGGCAATTGTCGGAAAATAAAAATAAATTCCGACTTTGTGGACCACCATTTTTGTATGCCTGTAGTCTATATGACACGCCTGGAATATTTTTTAAGAGTTCCATGAATAAGAAATACAACTAAACCAAGATCGAAATAATTAGACTGTGCATCTAGATATTATTCGTCTTCCTTTCTAGGAGTTTTATTTATATTTTATATATTTTTCTAATACCTAAGAGACTAATTACTACCTTTATGAATGATTATAGAATATTATATAAAAGTAATAATGATTAATCAGCATTAATCAGATACGATTTTTTTAGGCACCCGCCATGACAAGGTGTTTAGCGCCACCTCTGGATAGTCTATAGTCCAGAGAAATTTTCTACCATTTTACGTTTATTATAAAAAAGGTCATTCAGATACTATTCTCATATCCATCAGCCAGTGTATTATGTTACCAATTTCTACCTCACTTGTCAAAAAAGTTTCTGCTGGGCTAAGTATCTTGGCTGATATAAAGCTGCACCTGCTGCTACATCTGGTTACCCGTATTCAATGTTTCAGCGTCCCAAGTATGCTTTTATTTTTGCATTCTGACCACAGATTGCATTTATATACCTACAGCTTTGGATAGTCTCCAAATTACAATCGCTTCAAGATTTTGTTACGCTCACAATACAAAGTAAATAAAACATAAACATGAAATGTAAACGATTTTTTATTTCCTGTGGTAGTGTGTAATTCATTGTGCCCGAACCAATCGACTGAATCGTCGTACCTATAATATTCGAGTATAGTGAATAAGTGCAATTTATGTATGTAATTAATTTAGAAAAAAAAAACATTTTGCTATTTTAACATCATCTTCTTTCTATTCTAACATTTTAAAGCAAAAAATATAACACTGTTAATTATGATAATAAGCTCCCACTTGACCGATGATATCTGATAAGCTTAAGATAAAAATAAGAAAAAATGTAATGTCTAAGAATTAGTCATCATAACTTGCAATTTGTAATCTCAAATCTTTCTTGCTAACTTATCTTGCTTAGATTACGTAACTGCTAGTATATTCGCACATACCGCTTCTACATCAATTTATATAGGTAAGTATGTATTCTACGCTTTATACCTTCAAATATGTAGCGACCATCATAATCCACCAACTGGACCAAAGTAACATTATTTTTTTTATATTTACTTTATGTTAGAGCTGGCAAATGAGCTGGTGGTGCCCCTATTGTAAATCGTGGATATGTGCATATTTTCAGGAATACCTAGGAGGCTTTTGCGAAAAGGTTGGCAGCCAGTAATATTAATAAAAAGATAAAATAAATCATGCTAAAGAAGCAATTTCATAAATGTTCAACAACAATATTTTTCTTCCCGAAAAGTTTGCCAAAAAGAAGAACCAAACAAAAATTATAGAGATATAGTCCATTGAAATGTTACATTTTTTAGGCCTAATCTTGCGTTTTTTAGAGGACGCAATTTTATTTTTTGGATGTGTAGGGGGGGTCAGTGTGAAGCTAAAACCAAGTTTGTGTTGTCGCCACCCTTGTCCCACGGCCGCCATTTTGAAAATAGTGGTTGAAATGGTTTTTACGATATATCACAAACTATTTATCTGATAAAAAAACATTGTTAGCATTATTTGTTGCAAATTAAATTTTCTACAAATTTAGTTAAGTAACTTTGTCGTAGAACTATAAATAAAAAAGTTATAAGCGAAAATGTTCAGAAATTAGAGCTATTTATATTTTTCGATAATTTTTTTTTTATCATTTTACGAAGAAATTATATCAGACCATTTTTGTAGATTGTTTTTCGAGGAACAACTTTTATATACAACATTTTTTAATTACATCAATAGCTTAGGTTTTACAGCACTCTGAAGTGAGTACTATTTTTCAGTACTCATATTTAAACATAAATTGGCTATTGGCTCTTTTCCCAGACTCCAGAACAATGAAAGCATACTGCAGAACATTTCAGCCCTGCTTTTCGACGTAAAAAAAAACTTGCTTCCAGACTCTACCTCCTGGGTGGTGGGGAAAAGAGTCAATAATTAATTATTAATAATATTGCAAAATAAATTATTAAAAATATTATAATAACAGAAAAAACAATTACTGATGACAAATTATTATTAGTACACACATAATATATGTATAATGTATAGCTAATAGCACTGAAAAATAGTACTCACTTCGGAGCGCTGTAAAACCTTAGCTATTGACGTAATGAAAAAATGTTATTTATAAAAGTTGTTCCTCGAAAAACAATCTACAAAAATGGTCTGATATAATTTCTTCGTAAAATGATAAAAAAAAAATTATCGAAAAATATAAATAGCTCTAATTTCTGAACATTTTCGCTTATAACTTTTTTATTTATAGTTCTACGACAAAGTTACTTAACTAAAGTTGTAGAAAATTTAATTTGCAACAAATAATGCTAACAATGTTTTTTTATCAGATAAATAGTTTGTGATATATCGTAAAAACCATTTCAACCACTATTTTCAAAATGGCGGCCGTGGGACAAGGGTGGCGACCCCACAAACTTGGTGATAGCTTCACACTGACCCCCCCTACACATCAAAAAAATAAAATTGCGTCCTCTAAAAAACGCGACCCCAAATGTAACTATTCAATGGACTAATAATATACGTAACCTTACTCCAAAGAGCCTTACCTACTCGTTTCTTAAAATCATGACAGGTAATAAAGACAAATAACAAAGAAAGAAATATAATTCTAACTAGGTAGTACCGGCCGCAAGAAGACCGGCCGTTACTGAGCGCGAGCACAATATTACGATAATGTATATTGTACTACTGTAGCAGCTGTGGCGCGAGTTCATTTCAAGCCGTATATATAGCAATTTTAAATAATTCGTTGTAAAAAAAATACACACTTGTTTACTAAAATTTTATTAAATTACATTCTTATATACTATACACTTTTTAATGTAGATTGTAGACACAAACAAAATAAAAAATACCACGCATTTTAAAACAAAAATCACGCGCAACTTTTTCAAAAAACTACAAAAATATGCGTGTTGAGTGGATTGTTTTTGAATGAAAATTAAATATATTGGAGTATTTTTTTTTTCAGCCAAGTACTGGTTAATTAATCGGTTAATTGAAATATAACGTCAAAACAGACGGGAGTCTAATAACGGGAAATTTATAGGGAGGCTAACAACGAACATTATAATTATTATATTCGATATTCGCGTCGCCTTTCACCTCGCTAAACTGGCCATACCACGGCCATACCATACAAACACTGTGACAAACACTGAATAAAAAAATACGGTTATTAATAACTAAAAATTTCTTATAAAATATTGCAATACGATTTAAAGAACAAAAATATTTCACTTGCATGATTTAATAAACTCAACAATATTTCATTATTCATCAACATTCGTGCATCTTTATAAAAATACTTGTATCCAGCTCGACATGCAACGTACCTAATAAAAAACACAACTGTCACTTCTGTCAAGAGTCAAGACGAGAAACTGTCAATTTGTTTTCGATTCAGAAGCTTACAAAAAATGTAAATGATAATTATTTGTGTTTTCTGATTAATCAACGCGAGTAGCCGGTGGCTTTGCGTTTGTCTTGTGTACGGTCAAACTATAGTTATTAAATCGGATATCAAAATATATCAGATTGTATATATTGCTCTTGTTACAATAGTTAATGCTTGACAAAAGCATAAAATACAAAATAAATAAAAAAAACTAGCATCAAGTCAAAATTAAATGATACATCGTAAGGGTTTCAAAAAGGGATAAGCAATGTTTTAAATTAAAATGAAATAAAATCCTTTTTCTTAATATCTGTGATAAACAAGTATTTTTTTATTTAATATTTCGGTATATGTTGTATACGTATAGTTTAGTTATTATAATAACACAGTATTGTTTACTTTACATATTTCGTGAGTGACGATTTATATGTTAAATAAAATATAGGACGCATTTAAACATTTAAGTGTCAGCACAAAATGTGGGATAAAATAATTTATATGTTTGTGATAATACTCGCCACTTACATTTTGAAACAACTCTTTTCTGAAACTCCTAATTACGTTAAATTTCAATCGAAGTTTTTGGTGTTCTACATATGGTCATCATTTGTGGCATTATTCACTTTACCATTTTTTGTATTTAGACCAAAAAATGTTAAAAACTCCCTGTAAGTAAAACATAATAGGCAACTTATATTGTTACATTCATATAGATTGCTACAGTTACAGTTCACTGACTCCTTTAATTGAAATTGATTATCTAAGTAATTGTATATAAACATTGTGTTATGTACTCTGCTCTATAGATAACTTATTTCAAGGGATGGCTATTATTATATTACTTTGAAAAGAGTTAAATTTATTTTTTAAACAATTGCTTGTGCTCTTTTTTAACAAATTATTTTTATTTAATTCTTATTATGCTTTTATTTTAGTAGGCCTTAAAAATTATATTCCAACTGTTAATTTTTTATAATGAATACTATGTAACTTTCAGATGTGGTGCACAGATAATAAAACATGTAACCAAACTGATAGAAGTAAAATGGCATTTAAGGAATGGTAAAGTTCTCGCAGAAGACAAAGGTGCCGTTATCATATCAAACCATCAATCATCTCTTGATATTTTAGGTATAGTATGAAAGAAAATATTTTTTATTTTTCACATGTAGAAATTAAACACAAACAAGTCAGATATGCAAGCAATGTACAGAAAATCTATACAGACACTTTACACTAACTATTAGCTGTGCCCTGTGGACAAAATCACAGGAATAAAACTTACTCCATATTTCAACTATTTACGGAATGAAATAATATTTGTAAACAAAAAGTAGCCTATGTTTGCCAGAGTTACTTTTCTTTAAAAACATGGTCTTGCAACTATTCCAAATTATATGCAAATTGGTGCTGTAATTTAGCCGTATATAGAGCATACCATACAAATAGACTTTCGCATGATATTAATATAGATTATATTATAGAGTTATAAATTAAGTATACAGTCCATATGTTTCAGAGTAATTAAGTTAACCTACTTTTCATAACTGTGTTGAAACAATAAATATCTCTGAAGACTTTGAGGTGTAAATAACAGACAAAATAAACCCGCTTATTGGATTGATAAATGAGATTAACACACTTCCACAACTAACACAATGAAAATATTCCTACAATGTGAGAAATCAAATAATTTGAACCAATAAAATAATATCATATGAAGAAAATTATTCTTAATCCATAAAATATATTACTCTTTGTGGTGCATTCAAAATAGGTCTTTCTAGAAAACTTAACAACAACCCACAATACTGAGATAATGGTAGAAGCTATAATAGTAATATAAATTAATTAAGTAAATAAAACAACATAAAAGAGAAGTCATGTACATTTGTTTACAGGTCTGTTTAATGTTTGGCATGTGGCAGTGAAAGTAGCTGCTATTGCTAGGAAAGAGTTATTCTACATTTGGCCGTTTGGCCTGGCCGCCTATCTGGCTGGTGTCGTGTTTATAGATAGAAATAGCACCAAAGACGCATATAAACAACTCAAGATAACATCCGATGTGATGGTGAAGAATAAGGTAATATTCAAATATATTTTCATTGAGCTGAGTAAATTGAATAAAGTACCAGTATGAATAAGTATTTAGTAAACAAAGATGCACTTATACAAGCTTACTGTAAACATAATACTTTGTTCCTTTAACAAGTATCAACCATCACTTTCAAGAGCAATATAAACATTGCAATATTTGTTTTGTTTATATTGCAATGCAATCAGCTAGTGTCCTAAAACTAACTGAAACTGTTAAAATGATGTGATGAGAATACTATTCAAAGCTCCTCGAGACATACATGTTTAAAATGTATAAGGCGGTTAAAGGCCTTGTGGCCTTGCGACTCACAGCCGAAAATAAAATTGAAATGGTTTTAAAAATCCAAAAGTTTTAAGTAGAAAAAAAGTAGAAAAGTAGACTTTACAAATCTATATTCGTAAAAAATATCATACTTCTGATACATCCCTTCTAACACTATCGAAAGGCCTCGCGAAATGTACCCTCGCCTACATTAAGTTATTTCTTGCGCCGCCACTGATAGTGTATAAAGATAAGCTTTCCTTGAAACAATGTTAATGACATGTAATGAGAATAAAATCTAATTAACATGTACATCAAATGTAAGTTAAAGGCTAGCGCATACAAAGCACTATAAATCATCCATGTCACAGGCACATCAATAGATAAAATATAATATATATGGAGTAATATATAATTACAGACTAAGATATGGATATTTCCCGAGGGCACCAGGAATAAAGATTCAAGCAAATTATTGCCTTTCAAGAAAGGTGCTTTCAATATAGCAGTTGCAGCGCAAGTACCAATCATACCAGTTATAATATCTCCATACTACTTTATAAACAGGAACAAGTATATATTCAACAAAGGTATGAAACAAAATGTAGTGTTTAATTTATATAACATATCTGATATCTGTGAATATATTTATATATTTTCTTGTCTTTTATTATTTCAGGACACGCCATAATCCAGTGCTTAGAACCGATACCCACAAAGGGCTTGAAAATAGAAGATGTACCTGAGCTAATTACCAAAGTGCAAAATATAATGGAAATTGCATATAAGGAACTTTCAAAGGAGGTAATCAGTGCCTTACCACCAAACTACCCCCTTGCTAGTCAGCACTGAAAAGGGGATACTATGATTCCTACTATCATTTTATGGATTATTGACATTTTTCATATAGAATGTTCTTTCTAGAACTTTAAACTTATGTTGCAGTGATAGTTTTATCGAATTAGTTTGACAAAATGTTAGCCATGTTAAAATAAATATTGCCATCAATAAAAATGAAAAATCATTTTTAATATTTAATTATGATGCTGTGACAAATGCATGATTTGTGAATATTGTGTGATTTATCATGTGCAATATTTCTTTTAAGATAATCTCAAGTGAAATTAACAGTCAAGTCAGTAAAATTTACGCCATTTTTGGGTTTGAATTGCCAATTATATTAAGTATTTTATTTTTAAGTTAGTTTTAAGGTTATACACATCTACATAAAGTTTTTTTTTTTATATCTAAGGTATCTAATATTTTTAAATTGGTTCCAAACATGAACAATGAGAATAAATAATGCTCTTAACTCGAATATTGCGTATCTAATCTACATTGAATGAAATCAAATGCAATTTACATGGATGCTATTGTTCAGAAGTGGGTCTATTGTTTACATTGTATAAATGTTCATTAACGAAATTATTTAAATATGGATCGACATTCCGTTAGGAACGCATTTTTAATTTAGGTTCTAAATCATATGATTTACCATACACCTAATGCTTATTGGTCACTTGTATTAGAATAAAATTGTTTTAACAGTGATTTTATAATTTTTATGCTATCATAGACTGCAAGGCAAATGAAAGGAAAACTTAATACTAGTCATTATGTCAAACATTTTGTAACACGACCATAAATAAATTATATGAGTCAGACGAATGTAGTCGAGGAATACAAAAGATTCGATTTCAATGACGTTTCCAACTTTCGTAGCCACACGCAGAATATCAATGACTCGTTCTGTCATCAGTTAATTTATTTTAACTTGATTACATACATTTCGGCTTTACCTTCAAGTATTATGCAATGTGCATTTGTTGTTAGTTTCTCTTTACAAGAAGTAACATATTCACTTGAAGCCAAGCTTTCTTCTCTGTACGTAGGTATTACGTATTTGGACGTTTTATTTTTATTAAACGCAATTGGATTCCAAAAATATACAAGTAACTACAAATAGTAGAACCCATATAAAATAGCTTTATTTTATTCCATATTATCAATTATGTGCATAACAACATAAATGAACAATTTCGATTGAGTACTATTCGCGTGACAAATCAATATACCCACATAATAAAATGTTTTACTGCTGATTAGCAGATAAAATATTGATTAATATTTTTATGGTGAGAGTTTTTAATTAAATTTCAAGATTTGCTAGAACCATACTTATAGCTCTATCACGTGGCTCTATCAAAGTAACCGTAGAATATAATCTCATATTTCATAATAATCTTCGATCATTGACAGCTACTAGAGACAAAATAAAGGTTCAAAAATGAATGAACTGTCTTCAAAAGTGTTGTCGAAATTCTAGTCGAAACGTAAAATCAAATCAAACTTTATGGACATCATTTTAAAGTAGTATTTACATCATAAAGTAGGCAATCAATTTTAAGATTCTAGGGTCGTCAGAATACACAAAATATACACCAAAATAAATTCAACTTTATTCGCTTGGAATAAATCGGATTCCACTGTACCAAAACTCCACCCATCGTGGATTTTTATTGATTGTGTATCTATAAGTTATTAATGATCAAAGATAATAATGCTGAATAGTTAGAATTAAAAGTCAGTCAGTAAAGATGGAATTCCAGTTTAATGCTGTTAGCAAAGATTATATATAAATAATGTGTGATTATTTTTTAGTATCAAAACCTTCAGTTATGTTAGTAACTATGCGTTAAAGAAACGGAAAGAAATCAGTTTGTACTTCTTAACTAGTAATTAAGTACTTGTCATGAAATATATTCGATAAATAGCATATTGAGGCTCGCAGTACTTTACGCTTATTTTTAAACATTCTTACAAAGCAATTCTGCATTTCGAAATGAACTGACTAATTTTATAAATCTTATTTACGGAAAACTCTGACATTCGTTTTATAGTCATTAAGTGTGTGTGTATTTTTAATCTTACTATAAACTAGGTTTAAAAACTATTTACCTACTATAATAATTATACTTTTTTTTAATATAACTTCCCTTTATACTCTGTGAGTTTTAAATTGTATGAATATTAAATTTTATAATCAATATTTTTTAGTAGATTTAAAAATGTAATTTTTGGAAAGTATGTACCTAAATTGTATTAAAGAATTGAATTTTTACTCTAATATTGTATGTGTAGAAAATGTAATGCATATTTTTAAGACTTGTATAAGCATAGTATAATTATTATTATTTTATACATGTAAGTACGAAACGATCCAGTGAACTACTTACTGATCGTAATTTGATTTTTTTTTTTCATAAACCACTTCAGTATTCAAGGAAACTAAAGAAAAAATATACCAAATATTGTAACAACCAAATTCTGTAATTGGTTTTTATATAAAAGTATTATCGGCGAATATTTACTACAAATACATGGCCATTCTATAATACACTGCAACGCACTGCTTTAGCATACACGTTTTATACTAGTGCATTCCTTACTTAAGTGTCATTTTTTTTAATATTTTACCTTTTAAGACAATGTATTCCTAATCTTAATGTATTTTGAATTGTCAAGTGAATCGGTGTTTCGCCACGTTTCCAATATTATAACGATATTATTATTTTTAATTATTGACGAAAGAGTCTTTCTTCAGAGATAACAACCATATTAAAAATGCCTCTAATCGATATCACATTCACAACATTGACAAAATCCGTGTGTTAGTTTTAATAATTTTATTAATCACTTACGTCTTATTCAAATTAAGTGATGTATTTTATCATGTTTATTATTTGATAAAATTTAATATTGGCACTACGCAAAACTACGTCAATATAAAAAAAAAATCTTGTTTACGTTCTTAAAGGAGTGAATAATACATAAAATATCTTAATGATCTAGATTATGAATTCATATGTCTAGAAACTTCTATTTTGGTCTTATAATTAATTATGTATTATTATTACTTTATAAGCGCTTGTTAAATTTAATGTGATATAATATACTTAAATCACTTCGTACGTGTAGTCAGCTATCAGTAACAGTTGAAACTATTTTTGTATATTTTACCATTAATATGAAACTGAAATAAAGTGTATAAAGGACACGGTGGTATTATTTAGAAAAACCACAAATTAAATTAATAATTTATTGCTTGTATAATAAATTTATACATATATTTAGTAATTATTATGTTTACCACGAACATTTGAAATTATCACAGCCCCGTTTACGTTAATTTAAACTACCTGAAACAAAAATAATTTCATTTAAATTATTGCAGCACAACCGAGTTTCATGAAATATTATTTTAATCTTATTGACCTCGTATGGAAATCTTTATATCTATATTGTTAAGCAATTTATCATAATATATCAACTAGGAAAGGTTTTCCACACGTTTTCCATCAGGTACTCTAATTAAACGACGAAACACCGTCTAACTTTTACATAAGCAGAAAGTAAATTTATTTTTATGTTAATCCACATTCATTATTCATCAACCACATAACTCACAAATAGCAATGTTAAATGTTAATCACTTGGGAAGTTATTGTTCCGCTATTTCGTTTACCGATATTTCGTTATTTTTACTACCAAAGATTTTAAAAATTAGCAAGGACATAGAAAACACACATCTTACAAAACGTCTATGTAAATATGCAAAATATTGTTGGTCATAATTAAGTCTCTATCGTCTAGTAGGTATCTTCAGTACACTAATCGTCAAATTTTCCATTTTACAACTAGAAAGGCCCACCATCTCATAACAGAGAAGATCTAAGATCATATAGATATATGATAGTTTTTAAGCCTTATAGGTACCTATACCTCTAATTGTCTTTTACATGTAACATAGAAAGAGTCTCCGCGGATGTGCGACTGAACTCCTCCTGCATCTTGCTTTGCGCCGTCTCTATTAGAGATGAGATGTCTTCCTTTCTCACACCCTCCGTTTCGATCAAAGGCAATATCGTTATGATGATATGACCTGAAAACGAAATCGTTAAACATAAATATAATTATTTTTTTATCTTATATAAAAAAAGTAAATATTTTCTTATCTTATATAAAAAAAGTAAATAAGTTAAGACTTGGAGCCAGATAATCTTCACCTTCTTGTCAAAAATCGTTGATGACTGAGTCAAAGTAAATATTCATAATATGTAAATAGAACAAAATTAAAGGGATTTCATTTTTAGCATGTGTCTGCTGCATGATAAAAAGAAAATGTTTGCTAAATTTTTTATTCGTTCAAAATATAAATAATGTGAATCATTGCAATAAAAATGATTATATATTTATAGATAACCTAGTTTGACTTCGAATTTCTCCAGATAAAATGCAGGTGGATTTTATAAACGGCATTATGCTGATATACTAAACGTGGGCGGGCTAAAGGGCTTATAATTAGACATCGGATTATATGCATTTGCATGTTTGTATATACAAATGCATCAAACTCTTTAATTACGGCGTTATTGCATATTTTAGCCTTTTTCCCCAATCGTGCATATTTCGTTAAAAACCCAAGTCTTCAAGATCTCAAGAACATTAATGCCTATTTGCCTACATCAACGGCACAGGTCGTGCCCTGTCTGAACAGGTCTCCGTAAATGGCGCTAAATTTTAAATATTATCCAATGACATCGATATGTTTATTTTTATTAACTAATACAAAGCAATTGTAACATAATATACTTACACCATAATCCTACATATTATGGGTGTTAAATTTAGGTACCTACCTACTGCAAATTATCACCATATCTACTCTCGACTTAGAGTAGGTATATGTTACAGTCAAAACCCTTAACCAGTCAAAAACATTATTGACCGGTAAAATTAGTCAATAAGGTTATTGACTAATAGGTAACATATAAGGGTGTGGGTTAGGTTAAGTTCGTGGTTTTTTTAACTACACAAAAATAGGAATCCCGCGAATCGAAGGTCGCACATGTTAATTCAATTGATAGTTACCTACTTTATCTATTACAAAAATATTTGAAATAATAGTTTAAAAAAACTAAAAAACACGCTTTTTATAGAAAACCGAACTAAAAAATAGACAATTTTATCAAATTAGTGTATTGTCATCGGTCCTCAATAAATCTACAAAGTTTGAACGAAATCTGGCCGTTTAAAGTGGGTCAAAATCGCGCCCAAAGAAGTCGGTTACAAACAAACAAACATACAGGTGAAGCTAATATAAAGCGTGTAAAAAGTATGGTAACCTTTATCATCTCTCAATTTGTTTTCGCAAATGACAACATGTTCCTGATTGGCTCTCGAACACATTAAGTTATAATAATATAGCGTACCGTATAGAGTTTATTAAACACTTACCTAGTAGTTATCCGAAAATTACATTCGGAAATTGGAATTTGGATGCGGAATTCACTCATGACAAATAGGTACACTTTAGGTACACTGAGAAACTATCTATTTGATGCATAATTGGACTTTAAGCTAATGTTGACCTTGTACTTTTATAATGTGAAAACGATCCTCGTTACAGTTGTGCCTTAGTAATTTTATTGTTTGCTAGCCAATCACTATTTTCAACTAAACAATAAAATTACTTGATTATCTGTTCGTATCTTTGACGTAGGTATATTAACTACATACAGTGCTTTGGAATTTTATTTCAGAAGGTTGCGACGTTAATGAACTCGATACTGAAGAAGAGTGTAAAACAGAAGGTCTGAATGACTGTTACCTTTTCTTCTTGCATAATTTATTGCCTGAATTCACAAAAGTGATATTGCTATTAGAAAATGACATCTTTACCATTCTGAAGATGGATCATGCAATACGAGGTCTTTTTGATCAATTAAAAAGCCGGTTGGCTGATAACTTTTTTGGAAGTAAAGTCAAAGCCACTTTTAAAACCCTCACTGAAGACCAAAGGACATATTCAAGTCGCAGGCACATATTTACTTGCAGAGAGCAATCCATTATTTAGAAGAGAGATATGATTTTGGGCCTGATGGAATTTACAAAAAGTTTGAGCTTTTGTCTCTTAAATCACAGGAATTGAAAATAACCTGGGAAATGCTCTCTGAATTTCCTGTTATATTAAAAATTGAAGATGCATTTGAAGTTGACTCTCTTTATACAGAGTTCGCTTGTTTAAAAGCCGGTTTTCAAACCCTCCAAGACTTGCCAAATGATAAAATCTGGGCTCACTTTTTTAGAACAAATCTTAACTAATGAATTTGCTAATCTGTAGAGAATTGTTGGTTTTTTTTTATGAATTCCAACGAGTAACGCCTTTTACGAAAGAATTTTTAGCCTATTAAATCATTTATGGACAAAAGATAGAAACAGAATGATAGACATTCTGTTTCTGGATCTAATAAAAGCTGAACTGCAAACTCGTATCAATTTTACTGAGACTTGCTCAGAAATTCTGTCTGTTTTGCAAAGCAATGATGGCCAAAAATTATTAAAAATGGCAAAATCGAGCGACAAGTAACTATTTAAAAAAATAATTTTCGTTTTTCGATTTGAATATGATTTTAAGTTTATTAGTCGAAGAGAGACGTTAAATTGTTTTAAGTTAAAAATAATGATGTTGATTGTCTGCCAAAGTTTAATTAATAAGCCTGAAAGATATGCTCACCTTTAGTTTGATTAGCTTTTATGTTAGATAATCAATGACGAATCAAAGTTTTAGTAATTGTTATAAAGTGCTCAATATTTGTTCTATATTTTATTTATGTTACAAAATATCTAATGTTGATTTTCTATCAAAGTGTAATTAATAAGCCTGAAAGATATGCTCACTCAGTTTGATTAGTTTTTTATATTAGATAATAAATGACGAATCTACCAAAGTTTAAGTAATCGTTATAAAGTTCTCAATATTTGTTCTATATTTTATTTATGTTACAAAACCTTACCTGATGTTGATTTTCTATCAAAGTTTAATTTGATAACTGTAAGGGTATCTCAGTTTTTGTTGTAAGTTCTTTTGTTTTTTTTTTTTTTTTTTTTTAATTTGTGATATAAAATTTTTAATATTTACGCCTTAAAAAGTTACTTAGAAAAGTTGAATTACAATTTTTGTATTTAATAGTTTAAGAAAATAATTAAAAAGTTTTTTTCCAAAAAAAAAGTATTTTTTTCATCAACCAATAGTTCTCGGTAATTCCTACTTATTTTAGTCCCGAGACTAACAACGTGTTAACCGAGTTTTGGTCTTCGGTCCGAACCAAAGACCAAAACTCTGATTCCGTTCGGGGCCCCAGAAATGTCCCGGAAATGATCAGCCTGGATCTGGCAACCCCAATAATGATGCAGATGAACGTCCTACTTATTTCTCTCATTAATTTTTAGAATTTCGCATTATTATCCACTATACGGTTCAAAATAAATATTCTGTCTCACCTGATCCAAACCTATGTCTTTTTGCATCTATATGGTGATATTTTGAAACAACCACCGGTTGAATAGGAGCGCCGGCATCCATAGCGACGTGGAACGCGCCCTTTCTAAAGGGCAACAGCTTATCACCAGAGTGTCTTGTCCCTTCAGGGAACAACAATAGTTTCCGCTGAAAAAAGGGAAGAATTCGATATTACTTATTTT
Organism: Colias behrii; assembly: GCA_029959065.1. Taxonomy (NCBI): domain Eukaryota; kingdom Metazoa; phylum Arthropoda; class Insecta; order Lepidoptera; family Pieridae; genus Colias; species Colias behrii. The sequence goes on from JARWMC010000002.1 coordinate 6,351,785, forward strand.
ATTAGTTAATAACTTATACATAGCAATTGTAACATAGGTAATATACACCATAATCCTACATATTATGGGTGTTAGATTTTGGTACCTACTGCAAATCATCACCATATCTACTCTCGACTTAGAGTATATGTTACAGTCAAAACCTTTAATCAGTCAAAAACCTTATTGACCGGTAAAATTAGTCAATAAGGTTATTGAAATAGGTAACATATAAGGGTATGGGTTAGGTTAAGTTCGTGTAGGCGACGGAGCGACGGAGCCCCTCTTCGCGGGGTTCCTATTTTTGTGTAGTTAAAAAAACACGAACCTAACCCACACCCTTATATGTTACCTATTAGTCTTTACCTAACTAATTGTGACAAAAAAACGGAAGATGTCACTATCTAGCTTAGAGAAACCAACTTTAATGTTCTAAGTTATTTAGTAAGGCATTTGGATGGTATAGAAAAAAATCTGAAAGACTTAATTTTAATCTAGCTATGTGAGGTATCAACATAATGAAAAAACAAACAAGGCTGTTAAAAAACAAGCAGACGTTTGAGCTTTCTTTAAAATATAATATAGTAGTTAGCCAATTGTCATTACTGAGTCACGATTCACGTAAGACACGAAGATTTTTAATAAGCAGGTAGACAGAGGTCAATTGAATTAACATGTGTGTTAACACTTACGAATGTTAAACCGGTGGCGTAATACTGCGTATCTATTGTTATCGATAACATAATAAATGTATTGAGTACCGTTTGTGAAACACCTTTAAAGCTACACTATTTCTCCAAACACTTTTTCAATAGAAACCAACGCTATCTACGCCAATCCCTACTTCCCTACTATATAATATCTATATCTGTCTGTCTATCTGTTACGCTTTCCCGACAAAACCTCTCAACCGATTTTTATGAAATTTGGCACAGACAATCTTTAGACCCTGAGAAAGAGCATAGGCTACCTTTTATAACAACACCACGCGGGCGAAGCCGCGGGCGGAAGTTAGTTTATCATGAAACTTAAAATTAATCACGTAATTCATAAATAACATGATGAGATTTCCATCTTTTTCATAATTGTAAAAACTTAAAAAGTATATTTTTGTTAATATTTTTATCATCTCTAATGTCTTGTAAAAAAATCAAGTAGGTAGGTACCGTATTAGAATATTGACACAATCATACTTAGAAAAGTAATAAGAAACCATATATTATATTCTTAATTATATCATACCTCAGCATAGGAAATTCCGGGATGGGGTATGTAGTTAATATACCATATTATATATTTCTACTTTTTATGTGTAAAATGTTTTAAAAGCACGTAACTATAGAAACCTATGCATTATTGCGCAACCGTTTGAGTTCAAGGACTGCCTATAGTACCAAGAATACACATAATCTATTTTTGATCATCGAGATATATGTACTACTAGAGAGGCGATCGCTACTACACTCTCTTTACAACGAGCTAGAGTCAAAAGTCACGAGTCTCATTAGTCTGTGCCGGACTGTGCTCCCCGCTTGCCGCGTCAACACGTGTTATTGCTCTGTTCAAAATGCCTTCGTGTGTGCTAAGATATTGTTTTAACAGTTCCTATAATACAAACAAAGCCCGAGGAGTGACTTTTCACCAGTTAGTTTCCTTATTATGAGTAAGTCATGCATTTTACTAATATTGTTATCATTTTGCGAAAAATCACCACGCGTTCTGCGTTTCGCGCCATTTTTCATAGACTAACAGCACAGACGTGACACTATCGATGAGTCTGTTAAAAAAATGCAACTGGATTTTTTAACTATGAATAATGAATATACAATATATACTAGGAAAGATTACCGTGGTGTAGTACCTAAATATTTATACTTTTACCCGACTACGCAAAGTAAAACGGTAGGTTATATTAAGTAATATGTATTTATTTAAGTACCTATTTTTATTTATTAAAAAAAGGTTCATCAACAGTTGTTCCAATAGGATTTATAAATTATTATGCACAACAATTACAAATAAACACAACATTCACAGAAACTAATACAGTAAAAGTTCCTTAATCGCGCTTCCTTTATTCGCGTTTTCACTATTCGCGGATTAAAAAAATGCGACCCAATTTCTATATTCGCGACTAAAATTTTTTTTTATTCGCGGATTTAATAAGTACATACATAATAATAAAATTATTCCAATAGGTATCTTAACCAATATCCTTGTCAAATGGACTAATAAGAAAGTAAAATAGATCTTATTACAAGTTTGCCTAAAGTACACATTATGTTGTTAAATGATATCGCCGAGGCCTTTGACACAAGCCGCCTTTGTCACAAGCCGCCTATGAAAGGAAAGGTCTGGCCTCTAAATATGATTACAATTATATAACGGCAAACACCCTGAAATATTTCATCGGGAAAGAAGTATTTTCAAATTTAACCCAACATTCACTGAATCAGCCATCAACATTGAATCATCGTATCCATTTAATTAGGGCTATTATAAACCAATACTCCAAAATTCGATTACATCATGAAGCAAAAACTGATAAAACTATTGATTACTACACAAAACGACAAAAGCTTACTAAATTGATATTATTTAAAGGAAATTAAAATACATAGTTTAATATAAAATCCTCTTTTTATTAATTCCCTAGTATCAGTACCACCAGATAGTACCGAGTAAACAGATTGCACAATGTGTCGCATCTGCACGCATTGCTTAATCTTTGAACTTGAAGCCACGCCTCGCTCGTTCCACACGTACCCCACCACATCGGCCGCGCGCAATGTTTTTGTTTGGAATAACCTCTCTAGTAGTACATATATCTCGATGTTTTTGATTTTATTTTCCATACAATTTTATTACCTAACTACTCCTTTATTTATTACCCAATAAACTGTTTACTGTTTTTAAATGCAACTATGTATCTTGTTTAGAACAATTCTATTGTTGTGGTAAATTGTGATTTTCCTGACGACGATGTTAACAAGGAAAAATTAATACCTGTGGAGCTACCAGATATCCCTGTTGACTACCATAATCGAGAATTTTTATTTGTGAACAAGTTGGACATCTCGTCGAAGAAGTTTCTAACGGAAAATTAGCATCTTATAAACTCTATTAATCAGAGAACCTGGATTTTTATTCTTAGCTTTTAAAGTTCGAAAATCAATTATCCTTGCAGTGTCATCCCTATATGTGTCATCGTTTATGAATCATCTAGAATCTAGATATACAGCTATCTCATTGATGTACTATGTACTACATAGTACCTCAATGAGCTATCTCGACTACTCCGTAGTATAATCAACATTTTATAGTGAGTTATTTGATTAAATTTTTAAATGAATAAATTAAAGGTTGCAACGCTGTAATTAATTGATTGAACTGTAGTTCCCGATGACAAGGAAGTATAATTATTTTTTCTTAGGTCCCAAATGAGAGTGACGCGGGTGAATGCTTTGTAGGTACATATGTACTTATATGTAGCTAGATGCCATTATAATTCTTAGTTTAAAAATATTTAAGGTTAGGTATCTACATAATTTAGATATCATATGATTTCTACTTAAATATTATCACGTTATGTTTTCTATACCTACAGATTTCCCTAAATTTCTGAACTTTATTTGATTTAATAACTAATTATAATTAAAGCAATATCCACCAGTCCTTAAGAAAATTATGTTGGTATGAATTGAATCAATCAATCATATCCGTAGCCAAATTCATTGACGTAGGCTCTAAGAATTTTGCAAGTTGCAGGGTACCTAGGTACTTAAATATTATGCAATATATACAATCAAAAAATAATATTCCATATTAGTTATTTAAGGTATCTAAGTACCTGATAGTAACCGAAAATATTATGTTTTGTACCGTCACGTACCTGTACGATTTTAATAGATTAACAACAAAACAAATAATCTTTGATGCGTATTTGTCATTTATTAATTGCTTTATTAAAATGACCTCTAATTATCATATTCAACGCAAATTGCTCTCTAAGTAAATATCCCTCATTAATTTGCGGATATAAAATGAAATAATAATATCGTCTATTCCGTTCCCAGCCGATAATAATGTTTGTTCCGTGATAATTATTTAGGTATGAGTATCGATATTTAGCGGACCCGGCGAACTTTGTACTGCCCCTTGAGTTTTTCCAATGTTTAGTGCCTATTTATTCCGTAATAGATAGGTACCTATAGCATATCTACGTGTTCATGATACATACAACAAATAAAATAATATCGTAGATAAGTCCTTGTTGGTCCTTTATTAGACTAATATTATTATAATATTACCGTGATTTTAGTTCATCTACTATGTTCGTATATCCGCATGCTTATTGTTTATTTTCGTACTTAACATTATCTATTAATAACTTTGTATAAAACTTCTCAGGTGAAAGAAAAGTTATGAAATATGTATGAAATTATGTTTTTATAAAATTTTAATTTTGTTTGGTATGAAGTAAATTGTTGTTATCGTGCTTCATCTGACTGTAAAAGTAGAAAAAACAATCTTGAATCTAGCTAGATGAAACTGCGTGTTAAACATAAACAATAGGATGCTTACATATCTAATGGCATAGTACGTAGTTCAATGCAAAAGTCCAACTCGGATGTTGGTATAGTTGTGTAAAATGAACATTTGTCGGACGCGACCACGCCTTATGAGCATTAAAATGTTTAACATCCTACGTTTAAACCTACCTACGCTAAAGATAGTATGCAACGGTCCATAATGCAACATTGTGATTACTTATCTCTTAACTACCAACGCTATAAAATAAACTTAAAATCTTAAACATTCATTACATTTTAAATGTAAATACTTACATGTTAATTGTTAGTGTACTAACTATTGCGTCAGTTTTCATGTTATTCCCTAATAGTTAGCAGTGGGTATTATCATTGTGATAAGTACGCTTACAACGATTGTCTGCGATAAACCGAGTAAATTCTCTGTCAAAGCGAGATGCAACCAAACTACACTGCTAGGAAAATTAATCAGAATACACGTATTGCAAACGCATTGTAATTTTTGACTTTGACACACTTCCATGAGGAAGAATCAAGGTAACGCCAAATTTTACGTTTTCCTTAACTGAATCAATACTAGGGTCTAGGATAGAAAAACCCTTCGTATTACCAAAATCATTATTTTACAAGTTTGCTAAATTGTATCCATATTCGTTGAGCCGTTTTAGTTTAATCCAAGTAAAAATTTATTATCTGGATTTGCAAACAATAGCGCGTATTTCAAACCTTTTGATCACGAACAGCTTCTGTCTGCTGGTTTAGCACGGACCGTGCGGAATGGGCAGAGCCTCGATCGATGAAAACAGTGCCCCAGAGCCAAGCCGCAGTGCCAAATGGTACCAGGAACTGCAGAGACCGCTTTGACACCACGGTGCATCGCGCCATCAGAGGCCATAGCACCGCTAGTACTGGAAATGAGACAAGAAAATTTGTAACTACGTACTCTCGAAATACCTGCTCTTATTTCACCTGGCAAAATAATTTATATCGTAAGTAAGAAGAAATCGAAAACAACGGAAATTATCGAAATATGCATAAGAAATCTTTGATTGTGTCTAAACCTTATAATGATCTAAGGTCTAAACATAGCTCAATAATGAAATTGCCTATGTCAGAAGGTGGTGAAAAAGCGTAAAAACTAGTTTTCGGAGATAGTATAGGAAGTAATATCTTGACCGGAATAGAGTGAACGAACTTTCTCCTAACATCATAATATTATGAAAGCATATTTTGTGAGTTATATCTATACCTACCACAAGTCACTACGCACCTGCGTGGGTGTCATAATGATTGAATAAAAACGTTATCTATTAAAATAAGAAATTCAATAACATTCAATAAAAATTACAAGCTAAATATAATTGAATATAGGTAGATATAGTTCTACCTACTAGAAAGTATCGATCGTGTCTCCATTGATTAGGCTGATATTAATTTATTAGGTATTTAGGTTCATTAGTCATGATAACAAAACAGCTGATTAGATAAACATTTGTTATTTTCTCACATAATTACGTATTCTATAATTAGAATGTTCAATGCAGTCAAAATTAATTTGTTATTACAGATTCGTACCTAATTAAAATCTTAAAGTAGTGTAATTTATTGGATGTATTCACATAAAAATGAATTAAATGAAAATGCTTCCTAAATCATGCACTTACTGTATAGGTCCAAGGAACTCTGATGATTTAGTAACACCACGGCACCTCTGGAGTCGTCTACGTTCTCGACTCCTCGTACAGTCCATCGAATGCCCAAAACACGAGCAGAAAACCTCAAAAGGGCTGCTGGTATTCTAAAAAGTGTTTCAATTTGATTCTCTACATCAACAAATAAATATTTCTAATATGCCCAGATAACTAATAAATATTTAATAACATCGTAATCTGTAGTTATGTTTACCACGGAACTATCACTTACAAAGCGTTCTTGGGGTCGAAAGGTCTAAACAGCATGAGCGGAAGGGGTGCTGTTGCAAATATTAGCGATAGAACTGCAAATAATGTAAACTGAAACAGAAACGTGAAGAATAATCGATACATTTCTAACTATTTCTACGTGATCAATATACAACTACGTATGTGTATTCATACCTTTATGTAATACCTAGCAATAGAACTAATGGAAAATAGTATGATGAGAAGGGCCATCACGCATCCGAGCACAACATCGAAGGCAGCCATTCTGATAAATTATCACATTTATGATATCTAAAACAAACATAAAGAATAGTTAGTCAAAATAATAATATACGATTCATAAAAAATGCGATAGGAACTAGGTAAACCTTTTATTACTCACTTACTATTCTATTAATATTTTATCACATTTTTTTATTACGAAATTTTAATATCTTTTTGGTACATATTAAATACTATCTATTTACTACTTCAATACTAATTTGTCTAATAAACTGCAAATATTTTTAATTTCCATTATTTACATGAAACGTTCACTTATTTTGATATCCATATATTTTGCGATAGTTATAAATTATAAATATAATTTAATATCACTGAAGAATATTGCTTATTTTGGCTAATTCCGTAATAACGTTAGCTTCTTTTTTCTATAACAAATAATATTATTGTGATGCTAAGAGACATGGACCATGGACAGTCACCGTCAACTTTCAAAACCACAGTTCACAACATTAATGTTAACAACACAACAAAAAAGGTTAGATAAGCTAAAAAATTCGTACATATTTAATTAATCTTGAACTAAGTTATCTCTATTGGTTATACCTACACATAAGATTTTAAGTTTTAAGTAACTCAATCTCCGATTAAGTTAAATGTCCACAAATCACTGTAACTAAATAAATAAATTGTTATGTAAGTATTGATAATGTGCCTAAAACATTTTTTTATTTCCTTCGGAAAAGTCAACCAGAATAGTTAAAGTCTTCCAGAATACTCGTCAGTACATATTCTAACTGAAATCGATTAAAAACACAACGTGAAATGCATACCTTGTTATTCCATGGCCCATTTAAAATGTATAGGTACCTAATCGTTCATTTTCGACAGCAAAGTGTAACATACTTATACATATAGTTAGTAAGTGAATATATTTATATAAATTATTAATATAGGTACTTACATATATCAAAAAATAATGAGTTCACAATATTAGTTATGCACATGAATATTTCTAAATGCTTTTTCGCATATTCTAATGATGCGTAATCATAAATTCAATTAGTTTTGTTTACAATGCTCTTTGTTAGATTGCTTAGAACCAAGTTTGTCTTTGTACTAATTAAGTAGGACTATTTATTCTAATAATTTTATTATGTGATTAGCTCTGAAAGATCGGTCTATGTAAATTAACTTTTTAGTTAAAAAAATATAATACTTAAGATGAGACACTTTTGTCTCATAAGCAGATTGGATTTTACAGACGGTTCTGGGAACACAATTAAAAACTACATTTACATACATTACATACCTAATCATCTAAATTAACGTGTATTAGGTACGTATTCGCAAACTATTAAAATGATTAACATACAAATAGTGAAAAATATTATGTATCTATGTAACTATATTGTATTCTCCTGAAATACCTAAATACATAGTTCAAAAATAAAAAAGATCATAGATTTAGTAGTAGATCATAGATGTCATATCAAGATCAGGATAATTTCGATATACATATACCTACCTAACATTAATTATCTACGTAAGTTACGAACTTCAATGATAGACTCTTGATAACCTCTTAATAAGGCGACACTTGCATAATAACATGCATTTATTATTTAACTAGTTTACTCAAACATACAAGAGGATTTTTTTTTCTTAAAAAATAATTTACAATAATCCATACTTAATATTATAAATGCGAAAGTAACTCTGTCTGTCTGTCTGTTACTCAATCACGCCTAAACTACTGAACCAATTTGCATGAAATTTGGTATGGAGATATTTTGATACCCGAGAAAGGACATAGGCTACCTTTTATTGCGAAATATGTACCACGGGCGAAGCCGGGGCGGACCTCTAGTTTTAATATAAGTTTAGTAAGTTTCATAATATTTTAGTCTATATTAAATCGTTGTAGCCGTTCTCTTTCTAGTTGTCCGATTACAAACAAAATCATCATGCATATTTTTTTTTTGTTTATTAATTATTTTGTTTATAAATTGGTATTAATTGGGTATTAACGACGAACTAACTTAGACTCTTTTCAACATTTCTTCACTATCAGTTTTATAAAGGTCATATAAGTAATAAAAAAAATCAGACCTATCTAATTAAAAACTTGTTATTTATGTACCTAACATAAATAACAAGTTCAACCCTCAAAGGTATAGGTGCAAACAAAAACCTGAAGGATTTGTAGATATTAATTAAAAAGATTAGATTAAGAAAAAAAAATTAATAAAAAAAAATGTTGTGTGGTTTTATGAAACCACGGTAAAAGTGAAACTTTCCGAACACTGCTTTATACCTACTCGGCAGCCGACCGTCACGCGACATGCGCTACACAGACCAAAAAGTTTGAGACGATGTAATAAAAGTTTCACTTTAAAAATCATACGAAACTCATGCAAAAGGCTAAGTAGCCCAAAATTATTTTAATTTTAAATAGGTACTAACAAACTATTTTTAAATAAATCCTACACTTTATTTTTTGTGAAAATATGTAACGATATTTCTAAAAGTAAATAAAAATAATATTAAAACTCGATTATATAGAAAATTAAACGGTACTTACACAGTTTCTTTCAAGGTTGCCGCACCCGCGCATCCAAAAATCAGTTTACATAAAAATGTCAATAAAACAGATTCGGGTATTCTCACTCATAACTCATAGCTCACTGCCCATTGATAATACTTAATTAATATTAGCTGTACAATAGTACACCGACGCACACTACAGTGTGATACTGACTAAACGTAAACAGGCAAACTAGGGCTGTGGAGCATTTATTTACCTTGCGCTGAACACGTCACACCACCGTCACACTCCGTCAGAATGTCCACAAATCACAGTAATTGGTATAGGACAGTGCAACGTTTATACCTGTAACTCGTATAAGTTAATAATATAATAATTACTCTTTAAAAATTACTTTTGAAGTGAAACTTCTTTAAGTGCGTTGAGAGTAAAATTTGAAGGTCGCGTCATGGCAATGCCGTCACGTCATGGAGTAAGGTAACGATTTTGGTATCTTTGAATCTTGTCAAAGAAGTTTCACTTCTGACAGACTATAAGCATCTAATTACGAGATCAAAGAGGTTTTTGGGTTATGACTTGTTTTGACGCAAATGACCTGTATACTATTTTGTGTAATCACTTATATCACAGCTTTATATACCCTAAGATATGTTTGAAAATACATATTAAAAAAAAACAATGATACAACAAACAAAAGATATAGTTCTTCACAATGTTCTTCTGAATAACTACACAACTCACCTTTGAAATATAACTTTAACAAGCCGGTTTTTCCGAATTTCTCCCCAAAAAATTCTAGTGTTAAATAGTTTTTAAAATTGCTCGGATAGAAATCGTAATAAACATATACCTAATTAAAAAAAATCATCCGATGTTTCACCCACTTAGTTCGTTACCGAGGCATTTTTTAGTATGTATTTATATTTTACTAGCTTACCGCCCACGGCTTCGCCCGCTTTGTCTAAAACCTAATAAATTATATACTATAACCTTCCTCTTGAATCACTTTATCTATTAAAAAAACCGCATCAAAATCCGTTGCGTAGTTTTAAAGATTTAAGCATACAAAGGGACATAGGGACAGAGAAAGCGACTTTGTTTTATACTATCACTAGCGACCCGCCCCGGCTTCGCACGGGTGCAATGGCGGCCGGCCGGTACCGCCGCAAACGCTACGTCCCGCAATTTTTAAATCTGATCTATATTAAATGAACAATGTATTCAAGGTATTTAATTGGTTGAGGATTAATGCTGTATTGGTTAAAATCGCTTCGAAAATTATCCATTATTTGTCGTAAAAAGTAAATGACAAAAAGAAGTTATTATGGGTTATCCATAAGAGATAGACATATACCATCACGGACTTTTCTGTAGACCTTTTCAATGTGTACAATACTTAGTACATTATTTTGATAAAACTCGTAGGGTTCAGCCTGCGTTTGCAATGTAAGCGGAAAAAAATGTAATTATTTACGACATCACATTAGAAACCTCAAAAATAAAAATACTTTTCCACTATTTAATGGATGTTATTATACATATAAACCTTCCTCTTGAATCACTCTATCTATTAAAAAAAACCGCATCAAAATCCGTTGCGTAGTTTCAAAGATTTAAGCGTACACAGGGACATAGCGACATAGAGACAGAGAAAGCGACTTTGTTTTATACTATGTAGTGATATACTATGTAGTGATTACTATCGCTTTTTCTTGATCTCTAACCATATCCATTCATTGAGATCGATTCAGTTCAAATCGGAACATTTTTCTCACAGAATTTTAAACAATATGACTTGTTAAACATTCTGTAAGAAAATTGTTCTATGACGAAAAGTTCGATCCGTCGAATGTGGAATTTACACATAGATAATGAACCTTGTTTATCAAACAATTAAATTGGATAGGGATTAATATTCTGATAACAATTCTATTTCTAATAGATTTCACAAGCATTTTATTAAAAATTAAAGCAAAAAAGGGGATACCTAATTATAATTAAATATAACTAGCTGTCCCGGCAAATGTTGTTCTGCCGTACTTTTGTCACATAGGGGTAGTGAAGTGAAGAAAAGGATGGTTGTCGATTCTCAATAAACAAACAAAATTCATGAGAATCGGTTCAGCCGTTTCGAAGGAGTATGGTAACTATAACATTGTGACACGATAATTTTATAGCAGTGGTTTAGAAGTCAAAGCGTAACAGACCGCCAAGCTTTCTCATTTCATCATCATCATCAATCCATTGTTCCTTCTGCTGGGACACGAGCCAACCGCAACGGACCAGGAAATTTTTTAAATAAGACCAACCGGCCGCGGCGCGGCACTAGCGCAAACAATAAAATATTATATGCTTATAGTAGGTATATTATATTACAATAACTAGCTTACCGCCCGCGGCTTCGTCCGCTTTGTCTAAAACCTAATAAATTATATACCTTCCATAAAACCTTCCTCTTGATCACTCACTTGATCACTTTATCTATTAAAAAAAACCGCATCAAAATCCGTTGCGTAGTTTTAAAGATTTAAGCATACAAAGGGACATAGGGACATAGGGACAGAGAAAGCATTGAGATATTAATACTACGTATGGAGACGACACCGCCTACATCACATATGTTCCGCTCAACATAGGTCATATGGCTTATCTGATGGTCGCCTTCGTGTCTAGCAAAAAACCAAGAAACTCATCAAATATGCCCTCGAGTGTGTTGCGATCTGGTTGCGATATTGCACTTATAATTCAAGTAATGCGGCAAGTTGTTGCAAGTGCAAAGAAATAACTTTTCATTGGTAATTAATTAGATATAAGCCCCGCAAGTTGATATTGCGATTGGCGGCCATCTTGGTGACGTAGTCGACGTCGACCCGTCAGTAGCGTTCGCAAATTCAGCCCGCGCTAATTATCCTGTTTTATTGTTGAGTTATATTGTTGTCGGTTTTTTGAAGAGAAAACTTCTTTAGCGGCGTTGAGCACTTTTTCTGTAATGGGTATAAAATCTTACACTCGCGTCAGGACACGTGACCTGATCGAAAAAGCGTAAGACGGATGGATATCAAACATGCTCAACGTTAAATATTCAAGTTTTCACTTCTGCGGCACTCCCGGAGTGCAACCCGTCTTTTTTTTAATACATAGAGTGATTCAATAGGAAGGTTTTAGTGTATAATTTATTAGGTTTGAGACGAAGCGGGTGAAGCCGTGGGCGGTAAGCTAATAATTTATAATTACATAACATTAATTAAAAAATATTTTCATATTTACACATCAACAATATAATTATTACTTACGTACTTAAGGGTGTAATCATTGTTTTTTTTATAAGCAGCATACAAAACTAGTTTTTTATGGTGCCGAAATTTCTTTGAATAAACATATTTACTTTTTATTAAAAAATTTTTTGCTATCTTTACTTTGTTTCGACGGATGACGTCACGCGGCTGTCATTGTGACAAGGTTCCATCAGGTTCCATCGCAATATCAACTTGCGGGGCTTATAATCATTTTTAAAACTTGGTTCGAGCAAAATTTTTGGCGGGCGCCATTTTGCGTCATTTGTCATAGACTAAAAATTTAAGAAACGGCATTGGGTATGAAAGATATTTAGATAGTAATATTATATGACGTAAATTTTTATAGTGGAAAAAAATAATTTTACACATTTAGAAAATATTGTACTGTGGATATTATTTGAAAAAATTGAAAGTTAAATGAAAAGTTTTTAATTGAGAAGTTTATTAATAATTTATTTATTAGATTAATTATATTATTTTTTTTTTTTTTTGTTAAATTGATTGTTCTTAATTGATAAGTAATAGGCAAAATATTTACAAAGTTTCGCCTCTATAGCGGTGACTGGTGAGTCGATGACATCGCTTAATCTATGACTCACAAGCCGCCCCGCGCCGCGCAGATTTTGTTCGTGGTGTCTCCTCTATTCGTAGTAATAATAGCTCAATGAGAGAAAGCGACTTTGTTTTAAATACTATGTAGTGATAAATATACTACACTAGCTTTCAAATAAAGATTATCATCAAATTGGGTTACCCGGGCGAAAGTTTTGAGGTTAGAGTAATTGTTGAATTGCGAACCTCCTCCTTTTTTGTAGTCGGTTGAAAAAAGCCTTGACAATGTATTTTTGTAATCACAGTTTGTAATCAATCACAGCGCCATCTGAATTCTGAATTTTATAACTTGTTCCCACAGCTTGTTCCACAGTCCACACCTTGCGTTTACATCACAGATAATGTAAATATATTTATTATCTGTGCAGAACAGGGCTGTTTTCCAATTACAGAGCATAATGCGACTCAGTGGCGCACAATGCCAAATTATGCTGATGCTTAATTGGAACGTGAAACGCACCAGCAGGTTGCGCTAAGTTCAGTGTTGAAAAAAAAAAATATTCATAGAGTTAGCAACATAGAAATCTAAATAACAAGACACTAGAAGTCGTAAGCGTGCGTGACCTTGTCGCCACTCAGGTGATTTGCACATCACCAGTGCATTCGTCACTGTTCAGTTGCTCTGGAGACGTATGAGTGTATACATGGTGTGTTTCAGCAATTCCCATTGCGGAAATTCTTCCACAAGTTGTAATTATACTTATAAAGGAATAATATTTCATCGGAAAATATTTTTTTGACGTGACAACGTCTTAAATTAGGTTGCGACTGGGAGTCACTTATGAAAAAGTGTAACGCTCGGTAACGTTACGATGAGTCACCGAACGAGAGAGAGGCCCGCGGTCTGCCGCGCGCGCAGCACATAAATATTCTACCGAGAAAAAGACGTTGTCACGTAAAATCTTCGCCCGTAAAACCGACTTTACAGGCAACCATTTTTTTAGAAATAATGCCGTTTTTCCTTAAAATTATAGAATATTTACAAGTATTACGAGTGTCACCATAGTAATCGAAATAACAATGAATGACACAGTCGACCATTCTTATTATCACGTTTGTTCGTATTGGAGCAAAAAGTCTCATATACTTAGGGATGTTATTCTAAAATAAACCGTAAATTCGTGCGTTAGGATACATATTCAAAAGCTTAATTTAATAGTTAAGTTAGTTTTCACTAAAATCAAGCTGTCCAATAAAAGGCATAGTTTACTTGTGTGTACTGTTTAGCTTTCGGTTTGAATGTGTTGATTTTGGCGACAGCGGTTTTCATAACGAATTATGACATTATAGCACTTCTATGTGTCTTGTTATTTAGATTTCTGGTTAGCAATAACCTAATAACCTCAATAATGTGTAAATAAAGTGGTATACATAATAATTGGTTGAAAAATATTTACGGTTATTTTAAGTAATTTGGATTTTGATTATTTCATTAACATTTTTTTCAATGTTTGTACCTTTATCCATACTTATATTTATTTTTTTAACACAATTTGTGTTAACTTTGATTATTTCGAAAAAACTACAATGAAACGAAAGCTTTAAAATTTTTTCCAACAATTAATAATTACTAACGATAAATCGATTGCACGCATCAATTCACGCGCATTACTTTTAAGACTGCTCGATTGTGCGAAGCGTTGCTGTAGTTGGAACATTCAACGTTAAGCATTATGCCGCATAATGCGCTCTAGTGCTGTAATTGGAAAACACGGAATAACAGAACCACATCAGAACTTTTATTTTAGTAATAAAATAAAATAGCTATACCAGGCTACACCTATTTATTTTGTAGCCTTCATTATTTTCCATACTTTATAATATTATAAATGCGAAAGTAACTCTGTCTGTCTGTCTGTTACTCAATCACGCCTAAACTACTGAACCAATTTTCATGTTTGGTATGGAGATATTTTGATACCCGAGAAAGGACATAGGCTACTTTTTATCCCGGGAAAATGACGCAATGAAATATTTTAAATGCAAGAACTATACTACTATTTAAATTGAAATAATTAGATATCTTCACTAATGAGAATAAAATTTTCCTGGTCCATTGTTAAACTGGTATACCAATATTGAACATTCATCCACCAGGAGAAAGCTATTTATTCCTGCCGTTTTTGTCCTTATTGGAAAGATCGGAGAATCGGACAACATTTATTATTCATAGCCGTAAATGATAAGAGTAAGGCAGAATGTTTGCCGGGACAGCTAGTTTGAATGTAAAAAACATCTAATAAAACAAGCAGTAATAAAATAAAATAAACAGCATTTATAGCAAAATTTATTAAAATAACTTCATTAAATAAATAATATTTACATGTAGGGTCATTGAGCCGGTTGGCGGCCTTTTAGTTGCCTTGTCAACTTTGCTCCTTGAAATTGATATGATACATCCATAATTCATGTTTAAATTATTTGTGTAGGCATAGCAGATATAATCAACTTATTTTTCAAAATAAGTATTAAATTAATATTGCAACAGTTTTTTTTTAAATAAATAATCACATGAATCTTGGTGAAAATGCCAGTTGGCGGCCACTTTTTTCGGTTCGCGGTCGCTCTATCGTCAGTTCGCGGCCATCACCTACAATCGCTTTAAAAAATGAAATGAAATAAAAGTATACAATATTCGGTAATCAAATTATATTTCAAGAAAGTAACTTTAGTAAGCCTTATTATTTTTCTTATTATAACTTTAGTAATACTTCTTTTGAGCATTTGAGACTAGTGTTTTTTTTTAAAACACTAGTCTCATATGCTCAAATGTAGACTTTTTAGTCTACATTTTCTTTACAAAACTATACATAATATTAGCTTATTAACAGTGACTATTAGAAATCAGTCTTATACAATTTCCGTAACGAATAATAAGTATGTTTCTTACTATCTTAGTAATATAATTATGTCTAACTACAAAAATGAATAATGGACTTATCGCAAATATATAAGTCTTTTTATGTTAGTACCTAATTGGTACTAGTTCAAAATAATCAACTTAAACAACGATTATGGTTAAAATCTATGCATTATCAATAATGCACGTGTTACATTTGAATGGCTTATTTTTAACATCTTCGTAAGTCAGTCCAATAAAATCCGTGCACTTCAAATGAAACCATTTCGTGCAAAAATCACAGCCCACATTTTTATTTTCGTCGTCTTCAGTGTCACTATTTAAGATATTGGCGCATTGGCCACAATGTTGTTTAACATTCTGATTTGACGCTAAATTTTTAGTCTTCAAAGGGGTTTCCTTTTTATTTATCTTGGCTTTTTTTGTTTCCTTTCTTCTTTTTGCTTCCTCTTGTTTGCGCTTTCTAGCTACTTTAGCTTTTTCTTTCGCCTCAATCTTCTCTTGTTTTATCTTTTCATTTAGAAGATGGTACTCTCGCCATTTCTTCCCAGATATTGCCGAGGGAAAACGATCTTTGGATATGTTTTTTTTCGACTTTTCTAGAGGTTGCGGTATAAACAGATGTTGCTCAAATACTTTGTTTACAGAGTTTGTAATGGTAGATAATGGCAAGTTATCTTTTGGGGTTGGCGTTGGCGCTTGAGATAAGGTTAGTAATTTGGTGTTATGATCGTCTGTTCTCGGTTGCTCTTCCAGGATGCTATGTGTAACTTGTTCGCGGCCTGTTTCTAAACTTATAGGTCCATCTGTGATCTGGATTTGGCGAAGCTGTTTTGTGCATGGAAGGTCATTATTTGGAACCGATTTTGAAGATGAATGGATTTCTTCAGGAATCAGAGATTTCGGGCTTTGGTCTCGGTTCTTTGGGGTACTAGTTTGAAACGGTATGATCGTAATATCGTCCAGTGAAACCACTGTTCCCAGCTCTAGACCACTAAAATTAGATGAAACTAAATTTGACAAGCCATGATCCGGAACACTGTCAAAAGTGCGATCCGGAACTTCAGCAGGAGTTACAAGAGATAGTTGGACAGGATCGTGAATATGCGATGAAGCAAGACCAGCAACATTTACTGAGATAACTTGGGAAACCTGCGGCGTATCCGAATTCAACAAGCCATGGTCCGGAACACTATCAGAAGTACGATCGGGATCTTCTGCAGGATTTAAAAGAGTCAACAAGGCAGGATCATGAGTATGGGATGAAGCGTGGCCGGCAAAATTTGCTGAGGTAACATCGGAAACATGCGGAGAGTTAGAATTCAAAAAATGCGGCGGGGGAACATTGGAAGCATTCGCAGTTGCAGATGTATGAGCCGAATCATTTGATAAAAGGCCGGGAACGCTCGAAGCGTCGAGTGTCGAGTTTGTGTTGTCCTCAGATCCGGTAATATATTGAGGTTCTCTGGGTTCTCTGCTTCTTAACTTTTTGATTGCTGTTAGGATAAATTTTGTGTCAATCTTTTTTTGTTTTAGGACCGGTCTCAAATGTCGAATCACTTTGCGGGTAGCGATGAGGTCTTCATTGGTTATTCCCGAGTTCTCACGCAAATCAGCCGGTCTACTAAATTGTTCCAATGTGTTCTGGACACATTTTGTATAGTCGACCGCGTTCGGATCGTATGGGTGAAGACCACATCGTCGAAATCCATTGATGACATTGGTTTTCATTTGCGGATTTTCGATTATGTCTTTAAAAAGCAGACAGAAATTTGTTTTTGTAACAGCGTTGTTTAAATTTTCAGGCTTAGCAAGAAATTTTCTGACGTGACTTTTCCACTGAGCTTTTAATGGAGCAAACACGCTGACATCGGCGGGTTGCAGTATGTGCGTGGTGTTCGGGGGAAGTGCATATAAAATAATTCCAAGTTCTTCACAGACAGAGCTTAACGCTAACGACATATGCGACTTATGTCCATCGACTAGCAGTAAAACGGGTTTCTTAATGTTCTTTACGGTGATCCATTTGTTAAAATCATTAACTATATATTCGAAGAATACATCTCCATTCATCCAACCAGATTCACTTCTGCCGAGGGTCCAGTCTTTTGGCATGCTGTCTGTTACACTTTTTGGTGGTCTAATATATGGAAAAACTATCAACGGAGGGCATATCTCACCACTAGCGTTAAATGTCACTAGCACTGTCAGATTATCTTTTTCGTTTCCTGCTTTAATTTGGTACAGATTCCGATAACCTTTCGGCCCAAGAACTTTCCCTGATTTTGGACAAAGTGAAAATCCACTTTCGTCTCCATTAAACATCCTGTTGGGATCTTCAAGTATGTCCGAGTGTCCCTCCTGCTCAAGAAATATCTCAAGTTCGCGGAACCACAGTCGTATTGATTCTTCGGTTACCCTTGCCCGAGCTTTGTTGATGCCTTCTGCTGATCGAACAGAAATTTCTGGGTGTCGTTTTAGAAAGTTCAAATACCATGTCTGACCAGGACGATCATCTTTAAAAGGGTTCGGCATTTTCAAATCTTTTAATATTTTTTGCACAGTATCCAGTAGTTCCTGCTTTTTGACTGGAAACCCACACTTCGCTATATTTATTAGCCACTTTACGACTTTTTCTTCCCCTTGTTTCCCCAGCACTGGCTCAGGGCCCTGTTTTTTTAATTCGTCTGTCCTCCTACCACTTAATCTATCTTGGATCGTACATCTCGGAATAGTGAATTTCCGAGCTGCTTCCCGGATTGAAATTTGCCCATCTCGTATTTCTTTTAAGGCCTGCTGAAGGGATTCTCGAGCATACTTGACAGTTTTTTTGGCGGGTTTATTGGTAGACATCTGTAAATAACAGAAATATCTTGACACTAACGAAATAGATAGTCTCGTGTCAAAAAAGTGGCCGTAAACTAAAACCTCTTGTGTCAAAAATCAGAGTGCGGCCGTCTTATTTTCCATATAATTTAGAGACGGCCGCAAACCAGAATGTCTTTGTTAGCATGCATTAGTTTGCGGCCATGTTATAGATATAAAACGTCAAATATTTATATTTTGGCGGCCGCAAACTAACCATAGCATTAAAACCAACACCAATAATAAAAAATGTAGCACAATATGAAACTTAATTTATATTTATATTAAGAAAGACAGCAAAATTATTTCATATAATGAGTTAGTGCCGCGGCCACCTGGCCGTATACCAGCTCAACTAAAAAATAAATTTGTTAGTTCGCGGCCGCCAAATAAAATTGGCATTTATGTTATAAACTCTTCAAATAAATGCAAAATAAAGTAAATTGAACAATCTAGCCACTTTCTAAACAATCTCAATATTAAAATGTTAACCCAAACTTGAAATACTTACTTTTGAAGCCGGACATATGCGCTATTTTTTGCACAGTTTTGCGTACGTGTTTGCGCTGTCAGCGCGGGCGACAAAATGGACGAATTATTTCTAGCACGTGGATAAAGATAACCGACCAATTTTAATAGTCATAACGTTTTGCAACTATCCTACTTTCTAAAGAGCTCAAACACGTTATGAAGAGAGAGACAGAATTATTATTTTTTCAATATTAATGTGGTTGGTCCTCTAAAAGGCCGCGAAACGACGCAGGGCCGCGATCCAGCGTAATAACCCTATATCATTTAAGTCTATGGTAAAATTTACATACTCTTCATAATATAATTTAAAGCCGAAAAGTAAGGTGCTAAGTGCTGAAATTAATAATTTGTATATAGACATTAATTGCAAATAAACACTTTTGTGCCTCTCGACAACAATAAAGAGTTTATAAAACATCAAAACATTTTTTTCTTCATAGCTGTGTATCGCTCAGTATACTCATTATATCCTTCCACTGAAGCTAGTTGCTTAGCTTCAAAAAGATTTCCATCAAGGTTAATAGTGTGTATTTTTGAATCTCGTAGTAAACTAGGTTGTATTGCATCAAGACACAAACAATTTTCTTCCAATCTCAATATTTTTAGCCTCGGTGCTTGATGCAAATCTTCAGCGAGGCGTGAAATCTCATTTTGACTCAAATTAAGCTCAGCTGCATAAAAATTTACCATCCCAGTCGGTATTTCAGCAATCTTATTGTTTGAAATATCAACAACCTCTAAATTTTTTAACCCAAGTAGTTGTATAGGAAACATTTTAAACTTGTTGTTGCTCAAATAAATTTGTTTTAAACTTGCTAATTGTAAAAAGGAATCGGGAAGTTTTGCTATGCTATTAGTAGTAATGTTTAACATTTCTAATTTTTTCAGATTAGATAATGAGTTGGGTATGTCGTGAATTGAATTAGTATTCAAGTTTAGCTGTTTTAATAATTTCAGCTTACTAATATCATCTGAAATGCTTGAAATTTTATTTTTTGATAAATCCAAATTTCTAAGATGCTCTGATAAGTTAAGGACTTCTTCAGGTATTTCTTTGAGTCTGTGATTAGAAATTTGTAGAACACCTGTCTTAGATGCAGTTTCATAATGTTGTTTTAAACCAGAGTTTCCCATCAAAAAGTTCTTTCTTCGGCTATTCCACTTATTTAATCCGTAAGACTACGTGTTAGTCGTCATATAAATTATTAGTTATATTAAAAGAACAAACTAACAATATATAATGACAAATAAGTATTACAATCCACAAAAGAAGAAAGTAAATTATATTAACATGTATTTTGACGAAATTTTTAGACCACAATTTTTATTTTTGACGCATAAATTAGAATTGTCATTTGTTAAAGTCAAACGTCAAAATGTCACCAAACACCACAGAGTAGAGCTTCGCGTAGACTAATAGCACAGAATACATAATAATAGATTACTCTAATAAAAAATATATATAGTACCTACAGGAGCTTCGCTTTAAGTTAAAACTTAACACACAGAACAGTAAGAACAAAATATCGAAGTGTGATGTGGGCGTGGCCCACGTGTCACTAGTAAGGTAAGATCACCTAACTTGCTCTCAGTTGTGCGCAGAAAAATATTCGAGTCGGTTGTCAGCTGTCAAACCTTTTTTCCATATTTATTCATTAATTAGGGCGTATTGTTCGGTAGCACTGCGAGCCCTTTTACACTATAACATAGGAAATACAACAGAGACTCACAAACTTTCGCATTTATAATATTAGTAGTAGGTATGTCGTACATTCCAGAATGCAATTCGTGTCCGTTTTTTCATGCCAAAGGTCGTCGGTAAAAGATCGGTCCGGTTTTGCACTGTGTTCGTTTCGTAAATCATTTGGTTTCGGACAAGTAGGTGATTAGCCCACTGTGTCCTAAGCTGCTGGCGGGGTTGCCACCTCGGAGTCAGCAGACTGACTCGGTTTGTTTCGGGTGCCTCCCTTCGGTGAGCGGTTCTGTTTTCAGGCGCAGAACATCGCCCGGTGCCCTGGAGGTACCGAAGAGGACATCACTTCGAGAATCGCCAAAGCTAGGGCAACCTTCGCGCAGCTACGACCCATATGGCAGTCGGAAGTGCTAACACGTGGAGTGAAATTTAAAATATTTCGCTCCAACGTTAAGAGTGTCCTCTTATATGGGAGTGAAACAGTGAAAAAGTGAAAAAGTGGAGAGTCACCAAAGATATCTCGCAGAAAATTCAGGTCTTTGTCAACCGCTGCCTCCGACAAATTCTGAGAATTCACTGGCCTGAAAAGATCTCCAATGACCAACTATTGGAACGCTGCCACGAGACACCGATTTTCCGCCAAATCTTACGCCGTAAATGGACATGGATTGGCCACACACTATATAAGGGACACCTTACATATACCCAGGCAAGCCCTGGAGTGGACTCCGCAAGGAAAAAGAAAGCGTGGCCGACCTAGACAATCCTGGCGTCGTTCCGTGGCAGCGGAGGCTAAGGCGATCGGTTTGACGTGGCCGGAGCTGAAGAGCGTAGCCCAAGACCGAACGCGATGGCGGCGCACTGTGGACGCCCTCTGCCCCACATAGGGGCCATAGGACCTGAAGTCAAGAAAGTCAGTAGGTATGTCCCGAATACACATACAACAAAAAATTCAAAATCAATTAGAAAGTGAGAGTGAGAGAGAGAGTGTTGCTGGAGTACGGCGTGAAGAGATAGAACAAGAGCACAACGAAAGTAGTTTATAAAGAGATTTAAAAGTTATTAACCGACTTCAAAAAAAAGGAGGAGGTTATCAATTCGGCCGGTATGTTTTTTTTTTGTATTTTTTTTTATGTGTACATACATAAAAAACAACCAATTAAATTAACAATTTTTTTTCCCAGTCGCGGATATCCATTTGTCCCAGGACATTGTGGAAATCTACAAAGAATATATTTAATATAAAGTAGTTTTGTCAACCTAAACGAAGAATGTCCTTTACATTATGCCATTATTGGATATTTAATTAATGTGATTCTGTATCGACAGTAAAATTGTCCGAAAATGATTGTATCGATGTACTTAGTTAGAAAAGTTATATATAAGTTATAAAAATAAAATAAAATTCAAATTAAAATATAATCCAATTATTCCATCAGTCGTCATAAGACTTATATTGAAATAAATAAAAACCTAGTTAACTACTAATTATAAATTATATTTTAACATCGTATTACGCAAAAACATTTTAACACATCACATCACTAGCTTGCGACTATTTACTCTTTATCGTTTACAATGCAGTACATTGCTTCTTGTAATTGTCATTTGATAAAATCTGGCAGGTATAACAACCGACCTGTCAGATGTTGACAATAGTAAAAGGCAATGTATAGCTAAACGTGATAAGAGGAACGGTCGACTGTGTCATTCGTATTACTTGTAAATATTGTTTAATTTTAAGGAAAAAACGGCAATATTTATAAACAAAAATACTTACCAGTGAAATGTATATATTCCTTTATTAGTATAATTACAATTTATGGAAGAATTTCCGCACTGGGAAATGCTGCAACACACCATGTTTACTCACGCACGTTTCAGGAACAACTGAACAGTGACGAACGCACTGGTGGTATGGTAACCACATGAGCGGCGACAATGTCACGCGCGCTTACGACTTCTAGTGCCTTGTTATTTAGATTTCTATGATTATGACATTATAGCACTTCTATTTGTTCTTACTGATCTGTGGTTTTAACTCAAAAAAAAATCGCAAGGTTTGAGGAAGATAAGAATAAATTCACATATTGATACTTTCAGGAAGCTTTCAGGCTACATAACGACAAGTTAAATGGTGCAGATCTTTTCATCCCGCGTTTACATATTGTTGCGAACAGCGAATTGCGAATAACGTATTTAAACGCGGTAAATTGCATTATTTAAAATATGTTTATATATTCGTTATTCGCCACACAAAAATATTTTAAGAAATAAAGTCATTATCTAATTCTGTCACGGATGAGATTTTCGATGTCTAGATTTTTCCTCATTCTCCAAGTTCCCTCATCAGTTTTTGTAGGTCCTAAGATTTTCCGATGTATTTTCCTTTCCGCAACTAAGAGCTTCTGTTCTTTGCGCCTGGGCGATACAAGCTACGAACATTCCAAGAGGCTAATCTTAAGTCCTTAAATCCACGCCGAGGGTCGTCGTTATGAGAAGATCGTATATAACTTTTTTGTGTCGGTTTCGTAACATCCGTGAACCCAACATTATTGGTGAGACAAAAGCTGCCCGCCTTCGATGGATCGGTCACCTAGAAAGGATGCCAAACGATCGCGCTGCGAAGAGGGTGTACATGAGCAAGCCGATCGGTAGGCGCCCCGTCGGCCGACCTCGTCACCGTTGGAGAGACGAAGTCCAAAAAGATCTGGACATCCTTCAAGTAGAAGACCTCAACACCAGGGCGCTAAGGCGCGAAACCTGGAAACTTTTGGTGTCGGAGGCCAAGATCCTCTTTGGGTCGTTGCGCCGTTGAAGGAAGGAAGGAAGGAATTCATATTATGTATGTACTCAGTTTGATAAAAACTTTGAATTACATATATTATCTTTGAAAAAGTATTAAAAAAATATTAAAATAAATGTATTATTAATCAATAAATAAAATAATACAATAAATTATATAAATTTAATACACAGATTTATCATTCTTTATTATCTATAATATTAAAAGGGCTATGAAAAAATGTTTTTATCTGTTCTGAAATGTATTCGATTTTCTATCATCTGTGGTTGTACATATCCGAATTCCGAAATAGGAATTTCATTTTAATAGAATTTAAACAAATTATTCTCCTTGACGATGTATTTTTTATAAAAAAAATAATTTAGGTAGTATAATGTTTTGGAAATATAAAGTGATTAAATTGGTATACATATTCATTCATTATTTGCAATAAATTTATTGTTTTACCGCGGGAAAACTACTCGACGTTTGACTACTATAATGGCCGCAGCAGCGCCAATGCTTGTAGTGTTTGTTCCTTAAAAATGAAAATAGTATTCAAATAAAAGTGTACTCGCTACATCTATTGCAAATTTCAAAGTTTGGAAATGGACATTAATGCTGGTAAGTCAAATTGTCTGCATCCCTGATTATTTGATAAAATGACAAATTGAAATAGTTCAATGAAAGCAGTCTATCCCAAAGAGTTCCAACTTTTTCGATCCCCGGTAGCTAACATTTGGAAGGAATGATTGTACAAAATACAAAAATACTCTGAAATCAGTAATAACTTTTTAAATACAATCGTTTGAACGTGCTAAAGCTATCCAAATATAATTTGTTTGTTTCATGTCTATCATGAATCGAAATCAGACAATCAAGAATAGAACCGTTTTCTTTTATAAATATTTAGATTCATAAATCGCTTATTTCCGTAAAGTTCGTTAACATTAATAACTAATATTATGTACTCAATATTGAAGTATCAGCTGCTCAATAATGTTTTTTCTAAAGTATACTACTAATGCTTCCAATAATAGTGTAATTAATCAGTCAGTTTACCTTGTTATCAAATATAAATAGTTGAGTAAGAAAGAGTAATGTAGGTATATTATTGTAAAATTATTAAAAAAATGTATTTTTTATTCTGGCATTCCAATGGATTTAATAACTTAAATGTGAGTATTTTACAATAATTACTGCTCCATTCAATTAGATACTAAAGCCATTTTGTGTTCATAGCAAATTATTTGGCTCTTATGTCTGTACAGAATAAAATAAACTTAACAATATAAATTTACAAATACTTCATGTAAGTGGTCAAATCTCTTTGGAACTATTGGATATTTTTTACACTTATAGAAAAAATATCAATATCCAATCGATTTTAGTTTGAATTCCACTCCAATTACATTTTAATGTTTTATATTATCTCTCTGTTTTTCCATTTGTGTATTTTTTTCGTTTTTTGGTCATAATTTATTGTGTAATTGACACTACCTAGTAAATTAAGAACTAAAAATTTGTTCAATAATCAATTAATATCATTGAATTGAAACTAAATAGATACATACCATAAATCCATACTAATATTATAAATGCGAAAGTAACTCTGTCTGTCTGTCTGTTACTCAATCACTCCTTAACTACTGAACCAATTTGCATGAAATTTGGTATAGAGATATTTTGATACCCGAGAAAGGACATAGGATAGGTTTTATCCCGGAAATCCTACGGGAACGGGTTTTTCTTTGAAAACGCGGGCGAAGCCGCGGGCGGAAAGCTAGTTAATAATAAGCATGACTTATCACCTCAGCTTTTCCTGTCTACATTAATGAGCAACAAAGTTGTTCCCTGCATATTAAAGATGTAACCTTTGAATGGTGTCCTCTTATGTTAATTCAATCTTTTTTTAGATTTCAAATGTATTTTATTATCTAATGTCAATAATCAATGATATTATAAGTACAAAGGTGAAGATAGGCTAAAAGAAAAGCTCTGGAAACAGCACATTGAAATGTGGCCAATTGTCCAGAAATTATTTCAGGTGTCTCCTTTTCACACATTAATTGAATCATCATGTGTGTTGGGGTGACATTTTTGAAGATCAAATGTTCTATTAGGTAACCTATCCACACCATTTTGCTTATAATAATATCATTGTCTATATTGGCCCTTATTATAGATTTATTTACTGATTTCAGAAATGTATTCTAGCTGTGTCATAAATGACTATATATTTGCTGAAAATAGCTAAAAAATATATATTCATGTGTTCACATAATGTAACACATTTGTGTTAAACAACTTAAAATTATATTATAAGCTTCTTAATTTTATGGATTTATCTAAAAGATTGATATAGTTTCTTTACTTAAATAAAGCAAGATTTATGATACACCATGTCGCGGCTGGGCTGTTGTTGACATATTAAGTATGGATATTTTTATCATTTGTTTCCCGGCTCCAGCACGGATCATCCCCATCACGGTGT
This sequence comes from Colias behrii, assembly GCA_029959065.1. Taxonomy (NCBI): domain Eukaryota; kingdom Metazoa; phylum Arthropoda; class Insecta; order Lepidoptera; family Pieridae; genus Colias; species Colias behrii. The sequence continues at coordinate 6,378,142 of JARWMC010000002.1, forward strand.
AGCGTGAATTTAGCTTAAATTTATCACAGAAAATACAATTGACTTTGATGTTCTGTCAATTTCTCCAAATCAACTTATAATTTTAAACTATTTTTTTTTACTTTTTAAGAGGTTTCAGCACAGTTATCCCTAATCGACGCCTTGTTGAGCGACTTTGACAAAACAATAACGCCAAGTCCAGATAAAAAGAATGAGAAAAAAGAAGAAGAAACACAGAATGCAATGCCAGACTCTACAACCAACACGGAAAAGAGTAATGCCAATCCATTCCACTGTGGTGATGATGTGCTTGTACCTAACAAAGATGGCAGATATTATTTAGGTATGTTTTACTAACTTAATTAATATAAAAATAATAGACTGGAATATCAAAACAGATTTTAGGTTTTGCTTTACTTTGATTGAAAGAATCTAATTTTATAATATGCTTTGCTTCACTTTACTAGTAGCAACATTTAATTAGCATCTGATGATCCAATATGTGTATTATAGATAGTTCATACTTCAGTGCTGTTGTAATGATATTTACATGTGCAATTCAATACTTTCGTTTATATCTTCTCATTCATAACTAATTGACCATTGTGTTGGCTGGAATAGCACCCACCAACCAGATTACAATAGCAAAATGTAGAAATTTCATGAACCATTTGAAATATCAACCCAACCTTTTAGCGGAATTCAGTTTACAAAAACACATACAAAAGAATAATTATGTTTATTGAGATACAGTCATACCATGAGACACAGATAGTCTTTGTACAAAAATATATTTCATGAATAGAACCCAACTCTATTGATTCCATTAGTTTAAAAAAAATCCTCCAATCATTCTACCACACAAGTATGGATTGCTAACAGTTAACCAACCCTATAATTCACGCGGTGTTCGCCTACAGGAACAATAGTAGAGCTGAGCACAAGCAACGACAATGACTCGTGCGAAGTGGGCACTGGGGTGGCACGTTGCCTGGTCAAGTTCGGGGACGGCACGCACGCGTGGGCGCCGGTGTCGACGCTGAAGCTGCTGAGCGCGCCGCCCGCGGACGACGGCCGCATCATGTGCGTGGTGTGCAAGCGGAGGGAGGGGCCCGCGTCCGGCCCGGCCACTAACGCGATCGTAGCGTGCGACATGTGCGGCAGGGGGTACCACGCGAAGTGCCACTCGCCGCCAGTCGAGGCTTGGATCAGCGGTGAGTTTTTAACTATGTAGTTTAGCAATGACAAAAAAAGTAAAACGAGAATGACATGTTCTATTTACTGGAACTACAGTCAACCATGCGAGAACAATAAATGCATGTTTGTTTTTAAATTAAAAACCTCACGGAACAACGTAAATTTCTCTCTAGTTCAAAACTTTAAATACTAAAATCAAAATAATTTATAAATTTTTGAAGATCAGAAAAAATTTGATCACGAGTAGGACCGACGAGTAGGATTCGACCCTGCGACTTTCGCCAACGCATTTGATGCTATAAAACTAAAATATCAAGCACAACAATTTTATCTCTACTCCTTAGCATGTTTCGCGTAAATTTTGAAGCCTCTTAAAACGAAATTTTAATGTATAAACAAATTTCTAGGAGCATCATGGCACTGCAAGCGATGCGTAGACCAACGGTACCGAGTGGCGGCGGCGGAGAACAGGGCGTTGAAGCGGTCGGACCTGTTTCGGTTTAAGGGCGGCCAGCAGCGGCGGCAGCAGCAAGAACTCATCCCACCGTGTGATGTGAGATTTTTTAACTAATACCATACACCTGACACAAAAAAATCGAATGAATTAGCAATCAATTTAGCAACTGTGTCCATTCCTACAAATTGTCATGTATCCAGATTTGAACAAAAGTTAATTCATTCTATGTGAAATATTATTACACATTCTTGAATACTACATAGAATTGTATTTGCTAATGCATTTGACTAAAATCACAGCCTTTAAAATCTTTAGAATAAGTTGCTGTTTATATCCTGTATTTACTACAAATCCTTGCCTATTCTTATACTTTAATTTTCTTATACAGACTGCATCCACCACATCTTCAGCTGCGTCAGACACAGGAAAGGATCTGGGTGAAGGTCATTGTTATTGCGATGAAAAAAGCGATTGGTTAGCGCAGGCAAGTGAAATCTCATTTCCTTGAACTTATGGTGAAATTATACACGCATTACATGAAATAAATTATTTCAGATGTTATTATGTTGTCGATGTGCCCGCTGGTTTCACCAAAGATGCGTTTCGAGTTTACAATATCCATTGTATGCAGGTGATAAGTAAGTATTTATATAATCTAAATATTCCGCATGTGATGTTGTGTAAAATAATTCTGCAATATTACTTAAAAAAAGAGCGGGTGCACACACGTCACGTGTCAGAAGTGAAACTTCTTTGGCAAGATTCAAAGATACCAAAATCGTCGCCTTACTCCACGACGTGACGATATTGCTATGACGCGACCTTGAAATTTTACTCTCAACGCGCCTAAAGAAGCTTCCCTTAAAAAAAAACATCTTATATTTATCATCTTAAATACTGTTAAAACCTAATAAATAACTATAATACTCCTAAAATAATTCAGTTTTATCAGTCCATTTCTACCAATTCAATTTAAAACGTTGAATACAATTTTTGTCACTTAAAAAGCAAACATATTTGTAGTTATAAGAGTTCAAATTAACTTAAGGAAGTTTCTGGATTGTTTTCACAGCTCCACGTCTATTTACATCTTTTGTGTTGCTATATTGTTTTCTTTTATTGGTGAAGCCAGTCACACTATATCAAAATATTGAACTATGCTCCTATTGAAATTGATATTTTGGTTTTTATGGCATTCAAATGCTTTATAAATATAAATTTATAAAGAATAGAAAAAATTCGATCACGAGGCGGGACTCGAACCCGCATCACGAGTGGCTGAGTTAGTCAGGCATCCGCCCCGAAATGGCGAGAAAGGATGCGGGTTCGAGTCCCGCCTCGTGATCGAATTTTTTCTATTCTTTATAAATTTATATGCTCCTATTCCCTTCTATTAAAATGAACACCCATTTCAGGTTATACATATTCTCATGTGCAAACTGCAACGGCGGCGAGGAGTTCTTACGGCGGCTGGAGTTGTGCTGGCTGGACCTCGCGCACCTCGCGCTATACAACCTGACGCACTATAACGCGCCGAATTACTTCGACCTGGATACGGTTATAATGCCCTATATCATGGACAATTGGCACGCGCTGCAACTGCCGGAGAAGGTAAAATAATAAGGATAACTAATGAATAAAAATGGACGGACGCAATAAAGGGCTTTTATTTCATTTCGTTTGATAATGTTATACAAAATTGGTCTGTGAGAACTTTTTTTGTTTTATAAATTTATAAAGAATAGAAAAAATTCGATCACGAGGCGGGTCTCGAACCCGCATTCTTCGCGCCATTCCGGGGCGGATGCCTGACCAATTCAGCCACTCGTGACCCGCCAGAGCAATCGAATTTATTCTATTCTTTCAGTTTTATGTGTCTAAGGGACACACCGCGCGCCATCTATTGAGGTGATAAGCAACCATCTCAACCAATATGAAACACTTTTCAGTGAATACAATATTGTAACGATGGAGCACGACCTTTTTTGTTGAAATTAATATTTTTGGATTTATGGCATTCAAATACTTTATAAATATAAATTTATAAAGAATAGAAAAATATATTCCTTCATATAACAAAAAAAAATAGAATTTTTTGACGTGACAACGTCTTATAATTCGATAAGAGCCGGATGCACGCACGAAAAAACATGACTCATGCGGCGTTACCTCGCTCTGAGGCGTTCCATGTAAGGCTTGAAGTGCAAGCGAGAGCGCGGAACGAGCGACAAAGAAGCACAATCGGACGTTGTCACGTTCTACTATCTACCGAAAACCGACTTTACAGACAACCAATTTTTTGTTATATGAAGGAATGAAAAAAATAAAAAAAACATCTTGTATCCATTCAAATTTTTTTATTTTGTTAAAAGTTGGCAACACTCGTAATATATAATTGTAGTACAAAAATGTGTCGCTTTAATGACTACGCTCATTATAATAACTTGTGTTGGAAATTAAGTTATAATTTGCTGGCTGGAAAGAATAAGAAGAAAAAATGTCCTCTGTCAGTTATTATAATGACACTGTCTTTATTTTTCATATAGATGTGGCGAACTCCAGTGAACGAAAGAAGGGAGAAGATTCTAACAGCTCTAACGTCGTCTCGGAAAAGATTTAAGTGCGGGAGAGAGATGAAGAAACGCGCAACTATATGGGGCTTGCGATTGCGCCGGCCGCCGCCACCGCCCATGCAATTATCGGCTTTGGAACAAGTAATTATAAATATTAAGTCTTTATTGATAAATCAACTTCTAGCTTTCCGCCCACGTCTAAAACTTGACAAATTATAATACTAACACCTTCTTCTAGAATAACTCTTATCTTTTAAATAAAATCCTATCAAAATCTGTTGCCTAATTTTTAAGATCTAAGCATACAGACACAGATGGTTGAAACATGTTTTGTTTTATACTATGTAGTGATTAGCTAATGCTTTATCTAACTATTCATTATTTTAGTTAGCTTATTTTAATGTAATTTTTTTAATTTCAATCTTTTAGGTTAAGAAAGGTGTGTCATTGACTGACGAAATGGTCCGAGAGTATGCTCCAAAGCTCAGATTTTTACCCCGACTTCCCTCACCACAGACTGTCACATCTCTAGATGATTGGTAAGTATTTTGTGATACTTTACCTGTTTCAATGTTGTTTTACTTGTTCAAGGAATATAATGTAATTGTTTTTCTTGTTCTAGTTCGCTACCCTCCAGTAGTAACAACGAAAAGAGTTCCTATAAAAATAATCAACATATGATAGTACCAGTAGATGGACATTGGCTAAACTTAATGATGGGAAAACGGTTTCACGAAAATCTCAGTTCAAATTCAGAAAATGACTCCATTAGTTCCTACGAATCTATAAAAAATTGCGAACGAGACGAGCAGCCCTCCCCCCCTATTTGCACTTCAACGGAAACAAAATCTGACACCAAAGATGATAATTTAGAAAAAATGTCCGAAATAAATGAGTCTGAATCAAATGAGGCGAAGTCCACATGCGAAGAACAACCACTGCCATCCTTAGATACTTCGTTAGCTCCGTGCCCAGTTAAATTAGATAAAATATCCAAAGATATTAGTGATGACATTAATGGAGACAAAAGTGACTCCTGTACTATAAATATTAACTCTCATTCTACTAGGATAGCGACAATGAACCTCGAGGTGTCCAAGTTGTCGACGAAGAATATCATTGAACATTCCAAAATCATGTCACTCCAGCACATGGACCGCATCCCGCCGTATAGCGGTAGTTTGATCCATGAGGTGGAATCTTCGGGAGACGAAACGTCGAGTAGAGGCACATTAGATGCTATAATTCCGCCCTTAAAAGATTTTCAGGGCAAAAATAACCCTTTTTTAATGCAAAATTCTTATTCGTCCAAGACGCCATTTGGATCTAATATGAATGTGTATAATAGACAAAATGGTAAATTAAGTCAATTCCACTCGAGATTTTCACTGCCAAATCAGTTGAATCCATTATTTGGGCAAGTAGTGAGGCCCATGAAGCGAAAGTTAAGCGAAAAGGATATTGTTATAGGCCCCAATGGGGAGGTTAAGCGGAGAAAATATAGACGGCCTAAAAAACATTTACAGCTACAGGTAATTTGCTATTGTAATGTAATTTTATCATTTTCATGCAATTCAGTATAATATAATGTAAATTTCATAATTTAATTACATAATTATTCTGTAACTTCTTTATTTATTTCTGTGATGCCACATATTCTGGTTTTACATATAAATATAACATTTTCAAACATTACAAGTTTATTTCGTCTTTCTCGTCAACTACTTTTTTATATCGTTTATTATTTTGTTCTGACCAAACAAATGATTTCCAGCTGAACAAATCCTGTCCACTGCCAGACGATATATCTAAGACTGTCGTAACCCCGACGGACAACGGGGACGCGGCGCCACCGAGCACGCATAACATAAGCAACGTGAACTTTCACGGTAGAAGACTGAGACAGAGGCAAGAGAAGAACTACTACGAGAACGCGCGGCGGAACACGGGCGGCGGCGCTAGCAGCATCAACAGCGTGAAGAGCCTGCAGCTCAGCCCGCACAAGGCGGCGGGCGGCTCCGAGCAGCAGCTGTCGGCGCTCAAGTCCAGCGTGCAGTCGTACTTCCGCGCGGGACAGACCTTCCGCGTGCACGCGCGTCGCCTCGCGCCCGGCCTGCCGCCCGCCTACCTCATCGAGTGGGACTCCGCCACCTCATAGTCGACTTATGAATTTATTTAATTATACATATTGATGTAATAATATATAAGTGCTTGTCTGTAGATTAATTTAGGTGTACAGTATGATCGAGGAATGTGATATATTATTATTCCAGCGATATCTTGTTTTTTATTATCCCTGCCCTAATTTCTTCTTTCAAAGTATTTCATTACTTAAAAATGTTATAATGTATATTTAATTTTAATGAGGAATGTGTTTTGCAAAGGTTTTGCATCATTACAAAATAATCGCACGTAAATGAACTACTAGACCGATTTCTTAAATTCTCACCGAAGTAAAAGTTAAAAAGTAGTGAGTAGGCTTACGAGCGCCGTTAAGTGTTATTTATTTTAATCTGAGTGTAGCACACAGTGATTCACAAACGCCTACTATTTATTTCGTAAATAAAACAAACATATTTAGATAACATTAGAGTATTACAGGAGATCGTAGGTTCATAGGTTGTTCCCTGTCGGCTGTCTCTGTTCCTGATTAAAAAAGAAACATTACCCCATAGATCTCTCTATATTATAAAATACATGACAATTGGATATTAAGTCTGGCGAAACTTAAAAAAAGCGTACTAAGTAACTAACACTTCAAGACAAACTATAGATTTTCCAAATAAGATATTATGATATAAATTGTTGGAAAATTACAAAAATGTATTAAAAAAAAGTGTAATTAGATATTCTATACATACTCTGTCTATTATATTATTTGCTTTTTGACAGCTTCACGCCTATGAAGGATTGTATTGTTTAGGTTAAAAGGTCATACAAATAATATTGTACTTCATGAACAGGCCCTTTTCGAATCCCTTCGTGTTGCCATATATACTCTGTCCACTAACGCTAGCACAAATACCTACATACTGTCAATTTTGATTTTTGCAGATTCTTTGCTTAAACGTGTTGTTAGAATTGAATATTCGTCCTTATTTTAAGATTAATATTCGTCCCAATAATTATTTTAGGTGCTTATCTGTAACGATGTTTGAGAGTTAAATTTTGTATTCATTTCCATTTGCGCTTGAACTACTTTCATACTATCCCTATTTACCACTCATAATTAATGAAATCTATATGCCTCTGAGACTATTGTGCTTGAAATTTAGATGAAACTGTGCTTCGCGGTTTCACCCGCCTAATAGCCTTCCTCGATAAATGGGCTATTTGACACCGAAATAATTTTTCAAATCGGACGTTCCTGAGATTAGCGCGTTCAAACAAACAAACTCTTCAGCTTTATAATATTAGTAATTAGTATAGATTTAATTATAGAGATACTAGCTTTCCACCCGCGGCTTCGTCCGAGCAGTCAAAGAAAAACCCGCATAGTTCCCGTTCCCGGGGGATTTCCGGGATAAAACCTATCCTATGTCCCGGGGTAAAAAGTAGCCTATGTTCTTTCTCAGGTATCAAAATATCTCTATACCAAATTTCATGCAAATTGGTTCAGTAGTTAAGGCGTGATTGAGTAACAGACAGACAGAGTTACTTTCGCATTTATAATATTAGCACAGTATTACAATATTATTTCCTACAGTAAGGAAACGCCTTTGATGTCGCGCGATGCCGCCACCAGCGTAGGTACTTACGCTGCCACACGAAAATATGCTAGGGTTGCAACAAATGGGAAATAAAACAATTATGATTATAGTTAATATTATGATGAAATCATTTATTCATATGTACATTCAAAATAATTGCGATTATTAAATCTGATGTAATTATTTGTTCATAAATATATAATTACATATATTGCACTGCTAAATATTTACGTGGACACTATTTTTAAATCTTAATTGTATATTATAACATTTAACTAAGTAATGCATTCGCATTGGGATGTACAATCTGATAAGACAAGAATGAGAACAACATATACACAGCTTTGATTAAAATTCTATAGATACAAATACAATCTATCTAAATATCTAAATAACTTCTGTGATTTCGATGTAGATTTACATCAATACACAGAACAGTTTGTGCGCGCCATTAGAGAATATGTAAGTATAATAAAATTATTACAGAAAAAATACGAATGCGTCGTCCTTTCGCGCTAGTTAATGCAAACTAAGCGTGATTGCATTACGCGGCCCGCGTCGCCCGACCCCCCGCCAGTTCCCCTCCGTTTCTCTGTGCAAGTACATTCGTCGCCATACTGTAGGAAATATTGTAATACTGTGATATTAGTATGGATGCAATCTTGTAAAACATGGTCTAAAACCAACCTTCTAAAATAAATGCTGAAATGTACGGGTATGTATGACAACCATGACAACATATAATGTGGAGTGCACGCGAGCGAAGCTGCAGGCGGGCACCAGCTGTGTCCTGTCTACCCTCATCAAATTCAATAGAGCATTTTTATTTAAGAGCGAACAACAGGTCGCCTGATGATAATTGTCACCGCTAATGAACATTGTAATTTGCCAGCTAAGATCTTCATGGATTTTGGAAAGGGATTACACGAAACATATATAAAGGGACTACCAGATACATAGGTAACAAAAATAAACACAGAATCGTTTATTTAATTTGTCGATTAATTAAAGAAAAAATGAATGAATAGACGAATAGACTAAATGTGTTGTTTGCAGTTCTTCAAATGTATCCTAGACGCACATTATAATTAATTTCATCAAGCTTTTTGTTTCATAGACTATAATACTTAGATCATTAAGTAATGGATAACACTCGCAGGCGTTTCCCCTTTTGCCGAGGTATAAGATTATTCGAATCGAAAAATCTTATGCTTTCATAAAAACTACTTGCGTAATCGATTACAAACACTCTGTGTATTCGTAAAACATCGAAAGGACGTCTGCGAGTGCTCCGCTAAAAATGCCGTTTTGCACTGTCAAGTCTTGCAGAAGCAATTCAAACATGTCGAATATTAAAAAAGATGGAATAACCTTTCATTTGTGTATTTTTTTTATTTTTTTAACGTAAATTTCTAATTAAATGCAATTTCTAATAATCGTCGATGTATCGTTTAGCGATATGATCAAGACAAATAATCGAGTCATGTTTACTCGATCATTGATGCGGCCCCACGAGACTATCATGGAAAGAAAATATACAAATTTAATCTTTATGAACTAAGAGATAAAGTTGAATTTAAAACGCGATAATGAACCGCATTCCTTACGAGACTATCTTTTAAAGAAATACAAATTTAATCTTTATGACCTAAGTTATAAAGTTGAATTTAGAACGCGATATTGAACCGCACTCCCCACGAGACAACTTGGAATGAAATACAAATTTAATCTTTATGAACTTAGGGATAGAGTTGAATTTAAAAACTCGTCGCTTAAAAGGTCGTAAATTTTTACGACTTTTTACGACAAATTATTTTTGTGAATGTGTGATTGTGTTTCAATAGTGTGAGTTACCCTCCCCGCACCAAAATCAGCAGAAAGTTTAGTTAGAACATTTGCCAGCGTACTCCATCCATTACTTAATGATCTAAGCTATAATATTATACAAGAAAGAAGTTGCAAGGATGTGAATGTCAATAATAATCAATATCCACGTTTTATCACTTACCTATGTGCTTGGCTTAAACTTTTGCATGCATCGTAAGTTTTAGGGCTCTTTCAATTTATGCGTTTCGTATCGGACCGCTGCCGCACGTTTTCCGTGCCGCTAGTTATAACCCGCTGCCGTGCTGTTGCAGTACGGTAGCAGTCCGTTACCAAACGCTTAAATTGAAAGCGTATCTGACTGCCGTGCGTTTGTATGCTAGTGCTGTTTTAAATTTATTTGACACCCGTTAAGCCATGGACTCTGACGAAGAAACATTACTGTTAGTGCTTTTCAACTGCCCGTCCGTATTATTACCACGACTGACTTATATATTATAACCTCAAAACGCGCGTATTTCTGTACTTGAGTACCCGTAGAAATGCAAGATGATTGAATTAGATTAGACCAAAAAATTAATTTTTAGAGCACGAATATTCTCTGTCAAATCATACCGATATATCGATATTTTTTAATAAAAATATCAACATCGATATTGATATTTTCAAAAAACATCAATACGATTATATATCGATACTTTATTGCATTTCCGACATCCCTATGGGACTTGCGACGTTGCCGTCCTGCTGTCGAGCGTTCGCGGTACGGACGCCGCACTGTTGCCGCACCGTGCATTTTGTATGAAAACAAACGACCGGCCGTGCGCCGTACGACAAACGCACCGCTTCGGCACTGTAGCGGTCCGATACGAAACGCATAAATTGAAAGAGCCCTTATAATCAAAAGCTATATATTGTTTATAGAATAATAATGTTTATAGAATAAAAAATCTCAGATTACTTTCTACAATCCTTACTGGCGCAATGAAGGTTGTTCCTCCATATTATAAACTCTTCACGCGCAAACTAGGTACTGACCGGATTTTGATGATACTAGAATAAAAATAAAAATATGAAGCAACAGTAAGTATTGTGCATAAAAAAAGGATTTTATTAAAATTTATTGACATTTCGTCAGTTATCATCCCAGTTTGTGGCAATACTGGAACTCCTTATCGATAAGAAACTTTTATTATAGTTTGAGATTTTCAAGTCCTCGCTTCTCTTCGATGACTTATGGAACAGTAAAATTTTGGACTCGATGAATTAGTTTAAGAAAGGTTTCCTTTTTAGCCATCGAGTTTTCTCTATAATAAGTATATATTTTATTCTCAAAGTAATGTGTTGTCACATCAAAAAAATTAATTATATTAAAGGAGCTACTCAGGGACTAAAATATGAATTATTTTACCATTTGTTGTTAGATAATTTAATAAAACTAAATTAAACTAAATAAATTTAATAAGTTGAGATATACAAATATTTTTAAAGTAAAACGAAATACAGTTCTAATCCAAAGTATGTCCCTACGTCATACTTCAAATTTTCTACTTGATGAAGGCTTTTGGACATATTTTGGATCTCGAAGTGGTTATGTGTTTTTGTACATCAATTTAAACAACAGATTACATTATGGAATGTCATTATATTTTACTTTATTTATTATCTACAATTTTGTTTCGAGGTTTAGTTAGTGACTTCAAATAAAATTTGCTTATTAATTATATACAATATTTCGTTTTGGAGTCTGTATTGCAGGTAATCTTCACACTGAAAGTTGATAATACTTTACTAAAATTTCCCACTGGAGTTAACTAACTACAAAACATAAAAAGACATGTTCCAATGTAAAATAAATATATTTCAAATCAAATGTATGACATTTGATCTGCTTGTCGTTGACAGACTGATAAAAAATCTACTAACATTAAGAAAATTTATCAAAAATCGAACACGTAACAGAAATTTCACTTAATATTAAAACACTTAACACGCCATTTTCACATTGCATATTGATTAATGTAAAAATTAAAATTTATTTCATTAGATTACATGATAATAATTTACGCTATTTTAAAGAAATAAGGAAGAAACCGCCATGCAATGAGAAAATGCATGGAAATTAACAGAGTTCATGGTTTCATAATAAGCTGATTCGTCTATTTATGAATTATATATAAAATAATTTTTTTGATTTTTTAATATTTCAAATTACTACTTTTAATTAGTACATACTATAAAACAAATTGGAAGGTAGAAGACGCTTCTAGAACAAAATATAAATATATAGACTTACGAATGTAAAGAGAGTTTACACCGAGAACTTGCATACAAACTTATATAATACACATTACATTAAAATGCAACCCCTCGCGAGACCCATTGCGCGCGACTGCGCCGAACGACGGTACAACAGTTTTAACTTTAGTAAATATATCTATTCACAGCACTTAACCACATGTTAGTCAACAATTCCACACACAAAACGAGTCACAAAATCACTCAGGTGTCATTCTGTCACTATTAAGTATAAATTGCATTGATAATATTTTATATACTCATATTTACAAGAAATACAATGTATAGTCCATGTAATTTACAAGGATTCTTCAAAGGCAGCCATAAGATCGCTCTGCATATTCATATCTATCTGTCCGGCCATCTGTAAAAAATGATTTATTAGTTAATACACATTGCATTATATACAAACATATAAAATGATTAACATGAGTATTTACAATAAACAAATCCAATCTCAGAAGCCTCGCACTTATCAATTAGTTTGCAATTTGATATCTGATATGAGTAAATAGATGATTTTAAATTATTGTAGTTCCATTTAATTATTGTGTAGGCCATGTATCAGAGTCACAACAGAGGCACAGCTAGTTCTCACTAATATTATATGCAATTGTTTTTTTGTCTTTATGGTAGGATTTGTGTCGGAAGATAGGTTAGACGGTGACATAATCAACTATTTACAGCAGTGGAACATATTATTCCAATGTGAATTTCCAGGACAGCGAGTTGACAATAGATTGGCTCATTGCTCAATATGATACGTACGGCCTCCCGGCGGCGGCGCTCCTGCTCGCGCTGGCGCTGGCGGTCGCGCTCGGAGGCGGGCGGCTTGTCGGGCGCGGCGGCGGCCACGGCGGCGGCGGCGGCGGGCGGCGACCCGCGCGCCACCGGCGACACGCTCGGCGACGCCACCTCCGCGCTCTCCGGCTTGCGCACGCTCGCTACGGCCCTGCAAACAACACACGACACGCATTATTTTCCCAGCTCATATACTGCTATTTTTTGCTCATTATCGCGAAACGGTTTTCTTTACATAATAAGCTTTAAAAAATTAATTTATGTTACGTCGTTTAAAGTTAAGTTTAATAAGAAATATGTAAACATAGTCAAAGTTTTCAAGTTCCTTTGCACTCATTTTTGAAATTGTTTATGGAAATTATTAAGATATTTCGGTTTAAATGTATATGTACCTTATTTTTTCCTCTTCAGGATGCCGTCTTTCGGTTTCTTGCCTTTGCCTCTCTCTTTCGGCTTGTTCTTTTCTTCTCAATTCCTGCTGTTCTATAAGTGCTCTTTGCCGATCTATCTTCTCTCGGGCTTGTTTCTTAAAAGCCTGAGAATAGATATTAAATATTAATTATCAATACTAATTCAACCTTATGATTTATTAATAATATTTTTATTTTAGATAATATACTCACTTGAAAACTATCCATGACTGGTTTCTGTTTTATTTGATTATTTGTGCCTATCGTTGGGACACTTTGAGGACTTCCAGCTTGCGCTAAAGAGGACCATGAGCTTGCATTCTTTAAATTTTGTTCTTGTTTGACTTTAAATGCTTGGGCAAAGCTTGAATTTTTTGCATCTTCCATTTTTTTATCCATTTCATATTTCACCCGATCGGACATGTTATTTGTGGTAACATTCGGTACTCTCATAAGATCTTCAATGGGCTTAGGCGTAAGTAGAGGTTTCACTTCCTCCTTTTTTATGGCAGGAGCAATCATGTTAGGTACATTTGGCATATTTAAATGTGCTTGTGCTGTTATAGGATGCGTGTGCGGCGCCGTGTATACTGGATCAAAAATAGAAGACACGGGTGGCGCGGACGACATGCTCGTAATGTTAGGATTCATATCAGGCCCTAACATTTCACGTTCATGTTGCATATTCTTCTCTACGAAACCGTTGTGGGCGGGTGGAAGATACATTTCGTTTTTAATGGGTTCTGATACGTGAGTCATATCTGTTAAACCACCAAGTTGTGCCATTAAATTATGATGAGAGGGATCGGGCATTATAGAAGGTTTAGATAAATTAAAGTCATCGAGGCGCATCGACGATTCCGAAGCACTAACGCTGACATCCATAGGCACATCTGCTTGCAAACTGCGTTCTATGTTTGCCAATGAACGCTCTATTGGATCTATGTAATGTGACGTATCCACTTTGTCGAGTCCATTTCTAGGCTCCATTTTAAGAGGTTTCAAATTTTCACTTTCTCGCACTATAGGGACATTAGATGAATCTGGCAAATTACTAATTGGGGGATAAATAGTAGCTGGCACGGGATTAGTCATTGGCGCTGAAGCTACTGGTGGATTTTTCAATTCAATGGCTGGAGAGGGTGTCACTTCTGGAACTTCTTTGACTTCTGCAGGAACTTGTGTCGGTGGTAACTCGTTAGTGACGGGTGGTACAACAGGCGGTGCTGTTACTGGGGCTACGACCGGTGTGATCGTTTTCTGAAAATATAATAATATGTATAATAAACCTATACAACAAAAGAAAGCTCAAAATAAAATAGAAAATTAATCGAGGCTTACAGGTTGTGATGATGGTAGCTGATGAGCTTGCTTTTTAACTTTTTTCTTTTGTTTCCCCACATTTGTGCCTGAAAATAAAATAGTGTTGTAGTCAGCACTCTATGCCACATGTAGTCAATGATTATTTAACTTTATATAAATACTTACTCATTGATTATGTTTCACAAAGAATTTTAATTCTAGCTTTGATGTTCTGACACTCGGTGCGTTTTCGCTTCAATGCGCATTTATGTTTCATTCGCAGAATAATTATTTATTTATACATAGAAACTTCAGGTCTCAGGGAATAACAAAAAAAACTATATTTGCAGGTTTAGGTTTTTACTTAATTTTTTATTATATTATGTTGAATTATATACAAAGTTTTATTACTAGTAAACCTAAACATTACAAGTCATGATAATTGATTGATTAAAACTTATACAAAATTTGTTACACATTGTGAATTCTGTTTACACTTTTCACTTTTTAAATGCTACATCAATACAAACAACACTTGCATTAATTGTACCAAATACATTTCCACCTAATATTGTTACACCTAACTATGTCATTTTAAGCCAATCTACAAGTACATACATGATCACTTTGTAAAGGTATGTAGATAAACTCAGTGCTGTCCAAGAAGCCGTAAATAAATAAACTAGGGCAGAGGTAAAGTTAAAGTACAAAAAACCATATATCAATCAATCTCTGCTTAAAGGTATAAGCTATAGCAGTACGAGTATATTATGAAAAATAAACTAAATAAGCGTCGGACATCTCTGCCTTTTAAAATTGTGAACTATCGCTAATGAATAAAAAGATCTCAATTATAATTGTACTTGGGCAAAACGTGTTTATTTTAAAAGTGCGCTAAAAATGTTTAAATGTTAAAATTCTTATATTTTATTCAATAGGAATGTACAATCGTCAATGGCTAACATATTCTAAAAAACAGAGAAATACTGTTTGACCAATTCGGTTCATATAATAAAATAAGATTCTGTTCACTATACATAAAATCGCACTTAAATATGAATACATTAAGACGTCGACAGACGTAGCTGCAATTTACAATATTTTACTTCTTCAAATTTATAAACGTACAATACCATTTATAAATATATTTTATCATTATTTAAAAAAATTGTATTTATAACCCTATATACTAAAGACACTTAAGTGGTAATAGTTCTTCCTAACACTGAGTAGAGGGAAGTAAATGTATGTAAAAAAATATGTATAAAAAAACAGACGATTAAATTATTATTAATTTGTCCCATTTTCTTTTAAAATGTTATATACTCTTTAAATAATTTTATGTTAAATAAATAAAACTATCAATGTAGTGACAACAATTTAGAGGATCTAATCCCTCTAATATATTAAAAATAATAATTATACTAAGACAGGATCATAGAATAGTTGGTGATACATAGTAATTTTTACTAATATTGTAAACACCTTAATTCTTGCTTTTTGTCGCCATTGCTACAAATTATGATTTATAACCACTTTAATTTTCAGTTTATAGATGCCTATTATTTATCTTTATAAAGTAGGGTTCAAATATGCTATTCTTTCATATTAAAACATACTGTAGTTTTTCTGAAGCACCTATCCATATGATTATGCAAAGTATTGCACCGATATCCTCCCTCCTTCTAAGTTTGACATTTTTGTAAAATTAAAAGCTAAACAGAAATCCAGCTGTAGAACACAATATTTACAAAATTCTGTCTTAGGCCGTACATTAAAATGTAATACAATATAACATAATATAATCCACGAAAATACAACGTATTTTGCATCAATCAATTGTATCAATGTTTGCAAACAATTTGTGAAAGGAAGGAGGCCAGCTTTAGTATTTCTCACTGTCGTTAATGTTTCGGCAACACGTATTCAATTTGGGAGCAAGCATACGAACATCAGGCGATCACCAATAAACGATACCTTTTCAATGAGTAAAATTTTTAACTACAACATGTCACATTAATATCCTCGTGGCGACAGATTGAGTCAGAACATGAACAAAGCTACGTTTGCTTGCCAGCATGGTATCCGTCCTTACACAATTGTTTGCAATACGTGTGGCGGGACGTGTGGCGGCGCCCGGCGCTCGGCTCGCTCGGCTCGCTGCGCGCGGCGCCCGCTGTGCGCACGCCGCCTGCACTACGTATCCTGCGCTACTACCGCATGGCACTCACTCATAGCCAGAATTCACACTCAAAAGCGATTAGTAACCGTGAGATCTGAAGTTTCCGATACGCAATACAGATATTCAATATTTTAAGATGCAAATGAAACGACACCGCATTGAGGACATGATATAGTTAAAAATATTAATGTGAAAAGGTATTTCCTATTGGTTCATAGAAGCAAACCAAAAAATAATTCACCTTACCGGCACCGGTTACGAGTGTCAGCGCACACCAAAGCTGGCTTCTCCTTCCGACTAACTACCGATACGTTTGTGCCTTTACCGGAATCTGTCTTTACGAACTTTTAAAATACCTGATCATATTTTTAGTATACCCTTAATTCATGTGTATCACAGAAAGACATCATTCGTTTTCATTTATTAAAACAATAAAACATAACATCACATACCTCAAAGTAGGAAAGTAGAAGTAATAATCAGTTTACGTAATTAAAAAAAAAAGAATGTTATAAAACATTACTCAGAAGATGTATGATGTTATTGTAAAAAGACAAATTATACAAACGGAAAGTACTCCTGTACATTTATTTTTGAAAAGAAATCTGCCAAGTAAAAAATAAGTTTAGTAAATAAATAATAGATTAATAAATAAAAGATAATTAAAAAACCATAAACATCCTGTACTAGATAGAATTATCCTACTATCTATGCAATCAGTCCCATTAAACTACAACCAAATTCTGAGTGTGAGATGATCTGAATCACAAGAGTCGAATCTTTTACCATTCTCAAAACATTCATGCTGTCACATTATATTTTCAGACTAGAATAACATATAAAAATTGCATTATCGCATTTCATCAATGAAGAAACAGAGTACCATCCACAATCAGTCGCATTTTAAAATACTGTATTTTAAATTCAGTTTCTTCACACATCTAATGTAAAATTGCCAATAACCTAAAACTACTCAATAGATCTCGGGCGCTGGGCACGCGCGAGCTTCGCGACGGCTAGTCGGCTCTTAAATGCAAGTTCGGATCCTAAGCTAAGTCGTATGTTACATCGGTCGGCCCGAGAGGCGAGTGAGTCAGTCTAACCTGCTTCGCTGTCGCTGCTGTCGGACGAGCTCGTGTCGGTGCTGGACGACGAGTTGGACGAGTCCGACGAGCTGGACGACGACGACATGCCCCCGCCCAGCCCGTCCTTGCACCCGTCTGTTGGCAATGCAATCGATAGTTAGTACCATACATTATACAATCGCGTTACGTACGACGATACTGTTTATTATTGCGGCAATAGAGAGAAATGCTATTAGAACATTGCATACAAATAATAGTAGGGGAGCCCATAGGGGATTTTGGGATTTACTCGAGCGCGTCAGATTACTATAAGGGACGGTACCTTAGCTATTCATTAGTACCTCTAGTCAATATGAGCAGTTATGGTTGGTGGGTGCGCTCAGGGGCCCCGCTGGAAAATTTGAATAATCCATAATTCCCTAAGGTTGAGCTCGAATCGTCAGATTAGCGAAATGGGGACTTCTTTTATTGTAATTAACCCCCCCCATATATTAATCTGACGCGCTCGAATAATATTACTTTAATTTTTTACCCTTTCTTCATAGCGATTAAATCGCCACTTAAATCGTCAGATTAACGTATACTTTTTTTCAGTGACGTCCTGGAGCATGCAAAATATCAATATCTAACGCGCTTGAGTATTTCCAAGCCAATTTTTTTCTTTTTTAAATTAAAAAAAATCAAAAAACCCTTCCCCACCGCTAAAAGTGAAAACATTATAGGACCTTTTTTTCTCGCTATGGTCTAATCTACCAATTCTAATAGGTTCCCGTGACGCTCGAGTAAATCCACATTTAGCATCCTGGGCTCCCCTACTATAAGAATGGTCTAATTAATAATGAATTCGTGTCATCACATGTCACTTACAGCTATAATGACATTTTTAATATTTTGCAGTATACATATAATAAATCTGGTAAAGAAAAATATAAAATAGAATGAAACCCACCTTTTTTAGTTTGCTGTTTTTTATTTGTTCCTAATTGGCCTGAGACATCCTGCAATCTCTTCTCTAGCTCCTGTTTCTTTTCAGCCATTTGTTCATCTTTAGACTTACCAGAAACCTTTCGATCTAAAGAAAAAAAATATTAGAATACATTTTTTGTCAATATCTCAAAACAATATCAAAATCTTAGTAAAATATCTTACGTGTTTTCTTTCGAAGACACGAAGCGACGTAGTTTTCTAGTTCTCTTAGGGTGGACGGCTTAAGGGTCTCGAAATCTATTTCAATCTCATCTGGGTTGGAGTCCCTCAATGAAGGCTCTCGACTTTGAATTATGTGAACCACCCTGCCTAGCTTATCACCTAAAAATACAATAAAAATATATTAACCTTATAATAATTCAGGTGTAACAGATCATAATCAAATCAAGAACACATTTCATGTATGTGTACTGTAATAATAACAAGCTGGAATTTATAGATTCCCTTGATTCAATACAAACATAATATAGTAAGTGTCTCGTGACGCACCTGGCAGCTTGTTGATGTCGAGCGAGAGCTGGCGCTTCTCGTCGTAGGACATGGGCTTGGCGAGGTCCTCCTCGTCGGTGTCGTTGCGCGAGGGCGGGTGCGCGGCGGGCGCGGCCACGGGCGTGGAGCTCTTCTTCTTGGCGGGCGGCGCGCCGCGCGAGCTCGCCTTGCCCGCGCCGCCGCCGCCGCGCTTGCTGCCCGTCTTGCCGCGGACCCCGCTCGACGCTAGAACGTGCTCTACGTCAGTCAATTGGACGAGTTTACGGTTATTGTGGATTCGCATTACAAACATTTTTGTTTTGGTTAATAGATAATAACACTAATACGAGATAGATGAAATGTTAGACAGTCTTTACTTTGCAATGGATAAAGTGTACCTAATCTTTTTTGTATGACACTTTACCAAGATATTAATTGTATGTAACTTTAATAAACAGGAACGGATACATAAAAAGAGGCTCAAGCAGAATATGTTTTTTTTTACTTCAAATTATTTTTATCATAATCAAAGTATCTTCTAGTTATGGGCACTGCCTCACTAATAAGCCATGGCAACGCCGCGTTCGCTTACGAATCCAAACAGTTCATATGAAATGTCCAAATTTGCGATGTTGCCAAACTGTTGCCCAGTGAGTTAGGTACCTACACTAAATTTCAATATTCTCCTTGGATACATCGCCACGGCGTATTTATGAGGCAGAGCTCTCATAGCTATATTATATCCTTTACAATGGATATACATAATATGATTTCAATTTAGTATGATAAAATCCAAAACAAACAAAATATAACTCATTCAGCAAGTCCAATTTGGATGTTTTGATACATTAAATTTACATTTATTTCTTTTTAGATTATTGATTTTGGAGGACTATAACATTAAATTTGAATATGTCTTCAAATATAATACAAAATAAAATTTATTTCAATTGTACAAAAAATAAAAAAAAAAACAGATAACTTACCTAAATTATCTCCAATGTTATTAACTTTTGTATAAGCAGGCACAGCATTTGTCTTAGGCACAGCACTATTAGTAACTTGTTTCTTAGTCTTTTCTTTTATTTTCTTTTTCGCTTTTTTCTTATTATTTGATTCTTCAACCAACTTTCTCATTTTTTCTTGAAGGGCAAGTAATTCTTTTTCAAGTAATTTTACTTTATTATTTCTTTCTTCTTCAGAATCATCTGATTCAGAATCGGATTCAGAGCCTGATTCTGAACTTGATGCAGAGCTACCCTTATCCATATGAGGTACTCCCGCATGTATTGGTTCATCAGGAATCTTTGCATACCTATCAAATAAAATTTCACCTTTAATACAAATTGAAATGTGAGTAATAAAATATAGTGCAGTGGTTTTTTTTTTTTTTTGTTTGATAGATGCCTAGTATGTATGTGCATTTAATATATTTTTTTAATATTAAACATAAAAATATAATAATTTGCTAAATAAACGATGTATAATATGCTCATAGGTTAGTATTCGTTAATATATTAGATTGGAAGCTATTACATATATATAAAGCTACACTACCACTCACTCACTCACTGACTCACTGACATCGCTTTTCTCGGAAACTACGTGGAAAGTGGGGGGGATTTCGACGTGATCGTGTAGAGGTGCGCCGAGTGACCAGAGGAAAAATATAGCGATCTCGATCACCTTCGAATACCGAGTGGACCCCTGGTGGTGCGCAGAAACGGTGCCACCTGGAGGGGGGGTGTCTGAACAAAAAATGCTCGGAACTGGTGGCGATTACCAGGGGTGGTGGAAAAATGGCGATTTTCGCGAAAACAAGATGGCCGCCGTACTTTGCCAAAATCGCCGTTTATGAATCCTTACGTCTCAAATTTGGCACACGTGCTCTGTTCGAGCCGGCGAATCGATCGGTGCCCCGTTCGAGTGGCTCCGGGCCCCCGTTTCCAACTTCCATACAACGTAAAATCCAACGGCCCGCGATAACGGTGAGAGTTGGGTGGGGGGTCCCGGAACTAAAAATGATCACCACCCTGGGACGCTACCAGGGAGCCATAGTGGGACGCTCGATTTTGGAATTTTTCCATTTTTGGCGCAAACATAAAAACGTAAATTTAGACGAGGTGGCGCAACGGAGAAATACACCAATGATGCATTCATACTCGCCCAGCTCCCAGGATATCCAGAAAAATCCGAAATTTTGAACTTTCTCACAGCCCGCGGAGACGGTCAACGGCCCGCGCAAACGGTAGCAGTTACATCTGGGGTGCTCAAACTAAACTTGTAGTAGACCTCGAGCAATTACCACAGATAGTGAAAAAAATTCAAAATGGCGGAAAAAATGGCCGCCGCCATACAATTTCTAAAACGGCCATTGCTGGGCCGATCGCGCTGAAACTTGGCACAGGGGCTTTAATCGAGCCTCACATTACGTTGGCATACTCATCATCGAGTTTCCATCGCTGGTTTCCGAGTTTCATACAACGCGTAATTCGACGGCTCTCCGAAACGGCGCCAGATAGGTGGGGGGTGTAGAACTAAAAAATGATCAGGAAGATGGGGCGCTACCAGGGCAATGGAGAAATTTCAAATTGGACGCAATTTTTTTTTCAAAAATGGCCAATTTTTCAAAGCAAGATGGTGGCGCCGATTACTTTACGATCGGTCTGAAAATTGACTTTTGTGCTCTAATCGGCCAGATTTACAATACTGCATACTCAGAATTTCTTTCCGACCCCCGGTTTCCATTTTCCATACATCACGAAATTCAACGGCTCTCTGAACCGGTGGCAGGTAGGTCGGGGTCGCCGAAGTAAAAAATGCTTCAAAACTTGGTCCGCTTCCAGGCATATAAAATTTTTTGGTAAAAAGCGAAATTTTTTTTTTCGAAAATTTTGTATGGAAATTTCCATAGTAGGAAGGAAAATTGAATAGCAACGGCAAAAGACGGCGCCGCGGGCTGCTTGCTGCCCGCGCATCGCGCAACCTCAAAGGTGAACAGCCTCCCGAAGTAGAAAATATTTGAATAAGTAATTTATAGGCAGTTCAAACTGACTGTGGAATCGCTGATGGCAGATCATAACAAATGGACAGGGAATTGTAATACATTTTCAAATGACTGAAGATTACTGCCCTGGGACGTGCCGCGGGCTGCTTGCTGCCCGCGCACCACGCAACTTCGGTGGAAGATGGCCTCCCGGAGTAGAAAAAAAACTTGAATAGGGAATTTTTAAGCATTTCGGACTGACTGTGGAATCGCTTTTAGCAGATAGTAGGTAACAAAATATGGACAGGAAATTCTAATGCATTTTCAAATGACTGAAGATTTGTAGATAGGTATTTAAGCCAATAAGTAGTTAGATATCTACAAAGGCTATTCAAAGTCAATACGATACAGACACAATTCCAAATTTTGAACCAATTCGACCTTGGGAAGTTATAAACCGACTACCTAAAAAAAATTAGCCAATTAGGTAATTTCTTAGTTAATTTTTGATGATGATGATATTAATATAGACCTGCCTACCTAAATTGTTACTTACATCAAAAGTTTTAATGAAACTTGAAAACACTTGAATGTGATTTGTGAATAATTATAGGTATATATTTTTGTACTAGCTCTCCGCGCGCCAGCGTAGTTGAAGAATCCGCATAGTTGTGAATAATAATATAATAATATAGGTAACGAACCGAGATGAGTAATTTCTATTGATGTTATTAAAACAAATTGTAAAAAATCGAGGTTAAACAACCATATTTTTATACAGATTCTCTACGGACGGTTCTCACACAACACTAAGGTTTCCGTATAAGTATGAAACTTCAATATAAGACCTTGCCAAGATTGCTAATCTACGGTTTTTATTATTTTTGTTGTTGAAGCGACATCGACATCATGATCTCTGAAATTTTCAAATGTAGGTATCAAGGTTCATGAGATACAGCCTGGTGGCAGATGGACAAACAGTCAGCCAGTCAGTAATAGGGTCCCCTTTTTACCCTTTGGGTACAGATTCTTAAGAATAGAACATTAATTTTATTTTTAATTATAAATTTTTAAATCATTAATATTCAAGATCTGTAGAATAAGTGTGGAACCTATACTATCACATTAAACATGTATAGTAATAAGTATTTATCTATTAATAATTATTTATATCTACTGATTTTTTATTTCATTTAGCTTTCACCAATGTTGTAATAAAAATTAAGTGTGAATAAAATGTACCTACCCACCCTCTTCAAATATTTATATGATTTCAAACCAAATTGGAATAATAAAAATTAATAATCAACAAGCATTCAATGAGAATTTTATAAATCAATACAGTTTACTTTAACATACATGCTATATGCAAAGTTATCTAACATTAAAATAAAGGTATTTTAAAAAATTATATGAAAGCAATTTAAATTATTTTTTTCTACTTTATGAATATTATTACTAAGAGACACTAGATTAATAAGAAAATGAAACACATTAAAAAGTTTTCATTATAATATATTTACACTGAAAACATAATATCCAAACCATATGATAACTATTTATTTAATTTAATTATAAACATGACTTGGTGTAGGTATAGGTACTATGTTTAAATTAATATTTTAATGATACAGTAACTTTTATTTCATATTTTTGTCAAGACTTCTGCAGGGATCCCGAGTTACATTGTTCTTGAAAGATATTTTTTGGATAGATATATTAAATTTATGATGTTTGGTGAATTAAAATTGATAAAGAGTATGGCCAAATTATTATACTCGGTTCCTTTTTTCTTATAGCAAACAATGTTGTTTAAAATGTAGACGGCTTTCACTTATTAGGTATATTCTGTATATTATAGTAAGAAGTATAAAATGTACAGTAGCAATAGCTATCAAGTTTTCAGAGATATCATGGTTATTCAAATTGAAATTTATACACTTTATTACTATTTTTCATCTATAATATAATACCATCAATGGGTCAATCAGTCTGAGTTATTCAATATTAATAATACTAATAACTTTCTGGAATCTTAGACAGACACCTCAAATAAATGAAATTCGGGATCACGTTTCAAAAATTTAACCAATATTTGAATAAGTAATTTATAAGCAGTTTCGACTGACTGTAGAATCGCTGTTAGCAGATGTAACAAATGGACAGGAAATTCGAATGCATTTTCAAATGACTGAAGATTTCTGCCCTGGGATGAGCCGCGAGCTGCTTGCAGCTCGTGCACCACGCACCCTCGAAGGTGGACAGCCCCCCGGAATAGAAAATATTTGAATGGGAAATTTATAAGCACTTCCGATTGACTGCGGAATCGCTGTTAGCAGATAATAACAAATTGACGGGGAATTTTAATGCATTTTCAAATGACTGAAGATTTCTGCCCTGGGATGCTTCGCGGGCTGCTTGCAGCCCGCGCACCACGCACCCTCGAAGGTGGACAGCCTCCCGGAGTGGAAAATACTTGAATGGGGAATTTATAAGCATTACCGACTGACTGTAGATTCGCTGTTAGCAGATGTAACAAATGGACAGAAAATTCGGATGCATTTTCAAATGACTGCCCTATTGCTTCAACCCAGGGGCAGAAGGGGCTCGCGGGCTGCTTGCAGCCCGCGCACAACGCACCCTCGAAGGTCGACAGCATTCCAGAATAGAAAATATTTGAATAATTGGGAATTTATAAGCACGTCCGATTGACTGTGGAATCGCTGTTGGCAAATAATAACAAATTGACGGGGGATTTTGATGCATTTTCAAATGACTGCCCTATTGCTTCAACCCAGGGGCAAAAGGGGCTCGCGGGCTGCTTGCAGCCCGCGCACAACGCACCAGCTAGTCCATAATATAAACTTACATTTAACGAAATAAAAAAATCTAAATTTACCTCATTTCAAATACATCCTGTAACTTTCGGGCCATTGCGACAACATCATGATCAGGTGGGTTATATTTATAACAATTTGTAAATATTAAACGAACATCTGCTGCAAATTCTGCTGCTGTTTTGTATGCCCTATTATCCATTTTATTCTTAACTGTACCCAAATCCATAGGTTTCTTAATAATGTCAAAGTAATCATGAAGACCGAGTAACACTGCATCTACAGGTTTATAAAACGGCCAAGCATAACCCTGTGGATTTAAAAGATAATGTAAACAAATTACTCAAAAACTTTGACAAAAAAAAATCAAACATTGAATCTAAGTACAAAAAAAATAACTTACAGAATGCTTCTTGGAAAACAGTTCTTTTAAAATTTCATTACAACTCTTTAAGGCATCTGATAATTTTTCTTTACTCTTGGCCAGCTGGGGAGTCATACCAGAATGATGGGATGCACTTGCACCACCCACTCCTGGTGACAAACCTCCCATTTTAAAGCCATCTTCGCCAACTCTACCCGTCTACAAATTAAATAGATAAATTAAAAATACAACCTCATAAGAAAACAAAATTACAGGTGAATACAGTCATTAATTTAAGAAAATAAACCTTTTTCTGTCTTCCACTTTCTCGTCTTGTTGATATTTTAGCTGGTTTTGGCCCACCCTGTTGTTCAATAGTTGGTGTTGTGTAACCTCCTTCAAAGGAACTTCCCATAGGTGTTGTAGTATCAGCTTTTCTTTTCACACCCTTTTTAACCTAATACATTACAATATTTTAGAAATATAATTTTAAAATAAAAATTTAATATTATTATGTTACTGTTTCCATGAAAAAAAAAAATTATAATATGTACCTTTGCTGGTTGAGTTTGTGACAGTGCAACTGCTGGCATAGTTGACACCGGAGGTGGTGCAGCTTGTGCCACGTGGAAGTTTGAGGGTTGAGTAGCCACCTGTTCACATAGTTTCCATTAAACATAATATCCAGTAGTATATAACATCTGTCACATTGAAATAAAATAATATCACATCTGGTGACTATAAATGATTGATTTTCACATTTACTTTGAATAACTCTGAGATAAGTCAACAATATCTCACCTGTTGTGGGAGCCCAGCATGTGTAGCAGGGGGTGTCGCAGGTGCTGTAAGCGTTGGTGTTGTAGTAGTGTTAGTTGAACCAACAAAAGCTGGGAGCGGCGTTGAGGGGATCGCCTTGACTGGCGTACTTCGCGCTCCGACTGTCGGTGTGGACACACTACTTGCGGTCACACCACCACTTGAACCACCAGACCTCTTCTTTACAGTTCCCTTACCACTGTTTGATGGCACTTCTATTTCTTTCTCCTCTTTATCCATTTGCGCTATCTAGAATCATAGCAATTAATGTAATATAAAAAATTTTAAATGTAAAGAATTTTAGTTTTTTAACTTTTGTTCTTACTTACCCGATTTAGGAACAATTTTTCTAAGGTTTGCGCCATTACAACTACATCTTCACCAGGCTTATTATAAACATAGCAATTTGTGAACATTGTGTTAAAATCTTGAATACATTCCTGAGCAGAGTAGTAATAATTAGATTCCAACCTCTTTTTGATAGTTCCTAAATCCATAGGCTTTTTAATTATTTTATGGTAATCCTAAAAAAAAATAGCAAAAATGAGTTTTATCTCATAGTTTTAATGTTTCATTATTGTATAGGTACAAAAAAGTAACTCACAGGAAGATTTAACTTTTTAGCATCTACAGGTTGATGAAAAGGCCATGCAAATTTATGCTTCCACACAGCCTTAATAACATTTTTTTGAAGGAACTGTAGCTGATTGGTAATCCGTCCTTGTCGACGCGGAGGCTCCTCCGATGGCGTCCCATTGATGGGTTCCGCCGCTGGCTGTAAGTATACATTACAATAAAATAAACCACACACTTATTGAAATGTAATAAATTATTATTACCATATATAAAAGCTAAGCATTTTAACCATATTAAAAGTCAGGTTAAGTTAACCAAGTTATAATTATCTAAGTCATTTTATAGGAATTTTTTAACATTACTTTATAGATATACTTACAGTGCTAGTCGTGGCGAGAGGATCAACTGCCTGCTGCATTGTGCTGGAGCAATCTACCTGCCAAAGTTATGCAAAAACTGTAGAATTTATTTAAAGAATTTGCATTTGCATTTGAAATGATCAAAACTCACCTCAATTGTAACAAGAGGCTCATCCAATTTCTGGCTAAGAGGCATCAGCTATACCCTCTCTTAACATTAAACCTTTCTATCATAATAATAAGTGGTGCTTTTGCACCTAACTGTTTCTTATTTTATACATTTAAACAGAACTTTCACCTAGAATTATAAATTAAGTGTTTAAACAAATTTTCATTGATATAAAAAATTTAGTAATTGATAGTAAATATAAATGTTAAATCATCATTAACTAAATGATTAATGAATTATATGAACAAATACCTTTCTAGCAAAGATCAGATTGTGGTTGGCAGTTCCTTATCAACTATGTTGTGAGCCAGGTTCTGAAAAGAAGGAAACTTAATTTTTATATTAAATAAAACTATGCATATTCTATCCTAATCAGTTAATATAATTATATAAATAGTCCATCATGTATTCTTTTTATATATTTCTTGCCCTACTAATTTGAGAATTTGAATGTATAACTCAAATTCAAGTTCAACACATTTTAAAATAACAAAGGGCACTGTATTATCTAAACTTGGCTTGACACGCTGTGGCGTGTCTAGATACAAATTATTATTTATATAGATAATATAGCTAAAGAATTTGTTTAAAAGCGCTTATCTCAGGAACTATTAGACAACTGCAAAATATCTCATTTGACCATTTCATCATTGTATTATGATATATCCTTGAGTGGCTAAATATGTACTACAGTAGACAAGACTTTCAAAATCCTATTATTCAGTCATTCACGATGTAAAAATTAAATGCTTAATGCATTTCAAATGCAAAAGCCCCCAGTTTTATATAAATATATGTAATAAGAAGCCAATGACTTTGTTCATTTATATGTATACTTACATACAAATATAAAGAAACCCTACTGTGTTTTCTAGATATCAAATAAATCTAATAAAATTTAGTTTTTAGATGTTTCTTGATTTAAAGTTGGTAAGCGCCAAATTAAATATTATATTACTAAAATGTATTTAGACTATAGATTTTACTGTCAATACGATATAATAAACCTTTTAAAACATTTACATTTTAATGATGTTACCTACATAAATGTGATCTTTAAAGTTTATTAACAAGTGCCAAAAGAAATTTTTAGTTTTTTTTTTAATAAATGCTTTGGTTTTGAATAAAATGAAATTGGTGAATGTGTTTAAATTTTTTAAATTAAGTTTAAAATAGCTATTGAATAATATTTATTATTATACAACTGCTACCTACATATTAATTGGCCTTGTTTATAAACACTTGTTTTGAAGAAAAAATTCGTTGTATTTGGCTAAATGCTAGGCTAATAAGTGAATGAATGTTTATTTTTGCCTGTTTATATGCCGTATCAATATATCTCAGTTATGATTTTAAGTAGTCAAAACAAACAGAAAATTTTAAGTTCTGGTGACCTACATCTATCCAACAAACTGTACTTTGAGAAATTTGGCGCCGAAGCGTATGTAACATGCGTTTCAAGCTTCTAGAACATACTATGAAATGATCCTTCTACTAATCCATTATTTCAGGATGTAAGGGATTGTTGTAAGAATAAAAGTTACGATTGAAGGTTAAAAAACATTGTATTTCCATTATCTTTAACGAAAACATACAAACAATACTGAAAATATGAGTAAAATAGGAGAGAACATACATTATTTTATCGACTTACAAGTTACGTTACAAATAAACATATATTGGTAGAAAACAAATTAACTAAGTAAAAATAAACAAAAGATATGGTTTTAATAACTTAAAGCGTATAAATATTCAATAAATTGTGCAAAAGAATTCCTAGCAGTTACCTAAAAGAGGCCACGAACAATATCTTGAAAATTTCTTAATATTTATAACATGCACAATGTACCTTTATACATAAGTAAAGTCCTAACAAAATACTACATAAATAGCAAAAAAATACAGTGATTTAAGTCCTAAGAAAGCTTAAAATTAAGAAAAAAGACTTACGAAGGTATATTAATGCCAATATGGCGGATGAACTAAAAATACGATGTTGGAGTTACTCCTGCAATAGCTTTTCCTATAGTTTTGCCCAATTTTACCAAACACTTCACTTATAATGAAGTTCATAGTCCTTAAATATAGTTATTATTTCATTGTATGAGACCAACAATAAACACAGTCCTTTTATTAAAACCGTGAATAGCACAACACG
Organism: Colias behrii; assembly: GCA_029959065.1. Classification (NCBI taxonomy): domain Eukaryota; kingdom Metazoa; phylum Arthropoda; class Insecta; order Lepidoptera; family Pieridae; genus Colias; species Colias behrii. The sequence goes on from JARWMC010000002.1 coordinate 6,407,683, forward strand.
AACTCGCTAGAGAACAACCGAGCTTCAGACATGGCCGCCAAGCGCGAAGCAAGTGATGAGCGTCTATATTCATGTCTAAAATTTAATGATCACTTTTTATTTCTGTAAATATAAATATTACGATAATTTTACTACAAAATATTTATAAAATCCATTTTTCTAGTTTTTTGGTGCTGATGACATCGTATTGCATAGAAAAAGTACGATTCAATAGAACATACTTTAGAAATTCAATTTCCTTTCTATCATAGGCGTAGGCCATTGCCATCAAAATGTTGGCGCTTGGCGGCTGGCGCAATGCACAATGCTGCCAACTTTTAATGTTACCATATGTCTTAGAATCTTAGTAGTTTCTATATTGAAAATATAACAGAAAAAATCATTGATTAGTTGATTGGTAATATAATTTAATTAAATAATAATAACTGTAGCAAAAAAAAAACTCGCAAGAACGTAAAATATTATATTCAACCGTATAGCGTATTCCAAACATCAATTTCTACAATATAATATGTACACTTAATTATATATTCATATTAATATTAAATATGAATATATTAATAAATTTTATTTTCGATTATCGTATCATTTATTATATTATCTCGTCTACCAAGCGTCTACCGTATATACAGAACCACAGCCGTCTATACAAGCCTTCATGGCAACTCAGAACACTTGTAGAAAACACTCCATGGAGAAAATGTTCGCTATACAATAGAATTTAATACTACATACTTGAAAACTTTTAAAATCTAAAATAGTTAATAAAGCAATACGTGAGCAATACCTAGGCACTGCTGGCCATAAAGCATGTTAAAAATAATGTTTACAATATTTACTACATACATACAGACATACTACAATCATATACGTATAGTTTGGCCGTATTCAGAGAGAAAGCTGGAAACTTATAAGCGCTTACGCTTACGCTTTATAGGGTGAACCTGGTATCTTCTCTTCTTTCTTTACTCTCAAGAAGTTTCATTAAGGGCAGATTTTTCAATCCTTGGTTAAAACTTATTCGTCGAATAATGTATAAAACTACCATTTTAAAAACGTATTCTAATTGCCCGTATTTGACAGTTTACATGACATTTTAATAGTATCGTGTAATACTTTATTGGACGGATAAGTTTTATCCAAGCATGGAAAAATCGGCCCTAAGAGAAATTGAAGGGCTTCGTCAAAACCACTATTCAAGTCAGAAGAAAACATTAAATATGTTTAGCTCATTAAGTACTGTGGTACTGTTCAAAAATAACGCCAGAGCACGACACGCCACCACACGTTAAGGTGGGTCCACACTTGATCATTTTCGCGTATCACATCTCCGTCGCGTAGCATCGACGCGTATCATGTTTGCTAGTGTGGACGCAAAATGATCGCGATCGTGATACACTTCGTATCATGATACACCCCGATCGCTATTAACCGCGTTTTTGGCCGAACCGTGGCTCAAAGGTACGGTATGGTATTTGTATCAAGTAATCGTATCCGTATCAGGCGTATCGTATCGAGTATGCGTATCCTAAGTGTGGACGCCCATTTTGACCATACCGTACCTTTTATCGCGTGAGCCACGGTTTGGCCAAAAACCACGTCCACACTTACTTGATCACGTATCCTCTCGCCGATCATCGTATCGATCTCGTGATTCACACACACACGGGAATGCAAACTTGTCTAATCATGTGTTGGCATTGCGTATCGCTTTTGATGATCGGGGAAAAACCACCTCGAGATGGATCGCGGCGTATCACGTATCAAATGACATAGCCATATCATGACACCGTATCAAAATGCGTCCACACTAGATCATTCTGCCGATCATGATACGCGTATCCGATACGAAACGTATCAGATACGCGGTTAATAGCTATCGGGGTGTATCATGATACGAAGTGTATCACGATCGCGATCATTTTGCGTCCACACTAGCAAACATGATACGCGTCGATAATACGCGACGGAGATGTGATACGCGAAATGATTAAGTATGTACCCACCTTAATATGTTTCCGCCTTACCGAGGATCTTTCTACACTGGATCATAGATGACACTGTGAAGGGCACAGGGAGTGTGGTTTGGGTGTGGGTGTAAAACTAAAAGTTCTAACACACGAACGACAAGTTGTGAACTGCAGAGGCTACTTCAACCGTAGCCACATGTCGGCGGCAGTCGGCGGCACGTCGGCGGCAGCAGTCAATATGTCGACGGCTGCCGTCGACAGGGAAAAACGGATGCCGACAAACGTCAAACGCTTGCAGTTTGCCGTCAACACAAAACTGCAAGCGTCGCCACTAAGTAGCCTCTGCCTTTCGCAACTTGCCGTTCGTATGTTAGAACGCTTAGTAGTTAGTGTAAAATAAAGTTTGCCGAAAAAATTTCCTTTTCTTTTAAAAATAAAAAGGCCGTTTATTGGATCTTCATATAAGGAAACGATTTAATTTTCATTAGTTACTGTAATGCAATTAAGTTGTTATTGCTTAATTATAAGTTTATTTAGGTAGTTTGAGATAATATGGAAAAATGCTACATTGTTGGGAAAATCGATGTAGAATCCGTAATAAAATAACAAGACACACAAACACAAGCAATCTTGTCTGTAAAACTCACGGCACGTAAGTTTAGCGCTGACCTTGAAGTGGAGGGGATCTATTTGAACGAAATAAAGGCGAACTTGCCGTAAAACATTGAAGGTCACCGCTAGACTTACGTGTCGCGACTTCTATCTATTATGGCACTGGTTCTTGGTCATATTCACGTCATATTATTATTAATTAGAGCTGTCAGATAAAACCACAATCAATACGAATCATCCATACGGGCCTATTAAACCCAGGCCCCTGATAAAATACCCTCTTAAATACTATCGTATATAATAGTATTCTCGGAGCAATTAGTTAATTGCTCCGAGAATACTATAATATATATACCTATACATATACCCTCTTTAATGTGTTTAATAATAATATAATACATATACATACTATGAAAATTGTTGTATGTTTTCGATTGCGATAAAATTAGGCACGGTGCAATAATAATATCGAATTTGATTTGCAACATTATTGAGACATTTGTCTTTACTTAGATTTGCATCTGAAAAATCAACAATACGTGATTTTCGGGTCGAGACTCGAGTGCACAGTTTTTTCGCGTCTATTGTAAACGCGAAAAAACTGTGCATACAAAACTCACGCATTCGCATCAAAACGCTATTCGATTGTGTAAGTACAGCATTAAAGGTATAAGAAATACTGTGGGAATACTGTAAAATTATTATTGTGACTTAAAGTAGAGTTAACACCTTAGAGTATATATACTATCTATAGAGTGCGAATAACCAAGTGGGAACAGTAGGCACAGGTGGGAACAACACGACGTTCCCGCCGCGAGCGCTCGTAGTCGTGGTTGAGTGCTGTCGAAGTGCGTTGCTCTGAATTTTTTTTCATATTTACGAATAAACATGGTGAAATGTGCAGTTCTATCTTGCAAAAACGATACTAGAAAATACACAAAATTGAAATCCAGTATCACATTTCATCAGTAAATCGATTGTTATACTTATTTTTATGAAAATAAATTTAGCATCGCGGGGGTGAAGGGGAGGTGGGAGGCGGACACGCGCAGGCTCGCTCGCGCGCCTCACTGCCGCCACGTGATCGTAGTGATGTGACCTGACCAACGCTGTACTCGATATAAAGTTTACTAGAAGAACTATATTTTAACAAATTATTTATTTAACTTTAAAATTAAAACTCTTTTAAAAATGTATTATAAATAAATTTGTGGTGTGTTTTGTATGAAACACTTTCTAATATTATGAATGCGAATGTATTACTTATAGTGTAAATGTAAAGTATGTAATGTTACTATATATTTTCTGAACCGCTAAATTGATTTTGAAGATTTTGATAGTAGAATGGATAAAATTAAATAAAAAAATTATTAATATAAATAATAAAAATTATTTATTATATTATCATTTTAAATTATTAATTATTTCTTATTTTTATTTAACATTTTTAAAACATTATTATTATTTTTTGATTTATTATTAAAGAAATAGCACTAAACCCGATCTTTTATTTTTATTAACTTTATTATTTAAAAAGTACTTACGTTTTTCTGATATTCCAATTAAACATATTTTTAAAAGTACATATTATTAATACAAGAAATATTCAAATGGAACAAACAAACTTTATTCAGTTGGTAAACAAATTTAAAATTACATATTTATACTTTATTCATATATTTTTCCTTTAATAACTTTCTGAACATAAAATTTACTTATGATACATATTTATTTACATAAATTATCGATAATTCAACACGCAATTGATACCTACCCATCCCTATTTGTCACACACACATCTATACAGGGTGTCCCACTGTTGGTATACTAAGCTCAAAAGAGTTTATAGTTTTGCATACGCTGAGTACGTAAAAAATACTTATAAAATTCCATACGCATTTTTTTTCAAATAGATGAAGTCTTAAAACTCTATGTGCACACCCATAACAAGCAACCCGCCCAACTTTGCCACTAGCATGTGAGCTATCGTTTAAGATTATGTTTTTATAGACAAAATACTCACATTAGCGAAGCGATATATGCCGACTGCGCGAAGCTAGAGAAGAAAACGTGGATTTTCAGGAAAAATTTAGCAAAAAATTTTTGACGTAATTTTGTTGTGTAAGTATTTTTTTCATGTTCAGTGTATGCTAAACTACAAATCCCTTCGCGCTTAGTATACCAATAGTGGGACACCCTGTATAGTATCTATAGCTCATCTGCCTACGATGTGCACCAAGCAATTTGTGCAATACACGCGCTCTATACTATTGTTTATACCAAGAAGCTTATATCTAATACACTGGAGATTGCACTATGAACGTTTACTTGTCACGGGAAGGTATGACCTTGAATGACGCCTGGTTGTTTTTTGTCCCTTTCACACCTAGCTTGGCAAGTTGGTGTGAAAGGGACAAAAAACAACCAGGCGTCATTCAAGGTCATACCTTCCCGTGACAAGTAAACGTTCATAGTGCAATCTCCAGTGTATTAGATATAAGCTTCTTGGTTTATACTCTAAGGGCGTATTCAGAAAGAAAGCTTGAAACTTATAAGCGGCGCCGACAAGTTTGTTGAAACTTGTTGGAACTTGTCGGCGCCTATCAGCGCTTATAAGCGCATGTTCATATATTTTCCTGCGCGGGTAACCAGCGCTTATAAGCGCCGATAAGCGCTTATAAGCGCTTATAAGTTTCAAGCTTTCTTTCTGAATACGCCCTAAGGTTAACACATCCACAGAACAGCATAAAAAGAGCATAAATCTCACTTTTGACGTTTACGCATGGTTCCTGATCTATGGTAATTCGGTGTACACAGTACATTTGTGATTTGACAGGTGTGTAAAGTTTTGGTTGCCCTATTATACATTTATTTATTTATTTATTTATTTATGCTTTATTGTACATACATACCAGGGCAAACAAACTTAGACTATAATTTTATACAATAATAACACACGGGCACATATGCACGAAAAGGCGGCCTTATTGCTCAAGAGCAATCTCTTCCAGGCAACCCTGATTGTAAGGAATGTTGAACGAGTACGCGTTGGCGCAAATTCGATGTCTAAATTGATACATTGTACAAATAACTATTTGTATACAATACAAAAACTATAAAATATAATAGAAAAAAAAATAAATAAAAATAATATATATATATATATATATATATATATATATATATATATATATATATATATATATATATATATATGTAATATTAAAGATAACATAAGACATATAATAAATATATATAAATACATATACTAAATATACCAAATAACACACAAAATATTATAATATAATAAATGATGTCTCATACAAAATATGATATCAAGAGATAAAATTAAATATAGCAACACAATATTATAATGATAAGAAATGGTTTTTAACCAGAGCTTTAAAACTACTAATATTTTTCGCCCGCCTGATGGATTCAGGCAGAGCGTTCCAAAGATGTATAGCACGAACAGTAAATGAGGAGCCGTAGAAATTTGAGCGATGAACCGGTGTAGAGAGAGTTAGAAGATTGGAAGAGCGAAGAGAGATAGAGCTATTTTCACTAAGATAACTAAACTGATTTTTAAGATAAACAGGTGTTTTAGGGTCAAACAGAACACAGTACAGAAGCTGAAGTATGTGGGCGTCCCGGCGAAGACGGATGGGGAGCCAGTTAAGTTTTTTGCGATATTCCGAGACATGGTCAAATTTACGCAATCCGAAAGTAAATCTAATGCAGAAATTTTGCAGCCTCTCAAGGATGTCTAACTGGTACTCAAAAAGATCAGGGAATGAGGAATCGGCGTAGTCAAGGAAGGGAAGCAGAAGGGATTGGGCTAACGCAATTTTGGTGGAGATCGGTAGGAAGTTACGCAGGCGGCGCAACGAAGATGCACCAGCAAAAATTTTCTTGCGAATTTGCATGATGTGCTCCGACCAAGATAAGTTCTGGTCAAGGTACAAACCGAGGCTTTTAACTGTTTTGCTGTAAGGAATGCGAGAACCATCAACCACAACATCTGGCAAGCAATCCCATTTAATTTTGCTCATAAGCGGCTTACTGCCAAGTATAATGATTTTAGTTTTTACGGGATTTACCTTTAAGCCATGATCCTTGCTCCAATTGACGATGGCTGCGAGATCAGAATTAGTACGGAAAATCGCTTCAGGAAGTTCAGGCAGTGACACGTGCGAATATAGTTGGAAATCGTCTGCGTACATATGATAAGGAGAAGTTATGTTATTGGAGATAGAGTTTATAAATATTGAGAAAAGGAGAGGAGACAACACGCCACCTTGCGGAACCCCGGCATGAACATTGCTCCAGGAAGAGGTTAGGTTCTCCACTAGAACACGCTGCCGACGTCCCTGCAAGTAACTACGAAACCAATCAATAGTCGTTGGAGATATGTTAATAGAGCGTAGCATAGCCAACAAAACCTCGTGATCGACGGTGTTAAAAGCATTGCTAAAGTCTAGCAACGTAAGGATTGTTAACTGCTTATTGTCGAAACCCAAGCGTATGTCATCAGTGATTTTAATAAGAGCAGTGGTCGTGCTATGACCTGGACGGAATCCAGATTGATAAGGATTAAGGAGATTGTGGGAATTAAGGAAGCGACTTAACTGCTCCTGCACTAACCTTTCCAAGACTTTAGACAGGAAAGGCAGTATAGCAATGGGTCGGAAGTCTGAGGGACATACAGGATTTAAGGTCTTAGGGAGGGGCAAGATGTGTGCATCTTTCCAATTAGCTGGAAATGTGCCCGTGGAAATAGAAGAGTTAAGGATGTGCGTAATAACAGGATTAATGATGGAAAGGATAGGAATAATCATGCACCGACCAATGCAATCACTACCAACAGCCTTAGAGGTAATAGACAATATGCTCTTCTTAACACCACAATCCGAAAATTGACTTAAAACAAACGGAAGATAGTCTGGAGACGGTAATGAATTGAGAGAGCTTAAGGTGCGCGCTTTAGAATTTGTGTCAAAATCCAAGAGAGGATTAGAAAAATGGGAATTAAGTTTATCGATAGAAACCGTATCTGGAAGGGAACTTTGCGCAGCCTTGCCGATTCCAAGGGATTTGAGAAATTTCCACATTTTGGAAGGATCGCCGTTTTCGATCGATTCAGAGATGTGGCGTCGTTGAGCATCCCTACATAATGTATTGCAGCGATTTCGTATGCTCTGATACTTTGCTCGGTTGACATCAGAATCGAGCAACTTTAATTTTGATTTCGCACGTGCTTTTTTTTTTAAAAGTGCTTTGAGCTCAGCCGACATCCATGGCGCTGGTAAATGCTTCACCTTAACTGGGCGCAAAGGAGCATGTTTGTCAAATAGGTTCAGAAGTAGAGAGTTAAATAACGCAACCTTCTCGTCAATGGAACCTGCTGAATAAATGACTGACCAATCGGTATCAGCGGCATCTTCACAAAGACGATCTACATTGATTTTACCAAAATTGCGCCGCATAGAGATACTAGGCTTAGCTTTGGGAGGCTTTAATTTATAGGAAAGGAAGATTAAATTGTGGAAGGAGAACAAATCAGCTGAGCACTGACCATGCTTAGCGACAAGTTCAGGAGAGGAAACTATGATAAGGTCAAGAAGGGAGGGAGAACAATTTGGAAGGGAATGGGTAGCGTTAAGAGGAAGGATTTTTAGGTTAAAGGAATCAACAATGGACATTAACTTTTTGCTACGTAGATCACCCTTGAGAAGGCAGGTATTGAAATCGCCCATAAATATTACATGTTTATAGGCAGGGGTATAAATATCAAGAAGATGGTCAAAAGACGAAAAATAGTTGACGGTTAAATTAGGAGAATAAAAAACACCAAGGAGAATTTTCGTATTGGATAAGGATACCTCAAGTAAAAGGTGCTCAGCCGCATCAGCAGGAGGAGGTTGAGGAGAGCTACTAATTATGGAAAAAGGAATATGCGAACGTAAATAGATAGCTACTCCACCCCCTATCCTACCAATGCGGTCATTGCGAATTAATTGGAATCCTGGGAGACTATAAGATAAAGAAGGTAAACAAGGTTTTAACCAGGATTCCGAAATTAAAATAGCATGAAGAGAATTACAATCAAAAGAAGCTAATAGTTCGGGAAAGTGAGCCGGGATACTTTGAGCATTGATATGAACAACGTTAAAGTTCTTATGACCATTGTCGAAAAGAGAGGGGACATTTAAGGGAGAAGATGTACTGTGAAAGCTGTCATCCCCTGATAGCTCTTCGATCGATGAAATTGAAACATATGAGTCACTAGAATTGCTGTTATTTAAAGACATCATAAAAAAAATAAATAAATAAACAATAATAATAAATAAAAAAAAAAAAAAAATACAATATAAAAATACTACTTATAAATTGATAAACTAAATATTTATATACCTACTAAATAAATAAAAATAAGCGTAACCTGTTAAACAAACCATTACCACCAGTTTCGTAAGAGATGAGACACTTAAAAATAGCTACAATATACTTAATACCAAAAGGCAAGTATCCAAAACTGCAAGGTTAACACATTGACTTTGAGGTGTTGACATCTGACAGCTGTCACATTATGTCACCAATGAAATATAACAATATAAATGGTAATGAAAATAAAAGTAAACAAGTACTACCTACAATATAAGTTAGAAAATAAAAACAAAAAGTTTGATAACAGTTTCAACTTAGAGATTAACAGAGGAAGAGGAATGAAAAGTTAGACATAAAAATAGAATAGTACATTGCATATGGAAATTAAAGTTTAAAATAATTACCTAATAGATAAAAATAATGAGGTTTGAATACACAACCATAAGATACCTACAGGATCTACTTAGCACGACCAAATCTCTTCGGTCTAATATTGGACGCCGTTTTGGACTCCTTGTGGATGTTAGACGTGGAACCAGCCGCACCAGTGGAAGAACTTGTATGATTGGAGGGAATTTTATCCAGATCAGCCATCAGAGTGATTTTTCGCTTGGACCCATCATCAAGTTGCACGACAATACTCCCATCCTTCGTCCAACAATTTGTAATACCAAAGCGGGCTCTGGCTGCCACAAAGATATTATGCCTTTCTTTGGTTAAAAACTCAGATAGCGTGAAACCGCTTCCCTTTAGTTCAGTTTTGGAGTACCAAATGGTATTTCTTTTAACAATGTCCTTGAATTTGATAAATATAGGTCTTGGCTTGTCTTTCTTTGAGGAACCCAAGCGATGACAACGCGATATAACATCTTCATTCAAGTCAAGATTTTTTAGATTATCCGTTAAGATTTTTATAGCCAATTTGGTGGGATTCTCCTTACTATCTTCTGGCACACCATGAATCAATAACATTTTTCTGCGACTCCGCATCTCCAAATTATTCAACTGGTTTGAGAGAAAAGCAATTTGAGTTTGCAGAGTCTTGAGGGATGACAACACAAAAGACTGAAATGCATTGAATTCAGCTGCCAGTCTGGATGTAGGGCTACTGGAGGCAGGTTGTGAGTTATTGCTGCTGATATTCTGCAGATCACGCTGAAACTCTGCCATTTTCTTATTAAATGTAGCAGTCATTTCCATCATAGAGTGTTGAACAGAATCCATAGTGAGTTTATATAAAGTGAATAGTGCAGTTTAAGTGTCAGAGAGTTGAAATTGATATATGGAGAGAACACTGGCAGGTAAAGGCTTTCAATTAGCACATTTATATATGGAAAAACTTTTAAAAATAAATAAAAATAGAATTTAAAATATCAGAGACAGCAAAAATACGTTATTATTTTTGTGCGCCTACCCGCGAAAAAATAATAACGTATTTATTATTATTATACTCTTTGGTTTTGGTAAAAAAATATTATTACAGTAATTGATAGATTTTGATTGGGTTTTTATTCAGTTTATTTGCAGATTTTCGTTTTGTTTATTACGTTGAAGGTCAGGTACATTTGCACCTCCATGACTGGTGTTGATAGATAGTGAATTTCTCTTATTTATATTTCGTTGCAAATTGAAAAACAATATTGTGTAAGTAGCCAATTGACAATTTTTATGGTACCTATAGGTACATTATGTAAAGATACAGTCAGTTACACATTCACTCCGCTCCCATAGAGGTTAAAATATATAGAACTTACAATCACTTGTTCAGAAAAATATAGAAATTATGTGATCTAAGGTGATCTAGTTTCAAAGTGAAAGTAATTATTTCCGAGACTTTAGTTGAAGGTAAAAGTTTTACTTTATTGATGATGAAAGCTTTCCTTGTTTTTTATTAAAATTTTAATAAAATGGTATACCTACCAATCTTATGTTTTTATTAACTATATAGAACTTTACTAAATTGACATTAAATAGTAAATACCTAATACAAAATTTATATTAATATTAATTAAATTGAACAAAATAAGTATATTTGATGTTTTGGTACCTGTTTTAATTGCATGTGTTAAGTATAAATATTTTGGGTATATCTACCTTCTGGTGTTATGTAAACTTTTCAAGTTTTAAAACTACAATTTTGTTTTGGAAACTGAGAACAGTTTCTTTTGAATGATGGTGGAAGCATGTACTATTTTTTTTTTTCATTTTATCTTAAATATTTGTTCAATAGTGAATTAAAGAAATGGACCCGCATCATATGCATCATTTAAATCATGGAATGGATCATGGAAGTCATGTACATGAAGGAATGGAAAATATAGAACATGCAGCTGTTCAAATGAATGGGACTCATTTTATGGAAGATATTAATGTGAATGTAAGAAGTGTATTATTGCCACCACTTCCACCATATTATGTTTATAATAACATGTGGCTACATAAATTCATTTAATATTTTCATAATCACCTTCTCATTTTGCATGAAATTTAAAAGTGATAAATAAAATTATTTCATATAATATAATAACAATTTTTATTTTATAGAAAATATTTAACACAAGTGACAATTTCAATATGATGAATGGTGATCAAGAAGCAATGACCCATGAGCATCATGGTCAACATCATGGTCATCACGACATGGGACACAGCATGACGGTTAGTTAAATCTCATTCTAAAAATTAATATACTTCCCCACATAGGAACATAATATAGTCAGTTCAGATTATGAATATCATTTTTATAGTTTAAAAACAATTACAGTTTCATGGAGGCTACCTGGAAACCATTTTATTTTCATGGTGGAAAGTGACAGATGCTGGGGAATTTGTTGGATCATTTTTAGCAATATTTCTTGTAGCATTGTTATATGAGGGGTAAGTTACAAATTCATTTATAGATTAACTTAAGGATGTAAGAAAAATGTATAAATTTGTCCATTAAAATTATTTTTTAGGCTCAAATATTACAGAAAACATTTATTATGGAAGACATACACAGGACTTCAATATTGTGCAGTATCACCTCCCGATAAGGGTGTGTCAAATATTTGCGCTCCAGATGATCCTCAAGTCATACAGTAAGTTTTACCAAGTAACTAATAACTAATAAAAAAGGGGAAAAAAATACACATAAAATTCAGACTAAAATGTTACCATAATAATTGATATTTATTATTTTTGCAGACCAGTTCCCCATGTTCTTGACAGGAATATGTAAGTTTGATTAACATTGTTCCCTTTTTTACATTCTAATTTATATGTTTGTGACGATTTGAAATTGTTTTAGACCAACAATGATGAGTACTGCACATGCTTGGCAAACAGTGTTACATGGTGTTCAAGTTCTTGTGAGCTATATGTTAATGCTTGTGTTTATGACATACAATACATGGCTGTGTGCTGCTGTGGTACTGGGATCTGCAACAGGTTATTTTTTCTTTGGCTGGCGTGAGTCAGTTGTGGTGGACTTTACAGAACACTGTCACTGACATAATATAGTAAGGAACACCATCCTAGTATTACTATTGTAAATTTTTTATAGCCTCGCCACAAAAAAACTCAAAATGTTATGTATATCATGTTATATTAAGACAACCTTTTTGGGTTATATATTTATACCAGTTACTATAAAGTTAAAGGTTTAGGTTACTAGAATAAATATTAATGCTTTGGAGATTTTATTTATTTATTTACCTTTGGACTTACCCATAATATCACAATTTGACTAGTTAAAAAATGTCTTAAAATACATTATGCTCAATATACCTAAACATCTTCAAGCAGAAAATTTTATCAATTTTGAGATTTTAGCATATTTAATTTATCTGAATGTCTATAACTTTTATGTTTTTTTAAATTAGAACTACTATTACATCTATATTCACAATACTGACAATTAAATGGTTTATTATCAGAATGAAGGCGCTTATGTACATTAAGAGAATTAGAAAATTTTGTACTAAATGTACATTCATCACATAGATATAATTTTTGGTGGGAATGTGTTCTTTTGTGTTTAGTCAAATTTGATGAGACTTTTGTTGAATATGAACATTCTGCACATGAATATAATTTCACACCTTCATCAATATCATTTTTACATTTCTTTTTCATAGACCTGGAATGACATAAAAGAAATATTATGAGTGTTTAAAATTAAAAATAAATGTACTTATTAATAATAATTGGTAAAAAAAAACATCCAAATACCCTCGTTCATGAGTTTGTATGGAGTTTTCTAGGATAGAATTATGTTTGGATTCGGGTGATGAATTGTTTATCATCTGTCGTTCTGATAAAAGCATTTGTGAAATTATCGACTTGGGTTGCTCGCTAAATTTAATACTTTTACTTGTTGATGGTCTCCCAGCACAATTAGTCTTAGTGTTAAAAACCCCATTGTAATTATTTATCATAATTATTGATGTTTCCAGTGGATTTTCTTCTTCCAAAACTTCCATTGTCCCGTAATTATTTTTAAGTTACTGAAAATTACTCTGCTGACTCTGCTAGATTTATGTTTATACTTTATATATCCATAAAGTGCGTTGAAATATAAATAATACTAAACCCTGGATGTACCTATTTATAAAATTGTGTTGTTGAGTGTTGACATTTGTTAATTATGTTAAAGTTGGTAAAATGTGACACGGCCATAGAGTAAGTAACATACTACGACAAAAACCTAAACCACAGATAACAACTAACAAGCATAATCTTCTCAATTTGCGACGCGTTTCATTTGAACAGCTGCAAAAACTATCGGACGCACAGACATATATTAAGATTGACTACGCGAGTGTATGTACTTCCCGTGTCCAAACTAAGTTTATGACACTTACTTGACGCTGGCCTACACTCAGTCCGCGCTTGCAGTTCGCCAAGGAAAGACGTGAAGCTGAATAAAGTAAAATGCCGAATTGCGCCGTTATAAACTGTAGAAACTCCACAGCTGTGAGTGGCCGAGTTATCGGAGATGTTTCCTTCCACCGGTAAGTAATTTTCTAATCAGAATATGCACTATTTATTTTAAAATCAAATAAAGAATATCTGTGGAAAACGATCGTGACAAACATGGATACCAAATCATACGGAATGATTCGGAATACATTGCGGCTTTTACTTGGCACGGTAAAGATCGCGTCGTATGATAATAAGCAATGAATAGCGTCTTCTCATTTTTCTGTCCAATTTTGTGGTTAGTGATGTTCATTTGATGCAACAGTTCTCGATTCTAATCGATTTTATAATCGAACAGAAAAATGATAATTTGAAGGAGCAATTTTTCAGAAAAAAAGGCATAGATTTTTTTTGTCATTTAATACGACTTGACCTAGAACTTTTAAGTATTTTAATACAAAGGTACTAAAAATAAATAGTATGACATGGACGCCATTAGTTAAAGTGTCATCTTGGGAGTTTTTTAAGAAAACTCCTTATTGCTTAGGCTATGTTTGTTTTTTCAGTTTTCCAAGTAACCCGAACATAAAAGAAAAATGGATCGATGCAACGGGACATAAAGATTGGTTTCCAACAAAATATAGCACAATTTGCTCTAAACATTTTAGTGAAGCCAGCTTTAGCGGTAGCACGGTAAAGCGAGCAAGATAGTACGATGGGATAGGACGATACTAGAATCGCCGCGCGAGTGGCGTCCTAATCGATTTAGCGTAAAATGAAATTACCATCACTAAAAAGCGCTCGTGACGTCATAACGCGTCAAGGTCAGTACAAAAAATATGACACGCTTGGTTTTCATGGTTTTCATACAGATCGCGGTACTTGCGTTGTCTACTTAATATATGTCTGTGATCGGACGCGACTTGTCGCAAATAGACATTTCTTCTTGCTATGAAAAAATAATTAAAAAGTGTTACTGTCGCTTGTCATACTATGATTAAAAAAAAACTATGTCAATCGTAGACAGAGAATCCAATAGACACCGGCAATGCGTGTCGCAGAAAGAGATAAAAAAGAATACGTCACAATATTTAGGGTTACCGTGTGAGGGAAAATTTACCCCGCAATTTGTAAGACACAAATCTCTCAATATCATTATTCACATAACATAAGTGGATAATAATGAGATATCCACATTAAATACTTACATGTTTATAGTAATTATGTATGTATGTATGTATGGTTTTCACGCATAAACTACTGGACCGATTTCAAAAATTCTTTCACCATTAGAAAGCTGCATCTTCACTGAGCAACATAGGCTATATTGCATTTTCAAAAAAATTAGAGATCCTTACCAAAAATGCAATAATGTATCCTTAATAAAAATTCTGTCATCGCGTGCGCTGCGGAATCTATTGAAAATAGAACAAATAAATGTTCTACGGTATTATCACAGACTAATAATAATATACTACGTATTATAGAATGGACCAATATCTACAAGAAAGTCCGCGATATTCCATTCAAAACATATAACGAATTTTTAAAAGTATCAATTTACAGATAATAGTAGGTATACTGTTTAATACAATGAGGAGGCGTAGTTCGGGACGGGGTGAAGGTGAGGAGGCAGGCGCGGTCCCAGCCTGACATTTTGGGGGGGGTCACGCGGCTGGAAAGATACCCCCCCCCCCCAATCGTACTCGTTAAAAATCGTATTCAATAGAAGTTATAAGCAAAAACCGGCCAAGTGCGAGTCGGACTCGTGCTGTCTAAAATGTATTTTTTTAGAAATTTTTCCTTTATTTGTGCTATAAGACATTGCTTTTAAGTTTTAACCAAATTTCAAGACTTGGGAATGTTGAAATTTGCGACAATTTGCAACATAAAACGGCTGTATCTTTTGATTGCGTTGGTTTATAACTTTAATTTTTTCACAGCTTCAAAAGACCGTAGACTTGAGTATTCGATATAAAATTCAGCTTGATACCTCGACGCGTTCCTGAGAAAAAGGGTCTCGACAGAACTTTAAAATTATAAAAGATATTTTTTTTATATTATGTAATTAAAAATGTTTATTTTTTGGAATTATTCCTCTATCTGTGCTAATAGATGTTGCTTCGTACCGAATTTCAGAGTCTGAGTTCACAGGAAGTACCCTGCAGGTTTTGAATTTTGATAGCCATGCGAATGTCGAAATTTGCGAAAATTTTCAACATTTACGGCTGTATCTCCTGATTGCGTTGACATAGTAATTTGATTTTATTACAGCTTAAAGACTATATTAAAGACCTGAGTTTTTAATATGAATATCAATTAATTTTAATTTAATGTACAAGCGTTCATGAGTAAAGGGGTTGTAAGTTTAAAACTATTAAAAATTTAATTTTTACATAATGTAATTAAAAATTAATATTTTTCGTAATTATTCCTATATCTGTGTTATAAAACGTTACTTTGTACCAAATTTCAAGAATCTGTGTTCATGGGAAGCACCCTGTAGGTTTTGATTCAAATGCGAATGTCGAAATTTGCGATAATTTGCAGCATTGACGGCTGTATCTTTTGATTGCGTTGGCATATAAGTTTGATTTTTTACAGCTTGAAGAGACCGTAGATTTAAGTATTCGATATAAATTTTAGCTTGATATATTCGCAAATTTCGACATTTGCAAGGGAATCAAAAATCAAAACCTTCAGTGTACAGGCCGATTAAGAAGAGCTGGAACGTCAACACATTTACACATTGCACATGTGTAGTGTCTGTGAGGACGCGCACGGCGTGACGTCATACTGCATACGCATCATGAAAAGTCTTTCCGTCTCTCTCGCGCGCAGACTAGCTTATGAGGGTGAAGAGGACAATTATTGTTTTTATTTTGCAATTGTTTATAAATACAGGTTGATGTAATTTAAACAAAGACGTTAGGTATATCTACTACTAACTATATTCGACGAGATACTTCGCGGCTCGGGGATAAGAATATTTTTTTACTTAACCTAGGTTAAATTATGTAATCATTTTAATAAGTTTTGTAAACAAAATGTAAACGCCGTAAGTTAAAATTTTCATAAATAGCTGAACAATATAGCTTTAATTGTAATGTAGCCTTATCTCTTACGTGCTAGGGTTTCGCTTGTATTGTTTCTTGGGAGTGAGCGCACGTAGTATTTGTATTGTTTTTATCGTTATTTTGAATATGACATGAAATTTAATTATTATTTGTTACTTGAATGATTATCAATAATATATTACAATTGATTATGAGAATAAATAATTAAGTTCATCGATTGAGTTACTTTTAAATTGTAATTTTACATATAAATTATGAGAGCTTTCATAATTATATTTATCTACAACGCACTCATTTTACAATTCAAATCTACAACAATTAAACTAGAGTCGCATTTATTTTTGAACATACTGTATAGTAAAATTGCATATGTGTGAGTACTGTGAAGATGCCAGCTTTCCTTAATCGGCCAGTACTTCCCGTGAACTTAGAATCTTGAAATTCGGTACGAAGCAATATTTTATAGCACAGATAGAGGAATAATTGTAAAAAATGAAATTTTTTAATTACATCGTAAAAAAATATATTTTTAATAATTTTAAAGTTTTCTGTCTATCAACATGCTTTTTCTCAGAAAAGCATGGAGGTATTGAGCTAAAATTAATATCGAATACTTAAGTCTACGGTTTCTCGAAGCTGTGAAAAAATGAAACTTATAAGCCAACGCAATCAAAAGATACAGCCGTTTATGCTGCAAATTATCCCATATTTCGACATTCGCAAGGGAATCAAAACCTACATTGTACTTCCCGTAAACACCGAGTTTAAAGCAATGTCTTACAGCACAAATAAAAGAAAGATTGCTAAAACATACATTTTAGACTTACAACAATATAATAAAAAGTAGGTTTGATCGGAGCCCTCGGTGCGCGAGTCCGACTCGCACTTGGCTGGTTTTTATTTTAAAGAACGCGTGGATTTATCAGACTGTTATTTTTATTTATAACTTAAATCTACCCTTGAAGCTGTGAAAAAATCAAACTTATAAGTTAACGCAATCTAAATTTTTACAGCCGTTTATGCTGCAAATTTTCGAAAATTTCGACATTCGCAAGGGATTAAGAACAGGTTTAAACGGAACTTTAGGTGTGCGAGTGACTCCGATTCGCACTTGGCCAATTTTTTTCACATTTTGTACTGTATAAGAATTGTGGAGCCACGCGGGTGAAACCGCGGAGCGCAGCTAGTATATAATAAATATATTACTTTTAGATGGGTAATACATATTATGTATATACACATACCTATATATTAAAAAATATGAATATATATCATTATCATAATCCCATATGAAAATGTGTATGTAATGATAATGTAGATGAAAACTCGATTGTTTATTATTTTTTATAAAATAAAATAAAAAAAATAAAAGAATGTTTATTTTCGTAAGTATTAACAGATACACACGTTAATTATATTGACCGACCCGCGAAGGCGCAAAAAAAAACGAAATTTACTTAATAATAATTTATTGTAATAAAAAAATTACATTTAAATTATCTCTAACTTAATTAACTACGTCCCTCCGGTTCAATGTTGGAACCAAGAGTGTCCATTGTCTTCGGCGGGGCAGCGTCGCGGTGGTGGTGATTGCCGTAATACTTTCTAACCTTCGGTTTTGGTTTCCAATCTGTTCATCCTGTAGCTACAATCCAAATTTGTCGTAAATTATCCGGTTCAGGAAAACTGGAACAAGCCATTGAATATTTCAGATATTTAATTAAATACACACTGCAGAATATATATTATTATTTCCCATAATAGTGGGTAACAATTTGTAGAAAAGTTGGCAACACTAAATTTTTTAGGTTAAAATTTATAATTGTTATTTTTGTGGTTTTTAAACAATGTATTCAAGTCAACAGCACGTGATACACAATATATTAACACGCTGAAATATCATGAAGGCCTATAAACTGATAAAGAGTTGTATACTTACGAGTGAAAAGACAATCCAGGCATTTTCGTTCCACTATCACTTTTACACCCTTTAACGCTACACCGCACCAAGGTATTATTTTATAAGGTATTAACAGTAAGTCTAAATTATTCAAAACCAAACATACCATGAATTACGTAACTTAGAACATGTAAAAACTATATTTTTATGGAAGACGATAGCTAGCTGTCAAACTTTGTTTATCAAAGTAGGTTGCTATTCTTGAAAAAAGTGGCACGCTGCGTGAAACAAAAAATTTTATCGTTCTCTCTCATTTCTTTACACAACACCGGCATAAGTTGCTCTTTTTCTTGTGTGAATGCGACATAAGATATCAATTTGTTGAATTTATATTTTTGGTTTTATGCATTGAGATAATATTAATATGGAGACGATACCGCCTACATCACTTATGTTCCGCTCAACATACGCCATCTGGCGTAACTGCACTCAGTCGCTTGCTCGCTCATTGGCGCGAACGTCACGCTCATTTTTTATTTGTTTTAAAGTGAAACGCATCAAATAAACCTACGTGTGTGTTACGATATTGCACAAATAATACAAATAATACGGAAAAGTGCAAAGGAATAACTTTTCATCAGTAAGTAACTAGATAATAATTTTTAAAACTTAGTTAGAGCAAAAATTTTGGCGGGCGACATTTTGCGTCATTTGTCATAGATTAAAAATTTAAGATATGACATTGGGCATGAAATAAGTGTTGTTAGTAATATTTGCTGGCGTATATTTTTATAGTATAAAATAATAATTTTACATATTTAGAAAAGCATAGATTGGTTGTTAATTGAAAAAAAGGTGAAATCATGAAATATGAAAATCAATTACTTAATCACCAATTTTTTTTTGTTAATTGATTTTAATCAAGTTTTTAATTGATATTGTATAAGCTACTGACTTGAACGTATAATTGAATTATTATTTATTTATCTGCACTAATATTATAAAGAGGAAAACTTTGTTTGTTTGTTGGATTGTAATTAATAGGCTCATAAACTACTGGACCGATTTTGATGAAATTTGGCACAGACAATCTTTAGACCCTGAGAAAGAACATAGGCTACTTTTTATTGCGAAATATGAACCACGGGCGAAGCCACGGGCGTAGCCAGCCAGCTAGTTCAGAGATAAGTAATTAATATTTTTTCTATTCAAGGTTTCCATGTCTGGGCCGTGAAGAAAGGGAAAAATGGGTAAAATTTGTCCCAAACAACCGCAGTGAAGAAACCTGGTTACCATCCGATAGAACTTGCGTCTGTTCATTGCATTTTCGCGATGAGGATAAATATACCACAAAAGCGGGAAGGCGTTTTCTAAAGAAGTCTGCTGTTCCTTGTATTGATGTTAGTAATAATAATAAAATTTTACGGATTTGTATAACAAATAAAATATTATTTTAGCCATCACTAACATTATGTTACATTTATTTTAGCCGAAGGTGTGCTACAATAGTACTGGAACAATACAAGCAATTTCTGAGCCGGGAACATGTTCTGAGGATGATGAACTAAATAAACACAATTTTTACACGGCTTTTATTTTTTTTCTAAAAAAGGCTCAATTTGTAAGGAATGAAACTTCCCATAGCCCTGACTGAACCTAAAACCCTTAGATCATTAAGTAATGGATAACACTCGCAGGCGTTTCCCCTTTTGCCGAGGTATAAGATTATTCGAATCGAAAAATCTTATGCTTTCATAAAAACTACTTGCGTAATCGATTACAAACACTCTGCGTATTCGTAAAACATCGAAAGGACGTCTGCGAGTGCTCCGCTAAAAATGCCGTTTTGCACTGTCAAGACTTGCAGAAGCAATTCAAACATGTCGAATATTAAAAAAGATGGAATAACCTTTCATTTGTGTATATTTTTTTATTTTTTTAACGTACATTTCTAATTAAATGCAATTTCTAATAATCGTCGATGTATCGTTTAGCGATATGATCATGACAAATAATCGAGTCATGTTTACTCGATCATTGATGCGGCCCCACGAGACTATTATGGAAAGAAAATATACAAATTTAATCTTTATGAACTAAGAGATAAAGTTGAATTTAAAACGCGATAATGAACCGCATTCCTTACGAGACTATCTTTTAAAGAAATACAAATTTAATCTTTATAATCTAAGTTATAAAGTTGAATTTAGAACGCGATATTGAACCGCACTCCCCACGAGACAACTTGGAATGAAATACAAATTTAATCTTTATGAACTTAAGGATAGAGTTGAATTTAAAAACTCGTCGCTTAAAAGGTCGTAAATTTTTACGACTTTCGTGACACAAATTATTTTTGTGAATGTGTGATTGTGTTTCAATAGTGTGAGTTACCCTCCCCGCACCAAAATCAGCAGAAAGTTTAGTTAGAACATTTGCCAGCGTACTCCATCCATTACTTAATGATCTAAGCTAAAACCCGAAAAAAATTAAATTATTCCATATGACGTCACCTAAAATAAATATTAAGTAAGTACAAAGAAAATTTCAAGTCAACGTGCATGTAAGGAGTGGCACCCAATAAAATAGACAGAATGAAACAAAGTGTCGCCTCTATAGCGGTGAGTCAGTGACATCGCATAATCTATGACTGTCTAGCCGTCATTCGCGCGCCCCGCGCCGCCGCGCTTGGCGCACAGATTTTGTTCGTGGTGTCTGCTCCATATATGTATCTCAATGGTTTTATGGCATTCAAATGCTTTATAAATATAAATTTATAAAGAATAGAAAAAATTCGATCACGAGGCGGGACACGAACCCGCATCCTTTCGCGCCATTCCGGGGCGGATGCCTGACCAACTCAGCCACTCGTGACCCGCCAGAGCAATCGAATTTATTCTATTCTTTCAGTTTTATGTGTCTGGAGGGACACACCGCGCGCCATCTATTGAGATGATTAACAACCATTTCAACCAATATGAAGCACTTTTCAGTGAATACAATATTGTAACGATGGAACACGACCTTTTTTGTTGAATTTATATTTTTGGTTTTATGGCATTCAAATGCTTTATAAATATAAATTTATAAAGAATAGAAAAAATTCGATCAAAAAAGGTCGTGTTCCATCGTTACAATATTGTATTCACTGAAAAGTGCTTCATATTGGTTGAAATGGTTGTTAATCATCTCAATAGATGGCGCGCGGTGTGTCCCTCCAGACACATAAAACTGAAAGAATAGAATAAATTCGATTGCTCTGGCGGGTCACGAGTGGCTGAGTTGGTCAGGCATCCGCCCCGGAATGGCGCGAAAGGATGCGGGTTCGTGTCCCGCCTCGTGATCGAATTTTTTCTATTCTTTATAAATTTATAGATATCAATTTGTCTATTGGTTTCTCTGTCTACGATGTCAATTGTCAAATCACAAATGCACGGGCAGAATTATTTGTACCAAGCAAAATTACCAATAAATTAAAAATTTAATTGTTCTGTCGTCTGTCAATAATAACTAATAAGTATCACATAATATTGGAAGAACGTTGTATAATACGTACTTAATTCTAGAATCTAGTAACATGAAATTATTACATACAAATATGATTCTAGCAAAATTACCAATGACCCTGAAGATGGCGCTTATATCTGATTTTTTTTTTTTATTTCCAATATCTCGAATAAAAATAGAGCTATGAAAACGAGACCGAATAGATTTTATTCATTGGCTCGAAATCTACATGTGGATGATTTCCAAAAAATTTTTTTTTTGAACAGAAAATTTTTAAAGCTAAAACCAATTTTGTCTTGACTCTCTAAATTTTGTATATCATTAAATATAAACTTCCGTATATTCTCTGTAATAATTGAATGGATTTCTCGATGTGGAATTATTTTTTTTTTTGAATTTATTTTCAGATTTTTTGATAGCAAATATCTGCTAGAATAATAGATGGAATTGAAAAAAAAAAAAGCAAATTAAAGATAATAAAAAAACTCAAATGTGGTTTTTTTTGTTTTTTTAATATTTCGGGTTTTTCCACCAAAAATTAAAAAAATAAAATTTTATTATTTTTTGATTACCGATATCTCAAAAAATAATTATTTTTTTTTCTCAAATCAAAGTTCCACTTTTTTATTATATTTTAATGAACATGTGGTTAATTAGTTTTTTTAATTTCCTTCAACGGAAAAATTAAAAAAACAAATTAACCACATGTTAATTTGTACAAAATCCGTTGAAGGAAATTAAAAAAACTAATTAACCACATGTTCATTAAAATATAATAAAAAAGTGGAACTTTGATTTGAGAAAAAGAAATAATTATTTTTTGAGATATCGGTAATCAAAAAATAATAAAATTTTATTTTTTTAATTTTTGGTGGAAAAACCCGAAATATTAAAAAAAACAAAAAAAACCACATTTGAGTTTTTTTATTATCTTTAATTTGCTTTTTTTTTTTTTCAATTCCATCTATTATTCTAGCAGATATTTGCTATCAAAAAATCTGAAAAAAAATAAAAAAAAAAAAATAATTCCACATCGAGAAATCCATTCAATTATTACAGAGAATATACGGAAGTTTATATTTAATGATATATAAAATTTAGAGAGTCAAGACAAAATTGGTTTTAGCTTTAAAAATTTTCTGTTCAAAAAAAAAATTTTTTGGAAATCATCCACATGTAGATTTCGAGCCAATGAATAAAATCTATTCGGTCTCGTTTTCATAGCTCTATTTTTATTCGAGATATTGGAAATAAAAAAAAAAAATCAGATATAAGCGCCATCTTCAGGGTCATAATTACCAATAAATTAAAAATTGAATTGTTCTGTCGTCTGTCAATAATAACTAATAAGTATCACATAATATTGGAAGAACGTTGTATAATACGTACTTAATTCTAGAATCTATTAACATGAAATTATTACATACAAATATGATTCTACGCTTCCGATTGTGTTTACGAAACTGTAGCAATACATCTCAAGGTGCATTTGTAAAAGAGTTGGAAGGAAATTATATTCCCCACACAAACTTCCAAAGAACTTTGCTCAGTGTAGGTAGTGCAGTGGTTGCTCTTTTAGATCCTCATAGAGGTGACATGATAGCTTGTTTAGGAGAAGTTACTGGCAGCCAGGCTATCAGATATATGCGTCAAAAGATGCTGGAAACGCAGGAGGGTGCAGAAATATTAAGAGAAATGCCTCGTATCAACTCTAAAACGGTGTGCTTTGAAACTCTATCACAGATGCCTGAAAATACTTTAGGGCGGGTGTATGCAGATTTTATGCAAAATAACAATATAACTGCAGATTCAAGATTGCCAGTCCAATTTATTGAAGATCCAGAATTGGCATATGTTATTCAACGGTACAGAGAAGTTCATGATTTAGTGCATGCTACATTGTTTATGAAAACCACTATGTTGGGGGAAGTATGTTATCATTAATCTGAGTCATCAAAAATATATGACTTG
Source organism: Colias behrii (assembly GCA_029959065.1). Lineage (NCBI taxonomy): Eukaryota > Metazoa > Arthropoda > Insecta > Lepidoptera > Pieridae > Colias > Colias behrii. The sequence goes on from JARWMC010000002.1 coordinate 6,432,009, forward strand.
TAGATGAAATAATATTTTCTGATGCTGACATGTATGTTTCTACTCCATATCTACTTTTAGGTTACTGTCAAGTGGGTAGAAGGTATACAAACAAAGTTACCAATGTGTATTGGTGGAGGAATATGGGGAGCAGCACGCTTGAAACCTAAACATAGAAATCTATATTTAAAATACTATTTGCCTTGGGCTATTTATACAGGAAATAATGCCAAATTTATGCAAGGTAACTAAATAATTATTGTTATGTATATGAATACCAATATTATGTCTTTTTAAATTACCAATTTAACATACTATATTATTTCACAGGCATTTACTATGAAAAGAGATGGGAACAAGATATCAATGAGTTTCACAAAGAAATGAACATCACAAGATTGAAAGACTCCTGATGTTTTATTAATTTTGCAGGTACAAAAATATAATATATTGAATTAGAAATATTTGTTATTTATAAAAACATATTTATTAAAAAAATAAAAGACTAAGTAAAGCTCAATATTTCTTATTTTTCTAAGTTATTCCATCATAATAACATCTCGGAACTGCGGCCATTGGGATTATGTAATGGTGTAACACAACCATTAACTTCAACAAGCCATTCATACCAAACCCTCCTTGAATCAACACACCTCCAGAATGTTGCCTTAATTGTGTCTCCCTTTTGAACTCTTAATGGTGTCTGTAAAATAAAGTAAATTAAAATTGTTGCTTAAAAATAAGAAAGTATTTTCCTATGATTAAATATAATTTGTATGTAAAATATTATTCTATTATTCTGTAAAATATATATCTAAAATATTTTACCCGTATTGGTATAAATACTGGAAACCATGATATCATTCCTGGGCTATGGGTAGAGGGTACAATGCTGATCATTTCATCTCCATAGAGTAAACAATCAAAGTATCCTCCAAATCCATGCATTACATTATCTTGTGTTGCTTGCCATGTGAGAGTTATTTTTCTTCTATTATCTGTTAATGGCAGACCTCTGTAGTCTACCAACATTTGTCCTTCATTGTCTTTTATGCCTTCTGCTGGATGGGTAAATGTGAATACTTGCTATAATAAAAAGAAAAAAACAAAACAGTGCTTATTACTCATTATAGTAACCCAACTTGGTATACATAAAAATACCTTTCTAAAGTCATACCTTTGTGTCACCAATATCGTTTTTGTTTTGCATGTATACTACCCACAATGTTTCTAAATTCTTTTCAATTTTTTGTGGATCTCCAGAACATGCTATTTTTGCTGCAGCCCATAATCGTGCGGATGATATTGGTGCGACATAGGAAGTGTATTCACATGGTATTGAGATTCCGGCTGGTTTTAATAGACCAGCTGCACCGTCCAAGCACTCTGGTGACAATTCATTGTCAGCCCAGGAACCTACAATTTTAACAAACATTTAAACATTCCAACTATAAACTTATTGTTCATCGTTCCCTTTTAAAATATCTTTAAGTTCAAAATAATAATTACCTAAAAGTTCTGAAACAATTATATCAGCTTTAGGAGATAAATTCAAATATCTCATGTCACCAGGTACTACTGTTACGTCACGGTCATTCCATATCTCCCGCACTTGGGCTGTTAAAACTACAACTGCACAAGGGTTCTTTTCCACTGCTATCACCTACGCCAAAGTAAATGAATATTTATGTAATATGAAAAGGAGGCACTTCAAACAAGTTGAATATGAATTTTGTATTATAAATATGAAATATTACAAATATAAATTAATAATGAATTTGCATCCAACCTTCACTTTTGTATTAGTAATGTCAGCAGCATTCAATGTAGCTCTCACAAGGGGACCTCGCCCTGCACCTAATACCATTACAGTGATAGGTGCATCTTGTACTGTCTCCACATTGATTTCTGGAGCATCACCTTGACCACTTTCATGTACATCCTTACTCACAGTTTTACTTTGTGTAACCTGAAGTTATTAAAAGAAATACAGTTCGTTTTTGCGAGAGTGGTTTAAGATCTAATATGTATGTCTTGCCTTATATTTGAAGAGTAATGGGACAAAATTATTTATTTTTCTTTTCTTTCATAGACTATCAAAATGGAGGTTTTAGAAGGGGATCCAAGAGATTTTATTTTATTGTATTTGTGAAGCTCCCAAAAGATCTATAATCTATATTTTTAGTCTAAAAATGTATAGGTAAATAATAAAAAATATGAATCTCACTTCTTTCCTTTTTTGGAGATCCTTTAAAGCTAGCACTATGGCCTTCTGATATTGATCATATTTTATTGGATCTTTTTCAAAAACATTATATGTGTGAGTGTCCAAATTATCTGCTAGAGGTTGTAAGGGCGTCTGAAGGTAATCTTCCCATCTGTAACAAATGAGAAATATCCACCAAAATTATCGAAAAGCAGAGAATATACTTATATAATCTGAGAATTAGTTTATCAAAAACATTTGGTGTTATATTTTTTGTGAGATGAGTAATTTAAATATTATAATAAAAAAATTAGAGGAAACATTTAGAATGCTTACTTACCCTCTTGCATAACATAACATAGGATCATCAGCTACATTGGACCGTCTTTGCCAAAGTCTACACATATATTGCAAGTAGTGTTCTATATTAGATCTTTTAGCACCTCTTATAATTACTTGAGCATCCCTTTCAACCATACTAATAACAAATTGTTGGTGAGCTCTTGAAAGAACTGGATATCTAAAAATATTTAATAAATACTGTTATCGGGCTTGCTGCTAAACTGCTAAATACTAAGCATAACAAAACTACAATATTAGTTACCCCTTTTTATTATTTTGGAAAATGTGAGTTGGTAAAACAAGAGCTTTTACTGGCTCTCCAAGCCATCTCTTTACAACAGCACGAGACGGTAGGTCAGCTGAAACTTCCAACACAACACCAACACGTTTATCCCAGTTCATGTTCTCATGAAATTTCGACCAACAATACCATGTTTTATTGTAAGGTTCATCTTGGTCATAATCTTCATATTCATTACTGTTTCTTAAAGTTCTTGTACAGAGCATGGGAACACAAGCCCATATCAACGTAGGATGATGACTGTAATTGAAAAACAATAATGTTATAAGCTAATATTTAAAACATATCCCTGTCAAAGATATTTTTAAGATTGATTTTTCGAAAGAAATACCATTTGAAATTGTTACACTATAATAAAAAATAATTCAAACCTTGTCTCTTGATAGGTTTGTAGGATCCTTGCTAAGTTGACATTATTTTTAGAATTTAGGGAAATCATAATAGCAGGGACACCTAAACCTCGACAATACAAAAGCTCTTCATTTAAACAGTCTTCATGACGTTGCTGAACAAGAGGCGACTGTGAATCGACATTAAGATATGGAGATACTCTTGCAACGATTCTATTTGTCCAATCTTGAGGTGATAATATCATATCCGATCTAGTAAAACCTCCTACTGCAGTCCTGTTTCCTAGGAATGACCGGCGAAAACGGGGGTGAATAAATGGCGTGACGATAAAAGAATAATTCGCGTGAAGTGCTTCCGTTACGCATTCTTGGATATCTGGAGTTAGGGAATATTCCAAACCGCAAGATATCTCCTGTTGAGCCATAGCAACCTCTGTTAACTTCTATGACTTTTTTTTTACTCTGCACACATGCTAAAATATGTATGTGTGCGTTGCTATTGTATCAGTATTCCCATATGCAAAAATATAAAAATGTTTGCACTGGTCACACTGTCGCTTCAATGAGGCCGCCATCATTATTTATGATTTATTATGGATGGCCGCCATTACTGTTTTCTGTGTAGAATGTAGATCGAGCACCTGCTCTCCACATTTTATAGTTATTTTGATAGCATTTGAAGCACAAAAAGACATATATGTTCTTTTTGTGCTTATTATTTTATTACGTTTTGTGCTTATTTTGTTAGGGTACTTTTTCTACATTTGATTTTTGTTAAATTTGATTATTTAGTTATGTCCGTGAATAATCATAGAAAGTGTGCTAAGTGCGGTAGAACACGTGCTGAAGACATGACGGTGACCTATCATAGGTTTCCAAATCCAGGAACAACCAATATTACGAGGTAAGTGACGTACAAAATACAGCGCGGTACTAAAAGACCACATGACCACAAACAAAATACTGTTGTTAAGTTATATTTACGTCATTTATTTAATTTAATTAATTACACGGTCATATACCAATTACATAATTAAACACCATCACCAACAAACACACTCACTCACATCATACACTATCACCAACTGTACTATTTTATTCTTTCTATTATTCATAATTCCTTTGTAATGATTATCCGTGCAGGCCTTACAGTTTACTATCACTTTCATAGTTGGTTTTAATCTTAGTGTTATCTCAATCTAACTTTAAAACTTGATTTCATTATTTCAGGGCTCGTGTTTGGGCTAAATACTGTTGGCCAAATGAAGATTGGACTTCCATTGAATCATTACATTCACTCTATAAACAGAATAAGGTGTTGTGTGGAAGACATTTCAACTCAATTCAATTTATGGATGATAGAAGGCAAAAATTGAGTAAGTTTGCCGTTCCCGAGTCGATTATAGTGGAAGAAGTACTGAATGAAAGAGAAAATATTTTCAACCAGGTATTGTATTCATATAGATTGTTTTAGTATTAGTCTCCCAACCTAATTTCTGCCAAGACGACCAAACTCAATTAATATCAGCCAACTATGCATGAGATATTATTATTATAGTGGACAAGTGTGTGCGCAAACACAGAAGCACTCAAAAAAAATGCAAGGATATATCCATATTTGTAGCCACAGTGTCTAATTATATGGTGTACAAATTGCAAACATTTTTAAAGTGTTTTTTAAACATTGTCTCTCACAAGTTGCAACCATGCTTTAAATACAAAGAAAGAATAACTTTAATTTGTTTCTTGAAATTTTAGAATATCCTAACGTTTGATAAACTTTGACATGTTACTATGTTAAAAATGTATGAAGGGTGCCATGGCATGTCATGACAAAAGTTAGCCCAACTCATAAAGATTCTAAAACTTTACAATACTATGATAACATTTTCAAAAATTCTAAGAACTTTTTTAACAAGAACTAAAAATGATTATTTAGCCCAGTTTTTAAAAACTTTACTGAGTTTTTTAGTTTTAAATTTAAAATTAATAATTAATTTCAGAATGTCAATCAGTATGATGTTGTAGCTGCACAGCCAGAGTTAACAACACCTATGTCGCAAATAGAAAATGTTGTGATGGAACCTAGTACCAGTACAGAGTCATCAAAACAACACACTTTTAGAGATGTCATAAGAACAACTGAATCCATTAGCCCTATGCAGGTAATTAATTTAAGACTTTTATTTTAATATTTATTAACAGTCTGAATAGAGCACTAACTATAGGGTCTGGAATTTAAATAGCAGACTTGCAGAGAAAGTACTCTAAATATTCATGTTACTTAGTAATTTTTTTTTAAATGTTCCTTTTTAAAATTGTGCTAAACTGAATTTAAGGATATTTGATAAATTATCTGCTAGTTAACACAACAATAGCTCTTTGCCCTCTATACTGTTATTACAGCAACCCTTCTATTATCATCATCATTATCATATGTTTACCATACATAATAATATGTTTACTATCAAGCGGGGCGTGTGCTTGTTTGTAAGAAGAAAAAAATAGCTTAATGACCCGAAATTCAAACTAGTAAAATAAAACATTTTTAGAAATAAAATAACAATTCAAATTGAATGTTAATATTTTCAGAATGCACCAATTCCTGAAAATCTCAGTGTGGCAACTTGCAATAATTCAAAATCGACTAAAAAACGCCAGACCAAAATCTTAGCGACTCTCGGTGTTTCAAAAGTAAACGAAATGTCACCCAGAAAAAAGAAGTTGTACAAAATATGCAGAAATAAAATGCGTGAGGTAATACGATTACGCAACAAAATGAAGAATAAGAAAGGGAGTTTAAAGAGGGTGTTGGAAAGTCAACAGGTTCAAGAATTATGTGGACTAAATATTAGCAATTCCTTTATAACTTTACTACAAAGCCAATTACATAATTGCCCCAAGAAACCAAAAGGGAGAAGATATTCCCTAAATCAAAAAATTCAGGCTTTGATCATTTATAAAAAGTCCCCAGCCTGTTACAGGCTTCTAAGGAGAATGTTTGCGTTGCCATCTCAAACAGTTTTAAATCAACTGCTGAACAAAATACCTCTAAAACCAGGCATAAACAAACATATATTTACCTCCTTAGAAAAAATGAGCCAAAAACAGGATTCAGAAGATAATCTTTGCATATTGTCATTTGACGAAATGTCTATAAGAAAACACTTATTTTATAATGAAAAACTGGATGAAATTCAAGGATTCCAAGACCATGGCAACCACGGTAGGAGTCAAGATATTGCTTCTAAGGCACTCGTATTTATGCTCAGTGGGTTGAGAAAAAAGTGGAAGCAACCCATCGCATTTTATTTTTCAAATATTTTAAGGGCAGACAGGATGACAGTCATTATTAAAGAGGTAAATAAAATATTTGTACTCTGTGAAATTTACACTGCATAAAAATATCTTTGTATCTCACTATTTTTTAATTATTTCAGATTCTTACACAATGCATTGCAGCAAATATGAATATAGTTTGCACCGTCTGTGATTTATCTACCATTAATGTAAAAGCTCTGAAGACCTTAGGCGCAACATCAACTTCTCCATTTTTTAATGTATGTGGACAAGAAATTGTAACCATATTTGATCCGTCACATCTTTTAAAGTGCACAAGAAATCTGCTTATGAAGCATGATATTGAAATAACTACAGATGTTCAATGCAACGAAAAGCCTATAAAAGGTACACATATAACTATAGTTTTGTTTTGTTAGATATACAGTTCTACATAATAGAAGGAAGTACTCTACCACCTTGCGCAACTTGCAATTATACATAAAGTTGTTCCACAAAACTGTTACGTCTTAATAAATAGACCTTACTTATTATAATTAATAGCAATACAGTATCTCTAAATTAAACTTACTTTTTTAGGCACTGTAAAATGGAGTCATATTGAAGCATTTTATAACCTGGACAGGAACAATCCGAATTTCGTATTTGCTCCTCAGCTAACAAATCATCATTTGCATCCTAATTGCCAGCAACAAATGCGGGTGAAGCTAGCAGCACAAGTTTTTAGCCACTCGGTTACAAGTGGCATGTTAATGAAAATTGCTCAAAGTGAGTATCTTATAATAATGTCAACTTTGGTTGCCTAGTATCAATATTAATAGATAAGCTTTATAGCACCATAATTACAAAGGCACACAAGAAAAACTAAAATACGCATCTGATTTGCTGATAAAGAAATAAGAGAAATGTAATTTGTAATTTGGCTGAAAACAAATGTTATATTATTTTTATATTTCAGATGAACTTCCAGCTGAAGCCAATGCGACAGCCACTTTTGTGCAAAAATTTGACGAGCTGTTTGATGCTTTCAACGCAGACAGCCCGGACTTGAGGAGAGGAAAAAAATACTCCACTAATTTAACGAAGCGGACTCCCCATTTAGATTTATTTAAAAAAATGAAAATGTTTATTGCAAATATGCAATATAAAGGGGGTAAATCGAACCCTCCATCCCAAGAAGGGTGGATTCATTCGATAAATGCAATAGAGAGATTGTGGAATAATTTGCAGGCTATAGGCATTAAGAGTCTTTCCACACGTCGCCTAAATCAAGATCCCTTAGAAAACTGTTTCGGCTGCATCAGATATAGCTGTGGATCCAATAATAATCCAACGATTAGTCAATTTATAGCAGGAATCAAAACTGCTATAATATCCAATTTAAAACATGCTGGCCAACATGCTGGAACTGTGAAGACGACTCTGCAATAATTGCGAATAATTTAACAACTTTTTTAACGGCAACCATCCCTTCTTCGTGTGAACCAAGCTCGTCTTCCTTTAAATTTGATGACAATGAAGAGATTGCAAATTTATTATCTGATGCAGTTGAGGCAGTTGAGCAAGGGACATCTGAAAGTCAGGCTTGTGGATATGTGTGTGGTTTCATATTTAAAAGAATAAAACACAATGACTGCCTAGATTGCCGAAAGGCATTTTTGTCCCAAAACATAGAAACCATACACATGTTCACAAGTTTCAAGGAGTATGACTCAAGTCATGATTCATTAAATTATGTTAATAAAGATATGGTGACGTGTGTAGAAACGATGGCAAATATAATTAATGATTTCATGAAAACAAATGCCTATAAGCAACAACTTAAAATTAATATCCTTAAAGCTCTAGAATGTGTAAATTTTCTTTTCTTAAATAAATGTATAGATCATTTAGAATTAAATGAAAATCATTTAAAAATTAGCACATTTTTTATTCTAATTAAAAGATATTGTGTTTTAGTTAATAGAGCTATGGATGACGAAGAGAAAAAGAAAAGTTTTGAACGCAAAATGAAAATATTAAAGAATAAATAAACTATTAATATTATTGTTTTAATGACTTCCCTAATAACAATGTGAATATTAATATAGGCAATAATAAGGAACATTATATATTTAATTTAATCAATTTATAAGAATGGTTCACGATCATATTATACTAGAGTCAAAGGCAATCATGTAGCCGTGACAATGTTTCCAAAATAATTTATGTGTCGACTTTATGAACTTAAGGTCGTGTACAAATATTTTTGAAACTGCACGGTTGCACGGCACTACATGATTGCCCTTTACTGTAGTATAATATGATCGTGAACCATTCTTATAAATTGATGTAAAAAAACTAGCTGGCCATAACGTTTGAAAGTTCCCGCGCGTTTTGGTTTTATTGCTATTCCGCAATAGCGCTAGCGTCGCGTAGGTGTATTGGCTGTGGTTGCTTTTTTTTACTATAGAGATGCATTTCTTCTCTCGTTAGAGAGTAGTATATTCTTTGAGCCATAGTTAAATAAAAACAAAGTAGGTAAGGTTATAAAGTAATAGTATTGACAGACGTACGAACTTGGTGCGACCGGACCACCGCACTCGTGCGGTGCGATCGACTCGCCACACGACCGCACCGCAAGGCACCGCACCAATCGGTCCTAGGGTTGCCAGTATTTGATTTAAGGGTTAACAGCTTAGATCAAAGGTTAACAGCATCAAAAATACGAGTTTTAGTTATTTTTTACGGGAGACAATTAAAACAGCAATGTTAAATAGAGAAAATTTATTTTTGGCATTTATATTTGCTGTTGGAAGAAACAGCTTTTAATAGCTCTTCATTTTGTAAAGCGAATGTATAAAAATCTTTGCACGATAATTTAAAATTCAAATTTCAAATTTCAAATTTCAAATTTATTTATTTGTTTCACAATTTTTTACACCTCATATAAATTGTAGTAAATCCCTGGTTAACCCACTAGGAAAAACCTGTGCGGGGTTAACCAGTAAATTAAATTTAATTAATTTGCAGCTCCGCCTGTAAAGTTTCAATATTCAATCGGTTTCGGCTATCCGTCCAGGCCTTAGAGTATATATACTATCTTTAGAGTGCGAACAACGAAGTGGGAACAGTACCGTAAAATGGGGTGAAAAGGGACAAAATCGAACTTGTCACTGAAATTAATCGATGTTGTAGGACGAATGCAATATTGATAACTCTTTCCAAGGGTTTCCGGCAGTTAATACTTTTCGTAAATGTTAAAAATATCCCCAGAATTAGTTAAAATTTAGATATTTTAAGAAAAATATAGGCTGTCCCTATTCATACTTGAAGTGGGGTGACCTGGAACGAGACATGGGTAACTTGGGAAAAACTAGTAGGGTTGTCTCTTTCCTATTTAAAAAAAAGAACTAATTACCTTCTGCTAAAAGTTTAATTTTCTTCATTAAATTTAAAATTTTTGGAAATAAAAATAATACAATAAATCCAAAATCTTTTATTGTACGCTAAAAACGTTAAAACTTAAAACCGATCGACTTCGATATCTTGCAGAAAGCTACTTAGCGTTATAATATTATTATAAAATCTCTGTAAAAATGTGCATACATGTTTATCTTTTTCGTCAATTTTCTAAAAAATATGATGAACCAATTTTGATAAAATTTATTATGAGGCCTGCTCTGATGTTATATCATATGATACAACAAAAAAATAATCAAAATCAATTCACGATAATGAAAAATAAATGGAGTAATAGCGCCACATACAAACCAAACAAAAAACATACAGTCGAATTTAGAACCTCCAGGTTTTTTTTAAGTTGAAAAAAAAGCGTAAACCCATATATTGTTAGTTAAACACACTACGTACTATTATTATTTGTTTGTAGGCTTGTTTTTTAAATCATACAAGTTCGTACCTATGTATCTCTTATTACATCTCATTAGTTCGCCTTGTACGCATGCTTGTATATAAGTTTAAAATAAATAAAATGAAAATGCCTTATTTTAATAAAAAGTGAAATCATGCAAAACAATGCGGTAAAATGTTCAATTCATGTTGTAGCAGCCCTGACCCTATTCAAACTTTACCGTTCCTAATCAACTTTCATATGTCCCTATTTACCAAGTATAGGCGACTCTATTTGTACTTTAGCCGTCCCTTGTCACCCCGTTACCGTATTTATTCACCTCGAAAAATAAATAATCCCAGAGGTTTTAAAGAAAACGATCTCAAACAAAAACTATGTAAAATCTAGACTTTTCTCTTTTTGTGTAGCTTCTTAAAGATATTATATCGTTGGCTAACTCCACACGTTGTCAAAAAAACACTTGAATTTCCAAAAAACGGTCAACTTATGGGACAATACCGCAACCTCACATCTACAGTCTTATTTGAAAGAAGATTTTTGACACTTTTACTAACTTCACAACGCTTCGGTGTTGCCAGTTAGAAGATAATATATTCTACTTTTAGAAGAAAAAAAAGGTAGCAATTGGAAGTTCTTGTTTTTTTATTTTGTGGCTTCGAAACTAGATTCCTCGATTTGACCCTATTCACCCCTGAGTCCTTATTCACCCCGTTTTACGGTAGGCACAGGTGGGAACAACACGACGTTCCCGCCGCGAGCGCTCGTAGTCGTGGTTGAGTGCTATCGAAGTGCGTTTCTCTAGGGATTTTTTTCATATTTACGAATAAACATGGTGAAATGTGCAGTTCGATCTTACAAGAACGATACTAGAAAAAACACAAAATTGAAATCCAGTATCACATTTCATCGGTAAATCGATTGTTGTATTTATTTTTATGAAAATAAATCTAGCATCGCGGGGGTGAAGGGGAAGTGGGAGGCGGACACGCGCAGGCTCGCTCGCGCACCCTTCGCGTGCCTCACTGCCGCCACGTGATCGTAGTGATGTGACTTGACCAACGCTGTACTCGATAGTTTTGCAAGAAGAACTATATTTTAACATATTATTTATTTAACTTTAAAATTACAACTCTTTTAAAAATGTATTAAAAATAATTTTGTGGTGTTTTGTATCATACACTTTCTAATATTATGAATGCGAATGTATTATAGTGTAAATGTAAAGTATATTGTAATGTTACGATTATTATATTTTAACCGCTTAATAGATTTTTGAAGATTTTGGTAGGTATAGAATTGATAAAATTGAATAAAAAAATTATTAATATTATTTATGATTTCATTTTAAATTATTAATTACTAGCGACCCGCCCCGGCTTCGCACGGGTGCAATGCTGATACTAAATACACTACAGAAAAACTGTGAACGTTGTATATAAGAAACATAGCGGCCCGCTCCGGCTTCGCACGGGTATAAAATACATATTATATAGCCGGGCGGCCGGCCGGTACCGCCGCAAACGGTACGTCCCGCAATTTTTAAATCTGTAATATCTTCGAAAATATTCACTTAAATCATACGGTGTAAAGGGCCATATAGATCAATATTAAATGAACAATGTATTCAAGGTATTTCATTGGTAAAGAATTAATGCTGTATTGGTTGAAATCGCTTCGAAAATTAGCCATTATTTGTCGTAAAAAGTAAATGACAAAAAAAAGTTATTGTGGGTTATCCATAAGAGATAGACATATACCATCGCGGACTTTTCTGTAGACCTTTTCAATGTGTATAATACTTAGTACATTATTTTGATAAAACTTGTAGGGTTCAGCCTGCGTTTGCAATGTAAGCGGAAAAAATGTAATTTTTTACGACATCACATTAGAAACCTCAAAAATAACAGTACTTCTCCGCTATTTAATGGATGTTATTATACATATAAACCTTCCTCTTGAATCACTCTATCTATTAAAAAAACCGCATCAAAATCCGTTGCGTAGTTTCAAAGATTTAAGCGTACAAAGGGACATAGGGACATAGGGACAGAGAAAGCGACTTTGTTTTATACTATGTAATGATTTCTTATTTTTATTTAACATTTTTTAAATACTATTATTATATAATTAATTTATTTAAAAAAATAGTACTAAACCCGATCTTTTATTTTATTAACTTTAATAATATTTAAGAAGTCCACACGTTTTTCAGATATTCCAATTAAACATTTTGACGTGACAACGTCTTAAATTAGGTTGCGACTGGGAGTCACTTATGAAAAAGTGTAACGCTCGGTAACGTTACGATGAGTCACCGAACGAGAGAGAGGCCCGCGGTCTGCCGCGCGCGCAGCACATAAATATTCTACCGAGAAAAAGACGTTGTCACGTAAAATCTTCGCCCGTAAAACCGACTTTACAGGCAACCATTTTTTTTTTTAAAGTACTTATAATAATTAATACAAGAAATATTGAAATGGAATAAACATACTTTATTCAGTTGGTAAACAAATTTAAAATTACATATTTATACTTTATTCATACATTTCTCCTTTAATAACATATTGAACATAAAATTTACTTAAGATACATATTTATTTACATAACTTATCGATAGCTCAACACGCAATTGATACCTACCCATCCCTATTGGTCACACACACATCTATATAGTATCTATAGCTCATCTGCCTACGATGTGCACTAAGCAATTTGTGCAATACACGCGCTCTATACTACTGTAATATATACTCTAAGGTCCAGGCATAGCCGCACAAAGAAAATATTCTTTGTTTAAAAATTACGATTAAATTTACGATTTTTAAAAAAACATTTAAAATATTGGAATTTTCGCGGCCGACTGAGCTAAATAAATTCGTATAAAAAAAAATAGATACACTAGATAATTTATTATGTTGCTAATATATGAAGTGATTAAAGGCGCAAATTATCCCTTTTTGAAATTTTTGATATTGTCGATAGAGGCGAAAGTATTGTAATTTTTACTGATTTTCGTTTTTAAAGTGAAACTTTTATTACATCGTCTCAAACTTTTTGGTCTGTGTAGCGCATGTCGCGTGTATCGCGGCTGCCGAGTAGGTATACCTACTCAGCAGCCGACCGACACGCGACATGCGCTACACAAAGCAGTGTTCGGAACCGTTCGAACAGTTTCACTTTTACCGTGGTTTCATAAAACCACACAACATTTTTAATTTTTTTATATTATATGCAGGCGTTAGTAGAAGCTCTGTTTAGTACCAAAAGAAACCTTGAACTGAGTTCTACATGTGACAAAAATACCACATTCTAGCCACGAAGTTATTACGAGATATAGATTTTCAAAGAATTCAATGTCAGGGTTGTCCCTAGTAAACAAAATTATATATATCATCTATCTATTACCAAGTTTTTCTTTATGTTTTAGTCGTTAGTTATAGTCGATATTTTAATATTATTCAATATATTATTATAGGTAGGTACTTAATCCTTATATGTAATAAATTAACTGAACAAAAAAAAATATCTTAGATTTTTAAGACAATTCAATAATATCAAATTAATACAAATTAATCTCCTTTTTTTGTGAATATTTCGAGCATTGATCATAGTAATCTCATTAAAAGTCAAACCGAATTCTTTGAAAATCTATTTCTCGTAATAAATTCATGGTTAGAATGTTGTATTTTTTTCACATGTAGACCTCAGTTCAAGGCTTCTTTTCGTACAAGTACAAGTACAACCATTGAAAAGAAGAAAACGAAGAGAAAAGAATGGGCAAAATTATATTTAAAAGACAGGGATTCGTTCAGACATATGCAGTCATATCATAAATCTTTGTAGAGTTCTAAAATTTATATTATTAATCTTTTTTCAGAAATAGCCACGTCATCCGACGCCATCGCCATTGATGACGATCGACCGACGTCCGTTTTGTTTGGCGGTAGAACCGTAGACAGAGAATCCAATAGACACCGGCAATGCGTGTCGCAGAAAGGGATAAAAAAGAATACGTCACAATATTTAGGGTTACCGTGCGAGGGAAAATTTACCCCGCAATTTGTAAGATGCAAATCTCTCAATATCATTATTCAGTGGATAATAATGAGATATCCACATTACATACTTACATGTTTATACTAATATTATAAAGAGGAAATGTTTGTAATTATGCATGTATGTATGTATGGTTTTCACGCATAAACTACTGGACCGATTTCAAAAATTCTTTCACCATTAGAAAGCTGCATTTTCACTGAGCAACATAGGCTATATTGCATTTTCAAAAAAATTAGAGATCCTTACCAAAAATGCAATAATGTATCCTTAATAAAAATTCTGTCATCGCGTGCGCTGCGGAATCTATTGAAAATAGAACAAATAAATGTTCTACGGTATTATAGAATGGACCAATATCTACAAGAAAGTCCGCGATATTCCATTCAAAAGATATAACGAATTTTTAAAAGTGTCAATTTACAGAAAATAGTAGGTATACTGTGTAATACAATGAGGAGGCGTAGTGCGGGACGGGGTGAAGGTGAGGAGGGAAGGGATATTCGCAGGAGCTACTTTGATTCCGATTTGAAAAATTCTTTCAGTGTTAGATAGCCCATTGATCGAGGAAGGCTATAATAGGCTATATTGTACCATAACACTTAGACCAACAGGAGTGGAGCCACGCGGGTGAAACCGCGGAGCGCAGCTAGTATATAATAAACATATTACTTTTAGATGGGTAATACATATTATGTATATACACATACCTATATATTATATAATATGAATATATATCATTATCATAATCCCATATGAAAATGTGTATGTAATGATAATGTAGATGAAAACTCGATTGTTTATTATTTTTTATAAAATAAAATAAAAAAAATAAAAGAATGTTTATTTTCGTAAGTATTAACAGATACACACGTTAATTATATTGTCCGACCCGCGAAGGCGCAAAAAAAAAAACTAAATTTACTTAATAATAATTTATTGTAATAAAAAAATTACATTTAAATTATCTCTAACTTAATTAACTACGTCCCTCCGGTTCAATGATGGAACCAAGATCAGTGTCCATTGTCTTCGGCGGGGCAGCGTCGCGGTGGTGGTGATTGCCGTAATACTTTCTAACCTTCGGTTTTGGTTTCCAATCTGTTCATCCTGTAGCTACAATCCAAATTTGTCGTAAATTATCCGGTTCAGGAAAACTGGAACAAGCCATTGAATATTTCAGATATTTAATTAAATACACACTGCAGAATTTATATTATTATTTCCCATAATAGTGGGTAACAATTTGTAGAAAAGTTGGCAACACTAAATTTTTTAGGTTAAAATTTATAATTGTTATTTTTGTGGTTTTTAAACAATGTATTCAAGTCAACAGCACGTGATACACAATATATTAACACGCTGAAATATCATGAAGGCCTATAAACTGATAAAGAGTTGTATACTTACGAGTGAAAAGACAATCCAGGCATTTTCGTTCCACTATCACTTTTACACCCTTTAACGCTACACCGCACCATGGTATTATTTTATAAGGTATTAACAGTAAGTCTAAATCATTCAAAACCAAACATACCATGAATTACGTAACTTAAAACATGTAAAAACTATATTTTTATGGAAGACGATAGCTAGCTGTCAAACTTTGTTTATCAAAGTAGGTTGCTATTCTTGAAAAAAGTGGCACGCTGCGTGAAACAAAAAATTTTATCGTTCTCTCTCATTTCTTTAC
This sequence comes from Colias behrii, assembly GCA_029959065.1. Lineage (NCBI taxonomy): Eukaryota > Metazoa > Arthropoda > Insecta > Lepidoptera > Pieridae > Colias > Colias behrii. The sequence goes on from JARWMC010000002.1 coordinate 6,448,089, forward strand.
ACAACACCGGCATAAGTTGCTCTTTTTCTTGTGTGAATGCGACATAAGATATCAATTTGTCTATTGGTTTCTCTGTCTACGGGTAGAACTGTGACTAAAGCTGTAATAAGTATATAGTCTATGACTAAAGCGCTGTCCGGTGCGATCGCCCGGCCACACGCGCGAATTTGGTACGGTCCGCACCAAGTTCGGAAGAAAAAACCATCGAACCGACCGTACCGTCAATAATAATAATTATGTCCGGCGGACCACTGTACACATGATCGAATATGGTCCAGAGCGCACCAAGGTCACGGTGCGGTCCGTACCAAATTCGAACGTCTGTTAATACTTTAATGTTTACTCCAAAGAGTATAATGTATATACCTATAGGGTTTACTCGTTGCACATTAGAATTTACAAGGTTTACAAGGATCTATTGACACTTGGATGACACTGACAGAGGGGCGTGGGTGTGAAATACGGGCTGCCATCAGTAAAAATTTCCTTAGTTTCACGGAATTTATGGACGAAGTCAATGAATCTATTTCTTTTAATTTAGCCTAATTCAAATTTCTTCAGAGAGTTTATTACATAACTGGAGGCAATATTATAACACATTTAATTAATTTATTGTCATTATCTGTCTGATCTGTCATCAAATGTCGTTTTACATTACCTATACATGATACACACAGATACACATTAAATAGATAAGTGTCTCGGTTCCAATAGCGCAGCGCCACGCACCAAAAAATTCTTGTATCATTATGCTTTTAACTTTACTCTGACAAAGTCTTCGTCTAGGGTTTGATAGTCATGATCTAAATTTACGAACCTCACTTATTGCCATATACCTGACGAGTAAAACCTTAGAGTATATATATACAGTAGTATAGAGCGCGTGTATTGCACAAATTGCTCAGTGCGCATCGTAGGCAGATGAGCTATAGCTATACTATATAGATGTGTGTGTGACAAATAGGGATGGATATCAATTGCGTGCCGAGCTATCGATAAGTTATGTAATGAATATGAATCATAAGTAAATTTTATGTTCAATATTATGTTAATAAAGGAGAAATGTATGAATGAATAAAGTATAAATATGTAATTTTAAATTTGTTTGCCAAGTGAATAAAGTGTGTTTATTCCATTTGAAAATTTCTTGTATTAATAGGCATGACGAAAGATTTTGAAATCCTCTTCCATAATGTGTGTATACGTTTACTATACAAGAAAAACCCTATATTTCGGTAATATACTTAAATTTAACGAAGATAAAAGCCATTTTTCAAAAAATATTTATTAACTGTGCCAAAACAGCTCGCAGGTGTCATGGCGTAGGCGTGACGTCACTCTTTAGTAAATACGTAATTATTTGTACGCATTGCGAAGAAAATTAAAAAAATATTTATTTAATATGTGTTATAGAAACGAATTTCAAAGTGTATAAGTGGTGTGCAGTATTGCAGTGTGAATCCACATAAAAATAATGCTCAAAAATGTGTTAGCAATTATTTCAAGCGAGAAAATAATAAGAAATGATTATATATATAAAGCGCGGAGAACCCCGAACCACGTATTCGTGAATTCGCAATTATATTTCTGTTCTGAGTCGATAAAGCATACGTGAAACAATAGAAAATAAATAAAAATGCGTATTCTCAACATATTCATAACAACAAAACACATCTGACGTGAGTTGTTTACTTAAGCGTGACGTCACGCGTGTTTTAGTCAAAATGGCCAACTGCAGAATTTCAATGTTTTATTTTATTGATAATCTCATTAATCTTAATGTTTTTAAGATTTCTAAGTCACTATATTTAATTTATTTATTATACATTTTCCCTTAGAAACACTAATACGATCATTTATGGATACTGTCGTCATGCCTATTATAAGTACTTTAAAAAAATATATTTAATTGGAATATCAGAATACCTTGTGGACTTCTTAAATATTAAAGTTAATAAAATCGGATCGGGTTTAGTTTAGTGCTATTTTTTTAATAATAAATCAATCAATAATAATAATGTTTTTAAAATATTAAATAAAAATAAGAAATAATTAATAATTTAAAATGAAATAATATTAATAATATTTTTTTATTTAATTCTATCCATTCTAGATACCTACCAAAATCTTCAAAATCAATTTAGAGGCCCATAATATATCAGAACATTACATACTTTACATTTACACTATAATATATTCGCATTCATAATAATAGAAAGTTTATGATACAAAACACACCACAAAATTATGTATAATATATTTTTAAAAGAGTTTTAATTTTAAAGTTAAATAAATAATATGTTAAAATATAATTCTTCTAGTAAACTATCGAGTACAGCGTTGGTTAAGTCACATCACTACGATCACGTAGCGGCAGTGAGGTGCGCGAGCGAGCGTGCGCGTGTCCGCCTCCCACTTCCCCTTAGAGTATATATTACAATAGTATAGAGCGCGTGTATTGCACAAATTGCTCAGTGCACATCGTAGGCAGATGAGCTATAGATACTATATAGATGTGTGTGTGACAAATAGGGATGGGTAGGTATCAATTGCGTGTTGAACTATCGATAAGTTATGTAAATAAATATGTATCATAAGTAAATTTTATGTTCAATAAGTTATTAAAGGAAAAATATATGAATAAAGTATAAATATGTAATTTTAAACTTGTTTACCAACTGAATAAAGTTTGTTTATTCCATTTGAATATTTCTTGTATTAATTATAAGTACTTTAAAAAAATATGTTTAATTGGAATATCAGAAAAACGTGAGTACTTTTTAAATAATCAAGTTAATAAAAATAAAAGATCGGGTTTAGTGCTATTTCTTTAATAATAAATCAAAAACTAATAATAATGTTTTAAAAATGTTAAATAAAAATGTTGTGTGGTTTTATGAAACCACGGTAAAAGTGAAACTGTTCGAACGGTTCCGAACACTGCTTTGTGTAGCGCATGTCGCGTGTCGGTCGGCTGCCGAGTAGGTATACCTACTCGGCAGCCGCGATACACGCGACATGCGCTACACAGACCAAAAAGTTTGAGAAGATGTAATAAAAGTTTCACTTTAAAAATAAGAAATAATTAATAATTTAAAATGATAATATAATAAATAATATTAATATTTTTTTTTTATTTAATTTTATCCATTCTACTATCAAAATCTTCAAAATCAATTTAGCGGTTCAGAAAATATATCGTAAAATTTAAATTACATACTTTACATTTACACTATAAGTAATACATTCGCATTCAGAATATTAGAAAGTGTATCATACAAAACACACCACAAATTTATTTATAATAAATTTTTAAAAGAGTTTTAATTTTAAAGTTAAATAAATAATTTGTTAAAATACAGTTCTTCTCGTAAACTTTATATCGAGTACAGCGTTGGTCAGGTCACATCACTACGATCACGTGGTGGCAGTGAGGCGCGCGAGCGAGCCTGCGCGTGTCCGCTTCCCACCTCCCCTTCACCCCCGCGATGCTAAATTTATTTTCATAAAAATAAGTATAACAATCGACTTACTGATGAAATGTGATACTGGATTTCAATTTTGTGTATTTTCTAGTATCGTTTTTGCAAGATAGAACTGCACATTTCACCATGTTTATTCGTAAATATGAAAAAAATTCCAGAGCAACGCACTTCGACAGCACTCAACCACGACTACGAGCGCTCGCGGCGGGAACGTCGTGTTGTTCCCACCTGTGCCTACTGTTCCCACTTGGTTATTCTCACTCTATAGATAGTATACTCTAAGCACTTCCCCTTCACCCCCGCGATGCTAGATTTATTTTCATAAAAATAAGTACAACAATCGACTTACCGATGAAATGTGATACTGAATTTCAATTTTGTGTTTTTTCTAGTATCGTTCTTGCAAGATCGAACTGCACATTTCACCATGTTTATTCGTAAATATGAATAAAATTCCAGAGCAACGCACTTCGTCAGCACTCAACCACGACTACGAGCGCTCGCGGCGGGAACGTCGTGTTGTTCCCACCTGTGCCCACTGTTCCCACTTGGTTGTTCGCACTCTATAGATAGTATATATTATACTCTAAGAGTAAAACTTACTCTGGCAAATCTACTTCATAATCAATACTTTTCCTATTGCCAATTATGACAACGCCGGACAACCAATGATATTTTATGTATAGATACGTTATATACTCACAATATATCCAAAAAAAAATGCTTCATATGCAGTGTCAGGCACACACAAATACAATTTTCATTTTACTTAATTTATTACATTAACAGACTGTATAAGAGAGATGGCTCTAATAAAATGATATAAACAAAAAAGACAAAGATAGTTTGTCACTTCCGCGCAGGTGTAAGCAAAAGTCATAAGAATTCACCAATTAAATATAAATAAACAAATAGTTGCCATGGTAATTGGCATAGACTAACGACACAGAAGGTTCAATGTTATAGATGTTAGGTTTCCTGCACAAGTAAATAAATGTGACAATTTCATTTACTATTTTATGATTATTATGATGTCGTATTTAAATGAAAAAAAAACTTTTTTGGAGATATAACTGTATTAAGAATTTATTACTAGCTGTGGTGTTCGTTTTCGGTCATCATCATTTCACCCGATAAACACCCACTGCTGAGCATACTGCATAGTCCTCCTTATAGAACTCCATAAGGACCGATCTTACGCTATTCGTTTCAAGGCAGTTCCCGAAACCCGTACAAGGTCATCACTCCAACTTGTAGGATAATTATAATAATAGTGGTGCCTAGATGAAAAAAAAGGATGAAATAAAAGAAAGGATGAAGTATAAGCCTTTTTTATCTAAAACACAAATAAAATTTATGTTCAATAGCTATTTACAGAAAAGCAAATAGTATTTTTCGTCAGTAGCGATAATCTTTTCTTTAATGTATACGTATATTCAACATCATTTTTGCAAACAAACATTTTTGCCATCACGATTTCATTGTATATAATAAATAGATATATTTGTTAATTATATGCACTGTGTGGATTTAAATATTAAAATAATCAAGTATTTACCCAAATCGAAATTAATAAAATAATCGTTCTATTTTCAATAATCGTATCTACATGATAATCTTTGAACACAGTGTACGCTAGCTTTGTCACACTAGTGATTGAAGCAATGTTTTATCCCTTTCATTATTTCAATACACGTGTCAAGCAAGTGTCATTCATAAAGAATTGTAAATTGTTATTTTTACTCTTAAACTGTAATAATTTAATATATTTTGCTGTGATATGATATTCCTTTATCTTTCTTTATTTTTTTGCACGAATACGTGCACTTTCTGAACACACAGGAAGGCATTTTCGACAACTTTAATGTACCTATCGGCACATGCGCTCACTGGGGCCGGTGACAATCTGACTGATTGCATTGGTCCCAAATAGGACCAATTCACGGAATCAGTTTTGGTGCGTTGATGACGTATCTACCTCTTGTTTCTATATATAATATCATTGCGGACAACGCTAAATCTTGTCGCTTCTTCTTCTTCCTATGTGGGTGCTATGTGGCAACTCCCGGGCCCGGCCCCCAATTTTGTCATCTGTCAATCTGTCATATTACTTGCTCGACTCTCGAGACTTGCTCTGTGTCTGTCTGTTCACCGTTGTCAAATTCCCATGGGATTTCAACTTTTCAGTGTGCTATTGATGTATATTTACAAATTTTATATTTAATTACATCTTCTCGTTTTAATTTTTAGACAGACTCAAAATAAAGTATATATTTTAAGTTAAATTACAAAAGCAAGCAAGCTATAAAACCGTGAAAAGTGTGATTCAAAAAGTTATTTTTGGTTATTTCGATATTATTGATATTTTAAAAACGACACAAGCTATGGGGATGTCAAAAAAACCTGTTAAAATAAAACAATTGAAGCAAGAGTTACTTAAAGAAGTTAACTTCATTAAAAGTATTTTTACATTTTATGCAGCACCAAATCAACTTAATGGTAATTTTGTTTAGTTATGTTTTTTGCTATAATTAACGCCATGTACGCGTGCTGATTTAAAAATTATAATTTACTTTTTATTTTATCGTTTTTTTTTAGGAAATGATGAGAATCAAATGGATTTTGAAATAACAACCAATAACAAACAAAAGGATATTGATGTACCAAAACGAGCACATAGTATAGCTGAACTGGAAGAAAAGTTAGAAAAAATGAAGTCACAGCAAAAAATTAATTTGAAAAGCAAATTAACAAAAAAAAGTTTAATGAGTAAATTAAACAAGAAAATCAAAAAGAAGGAGAGAGTAAAGTTGAATAAAAATAAAATCAAAGAAGTAGTCAATACCAGTGAAGATCAAGAAACCAAAATTAAACCTAAAATTAGCCAGACTAAACCAGTTTTTAATACTGAAGGAAAGCTTGTATTTTCAAAGTTTGACTTTGCTAATTTGGGACAAAAAGGTATTAAAATGAAATATTGCATTACTATACATATTGTGTGTAAAAGTGTAGGAAAGTCAAAACTGTACATTTAATATTTTTTAAAAGAATACTTGGGGCGTGATCTATCATAGATACCAAAGCCAAAAATAAAGTTTAGAATTTTTGTCTGTTTGTCCAGGCTAATCTCAAAAAGTACTACATAGATTTAGTTCAAATTTCGTACAGAGATAGCTTGAGACTTGAGGAAGGTCATAGGATGGATAGGTGTTATCGCGGAAATCCCACGGGAACAGGAATTATGTGGATTTTTCTTTGACTATGCGGACAAAGCCACTGGCAGAAAGCTAGTACACTGTATTTTCTGACTTCATATAATATATAACTAATATTAATTATCTTGAGACAGTAATTGTCTTGGGATATATTAACTACTTGAGACCAGCTCCACCTTGCTCAAGTTAGATGTATAAACATCAAGAAGCTTTTCACCTTTACAAAATATTCAATATACATGTATTTAAAAAAAGAACATATTTATTATATACAAATAATTATGGTTGATTATCATTATTATTTCAGAAAAGGCACCAAAAGGTCATAAGGATGCAAAAAAAATTTTGGATGAATTAAAACAACAAGAGCAAAAGGTTCATGAATTAACAGAGAAAGACAACAGTAAAGCCAAAGATTTAAAAGAGAAAATTGCTTGGAAGAATATCCTTCAAAAAGCGGAAGGTCAAAAAGTTAAAGATGATCCAATTCTATTGAAGAAATCTATTAAGAGACAAGTAAGTTTGAAACAAATATGAAATAAATTTAATTCCTAGGTAATAATAATTTTAGAAGTGCTAACCAGGCACTTCAGTTCTTCTAGGTTGCTCTCTGTGGAGCTATTACGCACTGTTGACTTGTCGCCCGCCTTTTTTATGTGTATTATTACTTCATAATAATATATTTATTTATTAATTATCTTTACAGGAACAAAAAAAGAAAGCTAGCAAAAAGCAATGGGAAAATAGGATAAAATCTGTTGAGGACAAAAAGGATGAACGGCAGAAAAAGCGTAAGGAAAATATAATGAAGAAAAAGAAAGAAAAGAAAGTTAAGAAGGTTAAAGCTTCAGTTAAAAGAGGACGAGTTGTCATATAATGATTTCACTATTCTGTATTTTCTTTTATTCAATCTTGTTTAGTACAAAATAAAGTACATTATTGCACAATTTGGTGTGTTATCACTACATAGTATAAAACAGCTGGTACCCTCCACCTGTCTTTACCTTTATAAGTCTTCTTATTGTAAAGCAAGCAATGGATCCTAATGCAATTTTCATCATTAGATAGAGTATTTTTCATGGAAGCTTGTACATAATATACAGGGTGCCCCAAAACTCAACGTCAAGCCAAAACGGGGCGACAGGATTGATTGTAACCATCATGAGAAAAATCTGAAAAAAAATCTATCCCATGCAATTTGAAAATTATGGGCATTTAAGAAAAACCTAAAAATTTGGTCAACCTGTAACTATTTTTCGGTTATTGTGGTTAATTTTTATTATTTTTGTTCATTTAAACTTTGGAACCGTAACCCTAAATAACATTTCTAGAATCACAGTCAAAAATAATGACACAATTGCCCCAAGTTTCCTTGAATTGAAGACTATTTGTTAAACTATGAATTTAAAATTTTCAAAATTTGTCGACTTTGACGGCCCCTCCTTAAAAAAAAATGTACTAGAGTGCCTTGGCAAGTGCCATTAAAAGTTGGCGCATTTAATCAGGATTGTAAAAAAGTACAATACTTGTTAGTTTCATACTAAAAAAAATGAATGAAAAAATAAAAACCTCAAGTAACCCGATTTTTGCTAACCCATTTTATTCAGTTAAAATGTTTTTTATTCGCACAGACTCTTGGTAGGTTCTTAGTTTTACGGCAAAATGATGAGAGAGATGGATAGTGGACATGTTTGCCATGAGTGAGCGAGACAGATAGTGACGCCGTTTCGTTCCGATCGTGTTTAGTGCAAGTAAGAGATTTCCTTGACCAGGAATATCCGGGAAGGTGGATTGGACGTTCAGGCACTATCTCGTGGCCAGCCCGTTCCCCAGATTTAAATCCCCTGGATTTTTTTTATTGGGGCGTTCTCAAAGAAAAAGTTTATTCAAAGCCCATTGAGAGCGTAGCCGAGCTGCGTGAACGAATTTCTCAAGCTGCTGAGGACACCAACTCTCGAGGATATGCCCGGCTAATAAGTAGATCTTTTTTAAGAAGATGTAGGGCGTGTATTGAGGCTGATGGTAAACAATTTGAACATTTATTGTAATAAAAAATGTTATTTCCCTATCTGACTTTTATTTCAATAAACCTAAAGTAAACTAGGTCAAGATTTTTAATTATTTTTTTAATTTTACTTACTTTTGTTCACTTTGGTAAAAGTGGCGTCACTATCTGTCTCGCTCACTCATGGCAAACATGTCCACTATCCATCTCTCTCATCATTTTGCCGTAAAACTAAGAACCTACCAAGAGTTTGTGCGAATAAAAAACATTTTAACTGAATAAAATGGGTTAGCAAAAATCGGGTTACTTGAGGTTTTTATTTTTTCATTCATTTTTTTTAGTATGAAATTAACAAGTATTGTACTTTTTTACAATCCTGATTAAATGCGCCAACTTTTAATGGCACTTGCCAAGGCACTCTAGTACATTTTTTTTAAAGGAGGGGCCGTCAAAGTCAACAAATTTTGAAAATTTTAAATTCATAGTTTAACAAATAGTCTTCAATTCAAGGAAACTTGGGGCAATTGTGTCATTATTTTTGACTGTGATTCTAGAAATGTTATTTAGGGTTACGGTTCCAAAGTTTAAATGAACAAAAATAATAAAAATTAACCACAATAACCGAAAAATAGTTACAGGTTGACCAAATTTTTAGGTTTTTCTTAAATGCCCATAATTTTCAAACTGCATGGGATAGATTTTTTTTCAGATTTTTCTCATGATGGTTACAATCAATCCTGTCGCCCCGTTTTGGCTTGGCGTTGAGTTTTGGGACACCCTGTATTGTATTTAACACTCAGTGAAGCAAGGGTAGGTCGCTGGTCAATAGGTATATATTATAACAGTAACCAAGAAGACCTAAGAAGAGTGATTACTATGCAATCTTATAATACATATATATATATATAAATTATAAACTGAGATATAAGCATTAATGTTAATACATATGTACCAACTGTTACACGGGGGCGTGGACAACCCAGACGCACTAGAGCAGATCTGTCTAAACGTTCCGCCTAAGATCATGTACAGCGTGGCGGGTCCTCAGGACGTGGGCCTGCGACGCCTTCGCGATTTGTTCACCGTCCAGTCGGGACGGCGAACGAAGAGTGGTAGGAACTAGGAATGCTCCCCTTTTACGAGGAATAAAGCTGCTCAATGACATGCTCGCTCACAGCAATGAATGCGATATATTTTGTATAAGTTTTTATAAATTAAAAAATATTATTTTGTTATTTCTTAGTTTTAAAAAATGATGTAATTTTAGTTAACTGCCTTGTAATGTTTTGGGTAATAATGTAATAATACGGGCATTTCTCCGCAACTCGACGTCAAGCGCCTATTTTGCGTGAGAGAGGGAGGTGGGGGAAACAAGCTAAAACTGAAACCACCCGAGCTCCTCCATGAAGCCAAGCAGCTTGTGAGGGCTGCCAAAGGCTTCGGGGAGGGACCCGGGAGACCCCAGGTGTCTTGCCCTGTACTCCGCAACCCCCTTACACTCCATGATGACGTGGGCTGCCGTTTCCTCGGTCGCCATGCATGCTCTGCATAGCGGACTGTCTGTGATCCCTAGATTGAAGAGATGTTTGTTAAAGGGGCCGTGCCCTGTGAGGGTCCCTGTTATTACACGTAGTTGCACTCTACGTAGGTTGAGAAGCCGACGTGCAAGTCTGGAGTCAATGTCCGGTAGGGCTTCTCTGGCTTGCTTGCAGTCAGATCTGCTTGACCATTCTGCTTTCTGCGCAGTGCTAGTGAGCTGGGTAATCTTCATCCGGGTCCAGCTAGCAGATAGCGATATAATGGGAAAAGGTCCCATGACCGGTGTTTCAGATGCCCTTCTGGCTAGTATGTCAGCAGCATCGTTTCCACGGGAGTTACTGTGTCCTTTTATCCATTGTAATACTAGGGAATTTCCCAGGTCACATACCCTAGTTAGGGCTAAGTGACACTCAAGGGTCAACCCTGAAGTGATTTCATGGCTTTTGATTGCCATGAGTGCTGCTTTGCTATCCGATAAGATCCGAATCGAATAGTTTGTTAGATGTTTTGGGTATACCTGTAAATTACTTGTGTTGGAAAATAAAGAATAAGCGCTAGTAGATTTTTTGTTTGAATGTGCGTCGATCACATAAAAAACAACAGCAGTTTTTTTATAATTGTGGTGATAGACCAATACTTATAAGGTTCAATTTATTAATTTAATTAAAAAAAAAAAAAATAATAATAATAAGGTTACGAACATAGAAATCTAAATAACAAGGCAATAGAAGTGTTATAATGTCATAATTAGTATGAAAACCACTGTCGCCAAAACCCACACATTTAACCGATAACTAGACAGTTCACACAAGTAAACTATGCCTTTTATTGGACAGCTTCATTTTAATGAAAATTAACTTAATTAATAAATTCCGCACTTTAATATGTACCCTAACGGACGACTTTACGGTTTATTTTAGTATAACATCCCTAGGTACGTGAGATGATTTGTTTCCTTTTGCTTAGAAACTTCAAATACGAAAAAATTCGGCTATTCGACAACAGAGGGCGTTAATTTTTGATAGATATAACTTTGAACCTCAACGCATAGAAATAAGGTTGAAATTTCATTAATGTTCATTCAACGCTTTAGTGATGTAAGACATCATCAGCCTTGTTATCGATAGTTAAGTGATAGTTAACAAATAAGAAATATATAGTTGTTGATTTTAATACAGTGGTAGGCTCATCTCGTGAGCCCACGGCAGACTGTAGATATAACATAAATAAAAATATGTTATGTACTTAAATATTTATTTATCTATATATACAAATAATAAAACAGTGTCTGTACATTATATATTTAAACAAAAGGAAGGGGTTTTAGAAACTGAGAGTATAAATTTGAAAATCTCGAACACCTGATGCAGAACCGCGCCAGACCACCAAATCTATAAGAGTTATAACAATTGTGCCATAACAAAAATCTATCCACATGATAGCATTTCCTGCTGAAAGTATAAATTTAAAGATCTGAAATGTACTGCGAGCCCTTTTACACTATAACATAGGAAAGACAACAGAGACAGACAAACTTTCGTATTTATAATATTAGTAGCACAGACTAATAATAATATACTACGTATACATTAGTAGTATGTCCCGAATACACATACAACAAAAAATTCAAAATCAATTAGAAAGTAAGAGTAAGAGAGAGTGTTGCTGGAGCACGGCGTGAAGAGATAGAACAAGAGTACAGCGAAAGTAGTTTATAAAGAAATTTAAAAGTTATTAACCGACTTCAAAAAAAAAGGAGGAGGTTATCAATTCGGCCGGTATGTTTTTTTTTTGTATTTTTTTTAGTCGCGGATATCCATTTGTCCTTAATGTGAGGACATTGTGGAAATCTACAAAGAATATATTTAATATAAAATAGTTTTGTCAACCTAAACGAAGAATGTCCTTTACATTATGGCATTATTGTATATTTAGTTAATGTGATTCTGTATCGACAGTAAAATTGTCCGAAAATTATTGTATCGATGTACTTAGTTAAAAAAGTTATATATCAGTTATAAAAATAAAATAAAATTCAAATTAAAATGTAATCCAATTATACCATCAGTCGTTATAAGACTTATATTGAAATAAGTAAAAACCTAGTTAACTACTACATACATAATTATAAATTATATTTTAACATCGTATTACGCAAAAAAATTTTAACACATCACATCACTAGCTTGCGACTATTTACTCTTTATCGTTAACAATGTAGTACATTGCTTCTTGTAATTGTCATTTGATAACATCTGGCAGTTATAACAACCGACCTGTCAGATATTGACAATAGTAAAAGGCAATGTATAGCTAAACGTGATGAGAGGAACGGTTGACTGCTCAGAGCAATAAACCTATAGAGTACTTGTATCGAGCGTATACAATTTACATATATTTGTTTCTCTCTATCTAAAGAAAACGTCGTATGAAAGAATGAGATAGCTATAGACTACAAGCTACGTTTCAACATAGTCATGGCACCATTTTTACTATAGGTACGTATTTAGATAGATAGAAGGTGATAGTGATGGGATGTGCTTCAATCGATAAAATCGTGAATGCATTTTGCATTTACGGTTTCGTGAAATAATAAATAATAAAAAAAAAACAAAATTAATCATTAATTTCAGTTGAATACAATATTTGTTTAATCCTACGAATATAATAAATGCGAAATTATGCGAGAATGGATAACTTTCTCTTTCACTGCTGAACCGATTACAATGAAATTTTGTACATACACACATAGGATAGGTTTTATCCCGGAAATCCCACGTGAACGGGAACTGTGCGGGATTTTCTTTAAAAACGCGGGCGGAAAGCTAGTATATTATAAAATAAATTTTAAAACTTGAAATGTAACTAATTTAAAATAAAGATGGAAATGATGATAAAGTTAAAGGAGTGAGGAGAAAGGCACAGTCAGCATGAGGGAATCATGCAGCATTTTAACAAGTTCATAAAAGGACTTAAAGAAAACATTTTACTTACATCCTACTAATAAAGCGAAAGTTTGTGAGGATGGATGTTTGTTACTCTTTCACGCGAATACTACTAAACCGATTACAATGAAATTTGGAAAAATTACTTTTGATCCCGTAAATCCCACAGGAATGGGAACTATGCGGGTTTTTCTTTGAAAACGCATGTATATTAAGTATGTATTTCAATAGTAGTTTCTCATCTATGAGAACTGTCATTTAATCAACCGTTTAATTTTCACATAGTTACACATTTAAAGCAACTTATGTGTAAAAAAATTTCCAAATAAAACACAAATGTATTTATTATCTACAGGAACAAAAAAAAACGTAAGCGTAAGATTGCACAATTCTTCTAGAGTATCCATCTTGATAACACGCAGGCTCGAAATGCAGTGAACACAATCTAGCAAATTTCGACGGCGTCCAATCTACTCGTCTCATGTTTTATACCCATTTTTTATTTATCTCTGGAAATCTAAAACAAAATGAATTTATTAATAATCTAAAAGAGAAAATAATAAACAACAAACTAAACAGATAAGTGAAATAAAACAACCACGTGGTATTTTTTATTTTCCTGCTGTAGAAAATTTACATCTATTATTTGCAACAACAAACTACATATAAATCTGATATAAGAAACAAAATAAATAAATCAACGTTAATATGAAATAGATTTTTTGTCATAAATCGATAATATACGCTAGATGTGTTACAACACTACGGTGGTAAACAAAATGCCAAACGTGATAATATTGTGACATTTTTTAAAAATTGTTTAATTCTTTTGTAGTCCACAACCCCATAAAGTGGGTAAATGTTACAGTTACAACTTAAAATTATAAAAAAGCGCTTGATAAAACCTTCAAATACGGTTAAAACATAAATATTTATCAATTTGCTGAAAATCACTTACCGATGGAAAGATATTTTTTCATTGTTTTCATCCAAAACTCCCATTCGACTAGTGATAGCCGGTAGCTAAACATACAATAGTCATTTTAGCACACTGACAAATAAAAAGAAACACTATACACTTTATATTTTCTAAATATTTCGTTAAAAACACTTGATGCACTGAGCCCACCAGCTGGTTGGAAAACAAACTGACTGCCGGCGCGCTACGTTTGAAGACAGTGCAGATACTCTATCGCTATCTCAATCTGGCTTATGCTGTTATTGACTAAGAGTAAGTAGATTAGAAAATATGTATTTTGTTCTGTCTCAATATAAGAACTCTATAGGTTTATTGCTCTGAGGTTGACTGTGTCATTCGTATCACTTGTAAATATTGTTTAATTTTAAGGAAAAGCGGCAATATTTATAAACAAAAATACTTGCCGGTGAAATGTTATTCCTTTATTAGTATAATTACAATTTATGGAAGAATTTCCGCACTGGGAAATGCTGCAACACACCATGTTTACTCACGCACGTGTCAGGAACAACAGTAGGTCTACCATGAGTTTACGCACACGATACTCGCTAGCGATTGTAGCAAGCGGTTTGTATGAAATTTCGTACAGCGCCCCTAGTGTGCCGTAGCGGAACTAAAAAGCCTACCATGAGGTGCATTACAGGTGCACTACAGTAGATAACGTATAGTAAACTATACTACACTCGCTGTAGTAACCATACTATTTTTGCACCATGAGTTCTAATTTTGACATATGTCATAGTTTATAACTATTCGACGATAGATACGTCATTCACGGTAAATAATCTCGTGAAAGTTAAGAACTAATCACGTTTACTATTGTAGTTACGTCAGACGATTTAACTATGTCAACTCATGGTAGAGGTACTGAACAAGCGACGAACAGACTTGTGGTATGGTAACCACCTGAGCGGCGACAATGTCACGCGCGCTTACGACTTCTAGTGCCTTGTTATTTAGATTTCTATGGTTACGAAATATCTAGTTGACGGGATGAAAAATAATTGTGATTGTTTCGTTAC
Source organism: Colias behrii (assembly GCA_029959065.1). Taxonomy (NCBI): domain Eukaryota; kingdom Metazoa; phylum Arthropoda; class Insecta; order Lepidoptera; family Pieridae; genus Colias; species Colias behrii. Next base: position 6,463,279 of record JARWMC010000002.1, read on the forward strand.
CGTGTAATTGATCGTGGTGTCTATTATCGATGTTTGGCATAGAGTATGCAAACAAAGGTTGTCAAATTATTTTGCAACTGTCATGCACCACGACAGTCGACTTGTACTTCCGCCTTCGACCGAGCCGCTCATCTGCTGTGCGCGCGCGGCGGGCATTGAAAACACGTGTATCGCAATCGGATAATTGGCGCAAATTCATCGAGTGCTGCAGCATCTCAAAGGTACGTGGTGCATTGTTTTTGCTGCTCACTATTTCTGAACATCGATTTTGTGTTAACGTAATTTTCCCTAATGTAGTAGAAGCCACCCGCTATTTCGGCTTGGTGCGATTCTACATTATTTCTGGTGCCGAAACCCGGGAATTTGCGTATCAATTATCATATTCAAAAGCTTATGGTATTACTGGTCACACGTAATTCATAATCTAAAATCAAATTCAATTCCGTTCGTATTAGGTTCTTTGTTTAGTAGGAACTAGTTAAGCAATCACATATTTCATCGGTGCTTAATTTTACATCGGCCTATAGTAATTTCACATTCCAAAACATAATTCATTCACGTTACAGTTTATCCTAACTACATAACTAATATTAAAACGTAATATTAGGTTAAATCGTAATATAAAATAATTTCATTTTATATTAATACTCGGGGGTAAATTGACAATCGAACGTCGAACATTCTAGCGGCTCGCGCAGCGCATCATCATTGTAACTTGTTATTGTAAGTTATAATCTGTATTCATTCACATTACCGTTTCACGCGATTTTCATCCTTAACTTCATACACGTAAAGGTGAAATAATAATTTCATTGTTTCATTTTATTTCATTGTTTGAAAAATTACATCGAAGATTAACTTTGTTTTTCAATTGTTTGCTTTTAAACGTTCTTACATTTTGATTATTCGATATTTAAATTTAAATTTAACAAGATGTCTTTATTAACTAAACATACAACTCGGAAGTTAGGTTCTTTGAAAAAATTAAAATCTAAATCGGTGGATGAATATTATACGACTACAGGTAAATTAGCTTGGAGAAATTTTTGCATATGTAGTGGTGTGTATATTACTCAGATCTTAGAGCGCGTTTCCACTATATCGTTCTGGCCTATACAAAAATGTTTCGATATCCTAACATTACTATTTAATTTTATACTTATTCCTAGCAACACTTTTGTTTTCAATAAAAACAAGTTTTTATTTGAAAGAATATGGTTTTGACTTTATAAAAAAAAATATATCATTCAATTTCACGTCCTAGAGCAAACGACAAGACGACTACCGTGAAACAATAAAATATCGTGTCCATAATAAATTGTTTCATAATTAATATTTGACCATAATAATTACGAAACAAAACAAATAAATAAATCGTCACTTGATAGTGGAAAGTGGAAACACGCACAAAACCAGAATAAACCAGTTTACGCTGTCCGCAGGTGCCACGTGCAGTCGTTTGGTACCGTTAGAACATAAAGCACACATTTAATTCAAAAATTATAATTATGTATTACGTATAGACCGGGAGATATTGACACAAAATTTCGAGTCATTTGTAACAGGATGGCGGTTCTACAGGGGTCTTAGTACGCAATGACAAAAAGAAAAACGATGGTGTGAACACTGGTACCGGCGGCTTAGTCGCGTGGGCGTTAGTCGAACTCGTCGGAAAAATAGCGAAGTCAAACAATTTGTAACACAAAAATTTTAGAATTTACCGATAGCCCATAAAAAAGAAGTAGGCGGTAGTGTCATGCCATACTTTTCCGGTGTGACTTACGGCCCGCCATACCGACGCGAATGTGTTGATTTAAAAAAAACAATTCAACCATTTGTACCAGGCTAACTTTTGCACAGGTAACCATCGTCGTGCAGCCATTTACGAAAATCGCCATGCCATACTTTTCGGACGATTCCAAATGGTCGCCATACCGCCGAAAAACTGCAAAATTTTTTTTTTCGCCAAACTTTTTGTACCAGTATTGCATTTGGATTTTTGGAGAGTATTTGATAAAATGTGACCATTATTATATTTACCATACTTCTAGTAGGGGGAAAAAGTGCTGCCATACTTGAAAAATTAATTTAGTATTAATTTATATAAGTGAAGATTTCCACCACCTAGATCTTTGAAATTTTGTATTTATATTCGTTGAACCTCAAACTTACAGGAAAAATTAGTGCCATACTGTTACTAATCGTTCAAAATACGAATAAAATCTTACAATAAAAAAAAATCTTCTTTTTGTCATTGCGTACTAAGACCCCTGTAGAACCGCCATCCTGTTACAAATGACTCGAAATTTTGTGTCAATATCTCCCGGTCTAGTAGTTTAATTGTTAAATTTTGTATTTGTTGATTGTTGTTATTATTTGTATTGTTATAATATTTGTTGAAGTGTTTAATTTGTGTGTAAGTGTTGTAACTTTATATTGTTAATTCAAAATGGCTCCAGTGTTAAAACATGGTCGAGGCAAGCCTTTGACTTCTCAAACTAAAGAATTAAACTTTAAATGTCGTTTCTTTTTCAGGTTAGTAAATTTTTCATTTTAGTAACATTGTTAATGTAAAAGTTATACGTATGTTAAATGTGCAAATATTAAAATAAAGTCTCAGCTTTTTCAGAGGAGAAACACATATAGTTTAATTTAAAATCCCTTATATATATAAAATAAAAACTAAAAATAAAATGTTGTTTTATTTTATTTGCTGACCATACACTACTACAAACGCAAAAATTTCTCCAAGCTAATTTACCTGTAAGGACTTATCGACATTGCGTAGAAAACGTACTATAGCGCTTAAAAGATTATCGAAGGCGTTAGAAATAGGTAATGCAGCTTTGAGTGATCGTTCACAATACGACCTATTTTTATCGTATCATCAGGAAATTAAACAATTCGTTTCAAATTTCGAAAATGCTCATTTTAATATACTCGATCTGACGGACGACGCGGATAATGAAACTGAAATTGAGGAACAATTCGACGATTTATATTTTCAGATACAGTCTATTTATATTAGTTTAACTAAACATGATACAAATAATTCGATTAACTCGAACATCAATTCATCGAATATCCGTTTACCTAAAATTACATTGCCACATTTTTCGGGCAATATCAAGCAGTGGCCTGTGTTTTATGATACGTTTAATTCTTTAATTCATAATTCAACGTCAGTTTCGGACACGGAAAAGTTTCATTATTTAATTTCTTCTCTTAGCGGGGATGCGTTATCGGTGGTTAAGGCGTTCCCTATGACTCACGAATATTATCGCGACGCGTATGAAGCTCTTATTAATCGCTATAAATGTAAACGAACATTAGCTTTTACTTGTTGGCAAGATATTTTAAACACTAACTTCATGCATAACAACGCAACTGAGTTTCAAAAGTCACTCGACTTATTCGATGAAAATTTAAATATTTTAAAATCTATTGAGTTACCGATAGATCAGTGGGATTTCGTCCTGGTTTACCATATTTTATCAAAATTAGACAGGAATTTACGCCGCGATTTTGAGGAAAAACATTCTAACATGGAGTTGCCGTCTTATGATCAATTAAGGGGTTTTTTGCGTTCTAAATGCGAAGCCTTATTACGAGATACACATTTTTCTGGTGTGAGTAAATCTTTAAAGCATTCGACTACTCAAAATCAATCAACGAAACGTTTCAATTCAAATGCACTTGTTGCTATGAACAATCGAGGTAATTCGAACGATAAGTCTAAAGTTTATTCAAGTCGCTGCGCGTATTGCCTTAAGTCGCATTCTATTTTTTCTTGTCAAGATTTTATTAGTAAATCGATTGACGATCGTATGGCTATTGCCACTCAAAACAATTGGTGCTTTAATTGCCTGAAGCCATCACATCAATTAAAAAATTGCAAATCTATTTTTTCGTGTCGTATGTGTAAGCGTAAACATCACACCTTACTCCATCGCGATCATAACACTAAAATCGAATCAAATCAAATCGGGTCGTCGCTGGTGTCAAGGTCACATACGAATCATACAGTGCTGTTAGCCACAGCTATCGTTCAGGTTAAGGATGCTTCAGGTAATATGCAATCGTTTCGTGCCCTGTTTGATACGGGCAGTCAGAGCAATTTCATAACGGAATCAGCAGTAAAACTTTTAAATTTAACGCCGGCTTCAACAACCGTGTCAATTAGTGGCATAGGAGAAGCGGATGCACCTATTATTGGTGACGTCACTTGTTCTATCGGCACTAACGGTCGAGTTCTATTTAACTTAGATATGCACGTCATATCTAAAATATGTGGCGATCAACCTATCGCTCAACTTAATTCATCAAGTTGGTCCCATATTAAATCGTTGCCGTTAGCGGACCCTGGTTTCGATATACCTGGTCCCATTGACATTTTGCTTGCTGCTGATGTATTCGCTGACTCTGTTCTTAATCAACATATCAAGGGAGGTGCCAACCAACCTACCGCGTTTAATTCAATCTTTGGTTGGCTACTTCTAGGTAAAACTAATATTTCATGTAGTAGTCTGTTGCAGACGTTGCCTGTAATCGATAATGATTTAAATTCATTAGTTCATCGTTTTTGGGAAATAGATTCAGTACCGCAAACTTCAATGCTAACTCCAGATGAGTTATTATGCGAACGTAAATTCGTTGAAGAACACTCACGTGATGAATCTGGGCGTTATATTGTTCGTATTCCATTTAAGAATAATTCAGAACCTACATTTGAGGGCTCTCGCGAAGTTGCTTTGCGTAGGTTCTATGCTATCGAACGTAGGTTGTCACGTGATGCCTTGTTAAAATCGCAATATGTTGACTTTATGTCTGATTACATCGAAAGTGGTCACATGACAGTGGTTCCTGTAGCACAAGTTGGTACAGGAAAATACTACATACCTCATCATTGCGTTCTACGCCCTGACTCTGCGACCACACGCCTCCGCGTTGTATTCGACGCTTCTGCGAAGGATATGCATTCTAAGTCACTGAATGACACACAACTTATCGGCCCAAAGCTACAACCGAATATTTTAAGTCTACTTTTACGCTTTAGGGAACACAACGTTGTCTTCATGGCTGATGCTCGTCAAATGTTTAGACAGATCGTAGTAGCGCACGAACATCGTGATTACCAACGCATTTTCTGGAGGAGTTCTTCTGATGAGCCCCTTTTAGAATATCGTTTAAATACAGTCACATATGGATTAGCTTCGTCTCCGTTTCTCGCTTGCCGTACGCTTCGACAGCTTGCTGAAGATGAGGGAGATTCTTATCCACTCGCAAAACGAGTACTACTGTCTGATGTTTATTGTGATGATGTCACGACCGGATTTTCATCGTTAGAGGTCGCTCAGGAAGCCAAGTCGCAGATTATTAAACTTTTTAAGTGTGGACAGTTTGAACTTAGGAAGTGGGCTAGTAATAAACCGCAGTTATTGTCTGATCTACCCAGTGATAGTTGTTTGACTGGATCCGTATCGTTAGACAATTCTGATAATCAAATTCTTAAGGTATTAGGTCTTAAATGGAATCCATCCACAGATACGTTCGTTTTCGAAATTGAATCTACTTATCGGCCATGTACTAAGCGTTCAATCCTTAGTGAAGTCGCTAGGGTTTTCGATCCGTTAGGTTTTCTATCTCCCATCACAATTCAGTCAAAATGTTTAATTCAGAAGTTGTGGATTCTCGGCGTTGGATGGGACCAAACGCCGCCTAACGAGATCATCAATACATGGAACAAACATCGCACTCAACTTAATCTTTTGAGTGAACTTCTAATTCCTCGGCAACTTACCTGCACGGATGCTGTATCGTATGAGCTACATGGGTTTTGTGACAGTTCTACCCTTGCATACGAAGCTGTCATCTATTTACGTGTTGCAGATGCTGTTGGTAATATTCATGTTTTCTTCGTTTGCTCTAAGGCTCGAGTTGCACCTCTTAAACATACATCGTTACCACGACTCGAGCTCTGTGCTGCAGTTCTTCTATCAGATCTTTGCAAGTTTGTAAAAGATACGTATCTTTCTCGTATTCATATTGATTCTGTATATTTGTGGTCTGACTCAACTATCGTTTTGTCTTGGCTGCGTTCTCATTCTTCGCGTTGGACAACATTTGTCGCAAATCGTGTCAGTCACATACAGGATATCACTCCTACAGACTGGTGGCATCATGTATCCTCAGGTGACAATCCTGCTGATTTGTGTTCACGAGGTTTATTTCCAAGTGAGCTTGTGCACAATGCCTTATGGTGGGCGGGACCGTGCTGGTTAACCCAAGGTAGTGATACTTGGCCTACGGATACAGCTGTTGTCACATCAAATGAGGAGAAGGTCGTTATGGAGAAGGAGCAACGTAAGGTAGCTCTTTCCGCTGAAGAGAGAGCTCCAATCGAACCAACAATAATTGACTCTTTACTTAATCGTTATTCATCATTTCAAACAATCGTTAACATTTTAGCATTTGTATATCGTTTTATCAATAACTCTAGAAACCCAGCTCAAGCTAATCGTAATAATTTCATTAATAACGTTGAAAGGCACAACGCATTATTGAAAATCGTTAAACATGTACAGAGTCAAGTCTTTTCGAACGAAATTGCTAATCTTAAATCGAACAAACCTTTATCGAAACCTTTTCGAAAACTCAATCCATTTATCGATCGATTAGGTATTCTCAGGGTGGGCGGTAGAATTTCACGCGCAGGTTTAGAATACGAACAAAGGCATCCAGCCTTTCTACCGTCTGATCATCCATTAACGTTTTTAATTATCAACAACATTCATCGTAACTACTTGCATCCGGGCATCAATACTACGCATTTCTTACTTCTTCAACAATTTTGGATCATATCGGCAAAACGTACTGTACGCAATTGTTTAAGCAAATGTATACAATGCTATCGAACAAATCCAAAGCCATTACAACCGTTTATGAGTGATTTACCGTCATATCGTGTTAATCAAGTCAAACCATTTTCTATAGTAGGCGTCGATTTCGGCGGACCGTTTCGTATTAAATTAGGCCCACATCGAGGTGCTAAGATTGAAAAGGCTTACCTCTGTCTTTTTATTTGTCTTACAACAAAAGCAGTACACCTCGAGGTGGTGTCTACACTGTCCACTGACGCATTTATAGCCGCGTTACGACGCTTTGTGGCACGCCGTGGTCGATGTAACGTGATACACGCGGATTGTGGAACAAACTTTATCGGTGCAAGAAATCAATTATCGTCTCTTATGCATCAAGCTTCTAATTTAGAAAAGATCGAATTTAAGTTTAATCCTCCATCAGCTCCTCTTTTCGGTGGTGTATGGGAAATTCAAATCAAGGCGGCTAAATCTCATTTACTTCGTGTAGTTGGTGATCAAGTTCTTACGTTTGAAGAACTTACAACGCTTTTCGTGCAAATCGAAGCAGTATTAAATTCGCGACCGCTTTGTCCAATCAGTTCGGATCCAAATGATCTATCGGTCTTAACTCCAGGCCATTTCCTTACCTTAGAGCCTTTGACAGCTGTCCCTGATGAAGATCTATCAAATGTTAATATAAGTCGGCTTCATCGGTGGCAGTTGTTACAATCATTTCACCAGAGTTTTTGGTCCAAATGGAAACACGAGTATCTTAACTCACTAACACAACGCGCCAAATGGACTAAGGATTCTAAACCGCTTCAGATAGGCTCAATGGTGATAATTAAGGATGAAAATCGTGCGCCACTACAATGGTCTCTTGCCAGAGTAGTGGATCTTTTACCCGGTTCTGATGGTGTAGCTCGGATTGCAGTAGTTAAAACAGCGAAAAATCATATAATTCAGAGACCGTTGGTTAAGTTATGCCCTCTACCAATCGAGGACTAGCTTAAATCGTTTATCTTTCTTTTAGTATCGTAAGGTATCTAGACATTAAGTTATCGTTAGCAATAAGATATCGTGTCTGTGTAACATCTATCGTGTTATACAGAATCAATTAGTTAGGTAACTAGTTTTTATTGTAATCAATAAGTATCATCAATAATTATACGGATCATTCTTATCGTTCTCGTTCCCATTATGTTCTATTTATCGTCTGACCAGAAAATACCATAGGCATTTTGGTGGGCGGGATGTTTCGTTACCGTGTAATTGATCGTGGTGTCTATTATCGATGTTTGGCATAGAGTATGCAAACAAAGGTTGTCAAATTATTTTGCAACTGTCATGCACCACGACAGTCGACTTGTACTTCCGCCTTCGATCGAGCCGCTCATCTGCTGTGCGCGCGCGGCGGGCATTGAAAACACGTGTATCGCAATCGGATAATTGGCGCAAATTCATCGAGTGCTGCAGCATCTCAAAGGTACGTGGTGCATTGTTTTTGCTGCTCACTATTTCTGAACATCGATTTTGTGTTAACGTAATTTTCCCTAATGTAGTAGAAGCCACCCGCTATTTCGGCTTGGTGCGATTCTACAGTGATCATAACTGTTTAATTACAATGTAATATTATGTAGCGGTGGTTACAACTTTACTAGTTATAATAAGCACTAAGATAAGTACCTAGTATTTTTTGAGGCGTATTGTAAAATAACAAAAACATTATAATAATAGCTGTTTATTATCGTTTAATGTCTATTGTACATTCAATGGGTATAAACGCAGTATTACCACTGAAAATAATAACTTAATTTGTAAGGTAACAAGAAGAGCAGTTTGTATTTACAAATTGCTCTCTCATTGTAACTATATTTCTGTTGAAAGAGGTACTACTCTGCTTGAGAGTAACAATTAAATATCGGTGGATTTATAGAATATTGATAAGCAGGAATTGCACTGTATATAAGTTTAAAGCAAAACCGGGTACTGACTAAATTTATATGAAAAATGTTATAAGTGGTGGGTAAGGATGTTTTATCATTGAAAGGTCGTTAGATCACTGTAAACGTCATCGGGAAAGAGATAACGGCGTCAAAGTCGAGAGATACATTTTATTAATCTAAGGGCTGATTTTTCAATCCTTGGTTAAAACTTATTCATCGAATAACGTATTAAACTACCATTTCAAAAATATATTGGAAATATATGGAAGATAAAAACCCATGGAGGGTTGTCGCGTAAAAACCACAGGACAGTTCTTTGGCATATTATGATAATATACAGGGTGTAATCGTTAAGTGTGCACAGGCGATTATTCCGTAACTATTGCAGATATCAAAAAACTTTAAACTGATATCGAAAGCCCTTTACCTAATGAGTAAAATGACAATAATAACTTTTTAAAAATAAAACGGGAATTATCCAAAAATTTTACATCAAACACGCCCATACATTTAGTATGAAATATGACTATTCCCAACATGTAATATGAAAGGTTTTGGTTCTTTTTTACACGTTTTTTATTAGCTTCACCTGTATGTTTGTAACCGACTTCTTTGGGCGCGATTTTGACCCACTTTAAACGGCCAGATTTCGTTCAAACTTTGTAGATTTATTGAGGACCGATGACAATACACTAATTTGATAAAATTATTCCATTTTTCAATTTGCAAAAAGCGTGTTTTTTAGTTTTTACACGCTTTTTATTAGCTTCACCTGTATGTTTGTAACCGACTTCTTTGGGCGCGATTTTGACCCACTTTAAACGGCCAGATTTCGTTCAAACTTTGTAGATTTATTGAGGACCGATGACAATACACTAATTTGATAAAATTATTCCATTTTATGTTTGTATGTTTGTTTGTAACCGACTTCTTTGGGCGCGATTTTGACCCACTTTAAACGGCCAGATTTCGTTCAAACTTTGTAGATTTATTGAGGACCGATGACAATACACTAATTTGATAAAATTATTCCATTTTTATGTTTGTATGTTTGTTTGTAACCGACTTCTTTGGGCGCTATTTTGACCCACTTTAAACGGCCAGATTTCGTTCAAACTTTGTAGATTTATTGAGGACCGATGACAATACAGTAATTTGATAAAATTATTCCATTTTTATGTTTGTATGTTTGTTTGTAACCGACTTCTTTGGGCGCAATTTTGACCCACTTTAAACGGCCAGATTTCGTTCAAACTTTGTAGATTTATTGAGGACCGATGACAATACACTAATTTGATAAAATTATTCCATTTTTCAATTTGCAAAATATGATTTTTGTTAATTTATATAATTTTCATCTATAGTCGATAAGGTAAGAAAATAATTAAAATTTTCTATAATTTTTCTCTACAGTCGATAAGGCAGGACTCGATGTTAATTTTTATTTCCAATAATTATCTTTAGCCGTTTTCTCTAATATTGACAAATTTTTGTATACTAAAGAGAATTTTAATTCTACAAAACAAATAAGTTTAAAAAAAAAAATTAAAAATCATATGTTCACTCAACAAAATTATTTCGTTATTGTAACCGAATCTTTCAATTATTTTAAAAAAATAGTTTTGTTGAAGTAATAAATCGATTTGTTAAAGCAACGGAATAGCTTGTTCAAGTAACAAATTTTATTGATAAGAAAACTATTTTGTTATTGCAATAAAAAAATTTATTACAATAACAAAGCGATTTTGTTAAAACAACAAAATTAACTTCAGAGCAGTGAAAACTCATTTGTTATTGCAACTTAGTTCATCTTGTTAAATAAACTAGTTGATTTGTTATTGTAAGTAAATTCATTTTTTATCACAGTATATTTATATCTTGATTCCTTTAACTAACAAGGCTATAATACTAAAAATAGTTTCCAAAATAAGGCGAAAAAAATTTTTCGATCGTAAAGCACTCTCTGATGCTTCGCATCATGAGTCGTGCAATAGTTTAAAATTAAAAAAACAAGCTATTATAAATAATCCAAAGTAAAAAGTAGAAAATAAATAATAGTTTAAAAAAACTAAAAAACACGCTTTTTATAGAAAACCGAACTAAAAAATAGAAAATAAATTTAAATGAATTTAAATTAAGAAAATAGTGTTAAAAATTTCAATGAATATAAATTAATAATAGTGTGAGTAAAAAAAAATTATTTTATTTTAAAAAAAGCGTGGGGTGCTTCTTAAGATATTATCGAAATGATAATCACTCTACTCATATCTGTCAATAAAATATCTATAACCATTGACACCATGCACCCCACGCTTTTTTAAAATAAAATATTTTTTTTACTCACACTATTATTAATTTATATTCATTGAAATTTTTAACACTTTTTTCTTAATTTAAATTCATTTAAATTTATTTTCTATTTTTTAGTTCGGTTTTCTATAAAAAGCGTGTTTTTTAGTTTTTTTTAACTATTATTTATTGGCTTTGTGCTTATATTACTTCGCTAATTTTAATGACAATTCATTTAGAAACTGTAAATAGAGCTCGATGTGGAACATGTGGAATATAATGGTATGACAAAACGAGGATGTCACTTTGAACATTTGCTTTGAATACAAAATGTATGGGAAATTAAATGTATGGGCGTGTTTGATGTAATTTTTTGGATATTTCCCGGTTTATTTATAAAAAGTTATTATTGTCATTTTACTCATTAGATAGAGGGCTTTCGATATCAGTTTATAGTTTTTTGATATATGCAACAGTTACGGAATAATCGCCTGTGCACACTTAACGATTACACCCCGTATACAGTTACTTAACTACATATTTTGTAAAATTAAATTGTAATACTGAAATGATTTAAAAGAGCAACTATGGAGTTTCTTGCCGATTCTTCTCCATAGATACTGCTTTCCGAATCGGTGGTAAATGTTAAAAATATGTATTGACGTTTCAAAAGTGCTTCTCGAAGAAGTCTAATTGAATAAATAAATGTTTGAGTTTGAGTTTTGAGTTTATTCTAATTGTCCGTATTTGACAGTTTACAGGTGATATTTTAAAATGTTCGTGTTATACTTTATTGGACGGATAAATTTTAACCAAGGATTGAAAAATCGGCGCTTAGTACAGTATTCCAAAAGTAATAATGCGCATAGAAATCTTCGTCACTGTTCGGCAACTGTCATATTCCCGGAGCGTCCGAAGATGATATGTATATAGAGTGGTTAAATGCATTTTCTTCATGCATAATTTAGTCAAATTATGTGTTTTGTGCTAAAAGAGATTAATATTTATTTGTAAGTAACGATTTCGTTTCGATAATTCCTTGTAAGTAAATAGCGAGGATAACCCCACGATTGCGAATATATATCTTTGTTGGATTGATTTACTTGGAAAATTTTATAGTACTTTTAAAGTGTCTTACTGAAGCTGGTGTAATGATGGAAGAAAAGAAGGTTAAAATAACACAATGTATATTGTATAAAATATGGTTTTCAAACACAGGTTTACATTTAAACCATATAAATCTAATCATTAAAATCTCAGTTCAAAAGTATTTACAGTACTGATCATTCTTAAATATTATGACAATTACAAAAAAATAAAAATAAAAACAATCAAAATCAGGGATTATCTTTATTTCTGACATTTTAGATACATCGGAACTTTCATTATGCTCTTCTTCGTTTTCACTTTCCCTAATGCCATCGATTAATTCAATTCACCTTTAAAAACAAAACCAAGAAGGGTATGAGCAGCTCTATATAATTCCACACAGAGAGAACACGTGCAGTCACCACCAATATTTAAAGACGACTGACGGATTTTTGAGTTTTTTTACTGACAGGCTACCGTCACCTACCGCCCGATTTGTTTTTGATTGTGTATGACCGTGAATTGACTTCTATTTCTTTTGAACAAGGTGTAAAATGCAAGTGCATTGTTTAGGGCTTTTACGATTCAATGATTCGAGTGTTTTCGGAAATACGACAATTAGCGAAGATTTGCATGCGCATTATTAATTTTGGAGTACTGTATAGAAATGTCATTATGGATGAATTATATTTCCTCGAATCTCGTTACGAAAAGCATCAATTAATAATTCATTAATGGCATAATCCAAAATACTTAACCGAAGCTATTGACTTAAAAAAAATATGCTTTCTTCCAAATAATCGTTTATTTTTATAGATACCTACACATTTCCTATCTATAAAAATATACGACGTAACTTTAAGTTTTACAAAACTTTTGGGATCTATTACAAATAATTCTACAAGTAAACATTTAATAAATTTAATAAAATATCTTAATTACCTTTATCAGTACCCGGCAAGCAAACATAAAACTAATTTTATTCTAGGTACAACTAAACCATATGAACACATTTTTTTCTTAATTCTAGGTGCATAAAAATAAAACATCAGGCTATCGACTTCTAAATTCGCCATACACTTACTATTTTAGAATTTAAAACGGTGTAATTAGAAACACAAAATTATTTATGTAACTTCTGTTCTAAAAAATAATTTTTATAAATTTATAAAGAATAGAAAATTTTTAATTTTTACAAATAATTTTTAATCCCACCCAATTTTATGACCAATATCTGTTGAAATGAGCCTCATATAAACCGTTAATAATAAAACTTCATTTGTACTATTGTACCTAATTTATGCATTAACAATATTACCTATTTTAACTATTTAAACAATGTTTTAATAAAGAAAGTTAAAACTACATAGTTACATTGGATATCAAATATCGCATAAATATTATTCGGAATAAACCCAATATTGTTGTAAAAGGTTGTAAATATGTACTTAAAAAGTCATTCAATAACATCATAACCAGGTAATAATAACACAAATAAAGTGATATTAAATATTTATGTTCCTTGGGAGTGTGATGGCAGCTTTATAGGATGGATCATAGGAGCAATGTTTTGGATAGGGTGATAATACACTGAGCGGCATGTTCTTGCGAAAGTTCGATACTCTGTATGGGGCAATGCTCAGTCTTTACGTGTAAAGTTTGGTTGTAACTATATTTTGCTTTGTTTGAATGAATAACATTAAAAGTAAAAAAGGGCGTGTGTGCCGAGCACGTGTCAGAAGTGAAACTTCTTTGGCAAGATTAAAAGATACCAAAACCGTTGCCTTACTCCATGGCGTGACGGTATTGAAATGACGCGACCTTGAAATTTTACTCTCAACGCTAATTACGCGCAATAATTTTGTATTGGAAAATCAAGACACCTGCGTTCGTTTGCTCGGTGAATGTTAGACCTGAGATTGTTGGTTTTAAAATCACGATATAACAAAATATAGCATGACGCGATCGAAGAGCGGTTTAATAAAATTAAAAAACAAAACCGAGAATTGAAACATTAATAAATGTGACCTATTTAAAATGTATTGAGATTCATTTGTAGATTTTTTTAGCATCTTCATTCCTCACATATGTGATGAAAATATCTGCAAATTTTCTTAGCATACTTTTTGCAACAATTTAATTTGTAATATGTAGTGGTAATAAATAATAATAATAGATATATGCATAATTAAAAATGAATGACTTTTTAAGAACGTCTTTACAAATGTTTTTTTTTTTGTGTTAGTTTTTTTTCCTATATAATATTAATAACTGAGCTAACACATACCAGATGTAAAATATACTTTTTTAAACTATATATTAAATAAACAAGTTTGTGTTTAAAACAAAATTTAAATTAGCAACAAATAAACAAACTTCAAATTTGAAGTCTCATTTCTTTTAAAGTAACAGTGTATATATTATGTTAATATAATAATAATTTTATATGATAACATAAAACTTAAATGATAATATAATGATGTGCTTATTATGAAATTCTTACATAGATTCTTTACAAAATTTATGGGATTATTTTTGAATTCAATAAGAATTATATTCTTTAATTTTGAAACAAAAATCAAACAGATTTGTTATGATTTGGATTCTTAAACCAATATGTTTTCATCTTAAGAAGTAAGTAGTAATACAAACATCAAAGAAGAATTTGAGTGTGTTACACTGAAAGGTAAAAACATTTTAGTTTTCCCTTTCTAATTAACATACTAAACACACTATGCATGGCTTAGCCTTGTATGGATTGCACTTATACACAAGTAATAGTATAATTATTATTCAAGTGTCTCTTATTAAAATGATTGTCTTTAAGATGTAATGCAGAATACATTACACAAATTATATGTACATATATTAATATAGACGCATCTATAGACAAACAAGTATGTTAAAGCATTAGAAAATAGTTGCTATAACTATTAACTATGTCTATCCTTTAATTTTAGGTACCTTAAAATTATTCTAAAAAATTATAAAAAAAATATAGCTCTTACAATTTAAAAATAGAAAAATAAAAAAAATGTTAAATGTAATACTGCACACTAATAGTAGTCTAAATCAGTCGAGGCGTTAACAGTATTCAAATAATAAAGTACATTATATCATGTACTGTATGTAAATATTGTTTCTGATTTTAAATATGTAGTAAAGCTGCTTTTATGGAATATAGGTGGTATCTATTAAGTAATTAAATAAAAATAAATTGTATATTTCATTTTATGCATATCCACAAGGCAATATAAAAATTGTCCCAATGATGGCAGTACGTAACAGATTTAATATTTCAAAACTATACATGGATATTGGATATACATAAAACTATCAGTACTTAAATTAATTTACTTACTAACTACAATTTAAATTTTAATGGTAATAATAAAGCAAGTTGTGAGGCGGGATATTTGCATCAGTCTTGTGTAATTTTTGATTGTGAAAAATTATAACCATCATTCATTAAACTATTTGGTAATTTGTATAAAATGAACTCAATGTAAGAATAAATATACATACTGCATAAGAGTGCTTTATGTGCTGTCAGTTCATTTCTGTTTTCAATGAAGAAAGTGTTGCGTCCAGCACTCTACCAGCTGCGTAACTCGGTATGTTCAAGTAGGCAGGTTTGTCGTGTTCACACAAACCAGGCTCGGTGCAGCAACGGCTTACAGAGGCTCCACTACTAGTTGAGGCACAGACTGCAACCTCTGCTGTGTTTCTGAGGCAAACTAACTGATGACTATTGAATTGCTCTAGAGACCGAAGTTGTTCACCACAATTTTCACATTTCAATTCTCTTGCATGGACCTTCTTGTGGCTATTTAATGATCTTGAATTATCAAACACTTTAGTACACATATCGCAATATTTCAACACCTTTTCACCTGTACAAACAACTTTATGATTATTTAAACGGTCCAGTGACATATAACGTTTATTATTACACAGGTCACATTTAAACTGTTTCTGAGGAACGCGACCTGTATGCACTTGCATATGCTTACGGAGGTTGCTTTTATCTTTTATATATTTAGAGCAAACCGAGCATTTGTTTACATCTTTACGTGAATGGTTTGAATCCAAATGCCTGCGCAAATGTGACTTTTTATGGAAAGGTTCCAAACATATCTGACACCTAAATGGCTTTTGAGATGGATGCACACCTGTTAAGTGAGTGTTAAATTCGAGAATCGTAGGATAACTCTTCCTGCAATGTGGACAATGAAACAATTGGCGGCATAAAGCTGCACTTGAATCACAAAATGGGTCTGAGCAATCGTCACAAAAGGAATCAAGTCCTGCGGGAGGAGTTGGGGTATGGAATTGTTCAAGATCATTTTGTAATGGGTCATGATCCGGAGTGCCAGCTCCGCTAGGTTCTTGCTTTATTTTTGCCTGGTCACTTTCTTCTGAAAAGTCATCTTGAGATGGTACACTTCTAGAAGTGCTTGCCAGCATCCACCAAGGATTATAAGGCCATGCACCTAACCCTGTTTGGGCCCCTTGACCTTTGATATCACTTGTTTTTGTTTGTGTTTCTGCGTTTGAAAATCCTGGAAAACTTGGCAGCTCTTGTTGTTTAGGCCTCGATGATTCAAATATGTTATGCTGCGAAATGATGTTTTCATATTCACTGGCATCCAATTTTCTTTCATTTCGTTCATTCGGTTCCCTTTTGGACATATTTTGGTCTCTAAAATAATCACATACTTAAATATGAATTTACTACAATGTAAACTAAAACATAACAATTATAGAAGTAAACAAACAACGCAAATGCGCGGAAGTGGGTCATTTGAGAAGTAATATCCATATTACGAAACTTGTAATCAGAGTAATTGGAAATTTTAATGAATTTGTTGAGTTTATTAATGTATTTAAAGCTTTAAACATACCTTATTTATTCTTATTGTCGTAGATAAAAATTGAATCCTATAGCATATCGGCCATTTTGTTTAATTGAAGTTACCATAGATTACAGATAATTAATACAATATTCTAAAGTGGCACAGATGCATGCATAATATCTTAAAAACAAATATTTTCTTTTCACCCGCGTTGATCCGCTCCTGTTGGTCATAACGTAATGATAAATAGCCTATAGCCTTCGGCCTTCCTCGATAAACGGGCAATCTAACACCGAAATAATTTTTCAAATCGGAACAGTAGTTCCTGACATAAGCGCGTTCAAAAAAACAAACAAACAAACTCGTTTATAATGTAAGTACCTATAGATTAAACCAAGAATTACAAGATTAGAGCATTTATTTCACCTTGCTAGTTTTAGTGGTTTCTAAATTTAGGAAAGTGTAATCGCGTTTAGCAAGATAGCATGCTAATTCAGTACATATTAAATCTCGTGACATGATTAATATTCAAAAGCAAGATATTTTAAAATTACCTCTAAATATTTTCATTCTATTGTGTTAATGAGAAAATTTTAAGTTAATATATTGACACCTTTCTAAATTATTTTAATAGGCTTCTTAATGAGTCAGTCAGTTACTTATAGTAACCATCTGGGTTTCTAAATTTACGATACTAACTTGATAAATACGTTGACACTTTTCTAAATTTACCGTGTTTTCCAATTACAGCACTAGAGCGCATTATGCGGCATAATGCTTAACGTTGAATGTTCCAACTACAGCAACGCTTCGCACAATCGAGCACTCTTAAAGGGGTGACAGACGTACGAGTAAGTACGCGAACTTGTGGCTCGACGACCTTTTTCGCTCGTGTGTCACCCCAAGTACGCGTACTTAAAAACCGTCGAGTAAGTTCGTTGACGATCCAACATGTTTGAAATTTTACTCGTAGCCCGCCTTCGCTCGCACGTCTGTCACCGCCGCGAGCCGCGAGCCTAGCCTGTCTAGCTATAAATAGGTGTTACTAAGTGCAAAAGTTCAATTAATTTCGTCTTCTTCTTTTAGTTTTATGAAAATAATTTAATATAATTAATATGAATGAATATAATATAATTGAACTAGCGACCCGCCCCGGCTTCGCACGGGTGCAATGGCGGCCGGCCGGTACCGCCGCAAACGCTACGTCCCGCAATTTTTAAATCTGTATTATCTTCGAAAATATTCACTTAAATCATACGGTGTAAAGGGCCATATAGATCTATATTAAATGAACAATGTATTCAAGGTATTTAATTCGTTAAGGATTAATGCTGTATTGGTTAAAATCGCTTCGAAAATTAACCATTATTTGTCGTAAAAAGTAAATGACAAAAAAAAGTTATTGTGGGTTATCCATAAGAGATAGACATATACCATCGCGGACTTTTCTGTAGACCTTTTCAATGTGTACAATACTTAGTACATTATTTTGATAAAACTCGTAGGGTTCAGCCTGCGTTTGCAATGTAAGCGGAAAAAATGTAATTATTTACGACATCACATTAGAAACCTCAAAAATAACAGTACTTCTCCACTATTTAATGGATGTTATTATACATATAAACCTTCCTCTTGAATCACTCTATCTATTAAAAAAAACCGCATCAAAATCCGTTGCGTAGTTTCAAAGATTTAAGCGTACAAAGGGACATAGGGACATAGGGACAGAGAAAGCGACTTTGTTTTATACTATGTAGTGATATTGGCGAAGGTATCTTTGAATCACGCCAAGGAAGTTTCACTCCTGACGCGTGGGCTCGGCGCACACGCTCTTTTTTTGTAAAGTACCCTCAAAATATAATAGTAAAAACGAAAATATATCCTTCAATTTTTGAACATTTATTTTGTTAGAATGCTATTTACTTAAAAATAAGTGCTGGTTATTAAATTAAAAATGTCTATATTTAATTCCTGAATAACATAAAATTCCCTCTGTTGATGACATAGAGACATTCGATATCGGTGACACGCGAGAAGCTACTGACCAAGCTCTTGCGTGTGTCACCGACGTCGAGCCGAGTAAGTACGCGAACTTTAAAACCGCGATTTTAAAGTTTGTACGTCTATCAGCCCTTTTAGAAGTAATGCGCGTGAATTGATGCGTGCAATCGATTTATCGTTAGTAATTATTAATTGTTGGAAAAAAATTTAAAGCTTTCGTTTCATTGTAGTTTTTTCGAAATAATCAAAGTTAATTCAAATTGTGTTAAAAAAATAAATATAAGTATGGATGAAGGTACAAACGTTGAAAAAAATGTTAATGAAATAATCAAAATCCAAATTACTTAAAATAACCGTTAATATTTTTCAACCAATTATTATGTATACCACTTTATTTACACATTAATGAGGTTATTGCTAAAGTCCATTTCAAGAAAGAAGTCCCGCGGACAATTATGGAACTAATTTAACAGATGGGGAGATCGTGGGGAGATCGGCCAATACATTACATATATCAATTTTTTTATCTAAATATTCGAGTCGCAGTAGTTTATAAAATGAAATTAAATGAACGATACATAATTTCCCTCACAGATTTCCCCACATTTAACCCTGCCAACATTATTACGCGCGCATACAGCGCTGCGTCTGCGGGACTTCTTTCTTGAAATGGACTTTAACTCTATGAATATTTTTTTTTCAACACTGAACTTAGCGCAACCTGCTGGTGCGTTTCACGTTCCAATTAAGCATCAGCATAATTCGGCATTGTGCGCCACTGAGTCGCATTATGCTCTGTAATTGGAAAACAGCCTTAGTCTACTAAATTGGGGAAGCTGTATGTAGGCATTAGACCCTCGGAGCAATTAACAAGCCTGGAGAAGTAACAATTAATTGAACGTTTCTTATACCTATAGTGGCTTTCTTTTATTCAATACCCTAATTAATGCGATAGAAAGAGACAACACACTGTTATCGGCTTGGCATTCAAATCCACATGTAGCCACTTTTTGTTCTAAAAAGGTAGTGCTTGCCACTTTATCGAATACTAAAATATCGATAAATAAAAAAATTGAGCTATAAAATTGCTTGAAGATAATTTAAGATTCGTTTAATTTTGCATTATGGATAGGTAATTCCAAGTTTTAAGATTCGTTTAATTTGGAATTATTCATTTACGATGCGTATTGACTGCCTTGCATTGTATGGTAGTGGTATTTATAAAAAAAATATTATTAGGTATTTCGGTTTAGGTTGTTTTTATGGTTTCGTAAAAAGGTACGTATTTTTTCCTGTTTTCATAGATTCATTCATAGAATTATACGGAACCCTTCGTGCGCGAATCTGACTTCCACTTGGTTGATCTTTTTACAAATCAATAATCGTATCCTACTAATATTATAAAAGCAAAAATATATAAGAATGGACATTTGATACTCTTTCACGTAAAAACTACTGAATGAGTTTTTATGGAACTTTACAATTATATAGTTTAAACATCAGAATAACATATAGGCTACAATTTACCGCGGGAAAATAACTCATTCCCACAGGAAAAAATTGGTAAAAGTTTAAAATAAATTGCTTCAAATAAAACAAATAAACATTTATTTTTGACGTGACAACGTCTTAAATTAGGTTGCGGCTGGGAGTCACTTATGAAAAAGTGTAACGCTCGGTAACGTTACGATGAGTCACCGAACGAGAAAGAGGCCCGCGGTCTGCCGCGCGCGCAGCACATAAATATTCTACCGAGAAAAAGACGTTGTCACGTAAAATCTTCGCCCGTAAAACCGACTTTACAGGCAACCATTTTTTTTTTTACAACATTTTATTTCGATACTTAATTACCAAATTACAATATTTATTATTTAAAATAGATGCCACCTTAAACTTGTGGCACAGCATCTCTGCAAAGCACTTAACTTTTCTTCCCGTCTGATTCGAAATGATTTGAACAAGGCCAAGAATGTTTTGAAGGCTTCCAATTTTCCCTGTGCTATAGCTTTAACCCAAACATCTTTTAATTTTTCTCAAGCCAGAAACCTGCAAATAACAATAAAATCCATACTTAAATACCTTTTTTTTTTTCTCCTAACCTAAAGCAGTCATTATCAATGAAGTGCTGATTATGATTTCATTTCAATGATTACGGTTCGATAAAACATAGATGATTAAGAAAATAACGTAAATTAACTTATTTATAATACAATTAACAAAAAAATTGATCAAAACACTAACCTGTGAAATGACAAATTCCAATCTTCATCCGATTTCCCAGTACTACGGCTTTTACAGCCGTGAACAACACAAGCCATGTAATCTTTAGTAAATTATCTTTTCAGAAAATAACATAAGAAACTAGAAAACACGTTTTTCACTTCAAAAACAATAATTAAAATCACCATGCGTTGGTCACCAGACTGGTGACCAAAACAAAACGAAATGGCTACATGTCATTTCAAACTGTCGAGCCACAGAACATTAAAAACAAATAGAAGTGCTATAATGTCATAATTACTATGAAAACCAGTGTCGCCAAACCCACACATTTAAACCGATAGTTATACAGTACACTACAAGTAATCTATGCCTTTGATTGGACAGCTTAATTTGAGTAAAAACTGACTTAGGTTATAAATCCAGCATTTCAATATGTACACTAACGCACCATGTTACGGTTTATTTTAGTATAACATCCCTAGGTATATTAGCTGTTTTGTTTCTCATTGCACAGAAATTCCAAATTCGAAAACATTCAGCTACTCCACAACAGAGGGCGTTAGTTTTCGATAGATATAACTTTGAACCTCAACACATAGAGATAAGGTTGAAATTTGTGTCACTCAAAATTAATGACATTAACTTGATATTCATCTGATGCTATGCCCTGAGGGATTTCAGCCTTGTTATCGATAATTCACAAATAAATATTTTTTGTGTATTTTTTTTTCTTTCTATTATATGAGTATAGTATAATGTGTCACATTTTGGAGTATGTTTATTACTACTAAGTACGTCTTTTTATATTATTATTATTAAATAAAAAACGGAATAGAATAGTATTAATCTATATTTACAAAATACAAACAGAAAATATGCATTATTTTAAATCTTGGAACTGCCGTAGGTTTGCTGTATCGGTGGCCTTTGTTAGACCGCTTAGTGCTGTTCGGCATCCAGTTAACTCGTCACGTTGTATTTATCCATTTCTCTTTTAAATTAGCCTCTTTGGGAAATCTATAAATAAATTGGACAAATGAAAGCTAAGGAAAAATAAAATAAAATTTAATATTTATAATGTTTGTCTTTTCTAAAGTATCGATACTGTCGATATGCGCCACAAGCATCACTAAACCGACATTCGTTTGTTTATTGCAATAATATTCCAGAAAGTCTTGTTTGCTGTTCAATCTATAATAGTACTAATTTCTTACGGATTAAGGTTCATTTTGTCTAGATATTTGTATACAATTTTGACAAATTACAAGCGAAGTTATAACATAAGATATAATATGTAAAATAAATAAAAATAAGACTTACCGATGGTATGAAATGCCTCCATTGCTGATATTATTTCGTCTGCTATCATTTTTGCACTCTAATACCGAACAACACGTCCTAATTAATGAATAAATATGGAAAAAAGGTTTGACAGCTGACAACCGACTCGAATATTTTTCTGCGCACAACTGAGAGCAAGTTAGGTGATCTTAACTTACAAGTGACACGTGGGCCACGCCCACATCACACTTCTATCTACTTTACTGTTCTGTGTGTCGAGCTGACATATATCGGTCCTCTTTTTTCGCATGACATTTTGCCATAAGTTAAAAAGGCCAAACTAGTGTTATAATGTTCAATTAATTGTTACTTCTCCAGGCTAGTTAATTGCTCCGAGCACAGAACAGTAAAGTAGATAGAAGTGTGATGTGGGCGTGGCCCACGTGTCACTGGTAAGGTAAGATCACCTAACTTGCTCTCAGTTGTGCGCAGAAAAATATTCGAGTCGGTTGTCAGCTGTCAAACCTTTTTTCCATATTTATTCATTAATTAGGACGTGTTGTTCGGTATTAGAGTGCAAAAATGATAGCAGACGAAATAATATCAGCAATGGAGGCATTTCATACCATCGGTAAGTCTTATTTTTATTTATTTTAATTATATTTTATGTTATAACTTCGCTTGTCGTAATTTGTCAAAATTGTATACAAATATCTAGTCAAAATGAACCTTAATCCGTAAGAAATTAGTACTATTATAGATTGAACAGCAAACAAGACTTTCTGGAATATTATTGCAATAAACAAACGAATGTCGCTTTAGTGATGCTTGTGGCGCATATCGACAGTATCGATACTTTAGAAAAGACAAACATTATAAATATTAAATTTTATTTTATTTTTCCTTAGCTTTCATTTGTCCAATTTATTTATAGATTTCCCAAAGAGGCTAATTTAAAAGAGAAATGGATAAATGCAACGTGACGAGTTAACTGGATGCCGAACAGCACTAAGCGGTCTAACAAAGGCCACCGATACAGCAAACCTACGGCAGTTCCAAGATTTAAAATAATGCATATTTTCTGTTTGTATTTTGTAAATATAGATTAATACTATTCTATTCCGTTTTTTATTTAATAATAATAATATAAAAAGACCTACTTAGTAGTAATAAACATACTCCAAAATGTGACACATTATACTATACTCATATAAAAGAAAGAAAAAAAAAATACACAAAAAATATTTATTTGTGAATTATCGATAACAACGCTGACATCCCTCAGAGCATAGCATCAGATAAATATCAAGTTAATGTCATTAATGTTGAGTGACACAAATTTCAACCTTATCTCTATGTGTTGCGTTTCAAATTTATATCTATCGAAAACTAACGCCCTCTGTTGTGGAGTAGCTGAATGTTTTCGAATTTGGAATTTCTGTGCAATGAGAAACAAAACAGCTAATATACCTAGGGATGTTATACTAAAATAAACCGTAACATGGTGCGTTAGGGTACATATTGAAATGCTGAATTTATAACCTAAGTCAGTTTTTACTCAAATTAAGCTGTCCAATCAAAGGCATAGTTTACTTGTAGTGTACTGTATAACTATCGGTTTAAATGTGTGGGTTTGGCGACACAGGTTTTCATACTAATTATGACATTATCGCACTTCTATATGTTTTTACTGTTCTGTGGCTCCGAGATTAGACCTGTGGGCTGTGGAGTATATTATGTGTTCTGTGAGGTTGTCACTGTCAAGAAGAAATATTCTTGATATGTCAAAATACATGTTATGAATTAAGATTTAAAAAAATATTTTTCATTTTATTTAATATATAAAATCTTTACTTCAATTCGATATACAATAATAATCAATAAAATAATTACGGCTTGGGAAAATGGAGTGGCTAGGATCTACAATTTTAAAATCATTTTGGCGTCCAACTTTCAATTTCGTTAGGTTAGATTAAATTATAATAGATATAGTTGATGGTTTTCTTTCACCAAGCAGAATTAATATTAACAAAGTTATGAATTTCAGAACGCGATATCATGCTGATAAAACGCGGTTGGTGCGAAGATATGGGTATGAAGAGAAGTTGTGGTGTGGTGGATTATTACCAAGATCTCTCGGCAAACGTTTGCCTATGCCAGAATACAGGTGTAAATTATTAATGATAGTAAATTATTATAGAATTATAATTATTTAATGACTTCTTGATTGCGAAGATTTCAATAATAATAATTTATTCTGCTATTTCTATGTTTAATGTTTATATTATATTGTTAATCTGAATTATTCCATGTAGGCCAGCTAACCCATGGACTGAACGTAAAGCTCTGTATGGACAGAATGATTACATTGATATCTTGGGCAATGGAGATTTGCATCCTGTTAAAACATTATACACAGTTCCGTCTTGGATAAGAGGCGTTAGTGGTAATGAATACCAGGTAAATATTGTTGAATTAATGTCTTTCAAATTAGAAAATCAAATATCCCTAACTCATATATGTGACTTCAGTTCATAATACAATATGATATATTTTATTTAAATCATCAAACAAATTAAATAAAATTAATGTAATATTTATGAAGTGTATCCCTTGATATGATAACCCTGAAAATTATATTATTAAACTTTATTACAAATTTTAGTAAAGTCATATTTTACACATTATGTATATAATAACTAATCCATATTCGTTTCCCTTAGGTTCTCCTTCGTAAGAAAAAGTTGTTTTCTAAAACTGCTGTGCCAAGAGAGAGACCTACAAAATGGAAGCAAATGGAGAAGCGGATATCTTTCCTCTATAGGAAACTTAACAGAAAAACAAAAACTGGAATGTCTAGAGATTAGAATATTTAATAAGTTTTATTGTTAATTAATAAATAGTAGTTAAACAAACAATCTTAGTATAAATTTGGTTTTAATAGATATTACAATTTGCAGAATGTTGCAGAGTCCTTTGAAAAAAATAGATTACTTTTGAAATATTTAAAGAAGGTATATCTGAAAAAATTTGAGACTATTCAATCACAAATTTTTCAACAAGTATGTATACAATTTTGTGAAATACTTTAATATTTGCCATATGAACCAAGAGTCAGTTTCTAACTTTTGTTACAACTATATAACTAATCTAAACACAACAGAAGCATTTAGCTGATGACTAAATAACTTAGAAAAGGGGTCGGAAATTTCTAAATAACAATACTCTGTTTATATTTTATTATTTATTTATTGATCTTCACACTACATTATATTTTATTCATTTGACTAGCATTATTTTCTGATTGATTTTTAATTATAAGCTTACATTCTAATATATTTTCAAAGCATGTATATTTCATAGCCAGCGTCAGTTTCTGAATATAATTGTATGATACTGAATTCTTTATCACAACATAAGCATTTAGCTGATGACTTACACTGTCTTATCACTTATGAACACATTCCCTAACTTATCATATACCTAAACTTGTTTTTTTCTTTCTTTCTTTATATGTAATGATAAAAGTAGGGAGAATATTGTACATTTAAAAAAATCATCTTAATGTTGTCCTCACAAATTTGGGTTATGGCATTCAATTTACTCTCTAGCAATTAAAAATTCTTAAAATTCACCCCCTATTGTCTTCAAAACCTAACGCCAAAGTATGCATTCAAACATATCAATTTATACATAAGAGACATTTATAGAAGATGTCCCCAGTCTTCTTTTATCATATCTGCAGCTTTTTCTGCAATCATTACAACAGGGGCATGTGTATGTGATGCAGGTATACGGGGTATAATTGATGCGTCGGCGACCCTTAAGTTGCTTATTCCTTTCACCTGCAAGCGAGGATTTACTACAGCTGTGGGATCGGTAGCTGGCCCCATTTTGCAGGTCCCCACCTGAAAATTTATAAGAAGCATTATATATTTTATAGTTGCTTTGGACTTCTTCGAAGGATGCTAAAGTTGGTTTAGTTGAGAAAGACGTGCAGAGCTTTATCGTAAGGTGATTAACACACTGCCACTTATCATGTTGCATGTTACGTGTCAAAGCACTTACGCGGGTACTTGCGGGAGTACATCGTGCGTGTCGTAAAAAGGGCTGATAGACGTGCGAGTAAGTACGCGAACTTGTGGCTCCACGACCTTTTTCGCTCGTGTATCACCCCAAGTACGCGTACTTAAAATCCGTCGAGTAAGTTCGTTGACGATCCAACATGTTTGAAATTTTGCTCGTAACCCGCCTTCACTCGCACGTGTGTCACCGCCGGGAGCCGCGAGCCTAGCATGTCTAGATATAATAGGTGTTATTAAGTGCAAAAGTTCATCATATAACGGCTCAGGCATCCTCAAACAATTATGCAAGTCTTCCTTCTCTTCACGTATTAGCTACTTCACCAAATTTACGTGAGATAAACGCTCTTTTTTGAAAGTCAGTTTTTCACCCACTTTTGCCGATTTCGTCTTCTGCTTTTAGTTTTATGGATATAATATAATATTATTCCTGAATAACACAAAATTCCCTCCGTTGTACGCGAACTTTAAAACCGCGATTTTAAAGTTCCTACGTCTATCACTCGTTTTACGCACTTTTTACGTTTGTAGGCGCTGTATCTGCATGTACTCGCGTGGTTGTATTTTCTGTGTGTTGGACTGTGCGGTGCGTATTTTCACGCGGTAGGCTGTGTGGTGCGTTGTAGTGTGATATTCGCCTTAGTAGCTGAATTGGCGCTCTTTGTTTGTATCTTCAAACTTTGTTTTTAAAATTGCATGCTTATATCCTTGATTAGTTTCTAGTTATTTGTTACTTACTTGATGGTCTAACGTTATTGATGTTTGCATTATTGCACATTCCCAATATTCGTCAGAATCAAATTCTAAATGTTCACAGCCTGGGAATGGAACTTTGTTTAACCTTGTCCCATATCTTTGAAACGCCTTTGTGCTTATAACTTTTTGAGTCTGTAAAAAAATAATTTTGCATTTGCAATTAAAAGCACACCTATCGACCATACCTATATCTCACGCTCACTACTCCATTCGCATTGTTAGTTTTTTTGTAAACTTTTCCATGTTTCCAAGCAAGAGAAAGATAAGTATTAAGTTAGAACCAAAATTGGTTACATTTTATAATAAACATTAAGTTACTTACAAACCGCACGCCTTCTCTCAGTGCTTTCATGTCATTTGGATGATCGAAATAATTTGGATGAATTTTAGGGTGGTCATCAAATTTTGCGCTCCTGAGTGTCAGCCGGCCATAACTTCGAGGGCGTATTAATACTGGATTTATTGCAAATGACTGCTGTCTCTCTTTTAATGGTAGAGAACCGTAGACTTTCCAATAAAACTGATCCGTAACTCCTAAAGAAGTAATGAGAACGTTTAAAAAGAACATTATAATATTATAAGGTATCTGTCTAAATACCTTCATTCTGTAGATATCACTAGATATATTACCAAGTAGGGATCGAATTATTCCTAAAAAGTCGCCTGCAAGGGATCCTGCTCCCATGACTAGTTCAATATCTGGACGTCCTTCGGAAAGGTCGCTTCCATATTGAGTTTGGGTAAAAGCAAGACCAGCAGCTCCGCCTGGCAATGTGAGCGGTCCTCGTCCAGCCATGTAAGCAGCTGCTGATGTGGGCGAGGCAGCCAACATCTGCAAGATATGTAGTATAATACATCGCGAGAAGCTAATTTTCGATACAATCAGTATAACTTACATATTATTACTGATTACATAAACATTTCTAAATTTCGTACTTACATCATTTACACAAAGTCCTGTCTGATTTACTATAAATGCATTTCCGGAGAACGTGACGTGATCTTGGAGGTTGTAACCAACAGGAGAATCTATTATGGGATTGATTCCAACATCGAGGAGGTGCTCTTGCGGTCCTACTCCTGATAACATAAGAAGCTGCGCCGAACCGATCGTACCCGCTGCAAGTATTACTTCTTTACGTGCAAATACCCGACGTCTGGAATACCAAGAAATTTTTTAAATAAATTTATTTTCCTTCTTATTTTTATTAAATTTTTGTAATTAAAGTTGTCATGTGATAAGATAAGAAGTTTCAGATGAGAGAACCTAATTTAATTTTGACTTAATTCTGACCGTTTTTTGTTAGGTAGGTATATAATATTTTCATTAATAATAATTAAGCTTCCATAAGTGTACAAATTAAATTGCTCAGGTTACCTACAGTTAAATTTGATCAGGTAGGTAGTTGCTATTAAAACTTAGTAGGTACAGTACTCCAAAAGTAATAATGCGCATAGAAATCTTCGTCACTGTTCGGCAACTGTCATATTCCCGGAGCATCCGAAGATGATATGTATATAGAGTGGTTAAATGCATTTTCTTCATGCATAATTTAGTCAAATTATGTGTTTTGTGCTAAAAGAGATTAATATTTATTTGTAAGTAACGATTTTGTTTCGATAATTCCTTGTAAGTAAATAGCGAGGATAACCCCACGATTGCGAATATATCTTTGTTGGATTGATTTACTTGGAAAATTTTATAGTACTTTTAAAGTGTCTTACTGAAGCTGGTGTAATGATGGGAGAAAAGAAGGTTAAAATAACACAAAATTTATATTGTATAAAATATGGTTTTCAAACACAACCTGTGTTTGAAAACCATATTAATCCAAAACGCTCCCAGCCATAACGCACATAATAAATTCATCATTTAAAACAAATACATTTCCTGAACTTTGGAAAAGAGCACTAGTCCAGCCAATAGCAAAAAAAGAAAATCCAGCGTCCTCAAAAGACGAGGCCCATCAGCATTCTCCCTTGTGACTTGTCTGTCAAAAGTTATCGAGAGGATAGTGCACGGCCAACTAACTCAGTACTTGGAGCAGAATGGATTACTTTCAGACCTACAGTCTGGGTTTAGGAAAGGTCGAGGTACTGTCTCTGCATTGACCGAAGTTGTTGATAACATTTTGACCGCGCAAGATTCGGGCATGAGCACTGCTATTGTCTTTCTTGACTACACTAGAGCCTTCGACACCATCAATATACCTTTACTTTTATCTAAGATGTCGTTTTACGGGTTAAGCAAGGAAACGGTCAGTTGGTTCAGTAGCTATCTCAGCAATCGTACACAAACAGTAGCGCTTCGTAAGGAGGACGGGTCGGTCGTGTATTCTCAGCAAAGGGTGGTAACTAGGGGAGTCCCACAGGGCTCCATTTTGGGCCCACTTCTCTTTATACTATATACCTCCGATATCACCAGCGAGATAATGTATAGTCGATACCATCTTTATGCGGATGATATTCAATTATACATCTCATTCCATCCGTCCCGAACTCCTGATGCTATTGCTGAGCTAAACTCGGACCTGATGCGCATATCAAAGTGGTCGGAGAAAAACTCACTTGTCCTTAATCCTACAAAGACCAAATTTATGGTTTTAGGGACACCGAGGATGGTCGAAAAAGTGATTGAATACGATTTAACATTAAAAATTGAAGGGCAAACTATAGATCGCGTCGTAGAAGCTCGTAATCTTGTAGTTGTATTCGATGAGAACCTCAGATTCGAAAAGCACTTCCACACAACTATATCGAACTGTTTCTATAGGTTAAAGCTACTGTTTCGCATCAGAAACTATATCACCACACCCTTACGTATAAGGCTCTGTGAGGCACTAGTTCTCTCGAAATTTAACTTCGAAAATACTATGTACGGTGCAATATTGCTAGCAAGGACCAAGAATGCCATACAGCGGGTTCAAAATGCGTGTGCTCGGTTCTGCTGGGACACACCGCCAAGAGAACATGTTACGCCATATCTAATCCAGGCAAAAACCCTCAATATGGAACGACGCAGGCGCCTTCACTTTGCTGTGATGCTTTTTGAGGTGGTGACGTCACAGATACCAAAATACCTTTATAATAAACTTAGGTGGGTAGGTAATGGCCCACACTTCACAAGAGCATCAACATACATGATGGTTATGCCCAGATACCATACAACCGCCTTTAGAGGCAGCTTTGTATACAACGCAACTAAGTGTTGGAATAATCTACCGCCGCCGCTACGTGAGTCTAATGTCTAAAAATTCTTTTAAGCATAAATATAAAAAACATTTGATTAACGAATTCGTCGGAAAACCTTAGTTGCGTTGTATATAACGGAAACAAAGCCGAAAGACATTATAATATATACGTATTATATAGTATGCAATATAGTTGTATTCTTTTAATTCCTTATATTTATAAACTGTGGTTATTTATTATGTATATATATATATATATATATATATATATATATATATATATATATATATATATACATATATGTATAAAAGTATATGTATTTCACAATATGAGTAAAATAATCGTAATATATTATATTCTATACGTGCAAACATATATAATTATTTTATTTCTTAATTAATTGTTTAACTAACAGCAGAGAGAGACACTTTAGACTTAAGCGTTTTGTTGTCTGGTGGGGCCCTGAAAACCAGCGCTATGCTGACCATATCGGCATAGCATAATATGCTGAGCGGCCTTACCCTTTAGGTCGCCAGTCGCCACACAAATTATATTCTTAGTTTTAATTTTTATGTTTGTTATATTTAAGAGTGTATTTTGATATTGTTTCTTTTTTTTTTGTTTGTGTTGGTGGTGGTAATTTGGTGTGCCTAATAAAATTTATTTTATTCTTTATTCTTTAAATCTAATCATTAAAATCTCAGTTCAAAAGTATTTACAGTACTGATCATTCTTCCATATTAAGACAATTACAAATAAAAACAATCAAAATCAGGGATTATCTTTATTTCTGACATTTTAGATACATCGGAACTTTCATTATGCTCTTCTACATTTTCACTTTCCCTACTGCCATCACCTGTGTAAATAATTTCATCAATTAATTCAATTCACCTTTAAAAACAAAACCAAGAAGTGTATGTAGTAGCAGCTCTATATAATTCCACACAGAGAGAACATGTGCAGTCACCACCAATATTTAAAGACGACTGACGGATTTTTGAGTTTTTTGCAGTGTTACCAACTCTCAAAAATATTTATCCCTAAAGTTTCTGTCAAAAACCCCTAAAAACGCCTAAATTATTCAGTTGTCCCCCTAAAAAAATATACAAATATAAATTCATAATGATTTAGAAAAAAAAATGTGTGCGTGTACTAGTGTACACACGTAAGAATTGAAACTTCTTTATGACCTTATTTTTCAAAAAATAATTTACTATATGCAACTTTACAGAAATACGTCGAATCACGCGTGGTAGGGATAAGAAAAAGATGGTGC
The DNA here is from genome assembly GCA_029959065.1 of Colias behrii. Lineage (NCBI taxonomy): Eukaryota > Metazoa > Arthropoda > Insecta > Lepidoptera > Pieridae > Colias > Colias behrii. Next base: position 6,495,133 of record JARWMC010000002.1, read on the forward strand.
GTAACGGAAAAATGTCACGCGTAACGAAAAAATGTTACACTAAATTTTTTTCCAATCCCGATAAAGAAGTTTCACTTCAATAATATACTGTAATATGTTTCAAAAGTCTTTTCATTACAAGTTATCTAAGACATAAAATATTTCGTTTTCATCTGAAGATGATTCGACATCACTAGATGTCGCTATGAGTCGCTAGGTCAAGAAACAAATATTAAAAAACTAGTTATAGAGTCAAAAAAATCCCTAAAAATACCCCTAAAAATTTCAGACCCCTAAAAAAATCCTATCTCACTTATTTACCCCCTAAATCTGGGGGGAAAACCCCTAAGTTGGGAACCGTGGTTTTTTGACTGACAGGCTACCGTCACCTACCGCCCGATTTGTTTTTGATTGTGTTTGACCGTGAATTGACTTCTATTTCTTTTGAACAAGGTGTAAAATGCAAGTGCATTGTTTAGGGCTCTTACTATTCAATGATTTGAGTGTTTTTGGAAATACGACAATTAGCGAAGATTTGCATGCGCATTATTAATTTTGGAGTACTGTAAATAATTAATTGTCAAAATGTTAATCAAACTAACTTACCTCTTATTATGTTTTATAAACTCGACTCCAACAGCAGCTTTTGTGTCAGAATTTATTAAAATTCGTCTAACTGTTGAGAATTTTGACACTTTTAAATTCTTTCTAAAACGTACTGGCTCTAAAAAAGCTTTAGATGCACTACATCTTCTACCATTGCGAATGGTCGCTTGCGGTTTTGAAAAACCAATTAATCGTTCTCCATTTGGATCATTCCATTCATAACCGAGTTCCTCTCCCGCACCCTTGAACGCATTGTCAAGAGGTGATGAGTATGAAGCGTAATCAATATCCATATAACCACCCACACCATGATATGTTGAATTCTTCAGTTCATTGATTCGTATATTTTCTGATTTCTTAAAATAAGGTAATACTTCATCGTAACTCCACCCATTGTTACCCATGCGAGCCCAGTCATTATAATCTTCAGGATGTCCTCTTTGATATATTAAGAAATTGAGTACGCTGCTTCCACCTAGTACTTTACCACGAGGCATATAACATACATTGCCCCGGAGATCCCTGCAGGCTCTTTTCTCCGGCTCTGACGTATAATCCCAATTCATGGGTGTTATGGACATAAAAGGCGCGAATATAGGTATATCGGAAAAGAAATTTTCATTGCCACCAGCTTCTAATAAAAGAACGTCCCACTTTGTTATTTCAGATAATCTATTTGCTACTACGCATCCTGCCGAGCCGGCTCCGATAATAATAAAATCAAAATCTTGTTTATCTTTAGGAGTATAATCAGGTATGAATCCTTCTTTCTTATTTTGAGGTAATGGTCGAAATAAATCGGTCCAAAGATCAAAAAAGTTATTTATTTGAGATCCAGCTAACGAAAAGCTGCTTATAATTATTACGAAAAATACACAGGATTTCATTTCGACTTATTTATTCTTCTTCATTTCTGAAACAATTTCAATTTTCATTTATTATTAATTGATCTATATAATAAAAGTGAATCGCAACATGATTGTGTTGGGAGGCGTAAAACCCGGGAAACGGCTCTACCAATCCGGTCAATTGTTTTTAAGTTTTTTTTAAGAAGACATGAAAAAGGGGCAATACAACGTTGGCTTGGGTAGCTAGTTTAAATAACTTTGTCTACATTAAAAAAAATTTAAAACTAGATTTCCTCCCGCGGTTTCGCCCGCTTTGTCTAAAGCCTAATAAATTATAAAAAAATCTTCCTCTCAATTACTATATCCAATTTATATGTACAGAATTACAGATACGCAGACGGCGAAAGCGACTTTGTTTTATACTAATTACTAGGGATGCGCCGAATACCGAATACATATTCGGTATTCGGCATATTCGGCATCTTTTTCACTATTCGTATTCGGCCGAATTATTCGGTTTAGGTGCCGAATATATTCGGTATGAGTATTTCTACTTTCTTGGCTATAGAACTAAATAAATAACGTCATATTATGTAAATTTATATGACATAAATCATTCATTTATGTCATATAAATTTACATCAACATAATTTAATCATGTTTATTATTAGCACTTAGTCAGTATTTAATATTTATTATACTTTAAATCTTGAAGTCTGAAGACAGTGCTTTTAGTCCCAATAGAATATGACATTACTTTTTTAAACTATAGTCAACATTCACTGGCACTGCGCCCTACTCCACCACGAGAAATAACACAATCACACAAATTACACTTAACTTTTGTTTTGCCATCTTGCATTTCATCAAAAAAGTCCCAAGCTCGCGATCTTTTACGTCCGCTCATATTGCAAACACTAACTTAAAGTAAAAATACAAAAAAAAGACGTGTGGCACTCGGGGACTGCTGCGATAAAGCTATTGCATAGCATGCCTTCAAGCCACACCTCCGAGCCCGTCGGAGTGGGGAGCGTGAGGTTTTTTCGTTACGGAATTTCTCGATTCGGTCCCCGCGTTCAAGGCCCGCGATAGAAGCTATGCAATAGCTTAAAAAACTTTTAAGCAATATAAAAATTTTAATATTTTTTTGTTTTAATTTGTAACGTATTCGTGCGATGTTTCAACACAACTAAGACAGCACGGAGTGCGCGGGCGATATACGCGGGTGGCGGGCGGTGAGGTAAGGCTCGCTCGCCACCTAGCCAGCAGCTACTTGCGATCCGTTAGAACCGGTTTACGCATAAAAACACGTCAAAACATTGAACCGAATAATTCGGCCGAATATTCGGTTCGGTAAGGTTTTAACCGAATAGTATTCGGTATTCGGTTATTCGGTGAAACCACTATTCGGCGCATCTCTACTAATTACTTACTAGGTGGTATGTACGTACCTAGTGAGGAAAACTATTAATTTAGGTACACCGTAGGTACACTATTGTTTAACTAAAAAGAGATTTGTTTCATTCCTCTTGTCCTTGTACTTGTTCATAAATAAAAGATATAATCCATACTAATATTATAAATGCGAAAGTAACTCTGTCTGTCTGTCTGTTACTCAATCACGCCTAAACTACTGAACCAGTTTGCATGAAATTTGGTATGGAGATATTTTGATACCTGAGAAAGGACATAGGCTACCTTTTATTGCGAAATATGTACCACGGGCGAAGCCGGGGCGGACCTGTAGTAATATTATAAATGCGAAAGTGTGTTTATTCGTTTTAATGTGACATGGCCATGGGTAACTTTTGACAGTGGCACGAAATGACTTATCCTAATGCGAATTTAACATCAGGGGAATCCACGGGCAAAGAAAAATATATGAATATTGTTTTCAATAAAAATGATGATGATGATATTGTTCATGAACTCCCAACGACCAGGCGAGTTTATACGTTCGCTAGCTATGCAGATACTGAGCCATCTGCGTACGCGCGGCCTGTGGATAGAGAGCATAGCGTACGGGATGTGGGTGGGAATAGGTGGGTGGTTTACTTTAATCAGTCGTAAAAATTTCCAATTTTAGGAAGATTAGAAATATGATTAGTTAATAAGGGATAATAGTAATAATAGGATAGTTAGGGAAATTTCGATTGACAGAAAAAATACGATGTCAGGAAAAATATCTATAAGTCGGGAAAATTTCCATTAGTCGGGAAAATTTCTATAAGCTGGAAAATTTCCATAAGAAAGGAAAATTTCTATAAACAAGGAAAATTTCTATACGTCAGGAAAATTTCTACAAGTCAGGAAAATTTCTATACGTCAGGAAAATTTATACAGATAAGGAAAAATTGTATAAGCCAGGAAAATTTCTATACGCCAGGGAAATTTCCATAGGAAAGGAAAATTTAAGACAGGAAAATTTCCATAAGTCCGGCAAATTTCTATACGCCAGGAAAATTTCTATACGTCAGGAAAAATTCTATAAGCCAGGAAAATTTCTATACGTCAGGAAAATTCTCATTGTGGGGAAAATTTCTATACGTGAAGAAAATTAATTGTATAAGTCAGGAAAAATTATATACGCGAGGAAAATTTGTATAAGCCAGGAAAATTTCTATACGTGAGGAAAATTTCTCCTTGCCGCAAAAATTTCTGTCAGGAAAAATTTGTATAAGTCAGGAAAATGTTTATAAGCCAGGAAAATTTCTCTTTGTGGGGAAAATTTCTATACGTGAGGAAAATTTGTATAAGTCAGGAAAAATTATATACGCGAGGAAAATTTCTATACGTCAGGAAAATTTCTCCTTGTGGGGAAAATTTCTATACGTGAGGAAAATTTGTATAAGTCAGGAAAAATTATATACGCGAGGAAAATTTCTATAAGACAGGAAAATTTCTATACGTGAGGAAAATTTCTCTTTGCCGCAAAAATTTCTATAAGTCAGGAAAAATCCATAAGTCGGGAAAATTCTATACGTCAGGAAAATTTCTATGCGTCGGGAAAATTTCTTTAAGCTAGCAAAATTTCTATAAGCCAGGAAAATTTCTATACGTCAGGAAAATTTCTATGCGTCGGGAAAATTTCTATATGCCAGCAAAATTTCTCTTTGCCGCAAAAATTTCTATAAGTCAGGAAAAATCCATAAGTCATAAGGGAAAATTTCGATAAGACAGGACAATTTCTATACGTCAGGAAAATTTCGATAAGACAGGACAATTTCTATACGTCAGGAAAATTTCTCTTTGTGGGGAAAATTTCTATAAGTCAGGAAAATTTCGATAAGTCAATAAAAAATAATATTATAGATAAATTGTGATAAAATACGTATTTAAGGCGATAGAAACGATTCAACTATAAATTTATATTTAAACATGGTATGCTTAATAAATCATCATCACTACATAGTATAAAACAAAGTCGCTTTCTCCGTCCCTATGTCCCTATGTCCCTATGTCCCTATGTCCCTTTGTACGCTTAAATCTTTGAAACTACGCAACGGATTTTGATGCGGTTTTTTTTAATAGATAGAGTGTTTCAAGAGAAAGGTTTATATGTATAATAACATCCATCAAATAGTGGAGAAGTACTGTTATTTTTGAGGTTTCTAATGTGATGTCGTAAAAAATTACATTTTTTCCGCTTACATTGCAAACGCAGGCTGAACCCTACGAGTTTTATCAAAATAATGTACTAAGTATTATACAAATTGAAAAGGTCTACAGAAAAGTCCGCGGTGGTATATGTCTATCTCTTATGGATAACCCACAATAACTTTTTTTTGTCATTTACTTTTTACGACAAATAATGGCTAATTTTCGAAGCGATTTTAACCAATACAGCATTAATCCTTAACCAATTAAATACTTTGAATACATTGTTCATTTAATATAGATCTATATGGCCCTTTACACAACAATAACTTTTTTTTGTCATTTACTTTTTACGACAAATAATGGCTAATTTTCGAAGCGATTTTAACCAATACAGCATTAATCCTTAACCAATTAAATACCTTGAATACATTGTTCATTTAATATAGATCTATATGGCCCTTTACACCGATTGATTTAAGTGAATATTTTCGAAGATATTACAGACTAGCGGTCCGCCCCGGCTTCGCCCGTGGTACATATTTCGCAATAAAAGGTAGCCTATGTTCTTTCTCAGGGTCTAAAGATTATCTGTGCCAAATTTCATCAAAATCGGTCCAGTAGTTTATGCGTGAAAACCATACATACATACATACATACAAACCTTTCCTCTTTATAATATTAGTATAGAGTATAGATTTAAAAATTGCGGGACGTAGCGTTTGCGGCGGTACCGGCCGGCCGCCCGGCTATATATTTTATACCCGTGCGAAGCCGGAGCGGGCCGCTATGTTTTTATATACAACGTTCACAGTTTTTCTGTAGTGTATTTAGTATCAGCATTGCACCCGTGCGAAGCCGGGGCGGGTCGCTAGTTCTACGTATAAAGTCAAGGCCACCACATTCACATAATACACATTAACGTAATGTAGATGACCTTCAAACCAGCTGATCAGAACACGCGTGGTGACCTTGTTGCTTTCATTATGCCCAAACGAAGTGACGTAGCATAGATACCGATATAAGTGTATAAATTATATCAGGTTTATCACTACATAGTATAAAACAAAGTCGCTTTCTCTGTCCCTATGTCCCTATGTCCCTATGTCCCTTTGTACGCTTAAATCTTTGAAACTACGCAACGGATTTTGATGCGGTTTTTTTTATTAGATAGAGTGATTCAAGAAGAAGGTTTATATGTATAATAACATCAATTAAATAGTGGAGAAGTACTGTTATTTTTGAGGTTTCTAATGTGATGTCGTAAAAAATTACATTTTTTCCGCTTACATTGCAAACGCAGGCTGAACCCTACGAGTTTTATCAAAATAATGTACTAAGTATTATACACATTGAAAAGGTCTACAGAAAAGTCCGCGATGGCACATGTCTATCTCTTATGGATAAAACCCACAAATAACTTTTTTTTGTCATTTACTTTTTACGACAAATAATGGCTAATTTTCGATGCGATTTTAACAGATACAGCATTAATCCTTGACCAATTAAATACCTCGAATACATTTTTCATTTAATATAGATCTATATGGCCCTTTACACCGTAAGATTTAAGTGAATATTTCCGAAGATATTACAGATTTAAAAAATTGCGGGACGTAGCGTTTGCGGCGGCACCGGCCGGCCGCCCGGCTATATATTTTATACCCGTGCTAAGCCGGAGCGGGCCGCTATGTTTTTATATACAACGTTCACAGTTTTTCTGTAGTGTATTTAGTATCAGCATTGCACCCGTGCGAAGCCGGGGCGGGTCGCTAGTTATTTATATGCAAAAGAATGCGTAAATTGTTATGGATAACGTCACATAAATATTACGACAAATATTTCGTCATAACCATTTTTTAAATATTTAACGTCTATGTACCTATAGGTACTATACCTATACAGATTTATTATAAACATTATAGGTACATTATATACATATACATATTTGAATTGTCTTTGTAATTCGCAAATACTGAGGTAATACCTACAATAAAAAATATGGAGCGAGGATAGCTGTTAGGGGTATACCTTGGTTTCCCTATATTCCAAGGCAGCCAAAACCAAGTACCTACATAATACATGATTACCTATAGCATTACGCAGGTGCAAGTGTGAAACATATAATTGTTAGGCAGTAGGTATAATTCATTTCTTATACTATTAGCACAGTATTACAATATCTATACAGTACGGAAACGAATGTACTTGTGCAGAGAAACGGAGGGGAACTGGCGGGGGTCGGGCGACGCGGGCCGCGTAAGGCAAACACGCTTAGTTTGCCTTACCTAGCGCGAAAGGACGACGCAGTCGTATTTTTGTGTAATAATTTTATTATACATAGGTACTTACATATTCTATTATGGCGCGCACAAACTGTTCCGTTTACGGATGTAAATCTACATTGAAATCCCAGAAGGAAACAATATTTCAGAAAGATTGTATTAATTGTATCTGTTGAATTAAAATCAAAGCTATGTATGTAGGTATATGTTGTCCTCATTATTTTCTAATCAGATTGTACATCGCAATGCGAATGCATTACTTAGTTAAATGTTATAATATACAATTAAGAACATTCAAAAATAAAGTGTCCACGTAAATAATATTTAGCAGTGCAATATCTGTAATTATATATTTACTAGCGACCCGCCCCGGCTTCGCACGGGTGCAATGCTGATACTAAATACACTACAGAAAAACTGTGAACGTTGTATATAAAAACATAGCGGTCCGCTCCGGCTTCGCACGGGTATAAAATATATAGCCGGGCGGCCGGCCGGTAATAATCATACGGTGTAAAGGGCCATATAGATCTATATTAAATGAACAATGTATTTAAGGTATTTAATTGGTTAAGGATTAATGCTGTATTGGTTAAAATCGCTTCGAAAATTAGCCATTATTTGTCGTAAAAAATAAATGACAAAAAAAAGTTATTGTGGGTTATCCATAAGAGATAGACATATACCATCGCGGACTTTTCTGTAGACCTTATCAATGTGTATAATACTTAGTACATTATTTTGATAAAACTCGTAGGGTTCAGCCTGCGTTTGCAATGTAAGCGGAAAAAATGTAATTTTTTACGATATCACATTAGAAACCTCGAAAATAACAGTACTTATCCACTATTTAATGGATGTTATTATACATATAAACCTTCCTCTTGAATCACTCTATCTATTAAAAAAAACCGCATCAAAATCCGTTGCGTAGTTTCAAAGATTTAAGCGTACAAAGGGACATAGGGACATAAGGACATAGGGACATAGGGACAGAGAAAGCGACTTTGTTTTATACTATGTAGTGATGAACAAATAATTACATCAGATTTAATAATCGCAATTATTTTGAATGTACATATGAATAAATGATTTCATCATAATATTAATAATCACAATTGTTTTATTTCCCATTTGTTGCAACCCTAGCGTATTTTCGTGTGGCAGCGTAAGTACCTACGCTGGCGGCGGCATCGCGCAACATCAAAGGCGTTTCCTTACTGTAGGAAATAATATTGTAATACTGTGCTATTAGCATGAAACTCCATAATAAACAATTTTGAATAAATACCGCTGCACAGTAACGACACACAATGACTTTACACTTTACAGAAGCCTGATCATATCACATACGTTATGTTTAGTGTGTGCCTGTTGGCCTGGAGTTTTCGAAGTGTTTTATATTAAAATATATGTATAAAGCGTTATACTTATAATATGTATCTATATTTAGATCACTGAATTATATTGCACTGTAAATTATCATGAAATTAAGTATTTTTAGAGCAGTTGGGTCTCAGTGGTTGAGGATGGCTTGAGGTTTCAGACTTCAATAAATTAAACTAACTTAAGTATATTAAAATATTAAAAGTTTGAAGAAATTTTATCAAACATCTCTTGGCCAAGGTCGTAGATTATATTATGGCTTATAAACCCTCATGATGAGGCTACTAGCAGGCAGAATACTCACTCTAGTAGCTAACGCTTCCTGTGTCCTTACATTCTAAATGAATGAATGGGTTATTTATTTTAACACATTATAACAATTTGTCTCAATTTATTAGCACATTATCAACCTTTTGTACTACGTACTAATATTATGTTTGATCAATTTGATAGAAAAAATCTTACTAATGGCACGAAGATTTTATTGTACATAATACCTATATAGAAACAAAAAAAAATTGCAAAACATAGTAAAATATCACCATACATTAAAATGTAGGATTTGTGCTTGATTTGAGAAAATAAAAATATATTTTTATCCTTAGTTTTTATCTTAATTATATTCAATGCCACGAGAGATTTTTTTTTATTGACATAAATCTGAGATATATTTAAGTGAAACATGAATTTATGATGCTGTATGCTTCAATTTAAAAAAAAATGTTGTAGGTATGCAGTAGACATATTTATTTAAACATAATATACCTATGTAAATTGTATCTAAAGGATTTGTTAATTGAGATTAGTTCCATAGATTCAATATTATCTGAAAGAAAAAACATACTACATATTTTATACACGGGCATTACTTTCCATATACATATATAAGTTATTTGAACAAAGAGTGTTATTATTTGTTTTTACGTAATTCTATTTCTTTTTATTAATGCAATATGATAAGTGTCTATGTAAAGAAAGAAAGAAACATTTGTAAGACTCCACACAATTAAAACAAGACAATTACAAGTCGAACAATACTATAAAATAAATAGGAAGTTTTATTATAAACGAAAACTTAAACATAGTTACTGTACACCTAAACTGAGTAACTATTGAAAGTGTTTGGAAATCCCAAACTGTACCTATTTGCAATTTAAGTTGACAAATAATACGTATTTTTAGATACAAGAATTGATGTTAATTTTGACTTCAATATTTATTTATATTTTTATTCAAATTAAATGAAATCTCATTTCAAATCTCTACTTAAAACTAAGGGTAAGTTGAACTATATTTTGTAATATGTATCTATTTATTTTAGATTTCGAACTAATGAAAATATTTATCTTAATACCTATATCATAAAAGAATGTCCTTTTCGTTACCTACACTATTTATAACTCAAGAAAGGCTGAACCGATTTGGCTGAAATTGGTAAGTAATTGGAGGTAGGTAGTTTAGATCCAGGAGACGAATATAGTATACTCAGCTCTTATATTTTGGAAAATAAGTTATAATCCGGGTGGAGCCGGGGCGAACAGTTTGAATCTTGCACGTTACTATCACAAATCTTTATTTAGCTCAACTGCTCTACATCTGCTATTTATCTGCATGTATAGGTACAGCAAAGACAAGCCTTGTTCAAAAAATATTAATTATTTATCATTCTTATTTACTGATATATTTTTAAACTTATTAAAAAAATTAAATTAATTTACTTATTCGATCATGCTATAATAATGATGGATTCTTGGTACAGTGGATAACGCGCGATGGTAGAAACGGCGGCCAGCGGGTCCTGACTCCTGGGTCGATTCCCTGCAGACGATATCTCGGACCTTCTGCCAGAGGTTGATAAACTACATACTTTCCATAAAGAAATTCGTTCAGTGAAACATATGTATGCATAATGCATCTGCCCCATACCCCACTAGGGGACACGGGACTTCACACTTTTAGTGGTGGAACTGTCGTGGCCATATCGTAGATTTGCTCATTTCATGAAATGGCCAACATAGTTTGATCAGATCGTTAAATCGTCAACGTTTCACGATTTGGTCATCGAAATTTGGCCAGATCGTATAAAATATCTTAGAGAGTCCATAAAACATTAAAAAATTCAGAATATTTTAAGAATTTGTTTATTGTCATTTAAGTTAGTGCCGCGGTAGCGCCAGCGAATACCAGAAGCGAATGGTTTTTTCAATAGAAAACAGTTAGGTTAGGTTAGGTTAGACTTTAATAAACAACGCACGAGCCGAGCGAGCAAAGCGAGCGTGCCGCGGCAGCGGCCGGCGAGTGCCAGAAGCGAATCGCTTTTTAAAAAAGAAACAAAAATGGTCGCATTTCGTGAAATGGCCATCCACGTTTCCAGATCGTCGATCTGGCCAAATGTGGATGACCAAATCGTGAAACGTTGACGATTTAACGATCTGGCCAAACTAAATTGGCCATTTCATGAAATGAGCAAATCTACGATATGGCAACGACAGAACGACCGCGACGGTTGCTTTCTTACTGTCTAACATTATACGATGAAAAAAAAAATAGAATGAAAAATTAATGGATTTATGTTTGTGTTACAATTAATGAATGAATAACCCGAGAGTATATTTTGCAACGTAGTGTTGATTTGCATTATTGTTTAATTTATAAATGTATTTACTATTTGTATTAGAATTTAGACATGCTAACTACTTACAAGTTACAAGCAAATGTTTCTTTTTCACAATATGATCACTGATCAGATAATAGGTTCTTGTTTCTATAATATGTAATATATATTAATTATTAATACACGTTGTCATGAAGGTCAGGACACTGTATACTTATTATGAAATTTTTTTCGAGAATAGTTTTATTATGAAGGTTTCGTTAAGGCCATACAGAAAACATGATAGTCATCTAATTTGCACGATCACCATGATAAGGTTCTTCGTAAACTAAAACAATATTATTGTAAAAAAGTTGAATATAGAATCATATAAATATTTATACTATTTAGGAACTTACAAAAAGGTTACGTTTAATATAAAAAATTACAAAATTAAGTAAAGCAAAACATAATTTTATTATAATCTATACTGTATACCTATATATAAAAATGAAACGTTTTCCTTGGTCACGGCATCACGCGTGAACGGGTGGACCGATTTCGATAATTATTTTTTTATTATATTCCTTGAAGTAGGTACGAGGATGGTTCATAAGGAAAGAAAACATAAACGTGTACCACGGGCAAAGCCGGGGCGGACCGCTAGTAGGTTATAACAAGAACATTATGATTGAATCTTGGTCGGACTAAAAATGTGACTTTATTAAAGTTACCTATAGGCCACAGGGTTCGTCCATAACTTGAAGCAATGTTTGGCCTACCATAATGGGAATTATATTATGGACCACAGTAAGAATGGGAAAGGTGACGCTATAAAGGCACCCCGAAGGTTTTTAAGGAACTCGATAATATACTGTAAACATGCTATCTCTACCTGTGAGCGTGACCCAATTTTTACGGAAGCATATTCGACTCCTGCATTAATTTTAAATATCACGAAGTTGAAAATTAACACGCCAAATATGTATAATTAGCGTAAAAGCGTAAGCACTTAATTGAGCACTGTGGATTTCGTATTATTACACGTATTATACATTTTTGACGTATTGAAAATTTTAAAGAACAACAAATGGGCGGAAATGTAAGATAGTCGATATTTTATAATTTTTTTTTTGGAAAAAAAATAATTAAGTATTTAGTATTTTTAATTATAAAATGAGAAAGTAAATTCATTTTTGGATTTTTTTTACCTGGCCCTTGCTATCCTTGATTTTTGTACTAGTTGTGGCCTGGAAACCTTGTATAGTAATTCAAAACAACTCTTACATCATGGAGGAATATTTGCAATTTCGAAACTGATACTGAACTTACAAGTAACAATACTACATACTTTAGAGTTATTTTATGGCATGTAAGGTACTTGATTAATAGATATACCGATGGAATACACGTAGGTACTTTACGACGTTACCTGCATGAACAATCGACCAATATTATATGGATAGAGTAATTGAGATGGTATGCCATGTGAGTAGTCTCAGTAGCACATAGATAAAATATATGTCGAGGTAGATGCGTTAAGTGGTACTCTAGTACACATATACCTATATTGTATACTGGTTCGATTGAGAAATCGTACCGTAAAGGGTCCTCCAGCTTGTTATAGTCCTTGTCACAGTTCTACCAGTAAGCTGCTGTACATACATATATTTTTACTATTTTAGTTGTTACTAGCGGTCCGCCCCGGCTTCGCCCGTGGTACATATTTCGCAATAAAAGGTAGCCTATGTTCTTTCTCAGGGTCTAAAGATTATCTGTGCCAAATTTCATCAAAATCGGTCCAGTACTTTATGCGTGAAAACCATACATACACACATACATACAAACCTTTCCTCTTTATAATATTAGTATAGATTACAAAAATTATAAATTATTATTAAGGATGAAAAGTAGGTAATTGCAAAATATCTAATGTTGTATAATAAATAAATTAGGGTACAATAAATACAAAGAAAGCCACTGGATAAACATGATTACTGTTGTGTAATGTACACAATAATTAACATAAAAAAAAAAATTAAATGCTAGGTTCGTTCAAATAAAAGTCTTAAAAGTAAATAAAATACCGTTATTACAATTGTGATAATAATTTATTTATCGTGATGTCGTTTAGATACTCTATAATTCTATATATTTAAGTAAAAGGAAATTACTGATGTTCCAGTATTTCATTAAGTTATAATAAATAATAATTATAGATTCTATATCACTGAATATCGCAATATGTATGAATTTTGAATTTTTTATTCCCTAAACGGGTACCTACTCTTAATTGACACCAAACCTAGGTAAATAATTTTTGATAAAATCAAATCGTATCTATTATAATCAATTCTTATAATCTTCTTCCAAGTAGCTACCTACTTACATCTCGAAATGAAAATGATTTAAATATAATTAATTGGGGCTCTTATAACTAATACCAAATAAAAGGTAATAAAAATAGCTTACCTTAAGTAGCAATACATTTAAAACGAACACAATAGAGCACATGTGCTGGGTATATCCCACTTGGTCATCCAGTCACAGATGCTACCCACAGAATAATGATAAGTTTAGATACAGATATATTAATGGCAAATAATTTTTCCCGCATCGCGCACGCACCAAGGCGTATATAGGATTGGTCGTGTGGACATGAGCGTCCACTCAATTTAAGCTAAAGGCCACAAGACGAGATCGACCGGCTCCACTGATAGGCTATTTAGCAGGCTTATATTTTACCAAATTTTTTGATAACTTATTTATATGGAAAACCTTGTAAATATATTCATTTAACGAGCTGACATGCCCTTTTTGAGAAAATGCATGCAGTCATGCTTCGGTGGATTGCATTATTGCGATGACATCGTATTATAAAATATTTAACTGTGTAATAAAATAAATCAATTGCTGGTCTCGCGATAGCATGAGCCTATATTATAGCAAAACCGTGTCTAGTTCAAGTTCGCCTCTTGAGAATTCGTTTACTGTGCCAATTAATGGCACTAATAGTGTAAAGCGCGTCACACACGGTGAAGATACTATAATATTTTATCTTAAGATACGGTAATATTTTATATTATAGTATCTTAAGGTATCCGGTATCAGCGTTCTGACCATCATTTTTCTTATTGTCATTGCGTACTAAGACCCCTGTAGAACCGCCATCCTGTTACAAATGACCCACAAAATTTCGGGTCAGTTGTAACAGGATGGCGGTTCTACAGGGGTCTTAATACGCAATGACAATAAGAAAAATGATGGTCAGAACGCTGATACCGGATACCTTAAGATACTATAATATAAAATATTACCGTATCTTAAGATAAAATATTATAGTATCTTCACCGTGTGTGACGCGCTTAATTTGTAGTTTCAATCTTCAAAAATATCTACTATTGTGTAATTAAAGGTTGTGTGTAATATTGTTTTTTCAAAATTATACCATATTGCACTTTCTTTTAAAATCGTTTTTAATTGCGGACCGAACAGTAACTAGCTGCATTTTATTTTACTTTAGCTTAACTTCGAATTCCTTATTTTTATTCATTATTTATTCAACTACTTCAAGTCATGCTCGAGTAGTTCTCGACCGTGAAAGATACATCCAATAATAGAAAGTCAATTTGCCATGTCATTTGGGAGTAAATAAAATTACTAGATTAATTTCAAGGTTAAGGTGATCTTTCAAAATTATAGAAATCTAAATATAGCAATTATTGCAATATTACCTTGGTATTGGGTTTGATAACCCTTATTGTGTCTGCAATCTAAAGAAAACTTAACTATAGATAGAAAGTAGAATAAAAAATATTTTCTCTCATATTTGACTTAGATGCAATCATTATTTTTTTATTAGTGAGTTGCAAACTACACAAGCTCTAACACGAAAATATCTCACATTTAAGTACCATTAATTATTCGATTTCGTGTTTTTCAATTCTTTTCTCTACATCCCTTAAGAGAATAATGGAAAACAGGGACAGAGATTTATTTACGGAAGTTATTTATAGTCTGATCCATTATTAAACAGCAAAAGTCACAAAAATAACCGATTTCAATTTATTTTCTTCTTCATATAAATAAGATACTTTGATTTAACGTGCAAGCACAGACATTCAATATAATAATATGTGCAAGTAAGAAGGATGATAATAATTATATAATATATTAGCCAGTGAGTCAGTCAATATTACGCGTATTACCTACTTAAATTATCCGGTAAATATTTGATGTATTATCATTTATCAGCTTTATAGCGTGAGGTGATAATAATGTTAATAATATTTTATTACTTACATCTTAATAGTTAATCTATAAATAAATTTTCAGGTTTATTTTCTATCATAAATGCACAGGCTTGGCCTTGATTCTTCTAAAAATTATGAAATGTAATGATCAAATGAATTTAAATATGAACATTGTCAATATAATTTAACCGTAATTTCCTTGGTTATTGTGAAATGTTGTTATTGTTGTTATGATAATATGTTTTACTCGCTGTGCCCTGCGGTTTTACACGCAGTGCTCCACTCCTGCAGTTGGTCTTAGCGTGATGATATATAGCCAGCCTTCCTCGATAAATGCGCTACCTAGGCCGAAAGAATTTTTCAAATCGGACCAGTACTTCTGAGATTAGCACGTTCAAACAAACTCTTCAGCTTTATAATATTAGCACACCCCGGACACTCCATACAAAATTATCGTTTTGACAGTCACACTGTAGAGACTGCAAATGTGTGTGTTAACGCTTTATGGTTGGCACATTTGTGACTAGAGTAAAAAAAAAATCGCGTTTTTCTGATGAAATACATCCGTAAACAGCACAATATCTAGCCATTTTCTACGAAAAACGATAATCATAAATCCAAAATAATAAAATTACTTTAAGTCAATTTGATTAATGTTGTCAATCTTCGTTGCGTTTCGTCTAAGACGTCGTTGGTATCGTCCTTGCGGGAAATGGGTACCATAATATGGCTGATCGTGCGGGTTGAGGTAAGTGTTTAATTTTGGCGGGGGGCGGAGAGTGTCCGTTCTGTAGCGATTAGCTACTATTATGTATTCTGTGATATTAGTATAGATATTAAAATGTCTAAAAGTAAAAAATAACATATGAGTTATAGTGTAACACGCCATAAAATAAAAAATACTAGTGAATCTGTATGTAAGGTTAACAATGTAACATGTTGATTTTCTGCGCATTTGTCATTGAGAATGCTCACTCAATGCTTACTTTATTTATCATGATTTCATGTGTGTTTTCCCATAACTTGTATTTTATCACTTCTATAAAAATTCCTTCTATTTGCTTAAATCTTACGTTCTTTATTGTACTTATTTGTAGGTAGTTGAACTTGTCTTAGAATATGTTGAATTAGCATAAATTAATACTTATTTTTAAAATCCTGTTAGAATTAAGTAATATGATAATAAATAATAAATTAAGAAAACACTTTATTTAAATTTTTACTGATATCTTCGTGTCCGTGTAAAAGTAAATGGAAGACACAGGCTCCTGAAACAGTTCTTACTATCTTAGGAGCCTGGGTCACTTTGTTTTGTATTTTTTTTTTGTGAAAATAAATGATTTATTTATGTACCTTTCGTTGGATATATGATGTTCCTATCAACAACTATAATTGAGGATAGCGTAGAAAAACATATGAAAGCGCAGAAAAATGTACGTAAAAACTACACTGAGAGAAAAAATTTCGGCGTAATTAATAACAATGTTATTAAATGGCGTTATTATCAAATTTTATCAATTCCTATGTATTTTTAATGAAAACTACAAAAAATTTAATTTCAAGTACAGTTTATTAATTTCGTAATATAATACCAATAATTTGGAAAATCCAAAAGTGCACGCCTCATAATTTTTTTTTAATAATTATTTATTAATTATTATTTTTGTTTATCTAATAACAATTAAACCACATCGAATCAGACCCTGAAAAATGAAAGGGTTCTATTCCTGAGCATACTCAAGCGTAAGAGAAAAAAAAAGACTCGATTAGTAAAGTATTTCGTTCGCTATCGTGTTAACAAGAAAATCCTCCGCACATACAGACACACGGACGTCCAAGACAGAACTTTTTTAAACTGTTTTTTAACTAGTTTAAATAACAAAAATGACATCAAAAATATCATGAATGTTAAAAATAGTGTTTTTTCTTAATATGTGTGTGTATGTATTATCTTACAAGTGCAATGTATGATACATAAAGACATTTTAAGTTTGAAAAATCAGATGTTTTGCGCGAAGTGACAGTAGTACCCACCTCAACGCTTCGCTTATGAGGCGTGCAATAAACGGGTTTTATTAAATGTCGAAATTAATATTCTTTACTTGGGATTGTAGGATTTTACATGTATTAATAAATATTCCTTGAATTTGTAGGTACTGTACTAATATCAAGAGGTACAGATTAGTTATGATTATAAAAGAGTTTTACTAAAGTGACCGATTACAAAAAACTATAATATCTAATATGGCATTTCTTATTTCTATAATTCGTGAACTTGTAATTAGAACTAGTTTTATTTTTCCCTCAAGAAGTAAACTATTATTTGTCATTACAGTTATGGCTATTAGTATTTATATATACCTTTTATTGGAATTAGTAAAGTTTACTAGTAACAAGATACATGCCTACTTTGATCTGCCGGCGGCCGGAGCGGCCGGGACGCGTCTTTCCATTTCCGTGTTCAATAGGAGGCAGCACTGCCTCGAAATCCGCACGGGTTTGTTGGGCTAACTCTCTTTACAAACACGTGTACAATTCGAGGCAGGCGTCCCCCAATCGCGCACGGGTTTGTTAGGGCTAACTCTCCTTACAAACACGTGTACAATTCGAGGCACGCGTCCTCCAATCGCGCACGGGTTTGTAACGCAAATTGTTCTTTTAAAACACGTGTTCATGGCGAGGCATGGAACTTACGCATGAAGTTCGCGCGCAAACTTCACCGCTCGCGTCGCGTCGGCCGCATCTCGCGCCACTCACTTCGCATTCGTTTGTTTTTTCGCTGGGCAGTGATTGTTATTATTGTGTTAATTAAATATTACTACATATTTCAACTTTTGATATCTAATATTGTGAACAGTTAACACCTATTTTGTGACAGTGATAAAACACTTACCAAGCAAAGTGAATGTAATGAACTTATAGTTCAGAAAATGTTGAGGTTATGTTTTTTGTTGTTTTTTTACCGTGTTTTCAATTAATAGTAGTAATATGGAACGATTAAAGAACATACTTAGCGGTATTATAGATGAATTTGAAGTCGTAAAATACGATGGAGAAGATGGTAATTACCAATGTAAAATTCGATGCCATTTACCTTGTGAAGGTGATTATGACAAAAAGTGTGGTGATTTCGTTGAAAAATTTTCGGCGTCAACTCAAACAAATTGGATTATGTTGAGACGATATTCACAAAACATACGGTATGATTTCAGAAAAGTATATTTTGTTTGTCATCTTTCGGAAAGGAACAAAACTAAGGATAAAAAGAAAGGTGTGACTAGAAACTATAATTGCAAAGCAAATATTGGAATAAAATTTTTAAAAGTAACTAAGAGTACAATAAAAAATTCACCACTAATGAAACGGGGATTGAATGTTTTAATAGAGATAAACTTTAATCATTCCCACCGAGTCTATGTCGCCCAAGCCAGATACTTTTGAACCAGATACTTTTGAACTTCCAATTAATCGAGCTGAAATCAGTATGACTGATAACAATGAAAATTTTGACAATGCTGTTCAAAATATTAAAGAACAGTGGCAAAGAATTACTGATACATTGAAAAAGGATTCAAATGCTGCATATACGAAAATTCTAACAAAGTTTGGATCTGATTTGTCGAAGCTAGAAACTCCATCGAGTATTATATCATTTATTGTTGAAAAGAATGCCCAACGAAGATCTCGAAAAATTCAAGTCCAACCAACATCAATCGCTCGCCGCAAAAAAGAGGTCTACCAAGCAGTGGAAGGATTCAGTCAGGAAGACCATCCAAATCAGAAATTGTGAAGAGGAAACGTGTCCATAATATTGCAACAAATATTGATGATAATGAGCCTCCTGCCAAAAAACATTGAATTTATAAAACTAAAGTACTTTTAATATTACTTATTGTATTATTGTTTTTTTTTTTAATTAGGAATGTTGATTGCCTTACATTATCATACCTTTCTCTATCTTTGAATGTCTATTGTTTTGTGCAATTCCAAAATTAAAGACTTTGTTCGAGTTTTCTTGCCTATTATTCAAACACTTCATGAATTTTTACGTTCATTTTCTTCAAGTTCCTCAACCAAACGTGGATTCCGTACGCATCTAAATACAAGCACTGCCTCTTATTGAACACGGAAATAAATAAGCTAATCAGGCCGCTTGCTCTTCGCAAACCCGTGCGCGATTGGAGGACGCGTGCCTCGAATTGTACACGTGTTTGTAAGGAGAGTTAGCCCTAACAAACCCGTGCGCGATTGGAGGACGCCTGCCTCGAATTGTACACGTGTTTGTAAAGAGAGTTAGCCCAACAAACCCGTGCGGGTTTCGAGGCAGTGCTGCCTCCTATTGAACACGGAAACGGAAAGACGCGGCCGGGACGTTGCTGCTCAATTGCTCATTTGCTTAGCGTCAGTGAGCGCACGTGTGTTTAACACACAAGTGAAAATAATTTGTGCAGTGCAAAAACAATTGAATGACTCGAATAAAAGAATACTCATGGATCAATTAACCAGTGATCTCCTTAAGAGGTGGGGGTTGCAGGAGTATGTAACCCAATTTCGTGGTAAGTACCTAATCAAATTACATAAGTAGATAGTTAGAAGCTAGATAGTTTTATTTATTCTTTGCACCCCAGAACACAGTACCAAACTATTCTTTGTCAGAACAGTCGATGTATTAATGTTCATAATATTACCTTATTCATACTTAAAGTACCTAATTTGGTATATTGCGTTGTCTAGATGGAAGAGTGGATTCTGGAACACTCAGAATTTTAACCAACGATGAAATAAGTCAGTTGATCAGTAAACTAAAACCGTTCTACTATTTCATACTAATTGTAGGAGAGTGTTTAATGTAAAATTTTCGGATATATCACGTTCTATTTTTAAAAAAGTTATTATTTTATGCCATTTTACTCATTAGGTTAAGTACTTTCGATATCAATTTAAAGATTTTTGATGCAATCGCCTGTGCACACTTAACGATTACACCCTGTAGATATGACGTACACTTAAGCGCGTCACACACGGTGAAGATACTATAATATTTTATCTTAAGATACTGTTATATTTTATATTACAGTATCTTAACGCATCCGGTATCAGCGTTCGGACCATCATTTTTCTTTTTGTCATTGCGTACTAAGACTCCTGTAGAACCGCCATCCTGTTACAAATGACCCACAAAATTTCGCGTCATTTGTAACAGGATGGCGGTTCTACAGGGGTCTTAGTACGCAATGACAAAAAGAAAAATGATGGTCCGAACGCTGATACCGGATGCGTTAAGATACTGTAATATAAAATATAACAGTATCTTAAGATAAAATATTATAGTATCTTCACCGTGTGTGACGCGCTTTATGGTCTTCTTTTAGTCATCATTCAAATCAGTGTTATTATTTTAGGTTCCGAAAACTTTGAAGTCGTCGATTGATGGTAGAGCAGCTGTTGCGTAGTCGTGGAATTATCGAGAGGGCCCGTTCACATTCCTTGACAAGAACATCATCCTCGTCATCGAATTCGGATGTAGCTCCATTAATACGATTGCCAGCAGCATCAGCAGGTAATGTATATTTTAATGAAAAGCGAGTTTGTTTACTTTTACGGGTATTGCTGTTTTCAATTTAAATGATAAATGATTCCTTTCAGAATCCGACGAAGAATTTAGGGAGAAAGTCGCATGGCTGCGGAATTCCTTAGAGCCGTAGCACCTAGTGGAAGAGAAGTGGGTGGCCACAGCGGCATTGAGACTGAATACAAACTTGGCTGGTGGCAGTGTTGTTGCCTAAAAACTAAAAAACTAAAAATTCAGCATCGGTTGGGCAAGTTGTTTGAATATTATCCCCAGGATTTTTTAGTTTATTACCTACTTAAAATTATGTTGTCAATGATTATTTTTTGGTTAATTAGAATAAAGTTATTTCAGGAAAATATCAAATTTTATTTATTATGTCCACCTATCTGCAAATGAAGATTTCGAACAATTTTTCACTATTACTTATCTGAACAATTTTAAAAAACAATAAAGTTTTGAATTACATTAGTTATTAGAGCTTCGTATAATAAGAAGAAAGTTGATCGAAATCATCAATATGTAAAAGTAATTAGTAACGTTACTATACTTATACCGCTAAATTTAAATACCCAAAAAAACTTTTGGAGGAGAATCTGCACATGAATATGAACAAATTTAATTATAGGACCGACTCTAAAAGCACAAATGTTAAGTAAAAAACATGATTGTTTTTCGCGCTTTTTGGAGTCGGTTCCAGAGTTAAACTTGTTCATATTCATGTGTAGATTCTCCTCCAGAAGTTTTTTTGGGTATTTAAATTTAGCGGTATAAGAACAGCAACGTTTCTAATTACTATTAAACAGAATACTAAAAATTATATCACGCCCCAATGAATTTCAATAAAAGATATTAATTACAAGTCAAAATTTTAATAGGGCCTATAAAAAAATACTGGTTATAACATCACTGCTTTATTATTTCCACACATTAAATTGTGAATCCTAGTTACAAGATTCTTAAGACAAGTAACAAGAGTAGTAAAGTCCTAGGATTTATATGAATTTTATTAGTTATTAATATTTTTTAATGAATATTTTTCTCAGTGTATTATTTAATAATGGTCTCTTTGTACGCCGTACTTTTAATCCCTCGTTGGCGTTACTCCATACAGTTGTTAGTGATCTATCTAGCGGACAAGAAAGTCCGCGGACTAAAATCCCTCGACGTCTGCGCAGGACATTAAGGGCAACAAATTAAAAAAATGTAATTTTTTGATATAAGTAAGATAATATGTAGGTATAATTATTTTGGCCTGGAAAGCAGATTCGGATAAGATTATGTAGATATCATTAACGAAACTCCAACTTAACTTGTGCCACACACATAAAATCACTTAATGATCTAAGATAAAATCCCTTAGATCATTAAGTAAAATCCTCAGAATTATAAAAATAATACCTAAAGGTAATTGCAAAACGTTAAAGCAACAAGTTCGAGAAATTTCGTTGCAATAACAAGATATTAACGCTAAAATAAATTAAAATGAATATTTTTTTTGCCTTTATATCTTTGTATTAAGAAATATTTTTCATGGCAGATCTCACGGCCTACATGTATTTGGGATTAATGACTATTGTGTCCAGATTACACTTTCCGTGCTAAATTTGAATATATAAATGATATCTATATAATATATACTAGTTACTATGTCTTAATTGTAACCTTCTAGTTAATTTTGCAGAGATTCTGACTTATATATTGTAATAAGTATGTAGGTAATTTTAGTTTGAGTTGTTAGTTGTTTCTCTTGTACAATATATTAGATGAATGAACTATGGTTAATACAAATAGGTTTAAACATTTATTCATACTTTTCCGCTCTACATAGGCCAAGTTAATCGTTAAAATAGGACTAAAAATGTTATTGTAAGACTGGTCTAATCAATAATTAATAAAAGCTGATATTATTTCTGTGGATTCATAAAAAATTGTATGATAATTTATAATAATAAAACTAAGTCAGTAATATACTTAAATGAATAACATGACTCTGAGTATGGGAGTGTAGATTATATGAGTAGAGATAATTGAAGTTCTTAATATGCATATTGGTTTGGTTAAAGTAAAAAAATATTTTATAAACGTTTATTGGGTAGGCCGTAGGTTACACCACCATAATAACCAAACACATAATTCAATTTAAGCTGTATATTCTGGCCTTGTCAAATATTAATAAAATATGCAAATAATGTAGCAGCAACAGTATGTATTATTAAATTTTTACGCATCAGTATCTATTTTTATCTATATCTGATTTGTAAAGTAAATCTAAAATATTTTTATAAGTATATAAGAAGTGAAGTATTGAGATGTGTACATTTTCTTAAATAATGTAAAATGAATTAACTATGATCCTACCAATAAATCTGACCAATCAAAGATAATATATGCTTCCTACATCTACAAATACAATATAATATCATTCCATAGTACGTACACATTAGGTAAATATATTTTTGATATTAATTTTATTTAGGGAATACATATTATATCTTAATAGCCGGTGCCTACATGATATTATATTATACTCTATCATTAGAATCCCACCCGGATACTGACGATTCGAATAAAAGATCGTTGAATAAAGATATATAATATTTATATGACACAACACAAAAAGCAGTATCAACTCCACAGATCAACTCCCATTTATTAAAAAATAACTTTATTTTTAATAATCCACGATATTGCTATAAATCTTAACCAGGCGTTTTAAAAAAGATAGGATTGGATAGGATAATACTCCCCCCCATCAGTTCCAAGCCTTGTCGTGGCCGGGGGGGCTCAGTAGCTTGGAGTGCACTCGTGTACTCTGAGTGAAGCCAATTGGACGCGGAGGGGCTGAAAGGCCGGTCTGTCGTCTGACGACACGATTGGTTCGACGGCCAGGGATCCATATAGCTGGCTGGCTGGCTTGAAGGCCGGCTGGCCGGGCTGGCTGGAACCGGCTGGTCACACCGGCTGCCTCGCTGGCTGGCTAGGGGGCCGGCTGGCAGGCTGGCTGAAACCGGCTGTCCCACCGGTTGGCTGGCTGGCTGCTTTGAGCCGCGGCGGCTGGCTGGCATGCTGTCACCGGCTGGTTGTCCGGCTGGCTGGCTGGCTGGCTGGATGGCTGGCTAGCTGGCTAGGATCCTCCGGGGGGCCAGGATTGGCTCAGGTGCCGTTGTGGTACGGCGAGGTATGGCGGCTAGTGGTCGCGGCCTGGCAATTTGGCTGGGCAAAATGGGGTTGGAAGGTCGATCGGGGCTCGTTTGGGTCTCGTTCCGACCGACTGGCAGGGGGCTGCGCTTTGCGGCGGTGGATTGCGGCCAGAGGCCGCGCGCGTTGTTTTTTGTTGGTAGTCTAACTACCAACAAAACAGGGGGCGGGATCCCGACGCGTCACTTTTGTGACACGCGGTGACTCCTGTAGGTGGGTGTAGGGCGGCGGCTGTCCTGCGACAGCCGTCTGCCAACTCGTAATCCGGTCCGTGGGGCCGGACCGAGGGCCGCCACCTCTGGTGTGAGGTGGGGGCTGCGAGGGAAACCTCTATAAAAGTGCGCCGGAGGGTCCTTCGACGCGTGAATCACGTTTCAGAGGGCCTTTCGGCGCGCGCCCTTCGGCCGGTCGATGCTGGGGTTGAGGGTTTGGGGAACGCCGATGATGGAACGGGGAACAATCCATCATCGGCGAGCGGGTGGCGTGAGCTCGTGTACAGCTTGCGCCGCCCCGGGGTGGGCATTTGGTGGAGGGCCTGGAAACGGGCAAGTGGCGGAGGGCCTGGAAACGGGCAACTGCTGGGCGGGACATGCGGAAGATTGCGAATGTGTACCCGCATCCCGTCTAAAGCAGCGCGTTGGTACACGGTGGGGTTTTAGTCGGTAGGCATCCGACATAACCCACGGCTCCTTCCCCGGGAGCCGTGGGTATCTTAGGCAAGATTTCCCCACTTGAAAAAAAAAAAAAAAAACAGGATAGGATAATACTATATTATTATATTTTGAATATCGATAAAACCTTACCTATTTTTTATCATACAATGCAACTAACAGCATGTTAATCCTTTAATTCTTTGGTTGACAGTTTTATCTGTTTGCGGATTATAACACAGAAGTTAATGAGACGAAACGTTTAATTAACCATAGGTTTTGATCGCAACCTTTGATAACGGAATTGTAGTCTAAATATATCTATATTATTCATTTTATAGGAAATCAAAACAAAAACAACAAATATTAATTGTATAGGTTATATTAAACTATTCAATGTACGAAATACTCAACAGTCATACATAATCTTCTATGTCATATAAACGTTATCAGCTAAATTCTACAAGAGATTTATCGTGGTACAAATTTTACAGTACCACCGTTGGCAGGCGCTAGAATTACGCTGTATGGATCGCTTTCCACCTTATAAGGGCTTGCAGGCTCCAATTTGTATTTATGTAATAGCTGAGCCAAAGCTGTTCGCATTTGCATCATTCCATATCGCTTTCCTGTAAAAAATTAATATTTCGATTATATAAAAAGATACTTAAATTTGTAATAAAACATTGTTTTTAATAGTATATCCTCCTGAGACCCTCGGTGTCACCTATGATACTCGGGAAAATAATTTTTTTGCAACGCCATTTGTCGCGGTTTGTTTGAATCATTATCAAAATCACTTGAAACAGTTATTAGGCTATGCTACTAGGTGGCTACGGCTCGTTTTGGTTGGTCTGGGTCTTGCCTATCATAATTTGAAATTGAAGGTACGCAGAAAAACCGAAATGGCGAATTTGAGCAGAAGTAAGTATTATTTTATATTGTTTTTGCGTGTGTTTTTTGTTGTAACTATTTAGAATCGTCATTAAACTAAACGTTCACGAAGTTATACTGTATAGATTATGCAATTAAATACATTATTTTGGCACATTTCTTTCGGTATCATAGGTGATACTTTGGGCACTCGCGTCTAAAAATCGTATCATTTTCAGGGTTGCGGGATGGTGAAATTATTCAGAATTTAATGAATTTAGATGAATCAGAGTGTGAAGATATAGATGAAGAAGACGAGGAAGATCTAAATTTAGAGCAAGAAGATATCTCCGAGGAAGTAGTACCTCGGCCTTTAGACGAAAGTGATTGGGATTCTTCTGACGATGAGCCGCTTTTTTCAATTGCACGTGCTAATGCTACGAGAAGGTCAAGAAACCGTCCTTTGAGATGGGATCATACCCCAATACAAATACCCCATGCGAGGCAGAACTGGTAAATGGACTGTACGAGCCATTTATCATTTCTTTGACTTTTCCGCTGCTGCTGCATGGATTCAATACCGAGAAGATGCGACCAAGTTTGGATTGCCACGGAAACGAATTAAGCAGTATTTAGAGTTCAAAATGGACCTAGCCAACCATTTAATCTACGGAAGTCAAACTCCCGCTCCAGAGTCATGTCCAAGTCCTTCGCTGCGACGCATCTCCCGTAATAGCCCTCGAAGTGGTACCAGTAGTCCTGGAGTATGCTCAGAGCCGGAAGAGGATATTGTAGCACTACCTTCAAACCGGAAGCGTAGGCTTGTGCAGCCTCTTCCCCATGAAGCTAAAAGATTAAAAGAAGCTCAACACTTACCAATATGCGTGAAGGGCAATCAAAACAATCGGTCTAAATGTAGACTCGATAAATGCAGCCAATTAACATTCGTAAAATGTTCTACTTGTAACATTTTCTTATGTTTCAATGTAAACCGCAATTGTTTTCTTGAATTTCATACCAAACATGATTAATTTTTAAGGTTCGTTGATTAATGTTTGAGGTTGATTAAAAGTCTGATTAAAAAAACATTCAATAAATTTTAATGCCTTTTAATACTATTATGATCCCATAGTATCACCTGTGATACCCCCTATTCTGGGGTTTGTGGGAGGAGGGGATTTTTTTGAATATTTTTCCCGTAGTCTCTACATCAATATCAACCACTATTCCAAAAATCACGAAGATCCTATAACTTTTGGGGTCCTGGGTCTCAGGAGGATAAATTAATTGATTGATTACTAAATCACAAAAATTATGTAATAATGTCAAACAGTCAAATTAATTACATCATTGCTGATAAATGGGACGGTCGTACGTTACTGTAGTCACGTTCACGCACGCTTAAATTAATTTTGTTTTGTGTGAAATGATAACAGGCTAATTACTATTTTACCTATACAAAACCGGGGTCCTTCTCCGAAAGGCAAGAAGGTAAATTGAAGATTATCATTGTCGGACGACGCGTTCATTCTCTCGGGACGCCACTTTTCAGGTTCAGGGAATATCTTTTCGTCATAATGTATTGCGATTGCATTTACAAATACTGGTATGCCTTTTTCAATTGTAACGTCATCGTTAAGTTTATACTCCTTATTACATATTCTATCCAGGTAAGGAACTGGTGGATATTTACGTAGTGTTTCTGAAAAATAATTGAATATAAGTTAAACAATTACCAAAGCTATCTAACAAATAATAAAAAGGACGAATAAAATACAAGACATACCATGAAGACAGGAAGATAAATATTTCAATTGCATTAGTTCATCGTACTCTAAAATGTCTTTTCCGGTTGTTTTATGTGCTTCGTCGATCTCTTTGAATAACTTTTCCTGCAGGCGGGAAAAAGTAAGCGATTATTTTAAATTTCATGCAACAGTGGCGGTTTTTTATAGTGCTATTATAAATTATTGTTGAGTATATAATACCTGTTCTTCAGGGTGGTATGCAAGTTCATGGAGGCAGTAAGAAAGTGTGGTTGATGAAGTTTCAACAGAGCCTAATATAAATACAGCAACTTGCGCTAACATCAAGTCGTCAGCCAATTCTGAAAATGTATGTAAGTACTAGAGTCATCATAATATGTAACTATTTATATTATACCTTTGGTGAGTAATATTAGAGAGAAAATTATTGTTTAAAAAGAATACAATTTTGTGATATGAAAGTGATTTATAATAATTAATGTGAAGTGGAAAATTGTAAAATAATATCCTTACGAGTTCCTGCGTTCGCGGGAAGTTTGAGGTTCTCCTTTAATTTCAGCAAATGATTAACGAGATCCTTATCGCTGCCCGTTCCCTTTGATTTACGTTCGTTGACGACATTCCAAAATATTTCTTTAATATAATTAGAAGCGCCAACTGAGAAGAACTTTAATCTGTAACACATTAAATTTACATTAAACAGTAGTTCATGTTATAATGATCATAAGAGTTTTTTTAACTGTTAAATTTATTAACTAATCGAATAAAATTTTACCTATTATTTCGAAGATAAGTGAATTTATTTTAAAAAATCTAGGAAATATGTATTTATTTTTGTTTGCTACGGACTCAACGTTGAAGTCGATAACTTCTATAAAAAATCTATGAATATAGTTTTCCACTGTTTCTTCTTTTTTAATTGATTAATTATAGAATCTTTTATGAGAATTAACGAGTATACCTTCGTAGGTACCAGCATTGAATAGACTTAATTCTATGTATTTGTATAAAAATTTAATTATTGACTCTATCCATATCTATATATATGGAACATTCCCAAGAGTACGTACGTACATCATGTGAACATGAGGACAAAACATTTGACGCTATGGGGAAATATTTTAAATTATTTTTTTATAATATTCTAAGTTCATTTGAACCAAATAAACATAACATACCTTAATAAGCATGCAATTGCGGGCATGAAAAATATCATGGTGAACTCCAGACCACGCCAAAAGGTCCATTTCACCATGTGGCTAGTAATTGCCCATAAAGGCGACGGATGGTCGTTGAGCACGCTCACTCTTAGTCCGAAAACGCTATATGCTACTGTGTCTGATGTGTACATTGAAAACAGTTCCTAGATAAATAGGAAGAACTTTATTCGTAATACAGTCAGTAACAAAAGGTCAGTACGATATCAATACTGGAAATAATACCAGACACTAAAAGAAATTATATTTTGACTCTGTTATACAATATTCCATTTCACAATTTCGCAGAATAAGGTTTGATTTTTTTACTAGGGAGGAAATTTTTTTACGAGAGCCATTCAATATGTACCTTTCCAATACATATTTTAAGTGTTATGTTATGTTATAACTTCCATCCATTTAAATATGAACTTACAAATAGAGCTTTAAATGACATAATATATCACTACATAGTATAAAACAAAGTCGCTTTCCCTGTCCCTATGTCCCTATGTCCCTTTGTACGCTTAAATCTTCTAAACTACGCAACGGATTTTGATGCGGTTTTTTTTAATAGATAGAGTGATTCAAGAGGAAGGTTTATATGTATAATAACATCCATTAAATAGTGGAGAAGTACTGTTATTTTTGAGGTTTCTAATGTGATGTCGTAAAAAATTACATTTTTTCCGCTTAAATTGCAAACGCAGGCTGAAACCTACGAGTTTTATCATAATAATGTACTAAGTTTTATACACATTGAAAAGGTCTACAGAAAAGTCCGCGATGGTATATGTCTATCTCTTATGGATAACCCACAATACCTTTTTTTTGTCATTTACTTTTTACGACAAATAATGGCTAATTTTCGAAGCGATTTTAACCAATACAGCATTAATCCTTAACCAATTAAATACCTTGAATACATTGTTCATTTAATATAGATCTATATGGCCCTTTACACCGTATGATTTTAGTGAATATTTTAGAAGATATTACAGATTTAAAAATTGCGGGACGTAGCGTTTGCGGCGGTACCGGCCGGCCGCCCGGCTATATATTTTATACCCGTGCGAACTGCGAAGCCGCGCGGGGCCGCTTTGTTTTTAATTTTTATATACAACGTTCACAGTTTTTCTGTAGTGTATTTAGTATCAGCATTGCACCCGTGCGAAGCCGGGGCGGGTCGCTAGTATTGTATAAGGGCCGATTTTTCAATCCTTGGTTAAAATTTATCCGTCCAATAAAGTATTACACGAACATTTTAAAATGTCACCTGTAAACTGTCAAATACGGACAATTAGAATACATTTTTGAAATGGTAGTTTTATACGTTATTCGATGAATAAGTTTTAACCAACGATTGAAAAATCAGCCCTAAGGAAACTAATCTCTCGTCCAAACATATTTGTATTGATATAAAAAATTTATACTTTACCTTTAAGTTTACACTTTTCTTTTCCTTAATGTAATGTTTTTCAATCCTGTTGACTAGCTGCGTTGAGTTGATATTCATCAGTTCTGTGATCTTCTTCAAACGTAACGATGTAAACATGGGTGATAGTTCGTGTCTCATAGCTGACCATATTGGATTCTAAAATAAGATAGATTCATAAAAATAAAAATTAGGTAGTACCATAGTTTATAATGTTCAGTTTTTAAACTTATTTCTCAACAGTCTTCAGATATTTTTTTTTGCTTTTTAGAATAGAGAATAGACGTAAATCAGAAGCTCTTTATTTTTTTTAATCGAATAACATGGCATTTGGAAATTATTTTGCCGGCAAAAGGTAAAATCTACGCTAAAAGAGCCACGCACCGGCGGAAAGTTAGTTATTCATGAAGTTTTAGAATTTTTGATAGAAGATAATAACAAACATTTTACATTAATTGAAATCTTTTGTTTGTCTGTTTCTGTAGCATTCATTATTTACGCTAGAATCTCTGATCCGTTAAATTCGAGATAATTAAATAGCGCCTGTCATCCCCTGTTGGGATTGGCATAATTGCTTTAACGGGAATAGCAAGTCAATCAAACTGCATAATTTATAGAAACAATTTGACTTACCTTCACGGTGAAGAGGTTTAACGAACCCAGAGGATCCGAATATCCGGAGTATAAATATCTGTCTTGAAAGTATTCATGGTCTTTCACTAGAACCCGTCTCGCCAGTTCCGGCGTATTCACAAAGAGAACGGGCTTCCAAGCCAAAAATGCTCCCTCGTACTCTCTTGAATACTTGTCTTTTAACGCGAAACAAAAGTCCCAAAAACTTTTTCTCATAATAAATCCTAGGTTACCGAGGGGAAATGTTGGCTCCTCATAAATAATACCGCGATCTTTCCAGTACTGAAATTTTCGATAAACAAACCAAACAAATGCAGCTATAGCGAACACTGTTATATATAATAACCACTGGAGTATTAAACTTAACATGCTGACGTCCATTTTCCTCAAGGGACCTGCGCTACTGGCTTTGCTTACGACCGGCTTTTAATGTAGGTATAAATAATGTTTATCATTAATATCAGACCGCCCATATTTGTTATGTAATAAAAAATTTGGCATTTGCTATTGATGCGTTAATTTTCAGATGATTATAGTTTATCGGTTAAGGTGAGAGTGATTTAGACGGATTGAGTATTCCGTCTTTACCTTTTATTGTAATTTTCTGCCTATATTCTGATGCGAAATTTCATAGTCTGGTGTAGTAGTTGTAAATACGGCTGCAATGGTTAGGTGTTAGTCCTGCGTTAGATTTCCAATTTGGGCACCCATATGTGTGCCTTTTTCTACGAATTAAATTGTTATAACTATTTATCTTTAGTTGGAATAAATGATAGAATGCTTGTGCATGCAATGTAATAAAGCTTTTTGATAAAATTACAGACATTCTGCTTCAAATATACACAGGCCCATCATAAATGATTACAAAAATAGGCTAACAATGACCGGTTATTATAAATCACTTATCATTGAGTAGTCTGTATACAGTGTGATTTGTGACCTGTGTTGGTGACATAGTGATCACCATGTAATCACATGATCTTAGGTTATTCACATATCAAATGAAAAAAAATACGATGGCATACGTATTATTTGGCGCAAAACTAAAATGAAAGGTACCTATTACAAAAAATCAACAAAAATAAAAAGATAAATAAATGGTGTCATTATTAGAACAAATAAAATAGATACACATGTTTCTTTGATATCAAAGAAACATGTGTATCTATTTTATTATGGATTCATTTTGTATTACGCTTTCAATCTTTAGTTATTTAATTCTATATATTATATTTAGAATTAAAATGACATTATTTAAAGGGCCAATTGAGTAACAAAACAATACAACTTATTTCTTTTCTATCGCCCGTATCGGTATGTGGGGCAGAGGGTGTCCACTGTGCGCCCGGCGCCGCCATCACGCGCGCTCTTCAGTTTCGGCCATGTCAACCCAATCGCCTTGGCTTCCGGTGCCACTGTTCGTCGCCAGGATTATTTGGGACGGCCACGCTTCTTTTTTCTTTGTGGAGTCCATTCCAGGGCTTGCCTGGTTATATGCGAGATATTCCTTCTTAGAGTGTGGCCAATCCATGTCCATTTGCGGCGTAAAATTTGGAGGAAATTTTACGCCAAATGTTCCATGTATAACAACGTTTGATTTAATTTAGTCATAACGTCATCATCATTAAAGCATCGGGTATTTCAATCGAACGCGCGGTGGAAGTAAATAATATGTACAATATTATTTTCCTTGTAGATTTTATCCTCATAATTATTAAAGCTTACTTGTGATTAGGAAAACGTATTTTTCTCTACTCAATTTTTTCTGTTAGACCTAATTATTTCTGAGTAATACCTACTCACTCAGAATCTATATTACCTAACTTAAAATTCGATTCACAAAGTTTCCAAGTCAACAATATCGTTGTCTTCCTGGAACTAAATACTCAGGAAAAAATAATGAACTTGTTTATAAGCTCATTTTATAAATATTTTTAAGATTCCTCAGATTTAAAAGTGTTGTTCATGCATAATATGTAAGAGCAATTATCTCAAAACGGTCACAAACAGTTACGAGCAGTTATCATAGTAGTGAATCGTGACAAGGAAAAATTTTGTAGCGATACGCAATTGTTAAAGAAAAGTCGATGAATGTAGAATTGTAGAGTCGTAAGATATACCTGTATGGAATAAAAAGCTTTATTGACAGATTTAAAAAAAAATCCATTAATATCGTATCAAAAACTACTTCAGAGTTCTGAAACTACTGCTCTTTTAGAGTAAATGAAAACCTATGGTGAATTATAACTCAAACAAGGAGATAATATCATTTGGAAATATTAACACAGTTCCCTCATATTGATATAATGTCTAATTTCCCTCAGCATACAATGATTATCTTAAACTCAATACTCATTTTCATGTATAAACGCTTGTATTTATACAAGTATATTATATGTATTACTTGTGTTTGCTGTGAACTAGAACTATTGCTAAGTTTGTTTGAACATGCCAAGTATTTGAGTCTTCAAATTATCTATACCTATATTCAGCATAATTTCTGGATACGACTTTCTAACCATTTATATAAATGACTAGCCTCCGCCAGCGGCTTAGCCCGCGTAGTCAAAGAAAAACCCACGTAGTTCCCGTTCCCGTGGTATTTCCGGGATAAAACCTATTCTATGTCCTTCCTCATCTATCTCTGTACCAAATTTGAAGTAAATCCATGCAGTACTTTTTGAGATTAGCCCTGACATACATACATACAGACAGAAAAACAGACAAAAATTCTAAAAACTATATTTTTGGCTTCGGTATCTATTGTAAATCACGCCCCAAGTATTCTGATAAAAAAATATTCAATGTAAAGTTTTGACCTTCCTACGATTTTATTATATGTAGGTAATAGATTACAATAGGAATAATAATTGTCATCATTACACAACTTACCAGAATTATCAACGAACTCGTTAAGAAGAGATTGTGATGTAAAGTTCATAGTCCATACCAATCTATTCTAATATAATACCTAAACATTAGCTCATAAATTTTAAATTTGTTCGCAAATTATCTGCTGTGCACACTGAACGTGATTTATTGAATATTTCATTGTTTTATTACTTCACGATCTACTAGATATTCTTTATAAAGATATTTTATATTTTTATGAACATCGGATTTTTTAAATATTTCGCAAACATAAATTTATTTTTGTGATTAATTACCTAATGGAATTTAGGACATAATGCTTAAATTAAAAATCTAACCTTCATTGAAGTAATCTAAATTGTCTCATATTATGGAAAATTTGTAAAGGCATATTTGTAAATAGCTTACGTAACTTGAACATAATGGTACGGGAGCTATTAACGTTTTAAAAAAAGTCATTTTAGTATAGTTGGGTTTTTGATATACTGTTTCTCTTGCTATTTCGGTTAGAGTCCGGGCTGTCTGGCTGGCGGTAGTGGTTGCGTTTATTAGTGCGCACAGGAAAATATCCGTAATTTAAAGTCATTTATTAACGCGTAATTTTTAATCTTTTGCCTTTAGATAGATCCATCAGACAATATACAAATAGGAAGAGGAACAGTATATCAAAGAACCAACTATACTAAAATGCTCACTTGTCAACGTTGGTAGCTCCTATACGATAAATATCAATTATTCAGAGTTATGATTTACACTCAGCGTGTCTCCAGGGCATACACGTTGATTAACCCTCAATTCACTACGTGAAATTTGCTAACATAAACAGCTTCCATGAGTCCACTGGACTCATATATTTTCTTAGCGTGGTTTTTTCAAATAAAACTCTTTTTTTTATTAATTTTTTTTAATATTATTTTTAAATGTTTATTAAGGCACTACAAAAAAATAACAAAACTGGATAAACTTCTGAAATACTCTTAAAAATAAAGAAATCTTATTCTAACAGTCTTAAAAAACAGAGTTATTTTCAAAGCCCTAGAATAATAACAAATATTTTTAACTAATAACTCTTTTTAATTTTATAAGACTTCTAAAGGAATACAAAGCCGAAAATAAACAACAAAAATGTACGCTTCTATACAAAAAAAAAAAACGTGCAATGGGGTATTACCACCGATTACAGGCAACGACGGCATACCTTTTTTGAGCAACTCAAACATACAGGCTTCAGACATCTAGTGCATAAATGTGCAGTCTTTGTTCTCTTTTTGTAATTACATAGATAACAATACTTTCTTTCTGTCCTAGGTAACTTGTCTTCGGTTTCAGAGTGGCTCGCATCTTCAGGAATGTCTCTTTTCATCATATATGAAATCGAGCAGCGAAGTTGTCGCGGCAAACGTGTACTGTGCAGACGTGTCATCAAATTACATTTTACAAACCTACAACAACTACAAAAATTAAAATACATATTTTTATATCATTAATACGACAAATAAGCAACATTTAAGAATCGTAACAAATAAATAAAATATTACTTAATTCACTAGTATGAGTCCATGGGACTCACTCGACGTAATAACTTACCAATTACGCAGCGCAGGCGCACGTCCTCTCGCTACCGCGGTGCCCGCGTCACTGCAGGAAGGTACTGAGACGGTGGAGGAAATAAGTCACTAGGGGGAAAAATTATAATAGTTTGAAAGTTCGATGTGAGTCCAATGGACTCAGGTAGTGAATTAAGGGTTAATTTGAATAAGAAACAATTATACTAAGGTTGTGTTTTGTGGTCATCTGTATAAATTAGGCCTATTTCAAAATACAAATATAACTAAAGTACTATCTTGATCTGTACACCTGTGCACACAAACGGGGGAAAATTTGAATACTAATTTTTATCTATGTCACTAAAGAAGACATTAATGAAAATCATTTTATTAAAAAACTTCCTAGTTATATATTTGTTTATTTTTCGCGAATAACCTTAGACGTTGCCAGTGAATGTCCCATTCAACATTTAATAAAAATCTGTTATTTCGTATAAAGACCGCATTCCTGCAACTTAGGTTATTATAACCTCGATGACAAGCACTCACATACATACAAACACAAGTGCACTATTCCACTACAACTATAGTTATATACCTACTTATGTTCCATTACTCTAGTATTCCGATGGCACAGACGATGTAACATGACCGCAGTTGGGCTGAGAGCTTTATGTGCTTTCGAAAGCACAGAGCTGTACCAACAACGCCTACTTCCAGACTCCGAATTATTATTGAAATTTAAAAAAAATCTTAAATACTTAAAAATTCCTGAATAACATAGATTTTTTCATCATCATTAAACATGGTGTATAACGTGAAACATACTTAGTAGTGTAAATTATTGTGAATGTGTGATTTACTATTCCGGTGTTTCGAAATAAAAAGATTTTTATTGGAAGCCAAACCATTTAATTATGTAACTCAATAATTCCTTTAATAATTTCGTTTTAAATAACATCCACTTTGACCACTTTTGAAATAATTATATTAACCCATAGTTTACAATAAGAAAAATAAGATTAAAGGAAAATTCTAATAACACTTATTGTACATATTTCATTCGTAATGATACATTTTGTTCTACTTTCCTTAGTTTAAAAGGCATTTCCTATGTAATCTACTTTGGGGATCCATTTTGATATCTATTTTCGTATAAATATTATAAATTTATGCATTTTATAGAATATATACTTATTTATTACAAGCAAAGCGACCTACTTATTAGTTACATTATAAATAATTATTCCTCATAGAGTAGAAGATTAACATTGTAAATATCTCTACTTGATATGAAGCTTTTATTACTTAAAAATGTATTGACAATGTATCTAAACTCATTTTACGTTGTTTGGACTTATATTTCCTTAGTTTACACTATACTATAGATATATTATTCTATTAATATGGTATACATTAATCTTTATTCTTAATTAAGAACACACTCAATATTCTACATTGACGAATATAACTACGAATAATTGCTCCAATGACCCTTCGAATTTAGAATCGTAATGGAATGTCCAAGAACAATTTCATGTGCTCCCCTATATCGGTGATGGAGCGGTCGTCGATCGCCTGCTAGCTGTCCGTGTCGTTGACGTCATCGATGTCGTCGTCGAGGGGTTGGCTGGTCAGCGCGGCCCAGAGCGGCGATCGGGCACCGAGCTGCGCTGAGCCCCGCCGCTAGCTGTCTCGAGCGCAGGCCGCCGCGGTCACTGCGGCTGTGCCTACAGCGCCTATTGCACTGAACAGGATGGTCCCCACTTCGCGGTCTGGCGTTATTT
Organism: Colias behrii; assembly: GCA_029959065.1. NCBI lineage: Eukaryota > Metazoa > Arthropoda > Insecta > Lepidoptera > Pieridae > Colias > Colias behrii. The sequence continues at coordinate 6,532,208 of JARWMC010000002.1, forward strand.
CCACCTTAAAAAAATTTTTGACATTGGATCCACCATAATAAATCATTGACTGAACGTCAGGTAGGTATCAGTTTGACATTTAACGGGGAAATTTAAGCTACTATCGGTACATCGTCCATAGTATTCCCTTCCTGTAATATAAAACTTGTTCCTCATGGACTGAACTGACTGTTGAATTTTGAAATAACTTCTATACGATCTGAGCGTCCACACGTCACTAAGCCAAACGCTTTTAATAAAAGGAACGAGACATTGGGGACCACAGACCTAATCCAATCTAAGTGGACAAGTCAAAAGTGGTCATATTGTCACGAACCGCCTTACATATTACAACGTAGTGACAAAGTTAGAATAATATTTTTATAAATTTATATCTTTATCGAGTAATAGTTACTTGTTGCTAGCAATTTCCTTTTAAAAAACTTCAAGCGTTTATGTTTTACACTGGATAATCCGGTCAAATTAAGCATTTGAAATAAGGATAATTCCGACAAAGCCAAATTTTGCTGAGGAGCTGGAGTGTACCATAACAAATAAAAATTGAAAAGTCCCCACTTATCCCATGTGTGCTTCAAAAGTTATTCGGGGTCAAAGGTCAAAATTTGAGGTTTTTTAGATTTTTCTCGAAAACCGTAAATTTTATAAAAAAAGACCTCAGACCAAAATTATAGATCTATTAATTCTCCACAAAAAAGGTCTCTATGATTTCTTTCCCCAGAGTTACTATTTCTGAGATATCGCGATTTGAAGAGATACATTATACATTTTGGTGACGGCCAATTTTAGGGAACGTTCCCATACTACGTGGCCTAGTTTTTAAGATTTTTCGACTCCTACCTCCCCTCGGTAACCACTTGTTGTATATGCAAAGACCCCCCTCCCCCTTCAAGTTTTTTACGTAGTAGTGACAAGTATGATTTTCAATCATTTCAGAAGAAGAAAGTGTAACAAAAAAATAATAATTTGAGTCAAATTTGCGTTTATAAATACACCGTCTATCACATAAGACTGCTTCATGCTTATAGATAGTAATACGTCAGCGCCACTAGCTGTGAGTTTGAGAAGCATGCAAAATTGCGAGTCATATTCGACTATAGTCCGAAATTTCTAGTGACGAAATCGACTACGTAACAAAAATTTGTCACCCCCCTTCCTCTCGTGACTGATCGTATTATTTTAAAGACCCCCTCCCCACCTAAACGGGTTACGAGGTATGGGTACGTACCCTTACCACCAGTATTAGGCTTAAGAAATAGTTAATTATATTGAAATCAAGCATCAGCAAGCCTTTGAAACATCATCAGAACGATTTTTAGATAATTTTAACAGGGAATCTTTGAATTTTAGTGGGGTTACGTTATTTTCTAAGATGCTGAGCTTTCTTCAGTTTTTCTTCATTTCACATACTTAATTGCCACAAAATAAAGAGTATTTTCAAACCATAACCTTGATTCACTTACATCTTGAGTACGGTGCTGCGCTTGCCACAGGTCACTTCAGCTCCGCATAATAAATAAATTAAAAATATAAAGTATAAAAAAGACAACAGTTTTTATGGTGAATATTGATCTATATTGTGTGACTTACGTGTATAAGTGTTTGCAAAACACCAGTGCTCTAAAAATAATAGTAATATCGTTGAAATAATATGTGCTGTGAATAAGTGACAAAAACTAATATCTTTAATAAAAATTACACTAAAAATTTAATTAAAACTATATAGTAACAAGAACTTATACCCTAGAAGCTAAGTAATAAGTGTAAATAAGTGTAATCAAAGCTTAAATCACGCGTATGTACAATTCCTTTGTTCAAATATCCGTTGACAATCATAAAATATCAAGTACAGTGAATCAAGAGTTAACGCATTGTGATTGGCTAATTACAGCAACGGTTCATTAACCCGTTTCTAACATCAGCTGTTTCTATAGTAAACAAAACGTTACACTATTTCGAAGCTTCAACTGACAGCGCCGATAGCACCGAGCATACCACCTCGGTTTGAAGACCGACGGAACCAAGTTCGATCCCGCACCATCCAGCATATTATTATTTTTAAATTTATTTCTTGAAGAAGATTTAAAAAAAAATAGTCATTCTAATAAATTATAAATTTGCATCTACGAAATATGGCTTCAAATAATAATTATTGTAAAAAAACATGCAATAAGTTGACTGACATGCGAGAATCTATTAAATGTTTGAGTTGTAACAAACTCTTCGACTTGGATTGTGCTTCAATTTCTGTAAAAAGATTCTATTTAATGACTTCAGAGGATAAGCAAAACTGGAAATGTAAAATATGCATAGAAACAAACCTATCGAATATAGATAGTACAACGCCAAAAATAAACCCCTGTATGAATGTAACTATCAGAAGAAAGTTGCCAGTAATCGAAAGTGAATTATTACCTGATTTAGACAATTCTTTTGTATCTTTAGAATCCGAGCCTAGAACCAGTTTGATGGATTGTTCAACTGTACAAATAAGCGAATTTAACGAACTTAAACAACAATTTATTGAAATGAAAACTAAACTCGATTTGGCACTCATAGAAATAAAAGAACTTAAAGCAAAATTACAAACAAATAATCAAGCAATTACTACATCACCTAATTTACAAGCAGTTACTACATCACCTATATCCTCAAATAATAATAAAAGTTGTACAAAAACTATACAAGATTATGAATCACCGTCAAACAATTTAAATTATAAGAATGGAATGGATAAACCTAAAATAAATATATTTGGAACCCAATGCTGTTCCGGTATGGCGTCCCAGCTTAGACAACGGTTAACCACGTCCGAGAACTATTTAATAAGAGGCAACATTAAACCACACGCACCGTGCGAAGAAATTCTGAAAGACTGTTATCGACTTAAAACAAATGATTCCGATATTGTAATAATATGCATAGGTGAGAATGACGAGAGCCCGGAAAAAATCATGTCAGAACTCAATACAACCATAAACAGACTAAATAACGGTAGCGTCATAGTAACCAGCGTGCCTAGAAATAAATATAACTTAAATATCAATTACTTAAATAGATGTATATCCCGCGTCTGTTCACGTTTTAAAAATTGCCATTTTGTTAATGTTTTTCACGGCTTTAGATTAATGTATGAATTTTATAGAAAAATAATTTTTAACATTAATTGTATAGAATATGAACGTACTTACTTAAATTGTAAAGCGTTAAAAAATCTCATAAATAGGCACAGCAAAGTTGAAACGGGTATTAAAAATATAATTACAACAAATACTTCATGCGATTCCCCATGTTTGAATAAAACTGTCGAAAGTGCTGTCTTAACATTCAACACACCAAACATTCAAACAAAGAAACACTCAAAATTTTTTCGTACCTAAATTAAACAAAATCAATCCTACAAATTTTAAAATTTTACATCAAAATATTGCTAGCATTTTATCAAAAAAGGAAATTTTAGAATTAACGATAAATGAATTAAAACTTGTTGATTGCTATCCAGATGTTATTTGCCTTACTGAGACATTTTTAAAAAAAGGGTATGAAAGTTTTTTCAAAATAAATAATTATATTATGGCAACATGCTTCTGCCGTGAAAAGAAGCGCGGTGGATCTTGTATTTTACTAAGAAATAACTTACATTTTAAAGATCTAACATTTCTTAATCAATATGCTTCACAGAATGTATTTGAAGTATGTGGGGTAGAGATTCCAAGCATAAAATTAATTATTATTTGTATATATCGAACACCTTCATCAGATCCGTATTCATTTTTAAATAGACTTGATCGACTGTTACATGACTTAAATTTAAAATATAACTCAAAAACAAAATTTGTTCTTACAGGAGACTTAAATATTAACACCCTAAGGAAAGGGAAAGTTACTGATGACTTTAAGCATTTGATGCGTAACTTTAATTTAAACATCCATATTAATGCTCCAACTAGAAATACTGCCTGTATAGATCACATATTAAGCAATATACCTAATGCCTCTGCATCCGTTTTGCCTCTTTATTTGTCAGATCACGAGACAGCACAATTGATAAGTTTTCCAACAAACATCATAAGACATCTTCCTACACCTCATTACATTTTTAAAAGAGATTATAATCAAACTAATATAAAAAAATTTAGGGAATGTCTGAGTAATCTCTCCTGGGCAAATGTTTGTGAAGAGTTAGATTTTAACGCATCATTTAATTCATTTCACGAACACTTCTGCCTTTTTTATAACCTGTGCTTTCCATATATTAAAATTAAATTGAAAAGTAGCTGCACAATACCTAAAAATTGGATCAGTAAGGGTCTAAGAAAAAGTTGCAAAACAAAGCGTTTACTACGATGCAATTATTATAAAGTAAAAAATGCAGCAAATAAAATTAGATACCTGAAATACTCGAATGTATTGAAAAAATGTATTTATAAATCAAAAAAAATTGCTAATATAAAATTTATACATAACAGTTCTAATACTACTAAAGCAGTTTGGAAAGTAATAAAAAATGAAGTTGCGGATCAAAATAACATAGATTTCATAGATACAATTACATACAATAATAGTACAATTACAGACCCTACACATATTGCTAATACATTTAATACACATTATATAGATTCAATTACGACCCTGACAAATCGCAATTTTATGGTATATGAAAGTAATATTAGTTTAAATACAAACACTATGTTTCTTAATCCCATGACGACTAATGAAGTAAAGATGATAGTAAACTCTTTGAAGACGACTAGCTCTGTAGGTTATGATGGATTGACTACTAAAGTGATAAAGTCATGTATCGATGAAATTCTAGATGTTCTTACCTATCTTATAAACGTCTCCTTTTCATTGGGGATTTTTCCAGAAGCGTTAAAGAAATCTATAGTAAAGCCGTTATTTAAAAAAGGCAACAAACATGACGTAAATAACTATCGACCTATTACTTTGGTACCCATTCTATCAAAAATCTTTGAAAAGTGTATGCATAAAAGACTAGTAAATTTTTGTGATAAATTTAATATTATTGCTAAAGATCAGTATGCGTTTCAGAAAAATAAATCAACCACATTGGCTATATATTCCCTGATGGATAAAGTTTTAGGCAGCATTAATCAAAACAAATTAACTACAACTCTTTTCTTTGACCTTTCCAAAGCGTTCGACTTCGTGTCACACTATAAACTATTAAAAAAACTAGAATCGTACGGTATAAGAGGGCAAACACTTCACTGGATAAGATCTTACCTTCAAAATAGGCAGCAGTGTGTAACAATTTCTGAAGTAAATAAAAACGATGAAATAACGCATTATTTTTCTGACTACAAAATAATAAAATATGGCGTACCGCAAGGCAGTGTACTTGGTCCAATTCTTTTTGTATTATATGTAAATGACATAGTTAATATAACAAATCACAAGTGCATCTTATTTGCTGACGACATTTCTTTAATTGTAAGTTCTGACAAAAATAATATAGATGACCACATAAATGACATTAATTATAGTATTGACAACATAATAAAATGGCTTGACATTAATGATTTGAAAATAAATTTGGACAAAACAAAATTTTTACAATTTAATAAATTTAACTTTGACATTCCTAAAATACAAGCAAAAAATGAAATAAAGTTTCTAGGTGTGACAATAGATACAAATATAGACTGGAAACTACATATAGAAAATGTGTGTAGTAGATTAAATAAATTTGTTTTTGCATTAAGGCAAGTAAGAAGAGTTACAAACTTAAAAACCGCACTTACTTCTTATTACGCTTACGTGGAATCTGTTTTGCGTTATGGACTTGTTATCTGGGGCAATAGTACCGATATAACAAGAGCATTTCTGGCTCAAAAGAGATGTATACGGGCCTTATGTGGTATGAGATCGGATCAGTCCTGTAAGCCGATATTTAAAAAACTTTGTCTGCTGCCATTGCCATCTCTTTACATTTATGATATGTGCGTGTTTGTGACTAAGCATATGTATCTTTATAAAAAGGCAAGTGATTTAAATAGCCGTAGTCGCAGAGATCCAAGTAAACTAATTTTAAAAGATAATCCTAGATTAAAAAAATATAATAAAAACTGTCTTTGTATGAGTGTAATAATATATAATAAAGTGCCAACTAAATTAAAAAACTTAGATACTAAATTATTTTTTAAAGAACTTTATAAATGGCTTCAACAGAAATGTTTTTATAGTGTTAAAGAATACCTAAACTCGTAATTAACATTGTCTACTTGCGTCTTAATATTAATTTTGTAATAATGTATGTAATTTTTGTAATGAATATGAATGAATTGTGAAATATTAATTATAATAATGTGAATGAATAACAAATGAATTGATTTTAATAAAATAAAATTAAGAAGACATAATATAAAATGTAATATCTAATGTAATCTAATCTAATCTAATGTAATGTATCTAATGAAAAATGTATTTGCATGCCGTTGAATAACGGCTAAACATGCTGAAATAATGTATCTTATTCTTAACACCTATGTATACCATGTTTACTTGCAAATAAATGATTTATTTATTTATTTATTTATTTATTTATCTTGTTCTAGTACGAGGTGGACTTATTTTTTAGTTCTAACCTGTTCCTCCTCACGTTGTCTTTTTACTGCGGCGATTGAAATTTTCTGGGTGTATAATTTTCTGCAATCCAAGTGTAGTTACTGATTTTTGAGTTCTTGAACCTAATACTTGTGATAAACTTGACCGTTCAATCTATACTAATATTATAAAGCTGAAGAGTTTGTTTGTTAGTATGTTTGTTTGAACGCGATAATCTCGGGAACTACCGGTCCGATTTAAAAAAATCTTTCGGTGTTAGATAGCCCATTTATCGAGAAAGGCTATAGGCTATTATCACGCTAACGCTAAGACCAACAGGAGCGGAGCCACGCGGGTGAAACCGCGCGGCACAGCTAGTAAGATAATACAATATAACGTGTCTCTTCAAATCGCGTTATCTCAGGAATGGTAACTCTTGGGAAAAAAATCATAGAGACCATTTTTGTAGAAAATTATACGATCTAGAACTTTCATTTGAGGTCTTTTTATATAAAATTTACAGTTTTCGAGAAAAACTAAAAAATCTGAAAGTTTGACCTTTGACCCCGAATAACTTTTGAAGCACACATGGGATATATCGTGGCCGTAGAAGAGAAATTAGACAACTAACAAAATCATTTTTACGAGAAAAAGCTGATTTAGTGTATTTTTTTCACAAAAACCGAAATAAAAATTTTACTGTTAACATTTTTACTGTAGGTTTTTTTATATGTTATTGAAGGGTTAGTTGTGCATGTTTTGAGTTTATTGTAAACCCCATATCATGTCACCTCAATATTTAAGATAGAATTTAAAAGTTATCTAATTTTGTTTCAACGAGATTTCGGAACTTACATGTAGTTATCTACTTTATTAAGTTAGTTGTTCTGTTTTGTCCGTGTGAGTTAAAGACAATCAGTTTCAAATCGAAATGATAATTAACATTGTTCAATTTTTCCTCTTCAAATAAAATATATGAAAAACATTTGTCTAATGTTTTCGGATAATCTAAAGTAAAAAAATGAATAGATCTTTGTATATGAATGACTGATAATTACTAAAAAAAATACATTTAATAAAAAAAATTGAAACTGTGATAATTCAATGCAATTTATTTTAATTAAAAATAAGTAACATAACATCTCATCAACAGCTAGATAAATTAATGATATTTAACAATCTTAGTAAGTATTAATTGTTTAAATCAAACTGCTATAAGTGGGTAAAACTCGAGTCTTAGGGATTCGGTTACATAGAAATATAGTTAATGAAAGCGTGTTAAAATTCAGAACATTTATTAAAAATAATCATTTTGTTAAACATAATTCTGTAATGTTTAAGTTAAACAAATAAAAAACAAAATAAACTAAACAGCATTAATTAGTCATGATATTCTTAACTTATTCTGAATCGGAGCTAATGGCTGACTTATTGCTTGATGGCAAGCTTTCATACCATGGGTGTAGCTCAACAGGTATTATATTTTTTTTGCACAAGTTTATTAAATCCTTTTTTTTCGCTTCTGAAATAGGTAGAGGCTGTCGGTATGCCTTTTCTAGGATTAATCTAGAAATATCTACTACTGTTGTTGCCCTGTTTCTTGTCTGCCTAGCTTTAAACGTCTTTGAACTTGTGTCCATCAATAAATATTGTCCCTCATAGTCATACCGTAATTGAATGACTCCAGGTAGAGCTTTTTCAAATCGGAGGCATTTTATTTTTAGCCAATTGGCTTTGCTTCCGTCCGAGCAAACCGATTTGTTTATCAGTATCTTTGATGCTAAAGCTTTGACATCAATCATGTCATGGAAAAAAAGTTCTTTGACCTTATACGGAGACACATTTTTATTATGTCTACTAGAACGAGCTCTCTGCATGATGCCTTTCCAATCAATTACGGAATAAACATCAGAAAATCGTTTCTCCTTTTCAATGGCACTATGCATCGAATCAACCTCCATAAAAGAGTGCCCACTTTCCAGATATTTTTGTTCAATTACATGCAAGTTTGGGCTCACTTGAACCAAATGTAACAAAAATGCTGCCATATATTGATTTCTGTTCTGTCCAGAACATGTGTCGGAATAAATAGTGACTTCTCTTACATTTTTCGATATTGTGTTAAACCATGTGTTAATTGCTGAAGCAATCTCAATGCTTCCTCTTTTTCCGTTCATTTCGGTCCAAATTATACAGTGTGCATTATTTTCTGGGGGCTTAAACTCATAAACCGAAAGATTGTATAAGTTTAACTTGCGACTATAGTACATAAGGCTGTCTGAAGTGGATGGTATCTGTAACAAACTCTGCAAGTCCATTGTGATGCAAAGAAAAGTTTCATCTTGCTCAGACCTCTGTTTATCAATATCTTTTGAAACGTAAGATTCTTCTTTCCTTTTGATATGATCGTCGTATTCTTTCTTCAGTACAATGTCTGGGTTTGGTGTGCGATGATACCGATTACAAAGACAACATTGGTCTTTTTTTGGATGAAAAAAAGCTAAATTATAATCTGTTCCAAAAATTTTTTTATATACGTTAAGTTTCACGGGGATTTTGTTTTCTTTCATTTGGTTTTCAAGATACAATTCGTACATTTTACTAATCGATAAATTTTCACTTAAATATTGTCTTGTGGTTTGTTTTCTACAGTAATGAGATTCCTTTTTTGGAAAACTTTCAATGTGTTCTTTTACTTCTTTAACTTGGTCTTCTGGAGTCTTATTTGCAGGTTTTGTTTTGCCTCGAAAGTCGTTACCCTGGAACGATCCATTTTCATTTATATTTTTGATTGCCGTTTCAATCGGACCATTTGAAATACATAATGTAGCAGTGAAAAAGCTTTTACAAACTTTCATAAGTTTATTGTCCTTGAAGAACCCAAACTCTCTACTTGAAGATCGTTGTTTCTCTGGTGGTAAGTTCTTAATAGGTCTAGCAACTGGTTTAACTAAGATACGCTTCAACAAGTATTCTTTTTGCAACCGAAAATCATCGATAGCCCAATATTCCTTACATAAGTCTAAACGCTTTGTTTCTGAAAATAATTCTGTACATTTATTTCGACACAAAACACCACATTTTGGAGGTTTTGGTAATTTGGCCGCAAGCAATTTTCCTTTAGTATTAACATATGATAAACATTGGCGTTTCTTTTTTTGTTCTTTTACCCTTTTCCACTCCGATTTGTTACTCGTTTTCCATCTTACTATATTTTTAGTCTGTATATTTTGTATATATCTCAGTTCTTCAATTTCTTTGGTTTCTTCGTTTTCCCTATCTGCTTCTTTTTCTCTATTTTCTTCATTTTCTCGACCTCCTTCATTATCCCTAGCTTCATCGTTATCTCCAACTTCTTCATTTTCTCTAGCTTTTTCGGTGTCTTTAGTTTCTTCATTTTTTTTAGCCTCTTCATTTTCTCTACTATCTTTATTTACTCTATCTTGTTCGTTTTCTTTCGATTCACCATACTCCCTTAGTTCCTCAAAGTCTGTTTCACAGTCTGTGGTTTCAGCGATCGTACGATTATAAAAAATAGTGTTTTCTTTTCCATCTAGTCTAACGTATTTTTTATTGTTAATATTATTTGTTGCGTTTTTAATATAAAGGTCATCATTAGCTTCACTAGAAGACCTTTTAGGGGTTGAGCTCAAATGTTTTTTAATTTTCTTACATTTTCTTTTCTTTTTGTATTTTTTTTCATGTGATAGATTTACTTCGCTTTCTGAACTAGAGTTACTAACTGTAAATTTACATTTTCGTTTTTTACGTACTTCCTCATCCGATTCTGGTAACCACGACGTTTCTGAATCTTCAAATGGTTCCTCATCTGACAATGGCAAAATGCCTGATATGGGAGAGCCTCTAATCGGTGACGTGTCATTACTAGCTCTTCCAACAGCTTCACAACTTAATATGTTCAGGGATATGGGACTAACAACTGCATTAATAGGCAAAGGGGCTGACATTGGTTGAGGTATTTGATCATATCGTTCAACAGAAGTTGGTGCAGATGTGTGTGTATTAAACCGAAATAAAAATTCTAAATTATTTGCTGATTCGGCATCTTGTTCTGAAGAGAATTTACTAATTTTATTACAATTTTCTATATCGATTGGATTGCTTATAGACATATCTTTGGTTTTGCGAGATTCGAAATCAGTTGATCTGTTTAGAGTTTCTTCGTTATCCTGAAAAAAATGAACAAATGCCTTAAATGAAAATACATGTGAGATAGCTCTATTATCGCTTGCGATCTTATAATTGAGATCTTTACGTCAATACAATTATTAATAATGCAAAACATGGAAATGTGTTAATTTTTAACAAACTCTACACGGTATTTATTTGAGAATAAATCAAAACTAATTTTGTAATGCGTCCGGTTGTGAACTCAAAAAAATAAATAAAATAAATTGCATCATTCATGAGTAGATAACTATTTAGGATAATTAAAATTAATAACTAACATACATTTTTTCGAGATGGTAAGTAGATATAGCCCTGGGGAAAATAGATAACTAACAAAATTATTCGCGGGAAATTTAACTTGTTGTATGTATAAGTTTAAGAATGGAATTTATGACAACATCGACTATATCAAGCAGTGATTTTTGCATGTTCCACCCATTTTTATGCTTCTTAAACCTTTTTTTCAAAATCGGTTTAGCGACGTTGAAATTTTTACAGATAGACATACAGAGTCCGTACAATATTGCAATTGGGATAATAAGTATAGCCTATGTTACACTCAATGAATCAATGTATCTTTATAGTTTATACCAAGTTTCAATGAAATCGGTCCAGTAGTTTCGGAGCCTATTCAATGCACAAATACAAACTTTTCCTCTATAATTATATTAATTAAATATCAATTAATGTATTATTAACATTTACATAAATTACCGTATTCTTTATTATTCATAATATTTACCAACATTATAAATTATAAACATTATAAGTTAAATTAGGTAAAACACAAATTAGACTTACTTCAATTATCGATTTACATTGTTGTGTTTTACCACGTAATAGTTCAACCATAGCTCTTCCTCGTGAGTTCATACTGACGCGACTCTTTTACAAACACGTCAATATAGAACACTCTGTTTCGTAAACGTTTTGTACACTGCCGCTCGTGATGAAGGAGAAGTTCGAAGTGAGCGAGTTCATAGTGCATAGGTACTTCATAGCGCGGGACGAGGAGGCGCGAGCGCGGCGGTGCGGTGTTCATTAAGCAGTTTCAAAATACAATAAATGAAAATTATTTAGTTGTGACTTATGAAAAAATGAATAACTGTTGTAAAAAATGTTTAATTGAAAACAAAATTATTTAATGATATACTTTAAATAGATAATGTACATTGTTCGTTTTTACCACATCTTTCTTTTTACCTCCTCAGAATTTGCGTCGAGGCGAAAATGGTTAACGCTCATTATGCATTTTATTTAACACCTTATGGGTTTATCTTGAAAGTTAATCATTTATTTGTAAGTTATTCAATTTTTCTTCTCAATTTATACTTCCATTACTGAATGTTCATTTTTGTTACAGAACCCTACTTTTTTTTAAAGCTTACGAACGAAACGAGATTTCAAAGCGAGGGTAAGGTCAAAAGATGCGGCCAACTTTAAACTTTAATATAATGCAATAAAGTAGATTTTGGAAAAAATGCTAGTTGTTCGTTTTCGCTTCTACGGCCACGATATATGGTATAGAATTAAAGCACTTAAATACAGTGATAATTTGTATATATAGAATCCCTAGTCAAAACATAAATATTTTTATAAGAAACCTTCAGGATATATTACAAAGGATTGGACTTAAAAATTGGAATATTGATATCCTTAAAAAGACTAAGTTTTCAGATGAACTCATTACTTTACTACAGAACTTTAATATTGAATGCTTAATAAAAACACCTACTAGGAAAAATGCATGCATAGCCAAATAGCAACAAATATAAAAAGAAATGTGAACAAAGAAGTACTACACCTCGGTTTGTCAGACCATGAAACGGCACAGATATTAAAAATTAGTATGATAAAGCGCAAAACAAATGTATCCTGGTTTGAAACAAAAAGAGACTACTGTAATGAGAATATTCGTAAATTTTGTGAATGTATGTCATCATTAAGCTTCTCCGAAACACATGAATTTAATAACTTAAATGAATGCTTCAATGCTTTTTATGAGTTATTCAAACTGTTTTATGATCTCTGTTTTCCTATTATTAAGATAAAGAGAAGTACAGGAAAATCTAATCTTAACTGGATAACAAAAGGATTGAAGAAATGTTGTATACGAAAGCGACAACTTTATCTTAAAAATATATATATTAAAAAAATGTATACTCATAGTTGGAATCATTATGTGAAATATAAAAATATACTAAAAAGGAAAACAAATTCAAAGTGAAAAATTTATTAAATTGGCAAAAAATAAGAACAAAGCTTTATGGCAAATGATATCTAATAATATTAATGACGAAACCAATATTTCAGAAATTGAAGAGATTGTAGTTAATAATAAAATATACGACTCAATGAATGAAATTTGCGAACAGTTTAATAATTTTTTTTATTGACATCACAAATCAAACAAAATTTAATTTTGATGTAAATGCCATAAAAAAGACTTTGACTACAGAAAGTTGCAATACTATTTTCTTAACACCTACAAACAGTAACGAAATTTGTAAAATAATAAATTCACTTAATAACACTAATTCAGTAGGAACAGATGGAATAAGTACAAAAATATTAAAATCATGCAGTGACCATATTTGCGAACCGTTGTCTTTTCTTGTAAATTTATCGATGGAACAGGGAACTTTTCCACACGCGCTGAAAACATCAGTGATAAAACTATTATTTAAAAAAGACGATCCAAAAGATATTAAAAATTACAGACCGATAGCGTTAATACCAGTGATATCCAAAAATATTTGAAAAAGTAATCTTAGAAAGAATTAGAAATTATATTGATAGAAACAAGATCTTATGTAAAGAACAGTTTGGATTTAGGAAAAATAGTTCCACTTCATTAGCATGCTTTGATATGGTGAAAGAAATAATTCAAGCCTTCATCGAAAAAAAAACCCGTAAGCGCTATATTTCTAGATATGAGCAAGGCATTTGATTTTGTAGACCATGAATTACTCTTGCTTAAGTTAGATAAATATGGTATAAGAGGAATTGCCAAAGAATGGATTGCTAGTTATTTAAAGGATAGAGATCAGTATGTGGAAGTACAACAAATAGTAAATCAATCAAGAAACGTATATAGATCAGTAAAAAAAACTAATAGATCAGGTGTACCACAAGGAAGTGTGCTCGGCCCGTTTTTATTTCTCTTGTATATTAATAACCTACCGAAATCAGTGAAACACAAATCAGTTTTATTCGCAGACGACACTACCCTAATTGTTAAAGGTACTGAAAAGGAAACGTACGAGAGAGATATAAATGAAGCAGTTAAAAATATTGTAAAATGGTTAGAAGACAACAATCTTAAAATTAACTTATTAAAAACAAAAATAATTCAATTTTATACAAAGAATTGCTCCAAAATAAACCTAAATATAAAGTGTGATAACTAAGTAATAGAACAAGTAGATCATCATAAATTCTTGGGTGTTTTGTTGGATGAAGGTCTAAAATGGAACAAACATATTGATTACGTTTGTAACAGAATAATCGTTTCGTTTACGTTTTACGGCGTTTAAGAGATACTGTTTCTATGAATGCAGCAATAAATGCTTATCATGCCTACGTTTCCTCTGTACTTTCGTATGGAATCATTCTTTGGGGACAATCTTGTGATGTACGGAAGGTAATAGTCTCACAAAAAAAATGTATCAGAGCTCTGTGCGGTTTGAACCAAAGAGACAGTTGTAGACCTCTGTTTAGTAAATTACGGATCCTTACTTTAACTTGCATGTACATAAGAGAAGTATGTTTATTTGTAAAATATCACCCGGAATACTTTAAGAAGAAAGGAGAAGTAAATTCGCATATGTTGACAAGATACCAAAACAAATTACATTTCCCAACGTGTAGAATCAACAAAGCTAAAAACAGTGTAATTCTATTAAAATATATAATAAAATACCGGACAATTTCAAGGAACTACCAGTAAATCTTTTCAAAAATAAACTGACGAACTGGTTAATGGTAAAACAATTTTATGACATTGAAGAATTTATGACTTTGAAGTAGTGTAAACTGAATTGTGTGTGATAAGTGTGTGATATAATGGTGTTAATCGTAGTGCGTTCGCGTAATTGTGAAAATTGAATTGTGTGTACATTTAAATAATTAGACTAATCAACTTTCTTTTCAATATTTGCACACCCAATCAATGGGTAGAATGTATTAGCCACATAATATTGTAATTAAAACATCTATAATTTGTAACTACATTCTTGCAAATAAATATAATTTGAATTTGAATTTGAATTTGATAAGTGGGGACTTTTCAATTTTTAAAGTGAAACTTTTATTACATCGTCTCAAACTTTTTGGTCTGTGTAGCGCATGTCGCGTGACGGTCGGCTGCCGAGTAGGTATAAAGCAGTGTTCGGAAAGTTTCACTTTTACCGTGGTTTCATAAAACCACACAACATTTTTTATTTGTTATGGTACACTCCAGCTCCTCACCAAAATTTGGCTTTGTCGGAATTATTCTTATTTCAATACTATTTTCATGCTTAATTTGACCGGGCTAGGATACATATTGATTATTTCTATGAGAATGTTCAAATACAGGGGTGAACTTTTGTATTAAACTGAGTATATGTACATAAACAGCACTAAACAGTCTACGTGCCAACTTCTAATTGAATAGAAAGGAAATTCACTCCTTTTACTTGTGATAGTGTTGTTTGTTCAGGATCGGAACGTTCCTCCAATACTGTGTCCAGTTCGAGCGTGGGCGGCGGCCTGGGGGACCTCACTAGGCTGACAGCCCTGGGCCTGTTCTTCACCGGAGACAAACGCACCACTGATAGCTCCCCACGGTCCAATTCACAGTTCCGTCGACGTGCGCGTTCTCTGAAAATCGTATACTTAACACGTTCCCTGCGCCATCATTATCAAAGAACTTTCAGCTGGTGCTTTGGAGACCTAAAAGATCTCGAAACTTACCAACCCTTTGGTGCGTTTGAGACCTAATCAGTCTCCTAAAGATACAGTTTTGAAAATAATTTATATCTTCCAGAAAACAATGACATATACTTTGAAGTTATTGTGGATGAAAGATAGTCTATTGTTTTATATTTTGCTAGGTTCGCACGCAGTTATGACATTTGAATAAACTACAATTTATACCAAAAAAAAATTAGATATCGATTGTATCTCGTACCGCAACCGAAGATAGTTCAATATGTGTAGTAATTAGTGATGGGAATGTCAGTTGTCGATTGAAATAGTTTTATTAATTATGCAAAGTGTTTTTCATTAAAACATGGTAAGCAAATTGATTGCTTGCATTGCGCGCATATGGTAACAATTCGTTTTCCGAACATTTTCCAAAATTTTTATTATACTGGACGATGCAGCAGTATATTCCGGCTTTGATTTTTTGTTCTTCTCCGTAGATACTGCTTTCCGAATCGGTGGTAAATGTTAAAAATATGTAATGACGTTTCAAAAGTGCTTGTAGAAGAAGTCTAATTGAATAAATAAATGTTTGAGTTTGAGTTTGTTAGAAATCTCACCAAAATAAATAGATTTTTTACACTTTTTTCTTTTAAAAGAACTCATTGTTTATAAAAAATAATCAACACCTAGATCCGCGAGTACTATTTCCAAAACGAGCGAGCTCCCACATCGATGCTAGGACAACACTAAACCGAATCACGCAGCGCCCGCGCCGCCTACCCTCCCTCTCTTGCGTCTACGAGGCCTACGATTCCACGAGTACCGACATATCTCCTAACGCAAAGAATGAATATAATTACAGTACTGTGCGTTAGGGACCTAATCCATCTCTAATTTATTTTTTAATGTTATTGAACTCAGCTTTAAGTAGGAAGTAAATATGTATATTTGTCCTACTCATACTTAAAGAACTTTACAAGTTAGATCCTCCCGCAAGGAGTGAAAAAACACGATTATATTCAACGCACAAAACAAAAGTCCTGCAAGGGATCTGATAGAACTCGTAATGCAGCGAACGTGTTAATTATGTAGTGTTTAGACATGTTTGCTTAAGCTTCTATCTTTTACAAATTAAAGACTTGCTTGCATAGCACGATCGCGAAATTCTTCTGATAATCTTATTTTAAAGATGTATATTTAAAGAACCTTATTTTTTAAAAAGCTAACTTTCCACAATATTTAAAAATACTAACTGTAAACTGGAGCTAAGTGTGGATAAGTATATTTTAAGTTAAAGCAAAATTGAATATCGATTTCACGGATACTATGCCATAAAATGTTTAGCGAATGTATACAATTTAAAGCAGGCGCTGCGTATATATTTCAGAAATTAAAGTAAATGTTTTACAAACAATTTTAAATGATGTAAGCTTAGATGTAAATATTGGACCAATAAATAACCATAAAAGGCTTATTCAATATTCGTAAATGAAAAAATATTTAGGATGCAAAAGCTTTTGCATGTAAATTTCTCTTCGCGTTAAAATGTATTTAATTGAAATAAAACACATTGATTATCATAAAAATATATAAAATGATAGAGAAAAAAAATACGATTACAAGTTAATTATTATTAGAATTAATGCCAGACAAAGTTTGGTGCGTTATTTTAGAAATAAATTAATCACTGTATAATAACAACACGTTTATAGGGAAAACTAGCCTTTTCCTCAAAGAATTCTGTAAACACGCACTGCCCAATAAATTCCATTGTTTCCGAAACGATGCATTGAACATTTAATGTTCGGTGACACGGCGTATAGATGCGGTCACCCTTCCGTAAAATGACATGGAATAGATATGGGAAAGTGCCAAATGTCAATGTGGAGTTTGTGGACGCAGGTGGAAAGGCTTCCCCTACACACACGAGATTTATCACACGTCCACTTTGTAATGCCGGACCATTTGAAAATGTCTGTATTTCAAGACAATAAATTCGTAAAATAATAAGTTACATTTTGGTTTAGAACAATAAACTTTTCTGAGTGAATTTTATGGAATGTATACTTATTTATGTATAATATTATTAATGTTCAATTAAGGATATTTATAACACAATTAAAAACCAAGTGCCGAAGGCGAGTAACTGAGAGTAACTACCTATTTATACGGCATGTTTTATAACATTTTTAAATTATCTCATATTGCTGCAGGGAATACGCTTCGAGGTTAAAAGTCATTATTAATAATTACTTTTCCCGGCCATTATTTTTATTATATTATACCTGGCAAGTTTAGCTCTTCGTCTCAAACAGCATATCACAGTCAGAGCTAGCAGGGGAAAGCCGAAAATACACGATACAATAGGTATAACTATAGACTCCGGCGTTACTGAAACAAAAGATACAAGTTATTTATTGGCACCTTTGATCAAAGAATCTATCGGAACAGTAGTATCGGGCACAAAGAAATCAAGGCTTAGCCACATAACAAAGGATAGTAAGAAATAACAAATGTTTGGGTGCGCCTTATGATGTTAGAGTCCAGTGGCGATCCGGCAAAATATTTTTATTGGCATAGCTCTACGAGATAAATCGTACACCAGAATTTATGTTGTTTTAAAAAGTTGAACTATTTTAGCTGTATTTTCAGTTATGTTCTATATCGAACGTGTTTTAAATTTTTATGTATAGTCAGATAAAAGTACCGTAAACCACGCAGTTATTTGTGCTTCTGGCACGTACATTTGTTTGATGATTAATAGCCCAACTCTTTGTTAAAAAGTCAGTACTCTGAAATTGTAGATATTGAAAGTAAACATCTTGAAATTCGTGGGCATACTATGAAGCACGATTAAAGAAACAACTATGCGTGCACCTATTATGGTTAGATAAGACTGCCTAGGAGATAATCACATGAAATTGATAAAGGCAAGCTACTTCTTAGTTCAGCTGTTGTCTACGCAAAGGCTTACTGATGAAACCACTCGATTTCTATAGATAAAACCAATATAGCAGCGACTTTCGATGCTTAATTATAATTTTAATATACAGTAGACAATCAGTTTGTTGCCAGTATCATTTAGCGGTTGTAAAAGTATGTCGCCAGCGTTTATTGATTGTATGCGGGTCGCAACCGCCCGAATAATTTGCGACTTACCGGTGGGGTAAATGATGATGGGCGGGCGTTTATTATGCGTTGATTTAGCAACTGTAATGACATTGCTCGCCGTTGTGCTCGTAGTTGGGTTTGAGTTGTTGCTAAATTGGTTCATACTGTTCAGCGTGTTTGCCATACTTGCACGTGTCATCATACTGAAATGCATGTCCATAATATAATATCGATGATAAGAATACTGTAATAAAAATGTTAACTGATATTACTTATGCATATTTTGCCGATCATTAATAAAAGTAAGTTGTCGTGAAAGAGTTTACATATGTAACAGTATAACATATAGGCTAATAGCACAGAAATTAACCCATAGTTCAAGGAAGCAAGTGTATTTGAAACACTTTTTAAACATTTAGAATGTGTTAGTGTTTGATGCGATTGTTTAAGCCTATATAAGTAAAGAATATAATCAATTTAAATCTCTTGGTCATAAATCTGGTACAGTATAAAAGTGTTTGCGTGCACACTTTGCTTTTGCTCTACATTACCCGACCCGAGAGAGATCGAAGTACGACGGTACGACCGAGGTGCCAGTCCATAAATATTCATATTATATTGGTAAGAATACTTTTTACGCAATCGCTTTTTCGAGCAACATTTTAGGTATTCTTCTCATTTAGTATTGACAACATTCGAATTTTTCTTCTACCTGTCTTCCCGCGGAACATCTATCTACCTATCAGATATTTACACGTTTCATTTTTAATTTCGTCTTGCAAATACCAACGTAAAACCTTTTGAAGTAAATACTCGTTCCAATATTTCTGCATAGCGCTAAAAGTTCACTGATGGATGAGGATCACGAGAGCTTCGTCCGAAATTGAAAATTTAGGTTGTCTACTTTTCAACTATCGGCTAGACATGATCGGTATTTCATTTCGAAATATCTCTAGTATGTTATTTGAAGAAGGTTAAGTTTTGATAATCCGTAGGTTTACTGTTGAAGTGTTCCTTTTGTTTTTTAAACAGATTTTTATGATCAGTCGATCTAGGATGAAATTGAGATTTATTGACTTATTTTATATACTTTATGAATTATTTTTAGTTTGACTTTTTTATTCTTGAGAAACTTCCTATTTTAGAGTTTTATTTTTTAAGGTAAATTATTGTTTTATTAGAAAACTTAGTTATTTCCACTGATAATAGGCGGATTGAGACGGTTATCGGCATAGTGAATCTACATTCTAATCTACATTCTACACTTAATATTTTCACAATTACGTTTTCTTACTTTAAAATAAAAACCTCTTGCTATATCTAAGCAAGAGCATATTGTTAACTTTAAATACATTGTTTAATTATTTACAAAGTTTATTTTAAAAGCTTTGAATACATGTATTATAAGTGACAACATTTTAACGTTCATAAGTTAAATGCTGGTTAAATTCTAATAGATATGTATTACGTTAAATGTGTATAAGTGGTAGGTAAATTTATTTTCTAAAAGGCTTATAAACTTCAACGTCATACTTTATTAAACATAATTCAAGCGAATTAGAGCGAAGCTGCACGACACGTAAATATTTTACATAGGTTCAAACCTAAAAAACTAGCAAACAACAACAAAACGGTTGGACAAAGCGGTTGAAACTTTAATGATTCTTTCTGTGAATTAAAATAGTATTACATAAATTGTTGTTACTTCTCTACATAAAAGTAGTTCTTTTTGATCTATGTACACATTTTTCTTTTCTTTTGCGTCTTGTAAATTTATATAAGCTTTTGCCTTTAAACATTTCACTTTCCATGAACGATTTCTAGTATGTCTTAAATGTAAAAAGAAAAAAAAAATTGTTAAGGCTTAAGTTGCAACAGCAAGATGGAAGAAATGAAGTAGCCAACTCTACATTTAAAATATATTATGAAGGAAAATGTACTGTCACCGAATACGAACCATAAAATATCGTTTCACCGCCCTTAAAAATAATGAATGTCTTCAATATTTTTTGCAATTCACGATATGATAATTTTGATTATAATTTAGGAATCAATTGACACTTTAATAATTATTCCTGTCAGTTATAGTGTTATTTGTTTTTACTTGGCTGTATGAGAAATGTTAGTTTTTTCGCATGTATGTAGAGATATCATAAAAAATGGCAATAAGACAATCAAACCTATTAAGACAATCAAATTAATATAATTTATCGTAATTGCTTTTAAGCATTTTACCAAACTTTTGAAACTGAGAAATCTGAGAGTTCTGAAAGGTAGGTATCACAATGTAAGGTATAGTTAAGGTTAATGTGTAGAAACATTCTGCGTAATTTAGGATTTACGTCATGGGTTTGCTAAATCCCTCGGTAATAATTATCACCCGTGACTTGGCTTGCACGAAATCTTTGTGGGTATGTTTACCAGTTTTCACAAGTTATTCTTATGTTTTGAGATACCTATAAATTCAGTATTTTAATTTATCCCAAAACGAATTGTTATTTCAGTAACTTTTGTAGGTTTTGAATGTACAAATACTATCTCACCAAATTTTTTTTTGTTATTTTGTATATTATATCATAACCTAGAATAGCATTGTTTTTATTTACACCTCATGATATCTAAATAAAGGAATATTGATTTAGGAAGAAATAACTGAATATTCAATTCTATTTTTGTGAGATTGCCTTTTGTGCTATGAATAAGTCTTGAATATAAATTTTATTTTATAAAGAAACCTCTACATTTATAAATTATCATATAATTTGATTCTTGAATGCAACACACAACAGTTCCTCTCTTCAGTGCAGGATTTAATAAGATGGAGTAATATTGATATTCACTTAGCAGAGTAAGTTGCATCTTAATTTTCCTCGCAATTGAATAATGTACTTTTAATTTTGAGTAATTTGTATTGTTGCTACTGGTATAGAACTGCATTTAAGAATATATAGAAAAATATACTCTTTTCGTTAGCTTAGTTAGTTTTAGATAATAGGCACATAAAATAAGTGAAACTGGCGAAGTAAGTGCTTTTAATAATCAATATTCCACGGAATAAAGTCTCTTAAGATTAGCATTTTAGTCTCTATAAAAAACTCAGGACAATGCTAAAAATAAAAACTTATTTCGGTCTGTTCTTGGAAACATCAATTTGAAACAGATTGTATAATATAGATTTTCGTAAACGAGAATAGCGTTCTCAGAACTTTGCTAAGCTAAGAAACCGTTTACAGTTGATTGAAATGTAGCGATTTCTGTTTACGTACTTCCCGAAAGCTTAAACTGTAACACATTATACGCTATTACTGAAAGTACTTCGCTTAGAACAAGTTTTTAACGAGTTTATAGTTTTTGTGTAGGTATTTCTATGATTTATTGTGTTAAAACGCAAATAGCAAGCTTGTTTGATGAAAATAATACTCATAAAGTACTTCATGATATAAATCAATATTATTTTATACAATAGCGGTACACGATTGTCGAAAATTGGATGAAAGGTCTAGTCATAAGATTATAGGATAGGCAGAAGGGACGCATAGGCTTTATATCAAATACCTACCAATACATTTTGCATATTACAGAATGTAACATTTTTAATTATATCTAAAAACACATTTGGAAGTTTCTTTTGATTCTTCAATTTGATTCTTTTACCTACACTTTAACTTAATGCTCTTTATTTCGAGTTCTGTCCACCGGAGTCGCAGACATTATAGTACTGTAGCTGTATCCTAGGAATTTAAGAAAAATGCGGGTGTTTTGTTACGTTATATCGCACAGCTGAGCCCGTTTTCTCGCGTTTAACAAAATACCGACCATTTCCTGCAATTCCACGGTACCCTGAGACAAGGCATCCGCTGTTGACAAGCATATTTTATTACACTAGTTGTTAGTGACTACCTTAAATATTAGGGTAAACGCAGCTATCAACGACCCATCGAAAATCTGAAGGTATTACCGACCTATAAAAGTAATTCGAAATTTAAACGTTTCCAGAACTATTCTAGCTATAGGTAGGCGAAGTTATACACGAATGTATTACTTGAGCATCGTATACTTTTAAGTTAGTGTGAGTAGCTGTGCAAAAAATAGTAAAAATACGTAAGTTGCTGCGGGGTAGCGTGGACGCAGGACGTTTCGTACTGTTCCGTTGTTCCTTCGGGTAAGTACTGTGATTTATCTTTTTAAGACATTTACAAACAAATGACATCTATACTTTAATTTATATTACTAAATGTCAATGCATTTTAGTGTCAACTTTTCATTTCTTACAACATTTTATTAATAAAAAGTAATTTGAAACGATAAAACTTTAAATTAAAATGGGACGGTGTTAGCTTCACCAGTTTAAGTCGTGGCAGGTATCAACGACCCGTAAGTCGGCAATGGCAGCAACGTAACTTTTTGTTTAAATTTTCTTTTATGTTATTGTATCACACTAACACAAGTGGTTTTATGGACCAGTTTAAATCTAAGCTATGAGTCTTCATAAAAATCTATTAGCGACTAAACTTTTTTTGTCTAGTGTTTACCTTTTAGCGTTGTCAATTTATACAAAGTTATGATATTTTTCGAGGGTCGATATCGAATAGTTACAGTAGTAAATCATTGTTTTTTTGTTCAAACAATATGCATTTGTTCATATTTTGTATGACATTAATCAATTATAATCTATTTTATAGTCTGATGGTCAAATGAATTAAAATAACCATTTTTTTATGGGTCGGTAATACAATTTAGGTTTATACTTACATACTTTATTACCGACCCATGTGGGTCGGCAATAGCAACTATAGGAAGCTATTACCGATCGAATATAGATTGTTTAGTTTCTCATCTACAAATTCAAATTCAAATTGCTTTATTTGCAGAATGTAGAATAAAGATGTTTGTAGATACAGATAATATCGATCCTTAAACATTCTGCTCGTAGTTGAGCGTGCAAATATATTTTTACTACATACTTTTATGACATAATAGGTGCCTATTAAAAAATGCTTCTTCATGGTTAAATTAACATAAAACATATAATTATATTTTTTTCCAGAAATATGGAGCCACAGAAGCGGCGAAAAGTATACAGTAAAACACAACTCGCCGAAGCAATCAATCAAATAGCATAAGGAAATATCCTAGAGTTTGAAATCCTTAATTGAATATATGTACATATATTAATAGTATTATGTTGATTAATTTAAAAGTTTATAATTATTTAGTTCATTACTAAGAAGTACTCATTTGTTTTATTAAAAATAACTATAATAAAAAAATACGAATATATTTGCATTTTTATTTCATTTTATTAAGATCGGTAATCATCATCATCACTAGCCATTGCTGGAAAAAGGCCTCCTCTCACATACGATCGGGAATAGCTGCATAAAAATCGTTAATAGCTTCACAGCCGTTTTTATGGGTCGGTAATTGCAACAATCGACTAAGTCACATTGTAAATTATTTTTTACAAGATAATCCTTTATTAGAATGTATTTGCTTCAATAAAAACATTTTTTATACATAACACTAGCATATAAAATGAAACTATAAATCTTTAGAAGAACCAGTATACTTAAAAAATATGGTTGATTTGAAAATTGCCTTAGAGGGGTCGTTAATACCTGCGTTTACCTTAAGTAGTGTCTCAGAGATTTAATACTCTTTCGTTTGTGTTGGTTTAATTTTGAATGAAAAGTAAACGCTTTTTATTCTATATACCTAAGACTTTTTATGTACCTATTTGAAATTCAGAAACTTTTATTCGATTTCAAAAGGTTAAAATAAGTCTCAGACCATATCAAAAAGTAAAAAGAGAATCTCTACAAGTTGCAATGACAGAACTGTCAATAAAGTAAACGGAATAAAAAGAAAGAAGAAAATAAAAACGGATCGTTATATTTATTTTCAGAAGTTCGTCGTTATACATATTGCATTAATTTTAAACACAACACGACCAACACAGCACAACGATTATTCTCAATTATTTTATCAACCTTTTTATATTCTTTCTAGCCCCTTTAAACAAAATATGAGGTAAAAGCAATAAAACGGAGTTCGTTTTATTGGTGTCTTCATTATTTGTGGCTTTTCTCAAGTAATAGTATTAGAAAAATACTTTTTCTTCGGAAAATAGTGATCCGAAAAATAATTTTTGTTGAAAATCTTTGATTTGATAGAAATATAAAAAAAAAAAATTTTCAACTTAGCAATCATAAAAATGTAAAAATAAAGATGAATGATCCTTTTTTATGTCACAGCAAGCAAAGGGGCAGGTTAGTTAACCTTATTTACTTTGTAAAAAAAATCGGATTCAGAAGATTACTATTATTTTAAAACTAATTTGTATAAGCTTACAGGTGAGGATTGTGGATCCCGCCCGCCGTAAAGCTCCCGCCCGTTTCATTAAAAAGTATACATGTGTCTTGGAAGCAGGAATCCAGTTCACCTTTAACCTCATTTTAAAAATTTATTCTATCATCAACGTAACGGTAAATGCTCTTTTAAAATTTATATCTTTGTCTTTTAAATTACTTTACGTTCTTATTTACCTCTTCTTTCCACCTCAGTAATTTGTACAATGTACCTAGCCAATATAATTTTCTTGAGCCTCCTCTAATCCCTAAAATATTCAGGAATTTGGCAGGGTTGTGTTACAGACATTACAAATTCCAACATGCCAGAATTTGTATAAACAAATTTTATATTGTTACTCAGGATATCAATTTAACTGAAATTGTTACGTTTTGTATCTTATAAGAAATCTAGATACATATTTTTATTTGTATAATTATACCACTTGAAGAATATTATTGACAACAAATTATTCGAGTGCTAAGCCAAGTAATACCAAATGACTTAGTAATAGATATGAAATTTTATCTACTGCTTAATGAGTAGGAAATATTAATTAATGATATATCATAATGCTGGAAATAAATGTACATAAAATGCCATAATATAGTTGTAGTTTACCTCTTGTACAATTCTTTATGCCGAGGCCCAATTTGCTAATGAGTAGAGGGCTTAAGAATGTATTTTAAAATTGTAGACACCTGCGAGCGAGCTTTAGGAATTTATTAAAACACCACGATTTGAACAAAAGGAAATGCTTGTTAAATCTTGTGTTTTAATTTGGACATTTCAATTGTTACGAGATGATAAAAAATAATGGTTTCGACGTGAACCGGCAGATTTTCACATCATTAAACTTACCAATATAAACCGATGGCTTTAGAACGACAATCCACTCACAAGTATCAATAGAACATACTAGAACTCAAAATAAACTTAGAACATTCGAATGTTTATTTTGGAGGGATGGAGTGTTATACGATTCCGAAAACGTCGCGGGTCGGGGACGGCGCGAGGCGGGCGTCCCCTGAAATGCCTGCGTCACACTGGAGCTCGAGTCGGCTAGATGGGAACAGAAACAAGGGGTACTGCATTTCGTCCACCGACCCGAATTCCCCGGCTATATTAAACGTAGCCGACTGCTAGCTGAACATGTCGAAAGAGGGAAGATTTAAGGCATAAGTTTTCGTGTGAAATCTTTGCCACATTACGATAGGATTTTGGAGAGTAATATCGGTAAACAGGTGTTGTTATTATCATTATTGTTTATCTATTGTTAAACGTTACATTGTAATGTATTTCAAATGTTGTTTTATAGAACTACTTTGCTTCTTAATATTTCTTTAACTATTTTACTCACTCATTAAATATTTCTTCATTTGTTTTTATTGTCAGTCTAGCTAGAAAATATACAAAGAAATTCCCCTTAATTTTTGAAGTGAAAACTTCTTTAGCGGCGTTGGGTATAAAATCTTAAACTCGCGTCAGGACACGTGGCCTGATCGAAAAAGCGTAAGACGGATGTTTTTTTTTTTTTTTTTTAGCCCTTATGCCTTAGCCATGCGTAAGACGGATACCATTCCAAAATATCAAACATGCTGAACGTTAATAATCAAGTTTTCACTTCTGCCGGCACTCCCGGAGTGCAACCCGTCTTTTTTTTTTTTATTTGAGTATGAACGTGGAGTTTATAATTCCCTTGGACACTATTGTATCAATTTATAGTTTAAAATAAACTTTCGTGTCTCTGTTATGTTGAATAAAGGCATATACAATAAGCAATAAATATTTACATTGTACATGTCGAATAGAGTTGCTTCATCTAATAATAGTGGTTTCAGAAAGTAATTGTTAAATGCTGTTATGTCATCATTTGTATAAATAATAATTTATAATCTTTTACGTACATACACACAATACAGATTGAAGTTATTGTGGTTGTATTTTTGTTACCTAGAGAAACAAGAAGTTTTAACGTTCCAGCAGGCCGAGACTAACGGCAGAGAATAGAATAAACGCTAAGGAATAGAAACTGCTATCGCTAATTATTGACATAAGCTCATGACATTTTAGTAATGGTTCGGTCACACTACCAACGACTACGACGACAACGACCAAAATT
Organism: Colias behrii; assembly: GCA_029959065.1. NCBI lineage: Eukaryota > Metazoa > Arthropoda > Insecta > Lepidoptera > Pieridae > Colias > Colias behrii. The sequence goes on from JARWMC010000002.1 coordinate 6,559,455, forward strand.
CCCATCCAGACAAAATTCGTTCAAAATAAAATATTAAAATTTCCCGACATACTGGTACTCGAAAAGAAAAAAATTTCGAGATCAATTAATAAAAAAAAGGTTTTTTGCGAATTTCGCCGAGACGGTAAGTTAATCGTATAATTACCTGGGACCAAAATTGTAGATCATAAAATTATCTATAAAAAACTTCCAATACATTTTTTTCTAGGAGCCACCGTTTCTACGAAAAATCTATGTTTTCATTCATTATTCTCAAAAAAAAAAAAATTCCAATCACCAGATCGACAGGAAATTTTAATATTTTATTTTTAAGTGTGTTTTTCACAATTTTGTTAAATTGCGACTGGATGAAAATTTTATTTGTGGTCGTCTTCGTCGTTGGTAGGGTGAACAAATCCTTAGCGAAATATCGTACGCTTATGACAATTAGTATCGCTAGCGGATTCTATTCCATTGCGTTTTGACGTTTGGCTAAAGGGTCAGGGCCTTTAGACAAATAAAAAAGGTTAAATACATTTTTTTCTAGGAGCCACCGTTTCTATGAAAAACCTGTTTGTTTATCCATTGATCTCAAAAAAAAAAATTTTCCAAACACCAATACGACAGGAAATTCTTAAATTTCATTTTTAATTGTGTTTTGCACAATTTTATTTAATTGCGACTGGATGAAAATTTTGTTAGTGGTCGTCGTTGTCGTTGGTAGGGTGACCGAATCCTTAGGCAAAACATCATTCGCTTATGTCAATTTCTATCGATAGCGTATTCTATTCCTTGGCGTTTTGACGTTCGTCTCGGCGCTCAGATTACGTCAAAAAAGCGTTAACCCATTGAGCCCCGAACGGCCAGATCCGACCGCGACACAATAGATTTTCTATTGTGTCTGTGATTCCGGGGCCTGATGGATTAAATAACATTTTATTATGAAGCTTTCATATAAAGAATAAAACAACGTACGGACATAATAAATGCTAATTCGTTGTAAACGCGTGCATTTGTGCGCTGAAAATCAACAGAAAGGAAGGGATAAAGTGGAATTATAGAGCGAGGGATTAAAACGAATTAAAATGCTAATTAATCAATGTTATTGTACTCAGTACGTAGTTGAATTTAAATTATGTTTTTTTTCGTGTATTTGCATTTGTCTCCCATATTCATTTAAAACTGGAAATTTTAACAACAAACTTCATTAAAATGAGGAATATTAAGTACAATTTACACGTATAATTATGTGAACTTTATACCTACTTAACACTTAAAAAACGAATTTTTGCTACTTTATTCTGATAAAATAAACCTAGTATTCAAGTAACCTAACACCCGTTTCGATAGCCTATTATAGCGAATAAAACGTCTTTGAAGTGTCTGTATTTCAAGTGTTCTACAATGAAATTACTTAAATTCCTCACCGTTTTCGCAAAAACTGTTTATCGTTAAAAATTTTCTTTTAAGCGACTAACTCCCAAGTGACATTCGATAACCCGAGAATTTATTTGGTAGCTTCTTTTTCTTAGTCGTTGACCGCCGTTGAACGAGTGACCATTACCCTTATCGCTCTAAAAGCTTTTAGTACTAGAACATAACATGGGTCGCTACTTTCATTATAAACCCCGCGCCCTATATAGTTCGGTATATTATTATCCCCGTGACAAGCGACGTTTACAGTCTATTAATTTTAAAGTTTATTATTTAGCCTTATATTTAGCTCTCAATTTTAATGATATGTTCTTTCTTATCTTATGATAATAGATATAAAATCTGTCCACTGAAGATCCTAATATCACACTTGAATTCAAGTTACGACAGTTTTACTGCCACATAGGACTGAAATCTTAAACTTAGTTACTTTGTCTAGGAAAATCTTTCCGTAATATTTTTCAATGGAATTCTATCATGTGTTTGTGTTGTGAAATATCAAATTTAAGTATACTTAATATATACAATTCGAAGATTTGACTAACATCACATTATAAAAGAAAATAAAAATAGAGATCGAAAAGCAGAGTATGCCTCTACATTAATTGAAATGTGATTAATTAAAGGAAAATATGATACCTAAATCAAAAGAGAAATTTCCTAATCACTGTTTATATTTTTATTAACAATATTTTGGCATATAAAGGGTAGACTAGACGTATTGAGTGTTATCTTTTAATTTAGAAACAGTGAAAATTCAATCAGAACACAAAATGAAAATGTTTATTCGATTTCAATGTAAAATCCCGAGCAGGAAAACCTTATGAGCATTTATGAGAGACGGTAACGTACGTGATGTTACTTCCCAAACTAAGACTACCTTTGCCGAAAAGCTGGCGCTTTTCAAGTCGCTTCAGATAGTTGAATTGTCCCGGACTTGATTCTGTGCGTTATCATGTCAGAGCAGAATATGAAGGAGCTTTTGTGAGCGCTATGAAACGAATTTATTCAAAACTTCAATCGTTTGAAGAATATTTGATTCCATTCAGTTACCGATTCCGTCTGCTGAAGTATTTGCTATTTAGAATTAGTTTTCTATCGATTACCTTATTGGTAAGAATAGTAATAAATTGTGTTCAATCTATTCACGAAAAGAAATATGATGAAATTTAATAATCAAACGAGGTCAACGGAAAAGTTGCTAGAAAAAAATACCTCTTATCAAATATTTTTGGTACAAACCCGTTTTGATAAAATATTTCATTGTATTTGTACATTTATAAAAGCTTCTGTATATTTGTAATAAAAAAGATTCATTTTTATATTTTTATATTTATAAAAGCCGATCGCGGTTTCGCTTACGAAATTATATTCATATTTATTTATTTATTCAAGCATGTTCAAGCATGAAACGAATTTTGTATAAGATATAAGTAAGCAACTAATTGTCGAGAATTTTCATTTAACAGATTTCACCGATATCGGTTTAGCGGTTTAGCTACACAAGTTTAAGATAAACATGTTTATATTTATAACATAAGGTTAAGTATGAAACTAAAAAAGGATACAATATGAACTACTTCATAATTTATGAGGTAGTTCACATTAATTTACATACGACGTATATTATAAAATATAGTTCCATATTTTTTAATTCAACTTCAAGCATAAATCATAAGATAATATAGTTTCAGGTGTCTCCATATTTATCGTTTATTGTTCAAGAAGGCGAGCTGAGATAAAACTGACGACACTTGCATTAATTATTACCCAAGATTTATCTTTTTGTTTTTATATAGTCCAAAGGATAAGCTCTTTTAATCCGTCCATAAATTTGTAAAACGTAGAAGGAGAAAAGTATGACACAACTTAAATTGTTAACTTTTATAGAAGAAAAGGTCTATATGTTCTAGGAACGTTATTAAAAAATATAAACATGTTTAAGCTAAGTTATAATTTATAACTTATCTTGTTAGGGATAAAAGAACATTATTCTACGTAATTGAGGTCTCGTGCAAACACGATTAGTTAAACTAAGAAGAAAATCTTTAAATCTTTAAACATTTTTAAAGATTTAGACTACTAAAATGTAACCATATCTTTAACCATCCTTTTCATGGTCACGTTTATGATAGCGCTTAAGAAAGAAAGAATGCTAAAAATACTGCCTGAAACTGATATTGGATTACGTATTTGCCTATAGAGAAAATCAATAGAATGAAAATAAGCATTTGTTCCAAATAACCACAATAAAAAGGGAAGACACGCTAGGATTCCGGTGCTAGCTATTCGCATAGATATATGTAAGGTCTACATGCATTAATAAACGCGTCCAAATAGCCTGGCACTATGCTAATACTATCTAGTGATTAATTCAGTTTGAATGGAGTGTGGCGTGTGTGTCTCTTGGGTCATTGAAGGTCATTTACATTGCTTTTAAACTTAAATGGATATAACAGATCTGACATGAACTATGCGATCTCATTTAAACAGGAAATATAAGAGGAAGAAAAACCCTACTTTTTATATTATAGTTATAGTTTAAATTAATAAATAAATGAAATTCTAAGTTTAAAATTATTTGCGTACTGGTATAAAAAAATCCGATAATATCCTACTCGGGCAATACCTGTTCCATCTGTTTTGACTGATCGATTTTTTTACGGGTAGGTCAGAATCTTGCTTGCTTTTTCATACACGTGTTATTGAAGCCTGGTTATAACGCTAACCACTACCACTGCTATGGTTATAAACGTTAGGTTGTAATTTATAGGCTGTAGGTTCAGCGTATACAAGCCACTACAAGCCGGTGAAGACGCAATATTTATGGCCCATAGAGCTCGTTACTTACGATTGGTGCCTGTGCCATCAACACTGAAATATTACGGAGTTAAAAATAAAGTTTAAAGAAAAACAAACACTTCCTTTGAAATTTTGAATAGGGAAATATTAGCTGAAAAAATCCCTACTGTTTACATTTAAAGCTAAGTAAAATTAAGACTAAACATAATTTTAGAAAAAACTAAATGTTTTGGTCAGCTATTGTACATATTTGTATAAGTAAATTAGAATGCCTTGAAGCTATATCGTAAAATTTAGTTTATCTATTTTTGTCGATTGGAATGAGTGGTAGATTTCTTTAAATCGACAACAAATTAGATTCACTTTTTATTATCGGATATAAAATTACTCATTCAACGAAGCAGTAAATTCAATTAATAAAACACATTCAATTCGTATGTATTTCCGTACTATACCGTGATATTAATTGAATTTTCTGTTTTTTAATTGTTTAATTTTGAAAAATTCAATAAAGAATATTACTTAGTTGTTTACAGTACTTAGTTACATAATTGCTTAGTTCGCATATAATATAGTACGTTTTTTTTTTTTCAATAAAAGCCTTTGACTTTTTGAACGCAAAAATATTCTATTTAAAAGCTCGCAAATGTCTGTTGGCGCTGGCCCGATAGCTAACGACATAAATGTTATTTAGGGTAATTTACAAAATGCTATTCACATATAAATGTTGTAGATTTTTTCCATAACCTTACTTTTTATGGTTGAATTATGCCATTACAATATAAATGGTTAAAAGTCCAGTGAAACCGCTGATATTGTTAAAAACTAAAGCATTAGTTTACGGTCTATTTTATTAAATACTTTCAGTTGCATTACTCGAACGTTGCTTAAAATTAAACGAGAACTATTTAATTATAAATCGCAAAAAGCAAGCAGAATTCATTTCGCTTTGGAACCACATCCCACTCTAATCTGTGGTTTGAATCGACGAAGCTTTCAGGCATGAGTTGGTGAAGAGAAACTTGCTACATTCCTATGAGTGTACCTAATTTATATATTCACTAGCGGTCCGCCCCGGCTTCGCCCGTGGTACCTACATGTTTAAACTATCCTATCTCTCAAGTTGGATCGAACTGCACATGGTGTGCGAATCACTACATAGTATAAAACAAAGTCGCTTTCCCTGTCCCTATGTCCCTATGTCCCTATGTCCCTTTGTACGCTTAAATCTTTGAAACTACGCAACGGATTTTGATGCGGTTTTTTTTAATAGATAGAGTGATTCAAGAGAAAGGTTTATATGTATAATAACATCCATTAAATAGTGGAGAAGTACTGTTATTTTTGAAGTTTCTAATGTGATGTCGTAAAAAATTACATTTTTTCCGCTTACATTGCAAACGCAGGCTGAACCCTACGAGTTTTATCAAAATAATGTACTAAGTATTATACACATTAAAAAGGTCTACAGAAAAGTCCGCGATGGTATATGTCTATCTCTTATGGATAACCCACAATAACTTTTTTTTGTCATTTACTTTTTACGACAAATAATGGCTAATTTTCGATGCGATTTTAACCAATACAGCATTAATCCTTAACCAATTAAATACCTTGAATACATTGTTCATTTAATATAGATCTATATGGCCCTTTACACCGTATGATTTAAGTGAATATTTTCGAAGATATTACAGATTTAAAAATTGCGGGACGTAGCGTTTGCGGCGGTACCGGCCGGCCGCCCGGCTATCTATTTTATACCCGTGCGAAGCTGGAGCGGGCCGCTATGTTTTTATATACAACGTTCACAGTTTTTCTGTAGTGTATTTAGTATCAGCATTGCACCCGTGCGAAGCCGGGGCGGGTCGCTAGTTTTATTATAATCGGTTAAGTGGTTTAGGAGTCCATTGAGGACAAACATTGTGACACGAGATTTATATATATTAAGATATATATGTAAGATAATAGTAGGTAGTTGCTGGACTATTATATGCGTATATTAAATTCATTGTAATAAATTATATCGTTGTATAATACTATAGGAGCGTTTAATGTTATGTATTTTGAATGAGAAGTTTTCGCAAATAAGACAATTTCAAGTTTATGAAATAAGTTGTTTAATATTATCGATATTGAACTTTAGTGCAATTAAATAGATCTTGAAACTTAAGACCTCTTTAAAATAGGAAGAGCTCATAGAAACTTTGAATCTTGAGAACTTTTTAGACGGCTGGAGTGGGTAATATAAAGTTTTATTTAAATATACACAATACTTGTAATACGAACGAGGATGCTTATACGTCGATTCAATATATGTTTTTAATTTTTTTTTAATTCATCGTTTGAGATTTTGGCCATACCCTAATTATGAAAAAAAGGAATCAAAAAGAAAATATCATAAAATATGCAATATATTGTATCATAAGACATAAAATATGCAATAGGTAATTCCGGAAATTCTAAAAAGCAATTTCATAGACAGTTTAATTTTTTGAATGTTTTCGACAATTGGTTAGATCTCAATTCTTGTTGTATTTTTCCATAAATTACTACGATGTTATACTGTTATGCTTGACTGAGCTTTAAAACTATACTTATTTGTAAATATGTAAATTGTAGATATTAAAATTTTGAAGACTCACTTTATTTCTCCACAAATTTTTTATCAGCGAATAATGTAGACAAATAATACTCCAAGTGCAAAGATAAAAGAGAGAAAGTTAAATCAAACATCTTACAATGGGATCCGCTTAAACTTTATTTAAACAAGAATAAAAAGTATCCTGTAAAGGTGTATAGTAAGCTTGTTATATTTTAATTTTTTCATTTACGACGATTTTCAAAGCAGTGACAAACGCTTCTAAATAGGGCCACTTAAAGTATAATTATTAGCCCTCACTTTACTACTGTGTGCACTTTGCCTTTTCTTTTATACGTTAATTTATCTCGACAAAATTCAGTTGAGTTGTTAATTAAAGACCTGTCTGTGTCGACGGTGAAAAGTGTTCCCTACGCCTGATATACTGTTTTCTCATTTCTCTTAAATACTTTCAATACAAAAAAAAGTGAAGTTCCGTAGTGGGGTACGGGGCAGATGCATTATTTATACATCTGTTTCACTGATCGATTTTCTTTAGGGACAAGTAGTTAGTGATAAGCCTTCTGTATATAAGCCAGACCGAGACATTTTTTTTTCTCTCCACCGGGAATCGAACCCAGGACCCCTCTGTTCTACGCACACGTGTCAACTACTGTACCAAGCAGCGATCATTCAACACAAAGCTCAGATAATAAAGTTTGTAGTCCAAATAAAATAATAAATATTGGATTGTACAGAATGTTAGATTGTTAAGCGGTTCGCTGAAGCGTTGTGCTTGAAATTGAGGCTTTACTTGATAATATGGTTCGTCGAGCATTTATTTACTGTTTGGTTTTATCTATACCTTTATAATTTGTAGGTCCCTATTTCATTGAAAATCCTTAATTCTTTTCAATAAATTAGTTGTCATCGAATGTCCGGCTTTTCTTGAGAACGAGGAGAATTGTTATGAAATAGAAATACGGGATTATTTTTAGAGAAGTTGAAACTTTTTGGGTTTTACGCTAATTGCCTCCGAACAGGCTTTCTTGTTAGAGTGGCCATATTGTTCCCGTTTCTCTGTTTAATTGTAAAGAGAACGTCAAACATTTACTGGAATGCTAACAGAACATAAAAAATGGAGTAAAAGGAAAATTGTACTATATTTAGTAAATATTAAAACAAACAATAACACAAAGAAAATCTTCCTTGTCATCTTTATTTATGTTTTGCATTTTTTATTTCCAAAGACGATAGATACTGTAATGATATAAAATGCTTTAGTTTATCTATCAAATTCTTAATTTAAGTGTTTTAAGATCTTCTAGCTACACTTATTTCTAGAAAATAGATACCTAAAATATTTTTCAATAAGCTCTGGCAGCTTCTTGGAATTGATTTAAATCATATTATACTCCTTTAGGCCTTTGTTAATTGCGTTAGTGTGTTCGTTAATTCGGTTAATGTTTCGGCATCGACCTATTTTATAGTAAGAGCTGAAATAGACGAAACCAAATAAGAAAACTTAGCATTTGTGCCTTCAGGGAATTGATTTTACGGTTTGTAATATACGATTTTATTAAATGACCATCAAAAAAAAAATCTGTGAAATTACAAATTATTCCCAACAAAGATGACAAAATACGATATTTTGAAGATAATAAATCTCATTTTATGGTTCATGAAACCGTATAAGAACAGAGTGATGATGTTCCGCAATATTTTCCTGAAGACCGAAACAATTCTATTGTTATATTCGTATTGCATCCAATTTTAAAAATGTTTTATCGTGCATTTTATATTTTACATACATATACGATGTAATGAATATTAAATGCTTTATAGTAAATATTACGAATCATTACTATTTATTGCAATTAATCCCAGCTCACATTAATCAAAACTGTTTAATATTTAAACGCTCTAAATGAGATTTATCACATGGTTCATATTGATTCGTCCCTTAACCCTGAAATCGGCTCATGCAAATGTACGTCATGGTAACCTGTTAAAAACTCGAATTTCTATTACCCGAATCTTAAAACCCCGAAAACGGTTGTTAGAATTTTTAAAAGAAAATTTTTAAAAGGTATTTTAAAAATTTGTAATGAATGCCAAATTTTTAAAATACCTTTTTTAATTTCCCAGATGAATCAATTTCCAGATGCACCAAAACCAGATTGTTAAAAAGTATTTTTTTGTTTCCCGTATACTCATAATCCAGATCTCATTATACCAGATTCTCAGAATACTTTTTTTTGTTTCCCATCGTACCATTTTCCAAATAAACTATTGCCAAATTTTCATAATCTTTTTATTTGGTTCCCATATAATCGTATAACAGATAAACAATTGTCAGATTTTCATAATCTTCTTATTTGGTTTCCATACAATCGTGATTATACCTTTACTATCGACTGAAAATAAACATTGCCAGTAAGTAAATTTATTGTTTTACTTGTCCATTACAGACCGGTTTTAGCGTCAAAGTCGACTCAGTAAGTTAGGTTAGGTTTGAACTACGACCCCCACGCACGAGCCGAGCGAGCGAAGCGAGCGTGCCGCGGTAGCGGCCGGCGAGTGCTAGAACCGACTCGCTATTGTTTTATTTGCCCATTACAGAAAGGTAATTTAATTTAGAAAGGTAATTAAGTGTTAATATCTATTCAGTAGGTTAGGTTAGGTTCGTGCTGCGACCCCCTGGAAGGATTTCGTTTTTCTGGATATCGTTTATTTGAATTTAAAAAATCTGGACATTGTTTGTCTGGATATCAATTAACTGTATTTCAGAAATTTGTGTTTTAAAAATCTGGCTTTCGTGCATATGGATTACGGTCATCTGGATTTTGTGCATTTAGATTTCGTATGTCTGGAACTCATTCGTCTGGATTGTAAAACGTCGTACAAATGAAGAAATGGGCAAATGAAATTCGGAGTTGCGATTATATGGCAAACAAAACTTCGAAATTTTAAAATTCGGAGTTTTTTTTTTTTTTTTTATTCTAGATAGGGAAGCGCTTGACCACAATCTCGCCTGATGGAAAGCTAAGATGCGGTCTAAGATGGTACGCGCTTCCCTAGTAGGTACCGGTTCACTCTTCGCTTGAAGACCCCCATATTGTACTCGTCGGGGAACACAGATTCAGGAAGCGCGTTCCAGTCCCTCGCGGTTCGGATGAAGAATGTGGAATCGAACCGCTTAGTCCGGGTACATGGAACGTCCACCATATGGCGATGCCTAGAATCTGTGCGCCTCGACGATCGATGGAAGAACGGGGATGGCGGAACAAGTTCGTGTAGTTCCGCAGCGCACTCACCAAAGTGTATCCGGTAAAAAACCGATAAGCTGGCCACTCTGCGACGATGAGCGAGGCTCTGGAGTTTTTTGCCTACTAGCTCATCGTCGTTTATGAGCCTCTTGGCACGCCTCTCTATCGCCTCAAGCGCCTCTAGCTGGTACTTGGCGGAACCGTCCCAGAGGTGAGAGCAGTAGTGAGTTATGAAAAAATGTCCAAACGTTTTCGGGATTATGATATTCGGAATATTAAAATTCGAGATTAAGATAGGTAACCGTAGTATACAGTCTAGAAACAAGTTGCAAACATAAACGAGTGCTGCAAAATTCTTTAACTCTTAATGGGATAATGGTAAGCCACTATACCGTTAATAAATAAATCTATGTGCTATAAGTCTATATATGTACCTACATACTATAAACAAGAATTTTCTTATTAAGAAAGCATTTATTCTTATGAATTCTATTAAAAAACGTGTGCAAGTTACCTATTGTTCCGTATTCCTTGTGTAGCTGAAACTATTTGTGTTGGACTGCGATTTTTGACTTTTTGAACCTTGTTCTTCACTATTTAAGTTTCAAGGTTTAAAGCGTATTTTTGTATGAAGAAGAAAGTTTCTTATTAAAATGCAAATAAATCAAAAGTTCTTAGTAGAAATAAGAGAATAATCTACTCAGATACATCGCTGTGAAGCTTGTGTATTAAGGTTGAAAAAATTATAACTTAGTCCGCCAAGAATATTTATCTGATTTTCTTTTCATCTTTTAGGCCATTACGAGAGTATAGGAATATTAATTTGTTTCGGGACTTCGTCTGTATTAAAATCTGTCCCTTCAAAAACAAATTTACGGACGAGCTTGATTTGCTTGAAATATAATAAAGAAAACTTTATACGCCCGCCTCGAAAAATTTGCTCAGTTGTTTTGATTTCAATAATATCAACTTCATTTATACTACTAACACTTGGACAACTATTGTATATTTTAAGTAATACATAATTACCTAGTGAATTATATAAACGATAAGACGCATTGTATATTAAAAACGCATCAACAAATAAGACAAAGCTGAATAAATGGTCCAAAGCGAGAATCGTCTAAGACTTCGTACCCAAACTATTAATTATCGCGAACAGGCGCTTGTTACCATCTGGCTGCTTAATTTAAGTTTAATAGGTGCACATCGTTAACTTGTTACTGTGATTATGCACGAACGTAGCAAATGGGGCTAGGAGCTCGCATGTAATTTAATTTATTTACGTAAGAGCATGGAGGTGTGACGCGGGACCATCAGATAAATTGCCTAGTTGCAAAGCACCCTCTACATACTCCAGTAAACTATTCCCCAGCATGTGCCCTTTCATCTAAATAGACGTACTCGTTATACTATCATATGTATAGCCAACTAGTTCGTCACTGCCATATGGTTGCGTGATAAAGGCGAAAGAATTTTTGCAATTGGCCCAGTTGTTTTTGAGACTAGCGTGTACAAACAAATAATCAAAATCTTCAGTTTTTTATAATCAGTAAGAACCATATATTGTAAATAAAAGAATCATATTTTATTATATAGTCCTGTTAAGGTCCTGTAAAATTTTTGGCTTTAGATGGATGACATACCTAAAAGATGAAGTCATCCATCAAAAGCCAAAAAGTGAACTATGCATAACACGAATTTTATTGGTAACCATAAAAAAACCTATTTGGTTATTGTGTGATGTTCTAACCTTTAAAATGTAATTATATCTACATAACAATATTCATAACATACACGGTTCAGAATTAATCGGTTGAAATGATTAAGTGAGGCTATAAACATTTATAGAATTGTATTAAACAATTGTTTAATGATAGCTCTAGAAATATAATTACATAATTAGTTTATAATATAAAGTTTACAACGTATTTATTCTACCTAAGCGCCGTTTTCTCTTATGAAGACAAAGTAATGCAGACTATGTCAGTAGGTATACTCCGACTAATGCATGAACAAAGATGATGGATACACCTACGTCAGTCGCCTAAATATCTGAAGTACTTTAAAGATTATTCTCTGTCTCAAATTATAACGTCAACGGCTGATTAAAAGTGCAGTTTATGTAGCAACTTTTATGTTTTTCTTCAATTTTATGGACTCAGTTAGGTTTGAATTATAGAGCTGGCCTCGATGAGAGCTATAAAATGAATCAGTAACACCTTTGGAGCCAACATTCTGAAGATCTTTAGATATATTTTACGGAGATAATAAAAAAAAAAGACTAGAGAAACGAGAAAGGGTGTGCGATGTCGAAAAGAATTACTTGTGTACCAAAAGTAAAGGATAAAGTCTTATGGACAAATAAAAGTTATTTTCGGAAACATTTGCTGGGCCGCTTGTTATCTGAAAAATATCTGTCTGAATGAAACACCGAAGGGATAGATTAATAGTTCTGGCGGAAAAATTTGTTTACTTCCAACGATTTACTTTTAATTTGGAAGACAGTAAATTATGGAAGGATGTTGGTATAAATAATGGCAATTGAAAAACTAGAAAAACAAATTTGAAACAGTCGGTACTTTGTTTCAATATATAGTTTATTAAATGCCTAAATATTTTATAATAAATTTATTATATTCTGAGGCTGTTCTTAACATATTATTTTGTTTGATTTTCAATAGTTTCAGATAACTTATTTTACCTGACTACGCGAATGAGCCTCTTTGTGGCGGTTAACGCCATGATGAATGGATGAATGGATTTAAGCTTTATTGGACTTTAGTGAGATTTATTTTAATTGTAAGAGCCATTATAAAAACCCAAATACATCGAACGATGATTTTCGCACCAAATTTTTGCCAGCATTTTTTTTTTCAAAATTTTACTGTAAGCTTTCACGTAGGGATCATGTTTCATAATCATTTTTTATTCTAGCATCGTAGCAAGCATACTTAGGTACCTATATTTTATTGTTTGATTGAGTTACTGGAGGTGTGTTCAGAAGTCGCTAATCTAACTTAAAGTGTACGTGACTTCATTTCAAGAAGTCGTGACTAATTACTATTATTACACGGTTGCTAGAACTTTATTATTATTTTCCACGTCGCTTTTAAACATTTTATGAGGCATTTAAAACGCGATTACTCTGACAAGTTAATTTAAAAGACCAAATACATAAGAACGAATATATTCACAATTATGATACTTCTTATAATATCTCTGATTTCAACTCTTTAATTAAAACTTTATGTAGATTTAAGTATACAAAAAAATAATTTCTAAGATTACAATAGCGTAATTTTTCATAGGTTGTTTACTATAAACGTATCGCTACCACCGCGTCTAATAGGCAGTCAAAGTCGTAGTCATAAGACATATCATAAGACCCTGTCTGTGGTTCTTCAATGTATTGCAATACACGCTCAGTAATTTCATGTCTAACCTACACCATTCCATAAACTGCTCTGTATTCTTTCTAGAAAACAACGTTGTTTTTACGGACCCTAAAAATAGAAAATACGCAATTTGTAGCTTGGTTAACCGCTTTCAAGTTTCACCCAATTCTTAGCTAGTGATTAATCGGTTTTGGTTGAATGAAGTATTCACTCGGCGGAGTACTTACGGTAATTAATATGATAACGAAGATGGATTATTACACGTTTTAGGCACCCTTGTTTTATTGTACATATATATAAATGCTGAGCTCTGGCCAGTAGGCCCTTGCGAACTAGATTTTTTTTAATTATGATGAACCAATAAAATAACTTGGTATTATTTTTCTTTCTTAAATGAAAATAGTGTAAACAGAATTATTCAGGATTAAAAATGAGAAATACACATACAAATATAATATTATTATATATAATATTATACTTAACGTGGTCCGAAATACATGAGGTCATCTTATATAGAATAAACATCATGGCGGAAAATTGTTAATTGAGCTTATACGCGGATTAAACGCAAAAGCAGAACACAGCTAATTACAAGGCTTAAACCTGTAGCCTGTTTGTAATTGTTTGTTACATAGAGATTATGAGAATTAAGCTTATTTGGTAATGAAAAAATTTTCCCTATTTGTTTGGGATGAAATATTTTTCGTCATAAAGCGGAGCAATTAGCGGAATTATAATGAACCCTGTTAGCTCTATTGTTTAGGGTTGATGAAAGATTTTATGTCGATCAATCTGATTTCTAATTAACCCTTTTAATATTCGACTAGCTTTCCGCCCGCGGCTTCGCCCGCGTTTTCAGAGAAAACCCCGCATTCCCGTTCCCAGTTCCCTTTCCCGTAGGATTTCCGGGATAAAACCTATCCTATCTCTCAAGTTGGATCGAACTGCACATGGTGTGCGAATTTTATTATAATCGGTTAAGTGGTTTAGGAGTCCATTGAGGACAAACATTGTGACACGAGATTTATATATATTAAGATATTAAGTAAACCTTTATGCTAGGATCCAGAAAAATCTAAATTCAAATTTGATGTCGAGTCTATAACGCCTACGACCTACATCTATTGACTATTGTTCTTGATTGAAGCCACGTTGATACGTGTTGATACTCCAATTAAGAATGGAAGCTATTAAGTAAAATACCTTTCACATGAATGTATTAAAAGGCGTAGTATAATTTTATGAACACTCATACATTTCATTATAGTGCGTGTTTTATGGCGCTGGTACTTTAAGTACGAAATAGCTAATTTGTACGGCGAATTAGCTTTTTATTAGGGTTTTTACTGCTGTTTTAGTATTGTTGATTTATGAGCACACAAGTTACAACAATACCAGTATTTAATTAAGTAAATGATGTGTTACAATAATTATTGTTTGCTGAAATAATAATTAGTATTTGAGACATATGACAATTAACAGAGTAATTTGTCACACACACATGACAATTATCTAGCTAGCATTGAGATCGTTTATAAACATAATTAACAATATTTTTATGATAAAATACGTTACAGGAGAATATGTGGAGACTAGATACCAGTTTAGTAAAGAATAATAATAGATTACATTTTATCATCTATTAACTTACAAAACAAAAGAAAATGCGATAAAACATGCATCTAGATCACGCCTTGATGACAGATAAGTGTTTTTAAGAACACCTCATTTCAATATCAAAAAGCAAATTTCCATAGAAAAGCTTTCGCAAGTCTATCTAGACATGAGGTAAGGAATGTTAATATTATTTATGACATCTGAATAATATAAAGTATTGACTCGCCAAACTATTGAATAAAATATAAAGCAAAGAGAATAATGAATTAACTTTATAAAATCTTTTGTATATCTATTCGCAATTTTCATTCTGAAGTCTACGTTATTTCATTTGATAAGGACATCACTTGGATACTTTATGTCTTCAATGTTATTTCCACATTTGCAATTTTGATTTGTGTTCATTTTTACTCACAATGCAAGCTTCGACCTCAACAATGAAGCGTTCCGCTTATGCTCCACTTGTTTTTGTTTTTATTTTATATTTCAATATCAGACGATGCGGTCGGTATTACGATAAAGAGCTTTCGAGATGATTTATTTCCCAAAATATTTGCATACATTTGAATGGAATAAATTATTTATTAACGTTTTTGATGTCTTCATATATACCCAAGTCAAGTGAATGGATTCGGATATGGATAATGAAAAGTTATTTAAAAAATAATGCTCTAGCTTTAATCTGCAGCTTGTTAATTAAATTCAGTTACCTACTTCTAGAAATATGTGCTATGAAGAATTTCTTTATTAATTTTTTAAATCGTTAGTGTTAAACCGTGTTTCAGGCATATATGCTTACGATAAAAAATTATATGAAATGTAATCTCAGTAAGAATACAATGGCATGCGAATATAATGTGGGTCTTTTTGGGGCATGTGGGTAGAGGTCGTTTATTTTAATGGTTTTTCATGTCAATTCGTTTTGATGGAGGGGAAAAATGAAACTCGTGATGTACGACTAGAATTAAATTATTTATTTAAAATTATCTATTTACACACATGGTACATACAATAATTTTGAGTTTGGGTAAAAATAAGAATATACAAACCAAAATAACGTAAATAATATTTTAATAATTTTTAACATTATATCACAAATTTATGTTTAAGTGGTTCGGTCAGTATTGATTCAATATTTTATTAACCTGAAGGATTTGTTTAAATTACAAGTCATCATTAATAATAAAAAACCTCCCCGTCATCAAAGCTCATTACAAGAACTGAAATTAAACTGAAACTCCGTTTTTGTTTCGAACCGTACTCCAGTTACTTAATCATTTAAAGTTCGTTAGCGGTAGGTTAGCTTATTCAAACAAAACTTTGCTTTGTAGTGACTGTACGCTATCAGGGACATTGATCATGCGGCGGCATTGTTAAAGTCGACACACAGAAATATATATATCACTTGTATATACAATAGCTACTTATCATAATGGTAACATTTATATAATCTTGATTCTATAGACAATTATTATACATTACTGACATATAAAACAAACTTCTCCATTAACACAGTATGGATAAAGTAAAAGATTGAAAACAGGTCATGATGTTGGCACATGATTGATCGGTAAACTTTCTATGTACATACCTACAATCTACATATTACCTATACATTAACCCTTTGGAAAGTTATTATGACACGAAGACTTGTAAATATATAATAATAAAGTCATGTAAACAACATACTATCAATTATTTAAATGGTAACATTGCGATATCGTATCCGACATCTTATCCGACATCTTATCGTGCAATTTATTATCGGAACGCTGTAATTCAAATTCAAGAGTGAGCTGAAGGCGCTTTTGAATTTGAATATATTACCGTTCCAACCTTCCATTGACAGTAAATTATACTACATAATAATGATATTTCACAATGAGCTTGCTTAGGCGCGGGTCAAACACAAGCGGCGCGGGCGCGGGCGTGCCATAAGCGCACCTCTTGAATCTGTTTTGCACCACGTCCTTCTTATACATTTTGTATGAAAGAATTTTGGACAGGCGTCGAGACGGCACGCCACGGTTGTGCCACGGTTGCGCCGCCTTTCCAAAATTATTTCATACAAAATGCCAATAGCGCGCCCGATGCGCGCCGGAAGCGCGCCCGCAGTGCGCCCGATGCGCGCCGCGCCGCTTGTATATGTCCCGCGCCTTACGGGCTATCGGTTATGATTCGAATGAGGTCGCCTTAAAATCACAAAGCAAAATTTAGAGAACGACTCGACGCGGATAGTTTAAATTATTAAGTACTGCCTTAAATTAAATAAAGCTCTTGTATGGAGGCACAGTTGAAACATTTCTCAATGTTGAACTTGTTAACGCTACAAATAAGTGCAACGTGAGATAAATTCGAGGCATAACATTAACTCCATCCCCAAGGTACGGTTCGTGTAATCAGCGAGCTTTTTTGCCCTTATCTTCTCCACCAGCGATCTTGATAAGCCTCACAGCTGGTGCTTCGAAAGCGAGCGAGATGGCGAACGAAGCTAAAAACGCGAGAACTGCATATCCAGCGTATATTGTTATCTGTAACGAGATAAAAATTTATGTTACTCGTTTGTCTTGTGAGAACGCGTTTGAGTTTTATTAGGTGTAGCGCACTATAATAACATCTACAAAGCTCATTTAGTGATACTCATCTAATTCTTGCACAAACAAGAACATAATATAATATCTTAACACAATTCTAATTCTTTGTAAGTTTAAGTTGTGTGTGTTCAAAATAATTTATGTATGCTTGATATTTAAAGATCCCCGCTTCCTAATTGTTCTAACTACCTCATTAATTGTAAGTTAAAATAAAAAATGCTCTATTAAAATTTACTTCAAAAGTGTCATTAATAGGCTATCAGAAACATAATCAGCAAGGGGTGAGCCGACCCCAAATGGTGATAAATTGGAGTATTTAAATTGGACAACGGTACACTTGTCGCCGTGTATTGCGAGCCCGCAGCCGCCCACAGCTAGAATTGATTTCGCACATCAACATAATCTCAATTTTCAATTGAATTCCCTGTTCCAACGGTGCTGAAATTATTTGATATCAAATCCAATTTCAGTTGATATGATTGTTACGGAAAAAACGTGCAGTTTAGTTATTTGGTACCTTCCTAAAATCTATTGCCTTCATAAAATTTATTAATATTGTAAAATATATTGATAAGCTTGCCACATTTTTTATGTAAAGTTGCCGTCGCGAATCTGTTGTAGCTTAAAATATTCCGGAAATTTATTCGAAACTGAGATTTTCAATTAATTTATGGCTATTAACGAGCCAGTCCGCGATTCTTGACGGCGCTCGTAAAACTTGAGACGAGCCTGAGAAATGAGTTTAATTGTAAGTTTTAAATTGCTTTTATAAAAAGTTATCTCACTTGTTTTGAAAATGTTCTAGCAACGAGTAATATTTTAATATATTTTTTGGTAGTTTTACTTAAGAGAACATAGAGTATAATCTCCGTATGTTACGGTAGATAGGAATTAGAAGGGGCTTAAATCCTGGGTCTACATTAACATAGCCTTAAGATAACATTTGCCCCACATATTGCGAGGCGAGGAGAGTGTTTATCGCGTTCATCTTGTTTATTATGAAAACGGTACTTTAAGCACTTCTAAAATTATTTTCGGAGTGTGTTTTCATGGTTGCGGTTATTTACTTAGGAAGTCGTTGTAACCTCACTAGGCTATTGCGGGCTAGCCCGCAATACACCCGCAGTACATAATTGATATCTCTAGAGATATCAATTATGTACAGATTTAGGAATTTCTGAATATACAATTAGAGAGAATATCTAACGTATTTTTATTTTAATACTGTTTGAATAAATATTTATCACATATCCTTTACTACTTATTTCTATAACATTTCTTACGTGATAGAAATGTGTAGTTTATTTTTTGTATACTATCAACACTTACCACCATAGAGTTTTGCAAGTGCAAAGGTCCATCTAGGAGGAAGGTCGTGTACATCATGATGGTCGGGTGCACCAGGTATGCGCAGTAGGTGAGGCGGCTGAGCGGCAGGAAGCCGTTGTAGGAGAGGAGCGAGTTGGCCAGGCCCCCGTACCCGCAGCAGCACGCTATTGATACCCAGGCGAGCGCTACTCCCCACCCTGGGAAAGTAGGAGTTTTATAGTTATAGCTTGTACTTTATACTAGTATAGTATAATCTGTGGTTATAGGATATGAGATATATGCTCTCTATCACTCTCTCTCTATAAATAGTTAATGTAAAGTTAATCAATTAAAATTATGTGTATAGGCATAAAGTGTGAACTTATTTAAAACTCTCTATATCTTACCTAATGTATTTTAAATGTATTAAATATTATTATTAATTTAAAATACATTATACCTATATATTTCTAAAACTTTATACATTATAATATTTGTATAGGTACCTAATAACTTTGAGAAATATCAAACAACATTGTGTATTATGTTTACCTTGAAGTGGCTAAACTGCATTGTGAAACTTAACGCTTTCGCGATATTACCTGTTCTTGTAGAGCTTTCAGCAACTAACTACAAATTAATGTAATGCATTCATTCGCAGTTAGTCATTTAATATGACGTGTATTTAAAATTTATACCATTTATACTGTGTAATGTGTTATAGAATACAGTGCAATTCTATTAAACTTCACCGAATGTTAAACATAACTTGAATTTAGATTTGAGCTCGCGCCAACTGGGCATTGGCTAACCATTTACGAAAATCGATAAACTTAACATTCTTTGTGATATCATCTATGGAAAAATGTTCTAACAAAAAATACATTTGTTTATTTTACTTGGCTTATATTAAAGACATAAAGTAAATTAACCAACGTTGTAGGTGTTAAATAAGTGCTGAGTGAAAAGAAAATATAATTCTGGCCACGAAAAATATTAATTTATGTTCTCTGGCTTAGCTTTTATGTTCACGTTGGGAATACAAAATTAGCGAAAGAATTTTGTTATCCGTACTATTTCTAAATAAACATGAACATACAGATATTTTTTGTTAACATTGAAACATTTTATTTACGTAGATACATAGAATTAGGTTTTAGCCGTTTTCAATTGGATAACAACTTATATGATTATTATTCATTCACATACGTATGTAGTTTATTAAATATTTAATTAAAATAATGCTAATAAACTTGCAACCATACAAGCATATAATCTTCTTTAAAAGTGGAAAAGCTTAAAATTTTTTTATTTAAATTTAATTTAAAAACTTCTCCTAATACACACCTGTGTGTCCAATGCTGACGTAAAAAGCGGTGGGCCAGACTTCAAAGTATCCGTCAACCATGCCGAATATGAGAGAGGCGATGATTAGCAGCGACACCGGCCAGCCGATGGCAACCAGCCAATACGGTATCTTCACTTGACATTTCGTCCTATGTAAATACCAACCCACCATCATACCTAAGTGACAAATAATCCTTAAGTTCACTCTGCAGACCTTTAGAACATTTTCGTAACTGACCTAATTTTATTTCGTTAGCTCCATTTTATTTTGCGGATTAATTAACATCTTCCAATCTTCCGTTATAGGCACATATTTTTGTGATAGAAAATGCATAAAATATCATAAAATCTGTTTTACGAGCAATGAACCGGCGCGCTCCGCTTATTGCTTCGTATGAAATTCTACTTTATCTTTGCCTTAGGTTTATGTTCTCCGGGTTCGTTTCTAATACATTTAATTGCAATAAATTTTTCAAAATTTTAATCGTACTCAGTGCTTCTAACTTTATATTTATATTCGAACCACATTTTTATACAACAATAATTATGAGTTTTCAAAATATATAGTTATTAGTATATTCAAACGTAGTAATTATAAGGAGAAAAGTTGCCGAGGAAAATGCGCAAGAAATCGGAATTTATATAGTTATTTTTTAACCTTTGTTATTACAAAGACGGTATTAGATGAATATTTTAAATATTGAATACATAACATAACACAAGTATGACAAGACCGACATTTCTGTTTTATGTCCACATAAAACTGAAAGTACTCTTATAAACTTACCAACTAAGTAGGGACCGATTCTTGACCACGGCTTGTCATAAAGCGGGTCAAACATCTCAAAAGGTTCCTGTATTCGGGCTTTGTACGCGTGCCACACTGATATATAGATTGTGGTCACCCATGAGCTCGCCAACAATAAAATTAGCGAAATCGTTGCGAATTTCACATGCCTGTCGAAATAAATATTACATTAGATAAATTATTCACAAGGGATAGATTAAAATATCAGGTCAGGTGCAACGCAACACGCCGCAACTGACATGGAAATTTACTGCACATTTGCACATTTATAAATACTTACTTAACTGATATTAATAATAGTATAATGCCGACGACGTAAAACTGCGTGTCGTTCGCCATATACCAAGACCAGACCATGCACATGTCTTTTTGTGGAAACAAATTGTTTATGTAGAGAACGTTTCTCCACCAATAGTGGTTACACGTGATGTGGTCAAAGATGGCCGGTTCGAAAACGGTGTTGTTGTACGTGTATCGCAACGCGAGCTCGTTTATCCCGATAACAAAAGCGTACGCCGGAGTCAATCTAACCAAGCGATATGAAAGTAGGACTAGGAAAGATCTTATTGTTCTAGAAACTTCTTTCTTAGTATACGCGTTTGATTTCGGCTTATCGAGAATATCCTCGTAGAAGGATTGCTGGCTTATGACGGATACTGATAGCGCGGAGTTTGTGTAGCCGTTGATGTTCTTGTTGAGGTCCTTATCGACTGCCTGTGCCATTTTATCATTTTTCCTTTTAGTTTTCTTATCTTCGCTCCTCAGAAAGAGAACTGTTACTAATAAGCCACTGCAAAAGATAAGAATGAGAGGCATGACAATATATTAAAAAAGAAACCTTAAAATCTTGTTCGTTTTCTCACCTTATAAAGAAGAATGTGTCCACACAATACGAAGCATTGCCGACAGATTGATACAAAAAGTTCCTTTCCGTTACTACTCTCATCTGCTTATTGTCAGATATGTAAAATATTGTAAGGTAAGTGTGTACCATGATTACCCACAATACTGACAAAAATCTGGAAAAGAATATCATCATGATCATTAACTCTTTTTTGTTTCCATTGCAGAAACATAAACCGCATATTAGGGTCAAGATTATAACACCAAGCTGGCCAATTGTGGGTTGGCAAATATCGTATGTGGTTGTAATAAACAATTTGCAGATATATTAAACATATTATGGACTAGCTGCGCTTCGCGGTTTCACCCGCGTGGCTCCGCTCCTGTTGGTCTTAGCGTAATGATATATAGCCTTTCTCGATAAATGGGCTATCTAACACCGAAAGAATTTTTCGAATCTGACCAGTAGTAGTTCCTGAGATTAGTGCGTTCAAACAAATAAACTCTTCAGCTTTATAATATTAGTATAGATGTATAGATTTTCAATATAAGTTACCTCATGCCATGCAGACAGGTGAGTGCTCCATCATTTGGTCGACGTGTACTCAAGATAGCCCGACCGTTCGATAATATTGAAAATGAAAGTAATACTTCTGCCCATACACCTAGAAACAAAATATGAAAATATTTCCTCATGGTTCAAGAAACATAATATTTTCCTTGATATGAATTATAACAAAAACTGTTTGTGAAAGGCTATTCTGAAGTTTAGTTAAGGGGGAGAATTTTAAGTATTTTTTTTGTTAAAGACAGGTTAAGCAAAATATAATGATAATTACGGTAAATAAAATCATCATTCTTACCGCATCTTTCGCGTTTTAGGTCGCGGTCTTTATTTTCCTCTTCAATTGAGTCATTACAGTCTGTTGTTTTTGCCTGTAAAATTCACAAAGAAGAGCATAACTTTAGTTAAATATTACAAATATATTATTCGAGAAATTTGAGAATATTTATTTTTAAAAAGTTGTAGACCGTATGCAAGGCTATTCATTATAAGATCAATGAATATTAATAATATTGCTTAGGGTATGTAATAAGCAAAAAGTATCACATAGATGTTACGACTTAATCAAATTAAGCGTTCCATAAATCGTACATTAATTATTTAACAAATAAAAATATTTATTTTTTTATAATACACGCTTTGTCTTACCCTTAACATTATTCTTTTTCTATTTACTTAATGGACGAAAGCTGCTTTGAGAAAACTTTTCATAGGAAGCTTCTTTTAGTGCATATTCGTACAGTCTATAGTGTTTAGTTCTTGAAATATGCGCTTTTACGCAACATAGCTGCTATACGAATTCCTTAAAAATAACTATTGTGCACGTATAAAGTTTTCTTAAGCTAAAAGTATATAAATCTTCGTTTACAAAGTTATCATTCTGCATTTGTGTAAACTGCAATGCACACTTCGCACAAATCATTATGTTCGAATGTTGTTACCCGGCTTTATGTTTTGTAACTTATTTTATTTTTATATATCATGTCTACATCTCATTTTTTACACCATAAACGAAAAGAAGGAAAGTCTCGCTTACTATATATTTATTCATTAAGGAAAGCCGAAAGAAAGCGAAATTACGTCAAAATGCAAAGACCATTAAAAAACTGTTAATTGTCCCGTGTGCAAGTGCAAGCTTGATCTGTGTCTTTACTATAAATTATCAAAATATGTTTAGCCGTTTTGGCGTAAAACTTGAAACATTCAAAAACATTATACGTATAGTGTTTGTACGCTTTAGGAATAAGCGACTCTAATCTTCAATGAAGAGTCGAGGTTTTCGTGTAAATCGATAGACTTAACGAGCAGTATTCATCGTTTTGCACGTAACGTGCCTCAACTTATCGTATCCGCCCTTTAATGCCATCCAGCGGACCGGCCTCTATACCCATATGCATGTAGAAAGCTTCAGTATATCAAATAAGAGTAATTTGATTTCCAAAAAAATACACGATAGAAAATCGAAGACGAATTTCTTTCTTTGCTATAAATGTTTAATTGTTTATCTCTACTACCCAAAAGTTTTGAGCCGTGTGGGCGTGTGGGACCTACGCTGCCATGTGATTACGCTCTTATAGACCAAATATGACACTGAATAAGATTATAAACAGTCCATTATTCTCTATATAAACAACTTACCGGTTTTTGATTATTGTTAGCTTGCTCTAGATCTTGGCGTTGCGTGGATCGGTAGTGGCGTTCGAGGCGGCCTTCATACAGGGAAGCTATCAGCATCCATAATGCCACCGCAAGTGTGACAGCCCTGTGTATATGCATTTATTATTAGCGGTGTAATTAGTCTGTATGGCTGTAATCTGGCAATTACTATAGTTATGGTCAGACTTAGTATAATCTAGTTTGTAATATTCAGACTATGACTAGTTAAACTTTATATTTTATGCTTATATGGTATTGAAGCAATTTTCACTCTGTTCTCAATTAATAACGCGATAGAATTGAAAACTATAAAGCTATATATTTCAAAGGTTTTGTGAGAAATTTTTAGCAAGAATATTTGCATATTGCCTACAGCTATGCCTCGTTAAAAAAGGTCTCTATGAAAATTTTGTTATTTTTTGGTAAAAATATATCTTGTTATAATAATTTACGATTGAATAATATTAGAAATCTTATCCCAAATATTATCTGTGGCATGTCAGATTATACCGCGACTGGATTGCTCAGATTCCATGAAAAGGTTGTAAGCGGTATGGTAATTGGGAAAAATTGGAGCATAGTTGTAGCGCTATGAGGAAAAGGGAATGTGTTACACACGTGTGCTTTTTACCTTGATGCTTCACATTTTTGTTTGAAATGTAGAAAGAATTTATCGGTAGGTATACCTTTTACTTCCAAACAAAACTTTATGTCGTGTAAAATTGTCACTATTTTGTTGTATAAAAAGTTATTGAAA
Source organism: Colias behrii (assembly GCA_029959065.1). Lineage (NCBI taxonomy): Eukaryota > Metazoa > Arthropoda > Insecta > Lepidoptera > Pieridae > Colias > Colias behrii. Next base: position 6,584,413 of record JARWMC010000002.1, read on the forward strand.
ACTTTACAACTGACAGCTTGATATAGTTCACTGCTGAGTCTGCCAAGTTCATAAAAGCCACGAAGCAAGTTTTCCGTAAATTAGTTTATCAAATATTATTAAACGCTGTGGTTTCGTGACTTACCCAATTTCGCTTAAGTAAAGCTCTAGGTATATAATAGGAAATATGTATAATCCTTTTTTCATCGCATCAGTCAACCGGATAATGCAAAAACATTGTAAATGTTCGGCTAATATACCAACAATAGCAAAAAGGATGGTATTTTTATTTCACAATCTTCACAAGGCTAAAGGATGTGTTCTAGAATTTAGAATCCCACAAGGTTAACATTAAATAATTAAATGGTGATCTAGATTCTAGATTATGATCTATACAAGAAGGCTATTAAATAAGTTATTATTAAACTAGTTCAATGTGTTTTTCTTGTCAATCACAAGATTTCTCTTCTTCTTAAAAGTTCTTCTAAGTATTTCAAATGTTATTAAGAATTCTTTATCAGAAGTTAATTGTTTTCATTATGTTAACGTAGAGAACACTTAGTAAGAACGAAGTTTTGACATATTTTATTTCGCAAGTCAAACTTTTATTAACGAGCAAGCATTAATCAGATTTTATTGAGGTGTACCTATTTATAATTCTCTGTTTTCTATTATTAAAGTGAAACTTTTATTACATCGTCTCAAACTTTTTGGTCTGTGTAGCGCATGTCGCGTGACGGTCGGCTGCCGAGTAGGTATAAAGCAGTGTTCGGAAAGTTTCACTTTTACCGTGGTTTCATAAAACCACACAACACTTTTTTTTATTTTACTTTTACATTTGTATACGTATAAAACAAACGATTTGTAAATCGATTGATAGGTATGAAAATCCATTACGCAGTTTAATTATTATCGAAAACTGGACGCAAACTGTGATCGATTAGTTTCCACAATCCGATCGATTCCACTATACATTATACCTATAGATCCGGTCTATAGGTATAATGTATTGTGAGCATGTTCCGAACAGCGCTGTTGAATATTGACAAGATAGTTCCATTGAAATAGTCTTTTTATTTACTGACATTCTTGTACCAGACATGTGTTACCGAAAAAGAGAAATTCTATACAATTGCTAACGACATGTTCTTCTGAGTTCGGTTACAATATAAAATATAAATATACAAGACACTATAACGAAAGGAGAAATACTTTCCAATAGATAGAATAATGCTTTAATAGTATATGAAACTGTGCAATATAATGTAACAATGCACGAGAGAGTTATTTGTTTCCAATAAATATTCTCTGCTTTCATGTGTTGAATAAAATATACACTTAACAAAAATCTATATTTAAATATTTTCCTAAATAGTTATCATTGCTACAAGAGTAAGCTATATTAATATTAAAGTACTATAACTCATTTTGCAAATTTCTCACAACCAATATCAATTCTCCATGTCCTCGTTAGATAGTCGAGTCTAAGTTTCAAAATATCTAAGGATGAAAAACTCATCCTTTAATTTATCTAATTCAAATTTAGCTAATTATTTTACATTTTCCTTTGAGATTTTCCTCATATAGAAATGTTTAATATTAAATTACCATTTTAATATTAGCTTATTAGTACGTAAATGTGTAGAATGCGTGTCGTAGCCGAGATTAGCAAAGCAAGCTACGTAGGCTCGTAGATCGCGTCTGTAGATAGCGGAATTTTTTTGCGGATTGGCGTGCAATGAGGTCAATGACTGCTTACGTAAGAGATTTATGAATATCTTTAGATATACAAATAATATTAACAGGTATTATATTATAGGAATTCTTCTATTTAGCATACTACATATTTAAATTATTATACATATAAATAACTTGACGTAAACATTTCATTACTCTTTCTTACTTAAAATCGTATCAATTTCACTCAACCGATAGAATGTTTTGTATCATTTACCAGAATAATCTGATTGTAGCTTACCCCAAAATATGCGTCTTAAAGTCCATATAAACATTATACGGGCCAGGCACGGCTCGAACGTAGAGCGTGTGCGCGCTAGCCGCAATGCCGGCCGCCTGCGCACGGCCCGCCGCCGCCCTCTCTGCAGCAAGCAAGATGGCGTGCGTCGCACTGCTGTTGCACGATAGCGGCATGCATTGTCCCACCAGCATTGACCTTGTCTGCAACACAATTGATTTCATCAGCTTTTTATAGCTAGCATCGGTTATTCGTTTTTTTTTGGGCATGAAAAGAAGGCACGTGCATGAAGTTTTAGGCGCCGGTAGCGGTAATACTTCCTATAATATGATTATAAACCTTTGTGTTCTTTGGTAATAAAATAAAAACGAACAATATTATACTTGATTGATTAATTTCAGTTCATTTAATCTACTTTGTTGCTCATAAACTTATCCATTACCTAAGAAATGAGGCGGAAAGTTTAATCAATACTGTTCAAGTGTGCGGTAATCAGAACTGCGAACGCACATTAGGTTAGCGAAAAAAGTAATAAAAGTCCCCTCGATAGCGTTATATAGCCTCCATGAGGTCATAATGAGGTAATTAAGGGAAATCATTTTTCTATTTGTGTATCACTTATGGGCAGGTATTGCAAATCGGTAATCGATATATATTATAGATACACTGATAATATTATAGATACACTTTATGTTCATATCATTATTATTGTATATATATATAGCAGCTTTTCTTTTTATAGTGATTTCAAGTATTTATACTGATGATGATTATAATGTAAGATATAGATAATTAATTAAATCTTTTAGTATATCGAAAGTAATAATTTTTACTACATGGTAGGTAACAATTTAATCTATAGACTGCTGTCAATAAATGAAACATATTTTCAGTATATAGATACGTACTATTAGACCTTTTTTTTTTATAGTGGGGAAATCTTCCAAAGATACCCATGGCCCCCGGGGAAGGAGCCAAGGGTTATGTCGGATTCTTACCGACTAAAACCCCACTGTGTTCCGTCGAGCCGCGCAGTTAGCCGGGGCCGCGGGTACTCTTAGAAATCGTCCACGACCCCGGCAACGGACGCCCGGTTCCGGGCCCACCTCCGTTACCACCTATGGCTGCGCGCGTGCGCGCCTCCTCCTTCCTCTGCGAGGCGGCATGAGCGGAACACATCTCATGTCACCTCACTGCCCCGGACGATGGAGCATGTCCCCGGTCCATCGTCCAGAGCCCTTCGCTAGGGAGGCAGGTCGCGATCGCTAGCGACCGCGACTCGGCGTCGGCGCCTAAAGGGTCGCCGGCGCCGCATCGGGTCCGCGAGAGGACGTACTATTAGACCTAACTAAACAAACATCCAACTCTCGTTATGACAAATACCCGTAGAGATCATGCAAATATAATAAAAGGAAGTAACATGAACCCGCGACAGTTTGGGATCACTACAAGTTACATAAAAGGTTCGCGTTCATACACTTTCGCGGCAATTTGCAAGCGAGTAGCTTCCCAAAACTTTTATATTAAAAGTTCTATGACATCGCCGCTATGAGTGCGACCGTCTAGAGCCGGGCCAAAATGTCACAGCCTTAACTTTGTGAGCAAGTTTGTTCGTAAATGGCCTGATGTCAGCTGTTTTAAATATTTTATTATCCGGCAATAACAATAACGATATACATAACGTTTGAGCCCGACGTAACGGTTTAATAAAACCGACGCTAAAGATATATTTGTTTCAGCTTATGTTGTTTAATGTTGCGATGCGATGTTTAATAATATGATAGTTTGTATCAAATTGTAGTATAGGATATATTAGATTATATAACGATATTGTTTATTTTAGCTCTACCATAGAACGATGCATTTTATACAAGTAAATTTTTAAGTAGCATTTTTAACCCGAGGCTTTCATATAGCCAAGGCACCTGATGTTAAAAACATAACAAAGAAATATCATAAATTCTTGTGCTTTAAAAATATTTTATGTTCGAGTAAACGTTGCATACATAGTAGATTCTCGTGTAGGAATGATGACATGAAACTTTTAGTAGAAGCTATGTGACCTTTACATCTGACAATCCTACGTTTTTTCCCTTCGCCGGGGAGATCGTGACATTTCCCTATTTTAAATTGAATTTCAAACAATTTAAACAATTACTTTTCTGGAAAACTTATTTTCTAATGGAAAGAGTTTTATTACTAATCTCTGATAAACATTATAAAACGAAAACAGAGTGGTTCGTCTTCTTGAACGTTTTAACTGACTACAGTATTCTTTCCACGTATCGATACAAGTACCTTTGTTTTCGTATTGTAAATGCAGATTGTCAAATACATATATGTTTAACTGCAATATCTGCTATGGTATGGAGAGTCGTTTGAAGGTCAAATATTGATCACCGGCGGATTCTAGTATGAAATCGATATTATGCGAGTTTAAAACATTAGATTATTTAGAATTTTGCAACATTAAATAACACTTTATATTATTTAGTATTAGGTATTAACTAATAAAGCTGTAATTAACAGGGCGTAGGATTCAAGATTAACGTTCATATAACATGAGCTCGTCTCATATCACTAACAAGTAACAAGCCTGGTGCGAGGGAATTGTAGTATCCGTAACGAGCTGCTCAGCTCTAGATGCTTTGCAGTTAAACTCGGCCACAACTTTACTATTTTTAGAGACAAAAAATAGACCGGAGATCTCTGTCCCTCTATTCGTGTATTGAGGTTATTCCGTTGAAATATTTTGTTTCTTTTTATGATTTATATTGGTTTAAATTTCCAGAGGATTTTCCTCAATAATAATTAATTGACTGTAGTGCGTTTCGGGTTTTTGCTCAGATTTCAAGAACCTTGCTTTACAATGTAGGTGTGTTTTTCTTGAGAGAAAAACTTGGATGAAGTTGACTCCAATAAGATTTAACAATAATTGTATTTTATACCTTTGGGTAGCCAATCGATATGTCGTGATGATTGATTACAATAACTTAAATATTTAAAAAACGCTTACCATTGGTATGTGATCACCATCCACTGTCAGGTTGATTCTAGCTACGTAGAATGTGGTGGGAAAGGGCGGCACTTGGTCGTAATACTGCTTCAGTTGAAGGTCCTTGCAGGCGTTTATCGAACCCATCCAGTAATCGTTGCCGAACAAAATGTTTGGACTGTATTGACCGGACGCGTCGTAAACTGAAATATAAAACAATATAGATTAGTCTATTGAGAGGTGAAGTTAAATAAATAAAAACAAAGGCACTAATTTCAATTTGCCTTTTTAGGATGCTATTTTTGAAGATTGGCACTGCTTATGCAGTCAGAATAAGTTAATCTGTATTTGGTTTTCGAATTTTTTTGATAATGGTCTAAATATCATAAAAATACAATGATTTCTATGAAATAAGTATACTTTAAATATATCCTTCAAATGACAGTCTCAATATCAGATAGCGTGGGCTTATAATAAAATGATGATAGAAAACGCTTGGAAATAAATTCTTAAATATGAAGATTAAAGCATTCAAACGTACTTAATACCAGGTATTGAATCCGCTTGCTGAGGATTCCATTTCGAAGAAAGATTTAAAAGGAAGCTAGAATTATTCCATTTACGTACGTAAGCGTTGGTTAGACATATGACAGTCGCATATTTTGCTGGATAAAATCTTTCATTTGAATCATAGATGGCTTTGTAGCAGCTAAAACTCATGATCAACATATTTAGAAACTTTGATCTGTTTTGTTAATGTAAATGTTAATGTCTTTCGAACCAAAAGTTTTGCCATTTGCAAACCGAATGTTGCTGATGTGGCTATAAAAACTAGCGCTCGAAAACGAATCAACCTAGAAAAGTTTTAATACTAGTTTAGTACTCAACTGCAGTAGTCCAAGGTATACCTACTCAGAAGCAAGTAAGGACATTCTTAGAGATAACCATCCACATTTGACTTACGTAAATGTTGACGACCTCGACATCGATAAACAAGCACTAAATAGTAAATATAGCCAATTACATAAGACCTGAGTTATTCATAATTGCAAACGAACGTACGGTATTGAGTTCGAAAACAAAAATTAAACAGCGCAGCTGGAGTCACACACACTATTTAAATAGGCAGAAGTTTACCTTCGCTCAGTAACTACTAACCCTATAAAAGCAGTGTGTATTAGGTATGCTGGAAACTTCTTTAGTAGGTTAGTCAAGTTTCCACAACATTACTACATTATTAACTAACTGTTTTGTACTGAATATGTAAAGTAACGTAGCAAGCGTTGTTATGAAATATGAAAATATGCCGAGCAAAAATTTCATAAAGAAATATCAATATGAGGACATAAATAAATTTATTGGGTAATATTAATAGCTGTCCTTGGTGAAATTTCGTATTTTAATAGAAGTATAATTTGTCATAATCTATTAACAATAACGAATAAATAGCAAAGTCCGAAGTCGGTTTTGGATATACCTAAATGCTTAGGCAAGGATAGTCAACACAATAATTAAGCTCAACAAATCTGAATTGTACCTGTTCATTCCTCATAATTCATGGTATATTCATAAAGGCAAATAAATGGAAGTGTCTCATATAAAATTCTGATAGACCACTCAGAGCAACAAGGATACAACGGATTACAAATCCAATCTTGTTTCCAGGGAGAATATTTAATAAATAATGCAATTGAACGAATGCTACATGCAAATAGCTATAGTACGTCAGTTGTAAAAAAGAAGATTCGAGAACATTGTTAACATTAATGAAAGGAATGAAAGGTTTAATGGCAAAGTAAAACAAAAAGAAGGATACACGCACAGTTTTTATTGCGAACGTTTCTACGCTAGCCATTGAATCGAACGAACCCTATTGGAACCCTAATACAATGAAAAATGTGGAAAGTAACGACTATTGTGTTTGCTGCAATATAGTTATTTGAGATGAGTTAAATTTTACGTTTTTCTATTTATTTTTCGCTCGTGAAATATTGCAAAAAATCATTCGAGCTGTATTTGTTAGAGCTCTACAATCACAAATATTGTAAAGCCATTTAGAAATAAAAAAAATTGACGGATTTTCATTGTTTTTCTAGTTTTATAATAATACAAGTCAAGGGATTAATCTTCACGAGGTAAATACATACTGTTGTTCACAAAATAAAAAAACGTAAAAGCTTTCAAATTTCTCTTGTGAAATATCAAATTTATTAATTAAACATAAGTTTCTAACTGAGGCAAGAAGGCTTTTATACGAAAATCGATCATCTTATTAATAAATTATTATAAATATCTTATAAATTACGTTTTTTATACACTTGTAGAGCTTCACTAGGTTATCTTTAATATTAAAACGTCATTATGTAATAAGAACTCATCGCATTTAAATTCGTTACATTTTATGAATACAAATCCGGAACGTACCTACTTTTTAATTACTTTCATATTTATAAATAATAATGTTTAATATTTACGAAACTCATCCCAACTAGGTCGCCACGTAGTTTTATACTAAAAGATAAAAAAATAGTTGTACTCAATTAAATTACAGTTGCAGTCTTTTATTTAGGACTTCAATAACGTTTTTTCAATTATTTCATTTCGATCTATACCTATCTATTTCTAGACAAGGTTTTTATGCGATTTTTGAGGCAAACACATAAAATTTTAGGTAGTTTTGTTTGTATCACAAAGAGGCTAGACAGGCTTTTAAAACGCAGGAACTTTTTGAATCAAACAAACGTTGAGTGCTTGTACGAAACTATTATTCATTATTATTATTTATTATGTATCTCATTTCCATAATACTCGGGTACCACCAGAAGGACGGTACCCGGATCTTTGGAAGGCTTACGTGGGGACACGGATCCAACACGCAGAGGCCCTTTCGAGAATTTTAATGTGTTGTGGGACACCAGCCGCAGCCTGCCCATGACTGCACTATAGAGATACAGTCCTAGGCAGTCCGCGGCCGATGTAGGACTATTGCAGGGTATGGAAATTTAATAACTGGGCTATGGATTGGGATGCTAAATGGACTGGTATTGGGGACTATGGGAAACTATGGCACCTGCCTTTCTACTAAAAGAAAGTAAAAATATGTTGGCAGGTGGTGACTCGCCCTCTCACTGTATGGGCCCCCGAAATAAGTCGCTGCAATAGTGCGACAAGGGGGCAACATATTGTGAGCAGCTAAGGGTGGAGAGGCGTCCCTGGACTTTAAACGACGATCACGCGCTCCCTGAGGGTCCAGCATCACGTGCCCACTCGCCACTTATGATTCGCATCCACCCTTCGAGCTAAAAGCTCTCGCGACTCCACTCTGGCCGGCCGGTTAAGGCAAGCCAGAGGTGGGGGTCCTGTCCTCGTCAGGCTTCACTCCGACCGGCCTGTGAAGGCAAGACGGAGATGAAGACAGGGGCCTCCCCCGGGAGCACTCGGTTCCCGCGGGGTCGCTACTCCCCGACACCCCGCCACAAGGTGTCCTGCGGGTTGACTGATTGCACGGTTGGAATATCTGTTGTCACGTAGACAGCAGATATTCCAACCGTGGGCGATGGGGTCGTCACATCCCTACGCCTTTATTATTTATTATTATTATTTTATTATGTTTCTCATTTCCATAATACTCGGGTACCACCAGAAGGACAGTACCCGGATCTTTGGAAGGCTTACGTGGGGACACGGATCCAACACGCAGAGGCCCTTTCGAGAATTTTAATGTGTTGTGGGACACCAGCCGCAGCCTGCCCATGACTGCACTATAGAGATACAGCCCTAGGCAGTCCGCGGCCGATGTAGGACTATTGCAGGGTATGGAAATCTAATAACTGGGCTATGGATTGGGATGCTAGATGGACTGGTATTGGGGACTATGGGAAACTATGGCACCTGCCTTTCTACTAAAAGAAAGTAAAAATATGTTGGCAGGTGGTGACTCGCCCTCTCACTGTATGGGCCCCCGAAATAAGTCGCTGCAATAGTGCGACAAGGGGGCAACATATTGTGAGCAGCTAAGGGTGGAGAGGCGTCCCTGGACTTTAAACTATTATTATTATTTATTTTATATTTATTTTACTCCTTTACTTGAAAGGGATACTCATTACACGCGGGCCTAGGCCAAGCGTGCAACGGAATACTTTATATTGTATATGTTGATGATAAAGTGGATGATGTTAAGAACTTCCGCGTTATTCGGCATGTGTTAAGGATGGTTGCTTTCTGTAGCATGTTGAATGTGTGTGATGGTAATTCTAGAGTGTTTAAATTGTGTATAAGTGTTTTAGGGATTATACCGGTGGCTGATAGAACTATCGGAACTATGTGGACTGTTTTCACATTCCATTGTGTTTTGATTTCTATGGCTAGATCCTGATACTTTCTTAATTTTTCTGATATAGTGGATTGTATATTATGTGAGTTAGGTATAGCTATATCTATTAAGTAAACATTTTGTTGAAATTTATCGTGTACAGTGATATCCGGTCTATTGTAATGAATTGTTTTATCGGTTATGATTGTCCTATCCCAGTAAATTTTATTATTTATTATTATTGTTTTCAAAATTAGTTTCACTCAAAATTAGTTTCCGTTCCTGTAGTATGCGTGTGAACAATGTATTAGAAACCCAAGGCAATTAATTAACTCAACCGATACGTTTCTACTAACGCCTTGGACGACATTTTGTGAAATTTATTGTTAGGTATAATGTTTCTGTAATAATTAGCGACATAATTTCATGACAATATTATCCTTTATGCCTGTAGAGTTTAATTAACATCACAAAATATAAAAAGCTAAAAGAGCAAAAGTATCTTATTTTAAGATATAATATTTTAATTATTTCCAAATAGACAGTGTATCTAGAAGTACGTGCCATTCATTCATATTTCTTTACTTCAATTTTCAACACGTATTTGTGACCTTTGTCTATATTCAATACTTCTAAAAACAAATCAACATTGTAACTGACATTTTCAAATGATACTGAAATAGGTGAGGTTTTCAGTTCTGTTAATTTATTTACCGAGTGTGATTCAATCGATAAAACATACGTGCAACGCAAACTATTCAGCCCGGCTTGTTCGCTGCAGCTGTCAGCAAAACGCGTGGAACATTTTGTATTAACATGTATTAATCTGTTATTTTGCCACGTGTAATTCGTATTAATACATATATATTAAAATGTACATTGATGTATTATTATTGTCCTTAATAGTGTTCAAATAATACATTAAAATTTAAAGAGAAAAATCGGTCCAATGAATAGCCGAGTGTTGCGAAACAGCTTATTAATATAAGGTAATTTAATCGGAACTCACGCTCCAATACACTCACCAAAATTTATTAGAATTCGCATTTATTAAATTTTATGAATTATTATACCGAGGAAGTCTCTGCGATCACCCCTTATGTTTCAGGGGAATGAAAAATGTTTTAAGAATCTTCATTTTAATAAGAACGTCAGATATTTCTCATAATTTTCATTGATCTACATCAAAGCCTCGTCCGGTTGTATCTTACCACTTGAACGAAATAATATCAGCTAAAGCTAAAGAGACATTTAATGAGTTATTGCAATCGACAAACTTTATTACGTTTTGCCTTAGATCATTAAGTAACTAACTAAGTACTTAATGATCTAAGCGTTTTGCGGAGATATTCCTTTTAACCGATATCAAAAGAAGAGGTCATCAATTTTAGTGTATTTACTATTTATGTTTCACGTTCGATTTACAGATTATTTTGTTGTTCGTCTAGTCTTATTTATATAATTGTTTTTAATTTTTTTTTACATAATATGTTACATTGTCAATATATATTTAAAAAAATGCGAAATAATACATGATTTAAGATAAATAAAATTGCTGTAGAGGTTGCTTTTTTCATGGAAGTTACTCAGTTACATTCAATTGTTTCTATGTATTCAATTTATTAAGACCTCTATTGCATTGCAATGAAGATTTTTATCATCTGTGCAATGTTTCTTTATGACCACAACATGATGTAGCATATTTTTACCTCAGGGGACTCGCAGACGTGTCAAGGTTTCCAGTTATCTATACATATAATAAATGAATAATAAAGCGCAAACATTTATATTCACTTGATATCTGGAATACCCTTGTCAATGTCGCGGCAAGGAATGACGTTAGTAGTCCTAGGATTAAAGCCAAACAGATTTCTTTAAGGTGCGAATAATTTGTGGTCAATGTTTTTAGACATTCACCGCGCTGTGGAGGTGCGTCAGTCATGGCCGGTCGGTGACCCACTTCTTGTATACAATTAATTATTGCTCGTAAACGAATGTGGAAAATAACAAAATTATCCATCGAATAGCATGCAAAAAGCTGAAGTAGAGCTATGGGAATTTTTAAACTTAATGATGTTATAAATCTGAAAATGCTACTTGAATGTTTTTCAATACAGTAAATTATTTCCCTTTAAATTTTCTTCAGAAAACTTCTTGTAGAGAATTCTTTAGAAAGTATTTCAAGTATTAAATAAGATGTGCAATCTGTACGAATAAAGTAAATGGAATTCAATACAACCAATGAAGGTATAATAATTACTAATTAGTGAAAGAACGCAATTATTACCGAGCAACTTTGTTTGGTTACAAAACATTAGCGTTTTCCTTTTACAACACATATCCGCATCTGCACGTGTTTGATATTTACAGTTAATCGCGTATTACAAGTCAAACACAAAAAGTGATGTATGCGTTTTTGTGGGAATAACTTTATTAATCATTTTCACATTGTTATTCTTCCATGTCACATGAAGGCGAGTAAGCAGACGTGACACTATCATAGGACACTATCCATTAGCAACGACTAGGTATTTATTATTGTTAAGTTTTAATGAAATTTCCAATCTGTGACTGAAAATATGTAACATTTTAATACGTATGATTCACGAATATTTATATGGAAATCAAAGACTATAACGAGATTTATTCAATTGTGTTATTAATTAACTCTACGTTTCTACTACTTTTCAGAGAGCGTGATGTGTAATCTTGTTATATCTCATGATTTATAAATGTTTTAAAATAACATTACAAGGTTGTGTATGATTTAATAATAATATGTTTCTTTTTATAAATGTATATAATATTGTCCTTGTATAAAAAATTGTTACCTATTATTTTCATCGATTATATTGTACATCTCATCATATTATTAAAAATAAATATATCTATATTTATCCGAACTATCAGTTTTATTTTTTATAGATTTCTCTTTTAACCTGTATAAAAATACTATATAAGTAAGTACGAAAGAAAGAAAACATAGCAGAAAGCTTGATCTGAAACAAATCCTAAATATGCGGACTAAAATATTGCCCGCCTTTGCATTGTTTGTATTGGCACTGTAACCATGTGAAAACTCCAAAGAAGTCTTTTTAATATGAATCGTGCCGTCTAGTATATGCAGTGGGACTTTCTGATAATTGCAAGATTTCTCGTTCGTTGTTAAATTTAATATTTACTATGCTGTCTTTATAAAGGGATGCTCACTAGAAGTTGTCAAAGTAAGTCAGTTTCACAACGGACAAATTGAAATCAAAGTTACAGGTAGTTCAGAAGCTTTCTCTTCCTGGCTGTATTTAGATATAAATGAGCATTGTTCTACGAAGTGGACGGGATCGGTGGTATGTTTGCATTTGAAGAATGTTCTAATGAAAGATGAGATGAAGTTGTTGTTTGAACTAAAGGTTACAGAAGCTGATTGAGATGAGCTTTCCATTACTCGAATATTTGTATAATGAAATCGTAGTATATTTTCACGCTTCTCCTTCACAATAGTTTTATGTATTGTTTATGGTACGGGAGCTATTAACGTTTAAAAAAAAGTCATTTTAGCATAGTTGGTTTTTTGATATACTGTTCCTCTTGCTATTTCGGTTAGAGTCCGGGCTGTCTGGCTGGCCGCAGTGGTTGCGTTTATTAGTGCGCATCTTATCTGCACAGGAAATTATCCTTAATTTAAAGTCATTTTTAACGCGTAATTTTTAATCTTTTGCCTTTAGATTTATCCATGAGACATAATTTTTTTATTGCAAGACGTTTTTTTCGTTGTTAAATAGGTGCCATGCGCAATTTTTTATTTCGTTTTTATAAAAAAATTCAAATTATTTTAGAATGTCTGTAATTTTCATATTATGTTCTTCAAACATAATATAATCTAAAATTAATTAGCCAGACGCTAATTCGATTGTTAAGTATTAAATATGTACAAATAAAAACGTAGTGAAAGTAGGTAAGCATAACAATTTGATGATTGTGTATATGGAGAGATAGTTTAAAGTGCCAGAGAGATAGAAAGGGTCGGCCGCGAAAATTAAATAACAATAAAAAATAACTTTTTTTTTTTCGAAAATATAAGATGCATAGAAATTGAATTGTTCCTACTCTAGGATTCCCTGTGTTGTGGGAACAAGTACCTTTCATTGGTACATTTTATTCCTTAGGCTAAAAAATAAACTATTAGGGTACATCAACAATCTTCTATACAAAACAATTTTTTTTATTACTTAACTAGCGACCCGCCCTGGCTTCGCACGGGTGCAATGCTGATACTAAATACACTACAGAAAAACTGTGAACGTTGTATATAAAAACATAGCGGCCCGCTCCGGCTTCGCACGGGTATAAAATATATAGCCGAGCGGCCGGCCGGTACCGCCGCAAACGCTACGTCCCGCAATTTTTAAATCTGTTATATCTTCGAAAATATTCACTTAAATCATACGGTGTAAAGGGCCATATAGATCTATATTAAATGAACAATGTATTCAAGGTCTTTAATTGGTTAAGGATTAATGCTGTATTGGTTAAAATCGCTTCGAAAATTAGCCATTATTTGTCGTAAAAAGTAAATGACAAAAAAAGTTATTGTGGGTTATCCATAAGAGATAGACATATACCATCACGGACTTTTCTGTAGACCTTTTCAATGTGTACTATAGTTAGCACATTATTTTGATAAAACTTGTAGGGTTCAGCCTGCGTTTGCACTGTAAGTGGAAAAAATGTAATTATTTACGACATCATATTAGAAACCTCAAAAATAACAGTACTTCTCCACTATTTAATGGATGTTATTATACATATAAACCTTCCTCTTGAATCACTCTATCTATTAAAAAAAACCGCATCAAAATCCGTTGCGTAGTTTCAAAGATTTAAGGGGACATAGGGACATAGGGACAGAGAAAGCGACTTTGTTTTATACTATGTAGTGATGATGATAACAATATTAATTCATTAATCTTAATTCTTAATATATATAAATCTCGTTTGTCCTCAATGGACTCCTAACTAAACCACTTAACCGATTATAATAAAATTCGCACACCATGTGCAGTTCGATCCAACTTGAGAGATAGGATAGTTTAAACATGTAGGTACCACGGGTGAAGCCGGGGCGGACCGCTAGTATACCTATATAAATTCATGCTAACTACTTTATGGCTGGTTCACACTTTGATTAGTGCGAGTGCAGGTGATTAGTGCAGGTGTTTAGTAACTACGTGTGGACAGCGACTGTTTAGTGCAAGTGTTTAGTAGGCTGTGTAGTAAAGTGAATAGAAGCGTGTTCTATTTTTTTGCGAGTGGACTGCGAGTAGCCACGTCCCGCGCGCCCTCCCTTCCCCCTCACTCGCAGTGTGCCTGCCTAAACACGTCTGGACACGAGTGTTTAGTGTTTAGTGTTTAGCGTAGTGTGTAGCGTCGCGAATTGCACCATTGACCTGCACTCCCACTAATCACCTGCACTCGCAGTTGAATTGGACACTACTCGCACTACACACCTGCACTCGCACTAATCACCTGCACTCACACTAATCAAAGTGTGAACCAGCCATTAGTTAAATTCAATACAAACTTAAACATGCGAGTGTGTGTGTGTTCACGTGTGTGTGTCGTGTGTGGTGTGTGTGTGTGTGTGTTGTGTGTGTGTATGTGTGTACATCAATATTGAAACTAATTTTCTAGTTGTTTACAGATGATGGAATATTGGAAAACAATAACAATTCCTTAGACGATAACATAAATAATTCTGACAGTGAGAGGGAAGATGATGATGATGATTATGAAGATGGCTTTTTAAATTTAACAATGTAATTGTTTAACCTTCATTGATATAGTTTGTATTCCATTCTTTTCAATGTATGGTAACTTTAATTTATTTTTCACTTTTATGTTTTTTTTTTTTCATTTTAACTTTTATTTATAAGAACAAGTGTAAATAATATTGTATTCTTGCAATTATTTCCTGTCACATAATTAAAATACACTAGCTGATGAGCTGCATGCTTCATTACTTTTTTTTATTTATACACATTATTTAATACTTAACAATCGAATTAGCGTCTGGCTAATTAATTTTAGATTATATTATGTTTGAAGAACATAATATGAAATTTACAGACATTCTAAAATAATTTGAATTTTTTATAAAAACGAAATAAAAAATTGCGTCTGGCACCTATTTAACAACGAAAAAAACGTCTTGCAATAAAAAAATTATGTCTGATCTATCTAAAGGCAAAAGATTAAAAATTACGCGTTAAAAAATGACTTAAAATTAAGGAAATTATCCTGTGCAGATAAGATGCGCACTAAAAAACGCAACCACTGCGACCAGCCAGACAGCCCGGACTCTAACCGAAATAGCAAGAGGAACAGTATATCAAAGAACCAACTATACTAAAATTCTCTCTTGTCAACGTTGGTAGCTCCTATACGATTAATAGAATAGATTTTTTATATTTTATATTGAGAAATTATAATAAAACAAAGTGTTTTTGTAAACAATAGTAACATATCGAATAAAAAACCTATTTTAAACTGATTGCCGCACAAGTTTACTTCTTATCGTATCGTACAATCACCCATAAAAACATTGTTTAGCTAAAAGGAAATAGTTATAGTAATTTGTAAATTGCAATAAAGTACGTAAGGTCAGAAATATTTTTAACATATTCATGCAAATTTACTCTTTGTGGTAATATTTGTTATAAACGTAATCTCTAGCTAAACTGGCATATTTAAGAGGTTTTTATGAGCGAGTAGCCTTGACTTTCTAATTTACACATAGATATGTGTTTCACTTATGAGATTTAGTAATAGTTGGGTAATTGTTGTAAAATATCAATGTACAAATTGATTGTTGAATCACAATTGGTATCATATGATCGGACAGTTCAACGGAATCACATCAGTGACTGTGACATGTAAGGCCACGTGATATGATCAAATTACTGTATGTAGCAAGCCCATTATTGTACTAAATTGAACAAGATTTCGCTATCCATTAATAACTTTGATACAGTACAATATAAATTACGGGTAATGGATTTCTATGAACAATTTATCCTAACACTAGAGCGCAGATAATTAGATGTAAATGAATTATTATGTCTTGATATTATATCATAATTGACCTAGTTTCTTTAAACAATGTTTGCAGAGCGTTTCTGAGTCTAGTGGACTAATAATTTATTTAATAATAACATGTTTTTACGCAAACTCTTAATTACAAGAAGGCAAGTCCATCCAGCTATGTAATTGTCTCTTAAAACAAGGACCTTGATGTTTTAAAGAGCGTATAACATGGTTAGCGTAAACGAACAAAATATTCCGTTGAAATTAGGTCATCTATGTCAGGTATATACGGGGCTTCATGAAAAAAAAAGCACGAAAAATATAGCAGAAAGGTAGAAGGGAGTTGACCGTATTGATGTCTCTTTTACTGCTATTTTAGTATTCACAGTCGCGATTAATTAAACTTTGGTCGTAACGCTAACAATCTTCGATATTTGTTGGGAATTGTAGATTTGTGGAAAAATATTTCGGCGTTTTAAACGCGCTACAATCTATAATGCTATGAAGTTTCATATCTGTGATTCTAATTTATACTAGAGAAAAATAACAAGTTTTCATTAATAATAGCGATCAATAATATACATAGTTAGTTATAAATAGGTACATGGATATCGATTTAATTCAATGTGATGAATTATCTAATACTGTCAAAGGCAAAACCAGGTAATATTGCATGAAAACGTGTAAAAATGATAACTTAAAACTAAAAGCTACATCATTATTAGATACATACCAATGTATATTGTATATCTTAATATTTCAGACCACTCTCGGTTTCATTTTAATTTGTACGAAATCGAATCTTACTAATTGGATTTGCCACACTCCGATGTTCAATTGAACTAAAATTTGCATATACATGCATGTTGGACGACAATGCACTAATATTATCTACCTCCTACATCTGTAGGTAGGTCCCAGCAAGATGGCTACTAGCACCTACTAGTAAGAACACGATATAGGTACCTTATAACAAACGTTGAAATTCAAATAATAGTCAAAACAGTGTAACGATCTAAGTAAAGTTTCGTTAGTGTTTCCTCAATTTCAGGCGCAAATATATAATGATATATTTTGTAATATTTTCAAGAATTTTTCTTTGTATAATACGCAAGAGAATTCGCGCTCGCACAAATTAGGAGCGGAACTAGAAGTTGACGAATTACGGAAGCTCGTTATGTACACCGTATAATTTCACGAGCACCGTAAAACTGCAATTGATGACATAATTTCTCATAAAAAGGTATTACATAAAAATAGACGTATAGTTAACGGCGAATTTATATAAGGCATAATTGGTGGAAATTCTCGTTTGACTAGGCTATGTGTTCGGTGTCAACACGGAGTCGGCGTACAGTGCGTGTGAGTGAAATGAATCGCTTACTTTCACGGATTACTTATGAAATTTGCAATTTACACATTATGAGGGTTTGCGCAAGTGCCTGCTGGAGCTAGCCGCGCGTGTGTCTCTCGAGTCGCGGATCGCCGCGCCGCCTCGTTATATCACAGGCCACCGAGCGCGCATTGCCCAATGCCGACGCACCTGTAAGGTCCATCTCTTTGGAATCATTATTTTTTAATTGAAACATTGTGCAAGTCACTTCTCTTTCACAGTTACCGCGATCTATTTTAAACGTTAAAACGGTTATTTTTTTGCTTCATGGTAGAGTACTCATTCGAAAAACGTAACGTAACGATATAGATATTTAAATACAATGGATTGTGTGTTAGGCAAGATAAGTGTTAATTCATACTCCTAAATGTTTCTTTAATGAACAGATAATCTTGATAGAGTTTAATGATTACACACATTACGCACAATAAGCTCTATTATCTTATCTGTCCAATAGATGCAAAAATTGCTGAAAATGTTTTTATTTGGTGGATTTAACTACTATACGGATAGATTTTTAACTCAGAATAACACGTCACATGAGTAGACGTGCTAGAGTCTTGTGTTTGATTAATTCGTGCAATATAGTTATAGCGCGATTTTTCAGGTACTTTATCGCTCCGAATATGTACTTTCAAGTGAACTATGGTCACGAGTAGTAAGTCTGCAAGCTTTGTGTCTAACCATTAGACCCTCTTACAAATACAAGGAAACTAAAACAATGTAGGTACAGAGTGGGTGTTTGCATAATTTAAGTGCTAACAGGCGGCGATGCTTGTAGCGTAGGAGCGGAAACGAAGCTCACCGTCTTTAGGTTACCTAGTTCATAGAACTATGCACTAGTAAGCGACACCTACATTGTAAGCGACACGGGAGCGTCTTACTATAGACACTCAATTACTTTCATCACAAAAGTAGGCCGTCACTGCGATTATTTCATTCATAAGCGAATAAACTAGTTTGATTTTAATCAGCTCCGCTGGTTACGTAATAATTACCGCTTCAACCATAGAGATTCTATTCGAAAGCGCATTAGAAAATTCTGTTATGTGACACTAAATATGTAAAACGATGTAAATTACGTTTTTTTGCGAATAAATTTTTGAGCAAACACGTCTGGGGAATTTTTGAGTCATTCATTCTATACGGTTTTGTAAGTTTCGAATGAAGAATGGGCAATAACATGGCAGTAACCCACAAACGTTTTGCGTTTACTCAATCTAAAAGCAAGATAATGAAGCAAGCGTAAATACATATATATATGTATATATATTCGCGATTGTAGCAATAACACGTTGACGGCTGTTTATATCGAAATATGCTCGAATTACAACGGGTTGTGTTCAATACACACATACACCTTTAATTAACCGAGCCGATGTGCAACACGTCCTAATAAATGTCGTAAACAATATATTATGGTGTAAATGCATCGCGGTGAAAAGGTTAACGTATGAGTCGAC
The DNA here is from genome assembly GCA_029959065.1 of Colias behrii. NCBI lineage: Eukaryota > Metazoa > Arthropoda > Insecta > Lepidoptera > Pieridae > Colias > Colias behrii. The sequence continues at coordinate 6,603,610 of JARWMC010000002.1, forward strand.
ATTTTATATGAAGAAAATAATTCTTCTTGGAGGACGTTAAGGTCAATAATATGTCACATGTATGTAATAGGACTAACGAAGAATTACAAATCAAATATTTTCTTAACTTGAAAGTGAAACGCATACTCTGCAAAATTGTTATTACAATTAGTGCCCTTAGTACAAAATAGTAAATACTAAATAATAATATAATATCAAGGTTACTGTGATACAATTTAGCTTTTATAGTAGGTACTCTACATTAATTTCTATAATAATACCTATCTACGAATGATCTTGGCTGTCAATCTGTGTGTCTATTAAGATTACATCAAATCCGTTGAATCGATTACTAAATAGTTCGGAAATTGAATTTATTCTGAATATAGAATATTGATAAAGAAAACAAAACTTAATTTGAAAGTTCACAAAATGGTACAACATAATCGTAGATAATTAAAAATATATAAAAAAGAGTTTAATCGGATCAGATCGTATCGAATACATAATAGGATAAGCCCTGCTCCTGACGTTGATGATATAAAAGGTATTATACATATAAATGCTGAATTAATATCGACTTCAAGATCTAGGTCTTTCGCTTAAAATCATTTTGTCACAGGTTTAAGCTGAAATTCAAAATTAGTTGTATTATTTTTGTGTAACCTTTTGTTTATATTTATTTAAATACTAGATATTATTCTGACCGATTATTTCTGTAATATTTCATCAGAAGCGTATCGCTATGGCTATAGGCGGGTCACAATGATATCTTTGATATTCCGGTCAAAGGGTAATTGACAACATTCTTGAGTATATAATATTGTTTAGAATTAGATCTATTCGAATCCTGGTACAAGAATTTAATTGAAGTTCAAGTAATAAAATATAAGAAAGGTTATCGCGATCATTACAATAAAAATAATTTATATTACTATGACTATTAATGCGGCACTTAGATATTATGGTTAAAATATAGACTCGAGTTTAATGTGTAAAGTGTATATGTGTTACCGGAAATGTATGAAATCAAGGAATTGTATACAAATCCTAGGAAATGTGTACAATTCCGATACCATTTAGGAAATGTATAAAATATTGTTTAATAAACTATTTAATGCATAGATATCCTAGGAAATGTATAATCTTCCTCGGAATTGTATATAATTCCGATATCGTATTAGGAAATGTATAAAGTAAATGATTTCTGTAATAAAACACGTTGTTTTTTTGACGTGACAACGTCTTAAATTAGGTTGCGGCTGGGAGTCACTTATGAAAAAGTGTAACGCTCGGTAACGTTACGATGAGTCACCGAACGAGAGAGAGGCCCGCGGTCTGCCGCGCGCGCAGCACATTTTACCGAGAAAAAGACGTTGTCACGTAAAATCTTCGCCCGTAAAACCGACTTTACAGGCAACCATTTTTTTATTATAGCACTTATTGAGACAATCGGGTAACAGTCTTACCGTAAAATAATAATAATTTGTTCATATTATCTTACTAATTAACATTTCTTAAATCAACTTATATTCAATGAAATCAAATTTTCATTTGGTAAGTAATCAGTCCCCTCGTCCCGCTGTCCCCGTGTACATATGTCGCAGTCGGATTGTATAATCCGCCGTATTACAAACGTCCGGCATTTTGTAATTTGCCGAAATTCGTCTTTTTCCAAAATTCTGCAAAAAGACGGTCGCGAGCCGACGGAGCCCCACTTCGTGGGGCTCCTATTTCTGTGTAGTTTTAAAAAACACGAACCTAACCTAACCCACCCCCATATCCAAACCAAAAATTTCTGATTACGAATTTTCAGCATATTACAAAATGCCGGCCGTTTGTAATACGGCAGATTATACAATCCGTCTGCGACATACACACCCCCTCGTCCCGCGTACCTTCCAATATCTTAGATGTTTTACATTTCCGATTGCTATTTAGGAAATGTATAGATTTCCTAGGAAATGTGTATAAAATAATTTATTTCACAAATTTCCGTGCGATTTTAAGAATTACATAATATATTTCCTAGGAATTTTATACAATGACGGATTACATACATTTCCGTTAACATATGCACTTATATCAGAAAACGGCAGCGATGTAAGCATAGCATTAGAAAATTATGTTTATGTGTAAAATTTATGTACCTAGTTATTAAAAATAATTACCAACTACGAACAAAGTATAAGCCATCCATTTACGCAGGGAAAGTATGAAAGTTTTATTAGGTTAGCTAATATACAAAATCCATAAGTTTTATGTTTGTGTAACATTCATTCAAAGATTTTTCGCGATCAAATTCATCAGATAAGATTTTAATCAAATATTAAACAACCATACCATTTTTCATAGACGAATGGATTGTATTCAACTTTGGCTTTGTAATAAGAAAATATTCTCTTTGTGCCAGCTACATAAAATAGGTTACTAACCTATTTTCTTGAGTTATGTATAAGGTATTATCTATACATATACATATATATATATCTATTATTGCGTCTATATTTTAATTATTAGTTGAAATGTGTCAGGTTCTTTGAAACTTAAATAAAATTAGGCTTAAAAAAAATTTGATGAGTGAACCCAAAGTGATATTCAACATTCAGATTTCAGACTAATATTGATAGTTTTCACAGCAGGCAGCTGCCCATAGAAGCAAGGGCAAACTTATCTCGGCTAGTAATCACGGCGAAGGCTAAGAAACAAAACGACCTGATAAAGCTTAAATGGATAATTTATCGGATATATCCTATGCGAAGCGTGTTTATTTCCTCGGCTAGGTTAACATTGCTTGAACAAGCAGAATGATAGTGATTTTGCAGGCGCTAATCTAGTGGCTTTTTGCTGGCGTTTTCCGTAAAGTACTTCGATTTACCTTTTCATCCGAATGCATCAGCACAAATTGCTTACCAAGAGATACCTTTCGCTTGAATAAATATTCTTTATACCGAGTTAGCTTCTATGCTGCAAGATTTTAAACAAAATATTTAATAAATATTGAAGAAAGAGTCTTGATCAATCAAAATGTAGATTTTCCAAAAGAGCTGTAGAGTGTAGTTTAAGAAGATTGTAACATATTCATATTGTTTTCATTTTGTTACTTTTAATACAATTATTAACTCAAAGTATAAGGATGTAAACGTGTTTCGCATTTCGTCGAAATTTCTTCAAGCGTCTAATTCTCTCATTGTTCACAAAGAATTCAAAGAGGCTCTTGACATACAAAACGATGTATCAACGCCCTACGGCCTGTATTTTATTTTCATGTCCGAAATATTATAATTGTAAAATATGAAAATATAATTATTTACGTTTTAGGTGTGATTTTATTTTGTATACAAAGTAAACAGTATGTATTATATACCTATTTAATGACGTAAAAAAATACCCCAGCATTCGAAAATATGACTTTCTTTATTAAACCTCACATTCTATTATACCTAAGATTCTTTGTTACAATCGAATTAAGTGTAATGTAGATAATATGGTGTAAAAGACGGTTGCAAAAACTTTTTGTGGAATGATGAATGTGTTCTGTCGGATGTGTTTGTTTTATGGCTTTCTGTTTATGTTCCTCTTCCACTAAGTAAATACCGAAAAATACGCTTTTTATAAACACAGTTCAGATTTATTTTCTAACTTTTAAGTCTGAACTAACTAAAGCACACAATTAATGCTTGAAAGTGGTGAATACTAATGTCATAGATTCAGTCCTATGAAATAGGTATAATTTATGGGAGGGATCTCAGAGCAATGAATGAGAACGTGATAAAATGGAAGTGAAGCAATGTAATTTAAAAGTAATTTGGAGACGTCTTTAGTTTGTCGGCCGCAAACATTAATTATGATTTACGATATCTCATTTGTTGAAAGCGCTGGATAAGAATTATGGTCTCAACAAATATAATAGGATTTCTCTATATCAGAAAGCGTTAGGACTGCTACAATGTTTATTTTGATATTGTGTGATTTGCCCTCTGTTGGATGCCGGTTTAATAAGCGTCGTGCGTGCGGCTCATAATATTAAATGGGTCAACAGTCTCTTTACGTTATTTATAGCGCTTAAATCATGCATTTATAAAATATTGCATTTATCAACTAATATTATTTTTTAATTTTATTAGGTTCGACAGTGACACATAACAATAGTGAAGATACGTTAGATACTATAAGAAGATACCATGTAATGCATGTAGCATTATTTTAATTATTATTGAACACGACTACTTACAAATTGCAAAACTATTCAATTAATATTATTTTTAAGTCTCTTCAAAATAATCCATTTTTGAATCATAGTCACTATTGAATGTCATATTTTCTAGGTACCTTTAAATGTATCGTATTTTTCATGGTACATTAAGTTCAAATTTCTAAAAGGCTAACTTCGGACAGAAAGTAATTAGAACTCTAGTTAAATTTTAATCAATCTTTTTAAATTGGTTTTACAAATTCTTATTAAACGTCCCAATAAAATTAGTACTTATAACAAGAGTCAATTAATTCTATACATTGTAATTATTCTTATATATTGTAATTATTAAGAACATACGAAAATATTTCCTTGGCATTATTCTTTCCCTTGCGGTTGCGATTGCAATCAGTATAAAATTCAATTGAACTTCATTGTGTTGATAAGTAGATATTGAACAAACTTGAAAAGTTCTTCTTTCATAACGTGTAAGCTTTAGGGCAATCTAGCGGAGTGATCTAGGTGATACTTCAGACAGAATTCAATATATAGTAATACACGAGCAAAAAAACATTTATCTATCAAATAAATTGACGGGTCTCACATAAAACTAAGGCAGAGGGTAAGAGTAGCTTGTATATAATATGTATAATGTGGCTCTTGTCTGTAGAAACAGAAGAAAGTATGAATTTATAGCGATTCTTAAAGAAGTTTGGTCGAATGAATTTATTGTGCATAATATGAACACATACAAAAGGAAGATAATGCATGTGTACCATGCGGCATAAGTACTTGCAAAGAATACATAATATAATGACGTATTCGATTGTTTGTGAAGTATCACTACATAGTATAAATATAAAACAAAGTCGCTTTCGCTGTCCCTATGTCCCTTTGTACGCTTAAATCTTTGAAACTACGCAACGGATTTTGATGCGGTTTTTTTTAATAGATAGAGTGATTCAAGAGGAAGGTTTATATGTATAATAACATCTAATAAATAGTGGAGAAGTACTGTTAATTTTGAGGTTTCTAATGTGATGTCGTAAATAATTAAATTTTTTCCGCTTACATTGCAAACGCAGCGTAAACCCTACGAGTTTTATCAAAATAATGTATGTTAATGTTTTTACGACAAATAATGGCTAATTTTCGAAGCGATTTTAACCAATACAGCATTAATCCTTAACCAATTAAATACCTTGAATACATTGTTCATTTAATTTAGATCTATATGGCCCTTTACACCGTATGATTTAAGTGAATATTTTCGAAGATATTACAGATTTAAAAATTGCGGGACGTAGCGTTTGCGGCGGTACCGGCCGGCCGCCATTGCACCCGTGCGAAGCCGGGGCGGGTCGCTAGTGGTTTGATAAATCTTTTTAGGTTCGACAAATGCATTTGATAAATCTTCGTTATTTTGTTTGTACATACCTACAAATAACGAAGGAACAAAAGAAGAATTGGCATCAGCATTCATTTTTTCAATTATCATAAATTGATTGATATTGTAATATTTTTATGGAAGTTGTTTTGCATAATTAGCAGCCTTTTAGCAGCATTATTATGAAAGAACGTCAATGTCAAATAAACAGGGAAATATTATAATGGTTTAATTACAAAATGCATAGGTCAGCTTTTCTTGAGTTGCTCTAAGTTTTATAGATCTTATTACCAAATCAATACGTAATTCTTGATGAGTTCGTTTTTTGTGATAGTTAATAATTTAACTGCAAATTGATGTCACAATTATACGCCTCATTATTTTTATATTTCACAATCGACTTAAATATTGCATAGGTTAGCACGTACTTCAATCATACGTGTGGCTCTTTGTATCCGTTTATAATGTTAGACATAAAACGAACATTTACGAAAACAATAACATATGAAACTTACTCTTGGAGGCCCAGAGTTGCCCTTCGTTCAGTGCCTCGACATACGTCTTCATGTCAGCAGCACACTCGGCGGATACAGTGCTGTTGTCGCTTTGCATATACTCGAGCCAGTCGTGATGATCAAAGAGGTTTTTCATCCAGGCCATTCGCGAGGCAGTCAATACCACGGTATTGTTCGCTGTAGCACCCACAGCACTCACTAACACTAAGACTGTCACTAACATCATTGTCTGCATTGTGTAGTACATATCGACACACATTTCTAATTGAACATATCCGAATTGTCCGTTTAATTGCTATGACGACGGCCTTTAAATCTTCTCACGCATGTTGCCGGCCTCTGTAACAAAAAATATGTTTAGTAAAATTAAATTGTACGTTTATGCAATCTTTATCTATTGTTATAAGTGTTCGACGGAAGTGAAGAAAAGGGAGAGAATCTTTTGTTGAGCCTTATGCCTACTTGTTTGAAAATAATATAATAAGAAAATCACAACATAAGAAAATAGACTAAGGAAATTTAACTTCTTTTGTAACCGATATCGGAGAAGGTTTATAATTTTTTATTTACAGTGAACGACATTTAAGCGAGCAACACAAAGCTTTTAACTGAAATTTTCCATGTAAAAATGCATGATGTATTATAACTTACCTAGAGCTTTCAATTCAGAATTTTTCGCTTTATGCTTTCAAAGCCTTTTGTTAAAGTGTCGTACCTGTGTATAAGATTTACTCTTAAGGGGTCAAGTAACATTATTAACTCGAACCGAAAAAGTAAGTACCTAATGACAAAAAATTCGTGATATAATTGTTAGAAAATTCAGTAAATTAGCAAAGTAATGTAGAAATATAAATTGAATGTTTCATAAAACATGTTTTGCTTTTAATATCATGGTATCTAACTAGGACAATCTATAATTTTTTCAAGGTGAGCATGCCATTAAATATATGTATTACAATTAATACATTATATTCTTTGGAAAATAATTACGAATATCGTTGAAGTAAAAGGAGAACAATAGAAAGAGTAAAGACCCAAGATATTAAAACTAGAGATGAAACGGATATCCGTTAACTATCCGGTATCCGGCCTATCCGGCCGCCATAATACTATCCGGCCGAATACCGGATAGCTACTATTCGGCCGGATATACATCCGGCCGATTAAAAAAAAATAGCTGGATAAAAGAAACATATTTTTGAGTAATTATTTGCTTTATTTATTAGCAAGAATCACATTTCCCCGAAATCAATAATTATTGAATATGTTACGAAACTTGCAAGATATTATTTTACTTGATAGGTATTAAAATTATTGCAATTAGATTATTTATTATTAGATATATTACCTGCTTTTTTCGCTTCGCCGCCACGAGAAATATTAACATTGCATAATAAACAAAGAGCTAACTTTTTATTTTCACTGCTTATGTCAAAGTATTCCCATAAAGACGATCTTTTCTTCACCGATGCCATTTCTCGTTGCTAAATCTTTTAGACCTATGTATATATGTATGTACTTAAAATAATAAGAGCACAAATAAAATTATAACCTAAAACGATCACGCACGTGTCTGCCCTGCATGCAATCGACACAATAATAAAATTGTACAATTGTTAACTTCACTCATCAACGAAAAGACCCGAATCGAACCGAGTCCATCCTATCGTTCGCGCGACGCCTACGCAAACGGCTAAGTTTCGCCGGATATTCGGCGGCCGGATATTCGGCGGCCGGATATTCGGCTATCCGGCCACTTGGTCGGCCGAATATCCGGTATCCGGTATCCGGCCAAACTGCTATCCGTTTCATCTCTAATTAAAACCAATCAGTTGTCAGTGAGTGTATTTATTTATGTAATAATCATATTATAGGCACTTTATACGCATATCTACTGTTGTTAAAGAAAGAGACTGGCATACAAATGCGTAATCATTTAAGTAAGAGTTCAAATGGTATATAGCGTTAAAAATGGGTTTGTGTTCTCGTTGTTGCGAGTTTATGTAATACTTGATTTTCTTATTAACATAATACTGACATAACACCAATACCTACAGGTGATTGACCTGATTTTAAAGAGAAATCAAGTATGGTTAATGATATTTACCTACATACACAGTCCATGTTACTACGTGAATAATAGAATATTATTTCGGCTTTCGAACATAATGAGCTTAGCAAATATCCAAGTATTTAAATGCCTGAATTATAATTCAGAGTTTTAAAAGGATTTTTCGTCAATTCTATAAAATCCTTTCCAATTAGTGTTGAGAAATATGAAAGGGATAAAGCTAGTCGGTAAATTCCGACCCTGGGGCGGCTTTGTTCTTATTAGTACAATATCTTGGACAGGAGAACAATGTGTTTCTGACCTAATAAGCTGGCAACAAATGGCTGTACACGAGCTTAAAAGAACCCAATCTGCGCAACTACTAACGCCTATTTACCACACATACGCAATATTTAATGGAGCATGTTCAGATTTCTAGCTTAAGTGTAACTCAACCTTGATTTTATCGTCTGCTATTTAATTTATTTGTTATACAGCATATTTTAATATAAATAATAAAAAGTATCGCAGGAAATTGTTAAAACCATAAAGTTTACAAAGAAAAATAGTTTGCTTAATTTTCTTTTTTGTTTTACATTCCTAACTTCGTAACAAGATACTGGAAACCAAAACGTATTACAAATTAATAACAAAACCCACTCGCCTTTACAAAGTTACTGAAACAATTCGATAAAACTGCTGGCTCGGTTATCTTAAAATTTCTAATTATTGACCTTTCGTAAATCAATCTTTAGATAAAATCAATACAAATAAAACTTGTCTATATTTCTGGTTTTTATAAGATATAATATTACAAAGTATGTACTCAGGTACCTACATATTATTTTTATTTAACATGTAGACCGTACATGTGTGTATTATTTGTTTTAAAACATTTTATATAATTTTAAAGTACCTATCTAAAAAATTTAATAGACTATGTTTAATTTTTTAATAGATTAATACTTACTGCCTATTTTAAATAGGATCATTAAAGTAGTTAAGGAGAAAGTACGGGATATGCGTATCTATCTACTTACTATAATTTCATCGTATTCATTGGTAAGAAAACGAAAACGTATTTTAATATTCCTTGTAAATGAGTCAATAAAGCTCTATTTATAACCTCAATGTAAAGAAATAAATTAAATTGAAACAAATATTTTCTCAACCGTACCTACCATTAAAGAAATTCAATATTTGGAAAGTAAGATTGAAGCAATTTCTATTCACTCAATTTAAGTACTAGGTTTTTATTAGAAGTAGGTACTCTCATCTAATTGATTTTGCCAGATTTTGCCATTTTGAAAATTGCAATTCTTATAGAAACCTATCCTTAATTGGGTTTGTGCTTTTTATGACTTAATTTATGACTTTTGGGTTCATTTGCAATTGCAAAGTAAATTGAGTATGTATAAAAAATGCAATTTATTTTAAAACTTTATAAACGTGAATACTATTCAAAATAACGTAGATTTTCATTAAAAGTAAGCATTATATACCTACTTGCCAACCCCCCGCGGCTTCACCCGCGTAATAAAATGTAATTCTCATACCATTATTAATTAAGTACCAACTTAAAAAGTAGTCTATGTTACTCTATAAAATTCTCCAGAAAAATAAATCACATCATAAAATCACAAAGAAAAACAAACAATACAATTGCACTTTTATAACATTAGTAAAGATTCATTGATATATATTTCATATAAAAATACAAGAAAAATAATTATAACTGACTTTGATATCAAAACAATAAAAGCAATATGTATCCTCACTGTTCGTTTTGCGAACAAATTGCTTTTCTCATATGCGTGTCTGAGTGAAAATAACAGCTTCCAGGCTTTTATTTGGGAAGTAAGATAAAAGCTGTTTTAGAGATAAATTATATTAAACCTACATATTACAAATATTCCTAAATTGATGACAAATTCTTTGATTGTACCTATTTACCATACCTTCACTAATTAGGCGACGCTCACATACATTTTCAGAGGCGGCGTAAGGCGTGGGCGACGTGGGCCACCGCCTACGGCCTCGTGGTACAAGGGGCCTCGCGCCTCAAAATTTTTTAAAGCGAGAATAAAATAAAATAAAAATAACTACATTAAAAACAACCGACTTCAATAACGGAAAAGCAAAAATTAAAAAAGATTTGATATTATTAATTACTACATATTATTATTTTAGATATGCTATTTACTAAAAACTAAAAAGGTTTGATGTCAGTGCACGCATTTATTACTAAGTGCTTAGTGCTTGGCACCGACTTCAAACCCATTTAATAAATAGCACATCTGAATAAGTAATATGTAGTAATTAATAATATCAAATCTTAATTTTTTGCTTTTCCGTTTTTGAAGTCGGTTGTTTTTAACGTAATTATTTTTATTTAATCATTTTAGTGTATTTTTCAACACGAATCAAACGAGCCCAAACTTGATAAAGTTAAGTCAATATATTACTGAGTTCCTATGGCCACCTTCCGATTCCATCATCAAATCAGCTCTATATCATGATAATGTTTAATCGCTATCCAATTTATATACCTACGTACCTATACAAAATTTCAGCTCAATTGGTTATCGAGAAGTGAATCAAAGTTACTTGCTACATTTCAATTAAGTCATCGAGATTAGACGAAAATGCTCATAAAATAAAAACTACTGGGCCTATCCGAATAAAATTTTTATGGGACCAAATCGACAACATTCCGTATCAAACAAAAAAAGAATCACGTAAATCGGTTCAGAACCCTCGTAGTAATCGGTGTACATACATAAAAAAAATATACCGGCCGAATTGATTGAAGTCGGTTAAAAAAGATATAAATCAATTTTGTTGTGAAACATGGTTTCTTAGTCTGGCAACATTTGCCACCGGGCACCGACCGACCAGAGTTCCAATGCCTTAATAAATTAAAAAAAAAAAACAACCAGAGTGCGGGGAATCCCTGGTTTTATTTGTTTACTTTCTTGACTAGGAAGACAACCAATCAAGTCAAAGTACGCAATTGTTTTTATTATTTTATAAAATCCGTCTTCAGGTCGCCATAGAACAGGGCCTCGCGAAATCTGTCTTGCCCACATCAAATTTAGGTCTTGCCCCGCCACTGTACATTTTCATGAAAACGAAAACAAAAGCAAATTGCCTAATTCATAATTTATTTAAATTAGGGCCGGTCAGAGACAATAGAGAAGTCACGTCTACTCTTTGTCTGGTTAAATAAAGGGTCTGAAAATTATTTTTTATTGCGAGAAATTTAGGCGACCATGTTTGTAATGATAAAGTAAAATATATAAAACTAGCGGTCCGCCCCGGCTTCGCCCGTGGTACATATGAAAAATAGATGTTGGCCGATTCTCAGACTTACCCGATATGCACAGAAAATTTCATGAGAATCGGTCCACCCGTTTCGGAGGAGTATGCAGACTAACATTGTGACACGAGAATTTTATATATAAGATGACACCCAAAATCGATACTTAATGAGATTAGTTATTAAATTGGCCATTACTTTATTTATCGTTGATAATAAAATACGATCGAAGTTTAATTTACGGTTCCACAGCGCATTAAAACAAACCCCGCGATGCTGGTAGTAATATCAACGAAAAGATTAAAATGAGCTCCCATTGTCTTGCTGTTGTTTAGCATCACAATAGAGACTTCAAACGAACACCAATTAGGAACCATTGGGAAAGGCTTTCGAGTTTTAGATGAACGTGGTTTTGTGTCGCGAATACAAGATGAGGGATCAAACGGTTTATTTTTGCCAATTTTTCTTATTCTCTGTAAATGTCCCTTATTTGTTCATGAAAAATACGCTTTATTGTTATATTGACGCTTTTCCTATTTGACTTATTTTATCACTTAAAAATAAATATAATTAGCTATCAAATCATTCCACATTACAAACAGAACAGTCATATTACTAGAATAACATTTCACCATAACAATTTTAACATGCTTTGCCTGGCCGTGCCTATCATATCTTGGCCAATTCAACTATGCGGTTAGTCGTTATTACGTGGTATTTTGCATTTGTCCTCCACATCTCATATGGAATTATGTGTTACCTAAATATTTCATACAGCATTCGTGTTTGTTTATAAAATTACTAATTTGAGATTGAGAATTCTACTGGGAACCATCGTCCGAAAGTATCCTACCATATTCAACTTACTACAATACAATTATTTTCTTAATTTCTGCTCAATAATTAGACTAATATCACAATTTTTTAATAATGAAAAAAAAAGGGGTTGTAAATAAGTATATCAGCCTCAAACTTTGAATTCCGAACCTCTATAACATGATTATTGATTTTTGCTTCATAGTCAATGACAATGATATACTATTGGTTCTAAAATTCGTAACTGGAAAAAAGTCAATTCTTTAAAACTTTTATTGAATTTGCAGTTTATTTTTTTCTCCTCTTTGTTCAACGCTTCATTGAAAATAGAATTTAATTTTCTTACACGTACTTTAAATGCATAACAGTATTAGAATAACATGAAATCTCTTTGTAATAAACATGAATCGTTTATGAATAGCCTGAAATTTTAAGGGTCTGCAGAATATTTGCCCGGGGATACAATTTTGTATACTTTACGGTTTTAGCTTCTGTGAAAACATTTATATATCCTCTGGATACAATAAATGGGTGTTTGAAATCCTTTCGTTTTACTCTATTATAACTTTTTAAAGACTCCCTCGGAGCCCATTTCAAAAAACAGGCAGAATTTTGCTTCAAGCCTTCAACTTAAAGTTCTATCTGTTTGTAAATATGCTACCATAAATTATGTAATGCAAAAATAAAACAAGAATATAATGAATTTTAGTTAATGTGTGCCGAATAAATTGCGGAACTTAATCTTCTCTACACTCTTCGTAAGAGTTTTTCTTTTTTACGATCATAAACAGTTCAATAGGGAATTATATTAAAAACCCTATTAATAAAACTAAAAAACACTAGCATTTCATATTTCCGCTGGGAAATAAGTATTGTGTTCAATGAAGCAAGCGACGGTCCCAAAGCAGTGGAGGGTTATTGTAGAACTGGCACAAGGGGACGGAAAAGATCCTTATAGGAAATTTATGATTGTTTTGCCTTTGTAAAGTAGTTTTGTTTATTACACAGGGTTGCCATGTTCACCTTATTTAAGATTTATGATCCCATATTAATAACAATGGAATAAAATGCCTTTACATATAAGGCACATATTATAACTACAATTTAATTTATAGGTTTGATTGATACCTACATTATTGAGATCCCAAATTATTTTAGCACATGTAGAAACCATTATTATCTAATAATTACAAATTGTGCCTTTACCTGTATAACTAAATGTAGTGAAAAAGTTTATTTGTCGAACATTTTATCAAATTTATCTTTCTCATACGTATTCTAGTGTCGATTTATTTTCCTCAACACCGATGAATCGAGATCATAAAGAGGGTTCTTGTGCGTGAGCTGAAAGCCACGTGGACAGGACTCGCCGGCGCGGAGTGTCGAATGTGTAAAATTACGATCCATCGACCAGTCGCATAATGGGCTGATTCATTGAACCTCTCTGCGATCGCGCCTTAATGGCTAATGGCTGTCATCCTTCATTGTGTTCTATAGCCCATTGTTTGTATTGTCCGAATAATTGCTGTATGGAATAGGGCACATGCTTTTTATAAAGTAAAGGTTTCGTGCGACAATTCCACGATTCCTAAAAACAGGTTTATGGCGCGTATGATGTAACAAAACGTGACATACCCGATGCGCAAAGCTAACAAACGGTGAAAGTTCATCTCTGTAAGCGTCGTGACACGTGACCTCTGTGAAGAGATAGCTTCGTTTGCCGATGCTGTATGGGTTTGAATGTCAATGAACAAGCCGTTCGATATATCTCGCGTGCAGAATATGCAACTAATCAAGCTAACTGGGAATCCTATCTTGATATCCTATCTTACCTAGTATAATATTTAATTTGATACTCTAACTCTACCTTTAATGGATCTGATTAATAAAATATGTCTACATCATCCGGTGTTTCCTCTTTCGTAGCAATAAAAAATATGCCATCACTGCCGCACACATAAATATTTCCTCATAATTGGTAAATATCGTTTTGCATCTGGTGCTTTCGATATTTCTCCACTTTCCACGAATACTTAAGTATATAAATAAACATATAGGCAGAAATGGAGCGGCAACTCAGTAGGACCTGTTCTTTTTGTGTTACTTTACGCAACTCATTCGATGCAATGTTTTTACGTCGGTTCCGTGGTACTGATTAATTCGGTTATGATAGAATTACTTTTCATTGCAGACACACAATACTATGAAATACAGACGGTTTGATGCAACGTTTAATCAAGTGCTCGTAATCTATTTATTATACAATTTTGAAATATCCGCTCTAGAAAACTTAGGTTTTCAGAATTCTAAGTAATGATGACAATGTTTTTTCTAACATCAACCTACTTATCGTTAAAACATGTACGTGACATTTAGTTTTTATTGTTAGTGACTATAGTCCTTTTCACCTATGATGATTCCTGTGACACTTCATCGTGTTCCGAATTACGTATTTTATGTTTATAAAGCCAAAATAATTTTAGTGCATAATATTTTTATTTTATGGCGGCATTATTACCAAAAATTTAAAAATGAAACATCTTAAGCTTATAAATCAAAAACAGTATTGTTTAGTTTAATATAATGAAAAATAAAATAAAATAACACGAAAATATAATACCTACGCAATTCGTGTACATGAAATGGATCGTTGAAAAATCATAGAGTTGGAAAATCATATAATCGGCGCCCATCTTGTGATCGTTTGTCAATCGAGTCAATCGTCTGTACGAGTGCGTCAGCCTTGTATACAAGTTGCATTTTTATATTGATACTTTACGTGGTATTCTGTAATTGTTACTGTTGACTTTTTGTTGCTGTTGTTTGCTAAGTTTCCTTAGTTAATTGTTGCCGAAAAATTTAATTTTGGTACTTTATTCAAATCGATTTCATTTCCATATAAAATATTATCGATTATCGGAAACAATTGATACTATTTCAGTAACCGACATCTCTACACGTGTCAAAAATCGATGTGTCACAGAAATCATCCTAGGTGGAAAGGACTATAGTGAGAGAGTTACTTAGTAAATGGATATTGAAAATTTTCAGATAAACATTTTTCATTATAAATGCCAAGATTATACCAATTTATGGACCAATTAAAATCATTGTTTGTTCTTGGCTGTAATAACGTTTCGCTCCATTAGTTGTAATCGTTTTAGTGTATTAGACAAACAATTATTTTCAGATTAATGTTGTAATTTAGCGAAAAATACTGAACTACGTGAAAACACGTTATTTATATAGGCTTGAAAATTTTGAAAAGCGAAAATTTAATTTAGAGCCCTAAAGAATTATAAAAATTGATAATATTATCTGCCAATTTACTAAATAACTTTTTTACCATTTTTTAAAACTCTGTAAAAGGTAGCACTAAGGCTTAAGGAAAACCAATTTGTCTTTTATACTTTAGAAGATTAATGGGATTAATTCTTATCTGTATTATAAAAACGCTTCAAAGCTTTTCCGATAACTCGGTGTCTTGTTTCATTATAAGCTCTTCAGCTTATTGAAATTAAAAGCTTTTGTATAATTTTCTTTCTCAGTACAATTTTATATTAATATCTATAATAAAAATTATCATACGAACCTTAATAATTTTGTCAAAGAGTTCAATGCACGCGGAAAACACTTCCTCCTAAACGAGCTCTTATTAGGAAAATGTTACGTTTGCGATGTAAACATAAAATATACGCGGAATGCTGTTACCAGCTGGCACAGAGTTGCGCCGGAGTCGACGGTCGTGCGGCCACTGCGGCTACCACCAGCCACCACCACCTGCGAACCGGTATGAAAGTATGCTACATCAAATTAATTTCATTTACTCCGCGTTGCCCTAACATTTGCCACCTATTATGACAACAACGGATTTGCGCAAGCCTTACCCATCTTGAGCGGTTTCGTAGTACACTGTACTCACTACAAACGAACGTTAGACATGAATTGAACTCACATCCCTTGTGCCACTTAATTGGTGTACCTACATTCATTAATTTATCGATTTGCGTAAGACGTTATGTGATATCTGATACACACTTTAATATTGCTGGTACCTATTTAAAAGTAAAAGTCACCAATTTTTATTGCTTCGTGGGAAATCTTTTTTTTTTTACAAAATATACATATATACCATGCTCTTGCATGGTATATATATTTTGTACTTTTGTACCTACCTTCTTAGGTAGGTATACGAATTATACCTAATTATGTAATTTAAAGAGTTGAAATAATTGTGTAACTATTGGTAATATAAAACATTTCTTTCAACTTTATCTCATTACAGCTATCATTATATTATTTTAATAAGCCTTTGGTGAATAATAAATTTTGCATAAAATTAATTAATTAAGGAAATGTTTTGCATAATACATTCGTATACCCAGACTCTTGAACAAAATCACGATTGTCATACATTTCATATCGTATAGATATTTCAAGCAGGTGAATTCCTGAACACGTGGACGAGTTATGCCCGAGGCTGCCTTTTAAGAATCGGATTGAAATCCAATTTTTCAATGTACTTTCGTATCTGAGAGGCACCTGTGTGTGCTCAGGAAACAAATTAAAACAGAAGTATACCTATATGTGCTGTGATTAAAACATTGAACATATTAAACGTTTGCTATGCAATCTAAACTTATGGTAGGTACACCTCGAGAGGTGTACCTACCATAAGTTTAGATTTTTGAAGTGACTCTTTGTATGGTAGAGACCCTCGGGTCATACCATACAAAGAGTTCGCTCATCCGAGTAATTCGCACGCATTTAATCATCAATTTAATAACATTCCCAGCGTTTCCTTTACGGATTAACAAATAGAATCGCACAAAGAGTCATAAAGATGTGCTGAGGGACGCGTGGGGTGTGACAAATTATACGCCCTTATTGCCTTTGAAGCGCTGGGCACGTATATTGAACGTCACAAAACCAAATTTACAAAAACTGTGTCATGTTCCCTTTCACCTTATCACTTCACCTTCACCGCCGCTCATTATTTCACCGGGAGAATTTCATTAGGCAGCTGTTATTTAATTTCATTACCAGGCCGGTTTAATACACTTTCATTTCATCATTCGCCTAAATTTAAACTGAGTATTAAGCTAATTGGTGTCGTATATTAGAGACGACAATTTATGTGGCACACCTAATACATAACAGCACATTTTGAGCGATAACAATACCGGAAAGGCATAAATTAATCTCCGAAATATGCTGACTGTTAAATATAAACGTACCTACAATCCGAACGCAAATTTTCAAATTTTCAAATTCAACTCAAACAAGCTCAAATAATAAGTTTACCCTATTTTAATTGCTACTTATGTTACTTACCTACTAGCTGACTAGGGATAACATTTAAATATGCTATGTCATACAACATACTGAAATAATGAAGCTTTCTTCTAGTAGGTAAAGAATGTTTTAGAGCTGTTTGAGTTACAAAAATATATTTGATCATGTCCAATCTCCACAAATGAATTTTTCAACAATCTGACCGAAACAGTGTCATTGTTAAAAGTAGATTAAATACAATGGCACTATTTTGAAATGTCTCGCAGTGAACCAACAACAAGCATTTTACATGTTATAAAGATAAACGGCGACAGAAAGTCCTTGATGTGAATTCTGTAACACAGAAGGTAACGCAATATTGTACTGCCTGCACGATGCAACAATTATTTAAATGTATAATTAGTAATTACTACAAATGATTGCATAAGTTAAATAAACACGCCAGGTTAAGTCACTGAAATGAGTTCGTTGTTCGTTATTAATAAACCACGGGTTTTAATATTATGAACTAATTTACTAGATTCATAGCGGAGTATTTTAATTAGGGATGCTTCTAAGATTTTCATTACATCAGAAAGCTTATTTACTCATCTCAATTTATATTTGCTAGCATTTTAAGAGTCATTTAGCTACTAATTTAATATAACGTTAAAAGTAAATATATTTAATTTGCATACCCAGGTTGCCGTAACCTAGTAGGTAATTTAAAAAGTTTTAAATTCAAATTATTCAAATTTAACATTCTAAAACAACCTACCTATCTAATTCTCATTAAAAGCTCTATTTTCCTAGCGCGAGTCAGATCGTTAATACCAACATGATTTAATTAAAATATATAAACACAATTTGGAATGCTAGCGCCTGCTTCAATCCTCAGCAGCTGTAACTAGGATGATTATTGATTATGCTTTACACCGTACAGAAGTTAAGACATACATAAATATATAAAATATCAATAGATAATTTAATTTGTTTCATAGTAAATATGTACATACTATTAATTATAATTCACGGGCAGAAAATTTCGTTCCAAAAATCAGTGTCGTAGAAAACCTTAAAAGTGTAACAGACAGACCGACATTAGTATTTATAATATTATAGTATTTATAGATAAGTTTGGATTTTCCAAATTATCGCATGATGGACAAGGGCTAATATTATGATTTATAATACAATGTATGCATCCACTTTTGCTTGAGTAACTTATTACAGATAATTATTTTTATTAGTGTTAATTATTTGAAGTGTATAATAACCGACAATTTGGCTAAATAAGAGATTAGTTCTGCGTTAGTCAGAGGAAGCTTGAACAGACAGCTTAATAGAATATCTATAGCCTACTAAAAGAAGACGTCATATACTTAAGTTGATGAGGTAATATGAATTACATTTTTAAATAATAAATAGAAAGAAATTATTCCGTCTTAATATATTATTTTTGTCTAGCAAAAGGAGACAGTAATTTGAAATCGGTGTTTGTATCCCAAACTATATTGTCAAACAAACATTGACTTTAACTAATCAGAAGTCTATGTTTATTTGAATCAAGTAATAAAACATTGAATGTATCACGTATGTAATGTTCCTCATAGTTTTTTTCCAAGCACTGTTACCGTCGTTTAATGTAGTCATATTTCATTAGAAAGCTATAGATAACTTGACTAAGTAGCTTTAGGAAGTTCAGACGCGTGTCATAGATATAACCTAATTGCAACTTTTCCATTATCAAATGGCAAAGTTGTAACATAGGCTTACTATCAATAAAGTTTTAAGGTCAAAGTCTGCGACACTGGGAGCATTTTAATGTAAGACCGTAGTTACACGCTTTCCCACTTATGGGTAATTAATTACTGTTCCTTCCGATAGTTACTTTTCGTATAATTGCCCACTCATCGTGCGAAGCGTTATAACTTCTTGCTTACTTAACAATAGATAATTACAGTACGTACTTGCTTACGAGATGACTTTATAACTACCTACTACCACCTTACTTTTGGGCATTGTCTCTTGTATATTCCCACCATTGTTACGTCAGCTAATTTAGTATTGACATCGTTTGACATATTTTGGATGTTGCGAAGATATTTTTTTTTCTTCTGCAAAGGCTGTAAACGTAAGACAATTTCGAAATAGGAAAATTTTTGAACTTTTATCTATTTTATATTCCTCAAAGGCAAGCTGACTATTACCTGCCTTCAGCAATCTTATGTTCCTAAAAATGTTCAGAATATGGTTCAGAAGAATATAGCCGGTTGTACGGTCTAACTACACATAGACAATATAATATATGAACCACATATGAACGCTCAGTCTCTATATTTTCAGTAATTTTAATAGTAAAGTTATAAATTAAAGATAGATAAGTATTTATGTATTTACTGAGTAGGTAGGAATCGTATCAATAATAGTTTGAAGAAAAGGAGTATTATCATTTAACTGGTCTTACTAATAGCACAGACTAATAATAATATACTACGCTAATAGGTAGGTACTAAGTAGGTACTAGAAATTGCAATTTAACTTTTTTTTTACAAATTCAAGAAAAATGAGGGCGGGTCGCCTTGTTAAATACGGAGACACTCCCTCACGAAGCAGGAAAACTATTAATATACGCAACCAGCGACCTCGGGATGGTGTAATTCCCGTGTAACTTGTTTTGTCAAAGGAATTGCCAATCGCGTTCAATATGCTTGCATACCTTTTAGTATCGTCCAGTAATTCAAAGCCCTTTGCTTAGTAGTGTGGGCGTTCTGTAGCGTATACGAAATATATCCAGTTTTATAATAAAAAAAATACAAAAATCTCTTCGAATTGAAGCCTCCACCGTTTAAGGGAATGTTGTTAAAAATTATAAATAAAGAGCCTGAAATAATGTCTAAAATATTATGACGTCGTTGCGTCTTTCTAAACTATACATAGCCAGAACGCAACCATAGGAAACTGTCGTGTATATACTGTAATGCTGTTTTAAAGTCTGTGATTACAATATATACACGAATTTTGCGTACTGTAGGTCTACCATGAGTTTACGCACACGATACTCGCTAGCGATTGTAGTAAGCGGTTTGTATGAAATTTCGTACAGCGCCCCTAGTGTGCCGTAGCGGAACTAAAAAGCCTACCATGAGGTGCATTATAGTATACTACAGTAGATAACGTATAGTAAACTATACCATGGACGAATAATATAATATTTGTCTATGACTATACTACACTCGCTGTAGTAACCATACAATTTTTGCACCATGAGTTCTAATTTTGACATATGTCATAGTTTATAACTATTCGATGATAGATACGTCATTCACGGAAAATAATCTCGTGAACTATTCACGTTTACTATTGTAGTTACGTCAGACTATTTAACTATGTCAACCTGTACGCAAAATATGTAGGTACTACTAAATGTACTACGGTCTACGACTAAAAGTATAACTACGACTACGACTAATAGTAAAGTAGATAGATGTAGCTGTGTACAAGTCTTTGATTACCTATATACATGTTTATTATTTCGTTCAAGCGTAAAGCGCGTCACACACGGTGAAGATACTATAATATTTTATGTTAAGATTCTCTAATATAAAATATAACAGTATCTTAAGGTATCCGGTATCAGCGTTCTGACCATCATTTTTCTTTTTGTCATTGCGTACTAAGACCCCTGTAGAACCGCCATCCTGTTACAAATGACCCGAAATTTTGTGTCAGTGTTTCGTCACATAAAATATTATAGTATCTTCACCGTGTGTGACGCGCTTTACGCTTGAACGAAATAATAAACATGTATATCAATGATATTATATATAGAAACAAGAGGTAGATACGTCACCAACGCACCAAAACTGATTCCGTGAATTGGTCCTATTTGGGACCAATGCAATCAGTCAGATTGTGACCGGTCCCAGTGAGCGCATGTGCCGATAGGTACATTAAAGTTGTCGAAAATGCCTTCCTGTGTGTCCAGAAAGTGCACGTATTCGTGCAAAAAAATAAAGAAAGATAAAGGAATATCATATCACAGGAAAATATATTAAATTATTACAGTTTAAGAGTAAAAATAACAATTTACAATTCTTTATGAATGACACTTGATTAACACTTGTATTGAAATAATGAAAGGGATAAAACATTGCTTCAATCACTAGTGTGACAAAGCTAGCGTACACTGTGTTCAAAGATTATCATGTAGATACGATTATTGAAAATAGAACGGTTATTTTATTAATTTCGATTTGGGTAAATACTTGATTATTTTTATATTTAAATCCACACAGTGCATGTAATTAACAAATATATCTATTTATTATATACAATGAAATCGTGATGGCAAAAATGTTTGTTTGCAAAAATGATGTTGAATATATACGTATACATTAAAGAAAAGATTATCGCTACTGACGAAAAATGCTATTTGCTTTTCTGTAAATAGCTATTGAACATAAATTTTATTTGTGCTTTAAATAAAAAAGGCTTATACTTCATCCTTTCTTTTATTTCATCCTTTTTTTTCATCTAGGCACCACTATTATTATATCCTACAAGTTGGAGTGATGACCTTGTACGGGTTTCGGGAACTGCCTTGAAACGAATAGCGTAAGATCTGTCCTTATGGAGTTCTATAAGAAGGACTATGCTCAGCAGTGGGTGTTTATCGGGTGAAATGATGATGACCGAAAACGAACACCACAGCTAGTAATAAATACTTAATACAGTAATTATATCTCCAAAAAAGTTTTTTTCATTTTAATACAACATCATAATAATAATTAAATAGTAAATGAAATTGTCACATTTGTTTACTTGTGCAGGAAACGTAACATCTATAACATTGAACCTTCTGTGTCGTTAGTCTATGCCAATTACCATGGCAACTATTTGTTTATTTATATTTAATTGGTGAATTCTTATGACTTTTGCTTACACCTGCGCGGAAGTGACAAACTATCTTTGTCTTTTTTGTTTATATCATTTTATTAGAGCCATCTCTCTTATACAGTCTGTCAATGTAATAAATTAAGTAAAATGAAACTTGTATTTGTGTGTGCCTGACACTGCATATGAAGCATTTTTTTTGGATATATTGTGAGTATATAACGTATCTATACATAAAATATCATTGATGTATATAGGTAATCAAAGACTTGTACACAGCTACATCTATCTACTTTTATTCTTCTTGATTATTATTGATTCAGTAAAATATGGAATAAAAATATTATTATTAGGTAATCTTAGGGCCGATTTTTCAATGCCCAGATAAACAGCTAGATAGACTTTATTCTTCAGTTAACAAAATATTCAATTTTTCAATAGACAAATAGGACTTATCTATCGAATAACTACGTTATTTGAGGAATAAATCTATTTGCCGCTCCAACGGCCAGATAGCGTGCTATTCGACGGTTAGGCGTTTGAGTTGACAACTGACGCGTCAAATTTGAGATATTTTCGTATGTCATAACATAGAGCGTAGAATTATTAACAATTAAACCTCTTTCTATATAATTATTATCAATTAAAATCATATTGAAATTGATGCTTTTGATAGTCCTGATGACCATTCCATTGAAAATTTGCCGAACGCTGCCTTTAAGTATGTCGTTTCCATCGTAAAATATATAAATTGAAACACAAATTTTACCAAACTCTTTACTCGAATCAAAACAACAATCAACAATCATAGAAGACAAGAGCAATACAAATGCACTCCTGACGTGAGTCATAATGACGGTTGTTGACAAATTGCAAGAGTTGACTCTATCCCGCTCTAACCTGACTAATTTAATATGTTTGTTTCGCCACTCCGAGAGCAGAGCTGCCAATATGGAAATATTTGGTCAGATAGTTATTCATCAAATAAATCATGATTGAAAAATAGGCGAGCCGTTATGAGTTAGATAAACAATTGAATAAATCTATTCGAGGGGTAGTTATTAGACTGTTTATCTCGGGATTGAAAAATCGGCCCTTAGGCAAATAAATAGGTAACAGATACCTAAGGGTGTGGGTTAGGTTAGGTTCGTGTTTTTTTTTTTAACTACAGAAAAATAGGAGCCCCGCGAAGCGGGGCTCCGTCGCCTCGCAACCGACTTATTAGATTTTTGCTTTTTAGCACTATTGTCAATTGTTGTAAGTAAGTCGTGTAATATAGTCGGGAACGAAGACGCAAGCATCCACGATACAAACTATACACATCATAGTATATCTATATCTATATATCATAGATTTAAAAACAGCAATACAATAATATAAACGCGAGCAATGGAAAGACGCCGCGCTTACTCCGAAACATACACGATTAGTTCGCATGCGTACTGGCGCTGTATGTTTTGGAGCGCTATTCTTACATACTTCACTACAAAGTATACGCGAGTATTTGCGTACTACTGTTGTATAGATTGGAAGAACTTTGTAAAAAAGTTATTTCCAAACTATACGTGATTAGTTTCACACCGTTGCGTGCTGGCCTTGTATAGTTTGACAACGCGCTATGTTCTAGACATACATGCTAGAATCAGTTTGGACTTTAGTTTCAAATAAAAACCGTTTCGAGCCAGAGAAATTGAGCGGTCAATATCCCGATGTGGACATAGTTTAGCTAAATATTATTTATCTATTGAATCAAGGTTTAAGTTATGTTTAGTTCGATATTTAGTGTTTATGCGGTTTAGTTATGCAACGTTGCGTGGCAAGACGCGGAAGGCGCAGTCGGGCAATGGAGCAGCCAGCAAGCGCAACGTAAACACGTTTACATGCTATCTTGAATTATTGTTTTTTATTGGAACTCATTATGTGTAATAGCATATAATTTCAATGCTATTTAGTTATTGTTATAGGCAAATTGTAATTTAATGTTATACTATTACGATTACATAAATCAATAACGATTCCAAAATTTATTATACATAATCGTAATTTTTTACGATTTCAAAATAGTGGTGTTAAGAAACTATGGTAGAAAGGTCAAGAATCAATTCATTATATATTTTCTTGAACTCTATGTATTGCCTCGATAAGCAGGATGTTATATGCCAATATTGCCTATAATGAGAGCTATAATGTCATACAATTTTACATTTAAAATGAAATTATATATTTAAGGTAGGTGTTGTAGGACACAAGTTATTTAAAAATAATTTTCTATAAAATTAATTTGTACATGCATTTTCTATTATACGAATATTCTATTCCTGAACATGTCTTTTTCTTGTCAATATGCACATATTGCACATATTTTTAGCAATGCAAGAATCACTATGTCTATGATTAAGGAACTCATTAGTCAGGGTTAAAAAGAAACACATAAGGTTCTGTCATCATATATTTTATTTTATATAAAAATCAAATGCACTCATTCATCCATCATCTCGCTATATATAAATACATTGATATTTCTTGCATACGGCAAATATTCATAAAGTAGCATTGGCTAGTTACGAAATTTAGCTAGCATTATAACTAAGTAAGATTCATTTAACATTAGCATTTATAATACATTTGATAACGGATACAGCGTTACATTTACTCATTAATGCATATACGTCAGTGAAATGAGTACTCTCTTAATAGAAATACATTAAAGTTTACATATATTACACGTGAAAAATTAATTAAATTAACCTTATTTTTGCTATAACTTCGAATAGACAATGGCGGAATCACATAAAAGCAAAGTTATTTCTATACCATAAGTACGAAAAATACCTTAACACATAAACAGCTGGCACAACGAAGATGACGCGTTACAAAAATATTACATTTTAAATTACACCCTAACGTTACACGAACATACATGAAAAATATGTACGCCACATAACAAAAAATAATAATATACACAATAAATAAGATCATGGAATGTTATTATGATTTCCCCGTTCTTATCGGCGACCTAAGGCGATATAAGGCATGCTCGAAAACGACAAATTATAGCAAAAATATCATTATATTATGTAGGCCACAAAGAACGTTTACGCAAAGCGCGGCACTTGGGGTTCCGGAGCGGCGTCACCGCGTGCGACCTGCCGCCTGCTCTAGCGACGGAGATCGGGCGTTGGCTGTCTGGAACATTCAAAATATCTTAATAAAAATTCAATTTACAGTAAGTTTACAACTGTAACCTAATACTGACAATATATTTTGTACAACATTGTTAGGTAAATTGTTTTATTGAAACGTACGTGTGGACATTGGCAGAATCCGTCTCTATTGGGATCGGGAATGCCATAGACAAAAAAGAATGAGAAATTGAATTTTGAAGCGTCATTAAAAATAGTGTAGTACGATCATATAGAATTGTCGTTCCGCTTTTTATATTTCACTTGCTAATTAATTCAAAACGAATTAATTAGATTACTAATGAATTTCAAGAAGTAAAATTATATAATAGGAAGTACATACATATTTTATTCTAGTTTAACAATTACGAAATGGACGATATTTATGTATCTGTACTTCGTAATCCTACTCCTAATATTATAAATGCGAAAGTTTGTGAGGATGGATGTATTTGTATGTATGTTTGTTACTCTTTCACGCAAATACTACTTAACCGATTACAATGAAATTTAGTACACATATAAGTGGGAGGGTAACTTGGATTAATGAATGAAATCCCAGGGGAACGGGAACTATGCGGGTTTTTCTTTGAAAATGCGGGCGAAGCGGGTGAAGCCGCGGGCGGAAAGGTAGTATTTAAATAAGAGTGTAAGTACTAAAAAAATCAAACTAACCAATCCCCCGTAAAAATTGAATCCATAATGAAGACTATATTTAGTCCGAAATACATCAAAATTGAATTAAATTATAGAGTAAGGTCAATGTCAGTTGACATTAAAATATAATCAGATTCTGAAAGTGTCCATGACCAACGCAATAACATTTTTTGTCCACAAATTGAATAATGAATGTGAATGAAATTATATGGTACAAATTGTAATTAAATTGACTCAACTTAACCTTAAATAAACGTCATATTTGGAGTAATTCTTTTAGCGAAACTATTATATTATCGGTATTGTGTAATCATTGATTGATTCATAAAGATCAAATTGCATTTAATGGATAATAAAAACACATCAAGTTTCTATTTTGTACTAATACTTGAGCATAAAATTACTATACTCATTCACCTCCGGGAAGTTGGCACCGCACTTTGAAGTTAGAAAAATTTTAAAGGTTGTTCCAGGTTGTTCTAGGTTTGTTCTACATTGTTCCAGAATTGCATACAGCTGAGATTAAAACTTTTCGAGAAAAGTCAAAAAACCCGATTTTTGAGCTGGCACCGCACTTTTTAGATATCGCGATTCTGGCGGTTGTTCCAGGTTGTTCTAGGTTTGTTCTATATTGTTCCAAAATATCGCGTCCGAAAAAAATTTATTTTCCACAAAATTCGCAAAAAACCAAAAGGAAGTTGGCACCGCACTTTGAAGTTAGAAAAATTTTAAAGGTTGTTCCAGGTTGTTCTAGGTTTGTTCTACATTGTTCCAAAATATCGCGTCCGAAAAAACATTATTTTCCACAAAATTCGTAAAAAACCACCTCCGGGAAGTTGGCACCGCACTTTGAAGTTAGAAAAATTTTAAAGGTTGTTCCAGGTTGTTCTAGGTTTGTTCTATATTGTTCCAGAATATCGCGTCCGAAAAAAATTTATTTTCCACAAAATTCGTAAAAAACCAAAAAGAAGTTGGCACCGCACTTTGAAGTTAGAAAAATTTTAAAGGTTTGTTCCAGGTTGTTCTAGGTTTGTTCTATATTGTTCCAAAATATCGCGTCCGAAAAAAATTTATTTTCCACAAAATTCGCAAAAAACCAAAAGGAAGTTGGCACCGCACTTTGAAGTTAGAAAAATTTTAAAGGTTGTTCCAGGTTGTTCTAGGTTTGTTCTACATTGTTCCAAAATATCGCGTCCGAAAAAAATTTATTTTCCACAAAATTCGCAAAAAACCAAAAAGTAGTTGACCTCCGGGAAGTTGGCACCACACTTTGAAGTTAGAAAAATTTTAAAGGTTGTTCCAGGTTGTTCTAGGTTTGTTCTATATTGTTCCAAAATATCGCGTCCGAGAAAAATTTATTTTCCACAAAAATCGTAAAAAACCAAAAAGAAGTTGGCACCGCACTTTGAAGTTAGAAAAATTTTAAAGGTTGTTCCAGGTTGTTCTAGGTTTGTTCTACATTGTTCCAAAATATCGCGTCCGAAAAAACATTATTTTCCACAAAATTCGTAAAAAACCACCTCCGAGAAGTTGGCACCGCACTTTGAAGTTAGAAAAATTTTAAAGGTTGTTCCAGGTTGTTCTAGGTTTGTTCTATATTGTTCCAAAATATCGCGTCCGAAAAAAATTTATTTTCCACAAAATTCGCAAAAAACCAAAAAGAAGTTGGCACCGCACTTTGAAGTTAGAAAAATTTTAAAGGTTGTTCCAGGTTGTTCTAGGTTTGTTCTATATTGTTCCAAAATATCGCGTCCGAAAAAAATTTATTTTCCACAAAATTCGTAAAAAACCAAAAAGAAGCTGGCATCGCACTTTTAAGATATCACAATTCTGGCGGTTGTTCTGAGTTGTTCTAGGTTCGTTCTATATTGTTCCAAAATATCACGTCCGAAAAAAAATTATGTTTCAAAAATTTCGTAAAAAAAATGGCGAATGTTGAGTCTTGTTAGCAATTGGGTGCAGTCAATATTATTGTTTAAAAGTTTAGGTACGAAAATTAGATCAAAAATGTCCCTTCGATTTTCTAGTGAAATCATATTGAAGTTAGAGAGTCGGTCTTTGAGTGTAGTTTTTTCTTTGGTGACCCATCAAAGAAAAAACTACACTTCTATTATAAAAATAATTCAATTTTTTTGAAGATGTATCATTTTACGAATATTTTATTTTTTACTCAGCAAGTATCACAGACTCAACACCATTCAGCACAACTCTTGTGTTTTTTAGTTTTCGAAAATGGTATGGTCAACTTCTGTAAAAAACTCATTTTTTTTTGTGTCTTCATTAACGAAAAATTAAATTTTTTCTCCAGCACAACGAGTAGTAGAAAGCAAACTGTACATTTGTACAGTAAAAGTTCCTTATTCGCGGGGTATATGTTCCATAAATATGCCGCGAATACAGAAACCGTGAATACGGAATGATAATTTTAATTTATATGGGATTATAGGGAATACGTTCCTAGGTTATAGGAAATATTATAGGAAATTCTCAAAAACATCAATCGCGGCAAAGGCCTAGGCGGCTTGCGACAAAGGCGGCTTATGTCAAAGGCCTCGGCGATATCATTTAACAACTTATTATATACTTTAGGCCAACTTGTAATAAGATCTATTTTACTTTCTTATTAGTCCATTTGACAAGAATATTGGGTTAGCGGACGCGATATTTTGGAACAATATAGAACAAACCTAGAACAACCTGGAACAACCTTTAAAATTTTTCTTACTTCAAAGTGCGGTGCCAACTTCCCGGAGGTGGTTTTTTACGAATTTTGTGGAAAATTATTTTTTTTCGGACGCGATATTTTGGAACAATATAGAACAAACCTAGAACAACCTGGAACAACCTTTAAAATTTTTCTAACTTCAAAGTGCGGTGCCAACTTCTTTTTGGTTTTTTACGAATTTTGTGGAAAATAAATTTTTTTCGGACGCGATATTCTGGAACAATATAGAACAAACCTAGAACAACCTGGAACAACCTTTAAAATTTTTCTAACTTCAAAGTGCGGTGCCAACTTCCCGGAGGTGGTTTTTTACGAATTTTGTGGAAAATAATGTTTTTTCGGACGCGATATTTTGGAACAATGTAGAACAAACCTAGAACAACCTGGAACAACCTTTAAAATTTTTCTAACTTCAAAGTGCGGTGCCAACTTCTTTTTGGTTTTTTACGAATTTTGGGGAAAATAAATTTTTTTCGGACGCGATATTCTGGAACAATATAGAACAAACCTAGAACAACCTGGAACAACCTTTAAAATTTTTCTAACTTCAAAGTGCGGTGCCAACTTCCCGGAGGTGGTTTTTTACGAATTTTGTGGAAAATAATGTTTTTTCGGACGCGATATTTTGGAACAATGTAGAACAAACCTAGAACAACCTGGAACAACCTTTAAAATTTTTCTAACTTCAAAGTGCGGTGCCAACTTCTTTTTGGTTTTTTACGAATTTTGGGGAAAATAAATTTTTTTCGGACGCGATATTTTGGAACAATATAGAACAAACCTAGAACAACCTGGAACAACCTTTAAAATTTTTCTAACTTCAAAGTGTGGTGCCAACTTCCCGGAGGTCAACTACTTTTTGGTTTTTTGCGAATTTTGTGGAAAATAAATTTTTTTCGGACGCGATATTTTGGAACAATGTAGAACAAACCTAGAACAACCTGGAACAACCTTTAAAATTTTTCTAACTTCAAAGTGCGGTGCCAACTTCCTTTTGGTTTTTTGCGAATTTTGTGGAAAATAAATTTTTTTCGGACGCGATATTTTGGAACAATATAGAACAAACCTAGAACAACCTGGAACAACCTTTAAAATTTTTTTAACTTCAAAGTGCGGTGCCAACTTCTTTTTGGTTTTTTACGAATTTTGTGGAAAATAAATTTTTTTCGGACGCGATATTTTGGAACAATATAGAACAAACCTAGAACAACCTGGAACAACCGCCAGAATCGCGATATCTAAAAAGTGCGGTGCCAGCTCAAAAATCGGGTTTTTTGACTTTTCTCGAAAAGTTTTAATCTCAGCTGTATGCAATTCTGGAACAATGTAGAACAAACCTAGAACAACCTGGAACAACCTTTAAAATTTTTCTAACTTCAAAGTGCGGTGCCAACTTCCCGGAGGTTACTCATTCTTAGTTGATAATATATTAGAAGTATTCTAAAAACCTCATTTCACTAAGACACATGTTTGTGTAGTACGCCTCCAGATATTCACAAGAGGCTATGATAATAAGGTGTTAATTATAACAACGCATATGAGTAAAGAGAAAGTAGCGTTACTATCTTTTTTTTTTTTTTTTTTTTTTTCATTTCAGAACCAAAGACACATATACATAATATCATAATACTCTGCCAAACTGTAAAACAGTTTGTTGGCAGATGTAGCTCCATTTTACAAATGTACTTCCATTTTACTTATAAATACAAGAAATTTACACTACACTTTAATTTAATTTAACACTTTGATATTCTAACTAACAATGTTACATTTCAACGGCCACAGATCATCAACACATCAACTCACTCTCAAATGCATTTAAAAAATATCTTCTTAATTCCTTCCTAATAATTCCATCCTTCCTACCACTCTCCTTAATTTTCATTGGGATTCTATTAAACAGTTTTGGCACTATGTACTTTCTATGTCTCTGTCCATAGTAGTTACAATAATGTGGCACTTCTAATACATTTTTAGTTCTTATGTTATAAGACATTGTTTTATTAATACAGATTTTAAATTCATCATTATGAAATTGTTCCATTGCTATTAACATATTTACCTTCTCATGAACAGGCAGCATCTTGCACTCTACAAACAAATAGTTATAATCATTATTTTTTTTTACAACGGATTTTTACTTTTTCATGTGCTAATATTTTAATAAAGTTTAATTGAAGCGCTTTTATTTTATCAAGATATCTTAGATTAAGGATTGGTCTCCGCGCGCGCGCTACGACTAGATACCGCCGGCGTACTTGAAAAATGCGGCAACTAATAGTACGCCGAATTCGGCGTACCCAAGCCAGTCGTGTCACAAGCATTGTGTGGAGAGGGCGAACCGATAGTTTATAAAGACTTTGAACAAAATCTGAAGTAAAATGCCTATTTGTGTCATAAAACTATTTAAAAATAATACAACAAAAAATAAGAAAGACACTGGGATCACGTACCATCACTAAGTATCGTATTATTCGAAATTTCTCCTTTACTTCGAAAATTTTGTCTACGAAAATACGACGCCATTCAGAGTTGCCGTACTGCATATCCAAAAAAATACACGTGGTTGAGGAAATCTTTTAGCAATAATTTGAACTTTTTTTTTTCAATACTATTCAATACTATTACTAACACACATATATAAAAAAGTACAATAACAATAATTTATTTCTGTTTAACCATGTTTAACTGACTCATATAATATGTTATTTTTTTATTTCCGCTTTTTTACTTTTAAACAACCTTTGTGACGATAGTATAGTAGCGTCGCAAGTGGATTTGAGTCGCAAGTGAATGTGTGGGTACTGGGTGCATTATTGTATTGTAGCTTGTCATGTGTGAGTGCCTTGATGCGTCATTGTGTGTGTGAATGCGTGTGTGGGAGCGTGTCTACGTGACTACGGGTGTAGGTGGCTAGTTACCGGCTAGTGCGCATGCGCGTGCGCGTCGGCGTACAGCGTGGTGAATGCATTGTAGTTTCTTACGTGTGTGCGTGTCTATGTGTGTATGTGTAGGTGGCTAGTTACCGGCTAATGTGCGTGTACATTACAGTGTATTGTAGTTTGTTACGTGTGTGTGTCTATGTGTGCATGTGTGAGGTGGCTAGTTACCGGCTAGTGCGCATGCGCGTGCGCGTCGGCGTACAGCGTGGTGGCGATGTAGGTGGTGGGCACGAAGCCCTCCTCGCGCGTGTGGTGGCGGCGCACGCGCGTCCAGCCGTCGCCCGCGTCCGTCTCCAGCACCAGCAGCCGCTCGCCGCACTCCATGCGCATCGTGGAGCCCGTGCCGTTCGCTGGAATACACACGCGATTAGCACTTTGACACTTTCGATCATTAGTTCGTTTACATTTAAGTATCGACTGAAATTCATAGGGCAAAATTTATGGGCATATGAAGGGATAAAGTAAATTGTAAACCGTTATTATCACGCCAATATTGACTTAAGCAGGTTGTTATTAACCCATTGAGCCCCGAACGGCCAGATCCGACCGCGACACAATAGATTTTCTATTGTGTCTGTGATTCCAGGGCCTGATGGATTAATATCAGAATGTTATATAGCAACTGAGCAAAGCAATAACTGTTGTTGCCTAAGTTGTGTTAAATATTTTTGTTTCATACAGTGATCATTTAAAATTATACTGTGTCCAAATCAATAAATAAGTGGAGAAGAAATGGGCATAAAACAAAACACAGTTACAATACCTTCAAACGCATACAGCGCCTTGCAGTACCCGAGCGGCTGCAGATCCGGCTCGTAGTAATAATCAAAGTCCGACTCGTGATCGTGGTCGTGGTCGTGGTCGTCGTGGTGGTCGTCCGCGTGGTGGTCCTGGTGGGCGGCGGCGAGTTCCCCGCCGAGACCGGACTCCGGCGAGCCGCCGGCCGCTCGCCCGACCGTGGCCGTGCCCGCAGTGCCCGCGCACCCGCCCGTGCTGACGGACGACTCGGACGCGGACCGCGATAGGGACTCGCTGTTTGAACCGATACTGTAAAAGAAATATCGATTAGAATATGGATAAATTAAAACACGTTAATACGACAAAATTTGACCTTCATCTGCGTTCTATTTCAGATATTGAGATGAAACATACATTTGATAAATTTACAGGGCACACAAAAGCAATAAATGTAGCACATGTATTATGTAGCAATTATAATACTCGATAAAAAGGATGACCCGCTTCGCATTATAATACTTACATATGAAGATTGAAGACGCAACACTTAAAATCTGCTGACTACTTGAATGAATTTTTTATAAATAATTTAAATGTGATAGATATTTTAGTTGTATAGCAATCAAAATGCTTTATAAATATAAATTTTTGAGTATGTATTAGGAAAATTGCTACAAAAGTAACGTTCATATCAATTTAAACAGAAAGTACTACATTGGAAAGCAACTCTCATCTACTCTCATCTACTCAGACTTTTCTTTTATTTTTCTTCACATTATTGATAATGCTAAATAAAAACCGTACCTAGTCGCCTGATTAGGCGCCGATCCGTTAGTTCTAGCGGTGGGGTGTAGGGGAGGTGCGCACACTTGGTTGTTCGCTTCTGCAAGCAACTCTTCGTATTTGCGCAGTTGTGCTTTTAACTTCTTTAATTTGTCGCAGCACTCGTTGAGTTGACCTAAAATACAAATATACATAATATATGATAATATATCAATTATTTTCGTTGAGATTTATAGAACACCTTTCAGTGAATATTTCTTAATAGATAAGTATGGAAAACTTTGTAGAAATGTCAAAATTATATGCAATTCAGTTCTCTTTTTTATTATTGTCAAGTAAATAAAATTACAATACCTTCTACTGTCATAGGATCTCCTAAAGTTGGGTTTGTTTCATATACTCCTTTCATTTTCATTAGACCTTCCATAGCGGCTTGTTCTTGTGCAACCTAGTTAAGTCAAAAATATATATATATTATTATGGTTTTTATATCACAATATATTATATTTCAAGACTAAGTTAGTTTACCAGCTATTGTTTCAGTAAAAATAATAAAAATGATCGTCTGAATCTTGTAAATTACATGTTCAAAAATTTTTCGATCATATTATGTGTAACATACTAACTTGTTTAGTTAATTCTGATACTTTTGCTTGAAGCTTCTTTTTCTTCTGATTCGGCGGCAAATCTGAATAATCCTCCTTTCCATCCATCGACATGTTATTCTGTTAAATATTGATAAAATACAATTAGATAATTTAAAACATGACATTATATTATCTCTTGCCAAAAATCTTATTAATTACACGATAAATTGTATCAAACAATCATACATCTAAATTATTTTTTGTGAATCAAACTTGCCAAGATTTCTTTTATTAGCGGTGATACTGTGAATGGATAAAATTAAAGAAACCAAATTAGTAACAGCATTAGTAGCATAAGTAGCAAATAAGGCTAAGTAAGTACTTAAAACTAAATAAATCGGCAAGGTTTAGCGACACAAATACAGAATGAAAGTAAATAGATGCTACATAAATGGCTACAGAAGAATTTTACATGTTTCATGGTAACCAAGCCATATTTACTGATGTCATTACGTATTACAATGAACGATAGCAATGTTTCAATATTGCTTACTAAAAACTTTCCAATCTTCATATTCGGGATTCCGGAAGATGAAAAATAAAAATAATTTTAGTTACGTAAAAAACTGCACAAAAAGAAATACATTTTTAAATATAACCTAGTTAATTTTAGTGATTTCAGTAATTAACAATATTTATTTATAATTTAGTTTCTTCTTCAATTAAAAATCAAGTATTTGTTATTGGCTACGTGACCTCATGTGCAATACCTACGAACAATAACAATATAATCAAGTGAAAAGTGAATGTTATCAAACATTTGCACTGCCACGCCGACTGACCTTGATCGAGTTGCACGCCTCAATAATCTTCTGTAGCCGAAACGTACGGGAGCGAAACAAAAGCAAACAAATAATATTAAACAAAAATTCAAATAAAGAGAAATGAAAATGTGGACTGAGCGCCATATTTAGAGTCCAGATGTAAGCACAAATAAAACATTAAAGTGAGGTGATGAATTGTCTTAGTAATTTCGACTCGCTGGTGACAGGACAGTTTTAGTGATTAGGATTAGTGAGCTGGAGACTTGAAACGAGTTTAAATTATTTAATTAACTCATTTGTACCATATCTTATAGTACATCTATAATAGGAAAATAATATAATTAAACTTATGATCAATCAGAAACAATAAAAACTAGAGTCAATAATTTTGCTTCGTGTATTAGGGCTGCCTTTAAAATTATCAAAAAAACCTTATTTGAAGCATAAATTCTAGCGACATTCTTCAGTCGCTTTAACTGACATTGACTTAAGATTAACTTTTTCTTAGAAACAGAAAAAGACTATTAGTATTAAATTCACGTAGAAGTAGTTGTAGTAATGGTTTCTCCTTTCTAACTATTTCATAATGTCTCCAGCAAATTTGTGACAATGACAATAGGAAAGGTTCAAAGGAAGTTAGGAAACGACGAAGCCTCATGCTTACAACTTACGTCCCACCACCGCGGGTCGACTTACTTTTTCCATTAAAACACCGGCCGCCGTCAGCCAATAATATCAATTGGTTGTATATACCCGTGTTAGGTAGGGATCATAGGGAATAACAGATAAAATCATATTAGTACCTCCAACTTATACCATACATAAATAATAAACAACAAAAGTATTGAACAATGAACATTAAAGAAACGGGAGATGTAATACAATCATAATGTCTAAAACATGCAATCTAAATAGACAAACATAGCATCTATCTATCTATCTATCTATCTATAAATAAAATATTAAGATTCTGAAAGTATAAAATTCTCTATAAAATAAATTGGCTATAAATTCTGCAGCTGAAGTAAACATTCAGGTCAATCATAAATCAAAACTATAAGAGCAGAACGCGACCTAATTGGCAAGCGGATTTCCTGGCGAACTTTTAGCTTAAGCCAGATATTGTATAATACTTTGCTTAGCCCAATATAACTGTTATAAATATAATTAAGAAGAATAAACATTGCACCAATACCCACTTAACCCCTTGACCACCGAGCGGCCCAAAAAAGCATTTTTAAAGCATTTTTAGTATCCCACAACAGACAAAAATATATCATATTCACAGTCCAATTCATTGTAAAAAAGAAAATTATTAATATTTTCATTGATCAAGAAAATTGTAATAATAATAATGAATCATTGAGTTCCACTAATACTTTAAAAAATATTCGTCAGCACTGTCGCATTCCACAACACTGCCAATCATTACCAACATCAGTCCCCCCTCTGACAGCTACATGCTTAAAATACCCCTTATCAACGTCTCAGACACCTAAATTGCCAACTACCCTCCATTCTTAAACTCCTCCCTATTAAAACCTCACCTTATTGGAACTGAATATGGACAGTAGCCCGCCCCTCTTCTTGATTCTGTTCCCTGACACCGTCCCCCTGGCGGCCGTGAGGTGGTTATGAGTTGGATGCGGTATCGCAGAGTCTGTAGCATCCGCACCGGTGGCCGCTTCGAAACGGTAGTCGTCGGGCGGCATGAAACCGGATTTATACCTCTCTATTACTAGCTGTGTGTCCTGGAATCATAATTAAAATATTAAAAATTATCTATTGCTTATTGGATTTTTAAACAATCTCGTAATTTCTGTGAGTAATTTTCATTTGTGGTAGTAGGCGCTTCTTTTACGTGGCAATAACATTTAATTTGGAAGAAATTCAGTTCACTTGTGTTAGGAGACGTAAAAAATT
The DNA here is from genome assembly GCA_029959065.1 of Colias behrii. Classification (NCBI taxonomy): domain Eukaryota; kingdom Metazoa; phylum Arthropoda; class Insecta; order Lepidoptera; family Pieridae; genus Colias; species Colias behrii. The sequence continues at coordinate 6,640,402 of JARWMC010000002.1, forward strand.
ACGTGGCAATAATATTAAATTTGGAAGAAATAAATAATGATAATGGCAACAATTGGATTTATCACCTTTTTTATTTTTGCGCACGTACTCATTTCTCATTTAATTTGGAAGAGATAAGAAACGCAATTGGAATAATTATGTAATGTTTAGGTTGTGTTTAATTTATTGTAATTACCGTAATACACAATTAAATATACATGAGCAGTAGCAGCAAGAATGTATGTATTTAGTTTAAATTTTAACGAGAGCATATTTTTTTTAAATACCCTCGATTCGAAAAAGTAATTCTAAAAGTAAAAGGAGTGCAATAATAATATTCTAAGTGAGCACCGAACAAACATAATATGTAAACCATTGTAAACATTCACGGTCATTTATGATAATGAAATTGCAAATTTGGATGCATAAGGAATTATATATAAGTCACGTTAATTTTTAAATTAATAGATATTCATAAGCATGTGATACAAAATGGAAAGGAGGAAAACCTTCCTATATATCCATACTGGTGTCATAAAATACTCAGTTCAATATGCTATATAAAAAAAAGTATTTGTGCCGAGCACGCGTGTCAGAAGTGAAACTTCTTAGGCAAGATTCAAAGGTACCAAAATCGTCGCCTTAGGTACTCCATGACGTGACGGCATTGCCATAACGCAACCTTGAAATTTTACTCTCAACGCGCCTAAAGATGTTTCACTTCAATATAAATTTCTGGTTATCACCCTTGAGACTTTGTTGAAGACGTCTATAGAATCATTTTAGGTGACAATAAGCGCCATTCGCATTGGGTCAGCGATTGTTTATGCGCTATTGTCATGTATATAGTTACTTCGCGTCAACAAATGCATTGTACAAAATATGCTACAATATGCTTTTTATAATGGCCATTTAACAATTGTATTAATTGGCAAAACATAGGCGTTAAACAAGGTTAAATGTTTGAAACATAACTACACTCATGTTTAATTAACTATCCTAAATATTTATGATAAACCAAAAAAAATCTATTAACATATTTAAAACGGTTATGAGTTCATGGCGTCATCTAATATTAATATGTATTTTTTAGTTATAATATACGAGAATCTCGTCTCGTCGTATATATCTGATAATATACGTCTCTGTCAAAAAGTTATCTAACTATTAATATGGAGATTAATATATTGCAAAATTACAACACTGATGCTTGCTTATAATGGCTTAAATGAAGATTTGCGGCATTTAGGTGACCTTGAAAAACTCGTATGGCTTGATGAATGTCGGTTATCCGATTATCCTTAATCAGTTAAGCTTCTAAACAAACGCGATACTAAAAGAAGGCATTATTCTTGGCGTATTTAAATTTTAAGGTCATACAAACACAAAAAAGTGAAACGACAAAAGGTCATACGTGTAGGTCAGAAATAGTTGCTTTTTTATACATAAAAGTGAAATTAAATTACCTATAAGATAAAGCCAATTTAAAAACTAGAACGCTTGTTTATTTTTTGTTATGTTTAAAACGAACATTGCATTACATAATATCATTTGTTACGGATAAAAAGGTATATTGGATAGACGTATGCTAAACACATTATTGTTGTGAATACACATTGTATTTCCATACTAACCTCCTTCTCGTTAATACTGTTGGCAGCATGTTCCATACCGTCTAAGCATTGCATTATGATTGGAAATACTTTTCTCTCGACGTCGACTGAACTTAACATGAAATTTTTAATATTTTTTATTCTCTTCTCGTCTAGGTCCTGTAACAAAAGGTTGTTTTAAAGCTCGCGTTGTCGGCTAGTTTATTTGTGTACAAAAATAGAGTTGTTTTACAATTTGTGGCTTTCCACGCGACCTAGTTGGCGACGTGCCGAAGTGCATGGCGCCTACAATTGAACGTTATTTTAATAAGGAACAAGTTGGAATTATTCGCATAGTTCAACTGCTAATAGCAATGGTTAATTGAATAATTAAACGTGTAATAACAAATCATATCAGTTACTTTGTTTGTTCTTGTTAAGAAGTTACGTGCTTTACATTCTACAACTAAAAGGTAATACTATTATATTTCAGGGGACTTAAACATTTCAAGTACAAATGTTAGTTACCTGTAACTGTTTAAATACATGAGGCAGCCTCTGTTCGTAGTGTTGTCTCTGTGCTTCATTTGTCTTTCGTAATTGGTCCATATATTCTTGTTTCGCATCTTCACACGCTTGGCTTCTTAATTTCATATTTGTCTTCTGTTTTTCAACCTCTGCCCGACTGTAATTTAAAAACAGAAACATTACTAACCATTACATAATTTTCAATTAACATGGTTAAGAAGTCTTGTTTACATGTAGCAGAAACGTTATCGCAAAAATGTGAATATATAACGGTACAATAAATATGAAACGTCGCCCTACAAAACTGCACATTTAGTGGCGTTCACAAAAATGCCGTGATGTTACATAGTCAACAAAAAAAACGCTCTCTTTTTACGCAACTCCTGTTAGGAGCTTTTCAAAATTCAAAACTGCACGTTCCGGTGCATTTGTTAACAATCCAACAATGAGATAGTGACTTGTGGGTGAATAAACCAACGCAGCGCTAAGCCATTGTAATATTGTATCGTGTAACGTGTCAGACGGCCTAGATTTTCTTTAATGGTAGCTAAACGAACCGAAGACGGGCATACTAAATACTTAATTGAATGTCTCGAATTTGTAAACATTTCGGCCGTGATGTCATGCTGTTATGGAAATAACCGTTTTAGAGATGATATTTCATGTCCAATGCGGCCAATATTCGATACTAATTGACGTATAATATAATAATAATCAATATCCACCCACATAACCGTATTGGAAAAAAAATATGGCTATTGTTCTCAGAGCTCTGATCATGGAAGATGTCGACTAGTACCTATATTTTTTGTGCCTGTGTTGTTATCAAATCAACTAACGCTATAAAGATGCTGTGTTTGGTTTGTACTACATCGAGAAACATAAAATAGCTCCAAAGCTTTTAGGCAGTACTGACGAGTAATGAAGAACAGTAGTTAAAATGCTGGTTTTTAAATGGGCAACATAAATGTATGAAAACATGTCGGCATATAGCATATAACATATCAAAATAACTGTTGCTACGTCGTAACTACACGCTGGTGGAGTGCAGACATGAAACGAATAAAAAAACAGCTTTAATTCACCTGGGGTTAGAGTCATCGTCCGCCCTCTGGGAATCCGCGAGTTTACTCTATTCACAATGTTTACTCGTCAAGTGCCAGCGCGATATGACTCGATTTTTCGCACTCAATAATTTTTTTTCGATCTTCGATAAAAACAAATATAACATCGCTGTTACGATTAAATAATTTCGAATATTCTTTTGGCGCTTTAGGAAATAAAAAGTGGTGAAATCGAGACAAACGAGAAGTCGATACTTTTATGTGACGTGAAAATATAAAAGTTTTTAAATTTCTTCAGTGTGTATAAAATGTTTGCATATATCATGACTGTTAACAACAGTAGACAACATACAAATCAACCTGTTTCCACTCATACCCACTGCCTAGAAACAAAAACATAACACCAAGTCTATAACATAGTATAGTGACAGATTAATTAGTGAAACCACATCACCTGAGGTTGAAGTCAGCGTCCGCCTTCTGGAACGCGTCGAGCGCCCGCTCTGACTCCCTTGCGGCGCGCTCGTACGCTCGCCGCGCGCGCTCCAGCGCACCCGCCGCCGTGTTCAACACCGCCATTTGTTTCGCACCTTCGTTCAAGTGTTGCTGGAACGCGCCAGTACATAGGTTTACATTTTTATACGATTAACTGTGGGGTACATTAATACTGTAATGCGTTTACAGATGTGATAGGTTGGGATAATCTCGACCTACGTAATTTGTTTATATAACTACTGCCCATTGCGCACGTATGGAATCAATCCAATCATCCTTTACTCATGAAACAAAGCAACGAATAACGTTGATGATGATATTTCACGTTTGGGTGACCTTCCAACGCTAAAAGGATTAAATGTGTAAACTCACAAAATGTACCAACTTTAATATTTTCAATAAATAATATGTAACAATTTTTAATTTGGCTACCACATAACCTATATATCTAGTTAAGTTCGTAATGTTTTCAATTTTTACGTAATGCTGCGTTTACCTTCAAATCCCATTGACTCACAAAATTTTAGGTTACATTAATTAATGAAGCTATAAATGTTGCTATTAGCGAATTCCTAATAAACGTTGCAATGAATGCCAAGGTTGAATAACAATCGTTTTTGCTTTGTTCGAACGGTTTCCTTTTCACAATATTGACGTAAGAAAACCAACCGCAGATTTCCAATCCTGAACTTAGTCATCGTATCCAGAAAAACAGGCGTAAGCAGTATATTTGACTCTTATTTTTTAGCTATTTATTCCGTACGACAGTAGGTACATTACATAAAATACTTAGATTAAAGAAGCATCAGCTAATATAATTAAAGGGATAATTATGAACTCAACGTTGATCAGATTTAAAGATTAAACTTGAACTGGGAGTAAGACAGACTTTATACCAAAAAAAGTAACGTATTCATCAATCAGACGTCTTAATTATACGAGGAATGATTAATTATTTGCAGTATGCACGAATGAGTAATGCAACTAAATGTTGTGCCCGTGCCTCGTGGAAGGTCGACCCGTGGAGCTGTAGCGTGAAACTTTAAAGTATTGTGATAAATGTACATAAAAACTCGGTTTAGTTGCACCATTCATTTAAGAACGACTTGTCCAATAAATAAATTACGCATTCTGCTTATACAATTTTCCAATATATAAGCAGCTCATATAGTAAGCGGTAAGAAACACGCCCGATCAGGCAGTTCTATTCTATCCTACTGCTGCCTTATCTATTCTTCGAAACTTTACTTGACACAGATAAAGATTGCAATCTCCAGCAGTTTAGCCTATTTATATCGCGAACATTACGCGAACCACTACTTGTAGCTAGTTATTAATAATCAACAAACCTTTCGTTCCTCGCGCAACTCTTTGGCGAGCAAGTGCAACTCCCGCACCACGTTCGACTGCAAGTTTTCCGCCACAACTTCGCGCTGACCCGCGAAGTCGCCTAACTCTTGGAGCAGCTTTTTGAATGCCTTACAAGGTGTGTATCTATAAATTAAACGTATGATTGTACATAATGTAAAGATGATTCCTTTCTGTATGTGGTTTAGTGCAACAAAATTTATTGTTATTGATAGTCAGAAGTGTCGTTTACTCTATATTTTGATTTCGGAAATAAGTGTGTTTGTAGGTAATTGCGTAATTATTAAATGAGTATGTATAGAGAACTTGTTTGCAAAACTTACTGATACTCATCCTCTTCTTTTCTTTTAGGTTGATAGTTTTTGACCAGCCTCCTGTAAACAAGAATACGTTTATAAAAACAGAAATAGTCATACTAAGACTTTCATTAAATTAATTTCTGATTAGAAATCGTCACTTTTTTATTGTTGCTAATTTTTACTTTACTAACAGAAGCAAATAATACGCTTCCTTAAACAGCTTGTAAATAAAAAATATGGGCTAATAAAAAGTTAATATCTTCTTGATCAGATAACTTCTTGATCATCTGTGCTAAACGCCACGCAGTAAAATTGATAGCGCATCATAAAACACCGTTATTATTGATATATGAACATCGAACATCTCATTTGGGAAAAGCAAATTAATAAAACGAACATGTAGAGATATGATATAGATTCGGTAAGCGATAATATATTTAGTGAAAGTGGACATTCTAGCCATTAGTTAATATACAAACTTAGCCATACAGGTTCTTGTGACTTCAACTTATCCTAACCGATTCTTATATAAGACTGTTTAACATTTAATTTTATGTTTAACACACATCACTCTCTCACCGTGTGCTTGAGTGAAAGGCTTTGCATGCTTTCTACTGATTTGGAAAACATAAAAATATATATTTTGTAAACAAGTCAACGCCACTACGTATTTTTCACGTATCAATATCGACACCGAATCATTTATCGTGAGAAACAACTCATAAATACTTTCTTTTTTTAAGACAAATACAAATTACATTTTACGGTATTCGATGCAGTGAAAATTGAAAAACATCTATATTTAACAAAACTATCAATTAAAAGCAGTGTTATATTATATATAATTAAAAATAAAGTAAAATTTCTTACCTGAGTTTGCCAGCGTATTCTAACTCTATCGCGCATCTCTCCTTAACAAAATTACCGTATTTATCTAGGAACTCTATCCCTTTGTGTGTGTGGGCGGCTAAGTTATCATATTGATCCTGTGGACAAGGCAAATAATACACATTACAGCGAGCTCTCGGTCATCACACAACAGGAGGAAGTTGATCGCGATAGTTAATGTCGACGGAAACTGACGCAAAACTGGCGATAAACGAAACGATCACAATATGCGTTTGCAGACTTGTATTTATCATGTTGCTTAATGATAAATAATGGACCCTACAAATACATTATCTTTGAATAGAATAAATCGATTGAACCATTAATAAACTTGGTAACATTTAAGCTTAAACTAAAAATTTACGCAGAAGTAATTAATCACATTTGTTTCCCGTTATTGTATTGCCTTAATTTATTCGTTATCTTTAACCTTTTAAATTCTATAAAAACATCATATTTGTCACGAATATGCAACATTTAATCACTACAAATTAAAGGAATTCCAATATAAAATGTGTCTTCAAAGTATTACTTTCAAGTTTCACGTATCATATTAAAAATTAATTCCCACAAAACGTAAAAGATTGCGCGCAAAGATGCGCACGCGACTTTGACGTATCCGTCAACGCATCGACACGACGCGGCCGCCCTTGACTCTCGCGCGATTCAACGGGTGCAACGACACCTATGAGACCGCTATCCTAGCTTTATTATAACACAATATTATCAGTAGAACCTTTAGGAACACCTCATAAGTGCTCCGATTAGCCTTACTTCTAAAAACGAAGTGTAATTTTAGTTTAATTTCGGTTTAATAACAAAATATTAAGCAGACGCCTTTCATAGTTTACAAAACGCCTGCATACGATCAATATCAAGGGCTAGTCGACTAAACAAGTGGCCACAAATAGCACAGAAACGTGCGCTAGAATTATAAGCAAAGCACTTCTCTTCCCAGCGCGAACGTCGGACGACGAAGTGTTTGTAATTGCGTTAATTAATCGTGGGCCAAACAATGCTTCACCCTGCGCGTTATACCATCAGTTACTAGAAATAAATTTGTCAAAACAAAAAATAATAAAAAAAAATATACAAAAAACTTTAAAACCTTATAATAATTCCTTAGAAGCAGAAACCTAATTAATAATTTTAATTCAAAGTCTATAAGCGCCACATAAAAAACAAGGTGACTTAAAATTGGGCTTAAAATCCTGGGTTTGTAAAATTTTTATCCGCAATGCACGCATGCATTGCGTGTTGATTGGTCGATAGTAAAATATGGCTGTCAGCAAACACAATGCCAGTATTGTTAAGTGATTACTATACAGAGTCCTTTATGCGTCCTGACTGTAATGTAGTGACATTTCGTGTAATAGCGCCCTGTTAAGGATACTGCACACAATTTTAATGCATGAATGTATTCATGTCGATAACCATCATCATATTGCTAGAATTATTATTTCTAACGTTATAAATTATAATTCTCTATAATTTTGACATGACAACATTTCAGGTTAAGATCAAGTAAAGTTATGTAATGAATATAATATCTAATCTAATAGCATGTAGGTAATTATATTTATTTATGCCATTTTAAGTTGGTCACCCAGAACATCATAACAGTTATTTAATTTTCTGCAATTAATAATTATTATAGCCATCTGTCTTTAGATATAGGCTGCGACAAGCGTTCATTATCTATACTGGATGTACCGTTGGCTCACTCGCCTCTAGAATCCCGTCTAACGAGGTTTCGTTCTGTCATAATTGCGAGTCAGCTTGTACGCATCATCAACGACAAACCATAAAAAAATAAATTGCTTCTCATTATGTTTTTATTTAAAAATTGACTTACGACCATGGCCAAATAACTGACTATTATCCATTTACAATTGTGGTTCTTGTGTGAATTTGCGTATTGATGTCATGAAGAGTGAAAGGTTCGTTTACTCATTTGTTAAATTCTTTAATATAGACATGACACGGTTCATTGGCCAAGTTGTGGCAATATCGACTCTGTGGGAGTTTCTCGGCTGGACGTGGGAGAACTGGAACGACAACTATGATCATTTTCCGAGATACGGCAGCGCAACATGATCCGAGTGCGAATACTTAGCAGATAATATTTAAAACACCATTCGAGACATCAATAGTCAAAAATTTCTGATGATTTGTTTATGTTCGAATATAAAGTTTTAAAATAATTGAATGCCAACCCATAAAGTACCTACGATCATTTTTTACATTTCTAATCAATTCGTTGCGATCTTTCGATTCCACTACACCCGTTTTATAATTCACATCACGACCCGTTTTTGAGACATCAAAACTACGTTCAAACATATTTGAATACCTCTATTAGTTACAAAATTAGCTATAGCGCAGCGCAACCTCGGAATGTGTTCACAGTACGTTAGAATATCATCAGTATGCTGGACACATCACAGGCGGTTACCGACACGTGTACTGCCTCCCGGCTACCTTGGCTAATTATTGGAATACCAAATATATTGACCGCTAATACGTGATGGATTGTTGTTTTTATCTCACTTTCCGCAAGTCAGTTTAACGAACAGCTGTAATGTGGGACACATCACACAAACTTAACAAATTGACAGTGTTCCAAATGTTTACATAGAAACGCCGCAGGTTGTCCAATGTTGTTAAACCAAAACGCACAAACACATACCTAGACATTGATGTGGCGTGTCTATTGTTTAGTTTCTAAGATAATGGTGTTGTTAACGATATACTGTTGACTATGATTACATCGCGGCTCTCGAGCAATGGCCTTGCTATCTATGTTTAATAATATGTATATGCATTAGTACCTATGTTCACGCCTCGGTTGAATGTCAATGCCATATCTAAATATTGCGATATTAACATGGACGGCTAAATTATTTTTAACCTACTAAAGATAAAGATACTCCTTAACACAATCGTTTCAAGCGCTGAATTCAGCAAGATATGTTCTCCTTCCGGCTCCGATTTCCTACTTATTATAAAATGTTTCCACTTATTTGCATTGATATTAAACTTACGTAAATGGTAGCGCAGAGTTCATGCGCCAGCGATTCGCTTAGCATATCCTCTCTCATGTTATGCACACAAGAACAAAACAGAAATTACATAGCTTTAAAGTTTCTTTGTCTGCAATCGGTAACCTTTCACACGCTGTTCATACGTTTATTTCCGTTTCATCTTGAATGCGCCGACATTGATGCGGAGTCACACCGGAACCTGGTGCGACCAATCGCTTTTATAATAATGAGTCACGCAAGAGGAACGCCCTAGCCCCGGCCTTAGAAAATTAAATCTCATTACTCATCCATACTTTATCGCAGAAAATACAATCGGCCTGATGAGATTGTCCTGTGTTCACGGAGTCAATAATAGCCTGTAACGACTTTGTGATACGGTGTTTTATGATAATACTTTTATTGTACAACAAATATGAATGAGTTTCTTGAATGGGACAGGACTTTTTAATATTAAACTGATATGATTCAAAGACAAAATTATTTTTTTAACATTATATACGCTAAATGGTGATGTAATCATGTACGCAACATGAAACATTGGTTTAGATGATTTAAGGCTTAAGATGCCAACAATGCAAGAATACCACGATACAATTCCTACGCAAAGGTCCATGTTTTAGCCCAATTTGATCAACCGGTCAAACTGTATAATACTTTTAAATATGCACGTATTAATTAACATAATTTATATGATATAGACTCGGTATGGAAAAATATGGACAAGACGCAAATATAGAAATATCTTATTTTAAAATATTATGATAATTTTATGCGTCATTAAATTTCAAACATATTTATTAAAAATAATCGATACAAAGATTGAATGTATTCGCATTTGAAATTGTACTGTAAATAAAGTTGTATTTTTGGATACTATGAGATCAGAGATGAATGTAGAACTTTGATAGATTATTACTTAAAAGTACAATTCCGACTTCTCGAGATGAAAGAAACAATGTCCTCAAACAATGATCCGTTCTGTGTCAAATGGGCTCTCTAAAGCCCTACAAGTAAGTGTACAAGGCGACGAGCACTCTTGTTTCACTACGACACGCACTCGACCCAGCTACAGGTGACATAATTGTATCTAAAACCGGTAAGCACCGAATGTTTTGCAAATTGCAATATAATATTTATTAACCAGTAAATTGAGATACGAGATACTTTTCTGGTGGCGATTATTCATCAATAATGAATCAGCGCAGCGCCGCTAATTATTATTATTCAGTTCAACTGATAATAATTACTTTTATGTTATAATGTAAATGTACATGTTCTGCTACTTTTATGAGGAACAAATACTATATTACTCAGTTGCAACAAATAACTTTTCCTTTTTATATCTAGGTATTGTGTATTTGTTACGCGCGTAATTATTATGTAGGACTCGTGCGTACCCTTTATCATACTTCGTAATTGAAAAAATAAGTTAACGTCAACATATCACTGTTCCGTAAATGAGCTTGGAACCATTAGCTGGCCCCTGACTAGGTACGTATTTATTAGAGATGAAACGGATATCCGGTAACTATCCGGTATCCGGCCTATCCGGCCGCCATAATACTATCCGGCCGAATACCGGATAGCTACTATTAACGTTGAGCATGTTTGATATCCATCCGTCTTACGCTTTTTCGATCAGGTCACGTGTCCTGACGCGAGTTTAAGATTTTATACCCATTACAGAACAAGTGCTCAACGCCGCTAAAGAAGTTTTCACTTCAAAAAAAATAGCTGGATAAAATAAACATATTTTTGAGTAATTATTTACTTTATTTAGCAAGAATCACATTTCCCTGAAATCAATTATTATTGAATATGTTACGAAACTTGCAAGATATTATTTTACTTGATAGGTATTAAAATTATTGCAATTAGATTTAAATATTAGATACATTACCTGCTTTTTTCGCTTCGCCGCCACGAGAAATATTAACATTGCATAATAAACAAAGAGCTAACTTTTTATTTTCACTGCTTATGTCAAAGTATTCCCATAAAGACGATCTTTTCTTCACCGATGTTATTTCTCGTTGCTAAATCTTTTAGACCTATGTATATATATGTATGTACTTAAAATAATAAGAGCACAAATAAAATTATAACCTAAAAACGATCACGCACGTGTCTGCCCTGCATACAATCGACACAATAATAAAATTGTACAATAATTGTTAACTTCACTCATCAACGAAAAGACCCGAATTGAACCGAGTCCATCCTATCGTTCGCGCGACGCCTACGCAAACGGCTAAGTTTCGCCGGATATTCGGCGGCCGGATATTCGGCTATCCGGCCACTTGGTCGGCCGAATATCCGGTATCCGGTATCCGGCCAAACTGCTATCCGTTTCATCTCTAGTATTTATTCTCTGCCCTTACGTTACAATATTGATACCAATTCGAACAGCACTCGTGCTCTACAAAGGTTTATTCTATGGATATATTTAAACTGTGTATTAAACGATCGTTTATGCCAGTTATACAACTATTAATTACGTTTGTACATAACATAACATAACTTCACGTTTTATATAATTAATGGAATCCTTTATGGAAGTATATAATAGGGGTTGTTAACTGTTACATTAGTGTAAATATCGTCACGCTTAATTGAGTAAAATTACAGAATACTTTTCATAATACATACATACTTTTACTCTTTTTAAGATAAACTCTTATGGAAATAATCTTTTTACAAAACGTTATTCGAAAACAAAAACAATTGAAAAATACAAAATTTAAGACTTCCTAAAAATTACTATAAAATATAAACAGTTTCATATTTAATATCACTTCGCAAAATGCAGCAGGTAAACAGACTAATTCTTTGTGTAAACTACAATGCGACATTGTATGATAGCATACCAAATATTGCCATTGTCACGTCTTTTAAAGTATAAAATAAGGTGAGATTGTGTAAACTGTAAACATTAGCTGTCGTCTATTCTGGCACAGACAGACGTGAATCACGGTGACGTCACAGGGCGTCGGGGTCGAGCGGCGGGGTGGAACGCACCCCGGTCACCCTTCGTGACTCAATGCCTTACCTACCTGTTTTCGATCAAACTATATAAACAATTGATTGATTTCAAAAACACTTTAATGGCAGTGATAAACCTACTTTGATGGCGGTGTTAGTTTTTACTGGCAAGAACATGTAAATGAAGAACTATAAGACTGATATATCAATATTTTATGCAATTTGTTCGAGGGTTGGTTTGAGGTTTATGTAAATTGCAATGAATAATAATTTAAAAAAAAAATATTTCATCTTTTTATTGTTTTATACAACGTATAAACGGTATTATTTCGATCATTCTGTTCATATGGTATTTGTTGATCTATATTTTAAATTTATAAAACATATTGTATTAATTTTTAACACAAGGTAACTAGTACACTTAAATTAAGAGTGACAAAATGAGATACCGACACGTTTTGTAGATAAATGTTGCGTGCAAATGGATTGGACGTGTTAATGTCCATTGGAGATAATTTAAAAGCACAATACGAATCGATGAATAAAAGCAATCAATATTAAATGGTGACATTCAGTCCAAGGCAAATTATACTGTTTTGTCATTATTTGTAATACATCATAGTTTTCACTTAATGACGCAAATACCTGCAGCTTGATTAAACGATATACTCGTGAAGAGATTAAGGAGAAATCATGATCTCAATCTATTTAATAATCTAAAGTACCGTCACTCGAATAAATTCGATTTTCATACACATAACGTGATATAATTATAAATACTATTTGATGATAATATTATCGTGATGATACAGGCATATCATCACGATAGTTTTGTTTAGTTTGTTAACTATTTATTTACATATTATAATATAGTCAGATATTCGACATTAACTTCTTAATGTTCAATATCCAAATGGCCATATTATAGCAAGTATTGCATTTGACGAGACATATTATAAGCAACAGCATTATGATTTGATGAGATACAAAGGCGTATTATTTCATTGCGCTTTTAGTATGATAATCTCATTCAAAACGCTGGCTTACAATTTTAGCAATAGAATATATTTAAATATATTTGACGACTTATTTATATGTATACTCAATACTCTGATACATGACACAATACACCTTTCTTTTTAAATGTTACAGGAATATTAAATAACGCAATATAAAAATTCAAAATCGTTCATTGTATATAAACAAACAGGGGTTTCTGCGCGTTGCATGGATATGGATAATTACAATTTAAATTCTGCAGACAGGTAGTGTTGTGAAAGTGGCGCACCACGAGATATCCATACTAAAACTGTGTTACAGTGAAATGTTACATAAGGTATGATCGATTGGTTGCTCAATTAATAATTTAAGAATTGAACGACCCAGCTTCATTGCTTCGATTACATCTGTCAATGAAGGCTTAGACCATTTACAATTCTCGTTCACGTCATATAGTTACTCCTCTCATGTTCGGTCTCGCGCAGACATTTATTATAATAACACGCAAGAATGAACTCACGCTCATTTCTATTCTAGGCCAGCTGGAGAAAACGTTGTCGTTATTTCATACTCTCCTATGTAGCCCATATGGGCATATACAGCAGCGACATCTTAAAATTCACGTAAACCGATATAAAGTAAAATGCACGTGCTCCTTTAATGTCTGTCATGCTCGAAAGTATGAAAGTGAAAGCAATGTTAAACGATGTAACTGTGTATGTTATTACGTTTCGATTGAATATAATTTGCCATTAAAGTATTAAAAGATATCTTTATCGAAAATTTGCTTTTTGTACTACTATTTTTGCCAATTCATTATTCTTGTTATTCGTTAATAGGAGTTTGTGTGTAACTGTGTAGCTTATCGTAGCAAACGCATGAATGGGGCCGAGTCAATCGAAGAATAAACTTTAAGGTCAATATTACATGTTCTAATTTATTTATACTTCAGCCTGAATATATATCTGAAACTACTTCTAAAATAGTCGTGTTATACCGAATGTTATGAAAACTTTGAGAAGTCGTTATATCTTGTATTTAATGTATGAGTAAGAACTACTACATGATCGTAAATAAATAAATAAATGACGAGCAAACTTACTAATGGTATTATTTTAATTCCCTATGATTAAAACAAAATTGAATTGAAAGGCAAAATTATTTAAGAATAATTTTGTGTTTTAAAATAAATTAAAGCGCCTTCAAATTGTCAGTACTATTATAGACAAATTTTAAATAGGATCAAGCGGATGGCACCAGCTGTCAAATAAAATAAAGAATCATCAAAATCGATTCACCCAGTCTAAAGTTCTGAGGTAACAAACCCGAACAGCCGATTTGAGAACTTCCTCCTTTTGTAGAATTCGGTTGAAAAAAAAAGGATTATTATTGTCTTCTGTTTACATAATAACTTAACAAATGAAACACAAGAAGTCATTAGGTGTTTAAAATTGTTTATTAGCAACGACTAACACATTCAGTTCTCACGGTTACTTTTGGATTCTATAACAAATACGTTTGAACATCACTGAATATCTCTGCTCACCGATTGTTTGGGTGATTGCCGTCATAGTATAAATTTAAGTAATGGTCATTAGCTTTCACATAAAATATATTTTAAAGCTGTTGGTTTTACGCCCATTTTGACCGTGACTCTTTCCTTGGAGAAGTTTGTTTGTGATTAACAAAAAAAAAAGTTTAGTTATAAGTGAAATATTGACAGTTTTTACTTTTTACAGTTAGCTTATGCTGCTTTTGTGTTCAATTATAACCCAGACAGGTTTTTGTTTAGCAACTAGGTGTAGATATTCTCAGGGACTTTATTGAAATTATTTGAAGTACAGGTTCAGACTCATTAATTGTAGTTTTTTTTTTTTTTATAAATAGAGCAGTCAGAATTGTTATTTAGATGCACATTAAGCTGTTCATTTAATAGCTAGTATAGGTACGTGGGAAGTTAGCGAAGGCGCGGGCGTATTGTGTTGAACGTGGATCATGAATAAACTTTTTTGTCATTTACTGCCCATTGTAAGCTCGGAGAGGGGCTTGTATCCTGTCATCGTTTCATCCGCACTACAACTTTTAAATGTACAAAAGTTACATTTTTTATTTCACGAAAGTACCTACTTTATAAAACAATAAAGGTTTATATTTTATGTTTGTTCTGAGTTGTAAATACCTTTTAATATTCTTAACAGCCATTGGAATTCAAGAAATCGATACGATCACCCTCGTGTGAGGGATACCTACGATTGGATTATTTTTCCCAAGCTACCCCATGAAACACACGCCCCATGGGATTTGTCTAGAAGATTTACACGCAGAAAACGGATGCAGTTTTGCTAAATTGCCCATCGACGTCAGATTGGGAATACTGGAATAGTAATAACACTCCACCTGCATGCCGGCACTTATCGGTGATTCTGAGAATAATATACAATAGCAACGTAGAATGTGGCTCAGCTCGGGCCTCCAGCCATTGTTGAGACACGCGCGTTTCCGCTTTCTCGTGGAAAAATGCAAGCGCGTTGTTGGAAAGTAAACGCATAAAACGATTTCGAGAATATCACACATTATAATTACACGCTTATTTTAAACTGCTCTCGTTCGCTTAATTTGTAAACTATTCGCTTTGTCATCGTTAAAATATTACCTACTACATTTCAAACGTCGTCAATGGGGAAATCCTACGGTTTTGATTCATCTTGGTGTGCATCGTAGGCGGCGTGTAATACCAATAAATGACAACTAAAATAACAACGAGTGAATACATTATCAAAGGCGAAGCACGACCACAATTCAATCACGATTTCAAGGCAACGCATTTGGAATCAATGGTGAGTTTCGTGCGTGCTATGCTGACAGTTTGAAAGCATGCATATTGCATATCATATAGCCTACCAAGTTATTTTCCAATTATATAATTTAATATATTCAAGAAAATACATCAACCGATTTGGAGAAATTAGATAACGAATCTAAACTATGCAATATGCATACACTAAGTGTAACTGTAATAGTATGATACAATATGTTAATGATAGTATAATTTTAATAATAAATCATAAAGCACAAACACAGATTACAAAAAATATGTTCCTCATTATGATTGGGCATTTGGCAACGACAGCTAAGGCGTCAGACTGGCGCCATACAGAACACAAGAGCTCACTGTTCTTCTGACTTCTCGATATAAACAATAAGTTCCCTAGTACCTATAGACCGAACATTAACTAAACACAATAAATATAACAAACTGCGTCCGATTCACTACTATTAAAATTCAAGCGACGTCAAAAAATCATGCAAAAATACCTCACGTTACGGCTTCTTCCACGAAACCAGAACAGGTTTGACGGTATTCGATAATGAGAATCTTTATCGTAGGAATTATTGTATCAATAACGAAGACTCGGAATCGACTATTGAGACAATGGGTGAACAGATGTGTATAATTTCAGTTCCGTTGAGTGGATTCAGCAGTCGCCGGTCAGAGGGCCGACCGCAACAGGTGAAGCGTGGCGAGTTTGACGGGCCCCGACGGTACTTATCAGCCATCTTTCGCTACCGGCTTTCATTTACAACTTATAGAACGTCCTAGAACCGGATGGCATGGTTGTACATTAATAATTAATATAAGCTTTTTTATTTCCTTACTTTTACAAAAATTTACACTTTAACTTAATACTAAATACTTTATATAATAAAATCTTAAAAACTAATATAATTATGTGTATTGTTAGTAACATTTTAGTTATTCTATGTTACATTAATAATTATGAAATTGAAATGTAAAGTGATTGTCTCTACATGGACTTTACCCATGTACAGATTTAGTTCAAATTTCCGATTGCAAAATAAAGTATATCCTGCATTTTAATAAGCAGAATTACGTGCAAACCGTAAGAGAAAGGTAAATAAAAAATGACATAACCAGATGTGGGCGGCTGTCAGATACGGGTTGTAGAGGTAGTTTCCTTCCTACCTAAGTTGCATTCAGAATATTTTTAATAGAAAAAAACGTAATCAAAGCTATTTTAATTTTTAAATAAATAGTTTTGCAACAACATCATAGTGCTGAATCTTTATAAATAACAACACACACACATAAAACTATTTGTGTTTTTACATTTGTAACTTCTTCACATCAAAACACCTGACTGAACTTGAACTAAATTTAGAACATGAATAGGTAATATTACTTATATTATGTGTACCTCTATAATTTATTTTTCTTTTTTACTCATAGAATATTTTTATTGAAGCTCAATACCCCCTCGGCGTTTGATCAAATAAGCAACATAATGTAATGATAAGATATTGAGTAATAAAATTGCCAAATTAATAGGTCAGTTAGATGTAAACTTTGAACATTGGGTAAAATTATTTATTTGGGTACTTTTCGTTTGAACACACTATAAACCATAATATAAAATCATATGTTCATAACACCATTGTGTTTATGAGTTCTCCAGTGGTTATAGTGGTTTTACTTATGTACGTATATAGGTATATGTGTAAGAAATAATACCTCGTATGTGCGAGTACGTATTGAATGGCTTGCTACCGGGAGATATCGTATAACATTTTCTATATCAATGGTTCTGAGTAATATAAGAATACAGATTACGATGTACAAATATAAAATATTTGTTCAAACTATTCCGGTGAATATCATCAAAATAAGTAAAAGCGTATAAAGATTTTATTAATTTTGTAAATTGATTGAAGTTTTGTATCATTATAAATAGAAAGAAGCAAACAATTATATTAGAGAAAGTGTGTTCATTAGTAGAAATGCATGACGTAAACTTCGCTAAGCTCATTCAGCTATTTTAGTTTCCTACATCGCTCACTATACGATGACTGAACTAGCAAAATCGCTCGGTATTCGAGTGGAATCTGAGAATAGAACTTTGAACAACAAAAATCGTATAAAACGATTTCAATATATAGGCCACGACTTGAGATTACGGCCACAATTCCGTAGCAACCCGTGGAAATGTTTAAACAGTTTTCTCGATATTTACCAAACATAATTGTCAAATGTTTAATATGTTACACCAAGAAGCTTATATCTAATACACTGGAGATTGCACTATGACCATTAACTTGTCACAAGAAAATATAACCTTGAATGACGTCAGTGTTGTTTTTTGTCTCTTTCTGTGGGTGACCACACTGGTTTGTATATTCAGGATTTTTCGAAATAAAAAAAACTAAAAATCATGGTCTATAAATAATAACGACATATATTTTTAACAGTATTTATATTATAATATTACTGGTCAACTTACATGAATAATTATCATCTTTATAGGTACATACCATTTTAATTGATAGATAGAGAATGATAGTTTTAAATAACGCTTGATAACTTTTGATCTCATACTACGATTTTTTAATTAAAATGAGTGCTACATACATTAAAACATCGTTTTGGTTACTCAAGCTTCAGTCTAAAACTTTTCAATATTCCAAAGGGAGAGTTGCATCGCTAGTGTTGATGTGTGGTAACTATATTACAGTTCTCAGAAATTCGTATGTCTTTCAGGAGCTGTACTTACGGTTACTAATGGTTTCATGGTGGTTAATTATAATATAATTAAAATTACTTTATCCACAGTTGAGACGCAGTAACAAGAATGTGGTAAATAAAAAGGTATAGCACTTTTCAAAAGGTATTTTTTTTCTGGACCGTAATCCTCAGGCTTAAAATGCAAACTGCATATTCTGGCATGTTGATAAATTTTACCCTTGATAGGCACTATGGACAGCCATTTATTTCTTTTTATTTCATTTTTGGAAAGCTGAAATAAGTAAAACAAAAAAAATTTGGTAAGTTAAAAGAACTATTAATTTCTATGTTAAAGAAGAACAAACATAAAACCACATGTGAGTGCAATATCGATGTCGTGCGTTGTTTCATTACTAGTATAAAAATATTTGAAATGGTGTTCTAAATGTTCATCATAATTTTGTTAACTATTACAATATTTTCTCTTCGCTATCCGTAAAAACTCGTCATCATGGTTACCTTACTTGTTAAATTGGTTTATTGAAAAATGATGAAATTATTAGGAAAAGAAGATAGATAGAAGATATTTAGCATGATTGATTACTAAAATGATGATAAAATTGACGATTTTTGCCATGAAAATGATTCTAAACAGGTAAATGCATGAGTATTGAGGAATATTGTAAATAGCGTAAATATGTACACTTGCCTGTGAAATTTTAAGCCAGAATTTGGTGTCCAAAAACTTCTGCAATTTTTCACAATGCAATACATTATTTATATTCGGAAAATATTTATTAAATACGCAACAATATTAACTTAAATATTCGAAGCGACGCAATTTTTTTGACACTTATGCCATATTGTCAAAGTGAGAGTTGCTACAATTTTATTATGGTAACTACCCATAATCAGGGAGTATCGCTTTTTAATAATTGGTTCAGATACTTATTTTATTTAGGGCCGATTTTTCAATGCCCAGATAAACAGCTAGATAGACTTTATTCTTCAGTTAACAAAATATTCAATTTTTCAATAGACGAATAGGACTTATCTATCGAATAACTACGTTATTTGAGGAATAAATCTATTTGCCGCTCCAACGGCCAGATAGCGCGCTATTCGACGGTTAGGCGTTTGAGTTGACAACTGATACGTCAAATTTGGGATATTTTCGTATGTCATAACATAGAGTGTAGAATTATTAACAATTAAACCTCTTTCTATATAATTATTATCAATTAAAATCATATTGAAATTGATGTTTTTGATAGTACTGATGACCATGCCATTGAAAATTTGCCGAACTCTGCCTTTAAGTATGTCGTTTCCATCGTAAAATATATAAATTGAAACACAAATTTAACCAAACTCTTTACTCGAATCAAAACAACAATCAACAATCATAGAAGACAAGAGCAATACAAGACAAACTTATAATGCATCCCTGACGTGAGTCATAATGACGGTTGTTGACAAATTGCAAGAGTTGACTCTATCCCGCTCTAACCTGACTAATTTAATATGTTTGTTTCGCCACTCCGAGAGCAGAGCTGCCAATATGGAAATATTTGGTCAGATAGTTATTCATCAAATAAATCACGATTGAAAAATAGGCGAGCCGTTATGAGTTAGATAAATAATTGAATAAATCTATTCGAGGGGTAGATATTAGACTGTTTATCTCGGGATTGAAAAATCGGCCCTTAGCATAAATAATAATTGTCTCATCCAACAATGCTTCTGAATGACGTTGTTGGCAATTTATCAACAAACTCATGTACAAAAACTAACCTTTTGCACAGAATATTACAGCATACATAGTAGCCTTGGGAAAACTTCGTATTAACAGTGGCAATACCAAGTTAGGTGTGAAAGTGATAAAACACAACAATTTTCTTGTTACACGTCAAATGTTCATACCGAAATCTCCAGTGTATAAGATATAAGCTTCTTGTGTTACACGCTTAAGCGCGACGTTGAGCAAGGTAATCTACTTAGAAGCTATACGTCAATGGACATAAAGAGATTTATATAATCTGTTTACCACTTACAATGAAATCTGAAGAACATAAGGCAATTTAGTGAACAAGAGTGCATTAACCCAACCTCGAGTCGGGCTCGTTACTCACAGTACCTGAGACTAAATGCGTACCATGCAAGTTCCCGGACGACCAGACTCTTGACAGATGCATGAGTAAACAAACCAATTAACAAAAATTTATTCAACAAATCGATTAAATTGAATAAAATTTCAACATGTAGCATTTGCATCAAAAACGCATATTATTAATGATGTGTGCATACAATTGCGTATTAATATACTGCTTATAATCATCACTACATAGTATAAAACAAAGTCGCTTTCCCTGTCCCTATGTCCCTATGTCCCTTTGTACGCTTAAATCTTTGAAACTACGCAACGGATTTTGATGCGGTTTTTTTTAATAGATAGAGTGATTCAAGAGGAAGGTTTATATGTATAATAACATCCATTAAATAGTGGAGAAGTACTGTTATTTTTGAGGTTTCTAATGTGATGTCGTAAAAAATTACATTTTTTCCGCTTACATTGCAAACGCAGGCTGAACCATACGAGTTTTATTAAAATAATGTACTAAGTATTATACACATTGAAAAGGTCTACAGAAAAGTCCGCGATGGTATATGTTTATCTCTTATGGATAACCCACAATAACTTTTTTTTGTCATTTACTTTTTACGACAAATAATGGCTAATTTTCGATGCGATTTTAACCAATACAGCATTAATCCTCAACCAATTAAATACCTTGAATACATTGTTCATTTAATATAGATCTATATGGCCCTTTACACCGTATGATTTAAGTGAATATTTTCGAAGATATTACAGATTTAAAAATTGCGGGACGTAGCGTTTGCGGCGGTACCGGCCGGCCGCCCGGCTATCTATTTTATACCCGTACGAAGTCGGAGCGGGCCGCTATGTTTTTATATACAACGTTCACAGTTTTTCTGTAGTGTATTTAGTATCAGCATTGCACCCGTGCGAAGCCGGGGCGGGTCGCTAGTGGTTCAATAATTAAAAGTTAAAACAAAATTCAATCAATCACTCGAAAAGTTCGGTCACGAACCTGGAATGCCTCTACGTGAAGTTATGCACACTTTAAACAAACGATTAAGTCATACTTCCACTTCAATACGTAATTTATTACATTGCTTACCTAGGCACCTAGCAAAAGACAACCAGTTGAACTGTGAATTTGAGGTAGGTATGCGCATATACATGCATATTATACAACGTTATTTGCGTACCAGCTCTACCCATATTATTTAGGCTCATCTGTGTGAGTGAAACCTAAATAATGTTATTAACGACACAAAGGGCTTCCTTTTAGACGCGTCTAAAGATGAATAAAGCAGGGTGTCGTCAAAATATACCACGAAATAATTCATATTCGCGTCTGAATCATAAAACGAAGCACATGCACTTGTGCAGTTGACAGGTGACGCATTCAATAGGAGTACAACTTGCGAGTTGCGCGAGGGGAGCGCCGCTCGTTTCTTATTTGCAGGTTTACTTTAAGGGGACGAATTGACTATGTCTAATGTAGCTCCGCTACTACTACTGCATATTTCATGTTTCAGAAAAAAAGGGAAAACAAATACATACAGAACACGTATAATTATCAAAAAGAGTATTGTTTAGTTCAGTGCAATTGTGTAATTTTCAATATTATGATGAAAAATAAAATGCACTAATGCAAGCGTACGATATTCAGAATACCTTAAGTTCTTAAATCCTTTCGCGAGGAAACCTTGACTCGATAATATCACAGTATTACAATATTTCCTACAGTATGGCGACGAATGTACTTGCACAGAGAAACGGAGGGGAACTGGCGGGGGGTCGGGCGACGCGGGCCGCGTAATGCAATCACGCTTAGTTTGCATTACCTAGTGCGAAAGGACGACGCATTCGTATTTTTTGTGTAATAATTTTATTATATGTACTTACATATTCTCTAATGGCGCGCACAAACTGTTCTGTGTATTGATGTAAATCTACATCGAAATCACAGAAGTTATTTAGATATTTTAGATAGATTGTATTTGTATCTATAGAATTTTAATCAAAGCTGTGTATATGTTGTTCTCATTCAGATTGTACATCCCAATGCGAATGCATTACTTAGTTAAATGTTATAATATACAATTAAGAACATCCAAAAATAGTGTCCACGTAAATATTTAGCAGTGCAATATATGTAATTATATATTTATGAACAAATAATTACGTCAGATTTAATAATCGCAATTATTTTGAATGTATACGTACATATGAATAAATGATTTCATCATAATATTAATAATCACAATTGTTTTATTTCCCATTTGTTGCAACCCTAGCATATTTTCGTGTGGCAGCGTAAGTACCTACGCTGGTGGCGGCGTGGTTATTCTCACGAAAATACTTCCACTGAAGAACTTATTATTTAAGGATTCTGTATATTTCAAAAGTCGTACAGAGAAAGAGTACTTAATTGTGACTTTGGAAACATGTCAATTTGTCGCAAATAAGAATTTACGATGGTAGAAACTTAACGGCGTACTCGCATATTACAGGCTAGGCCGCAAATGACTACTCTTTATTCTAAGAAAGTGGTCATATCCGAGAAAAAGCGAGTGGAGCGCGACATATTACCCACTTGCTATGGACCCGCGAAGGTCCGGTCCGTCGACTCTGTCGAGCAAAACTCAACGACACTTTCGCTGCGCAATGTGTGAAACCACACAATAATCATTACCTTCGGGTAAAACTTTTGAGGTACGCCTACGGTAAGGATGTAAGTTACTTTCATAATATAAACGCCTACGCAAATGTAAATGACGATTCGTTAAAAATACGAACGATTCACAAATCTGTACAATATGCCATATTATGAAATGCAAATTGGCAAAAAGACACCAGGAAGAATAATGATAATAAAATACGTATAATATTATGTATCAAGTCAGTAACCTGTTTCATACTTTAAAAATAAATCAACGTTCATGTTGGAGGTGCACAAAACGAAATTTCAAGTTATCAGACACTCTGCATGAATTTAAAGTGCAGTATTTTTTTGTAGGAACATATTTAAATATTTTTTATGTTAAAATTACGTGAATTTTGGAGTGTTGGCAGGTGGTTAATAATTAACAATTAATTATAAACATTAATATGGGCGGCCATACACAATCAAAATATTTAAATTGCATTTACTTTTGCCAGGAATAGTTTATTAAAATTGTATTTTAATAAACGGATCTAAGAACGTCATCGTAACATATACCTGCAATTTTTTTAATTCAGTGTACTTAATACATACCTACTGATATGAATTACAAAAGCACTTGTAATGATGTTATCTTTATAGCCCATGCTTGCGCGAATACCAATGAAATCAGCCATCAAAACAACCAGATGTGTAGCTACACAACTAGCTAGTCAACTTCAAGGACTTTTAGACATTTAGATCTTTCGGAATGTTCTGCTCATTAGAAGTTTGATTGAACGGAAAAATTAGCACAAAGAGTCATGATTACTATTGCTCATGGCTTCTGAACGCCAAAAAGTATATGACGTGATTCATATTACAGTATCCTTATTTGGTTTCTAGGTAGACAGGTCACCAGTGCCTTTCGACGTATAAAATTTGAATCAAGCAACATTGATTCAAAAACATGATTACTGTGTACTCTTTTGGACCTATCTTAATTCCCTTTCATAAATGTATACTAATATTATAAAGCTGAAGAGTTTGTTTGTTTGAACGCGCTAATCTCAGGAACTACTGGTCCGATTTGAAAAATTCTTTTGGTGTAGAGAGATAGCCCATTTATCAAAGAAGGCGGTTTTATATCATCACACTAAGACATAGGAGCGGAGCACTGCGGGTAAAACCACGGGGCCCAGCTAGCAAATAATAAAATAAGTTGAAAAACAGAACATAGTTATATGAAAGATAATATGATAATAAATGCATATAGTGCATTATAACATAATCGACACTAAATTATTTCAAGACAGTTAAGATAAACAGACGTATGTTATCAGTTATTATTGAAGTTTTATCTTATCAATGCAGAGCTAATCAAACGTAGCTAAGGATTCTCACGATTCAAAACGATATGACTGTGATAACATTAAATTATCAATTAATCTAAAATAATTTTATAACAAAATTAACTTTTGTTTTTGACCGATAAAATTATGTATATCTACGAAATGTATGGAGTATGGAACGCAAGGGCGTCAGTTAATAAAGGTCGTGGTATTTCTTTGCATCGTTTAAGTACATATTTAAACTTTTTTTTTGTTTAGGTGAAACTTCACAAGTTTGAAATCCTCACAAGGGTTATCAAAGCTTTAATCTATTATCTTATTAGTAAATACTCCCATGTAAAACAACGTATTATGGACGTATAACTGAGAAAATTACTTAATTAATTTCTATTACGGTATAAAATATCTTTAGCACAGAATAACATTAGACCTAATGTAGTCTGAGTATGACCGTAAAAGTTAAAACGACATAGTAAGTATACTAAAATTGATTCTGTACTGGTATCTGTACATGTGAATGACCTCGAACTTGAAGAAGCATTAACGATTGTATGTAAACAGATGCGATCTGGCAAATGAAATTTCTAATGAATCTTACGCTTCCGCCTCACTACGTCGATGACCAACAGGCGGGCGGAGAAAATCTGAATGTACACACATTATAAGTTCATACATGCAACTTAACGATATTTACATATCATATTCAATATTTAATATCTTTATTTGATGAACATTATTTCTCATAACGGTAACAAATTCCAGATCAAATACTTATACAGGGTGTCCCAAGAAGTATGGATATACTGAAGCCAGGAGGTAGAGGACCTAGAGGGCTATCCGAATCACCCACATGTATGTTATGCGATTTTTCGTATTTTCAGAGTTATGACTTTTTTTTTTTTAATTTTCACCTATTGCCGAGTACCTACGATGAGATTTTTATTTATGGTGACGTGACAGCGGTAGATGCTTGATTTTTTTTGTGTGCTCTTATATCTCTTATATATAAAATTCTCGTGTCACAATGTTAGTCTGCATACTCCTCCGAAACGGGTGGACCGATTCTCATGAAATTTTCTGTGCATATCGGGTAAGTCTGAGAATCGGCCAACATCTATTTTTCATATGTACCACGGGCGAAGCCGGGGCGGACAGCTAGTATATATATATATATATATCTTATAAAAATATTCAGATCTATAGATAGGAACTTTCTACACACGACGAATACGTCTAGATTTGATTAAAAATATAAATAAAGATATACAAATGAGGCATAGAAATATACGGTAAAATGAAACCACAAAGACGCTAGCCACGAATGTAGGTGTAATTTGAGCGGTGTTGCAAGACGTCGATCGGCGTTTCGAGAGGGTAAAATAAATCTATACATATTTATAATGCTAACATGATTAACCTATCTTGTTAACTCACGTGCCTATTGACGATTTCCTGTTTTAGCATCATGTTATTATCCTATAAAGCACAAGTAAGTACTATTAATAATACTTTTCCACACAACATAGTCTGCAGTCGGCCAGGAGCGGGAATATTATTATAATTAATACGAATAGTCAAACATGTTTAATACTTTATATAAAAAATGAGCAATCAAAATTGGTACAGTACGATTACATAAGCATTTAAAACTTTATCACACATGTTTATTCCGAGTATATTTTTTAACCAAGATAGCGTTGGCGGTAAATAAAGTTGACTTGGCTATGGCATCCATTTATGGAGCATGGAATTTTGGATTAACGAGTAAGCAATAACATATTATTATAATATTATAATATGTGGGCAGTGATGGCATATTATAGGCTTGTTTTGTGTAATTTGCTGTAATGTGAGCCTCGGTCACAGAATACATAATAGGTAGTAGCTAAACGCTACAGAACGGACACTCTCCGCCTCCCGCCAAAATTAAACACTTACCTCACCCCGCACGATCAGTCTAAAAATGGTCCACATTTTTCTACAGGGACGATACGCAACGAAGATTGACAACATTAATCAAATTGACTTAAAGTAATTTTATTATTTTGGATTTGTGATTATCGTTTTTCGTAGAAAATGGTTAGATATTGTGCTGTTTACGGATGTATTTCATCAGAAAAACGCGAATTTTTTTTTACGCTAGTCAAAAATGTGCCAACCATAAAGCGTTAACACACACATTTGCAGTCTCTACAGTGTGACTGTCAAAACAATAATTTTGTATGGAGTGTCCGGGGTGTGCCTCGGTTTTATCTTTGACGACAAGGGTTTTTAAAAGTTGAAGTTTATGGAAATTAAAGCAGGTTTAAATCCTGCTTGTTAAGAGTTACGTAGGTGTGCGACAGTGGCAGCAAGACTGCAAAGCAGAGTTCCATTTAACACGCATTTAGGGATACTCAAAAATAGCCCAACGAGATACTTTAATAACGCTTATGAATTGCGTACATTTCCGAGAATTTGCAACCTTAATTTCATGAGGGAATGGTCGACTTTGCTTTACACAGTTGAAGTGTCGACGCCATTTTATTTGGTGTAGCTCCGCGTATTCTGGTCAAACCGGTTACACGCTGGAGTCCGCGAATGGACCTGCTGCCAATCGCCATATGAGGCGCACGCCTGCATTGCAAATAATGACAACTCGTACTGGCTAAGCGCCAAGATCCAGCAAACATGCATATATTTCGTCACTCAATTATACGACAATTTTCGAAAGAGAAGCATCAATTTATTCATTGTTCAGAGTACTAACCTAGGTAGTTCAGAGTTCTAGTTAAACAATAATGTTTAGCTTACTCATAGATGCAAATGTAAAATTATAAGATTTATTGATTCGATATTATAACATAGAATCAAATTTTTCTCACGTAAATACCTAATTACATTTCAGTTTACGTTCGTTGTAGAAGAAATATTAAGACTGAATAGTGCATTATACAATTTACCTCATGTATAAAAACATGATTATTTATTAACAGGAAAATGTAATATTGACCTGTTTTATCATTGTATTGGCTTATTTTTAACGCATGTAAACCATACTATGTGTCTACCTATCTACCTACCTACATTTATAAATTTTGTCTATAGAATTAGGTAGTAAGGCTTGGATTCGTTTTTGCTTGATATACAATTATGTACCAACTGCTTCAATGGCACTTAGACAATCTTTAGTTTAATGATCTCTGTATCTATTGAAGTATGGCGGGTATCCAGGTCGCGATTACAAAACGCTTAGCGAACTAGTTCACGGACAGCTGAAGATAATTCAATTGTTTGCTACCTGCCTTTTTAATATCTGATACCTGCTTTTTGCAACAGTCAATTAGCTGTATCTACACATAACGATAACAACGTACCTATAAAACAATAATAATAATCTACGATTTTCCTCATGCAATTTCCGTTCTTATTTATATTACGCGATATGCGATATTTCTGCGCGTTAGGTTTATCCCCACAACATTTACGCGACTGCTCAAAACAACCTCCCGCGACCACTTCATATCCGATGAGTGTTTAAACCCTTCGTTTTCCCTTTTCCGTTTCGAAATTAAAAAGCGCTTCAACGCATCACGCGTGTATGTTAGAAACAGTTAAAAACCGAGTTACGGCATGGTAATTGCACATAAGTAATAAACTCATTTCACAACAAGTACCTACATAGACTACGGAATGTAAACCGGCCGCAGCTATCGGCCTTGCATCTTGCCAACTGACCACTCACACTCCTAGATTTAAAAAGAACGCAACACTATCGTACGCGATTAGTATGATAGCAGCAAAATATAGCTCCGTCACGCTGGAACCCGCTTTAAAAAAAAACTTACTTTTTTTCAGCCTATTTTACCTACAAACGATGCTAATGAATGTAGTATAGGTCAATTTTTTGTAGTCTTATTAGTTACTTAGAAAACATCATTGATATCGTTCGAAGTAAAAAATATAAATAATAGCGTGTTGATTAGTTTTGGAATGGGTTCCAAATTGATTGTAGTTTATTGTAGTGGCAAGAAAATTCTTTATTTGCGTTGTTTTATCTCAAATTATTGCAAAAAGGTCACAATAACAAAATTTAAAAAATAAATAACACTTGTTCAAAAACTACAAACGATGCTAATAAATGTAGTATAGGTCAATTTTTTGTAGTCTTATTAGTTACTTAGAAAACATCATTGATATCGTTCGAAGTAAAAAATATAAATAATAGCGTGTTGATTAGTTTTGGAATGGGTTCCAAATTGATTGTAGTTTATTGTAGTGGCAAGAAAATTCTTTATTTGCGTTGTTTTATCTCAAATTATTGCAAAAAGGTCACAATAACAAAATTTAAAAAATAAATAACACTTGTTCAAAAACTACAAACGATGCTAATAAATGTAGTATAGGTCAATTTTTTGTAGTCTTATTAGTTACTTAGAAAACATCATTGATATCGTTCGAAGTAAAAAATATAAATAATAGCGTGTTGATTAGTTTTGGAATGGGTTCCAAATTGATTGTAGTTTATTGTAGTGGCAAGAAAATTCTTTATTTGCGTTGTTTTATCTCAAATTATTGCAAGAAGGTCACAATAACAAAATTTAAAAAATAAATAACACTTGTTCAAAAACTACAAACGATGCTAATAATTAATGTAGTATAGGTCAATTTTTTGTAGTCTTATTAGTTACTTAGAAAACATCATTGATATCGTTCGAAGTAAAAAATATAAATAATAGCGTGTTGATTAGTTTTGGAATGGGTTCCAAATTGATTGTAGTTTATTGTAGTGGCAAGAAAATTCTTTATTTGCGTTGTTTTATCTCAAATAGCATAAGCGACCGAAATCGAAAGCAAAATTAGGGTTATTAATTAATGGTAATTGCTTGGCGCCATTAAAAACAAAACAAGGACTAGTGAAATTAAGCAATACGTGTCCTATTGATTCAGCATTACACTGTATACTTATCGCTTATGTGGATCGATTTATATATCATAATTATGTAGATAAAAACGACTCAGATGTCTTTGAAATTATCAAATTAATTTCATCCAAAGGTATAAATACAAGCGTCTATCAAAAAAGAGCAAATCTCATTCTTCAATTCATGAAAATTGAGAATGGTATAATAAACTGTAACTCTAATATAAGCAACACAATCACGCAAATGTTTAAAAAAGTTCCTTCATTAACCGTTAAGTCAACCTGTGTAAACTGCGAAAAAAGTAGCTCATCTACCTTACCTGTGATAGCTACACATCTTGAACCCTTGACAAATAATGGGATACAAGGACTACAGCAATCATTATTGAAATATCTAGAATCAAATGTACGACGGTGTCATACTTGTAACATTAGAAATGATCTTAGCTTTCAACCCGGTAATCATCTATGGATTGATATTGAAGTTTTCTTCACAAGTATGGTCAATCAAAATAGTCTCAAAAGGGATCCGAATTCTGGCACTTCGTTATTACAAATCCCTGCTGAGCTAGAAGTGTTAAATAATACGTACATTTTAGTTGGTGCCATAGAGCATATATATATCAATGAGACTGGTCATTATCGACCTTACTTACGTAGAAGCAACAATAAATGGGAACTTCATGACGGAATCTCCAGCAGCTCTAAGAAAAAAGTAGTGTCTAAAAAAGATTTAATGAAGAAAAAAACAATACATATGCTATTTTATGTAATAAAATAATCATAAATATTTATATGCAATTACAAGAGTGATATGTGATATAACTTAGTACTACTATTTGTTATTTTTTTATAATTTCAACTAATAATAAAATCGTTTGTAGTTTTTGAACAAGTGTTATTTATTTTTTAAAATCTCGTTATTGTGACCTTCTTGCAATAATTTGAGATAAAACAACGCAAATAAAGAATTTTCTTGCCACTACAATAAACTACAATCAATTTGGAACCCATTCCAAAACTAATCAACACGCTATTATTTATATTTTTTACTTCGAACGATATCAATGATGTTTTCTAAGTAACTAATAAGACTACAAAAAATTGACCTATACTACATTTATTGGCATCGTTTGTAGTTTTTGAACAAGTGTTATTTATTTTTTAAAATCTTGTTATTGTGACCTTCTTGCAATAATTTGAGATAAAACAACGCAAATAAAGAATTTTCTTGCCACTACAATAAACTACAATCAATTTGGAACCCATTCCAAAACTAATCAACACGCTATTATTTATATTTTTTACTTCGAACGATATCAATGATGTTTTCTAAGTAACTATTAAGACTACAAAAAATTGACCTATACTACATTTATTGGCATCGTTTGTAGTTTTTGAACAAGTGTTATTTATTTTTTAAAATCTTGTTATTGTGACCTTCTTGCAATAATTTGAGATAAAACAACGCAAATAAAGAATTTTCTTGCCACTACAATAAACTACAATCAATTTGGAACCCATTCCAAAACTAATCAACACGCTATTATTTATATTTTTTACTTCGAACGATATCAATGATGTTTTCTAAGTAACTAATAAGACTACAAAAAATTGCTTGTTATTGTGACCTTCTTGCAATAATTTGAGATAAAACAACGCAAATAAAGAATTTTCTTGCCACTACAATAAACTACAATCAATTTGGAACCCATTCCAAAACTAATCAACACGCTATTATTTATATTTTTTACTTCGAACGATATCAATGATGTTTTCTAAGTAACTAATAAGACTACAAAAAATTGACCTATACTACATTTATTAGCATCGTTTGTAGTTTTTGAACAAGTGTTATTTATTTTTTAAATTTTGTTATTGTGACCTTCTTGCAATAATTTGAGATAAAACAACGCAAATAAAGAATTTTCTTGCCACTACAATAAACTACAATCAATTTGGAACCCATTCCAAAACTAATCAACACGCTATTATTTATATTTTTTACTTCGAACGATATCAATGATGTTTTCTAAGTAACTAATAAGACTACAAAAAATTGACCTATACTACATTTATTAGCATCGTTTGTAGTTTTTGAACAAGTGTTATTTATTTTTTAAATTTTGTTATTGTGACCTTTTTGCAATAATTTGAGATAAAACAACGCAAATAAAGAATTTTCTTGCCACTACAATAAACTACAATCAATTTGGAACCCATTCCAAAACTAATCAACACGCTATTATTTATATTTTTTACTTCGAACGATATCAATGATGTTTTCTAAGTAACTAATAAGACTACAAAAAATTGACCTATACTACATTTATTAGCATCGTTTGTAGGTAAAATAGGCTGAAAAAAAGTAAGGTTTTTTTTAAAGCGGGTTCCAGCGTGACGGAGCTGCAAAATATTTGTACATTCAACACAGCAGAGGTTAAAGACCTTATAATTGAACCGTTTAGCTAAAAAATGTTCTTAGTGTGTCCTGAATTGAACCCTAAAATAGAACCATCTAACATGTGGCAGTTTTTAGTATTAGGCTGATTAAACACTATCAAAACATGGCATACTTTTGGGGGCCGAGTCACCTTCGTCCGTAGGAGTTTACCCGGAGTATGGATACCCTACACGTGGCCCCTGGGTGGTGCTAAACAGGTGACATGGTGGGAGACAGTCGTCGCGGCTATAATGACCACCCATCAGCTGAAGCCGTGTCGCCAAGCGTCCGCGTTCCGACACGATGAAGCTGATGTAGCCCATGTGAAGACGGGTCGAATCAGTTGCGCTTATACAACCTGGACGATTTGACGCACACTTATGTTGTTGCACCTGGAGACTAGTCATGGAGGGTAGCGGGATCCGAGGCACGGTTCACCGCTGGCCGACCGCTAGTCAGTAGGGGGCCCAAGTAGCGTGCTAGCCACATGTGAAAGGCTGCCCCGCCAACTAGCGAAAAATCCCAAGATGCGCCATAGTGCCGGTTGGCGACCGGACGAGAGGGCCCTATGGACATCCTTGGGGGGGCTCGGGCGTCCCCGCAGTCTCCAGACTAGTCCCCATAAGTGTAGCTTCTGAATGTGCGTCTCAGGTCTAGAAGTATAGCGCCTCGATTCACTGCCGTCTTCACACCTACTTCACTCTCCATTAAAATAATGAAAAAGACAAGGTACAAGAAAAACGTTGTACAGCGGCAGCACTCCCTCTCGCTGAAAGTAGACCTCACTAACATCAGAGGTCTACACTCCAACCTCGTTGCAGTCCACTTCCACCTAGAGACTAGCAAGCCTTGTATCTTGTTCCTCACGGAGACGCAGATTAGATGTCCGTCTGATCAGGCGTACCTATCGTATCCCGGCTACACCCTGGAGCATAACTTTAAAGCTCGGTCAGGTGTGTGCGCGTACGTACGTGACGACATCTGCTGTCGGCGTCTCCGTTACCTTGAAGACCCCCATTTCTCTGTACTTTGGATGCTGGTGGACACAGGCCTAGAGAAACTCATCTATGCTTGTGTCTACCGAGCGCACAGCGGAGACCAGGAGACGATCAGGCTCACAGAGTACCTAAGTGAGGCGGCGGATGCTGCTCAACACAAATACCCTTCCGCTCAGCTAGTGCTTCTGGGGGATTTTAATGCCCACCACCAGGAGTGGCTATACCCATACCAGTGCACTGACCTCGCTGGGAGAGAGACGCGTAAACTCGCTATAGCGTTAAATCTCACCCAGCTGGTTCAAGGAGCGACGCGGGTTCCTGATGTTGAGAGCCATACAGCCAATTGCTTGGATCTTCTGCTGACAACCGATCCAGACCGTTACTCGGTAGCGATTTCATCGCCGCTTGGCAGCTCCGACCACTGTCTGGTGAAATCTGTATCTGTCTACTCGCCGCCCGATCCCAGTCCCAGGGGCTCTCGGCGCGTGTGGCGATACAAGTCAGCAGATTGGGACGAGATGCGTTCTTTCTTTGCATCTTATCCCTGGCGGCCTGTTTGCTTTTCTTCTGAAGACCCTTCAACCTGTGCGGATGCTGTGACTGATGTGCTGCGGCAGGGAATGGAGTACTACATTCCATTCTCCGATGTAGCCACGTCCAGCAAAGCTCAACCCTGGTTCAGAGCTGAATGTAGACGCGCTGAAGCGCTTAAACATGAAGCATATCTAGCCTGGGCTGATGCTCGACACCGCAAGGCCAAGGACGTATCTGAGAAGAAGAAAGCCTTCAACCGGGCCGCCAAGTCCTGCAAAAAGGCTCTACGGAAAGCTCGATTTGACCACGTTAGCCGTATAGGGAACAAACTGGCTTCTTACCCTTCTGGTAGCAAAGCGTTTTGGTCCCTGGCAAAGTCGGTTGAATCGAATTTCTGCCGCCCCTCACTTCCTCCACTGCTGAAACCAGATGGGTCGCTGGCTCACACTGCCACGGAGAAAGCGAACCTACTAGCTACTCTGTTCGCAGAAAATTCACGTCTAGATCCCGCAAGCGCCAAACCTCCCAGTCTACCTGGATGCGAGGTGAGCATGCCAGAAATTCGCATCCGTCAGACTGAGGTTCTGAAAACGCTGCGAAATCTTGACGTGAACAAAGCTAGTGGCCCTGATGGAATACCAGCCATAGTGCTTAAAACCTGTGCGCCTGAGCTCGCTCCTGTCTTGACACGCCTCTTTCGCCTTTCGATGATGACTGGAAAAGTACCGAAATCATGGAAACTTGCCAACGTGCAGCCTGTGCCCAAAAAAGGCAGTCGTGCCGACCCCTCCAATTATAGGCCAATTTCAGTCACGTCCATACTCTGCAAGACTATGGAGCGTGTACTGAACAGCAGGCTAATGGCACACCTAGAAGCGAACGATCTACTCAGTGACCGCCAATACGGATTTCGCCGAAATCGGTCCACTGGGGATCTTCTAGCGTATGCCACCTATATCTGGAGTGAGGCCATCGAGAATCATGGTGAAGCACTCGCAGTCTCCCTCGATATCTCGAAGGCCTTCGATAGGGTCTGGCATGATAGTCTTATCGGCAAGCTTCCATCGTACGGTCTGCCTACTGGTTTTTGCGCATGGATCTCAGATTTCTTGAGAGACCGGTCGATTCGAGTAGTCGTCGACGGTTGCTCGTCCGACCAATTGGCTATTAATGCCGGGGTCCCTCAGGGATCAGTTCTCTCCGCAACACTATTCCTGCTACACATTAACGATCTGCTGAAACCCGGTATCTATGGGTACGCAGACGATAGCACCGTTGTGGAGAGATACGCATCCAGCGCGCGAGCCAGTACGGCACAAATCCAGTCTCTACGGGAGGCGATGGTCGAACGCATGAACTTGTCCTTACAGGCAGTCTCCGAATGGGGCGAGGCCAATCTGGTCAAGTTCAATGCGACCAAGACCCAGGCGTGTCTATTCACCGCTAAACGGAGTCCATTCAACCTAACTCCGTCCTTCCAAAGTGTATCCGTACCGATAACTGACCACCTCGAGCTTCTTGGTATCACCTTAACGCCTACTCTCAACTTTGGTTCATACATTGAATCAAAAGCCCAAGTAGCCTCAAAAAAGCTTGGTATACTGGCAAAGGTGAGGCAGTATTTCAGCCCGGGACAGTTGCTCAACCTCTACCAAGCACAGGTCCGTTCGTGCATGGAATACTGCTCCCACCTCTGGGATGGATCTGCCAAATACCAGCTGGAGACACTTGAGGCGATAGAGAGGCGTGCCAAGAGGCTAATAAACGACGATGAGCTAGTAGGCAAAAAACTCCAGAGCCTCGCCCACCGTCGCAGAGTGGCAAGTTTATCGGTTTTTTACCGGATACACTTTGGAGAGTGCGCTGCGGAATTGCACGACCTAATTCCGCCATCCCCATTTTTCCATCGTTCGTCGAGGCGCACAGATTCTAGGCATCGCCACATGGTCGACGTTCCATGTACCCGGACAAAGCGGTTCGGATCGTCATTCTTTATTCGAACCGCGAGGGACTGGAACATGCTTCCTGAATCTGTGTTCCCCGACGAGTACAATTTGGAGGTCTTCAAGAGGAGAGTGAACAGGTACATTTTAGGGAAGCGCGCTCCATCTTAGGCCACATCTCAGCTTACCATCAGGCGAGATTGTGGCCAAGCGCTCCCCTATTGTACAATAAAAAAAAAAAAAAAAAAATACAATAATGATATAAAGAGTTTTATAATTTTTGTATTAATTAAACTATCATTAACCTATAAATTTTAATTGTAATTATCATTCATTTTACTTTAGTGGACATGTATAATAATTAGTTAATGAGAAATAATTTACTAGATATTCATAATTTAATAAGATCTTTAGTAAATTGTGCACCAAGTAATATTTCTGTAATCAGTTAAGAGTTATTTATTGATTATTTCTCTATATATTTTTTTGTAATATGTAGTACTTATCCCACAGCTCAAATTAATTTCCAACAAAAACATTTGATGATTTGAGTACAGCAAGGTAGTATATAAAAAACAAAGCCTAATTTGATAAATCTCCACCAAAATATTTAAAATTATCAGGAAATAGGTACTAAGTTTTGTAATCATCTATACTAATATTATAAAGCTGAAGAATGTGTTTGTTTGAACATGCTATTCTCAAGAACTACTGGTCCGATTTGAAAAATTCTTTCAGTGTTGGATAGCCCATTTATCGAGGATTATATATCATTATATATCATCACGCTAAGACCAACAGAAGCAGAGCCACGCAAGTGAAACATCGTAGGGCAGTTAGTTAAGAGATAATTTTAAAATTCTGAAACATGTGTTTGACTTCAAGCATTCCCATCGGAAATAACTTAACATTACTTAACATTGGATAACCTATTCGATTGAAGAATTTGAAGTTCAAATTCTGAGGCCTGAATTCTCTAGATAATATAATTTTAATAATGTTATTTTTCCTACCCTTTAATACCCTATTAATAATGTTATTTTTCCTACCCTTTAATACCCTATTAATAATGTT
The DNA here is from genome assembly GCA_029959065.1 of Colias behrii. Taxonomy (NCBI): domain Eukaryota; kingdom Metazoa; phylum Arthropoda; class Insecta; order Lepidoptera; family Pieridae; genus Colias; species Colias behrii. Next base: position 6,677,144 of record JARWMC010000002.1, read on the forward strand.
ATTTTTCCTACCATAGGGTCAATCCGAGTAATTGTGAACAGGGGTAATTGGAAATACTCCACTTACATTTTTAATATCTATTCTAAATAAGTCTTTTTTTACAACCATAAACAATATTTCATTTTGGAGATCCGATTCCAGTTGTTCGTTTGGAAAATGATCTGACTGATAATAGAAAAGTAAAAAATGGTATCTAAACATGTTTCTATATATTTTAACATTCTCAATATATCAACGTCTTTTTATTGTTTATAATATATTCATCTGCATGAATATCAAATATTATCTTTTATTTGCTTAAGTTATCATCATTTTTAGCTTTGATGTTACAAGTTAGAGATAAAATCCACATCCTATTCAAATTTTGGGTCATATACTTTATTTGTTTAGCGTCATCTAAAAACTTGCACTTATAGATACAATTGTGAAAGGCATAATTCATATATTAACATACTCAATTTATTGTGTATTTACAATAATAACACTCATAAATATTTGTATTACGTATGATGTGAAAGTACCACATTGCTTGATACAATATTTTTAACATATTATAAAGATTAAATTATTAATGTGAGTATATCTAGAGCTTATCCTAAATTCCTAAGGCAAAAAATACTGTTTCAACAAACTTTATTTTCAATTAAAAATCTTGACTCAGTATCCTCAACATTCGTCATTCATAATCGAGTACAATTAATATTATTTAGTTTTCTAGACTCATTCAAATCTTAAGATTATGGAGAATCGGTTACGTTAATTGCAAATACGTACCCAAAGCTCAGTTCCCCAATTCATTTTTACAGCAATATCACACAACTTTCACAAAAAACATTGAAAACTCACTAGCACTTGTTTAACAGTATATAATTAAGATTATTTCCTTAGATACATTAATTTCATCACAATAATAATTGTACAAATAACACCACTTTATACACAAAACATGGCTGACTGAAGTCTGAACCAAACCACAGATTACTTGAGACTAGATTTTGACAATTGACAATCGGTAGTATCGACGACTGTCAAGAAAGAGAAACTTTGAGAAAGTGCAATAATTTGTTTGTTTATGGTTTGTATTGCCAGTTTTAATATTTTGCTAGTATTTGAGGAAAATAAGGATTATGGTAGAGGAAGAACAAATATATGCAATGATCTGGATAACAATAATCAGATAGAAATATTTTGTTGATAAAATGAATGTACGAAATTGAATATTTCAAAAAATATTTCGTTCATAACTACATATTCTTTCTATAATCCAAATAAAACAAACAATTGATATTCAATTCACGTATATTTTTGTTCTGTTAATTGTTATGTTCATGTGATACAAATATTTTGATGTGTTGAGATACGTAACTAGCTAATGTTTGAAGAGAGCCATCTGATTTGCGGCGTTTTAATTTAGCATACTGCAGTTCCTGTAAATATACGTGTAAATATTATGTATGACACATATTATAAGAATTTAATTGTGAATTTGACTGTATTAAAATTATTAAAAAAAAATTAACTTAAATATGTTTTTGCTCTATCAGTATAACGTCATAAGAACCTTGTTCCTCTCCATTTTTTACTACTTTATTTTCTATTACATATTTAGATATAACATTTCATTATAATGACGTAATGTTAATTAAAATACAACTTTTTTATTATTCTTTACCTGTTCAGGTTCTAAAATCAAAATATGGTGACTCGATCTTCTTGATGTTGAAGGGCCAGAAAACGATGCATCGTAAGATGATGGCAGTGGACTCTGTTTAAGAAAATTGAATAATTTAATATATTAATGACCAAAACTATCATAATAAATAATTAGTTGGATAATGTACCTTTATATCAGGAACAAATCCAAAATGCCTAGGTAATGGCTGTGTTTGTATATTGTAAATACCATCTTCTGAAGCCACCGATACAATCGATGGCCGTGCTGAGAGTTGTTGGGCGAATAAAATTGGGTCCGCATCTAGAAAAATATAAACAAATTTATCCTGTTACTATTTAGTTTTCACTTTATAACTTTTGTAAGATTCTGTCCTGCTCTTCTGTATTTCTGTACTCTATATACCAGGTTTTGTTCCAGTAAATAGTATTACGTTAAGACCATTAGTGATATTGCAAATGTATCTAAAACTAGTTTTTTTTTTTTTCGGGAAAGAGTAACAACTAATAACCCACACAGACATTCTAAAGAAAATAATAGCTGAATAGCTCTCGTGTATATGCTGAATAAATATTTGGCCACCCTCTGCTTCTGTGTATATTCCTGTGAAAGGGAGAACTATTCAAGTCGAGATGTGGCAACTTTAAAAAAGATAAAGGGCATTGTATTAAACAAAATCAATAAAAATAATTTTTACATACCTTTCTCCCCGACCATTCTTTATAATTTTAGGACGTTACATGCAAAAAATAAGTATTACTTGCCTATATTCATTCCTTTAACTACTCTGTGAGCTTGAACTACTCTTCCAGCACTTCGTCTGAATCGGATACCCTTTTCTGATTCTCTTCTCAGCCGTTGCGCCGCTGCTGCAGATTCAGCAATGGCCATTGCAATAGATCCCATGCCAGATCTCTTAAGATTTATATCAATAAGATAACTGAGGCATATAGCGTTGGATAATACCATATCACTCGTCTTAAAAACAAAAGCACAACCAACTTCTAAATTTAAACAATAGATTATTTTAAATGTGGTGGGTAATTAAACGTAAAGTCGTTTGTAGACGACAACACGTATAAAAAAAGTTATTACCGATCCCAAATTATTAACACTTATATCAATAGACCGTAAAGGTGTTTTAACTAATCCAATAGCTCTTGCTAACAGATCACCACATGTAGGTGGATTTGCAGCATTAATAGCTGACCATACACCAGCTGGTGGCCTCTTCAGTGGATCTGGTGTTATCCCACATCCAGAAATATTCAAGCTTAAATAAAAAAAATATTTAGAAGAAAATCCGTTATAAATTTTGATTTAAGAAGCGCAATACTTACGAGGTCAGGTTACATCCTCTTGCCAAAGAGACGGCAATATGAGCAATACCTTCAGATCCTAATTTATTATTCAATCTTAAATCTAATGTTCGTATTTTACAGCTCGTATAATTCAATACTTGTGATATTGCCTCAATGCCAGTTGGACCTAAAATAATTTTATTTTATTTAGTTTAATACAGATTTCGTTTAGATAGATGACGTTTGTATTCCATATTTTCTTTACAATTACATAGTTTATAAATATTGTATCCTTTTGTATTTGTGTAAACATTTATTAGACACAAGTCAATTTTTTTTAAAGGAAATAGATTTCACACTTACCTACCAAAAATATTATCGGCTAGAATAACATTCCGTAACTTATCATGCTTCGTTATAAATTTAGCTATGTAACTAGCACCATCGTTACCAATCTTACAGTGACTGAAGTCTAAAGTCTCCAATTTTTGGCTATCTGATATTCCACGAAGAATATATTTTACTTTTTGACAATTCATATCGGTTCGTGTTATTCTACAGGAACATTTCAAGAATACAAAAATATATTAACAAAACTTATATATAAACACTTGTTAAATTAAAGCAACATCTATTATTTATAAATTGTCAAATACCTTAAGATTTTTAGCTGTATACATTTTTCAAGACCTCTAGCTAAATTTTTTGCATCATTAAGAGTAAACTGAAATTGATCTCTACGATAGTCAACACCAGTATAACGCAATTGGTAAGTAACATGTAATTCTACTAAATTATGTAAACTGCTTAATGCTGCATGTAGCGATATGTGATCTGAAATATATACATATTAATTACTATTGCTCATACAGCTCAAACACATGTTATAGAAAATGTGAAGAGAAATTAAGATTTTTTGTAAAGGCTACTATTTTCTAACTTAGTTAAGTAGAAATATAAAGTTATCTAAATAATAGAAAAAGTGTTCGAAGTTTTCGAAGCCGAGTCCTTTGTCTCATTTTTTTTATATAATCAAAATTTGTTAATAATTATTCATGAAGCATTTTCATATTCATGTCTTTAAAATGAAAAAAACGAGGTACAAATAAGTATGCACTGAATATAATTTTAATTACAACCTCTAGTAATAATTTCTCCGCGCTTGGAAGATAGCTTGCTTTCATTTTGTTTGTATGATGTTATTAAGTCAGCCATCTCTGGAGAAGTTATCCTTTGTGTAATTATATCAGCTGGTACTAAGCTTCGTATCGACAACGAATGTATATATGGCCCGCACAATTTTACCAAGTTTTGAATCTGCAATAAAATATTATTAGACTTTGAATTTACATTCTGCGATTATTTGGTAAGTTTGGTAACATGCGTAACCTTTTCTGGGTCGTATTGACGTGGATTCATATTTTCAAGAATATCAGCATAATATCGCTCCATAAATATATTTATCCAAGGCTTATTCTCCATACTTTCAATATAATCGGACCATTTTGAATAATAGCATCGTTTCCAAAAAATATCATTCTTTATATTGTCTACTAATATTTGCAGTGGAATATTAGTGTCTAATATTTCCAAAAAATATTCACGATCCTTCGGAATGAATGTTTCTAATTTTGGGGTGCCTGCAGAAAAAAAAATATTTTTCGTTAAAAATATTTTAAAATATATTATATAAACTTTTATATGAATCTACTCACCAGACCAATTAGTATTTAATCTTTCAATACATATTGTAACAAGGGATTTTGGATGTTTAATATCCCAATCAAAATCCTCCGCTTTTAATAAACGTTCCTTTTCTAGTCTTGCAGTATTTTTATACGTTGAATAAATTTTTTTATTAATACTTTCCGGTAATTTCATAGTTACCAATTAAGTAGGTAAGTATTTTATCAATAATTGCCGGTTACCTACATTGTTACTATAACAACGTCTATCGTTTAATTGATCAGCATTTATTTTAACAATTTGAACGCAAAAGTGCGTTCTGCTCTTAATTTCATTTTTATGTGCACTTATAATTTCGTCAAAACATTTTAATGTCATATTTTAATTCTGAAAATCTACCATATTTCTCATTAAATATGAAAAAAGTTACAGCTTAATAAAATGGGAAATTAGGATATGTATAGCAACATCGTGGCAACATTATAATGATTGTCTATAATCTATAGCATGACTTCTGAAATTAATTTATTAAAAGAAGCATTGGTGTTTTGTGTTTATTTACGTAGAATAGAAGTAATACATTTCATAGATTTAAAAATTATTAGAAAATGATGGATACATTAATTACTATAAATATATTTTAATATAGAATTATGTAATATGAATGCAATAAAAATTTTGACGTACCAAATTATAGATTGTCAAAATATTTGTGTCTTTTGTCAATGTCAGTTGCAGATTTCCAATTTCTTGTATAAAATATTTCAAATGTTGATAACATTATCTTAAAGAAGAACATTTTAAATCATTTTGTAACTTGAATTAAACGCGTTCTTAGAATGGATAAACATAATAGTTCTGAATTATTAAATTCTGATTTTTCGCTGTCCAAAAATGCTAGTTCCGATTCATTGGATTCGGACTCCAAATCTAGTTCATTGAATTCCAAACACGGACAGGAATCCGTAAGTTTCCTAATAGGCCTAATTTATTCTTAAGACTGTTATTTATGCTTTGCTTCCACTTCCTGGATTCATTAAAATAAAGGTCCAAAGTGGAAACATTGCCAGTATCCTTATAGTCTTTCATTCTGCAACAATGAGTAAATCTATGCATGTTTGTTTGTTTATAAATCGTATACGCAGTCAAAGGCAGCACAAGGAATTTTCGAAGGCTTGTAATCTGCCAGCACTTCTTTAAGAAATTAAGCTTTATATAATATGTGTGTATATTCAACAGTTTTTTTCTTTACAGGCTCATGTCCTGGGAGATATTCAGCTTTTGGATGGAGAGAAAGTGATGGGAGTTGCTCGCGATGTAACTTATCTTTGTCCATATAGTGGTCCGTCTAGAGGAGTTCTCAAAGTAACAAACTATCAACTGCATTTCCGACCCACTGATGCTACATCCTTGCAGAGTACATTAAGTGTACCCCTTGGTGTGGTCAGTATAAATAAAATTCATATATATTTGTTTTATTTAATAGAATTTCATATGAATTTGAATGTTATAATCATATTATTAAGGTTTATCTCTTTACAAAACATTCATAAATAAATAAATTACTGTTTTCATAGTAGTTACAGACTGTCATATAGATATGCAAAGGAATATACTCAAAAACTTCAATTTTTATTGGTACAAAACATGTGATACTATGATAATATGATTTGATTGTCTTTGCAGGTATCTCGGATTGAGAAGGTTGGTGGGGCATCATCTAAGGGTGAAAACTCATATGGCATTGAAGTATTTTGTAAGGTAATAGAATAATGATAATGTTTCAGCATTTTATTATTATTGTAATACACATACATATGCATGATATTAATCAGCTCCAGAAGGCTGTAGGAACCCCTGTATAGACAGTAAATATTTGTTAAGGTGTTCTGTTGTTATCTAAGATCAATTATTATAATTAATTTGGTTTCTATTCTATTATGTATTAGGTGTATAAACCATAACACATACCATGTTAACAGGAATTAAATTGTAATAGGTAGGTGGGTAGGTAGGTGTAATTGTAACAGGAAGTAAGTTGTAACTTAGAATAATTTATATGAATCCATACATATTCATTGTCTTGTGTGGAGCAGCAATTTATATGCTTATAAACTTATTTTAATGTTTCATATTATTTAATCAATTTTTAGGACATGCGTAACTTGCGCTTTGCCCATAAACAAGAAAATCATTCTCGACGCGGCATTTTTGAGAAACTACAACAACTTGCATTCCCTTTATCGCACAGACTGCCAATGTTTGCATTTAGCTACTCTGAGAGTTTTCCTGAAGATGGATGGCATGTTTATGAACCAGTTGCAGAGTTGAGAAGAATGGTAAGCATAAGTAGTGATGTAGCCTATTGTTCAAGTTCAATAAATTTTTAATAAATGTTTATTACTTAAAAGATTTATTGCTCTATTTCTATAGCAATGTAAAGCATCAATATCCATCAAATAATTCATTCAATTTATAAAAGTACAAATCCTTATAAAGGTGTGATTCCCAATAGCTTAAACAATACTACTACCATTTCATACAAATATTTGCAGTCAGAAAAAAAAAAAAAGCTAAAGCTTATTAATACTATCTATACTTCTATACTAATAATATAAAGCTGAAGAGTTTGTTTGTTTGTTTGTTTGAATGCGCTAATCTCAGGAACTACTGGTCCAATTTGAAAATTTATTTTGGTGTTAGATAACCCATTTATCGAGGAAGGCTATAGGCTAAATATAATTACGCTAAGACCAACAGGAGTGGAGCACTGCGGGTAAAACCGCAGGGTACAGCTAGTCTACTATATAAAAATAAGTCGGGTTTTCCTTCCTGACGCTATAACTCCAGAATGCACGAACCGATTTCCACGGTTTTGCATTCGTTGGAAAGGTCTCGGGCTCCGTGAGGTTTATAGCAAAAAAAAGGTGTCTCTGGTGGCGAAACGGAGTTCGCCCGGTTTGCTAGTTTCTTATAAGAATATTCCTTGCTGTATTTCTATTCATCAGTATCCATCAAATAATTCATTTAATTTTATTTAAATACAAAACATTATAAAAGTATGATTGTCTAAAGCTTCTACATTAATTTTATATTACCATTATATACAAATACTAGCTGTGTCCCGCGGTTACAGTTACAGTCCCAATTTTTTTTATTTTCCTACGATTTTATCGTATGAATAGATTTGCAATCAAGCCAATTTTCAGGGGGTAAACAACGACATGTGGCGCATAACACGCATAAACGACAAGTACGAGATATGCGACAGCTACCCGTCCGTGTGGGCGGTGCCCGCGGCGGCGAACGACGAGCTGTTGCGATCTGTTGCCGCGTTTCGGTCGCGCGGACGTATACCCGTGTTGGCGTGGATACATCCCAGCTCCCAAGCTACTATTACGAGATGCAGTCAGCCGCTCGTTGGGGTATGTAAACATAAATTCTGAGTAGGAATAAGAAAAGGGAGGGTAGTTTGTCTATACTAATATTATAAAGAGGAAAAGTTTGTAATTATGTATGTATGTATTGTTTTCACGCATAAACCTCTTAACTGATTTTGATGAAATTTGGCACAGACAATCTTTAGACCCTGAGAAAGAACATAGGCTACCTTTTATTGCGAAATATGTACCACGGGCGAAGCCGGGGCGGACCGCTAGTTTTCTATAATTTTACTGCTCTTTTAAATTGGTGGTTATGTATTAAGTAATTTAGTTACAGTTCATTTTTGTTTGATGTATCAATTTTTAAATGTTTAAAAGATAAAAAGTAATAACATTTTTTACCATTACGTGATACATTTATATTTTATTCATATACAAATATTCATAATGGTGAATTTACACATTCGTGTTCGCTATTCGTCTTGTGACTCGACGAAACATTTGCATAAGTCCTACTACTGTTTAGACATTCGCAAGTAGAACAGTAAGTTCGTGCTTTTTGATTACGTCCGAAAAACCGCTACCTATTAACGCGAATACACTAATCTCAAGGCGAATTATAGCGCGTGCACTGTTTACATATGCGTGTTCGTTATTAGCACGAATGTGTAAATGCACATTACAATTTTTTTGAGGGTTAATTAAGAATCTACATTTTAGGTGAGTGGCAAGCGTAGCAGAGAAGACGAACGCTACATACAGTTAATAATGGATGCCAATGCACAAGCTCACAAACTGTTTATCATGGATGCAAGGCCCAGTGCTAATGCTATCGCCAACAAGGCGAAAGGGGGCGGGTAAGTTGTTTAAACTTATTGTGAATGTATTTTGAAAAGGTTAAGTCTACATCTCAGTTTTATTTAAAGAAAAGTTATATGATCAAAAATGTTAATGAACATCAATTAATCTGCTCCAGTATTATATAAACAATGAGTTATTTATAAAGCTATACTTTTTTTGTTACTTATTTCCTAAAGGGGGGCGGTAAGAGACCCAGAAAAAAAAGGGGGCGTTGTGTAGGGCTTTGGGGTCGATTTATAATTTCATCTACCTAGCTAGGAAGACTTTTAGACGCCGACTGAGCTCTCGACTTCGAGAGTCGACATCTTGTGAACATCAACTAATATTAATTATTAAGATATAGCACAAACTCGGTTCGATATAATAGACCGCGGACAATCATGTTTTAACAAGTTTTTGTTAAATAATCCGATTTGTACATTCCTGTATCAATCGGCTGGTTCTATAATACTTGTTCTTGCTTGTCGAGTACGATTGGGCGTCGAATGAGATAAACGAGTTTAAGCACGTTTGTCTTATTCCTGTTGGTGCGTGCTGCTTATGCAATCCTATATAAACGACGTAAATTTATTTTATTTTCATTTGCGGTTTCGCGCATAATAGATAAGCAGTACTTGATTTCAACACTTACGTATTTCTCAAAACAAAACAATGTCGGAAGTAAAAAAGAAGAGACGGCAATACTCTGCGGAATATATTAAATTCGGATTTATTGAAAATCCCACAAACCCGTCGTCGCCTTTGTGTCTTCTATGTCTAAAAACATTTTCGAACGAAGCAATGAAGCCTTCAAGACTGCAAGATAATTTGAATAAAATGCATCCAGATAAGAAAGACAAGAATGTAGCATATTTTCAAGACCTAGAGAAGAAGCATAATACTCAGCCAAGTGTATCAAAACTATTTTCGGCGGCTGCTAAGCAAGATGACGACGGACTTCGAGCTTCGTACAATATCTCTTTGTTAATTGTTCAAAAAGGCAAACCACACAACATCGGAGAAGAGTTAATTTTGCCAGCAATAAAGGAAGTAATAACTACTGTGCTTCATAAACCGGCCGCAGATATTATCCGAAAAATTCCTTTGAGTAATAATTCTGTGCAAAGACGAATTGATGAAATGGCTGAAAACATTGAAGAATCATTGTGCAATCATCTGAGGACTAGTCAATTCTCAATTCAGCTCGATGAGTCCACTTTACCAACTAATGAAGCGTTGTTGCTATCTTACGGGAGGTTTATTAAAGATGAGAAAATACGTGAAGAACTATTGTTTGCCAGAAATTTGGAGACAGATACAAAAGGCGAAACCATATTCAATACATTGGAAAAGTTTTGTGAAGAGAAAGAGATTCCTTTGAAAAATATTATATCAGTTGCTACGGATGGCGCTCCGGCTATGACAGGGCGCCATAAAGGCTTCATAGCGTACTTAAAGAATAAAATTCCAGATGTCCTTGCTATACATTGCGTTATTCATAGACAACATTTGGTTGCTAGAAACTTAAGTGAACGACTATTTCAATCACTGCAATATGTCATCAAAGCAGTCAATAAAATCCGTAGCAGCTCTTTGAATGATAGATTATTTCATCAGCTTTGTGCTACTAATGACGAAGATTTCAACCGTTTGTTGCTTCATACTGAAGTTCGTTGGCTGTCAAGAGGCAATTGTCTGATTCGATTTTACAACCTGTTTGACTCTGTGATAGAGTTCTTGGAAACTAAAGATACAGAACTGCGCAACAATCTCATAACATCAAAGAATGATATAGCTTACATGACAGACCTGTATAAACTGTTCAACGACATGAACCTCCAACTGCAAGGCGATGAACTAAATTTAATTAAAACAAAAAATGTCGTTGCTGCTTTCGCAGCCAAACTGCTTCTGCACAAAAAGAATATGGGCAGACGTGAGTTTCACAATTTTCCGAATTTATCGGTATTCTGCAGTAACGACGACTTGTTTGCCTACTGCCAACATTTGGAAAACCTCCACATTGACTTCACCGAACGATACCAGGACATTTTAAACTTGGAAATACCAGACTGGGTGTTGGATCCGTTTTCAAATGTCAACACAGCAATGTCACCTCAGCTGGAAGAAGAACTTATAGAATTGACAACAAACGAAGAAACAAAAATCAAGTTCAAAAATGGATATCAAGAATTTTGGCTACAAAAACCGATCCCGCAATTGTACCCTGGATTGTGGTCAATTGTTCAACGATTCTTGATAGCATTCCCATCGTCATATTTGTGTGAACGTGGATTTAGTGCTGTGGCAACGCTGCTTATTAAAAAGAGAAATCGTTTGCGTGTTACCGAACGTGGCGACATGCGGCTGTTTTTTGAGTAAATTGGAACCTGATATCAACAAACTTATTGAACAGCATCAGATTCAACCTTCACATTAGTTTTTATATAAGAATTGATTATGTTTGTTTTATTTTCAATAAAAGATACTCTGTCCGAATACTATAAAATTGCGTTTCAATAATCAGTTATAAGTACTTAGCGGTTTTTAAGTATGTTTAAAAAGGGGGGCGTTAAAAAATAATTTATTCTTAAAGTGGGCAGTAGACAAAAAAAGGTTGGGAACCCCTGGCGTACATAATTGGCTGAGATGAAATTGAGATGAAATATATAATAATATATATTTTTTTAATTATATTTACAAATTATTTGAATGCTTTAAAACTAAAAATAAATTGATATGATATATTTTATACAACAGTTATGAATCAGAAGACGCGTACCAGAATGCAGAACTAGTGTTTCTCGATATACACAATATCCATGTCATGAGGGAGAGTTTACGTAAGCTGAAAGAACTATGCTTCCCGCAAATTGATCAAACTAGGTAAGTGAAGGAAACACGTGTATAATAACTTTAAAATAAAAGCAACTTATATGATATGATGATGACAAATAACTCGTACATATTGCGATCTATACTCAGAATTATGTACATATGAAAAAACAATTATACTAAATATTTTTCTGAGTCAATGTGAGTGTTATAAAGCTCACAGTTAATAGTGTTTTGAGTTTTCTAATTTATATATTGAAAAAAAAAATGTTATCGTTACATTATTTATTTTTTTAAAACAGGTGGTTTAGTGGAATCGAGGCAACCTGTTGGCTAAAGCATATAAAGTGCATATTAGCGGGCGCCGTTCGTATCGTTGATAAGGTTAGTTCATTGTCTTTTTTATCTAGTTTGAAGATGACTAGTTAAAATAAATAAATATATTGATATTTATATAAATATAGAACAGATATTTCCAATATTATATTTTTGTACTTAACATAATATTTGTGCAGTAAAATATTTGTTTTGATAATGGATGTTTGTATTATGCCATTGGATATTATTTCAAAATTTAACTGTTTTTTACAATCAAATAATTCTTTCCTTTTTAAATTTGGAAGAGCGAAACGAGCTCGAAATATTTTCAAAATCAACATGTTCACGACGTAATAAGAATAGATATTTTTGTGAACTGGTAAAAGCATTTTCGCTTCTATGTAATTATTTAAATAGTGAATAGTCAAGGAAAGGTATAATGGCTCCAAAGCTTAACAATAAGATTGCAATTGTTCCGTATGATTACTCTATAATTATTAAGCTATTGCATAGCTTCTATCGCGGTCCTTGAGCGCGCGGACCGAATCGAGAAATTCCGTAACGAAAAAACCTCACGCTCCCCACTCCGACGGGCGGAGGTGTGGCTTGAAGGCATGCTATGCAATAGCTTTACCGCGGCAGTCCCCGAGTGCCACACGACTTTTTTTATATTTAGCACTCCTGATAATGCAAATATAATTTTAGGTGGAGAATCACAAAACATCAGTATTAGTGCATTGTTCTGACGGTTGGGACAGAACTGCACAGCTCACGGCATTAGCAATGCTGATGCTTGATCCATACTACCGCACACTTAGAGGATTCCAAGTTCTTATTGAAAAGGAGTGGCTATCGTTTGGTCACAAATTCCAGCTGGTAAGATGTTAAAAACTTTTGTTAGATTTATGCTGTTAAACACAGCTCTAAAAATAACAAATTCTGTATGAAAATATATGTTTAAAAATTGGCTATCAAACAATGATATATCATCACTGATATATCATCACTTTGACTGACCGGTTGGCTTGGTTGGTAGTGGTCCTGCCTTCCAAGCCAGAGGTCGTGGGTTCGATTCCCACCCGGGGCAAATATTTGTGTGATGAACATATTTATTTGCTCTGTGTCTGGGTGTTAATTATATATATAAGTATTTATTTAAAATTATATATGTATGTTTATCAGCTATCTGGTTTCCATAACACAAGCGAAAGCTTAGTATGGAATCAGATCGTGCCGTGTGTGAAAATTGTCCTGAAATATTTAATATTTATTTATTTATCAAAATTAAAAACTAAAAAAATAATAATAGCTATTATTATTGATTTTAGTATTAATTTATTTATTATTAGTATTTTTTAAGACGTTTTTTTAACAGTAATGGAAAAGTTTAGATAATAATGTTGTCACTGATGTGATGAATCACATCGTGAAATTATTGCGAAAGTATCTCAGCATTCCACGAGTCATTTTTTGTCAAAACCTTATAGTTAAATGTCAAGCAGTATTACAGAATATGAATTATTGTATCGCTTTTTAGCTGATCAGGATTGTACTTATATTTTATTTTATTTCAGCGTATAGGCCACGGTGACGAACGTCACTCTGACGCAGACAGATCACCCGTATTCGTACAATGGGTGGATTGCGTGTGGCAGTTACAACAACAGTTTCCCACGGCGTTTGAATTTACTGAGAGACTTTTGATAACAATAGTAGATCATCTGTATTCCTGTAGATTTGGGACGTTCCTGTTCAATACTGAAAGAGAGAGGGCGAAGGAAGGTAGGAGTTTAAGTATTCTTGGTTAGATATTGTTATCCTTTATACAATTAATAGATAATTGAATCAATCAATCAATTCAGAATTGTATTGAGTATTTTAATGAGTTTCTATCGATATAAATTTTCAGTCTTTAAAGACCATAAATTATTTTATTCCAGAAAGTTAGTTAGTTAGTTCCAGTTTCCAGTTTTATTCGTCTTCATTTTGTATTTCCTATACAGTGAAGAATAAATAAATAAATAAATAAATAAAGTTTTAGATGATTATTTACTTGCAAAATAAGACCCTGAAATGAATAATTTCCTTCTTATCCTTAATAATAATAATTTAAAAAACAATGGTGATGACAGTCCGTGTTACATTGCTAGTTTGTTTTCCTCCTAGTACCATAATATATCTAAACCCTTATCTGTTTTTACAGAAGTCAAAACCAAGACAGTATCATTGTGGTCTTACATAAACAGCCGTCAAGATTTGTACCTTAACCCCTTGTATTGGGGTCCATCTTCCTTTGGACCGAATACGCCGCTGTCGCCATATTCTAGGCCACAAACTGTTTTGGTACCTGTAGCTTCTTTGAGAATCATCAAGCTATGGAAAGCGCTATATTGCAGATGGAATCCAACAATGAGGCAACAAGTAAGATTTTGCTTGATAATGATTTCCTATTATAGTGTGAAGAAAGATGCAGATATTATAACTTCTAAAAAGAAAGAAAATTAAAAACATTTATCACATATTATTATAATAAAAAAGATACAAAATCCATTATTATTATTATAGTCCTTTTCACCTATGATGATTCCTGTGACACTTCATCGTGTTCCGAATTACGTATTTCATGTTTTTAATTTTAGTGCATAATATTTTTAATTTTTGGCGGCATTATTACCATAAATATAAAAATGAAACATCTTACGCTAATAAAACAAAAACAGTATTGTTTAGTTTAATATAATGAAAAATAAAATAAAATTACACAAAAAAAAATACCTACGCCATTCGTGTACATGACATGGAACGTTGAAAAATTATAGGGTTGGAAAATCATATAATCGGCGCCCATCTTGTGATCGTTTGTCAATCGCGTCAATCGTCTGTACGAGTCCGTCAGCCTTGTATACAAGTTGCATTTTTATATTGATACTTTACGTGGTATTCTGTTATTGTAACTAATTGTTATTGTTGACTCTTTGTTGCTGTTGTTTGCTAGTTCCTTAGTTAATTGTTGGCGAAATGCCGAAAAAACTAATTTTGCTACTTTATTCAAATCGATTTCATTTCTATATAAAATATTATCGATTATCGGAAACAATTGATACGATTTCAGTAAAAGACATCTCTACACGTGTCAAAAATCGATATGTCACAGAAATCATCCTAGGTGAAAAGGACTATAACATATATAATACATATATGGAATATTTGTCAAATAAGTCATACGCATTTATTAAATTAATATAACATAAATAATACGTACTGATATTTTGTCAGCTGCATTTTCACTTTTTACTTTTGAGTAGTCTCCGATTTTGATAAATACATAATATATGTAATATATTCGCCAGGATCCCATATTCCAACGTACACGTGAGTTGGTAGCGCTCCGTGCGCAGTTGGAAGCAGCCGCGGCCGCTGCGGCGGGGGACCACGCGGCGCGGCAACACCGCCTCGCGCTCACACCGCCACGCGTTGCCAGTCCGCACCACGTTTGAATGAGGTACGCAATTTTTGACGTGACAACGTCTTATAATTCGATAGCGCCGGCTGCACGCACGAAAAAACATGACTCATGCGGCGTTACCTCGCTCTGAGGCGTTCCATGTAAGGCTTGAAGTGCAAGCGAGAGCGCGGAACGAGCGACAAAGAAGCAGAATCGGACGTTGTCACGTTCAACTATCGTCAGTAAACTTTACAGACAACCAATTTTTTTTTTACTAAAGAATTTGCGGTGGCATCTGCGGGTGGCCACGCGGCGCGGCAACACCGCCTCGCTCTCTCAGACTTATTAGTCACATTTAAGCCTTTCTTCTTATAATTATTTTTTTCATCATATACCTACATTTTTTTATATTGTTTCAGATTATTATGAATATAAAACAGAAACGAAATGGGAGTAACACTAAATGTAAGCAGCACATATAAAAATTTAATTATGTATCTAAAGTAATTAATAAGGATTTTTTTTAAGATTTAGTACAAAAAAAATATGATAGAAAAGTGGTTAGAAAATTCTTTAATAAAAACTGCCATTGATTAAGTATTATTTTATATGTTTACCGTAAGATATTGTGTTTTTTAAGTAATCCAACTTTCTTCAAAAACTTCGTCAAAATTATTTTATCCTTATAAGTAATTTATGTTGTAGTTTCTTAATTGACTTGGGGAAAATGTCATATTGTATTACGCACGTCTGTACTCTGTCATCCATTGAAAAGGTATTAAAATCGGTTCTTTTTTTCCAAAGCTTAAGGGGACAGGACTCTAGTCCTATCTATAACCAAAAAATTCCAAGAGAGTATTTATGTCTTGGTATAATATAAATAATTTGAGAAAAATAGTTTTTTTTGACAACCAACAAACTTCAATTTTATGTATCAGATACAGAAATGGCGAGGCTTTATTCCATTGCCTCTGGTTAGAAACTAGGATAAAGAGAAAAAAATTGCCTTTAGATAGAATAGGTTAAGGACTTTTTAATTAAATTCACGAGGTGATAAGTTATAAGGTATATTATAGTTCCCTTTTTAGTTTTATTGTAAACCTTTGTATTAAATTGTCCTCACTACAGAATCAATACACATAGATAGTTGTATGTCGGCTACAAATATCCAAACTAGATTTGTTTTCTCAAGTATGACAATTAGTCCGTTTTCTTATGGGCATGCTTGTATGGAAAGGTATACATTTTTGAGTAAAGCAATGCCATTTGGTACGAATGTTGTACTCGTCCACCTAAGCCCAAATCGCCCGGTAGCCAGTCATTACTCCCCCGCAGGAGGGAGGGAGGGGGGATTAAAGAACAGAGCGCCCGACGCTCAGAAAAAAAATTCTGGCGGATTAATTTGGACCTTTGTGTCGAGTTTGGTGTCGTTATCAGGTAACTAGATGATGCCCAATTCATTCCCCATACCAGGTTTTTAGGGTTCCATAGCAAAATATGTCACAATCCTTAAAATAATAAACTTTAAGTAGTGAAAAAATCCAAACAAACCTGTATAGTTTTATATTTTTGTATCAAACTTGGTTTATAAAAAATACTGTCTGAAAGGCCATTTAATGCAGATTATAAAAACATGAACATGTAACATATATTTTACTATTTTAAATGTAAAAAAAATTATACAAAGTACAGAAACGTTCGACAGCGCAGCGTAGGGGACGGCTAAGAGACCCGAAAAACAAGCAATACTAACAAAAAAAAACAGCCAAGTGCGATTCTGACTCGCTCATCGAGTGTTTCGTACTTATTTTTCCCATACCATGTTAATTGGTCTGGAAGGACCTGGATATCTGATACTCACAAACTTTCGTCTTTATAATATTAGTGTGATTTTTAATCATCTTTAAATTATAAATGAGGATAGGTAACATTGTTAAAAATAAAGATATATAATAATAGGACGTTATAGTAGTAATAATAATGACAACCACCTCCACAATTGCATAATTCGGTACATTTGAGCTGGCGTTTAAAACACTTCAATCTGGAACTGCAAGATTTCATGCACCGATATCTTAATTCAAAGCTTCTCTTTTCTTTTTATTTCAGATGGGGAAGGAATATTCAGATTTTTTTGTAGGCCCCCAAATATACACAGCCTGTAAAACTGCCCTTAAGGTGTGTTGTTTAAGGGCAGCTTCTGTAGGAGAAATTTTCTATTTGCATGTCCTTTTATGTTTATAAAAATGTTTGCGACCCTCATTTACTGTCACAGCGGGGTATGATCTGAAAAACAAACATGTACTTATAATACTTATAAAAATATAAGTTCTGGATAAGAACATTTTTAAAATATCGTGACCGTCCTTACCTATAATCACAAACTTTTCAATTTCACTGTCTGCATATTTCGTCTGACATTCGTATATGCCTTCTATGCCTCAAATGCATGTATATTGTATACCCATAGTTATTTTAGACCTTCTAGCTTTGGAACACATGATATTCTGTACTAGCTATAGGTATATGTCAACTGTTCTTAACAATATTTTGGCTACTATTACTATATCGAGTGTTCCAAAGCTAAGGTCTAAAAGAACTAAGGGTACACATCGGCACAGGACGAAATCATCAATACCTGGCATGTAACAATGCTAGCTTCATGTTTAAATATTGGTCTTATTAGTAGTTACATATTACTATGTAAAATTAAATTGTACCTTAATATTGACACGATTTTAAAAGAGTAAATAAGGAGTTTATTTTTTCCGGTTCTTCTCCATACATACTGCTTTCCGAATCGGTGATAAATGTTAAAAAAATTTTATGACGATTCAAAATTGCTTTTATAAGAAGTCTAATTAAATAAATAAATGTTAGAGTTTCAGATTAGTAAGTACCCAAATTAATTTCTTGACAAATAATACTCAAGAAATGGTTTTCTTGTATCAGGTCCACAAAGAACACACGTTTTGCCCTTATTCCATTCTTTTACCAGATGTTACACAAACTCATATTTAATCTATTTAGTGCAAGACGCAAATAAACTGCATTTGAGGCATGGAAGGCATATCCTAAAGCCACACGAGGGTATGAAGCACTTTACAGTGACAAATATGCAGACAGTGAAATTGAAAAGTTTGTGATTACAATGCATGATAGGTAAGGACGGTCACGATATTATAAAGATACTCTTAACCAGAACTTATATTTTTATAAGAATTATAAGTACATGTTTGTTTTTCAGATCAGTAAATGAGGGTCGCAAACAATTTTAAACATAAAAGGCCATGCAAATAGAAAATTTGCCTCCCACAGAAGCTGCCCTTAAACAACACACCTTAAGGGCAGTTTTACAGGCTGTGTATATTTGGGGACCTACAAAAAAATCTGAATATTCCTTCCCCATCTGAAATAAAAGGAAAAGAAAAGCTTTGAATTAATAAGATATAGGTGCGTGAAATCTTGCAGTTCCAGATTGAAGTGTTTTAAACGCCAGCTCAAATGTACCGAATTATGCAATTGTGGAGGTGGTTGTCATTATTATTACTACTATAACGTCCTATTATTATATATCTTTATTTTTAACAATGTTAACTATCCTCATTTATAATTTAAAGATGATTAAAAATCACACTAATATTATAAAGACGAAAGTTTGTGAGTATCAGATATCCAGGTCCTACCAGACCAGTTAACATGGTATGGGACAAATAAGTACGAAACACTCGATGAGTGAGTCAGACTCGCACTTGGCTGTTTGTTTTTTGTTAGTATTGCTAGTTTTTCGGGTCTATTAGCCGTCCCCTACGCTGCGCTGTCGAACGTTTCTGTACTTTGTATAATTTTTTTCTCATTTAAAATGATAAAATATATTTTACATGTTCGTGTTTTTATAATCTGCATTAAATGGCCTTTCAGACAGTATTTTTTTATAAACCAAGTTTGATATAAAAATATAAAACTATACAGGTTTGTTTGGATTTTTTCACTACTATAAGTTTATTATTTTAAGGATTGTGACATATTTTGCTACGGAACCCTAAAAACCTGGTATAGGGAATGAATCGGGCATCATCTAGTTACCTGATAACGACACCAAACTCGACTCAAAGGTCCAAATTAATCCGCTAGAATTTTTTTTCCGAGTGCCGGGCGCTCTGTTCTTTAAACCCCCCTCCCTCCCTCCTTCCGGGGAGTAATGACTGGCTACCGGGCGATTTGGGCTTAGGTCGACGAGTACAACATTCGTACCAAATGGCATTGCTTTACTCAAAAATGTATACCTTTTCCCATAAGAAAACGGACTAAATAGTAGAAATAAATTTTAGCGCATTGCAATTTGAACGAGTAAGATTTTTTACTTATTATGGTGACTATCGACTCTTGTTATCTGGAGTAAGACCTAGCAAAACTATTTTCTTTTGTTATTAGAACTCGTAGAATTGTATTAGATTTTAACTTTTTTATACGTCATTTCTGGAATAAATATAATCAGTTCTTAAATTTTTATTGTATTGATAAATGATAATTCCAAAGAAACAATAACGCTTGAGCGTCAGAAAGGAGACATTATTGTATTTCTTCATTATTGTGTTTAAAACTTCATTTCAGTGAGTGTTTGAAATTTAAATAAGGTGCTTTACTTTACCTTATTTATTAATGTATTTTTCATTTTTATTACATAGTTTTAAGGTCGCGTATGAAAGAAAATATAGTTTGAAAATTGTTTAAAAAGGTTTGGCATGTTATTATTGTAAAATTATTATTTTAAACGCGACTTGTTATTTAAGAATGAAATATAATTTAGAGTCGACTATATGTAGCTTTATAAGAAATGTATAATACGGCATCATTTATTTTGTACGCAAAACGTTATAATTATTGTAAATAAAATAATAATAGTTTGGCGGTTATCTAATTGTGTATTTTTTATTTATTTTTATTATTTTGTTTATATGCTCAAAAATACTGAATGAGGATGAATGAACAAAGATACAAACTAATTCTTGCAATTATAAATGACCAAAAATTACCAACACTTAAATAATATTAGCTACATGTACAGAAATAAGTATGGGTTTAAATTTTTTATTGTTTTTAATATGTTTTTACTGTCACTTTCGATTTAAAAACTTGTCCAGTTAAATAAGTTTAATGTAATCAAAATGTAGCTCTATATTTTCCTCTACAAAATATGCATGACGACTTAGTCGAACTTTGACTCGTAAGCTAACATCTGATAAATGTGGGCCGCTATTATTATGTTGTTTACTTCTTGTTACTATCGGTTCAAGTTTGCTCACTCGTCAACAATACGTAAAACATGAGCAATTAAAAATCATTGTGATAACGTAAGGTTGTTTAACTTTAAGCTGTAAAGAAATTGGACATTTAATTTCATAATTCAGCGGATCAAAAAATACATTGGTGTTGAATGACAATTTGAAGCTTTCCTTGATGACTTTGAAACTCCAAATTTTTTAGCAAATACATTGGTGTTATAATAATCGAACAATTTCATATTTCTCTAACTTTAGTAGGTACCTAGCTGTCCTGGCAAATGTTGGGCGCAGAAACCCTTATTAGGTGTATTGTAACGTATTCTCTGACCTACCTACCAAATGTACATAAAACTTTCATATATCGCATTAGTATAATACTTACTACTCTTTCGTAGCTTTGAAATGTTCAAAAGATACACAATGTTTTCATCTTAATATCTGCATATAAACAGTATTTATCAACTTGAGAATATAGGAGAGCTCGTTATTAATAAATATTCAATAGATAAACTGAGTGTCAATCTGTACGGTCGGTACGGTGTATTTATTATCTAATTTTACGTATAGAAAGACGCGTATAAATTTAATAAAGACTCGTGCTTAACACGAAAATCCATTAATTTGGTAATTAATATAGAAATATGTTTAAAGTGGTGAAACATGGTTATTTAAATCCAAAAAGTAGATATTTAAAAGCGGCGAACATCCGAAAGAACTATACGACGAAAGGGGAAGTAGTGACGTCGGCAGATGTTGTAGTGATTGGTGAGTACGTGATACAAAACACATACCTATGTTTATTATGATAATTTTAAAAAATTGTGCAGTATCTATGATTTATAGCATCTTAATATTCTGTTGACCTCATCTGTGTTAATCGAGGAAGTTTGCTTTACTTCAAGTTTATTATATTTTTATAAATGGTGTAAGTATAGAGAAATGGAAAATTTTAATGAACAATTGTTTTATCCTGTAATTATAGTATCTAAATAATAGAAGTTTCTTATTATGTTTAACTTTGAATGACCTTAACGAGTATAAATACTACGAGTCACTCTAAATACCAAATTTAATTGTCTTTTCCTGATGTTAAATAGGTGGTGGAATAGCAGGATGTAACACATTGTATCAGCTATCTAAAAGAGGAGTCAATGCTGTACTCTTGGAAAGAGCTAAAGTAACCAGTGGGACAACATGGCACTCTGCAGGTAAAAAGACGTTAAAATATTATATAATGGAAGTAAATTGAATATCAATTATTGAATGCCATGAAGCGGCGGTTACGGTTTTAAAACACATTTACTTGTGCTTTATGCTAGTTAAGTCATTATTTACGTAGGTAATTTGATGTAAATACAGGACTGGTATGGTCTCTACGGCCTTGCGATTTGGAGATAAAACTGTTGCAAGATTCAAAAAGCGTGTACAGAGGTCTCGAGAAGGAAACAGGCGAATATGCTGGATGGATTAATAATGGTGGCATGCTAATCTCGCGGAGTGAGGTAAACAATAAAAAAAAAATTCACAAAAAAAAATGCTAACAAAAATTCTAGTCAGAATAAATAAAAATGCCTTAAAATTTAAATGATAATAATTAAAATGCCTTAAATTGGCACGACAAAAAAAAGTTCGTCAAAAAAATTTTCTTGGGAGCAAGTGCGTTGCTTTAATATATGTATAACTATCTACCTATATGTTTAAATTGCAATTTAATTATCTTCTTTCAGATCCGCACTCAAGAATATTATCGTTTGCAAACCCTGGGAAAAGCTATGGGAATAAATAGTGAAATCCTTGACCCAAAAGAGGCTCAGAAAATTTTTCCTCTTCTGAATCCTTCTGTATTTCAATTAGCTTTGTATTCACCGCAAGATGGCGTCGTTGACCCAACAATGGCTTGCAATGCTCTTCTTAAAGCAGCAACTATGAATGGCGGGAAAGTAAGACATCATCAAATTCAAATTTAATACTAATGGCTCAAAATAGTGCGCATTCCGCTTATATCATACTGTGTCACTTTTTTTGGCAAATCTATACTAATATTATAAAGCTGAAGAGTTTGTTTGTTTGTTTGTTTGAACGCGCTAATCTCGGGAACTACTGGTCCGATTTAAAAAATTCTTTCGGTGTAAGATAGCCCATTTATCGAGGAAGGTTATAGGCTATAATATATCATCGCGCTACGACCAACAGGGGTGGAGTCACGGGGGTGAAACCGCGCGGAGCAGCTAGTATAATATATCTATCTATATTTCAACTTAATTTCTCTTAGGTATACGATGATTGCCCTATCCTTGACGTACATTACAAACACAACTTGCTGGGAAACAAAGAAGTAACAGGCATTCATACCGAAAAGGGATTTATAAAAACCAAGTGTGTTGTTAATTGCGGAGGTACTTATGAGTTTTAAACTGAATAAATTATGATCCTCATAACATCATATGTATTATCTTGGATAATTATTAAATATGTCGTAAAATTTTTCAGGTGCTTGGGGACCTCGTATAGCTCGTTTTGCAGGTATTCCATCACTACCTATAATACCATTTAAACATGCCTACGTCGTATCTGAAAGTATACCTGAAATTCGTAATTGTCCCAATATAAGAGACCATGATGCGAACCTCTATATAAGAATACAGGGCGAATCCTGCCAAATCGGTGGATATGAGCATAATCCATTAATTTTAGATCAAGTAAGTTCGACCAATTTATACAATGACTTGTTGCTATTGTTAAATATCATGATTGTTATTTGAAAGGTCAAGGCAAAGATAAATCGCGATATATTTATATTTTCTTTTAAACAAACAGAGATGCACTCAAGTTATGATTCGTATCTTAAAGTCTTGAAGTTGTTTCAATTAAATATATTAGGGAAGCGCGTTCCATCTTAGACCAGATTGTGGTCAAGCGCTTCCCTATTCCCAATAAAAAAAAAAAAATAAATTTTAAGTACCTACTAAAACTAACGATTGTCGAGATTACTAGTCGTACTTTTCAAATGATATGTTTTCACCGGCCGATACTTTTTTCTTACCTTCGTTTAAAATGATTTTCTTCCCGCTTTTAGCTCCCTGACAATCTCCAATTCCACCTATACGACTTGAATTGGGATATATTTAATGTGCACATGGAAAGCGCTGCTTCCCTTTGTCCTAAGCTCGCTAATATCGGTATAAAGAGCACAGTATGTGGGCCAGAGTCCTTTACACCAGACCATAAACCTTTGCTTGGAGAAGATCCCAATCTTTTTGGTAAGGCTTTTTACTTTATTATACTCTAGAAGAAGCAATTTCTCCTTTTGGCATATATAACTTAAAAAAAAAACTGAAGATCTTTTTAATAAAAAAACAAGTTATTGGTGATAAGTAAAAACTCAACCTCTTTAGCGTTCAATATGTATATGTGACCTAGTGAGTTAGTTAAGTATAGATATGCAGATATGCAATAATATGTATAATATATATAAGTATATAGTAGGTAAGTACGTAGGCAGATTGTTGGCGGCGAACCTCAACTCTTAAGGCCAGACTGAAAATCAGCGCTGTAGTACTCTCGAGTCAAACAGCATAGCTGAGTTGGGCCTTTTGCCACAAAAACACTTTTTTTTTCTTTTCTTATTTTTTATTTTTTTTTCAATTTTGTTATTAGGCTAAGTAGATTTTAAGTTTTTGTATACAAAATTAATGTGGCAATAAATACATTCATTTCATTTCATTTTTAAGATTTTTTAAAAACTCCAGAATTTGAAAATTTTTTTTAATGTTGTATTTTTTCCCGATAGGTTTATATCATAATTGCGGTTATAACTCTGCTGGTATGATGTTTTCTGCTGGATGTGGAATACAAATGGCTGAATGGATAATTAAGGGAAGGTCAGTAAAGTTCATTGAAACGCTTTCTCGTGACAATTTTTAATCATAATACACAACCTTTACAAATTATGAGTCCTTAAGTTTTAATGTCAATTTCTGTTATTAACTTGGCTAAACAAGATATACGCGTAATCTTACAGCTAAAGTTAGCAGTTAGCAGTTTATTCAATAACTTCTTTTCAGACCAAACTACAACATGTTCTCTTTCGACATTCGTCGTTTCACGCCATCCCAAATGTCTCGAGCGCATTGGGCCCGTGAGAGTAGTTTCGAGGCATATGTTAAGAACTATTGCGTAGTTTTCCCCAATGATGAGCATCTTGCCGGTCGTGATTCAAGTCACGATGCGTTACATCAAGAGCTGGTGGAGGATGGAGCTATTATGCAAGCTAGGGCTGGATGGGAGCGTCCGGCGTTTTTCATGCCAGGAGAAAAGGTTAGTCTTATGGTCTTTTTAAAGCTGTTGTCTATACTAATATTATAAAGAGGAAAAGTTTGTAATTATGTATGTATATATTGTTTTCACGCATAAACCTCTTGACCGATTTTGATGAAATTTGGCACAGACAATCTTTAGACCCTGAGAAAGAACGTAGGCTACCTTTTATTGCGAAATATGTACCACGGGCGAAGCCGGGGCGGACCGCTAGCTGTTTATAAGTTAGGAATAAATGTAGAGATGGATAGCATTTTTTATCTGTAGAATCATCGATGTTCACACAATTTACTAAAATTAAATTCATATGAATAGCAAGATTTATCAAATATTGATTTTCTTAGTTTATACATTTGCCATTTTATAAGAACTTTGTTTTATTTAGTCTTCTGTTTTCAGATAAGAGTTCAACAATATGACTGGGGTGGTGCTCATGACTACCCAAAGAACACTGACACCCGTTACGAAGAAATTCTTAAAGGAGAATACACTTTCGGATTCTCTAAATATCACGACCTTGTAAGATATTTATTTTATTTTATTAATGAGTTCAATCGATTTACATAGATATTTTTTATTCCTAATTCACATATGATACATATTCCGTATCGATATATAATACAATATGTAATATTAATAGCCATTTTTTAATTCTAGATTGCTAAAGAGGCACTAGCATGCAGAAATGCCGCGGCTTTATTTAACATGTCCTACTATGGCAAGTTCTACTTGACTGGACCGGATGCACAACGTACTGCTGACTTGGCATTCACTGCTGATCTAACGAAAAAGGAAAATAGGTATACATAATAATAAAATATATTAAGGCACTGGGAACATAAAAATACATGTATGTCTATTTTGTTGAGTACAATTTATCGTATTTAAAGTGTCGGATCTGGGGTTGATTCTCTTTCTCTTAATATGTAAAAAGTTCATATTATTATAAATGCAAATGAGTGTTTATTTTGATTTCTAGTGTCGTGTATTCTTTGTTATTAAATGAAAAAGGAGGAGTAGAAGCTGACTTGACCGTTAGTGTTCTTGATGGTGGGAGTGGTCAATTGCACGAACCCATCTTTAAAGTGAGTATTATAATCGATACTAAAGCTTTATATTCCTACTTCAAAAAATGATGAAGTTCTGATTAATCCAGCGTTTATTTATTTTTTATGTATGTTCACTTTTCAGTCAATTGTAATCTCATTTTCATTTTTTTTATGTAATACTTCATAGGGTCGTGGTTACTATGTGGTGACGAGTGGATTCAGTGCTAACCACACTCTGGCGCATCTACGACGCATTATACAAAAGCACAAGCTTCGTGCAACTATCACGGATGTAACTAAGCAACTCTGCGTGTTGGGCATCCAGGGACCTGACAGGTAATTTAATTATACATAAATTAATATAATTGCAGCTAGTTTAAATATTTCCTTTAATTTAAATTTTAAACAAATAACAATCCTTTTATATCGTTCCACGAACTTCTTGTAAGATTACATATAAATGTGGTATTAATATTTAATTTCAGCCAGCGTATCCTACAACGCTACACTGACGCAGGGCTCTCCAACGACGCTTTCCCAATGAACACACACCGCAGCATGCACGTATCAAAAGCACCTTATTCCGCACAGAATAAGGCCTATACTTGCAGAGCATTGCGCGTAGCCTGGTCTGGGGAACTTGGTTGGGAGTTACATGTACCTTCATCTTCCGCTATTGAAGTATATAAGGCTTTGCAATCTGCTTCTGGATTGACTAATGCTGGTTGGAGAGCATTGACTTCTTTGAGTCTTGAAAAAGGTAAGTGCAATTAAATCTTACATTAATAAGATTTGAATGGTGTAGTTTAATGTATTCAAAAGTTATTGCATATAAAAAGAGACAATATTTTTTTGAAAAAAAAAATGTGGTAGGTACTTTGGAAATCTGGTACAACTTAAATTTAAAAATTAAAATGTTTATTCATATTTTAATAATAATTTATAGGGTCGAGCACTTTTAAAGAATTTTTTTTAATTCTTTCCTAGGTTATCATTTATGGAATGCGGATTTGCGCAATGACGACAACCCAATAGAAGCGAACCTAGGCTTCACGTGTCGTAAAGGTGGTGATTACATCGGTAACGATATTGTCGCAAAAGTGAAGGACCGAGGAGTCACTAAGAAATATGCTTACTTTACCCTTGATGAAAAGGTAAATTTTGAGATTTGTAGATAGGATCTTATCAAGTATTCGTAAAAGGCTTATTACACTACCCAATATGAAGGGCCCTGCATCCAGGGTGGGCGTGTACCCTAGTTAGTGTGGCGCTTATTACACTTCTCTGCGAATTGGGCCCTAACTCAGTTTATACGCGAATGTCTAGAGAGATAAACATATTGTTGCATTTTACATTATGCCGTCGTCAGTATAAAAAGTTGCTGAAACTTCAAAAAGTTGCTGTAGCAGTGGCAACCGTTGACGCAATAACAAATATTAAAAAAAGAAAGAAGAGAAAGATCTGGGTGAAAGAGTATTTGCGGTTACGTGAAAAGCTTTCAAATATGCAAATACTAAGCGTGCTTGAACCGGGAGTTTTAATGAATTAATTAGAGTAGGTGCAGAACAATTTGAACACTTGTTGAGTTTTAAAACAATTAAACAATTTATTTATTTGTTAACATGGCGGTGTGGTCACAAACATTTGGAACTTCCCTTTTAAGTTATATAAACCTGTAGTAGGGAAGTTTGGTGACACCTTACATACAAAAGCAGCCACTCCACGCACTAGTCGCGCGGCAACTGAGCTCCCTAACCGCCCTAAACGTTATTACATTACCCAATCTGCAGGGCGCTTAGGGAGCTAGGCAGATCGGGCAGACCCGATCGCCCTAAATCGGGACACTAACTCCCTAAGTCTTATTACACCACTCTTAGTTAGGGTTAGGGTTCCTAAAAATTGGGTGGTCTAATAAGCCTTTAAGCCAACAATTTCTATAATAATTAGATTATTATTAATTACCCTATCGATGATAACTAGAAATAAACAATAGATTCAAATTAAAAACATGCCAACAGGAGTTCCTAGAAGTTTTTGTGATTCCTAGTTAGTATTTGAATGAACACCTTTAAAAAGTACGTTGTAATTTTCAGGTTGCTTTGTTTGGCATGGAAGCGATATATAGAAATGGTGAGGTTGTTGGCTACTTAAGACGAGGGGACTATGCATTCTACTTAGATAAACCAGTTGGTGTTGGCTACATCACGAACAAGGGGGACCAGGTTACAAAAGATTATTTGAAAGACGGCAAATATGAAATAGAAGTTATGGGAAAACGGTATAATGCGAATTTCCACTTCAAATCACCATTTGACCCAACCGGCCAAAGATTACTGGGTAATTATGGAGAAATGGGCATGGACGAAAATACTCATGAACCACATGCTGGTCAGAATGAAAGGGCGGGTGGTGTTGAATAAAAAGAAGATGAAGTAAAGTATTTGGGTAATTGGAGTATCGAGTTATTAAGAAAATACCTGTTATCCAACATGTAGTTTTGGTTATGTATTAAAATAAAGTATTTAATGTGTAATATTTGTTTTATTTTGGACTATATTACTCCACTATTCTATGTTTGTACGATTTGAATTATGAATTTATTTGTAACTAACTGCTCGCTTCTTATCCGCCAGACTTGAATCAAGTTCCAAAAAACACTGGCTCATTTGAGCTCATAGACTATGTAATTAATAGATAAAGATAATTCTACAAGTAGAGTTTATATTGTTACTTCTTAAAAATACATACCATAAACTTGTTTTTGAATTCTTTGTCACATTATAAAAGTTAAAAATTTCCTCGGTATAATGTACATGGAAAAAATATTAACTAAACTAACTATCGCCGTCGTAATAACTGTAGTGGAAATAGGTCATGTTTTACATTAATAATATGCATTATTGGCGATAATTTTGCAATATGATAGACTCTAATGGTGTTTGCGAGTTTGAAATAAATTATATAGCAATCCTTATTGAATAAAAAAAACTAGCTATTGCATATGAATAATAATACAAATGCAAAGTAAACAATCTGTAGAACAAAAAATATGTAACCACATAATTATTAAGTAAGGAAAGCAAGACGAGATACTATATAGGCCCATTAAGAAGAGCTGGAACGTCAACACATTTACACATTGCACATGTTAGGCCGGGAGATACTGACACAAAATTTCGGGTCATTTGTAACAGGATGGCGGTCTAGAGGGGTCTTAGTACGCAATGACAAAAAGAAAAATGATGGTCAGAACGCTGGTACCGGCGGACTAGTCGCGTGGGCGTTAGTCACACTCGTCGGATAAATAGCGAAAGTCCAACGATTTGTAACACAAAAATTTTAGAATTTACCGATAGCCCTTAAAAAAGATGTAGGCGGTAGTGTCATGCCATACTTTTACGATGTGACTTACAGTCCGCCATACCGACGTGAATGCGTTGATTTAAAAAAAACAATTCAACCATTTGTACCGGGCTAACTTTTGCACAGGTAACCATCGTCGTGCAGCCATTTACTAAAATCGCCATGCCATACTTTTCGGACGATTCCAAACCGCTTCCAAATTCCAATTCCGATTCCGATTCCAAACCGCACTACCGCCTACATCTTTTTTATGGGCTATCGGTAAATTCTAAAATTTTTGTGTTACAAATCGTTTGACTTTCGCTATTTATCCGACGAGTTCGACTAACGCCCACGCGACTAGTCCGCCGGTACCAGCGTTCTGACCATCATTTTTCTTTTAGTCATTGCGTAATAAGACCTCTGTAGAACCGCCATTCTGTTACAAATGACCCGAAATTTTGTGTCAGTATCTCCCGGCCTATGTATGTGTCATATTTTGCAATTGTTTATAAATACAGGGTGATGTAATTGGTGTAGTACGAATATCTTAAAATCTATGAAGAATTTTGTGATACAGTAAATGGAAGAATTATAGACTATTTTACAGTATTTAATAAAATCATTTAATTTTTTGTTCATTTTCATTAGAAATGTCAATTTTTCTCACCAAGGTGGAAATTTGGATGATAAGGATCTTGTTATAAAAATATAAATTTTGACTAAAATCGGCATTTTTTTTTTCAAAAATCAAATTACTAATTAATAATCAGAGTTATCACATTATTAAAAAAAATAAGCCAAACTATACACAATTTTTACTTGATGCAATCCTCAAAGATCATGGACATAGTGTATTGCGCCTTCCACCATACCATCCAGAACTCAACCCAATAGAGTTACTATGGGGCATAATTAAAGGGAAAGTAGCATCACAAAATGTGAACTTTAACTTGAAAACTGTGGAAGAATTATTTAGAAAGGAAGCAAATGCTATTAGTCTGGATATGTTTAGTGACGTTTGGAGAAAGACGCGAGAACATGAGGAAAAATATATTCAATTAGAACCAAAAGTAGATAATTACACTGACTCATTTATAATAACATTAAGAAATTCCGACAACGAAACATCGAGTTCTTCGAGCGATGAAAGTTTCAGTGAAGTAGAAGATTACGATTATGATTAAATAGATTCTTCTTCTTCTCCATAGATACTGCTTTCTGAATTGGTGGTAAATGTTAAAACTGTTAAACTGTTATGACGATTCAAAAGTGCTTCTAGAAGAAGTCTAATTGTATAAATGTTTGAGTTTGAGTTTAAAACCAATAGTGTGAAAATTATACAATAAACATGTAACACATATTTGTTAGCGCGTATTGGTAGGTATTACGTACTTACTACAAATATAATATTTCTTAGATATCTTTACTCGACCAAAGTCAGGACAAGACTGCTCCGCAACTGCAGAAGACGTCCGTTATTTAAATCATTATCAAAACAACCATCCGTGTGTTGGGAGTGAGCGCACGTGTTATTTGTATTGTTTTTATGACCTGAAATTTAATTATTATTTGATAATTGAATGATTATTAATACTTTTATCCAATTGATTATTATTAGAATAAATAATTAACTTCATCAATTGATTTACTTTTAAATTATAATTTTACAGGTAAATTATGAGAGCTTTCATAATTATATTTGCATATATTTATTTACAACGCACCCATTTTACAATTCAAGTCTAAAATGAAACTAGAGTCGCATTTATTTTTGAACATACTGTAAGTGAAATTGCATAAGTGTGAGTACTGTGAACATGCCAGCTTTCCTTAATTGACCGATACTGATAGATTCGTTAAAACTTTAAACTAATGTTGGCAAAAAGACGCACTCCATATCAATAAAAAAGAAAATGAATCTGATGGTCTAAGATACAAAAAAATAAGATACAAATACTGTACAGAATCTACTATGGGGAGTGCTCTGAGGAATTGTTCCACCTTTTACCAGCCGCACAGTTCCACCACCGGACCACACGCCGTAAAAACCAGTTCCATCCGCACCATCTGGATGGTTGGCGCTCCACCACTGTCCGCTTCACCCGCAACTTCCTTCCGCGTACGGAGAAACTGTGGAACGATTTGCCACCTGCGGTGTTCCCGAACAACTACGACATTGGGGCCTTCAAGAAAAGAGCTTATTTGTCCATAAAAGGCCGGCAAAGCACCTGTAAAAGGGCTGATAGACGTACAAACTTTAAAATCGCGGTTTTAAAGTTCGCGTACTTACTCGGCTCGACGTCGGTGACACACGCAAGAGCTTGGTCAGTAGCTTCTCGCGTGTCACCGATATCGAATGTCTCTATGTCATCAACAGAGGGAATTTTATGTTATTCAGGAATTAAATATAGACATTTTTAATTTAATAACCAGCACTAATTTTTAAGTAAATAGCATTCTAACAAAACAAATGTTCAAAAATTGAAGGACATTTTCGTTTTTACTATTATATTTTGAGGGTACTTTACAAAAAAAGAGCGTATGCTCCGAGCCCACGCGTCAGGAGTGAAACCTCCTTGGCGTGATTCAAAGATACCTTCGCCAATATTCAATTATATTATATTCATTCATATTAATTATATTAAATTATTTTCATAAAACTAAAAGAAGAAGACGAAATTAATTGAACTTTTGCACTTAGTAACACCTATTATAGCTAGACAGGCTAGGCTCGCGGCTCGCGGCGGTGACAGACGTGCGAGCGAAGGCGGGCTACGAGTAAAATTTCAAACATGTTGGATCGTCAACGAACTTACTCGACGGTTTTTAAGTACGCGTACTTGGGGTGACACACGAGCGAAAAAGGTCGTCGAGCCACAAGTTCGCGTACTTACTCGTACGTCTGTCACCCCTTTAACACTTCTAGTGTTACAAGTGTTTATGGGCGGTGGTGACCACTTAACATCAGGTGGCCCATCTGCTCCTTTGCTTGCTCTGACATAAAAAAAAAAAAAAGAGATCCGAACATATGTAAAATCCAACATGATAGCCATCTGATAGCAGACATCTTGCTCTGAGTCTGTGGCAGACATATTTTGACACATGACATTGACATATTATTAAGTTTGAAAATCGGGTACCTACAGCGAGCATAAAATATATTTATTTAAAGTTTTTAAATTATAACACTGAAGAAAATGTCTGTTACTTTACACACGGATGTAGGCGACATCAAAATAGAATTATTTTGTGAGCAGTGTCCAAAAGCATGTGAAAATTTTCTGGCGCTTTGTGCTAGTGATTACTATAACGGTTGTCTTTTCCACAGAAATATAAAGGTAAAACTACAAAAATCCAAACAAAATATTTTTAAAATTTATAACTACTATTAAATATTAATTATTTTTCATTGAAGGGTTTTATAGTACAAACTGGAGACCCTACTGGTACAGGTAAAGGTGGGACATCAATATGGGGCAGGAAATTTGAAGATGAATTCAAAGAAGAATTAAAGGCAAGTTTTTTTTTTAAATTCTATATACCATTTAAATATTAAAGTGAAGAATTTGATTTAAAATGTTTCATTTATTTTGCAGCATAATGCTAGAGGAATATTGAGTATGGCTAATAATGGACCAAACACAAATGGAAGCCAGTTCTTCTTTACATATGGAGAACAACCACATTTAGATTTAAAATATACCATTTTTGGAAGGTAAATTAATGCACAATTAATATTTGTTGAAACTGAATATGTAAAAATAACCTTTCAATATGAGGAATTTTTGTTTACATGGAATAAATTTCATGTGTGTCGCCATAAGATGAATGAACAAATTCCAATAACAACATTTTAATTTTTTTTATATCTTGTATTTTAATTTTTTTATTGGCATTCAAATTGAAAAAAATACTTTAAATATTGTTTCAGGATTATTGACGGCTTTGAAGCACTTGATGATCTAGAAAGGATGGCCGTCAATCCAAAGACATTTAAACCAATAACTGAAGCAAGAATAACATCAGTAACTATACATGCAAATCCATTAGCAGGTTAATAAAGAGACAATTATATGTTTCTGTGTTTTATTTTGCAGGTCACTTTACATAACATTAAATTTATTTATTGCGCACTTTTACTTTGGTTCAGTATATTTTAAAATATAATTTATTATACAATTATAAATTACACGATTATAGATTTCTGTAAGTTTCAATGTTTACATGTTAAAATCTTGATAATAAAGATAAAATATTTTGAATTATGTATCTATACAAGTCAATGTGTAATTTAATTATGGGCAGTTGTGAGATATATTAAAATTTTAGAGCAAACAAGATTTTATCTATTTACATAAAATTATTTTCAAGCATCATTATAGTATTGTTAAAATTGGTGCCATTACAAACAGTTATATAACTATGATTCTAAAATAATAATTAAAATTCAACAGTTGTTCTTGACAAACATTAATTCTATATCCTGAAAATATTATATTGTACTATTTATTATTGCAAATATTACATTTTCCTATTTTTAAACACTGCATGAGTTAAGTACATACATTCATCAAAATGGACATTAATAAAAGTTTTAAACTAAGCAATAATAATATATCCTTATTAAAGTTAACAATAGGTACTCAAGTTGCATAACATAAATATTGTGTACATACGAAATTCTATTTTAATAAATACATGTGATAATTATGTATTGATTTATTCCAAATTAGGTTTCTAGGTCATAATAATTGTCATCAATAGGAAAATCTGGTTCTTGCTCCTTTTTTATTTTTGGTTCAGTCATTTTATCATCAAAATTGTCAGTGAAATGAGACTTAATATGGGCAACTAAATCAGGTTTTTTCTCAAAAGTTGCACCACACTCGATGCATGGCATATTAACCACAAGACATTCATGAGTTTGTTCGTGCTTATCAAGTTTGTCTTTTCTCATGAATTTCTTATCACACTGACTACAGTCAAATGATTTTGATGCAGCGTGTACAGTGGCATGCCGGTCCAGTTCTCTCTTGCGTGCAAATTTCTTAAAGCATACTTTGCACTGGAATACCCTAGATCCCATGTGTGCAATTGATACATGTGTCTTGTATGCATCAAGTGAGGAAAATCTTTTAGGACATTGATGACATTTTATATTTTTTGGTTTGTTTTTGTTTATAAGTGGAGATTTCTGTTTAGGAGGTGAATTAAGTGTTTGCTTACTGGATGTAGATGGTGCTTTTTGTAAGTGATTCAAAAAACTACCTTCACCAGAAATGTGATCAGGTACTCTCGGGAGATCATATTCATTGGGGTTCATATTATCTGTCGGTGGGGACATCAAACTGCTAAAAGGATTGACATTAACAACCATATCATGTGATTCTTGATCATGCTCAAAATCTTTGTTAGGTGAAGTTATTCCATGTTTCAGTTCATGCTTGACCAATTTATCTTTTCTACCAAATGATAATGGACATTTACGACATACATATGGCTTCATTCCAGAGTGTATTAAAACATGACGTTGAAGGTCGCCTTTAGCAACAAAGCTGCGAGGGCACATTGGGCACACATGAGGCTTGTGGCCAGCATGTATTCTTAAATGTTTACTTAAATTGGTATTACGAGAGAAGCTTTTTAAACAAAAATGACACTGATAAGGTCTTATACCTGTATGAACTATAGAATGTTTTCTTAAATCTGAGCGACGACCAAAGCATTTATCACATTCTGGACATTGGTATGGCTTATCATTACCATGTACGGCTTTAGTATGGCCAATGAATAAATTTCTTTCTGCAAATACTATACTACATTCGACACATTTGTATGGTAAATTGGGATCATGAACATTTTGTTCATGTTCATTACATTTTTCATGAGATATAAATGCTTGATCACAATACTGACACATAAATACATTTTTTAAGTATGATTCTGAGACTGGTTCTGTATCTGGAATATTGTCTTGCTCTGCATTCTCAACTTCAGCCTGTTCAACATTTTCAGAATCTTCAGATGAATCATAGTCAAGGCTTGGGTCAACTACCATCACAACACTGTCTTCTACTATGTAATTGTCTGTTTTAGGTTTCTGCTCTATGTTATTA
This sequence comes from Colias behrii, assembly GCA_029959065.1. Classification (NCBI taxonomy): domain Eukaryota; kingdom Metazoa; phylum Arthropoda; class Insecta; order Lepidoptera; family Pieridae; genus Colias; species Colias behrii. The sequence goes on from JARWMC010000002.1 coordinate 6,712,736, forward strand.
TAATTAAATTCTGAAGAATTGGAATTATCAAGTTCATTGACGCGATTGGTGATTTGTCTTAATCTAGCTTCACTTTGAATACATAGTGATCTAAATTTGGAGCATTTGTTTACTTTAAATAAGCACTTATAGCAAATCCTATTAGGGAGGCCATCGTTTGGATCCATCTGCAATTAACAATTTAAATGTAAATATTTTTTTATTTCTTCATAATTCATATAAACTGAGTAACAGGAAAATATATACTGACCTGCAATTCAAAGCATTCAGCGATTTTTGAGGTTAGTGATCCATTTTCTTCATCATCAGGAACATTACAAAAAATTGAAATAGTTAGACCACTCTTACTTAAACACAAACGACACAACGTATGGAAATTCGCAATAATATACGAATCATCCATTTTTGTTGTGATATGACATCAAAACAGTACAATAGACAGCGATCAAAATGTTTTAGAATTATTTTATATTTGACACTATTATTCCTGCTATTTCATGATTTGGAATAAAAACGGTTCTACCACACTCATTTACAAAAAATTTGTTTGAATTAAATTTTAATTTAATATTCACACCATTTCTTCATTCCATTAACATTACTACGGTCTACGGCGGACTAGGCAGGGCTGCGCTAAATGATCGTCGCGCCGCCCCTATCTGTCTCATAAAACATTACACATAGGTAATGTTACAAAGTTAAATGAAATTATCATAAAAATTACAGAGCAAATCGACTCAAATTAATATCATTATCGCAAAGGTAAATAGAAGCAAAGCAACATCAGGTTTTGAATTCGAAATTTTAAAAATAATGAAAATCGCGCTCGTATTTATCGTCATCGACTAAGGGTGCATACTCACTAATAAACAAACACATTTTATGTATTGTTAATTTGGTCTTCACTAAATTTAGGATAGTGTAATCACATTTAGCGAGTAATGCGCCTAAAACAATAATAATTAAAAACTTCTATTAATAGTCCAATATTTTAAGAGATATCACAAACATATAAGAGGAAGTTGTATGTCTGTGGGAATAATAATTATGTAGTTTTTGTTGGGGCTAGTTAATTGCTCCGAGTTGTTGGGATCACAGATCATAGATTAGACGACCTATCTCTTTGAATAAATAGGATTCTATGAACTATTTGACTTCCTCGTAGGATACAAATATCTTGCTTTTGATACTATATTACTTGCTCTGTGGCTTTTGAATTAACGATGTCATGATATTTTAACAATATGTAAAACGATGTTGAATTAAATCGTAGATAATTATCTCATAATCTAACTGATTTATTTATTAAATTTACGATAGTGTGAACAAAATCTTATAATTATTAAATGAACGCGCTAGTCATTCAATAATATTGTGTATCTTGTAGAGGCTAGAGCGATAAATCCGCTCTGTTAAAAGAGCTGTGTTACAATCCGCTAACAATGTACCTAGTTGGACGTCGACTGATGAGTGACGCTTGTTAAATCAACGTTCGGCCTAGTCATTCGATTGAATGTCGTCATTAAATCGAATGATAACGGCGACATGGATACTATTTTGCTTTATAATTTGTTTAATATTATTATGTCGTGGCCATATCGTAGATTTGCTCATTTCATGAAATGATTGATCATTTCACGAAATGGTCGCATTTCATGAAAATTGGTTGAATATCTATTGGCCACATCATGATGTGGTTTGAGCAGATCAATGATAATAAATTATTGTTTCTCGATATGGCCAACTAAACGCGCGGTTTTTTCATGAAATGATCAAAATTATTTGATCATATCGTAAAATAGGTACATTAATATGATTGCGCTGCAAGCGCTGTATTTATATGATAAGATGGCGGACGCTGGCGAACATTTAATTATTCGCAGTTAAAAACTTCATAATTTATGACGAAGAGGTTCGAGTACTATGGAAACTGCGGATATCTTATATTGAAGAAAAAATGCGTCTAAAATCCTATAACTAAGTATATTTATATATCCTACTATATTATTTATTTTATTTTTTTATTTTATTTTATTTTATTTAAAAAACATCACATGTCATTACAGGACAATGCCCAATAAACAATTATTATAATTGTTTCTTTTTTAACCCTTATTAAAACGCTGGGAGCTATACTTCCCACGTCTCAGATTGAAGTAAATCGTGTTTTATTTTTATATGCTTAAACCTAATGCAGTGTAATATTTATCTACGCAATCTTAACATTTCAGAGAACTTTTTTTCATGGAAACACTTTACAGAGAATTATTACATGTCATAGTAAACACACGTCAAAGTCAGTTGACGTGATTTTGCCTCCGAAAACGACCGTTATTTTTTAATTTTTTGTGTAGTGCTGAAAAAAAATTAGATAAGTAGATTTGAGTTTTAGCTATGTAAACTAGACTATATTACGGTTGTGTGAAACGTAAAATATGCCCAGAATCTTTCGTTTATACCTTGGTAGAATCGATTGAAATTAAGTCTATAAGTGGGAAGATACCATCCCAGTGTTTGTCACTGCACACGACATTCGGAAATTCTATATATAAAATCCGTGTGTCTAAAAAATCTTTTTTAGTTGGTATAAGCAACTTATTTATTATTATTCGTTATTTTCTGATCAGATAATTAGACATCTTAACTCAATACATTAGTATTTACCTATTGCTTTTATTTTGTTTTAGAAAAATGCCATGTTTATGTTGAAGTCATTCATTTTTCAATTCCCGAATTCTTCCCTTAGTAAAAGAAACTTGCATTGATGAGTACTTTCACCTGCTTTATTAAAAAATATGATCTATATAATTTTTTACGATAAAATTTAATTCACAAGTGGAGTCAGGGCAACTAGCTAGTGTTTTAAAATATTGGTGTCATACTGGACACTGGGAGCTATAGTTCCCACCTTTCCAACCTTTTTACAAGAGAGAACAGATGACGGGATATATACTTCCCACCAAAAAAAGGTTACTTCCCCCCACTAACCCCTCTTTTGTGTGTATTTTTGAAATTTACGACCCAAAATTACCCAGGAACGTATCTTACTTTTTTGTTAACTCCTCCACAGGCTCGCGTTTGAATAAGGGTTAAAAAGCGATTCGCTTCTGGCACTCGCCGGCCGCTGCCGCGGCACGCTCGCTTTGCTCGCTCGGGTCGTGCGTTGTTTATCTAAGTCTAACCCAGGGGTTCCCAACCTTTTTTTGTCTACTGCCCACTTTAAGAATAAATTATTTTTTAACGCCCCCCTTTTTAAACATACTTAAAAACCGCTAAGTACTTATAACTGATTATTGAAACGCAATTTTATAGTATTCGGACAGAGTATCTTTTATTGAAAATAAAACAAACATAATCAATTCTTATATAAAAACTAATGTGAAGGTTGAATCTGATGCTGTTCAATAAGTTTGTTGATATCAGGTTCCAATTTACTCAAAAACAGCCGCATGTCGCCACGTTCGGTAACACGCAAACGATTTCTCTTTTTAATAAGCAGCGTTGCCACAGCACTAAATCCACGTTCACACAAATATGACGATGGGAATGCTATCAAGAATCGTTGAACAATTGACCACAATCCAGGGTACAATTGCGGGATCGGTTTTTGTAGCCAAAATTCTTGATATCCATTTTTGAACTTGATTTTTGTTTCTTCGTTTGTTGTCAATTCTATAAGTTCTTCTTCCAGCTGAGGTGACATTGCTGTGTTGACATTTGAAATGGATCCAACACCCAGTCTGGTATTTCCAAGTTTAAAATGTCCTGGTATCGTTCGGTGAAGTCAATGTGGAGGTTTTCCAAATGTTGGCAGTAGGCAAACAAGTCGTCGTTACTGCAGAATACCGATAAATTCGGAAAATTGTGAAACTCACGTCTGCCCATATTCTTTTTGTGCAGAAGCAGTTTGGCTGCGAAAGCAGCAACGACATTTTTTGTTTTAATTAAATTTAGTTCATCGCCTTGCAGTTGGAGGTTCATGTCGTTGAACAATTTATACAGGTCTGTCATGTAAGCTATATCATTCTTTGATGTTATGAGCTTGTTGCGCAGTTCTGTATCTTTAGTTTCCAAGAACTCTATCACAGAGTCAAACAGGTTGTAAAATCGCATCAGACAATTGCCTCTTGACAGCCAACGAACTTCAGTATGAAGCAACAAACGGTTGAAATCTTCGTCATTAGTAGCACAAAGTTGATGAAATAATCTATCATTCAAAGAGCTGCTACGGATTTTATTGACTGCTTTGATGACATATTGCAGTGATTGAAATAGTCGTTCACTTAAGTTTCTAGCAACCAAATGTTGTCTATGAATAACGCAATGTATAGCAAGGACATCTGGAATTTTATTCTTTAAGTATGCTATGAAGCCTTTATGGCGCCCTGTCATAGCCGGAGCGCCATCCGTAGCAACTGATATAATATTTTTCAAAGGAATCTTTTTCTCTTCACAAAACTTTTCCAATGTATTGAATTTGGTTTCGCCTTTTGTATCTGTCTCCAAATTTCTGGCAAACAATAGTTCTTCACATATTTTCTCATCTTTAATAAACCTCCCGTAAGATAGCAACAACGCTTCATTAGTTGGTAAAGTGGACTCATCGAGCTGAATTGAGAATTGACTAGTCCTCAGATGATTGCACAATGATTCTTCAATGTTTTCAGCCATTTCATCAATTCGTCTTTGCACAGAATTATTACTCAAAGGAATTTTTCGGATAATATCTGCGGCCGGTTTATGAAGCACAGCAGTTATTACTTCCTTTATAGCTGGCAATATTAACTCTTCTCCGATGTTGTGTGGTTTGCCTTTTTTGAGCAATTAACAAAGAGATATTGTACGAAGCTCGAAGTCCGTCGTCATCTTGCTGAGCAGCCGCCGAAAATAGTTTTGATACACTTGGCTGAGTATTATGCTTCTTCTCTAGGTCTTGAAAATATGCTACATTCTTGTCTTTCTTATCTGGATGCATTTTATTCAAATTATCTTGCAGTCTTGAAGGCTTCATTGCTTCGTTCGAAAATGTTTTTAGACATAGAAGACACAAAGGCGACGACGGGTTTGTGGGATTTTCAATAAATCCGAATTTAATATATTCCGCAGAGTATTGCCATCTCTTCTTTTTTACTTCCGACATTGTTTTGTTTTGAGAAATACGTAAGTGTTGAAATCAAGTACTGCTTATCTATTATGCGCGAAACCGCAAATGAAAATAAAATAAATTTACGTCGTTTATATAGGATTGCATAAGCAGCACGCACCAACAGGAATAAGACAAACGTGCTTAAACTCGTTTATCTCATTCGACGCCCAATCGTACTCGACAAGCAAGAACAAGTATTATAGAACCAGCCGATTGATACAGGAATGTACAAATCGGATTATTTAACAAAAACTTGTTAAAACATGATTGTCCGCGGTCTATTATATCGAACCGAGTTTGAGCTATATCTTAATAATTAATATTAGTTGATGTTCACAAGATGTCGACTCTCGAAGTCGAGAGCTCAGTCGGCGTCTAAAAGTCTTCCTAGCTAGGTAGATGAAATTATAAATCGACCCCAAAGCCCTACACAACGCCCCCTTTTTTTTCTGGGTCTCTTACCGCCCCCCTTTAGGCCTGCAGCGCCCACAAGGGGGCGTTATCGCCCACGTTGGGAAAGACTGGTCTAACCTAACCTAACCTAACTGTTTTCTATTGCAAAAACCATTCGCTTCTGGCATTCGCCGGCCGCTGCCGAGGCACTAACTTAAATGACAATAAACAAGTTCTTAAAATATTCTGAATTTTTTAAATATTTTATGGACTCTCTATATTTTATACGATCTGGCCAAATGTGGATGACCAAATCGTGAAAAATTGACGATTTAACGATCTGATCAAACTATGTTGTCAATTTCATGAAATGCGACCATTTCGTGAAATGATCAATCATTAATTCATGAAATGAGCAAATCTACGATATGGCCACGACAATTAGGTATACTTCTTAGGACATCGACGAGGCACGGAAAAAAAGAAGTTAATTGTTTTTCATGTATTTTAATAAGAGTGTTAACATAATATTGGTATTTATTTATGTACAATTTGTGACCAAATCTGAGTCAATGCAACTCTGGGTAGCATCATCGTAAGATAATCCATCATCACAACTGAGCAGACGTTGCTTTCCTTGTTGACACGCGACGTAACGTTTGCAGCTTTTGCCTTGTCTAGAAAAAGGTTTAATCGAATTAGATGTGAAATTATTACTTTTACATACCATAATGTTGTGGCGTACCTAACAATATAAATTCGTTATATTAAAGTAAAAAACTACCTGAATTTGTAAATTAAGTCTGAAGGTTTTCCGTTTTCATCCATTTCTGGTGCAGGACATATAACTCCATGGAATACTGTAATAAGAATATAACGTAGAAGTTTATACTTATTTAATTAGTAGCCGTAAAAAGTATGAATTACTTTTTATTAATAAGTAGTATAAAATATAATAAATACCATCTGGATTGCAGGAAGGAACATTAGCTGGCCAATCACATACATCGGTTACGGGGTTAAATGCAAGGCCAGCTGGACAAGTCGTTTCTGTAGCTTTGCCTTTTTGACAATTGATATAATTTCTGCAATCGCTAGAAGGCGATGGGAAGTGACCATATTGACTAGGGCAATCAGCTGTAGGCGCAGGTACCTCTGAAAGAGAAATATAAACATAAAAAAATTGTAAACTCGTTACTTGATGTCAAGTGAATTACTCCAACCAGTATTTTGAGCATTCCTTGTAAAAAAGACTCGGTGGTAAATAACAAAAAGACGTGTGACACTCAGGGACTGCCGCGGTAAAGCTATTGCATAGCATGCCTTCAAGCCACACCTCTGTGTCCGTCGGCGTGGGGAGCGTGAGGTTTTTCGTTACGGAATTTCTCGATTCGGTCCCCGCGCTCAAGGCCCGCGATAGAAGCTATGCAATAGCTTAAAAATATATGTTGTTTATATCAGTTTAAAACTCACGTATAAAACTTACCGAATGCAAGCAGTGGTAGCAGTTGCAGTGCTAGCAATAATTTAGTTCCCATCATGATAATAAATTATAATTGGACCTATGCAAGGCGCAAAGATTCTCAACTGATTGACATTGCTTTACGAAATACTATTTTTATATTCCATTTATTATCAAACTTAACCACAATAAGATTATTTATTAATAATTACAGTCATCAGCAAAACGGTAAAAACAGTTGACGACATATTACTATCCCACCAAAACATAAATGTAATAAAAAAGGGGAGCCAAGTTCAATCGTCGACTTAATTGCCGAAAAAAGATGAGATCTAAATGTGTGCCAAGTTCTGTAGACAGTCCAGAAATTTATTTACAAAGATGTATTATTAAATTCTTAGGTGAACTGAAAACTCAATTTTTTATTTTCCCTTATAGAACAACGTTTATTCCAAAATATGACTTTTTTAATTGGAATAATAGAATTATTTTCACAAAGCAAACAACTAATGGCCTATTGAACCCCATAATTTGATCAGGCTAGTTTTTACCTACTATTTATATATATCTTCTCAACTTGATGTTATTGAACGTTATTATTTGTGAGGTACATATTATATGTATTCAATAATATACATTAACTATACACTACACGTAGAAAGGAGATCACTAAATTAATAAATATTATGATAAGTTTGTATCTGACGGAGCAGCGTAACACGTCCTAATCCCTAAAGCGTGGAGCGCGGTCTGCACTCTGCTGTAACAGTTTGCGCTCTCGTATATAATCGAAAATTCTAGAGAACTTTAAATGAACGCGCTAGTCATTCAATAATATTTTGTATCTTGTAGAGGCTAGACTCTAGAGCGATATCTCCGCTCTGTTCAAAGAGCTGTGTTACAAACTAGTTGGACGTTGACTGTTGAGTGACACTTGTTAAATCAACGTTCGGCCTAGTCATTCAATTAAATGTCGTCATTCAATCGAATGATGACGGCGACATGGATACTATTTTGCTTTATAATTTGTATAATATTATTATACCTACCTCTTAGGACATCGACGAGCCACGGAAAAAAAGAAGTTAATAATATTGTTTTCATGTATTTTAATAAGAGTGTTAACATAATATTAGTATTTATTTATGTACAATCTGTGACCAAATCTGAGTCAATGCAACTCTGGGTAGCATCATCGTAAGAGAATCCATCATCACAACTGAGCAGACGTGGCTTCCCTTGTTGACACGCGATGTAACGTTTGCAGCTTTTGCCTTGTCTAGAAAAAGGTTTAATGGAATTAGATGTGAAATTATTACTTTTACGTACCAAAATGTTGTGGCGTACCTAACAATGTAAATTCATTATATTTAAGTAAAAAACTACCTGAATTTGGAAATTAATTCTGAAGGTTTTCCGTTTTCATCCATGTCTGGTGCAGGACATGTAAATCCTTGGAATACTGTAATAAGAATATTACGTATTAGTTTATACTTATTTAATTAGTAGCCGTAAAAAGTATGAATTACTTTTTATTAATAAGTAGTATAAATAATAAATACCATCTGGATTGCAGGAAGGAACATTAGCTGGCCAATCACATATAGCAGTTACGGAGTTAAATGCGAGGCCAGCTGGACAAGTCATTTCTGTAGCTATGCCTACTTGACACATGATATACTTTCCGCAATCACCAGAAGGCGATGGGAAGTAACCATATTGTCTAGGGCAATCAGCTGTAGGCTCAGGTACCTCTGAAGAATAAATATAAACATAAAAAATTGTAAACTTTGTTACTTGATGTCAATTGTATGTAACTCTTAATTTATACTTACGTTTAGCGAGGTTGGCACCACAATTTACTCGTGAAGGATAATCACACGGATATTCAGGCCACACTGCATTAGGATTGAAATGCAGGCCATCAGGGCATTCAACTTGCATAGCTGTATTACCCTGTAGAAAAGAGAGATTGCATTATAGAGAGAGTTGTATTATAAATTATTTTTATGTAGTATTAAATTTAGTGGTGAATAATTACCTTGCATTCTATGAAAGCATCGCATTGATTAGGTACAGAGAAATAGCCATTTGGTTTTGCGCATTGATAGTCCATTAACCCCGTTAATTGTCCAGAATTAACAGGACGTTTTGGAACGGGTGCCATCGTAGGAATTACAATGATTCCTGACGGTTTTGGTGTAGCGATTGTTCTAGAGGGTAATGGAATAGGCTTAGCGGTTGTTGGCATCCAGGGATATGGATGATTGGGAATCGTAGATGGTTTTGTGTATTGAGGCCAACTTGACTTAGACAAAGATGATCCGGGTAGATACCTAGGTCGTACATCAGTCGGATTGGATAAATGTACAGGTTGTGCTTGTTGGATTTGAGGTAAAACAGCTTTTGGCACCGGTTGAGGGGATGGTTCAACTTGCGGTGCTTCATCTTTTGGTTCTAATTGAGGAGATAGTAGAAATTGTGGTGCCACAGCTTCGGGTACTGGTTGAGGTGGTGGTGGATATTGTGGTGAAGCAGCTGCGGGCTCTGGTTGAGATGACAATGGAACTTGCGGAGCTACAATTTCTGGCTCAGGTTTAGGAGATGATGGAACTTGTGGTGTAACATCTTCTTGCACAGGTTCAGGAGATGGTGGAACTTGCGGTGCTACAGCTTCAGGCTCTGGTTGAGGAGATAGTGAAGCTTGCTGTGGTACAGCTTCTGGCTGTTCTTCAAACGAGGGTTGAGATGATGCTTGAATTTGAGGAGGTTCAACATCATCTGGCTTTGGTTGAACCGAAGATTGCGCTGGCTCCATATCTATTTGCTGTGGTGCAGGTGATGGTTGAATTTTACGTGGAACAAATTCTGGCTCTGGCTGAGGCGAAGGTTGCGCTGGCTCTGGTTCTGGTTGATTTTGGTCAAGTATTAGTGCTGGTTGTGATGGAGTCGCTGGTTCAGATTCTTGAGGCTGGTACCCTGGCTGGGGCTGAGGTTCTGAACTTGGAGATGGTTGTTCAATTGAAGATTCCTTTGCGAGTTCATCTCCAGGATTTTTATAATTTGAGGGATATACAATTGTAAAACTAGGTTTTGGCGTATTCGGTAAAGAGTGATCACCGGGAAGAACTATGATGGTAGGTTTTTGAGCTGGTGATGCCGTAGAAAATTCAGGTGGACTTTGTGTATATGGTCTTGGCCTAAAGAATGTTGGTAATCTTTCGGCTGGTTCAAACGAAGATGGGATCAGTGGGCTACGCGTCGAAGGATATAAATCCCTGGGTTGTGGTTGCTTTGTTATTTCAATTCTAGGTGTAGCAGGTTGTGTTACTGTTGGAGGTAATGTTGTTTGCACAATTGTAGGTGGGTGGTAGACAGGTCTAGGAATATATCGAGGAGGGAATCTTGCAAAGGGGCTTGAATAACTCCAACCAGTATTTTGAGCATTCCCTGTAAAAAAGACCCGGTGGTATATAACAAAAATATATGATGTTTATATCAGTTTAAAACTCACGTATAAAACTTACCGAATGCAAGCAGTGGTAGCAGTGCTAGCAATAATTTAGTTCCTATCATGATAATAAATTATAATTGAACCTATGCAAGGCGCAAAGATTCTCAACTGATTGACATTGCTTTACGAAATACTATTTTTATATTCCATTTATTATCAAACTTAACCACCATAAGATTATTTATTAATAATTACAGTCATCAGCAAATGACCGATAATACAGAGTATCACTGAAATAGGCCATTAACAAACCGCACACTCACCATACGGTATAATACATACAATGAGCGATTACTTAAGCTCCCCGGAGGAAATATTAATTAATGAGCAAATAGTAGTGATTATCTATGTGAATACCTCGGTGAGCAATTTTTAAAGTATATCAAATAAGTTGTTTAAAACGTAAGGCATATTCAATATTCATTTTAAATCATCATCTTAAAATAATGTTTCTTGCAAAAAGTGAAAGCCATTTTTAATTGGTTTACGTATGAAGGCATTGAATTATGCATATACTTAGTTTATGTCGTAGCCGATTAGCTTAATCAGCCAATGCTATTTATTAAACGACCCCGTTTAATTAACTGCCTGAATTGTTGAAATTGATATTTTGGTTTCATGGTATTCAATATGCCTTTATAAATATAAATTTATAAAGAATAGAAAAAACTGCCTGAATGATATTTAGCGATTCAATCAAACAGCTACTTACTAACTTTTGTACATTCATAAATTGAATGAATCTTTGCACGCAAATGAGTGACCCGGGTTCTTAGAGAATGACAATATAATAAAATAATGATATTTGGAAATCTGAAGTGAATTTTCTTTTTGAAAAGTAGGTAAACGATAAATACTTAGGGAGCTTATTCTTTTAAAAAAATATTTTTAAATGATTTAATTCAATTTTATATTTTACCCCAAGGCACAGAATACATAATAGTAGCTAAACGCTACAGAACGGACACTCTCCGCCTCCCGCCAAAATTAAACACTTACCTCACCCCGCACGATCAGTCTAAAAATGGGCCACATTTTTCTGCAAGGACGATACGCAACGAAGATTGACAACTCTAATCAAATTGACTTAAAGTAATTTTATTATTTTTTGGATTTGTGATTATCGTTTTTCGTAGAAAATGGTTAGATATTGTGCTGTTTACGGATGTAATTTATCAGAAAAACGCGAATTTTTTTTTTTACGCTAGTCACAAAATGTGCCAACCATAAAGCGTTAACACACACATTTGCAGTCTCTACAGTGTGACTGTCAAAATGATAATTTTGTATGGAGTGTCCGGGGTGTGCCCAAGGCAAAAAATGCTGCCATTTGTGGACGAAAGCGTCAAAACGGGTAAAGAAAAATTTTTCATCACGCGTCTTGGGAATATAGGTTCGGGAAAGTAAATTCTAGGAATTCGGTATTCGCATTTCTGTAGTGAAAAAAGGATACTATTCTGTTAAATTGCAAGTATTCCGGATCATAAATTGTCGACAGATTACAATCTCGCAAATTAGATAATAAATCTTACGGTTTTTACCGAAGTTTTTACTTTTTACTATCATGACGAAATAAGAATAGGTCTAGGTATGTAAAAAGTTACATTAACATGATTATAAAATGACAACTAATGTAAATGCTGACAACTCTGATTATTGTTAATAATAAGATTTTTGAAAAAACTGTTCCTAATTTTAGTCAATATTTATAGTTTTCTAACAAGAAATGATTATCCTTATAATCCAAGATTCCACCTCGGGGAGAACATGTTTAATTAGAATAAAAGAATACTGAATATGGTTAAATGTTTTTATTTTCATAGATTTTGTTGATGTGGTTATTGGCTAGATTTTTGGCTAATGCGGACTCTATTTCCTAGGTAAATAGGATTCAAAAGAAAATTTGAAATCTATGTACATATCTTTAATAAAATATTATCTACTAGTGATAACAATACTAGTGAACCTTTTTTTTTAAGTAATTTTGAGAGGTGGTGAAAAATAAATTCGCAAATATTTAATTAGCTGAGCTGTTATTGAAAAAGTTGTAACGGAGATTTCTAGAAATTGAATAGAGTACATAATTACAAAATAGCTTTTTTGCTAAAATAAACAGTTGATGACATTTATTTATTTATTTATTTATTTATGACACTTTATTGTACATATAACAGGAATTTAAAATAAGAGAATACATAAAATTGGAAAGTGTACAATAGGCGGCCTTATTGCTTAAAAGCAATCTCTTCCAGGCAACCATAAAAATAAAGGACATGTAAGACATTGGTAAAAAGCGAGGGCGCATCAAAAAGATTTAAAAAAAGAATAGATTATTAGATAACACAAATAATTCATTACTAATTAAAGAATAGACATAGATAATTCAGTATATATGTATTAATCAAGTTATATTTATATTATACATACAAATTAAATAAAAATAATAAGTTAAATACAAATTAATAAATATATTTAAATATATATATTTATATATATATGCATATAAATACATATTATACATGTATATAAATACATATTATACATACATATTAGACATATTACTATACGCAGTAAAAATCGTAAAAAAATGTAATGCTACCTCTTCTTATTCACTAAGCACAATATTTTGTGCACTACGCCAGCATAGCCGTAGGCGGAATGCTAGTAGCTCAATAAAGTCATACATGGTAAGCAATACCCAGTTGCTGTGGTGTTAGAGTACCTATATCATAATAATTCATAATATACTTATTCATTATAAACCAGGATTCTCTTTATCGTGAAAAGCAGAAGATTGCAAGATTGTTTGCCAAATTTTAGCAAAGTATGTATGTATTCGTAATCTGAGCATTCCTGTGTCATAAAAAAATATTTTAAATATTACGTCTTAACATATACAGGCTGAGTAATTCCTAATTGTATATTATCTACTTCATATTTAAATTCGACTTACTACGTACCTACGTACTTTCTTAATCCGTATATAAGTACGAAAAATAAATTTCATGAAGGGAAAATTCAATGTCATTATAAGTAAATGTTGAGACATACAAACAACTTACTTAATGATCTAAGCAAACAACGCATACAAAATATATGATACATTAATAATTAATATATTAATATTATTGGTTTGGGCTCAATGCTCATATTTAAAAGATAATAAATTTTAACGATTTAAAGTGATTAAAACTGGAGATGGAGTTGGGAAATGGAATTATTTTTACGAATATGCAGGGTTTTCCCATGAGGGTAGAGCTGGCAGGCTCTTAGGCTCTTAGCTTGTTTGGGCCCGGCGACGGGCTGCCGCAGATGGGGTCACGGACGAATTCTACCTATACCCGTGGCCCTGTCGTTGATGCGGGTTGACGGAACACAGTGGGGTTTTAGTCGGTAGAAATCCGACATAACCCACGGCCTCTTCCCCGGAGGCCGTGGGTATCTATGCAAGATTTCCCCACTTACAAAAAAAAAAGGGTGGAGTAAAATAATTATTTGTTTTTAATTTATACCTAATTGACTGTTTAAATATTAGCCGGCAACCGATATCTTACAAAATACTCTCGTAATGTTTTCTCGTCTGTTTTGGGAAGGTTGACAAAACTCTTTAATCCAAGGTAGAGAAACATATCCGTGGCCCTGTCGTTGATGCGGGTTGACGGAACACAGTGGGGTTTAAGTCGGTAGAAATCCGACATAACCCACGGCCTCTTCCCCGGAGGCCGTGGGTATCTATGCAAGATTTCCCCACTTACAAAAAAAAAAGGGTGGAGTAAAATAATTATTTGTTTTTAATTTATACCTAATTGAATGTTTAAATATTAGCCGGCAACCGATAAACTCAAACTCAAACTCAAACATTCATTTATTCAATTAGACTACTGTTTAGTAGCACTTTCGAATCGTCATTACATAAGTATTTTTAACATTTACCACCGATTCGGAAAGCAGTATCTATGGAGAAGAATCGGCAAGAAACTCCATAGTTGCTCTTTTAAATCATGTCAGTTGCTCTTTTAAATCATGTCATCAAGATATCTTACAAAATACTCTCGTAATATAAATTTATAAAGAATAGAAAAAATTCGATCACGAGGCGGGACTCGAACCCGCATCCTTTCGCGCCATTCCGGGTATTCTTTATAAATTTATATTTATAAAGCATTTGAATGCCATAAAACCAAAAATATAAATTCTACTCTCGTAATGTTTTCTCGTCTGTTTTGGGAAGGTTGACAAAACTCTTTAATCCAAGGTAGAGAAACATATTAATTGTTTTGTATTAAATTTTATTTAATCGATTATTCCATCAGGCCCCGGAATCACAGACACAATAGAAAATCTATTGTGTCGCGGTCGGATCTGGCCGTTCGGGGGCCGGGGCTCAATGGGTTATAAGTCGTTAAAAATGTCAATAAAAAGACCGTTTCATGCAAAATATTTTATTTAGTAAAAGAAACTTGTATAATATTATAATAAATTCTTAATTGACTTATTGCGGTACAGCTTGAGCATTGTCATTGCAGGCAACCTTGTCAGCGTCTATGCACTCGCCAGAAGCGGGGTCGAAGGCAAACCCACTGTCACAGGACAACAGGCGAGGCTTACCGCTCAGGCAGGAATAGAAAGCGTAGCAGTTGTTCGCAAACCTGTGACACAAAAACATTATTATGAAATGTTAAAAGATACGAACGTATGTTCAGTCAACCAAATTTTAAGTAGACATATTCTCACTTGTGGTTGGTTTTAATTGGGTTGCCACTCTCGTCGAAACTGGCCGCGGGGCATTGGTAGCCAAGGTACTCTGGAATTATCGTAATAAAATAAAATTACAATTAAACAAATTGTTTGAGGTAAGATGATAATGATGTTCTACATAGTTGCACCCAATATTGTGAAGCCTATTGCGTCATTTTGATTTTACTCTTTTACTATTTATCTTTTTTGAAGTGAAACTTCTTTATCAGGGTTGGAAAAAAAATTAGTGTAGGTAACATTTTTTCGTTACGCGTGACATTTTTCCGTTACGCGCCATCCTTTCCTTATCCCTACCACGCGTGATTCGACGTATTTCTGTAAAGTTGCATATAGTAAATTATTTTTTGAAAAATAAGGTCATAAAGAAGTTTCACTTCTTACGTGTGTACACTAGTACACGCACACATTTTTTTATTTTATGCTTTATTACGAAATAAAACTTTTAATAATATAGATAAAGTAACAAAAAACTTACTCTCAGCGTTGCAGCTAGCCACTAGGTCAGGCCAGTTACAGCGGTTGTTTGAGAAGTCAAAAGCAAGGCCAGTTGAGCAGGTCATCTCATAAGGTTTTCCAGAGATGCACATGCGGTATTGTCCGCAATCATTGGGCGCAGCAATTGGTGAGGGGAAGTAGCCGAATTGATGAGGGCAATCTTTCGTTGCTTTCGCAGGTTCTGGAAAAAAACAATTAAAAACTCATTTTAAACTGACGCTCCACTTAATGACAAGCTTAATGTCGCTTACGCAGAATAACGCGCACAATGAATGGAAGATTATCATGATATTGGAAGAAAAATAGAAAGGATCACCAACGTAAGGTGTGTCGTAAACCTGGCAACGTTTGGGTGCAACTTTTAGGAGTCAACTATTGTTTATACATGCCTAAACGTTTTTTCAAGCTTTTGTTTATCTGGAATAACCATATTATCGATCAAAGTTAATACATACGAATCGCGTAGGTACTCTTGCAAGTTACAGCTGAGGGGTATCCACAGGGATAGTTGGGCCATGCAACTGTCGGGTCGTAGTGGAGACCGTCAGGACATAACTTCTGTGATGGCACGTAATCCTAAAAAGAAATAGGTCATCAAAGGGAATTTTCATGAGCCAATTAACATACACAAAAAATCGCACTCTAATTTATAAAGCAAAGAATATCACAAGAAAATAAATTCTAAATTAAATTTTGATCGACCATAGGATTATATTTATGTGTTTATTGTGTATAACTCACGGTACATTCCACGTAAGCGTCGCACTGTCCATCTACAGGTAAGTAGCTATTTCTTCGTGCGCAAGCGTTGCTTTGAGCATTTTGCGGAGCTGGAGCATCAGCAGCAAAGCCTATACAAAAGTACTGTTTAATTACATATTCGTAAAATATTTTTAACTCTTATTATTCCTCATTTTCGATAGGTACTTACTTGAAGCTACGAGAATTGTCGCGAGAACGGCGATAAAATACATTTTTGGCGCTTTCCCACTGTAAAATGTGATTGATAAATGATAGATATGTCGTCGAAAATTTTTCTTTTATATTTAAAAGACGTAATTGTTTATTGGCTATAACGTTATTCGTCTGGTTTTTAATGACGATTGTAATTAATGTGGTTGTGGTTTTTTTCTAACGAGAAAATTTTCAATGAAGATGTTAATATTATATCGACTTCAGTCTTCATTGAAATTAACAAATACATAATATTATAACATTCGAAATAGTAACTAGTAATGAATATTCGTATGGTCATTAGACTTTATGTAATAATTGAAAGTATCTTATCCTGTTGACGCTAATGTGCCTAAACTATGGACGAAACTGAAATCCGCGACTTACCGAGTTAAAGTTCTCTCAAAATCGGTTAATCGATTTGTTTAGCTTGGAGAAATATTTTAGTATCTAATTGTTTTGTTTTTAATTTGAGTATCGATTGTCTTTGGTATGCATATAATAGTCAATTCATATGTATGACTATATATTATGTAAGTGCTATGTTCAATACGTTATTATTATTATGGTACCTAATGTTTATTTAATACGACTATGTATTACTTTCATTTGAAAAATAAATGATATTAATTGTGACTAAATTTATGAAATGTTCCTTGAACTTCCTTGTTGATTTCTCCTGTAATACAATAAATATATTGTCATAAATTAGGTTATCGATTTTGCATCCATTTTTTCTACAACCTATACGTATTATAAATCACATACCTGCCATGATATCTAATTTATGATTATAAGAATAGTATTCTGTGCCGTTTTGTGACTTCATAGGTAGGTGTTATAAAGATAAAAAAAAACGATCACGAGGCGGGATTCGAAACCGCCGTCTTTCGCCATTCCGAGGCGACGCACCGACGCACGCCTTACCTCTTGGCCATCCGTAATCCCGCCAGAGCAATCGAATTTATTCTACTCTTTCGATTTTGTGTCTAAGGGACCCCACACCATCTATTAAGATGATGAAAACAACCATCTTAACCAATATATGAAACATTATGCCCGGTTTACACTATTCCAGTCCAGTGATCTAGCGAGATTCCAGTCCAGTGCTGGACTGGATCTGTAACGTCTACATTTATTCCAGTTAATTAGTAGATCCACAAATCCAGTTACTGGACTGGAATGCTTACTGGATTCAGTTCATTCCAGTGCCGGTTTAAATTTTTCCAGTAAGCAATCAAGTACTGGACTAAATCGCTGCACTGGAATAATGAAAACCGGGTATTATATTTTCAATCACAATTTCAATGATTACAATTACGATGGAACGCGGCCTTTTTGTTGAATTTTATATTTTAGTTTAGTATAGCATTCAAATGCTTTATAAATATAACATTTTAAATTGTTTTTCTAAAATAAAAATTCCAATTTGTTTCTTTTGAGGCTTTCTTGAACAATAATACATTGCAATTATTGTAACTAGTCTTCCATTTTCTTCGTTGTTTAATATTTTGATATCGCTTTACTTTTTGGTAGAAAGCACATAATATAAATAATAAATGAAACTTAAATAATACCAATTACAAATGCCAAAGTATTTATAATAATAATCTACTATGTAGGATTTACTACTATGTTAGGCAAATTTTATAATTTCGGGGTAGTCAGTTCAAACGTTCAGCATATTGTATGCCCAGAATTCGGAGTCAGAAATAAGGTTGGATTCCGCGTAATATTTAATAATTAAAATTACACAGAAATAAGAACCACACTTAGCGTGGCCGGTGGCGTGGCTTCCTCGGCTCGCATCCAACTTTATTATGAACGTACAGCACTTACAGCAGCAGGAGCCTAGAAGCCGTTCGAGGCGTTTAATAGCTCGAATCATCAAATTAGGTACTAATTTTCGTTTTGTAATTAGTACCTATTTTGTATTAATTAGACCAACGAATCATTAATATGAAATAATATGTATCTAATTGTAAAAAATAAACAAAACAACTTCTCAAACATATTTTTTTTGGTATGGTTCTTCCATTTGGAAAGGTAAAGGGTAAACAAAATAATCTTAAGTGGGAAATAATAATTTATTCTTTTTTAATATTATTAACCAATAATAGTAAAAACTAAAAATAATGTAAAAAAATTATTTTGAATAAATAAGGAGCAAGGGTACTCAAAACACTGGTAAACAATCAAACAATCAAACGCAAACAAATAATAATCAAACTCAACAATATCAACGAAAACAACAAAATAACAGGGACTTAACGGAACGAATTTAACGATAACTCGGAGTGCGTCAAGTAGCCCCGAAAGCGATTAGCGAATCCTAACTGATTTTAATAATTATAATTATATCACTACATAGTACAGTGCAACCTTAATATAACGTACCTCAATATAACGATTTCCTCGATTTAACCAAATTTTCGTAATCCCCTTGAATTGTCCATAAGATTCAATTTAAAATATCCCTTTACAAGAAGTACTGTTATTTTTGAGGTTTATAATGTGATGTCGTAAAAAATTACATTTTTCCGCTTACATTGCAAACGCAGGCTGAACCCTACGAGTTTTATCAAAATAATGTACTAAGTATTATACACATTGAAAAGGTCTACAGAAAAGTCCGTGATGGTATATGTCTATCTCTTATGGATAACCCACAATAACTTTTTTTTTGTCATTTACTTTTTACCACAAATAATGGCTAATTTTCGAAGCGATTTTAACCAGTACAGCATTAATCCTTAACCAATTAAATACTTTGAATACATTGTTCATTTAATAAAGATCTATATGGCCCTTTGCACCGTATGATTTAAGTGAATATTTTCGAAGATATTACAGACTAGCGGTCCGCCCCGGCTTCGCCCGTGGTACATATTTCGCAATAAAAAGTAGCCTATGTCCTTTCTCGGGTATCAAAACATCTCCATACCAAATTTCATGCAAATTGCTTCAGTAGTTTAGGCGTGATTGAGTAACAGACAGACAGACAGAGTTACTTTCGCATTTATAATATTAGTATGGATTTAAAAATTGCGGGACGTAGCGTTTGCGGCGGTACCGGCGCGGCCGGCCCGGCTATACAGGGTGTAATCGTTAAGTGTGCACAGGCGATTTTTCCGTAACTATTACAGATAACAAAAAAACTTTAAACTGATATCGAAAGTACTTAACCTAATGAGTAAAATGGCCGTAATAAATTTTTAAAAATAAAACTGGAAATATCAAAAAAAATATCTTAAAACCCTCCCATACATTTAGTTTGAGATATGAATATCCCATGTACATTTAATATAAAAGATTAAAGATTTCTCTTCCTTTTTTTGGTTTTCTGCTTTAATTACTTCGCAAATTTGAAGGGAAGTTCATTTAGAAACTTTAAATAGAGCTCCTCATGAGTCATGGTATTGTACAATGAGGACGTCATTTCGAAAATCTGCTATGAATACAAAATGTATGGGAAATCAAATGTATGGGAGCGTTTAATGTAACATTTTTGGATATTTCTCGTTTTATTTTTAAAAATTTATTATGGCCATTTTACTCATTAGGTTAAGTACTTTCGATATCAGTTTAAAATTTTTTGATATCTGCAATAGTTACGGAATAATCGCTTGTGCACACTTAACGATTACACCCTGTATATTTTGTACGAAGCCGGAGCGGGCCGCTATGTTTTTATATACAACGTTCGTCGTTCACAGTTTTTCTGTAGTGTATTTAGTATCAGCATTGCACCCGTGCGAAGCCGGGGCGGGTCGCTAGTATTATATAAATTATAAAAAATATAATTTTCATTATATTTTTGTGCAGTCTTTACTGTGTGAATATAACAGCGATAGAGAGTGAACGAGAATGCATGCGAGCGGACGCCATTTATAGATCTACGGCCTTACTAACAAAATGTTAAACAATGGATAAATTTCTACCATTTTCTACCATAGCTTTGTCCTGTTCTTGCTCACATGAAACGTCAATCATAAAAACAAGACAGATTATTGCAATAACTAATCCATTGCAAAGCGAATGGTTAACATTTTATTAGTAAGTTATTCTCTATCTGTTCGGGTAATAGCTAATTTTATCTGGGTATTTGGGGGTGTTAAATAAAGCGTATTAATAAGTAAGACATGGATTAACATTTCAAATAGATATGCCTATATTTTAAAACACAAAAAAGAAAGGTAGGCATATTTTTCTTACTGGAAATTACAATAACTAGTAATCTGTGCTGAAAGTAAGAAATGATTTAAGGATACAATTATTTTCAAGTTAGTTAGTTAATTTAAAAACATATAAGGATAAAGATTGATAAAATATTTTGATTAAAACTTTGAACATACTTTTATATACATTTTTTATTAGAATCTTAAGAATATAATATGTAGAGGCTGTGGTAGAGCCGCTTATTGAAAGTTTGTTGTAGTATTTAGATAATATTTGCAAATGTTTTCATAATAACGAAATAAATATGAATAAAACATATATTGGAAAGGAACTATTTATTTATATATTATTAGGTATATTACATTAAAGAAATATCTATTATGACGCATTAATAGGTTGATTTGCAGCACTTTGTGGTTGTGCGTTTGAGGCACAAGACACGGTGTCGGCGTCAACGCATTCTCCAGAAGCGGGGTTGAAGGCAAACCCAGAATCACAAGACAACAGGCGCGGTGTCCCGCCCAAACACGAATAGAACGCGTAGCAGTTGCCTTGGTAACTGAAAAAAAGGAAATCATGTTGTAATTCCCTTCATATGAATAAATTATTATCCGTTATTATCTTTATCCTCAGACACATGGTTATTTTTTGTAGGTTATTTTTTTTTTGGTATGATGAAAGTAAAGTGGCTGTTTTACCTGTGGTTTGTTTTAATTGCGTTTCCACTTTCATCAAAACTGGCAGGTGGGCACTGGAATCCGAGGTATTCTGAAAAAAAAATAGTGGTCAATCAATCAGCATTATTTTCTCGATACTTAAGAATACCTACGACAATTTATTAGAAAATAATAATAAGTACTAGTATTTGCAGGAAAAATTCGATATAAAATTCCTTACTTTCTGCGTTACAAGTAGGTACTAGATCGGGCCAATCACAGCGGTCAGATACAAAGTTGAAAGCAAGGCCGACGGGGCACACCATGTCGTAGGGTTTGCCCAGGATACACATGCGGTATTGTCCACAGTCGTTCGGTGCGGCTACCGGAGACGGGAAGTAGCCGTATTGATGTGGGCAATCGGGTGTAGACTTTACAGGCTCTATTAACAGAAAAACAGAAACATTACTCTAGATTTACAGCTTTCCTACGCTTCCAAGAGAAGGTTGCGAAAAAGCTTTCGATAGTATCTACTAATATTAAAACTATTATGGATAAATACGTACGAATAGCACTGTGATCAGCGCAAGTAACATCGGATGGGTATCCACATGGATAGATTGGCCAAGCCGCTGATGGGTCGTAATGGAGGCCCTCGGGGCACAGCTTTTGAACAGGCACATAATCCTTAAAAGAAACAATCGTTACAATTTTGTTCAATACGAGTAATAACATTTTAAAATAGGCTATTTGTCGTTTGCTTCGTATTATATTTGAATAATGACTGCTGTGCTAAGTGCTATAATAAATAGTAAGCTTTTATTTTTATAGAAATAGGCGTTTACTTTTATGGTTACTTACTTTACATTCTATATATGCGTCGCACTGTCCATTTATTTTGATGTATTCATTTCTGCGAATGCAAGTATTTTGGTTTTTAGCGGCCGCTTGTGGCCCGATGGGAGCGTCATCTGCACAGCCTAAAACAAAAACAAAACCTTTAGTATATTTCAATCTACCACTAAAATAATATCTTATTCCACATTTTTTCTGACTTACCTATGCCTATGAATGCTGTCGCGACAATGATAATAAGCTTCATCTTAGCCGTTGTGACTTGTGTGTTCGAATGTAATGAACAACTGATGAAAATAATAACTACAGCTTCGTTTTTATATTTTAAACGTAACAGTTAGTTTAGCTCATTAATGATCAATGAGGAGATAGGTGCGGTTTTCTGATAAGAGAATGAAAGTTTTTAATGATGTAATTATATCAATTTTATTATTATCAAATTAGGTACATTTTTAATTTTCTAGGGCCGATTTTTCAATGCTTGGATAAAACTTATCTGTCCAATAAAGTATTACACGATAATATTAAAATGTCACGTAAACTGTCAAATACGGGCAATTAGAATACGTTTTTAAAATGGTAGTTTTATACATTATTCGACGAATAAGTTTTATCCAAGCATTGAAAAATCGGCCATAAAAGTTATAATGATGACAACGCTTAGAATACTAGATTTTATATAGATATAAAATAAAAAAAAAATCTAATCGTTGAATTTATATTTTTGGTTTTATGGCATTCAAATGCTTTATAAATATAAATTTATAAAGAATAGAAAAAATTCGATCACGAGGCGGGACTCGAACCCGCATCCTTCGCGCCATTCCGGGGCGGATGCCTCACCAACTCAGCCACTCGTGACCCGCCCGAGTGATCGAATTTATTCTATTCTTTCAGTTTTATGTGTCTGAAGGGACACACCGCGCGCCATCTATTGAGATGATTAACAACCATTTCAACCAATATGAAGCACTTTTCAGTGAATACAATATTGTAACGATGGAACACGACCTTTTTTGTTGAATTTATATTTTTGGTTTTATGGCATTCAAATGCTTTATAAATATAAATTTATAAAGAATAGAAAAAATTCGATCACGAGGCGGGACTCGAACCCGCATCCTTCGCGCCATTCCGGGGCGGATGCCTCACCAACTCAGCCGAATGCATGCAATGCAATGCAGCAGAATGGCGCGAAGGATGCGGGTTCGAGTCCCGCCTCGTGATCGAATTTTTTCTATTCTTTATAAATTTATAAATCTAATCGTATTTAATAAATTATATTTACATGATAGTTGTGAGATCCATGTAATATCAAGTCGTTTATATGCTATTTAATATTTTGTCCCTATTTAAGGGACCTTCTGTCTCGACTTAAGAGGCCGTATCGATTTTAGAGTGATTTTGACTTGTTTCTGTATAAAATTTAAAATTCTGTAAAAAAAATACATATTATATAATATGTTTTATGCTTGGTTTTATGAAAGTAATTTCAGTTTTAATTTCAGTCCATAAATTACGTCAGATGTTTGTCGAGTAAAAAAGTCAAATCTTACGTGCATGATTTTACTAAAAATACAAACATACCCATATGTTGGTTCGATAGTCTCTACTCTACTAATACTAGATACTACTACTGATACTACTAATACAACTATAATAGTCTCTGACTGCGTATGATTCTCTGTGGACTGTATTAGAGTAGATATTTTTTTTAATTACGATTTCAGCATTCTATTGTTTATTTTTTATTACACTTATAGCTCTCAGCAATATTGATTACTAGTCTTAACTAGTCGTAAATAAAAGCTCGAAGATTTTTTTTCTTTATTCCAATAACAATCCAATGCGTTTACATAAGAATTTTGTAAAATGCTTTGCATTAATAACAAAAGCAGAGCAACGTAAACACATGTAATAACATAAACCCTGTGAAACATGAATTTTATAGTATATAGTCTGGAATCTTGATACTCTTATAAGTCTATAGTATGCCGTGGGAAATAATACACCGAGTCGACTAAACATAAATATGATCAAAAAAAGCGCGCCCCTAACGAGAACGGTCCATGAGAAGGAACCGAGCGGCCGGCGCGGCGTTGTTTGCGTGCGTCAAGCTTTGCGTACGTCACAGATCACAGAAACTAAAGGGAGATATGGTTAGGGGGCGGGGCCGGTGTCGCAGCAATATGCCCAAAAAAAGAACACATGCTCATCAGTACTGTTTCTTGCATTCAGTTGACGTTCGACCGTCGGCCGGGTATTATTTGACAATGCCGTGTTGTTCCGTTATAGTTTGTAAAAACCGAAATGAAACCAGCAACTTTAAGTCAAATGGAATCACATACCATCGGTAAGTACTGAAAATTATACGATTTTCTTACTAAAATTTCAAAAACAATATTACGTAGAGTGATTTCTTGGTTTCTGATCTTTTATATTATGTTACAGAACGACAGTCACAATAATTTATGTAAATAGTTTACAATGCTTCTTCTGTACGTGACTCTATTCAAACGCGGAGTTCGAATACCGCAGTGTATGAGACAACATACTAAAGCTAACAAATACGTTCGATCGTGTAGTACGGCCGCTGCTCGCGGTCGTTAGTTAAGGATGCGCCTCGAGTGTGTCCATGTCGATAAGATTCGGATTTTTACTACCTTACTACCTTATTTTTATATCATAATGTATTACTATTAGCTTAATATCTGATTGTATTATTATTATTTGACTAGCTTTCCGCCCGCGGCTTCGCCCGCGTTTTCAAAGAAAAACCCGTTCCCGTAAGATTTCCGGGATAAAACCTATCCTATGTCCTTTCTCGGGTATCAAAATATCTCTATACCAAATTTCATGCAAATTGGTTCAGTAGTTAAGGCGTGATTGAGTAACAGACAGACAGACAGAGTTACTTTCGCATTTATAATATTAGTATGGATTTTGAGTAACTCTGACAATGACATCTTATAAAAACTATTGGACCCAAATACGGCTAGGCCTATAATAATACGCAACGTGTGTTCGCGGTTCTACAGAACAACGTCTATGGATAAAACTGAAAAATTAAGATTATTTTTTTTCTGCGTATTTTTCCAGGATAAAAAGTATCCTATTTTACGCCCAGGATAATAAGGTATAATTATACCAAGTTTCATCGAAATCGAACCGTTAGTTTTCACGTGATGCCTGAACATACAGACAGACAGACAGACAGACAAAAATTTTTTTAATTACATATTTGGGTTTGGTATCGATCCAGTAACACCCCCTGCTATTTATTTTTTCAATATTTTCAATGTACAGAATTGACCCTTCTACAGATTTATTATATGTATAGATAGGTACTCGAGCAATAATTTTATAGTAATTATTATACATGGATTAAAAAAAGAAGTCACTTATTTCATACTTATTTTACTTTACAATAAGTCAATAGGTGCTGTATACGTACGTCACTTACAATCTATAGTCCTTTTCACCTATGATGATTCCTGTGACACTTCATCCTGTTCCGAATTACGTATTTTATATTTAAAAAGTCAAAATAATTTTAGTGCATAATATTTTTATTTTATGGCGGCATTATTACCAAAAATATAAAAATGAAACATCTTAAGCTTATAAATCAAAAACAGTATTGTTTAGTTTAATATAATGAAAAATAAAATAAAATAACACAAAAATATAATACCTACGCAATTCGTGTACATGAAATGGATCGTTGAAAAATCATAGAGTTGGAAAATCATATAATCGGCGCCCATCTTGTGATCGTTTGTCAATCGAGTCAATCGTCTGTACTAGTACGTCAGCCTTGTATACAAGTTGCATTTTTATATTGACACTTTACGTGGTATTCTGTTATTTTTACTAATTGTTATTGTTGACTTTTTGTTGCTGTTGTTTACTAAGTTTCCTTAGTTAATTGTTGGCGAAATGCCGAAAAAACTAATTTTGGTACTTTATTCAAATCGATTTTATTTCCATATTAGAATATTATCGATTATCGGAAACAATTGGTACGATTTCAGTAACCGACATCTCTACACGTGTCAAAAATCGATGTGTCACAGAAATCATCTTAGGTGGAAAGGACTATAGTGTGCGAACGAGTGCTCTCAAATTTTCGAAGTATTGTTTTTATTTTGTTTACTGTTGTGTGCGTAAATTTGTAATGAGACACCAGGATTCGTACTCAGCGCAAGCGATTGGCATCTCTCTAGATATGGCGTACGTACATGCACATGGGACGTGGCGAAGCTCTCCGCGTACATACAAACGGCGCGATGTACGGGTACCCTTGTTGGAAGATACTAACTTGTAACGATAGTTTTCTGCAAAATAAAATCATAAGACAAAAAATATACTCGAAGGTACAACAGAATCTCGAGATATTTTATGTTTCATCAAATATCTCACTTTTTATTTTTAAGCTATTGCATAGCTTCTATCGCGGGCCTTGAGCGCGGGGAAATTCCGTAACGAAAAAACCTCACCACTCCGACGGAAACGGAGGTGTGGCTTGAAGGCATGCTATGCAATAGCTTTACCGCGGCAGTCCCCGAGTGCCACACGTATTTTTAAGGTATTGCATAGCTTCTATCGCGGGCCTTGAGCGCGGGGACCGAATCGAGAAATTCCGTAACGAAAAAACCTCACGCTCCCCACTCCGACGGACACGGAGGTGTGGCTTGAAGGCACGCTATGCAATAGCTTTACCGCGGCAGTCCCCGAGTGCCACACGTCTTTTTTTATTTATAGATTTTTTTGATTTCTAGATTTTTAGATATTAGATGAAACAAAAAAATCGTTACTATATCCCGATGTATCAAATATTTTTTCTACATTGCGTTGAAGTGTCTTCTCATAGATAACATTTTTGTTACACACAACAGACTCGACTCAGGTCTCAGAGGTAATGGAATAACTGTTAATAGGAGACTTTAGATAGTTATAACTTCTATACAACGTACCACTAGAATAGTTGACTAAATTAGAATAGGTAATTATTAAATAAATATCACAACGTTGACCACCAATCACTGAAAAGTTTATCTTCAAATCGGATTAATATTTTCTAATTGGTCCCCTCTCTTGGTTCCCTTATAATGCTTGGAATGACATTATTTTCCTCATAGAAAAGCTTTTTAAGACCAACGATATCTAAAAACACTATATAGTTTAAGTATTTTTTTATCTGATATGCTTGCACAAATTACGGTCATTTGAATAATATCGGAAAAGGAAAATGGATATCCCTATCCCTACCCTTTTGTTTTATTATTCACTAGCTGTGCTCCGCGGTTTTACCCGCAGTGCTCCGCTCCCGTTGGTCTAAGCGAGATGCTATATAGCATATAGCCTTCCTCGATAAATGGGCTATCTAACACCGAAAGAATTTTTCAAATCGGCCCAGTAGTTCCTGAGATTAGCGCGTTCAAACAAACAAACAAACAAACTCTTCAGCTTTATAATATTAGTAAGTATAGATTGGGCACATGTATTTCACGTCTGTTTAGCCTTCTGTTCCTTGCCCCACAATCACAAATACTTGTTTTTTCACTTTTCAATTCTCGTTTTATCTGGGGGCACGGCAGTGCCCCCGCCACGTCGATTAAAACAGTGGCACGGCCGACCATCCTTTTCTCGAAGCAATTCAGGCCCTTTTCGACCCCCCTATAACTTTGTTGTGAATAAAGTGAGAAGACTGAATTTTCATTTACTAAGCAGGAATTGTATAAACACGGTATATTTAAAATTTCATTCAATTAGAACCAGTAGAATTGTAACTTGTTAAACTTTCTTACTTTTGCCACTAACTGGCTGACCGATCATCAAAAGTTTAAGGCACTTCTAAGTTCTAGCCGCCATAGAATCTTCAAATTAAGAATATAATTAGTGTTTAGTGTCTAAATCAAGGGAAAAATCAAACATTCCATATTTTCTGTCCATATTCTAGATACACCAACTGCGTGAATAACTTTTAATCCCAACCCCCCCACAGAATTTAAAAGAAAAAGTTTTCTTATAAAATATACAACAATAAAGACACTGAGACATCCTAAAAAGTGGTCGAGGAATTTTAAGTACTTTTATTCAAAAATTCAAAGAAAATCTAATTTTAAATAGCCTTACTTTGATGAAATTTTATGAGTATATGGCGTCGAATTTCTAGTACATACAACAGAGTTAAAAAAAAATAAAAAATACACATCCTAAATGATAGATATCCTTAAAAGATATCCTTAAAAATTTGCAATAAAAAAAATACATATTATATGTTTTATGAAAGTAATGGAATAATTTAAAGTTCTCTAGAATTTTCGATTATATACGGAAGCGCAAACGCTGTTACGGCAGATCTATATAATCGAAAATTCTAGAGAACTTTAAATTATTCCATTACTTTCATAAAACATATAATATGTATTTTTTTATTGCAAATTTTAAGGCAATACAGTAAGGTAGGTAGGTAGAAATGAACACCTTGATGGTAGCATTCATGGTGATGAAGTACATAAAGCATTGCCTATTGACTTATTGTAAAGTAAAATAAGTATGAAATAAGTGACTTCTTTTTTTAATCCATGTATAATAATTACTATAAAATTATTGCTCGAGTACCTATCAAATAATAATAATACAATCAGATATTAAGCTAATAGTAATACATTATGATATAAAAATAAGGTAGTAAGGTAGTAAAAATCCGAATCTTATCGACATGGACACACTCGAGGCGCATCCTTAACTAACGACCGCGAGCAGCGGCCGTACTACACGATCGAACGTATTTGTTAGCTTTAGTATGTTGTCTCATACACTGCGGTATTCGAACTCCGCGTTTGAATAGAGTCACGTACAGAAGAAGCATTGTAAACTATTTACATAAATTATTGTGACTGTCGTTCTGTAACATAATATAAAAGATCAGAAACCAAGAAATCACTCTACGTAATATTGTTTTTGAAATTTTAGTAAGAAAATCGTATAATTTTCAGTACTTACCGATGGTATGTGATTCCATTTGACTTAAAGTTGCTGGTTTCATTTCGGTTTTTACAAACTATAACGGAACAACACGGCATTGTCAAATAATACCCGGCCGACGGTCGAACGTCAACTGAATGCAAGAAACAGTACTGATGAGCATGTGTTCTTTTTTTGGGCATATTGCTGCGACACCGGCCCCGCCCCCTAACCATATCTCCCTTTAGTTTCTGTGATCTGTGACGTACGCAAAGCTTGACGCACGCAAACAACGCCGCGCCGGCCGCTCGGTTCCTTCTCATGGACCGTTCTCGTTAGGGGCGCGCTTTTTTGAAGTGAAACTTCTTTATCGGGGTTGGACAAAAATTTAGTGTAACATTTTTGCGTTACGCCGTACGCGTGATATTTTTGCGTTACGCCGTACTCGTGACATTTTTGCGTTACGCGCCAACTTTTTCTTATCTCTACCACGCGTGATTCGTCGTATACTTTCTCCAGCGGAGTAGGGATAGCGTATCGTTTTAACGTACGTCCTACCACTTTACTTGACCGTTTTTCTATTGCACTCGTATTTATTTCCAACGCTCTATAGTGACGTGATAAATATATACATGTTATATTAAAGTGATCAGCAAAATCAAAGGGTTTGTTTTAATTCTAATTCCAGTGAATTTCTAAAAAAAGTAAGTAAGTAATTACATCGACTGTTTCGAGATTTGGTGCAAAATAAAATAGTGTGTAAATAAAATTAAACAATTGAGTAAAAGTATAATTTCATAGATAACACGTTGAGAAGTTCCCTGTATTGCCTATAAATATATATCTTTACTCAATTGTTTAATTTTATTGATTTTTATTTATTCACTTTTTATATTTGCCTCTTACTTTACACTGATTTTTATTTTTACGGATTTTTTTATCGATACACATTTTTAATATAGAATATTTTATTTTATGTTTTTTTTACTATTATTCATTTATTTTCCTTCATTTGTTCATTTAATTACATTTAATTTTACAAATTTTATTTACACACTATTTCTTTTGCACCAAATATTGAAACAGTCAGAAATTAATTACGCACATACCTATTTTATATACGGTAGAACCCCGTTAAGTCGAACCTCGATAAGTCAAAAACCTCCAAATCTCGAAAAAATGTTTTGTTCCCTTCCCTTCAAAAACCAAAACCTCCATTACTTGAAATCTCTAGTCTCTACCCTCTGTTAGTCGAAATAATCACCGAGTCCCTCCAAGCCATTTTGGTACATATTTTCACTCTATAACTCGAAAAATTAAATTTGACCTCTGTATGTCGAACATAGCAACGTTTTATTTTATTTTACAATCTTTACAACTTGATCATTAGGAATTTATTACCTCTATTGTTCGAACAAAAATAAGTTACCGCCTTTAAGAAGTTGCCGACAATGTAAGTACACTATTGTTTCTTAGAAAACATTTTAGGAGTATACGATAATAAATCTATGACTCACGTAAACACGTGTTTGCTTGATTGGTGTTCAATTATGATTTTGTGAATTCAAAATTTATAAGAATAAACCTCAAACTCTTTATGTACAATCAAAATCCGCCTAAGTCGAAATCCTTTATAAGTTGAAAACTCTATATAACTCAAATTTTTTGGCGTCTCCCTTGGTCTTTTGAACTACCGCACGAGCGGAGCGAGCGAAGCCGGCGTAAATATTCAAATAGGTAGCGAGGAGCGAAGCGACGAGCATCTTAGGTTAACTTTTGAACTACCGCACGAGCCGAGCGAGCGAAGCGAGCGAGTTGCAGCAGCGGCTGCGCTGGTGTAAATATTTAAATAGGTAGCGAAAAATAAAAAAGTTTAAAATCGGTCCAGTAGTTTATGAGCCTATTCATTACAATCAATCAAACAAACAAACAAACAAAGTTTTCCTCTTTATAATATTAGTGTAGATAGTAAATTATTTTTTGAAAAATAAGGTCATAAAGAAGTTTCACTTCTTACTTGTGTACTCTAGTACACGCACACATTTTTTTTTTGATCATATTTATGTTTAGTCGACTCGGTGTATTATTTCCCACGGCATACTATAGACTTATAAGAGTATCAAGATTCCAGACTATATACTATAAAATTCATGTTTCACAGGGTTTATGTTATTACATGTGTTTACGTTGCTCTGCTTTTGTTATTAATGCAAAGCATTTTACAAAATTCTTATGTAAACGCATTGGATTGTTATTGGAATAAAGAAAAAAAATCTTCGAGCTTTTATTTACGACTAGTTAAGACTAGTAATCAATATTGCTGAGAGCTATAAGTGTAATAAAAAATAAACAATAGAATGCTGAAATCGTAATTAAAAAAAAAATATCTACTCTAATACAGTCCACAGAGAATCATACGCAGTCAGAGACTATTATAGTTGTATAAGTAGTATCAGTAGTAGTATCTAGTATTAGTAGAGTAGAGACTATTGAACCAACATATGGGTATGTTTGTATTTTTAGTAATATCATGCTGCTCCTTCAACAACTCCTTTTCTTTAGAACGAATTAGTGAATTATCTTATTACTTAATCGTAATACGATTACGCTAAAGATTAAATCCTAATAATGAACAATCTGGATTAAATGGACCAAAATTAAAAAAAAATGCGTGTTATTTGCCGAGGCCCTACCTCCCAACGTAAGATTTGACTTTTTTACTCGACAAACATCTGACGTAATTTATGGACTGAAGGGGTATTCTGGTTTTATCAGACTGCATCAGAAGGAGTATAATTTTTGTTGATCATAGGGATCTAGGCTGTAGTGGGTGTAGGCAGCAAAGTATTATTTGGCGCTGCCTGCTGCTTCAGTCTTCACAAAGTATTTAGTTTGATTAATTTGAAAAAAAGGTAAGCAGATGCATTCTCTAGATTTTTTTGACTTCCTCTTTTTAGTTCATTAATTTTTAGTACCTGGGGGTTTTGTAACAATAATTTCAGTCGGTTGTTTATTAGTATTAACCATACGTAAGTACATAATAATTCATAGTAAGTAACCTACTTATTTTTAAATCAAGAGGTAGGTACGTTAATCGTGTAAAAATAAATAAAGTGTAATTGAATATTTTTATTTAACAAATAGCTATTACATCTACATATTAATGCTATTATGGGGGAGTAAGAGCAACGTTGTTGCAAGAAACCTTGTCAGCATCTTCACAGCGACCAGAGAAATCGTTGAAAGCAGTTCCAGGGTCGCAAGACAGCAGGCGAGGAAGATCATCACCCGCTTGACACGAGTAGAAGGAGTCACAGCTGCTGGGGAACCTATAATAGTAAAATGTTTTATTATAATTTGTTGATAAGAATAACAAAACCTTTATGTTGATACGCAGCGGGTAGTATTCTGATACATATTTCAAAGTATATTATGGTTGGAAATTTATCGATTTTAGTAAATCCAAGAGGAATTTAGATAGTGAGCAATTTGCTCGTGCTTTCGTAGTCTTATTACACAATAAAAAATAAACAATAGAATGCTTAAATCGTAACTACTGTGGTTAAAAAAAGTATCTGCTCTAATCACTATCACACTATCTAAATGACGAAAACCAAGTTTTGATTGAATTAATATTAAATGTCTTACTTGTGACTTGTCACGATTGCGTTACCGTCCTCGTCGTAGGTGACAGGAGGGCACTTGAATCCGAGGAAAGCTGGAAATGTTTAGATTTTTATTAATAAGACAGAAATTCAGGTATATTTTAATTGTGGAATTAAGATAAGTTCCTCAATTTTTCTTTGATATAATTAGTATGGGACTCAAGTTTATTACCTTCGACGTTGCAAGTAGGCACTAGGTCAGCCCAGTCGCATCGGCTGGTGGCTGGGTTAAAAGCAAGGCCAGTTGGACATTTCATCGCGATGGCTTTTCCATCCATACATAACTGAAATTTTCCGCAATCATTGGATGAAGCCGTAGGAGACGGGAAATATCCATACTGGTGTGGGCAGTCAGGTGTTGGATTCGGAGCCTCTGTTGATTTGTAAGAATTTATTAGTATTTCAAATGCATACATACCTACTAGATTATTTCTTCTATAACTATCCTCTTTTTTTACTTACGAGTTACGCCTGTGCATGTTTCGTCCATTGGATATTCACAAGGATAGTTAGGCCATTTAATATCCGGGTTGTAGTGAAGACCATCGGGACATGACATTTGGACAGCGATATAGTTCTAGATAAGAGGAAGAAGTTATAAATGAGTATTTAACTTCTATATTATACCATTATTACACGTGCTAAATACATAAACTTACCTTGCATTCTATGTAAGTATCACATTGGCCATTCTGTTTAATGTAGGCATTTCTATGAATACAAGTTCCTGGACCTGCCGGGGCAACGACGTCCTCTATGGAGTCAGCGCCACTGCCTGAAATATACCTTTGTATGTTAAGGATTTGTTCTTACTGGATTACAAAAGTAATATATATTTTTATACTTACAAGAAGCAATCCAGACGCTTGTCAAAGCCACGAATAAAAACATTTTGAATTGTCTTTCACCTTCTTTTGATTAGACTTGCAGAAGGCGAATGATGTCAATAGCATGAACAGCTTTGTTTTTATAATAAAGTAGGTACTAATTATTTTCCAATATCTTTAGATTTAAAACTGATGATTTTGTCTTTATCATAAATAGAGGTCTTGTAGTTAATTAGTAATAATTGAATGACTATTAATTTCGGTAAAAATTGAAACACACATTTTGTTGGAATGTTTTAATTATAAAAGTCATTAGATTATGTTTGACTGCTGTACAGACATTAGTAACATAGTAACACACTTAACAATATTGTAATACTTAGAGCTGTGCTGTACAGTAACTTAAGAAGTTTATTTACAAAGAAACTACACGAGGTGAGTTAGAAAAATATTTTATTGAGGTATTTCCTGCTCTTGTTATGCTTCCGTTACATTCTCAACGTCTTGTTTTGGTTCGCTTTCATAATTATATTCTTGTTCCTGTAACTCTTCTTTACGGTCATCGTCATAGTTTGGATTAACTGTAGTAAAATCTCCAAGACGTAGTTTCTCGAATTTGTTTTGAGCGGATTGTCGTTGTGTCTCAGCTTTTCTGGATGTTTCCGCGCGGTTCCTTAATTCAAGAGGGCATGAGGAAACTTCGTCGGCCGCAACGCAAGATTCGCTGAGATCATCAAAAGCGGTATATCCACCGCAGGCGAGGCGACGAGGCCTACCGTCGATACATATGAAGTATTTTTGACAATCTTCTTGTGATCTGTAAATAAAAATCTATATATATAAAACTCAAAGGTGACTGATATAGTGATCTATCAACGCACAGCCCAAACCACTGGACGTATCGGGCTGAAATTTGGCATGCAGGTAGATGTTAGGACGTAGGCATCCGCTAAGAAAGGATTTCCCAAAATTCTTGCGGGAACGGGGAAAAACGGGGATGCACGTACAAAGTCGTGGGCGGAAGCTAGTCAAATAATAAAGTTCAACAATAAACAAATACCTAACGTATACATATTATTTAAGTCCTTCATAAAAATATTATCATATATTAATTTTCTAATTTAAATAATAAATCGATAAGCGAAGCGGTGCATTTATGTAGTAAAAAAACTGGACTTTTGTTATTGCACTTTGACCGTTAATATGAGGGATAAAAATTGTTTTTTTGCAAACTATTTTAATGCAGTAATCACATCTGGGTACTAGGTAATGAAGTATAGTTTTAAATTACCACTAGTTTACACAAAATTCAAAACGATGGATGGATGCGAAAGTTCAGCATATTATTATCTAGGTATTTGGCTAAATTAATGCACGATAATTATTGATAGCTTTTCACACAAATCTATCGCATAATTTTTAACTTTAGCACGAAAACTTGTTATGCTAACAGTTTTGGTATTTCTAATTATAATTACATAACGTCAAGGCCGGCGCTCATCGTTGACATTTAAATAAGAGACGACCGCTGACCGGCCGCGGCGATACTAAAAAGGTAAGTTATCCTTCAAGCCGTAGGTATTTAATAGATACGATAGACAATTTACACTAATATAGTAATAATAGTAAACAGACTGAAGTATTAAATGATATAAAGCTAGGGATTAGTATTTATTAGCATAAAAACGTACCATTGGATCCAAAGCTAGATTCGAATATGGTAATTACTATAATAAGCGCATTAAAATTCATACTGTTAGTGACATTGTACGTCAATAATTCAAGTTTTATTAATTTCATAATTAATTATAATAAATCGATGTGTTTATCATTTGAGAAGATATGGTCATAATTATTATAATACTTAGGGATCGAAGTTATTGTCTTCTAATTCTAATAATCACAATATAGAGATCCTTTTAATAATGCATTATGATCTACGTCCTACGAAATATATAATATGGTCATCACCTTGACTCTGAACATTTTCTTAATATTTCAAATACGTATATGTACATAATAATATACAAAAATCATACCTATAAAATCTGAATCCAGCGGGTGGTCCAAGTTCCTTGGAAATGGGGACCTCAGGACAACGGAATCCAAGGAAAGCTGGAAATAAAATTAACATGGTGTTTATGAAAAGGCATCATAAATGTTGTCCGCAAATAACTACATTAAAATATTTACATTTTTAATCCATTATTTGGAAATGTGATAATCTATAAGACGTCTATTATAGAGGCATTAAGGTTTTTGCAAAATATAGTGAAAAATATAAAGTTGAGCTTTACATAAATAGAGATGGAGCTGTAGAGTTTGATTTTTTTTTATATTTTTTTTTTATATTCTACGTGGCTAAATATATTTTCAATATATTTAGCCACGTAGAATCATCGTATATAAAAATAGGGTTACTAAATAGGATTTAAATAGGATTACCTTCAGCATCACAATCGGAAACTAGATCAGGCCATTCACAACGGTATGTATCAGAGCTGAAGGCAAGACCCTCAGGGCAATTGAATTCGTACGCGACTCCATTCACGCAGTTTTTAAATTTTCCACAGTTGCTCCTATCTCCAATTTTGAAGTATCCAAATTGGTGTGGACATTCATCTGTGGGTTGTGCTGGTTCTGAAATAATATGTGTTGACAAATTATAAACAAATGTATCATACGACTACGACATTTAAACTGTATTGGTGCTACATGCACCAATATAGCTTTAGGATAAACTTCTTCAAAACATTTTCAATTTAAGGATATATTTAAAAATCATGGTTAAAAAAAACATTTCATTAAATTATCATAAGCTTCATAAGCAATACATTAGCAATACAAATCCTACAAAATATTTTTTTAAAATAGAAAACCAAAAAAACTATGGTGTCAAGGCTTTTCTGATTACCAATTTTACAAATAAAATAAAAATTCCCCTTGCGAGGACATTTTATTTAGTAAAAGCAAAAAAAATGTGCGTTTTTGATTAAATCTACAATAAAATTATATTTCGAATCATAAGAAGGCGATATGGTTAAAACTATATACTTATACTGTTTACATGAGATAAGATTAAATACTTACGAAGGGCTGATCGTCCAAGACACGGCACGTCAATGGGGTATTGGCAAGGGTCAACATTGAATTTCACATTTGGGTTGTAACGAAGACCATCTGGACACGTCTTTTCCTCTGCGGTGCCATTCTGAAGAAAACAATTATGCAATATGTTTTTGCAAAGAATATTGCATTTTGATGTTATAGCTGACCCGGCAAAGGTTGCTGTGACAAAGCTCTTCTCCTATAACTTAGGTGCATATTTCCAGACCAAACGAATATTAATACAATTTCCCAAAGGTCAGACGTTTCGAAGACTTTTGGTTACAGAATTGGATAATTTTTATTACATATATAAAATACATATAAAGATAATGTCTATTACATAAGGTTACTAGTGCATGTGTAGGGCAGGCGGTTTAATACCTATACCATGCATTAGCATTGCGGAAGCTTTACCTTTCTAAAGACTTAAATGTTAAATAAGATAAAGTCAAATACGAAAGACATTTATTGAAAGTGAAATGTACGATGAGCTGCTATTCGTGCAGCTTCAAATAGAAAATAACGTACATATCAAAATATAATCATGTATTTTGGCTATCTAAAGGTAACAGATAATCGTTTTTAAATAATAAACTATATAGTATTTTCTGATGTTTGATTTTACGCGAGTATTATACATTTAGAAATTAAAGACTTTTTAACGGATTTTAAACGCGATTTATTCATTCTATTATTTTCCCGACGTTTCGAACACGGGGAGACTCTCCCCGTGACCACGCTCGCTGTAAAGTGTTCGAAACGTCGGGAAAATAATAGAATGAATAAATCGCGTTTAAAATCCGTTAAAAAGTCTTTAATTTCTAATAAACTATATCTTATCACCAACAACATGTTAATGAATGTAAAAATCAGCGCTAGGTCTTTATAGTTGGAATTATCTAATCTTTTTAATTGCCGATTGTTGTAGGTGAAGTTCAAGATTTCAAGAAGATTATCAATATTCAAGATAATTTTTTAATTTTGTCTGGATTATAACTAGACGATTATATTATTAAAAATCACACTTACCAAGCATTCAATGTACCTATCACAGCTTCCAGGAATGGAGTAACGTTCGTTTTTCTCAATACAAGTTTTGCTGCTTAAAGATATTGGCGCAGATTGCTCCGTCCTTCCTTCGATACCGACGTCGCTTGACTCTCTTAAGTTTGCAGAATCTTGACTAGCATCTCCGATGTCGCTTGACTCTCTTAAGTTTGCAGAATCTTGACTAGCATCTCCGATGTCGCTTGACTCTCTTAAGTTTGCAGAATCTTGACTAGCATCTCCGATGTCGCTTGACTCTCTTAAGTTTGCAGAATCTTGACTAGCATATCCGATGTCGCTTGACTCTCTTAAGTTTGCAGAATCTTGACTAGCATCTCCGATGTCGCTTGACTCTCTTAAGTTTGCAGAATCTTGACTAGCATCTCCGATGTCGCTTGACTCTCTTAAGTTTGCAGAATCTTGACTAGCATCTCCGATGTCGCTTGACTCTCTTAAGTTTGCAGAATCTTGACTAGCATCTCCGATGTCACTCGACTCTCTTAAGTTTGCAGAATCTTGACTAGCATCGCCAATGTCACTCGACTCTCTCAAATTCGCAGTATCTTGACTTGCGTCACCGACATCGGCGCTTTCTTGTAGTTCAGCGACATTATCCTGGTTTGCAGCGCCCACATCACCTGCTTCTTGAAGCTTTGCACTACTAAAATCATTGTTTTCCATCGCATCGGCTATATCTTCAATACTGAACTCATCATCCTGATTAGCATTTAATGAATCGTCAGTGAGAATTTGGCCATAAGCTGTTAAAATACAAATTACAATTTATATGTATGTTTTTTATAACTTAGACCATATTTAAGCTTGCGCATAAAACATAAATCGGTCTCACAATATTTTGATGTGCCCTACAAAGATGTCGTGTAAATATAAAACAAGACAAGAAATTAGAATACTCGATAGCAGAAACAAGGTTTGAATAAAGGAGCTCGAATTTAGTTTTCCAAATAAAATCAAGTTCTTTAATATTTATGACTATTTGTGATCTTTACTTTGCCTATTACTTCGCGGTTTTAATATGCCATTAGCTACCTGTCTAAGTTGGACCCTTTGTAAATTACTATAAACGCTACATCGGTTAGGTAGGTACCTACTTAGTCACTAACACATTATTTAATTTATTTTGTTCATTTTAAGAATTGTCTCAAAGTTTAGTGTATTCTCAGCCCAAGCTTAATAAATTGGCTTCATAATAACAAAATCAAGGTCCATTAAATAAATTAAGTTTCTTAATTTATGATGACTGACATTGAGGCGTTAATTACTTATTTAAAAAAATGAGCCAGTTTTAAGGTGGAATTTATACGGATATTTGTCGAAGAGGATAGGTCACATTGAATATTAATTTGTAATCTTAAAGCAAAGATGACAATTTAATGCTGATTCCGTGCTGTTGTCCTTTAAATTGAATGTTCGGAGGTCAGTTTATATGACTATTGCATTGACTTATAAAATACACAATATGTATGAAAATGTTTATAGTGAATTTTAATTATAATTAATTATTAATTTGTGCTTATTATTTAGAGAGGAAGCTAGGTACTATTATTTTTATAATATAAAGTTCCCAAAATGTTTCATAAATTGTAATTAAATAGTAACTTGTACATATGGGGCTTTTATGTAATTGTTAGGAGTGAGATGTTGTAATGATCTGATAAGGACATAAGTTTATAATAAAAGTTTATTATATTACGTAATATTTGTCAACGAGCAATTATGAACGGCAATAATAATTGCAACATGATGAATGCAATTATGTACTTATCCATGTATGGACATTACAATCAATATAAATTTTATTTACGCATAATGTATTTATTTTCATTATGTTGAATTATTTTATAATAAAAATTATATTACGTATATAAAATTATTATGTACCTATAATTAATTAAATAATAATAAATTCCATACAAATATAAAAACGACAATTGAAAATATTAATTTGGTATAAATTTTTATTATAGATAAATTATATAAATAGAAAAATTATATAAATTACATTATTTCCCTATCTATGAAAGATGTTTGATTTAAAAGTTAGAAAAAGCCGAAACTCACCCACGGCGCAGATACACGCCAAAAACACAAACACCCTCATTGTATGAACTGCCTGAAACCACACGTTCGTTCGAGCTTCGCACGACCAATGAATGACCGGTCAGAGGATGAGCATCTTGCGACCTTGGGGACAGACCGCGTTGCGAAACCTGGTCCCATCTCAACCACGCCTCGTCTTACAACAGGATACGCTAACAAGAAGCGCGACTCACGAGGTGAGATGCGAAGGAGCCATGCAACATTTGGTATTGGGCAATCGCAGTAAACATATTTACGATTTACTGTGACGATTTACATACATTGCATATATTTTCACTTGTTATGTGTTTTGGGAACGCAATGGTGCATTGTTTGACGAGGTGAGCGTCTCTAAATTCGAGATTTTGTCGTGTTTTCGATTTTAGTATATAATGTGCAAGCAAAACCGATGCAATGAAATGATTGTGTAGACTATAGACTGTGTCGACGTGTGTGTGCAATGGTTGATGTGCCGCTTCTATTGTTCCAGAATACTCTATAAGTTCGATACTCGTTCATAGGTTGGAAATCGAGCGTCTTGGTGTTCATATAATTATGTATATTTGTATATAGTAAATGTGCATATATATATAGGACTTAACAAAAATAATACGTTCAATGTTAATCTACTATATAAAAATAAGTCGGGTTTTCCTTCCTGACGCACTCCAGAACGCACGAACCGATTTCCACGGTTTTGCATTCGTTGGAAAGGTCTCGGGCTCCGTGAGGTTTATAGCAAAGAAAAGGTGTCTCTGGTGGCGAAACGGAGTTCGCCCGGTTTGCTTGTTGTTCTATACTTTTCCTTACTTTCCATTGCTTTGCTAAGTTTGGTACTAGATGGCGTTGCGTAGTGTAAAATGTCTATGAATTGTTATATTATCTACTTATTTATAAAAAAGTAAAAGCTTGCTCATTCTAATAGGTTGTGTCAGTGTGTTTTATTTATTAGTGTGTTATTGTGAAGGTATCTTTTTTATGTAAATTATGTAACAGTATGTAACTACATACATAATAAATCCTGTGAACGAAAAATAGCGTTCGCGCATAACGTTTTAGTTTTAAAGATTTAAGCATACATACAGACAGATGTGGGAAGCGACTTTGCTTCAAACTATATAT
This sequence comes from Colias behrii, assembly GCA_029959065.1. NCBI lineage: Eukaryota > Metazoa > Arthropoda > Insecta > Lepidoptera > Pieridae > Colias > Colias behrii. Next base: position 6,753,989 of record JARWMC010000002.1, read on the forward strand.
AGTGATGTAAAGCAATGACTAACCATAATACGTACTTTAACATTATTCTCCATTCAACCATTGTATTTATGAACAAACATGATAATTTATAAAATACTTCACATTGGAGATTGGAATGATAAGACACCTTGGTATCCAGGCGCGACCAACATACAGATTTGTCATAGTATTAAGAGTTAAGCTTTGTATCGCAATTCATTATTTAGTTAATACACCTAGTTAATTCATTGAGCTGCTAAATGAAAAATTTAACCAGAAAAAACATGGCTAAATATTTGAAGGATATCAAAAAAACGATCGGTAATGTAATTAAAATCGAAATACCTACGATCTTAGCCTACGATAGTAATTTATCTTTTTTTTATTTTTTTATACATCGTTAAAAATCAGTCAAGTGCGAGTCAGACTTACGATACTATTAGTAGGTATTCCGTATAATATTCATTCTGCTTACAAAAATATTCACCCATGCAATTTATGAAAGCCCAAACCCTAGCTTTACCTTTTATTTTATTATTTGTTTTATAGCAGAATAGAAAAATACCCCGACTCATACTTATATATAATACTCATACTCACGATTTCAAGTGATTTCAAGTGTCTATCACGGTTCAAGAGATACAGCTTGGTGATAGACGGATCACGGAGCGACAGACAGACAGACAGAGAAGTCTTAGAAATAAAGTCTCGTTTTTCCTACTTTTTGATACGGAACCCTGAAAAGAGAAGAATAGTAACATTTTTCCTCCACGTAAATTCATATCTAAAGAAAAGAAAAAATTCCATCACGAGGCGGTACTCGAACCCGCATCTTTTTAAAGTTGTTGCCATTTTTTATAATATTATGTCTACTGGTTTATTCTACATAATATAAACAAAATTTGCTATATGATACCTACTTAGGCTAAATGAATTTGGTATAAAATTATATTCTTTGTTAGATAATACTTAGTAGGCATCTAAATAAATTAAGTTGAACAAACTGACCCGCCAAATTTTGCTATGCCAGGATATCTTGGTCATCGCACGCATCACATCTTCATAGTTCGGAACCTATATTTTAACGACTTTTGTAGACGTAGACTATAAGCTGTTATGAATTAAAAAATCGGTCAATCGATTTCGAAGGCGTTTGGATGTGTTTTTTTTTTCATAAAACACCTACCTATCTGAATAGAATTTAAAATACGAATATTTAAATGTTGGCAAGATTTAAAAACTAATAATATTAAACAATAAACCTGTTTCAAGTCGTGCTTATGCAAGTCATACTGTGTACAAAATATGTTAATAAACTAGGTATTTAAAATAGTGACTCAGTACAGAAGCTGTTCTCAATAGAATATGTATTACAGTTAAAAGATTGGATACCAATATATTATATTTTAGTGTAGATGGAAAAACCGTTCGGTGGGTATAATGTAGTGCACGTAGTTTAGGATCAACTTCCTTATCTCATCTGTTCGTTGAGCCGCTAACTCATCAGTATTCTGCAAGCGAAGCGTCTGGAATGTCAAAGTAATTTGGGATTTCGCGTTATTTGATTTCTCATTTTGTTAAAGGAAGGCACTGGAATTATTTTAGCATATTGTTTCTTTGTTATTTTTTAGGTATGTTTTATGACCGCGCTGCGCGCTTAAGTGTTTGAATTTACCTAAAAGTTTTTTCCTTAATGTTTTATGGTGGACATACAGACATAATATGTCGCAGGAAAACGACGAAACATTAAATTTGCCTACGACATATTATCATACCAATAATAAAATTGGAATGTCTGTTTTTAATGTTGAAATAACAAATTTTTACTCAATGCATATTACAATTTTTGTCTGTCTGTCTGTTTGTTCCAGCTAATTTCAAGAACGGCTGGACCGATTTTGACGAGAGTTTCACTGACAGATAGCTGGTGTTGTTATAAGAAGTAACTTAGGCTTTTTTCTATACCGATATTCCCACAGGAACTTTAGGATTAAAAGGAAAAACTCATTCATGCACGCGGGTGAAACCGCGGGGCGCAGCTAGTATATTAATAAAGCAAAACTTAAAAGAGTAGACGAGTATTTTTTTCGGTATAGTTTGTCCGCTTTTTGTCCGTTTGCAGTTCATTTTCTTTTATTTGGTGGCAATAGCATAAGATATGTAAATCTGTGTGTAAATCGTTTATGTATTATGAGCTTAAGAGGCATTTGCGATGGTTTGGATTATTATTTGTCTGTGTATATTTTTCCAATTTAATTAAAATTAAAAAAAAAATGTTTTTAGATTTTTTTTATGCTAACTTCTATTTTTTTAAATGATTTTCACCAGTGATTCTCACCCTTAAACCTTCATAGATACAGAAATCTAGATTCCTTTCATTGTGCAACAAGAACGTTATTATCTTGGTTATTAGGTATATAAATTGTTTATTATAACTGCAGTAAAATGCCAACTTTTAACATGACAAGTAAACGGTGTGTTTTTCCACATTTTATTATCTACTTTCTTGCTATAATATTTTTTCCTAAACATTCAGGCCGGTTGCAGAGCTTCACCATATTACTTGCTCTGTGGCTTCACCGACCATCAGTGCGTACGTCAGTCGCGCTTGTCGATCTAGCTATGAACGGTTTTATGAATTTCCATACATATGACAAGCGCGACTGACGTACGCACTGATGGTCGGTGAAGCTCTGCAACCGGCCTTAGGAAATCTTTTTAATAGAAGTCATATCAGAAATCCATTTAATAATGCCTTATATAACTCCGTTTTTGACTCTCATACGAAATATATAATCGAAAATTATATGTTTTCAAGTACCTACTGTTTATTGGGCCTAGTGATAACAAAGATGATAACCGTGAATCAAATCAGAAGAGAAACAATGAATCCTTGAAAGGAATTACCTACATCAGAAGATGCAGATAAGTCTCAAAAGAACCACCTAGAATCTGATCCTTCGTCAGATGGACCTTCGCAAGAAGAACATAAGGACCAAAGTGAATTATCACCAGAACAAGATAATCCAGTCGAGTCTCCAACTCTTACCCGAAGCCGCATCGAGACCTACGACGAATTTGCTAGATTTAGGAACTCAAGCCGTCCACCAGACAGCCATTATCCACCAGTCTCAACGTATAGACGATCAAATGGGATATATCTTACAACAACTAACTTCATTATAATTTGTCCAGTTTGCTTGAAGTGCATTTCATAGATGAAGTCATGGAAATTAGAGGATGCATCAAAATTTGGTGCATTGCGTGCTCTACTTGACTTCAAACTTAAAAGCAATAAAATGCTAGTTTATTCGGAGCAAATCACTGTATTATTATTCCTAAGTCTTTCATGCAGCAGCATAATATGTAAATCAAGAAAATAAAATAACCAATAACTTTTGATTTTCTTTATTTCAGATTACAAGATACCTGTTAAATTTTAATGAAATGTCCGAAATTATGATCACATGAATAAAATTATACATTACTGATAAATACATTTTTAATGATCACATTGCAAGACTTTATATGTTGCTTAATCTAAAGAGGCACTTCGCCTAAAGTGAAAACTCACCACATGCATATACCGTTGCCAAAACCCAGAGCGTAAAACTAAAGTAAGCATAAATAATTATATAAGAAATTGGCATAACGCTAAATCGTAACTAATACTTCAATCTTAATATGTATTGTTCTAAATTAATGTTCCAATACACAATAAGAGCATTGCAAAATGATTTCAAGAAACCGATAGCAAAGAAGAAAAAAGATCTTAAACTAACTTAAATCCTAAGTCGAACGTGGTGAGTTTAAACACTTATACCAGTACCATAAGGCCCATTTTAAATATACAACTTATTAAATAGAATATAATTTTTGAACATGAATACCAAAGTCGATGCTATATTTAATATTTATACATAAAATAGGCATTTTAATGGAAAACGGACTCGCACTTATGACTATATTTTCTAAGCAAAATAGTGACTTATTCGTATTATATTCTACGATTACAATAGCGTATCTATTAATTATTTATATTCATAATATAATAATATACCGTATAAAATGCGTATCAGGAATTTACCATGAAAATTTACGATTGACTTTGTGCATCGCATTATAAAATATCTACAAAATAATTTAGATTTTTTCTGAGTTACATATACTGGAATCACATTATGCTATGTAAAGCAAGAACTTAAAAATATTAAGCAATATAATCATTAATTATTATTAAGATTAATAAAACTTATTCTGTAGTAAAGAAGCACTTAAATATCTCGGTCAAGTTGCTCCTTTACTTAAACAAAATGTAGTAGCGTAAGAATACTTATTTACAATAGCGATATATATTTTTTTCTACTTAGACAAAAGAAATGACTTAAGGCCTTTAATATATTATATGAATAGCTTAGCAATTCCCTGGACTCGGTTTTGGGCTATCTGAATTTTCAGACCAGCGCATTTATAAATTAGGCAATGTAAGTCGACGTCAATTCAAAAACTAATCATATGAGTAAAGACACGGATTGTTCACTGGATATTGTCTACGTTAAAATCATCGAATTAACAATATGATATGTTTCGTTTCAACTCCTCACCGCATTGTATAAAAGTGTATAAAAGGCAGGCGGAAAATCGCACCCTGTAGTCACAGATTATCTAAAAAAAAGTTAACGTGGCTCCACCAAAGCGTTCACACTCTATATAATCATTTTAAATCGATTTAATTTAGCATCGTCGTTACGGTAATATGCCGATGCCAAGTTAGTATGTCAAGTATTCGAAGCGGTTCCAATTAGCAACAAAAAATTGGCGACTGAAATTAATTACATCGTTCCACTGCGAAACAATTTAGTTTTATAGAGCTCAATTTAGGGTGCACATTCATGTATAATGTTTTAGAATCATTAACGATCGGTATAAGCCCGATAATGCTATAAATTGTTTTTTATGATTAGTCATTACGCTTTGGGGGATCAACACATCATAGCGTTGTGCATTCAAATTCTAGAGGTACTTTTCGCCTTCAAATATTTTCGTCACAGCGCGCAACCGTTTCTAGTTCCGAAAAGCTTCTTTAACTCGGGCATTATAACGTTTTTTACGAATGCGGACTGCCGGCCCGCTATGGCGTCTCTTTTCGCATTCTTCACGTAATGTTTGATACCTGGCTTGTGTATCAGGAAAGCGTTGTTTAATATCATAAAATCGTAGTCTTTCACACATAGCACGTAGCCCTGTAAACAAAATAATGATGATTAATAAGATTAATACTATTAAAAGTAATTTATATTTTGTATGGTATGTCAAAAGCTACGGTATAATACCTGGGTCATTTTGTCTTTCTTTCCCTCCCAGCTGAGACGCTCATCATAGTAGGGATCTTGATGGGTTCCTATGAAGATTGGTTCCCAATGAACAAATTTTCCTCTGCGTTTTCCCACGTGAAATACATCCATTTCTGAAAATAACAATCAGAATAATCTTTACTCATGCCTTATCAAAATGATTTAATCAACATTTATAACTAGAATTAACAGGTACTACAAATCGTTCAATAAATTTAAATGTGCAAACATAGACATATTCACATTGAACAAGCGTGAAAGTAATGACTCGTCGAGATTATCAAAACCCATGCAAATCGATCGGTTGCGTCAGAAAATCTTGCGCAAGGCTGCGGTAGCGAAGTTTGCGATTTTGCAAATTAGCGTAAGAATGGAGCCAACCGTCTGGGAACGACGGGCACTGCGGTCGTTGAACCATAATACACAATTAGAATGCCCCATACGCAGTCCACGCCATACTATTTACGGCATAAATAGCTCACGATACCGACAGTGCTGAGATTAATTGCTGTTGTATTGCAATTACACGGGAAACGGTACTAATTGTGTTCCTAGGGACATTATTTTCCATAATTTTCATAATGTCCCCTTATAACCGCAAATGTATGCGCTGAGTGAGTATGAAAATTAAGCTCTCGACGAGCGTCGTTGAGTAAGTAATTATTTAAGATTGTTGTAATAAAGTTATATTTAAACATTTATGATATCTATTAAAAATAAGTCCTCTGTGTATTTAATTACACACAATCTAAACAGGTATTTCCGTTGTATATGTTTGCTTATGTGCTTATTATTCAAACCAAAGGCTTTAAACGTAATCATGCGCAGTTCCATTTAATGATGTTATTACGGTAATTAAAAGGTAAAAACAATTTAATGTAGGTATAAAAATATATTTGACGTTTATCCTTTACCCGTTTTATCCTATTTATTATCATCATATAAATGATTATGATAGAATTATGCAGTTTATAGACACTACAGATATTTTTAACTCGGAGAGGCAATCATACCCCCTACCCTTCCTGATCTTGCCATGGTTGCATCGAATTATCGAATTACGTGAAATATGAAGTAAAGGTGAACTTGAATAAGCGTAAATACTAGTTCTCTTAAATTTTAATAACGCCAAGTTACCCAGTCTCTTTGAATATTGGCTGACGTCCGCGTCGCCGTACCTCAAGCAGGAGAAAATTGTTAGTTTAATTATGTATTATGGACACAGACCCTAATGGAAGGCCCGTGTCCCTGCAGTGGGAATGAAATTGGCTGATGGTGAATAAATTTTAATACTAAGGGATATACATTGAATCGGTAACTGATACGTACGATTGGTTTCAGCTGCATTCATCCACTGCTGGCCTTGGGGAATATTGTGACAGTTAGGGCAAACGAATTTGTGAAATGGAATGGCAGTTTTGTTGGCCAACATCGCCCGCAGCTCCGTTTTAGTCGATGGCACCTGAAAGTTTAATATATTGATTAAGGTTCATAGTTTTCATTTAATTCACGAGTAAATAAGTAACCCATTAATATATAAAACATTTATGTCGGAATTTAATACATATGTTAAGGTATGCGACTTTAGCAAGTCATTAAACGTATCAAGTCTGCTCGTTTTTCTGGCCGGGGTCTTCAAACTCCTATGAAAGATAGAGAGAAACAGATCTGATAAATAATTTGAATAAAACTTACTTGAACTTTGGCATCCACTTCAAATATGCTTATCGGAAACACTCTGGGTTTAGTGGACGTGCTCAGTGGCTTAGCATTACGCGCAATCATATTCAAAAATCTTGGTATTAAATTCGGACTAGGATATAGCTCAATATCAGATGGCAGTATGAAGTGTGTTACAGCGGCGTCCCTGGCTATATTTCTCGCAACATTCACTGGATATAACAAATTCTTTTCCTTCATGTATGTTGTAGTCACATTTGCATATGGAGGCTTTCCGGTACAATTATAAGGTGTCTGTATAAGGACATCTGGATCAGGTATCTGTAAAGAAAACGGAATTTTAAGTTATATCTCTGACCATTTCTTCTATGGTTAGCTCCTTGCCAAACCAATAAGTCCTGATTATCTTAACTGCTAAAGATCGCCGTTCTGGCAGGGTACGGATTACTTATAACCATAAAGATAATATAGCATTAAACCAGATGCATCCAACTACTACAGATTATCATAAATAGAACAGGATATCGTCATCCTAAAATTTATAGTTTCATTTCTGAGCTTGAAATAGACTGTAGCAGACTGACCTCTTTTTATATGACTCAGCTTTGCATGTTTAAATAATGTAATTTTTAGTCATGACAGACTAGGTTAAGATAACTTTTTCCTATAAATAAAAAACAACGAACCGACTCGTAATAGACGGGTTCACGTTCTACGTTTTTCATTTACTCGATTTTCTTTGTTATTTATATTAACCAATATAACCTCTTCACAGATGCATAGGCTACGCCTATTGTTATCGTCTTAATAAAGAGCCATAGAAAGATGGTGACACTATTAACAATAAATGTTACAAGTAACATTGCCAAGATTTCGGAGGCCGATCCAACCTTGGCCTTGTTCGCCAAAGGTGACAATGTATTATGGTCGTGTCTTATTTCAGTGAAAAGCTCTGTTACATTGCGGTTTATATTATACTGAAGTGACATCACGAATAACCACCAATTCAATATTATAAATCATTCATCTCTTCCGCACAAAATAAAGGATAATACCAATGTTTCAAAAAGTACTTATTTTCCTGGTTTAAGCATAAAAGTTTCATCTTTATAAACATCTAGTCATTGATAAAAATTTAATGAATGCTGCTAATGTTACACTTGAGAGTTTGAGACCTTCTCATTGAATGAATGAAGTCACATTACACTTATGTCTGCAACGTATGTTATTACCTTATTACACCATATAGCCATTTTAAATTACTAACCTTACTGGGTATATGTTTGTGGGAAAAAAATATGTGAAAGGTGACGAACTGCTTAACGAGCTCGTTACTAAGGCAATCTCGTAAGTATCTGATGCTGTTCACTGTAGGAGTCAGGTCAGCGCCCGGCGCGTGAATAGCCAGACTCACTGGTGCCATCCATCTGTAAGCAATTAAGATTATAACTAATTAGATATTTGATGACAGGACAAGCTTTATATTTTAAGACTTATAGTGCTGGAAAGATTTATTCATAGGATTTTGGGGTGATTATTTGTTTTTATATAAAATATTATTTGGAATGAAGGAAATACCCAGATAATTATTATGATGCTAAAGATATTCGAAAGTATCATACGATTATTTTTTACCACTACATATTCCGAAAAAACGAGGTACAGTACTCCCAAACTGATAATGCGCATAGAAAAATTCGTGACTGTTCGGCAACTGTCATATTCCCCGAGCCTCCGAAGACGATATGTATATAGAGTGGTTAAATGTATTTTCTTCATGCATAGTTTATTAGAATTATGAGTTTTATTGTGATTTTATGGTAAAAGAGATAAGTAACGAAATTTGTTTCGATAATTCAATGTAAGTTAATAGCGAGGATAAGCCACACGATTGCGAATATATATTTGTTGTATTGATTTACTTCGAAAATTAAATAAATAATAATAAATAAATGTTTCAGGACAATTTTCACACACGGCACGATCTGATCCCATACTAAGCATTCGCTTGTGTTATGGAAACCAGATGGCTGATAAACATACATATATAATTATTAAATAAATACGTATATAGATAATTAACACCCAGACACAGAGCAAACATCTATGTTCATCACACAAATAATTGCCCCGGGTGGGAATCGAACCCACGACCTCTGGCTTGGAAGGCAGGGCCACTACCAACCATGCCAACCGGTCAGTCAAAATTCTATACTTAGAACTATTAAAGTGTCTTACTGAAGCTGGCGTAATGATGGATGTATGGAAGGTTAAAATAACACAAAGTTTATATTTAGAAAAATGATTTTCAAACACTGGTTTACATTTAAATTGTGAAATCTAATCATTAATCTCAGTCCAAATAATTTACAGAATCAGGGATTATCTCTATTTCTGATATCGTAGAATGATCAAAACTTTCATTATGCTCTTATTAATTTTCACTTTCCCCACTGCTATCTGCTACCTGTGTAAAAAAACATTTTACCGGAAAATTCAACTTTGAAACAAAACTAAGAAGGGTATGGTAACAGCAGCTCTATATAATTCCATACAGAGATAATACGTGCGGTCACCACCAATATATGAAGACGACTGACGGATTTTTGAATTTTTTGACTGACAGGTTATTGTCACCTATCGCCCGAATTGTTTTCGATTGTGTATGACTCTGAATTGACTCCTATTTCTTTCGTACAAGGTGCAAGATGCAAGTGCATTGTTTAGGGCACTTACGATTCAATGATTCGGGGTGATTCGGGTGTTTCTGGAAATACGAGAATTAGCGAAGATCTGCATGCGCATTATTAATTTTGGAGTACTGTACATATTCACGAAATCTATCAACAGCTATTAGTCCATTGAAAAGTTACATTTGGGGTTGCGTTTTTTAGAGGACGCAATTTTATTTTTTTGATGAGTAGGGGGGGTCAGTGTGAAGCTATCACCAAGTTTGTGGGGTCGCCACCCTTGTCCCACGGCTGCCATCTTGAAAATAGCGGTTGAAATGGTTTTTACGATATATCTCAAATTATTTATCTGATAATAAAACAATGTTAACATTATTCGTTGCAAATTAAATTCTCTACAACTTAGGTTCAGTAACTTTTTGTCGTAGAACTATAAACAAAAAAGTTATAAGCGAAAATGTTCAGAAATTAGAGATGTTTATATTTTTCAATAAAACTTTTTTTTATAAGTTTACGAAGAAATTATATCAGACCATTTTTGTAGATTGTTTTTCGAAGAACAACTTTTATTTACAACATTTTTTCATTAAGTAAATAGCTAAGGTTTTACAGCCCTCCGAAGTGAGTACTATTTTAAGTACTCTTTACTATACAGAATACGATATATTATGTGTGTACTAATAATAATTTGTCACCAGTAATTATTTTATTTTTGTTATTATAATATTTTTAATGATTAATTTTACAATATTATTAATAATTAATTATTGAATCTTTTCCCCATCACCCAGGAGGTAGAGTCTGGAAGTGCGTTTCTTTTACGTCGAAAAGCAGGGCTGAAATGTTCTGCAGTGTGCTGCCATTGTTGTGGAGTCTGGGAAAAGAGCCAATAGCCAATATATTATGTATAGTTACTACTGAAAAATAGTACTCACTTCGGAGCGCTGTAAAACCTTAGCTATTGACGTAATGAAAAAATGTTGTATATAAAAGTTGTTGCTCGAAAAACAATCTACAAAAATAGTCTTATATCATTTCTTCGTAAAATGATAAAAAAAAGTTTTATTGAAAAATATAAATAGCTCTAATTTCTGAACATTTTCGCTTATAACTTTTTTATTTATAGTTCTACGACAAAAAGTTACTGAATCAAAGTTGTAGAGAATTTAATTTGCATCAAATAATGTTAACATTGTTTTATTATCAGATAAATAGTTTAAGAGATATATCGTTAAAACCATTTCAACCGCTATTTTCAAGATGGCGGCCATGGGACAAGGGTGGCGACCCCACAAACTTGGTTTTAGCTTCACACTGACCCCCCCTACACATCAAAAAAATAAAATTGCGTTCTCTAAAAAACGCAAGGTCAGGCCTAAAAAATGTAACATTTCAATGGACTATATCATTTTGGCGGAACCAAAGATTAGATAATAAATACTGCCGAATATAATATCTTATCGTAAACCAATTTACAAATACAACCCAAACATTGGCATCGAAATGATGCATCCTCTGTATTATGATCCTATAGTCTGTCACCCATGTATAATGTATACCTATACTAATACTAGCGGCCCGCCCCGGCTTCGCCCGTGGTACATATGAAAAATAGATGTTGGCCGATTCTCAGACTTACCCGATATGCACAGAAAATTTCATGAGAATCGGTCCACCCGTTTCGGAGGAGTATGCAGACTAACATTGTGACACGAGAATTTTATATATAAGAAGAAGATTATAAAGCTGAAGAGTTTGTATGTTTGTTTGTTTTTTTGAACGCGCTAATCTCAGGAACTACTGGTCCGATTTGAAAAATTCTTTTAGTGTTAGAGAGGATATTTATCGAGGAAGGCTAAAGGCTATATATCATTACGCTAAGACTAACAGGAGCGGAGCCACGCGGGTGAAACCGCAAAGCGCAGCATCATGATGTCCAATGTAAATACATCGTAAAAATTACTGCAAGTCTTCGTAGACTGTAAAGTATGCCGTGACTTCAAGAGACAATTTTATTTTAATCAATATAATGTTGTCAAGTCTCTGTGGGACCACTCGCGTGACCGGAGACATTTACGCCTGCTGGAGCTCTATCGAACATCAGAGGACTAACTAAGCTCCACTGTGCGACACTGATCGCTAACTAAAGAGCTTCGTTAGGAAAATAGGTTACGTACTAAAATAAAATAACCTAATAATTAAGCCGCAATTACGCTATAAAGCTTTTTAGAAAAAATAGATAATTGTATTGACTGTTGGCGCAATGAAAATTGGAGTTTGGCCAATAAAATAAATGTACTAAACACGCATTCTATGCGGCAAAGAACGCCTCACCGCATAATGATATACTCGTTTATATAATTTTTTAACGATTACAGAAGTGGTTATAATGTCGTTATTATTAATATAATTTTTATATTATGCCTTTAAAGGATTACCCTAGGAAACCTTTATATAGTTAAAAGTTAGGAAGCAAGTCAACAGGATAAAGCTGTGGATATTATGCTGTCGAGTTTAAAAGACTGACTGACTAGAATCGACGGATATAATGAAAATTGAAAACGGTCGTTAGAACCTCTTGCTCTATTTTATAATAATATTTGTAACAATATAAAAATTAATCAACTATTTATACCTAAATATATATTTGGCGATTAAATTTTAAATTTTTATTATCGGAGTTTTAATTATTTTTTAATGATTTAGATATTGGGTTATCAGTAACATGAAACGTACCTACTTGCATCGTTTTGTGATAATAAAAATGTTATCAGCATCTTAATTAACAAGCGTTTTGCATTTATATTAATACCTAATGAAAATGTGCCATTATAATCAACTCTATTATTGGTTCAGGAAAAGCTGACAGGGTTATTGATGGTGCCAATGGCATATACAAATAAGAAATGACTTATTTTAGGTCACGGAGCGTCGCGTCGTGCAGCTCGAAATATTTTATCCTTGACTTTACGTTTTTGGAGCGTGTAACCGATGACTCCTGCTAATTATGACTTCATCGAAGCTCAACGAAGTGAATTGACCTATTTTAAATATTCTTTAACGTTTTCAATTGCCACAAAATATTTTAGGGAATACGCGTTATTAAATTCAATGTAAGCATAGCCTCCTGCCTCGTTTTACATTATTAGTATTGTTAAAAAGGATTCAAACTCTATCAATACTTACATTACCTTTAATATAATACAAAAATATAAACAAGGAGCGATATCGCATAAATAATAATTATATTTAGTTAATTAAATATATTTAAAAGGACGTTACGGAAATATTTGAAGAGCTTTCAATTTAATTGAAAACTAGAGCGCAATCAAAAACTTTGACGAGCAGTTTTTGATTGCGCACTTCTATGTTCTACAAAGTCTACAGCATTTCTATTTACTTTGTGTCGTTTAACATTATATTGATTTTGCGTAACGAAGTAAATTGCGTGAACAAATATCAAATGATGGTATTTGAAAAAGTGAGAATTGCTGTCGGCACGATATTTTGCTTTATGTAATATTCATAAAGGTATTCATAATTACGCAATGATTTTGCTTTTATAATATCATATCTATCGTAAATAAGATGTTTTTTAGTTAGCTCTAAGTCGCGGTATATTGTTTTTTTTTTCTATAAATTGTAAGTTATTATATATTTACAGTTATATTAGAATAATTAATATTACAAATAATTTATTTTTAATTATTTTTTTACATGTAAAAAAACGAAAACATTAAACGTCTGCTTTAAATCTACAATTCTTGTAACACGTATTATTTCTAATAAAAACTTATTTTTGGCCACTTTTATCAGACTTTTTTATATGTTATATATATGTTGTACATATAGTTATATAAAAAATAGTGAGAAACAAGTTTAGCACATATCAACGCAAGCTCACGACATATAACTATGTTACATTTTTTGCAGGAGGCATTTGCCTTTCGTCATATTTCAGAAGGACAAAAAGTATAGTAAATACGTTTTTTTTTACTGAAGGCCTCCTCAGTACTTTGTTACGATGTACCAGATACTTCATTTGGCAACAAATTGTAGATATTATCACGCAAATATCTTATCAAAGCTGGTGATTCTAAACACCCACGCATAAACAAAGAAGACGGTTCCATGCTTCTATATTTCATGTTTTTTTGACTCAGATGTTTTTGTGCTTTGTTGTTAACATTGTGGCTATAAATTTAATATGCAATATGCAGGAAATTTTATTGATTCCATAAAATAAAGCCATTGGCCATCTCATTGTCTTCCTACTATTGAACATCAGGGAACACATTCGATTTAATGCATCTACTCCGCCTTTTGCTTGAATGTAATATATCATCTTTGCTTTGTACCTCATCGGGAAAAGCTTCTTCTGTGTCAATTTGCTCGTCATCTTCAATTTCGTGGTCCTCCTACTTCACTATCGGTTTCTTCACAGGGACCCTCATCGCTTTGCATAAGAGCGGCTAGCCGTACTATACAATATTCTTCCAATTTTCTATCCCCAATTGTTTTCTATATTTGCTTCAATATGTATAAAAATAAATTTTTAACCTAAGTCACAATAAACAGTAAAAATAAGCTAAAAAATATTCAAACTACCATAGAAGTCAAAATCTTAAAAGTCACCGTAAAGATAATCATGCGTAATTTTGACTCACGTAGTCGTTATATTTCAAAATCGGTTACTCTAACTCTATTGACACGTATATAGGCCCATTAAGAAGAGCTGGAACGTCAACACATTTACACATTGCACATGTTAGGCCGGGAGATACTGACACAAAATTTCGGGTCATTTGTAACAGGATGGCGGTCTAGAGGGGTCTTAGTACGCAATGACAAAAAGAAAAATGATGGTCAGAACGCTGGTACCGGCGGACTAGTCGCGTGGGCGTTAGTCACACTCGTCGGATAAATAGCCAACGATTTGTAACACAAAAATTTTAGAATTTACCGATAGCCCTTAAAAAAGATGTAGGCGGTAGTGTCATGCCATACTTTTACGATGTGACTTACAGTCCGCCATACCGACGTGAATGCGTTGATTTAAAAAAACAATTCAACCATTTGTACCGGGCTAACTTTTGCACAGGTAACCATCGTCGTGCAGCCATTTACTAAAATCGCCATGCCATACTTTTCGGACGATTCCAAACCGCTTCCAAATTCCAATTCCGATTCCGATTCCAAACCGCACTACCGCCTACATCTTTTTTATGGGCTATCGGTAAATTCTAAAATTTTTGTGTTACAAATCGTTTGACTTTCGCTATTTATCCGACGAGTTCGACTAACGCCCACGCGACTAGTCCGCAGGTACCAGCGTTCTGACCATCATTTTTCTTTTAGTCATTGCGTAATAAGACCTCTGTAGAACCGCCATTCTGTTACAAATGACCCGAAATTTTGTGTCAGTATCTCCCGGCCTATGTATGTGTCATATTTTGCAATTGTTTATAAATACAGGGTGATGTAATTGGTGTAGTACGAATATCTAAAAATCTATGAAGAATTTTGTGATACAGTAAATGGAAGAATTATAGACTATTTTACAGTATTTAATAAAATCATTTAATTTTTTGTTCATTTTCATTAGAAATGTAAATTTTTCTCACCAAGGTGGAAATTTGGATGATAAGGATCTTGTTATAAAAATATAAATTTTGACTAAAATCGGCATTTTTTTTTTCAAAAATCAAATTACTAATTAATAATCAGAGTTATCACATTATTAAAAAAAATAAGCCAAACTATACACAATTTTTACTTGATGCAATCCTCAAAGATCATGGACATAGTGTATTGCGCCTTCCACCATACCATCCAGAACTCAACCCAATAGAGTTACTATGGGGCATAATTAAAGGGAAAGTAGCATCACAAAATGTGAACTTTAACTTGAAAACTGTGGAAGAATAATTTAGAAAGGAAGCAAATGCTATTAGTCTGGATATGTTTAGTGACGTTTGGAGAAAGACGCGAGAACATGAGGAAAAATATATTCAATTAGAACCAAAAGTAGATAATTACACTGACTCATTTATAATAACATTAAGAAATTCCGACGGCGAGTTCTTCGAGCGATGAAAGTTTCAGTGAAGTAGAAGATTACGATTATGATTAAATAGATTCTTCTTCTTCTCTATAGATACTGCTTTCTGAATTGGTGGTAAATGTTAAAACTGTTAAACTGTTATGACGATTCAAAAGTGCTTCTAGAAGAAGTCTAATTGTATAAATGTTTGAGTTTGAGTTTAAAACCAATAATGTGAAAATTATACAATAAACATGTAACACATATTTGTTAGCGCGTATTGGTACGTATTACGTACTTACTACAAATATAATATTTCTTAGATATCTTTACTCGACCAAAGTCAGGACAAGACTGCTCCGCAACTGCAGAAGACGTCCGTTATTTAAATCATTATCAAAACAACCATCCGTGTGTTGGGAGTGAGCGCACGTGTTATTTGTATTGTTTTTATGACCTGAAATTTAATTATTATTTGATAATTGAATGATTATTAATACTTTTATCCAATTGATTATTATTAGAATAAATAATTAACTTCATCAATTGATTTACTTTTAAATTATAATTTTACAGGTAAATTATGAGAGCTTTCATAATTATATTTGCATATATTTATCTACAACGCACCCATTTTACAATTCAAGTCTAAAATGAAACTAGAGTCGCATTTATTTTTGAACATACTGTAAGTGAAATTGCATAAGTGTGAGTACTGTGAACATGCCAGCTTTCCTTAATTGACCGATACCATAGGGTAGCTCTCAGTGACTTATGAAATGTCCTATAAGCACAGTTATGGATTCGCGACATTTAAAAAGATACAGCTATATTTCGAAAACGCAGGAGTCATTTTGACGCAGACTATCTTTCTAGGGTTAAATAAAGTGTAAACTGTATCAGATTGAAATATATATCATATTTTATTTATCACACAAAGACTTCCGATAACATTATCAAACACAATACAAATCGGATTATCCATTGGATTGTCCAATACAATATATAAGTATTGGATAATCGTGATTTTTATGATTGCCATATCGGCTTCAACGTAATCGCTTACAACGTGTAATAAAAACAGCGGAAGTTTACAGTTCACTGGTAGCGTAGGGTAAATCCATATAACCATAGCCAGTCTCCTCCGTCGAGGTAATTAGTACGCGGAAACAGTAACTAAACGCATAATTTCATTGGCGGTAAATTATGGAGGGTAGACGCGGCGCATGTACCTGTGTTACGGGGGTTCCTAGTCTGGCCAAAGCTGTTAGATCAATAACGCTCGTCTTGTTTGTAAACTTATTTCACACCGAACCCAAACGTCTGTCTGAATGGAGTTGATCATAATAAGTTCACACGACACCGAGTGCGCTGAAGAGCCGTGAGAGCTAATATAAGTCAACACAAGGCCACTCACAAAGGGTTTAGTTTGCTTAAGTGTTATAGAGAAATGCATCCTTTGTATGCATTATTTCATATGGGCATGCATGGCTTGACTAGACTTGACTAAGTAATTCTGTTACGTGAATCGTAGCGTGGATATTGAATATGGATATTGATGAAACTACAATTTTTGTTATTATTAGAATTCATGTATATCATACTTTAATTAAAGACATTTAACATGAGAAAGACATTTATAAATGTTTAATCTCAATCTAAATCACATTTAAAAACGGTTGGAAAGTATGTACTTTGTAATTTATATCTTGAAGGAAACATAAATATTCAAAGGTAAATAACAAAGCTCAATATCATTACGCTTAGCAAATTAGCGGATATTTACATCCAAATGCGTTTTTTCCAACATCTTTATCGGTGGAAGATTTCACCTAAATCAATATTAAAACCCGCATTTCGTTATCAACATTTTACACAAGTGAGATTCAAATATTGTCATTGACTTAATTTTGTGGCGCTATACATATTTACATCAGAGACAGATAAAAATTTGAGTGGTTTTATCGTCTTCCTTATCATCATGCAATTTTTGCTAATATGTACCTACGTCTGTTTACATTGTCTGTAAAGGTATTTTGATATTTTTATTAATAAACATTAATTTCGAAATACAAATCAAACCGGAATTGTAAACCAAATTTCCATTTACATATAATGAAAAAATGTTACACTTTTATTGGGTTACATTAGTTATATGAATAAAGATAAAGGCTAATACTAAATATAGCTTGATACATCCAACATTTTTAATATCTTTCTAATTGGAATAGAGCAAAAATGTAAAAATTTATCGATCACACCGATCCATAAAGGGATTAGTGCGACAAGATGATAGATGGGGACCGTCCCCTTCGGCAGCCTGTCGAAGTCTGCGAGTATTGCGCATTTTAGCATTTATTGTCTAGAGTGCGTGTTGTTAATATTAATGTCTGCCTCATGCACATGGCTGCAAATTTATCAACAATGGATAGTTTTTATCTTGGAAAATTTGCAGGGATGTTATTCAAATTTTATGAGTTATGTTAGAAAAGTGGACATTAAACAATCTACTGTAATAGTCGGTAACGATCAATATTTTAATGATGTATAAAAAAATTGTAACGTTATGCAAGAGCGGGCACAGTGAAAACATTGTGGAATTACAAATAAAAGAGATAAAAAAGAAGCACAAACATTTGTACATGCAATTGTTAGTGACTAAGCCACTTCACACCGAACAATAATGAATTAATGCTTTCAATGCTAATGCTCAAATTATGTTCCATATACGTGACACGAGAAAGATGCATGCGATAAACATTCCGCTATCACGGCGCGCATCATCATCAAGCACTCTAATAACAAAGCGCACGAAAATCAAAATTGCTCCACGGTCGCAGTTAAGCGTGTTCTCACAAACGATAGATTTAATTTTACGTACAAGTGTTCGACCCACATCTATGACCGCAGTCGCTATGCGGATAACTGTACAGGCATACTGAGATGGTGATTCCGTAATGGGAGACTGCACTTGGCTGCGACTCATCTGGGTTGACCGCAAGGCCACCCCCTGCCCGCGCTCGCACCTGCGACGCTACGTGCGTCTCAAGAGACTGCTAAATATTTATCAATCACGTATTTCCTGTCGTGAAACTTGACTGCTCACTTCACCTGAACTATCCTGCGATTGGCAGAAGTCGAGCCTTATTGCGCAGTCAGGCCGTGCAACTGTGATTAGAATTGATTCAACGAGTTTCAATCAGACATATAACTATGTAGAGAACTAGAGACTATACCTATATTTCGAATATATTTGCTTTATATCCTAATAGAACCTATTTTTATACATGTATTGCATAAAACTAATGGCTAGTTAATTGATCCTATACCATGTTTAATTATTATTAATTGTACACGGGACCTTTACTGGGTCTATACGACAGGTACAATGTACATATTATACATATTTTAATAGGGAACGCAGCAAGAACATTCGATATAAAACATATCCAATTGTATAAAAGTAATTATCTAGCTATTAATAGATTGGTAGTTAACAGTTATTCCATCCTGCAGTAAATAAATCATATATGTAATTGAGTAATATACTCTATTATTATGAATATAACTTCAGGATATAAAACATAACATACAAACGGAAATTACCTATCCCTAGATGATCAATAAATTTAAATTGCATAGCATATTTAATTAATTAAAATTTTATAGTAATCCAAGGATGTAACATAAAGGTTGGGATTTTGCAATAAAACAAGTTGGGAATAAGTATAGAAAAGTCTAAGTTTATGACCCATCAACTCTCCGCCAATCTAAATTATAGGATCTATGTATATTTACGCAGAATTTTCTGTGGGCAATGTGTCTGCTTTCCAATAACTCATTCGATTAGCGAACAGGCAATAAACGTTTTCATGAGTGTAATGGGTTTCCGCATTCTAAAATCAATCAAATTTCAGGCAAGGTTTCATCATTTGTAATAGAATATCCAACGGTTGGCCCACATCGTGTGGTGTGGGTTCATTAAAATAAAACATACTTCAATTTCGTGGCATCTCACGGCGTCTCATTACTCAATGTCAGAGCTCACGCGAACCGCTCCTTAGTTTTCCCTGGGTGTTACTATCGGATTATTCATCCATTTCTGTCAATGCCATATGAAATGGCGCAAAAACTTTTTATCAATTATACACAAACGAAAAGTAAACAAACATATTTTTTAATTTGTGTTCACTTCGTAATCCTCGTTATCGCACCTCTATATTCAAGTTTATGACCTATGAGTTGCATACCTACATTTAAAAGGATTAATGTTAGGCCTATAACTAAAAAAGGCATTAATAATAAATTTAGGAATAATATTAATAAAAACCTGCCCGTACTAAATGATCAATCCTTTCCTAATAGTCCTTGTGAAATGTTTAAAAATCTTTTTAATTTAGTACATAATGAATTTGAAAAAATATTTAAAATTAAATCTTTAAATATTACCAAGGATTTACCATTTAGTAAATGGGCGACAGCTAGTATACATAGCTGCAGGAACATTCTTTATGAATTATATGGTATGAAGCAATATAATAAAGACCCATCTTTTCTTAGTTATGTTAGAAATTACTCAAAAATTTTTAAAAAAGTTTGTTTTACTGCAAAGCGTTTATATATCAAAGAAAAAATACGCGACTCTGATAATAAAGTTAAAACAGTTTGGTCAATTATTAATGGTGAAATGGGTAAAAGCAAATCAAGTAATACCATAAAACTTGTAAATAATGACAGGGTTATTGACAAAAGTGCTGAAGTTGCGCTTGCTTTTGAAGAATTCTTCAGTAGTGTCCCTGCTACTATTACTAATAGTTTAAATTCGTCTTCAGCACTTGCAGAAACCTTTTTGAGGGACCATGTTGCGGGGTGCAGTACATTATTTGAATTATGACACGTAACTGCTAGTGATATTGTTACTGCCTTTAAGACGCTTAATCTAAAAAATACTTGTGATCTTTGGGGAATGTCCGTAAATTTAGTTAATAATATAATAGAAAATATTGCGAAAAATTTAGCTTTCATATTTAATAAGTGTTGTGACTATGGTACATTTCCTAATTTACTAAAGCTTAGTAAAGTTATACCTCTATTTAAGAAGGGCGATCAAGAAGACTGTAACAATTATAGACCTATCTCTATTTTACCAACATTAAGTAAGGTATTCGAGAAGTTAATATTAAACCAATTGAGTAGTCATTTTGCATCTAATAATTTACTGCACACCAAACAGTTTGGTTTCACAAAGGGGCGCTCAACCACAGATGCTGGAGTTGCACTTCTAACACATATATATAAAGCATGGGAAACTCAAAAAATGCTCTGGGGATATTTTGTGACCTCTCCAAGGCATTTGACTGCGTTGAACATTGTACTTTGTTACGTAAACTTAATCACTATGGAATTAAAGGAAAAGCCCAGAACCTCATAGCGTCATACCTGCATGATAGGATACAGACTGTAGTTGTTAATGGAGAACGTTCTAGCGGTGCGTCAATTAACATTGGTGTTCCACAGGGGTCAATTTTAGGTCCCTTCTTGCTCTTGGTATATATCAATGATCTTCCCTATTATTTGCAGGATAGGTGTGAAATAGTTCTGTTTGCAGATGATACCTCATTAATTTTTAATGTGGATAGGCATGACCCAAATGTTGACGAAGTGAACAGGGCTCTTTTACACATATCTGAATGGTTTACTGCCAATAATTTATTATTAAATGCCAAAAAAACCACTTGTGTTGAATTTTTACTTCCTAATGTAAAAAAGTTGAACAGAGATATTACCTTGAACGGGGAGGTATTGCATCCTACTGAGTCTACTGTATTTCTAGGGTTAACATTGGACGAGAAACTACAGTGGGGAGCCCATGTCAACACCGCTGCAGGTAAGCTCAGTTCAGCTGCATATGCAGTCCGAAAAATAAGGCATCTCACCGATGAAGATACAGCTAGATTGGTTTATTTCAGCTACTTTCATAGCATTATGTCCTATGGAATTCTACTGTGGGGCAGGGCTGCAGATATAGAAACTATATTTATCTTACAGAAAAGAGCCATTCGCTCTATATATAATTTACGTGCTCGGGACTCACTAAGAGATCATTTTAAGAATACTGGTATCCTTACTGTACCATCACAGTATATATTTAATAATATTTTGCATGTACACAAAAGCTCCGACTTACACACAAGAGTAGGAGATAGACACGATTATGGCACAAGGAACAGGAATAGAATTGAAATGCCATTTTTCCGATTAGCTAAAGTTAAAAATTCATTTATGGGTCAAGGTATACGCTTATATAATAGAATTCCTCACAATATTAAAGAGTTTAGTAGTTCTAAATTTAAAACTTATACAAAAAATGTACTAGTTCAGAGAGCGTACTACAGTATTCAGGAATATATGGACGATAAAGACCCATGGAGGGTTATCGCGTAAAAACCACAGGACAGTTCTTTGGCATATTATGATATATTATGTAGTTAGATATAAGTTACATATTATGTAATATTGACATGATTTTAAAAGAGCAACTATGGAGTTTCTTGCCGATTCTTCTCCATAGATACTGCTTTCCGAATCGGTGGTAAATGTAAAAAATACTTATGTAATGACGATTCGAAAGTGCTACTAAATAGTAGTCTAATTGAATAAATGAATGTTTGAGTTTGAGTTTGAGTTTGACCGACTGTAACATTGAAGATTTTGAAGCATTTGTGAGGCCATTATGCTGGCGCTATGATAAGCACGGGTTTCGCAATGAATTTTCCAACCTTTTTATTTACACCTTACCAGATTGACTTGTACTACATCCTTATCTGAATTGATTGAATCATCTCGCATTTATTTCTGCAAGATTATATTATTATATTGCTCTTTGGTTTATAATACATAATTTGATGATTTAATATAGAACTAATCGCCAACCATATATTTTTATGCATATAAATTCACCGCCTATATACTATCATCCTCTTTATTAGGTAGCTATAGATCTTTGTTAACCCTCGTATGTGGTCTTCATTCTTCGCCTCAGCACAATGACTGAATAGAGCATTAGAATCAAGAGCAAATAATGCAGCACGTGGCTATGCCGTGCAGCCATGTTCGAAACAGGTTTAACCTCTATTGCCACCTCCACGTGGTAGCCATTTAACTAACATGATTAAAATCTTTCTTTGGAAGCTTTGTTTTGTATCGGACATCATTTTCGCTCTAAATATATGATGTGATTGATGTATGCTGTTCATATGCTTCCTAATCTAGTTTAAGAGAAATGAGGACCCACATTTAATGATCAGTTGCAAGGTCAATTTGAATATTTAAATTATTCATTTGTTTTTCAATTGCTTATATCACAAATCCAAATAAATTTATTTTTCTATACTAATCATCAAATATCACGAGTAGCTCATTAAAATAGACGCCAGTACATGTTTCATAAAGATATTCTTTCTGGGATTATATAATATTGATGTAATCACTCTTTATACGAAGAATTTTAATAATCAATAGTACTCGTAAGAGCAGTAATCTAAAATTTATAAGCGTTAAGTACGGTTAGAAACAATTAATTTATTAATGGATGAATTGGAAGTAATTCCTATTTATTTTTATTCTTTAAAATAGTAGCATTCTTTAATATAGTAGTAGTATGATAATAATATTTAAATGATAATAAAGTACATACATTTATAACTCTAAATTATTTTACAGATATTTATTAACCAACATTACGATTTCAAATATAGACTGTGAAAACTATGCACCATTTTAATTGTATCTACGCCCAACATATATCAAAGATTTTAAAAAGTTAACAGATTAAAAAGTGGGTTTGATGTTTATCAAATATCATTATATCGGTCAATTAAGGAAAGCTGGCATGTTCACAGTACTCACACTTATGCAATTTCACTTACAGTATGTTCAAAAATAAATGCGACTCTAGTTTCATTTTAGACTTGAATTGTAAAATGGGTGCGTTGTAGATAAATATATGCAAATATAATTATGAAAGCTCTCATAATTTACCTGTAAAATTATAATTTAAAAGTAAATCAATTGATGAAGTTAATTATTTATTCTAATAATAATCAATTGGATAAAAGTATTAATAATCATTCAATTATCAAATAATAATTAAATTTCAGGTCATAAAAACAATACAAATAACACGTGCGCTCACTCCCAACACACGGATGGTTGTTTTGATAATGATTTAAATAACGGACGTCTTCTGCAGTTGCGGAGCAGTCTTGTCCTGACTTTGGTCGAGTAAAGATATCTAAGAAATATTATATTTGTAGTAAGTACGTAATACCTACCAATACGCGCTAACAAATATGTGTTACATGTTTATTGTATAATTTTCACATTATTGGTTTTAAACTCAAACTCAAACATTTATACAATTAGACTTCTTCTAGAAGCACTTTTGAATCGTCATAACAGTTTAACAGTTTTAACATTTACCACCAATTCAGAAAGCAGTATCTATAGAGAAGAAGAAGAATCTATTTAATCATAATCGTAATCTTCTACTTCACTGAAACTTTCATCGCTCGAAGAACTCGCCGTCGGAATTTCTTAATGTTATTATAAATGAGTCAGTGTAATTATCTACTTTTGGTTCTAATTGAATATATTTTTCCTCATGTTCTCGCGTCTTTCTCCAAATGTCACTAAACATATCCAGACTAATAGCATTTGCTTCCTTTCTAAATAATTCTTCCACAGTTTTCAAGTTAAAGTTCACATTTTGTGATGCTACTTTCCCTTTAATTATGCCCCATAGTAACTCTATTGGGTTGAGTTCTGGATGGTATGGTGGAAGGCGCAATACACTATGTCCATGATCTTTGAGGATTGCATCAAGTAAAAATTGTGTATAGTTTGGCTTATTTTTTTTAATAATGTGATAACTCTGATTATTAATTAGTAATTTGATTTTTGAAAAAAATAATGCCGATTTTAGTCAAAATTTATATTTTTATAACAAGATCCTTATCATCCAAATTTCCACCTTGGTGAGAAAAATTGACATTTCTAATGAAAATGAACAAAAAATTAAATGATTTTATTAAATAATGTAAAATAGTCTATAATTCTTCCATTTACTGTATCACAAAATTCTTCATAGATTTTTAGATATTCGTACTACACCAATTACATCACCCTGTATTTATAAACAATTGCAAAATATGACACATACATAGGCCGGGAGATACTGACACAAAATTTCGGGTCATTTGTAACAGAATGGCGGTTCTACAGAGGTCTTATTACGCAATGACTAAAAGAAAAATGATGGTCAGAACGCTGGTACCGGCGGACTAGTCGCGTGGGCGTTAGTCGAACTCGTCGGATAAATAGCGAAAGTCAAACGATTTGTAACACAAAAATTTTAGAATTTACCGATAGCCCATAAAAAAGATGTAGGCGGTAGTGCGGTTTGGAATCGGAATCGGAATTGGAATTTGGAAGCGGTTTGGAATCGTCCGAAAAGTATGGCATGGCGATTTTAGTATATGGCTGCACGACGATGGTTACCTGTGCAAAAGTTAGCCCGGTACAAATGGTTGAATTGTTTTTTTTAAATCAACGCATTTACGTCGGTATGGCGGACTGTAAGTCACATCGTAAAAGTATGGCATGACACTACCGCCTACATCTTTTTTAAGGGCTATCGGTAAATTCTAAAATTTTTGTGTTACAAATCGTTGGACTTTCGCTATTTATCCGACGAGTGTGACTAACGCCCACGCGACTAGTCCGCCGGTACCAGCGTTCTGACCATCATTTTTCTTTTTGTCATTGCGTACTAAGACCCCTCTAGACCGCCATCCTGTTACAAATGACCCGAAATTTTGTGTCAGTATCTCCCGGCCTAACATGTGCAATGTGTAAATGTGTTGACGTTCCAGCTCTTCTTAATGGGCCTATACTCGTAATTAAATAATTTGAGTAACATAGTTTTAACCACGTAAAAGCTTGTTACATAATTATATTTAGTTTATTATTAGTTATTACATTGCAGAACGTTTTGTCAGTTGTGTAGTTACTTATATCACGAATAAATGATGGTGATCTCAAAAGTATTGCATTATTTGATTCAGATTGCATCGTTGAGCGTTTCAAAATTAGGTACATCACTTAAGTTGCATCCGACAAAGCTTTGGATTATGAAATCGAAAGCTAGCTGGTATCTTCCTACTCGATACTGTTACTCTTAATGCTGAATTGATCGTTATGTAAACGGAAACAATGTACAATCTAATGATGGAAATTTAATAAGGTTACATTCAAATCACAGGGCAGACGTTTAAAAATTCAAAACGAAAATCGGACACAGAAGTTCCTACCTACAGGCTCCAAATCAATACATATAATAAAATTCTAGAAAAGTGGTGTCTGTACAATGAAAATATGTAAAAAAAATTTAGCAGGGGTTATTACTAAATCGATCCCAAACCCAAAACTGTCGTTAAAATTTTTTTTGTCTGTTTGTCTGTTTGTCCGTTTGTCCGTTTGTCTGTTTGTCTGTATGTTTGAACACGCTAATCTCAGAAACGGCTTATCCGATTTAAATGCGGTTTTCACTAATATATTGTGGTAATCTTCATTTAACATTTAGTGTTTATTTCATGTCAATCGGTTTATAAATAAAAAAGTTATGACCATTTAAGTATTCACGGCGAACATTTGCTAAGGCATTCTATGGTACACTATTATACAGTGTACGATAAAACGTAAGTTATCTGTTATACGCTACAGTTATTTCTATGAAATGTCCAGGTGATCATGTCGAAAGTCCCCAAGGGTGGGGTGGGGGTGGGGGGGGGGGTAAGCTGAGGTAGTAGGGGGGAGGGGCAAATTAAAATTATGCTTATTTTTAGGTAAATTTTATACATAAAATGTCCTTTAAATTATGTCGTATTACATATATTTTTAAGCCCCGACGCAAAAAGATGAGTGATAAGTGTTTGACCGCTATGTGTGTCTGTGTGTGTGTATCTGTTTGTTCCACCGTAGCTCGCTAACAGGTAATCCGAATTAGATGCGGTTTTTTGTTAGGCAGCATATTTTCCGACGCTGGTTCTTAGATAAAGTGTATCAAAATCGGTTCATCCATTTATTATACCTACCTATAGGGGTAAAAGTGGGAATGAAAAAAATTAAAGTTGTCGAATCTAAGTGATATATTATATTAAATGAAAGTGAACGTTTTATCAAAATCGGTTCATCCATGTATTTGATATAAAGCGGTAGCGATATAAAAGCGGTAATAAAAAAATGAATTTTGTCAATTATACTCAAGTGACATATGAAATGAAAGGGCATGACGTGTAAAGTTTAATTAGACGTATTTAATCAAAATCGGTTCATCCATTTACTATACCTATATATAGATAAAAGGGGGAATGAAAAAAACGAATGTTGTCAAATATACCTAAGAGACATATATCAAATGAAAGTGCATAACGGGTGAAGTACAGTTAGTTATATTTTTATCCAATTCGGTTTATCTATTTGTTAGACTACAGAGGTAAAAGTGG
This sequence comes from Colias behrii, assembly GCA_029959065.1. Taxonomy (NCBI): domain Eukaryota; kingdom Metazoa; phylum Arthropoda; class Insecta; order Lepidoptera; family Pieridae; genus Colias; species Colias behrii. The sequence goes on from JARWMC010000002.1 coordinate 6,781,299, forward strand.
GAATGAACAATAATCGAATGTGGTCAAATAATATACTCAAGCGGCATATCAAAATATGAAAGGGCAACGTGTGAATTACAATTAGTTAGTAATGTTTTATAGAAATCGGTTCATCCGTTTATTACATACTAGCTTTCCGCCCGCGGCTTCGCCCGCGTTTTCAAAGAAAAACCCGTTCCCGTAGGATTTCCGGGATAAAACCTATCCTATGTCCTTTCTCGGGAATCAAAATATCTCTATACCAAATTTCATGCAAATTGGTTCAGTAGTTAAGGCGTGATTGAGTAACAGACAGACAGACAGAGTTACTTTCGCATTTATAATATTAATATATATATATATATATATATATATAGATATCTCCATGGGCACTATGTTGATCAAACGTGCCATATAGTTAGTAATTATTTGATCCGTTTTCACTTGTTGATCCGGTTGGTATTTGTGGATCCATTGCCACACCACCGTCCGTATGTGGATCCGAACGGAGCCACAAGTGTCACCATCAGTAATAATAATAATTACGTGCTTTTTATACAAATCCACCTTTTTTGCGTTTTAGCTCTTGTTGATCCGATTCAAATGAGCCAATCAGAGCCCACCGAGCTCAGCCATTGGTCGCTTGCAGCCTTAGCCATTTGTTTGACCTAAATCTAACATTTAATTAACATTAATTTAATTATTGAAGTGAAAACTTCTTTAGCGGCGTTGAGCACTTTTTCTGTAATGGGTATAAAATCTTAAACTCGCGTCAGGACACGTGACCTGATCGAAAAAGCGTAAGACGGATGGATATCAAACATGCTCAACGTTAATAATCAAGTTTTCACTTCTGCCGGCACTCCCGGAGTGCAACCCGTCTTTTTTATCAGATTGATATCAGAATCAGGGCAAATGCGAACGCTACACGTCAATAAATATTATGATAATTATCTTGATATTTATTTATATTATGATAATAGTTTTCCATGACTTTTTAATATCTTTTCTGTTATTATTAAGCTCAATTTTATCATACTTGTTTTTAGAAGTGTGTAAAATATTACTGCAATGATTCCTATAGCGTTTATATATGAGTTCAAGTTCCTTATTATTTGGATCGTTTTTGTTTCGGCGGTGTAAAATATCTCTGATACGTATACATCACCTATTCACCATACCAATTTTTTTAACTCCTCCTTTACCGTCCTAGCGATTCGACTGTGGAATGCTCTTCCTGAGACTATCAGACGCGCCAAAACACCACATCATTTCAAGTCACTTGTAAAAGAGCACTTTTTCTCCAGTATTTAGTTTCCTTTTTATCTTATAAATATGTATTTATATTTTATATATACTATGTATAATATGTATTTATATACATGTATAATATGTATTTATATGCATATATATATAAATATATATATTTAAATATATTTATTAATTTGTATTTAACTTATTATTTTTATTTAATTTGTATGTATAATATAAATATAACTTGATTAATACATATATACTGAATTATCTATGTCTATTCTTTAATTAGTAATGAATTATTTGTGTTATCTAATAATCTATTCTTTTTTTTAAATCTTTTTGATGCGCCCTCGCTTTTTACCAATGTCTTACATGTCCTTTATTTTTATGGTTGCCTGGAAGAGATTGCTTTTAAGCAATAAGGCCGCCTATTGTACACTTTCCAATTTTATGTATTCTCTTATTTTAAATTCCTGTTATATGTACAATAAAGTGTCATAAATAAATAAATAAATAAAACATCGCAGCAAACCTGGTGTAATCCAGCGTTGTAAAATAGAATTTCTATTAGTTTTTTTAAATAATCGGGAACTATCGCTTATAATATTACCAACGGTATCAAGTAATGAATTAATTTGACTATTAGGATCATTTGTAGATAGTAGATTGTGCCAATCTACCAATGACAGTAGTTTGGAAGCTTTTGAGTAATTTATATTGGTTGTAAAACATGTTGTCTTAGCTATACTAGTTTTTGTTTTTTTCTGAAAAAGTAAGAAATATCGCAGAATGATCCGTTATTGCAGACTCACATACAAAAGTAGCCACTTTTATATTAGATTTTACGAAACAGTGGTCAAGACAGCTTTTACCACGTGTAGGTAAAGAGTGACTTGGTAAGAATCCGTGACCGTGATCCGTGATCCGTGAGTGTTCTCATTACTGATGTCAATATTTAAGTCGCCAATTATTTAAATATTAGGAATAAACCTTAAGTTACACAATATTAAGTCTATAGAATGCAGGAATTTGTCTATTGTCGCAAAAGAGGGAGATCGATAAATACAAACAAAAGCATATTGTTTTGCAATAGTTATAATTAGACCATCAGCGTCATCCAAATTTGATTCAACAACTTCGATATCAGTAATATTATTACGTATGTACGCAGTAACCCCGCTGTTTCGGTTTATATGTCTTGTAGTGTTGTAACTATGATAGCTCTCTAGGGGTGGAACAAAGTCATAATTTTTTAGCCAGCATTCAGTAAGTATTAATTAACAGAAAAGATATTAAAAAGTCATGGAAAACTATTAAACGCATTTGCCATATAAACAGTAACTCATTAAAAAGCCCTGAAAATGCTTTAAATTGATTAAAACTTAAGAACACTCCAGTCCATTCTATTGAATTTATAAATGATTTCTTTATTAATATAGGTCTAAATTAGCGTCAAATATTTTAAATCAACTAAATTTATCAGAAATTCAGCTCAAATCTAAAAATAATCAAGGCGCCATTTCACTTAATTCATTTGTTTTATTGGAAACAGATATAGTGGAGGTTAATAGTACAATTTTGGCTTTAAAAAACACTTATGCTTCAGGATATGATGGCATATCATCTATTTTCTTAAAGAAAAATCTTGCTATATTTGGCCAACCGATCACGCAATTATGCAATATATGCTTATCATCGGGTGTGTTTCCTGATCGTTTAAAGCAATCTCAAGTTGTGCCGATTTACAAGTTGGGAGACAGAGACAGTATAACCAACTATCGCCCTATATCACTTTTGCCAACCATATCAAAGGTTCTGGAGAAGCTTATTAATAAGTGTCTCGTTAATTATTTGGAAAAGAATTGCATACTTTCAATTAATCAATTTGGCTTTCGTGCAAAAAAATCAACCAGTAATGCTATCAATACTCTTGTGTCTCTTATTGCTAACAATTTAGACAGGAAGATAAAATGTTTGGTGTTGGATTTGGCGAAAGCGTTCGATACTGTCTCTGTCCCTCTGCTCCTGGCAAAGCTTGAATCAATGGGAATCCGTGGTACCCCCCTAGAATTGTTTAGAGATTATTTATCAAATAGGACTCAATTTGTTAAAATTGGTGATGTACAGAGTCAAAAGCGGTCCATAAATTTTGGCGTTCCTCAGGGATCGGTACTCGGCCCTACGCTCTTTTTAATATACCTAAATGACCTATGTAATCTACATATAGCTGACGCGAAGATAATAAGTTTTGCTTATGATACTGTTATTGTTTTTCAAGGAGAGATATGGGAATCTGCTCGTTTGGCAGCTGAATCAGGCATGCGATTGGTAATAAATTGGCTAAATCATAATCTTTTAACTTTAAATTTTACAAAAACTAAATATATAAATTTTTCTCTTAAAAATAATACTAGACCTCCCCAAAATTTTACCATAAAGGCGCATACGTGCTTAAATGTAGGAAACTGCGATTGCTATACTCTTTGTCCTGTCGATACTATAAAATACTTAGGGATAACAATAGATAAAAACTTAAACTGGAAGCCGCAAATAGATGATTTAAAAAGTAGAATACGTAAACTTATCCCAATTTTTTAAAAAAATAAGACGCCTTAAAGATGAAACCACGAACAAAATCGTTTGTCAGTCTTTGTGCCAATCGCTCATTAATTATGGTATCTCGGCTTGGGGTGGCGCAAACAAAACAACACTTCTTGAGCTTGAACGCACACAGAGATGTATCTTAAAAGTACTGCAATTTAAGCCGTTTAGATATTCAACAAATCTCTTGTACAACGAATGCCGCGTCCTGACTGTGAGTTTTAATGCTAGGCGTCCATTAGAGACGGATCGGGGCGGGTCGCATCGCAACGGGCCGTCTCTAATGGACGCGCTGTTTGCTCCTGCGTCCACCTGTACGGGGCGCGGCGGACCGCCTAGGCGGATTTTATCTAACAGACGCTCGCCGCACAAATCCGCCTGCCTGCGTCCACTAGACGGGTCGGGGCGGGCCGGGCCGCAGCGCACCGCCGGCAGAAATCCGCCTGCGAAGCGATATCCGCCAATGCGTTGCGGCCCGCCCCGACCCGATCCGTCGCTAATGGACGATGTTTCATACAAAACATAGGCTGGCGTATTTTTGCGTTGCGATGCGGCCCGGCCCGATCCGCCTAGTGGACGCCTAGCATAATGAAAATAAAGGCGGCCGGCGCGCGAGCGGGGCGTTCGTGCCCCGGCCCCCGCGCCCTTCACATTTCAAAGCGGATGCAGTAATGTATGGAGCACTGCAAATATTATTTATACGGAGCCAACAAATACTGAAGTTTATGGGAAAATTTTTCCTCCGGTTCTTATAGTTTCTTTATGTCGGATCAAATAAGGCGGTAAATTTGAGTATATAAATGGAACAGATCAACATACGACTTATGATTTGGTATATAAAACGGAGTCAAGAAGTGTTTGAGCATTTCAAAATTTGAACCGTTACGGAGTCGAGTTCGTCTAGTCTAGGCGGATTTAGCAATGTATGGAACATTACCTAACTGTTAGGTCCTAACATAATATGTTTGTGTACGGAGCTAACAAATACTGTAGTGTTTACGAAAAATTAATCTACGTTACTTAATATACAGTTTCGTTTTGTCGGATCAAATAAAGCTGTAATTTTGATAATATATATGGATCTGATCAACATACGACTTTGGATTTGGTATATAAAACGGAGCCAACAAGTGTTTATGGGTTTCTGAATTTCGGCCGTTACGGAGTCGATTAAGTTCGAGATCTTAGCAATAAAAATGTTGAGTACATCAATTTCTCCATGAATACGTTTGGCAACGTCGCCCAAAAATTTGCGCCGTTCGCGTTGCCACTCCGGGCAAGATCTATGCAACCGGAGTCGAGTAATATGGGGGAAAAGGTGGAGTCAGGAATGCACGGCAGTCGGGCTGGATCAACTTAGTGCCCAGGTTGGTATTTATATATATATAATATATATATATATATATATATATATATAGTATGGATAGGGCACTTTAGGGTAGGACTGTTGATAAAATATCTATATATCGAAATATCGATATTATTATTTCGAAATATCGATATTTATTACTAATATTTTTTGGACGATATATCGATAGTTCGGTATTGAAATATCGATATCGATGGTCGATATTTTTTTTAATAATTTTTTTTCCGTAATTTATTTAATCTAAAAAATCGTCGTAAATTTAATGTTAGTAGTCGCTTGACAATTTTTTATCATCTGAACGAGTTGCTTCTTCAATCAATCTTTCAGTGCCTAACAATCTTAGTAGCCAAACAGCTGAACATATTTAAAACAAAGAGTATTTTTAAAAACTCTTACAGAAAAATATTGGTATTGGTATACATAATTGTCTTATTTAAATTTAAAAAGTAATTACCAAGAACTATATCCTACTACGTATGTACATTCATAATTTAATTTGTTTAATAAATCTACTAGACTATAAATTGTGTAATCATTTTTGAGCTGACTTACGATTTTTTTTTAATAAAGCCGATATATCGAAATATCGATATTTTTTTCGATATATCGAACTCCGATACTGATATATTTGAAAATATCGATACATCGAAAATCCGATATTTTAAAAAATATCAACAGTCCTACTTTAGGGGTGACAGTTGTTGGATAAATAAACCAAATGGAGCATCAAACGACAGGATATGACGTGTACATATAGATACAATTAGATATGGTTTACATCAAAATCGGTTCTGCCATTTACTAGGGTTGGAAAGGGAAGTCTGTGAAAGAAGAGGGGACATGGGAGCGAGAGGATAGCCACACCCTGGAAATTTTGAACTCTACTCATAGCCACATAGGCCTGGCCCTTGGCAATTTTTTTTCCTAAATATACCTTCTTCCTACTTCTTTTGCCACTGTGGTCCATTGCAATTTGTGCACGGTTACGGCCCAACTTAAAAGATTTCAAGGAGCAAAAAGCTTATAGATATCAATATGATGTAGGAATGTAATATGGAGGTAGAATTGATAGCTCGGTCTCGCTCACTTGAAAATATTACATGAAAATAAGAAAATTAAATTATAAAAGAAAATTTAATAAAAAAAACCCAACGCAATGAAGAAAAAATTTTAGGAATAAATAATTTTACAAACTTTCCGACGATCTTTAAAATTAAGTACCATTATAAAAGAAAAAATATGATATACATTTTATGATAATGATGGCATGGCAGCCCCGACGACTTGGTTTTTTATTTTTATAAATATTTAAAACTAGCTTTCCGCCTGCGGCCGTTTCCGGGATAAAACCTAGCCTATTTTGCTCAGTGAAGATGCAGCTTTCTGATGGTGAAAGAATTTTTGAAATCGTTCCAGTAGTTTATGCGTGAAAACCATACATACATACATAATTACAAACATTTCCTCTTTATAATATCAGTAAAGATGGTATTTATTTTTAAAGATCGTCGGGAAGTTTGTGAAATTATTTATTCCTTTTTCTATGCACTTTTATTCGTTGCGTTGGGTGTTTTTTAATTTAATTTTTATTGCATGGTCTAAACGGTAATTAATTACTACATGCGTGAGACAGGAAAGATCTGATTTGGATTTGGTGCTGGATTTGATAAAAACTGAGTATCGATTAAGCTGATCAGCAGGCCAAGACTAATGTCAGAGAATAGAATAACGCTAAAGAATAGAAACTACTATCGCTAATTTTTTACATAAACTCATGATATTTTAGTAAAGGTTCGGTCACACTACCAACGGCGACGACGACTACGACCAAAATTGTCCTCCAGACAAAATTGGTTTAAAAAAAATATTAAAATTTCCCGTCATACTGGTACTCGAAAAGAAAAAAAAAATTCGAGGATAATTAATATAAAAATAGACGGTAAGTTAATCATATAATCATCTTTTACCAAAATTGTAGATCATAAAATTATCTATAAAAAACTTCAAATACATTTTTTTATAGGAGCCACCGTTTCTACGAAAAATATATTTTTTCATTCATTGATCTCAAAAAAAAATTCCAGGCACCAGAACGACAGGAAATTTTAATATTTTATTTTTAATTGTGTTTTGCACAATTTTGTTAAATTGCGACTGAATGAAAATTTTGTTCGTGGTCGTCGTCGTCGTTGGTAGGGTGAACAAATCCTTAGCAAAACATCATACGCTTATGTCAATTAGTATCGATAGCGGATTCTATTCCTTTGCGTTTTGACGTTTGTCTCGGCGCTCAGTTGCTGCACGATACATTGTTAAAAACACTCATACAAGAAAGGAAGGTAAATAAATTTTCTCCCCTCGACCCTGGTGCCTAAAAAATAATATGACATAATTTAAAAGAAATTTTACGTAAAAAATTAATTAGGCATTTCTTTTTTATTTTGTAGCTCAGTTTAGTCATAAATTTTACTAACAGTTCTTTTAATTATTTATGGTAGTACGTGTTTACTCAATAAAAGTTAAGTAGTAACTACTATACAGTCACTATTCCACGCGGACGAAGTCGCGGGCACAGCTAGTAACAAAATATAAACCATAATATTTTATATCGCCAAGTCGAAATCGCTGCTGTAGGTAATATAAATTTCTTATTAATAAGCCTCGTCGAGTTAGGGTGATTAAGAACCTCTTGTCATTTCCGAAACGATAATTTAAGAACCTACATGTTCGATATGAAAACATAATAAATTAAACAATGAACATTTAATAATTTATTTTTAGATTATTTTAAATGGCTTTTCATTGTTTTGATATTGATTTTTAACAATTTCCTAGTAGTTTATCAGATAAATTATGCAGATAAATTTGAAAAGAAAATTATGCTTTGCATTCATCGAGATATATGTACTACTAGAGGGGTTATTCCAAACAAAAACATTGCGCGCGGCCGATGTGGTGGGGTACGTGTGGAACGAGCGGGGCGTGGCTTCAAGTTCAAAGATTAAGCAATGCGTGCAGATGCGACACATTGTGCAATCTGTTTACTCGGTACTATCTGGTGGTACTGATACTAGGGAATTAATAAAAAGAGGATTTTATATTAAACTATGTATTTTAATTTCCTTTAAATAATATCAATTTAGTAAACTTTTGTCGTTTTGTGTAGTAATCAATAGTTTTATCAGATTTTGCTTCATGATGTAATCGAATTTTGGAGTATTGGTTTATAATAGCCCTAATTAAATGGATACGATGATTCAATGTTGATGGCGTTTACGTATAAGAAACTCACATTTTGAAAAATCTCACGTGAGATTCGGGGATGGGGGAGGGGGTTGAATAAAATCTCACGACATCTCACCAGGGGGGGAGGGAGTAGCAGAAAATTTAAAAAACACCTCACGTAATTTATGGACGCCCCCTTACTCGATCACAATTTTTGTAACGAATGTGAAAGACGAAACAATAAATACGCAAAGCGGCTTTTACTATAAACGGAACTACATTTAAAAATATACTTTATTTATTGAGTTATAAGGTTGCTTCCATTCTGTTTATTTACATTCTCAAAAACATCAATCGCTGCAGAGGCGGCTTGCGACAAAGGCGGCTTGTGTCAAAGGCCTCGGCGATATCATTTAAGAACATAATATTATGTACTTTAGGAAAACTCGTAATAAGATCTATTTTACTTTCTTATTAGTCCATTTGACAAGGATATTGGGTAAGATACCTATTGGAATAATTTTATTATTATGTATGTACTTATTAAATCCGCGAATAAAAAAAATTTTTAGTCGCGAATATAGAAATTGGGTCGCATTTTTTTAATCCGCGAATAGTGAAAACGCGAATAAAGGAAGCGCGATTAAGGAACTTTTACTGTATTAGTTTCTGTGAATGTTGTGTTTATTTGTAATTGTTGTGCATAATAATTTATAAATCCTATTGGAACAACTGTTGATGAACCTTTTTTTAATAAATAAAAATAGGTAAATAAATAAATATTACTTAATATAACCTACCGTTTTACTTTGCGTAGTCGGGTAAAAGTATAAATATTTAGGTACTACACCACGGTAATCTTTCCTAGTATATATTGTATATTCATAGTTAAAAAATCCAGTTACATTTTTTTAACAGACTCATCGATAATGTCACGTCTGTGCTGTTAGTCTATGAAAAATGGCGCGAAACGCAGAACGCGTGGTGATTTTTCGCAAAATGATAACAATATTAGTAAAACGCATGACTTACTCATAGTAAGGAAACTTACTGGTGAAAAGTCACTCCTCGGGCTTTGTTTGTATTATAGGAACTGTTAAAACAATATCTTAGCACACACGAAGGCATTTTGAACAGAGCAATAACACGTGTTGACGCGGCAAGCGGGGGGCACAGTCCGGCACAGACTGAAGAGACTTGTGATTCTTGCCTCTAGCTCGTGTTTAATAGAGTGTAGTAGCGATCGCCTCTCTAGTACGTAGTACATACTATCTCGATGTTTGCATTGCTATAAAATAGAGAGATACCTATCCATAGATAAAAGAATTTTATATTTTGCCTAAATATAATAAACCTATTACGTTAAAATCTTTCGCACTGTTTATATACATTTTAATTCGGTTATTTTTATTCAGTCCTACAACTAAACTAATGATTATTATTAGTATCACATATGCTATGCTAGAGTACCGATCTATCTACGGCTCTCACAATAGGTCACTCAAGAGTCAAGACCATTAATGTTACTGAGTTTTGTTAGGTGAGTGGCAATTGTTGCGCTGCAGCTGAGGCAAAGGTCACATTCTCAAATACCATATACTATAATCCTACTTCAATATTTTATTCATCTGTACAATATAAAGACTACATACATACTCCTAGAATCAACGGGAAAATAACGGTTTGTCATCGTAATCAATAAATAGTCCGCACAACGCCTATTTTCACTTTTCGTCGCGGAATTATAAGAATGCGTATAATAGAGACCGGTTCGACGAATATAGGTAACTATAGTTATTCGATTAATTTGCCTGCAATCGACCGCATTGACGAGACCGTGCAGAAAATTAATGGCTTCGGGCCGAAACTAATTTACTTAAATGGTGTTGTACGTCGCATTCATTAGCTTTTCTTCGTGTCTTCACATTATTGCGATGAACTATAATAGTACCTGTGATACTATCGCTAATAATTAATCTAATGTAATACTGAAAAATCACTAATATTTTTTTTCAATTTATAAAATTCCTTTTCAATGTATTTATTAAAATGGCATTATAGTATGCAAAAATAGCGTGCAACATAATACTCGTTTAGAATTGAAATAATGATTATGACAACAGAAACCTCAAAGTATGGGAATGTTTTAATACAATAATAATAGTTAATATTGTATTGGAGTTTATTCAACCATAAATCCGTTGTATACTTGCGTGCTCAGTGCAGCATTGAAAGGGGGCCGGAGTTGTGCACGCGCATAATTATTATTAATACAACCGGTGAGAGTTTCGGCTTCGTGGCAAATTATACAAGGCTGATACATGCTGATACGTTTTCAAACGATCCATTTTATTAACCGAGATTCTGCACCGAAGCAACGATATGACCACTGATTATTATCATTCGAAATTCTACATTGAAATCAATCTATACCGGGTTAACATATTTTTCATTGAAATATGATTCCTCGTAATGTTTTTTTTAGGTACGTATTGAAAAGCATTTTGTTATTTCCTACTTTTATATCAATTACTACTTAAATAAAATAACAACTATTGATTCTCAAAAGCGATACCTAATCACATTCAATTTCCTTAATACATATTTTCAATATTGTAAATATGTTGTCTATTATGTACCTATTCAATTATTCATGTAAGGATATAATTAATAACTAGCTATCAACTCGAGTCGCTCTGAAAATTAGTCACATCAACATTCACTTCATTTTTACATCGATAAAACATTAATGGTCATTACTCAGTGCTTACAATGTTATTTTTAAAATAACGGTTATCAACCTGTTATATAGATGCTTATACAAGAAATAACCATTAGCGAGAGCATCTAAAAGTTACAAAGTAGAGGAGCAACAAAATAGTTAACACTCGTACGCCTGACGCAAAATCAATAAATAACCTGCAATATGACATTGTTCATAAATCACTTCTGCTTCACTTAAGTTCAGACAGTGTGATATATTACAGTAATGTGTGGAGTTAAATTGGTGTACAACGCAACGTCCGCCGGATTGGTGATATCAATCAACGACCACTCGACTGGCCGTCTATCGCCTCTACAATGAAATAATTAGATAGCTATTCTATGACCATTAGCACGTTCTAATGTTCGACCTTTTGTATGACAGCGTTGGCTTTGTTTATACTTGGTCAGATTTTTAATTCGTAATTAGTGACCCTAGTGGGTCATTGAAAACATTAATCTGATGTCCCAAACTTTATTTTCGAAATGGATTGGACATTACATTTTTGAATATTATGTAATCATAATATTCAAAAATGTAATGTCCATTATATAATTATATATTCATGTCTCTTTATTGAGCAGTAAGTTGCGACAAAATTTGACTTTTCTGCTTACAAAACTATATTTTTTTAAATGAAGGTTCCATAAAAAAAATATTGCGCCGTTTACAGAACCAGTAAACAGATTAAGTTGTCACAAGGGCATCGCTACAACTAAAATAGGTGCATCCAAGAATAACATTGAAAATGAATGGTAAATTAACTCGGCATTTTTCATCCTATTAATAAAAGGTACAAGTTGGTAACATGATGTGAGAGGACAACCGATCACGGCAATTTATTTTCAATACGACGATAATTAAGCATGACATTGGGCATGTAACAGAATCATAATGACGGCAAAAAATTTTATATTTGTCTCACAGATTTGTCTACTACGCTGGACGGTTTGGTCAACAACTCGCTAGATGATAGATGTTTTTAAGGAATTCAATAAAATTGCGAAATATCCTAGGCAATTGAATAATATTACAATTTTAAATCCCGTGGAATATAATTCGATAATTCAATCGCTTGGTAGTGAATTGGATGTGTTTAAACATATTAAATTATTTTGCTCTAAAAATTAATTGGATTTGAACGAGTTAAATGTATTTTAGGTAGTACAAATGCATCTTAATTATTAAACGAACATTCAACATCTTTCACATTTTCATATAATTAAGAAGTCATACATTAAACATAATTTGAAAGTTTTTATAAGTACTCCTTCTACAATGCCTTAGAAGAGTTTAATTGGACCAAAATTTTGAAACTAAATTACGATCACACCTTTATGGCCTGGATATAAATGAATTGTTACAAACAGTACTTACTACGTTACTACATCATACATGTAGTACGTACGCGCCTACGCATGACAGTTGGCAATTGTATTCTAATAAATTATGAAATATTATATTTATTTAGATATCTACTATCGCACACATGCTTCATGACTCTTTATGGGCCATGTCCTGATAACATTATAGTAACGATCCTTGTCCATTGAATGTCGTAGGCGAGATATTTCTAGGTACATACAATTATTGCATAACGTGTTTTACATTTTTCCTTATTTTTAATTATCTTCATAGTTTAATTGCACCAATTAAAAACAGAGTAAAAAAATTGTCAATAAAACTGGCAGGAGGCTAGTTATTCCATCTACAACCGATGAACCAATACGATGAAGACGCAAAATAATTGCATAAATTTTGTAAGAAGTTCTATTCAGCGATAGATCATAGAAGCAACACAACACCTAATTAGAAGATTCTTTGAATCACAGTATGCGGTTGCAGGCGAGTGTTGCAATGGAAACAAAGGCCGGCAATTTACAATCAGATGGCTATGATTTTAAAAGGTGTTATTAAGTGCATCAAGATTATTTGATTCGATGGAAACACAAGAAACATAGACATAGTGAAAATGATTGCATAGTTATATCTTTCGTAACTTGATTGGGTTCACAAATTTCAAATTAGTGAAAATCCAGGGTATAAAATATAAATATAGGTCAAGGTAATAAATAGAAAATGATGACTCGGATATTAAAGGAATCGTGAAAGGCAATGGATGTGTTAAAGTTGATTAGAACTAACCTAAAATGCACATAGATTTTCTAGGATAAATAATAAGATCTTTTAAACCAAAATTTGATCGTACGACAAGGCCATTCAATCTAAAGACTCATCATTTAAAATTAGTAAACTAGTTTTCTAATTAACGGCATCCATAACCTTTAAAACGAAAAATGTGATTTAATTATACAAGTTTGATGATAAATGTAATGTTAAACATTGAAATAATAAATGTTGACTTCCGCAACTAATTCATTAATTCATTTTAATACAAACAGTTTTGCTTTTAAATATTTAAGAAGCAGCATTCAATCAGGTTTATCATGATTAATTTAATTTAAAAACTATTTTTATTAACGTCGGTATACCTAATTATAATACGGAAACAAATTAACCCATTGACCACCGAGCGGCCCGATCGGGCCACGACACAATAGATTTTCTATTGTGTCTGTGATTCCGGGGGCTGAGGCATTAATGCTATCTAACAATAAATTTGGACACATCAAGAAGAATGCTCCGGAAAATCTTAATATCATTGACTAGTATCACAGTATAGAAAATCTAGTATCGTAATTCATTCTTCATTTGGGTCTGATGATACTCGCATAGACTGTGATACTCGTATGTCTTGCGAAAGATCAGCGACAATGCATTCTCGATACTCATATTAAACGGTTAACACACTATTGTGGTTGTTCTTCACTGACGTCTGATACCTCACTCGGTGTGTAATTTGAGACCGATTGTTACACAATTTCACTGTCAACATATGGACGTGTATGCAATTACCGTAATTATCACTTATTGTTTTTTGTTTGAATAACTCGTTGGTGAGTACGTACGTATGTAACGTAAGTGTTGAAAACATTTTTAAATAATATTTACAATAATTATAGGCCTTTTCTTGAACACAACAAAATATCAGCATCTCGGGTTAAGGGAATTCCATGCCCCCGAAGATGGATAGATCCCTTTCTCATTGAAATCCTTCTTTTTTTCAGCAAGAAAATATGCCAGACGTGAAATACAGAACGAAAATATTCACCACATAATTCAAGCAGAAAAGCGTAACTAGCGTTAAATGTAGTAGTAGTTAGTATCGATTTATGTTAATTAGACTGTTTGTCTAGCAATTTATTGTCCCTCATAGTACTTTGAATGTCAACACGCATATACTTTAGTCACAGTATTACAATATTATTTCCTACAGTAAGGAAACGCCTTTGATGTCGCGCGATGCCGCCGCCAGCGTAGGTACTTACGCTGCCACACGAAAATACGCTAGGGTTGCAACAAATGGGAAATAAAACAATTGTGATTATTAATATTATGATGAAATCATTTATTCATATGTACATTCAAAATAATTGCGATTATTAAATCTGATGTAATTATTTGTTCATAAATATATAATTACAGATATTGCACTGCTAAATATTATTTACGTGGACACTTTATTTTTGGATGTTCTTAATTGTATATTATAACATTTAACTAAGTAATGCATTCGCATTGGGATGTACAATCTGAGTAGAAAATAATGAGGACAACATATACATCGCTTTGATTTTAATTCAACAGATACAATTAATACAATCTTTCTGAAATATTGTTTCCATACGGGATTTCAATGTAGATTTACATCCGTAAACGGAACAGTTTGTGCACGCCATAATAGAATATGTAAGTACCTATGTATAATAAAATTATTACACAAAAAATACGACTGCGTCGTCCTTTCGCGCTAGGTAAGGCAAACTAAGCGTGTTTGCCTTACGCGGCCCGCGTCGCCCGACCCCCCGCCAGTTCCCCTCCGTTTCTCTGCACAAGTACATTCGCTTCCGTACTGTATAGATATTGTAATACTGTGCTTTAGTGTTGTAGAAAGAGCACTAAAGTATATCATCGTATTGTCAGCTCATTGTATTCTAGTGATAGGTGTTGATAGGTCTCGTTTAAATGTGACCGCCATTCGCAGCTAATTTCTAGTTATTTACCACACTATCTCAGTACATACAGCGTATGATGTCATTGCACACTTGGAACCACGTCCTGTGATTTATCTATGATCATAACCTACATTAGATTTCAGTAATGACGTAAGAATATAATCAGAATTTTAGATTACATTGCTTTAAGCAGTATAAAATGACTGAACTAATGGAATGGTAACAGAGAAAATATAAGAGCATTCTAATTATATATTTAAACATCTTATAAGGAATTTAAAAACAAGAATCCCTTGAGGCCTTGTGATAATATTATGTTGATTACACTGACCCACTGGCTTATATGATTTCGTACCGACTCCACCTTAATACAGAAATGATGACAAAACTAGTTTATAAGAGGTCAATCATAGTCACGTTGGATGCAATTTTCTTTTACAGAACGTGTGTAAGTCGGACAGCCGGAGTTCCGCGTGTATCATTGATATTAATATAAACCATAGATCTTGTGCTAGCTGGTAGGTATCCATTAATCGTATCCGAGTATTCCGAGATGCATCTAACTTGTCATTACCAGCGAGTAATGTTTATTTGATATGCAATCGTTCGATATCCACTCAACATTTACATGAGTAGGGAACCGGACTTTCTATTTATTATGTTTACTTACTATTTCCGAGATCTTCGGTATAAAATAATAGAAAAGAAATCTTTTTGGATACATTTGCATAATTAGTAAAAGCAAGTTTACCTACAGAAGAACATATCACACGGTTTGATGCATTGCTATTGTTTTTTTTATATTAAAAAATGGGATTCTATTCTAACCCAGTTGGCTATAAATCATAACAAAATAAATGTGAGAAACATAGCAGAAAAAATTAGAGGCCTCTTTGTATTTTTTGTTACATTTCGGACAATTAGATATAAATTTAAATCAGAAATGTGCCAAAATAATTTAAAGCCAAGGTTAAGATGATGCTTCTATTTTAAACAGCGTTTGAAAGATCAAGAATACTGCAATTAAAACATTGATTCAAAAGAAATGTAGTTAGTTGCTTAAACTATGTTGAAGTGAAAATTTTTGATATGTGGAGCGATTTTACTTTAAACTTGCTTGACAAGATGATCGAAGAAAGTTGTTTATCTTTTCACATATATGTATGTTTTAAGATCGGTATATATTTTGTATGTTTATATTTTTGGTTATTGCACTGCAATGTCTATAACAAATACGTAATATTTAATCTTCACTATCGATCAATTTTCTACAATCTACAACAATACTTATTAAGTATTATTCGAGCTGATCATAAACAGATAGGTACGACTTAATAATAGACCATTTTATTGCATGTATGAAACACCTAATAATAACAGCACTTTGCATACACTTTTACAACAATAAAAGTAAGTCGTACGTTGTGAAAACCATTGTTACAATGAAGGTAAGCCAGTCACTAATGATAAAGAATAAGAGAAGTGATAATATGACGACACATGAGATTAACGAAACTAAAAGTCAGTCTTGGCACATTACTTTAAGCGCCTACAATATTGTATTGGATATGAAATAAGTAATGACTTACCGTTCTACTAAAGGTTGCACGTTATCGAGGAACTCGTAGCCCGCGTGAGTTGTATATGTGACAGATTCGTGACACAATATAGTACCATGATCTGCTCGAATAAAATTCTTTAGCACCCAAAATTCTCCTCGTTGTTCCGTACGTGGCAGCATATCTCTATCATTACAACCTAAAAGCGTCCTCAGATACGCTTGCGTCGTTGGCGACAGGTTGTCTTCATCATCGATATCAAGGCTTGATGCGTTAGACGCTTCAGCATCTGGTACAGCACTCATCACTTTTCTTTCTGCTTCTGGTATAGTGGCCGTACTCGATGCAGTTTTATTCGTTGTCGCCATCGTGGATGGCGTCTTTTGAGACGTAGATTCTTCAAAGTTTCTTGCACTAGCACTAGAATCCAACGATCTCGTTTCAGTTTCATTTCGAATATCTTGGTTAATGTATCTATATTCAGCACTCCTCTCCGAACCGTCGACGGTCATGGGAACCCAGACGACACCCGGTGCCGTGTTCCCTGATAGTTGCATAGCCGCGTACAGGAGCACAGCTATGTTTATCACAATACTCACTCTAAAGATAAAATTACGACGGTTAGCCACCATTTTGTAGCAATTTAGGCACTTGCTCTTACAATACTAGTGTTTGATTTGTTAGAACGTCCTCCGTCGTCCTCTAGGACGTAGTCTTCTATAAGGTCCTGTGCGTGTCAGCATCACAATTTATTGTGTCATCAGCAGGCGTGTGGAGGTAGGCGCCACGGTGGCGCCTCGCACTATTCCAGCTCCTGCAATAAGCAATAACATAGTTAATTAACATATCAGTACTCAACGATATCGATACGTGGATAAAAAGTATGATAATAAACCCGTATTCACATTTTTACTGCTGAATATTACTAAAAATATTTAGACATGTCACGCAGGAGCGTGTTAGATAGTTATCTAAAATGTTTTCTAGAGACTTTCATGCGCGCATATTAGAAGACGTAATTAACCCAGTCGCAGATATTTTCATCACACAGGCTTATCCAACATTCCTGCACAGCTCTGCGATTAGCATTTCTTGTCACTCCTTAATTAGCAAGTCTTGTTCTGATCCACGCTTATCAGTGCAAGATCGTTGCTATTCCGATATTATCTCGCTGGAAAGGCGAGGATGGAATAATTAATCTCATACGAAGACTTGAGTAGTTGATGCGACTAGCGATTAATATTAAATGCGTAACTCTTGAAACTATGTACTCTGCTCAATCTTATGAGATAATGTATAAGACGCGCGGATTAATGCTCCGCAGGAGTATTAAATCATACTGTTATCGCCATAAAAATGTGTCCCTTGGCTCGCGATAAACTTCGCGTTTATCCCGTTGCGATCTATAGCGTAGGTATTGACTTGAACGTATGTCATCCGTACATGGTTGTTACCGGAGTACATTTACAATCGAATGTTTTTATATAACTGTTTTCTTATATACGACACGTAGGTACCTATTGCCTTAACACACTATCTATTCTCAACAAGGGAATGTTATGTGAGGACGAACAGACGTTATACGGCCGTATATCATTAAGACATGAGTTTACATGTGTGTTGATATGAGGTGTCTCTGAAAATAAATAACTGAACTGTAGTTTTGTGAAATCTCGAAAGCTTATTGAAATAATATTAAAAAATAAAAGAAGTACAAAATTGTATAGGACATATATTATTATTTAAATCAATTTGGATGAATAATTATGTTAGAGATAATTGAATTGTATATTTATTACTTACCAGCTTAACGAATATATTTACTACCTAGTAGGTACCTACTGATAATGTAATAATAACAATGTGGAACCAATAGCGATTAATATTGCAATAAGTGCACTATTTTCCTTCCTATTTCCTTTTCCTTGCCATTGAAATACCTATACGAGGAGAATCAACAACTTTATAATCGATGAGACATTACTAACTATTAAAAAAAAATCAATTCGATAACCTTCTTCAAATCACGAGCTCTTGAATATTTCCGGAATATACTAATCAAATTAGTATTAAATCATAGAACATGATATTTTACTTTACTAATTGCTATCTTTAAATAAAATCATCACAAAATTGTGTAAAGGTTGTAATCGTTGATTGGTACATGGTTATTATCATTGCAATTAATTTATCAAGGATATATGTAGATTCAATTTTAAGATAAATTCAAGTTTTTACACCAATATTTAATTTGCGCACGTCGCATTCGTGCTAAAACAACAGTAAAGTCAAAGTACGAGAATCAAGAAGACGCATCGATGCTTTAAGAAGGATAAATGATACATCCATACTAATATTATAAATGCGAAAGTAACTCTGTCTGTCTGTCTGTTACTCAATCACACCTAAACTGCTGAACCAATTTTCATGAAATTTGGTATGGAGATATTTTGATACCCGAGAAAGGACATAGGCTACTTTTTATCCCGGGAAAATGACGCAATCCCGGAAATCCCACGGGAACGGGAACTATTCGGGTTTTTCTTTGACTGCGCGGGCGAAGCCGCGGGCGGAAAGCTAGTGGTAAATAAATAAACTATGACCCTGACGGTAAACGCAACCAAGCGTGGAGCTAGCCTAGCTACCGTTGACGATGTAATAGCTCTTAGATAGGGTGACGGGCGACGGCAGACCGGTTAAGTTACGATACTATATTACTTAGTACTAAGTAATTCGCACAAAATGGACACGGATGGCTAGCGGCTGCATAATTAGTGCAACAAAAACTGCACGAAAATACAGATAAAAGTATTAGAGCTGATGGAATATTTTTTTTTACAAACTGGTGCTATCTGGATTATTTATAAGAGATACCTCACATGTAGATTGTAGAGTTTTTGATATACCTAAGCCCAGAAATTATTGAAACAATTCTATTAAAATAACAGACTTCACGTGTAAATAATTTCTTGGATTGAAATAACTCATAGGTTGTTGTATTGTAGTAGTACCCCATCAAATCATAGGCGTCTATGGACCTTCCGTACTTACTTTGTCACAGTGGTCAGGACAATGGGTCGTAAGTCGTCGACCAAGAATGCCCCTACAGTGAATTTAAGTATTTAGTTTTCTCAGCAACGCAAATATATGTGAACGTTTGCGGTTGACGGCTCGACAATTGAAGTAGCTGTATTGGAAACTGTGGAACGATCGGAATTTCTACCTACGTGACTGTTTCAAATTTCCTTCGCATAACGAACGAACGGCATCTCGATAGTAATTCAAAGAAATAGTAACTTCTATTATGGATAATGCTAGAAACGACTCATTCAAACAACGCAATCTGCAAGTTATTACGTTTCGACGATCGATTTGTATTAACGATGTGCTTGTTCACTGTGTACGTATGGAATACGTGATTTATGTCACCGTGTTCATCTCATTATGACGGAATTGCCTCATGTTGATCGTAACCGCTTAGCAGTTAGTGAACACGCGCTGACAATATTCAAGGCACGGTCCCGACCTCCACTAGGGAAAGTGTTTCACTTTAATCACATTACGCCATTTTTGACACACATTCGATATACCAAAACATGTGGATATTTTTACCATAGTCAGCGAATTAGTGTGATGTTATGCAATTTTTAAATCAAGTATTGTACATACTGTTATTGATTATTATCTCAGAGTATTTGTACCTATTATGTAATCAATTAGAGTAAACATAATTGAGGTAAACGTTTTCACAAAATAAATCGATACTAAACGCGTACAACTAAAATTGTCGCCCGATAGAAAATTATTGATGAGTGACAAAGTAATTAGACAAAGCCATCGATATCGCGGGCAAGCTTTTATTTTCAAGTATATCTTTCATCAATTTTTGGATGTAGTTATCAAATTATCATCATTTAGCTTGACCGGTAGAGAATACTGTTACCTAAATATGCAAGTTTAACAGCCAGCGGAATGTTCAAAATCATTCTAATTATGCAACTATCGTCGCATATGTAATTCTGTTAGACTAGAAAGTGAATTTAATTATGCATTTTTAAGGTAATTAAGTGGATATTTCCTACAAGATGTTTTGCTTACGTATTATGTCCGTTCAATGCTATTGAAAGTCGTTTAATCAGGAACTTATTTAAGGTAAAGTAACAACTCATTATAATTAACTTCTTGTTGCTTCGGATTTGTTGTTGTTACATTTAGATTTTTTGCGTAGTCGTGTACTTGATTTTAAAGTCCATAAAATTTTTAAGTAATGTTATTGTTTATACCTACATGTATGGTGATACATGATTCATCATATCACAATTGTTTGCTATGGAATTTAGAAATGTAATAATATTATCTAAATTACCTAGGTAGGTATATGAAACTTTCGTTAATCGGTACCGCGATAACTTAATTAGTACCTATACAAAATAAAGCGAACGACATTATATTTTAGTTGTAATTTGATAAAATCTAATTTCTATTATCTTTTAATGTGTTCAGATAGATTTCCGAAAACACAATTAAGGAAGAAAACCGATAAAATATTTTGTTTATCCTGTTCGTCGAAGTGCATATTTTATTTTATCAAGATTGGAAAAACAGAACAGAAATTTTAAGAGCTCTTACAGCCGAAATTACGATTCACAATAACAAAGTAACGTATTTTCGAAAGGAAAATCACTTAACTGTTTGTAGGAAGAATGAACGTAATTCATTTAGGTATAGGGCGTAATAAACTAGACAGACAAGTCGTCCATTAACAGGAAGCATACGACGCGAGGCGCATACGCAATCACGTAACTAGCCATGTGGAAGCCACGAGTCACGACTCACGACGACCTAGCTTCGTACTTCGCTTGAAGGTAAAAGGTAAAGGTGATGTGCCGTATGCGAACATCTTTATAGCAACGTATATATTATAATCACCATAAATTACTATTCTAGAAATGTATTGAAAGTAATAAAGATAAATTGGACATTTGAAACGAAGAAAATAATTAAAACTTAAATTTTAAGAACGTCACAAGTCCTTACTGAATTATATAGAAATGAAATATAATAAATAATATAATCACTATCACCTGCGTTGTTTCTCACTGAGATGAATTTAAATAGCTGCAGGTAGGAGAGCTATTATAATACTCGTACGTACAGTGATGTAGGAGCTAAATCGAATAATTACAATAGTTGCACGAAAAGGAATACAAGTCACGTTCGCGAGGAACTCCATTGTCTCGCGAAGGATGCGCTTTGTTGATTTATTTTAATAAAACGATTAATGCGAAATACAAGATGTAGACTTTACGTCATAAGTTCAAAGACCTGTCATCTAGTGCTTATAAAAGTGGGTCTAGAGAATTGTTAAAATCAATCATGTAGTCGTGAGCCATCAATCACTAGGAAAGGTTCCATTACAGAAGCGTTACGACTTCCGACAATTCAGCTTTGATATTTAGCATTCGTCTTTCGACATGGCGTCATAGAAACTGTGTTGTTCAAATAATCTATCGTAATATTAATAGTAAAGATTTTTATGCCAAAATGAGCACAAATGTAAAAAATAAATGCTGAATGTAGTTGCGGTTCTCAGCATGGTTAATTTTTAAATGAATTATAATCATTTTCCTATAAAACATGCTTATCAACAAGGTAAATTTAAACACGCATCATTACACTTATACCTTAGATCATTAAGTAATGGATGGAGCACGCTGGCAAATGTTCTAACTAAACTTTCTGCCGATTTTGGTGCGGGGAGGGTAACTCACACTTTGAAACACAATCACACATTCACAAAAATAATTTGTGTCTTTACAAACTCAAACTATTACAAAATTGACAGACTAGCATGTTTTTGCACACATACATCGATTACACAGAAAAATCTCTGTACATATTATACGTAATAATACAATCGCTCTAAAGGGATGTAACCATATCGATATTACAAAAATAATAATTTTGTTGAAATTAGAAATAACATTAATATTATATTCATAAAAAATACTACACAGGTCATTTGTAACGTTTTCATCATTATTATATGCATACGAAAAAACAATAAAACGCCATTTTATTTGTATTTGAATATGTATTTATTCAACACATCACATATTATATTCAATAAAATAAATATCGGTACAGAAATTTTTATTATTTCTGTACCGAGGTGTCCATTCTGATTTTCTCCCACAGCATTCAATCCACCTTAGCCTTAAAGCAGGATTTTTTGTAAATCTGAAATATACGCAATATTAATACATACATATAAACAAACTAGCTGCTGTTTCACCCCCGTGGCTCCACTCCTGTTGGTCGTAGCGTGATGATATATAGCCTATAACCTTCCTCGATAAATGGGCTATCTAACACCGAAAGAATTTTTCAAATCGGACCAGTAGTTCCCGAGAATAGCGCGTTCAAACAAACAAACAAACAAACTCTTCAGCTTTATAATATTAGTATAGATTACATAATAGAAAGGTTACAAGATTAACATTACAAAAAAGTGCGAGTCGGACTCGCGCACGAAGGGTTCCGTACCATTAAAATGTTCTGCCAGTTAAAAGTAACCGAGCGTAGGTAAATTTTAATAAATATATACAAGACTTACAAAATAAACATTATACTCCTTTTTATGTAGTTGTGTAAAATTTTAATATAATAAAGATTAATTCTCATCTCATTTCAAATTATACTTAGAAAAATATTTTTTTATCGACGTTCAAGTTAAAAGCAGTCCGTCACTAAGAAAGTCGTAAAAATTTACGACCTTTTAAGCGACGAGTTTTTAAATTCAACTCTATCACTAAGTTCATAAAGATTAAATTTGAATTTCTCTTCAAGATAATCTCGCTACATCACTTTATAGTCTCGTGGGGAGTGCGGTTCAATATCGCGTTCTAAATTCAACTTTATCGCTTAGTTCATAAAGATTAAATTTGTATATTTTCTCTTCAAGATAGTCTCGCTACATCGCTTTATAGTCTCGTGGGGAATGCGGTTCAATATCGCGTTTTAAATTCAACTTTATCTCTTAGTTCATAAAGATTAAATTTGTATACTTTCTTTCCATGATAGTCTCGTGAAGCCGCATCAATGATCGAGTAAACACATGACTCGATTATTTGTCTTGATCATATCGCTAAACGATACATCGACGATTATTAGAAATTGCATTTAAATTGATATTTACGTAAAAAAAATAAAAAAATACTTACAAATGAAAGGTTATTCCATCTTTTTTAATACTTGATGTGTTTGACTTGTTTCTGCAAGACTTGACAGCACAAAACGGCATTTTAGCGGAGCACTCGCAGACGTCCTTTCGATGTTTTACGAATACGCAGAGTGTTTGTAATCGATTACGCAAATAGTTTTTATGAAAGCATAAGACTTTTCGATTCGAATAATCTTATACCTCGGCAAAAGGGGAAGCGCCTGTGAGTGTTATCCATTACTTAATGATCTAAGACTTATACCTTATACACATATATCTACTACGCACGTAAAGATTGAGTAATAATGCGGAAATTCATAAACCAACAAAATTTAAAAATTAAATAAAAACAAATTTACTCACAATATAGTAAGAAGTACTGAAGGAAAACTTGTTTTTAAAATCATGCAATATAGTACAATAGTCATAACTTCATAAGTATGTCATAACAACATGTCAAACATTAATTGTCATTTGTACATAATATTATGAAGTCTTTATTATGTACAAGATGAGATGAACTGTTTTCATATATTATAATCATATTAAAATATTATGACCAATTATGACTAATGCGAACTGTTTTTATCAATTATTATATGTATTAATAGAACGGTACATAAACCAATGCAACATCCATAATTTTTTATTATTAAGTAAAGAAATTTATGAATGACCCTTGAAGGTGACAATAACATGATTAATAAGAGTTGATTGGGAATTATTTAATTTCAAAATAAGTTTTTTAAGCTACTGTATAATTTATACAAATATTTTATATTTCGGTATTGTCCACAATGGACATTGGACATGTCTGTTGTATGGTGGTTGTATGCTTGTTGTATGGTTGTACTGTGGGTTGTACTAATTGACCATAGAGCATTTATTGCATTTTATCGTGTTGTAGTTACATAACATTATGAATATAAAGAATGTTATAGCGAGTATAATTTATATTTTATACATTAGACCATTTTGTTAGAAAGTATATAAAATTATGGTGCGCTTTGTACATAAGAAGTATATGAGAATGAAATGTAAAAAAAGTAAAAAATGTTCCAAATTACGATAAAGCAAGGATAAAGCCTTTATGATTTTATCTAATTTATAAAATTTTTACGTGATTTTGCGATTTTTACTTTTCATTCCCACCACTGAAGCCAGTACAATATCTGTGTAAAAGTAGGGGTGCCTATGCCATTAAACACGGCAGGATAAGCCTTTTTGGTTTGGAAACTGGACTGGCATTTTATCTGAAATTATCATGATTACTTTAATTGGAAAGGGAAATCGGAGTTATTTTAAGTATTTTTAAATTGAAAATTAATCGTCATTACACATTGTATCTTATTCAAAAAGTAAAATATTTACTGGCATATTATTTATATGTAATAGCACATTACAGACTGTAACGCCGACAGTTTATGTAGCTGTAGTTATAACTTACAACTTACAAGTATATAAATGATATACTTATAAAATTCAACCTTTTATTTAAATAATATTATTAAAATTCACGCTTGGCTATTAACGAAACATTATATGTATTAACTGTAATCTATACATACAGGGTGTCCCAAAACTCAACGTCAAGCCAAAACGGGGCGACAGGATTGATTGTAACCATCATGAGAAAAATCTGAAAAAAAAATCTATCCCATGCAGTTTGAAAATTATGGGCATTTAAGAAAAGCCTAAAAATTTGGTCAACCTGTAACTATTTTTCGGTTATTGTGGTTAATTTTTATTATTTTTGTTCATTTAAACTTTGGAACCGTAACCCTAAATAACATTTCTAGAATCACAGTCAAAAATAATGACACAATTGCCCCAAGTTTCCTTGAATTGAAGACTATTTGTTAAACTATGAATTTAAAATTTTCAAAATTTGTCGACTTTGACGGCCCCTCCTTTAAAAAAAATGTACTAGAGTGCCTTGGCAAGTGCCATTAAAAGTTGGCGCATTTAATCAGGATTGTAAAAAAGTACAATACTTGTTAGTTTCATACTAAAAAAAATGAATGAAAAAATAAAAACCTCAAGTAACCCGATTTTTGCTAACCCATTTTATTCAGTTAAAATGTTTTTTATTCGCACAAACTCTTGGTAGGTTCTTAGTTTTACGGCAAAATGATGAGAGAGATGGATAGTGGACATGTTTGCCATGAGTGAGCGAGACAGATAGTGACAAAGTTTATTCAAAGCCCATTGAGAGCGTAGCCGAGCTGCGTGAACGAATTTCTCAAGCTGCTGAGGACACCAACTCTCGAGGATATGCCCGGCTAATAAGTAGATCTTTTTTAAGAAGATGTAGGGCGTGTATTGAGGCTGGTGGTAAACAATTTGAACATTTATTGTAATAAAAAATGTTATTTCCCTATCTGACTTTTATTTCAATAAACCTAAAGTAAACTAGGTCAAGATTTTTAATTATTTTTTTAATTTTACTTACTTTTGTTGACTTTAGTAAAAGTGGCGTCACTATCTGTCTCGCTCACTCATGGCAAACATGTCCACTATCCATCTCTCTCATCATTTTGCCGTAAAACTAAGAACCTACCAAGAGTTTGTGCGAATAAAAAACATTTTAACTGAATAAAATGGGTTAGCAAAAATCGGGTTACTTGAGGTTTTTATTTTTTCATTCATTTTTTTTAGTATGAAACTAACAAGTATTGTACTTTTTTACAATCCTGATTAAATGCGCCAACTTTTAATGGCACTTGCCAAGGCACTCTAGTAAATTTTTTTTAAAGGAGGGGCCGTCAAAGTCGACAAATTTTGAAAATTTTAAATTCATAGTTTAACAAATAGTCTTCAATTCAAGGAAACTTGGGGCAATTGTGTCATTATTTTTGACTGTGATTCTAGAAATGTTATTTAGGGTTACGGTTCCAAAGTTTAAATGAACAAAAATAATAAAAATTAACCACAATAACCGAAAAATAGTTACAGGTTGACCAAATTTTTAGGTTTTTCTTAAATGCCCATAATTTTCAAACTGCATGGGATAGATTTTTTTTCAGATTTTTCTCATGATGGTTACAATCAATCCTGTCGCCCCGTTTTGGCTTGACGTTGAGTTTTGGGACACCCTGTATAATAAATCTGTAGAAGGGTCAATTCTGTACATTGAAAATATTGAAAAAATAAATGGCAGGGGGTGTTACTGGATCGATACCAAACCCAAATATGTGATTAAAAAAATTTTTGTCTGTCTGTCTGTCTGTATGTATGTGAAGACATCACGTGAAAACTAACGGTTCGATTTCGATGAAAATTGGATTATACCTTATTATCCTGGGCATAAAATAGGATACTTTTTATCCTGGAAAAATACGTGGAAAAAAAATCTTAATTTTTCAGTTTTATCCATAGACGTTGTTTTGTAGAACCGCAAACACATGGATTCTTTTTTTTATAAGATGTCATTGTCAGAGTTACTCAAAATGGAGAAATAAACCATCCACGCGAAGACGGACATCCGCGCGGATGGAGTCGCGGGCGGAAGCTAGTTTAAAATAAATTCCTTGAGCCACGACCGAAAGGTACAACGTACTTTCCTGTAAGCTTTCTTAGTACCACTGGGAGTTTGTGCGAATTCAAAACATTATTTAAAAAATTAATAGTTATATTTTGTGGTACTTGAAATCATCAGACGACAAATCATTACAAAATTTAACTGACGCAAAAACGCACATATACCATTTTCAATATAAAAACAATAAAACATTCAGTCTTTTATAGAGGCTTGTCCGCCTCGTCCGGTCACCCAATGTTGGTACAATATGATACAATAGGTTATGTTTATTCTGAACCTCGTGATAACCAGATGGATGAACAGAGGATGAACAATTAAAATAATTATAATTTGCATAGCATGTTCCATACAACTAAATGGTAAGTTATAGTTGTTTGCAATATTTTTATGGTTTTCCATCATGATTTGTCAGAAGGTAATTTTGTTAGTATTTTCAATAAATTGTGCCTTCGATTTCGGAGTATGTATCTTTATACATATTTGTAATTTGTACTATTAATACCAAATAAAAAAACATAATGTTTACCTACAACAAAATATTTCTAACTCTGTTAAATTATTATAATAAGAGCTGCCTCCCACCTACTGACCAAACAACTGAAATTTTATTGTATCTAACACGTATTTGACCCAAATACATTTCGAGGAATGGATAAGATACGGGAGAAGTGCCTATTCATAGATAGACTTTGAGGTTCATAGAACAATGTAAGAACAGAGACAAAAAATAACCTTGAAAGTGCGCTTGAAACAGTTTAAAGACGATTTAGATTATCACCGCCATAATCGCTATTCTTGCGTGTCGGCGTAATAAAGGTAATGGTCAGGTTGATGCTTAAGTAAATTTTGGAGCATTTCCACTTAAAAACCATGAAATGCATACTTTCGATGTGGGTCCGTAACCTTAGGCAATGTCAAAAACATAGACTAGTGAACGGAACATAAAGCGCAATACACATTGAGCCCGCCGCGCCGGGCCGCCGACATATGTCGGCAACTTTTTGTCGGCGGTCTAGTTGGCGGCTTCACTTATTACAAGCCGGAAAATTTGGTCGGTGGCATGTCGGCGGCTTGAGATGAGAAATTTATTTGACAGTCAACTACAGGTCGAGCGTCGTCGGGCAACTGAGCGCAGGCGTACCCAAGCCGCCAACATGTCGGCGGGCAACACGCGCGGGCGCATGTTGCCGACATGATTCTTTTCATACAGGCCGCCGGGTTGTGTCGCCGGGCTTTGTCGGCGGCCCGGCGGGCTCAGTGTGTATTGCGCTTAAGTTTTTTTTAAAACAGAAAGCGTGTGCCAGTTAATAAAGGTCGCAGGCGCAATTTATCTCCACACTGCAATCTGGTCGTCTGTTAGTGCAACTGGGTTTATACACTATCATTATATTTGAGTAAATATAATATTGTTTGAAGAATATTGAAATTGTTTATGTATATTATAAGTCAATAAATTAAGTGTAAGTTTAAACATCGTAAAATTACACATATTACCGATTTGATACAAGATTGTTACTTTCCAAATAAACAGTGATGATAGAGTTTAATACTCGTAAATTAATAAGAAAACGTGTGCCTATTAAATCGATATTGAAATGATTACAAGTACTTAGGTAGTGCTAAACCGTTTATGCGCAATACATTTATAATTTATTTAACTTGCTTAATAATTATGAAACTTTTGTTAGCGTTGATATTGTTGGCATTACGATACTGGAATAATTTTGCTAGCTATTACATCTGTGTTATTACTGAGATCTTTCAACAGCTTCGGATGTGTTTTTTCTGATGATTATTACGTTAAAACAGTGTAAATTATGATTGGATTCGTGTTGTTGGCGCGGGTTTTTTCGTAACTCGCAGTGGGTCTGACACTTCCTGTAAGAAGCATCAATTTGCCGTGATATCGCTTCAAACGAACTGGGGCCGACGACCTTCAAGACTGAGTCATTTTTACGATCATTCAAAATTCTCAGAATCCAACCAAAAGATAATAGGAGAGCGGCTGGCCATTTTCTTAACGGTTGAATTAATACCCCCGTGTAGTGGATACTTTACAACTAATTAATGTTTAATTAATTTTCAATATGAATCTAAATTTTCGAAACCGCGTTACCTCAAACATTGAATTATTTTCGAGCGCAGAAAAACGCATACACCACAGATAATATACTATGAGCATATAAACTTGATCGTACCTAAAATTAACATCAACGATGTATCTGTCATAGGATACAAGTGTTGTTGTTTTGTTGAAGCTGAACAAGAAGCTTTTATCTTATACTAGATATAAGCTTCTTGAAGCTGAAAGTAAACGACCTTAGTGAAATATTAAGCAAATTATAAATGACGGTTCCATGAAATCAAGTGAACGGTAGCTTATTGTAATTTGATACGATGCTTGTTGCCTTGCCTACTGGATCTCGTTCAATATCAGACTCATTGAGTCTGTAATTGATATAGCACTTGTACAATACATTTATATGTCACCAATTAAATGAAATCATCTAACAAAGCCAAACAAATAATGCCATGACTCTCAAACTATATGAAACGTATTTTCGCATTCATTGTGTTAAATTTCGTTTCTATCTTGTAGTACCAAATGTCCCAGTTATGTCGATTGAAAATGGATGCTCAATAAATAATAGCATCGTAAAATTGTATTAATTCCGCATACAAGGCTCGTTCGATACATGACAACACTAAAACTTAATACAACGTTGCAAATATTTATTGTAACATGCGTAGAATGCACAATGTGCATGATACAAAATAATGTGAGGGCAATTGTGTCAATTGAAACATATTTACAACGAAATCAATGCTAATGTTGCCAAGGACATTTTTCTCAGAGTAAACGGACACACGGTCATATGTGTTAGGCATCTAAATGCCACAATTACAATGTTTTAAAGGAAGAGTGAATATGCAGTAACTTCTCAAGTGGAGAGCCGGGCGTCATTAATATAAAGGTAGCCGCCCCCTATACGGGTAAGGATGTACAACGATATCATAAATGCTGGTGGATAAGAGCTGACGAGTCGCTTAACAAGATGACGACTATGAAATTACGGGCCTACCTCAAATCTTAACCCTACATGTGAGCGCCTACTTCAGGTTCAATGTGAACATCCAAGACAATTATAACGGACGGAGTTGGACGCTTATTGTAAGAAGGGCTTTAATACGGTGTCCTTATACCGTTAAAATTTAATGATGTAAGTTAAGGGATTGGAATTTTTTACTGGTATCTCGGACGCTTCCGTCGCCATTTTAAGCATGTTTTTATTTACACTAATAGTCTCATTAATATGGCCAACGAAATTTAAACAAAAATTTTCCTTGATTTTAATTACGAAGTCCTTTTATATAAATAAAATCAAATATCTAATTTTGAAACGATGGACAATTGGTTTGGAAATTAAAAGTTAAAACCTTAATTAATTAATAGAGTAAATATTTCTGCATTAACTTCTTTTGTTTTATAATACTGGACGATAAATTGTTAAGAAAAGACGTAAAGGAAATTTGGAATTCCCTGTTTAATTGAAATATTAATGTATGATTAACCGGCCTCTTCAGTATGCAGTATGCACGGCGTTGCGTACTTCAGCCATTATTTCTCATCGTTGAAAATTGTTTTAAAGCAATTTCGTTTCCGTAGAGTACAGTTTTGTAAACATTCACGCTTGGATCGAATCCAAGTATGCCTTACCTGTATTCATGTTCTTTACGTGTGGCATTCTGCATACCTATACTCGTAATGTCTCAATAGTCTAACGATTTAACCTTTGTGGATTACAAACCCATTCCACATTTTATGGCATTGCTCGGGAAATATAACGCTATGGCGTTTCTTGGAGTGGAATTGAGGACGCATTTATAGCTTGCTTGAGATGAATGAGATGTAAACGGGGATATTTGCAATATAATTTGCACTTTTTCACGGAAATTATCTAAAAATATACTTATTAAAAAGAAGTGTTTTATATTTATTTTATTGAATTTATGGAAGGTTGGCCTACAATTACCGGCATATGCCTTAATTTTATAAAAACGTTTTTATATTTTTTATCTACCAATAACATTATATTCAAACATCTCTATGTAAAATATAACAACATTTTCAACAAATATCATTATCACATCTTGAATTACAAGTGCAAATAACACAATAATAGATTATTTACTCAAGATTAGCCTTTAAAATGATCTAGTAACTCAACGCCCTTGCAGGGACGCTTCAGTAGACACATTGAATGTCATTGCCTAGAGTTGTATCAATTTATATCACAATTGGAATAGTTATACGGCCGAGTTCCTCGTCAGTCGTCATGCAATTGGATATTAATTGAATAAGCGCTTGCAACTTCATTATAAGTAATCTAATTTGTCGCTTACGTTTCAATCGTTATGTATTGGATAGTTTTACATTTATTGTATTTTTAGTTTGGTTTGGTTTTACAAGGTAAGTATCATTAGCCAATTTTGTTGATTGCAATTTACACTAGTAGTACTGCATTAAGTATATGAAAATCTAATTGAATCAAACTTTTATTGCTATTACCTATCTAAATAAAAAGACTGACATCCTTGCATAAAAGCCGTTAAACTTTACCTTATACGACACCTTCATTTCTAAAGATTGAGTACACACTCTCATCTAAACCAATAATGTGTGAAACAAGATGCAAATTTCATTCTTATAGCCGTTAGTTTATGAACCATAGCAGCTTGGGAAGTAATGGCGGATAATTTTACCTGTACAAGCCTCTAGCTGCATGACGCACGGCCTAAGCAATGCATTAAGAATAAAGGATTACATATGATTCATGCTTTTTCCCTTTTTCAATACTCTGGGAATTCCCACGGCTGCGGGTTCAATAAAATGTTTGCGGAGGTCATATTTTGTTCTGAATATGCGTCAAATAATATTAAATAGTATAGAGCAGACACAGGAAATGTAGCGACGGCCCTCTGAGTTATCTGTGGCGGAGTTAGCTGATAAAGCATTGAGTAAAGCACGCATATGCCGCGCATATGGCTAAAATTAAAATTTTGATACCAGCTTTGGTGTTTGCGATTAATTCCAATTACACAATATGTTAAAACTTATTTTTAATTTACACTATTGCAAATTAAAAACATTGAAAAATCGGTTTAGGTATTTGAATTAAAATATTTATTAATAAACGATATATCAAACAACGTTACTAATAATTTAATAAACTATTCAAACATTTATTAAGCGACCGTGGTCACGGCCCACGGGTACGGTGTGTGGGTAATCTGAGTTACCATAGGTTATGACCATAGTAATGACGATGATTCAAAATAAAAACTAGCAAAACTATCTCTGCCTACTTTGCGGTAGTGGTTTTATACAGGGTGGAATTTTGCAACGCCACCTGAAGGGAAAATACAGGTTAGGAACTATGTTATTGTAAAAGAAGACGGTCCATTATTATTGTTATTTTTATAAAGTTTGTTAGAAAGATTTCAATCTACCAATTCAATCTATTCGTGTCTTCTATTTTTGACATGCTTCATACGCTTTTAAGTTTGATTTTAAAATAGAAATCATGTAAAATAGTACTCTTTTTGATTTAAAGTTCCGCACGCACATAATATTCTATCTGATAAATATTATTTACTCTGGCAAATGCCTGTTTTTGAGCACTGAAACGAAACTTTATATTTCTCGTAAAGTGAGCTATCCAAATGTATAACGGTCTATAATAATCCGTACTCAATTTATGAATGCGTTTTATGTGAATTAATTTGCCGAAAGAAGCGCAGTTGCAGTAAAGTGCCGTTGAACCTTAAGGAAACGAACGGGACTGCTGTAAAATTCGATGGTCGTCTGGCGCCGGGCCAACATTTGCTCAGTTAGGATCCTCAGTAATATTTAACAGAAATATCCATCTATCGTCTCTTGTTTTAAAATGGCGCTTGTTTAAAAATATAAATTTAGAACTCTACTGCGATGTGCTTCGAAAATTCTTTGATGGTATCTGATGAGTTATTTAATAGCTATATATTTTTATACTTGATTTGGAAGGCAGACTATATTTTATCAACTCGTTTATAACATCAATTTAAAACAGTCATCTTCCAAATAGTGCGTCTTTTTTTGGCTACCATTAAAGGTGAATAAATTAAAATACGTATAGAGATAGGTACTTGTGCGTGAAGGATTTCTCACGAAAAGTCAATTTCCAACAGTAAATTTTGCGCTTTTCAAGATTAAACAAACAACTAAGCGTTTGCGAATTCATCACTTGAACTTCGTTCCTTGTAATGCTTTGTGGAAGACAATTCACAGTTCATTCACATCCTCTTAAACAAGCCAAGTATTAGACATTAAAAACGAACGGGAACCACGTAAAAACATTAAGTAATTAGCGCGGAGTGGCCACTTACGTCACGTAGTGTAATTGGAGACTTAGCAAAGCTCATTCACTTTCAAATTAACTATTGCACTATTGTAAATTAAAATTTTCTACTTTCTTGGGACTCAAAACATTATTTTGCATTTACTCTAGAGTATATTTTATCAGAGACCATGCAGCTAATAAAACTGAATATAGCATGATAGCTACTGGCATTGTAAGTACTTGCCAGGATATTTTTAAATTTTATACAAGTGGATACATTATTATAGATAGATGACGTCATTAAACGCAAACATTTCGATCTATCATTGTTATCCTTTATTTTGTACACACGACATAGGTATGTATTATAGTTTATGTGTGTCTCAATTCTCATGTTCAAGCCGTAATACCGTAGATACACCTCAATTTATTTTTAATGTATGCCTCATCATACTGTTTATTATGGAAAGTGTGTAATCATTATATTTTCATAATAATTTCATCCTTGACCTAATGAGCCTCTCATTTTCAAATCTATTTCACGTCTACGATTGAATCTATTTGCATTAAATATTAAGATTTGCGTAATAGATCGAATCGTGACCTTTGAAAACTAATATAAAAATTAAAAATATGTTATACATTAGGTATATGCCTGAATAATAAATTAGTTTCAATAATTTTGTTACATATACTAGAAAACGACAATAATTATGCTTCTTAGTTAATTAGTCACCGTTAAATTCAAAAAAAGATAAATTGATAAAAAAGGTAAAGCTAAAGAATGCCGATTAGCTATTAAAAACATCAGATCTGAATTTGATATTTTTGGTTTTATGGCATTCCAATGCTTAAATTTATATGTACATCAGATCAGGAATCAGGATACATACATTATGCGTACGTATAATCATGATACCCATTGAGGTACAAGGATTTCACTTAGTACCTAACAAGGGGAAGTTCTGGAGTTTTACGCCCCTTTACAAAACAAATATGAATTCGAGTTAAAAATGTAACTGCCATGTTTTCGAGCGTATGTATGAATTACCATATTCTTGCTAATAATAAAAGTGCTAGAAGAGTCGTCTTATGACAGGTAATTGACAGTAAAATCAGTTGCAAATTTTTAGTACAATCATACAAAGGAACAGCCAAGGCCGAAACGTTAATAGCTAATTTTCTCGAGGTTGAACATTGAGTACCTAAAACATTATACGATTTAGTTACAGAACATAATATATTTGTCATCAAAACAAAACGTGCTCGTAAGATTTTTCCTGCATCTAGATTAATATTTATGGCTGTCTTCGTGTACATGATATCATTAAAACTCCTAAGGAGTTTGAATTTTGAAATAAAAATATAATGCGAATTAAGGTACCTACTCCAAAGTTTTTGGGAATATCAGCTTGAAAAGCCAAATTGTAGAGTAGATATACAACATTATAAAATTTCCATTATATAAGATTGGTAATGGTAACTATAAAAAAGCAATTAAAATTTTTCTTTAGAGTTCAATGAGCTCACACGTATTTATAAAACCCTTTTAACATAAAAAGAGCCTTTAAAAATAAATCGTATAGTATCTCAGCACTTTGTATGGTGTAGGTAAGATACGCTATGTTTTGTGGAATCCGAGGTTTTAAAATAAAATATGGATATTTCTCAGAGATACGGGGGTATCGTGGAATGCAGTCGTTGCAGGCGCATTGTTCAGTTATCTAAACACCACAAAACCAGTACCTACTAAATAGTTAATACTATCGAGTATTGACTCTAGGAATCTTTCTCAATCTATGCAAGTCAGTCTAACCAGTACCAGAATGAGCGTTTCAATTATGGATATTCATTTCCAATGAGCAATGAGCATTTATATGGGGAATGCAACCTTGCAAGTTGCAATTTATTCATCAATTATACAACCATTTAAAGGTTAATATCATTGTATAAGACTGCTCATGAAATAAAAGTTCTATCTGATTAACGCGTGTGACTGAACTTTAAAATTCATTTGTTTGTTATTTTATAGTTATTTTACTCGTATTTAATTTAATTGTAATATGCATACATGAACTAATTGAAGCATAGATCTTTGTAATAATAATAATTTTCGGGTGGTCATTATTATGGATTAACTTTTCCTTAGATATTTGTTTTATTACTGGCATATTGGTTATAAATGCAACTAAGCTTAAACCCCTCGACACTTAAACGTGGCTTAAAAAGTCTGTGACGATGTTTAGAAAAAGTGTAATACCAATATTTATTGGCCATAAAATAAGACAATCAACTCTAATTAAACATTTAAAAACCGTCATTACATATCCAGTTCTCTTATTCTACAATTGAGTTTACCGTTCTAAAACCTTGAGTAACTCATAAATGGTATTACTTATATTATATTTTAAAGGTTTGATATATGCCTGGTGCTTACAACTTGTCGAATAACGTTGTTGTCAAGGGGAAAGGGTTCAGCGACCAGGGTAACGTGATCTTAAATTTATTTAAATTGCAATTTATTGACGTGAATTAGATTACATACTGTGGCTCATGCTAAACTGGTCTTTTAGCGAGGAAACTTTTGAGTGGCCGTTCCATACTTTAAAATCCCCCAGGCGTACTCTTTAGAGCGCAGAATTTTAAATTATAAAAGATCAACGAAGATATAAATATTTTATATTACTTCTGAAATAGTTAAGTGTCATTTATTACAAGTGTAATAATTATTGATACACGCATTGGATTTTTAGCTTAGTATAAGAGTTACCGAAAAAAAATTGGTTCATTAGTGTCCCTAATAATAAGTATACATTTAGTCCGTCTGTTCCGAGTACCTACACCAGTACTGGACTATTGATTTGAAACTGCGACAGAGGGGGCGTGATTCGGCCGTAACGATAGGTATACCTACTAGTTATTGTTGTGCGAGGTATGTTGAAACATTTTTTGCTAAATTGTAACCTGCTTTACGAGTATCGTCTGCTTGCTATTACAATTAGTATGTGTGCCTGAACATTATGCAGTATCATTTAATTTTTGGAATGTTACCGATCTGCTTATAAGTTATTTAATATTTAGCCTGTTGTAATTATTATTAATTTAAAAATTTGTGATATTGCTTATAGGTACTCAAGCGTGCGTAATAATTAAATACCTACTGTGTCTGATGGTAAAAAAGTGGTTGAAGCTTGGTGATAGAAGAAATAGAAAACCATAGTATGGTATTTTATTAGAAATATAAAAGGTGGTGAAACATATACATATTGCCATATAGGATGTACAACTGCAAACTGTACTGATACTATTTGGAATTTTGGAGTACCTACAATAGCGGCAGTGACAAGACGCCTTTCGTTAACGGACATTAGGGTATGTTGTAATATTGCCATTTGAGATTAGTTCAATAAAAACTAAGAATAAAGGACACAAGTTAACTATACAGATGGTAAAAGTAAGTTTTAACCAAAATTAAACTGAGAATTGAATGTGTTAGGTTATAGGCAGGTATGATATTATAATGTCCCTGTTTAAAATTTAAATATTCAATTTAGGACACCAATATGTTATAAAGGTTAGTACCCATTTAGTACCCCTATATTGTCGCTATTCTTTGTATCACAAAAGTTACTCGATATCTATGATGCAAATGTTATGTTGAAAGCATTGTGGAGCAAACGTGTTGGGTCAAGAATTATTATAGATGTCTCACAAAGATTATTGCATTATGTCTTCAACATAAAATTCCGAGATGATCAGGGTAAATTACATTCTTATGTAGATGGCCAAGGATAATTTTGATAACTGCTACAGAAGTTTTATAGGTAGGTATTAATGCATATTTTAAAAACCACCAAAAAGTGCACACACAGTACCAGATTCTCAACAAACATGGCGCCTAATTTATGTCTAATTTTATTATGTATCGTACTTTCTTTCTTCTTCTATTTTGTGTATTCTTCTTGTGTGTGTACCTTTATCTAGAAATAAATGTTTTTTCTTCTTCTTCTTCTTCTTCTTTAAAAAGTGGTGCCTTACGATCGCTCGCGACTCGCGAAGTTATCTACCTAATTTGTTAATGTGGATAAAATTATATTTGTATGATTGCTAACACATCTAGACATGAATAGAAAATTTAATGACAGCCGAAACCTCTAAGTGTTATAGTTTCTCTGCTAAGTGTACCCTCAAAATGCTATGATGATGGGACAGCATAAGGCTTACATTGCCCTGATAAAATAAACTTAAGTTTTGAAGTTGATAAGTCTTTCGCTAAGTAAAGACGACAAAGATATTTGATAACTAATAATTATTTTCATTTTAATTCTCATTTCTAAACAATAATTACTTAGTTAAAGCCAAGTACCTACTCGACTTGGCGGGATTAATCAGGAACGAATATAAAAAAATAAATTTCTAGAATTAGGACAGAATGTTCATCATTGGATTTTATAATTTAGAGAAAAATTGTTGGTAATTTGCAGTTATTCAAGTCTAATAAGTCCCAAAATTTCAGCCAAAACTGCCCAATAGGAACTTGAGCATGATTTGAACTAGGATATGATAACTTTTTAAGAAAATAAAATTATGCACATAGTCATACCTAGTAGGCATAAAGTAGGTACGTACACTCAGCACTAAATAGACTTCGATCGTAAATATCATCCGTAATTTCGCTTTCACCTGCTTTTTTCTCCGAACGCTCAGACATTAAGCATCGTTAACATAAATTATTGGCATGCTTTAGAAATTTTCACGTCCTTCTATGTTAACTGCAAAATGCACTCGACAGACTTCTATAAAAGAAGTTTCTATAAAAGAAGGTTCTATAAAAGAAAATTCTTGATTTTATCTTGAGTATAAAACTCAAGATAAAATCAAGAATAATAATGACATTAGACGTCGAACGGATAACTTACCGGAGTGTTATGTTTATTTTTCTTTCTAAGGATGGTCCACACGCAACACGCATGAAAAAATGATTCGTTTGGATAAGCGCTTTTGTTCCAGGACGCTTTATTTATAGTGGCACTGCATGTAATAATATACACGTAATAGTGATGTTGGTCACTTTTGTGCGAAATACAATGTCACGGCGATTGTGACACAATCGTATCGTGTGTTCAACACAGGCGCACCGGTTGGTGGCGCGCGGTGTACTGCCGTCTCTATAATATAGATACAAATGTATAG
Source organism: Colias behrii (assembly GCA_029959065.1). Classification (NCBI taxonomy): domain Eukaryota; kingdom Metazoa; phylum Arthropoda; class Insecta; order Lepidoptera; family Pieridae; genus Colias; species Colias behrii. The sequence continues at coordinate 6,820,465 of JARWMC010000002.1, forward strand.
GTCGGAAGCAACGCGTCGCGTTCCGGAGTCCGGGACGAGGGACTTTGAAAGAAGGGCCACATGCCCGACGGCAATGTTTTTTGTCCCATCTAATATTAGCAACAAACACCCGTCTGGTTCTCCGAAGGGATTGAATTGCACTTTGTTGTCTATCGGATCGAGATTATTCTGAGACTCGGGAGAAGGCGGTGAACATTGGCGGTGATAGTGAATGAAAGTAAAACTGGGTTTGAGTTTAAACTACTATGGATTAAGAGTATTTTGACAAGCTCTCAATAATTTATGAGGCCTGTAAAAGTTATTGAATATCAAAGCGCTTTGGAAGGAAGCTAATAATTAACTGTTTTTGTTTTTTTGTAATCTCTATAAGAGAAAGAGTAGACCTACTGTGCCTATGTATCTTTTACTACTTCTTATATTAATAAAGTACATTTTTTTATCAAATAGGTATTAAATTGTCTAATCCGGTTTAATACCATTAATTATAGTTTTTATTTTATCTTTGCTATAAATCATAAATTTGACTTTCTTTGTCAACTCAATCAACTGTTGGTTGTGACTGGGTTATTCACCATCAATAATAATTAAATATTTGTCTAAAACTTTAAATTGACGCATGATGATATAATTTATAGACTACAAGCCGGTATAGGAAAAAAATATGGGTCAATTGAACCACCAGGGGACATATCTAGAACGATAGAAGAGCATAAAATAATAAGATTCATCACTATGCCGTCACTTGTAAGCTGTCCAACTGAGTGCAGATGAGAATTCAAAAGTACAGGTAGACTCGGTAAATTTTGGTCATATATTTTTGTACGGCATTCTTAACCATCGATAGATCCATTAAAAATAATAAGAAACCGCTCAGTGCCGTACAAAAATGGTGGTCCACAAAGTCGGAATTTTTAAAGTGAAACTTTTATTACATCGTCTCAAACTTTTTGGTCTGTGTAGCGCATGTCGCGTGTATCGCGGCTGCCGAGTAGGTATAGCCGACCGACACGCGACATGCGCTACACAAAGCAGTGTTCGGAACCGTTCGAACAGTTTCACTTTTACCGTGGTTTCATAAAACCACACAACATTTTTTTTTTAATTTCCGAGAGTTACCGGGGGTAAATTTGGTCATTTGACCATGTACGGCATCTGTGTCATACTATTTCTATACTGCTTTTAATCCATTATTCCGCAACGCCGTACAAAAATCATGGGGACAAGGGGAAAAAATCGAGAGTTGCAATCCCCTCTCTTTCACCACTCCAGGGGGTCATTTGACACAACACGAAATAAATTTATTTTTAAAGTATTTTATGCATAGATAATATTTTTTCATGTGCCGTACATTTTCGTTGGTTCAAAGGGGAAAAATCTGAAAAAGAAAAAAATCCATATAACGAAATGTTTGCTTTATATTTTGATAATAAAATATAAATATACATTAATTTAAGAAGCTCGAGGTGGTTAATTATCACCTTGGAAAGTCGGAGTCAGGTGGAATGGACTCCGTTAAATTGATGAACTAATAAAGAAGCTATGAACGAAAAGATGTGAATTATATGCAATCAGCCCATGAATACAGGTAAAGTCACAAGCAAATGCTAGTAATGTATACATATTCAAAATGTACAAGTAAAGCGCTTTCAAATGATACCAAACATGGCATATTTATCTTAACTTAATTTTTTTACTCTGTATGTTTTGTCCGCTAGAGGGCGCCACATTAGATTTTGTGAAACCCCATATAGCCTTTAGCTAGCTGGTCGCTGGTTATCCAGTGAATAATTCAGACGCTTCTAATGATATGTCATTTGTCGAATTCTGATAAGTAGTTTAGAAGTTACGAGGGAATAGATGAACATACATACATGACCTGTCAAAATCATAACCCTCCTTTTGCTTTGCCGTAGTCGGGTAAAAATATGTTAATGCCGTACTGTATCAGATGGCCATAAAGCACCCTTAAAATTGTAGCTTTCGTCGCTTTCATCAGCCTAAAAGACGTGGTCTGCACAAAAATGTACGGCATCGTTTCTATTTAAAAGAAGGAATAAAGTGTAGAAAACTATTATATTTCATTAATCTACGATGTTTAAACTTTTACAAAATTTCAGTTTTTGCATTTCTCTATAACTTTTTTTAGAACGGTTTCTTTTGAACGGCAATACTATACAACAATTGAATTTTACAATATCATGTTAAAAAAAAGTTCCCGTACAGGGTCAAATGACCTTACAGCTCTTTATATCAAGAATTCGATGAAATTAAGATGATTATTGGTATACATTTAAAAGAACAATTATTTTTTGACGGCATTGCTTTTAATAGTACTTTTGAGTGCTAGATAATGTTTTGGAACCGAAGCCGTACTTAGTCAAATGACCCCCTGGAGTGGGGAGAGAGGGGATTGCAACTCTCGATTTTTTCCCCTTGTCCCCACGATTTTTGTACGGCGTTGCGGAATAATGGATTAAAAGCAGTATTGAAATAGTATGACACAGATGCCGTACATGGTCAAATGACCAAATTTACCCCCGGTAACTCTCGGAAATTAAATAAAAATTCCGACTTTGTGGACCACCATTTTTGTACGGCACTGAGCGGTTTCTTATTATTTTAATGGATCTATCGATGGTTAAGAATGCCGTACAAAAATATATGACCAAAATTTACCGAGTCTACCTGTACTTTTGAATTCTCATCTGCACTCAGTTGGACAGCTTACAAGTGACGGCATAGTGATGAATCTTATTATTTTATGCTCTTCTATCGTTCTAGATATGTCCCCTGGTGGTTCAATTGACCCATATTTTTTTCCTATACCGGCTTGTAGTCTATTACATTCATCTCTGTTAATGTATGCTCTTGTGGGCCGTGAACAAATCATGTACCCATTTGATATCGTGGTGCTTGCCATTTTTCGGTGGTCTATTCGAGCTGAATACTGGTGCTGAAAATAAGAATTTTCTACATTAAACCAATTCTTATATTTTGCTACACGCCCTTTAATATACCAAAATATGTATTCCTGTTGGTGTCTCTTTGTTCTAATATCAAATAAATATTGGGAAAGCGAAGCATGCAGCCATGCAGACAGCTATAATAAGTACTCTTTGTGACCCTTAGCATCGTCATTGCGACCACTGATCGTTTTAGATAGAATCACTACATAGTATTCAACAAAGTCGCTTTCTCTGTCCCTATGTCCCTTTGTATGCTTAAATCTTTAAAACTTCGCAACGGATTTTGATGCGGTTTTTTTTAATAGATAGAGTGATTCAAGAGGAAGGTTTTAGTATATAATTTATTAGGTTTTAAACAAAGCTGGCGAAGCCGCGGGCGGTAAGCTAGTATTTAGAATAAGCCTGAGAAATGATACTTGATGTCGACATTTTCCTACTAGCTTTCTTCAAAGTATACACCATCAATTTGTTTGAAATAGCACGCGTAAATTTTAGTTATCTTTGCATTACGGATCGCGCACATAGGTCGACTGCCAGACTTCCTGGAGTAGATTGTTACTACAAGGAAGCAACCCAATGTAATATAAGACGAATTGCACAATCTCCTCATCTGGTATTGTAACGGTTTTCCATATTGTTCATCATAATGCTTTGTGTTATTTTGTTTAATTTAGACGACGCATGTTTATTGTTTGAATTAGATAGAGACGTAGTGAAAGTCGCATAAAAGTATTTAACGTTCGTCCTGACATTAACATTCATAGTTGTAAACAAGATAAAAGTTCCGCATTATGAAGCGTTTATTTGGCCAAAACATTCTGATAAATAATTAAATCCCAATGCACACGTGTTTAGTAAAACAATCAGTAAAATCAGTCAGATTTTTGTTCATTACATTAATTAAAGTAGCTCGACCTGCATCTGTTGGACTTAGGTCGATTTAACAATTTATACCAGAAAATATCCTCATCGATGATAATACTTTTTAACCTTTTTTTAATCGAGCGCCTTTGTTTTGATTTGGATGACGTAAATTTTTTGAGAGGACGGAATAGTCGTTTGTTTGGAATAAGAGTTTGGAAAAAGGAAAGGTTGTTTTTACTGCCTATTTTCCTCGTATTTTGTCTCAATAAACACCGTCCTTATGTAGAAACTAAAATAAAAAAAAAATATAAACATTGCCGAATTGGTAGAACCCTTCTCGAGTTTAGCGCCAACAACAGGACTTTAGACGATTAATTATTTTTTATGAAGTGTAAGTAATAGGAGTGAATCTCCTGTCAATAAACTCTGACAAATACTTATGCGACACTGATTATTTCAATTTTTTTACTGGTCACATTTTCTGTGAAACTCTACTTTCATGGATACCTATCCAAAAGATTTTTGCAAGGATTTTTGCTATCACAAAATTGACATATCTATCAATAGATAGGCATTTAATACGTCATAGATACGTTTTGTGTGTAATACGTATTATGTTATCTGTGGTAATATGCATGTAATACGTGTTTATTTGGTATTTCAAGAATTTGAAGACCACAATAAAGCCGTCATACGCATCATTTATACACATACCTGGAGTTGTATTAAGTGAGGAGTGAGTAGGTACACTGGAGTTCGTTAACTATCTTATTTTAATCTTTTATATTTCTTACACTGCAATGTATACGAACTTATAATCTATAAAAAGTAAATTATTACTGTAACATCGGAAGAGACTATTTTCCCAATCACAGAACTATATCGAGATAAAAGGAAAGAGTGTACATGTACTTCGCGTGCTGAAAGGGAGATTAAACATCATCGTTGTTCGCCGCGATGCTCAGTCCGCTCTCGACCGCTCTCCGTGTGTGACGTACAAATGCAAACAGAAAATGGCCCCGTGCTCGATAATTAACTGTGCAAACACCACCAAAAAAGTTGAAGGTGTCAATGAAAATATTTCCTTTCACCGGTAAGTCCTTTTTGCCCTAAAATATCTGTTATCACTACATAGTATAAAACAAAGTCGCTTTCTCTGTCCCTATGTCCCTTTGTATGCTTAAATCTTTAAAACTACGCAACGGATTTTGATGTGGTTTTTTTTAATAGATAGAGTGATTCAAGAGGAAGGTTTTAGTATATAATTTATTAGGTTTTAGACAAAGCGGGCGAAGCCGCGGGCGGTAAGCTAGTTACTTATAAAACAATTTATTTGTTTGCTCTGTATTACTTTCATGTAAACGGTAACGGAATAATGCTACTTTACATTACGGCTTTAATTTAACACGCCAGACTGGACATGCATTGAAAACCAGCAACGAAAATAAAACATTCCAAACTGTCGAAACGCGAAAAAGGTTGATTTGTCATTTTTCTGTCAAGGATATAGAGTTGTACCCCACGATTTTCAATGCCGATTTCTTAGTCGATTCAAATCGATCTATTAAAAACAGAAAAATGATAATTATTTTTTAATCCTATAATATTATTGACGAAAGGGATGAATTTTAGTTAGGTATATCGATGGTTTAAAATATATTTACTATACTCATTGCAAATTTGTTTCAGTTTTCCGAAAGATCCTCTTGTGAAAAATAAATGGATTGAAGTAACGGGTCGTAAAAACTGGTTTCCTACGAAACACAGCCGGATTTGTCCCATACATTTTCACGAAGATTCGTTTACTGGCCCATCAAAGTTTCGGCGAATAATGTTTAGTGGTTGAGGAGTTCCTTCCGTCTCCATCATTAGGTCAGCACCATGATACTAGAATTTTATATTGTCACCTGACTTGCACATGTATGCAAACTTTCAGCTCAATAAGTTGAGTAAAACTACTCGGGCCACGACACAATAGATTTTCTATTGTGTCTGTGATTCCGGGGGCTGAGGCATTAATATTCAATTGCAAGATTTGATCCGAACATACATACATACATGCAAACACACATGCATACTGCATACATACAGTGTAAGTTAATAAAAAGCTTGTAAAAATTAACATACATTTTTATTCTCATTCTTCTGTCAAGTCTGTCAAGGTCAAAATCGATTCCCAATTCGAGTCCATAAAATGTTTTAACTACCTATTTAGTTTCTATTTATTAGGAGACGATTCTTTTGTCGTTGTGCTCATCACTAAAAGACTCGCGTGACGTCAAAGTACCTACGCAAAATGTTACACGCTCGGTTCTCATATAAATCGACGAACTATTTCCTTCTATCTCGATATAGTTCTGTGTTCCCAATGCCACAACACAGAGAATCCTAGTGTTGGGACTAGTGTATCTTTATAAAGTGCCCATGTAGATATAATATTATGTATGCAAAAAATTGTATTCAAATCTTATTGTACACTGCAGTGATAGGAAGCAAAAGAAACGAATAGTTATATAAGGTAAAGAAGACCATACCCAGTGATTCATTTTATCTCCCTAGCCCTAACTATATATCACTAAGTAAGAAAAAAAAGGGTTAGACTGTAATAGATCTATTAGGTGGTACTAAGTACAGTATTACAATATTTTATTGTAATACTGTGGTACTAAGCCTTGTTAATACGTTTTATATAATTTCTTGGAGGTAATCAAATATGTACTTAACTCAATAAATCATGTTTATCTTACAAAAGTTTCATAATAGGTACACTGCATGGATTTTTTGTTTGTGTTGAACATGCTTTGTATCCACAAAAAGTTTAGACATATTCTGACAAAATTAAGTTTGGCATAATACCTTTTTTTTTTTTTTATGACAGAGCAAGCAAAGGGGCAGGTGGGCCATCTGATGTTAAGTGGTCACCACCGCCCATAGACACTTGTAACACTAGAAGTGTTGCAAGTGCTTTGCCGGCCTTTTATGGACAAATAAGCTCTTTTCTTGAAGGCCCCAATGTAAATGTATTTATTTGATCTTCTGTAAAATGAATAAAAAAAGATTACATTAAGCATTTATACTACATTGTGTATAATGTAATATGTTATTTACAAATTAACACGATTAGCCCATTCATAACCAACACGTATGCGGTTGGTTTTACTACAAGATCCATGAGCCTAATTAGCAGAATCGCGCGTGATTATTTTTTTTAATAAATTCGTAATCGATTAAGAATTTTATAAACTTGCATGATGTGAGAACTGAGATCATCTGAAGATTCTAAAGAATACTCATCTTTAATATAGAATCATATTATGTGATGCGTGACTGGATAGGTCGTTAGTAGCACGATTTCTGTTTCTTTTAACAAACATGACTGTAGTTTTGTTTTTCTTCTAACACGATATTGTATTTAAACATACAAAACAAACAATTAAAATATAAGTACTGTAGTGATAAAACTATATCTTACACTTTAATTATTTTTGTGGGTACCTACGCATTATGGCATTGTTTTATCTTTTCAAAATGTCTGATTTACTTGAAATTTAAAAAAGATAAATATTCATATCTTCTTATTATTGACATTTGACATCTACCTATAGGCCCATTATAGTCCTTTTCACCTGAGATGATTCCTGTGACATATCGATTGTTGACACGTGTAGAGATTGCCTTTACTGAAATCGTATCAATTGTTTCCGATAATCGATAATATTTTATATGGAAATGAAATCGATTTGAATAAAGGACCAAAATTAGTTATTTCGGCATTTCGCCAACAATTAACTAAGGAATCTTAGCAAACAACAGCGACAAAAAGTGAACAATAACAATTAGTAATAATAACAGAATACCACGTAAATTATCAATATAAAAATGCCACTTGTATACAAAGCTGACGGACTCGTACAGACGATTGACGCGATTGACAAACGATCACAAGATGGGCGCCGATTATATGATTTTCCAACTCTATAATTTTTCAACGTTCCATTTCATGTACACGAATTACGTAGGTATTACTTTTTTGTGTTATAATATTTTAATTTTTCGTTATATTAAACTAAACAATACTGTTTTTGTTTTAGTAGCTTAAGATGTTTCATTTTAATATTTTTGGTAATAATGCCGCCTTAAAATAAAAATATTATGCATTAAAATTATTTTTGCTTTTTAAACATAAAATACGTAATTCGGAACACAATGAAGTGTCACAGGAATCATCATAGGTGAAAAGGACTATAAGAAGAGCTGGAACGTCAACACATTTACACATTGCACATGTTAGGCCGGGAGATACTGACACAAAATTTCGGGTCATTTGTACATACATCTTTTTTATGGGCTATCGGTAAATTCAAAAATTTTTGTGTTACAAATCGTTTGACTTTCGCTATTTATCCGACGAGTTCGACTAACGCCCACGCGACTAGTCCGCCGGTACCAGCGTTCTGACCATCATTTTTCTTTTAGTCATTGCGTAATAAGACCTCTGTAGAACCGCCATTCTGTTACAAATGACCCGAAATTTTGTGTCAGTATCTCCCGGCCTATGTATGTGTCATATTTTGCAATTGTTTATAAATACAGGGTGATGTAATTGGTGTAGTACGAATATCTAAAAATCTATGAAGAATTTTGTGATACAGTAAATGGAAGAATTATAGACTATTTTACAGTATTTAATAAAATCATTTAATTTTTTGTTCATTTTCATTAGAAATGTCAATTTTTCTCACCAAGGTGGAAATTTGGATGATAAGGATCTTGTTATAAAAATATAAATTTTGACTAAAATCGGCATTTTTTTTTTCAAAAATCAAATTACTAATTAATAATCAGAGTTATCACATTATTAAAAAAAATAAGCCAAACTATACACAATTTTTACTTGATGCAATCCTCAAAGATCATGGACATAGTGTATTGCGCCTTCCACCATACCATCCAGAACTCAACCCAATAGAGTTACTATGGGGCATAATTAAAGGGAAAGTAGCATCACAAAATGTGAACTTTAACTTGAAAACTGTGGAAGAATTATTTAGAAAGGAAGCAAATGCTATTAGTCTGGATATGTTTAGTGACGTTTGGAGAAAGACGCGAGAACATGAGGAAAAATATATTCAATTAGAACCAAAAGTAGATAATTACACTGACTCATTTATAATATTAAGAAATTCCGACGGCGAGTTCTTCGAGCGATGAAAGTTTCAGTGAAGTAGAAGATTACGATTATGATTAAATAGATTCTTCTTCTTCTCTATAGATACTGCTTTCTGAATTGGTGGTAAATGTTAAAACTGTTAAACTGTTATGACGATTCAAAAGTGCTTCTAGAAGAAGTCTAATTGTATAAATGTTTGAGTTTGAGTTTAAAACCAATAATGTGAAAATTATACAATAAACATGTAACACATATTTGTTAGCGCGTATTGGTAGGTATTACGTACTTACTACAAATATAATATTTCTTAAATATCTTTACTCGACCAAAGTCAGGACAAGACTGCTCCGCAAGTCGCAACTGCAGAAGACGTCCGTTATTTAAATCATTATCAAAACAACCATCCGTGTGTTGGGAGTGAGCGCACGTGTTATTTGTATTGTTTTTATGACCTGAAATTTAATTATTATTTGATAATTGAATGATTATTAATACTTTTATCCAATTGATTATTATTAGAATAAATAATTAACTTCATCAATTGATTTACTTTTAAATTATAATTTTACAGGTAAATTATGAGAGCTTTCATAATTATATTTGCATATATTTATCTACAACGCACCCATTTTACAATTCAAGTCTAAAATGAAACTAGAGTCGCATTTATTTTTGAACATACTGTAAGTGAAATTGCATAAGTGTGAGTACTGTGAACATGCCAGCTTTCCTTAATTGACCGATATCATGATATATAAAATACATTCTTTTGAGTCTCTAAGAAGAGAAAAATCTGTACATAGCCTTTAATAAAACCTACACTTAAAATGAATTGTGAGTTAAAACCACCAGGAAAAAAAGTTTGACGTGATACACAACTAAAGTCGTAAAAATATCATAGTGCAATACAACTCTTTTTGGAAAATGCCGCGAAGTGCGAAGTTTTTAGCCCACGCAAAGCCGCAGGCGGAAAGCTCTTGTATTAAATAAGTGACTAAAATCACGCTAAAAAGTGTAAAAAAATGTAATAATACAAATTATACCTACCTCGCACTTAATAACACATACCTTCCTTAATATCGACATAAACTAACTTAATAGGTACGCCTGTTATAAAATATCTACGCGTAAGTATACCTACAGAAAATTTTAAACTCTAGACTAAGCAAAGAAGTACAGTAACATGAAACCCGTTATGTCATTAAAACGCGGCTGAAATTCCGCGGTCAGAATTGTATCAAATTAAATTGCACCAATATTCTTCTCATATAATATATAGTACAATAATTTGTATGCAACGCTCGTCTCCTCGTCCGCAAATGAGAATGTATTTCGTCTTACACCCAAACATTTGTACAAAAACTATGATGAGAGCCGGCAAACGTACCGTCATCACCCACACTTGAGTACATAAACTAGTGCATAAAAAAATGACGGCGCCGTAGCCGCTATGTCATATTATTAAAGAGATCGTGGGCAAAAAACTGTCCAGTTAGACGCCGAAGGCAACGAACCTGTAATCTGGGACAAGGCACAAAAACATTCGGGAGTGGTAAATGATGTCGAACGCATCTAGGTTACTTACTTCAAAAGTTTAATTATTGGCGCACGCACGTGTAATTGAATTTGTACGTGGAGCTCTTTTAAACAATTATCTCAAATTACGCTTTCGCGTTCAAAAAACGCAAGCTCACTGATCTAGATATTGTGTTGTATTTGGTAGAGTTCAATTGGAAATTATTAATCGACTGAATTTTTTTCTCAATGATCGAAATAAATTGGGATAACGTGAATTAGATATCAACTAATTAGAACGATGCGCTTTTTATTCCTTTTATTCACGACTTGTATATATTTATTTGGAAGCCACAAATAATAGTAGCATGCAGGTAGAGCCAATCATTAGTTTATTATAATGACATTACACGCTCTTATTACCCATGTTTGTTATTTTTCCGCACCGTTTGTTTTCCTACCGTAATTCCTTTTCCTCTATTAGGTATATAGTTTCTTAATTAATCTGTACCTATCTTACATATTTCACAAAATACGTATGTAGATTGCGTAGTAGGTTTTCAAATTTGTTCACTTTTATAGAGTACCTAATTAAGTTCACATGAATGTCGTAATTTCTAAAATATTTGCAGTTTTTATTCTGGAATTTTTCTTTTATTCCTATCGCTTCAATCTTCAATCCAATATTAAGAAGTATGGATTGTCTTTTACTACAGTTCAGAGAGACCTTCAGGTGCCTATATACTCTATTTTTTATTATGTGCATGTATTGTTTCATTCGCACTTGCGCGCTAACACTCAGTTAGGACACATGACGTAAAACTTGCTAATCATAGTTAAAAATTTAAGCAGTATGTCGTAAGTCGTTACGCGGGTGAGAACAACAAACATAATTGTATTAGCGATCGAACGAAAGCGAAGAAAACATTGGGACGTGAAAATTTAAATATACCACAGTAAAGTATCACCAGTATGTAATAGTTACTTAGAAGTTGGATACAAAATATACAATTAAAAGGAGGATACGTTTTTGCGAGGATTATAGGGCAAAGAAAAACCGAAATCTACTCATCAATCAGTTAATTATTAGTTGAGAGAGAAAGTCTAAAACTATTCCTTTCAAATATCACATAAACAATATGGAAATCCAGGAGAATTCTGTTACTAAAGACTTGGGAGTGCTATTTGACAGTAAACTAACTTTTGTTAATCACCTTGAATATGTTACGAATCGTGCTTCAAAGATGTTGGGTTTTATTGTAAGAAATTCTAAAGGATTTCATAACACCAAAACTAAGATTATGTTATACAACAGTGTCGTACGTAGTATTCTTGAATATTGCTCGGTTGTCTGGAGACCACATTACGCGACTCACATTTTAAGACTGGAACGCATACAAAAGAAATTTTTATGGCACCTGAGTTTCTCTAGCAGGTTATCTCATAAAAGGCTCACCTCTTACCAAAGGCGCTTGTCGCATTTTGACATTTCATCCCTCGAAAATCGTTACATTTTTTCAGATATTGTTTTTGTAGCCAAAATTTTCCAGAATAAAATTGATTGTCCGCAATTGTTAAATAAATTTAATCTCAGAGTTCCTTCTAGATACCCGCGCAATAAAATTACACCTTTGGTTCCTCCACTGCGTAGGACCGTTTTTGGCCGAAACTCCCCCGTCTGTAGATTAAGTAAACTAGTCAATGAGTATGCCAATTGTATTGATATTTTTCACGACAACTGTCATAGATTACGTAAATGTTTCAAAGAATTGTCTTGATTTGGTTTGTATTCTTTTCCTTTTGTGACGTGACTTGACTCAAATGTACTTAATTATTATTGTTTTTTTTTCCATGTTGTGTTGTCCTATAATTGTTTGTCACAATTGTCAAAATTTTTTATTGTAACTTGTACCTAAGCTATATGTATTGTTGTGACAGGTGTTGGATGACCTTAATAAATAAAATAAAAATAAAATAAAAAGTTGATACGTAGGTACTTACTGATTCATAATATGTATTGAGACGACGAGAAGAAAATAGTAAACGAAGTATTATAAAAACACACACACGCCATCGCTTCAATGAAAAAGGACGTACGTAGTGTCCGTCTTTGGTTTATATAGAAGTATTTATAGAAGAACGTCCACGGTCTAACTAGTCAGTCCAAAAATACCTCCGTTGAGTTTAATTTTGATCATCACAAATTCCGCTGAAGAATATTACGTCATAATCACTTCATAAACTTAAATTTATTGTCAAATATGTACATAACAATAATATTCGATTTAGGTCAGCGATTCAATGCAATGCAAATGATTGCTTTGTTTATAACGCAAATATCACTCTAGTCGAGAACATTTTCTTATACGAAGTGAATCTAATTTGAACTTTTGGATTTAATCAGTTCTTCATTGTTGATGGGACCTATACAGCTCGTTACAATTAAATAAACGCATTCATAAGTAGGTACATTTGTACCTATGGGTGTTATTATAACTGAAGTTTGTGCACCGAGGTCAAGACATAATTTAAGATCTATTTGCGTTGTCTAGGCCTATTTGCATATCTATTAAGACGACAACGGTTCAAGAACCGGTACGTTTTATAAATAAATAAATTAAATAAATAAATTCATTTATTTCTTTCCAGTACATGTACAGTAACATAATAACATTAAACAGGCAACAGGTGTGGAAAGCTGGTGCCCATGGTAGGTGTAAAACCTGTAATATAGGTCACCAGGTCTCCACCACTCGGATGAACAGAACATTATAGTTTAGACAAAGAAAGAAAATATGTAACTTAAAAATCAAATTACTTTAGTTACATTAGCAAAAGGAAAAAAAATATATATATACAAAGAAAAACTAAAATTAAACATGCAAAAGTGTACCCGGATGAAGTGTGAGTGATTGTGAAGATTGAGTGAGTGTGAAGTGTGAGTGAGTGTGAGTGAGTTTGAGTGAGTTTGAGTGCGTGTGCATCTGAAATCTTAAAGTGAACAAATTAGATAAATGAATCTAAAAAGGTCTCAGTCTCTGCGTATGAAAGTCCCTTTAGCCAGCTATCAAGTAATATTTTCAGTTTGTGATAATTTAATGAATGTACAGATAGAATATTTTGGAGTTTATTATAAATGTAAGGGCCAAGAAATAAAAAGAATCTGTGACTGAACGATGTATATAATCTAATTGTCGGAGCTATTATATAATTGCGACGCTCAGTAAGGGGATTATAAGGAGTGGAACTGTGTTGTTTTAAAGCGGTTTTAAGAATAAACAATTGGCGAACTGTTAGTACTTGAGATAATTTGTATAATTCTGCTGTTGGATATAATCGAGGCTTATGAAAGCAAACCTTTAAAGCTGCCCTTTGGGCACGTTCAAGCTGAATTAGATAAGATTTATATGTACCACCCCAAGATTCAATTCCATACAATATAACAGACTGGCACAGCGCTATATATGCCATTTTCATAATTGAATTGTCAGCTGATGAGCGTAGTTGCCTAAAAATATACATAAGTTTTCGTATCCTAGTCCCAACAGTTTCTATATGCTCCTTAAAAGCTAGCGAGGAGTCAACAATGATTCCGAGATATTTGATAAATAAATAAAATAAATAAATAAAATCTTTATTTGAATTCATACATTAAGTTACAATAGATTGGGGTTCAGGCCCCCTTACTAGGTATAACCTGTATTAAGGGGACCTGTTCCTTCCCTAGGATTGATCCCTTGCATGAATTAAAAAAAAAGAGAGAAACATAAATTTAAGAAATTAGGAAAAAGCTAATTCAAAGTCCAAAAACAAACAGGGTGTGTATGGATGTATAATGTATAAGTATGAATGTGTTTATGTGCGTGTGCCTGTGTTTGTATGTGTGTGTTTGCGTATGTGTGTGTGTGTGTGTGTGTGTGTGTGTGTGTGTGTGTGTGTGTGTGTGTGTGTGTGTGTGTGTGTGTGTGAGCGTGTTTGAGAGTATTTATTATAGTGATCTAAATACGAATTAAATTTTCAAGACAGATAGATAGAAGATAGATGAAACTCTTTCAATAACAGCTGGATTCGATGGATTCGTGATAGAAGGAACTAAAATTTGGAGGTGATTAGTATCAGATATGTCATTGCGTATTGAAAAATTTACTAATTTTGTTTTTTTAACATTTAAGGTCAGCAAGTTGTTATCTAGCCAATGTAAAACGGAATTGAAGCCTTGCTGTGCAAGATTATAAGTTTCGAGCCATGATTTAGACGAGAAAGCCAAAGCCGTATCATCTGCATAAGAGAATATAACACCATTTTGCAATCTAATATCACACAAATCGTTCACATAAATTAAAAATAGGCTCGGGCCGAGGATGCTGCCTTGTGGCACGCCATAAGAAATAAGGTGCTCGGAGCTTGTAAGAGATCCAATTTTAACACGTTGAGTTCTGTTAGTGAGGTATGACTCAAACAGCGATAATTGAAGATCTCTTATTCCAAGGGCCTCCAGTTTAGACAGTAAGATTGGGATCGAAACTGTGTCGAAAGCTTTAGCAAGATCCAAAAACAACGCCATACATTTTTTATTTTTGTCCATTTGTGAAACAAGGTGATTTACTAAGTTGTGAACGGCGTCTGTGGAAGACCGATTTTTACGAAAACCATATTGATTAGTCGAAAGAAGTTTGCGAGATTCTAAGTAATTTACGAGTCTATTGTTTATAATTTTTTCTAAAATTTTGGACATAGCTGGAAGAATGGAAATAGGTCTATAATTTTCGACACAGTTCCGGTCCCCAGACTTGAAAATTGGAAGCACTAGGGCTTTTTTGAAAGCCTTAGGGAAAGTACCGGTAGTAAGGCATAGATTGAAAATATGGGTAAGTGGGGCAAGAAGAACTTTAACATGTTTTTTTTTAAAAAGCAGACGAGATACCGTCCCATCCAGGGCAGGAGTCACTCTTGATACAATTAATGATATTCTGGACTTCATTGTCATCCGTCGCTAAGAGAACAAAAGATTCAAAATGGTGAGCAGGAGCAACGTAACTATGCTGAGAAGACGGGATTGCTTCCGCTAAGTTTTTTCCAACGTTGGCAAAATAATTATTAATGGCGCAGATAGAGGTATACTCATTTTTAGATATTAGATTATGAGCTGTAGATTGCGGTTTATTAGAATCAATAACAGATTTAATGACCTTCCACAATTGTTTACAGTTTTTGCCTGCCTTAGCAAATTCAAGTTTCTCATAATCTATCTTAGCTTTACGTAATAACGCGTTACAAAAGTTGCGATATCTCTTATAGGTCAGCTTCAATAAATCATCATTTGGCGATTTTTTATGTTTTTTGAAAAGATTATCTGTATGACGCATGCATCTCAATAATCCTGGAGTTACCCACGGTTTGATAGGCCTACGTCTACGGGGTAATGAAAGGGCAATAGAGCAGGATAATATAACGGAGGTGATAATTTCTATAAATACGTCTGCCGCTTGATTAGCATCTCGGGTCGAAAGAACAGGGTGAAAGTCAATTGAGTTTAGAGCAGAAGTTATTTTATCTTCATTTATTTTGGTGAAAAGTGAGTCATTAGCTACTTTCCGCTTTTTTTGTGATAAACACAATACAATAGCGAAGTGGTCGGTAACCGTTGATTCCAAAACAAAAATCTTTATACTGAAATATGAATATTTATTTTATCACACAAGAACTTGCTATATTTCATAATTTTGATTGCAATTTATTTTTGTGTTTGGGATAGTTAGTCAATGTATGGTTGCAAAACACACTTTGATGCTAATAATACCTACTAATCTAGTTTTTAAAGCAATATCAATAGAGGGTCAAAATAAAATAATTACATTAAAAAGGATGTACATTAAATAAAATATAATGTTAAAAGAGATCTGCTAAGGAAAAGTATGATTAATCAAAATTTCATCGTGATTTCATCAATCAAAAATAAAATGATGTATGTGACTTATGTCACAATATCCTTACATGTACCTTACAATAAGTTATTGCAAAATCACATTGCAATATAAATAATAATCTTTTATGGCGCGCGTTACCAGGATGGCTTTGGATGTAGCGCTTTGTAAGTTCAACATAACATTATAGAAACAGTCCAAATCTCAAAGAAACTTTAGCAAAACAGATTATTTAATAAAGGCAATTTTTTATATTATGATAGGTAATCAATAATAAACTAAATAAAAAATGATTTAATATACATGTTTGTTTTGCAGTTTCTCTGAGAAAAGTTGGGCCTGTGGTAACAAAAGTTTGGTCTAGCACAAGAAATTACATCGCAAAAACGAAAGCTAAACCTATAGTTTGTAACCCGATTGTGAGGAAAACTGAAAACATACTGGATAAAATAAATGAAAAAGTCATTTCAAAATTTGAAGAAGCACGCGTTCGTTTACTTCCTAAAGAAATTGAATATTTAGAAAAAGAAATAGAGAGAGTAAAAAAAGAATTAGAGAACAAAACAAAATAAAAGAGAAAATACATTATTTTAAATAAATTATAATTTGTTTTTGTCGTGTTAGTTACTTATACATATATAGTTTTTTTTTTCATATTTTAGCAACAAGTAAAGCTTTAAAGCCGGCTATTGGAACTGCTTGGCAATATGCAAAAGTTGAGATGATTCCTCCTATGACGTCACAAATTTTTCAAGGGCCATTCGGAAAACGTCTTGAAAACGCTGCTTCTAGTGTGGCTGATAATTTCATTGCAAATGTCAGTCAAAAAATAAAAGATATTGAAGAAGAAAAGGCCCGCATCATTAGAGAAAAAGAAGCTGCCATTAAAGCTGCTGCCGAAAAAGCTAAGGCAGCAGCTATCGAGAAAGCTGAGGAAAATAAGCGACTTGAGGCAGACAAAGCAGCAGCAGCAGCAAAAAAGGCTAAAAAAGAAGTGGACCAGAAAAATGTTAAAACTGAGGCACCTAAAGAAAAAGCTGAAGTAAAGGCTGCAACTCAGACCAAAACAGAATCCAAAAAGAAAACGAACAGAGTGGAAGCAAAGACAAAAAAGGTTAAAAAGAAGACAAGACGCGAGGTTAAAAAGGGTTCTGCACCTAAACCTAAAAAGTAATACCTATTGATGATGTTGATGCTGTTCAAATGTTTTACAAGTAAAACATTGAAAATGTACGAACAGTTACAAGATGAATGTATTTATTCAGTTTTTGTATAGTATGTGTGATATGAATAAAATGATTGTTATTATGCGTCTATTGGCCAATATATTATCATTTAAGAAAAATTTGTTGAGCCTCTCCCTTTATAAATGCCTTGCAATGCTTTTTCAAGGCATTGCGAGGCATTTATAATGGCTTTTCATTCCTCGTGCTAAAAAATCGGTCAGGATTTTATGGTAAACATTTTCAACATTCAATGAAAGCTCTAAGAAAAAAATATTTAATCTCATTTTGCATGCAATGCAATTAATATTATTTTGAAAATTATTGTGCACCTTTGGGATTATCATCATCATCACTACATAGTATAAAACAAAGTCGCTTTCTCTGTCCCTATGTCCCTATGTCCCTTTGTACGCTTAAATCTTTGAAACTACGCAACGGATTTTGATGCGGTTTTTTTTAATAGATAGAGTGATTCAAGAGGAAGGTTTATATGCATAATAACATCCATTAAATAGTGGAGAAGTACTGTTATTTTTGAGGTTTCTAATGTGATGTCGTAAAAAATTACATTTTTTCCGCTTACGTATATTGCAAACGCAGGCTGAACCCTACGAGTTTTATCAAAATAATGTACTAAGTATTATACACATTAAAAAGGTCTACAGAAAAGTCCGCGATGGTATATGTCTATCTCTTATGGATAACCCACAATAACTTTTTTTTGTCATTTACTTTATACGACAAATAATGGCTAATTTTCGAAGCGATTTTAACCAATACAGCATTAGGTAATCCTTAACCAATTAAATACCTTGAATACATTGTTCATTTAATATAAATCTATATAGTCCTTTACACCGTATGATTTAAGTGAATATTTTCGAAGATACCGGCCGCCCGGCTATATATTTTATTCCCGTGCGAAGCCGGAGCGGGCCGCTATGTTTTTGTATACAACGTTCACAGTTTTCTGTAGTGTATTTAGTATCAGCATTGCACCCATGCGAAGCCGGGGCGGGTCGCTAGTTCATCTATAATAAACAAACATATGAATAAAATAAGGTTCATACATGTACCTACTTATAATGTACTAGCTTTGCCCCGCGGCTCTACCAGCATTGCTCCGAACCCCTATGGTCTTAACGTGATGATATAATAATATAGCCTGCCCTATAGCCTTCATCCTCCCATCCTGGACTATCTAAGGGCGGCCGTACACGGATCGCTTCAAGCAGTTGAGACATTCTTTCACTGCCGTACACGGACTGCTCGAGCCGTCGCGACCGCTTCAAGTAGTCAACGACTGACTGCTCGAGCAGTCCGTGTACGTCGCTCAGCCGATAACTGCTCGAGCCGCCCGTGTACGGAGCGGCCATACACGGGCGGCAGTGAATGTATAATTTTTCAAATCGGGCCCGTGGTTCCATAGATTAAGTCGTAAAATATACAAACTCACCCCATTTAAAATATAAGCAAAGATTTGTCTCATTCAGTTATCAACCATTAAGCAATGTGCTTAATAACAACTCAAATAATTAATATACAGAGGATAGCTTCATATTATTATAAGTGTTTTAATTATTAACACAACAATATTATTTACCTACCTACTTGGTCAAAGTTCTCTTTTATGTTTATAATAAAACCTTGGAAAAGAGGCAAAACATTATGTGTGACAATTTTGACACATTATAGATAGATTTTAGGTTATTTGCTGATTTTAACAGGAAACACAAAGATTTTAACTTGATTTTAATTAATAATAAATAATTTAAACAAAAAGAAATACTTAAACCAGGATTGATAATGGTTGCTGGAACGAATGTGTTAAAATTAGCTATAAATTTATTACGTAAGTATACAAGTCTTCTTACCACTAATTAACTGATGTACCTACAGAACATCGTTTCTACGTTTTTGTGTGAGAATATTTTCTTATTTTATTCCATAGCTGAATATTGGAATTAAAAATTTTAATATTCATTACCTACTATTTATAAATAGTTAATATATAAATACGAAAGTGCGTTCTGTAGTAGTAGATATTCGGTAAATGTAGTCGGAAAAGACATTGCATTAAACGCTTGTAAAATAGGGATGAAGCTTTTGAAAAAGAGTTGAAATAGAAATTAAAATTTAATTGCATTCAAAAATAATTAATCAAGTTGAATGATAATTATTATGATTAGTGCTATAATCCTAACATAATTTATTACATTTATGGCATTGCAACAAGAATCATATTTACCTATATGTATTGCTTTGATCAGATTTTTCTTTTGCATTTTTACGTTAGGTATACGGACACATTTTACTGTAATTGATAGCATACCGGAACTACATAAACCATACTTTGGCAGAAGAAAGGAAGACATTCTTAAAAGCATAAATGATTTATCTAATCGCATATCAAAATCAGAACTAGCACGCAAAATGAGAATTGCGAAGGGATATTATACTTTGGAAATGTCACCGCCTAAAAGTGATGAAATTGCGGTAGGTTGATATTAATTTTTCAATATCGGGGTTGGAAAAAAATTAATTGTAACATTTTTTCATTACGCGTGACATTTTTCCGTTACGCGCCATGTTTTTCTTAACTCTACCACGCGTGATTCGACGTATTTCTGTAAAGTTGTATTATAGTACATTTTTTTTAAATAAGGTCATAAAGAAGTTTCACTTCTTACGTGTGTACACTAGTACACGCACACATTTTTTTGTCTTGTGACTTTCGACTAAAAAATATAAAGAAAGAGCTTCTTACGATTTCAGAGGTTAACTTTAATTAATACTTGGTGGCTAGTTCACTTTCAGTCAGATGTATCAAACTAAGCTAAGAAAATGCACTGTTTGTCCTATAAAATTTTAGGTTCAACTGGTCATAAAGGTATACTGACAAAACAGAGTGAGAATTATGTCAAAAGTAATTCTACCCGTTTTCTAGACGAAATACGATTATATTCCTATATAATCGTATTTCGTCTAGAAAACGCTCATAATGCAGTTGGATCTTATTTACATTGGATTTTTTATGCTTAATTTACGTTTTAAATCTTTTTTATAGCAAATGAAAGACGACCTCAAACTCCTACAAGATTTCTTTAAAACTGGATCTTATAAACATCTAACTGTAAAGCAAGCTTGGCTACTATTCTTAGTCTCTACTGAAGTCGGTTTATGGTTTTTCTTGGGAGAAACAATAGGCAAGATGCATATTGTTGGATATAAAGTGTAATAAAACTGTTGTGATATTTGGAACATAAAATAGGTAACACAAATTCCATTGAAACACGATTTTGTTTGATATTAACGAAAAAAAATTATGAATTAAAGATATACTTATTTCGAAACCTGTATTTTTATCTGACCTACTATCTGACTACCAAAAGCTTTTTATTAAGATAAATAATTCGAAAAACTTACTGAATTTCAGGAACTGAAAATTGGGGTTCAGGTACTGGTAGGCACTCTCAGTCTTATTATGACGTCAGTCAGCATCAATAAAATGAAAAAGGTATAATGAGGTGGTACTAAAATAACTCATCATAAACTTGTCTATAAACTTCTTGAAACAGCAAGCTTTTTTTAAGCTTCGGGCATGGCGAGTTAATTTCCAAAAATCTTTAAAATATGTAAGATTTTTCTTTTGATATAATATAGAGGCATGTCTCCTTTCAGTAGGTACAATTTTCTGTCTCTAGTATTTTAAGTACTTTTCCTCCTGTTCCTGTTTGCATTCAAACTTTCCACCCTGTATATAGATTCATAATGTTGTTTTCAATCTTAATTCTTTCATCTTTAACAAAATGAAATTATTTCGCCTGTAATTCTGAAAGATTTTTATTTACAGTGGGGACGTTTCAATATTAGAAAGTTCTTGGTGCTCAACATTATTTTTATTGTGATATAATTAATATATTAAAATTATTACATAAGTACATAGAAACAAATACCTATTCAAGGAATATCAATGAATAAACATAAATAATTTAAAAGAATATCAAACACATTATTTAGGTACGTTTTCATATATTATATGTCGCAGTCGGATTGTATAATCCGCCGTATTACAAACGGTCGGCATTTTAATATATATGCCGAAAATTCGTCTTCTTCCAAAATTCTACAAAAAGACGGTCGCGAGCCGACAGAGCCCCACTACGTGGGGCTCTTATTTCTGTGGAGTTTTAAAAAACACGAACCTAACCTAACCCACCCCCTTATCCAAACCAAAAATTTTTGATTACGAATTTCCGGCATATTACAAAATGCCGACCGTTTGTAATACGGCGGATTATACAATCTGACTGCGACATATAAACGAGTTAACAACAAGTGCTTGCCAGTTACCTACCGTTAATTACAGTACAAAATCCAAATCACAAACCGCCGACAGTGCAAAGCTGCAGACGTGTAACTTGTTGTGCCTAAAATATGGTGAAATGTGTGTCTAGTGCCTGCATTTAAAATAATTATAGAAAAAAAGTTGAAACTGGCAATATTGACTAACTCTGTCAGCTGCCATTTGTCATTAATTTAAAAAATTGTGTCATTTGTTGTCAGTCCGCAGTCGCTCCAACTCTCAAATGGCGTTAGAGGTGCAATGCGGTGTTTCTACGGAAACGCAAAGACGAGAATCATGATTAAAATGTACAAAAAAACTTTAAAAAAATGATTACAACTGTGAGTTTGTAGTGCTCGATAAAACTAATTATTCTATTTGGAGTGTAATAGGAATTGGTTTATACTATTTTTAAATAGTAATGTTGCGTCGAGTTAACTTTTATTCAATATGTATAGCGTTCGGTCTCAGCGTACTGTTAATTCTTGCTGGAAGTCGATATACAGATAATACTTACTATCGTCCGTCCCCTGAAAGTCGTCGAATTATTGAAATAAATATACCGCAACAAATTCCTACTAATCCATATGATGGTTTACCGAATATCGACAATATATTGGAGAAAACACGATTAAAAATTAAACTTGAGTTACAAAACTATAATTTCACTGGTTCTGGTGTGGAAAAGTTAGAAGACTTGATTATAGAATCAGGTGGGCAACCAATTAGAAGCATTATAATATCTACTTGGAGATCAGGTACCACTTTTCTTGGTGAAGTCCTTAATTCAGTACCTGGAAATTATTATCACTATGAACCTCTCCTTAATTATGAAATAATTCAAATACGAGGTGCCCCACATGCTGAAAGAGCATTAAATATGATAACAAAAATGCTTAAATGTGATTATGACGGAATGGAAGACTATTTTGAATATGGGAAAGGGCATCTACATCAATTCAGTCACAATACAAGATTGTGGGACCATTGTAAATATAAGAAAGAGCTGTGTTTTGATGCAGACTTCACATCAAAGTTTTGTGGACTCTTTCCCTTTCAAAGTATGAAAGTGGTACGAGTCAGGTTACGTCTTATTAAACAGTTATTGGAGAATAAAGAGTAAGTATTTCTGTGTTTAATGTATCTAGAACTAAGGTTGACTGACCAGTGTCCTACTTTGAAATTAATTATTTTGAATGTAAACTCATATCAACTGAGCACCATCAATTATATCAACCTTGAACTTAATTGGGGTTTGGACCTAAATATTCATGTTATATTTTTGTCTGCATTATGATATAAATCTGAGATACTCTGTAATAACAATGGAATTCAAATTTATTCAATAATTTATATTGCTGCAGAATGGAAAGTCATATGACAGTGATATCTCATATCTGCTTTGAAATTTATATCTTACTTGAAAACATTGCAATACATGAAAGAAAACATTTTATTATTAAAACATCAGTTTATTTATCAAATGTATTTGTTTCAGGCTTAATATTAAAGTGGTATTATTGATACGAGATCCTCGTGGAGTAATGCAGTCGAGACAACATCGCAACTTCTGCCAGCCTTCACCAGACTGTTGGAAGCCAGAACTACTGTGTGCTGATATGATCAGCGATTATGTTGCTGCTGGCCGACTGCTACAGACTTACCCTGATCGACTCATGTAAGCACTTTATTTTAAACTTTTAGTTGTTGGGCACAATACTATACCATTTTATAATTTTATGTGGATCTCATTCTTTTTTTTATATTTAGTAATACAAAATGTGGTCTGAATAAGATAAAGTTTATATTGTTATTTATAAGTAATTTTAATTTTAATTTTAAAAAATTCTGTCATCATGTGAAAACTTATAATGATGTAATATTTTGTTTATATTTTTGATTAATACATCAAGAAGCAGATGAACTCCTTTATTAATTTTAATAGGCCTAACATAATTTTAATATAGTTATCACATTTCTCAGGTAGAAAGAATAGATAAGAAAAATATTTTTAATGTTACTTTGGCTTATATCCAATATACATATTACATTTCCTGTGTTTTAAATGCTATGCACTGTTTTAATATAAGTTAAAAAGCTCAGTGCTTTGATCACTTTTAAAAAGGTATTTTTCTAAAAATACAAAATTTGATACCATTGATTGTCTTTGAAATCATTGAAATAATAATAGAATATTTTTTATTTTCTCTTACATTGAGATTTTTCCTGTGTATTGTAATATCTATAAGATGGGTAAACCTATTTACTAAAGATGTTTTTGGGCCAGGGCCATAACCACTGCATGCTATAAAGACTAGCTTAACCTTTGGTTAAACTGACATTATATCATTTAACCTTCTTAATAAAAATTTGTATACATCATCATGAACTTGCATGTGTTGTTAAACATCAGATATAGCTTTTATTTGTTACAAGGTTAAATAAAAAACATATAGATGCGGTAACTTTTTATTAGGCTTCCAATTTATATAAATTGAGGGAGAAAAGGGAACTATCAAGATTGTACTACTACTTCTGTTTATCTGCTTGTTTTACGCAGGCCTTTTTTTTTAAAGTGGGGAAATCTTCCAAAGATACCCACTGCCCCTGTGAAGGAGCCGTGGGTTATGTCGGATTCTTACCGACTGAAACCCCACTGTGTTCCGTCGAGCCGCTTTAATGATGGGGAATTGGTTGGAATTCTTCCGCGACCTGTTTTACGCAGGCCTGTGTTATTTGTATATCTTTTTTATTACAATTAATATAGGCACAAGGAAAACAAGGAACACTTGGTATGTCTCTTGTCTTGAATCAAACATCCTTAATGAATTATGATACCTACTTTTTGTACCTGTGTACCATATTTTTACCATTTTATTTTATACTTGGTAATCCGGTCAAATTAAGCATCACTACATAGTATAAAGCAAAGTCACTTTCTCTGTCCCTATGTCCCTATGTCCCCATGTCCCTTTGTACGCTTAAATCTTTGAAACTACGCAACGGATTTTGATGCGGTTTTTTTAATAGATAGAGTGATTCAAGAGGAAGGTTTATATGTATAATAACATCCATTAAATAGTGGAGAAGTACTGTTATTTTTGAGGTTTCTAATGTGATGTCGTAAAAAATTACATTTTTTCCGCTTACATTGCAAACGCAGGCTGAACCCTACGAGTTTTATCAAAATAATGTACTAAGTATTATACACATTGAAAAGGTCTACTGAAAAGTCCGTGATGGTATATGTCTATCTTTTATGGATAACACACAATAACTTTTTTTTGTCATTTACTTTTTACGACAAATAATGGCTAATTTTCGAAGCGATTTTAACCAATACAGCAATAATCCTTAACCAATTAAATATCTTGAATACATTGTTCATTTAATATAGATCTATATGGCCCTTTACACCGTATGATTTAAGTGAATATTTTCGAAGATATTACAGATTTAAAAAATGCGGGACGCGGACGTAGCGTTTGCGGCGGTACCGGCCGGCCGGGCCGCTATGTTTTTATATACAACGTTCACAGTTTTTCTGTAGTGTATTTACTATTTAGTATCAGCATTGCACCCGTGCGAAGCCGGGGCGGGTCGCTAGTTTGAAATAAAGATAATTCCGACAAAGCCAAATTTTGGTGAGGAGCTGGAGTGTACCATAACAAATAAAAATTGAAAAGTCCCCACTTATCCCATGTGTGCTTCAAAAGTTATTCGGGGTCAAAGGTCAAAATTTGAGGTTTTTTGGATTTTTCTCGAAAACCGTAAATTTTATAAAAAAAGACCTCAGACCAAAATTAAAAAAATTTGCGTTTATTAAAACACCGTCTATCACATAAGACTGCTTCATGCTTATAGTAATACGTCAGCGCCACTAGCTGTGGTTTTGAGAAGCATGCAAAATTGCACGTCATATTCGACTATAGTCCGAAATTTCTAGTGACGAAATCGACTTCGTAACAAAAATTTGTCACCCCCCTTCCTCTCGTGACTGATCGTATTATTTTAAAGACCCCCTCCCCACCTAAACGGGTTAGGAGGTATGGGTACGTTCCCTTACCACCAGTATTAGGTTTAAGAAATAGTTAATTATACTGAAATCAAGCATCAGCAAGCCTTTGAAACATCATCAGAACGATCTTTAGATAATTTTAACAGGGAATCTTTGAATTTTAGTGGGGTTACGTTATTTTCTAAGATGCTGAGCTTTCTTCAGTTTTTCTTCATTTCACATACTTAATTGCCACAAAATAAAGAGTATTTTCAAACCATAACCTTGATTCACTTACATCTTGTTCTAGTACGAGGTGCACTTATTTTTTAGTTCTAACCTGTTCCTCCTCACGTTGTCTTTTTACTGCAGCGATTGAAATTTTCTGGGTGTATAATTTTCTGCAATCCAAGTGTAGTTACTGATTTTTGAGTTCTTGAACCTAATACTTGTGATAAACTTGACCGTTCAATCTATACTAATATTATTTGTTTGTTAGTATGTTTGTTTGAACGCGCTAATCTCGGGAACTACCGGTCCGATTTAAAAAATTCTTTCGGTGTTAGATAGCCCATTTATCGAGGAAGGCTATAGGCTATATATTATCACGCTAACGCTAAGACCAACAGGAGCGGAGCCACGCGGGTGAAACCGCGCGGCACAGCTAGTAAGATATATAACGTGTCTCTTCAAATCGCGTTATCTCAGGAATGGTAACTCTTGGGAAAAAAATCATAGAGACCATTTTTGTAGAAAATTATAAGATCTAGAACTTTCATCTGAGGTCTTTTGATATAAAATTTACAGTTTTCGAGAAAAACTAAAAAAAATCAGAAAGTTTGACTTTTGACCCCGAATAACTTTTGAAGCACACATGGGATAAGTGGGGACTTTTCAATTTTTATTTGTTATGGTACACTCCAGCTCCTCACCAAAATTTGGCTTTGTCGGAATTTTCCTTATTTCAATACTATTTTCATGCTTAATTTGACCGGGCTATGGGTGGTCATGCATTAAAATTACGCGAGGTTTATGGGAATACTAATTTTACGTAAATTATTATTCTAAAATTCACTATTCCTCGCTGTAAATTAATTTAGAAATTCATTTTTAATAGTTTGCTGGCAGTTATTTAAGTATATAGTAAGTTAAATTTTCAAGGTATTTAAATAAAAATTAAGTTTAGAGACCTACCTACTTAATCTCCCTTTGTACTGTTAAATAGGGAATTTAATATGCATGTCAATTACAGTTTTCGTCACATTGTTGTTCACAGAGGGAGTTATGCAAAAATATGTCATACCCTCGTTTCTCTAATATATTCATCAAGATACAATTTTATTTTTTGTCAGACCAAAAGTGGTTTACCAAAGCCCTAAAGAAATCTCTATTCATGATTAAAGTTTCTGAATAAAAGAGGTATTGAATTTGGCTTTTTGCCAGCTCACAGTGAATGGTGAATTTCTTGGCCGCTGAGTGTGCACAAGTGCAATGCACAGATATACCTACCAAGTATCAACCGAGAAAGTAGTGCAAACATTTAATGCACAAGAGTGTATTTATAACCATTATACATTTGGCCTTGCCACGAATGCTACAATTACAGCGATGGCTTGCAAGATGTATTAATTATTAAATATCGCGCCATGTTTACTGTTAAAGGAATTATAACTTGTTTTGCGTCGTATTTTTTTTTAGTACAGCTTATTTTAGTTCACAGTTGACAAAAAATATGCTTCCGCTGTACAAGATCACGCTAACAGTCCTGTGATAATGTTGATCTAGAAACATTTTTAGGTATTAACTCACCTTAAATTATTATTTGATACCTATTCGTTGTTCTCAATTCTTAATAAATTAATGTATTCGGCTTTATTGTTTCCGCTAGTAAAGGATGTTTGAAGTTCATTTTTTGTTGAAGCTAAAATCTCAATCTGTTCCATATAATAAAGCGGTAAATGTTCCGCTAGAAGTTTCAGCCAAAGCTATTCGTATCACGAATGTTTATGTATTTAACAGTCTATTTGTACCTTTAGCCAGATCTTTGGCAAAGCCAAGAGGCACGCTTATCACACTGTATCGGGGAGATGGGAATGCTAACGGTTTTATTTAATTAGATAGGTACTAGCTTTCCACCCACTTTGTCTAAAACCTAGTCAATTATATGCTAAAAACGTTCCCTTGAATCACACTATCTATTAAAGTAAACATCAAAATCTGTTGCGAAATTTTAAAGATCGGAGCATACAAACACACAGACGGCGAAAAGCGACTTTGCTTCATACTATGTAGTGATATGTTTTATATGCATTGTTTTTCAGAGTGCAGCGTTACGAAGAATTAGCATTAGATCCGAACAACACAACGCCCCGGCTTCTAAAGTTCCTAGGAATCAACCCGACGACGTCTGTCGAGGAGTTCCTCGTCTCTCACACGAATGTCGAAGTGTCCGGCGTCAGTTCCACATTCAGGGTCTCCCGCGAAGTGCCTTTCAAATGGAGGAATGTGCTAGATTACAATTATGTAGAAGAAATACAGGTTGGTTCAGAGCGCTTTGCCAATGGATTTTAATGCATTCATCCGACCTTTTGATCGTCATAGGTATCTTTATGTCATTTTTTTGAAGTCTGGTACTAGTATAAATTCCTCAAATAAACTTTACCAATACAACAGATGTCAATGTATTTGCTGCATACCACGCAAGGGGATAATGTACCTACTTCTTATACACTGCCACCTTATAATTATTCATAATATGAATAATTATATTATGTTATATTATTCATAATATGAATAATTATAAGGTGGCAGTGAATAAGAAGTAGGTACATTATCCCCTTGCGTGGTATGCAGCAAATACATTGACATCTGTTGTATTGGTAAAGTTTATTTGAGGAATTTATACTAGTTCATATATATTATGCCTATACATTCAAAGAATTCTTAGCAAGTGTAACGTGTAGTAATTTCCTGGTGCATAATAAAATATATCTAAGGTAAAATTATGTAGGTACAAAAATGTATACTTACCTAAGGGGTTTTTTTAATATACGTCATATTTTCGGTGAAATGTTTCATCTCCATATCTAGACAAGCCATTTACAAACAAGAAAAGATAAGATACTATAATTATTAATTATCATAAACATGTATTTATTGTGCTTCTTATCTCTTATCACGTCTGTTAATTAAACATTTATCTATGACAACAATCAAATACTTATCATTACAATTTCCCTGATTTAGTTAACATAAATAGAATTAATGTATTTTGATGTCGATTGCTTGTGCATTGTACGGACACCACAATATTAATAAGGTTCCGTTGTAAACATAGGAACCCTAATATACTATACCTACGTCATGTTCGTCCGTACTTTACGATATTCTCTGTAGATACATAATTTAAATAAACAAAATGTTAAATAATCCATATAAGAAAGGATTGCATTTCTAAGATCGTCGTCAACCGTTTGTAATTTATATGAATCATTCAGTATGAAATTTTCCACATTGATTCCATAATTGTATGTATATCTTTAATAATGACTATTATGATTAATTAGGTCTATATTCTATATCAAATCAAAAAGAAATCGTCATTAAAAATATGATGATCTGGGTACTTGATTATAGGGAATCACTGACTTTTTAATTATTTGTGATTTTTAATTTCAGATGGCTTGCAAGGAAGCATTAAACTTGTGGGGATATAAACTTGTCCAGAATGCAACACATATGACCAGCAAGGATTTTTATCCTCTGGACAATTACACCCTCACTCAGTGACTTATATTAACTAAGAATAGGTACAATATTGTATGTGAAGATTGTAATACGTTTTTTATAAGGTAAGCTTCCTCTTCTTTGTATTCTTAAATATGTTCCTGTTATCAAATACAAGTAGTCTAATAATAATTTGTGAAGCTATAAATTGAATTAAAGGTTAAAGGAAATGATTATTTTAGTCTAGGAATAAAGGTCTATTCAAACTAGAGTGGTTACCGCTCTAGTTTGATTAAGCCTTTACCATGTTATGTATACCTACTTTGTGTCAAAATAGTGGTTTCTAAAAAGAACTGTTTTAATCTACCCAACGACTTTATAAGATGATGGTTTTGCAATAGTTTTGTAAATTTTACACTATTTTAAATAAGTCATCAAAATTCTTACAACAAGGTAGATAGCATTTTAACTTCATTTTCCCAGCTACTTTACTCGCGCGCTGTTCATATTATAAAATAATAACAGCACAATACAAATTGCATCGCCGATTTTTCCTTATTACTAATATGTTAGGAACTTTATTTTAATAATACGTTTAACGTATTCCCAATTCCTATTATTAGCAATCATCTAGTACTTCATTATATCTTTTACTAGATTTCCGCCCGCGGCTTCGCCCGCGTTTTCAAAGGAAAACCCGCATAGTTCCCGTTCCCTTTGGGATTTCCGGGATAAAACCTATCCTATGTGTAAATCCAAGTTACCCTCTATATGTGTGCTTAATTTCATTGTAATCGGTTCAGTAGTATTTGCGTGAAGGAGTAACAAACACACACACATCCTCACAAACTTTCGCATTTATAATATTATAGTAGGAATTAGGAAACATTCCTCTATTAAAGATAAGCTTAAGTGTGTAGCATGTTTGTTGTAAATTAAATTTGTATACATATTTTATTTGGTATATTATAATGTATATTTAAACACTAGCTGTGCCCCGCAATTTTACCCGCATTGCTCCGCTCCTGTTCGTCGCTGATAATGATAAAGGCCTATAGCCTTCCTCGATAAATGGGCTATCTAACACCGAAAGAATTTTTCAAATTGTTCTCTCAAACGTAATATGTTTGTTGATGCTTCACTCCTATTGGCCAATGAAAGGACTAACATACACATATTTTTAATTTTATAGCTAATATATTATTTATTTTGTTTGTTACAGATCAACTTCATTATTTATCTGTCATGCAAGTTTATAAGGATAATAATCAAGGAATTTTAAATTCAACTTTATTTTATGAGACTAAAGGTACACATTAAAAGCATTTACTATATTTATTTCTGAATATGGCTAATCATATCAGTATTAAATTGATTTCTGTGTTAACATTTCGACATTAAAAAAGTAGTGAAATTATTCATTTTATTATAAACACATTGCAAAATGACTCTTATTGTATTTGTAGTTAATTTTTAGTGTAAATTATTTGGTATGTTGGTCTGAACAACCATAGGGTGTGTCTGGATTTTAAATTATTTCTTTATCTGTTACAGTGATATATTTTACCTAGATATAATTGTAACGTATTGTACTATTGAAAATGTGATTTTCTTAACAAATATTTTCTTCAAGAAAGTTTGAGTGTTACAGTGATTCTCTCTTTAAGTTCTTATAATTAGTTTGTCATATTAATCGACGATACTTCAAATAATAGGGAATAAGGGAATATTCTAAGCAATAAGAATGTAAATGAATGCATCAGGACACTTATATGTTAGGTTCAACACTAATAATTGTTTGTACCTATTGACTACATTATACTATATCATAACTAAGGAATATTGCTGTGGTACCTACACTTTGACTGTGTGGGTCTTGTATACATTTTTATAATGTAAAATGAACAAGCGTTGGTTCTGCTAGCGATCATCGAACTTAAAACAATATGCACTCTTTGAACAAATTAAATTTATAGGAGATCCATTGATATTTAATAACTGAAACGTGTTAAAAGTATTAGTGCCTTTACCCACAATAATATCTTCGCGACTTTGCTTTTAAACAGTTATACATAATATATGCACACGTTGATGCAAAAATAAACAATGCAATCGACTTCGAACATACACAAGGGGGGTAGTTTGATAATTTAGACATGCGGCAAACAATTGTTTATAGAACGGTAGGATATAGTTGTTTTTTCAAACATAGGTACTTAGAATTTATCGAACAAATTGTTTTAAAAAACAAAAGTCCTGGTTGTGTAAAACGCCGTAGGTGTTGAATATCAAAACGTAAAAGATGGACCATGCATTAGAGGTTAAAATTGCTTGATCAATAAAGTGTAGATACGATAAATTAGTGAGATTTTAAAAACAAACAATTTTTACCTCTTACACTTTCACATTGTTAAATTAAGGCTTAGTCGACTATCAATAATTTTAGCACTCACGGAATTGAATTGTATGCTTCCATTATAGTTGTCTTATTGTAGTTTAGATAGATATCGACATCTTACAATGTGGACTGAGATATTATAATGTCACGATTGAAAATCGGTTAGGCGCTACATCGGTGTGTTTATTGTACATATTTTAGTACTGTTGGAATAAAATAAAATATTGAAAATCGTAAACGGACAATCCTGGCGTTATATTATAAAAGTGTGGTATTTTTGCGCGATTATACACGACTTTTGATCATGGATTTTGTGCGTCAATACGCTTGCAAAGCACAAAGATCTGAATTGTTATTGCATATCGTGAATAAGCTTAAATTTTAATAAGGCTATACAAACACATTGCAAGTAGGGACACGAAAAACTGCATTATAGTATGCTTGTTAAAACATTTGATGCGTATTGGAAGGGGAACGTTTATGAGAAAATGTGATCTCCGTCCAGATAAATCAATTGTGTTATAATTATATGACAGTTCCTGCTGTGAAATGTATGAATGCAAATGCATAATGCCAAACATATACATTTTAGCTTTTATAGGATATAGAATTACTCTTATCCGTACAGAATTGACAATATAGCTAACGATTTACTCACCATTCATTATTTTAATTGATTTCATTTTTGGTATTCTTTAATGCAAAGTAATGAATTATTACGGCTATATTATGCCTTATTATCAATCGATCTGTGTAACAGTGATGAACTTATTGTATGAAGATTGTAGGTGTCCTTAAGATAAATATTAAGCACTGTTGTAATTCAATGATCGTCCAATGTAACATTGATTTATCAATAAAAAAAATTATTAACAATGGCGGCGGTTTGGTATTTAAAATAGAATTGCGAATAAATGAGTGAAGTACAGTCGAGAAAAATATTAGTCATTGTAATTTTTAAAAGTGTGCTCAGATATCATATCGATAAAATATTAAACGCCTACAAGCGTATACGTTTACCTTTTAGTGTGTGTAGCTATTCGATACGAATAGACTACTTAGGTCACAATTTTGCTAGACTTAAGCGGTATAGACATTGTAACGGAACGACGTCATACCTGTAGTGAGATTTATTAAGTGCACTTGATTTTAAGGCAATTATCATTAAATTGTTTGGATCAAATATTTTTAGGCAAATCGTGAAGTAAGGCAACATTTCATGGACTAATGTGTCATCGAATATTACGTTAGATAGGTATTCATGTATTTGCAAATATACTACTATACAGCGTTGATAACTCGATATTATGTGACGATTATTATAAATGCATATAAAATTCCAGATGACATAAATCAGTTCCTAAAGTACGGCAACACCAAATTATTAAAAATATCATAAAAGTACATATTTTATATCTATAACAAATGTATGATATTATCTTTAGTGTAATAAAAATTAGTTTAGTTTAATATTTATAAGCTAAGAGTCAATTTGATTACATTTCTCTATACAAGGAAGTCGATCGAGTGCACTAGTTAACATGCAACGCATCAAAAGCTTTTATGTATTTTGTCAAATTATATTCAAAAATATTGTAGGATATGGAAAAATATCATGTAAAACGTTAGTTATTTTATAAACGAAAATATATATTAGTTTTTAAACGAATACGTAATCTTTTAAATTATTATTTTGTTTGAGTAAAATATTTTATTTTGTAGTCATTTATATTAGTTGTAGGTTTGATATTTATCAAAGGATTTTAGTCTTATTTCGTAGAACATACGATCTTTTATCGTTTGTGCTGGCGATGTACGCCCATATAAAAATGTAATGACCAATAAATATACGTATTGTTTTATTTTCACTAGGTTTCGTTTATATTTTAAGAATTAGCTGTTTTAATTTAAGTAACACGGCAATAATGATGTTGTATTTTTTATTGTTAATTTGTTTAATTTAATTAACTCCTTCCAATTATTGTATGTTTACGTTTACTCTAGTTTAAACAGACTTCATTTTAATATGATCGTTGTGAATAATGGATATTATATCAAATCGAATAAACTATAATATAAACTATTAATATTGTAATCGAACCATTCGGCATCTTTACACAGACTGCATAACATAAGAATGCACGATTGTGTGTAATATACATCGGTATCTTGTCTGCGTAAATAAGTATATATTATATTATACTATGGTAAATATACAGTTCATTTTAAAATAGATTTCACATTGAATTCATTCCTATAATGTGATGTTAATGAATATACTAGCGATGACGTTTCTAATTTCTCTTTTCTACGTACGCTCGCTAATTTATAAGATATGAAAATAAATAATTGATTAAATTTAAAATTGTAATGTAATTAATAAAAGTACTGAGACTTAATGACATTCGAAATTGATTTTCTCAGTTTTGGTTCCTATCATAACCGCTAGATGTAATAAAATATAATAATACCATACAAGCATGGAACGTCGTCGCTAGCACAGAGTACATTATTTTTACGGGCATAGAGTCATCACTTAGAATATGCTTAGAATGATGAAACTAGCGCCACCTATCGGTATACGACGACCGTGTAGCAAATTACTCAGGTGGTCACTTAACAATTCATAATATTATATTCCTCAAAGTAATTTCCAAAAGTCAAATCATTTTTAAAATGATTTGACTTTTGGAAATTACTTTGAGGAATAATAAGATAGAGAGAATGGAATTCAGGTAAATCAAACAACAGTTTAGCGGTTGACTGCCTTTTTATAATGTTTTCTTTTATTATAATAATTAAAAGCATACATTTTCATTAGGTCATTTTTGTCTACGTACATCTAATCTGGAGCCATTTATTATTTTATTAATATCTCGGCACCAGTTACAAATGAAAAATTTGCAGGACAGCTCCAACATGTATTCAATTGTTTGCGATTTGTGGTTTTCGCAATCAAATAATTTAAAATCAAGATCTACATACATTAACGTTTTTAAGAATGTTTTTATGTTTACATTTATAGATTGGTTTTTTAAATAATATGTGATTATATCTTGTATTTTTGAAAAAAGCATTACTAAATCATTATTAGGATATGTTAGATATGATTTTCCCTTTTTATATTCTCTTATTTTCAAAAAATCACTGATATTATTTTTGTCATAAAAACAATCTTTACATTTTTTACAATTTTTAAAAACGTTTATTTTTGCTTTTCTTAATAAATAACCAGTTACGTATTGTAATGTGGCTAATATTCTGGGGTTATTTTTTTTCACCTCAAAATCTATATTATCTACTTCATTCTCCAAATCGATTGTAACTGTGGGCATGGACTTATTTTCAGCATGTTTAAACAAAGATCCCATTGATTTAAACATTGTTTGGCAACTATCTTCCTCACAGTTGGCGCCAGGTGAGTGCTGGCCACTTAAATTATTAATTAATAATGCAGCAAAAGACAATTCGAAGCCAGTTACAGTAGGGTTAGTGTTTCTGCACCCATGGCTTCGAATCAACCCAAAGAAATTCTCTAGAGGATCTTGATTGAAATGCCTCATCCACACAGATTTAATGTTATATTTTTTTGAAAGTATTTCTATGAGGTACTCCACATTATTTATAGTACGTAACCAATTATTTATCGTTGGCACTGTGACCTGCTTGTCCTGTGTTTTACTATTATTATTTACAAATTTCATTGAGCTTAACACTATTTTAGCTTTTGACCAAACGGTGCCATGTTCTGATTTTGGTGTTACTGGTGTCAATAGCGTTTTTCCAGACCTTTTCTTCGAGTTATCATAACTCCCATTTAGAGAGTCAAAAAGTTCATCAAAAAACAGGATGACATCAGCAGTTTGTGTACACTCAGATGGGAGTATGTTCCTTTCTGAAAAACAAAAAAAAATAAGGTGATGAATAAAGGGTTCGCCAAAATTGCTGGCTAAGTTTAGAAAACTGTGTTGATTTAGATGTATTAACCACTCAGCTACAGAGGATTTTTCCGACAGATATAAATAGTTTATGGAATGTTTCGAAAATTAACTACCTGCTAAAAATCCCATATTAACTGCAACTTTTTGACTCAATACTTGTGTTGCATATTTTACTTTCATTTTTTGAAATTTATCAGGATTAATGTGTCGATCAGTTAGTTTATTCACAAGTCTTATCCCTTTATATGCTGGGTCTTCTTCATATAGTTGGACTACATGTTCCCATTTTGCCACTTTTGTAGAGCCATTTATAGCACATACCAAGTTTTTGTTCATCAAATTATTTCTGATTCCCTTTATTAAATGAGGCGGGTCGTATAAAGGAATCACCTCTTTGTCATCTACTTCAAAAATTTCTCTTCGCAATTCTTTATTTTTCCTTGAATAATCTGCCCTTGTCTCCTGAATGAGAGTGTTTATCGCACTGACGTTGGATGCACCTTGGTCACATACAGTAGCTAGAACATGTAGTCCTACGCTATGCAGTTTTCGTATCACTACTTTTATTTGTCTTGCTAGTTCAGCTGAGTTTGTGCTGCCCGAACAAAATGTGTAGGAAATGGGTTGTTTGTAGTTTTTTTGAACTCCTCTTATCAAGAACACAAGAGCATGGTCAGCCATTTTCATTTGTCTTGACTCCCCATTGTTTACGAAGCCTGAAATTTCATCTCTTCTTTGATTGTAGTCAAAATGTGGTGCAATAGAAATTTCGTCAAATAATAAAATGCAAAGTTTGTCATCTGCTTTCATTTTATCCACTCTTTTTTTTAATTGTTCAAAGAGGTTTTCGTTGATCCCTGGTTTTAAATTGGCTCGCGCTATTAATCTGCTGAGTGTCATAGCAGATGGCAAGACAAAAATTTTTTGCAGCCACCTGTAAGTCCTAGGGCTTCTTTTGTATAAGCTCAGTGCCATGATTTTCTCAGGCTCTGTAAATCTCCGTCCCATTTTATTTTTACCAGTTTCACGAAACTGCATTAACGTGAACATAGCAGCTAAGGCAGTAAATTTTTTTATGGTATTCTGAAATGTTTTGTTTTCAGACAAGTTCAATGCCTTCTTAAGTCTTGTTGCATAATTTTCTTTTTTTATTTGGAGCTTATTAACAGCCTTAATTAATGTTTTTTTGTCAAACATAGGGGTTTTCTTAGGCAATTTTTGATTTTTTAATGTTATCTTGGGTTCTTCTGAGTCTTTAGATGATGGTTCTCCTGTAATATAATACAAAACTCTATGTAAAAAACTGTCTCTGGGTTATAGCAAATGTCTACTGTTTGTAGTTACATTTTCAAGAAACCGTACAGTATAAGCAAAATGACCAAAACTTTCAATTATTAAAATGAACTTGCTTTTCTTGCTAAAATAATTTTTATAAATACCTCTAGAAGTGGAAGGTAATGCAGTATCCAATGAACTATTTTGTTTCCTGTTTATTGTGTCAATTAGTGGAACTCCAGCAGTTTCCAATTCTCTTGAACTGGGGGGTAATGCAGCATCCAATAATGCAATATCACTCCTATTTGTTATTTCCATTAACGGACCTCTAACCAATTCAGATACTGTAAAAAAAATAAAAAATGCAAAACTCTATTACTTAACTGTTAGAGTATAATTTAAAAATACTTAATAAAATAAACCTTAACATATAGGACATAAAGTCTAATATTTTAGAAACCAGATAGATATCATTTTTGCTCCAACAATACTTGCTATGTGCTTGAAATATCCTGAAAAGTATCCGTATAGTCGCTTTGGAGTACTGAAGTGGTGGTGGTACATATATATATACATTCTTACCTGGCAAGAATAAAGTGGGAACTGCATCAGGGCTCAGTCTTCTAGTCCATGTCAAATATTTTGTTTCAAAATGCGCATGGCACACTCGACGGTTTCTGTACACATACTGGGGATCCAAAGACAATATACTGATTCCAACTGCTCTAGTCCATTCAAGATATCTGTCCATATCTTTGTCAGGATTAGGAAATGAATGGAGTACTGTATCATCTTTGCCTAAAAAACATAAATTAATTAGAAGAGAATACTCATCTACAGTGGTTAGTGAATACAAGCGGTCTCATTTAGGTGATATTATAAATCAGTTTTGGACACATAAGCACCATAATTATGTGGCTGTATTTTGTACTTAATATCATGGAAATTCATCAATATTTACTTACGAGTTTTACCGCATCTCGGCACACAACAACCTCTCGGAAGCAGCCATAATATCCAGATCAACAGTGTACAAATCGTCAGGCAAATCGGGGTCCAGGTTAACAGGCGTAAGTCCAGCGTAATAGGCGAAGTCGTCGGGGTCCAGGGATGAAGCAGTTGTTAAAAAAATCATAAAAACACAAACGGAGCACATTCACGGATCAACAACGGAAACGGAATGACATTGACAGTTGAAACTTGACTGACATATTTCTGGAAACAACATGGCGGCTTAGCGTTTCTATTCTCAGTATTTATTATCAAAAAACAAGCAAATATGAAGAAAATAACAACTTAGTTATGTAAAACAAATACCTCATTACTAAATTATTAGATTTTTCTACCACGAATACTTATTTATGTTTATAACTAATTTTCAAGTATTTACATTCATAATAACGATCTGCGTAATGCGGAACGGTAATTGAAGGCCGTAAAAATAATGTACTCTGTGATTGAAGGTGTGCTATAAAGAGGTATAGTTATGTAGACGTGAATGAAATTTAAGACAGCGACATCTACTGCAATGTGGAAAAACTTTTTAAAGCATAGAAATGTCATAGAAAAAATAAATGTATGGGAGTGTTAAGACACTGGTCGCTAGTGTGTTCTCGAGAAAATGGACACGGTTTTAGCCGAGCTGTGTATACTTAATACTGCAGTTATTATATTAAACCACTGATGCTTATGTAATAAAACTTTATACGAGTCAATGAAAATCATCAATTACTATTTAAGGTGACATGCTTCCTGATAGATTTGACAATATATTCGGTTATGCAGCCTTTACATATTGTAGTGATATAGGGTAATGTATTGTAAGGCATTGTTGGCTCTGTATCATAAAAATTACAAAATGCCACGTGGCATACATACGCACAATTTACATTGTAAGGGGAAGTAGGGGATTGTTGGCGTTATCTTAGTGTTAGAGAGTAGTTGGAGGGGTTAATGTGATAATAGATACGCTTTGTTCAGCTT
The DNA here is from genome assembly GCA_029959065.1 of Colias behrii. Taxonomy (NCBI): domain Eukaryota; kingdom Metazoa; phylum Arthropoda; class Insecta; order Lepidoptera; family Pieridae; genus Colias; species Colias behrii. Next base: position 6,859,795 of record JARWMC010000002.1, read on the forward strand.
TTATTTGTCACAAACACGGTTCTATTGAGTGCAATTGATATCAAGTACATGGCTCAGTATATCAGCTGTAGTAATTGGTGCATTACTTTTTCATTAACATAATCAATGTACTTAATATCTCAACTATCATGGCATCGTAAACAGCTAAAAAAATATTGATTCATATTTTATCAAACTATTATAAATATTCAACTTTAACATTTTACATTTAAAATTTCCATTCATGTTTTTGTTGTTTTTATGAACGGAGCCACTGTGACTGGCTGGAACCAGTGTAAATTTTATATCATATCATTAGCATATTGTTGTAAGGTTTAAATATGTTTTAAGAAAATTCTAAATATTATAATTTTATGTTGACTATATGCACGTTTGCTTGAGCTTATCAATCGAAAAGGGTTTCAAATTAAAATGCTCGTAATTTAACATTATTTGTGTCGTTAATTTTTTTATGTTGAAATTATCTGTACTCGAATTGAAATTATATTCCAAAAATTATTAGTTATTAGACAGAATTTGCATTATAGTAAAAATGATATTTTATATGGTTCAATTAATATATTATGTCAATTTTGTTAGCGCAATCGAAAGCAATAATAAAATTAAAGTTAAGGATATTAATCCGAGGAAGTGTGAACTCGTAGGTTATAAGGGTAGCCTTATTAGAAGTAAGAACTACGAATGAATCATACAAGATGTTAAAATTTTATTCTGTAGTACTGGATTAGCACGGCCAGCGTTGTCGCATTCGCATACAATGTAATGTTTTTATTTAAATAAAGTTATAGGATCAGACTGAAATTTTGGTTTAATTTACAATATTTTCCAAACCATATGCAATAATTGAAATAAGATTACTTAAGTATAAAGTTTACACGAATATTAATTTTCAATAGATAAAACAAGATACCGGAAAGTGTTGTCTCCACAGTATAATAATAAATATCTTCTTTTTCACATAATTATATTTATTCACTTTCAGCGGGCACATTAAATTTATAACAAATTACTAAATACATCATAACGACTTTTAATTCTAATAGTTTCATTCTTATAAGGTTTTGATAAATTATCTAAATAATTTCTCATTAGATATGCCGTGTTCGGTTCTGGAAAAATTATGTCTGAAACAAGCAATAAGAATTATAGTGTGTCGAGGGAATGAGAACAATATTATCCTAAGCAGTAAATAACAATTTAAGAACCCTCCCACAGCGCTAACATCGAAAAACGGTATGAAATAAATTTAGCTGTTGTAGGCGGAGTGAAGTATGCTGTATTGAAAAATTTGCTGAAAATGCGTAAGGCAATTTGCGTTTATACAAGTAAAGTAGGATTAACCATGTGTAGGTTTCTTATAGAAAATACATTATTGTTTCTGAGAATTCTCACTTGAATACTTATAAAGATCGCTATTTAATATACTCACTTAGGGCCCATAAACACAGGAACACTACGAGGAAGCAGCAAGTAATGACTCCGAAAATATTGAGTGTCAACAGAAGTTTGGTGTGCCTGTCTGGCTCCCCGTCGCTATATAAAAGTAACTATTATTATTTAATACTTACTGAAAATATATTATAAATACTTCTTTAGTACCTACCTATAAAGGTTTCCCAGAAACTTGTGTCTACATACCAATAAAATACTTAAGTGTACCTTACCCATAAAAGGTAAAAATAAAATATGTAAGATAGTTAGTTCACTTAAAAAAACTAATAATGTGTGAGACGCTATTCTATAAAATCAGCACATAATATAATAACAATTAACTTGATCACTAATGGTCAATGGTGGTGGTAAGTGTTGTAGGTAATAAATAAAAATTATTACTCTGTCTATAGAAGGCTGATATTATTAGAAAATTAAAAAATGTATCAAATGAGCCTGAACTATAATTCTATTATTCTAATTAGTTATGAATAAATACCCATTCCACGTGTGTTTAACAATACGATTACGATCAAAGTAATAAAAGGTTTGGCGAAATTATGAAGACTCCACATTTTTTTCATGATCAGAATTTAATTCTATTTATGTGGCCGTTTGTAGAGTAAAGCAGTAAAACACATGAAGGACTTAGATAAAAAGGATGTATCTAGACTACTTCTATAATTTAACGTTTCGAAAAGTTACCTGTCAACCGTAAAATGACAGATTTTAAAAAATGATTCTCAAGCTGTGTTCTCAAGAAATTTAATACCTACTTATCATATTTGCCAGAAACATTCCATCATCTAATATAATATAAGCTACTTGAAAGTTATCTAAGTAATAAATACCTTGAAACAAAAGCATGCTCCATCTTGAGTTAAATAATATGTAATAAATAGTATTTCTTTAATTTCTCGATGTCCTCGAAAATTTCATAGAAGGTTTAGGTTGTTGTCACATGGAATCCATAGAAAAAAGGTTAAAAAAACATTGAGCTATTACTACTACGTATGGAGGAGACACCACGAACAAAATCTGTGCGACAAGCGCGGCGGCACGGGGCGGCTTGTGAGTCATAGATTAAGCGATGTCATCGACTCACCGCTATAGAGGCGAAACTTTGCAAATATTTTGCTTATTACTTATCAATTAAGAACAATCAATGTAACAAAAAAAAAATTAATCTAATAAATAAATTATTAATAAACTTATCATTTAAAAACTTTTCAATTAAAACCAATCAATGTATCAAAAAAAAATTGATACAAAGGTAATTTATTGCACGCCTCTTATGCGAAGCGTTGAGGTGGGTACTACTGTCACTTCGCGCAAAACATCTGATTTTTCAAACTTAAAATGTCTTTATGTATCATACATTGCACTTGTAAGATAATACATACACACACATATTAAGAAAAAACACTATTTTTAACATTCATGATATTTTTGATGTCATTTTTGTTATTTAAACTAGTTAAAAAACAGTTTAAAAAAGTTCTGTCTTGGACGTCCGTGTGTCTGTATGTGCGGAGGATTTTCTTGTTAACACGATAGCGACCGAAATACTTTACTAATCGAGTCTTTTTTTTTCTCTTACGCTTGAGTATGCTCAGGAATAGAACCCTTTCATTTTTCAGGGTCTGATTCGATGTGGTTTAATTGTTACTAAATAAACAAAAATAATAATTAATAAATAATTATTAAAAAAAAATTATGAGGCGTGCACTTTTGGATTTTCAAAATTTTTTTCATCTTTCATGATTTAACCTTTTTTCAAATAATATCCACATTACAATATTTTTTAAATGTGTAAAATTATTTTTTTCCACTATAAAAATTTACGTCATCTAATATTACTATCTAAACATCTTTCATACCCAATGCCGTTTCTTAAATTTTTTGTCTATGACAAATGACGCAAAATGGCGCCCGCCAAAAATTGTGCTCGAACCAAGTTTTAAAAATGATTATCTAATTAATTACCGATGAAAAGTTATTTCTTTGCACTTTGCCGCATTACTTGAATTATAAGTGCAATATCGCAACACACTCGAGGGCATATTTGATGAGTTTCTTGGTTTTTTGCTTTAAAACAAACAAGACATGAACGCGACCATCGCACTAAAGCGACTGAGTGCAGTTAAGCCATATGGCTTATGTTGAGCGGAACATATGTGATGTAGGCGGTGTCGTCTCCATATTATGTATATCTCAATGTTAAAAAAGCTTGAAAATGAGTTGAGTGAGAGTGAAAATGAGACTTTTTATTCGAACAAAATTAAAAATAACTTTCTTTGAAACAAATAAACAACCATCTTTTTATTTTTGGCATCGACGTCATCGACGCGACGTCACGTGGCGTTAAAAATAAATTATTTTTAAAATAAATCTTATATAGTAATCGTACACATAATCGTAGGTAATTTTAACGTCATTGATTGTTGGTGCAAAAAATAAACTGTTTTTTTACTGTATAAATAAACAATCATAACTAGTATGTTTATTGATTATTAAAAATAAAAAATCTACAAGGCCATGTTGGATATATTATTAAGTTAATATAAACAAAAATGTTAGGCAAGCAAAGTACCTACTTAATGATTAGGTACCTATTAATTATTATGTAACCTTAGTTATAACATATAAACTGAAAGCAAAATAAGTAGATATGTACTTACCTAGCAATCCTTAAACCCTTCTTACTATTATTGTATCGTCAGTGTTTAGTAATAAAAATTGTTTGTAACTATATTTCTTCACGTGTTATGTAAATCCGACGAGCATATTATGCATAGGAAATGATTCCCTATCAATCATGCTAAAATTCGTGACGATTAAATATAGAATCATAACAAACACTACAACAATTTTCGATAAATTAATTGCAAAAAATATGCCTTAATAATATAAAGATTTAGATTATACGATACAATTTTCTAAGACGAGATAACCAATAACTGAATAATACTTACCTATCACTGATCACTGTAATCAAAATTACGGAATCCCTCAGCGTTAATTTCGAAATAAAATTGCTTTTCCTCAAGAACTCATTTCAATCACCTTGTTGATATTTTAAAAGTAAATTCAGATAATATATTTTTCCAAAAAGAGCTTTGAGCGAAAGCTTCAGTTTGGTGAACTTTGGTAAAATGGAGAACAAATTTAATTTGTTCTCCATACGCATATCTAAATGTATATTATGTATCTACTTATGCAGGCATAGGTATATAAAATAAAACGGTTGGTTATCGAAAATAGTGCTTATTTTATTTATTTTAATAAATACTCACAAGTATGCTGTATTATATGTGCAATATTATTCTGTCTCGCTAAATATTTCGTAATCGTAGGGCTCTTTCAATTTATGCGTTTCGTATCGGATCGCTACAGTGCCGAAGCGGTGCGTTTGTCGTACGGAGCACGGCCGGTCGTTTGTTTTCATACAAAATGTACGGTGCGGCAAAAGCGCGGCGTCCGTACCGCGAACGCTCGACAGCAGGACGGCAATGTCGCAAGTCCCATAGGGATGTCGGAAATGCAATAAAGTATCGATATATATCGTATCGATGTTTTTTGAAAATATCAATATCGATATTGATATTTTTATTAAAAAATATCGGTATATCGGTATGATTTGACAGAGAATATTCGTGCTCTAAAAATTAATTGTTTGGTCTAATCTAATTATTCAATCATCTTACATTTCTACGGGTACTCAAGTACAGAAATACGCGCGTTTTGAGGTTATAATATATAAGTCAGTCGTGGTAATAATACGGTTTATTTTTTTGTTTGATGTTTTTCAACAGTAATGTTTCTTCGTCAGAGTCCATGGCTTAACTGGTGTCAAATAAATTTAAAACAGCACTAGCATACAAACGCACGGCAGTCAGATACGCTTTCAATTTAAGCGTTTGGTAACGGACTGCTACCGTACTGCAACGGCACGGCAGCGGGTTATAACTAGCGGCACGGAAAACGTGCGGCAGCGGTCCGAAACGCATAAATTGAAAGAGCCCGTAATCAGTCTTTGTAGAAGTTATGACCCTTGTCAACATTATTAAATATCCTTGTCAAGTTCATACTGGTAGGTCGTGTTATTATATTCACAGCTTATAATGTTCCTAGAAATTTTATTTCGCACGTTGTTGTAAATGTAGCTTTTAAATAGCAAAATGCTTTCTAGGTCAGATAAATTTCAAAGTTACCGGTTGTTTCATATTGGAAATGCATTTTCCGTATCTAATGAGGCGTATAAAGAATCCATATATTATTTGCACATGTAACTGAAATAGATTTGCAAATGTAATTTATATTTTACCTCCAGTAGTGCCTTATATACAATTTGACTTATATTTAATAAATAATAAATGCATAGTTACATCTGCGTTTTTAGATTAATACATTAAGTATTCAATCAGGTGTTGTATTGATTTTACAGCTCCTTACGCCCACAAAAATCATCCATGAAATAATTACAAAGTACATATTATGTCTGATGTGTTCTATAAAGAATTGAAGTCGACGATTCGCAATTCAGCACTAACATAAGCCCTAATACATGTTTATATATACTTATTGCGTGAAACATAAAAAAGCCAATCGATGCTGAAAACATTTCTCTACGTGACGCTCGTTCAGACTGATTGTTAAAACGTATTCTATTCGTAATTTTTATTCGTAGAATTCACTGCAGAATAACGAATTGGATAATAATCATGTCGTGTGCGATGTGCCTCTATCAAAAGTAGGTAAGTATGTTAAGAATTAAGATTATTTACATTTTGCATAATATACTTACCTACTGAATACTGATTGACAAGTAGGTACTCAAAGTTGTTAAAACAAACAAGTATATAGAATATACATTCAGGATATGGAGACAATAGCTAATTAATTAAAGCATGAAATGGACCCAAGTAGGCACGGACATAAATTGGTACGAATATATATTATCTACTACTTACGATGAGACATGAGTGGGTATACGTAGGTAAATACAGTACCTAACAAGAATCATTATTAGTCACTACCACCAATATTTTAATGATGACACCTCATAAGTCAAAATCATCCAGTGTTTTGGCACAGTATTACAATATTATTTCCTACAGTAAGGAAACGCCTTTGATGTCGCGCGATGCCGCCGCCAGCGTAGGTACTTACGCTGCCACACGAAAATACGCTAGGGTTGCAAGAAATGAGAAATAAAACAATTGTGATTATTAATATTATGATGAATTCATTTATATTCATATGTACATTAAAAATAAATGCGATTATTAAATCTGATGTAATTATTTGTTCGTAAATATATAATTACATAATATATAATATTGCACTGCTAAATATTTACGTGAACACTTTATTTTTGAATGTTCTTAATAATTGTCTATTATAACATTTAAATAAGTAATGCATTCGCATTGGGATGAACAATCGGATAAGACAAGAATGAGAACAACATATACACAGCTTTGATTAAAATTCTATAGATACAAATACAATCTATCTAAAATATCTTAATAACTTCTAGGATTTTGACAGAACAGTTTGTGCGCGCCATTATAGAACATGTAAGTATAATAAAAATATTATTACACAAAAAATACGAATGCGTTGTCCTTTCGCGCTAGGTAATGCAAACTCAGCGTGATTGCATTACGCGGCCCGCGTCGCCCGACCCCCCGCCAGTTCCCCTCCGTTTCTCTGTGCAAGTACATTCGTTGCCATACTGTAGGAAATATTGTAATACTGTAGTTTTGGGCTGAAGTAGGACGTGCCAAATTAATATCGCTAATTAAAGTCGCTTTCTCTGTCCCTATGTATTCTTAAATCTTTAAAATTTTTAATAAGTTTTTTTTTTAATAGATAGAGTGATTCAAAAGGAATAATAAAAGGAGGAAAAAATTTAGTAGGTATACCATTTGTTAGGTTAGGTTAGGTTAGGTTAGCGGGCGAATCCGCGGGTGAAAAGCTAGTATATAATATAATACTATTAATACTAGAAGTACCTAATAGGTATTTATTTACTAATGCAATGTATGAGATGGAAAGTAAATATGTACTCTACGAGGCAACAATGTATAATTGTGAGAACTGAACCTAGATTCTACAATAATTTCAACTTGAATGTCTATTGTATTAGTAGTCCACTCATTTCGTCCGAAAAAAAGGCAAATAAAAGAAAGTGAATTTGCGCATCTAATTTTTTGATATGTTGTAACTTGTAGGGGATACCTAGAAAAGCTTAACTTGAGTTTTTCGACCAAGATTTCCTATGAGCTTTCGTCGCCATCTTGAAAAAAAGGGTAAAATTGGTTTTTCGGCAATAACTCGGCTATCCGATGAAATTCGGAAATCACTTATAAGACACTTTTTGTTCCTTTTTTTATGCTCTATAATTAAGTCCTGACCATTTTTACTGTATCGTGCATCGTTATCGAGATATTGATCGATAAAGTAAAAAATTATTGAAAGACCTGGCATCCGTTTTGACGAGTGTGTTTACAATTTTTTCAATTACAAAATTGTCTTGAAACAATTTTTCATTCATTTTACCGTGTGTTGTACTTTTTTTCGCTTAAATGTACACTTCAACTTTTTTTTTTACTGCACAAACAAATTATTTGTTTAATAAATATACTTTAGTGTGATCTTTAATTTGTTCTAAAGTCTGGTCTATGTAGGTACTTATTTTTTATCCCATCAATTTCCTAAACAATTTCCCATTCGATTCGCCATGCGAACACAACGGAGCGAGCAGCTCGTTACTCGCTCGACGGTGAGCGTGAATTCACCGACTTTGCGGCGCGCTGGAGATCGTAATTTTTGTCCAACTTAAAAAACTCCAAAAAGGAAATTGTAGGTCTGAATATTCTCTACAAGTTCGAATTCTACGATTTTTTAAATATATGTATTATGTCCTAAACAAAAAAAAGCAAAAAACGAAAAATGTGTCCTGAATTTTTGAAGTGAAACTTCTTTATCGGGGTTGGAAAAAATTGAGTGTAACATTTTTTTGTTACGTGTGACATTTTTCCGTTACGCGCCATCTTTTTCTTATCCCTACCACGCGTGATTCGACGTATTTCTGTAAAGTTGCATATAATAAATTATTTTTTGAAAAATAAGGTCATAAAGAAGTTTCACTTCGTACGTGTGTACACTAGTCGATCAATATCTCTTGTAGAGCATAAAAAAAGGAACAAAAATTTCATCGGATAGCCGAGTTATTGCCGAATAACAAATTTTACCCCTTTTTTTAAGATGGCGGCGAAAGCTCATAGGAAATCTTGGTCGAAAAACTCAAGTTAAGCTTTTCTAGGTATCCTCTACAATATATCAAAAAATTAGATGCGCAAATTCACTTTCTTTTTTAAATGTATATAATGAGTGGACTATAGAACCATTGTATTTTAATCATTGTAAAAAGTTAAAATCAATTTTAAATTTTACCGGGTAATTTCACAGCTTTTTGTTTATGTAATTTGCAGTGTTCAGACACTTATAACAAATAAAAAGAGATAAGACTATTTTTTCAGTAACCCGCATTTCTTAAATGACCTTTGAAGAACAAAATATGCAAATGTTTTATATTCATTGAAGCAGATTTACATCAATAAAATATAAATTCACTTAGTAATTTATGCGCAGCTTACTTTGGTTCAGTCCTCATTAAATAATATCGCAATTTATGAATGGAAATTCCAAAAACGTGTTCATAATATCATTCATTAAAATCATAGATATCGTCTGTTAGTAGTTGCGTTAGAGTATAATAATAAGTTCCATAGTTGTAGGCAGTGGCGTAGCGTGGGTATCGGCTGCCCGGGGCGGAAGACAATTTTGCCGCCCTCTTAAGGCTTATACATGCGCTAATAACCTTGACCATACTAGACGGATCTCAAACCTCTCCCGCTGCACCTTCTTTTTTCCTCGCATTTTGTATTTAAAAAGATACTAATCAGTGAAACAAAAAATCCTCGTCAGGGACTGTTGTGTAACTGATAATTTATTAAACATAAAATTTTCAGAGCTCTAAGTCAGCAGGTTACGAAGTTTATAGAGTATTTGCGGAAAAATCGATGACCACGGCACATTTTTTTTCTAGAAATCTATTAACTTTGGAAAAAAATCCTCGCGAGCAATTAAAGATCAAAGACCATCCTATTTTATATATTTTTTTCGGTATTGTGCTTTATGTTGTACCAGACTTTATAGAGGTTGAACATAGTCGAAATTGCCGGGTAACGCCTTAATTAGGTATTTCAATTTAATGTACCTATACTATACATTCTATACATTAATTCTAGAGAACTTTTCGGCAAGAATAGTCATCATTATTTTGCATTATACAGGTTAGATTTTAAATAAAAAAGTTTATTTGTTTTACAATCACGTTTATTAATACAAAAATTCTTACTTCAACCATTTATATATAACAGGTACATAGGTATTATATAACTTTCAAAGCATCACTTTCTTAAAGGGACGTAAACAATATTGAACTTAATATACAGGGTGTCCCACTATTGGTATACTAAGCGCGGAGGGACTTGTAGTTTTGCATACACTGAACACGTAAAAAATACTTACTTAAACAACAAAATTACGTCAAAAATTTTTTGCTAAATTTTTCCTGAAAATCCATGCTTTCTTCTCTAGCTTCGCGCAGCCAGCATATACCGCTTCACTAATGTGAGCATTTTGTCTATGAAAACATAATCTTAAACGATAGCTCACGTGCTGGTGGCAAAGTTGCGCGGGTTGCTTGTTATGGGTGTACACATAGTTTTAAGAATTCATCTATTTGAAAAAAATGCGTCTGGATTTTTATAAGTATTTTTTATAAACTCAGCGTATGCAAAACTATAACCTCCTTTGAGCTTAGTATACCAACAGTGGGACATCCTGTATATTATAGAATAGAAGTCATTCTCGCTGATTTTAAGTCATAAACCTGTGTCATAAACAATCCAAGCATAAAATAAAACACGGGAAATCGCCGCAAATCAGTATAGACGGTGTTGCCATTCGCTACAAAATATCATTCAAAGAAAGGGGATTCCCCGAATTCGTCACAGAATAAATAATGAAAAATTCCGTGCTCTTTTCAATCGGTCCGAATTTAAAGTTGCGTTAAAAATATGAAATGGTTCAAATATTTACAAAATATATTTTATTATTTACTGTGAAATTTTGCCGCCCTCTAAAAAGTGCCGCCCGGGGCGGGCCGCCCCCCGCGCCCCCACTACGCTACGCCACTGGTTGTAGGAGCACATATACTTATAAGTAAGAATAGCTTACACATTATCGTAGGCGCAATTGTTTTATGAAACTTGTGGTGGAATAAAGCAACAGTTATCTCACAGCAACTGTCAGTATATGCGTGTAGTTGGTTCACATTCCTCGTTTATTCATAATCTCGAGTGCAACCGGTCAACGTGCATGCGTCCACGCATCTAGTCAAACCGCTTTGTTTACAAACATTCCTAACTCAACTTTAATTGTTTACATTTGATACGGATCCCTTAAAAAGTGAGTACCTTTTCAATTTTTTTATGTTCTTACAGAATGCGAATTGCAAAAATAGTTGTCTATTTTTAAATTGACACATTTAGGTATCCTGAAAATAAGTTGCTATTTATAAACGATTGTTAAATTATAAAGAAATAGTATAATTTTGCTTTTTGATTCTCAAATATATTTTATCTTTATATTACGTACCTAGGTTGATATCATTGCGTTATTCCACTTTGCACACCGTTATCACAATCTTTATTTGTAAGTAAACTTTCACAATAAACTTTTCATTTATAAATTCCAATAAATAAGTCAACATTATTCGTGGCATAAATTAAATCTTAACAAAATATGAGGTACCTAATCAATATTTTCACGCAAAATTTAACTATAAAAATAACTGACATTGGATAGGTCAGTTATGAATTTTGTGTAAGAACTGAATTTATATAATTATGATTAACTCTGTATGTAATAATAATGTGTACCTACATAAATAATGAGTTGAGATATAATTTTGGTGGTGAACGATGATCAAGTGACATTTAAACATTAATTACTTATTATAAATCGTAAAGGTATTTAAATGTCTGTAAATCTTGAAGGTCTCTTTTGATACAATTAATAAATATTAGTTCTATAAAAAGATAGAATAAAAGAAACATAAAATATAAATATATTCTATTATTTACAGTGAGTTTTTTGCTTTAATTTAGCATTTTAAAGTGCGCTCGGAAATTAGGTCATAACAATGAAAATATTAATCTAGGTATCAGTCGAAGAAAAATTATCTGATATCGATTGGACTATAAATATGCATTAAGCAATTACAATAATTTCTCAATAATAAATCACAAGTATCAACAGAAACTGCACATTTTCGTAGAAGATTGAATACACTAGGACCTAGGTAATAAAAGACTTGAGGTTACCTTTTTCGATAAGGAAAGAAGAAAGTTAATCTCAATATGTATTTTTGTATTTCAACGCCTAGTTTTAAACTGCGCAACCTCTTTAATACGTATTGCTACATCTGCATCGCCTAAAGAAAACAAACCGAAAAAATTCCGTTCAAAATATCATTAGCTAGTCGTTATTATGTTATTGTTTAAAATATCGCCTACTAGATAGAATTTATACTTTTTAGGCCGTGTAATATTGCAGACTGCATCCAACCACTAAGGTAGGCATATGTTTAATCATTTACTTCTCATAATTTATAATTAAAATAAAAATAGCAGTACTATTTAAGAACAATGTTTGCCAGTGATAATTATTACTGTGTATTGTTACTGTGTTCGATACGTGTAGTAATCGTATTATAAGATCGGTCAATGACCCATTAGCACATCTCAATTCTCACAGAAGCCGTGAGTTCACCTCGTGGATATACAGGTGCTACTGTATGTTGTCCCATTTTAAAACTCTTTACCTGTTGAAATAATTGTTTGTATTGGAATTATGCTTTTAATTATAATTACAAAATTCAAGCAATTATCATAAGTATTACCTTTCTTAGGATCACGGAATGGTAAACCAATGTCAAATAGGTATAGTAATAATTATCACTGGCAAACGATTATCCTAGAAATCTATTGTTAAAACGAATTGAATATTTGTAAATCAACAGAAAGCAAATATCTATAGGTTTGTTATTTATTTTAAAATTTAAGTCAGTGTTTCAAGAAAGTATCAGAATACGATACTTTCTTACTTATTCGTTATATTATTACGTAATCTACGTATATGTACATACGTATCTTGATAAAGATACACATAATAATTAGTTACTCGCCAAAATGTTTTAAATTATAAATAACTTTAGAGTATATAAACTACTACTGTAATATATATTCTCTAAGTAAATAATATTATATTCAATCTACAAGCATAACAAAATACTTATCTGCTTCAAGCTGTTTAATGTTAGCATTTAAAACGTTATAATAGGATTTGAATTAATTTCAATTCATTAGATTTTGTTACCCTTCTTGGTGATTAAATTTTCAAATTACTAGTAGTGATTTATTACATTGAACTTTCGGCACTTATTGTCAGTGCGTAAAAGCTCCTTTTAGCAAATTAAAACAAACACTACAATGATCTTACATCCTACTACTATGTGGTTATTAACCACAGAGTACACACATCCAAACTGACAAAACAAGTTCCTTTTATATCGTAATGGAACCAAGAACCTTGAATGTACCTAAAAGTACTAGTAATCATGTTGTAAATTTAAAACTATTTTATTGTATTTATAAATTCGATATGGAATTGAACCGGTATTTTCGTTTATTTTAAGATTGAGGCCCTTCACCTTGTTTGCAAGTCTGGTAATTGGTGTTTCGATGTTTTTCAGTAAACTGTAATTATATCTAGAAAAATGAGGCAATACATAATTATCAATATTTATTTTATGTGCAAGAGAAAGTATAAAAATGAATTATTAAAAATGTAATATGGTAGAGACTGTTTATTTTTATTTTGACCTAGTTTAATATATGTTAGTGAACTTAGCAGATCATTTTTAGCAGATCAAAAAAAAAAGTGAGTTCTTATCGCGTGCAGTTGAGTTCTACAGTTCCTGATACTTTTTAGAAATAGTTCTGGCGTTTTTACCTTAAAAAACGACATTTGAAAAAATAATCTGCCACCTTCCCGTAGTAGATAATTTTTACCGGATCAAAAAAAAAAGGTGAGTTCTTATCGCATGCAGTCGAGTTCTACAGTTCCTGATACTTTTTAGAAATAATTCTGGCGTTTTTACCTTAAAGAACGACATTTGAAAAAATGATCTGCCAACTTCCCGTAGCAGATCATTTTTAGCGGATCAAAAAAAATGTGAGTTCTTATCGCGTGCAGTTGAGTTCTACAGTTCCTGATACTTTTTAGAAATAGTTCTGGCGTTTTTACCTTAAAAAACGACATTTGAAAAAATAATCTGCCACCTTCCCGTAGTAGATAATTTTTACCGGATCAAAAAAAAGGTGAGTTCTTATCGCATGCAGTCGAGTTCTACAGTTCCTGATACTTTTTAGAAATAGTTCTGGCGTTTTTACCTTAAGAAACGACATTTGAAAAAATAATCTGCCACCTTTCCGTAGTAGATAATTTTGACCGGATCAAAAAAAAAGGTGAGTTCTTATCGCATGCAGTCGAGTTCTACAGTTCCTGATACTTTTTAGAAATAATTCTGGCGTTTTTACCTTAAAAAACGACATTTGAAAAAATGATCTGCCAACTTCCCGTAGCAGATCATTTTTAGCGGATCAAAAAAAAATGTGAGTTCTTATCGCGTGCAGTTGAGTTCTACAGTTCCTGATACTTTTTAGAAATAGTTCTGGCGTTTTTACCTTAAAAAACGAAATTTGAAAAAATGATCTGCCAACTAGCCCGTAGCAGATCATTTTTAGCAGATCATGATATACCTACCTTTCGGGTACGTAAAACTATCATAGGTAGAATATCATCTCATTTTACAAAACTAATTAGTTAATTCCTATCGTATTTTTTTCTTTCGGTTTAAAAAAAAATAGAAATAAAAAGGTCGGTATTAAAAAGGCCTTACTTACTATCTCGTATTAATTACTAGCTTTCCGCCCGCGGCTTCGCCCGCTTTGTCTAAAACATAATAAATTATATACTAAAACCTTCCTCTTGAATCACTCTATCTATTAAAAAAAACCGCATCAAAATCCGTTGCGTAGTTTTAAAGATTTAAGCATACATAGGGACATAGGGACAGAGAAAGCGACTTTGTTTTATACTATGTAGTGATAAAGTTATCGCTTCTTATTGAAAACATATACAACGAGATATTATAAGTAGTTTTAATAGGTATTCGCTTTCTTTAACATAATATGTGTCACCTGACATAATATGGTATGCCACATACACGCCCACAGAAACTCGTTCATTGGATGATTAGAGATAAGAGGTCAGGACCCAGGATAAATGATCGTAGGATCGATATAGATGATTCATTAATCGAATCTTTAATTGGTAACTGACCGCGCAAAGTAAATAAAATATAATGAACTTAAATTACATTCGTGTAATTTAAACTCAATTACAGTAATGGAGTAGTAATTGATAATAAAGTGGTACCTTTCGAGCAAACAAACGGTAAAAATACTACGTCTTCAAAATTATTAAATTGACTAGAAATTATCTATAGTTCTCTCTATTGACCAATAAAAAAATAATAAGATATGGCTTTTTTATTAGTAACATACATTGTAACGTAACAATTTGATTGATTGTATATTCTGTTAACAAGATATAAAGTGTTTTAAATATTTGATTGACCCCCCCTTCATATTATGTTTATTGGGGGACTATCTTGACGCATTAGTTACGCGTATGATGCGTTGACGCGCGATCGTATTTTATTTTATATTATATCGTGTGTGTCAGTATGCCGTAATACGCGTGTAAAACTATCAAGTGTATTATTTTAAGATATTTTACCAATGACAGATTTCCTACGTTAAATACTATTAATAATTTTGAACATTTCAATGTGGAAAGACGTTTTAACATTACAGTTATTATAATTTAAACCGCAACGTATAAATCGTCGTTTTATCATGGACGAATTTTGTCTATGGTTTTATCAATAACCACAGAAAGTTCTTCAAACGTCAAGTCGATAAATGCGGTCCAAACCACAATTGAAATCGGTTTAATTAATAGACTTTATTTATAGGAATGTTATATCGTATGCAAAATACATTCATATCTGATTGGCTGAATCTTTAGGGGAACTTATTATTTATTTGAAGGTAATCAATAACAAGTGTGTTAAAATTAAATTAAAAATAGACCTACTCGCGGAAAGGTAGATTTCACAATATTATTAAACAATAGACCCATCACAATGCATTATCAGAGTTTTATAGTTACCTATTATACAGGTATGTCTCTCCTAGAGATTAAAGAAAAAATAAAAACCAACCACCAACAAAAATAAATATACAATTTTAGTTCAATTTTCATTTTTTTAAACATAGATACAAGCTTAGATACAAGCATTAGCATATAACGTATCGCACGCAGTCAATAAGATGAAATAAATACTCATATTGAACTTATTTCTAGTAAAATGCAGTTCTTGCTTGACAAGTTCTATATAAAGAACGCTAACCTCGATTGCCAAACTGAGAATTTAAATATAATATTTTAAATAGTTGTATAATGAAGTAGGTCGTATAGTTTAAAGTTAAAGATTTTTAATGAGGTATTTTAAGGTTTCCGTGCCAAAAGCTATGAATGGAAACTTAATAGCTACTACAGTTACCAATATGTGTGTAGTTCTTAAATGGATACATGAACATTTAAAATAAAAATGAAATTTAGGCATGATTACAAACTTTATAGTTTATAGGTAAGTATATATGCTGTTGCGATAATACTCGTAGAATTATTTCTATCTATAGGTAAGTTAATCTTCACGCGAGTAGGTATATTTTAAGTATTAATTTCAAAAATGTTTTCATTAAGATTTGAAATTAACCATTGATATCATTAATTGTTTCCGCTCAAATGTTCAAATGATCCCTGAAAAAACCTAATAGTTCATGAATTTCCGCCTTTTAACACGTCAAGGCTGACTGTAGTACCTATACAATAACGCGTAATTTTATATAAGTATCGTTTTTTTGTGTAGTGAAGCGGATCCAATAATCCACTTACTTATTGAGTTACAACAAGTAATTTGTACCCATGTACACATAAATTATATATCAGAATTTATGTCCATCTGTGTTGTGTGTAACATTTAAAGTTTTAATCAAAGTTTAGTTTTTCATAAATAAAGAAATAATGCATAGTAAAAATAGCGTTAGCTACTATAAACTATAAAGTATTCTGTGGTTAAAGGTAAGTCTATGGTTGGTCTTGTACCACCACTTCTGATTATCCAGTTTATAAAAAAATTTCATCCCAAATAACAAGTCCTGAAGAATTTATGAAGTATTTGGAGCAAGCAAATTTCAAGCCAAAAAAACACGATAAAAATATCGCTTGCTGTTTTCATAAAATTCACACTATAATTAGCGATTAAAATTCATGTTCGAAAAGTCGATAACATAGAAAGTGATAAATAACATTATTACCGAAAACTGACAATTAATTTTAATTATCTAAATAGAATATTGCTAATTGATTCAGCTGTAGAATGTGTGAAGGTCATTTCTATGATAGGTGATAATATTTCCTAATGAGAATCATTTCTAGTTAGGTACTAACCTACATTTAAAAATGCGGGTATATAGGTACATATATGATTAAAACAATCGTATCATTTCACTCTATTCTCTCGTTAATTAGGTTCATGTTGAGAGCTTAATATTCCTTCTGATGTGTCGGATTTCAGTTCCAATTTCCATCAGACTATGAAAGTAGCGACCTATGTAATTTTAAGCAAGCCATTATTAAAATACGCCTTATAGGCTAGATATGTCATACAAAATGAAAATTGTTTAAAATGAAAAATACAACACTTATAATTGTTAAAAGTTAAATTGACTTTATAAAAACTGATGCGAATTATCAAGACACGATATGAACTTCATTCAGTAGGTACTTTAAAAACGAAGACAACGTTTTTATAAGTTTAAATCGAATTTACCCTTTAATTTTTAAATTAAGGAAGACATTATATCACATGGATAGTATATTTTACCAAGCTTTTACTCTTACGTAAATTAAGTTTTCTATACGAGTATGTCACGTAAGATTGTAAATACCATTCGATTATAATAATCTTTCACACGAGATTGTAAACTGTCGAAAGGTTATTAACTGAACCAAACTATTTACAATTCAACGCACTGTTATAACGAAGCTTATCTTTAATCTTACAGTGACATCAACATATTATTATATACACAACATAAAATTCGTTTATCTTGAACGTTTCTTAAACTAATTTTTATGGAAAAAATTAGTTGTCCAAATAATTAATTTAGTTAGTATGATTAAATAAATTTACCTACAAGTTATCTGCAGATGTGTTCTGTGAAAGCTCATCTGTTATCTAGCCACACCTGCGTAGACAGAGCTTTAAAGCCTCTCTATTAGTAAATGTCTTACTGGCTTTCCGTAAAATAAATGAGGAAATTGTTGAGAAAACCAAAACTAGGCTTATTACGGTATAAATTTTATTAATTAGCTCTCCAGTCTTAGATAATAAGAGAGCATTTAAATTGATAGAAGGTTAAATAGCGTATTGTGAACATAAATAAAGAGATGCAAATCTCTACCTCCCTCTGTCTGTACCGTTATCATCGTGTTACTACATAAAACATATTACTAAATAAAACATGACAACATCTTTTAAACTGTTTTGCATAATTACTGATAATTAAGTAAACATCAAATGGACACATTAAATTAGTTTGATAATAAATGACTTATTAGGATGTTGTCACTGATCGAACCAGCTTTTGCTGTTAAATAATAATGATTGACTGTAGGTTATCATATTGAAATCTGTCGTGGGCATCACGTATTTCTTAATGATAATTTAATAATTTTATGTAACATCTGCAGCACATGCCCCAGATAAAAAAGTATGTATTATTATTTATCTTTTATTATTAAGTATCATATTTTTAGACAATACCTATATAAACTTTCTGCATATTTACTGCCGTCTTATTCGAATTTTTAGTAAGCAATTTGTTTTAGTATTCAAGCCTGGTCCAGACCGTCTTATGTATGTATCGTAACTGTGCAAGTAGGTAAACAATTATGGCCCACTAGTGACTACAAGATTTAAATAACATTATCTAAATAGCAGATATATCTAATATAACGATAAATATGATCTAAAAATATAGTCGATACTGACTAATGATTTCATAACAAATGGTTATCGGCTAACGAGGTGCCCTTATGATATTTAATATTAACATTAATTGATATCATTAGTGGGATGCATCTTATATATTCTCGATCTAATAAAATATTTACTGTATAAGGTGCTCGTCACGTATTACCATATCTATGTTACATACACTGTTGCGATCATCATACATATTTTACAATTTACCTATATACATTTTATTGCAAAGGTAAGCACAGATTTAATCCTATTCATATGGCAATAAATAATTTGTACTATCGGTCAATTAAGGAAAGCTGGCATGTTCACAGTACTCACACTTATGCAATTTCACTTACAGTATGTTCAAAAATAAATGCGACTCTAGTTTCATTTTAGACTTGAATTGTAAAATGGGTGCGTTGTAGATAAATATATGCAAATATAATTATGAAAGCTCTCATAATTTACCTGTAAAATTATAATTTAAAAGTAAATCAATTGATGAAGTTAATTATTTATTCTAATAATAATCAATTGGATAAAAGTATTAATAATCATTCAATTATCAAATAATAATTAAATTTCAGGTCATAAAAACAATACAAATAACACGTGCGCTCACTCCCAACACACGGATGGTTGTTTTGATAATGATTTAAATAACGGACGTCTTCTGCAGTTGCGGAGCAGTCTTGTCCTGACTTTGGTCGAGTAAAGATATCTAAGAAATATTATATTTGTAGTAAGTACGTAATACCTACCAATACGCGCTAACAAATATGTGTTACATGTTTATTGTATAATTTTCACATTATTGGTTTTAAACTCAAACTCGAACATTTATACAATTAGACTTCTTCTAGAAGCACTTTTGAATCGTCATAACAGTTTAACAGTTTTAACATTTACCACCAATTCAGAAAGCAGTATCTATAGAGAAGAAGAAGAATCTATTTAATCATAATCGTAATCTTCTACTTCACTGTAACTTTCATCGCTCGAAGAACTCGCCGTCGGAATTTCTTAATGTTATTATAAATGAGTCAGTGTAATTATCTACTTTTGGTTCTAATTGAATATATTTTTCCTCATGTTCTCGCGTCTTTCTCCAAATGTCACTAAACATATCCAGACTAATAGCATTTGCTTCCTTTCTAAATAATTCTTCCACAGTTTTCAAGTTAAAGTTCACATTTTGTGATGCTACTTTCCCTTTAATTATGCCCCATAGTAACTCTATTGGGTTAAGTTCTGGATGGTATGGTGGAAGGCGCAATACACTATGTCCATGATCTTTGAGGATTGCATCAAGTAAAAATTGTGTATAGTTTGGCTTATTTTTTTTAATAATGTGATAACTCTGATTATTAATTAGTAATTTGATTTTTGAAAAAAAAAATGCCGATTTTAGTCAAAATTTATATTTTTATAACAAGATCCTTATCATCCAAATTTCCACCTTGGTGAGAAAAATTGACATTTCTAATGAAAATGAACAAAAAATTAAATGATTTTATTAAATACTGTAAAATAGTCTATAATTCTTCCATTTACTGTATCACAAAATTCTTCATAGATTTTTAGATATTCGTACTACACCAATTACATCACCCTGTATTTATAAACAATTGCAAAATATGACACATACATAGGCCGGGAGATACTGACACAAAATTTCGGGTCATTTGTAACAGAATGGCGGTTCTACAGAGGTCTTATTACGCAATGACTAAAAGAAAAATGATGGTCAGAACGCTGGTACCGGCGGACTAGTCGCGTGGGCGTTAGTCGAACTCGTCGGATAAATAGCGAAAGTCAGACGATTTGTAACACAAAAATTTTAGAATTTACCGATAGCCCATAAAAAAGATGTAGGCGGTAGTGCGGTTTGGAATCGGAATCGGAATTGGAATTTGGAAGCGGTTTGGAATCGTCCGAAAAGTATGGCATGGCGATTTTAGTAAATGGCTGCACGACGATGGTTACCTGTGCAAAAGTTAGCCCGGTACAAATGGTTGAATTGTTTTTTTTAAATCAACGCATTCACGTCGGTATGGCGGACTGTAAGTCACATCGTAAAAGTATGGCATGACACTACCGCCTACATCTTTTTTAAGGGCTATCGGTAAATTCTAAAATTTTTGTGTTACAAATCGTTGGACTTTCGCTATTTATCCGACGAGTGTGACTAACGCCCACGCGACTAGTCCGCCGGTACCAGCGTTCTGACCATCATTTTTCTTTTTGTCATTGCGTACTAAGACCCCTCTAGACCGCCATCCTGTTACAAATGACCCGAAATTTTGTGTCAGTATCTCCCGGCCTAACATGTGCAATGTGTAAATGTGTTGACGTTCCAGCTCTTCTTAATGGGCCTATACAAGCAAGAACAATGACTTATTTCAGACGCACATATTATAAATTATTTGATATTGTATTTTCTTGTGTTTGATATTGTTAATCAAATAAGATGATTAAGAATACAATTACATATATGAAGTTACACTGAGATATAAAAGATTTATATACAAAAAAAGAAAAAAGAAAAAAAAAAGAAAAACGAACAGTCGTATAGAGCTGCCTGGTATTGAATTCCCTGTTAATTTGGCTCTGCTACATTGTTGTGCTTGCATTTAAGGATAGACCAGTTTTATGTTCAACAACATTTTAAAATAATAATTAATTTTGTATAGGTAAACAAACGTTAGAGACTAGTCAACATTGACCTGATACTTCCTTCTTAATAAGCTCGCAATATATGTTTTAATATAATATTCTATTAACCTAAAGCACACAACCAAATTAGAAGGATAGATTAAATATTTGTAATTCAGATAATATGTACTTAATTGTTTAAGCAGCGAGTAGCGACGCTTTAAATCTTTAATAATTTCCGTTGTTATCATCCGTAAAATGGAATATATGATTCGGCAAAATTCTCGCGCCAATTTGAATAGGTCGCGAAAATCGGTGTAATCTGCTAACGCTCTGAAGCTTTTTTTGTGGAAATAGGTCAATAGCGCGAATCCCTCGATACCCAGTAAACGGTATTTCCAAAGATTACATCGACAATTAAAGAGGCTTTTGAGATGAAATTCTAAATTCGATCAATGTAACGTAATGGTCATCCCGGTGGGATTCAATTCCTGTCCACGTAGTACGTTAAAGTTTAATTAATTTAAACGAATTTCAATCATATTTTTTATATAAACAAGGTTTTTATTAGGCTTTTTAATGTAGTGTGTAATCCTTAGCATCAACAATAATTGTAAGTTCTACAAAAACGTATTTTGTAACTTTCACTCTCTCACTTTCATTACCACTACGATTTTCACGATGTTTTCTCGGATGCCGCCTACATTAATTTACGTTGGACTCGCTAGGCGAGTCCCCGGCGCTGCAACACGAATTGAGTCACTCGCCAGGCGAGTTCAGTGGCATTGCGTTAGGGTAAAAACAATGTTTTGTTATTTTTGTGGCCGTGACAGTGTACGTTACGTGTTTAACGCAATTAAAAAGAGTTTAACTAACATACGGTGTAATTTAACATATAAAAATGGCAAGAAACACTATAGATAAAAGAAAAGGTAAGTTTGTTTCGTAATTAATGCAGTGGCTGTCAATCTTAAGTTATATATAACTTATATTATAATCAGTTCGATAATTGCGTGTTAGTATGTGAATTGGTTCGGAATGCTTTTCCTAATAATAACTATGCAATTTATTATCCTTATTGTGTTTACATAAGGTCGGCAATTGCGTGATAAAGTAGCGTGTAAGGTAACCTTTGCCTATATAATAACACCAAATTCGAGCCCCTGCAAGGTGTAGAACACAATCCGCCGTTGTTTTACGAGTGAATGTGACTTTTGGTAAAATGAAAATAAATATCAACCGTACATATAGATATTTCATTAATAAAAGTTTGAGAATCTATGTCAGTGAACTCGCCTAGCGAGTTCAAGGCATTGCAGAATAGTTTATTTTCTTTCGATTATAAACTGGGTCTGCGCACCCGGCCCACCACGTAATTCTTTTGATTAGGGTATATTTAGTCTTCAGTATCATTTTAACCAGAAAATACACATGCATTTTGGAAAAAAATAGCAAACACATTGAACTCGACGGGCGAGTCTACGGCGCTGGAATAAAATTTACGTGGACTCTCCGGGCGAGTCGGTGGCACTGAACGTGGTCACAATTTTCTTAGTTTATTTTCTTACGAAATCTCAACTGCTTCCTAAACTTATATTGTTAGATATGTATATTGTACATGGTCAATATTTTAACAGGCTTTTGTTGGTTTGGTCTGTATGTAGGTACCTATGTATAATATTTGACCGTGATTTCGCACTTCAGAACATCGAATATAATTAAAATATCACACAATACTATAGAGTATAGACTATAATTATATAAGTACATATTATTTACGATACTATCTATACTACTGCTTTACAATATTTGTATTGATTGATGTGTATTTTAATTAATTGAAGGATACAATACAACTTGTATAAGATCATTAATGTCATACCAGGGATACATAAATTAAAAAAAACATAATATTATATCAATAGTTGTCCATTGTTGTATTTATATCACGGACAAGGATTACATTATATAAAGTTATCTTGTATAGGTAATGGTAAAATTATTTAATTTACGATTAATGTCTGCCTCTTCCACCTAAAGAACAATAAAAAGACATATATAAGAATGACGTCTTTTGAATTTAAAACAAAATGAATGTGAATAAGATATTTCCGTAATAATTATCGTAAATAACATTTACTTCTCTTTGTTTGCATAGGTCATAATTATTTTAAGATATCTCAACTCAATAAAACACGTCATTTTAACAGATTACAGATTACACATACATAATCAAGCATACAAGCTTTGTATTAGGTGCTGAAATTGTATTTTGGTAAAAGTGCTGAAATATTTCGTCGATCTACGATGTTTACATGAAGTATAAATAGAATATCAATGTAGGTCAACAACCTGATAACACACTGTAAATTATTAAGCGATTGTCATAGTTACAGAAGTGACTTTAACATGACCACTATAAATTGAACGATAGCCTTTCGTCTTACATTCTGATTGTTTTATAATAAGCATTAAACCATTAAATTTAATTCACTGATGTAATATATTTTACATTACGCTGGTTGTATGCTATCTGCTATCACCTTATTACTTTTAACACGAGCTGAGGTTATTAATCAGGTTAACAATATGACTTTGCTTGTTCCATAGCTTTTAAAATAATATAGGTAATAACTGTGATGATGGCGTGAAATATCAATAAATATCTTCATCGTTCCCACCAGCCAATAAAAAAAAAACTTTCTGTTAAAAATTAAAAATAAATAAAATAATCTGGTTGGAGTCGAGTGTTCTGCGGTATGAAATGTGCGTGTCATATTTCGATAATGGCCTACGAAGCACTTGCATTGTGTACCTTTTTACGCAACAAGTTTTCGCTTATTCGCGACAAATAAAATCAAAGTTTCATCTTTTGTTTAGCTGTGTGCGTGCCATATAACAACGGTTATCGCTCATAAGATAATCCCGTAAATTCTAAACAAATGTAGTAAGAGTTATGTATGTATTTTGCAAATGATATAACATTATCTATAGATACATTATCTTCATAATATTATAGTGTTATTACTTCAGTCGTGTTTTAGCCAAGTTTATAACGTTAAGGAATTTTCAGTGTAAAATGAAGAGACAAAATAAATTGTTTTCAATAATAAAAACCGTATTCAAGTGGATTACAACGAGACAGAAAATAGCGCCGATACAAAAAAATAAAAAGGTCTGGAATACATTCGAAAATCTAATTAAATTAAAAAAGCCTTATTTTAGGTTAAGATTTAGAACCATAACCACGTGACTTTTTAACTTAATGAATTTTTTTTGGGATCCTTGTATGCACGTCGAATGGAGGTAGCTAAATGTATACGGTCTAGACTTTGCCCTAGATATACCTAATACTCTAATGAATTACATACATGCCTTTTGCATAAATATAGAAAAACCCTTGTTAAAATATTATTTAATAGCAATATTGAACCTTTAATGAGTTTGTAAACTAACGTTTGCAATTCAAATTAAAGATAATCTAGTAACAAAGTATCGGTTTTGATGAATAAAATAGTCTGTACCTACACTATCTGATTAATGGGGAAACAAAGCTAATCAGTACATTATTTACATAGTATATTTTGATATAGTTTTCCGTACACTATCATCTATTAATTTACTCATGATTATTTCTAGGTACCACGTGTAAAGTCTGATAAAATGGCTCTTATTATCGAAGATATGGATCTCGAGAAGCAGTATTCCCCAAGCAGATGGTCAACAAGATTTAATACAGCACAAGAGGTGCTGCAGCATCACGTGGCCTTTGTTACAGCAGGTAGGTTATATTGTTTTTAAATCAATAATTTTAACCAGAAAATAGACTATTATACAGTATGTACTTACACTGATATTCGCATAATTGCAGAAATTACGAATACGTAAGAATAACAGTTTTAAATGATAACATTGTTATCTTATTACTTAATATACAAAATGCTCTACATCCAATAATATAAACATTTGTCACCAGATTTTTATAACCTACAGAACCTTTGATAACAATATGTATAAACATGGTCTTGTTCTAGACAACGGCAATAACATAAAATGAAATGTCCAATCTGTTTTTTTCTTCTTTTTATACATATAGGTATATCTCTGTAGTCTCTATACTTATCTTAAAAAGCTCTTATCGACCGAAATTATCAAAGGAATATTGAGCAATAGTCGAATCAAGAAAATGGGAAGTACCTAGTTAAAACTTGAGTTAACTCGTTACATCCTTCTTTGTTGTACTGAATGACATTACGTAGGTAGTCATTTGAAAAGATAAAGGAGAATGGCGAACCTGGGCCTAACTGTTACAGAAACCATAATATATTTAAAATTCATTATGTTAATTTTAATAATTATTTGTAAAATATTGACTTCTGATTCTATGGGAAAACAAATCTTTGAAAAAAAAGATAATTCGTTCACTACCTACCGGTCCACTACCGGTCTTATCAAGCAGAGATGTCATTGTTGTCAGGAGTAAAATAGTCAAATATAAAGATTAATACGAATGAATTTTTCATTTATAGTTTTATTGAATTCAAATGCTATAAATATCAGAAGCAAAACTTAACTTTTTTTAACACACATCTTAATTTATTTAGGTCATTCTATAAAATAAAATCATATTTTCCTTAATCCATAATAATAATAACATTTTTATTTAGGTAGCTGGCAATTGTAAATGTCAAATTATTAATTATAATTGTGTCAGTGATGAGTGATTTGTTATGTTTGTTGCTATGGTTTGTTGTTTGACTTTTGAGTGAAGTTTTAGTAACGTTATATTCAAAATTGCCTTAATCGTCTATTTTTACTCTAAAGATATTATTTGAATTGATTAGTCTTATAATGAAAGCGAATCCTGATTCATCCATTTATAAAGATATAAGAAATGTACCTACCTAGTGATTGTTGATGTTTTGGTAAGTTAAAATGTGTGTTGAATAATGTGTTGGATCCAATATTTCTATTACCTGACTGTTCTACTGTTATACTATTATTAGCTAGACAATGTAGATAGAAAATAAACTTACCTGGACCTATAAAAAGGCAATGCTATTCATTTAACTCAAGCAAACTAACTTTTATTTTTGTTACTTTACACCCCAATATCTCTGCTATCCCATAGAACAGATCTATAATTATTATATTCATAGAATCTGTATATTTTTATCTATTTAATCCCCCATAAATCATCAGTGTAACGATCAGGCCCAGAGTCCTATGGGAGTTTGCCATTCTCCTTTGGCATAATTGGGCCATTATGGGTATCGAATTTCCAATTCTATTTACAGCTTTTACTAAGAAACGACAACTTTTTTAGGGTGTAATGCAAAAAATATTATATCCTCTACAAACATCTATAGTAGGTATAACACATACTTTACTCTTTGGTATAACATAAAATCATAAATAAAAAAGTCTGAGTCTAATCATCACATTTGAACCGTTTCAAAGAAATTAAAAACAATATCCATTTATGGCTCATTTGTCATGCTACTTCACGTCTAAATTAAAAATTTTAAGCTGTTACACAAGACAAAAAACGCCGATATATCCTTATCAACATTTCATTATTCCTGCCTTGCATTATATTATATCGTTTAAAGTGAAAATAAACTAAAATAACGCTTTAAAGAAAATGTAATGCTTTCAATTCAAATGTAATCTTGTGATCATTACCTACATTTGTGATCGATATTTATTTTCTTAATTCGTGTCCTTCTTTTATTATAAATTCTAGTACCTATAGACTACTTTAGTATCTAGATTCAAGAGAACTAGAACTCAAAGAAATTTATTTTATAATTATTTATGTGGATTAATGGTTCACATAATTTTTCCTCTTATCCTGGTAAATTTAAACAAATAACGTTTGCTACTGCTATGGAAAATTAACATTGCTACCAATTGATAAATATTAGTTATACAAATATTGAAACTCACCTAGGCTAGGTATATACTACAAAAACATTTTGGGAAAGTTTCTTATAATTTTAATTTTGTCTAGATAAAGTGTTTATAAAATATAACTGTTATTAATATACATTTATATGTATCTGTATCGATTAAATTAAATTGTATAGAATAAAAGTACATGAGGTGTCCCTTTAAGATTTAAATCATATTTTAATAAATACAAAATATACTTTATAACTTTATTTTAATTGGAAATTTTGTCGTATCATATATACAGTATCTCAAACCCACACATTTATTTGCGTTTTATAAAACATGTATAAAGGTGTAACTGCGTAGAAAACACGTGTGATTGTTGTTATGACCTTAAAGCAAGTTACCAGTTGCGTGTAATGTCCCTTTATTTTATTTTATTAATGTAAACATATAAACATGGATACTTTATTATCATCATATTAATTATAAGTAAACTTAATCATAATCTTCTCACGGTTTATTTTTAAATGTATGTATGTAGTCGTATCATGTATCCAGCCGGGAATATAGTCCGATTTAAGGACATGCATGCTTTTGTTGTCGGTTTGTCGCTCGGTTTTTTGCAACTTCCTATTCCTTTGTTATTAATCATTTTGGAAGTTTTATCCTGCATAAAATATAAGTATATACCTACTTTTAAACATTTTTAAATGTAATATAAAAATATTAATTAAATATTTAATAAGGAAAAGGCAAATTTCTCGTATTTATTTTTATATATCAATCCAATTTGTTTCACTCTTTGTTAAATATTATTCTAGCACGCATTTTTGTAATCAAGGTGACTTCAAAGAGTGATTCCTTGCTCTCAATCATACGAAATCTTGTTCGTAATTACGACAAATAAATAACAGTTATGTTTAATTTTCAGCGAGCGAGGCTGCTGTCAACAGTATACCACATAAATTAGAAATTGAATACGGCTCCACTCCCGGACAAAAATTGGATATTCTGGGAACGGACCTTCCAGACGGTATGTATCAGTTATGCTTCATTTACATAGATTTGCAAAATATATAACCGCCTTCTTGGTTCCTGACAAAAAATGCTTCGGTTGGCAGAGTACAGAACACTAATATATAAAATCGAGAGAAAAAAAAGAGAGACGCGTCATCAAATTCACTTATTTCGATGGTTATTCAGAAAAGATATTATAATGTCATATAAATTTAATACTTACTTTAATATATAACTTGTTATATGTATAGACTAAAGTGCCGCATGTTGATACGTCTAAAACTCCTAAATTCCTACCAACCACTTCACTTCAAATAATACCTACCCACATATTATATACGTTCGTAGTGAATGAAAGCACATATAACAAGGGGAAGTATGCGTATGTAGTCCAAGCTCTATATAGAGTATACATTCTTAAAGTATTAAACTGTATATCTACCTACTCATACACGAGTCCATGTAGGTACACTCCTATCTACCGCTTAAGGCTTTCTGTCCATCAAATAAGAGGAAAAACTTTTACGAAAATCCTTATCATTTGTTCTAAATCGTAATTCACGATTACCTTAATATACTTGAAGAAAGACACAAACATTTATTCATCAGGGACAGCACAAAACACAGACAAAGCAAATGAATTCAAAAATAAGCATAAGATGAAAAACAAGACAAAAGTAAATTGACCCTGAGAAAAAGGAGACAGTTTTGTTTGCCGCAATGTCAAGTAGGTGGTATCGCTGTTTTTCAGTGCCCCCTTTACATATTAAATATTCTTTGCGAATTTGCTATAACGTCACTAGAAGTAGCATAATAAACGCATTTAAAAGTATAAGTAAGCCGAGGACTCATTTTATAGTTAACGTTCCACTTATCCCACAATTGCATTTTCATTTCAAATCTCTACAATAAAATCGTCAATATATTCAAATAGAATCGTAGCTCTCCGCTTCGCTAGTGGGCATAAATTTGTAGAATATAATTCAATATGTATTTCAAAAGCTGAATTTATACAAAGGTAGACAACACAGCTAGAATGCGGAGCAAGGACGAGTTGAAATGCAGTAAGATATATACAGGGTGGAGTCAACGAGATCGCTTTAATTAGAAAAACAAATAGTTGTGTGCGTTTGTGCAAACATGCAACAGCAGGAATATGCTTAAATTAAAAGTGCCGTATTTTAATTTTATTTCTTACTCTGTTTATATTTTTAGTCTCTGTGTTGATACTTGATATTAACTTATTAATAATACTTAAAGTTATAATAAACGGTAGGTTGGATATTGCTTTCTAGACTTTAAAATTGAATTTTATCTAACCTGATCTCTGCTTTTACAATAAATAAACAAAGTTTTTATATTAGATAATATTATATTAATATGAACTTTCTGAAGAAATGTTTTCCTCGAATTTTTGGACGATTCGTTTCGCCATACCTAATATAATTTATACTTCCGTATATATAGTATACGAATTGTCGAAATTGTTCTTATCTTTTTATGCATTTTAAATGTCATTGCTTACCTACATTTAAAAAGAAGAGTAGGTAGGTATACGTATAAGTTGTTGGGTATTTTTAGATCGTTCGTGACTCGCAGACCACCTTAAATGAGCACAATATATTGAAAACATTTAACATTACGAAAATATATGAATAATATCTGATATAATTTATGAATAATCAATGCATTGGACTTAAATACAAGTGGCGATTATAACCGATTTTGCGTAATTTACACCTAAAAAGTAACTATGTATCAATAATTGGACATACATAGTTACATAAATCACTTGACCAATTACATGACAGGTACTGTACACCGCAGAAGTAATTATTTAAAGTTGTTGAACGAGTTTCAGTATAGGTATGGATAAACGGAATTATTTATCAGGTATTAATTTAAATAACTTAAACACTTACACAAATGTTACCTACTTAAAACGAAGCATATGCAATATGCATACCTACCATTCATATAGTCTGCTTGATAAAAAATTGGTTGTTTGTAAAGTAGGTTTACGATCGAGATGTTTACGTGATAACATAATGCAGTGGCAGCGCTCGAGATGAGACGGGAGATCGGTCCGTCTCTCTCTCGTTATACCTGCGATCGCGCTCGTGAGGTTTTGGTGTGACACAAGTTTCTGAACATGTCACCCGACTAAAACGATTTTAAAAACGTTATCACGTTAAAAAATGTCATCTCTTTCATAAAACACAATAAAATATGATTGAAATAAAACTTGAAATATATTTGTGTTTATTAATATCTCTAAATACTGAAGTTTGTTTGACGTAAAACACAGCACATAAAATACATCAGGCCTAAGCATGAGGCATTATTTATGGGACATTATTTCATACAAGTGTACAGATCGGTATAATATATGAGAGTATAGTATTGTTGCGTTTCAGTTACAGTACTACGAGTGTAAAGTCCGGTCGCGGAGCAGAAAGAATTTCGTACAATGACCTCTTTACCTACTGACAGTGGTCACAAACATTTTTGAATGAAGTGCAGTTTACATGAAATATTTGGAGGAGAAAATGTTTTTTACTAATTTATTAAAAAAATGTCCTTTATTCATTTACAATACTTATTAGCTAGTTACATTTTAACTTTTTCAATAACAACGATATATTATATAAAAAAAGTGTGCGTGTACACACATAAGAAGTGAAACTTCTTTATGACCTTATTTTTCAAAAAATAATTTACTATACAGTACAATATTACAGAAATACGTTAGTCTTACACGCGATTTCGACTTAGGCGGATTTTGATTGGACATAAAGAGTTTGAGGTTTATTCTTATAAATTTTGAATTCACAAAATCATAATTGAACACCTGACACCAATGAAGCAAACACAAACCTTACGCTCTCAGGTTAAAGGTTTACAATCCCTAAGGACGGCGGTCATTGCACCTGT
Source organism: Colias behrii (assembly GCA_029959065.1). Classification (NCBI taxonomy): domain Eukaryota; kingdom Metazoa; phylum Arthropoda; class Insecta; order Lepidoptera; family Pieridae; genus Colias; species Colias behrii. The sequence continues at coordinate 6,891,095 of JARWMC010000002.1, forward strand.
GCGAGCAAGACACATTATTTTTACAAGGGAGTGACAGTGACAGGTAATAACAGGTTAATGTACGAAATTCTTCCTGCTCCGCGACCGGACTTTAGATAACAGCTAAATTATAGAGCATATTTCACAAATATAATCGTTTGTTCTTATTGTTTTGGTTTTTTTTTAATTTTAATCAAAATCAGAAAAACACATTGAAACTCGTATTATGTGCGTTGTGCACAATGCACATAATACGAGTTTCGTTTAGTATTTGACTTCATTATAATTTTCCTGTATTGTTTTAAACAATACAAAGTGCTAATCATATATTTTAATCAGTCTGTTAAAACAATATTATGGAGCAAAACAAACAAAGCCAGTAATTGGAACGTGAAAGATGACCACAAAATGATAAAATTTTATTAACTTTCGACATATAAATTATGAAATTCATCAATATGTTAATGACATTGGTAAATTCACTGCGCTAAAATTATAAACAAGTTCAGTAACTATACAAAAACACGGCTATGTTACATTATCTATGTTACCTGCTCCTTTTTAGTAATATTGTGTTCACACAATCTGTTGGTTGCCTGGAAGAGATTACTTGTTAGTAATAAGGCCGCCTTCTGTGTTGTATGTCCTAGTTTAAGCTTTTATTGTACCTACTACTGTTATGTTGGCAGCACAATAAAGTGTTTAAAATAAAATAAATAAATTATATTAAAGTCAGCTTGAAACAGCAACTGTTTCAAAGTAGTTGTACATATTGTGTCCTGGGTATATGCCTCGGGATTGTCTTCGCAACTCGAAGATTGGAATTGTAAACGATGATAGACGCATTTCCCACGAGACTTAAGGTGGCGAAATTCTGTAGATCTAAGCCCACTAAAGTAGCGTATCAAAAAATATATTTATTGCTCAGATTAGATTATTGTATAGTAATAACATAAACGAAATATAGACTGATCAATGGAGAGTTTCTTGTATATCTATTTCACAGCTTCCCACTACCATGTTAAAACATTAGATCTATTGTCTAAACAGACTAGTCACTAGATCAATTTAGACGATTTCATTTTACTTTAACGTTTAAATAAATTAAATGCCTTTTATAGAGTTATGCATTTATTTCTTCCTCATTTAATAGAGCTTTTTTCCTTCTATGTATCAGGCAATTTTTATACTCATCGAAAACTTAAACAGCTACACGTACGTACACGAATAACATAACCCTCCTTGAACTCCACTAGCGCAATGGTAATAAAAATTTGTTTTCTTTTCAGATGCTCCAATCTTGGTATTTGTCCATGGGGGTTATTGGCAAGAACTCTCCCGGGAAGTGTCCCGATACCCAGCCCTGCCACTGTACCGTTCCAGAATCAAGACGATCGTGGTCGGCTATGATCTTTGTCCTGCAGCCACTCTGCCAGAAATCGTCAATCAAATAGAAAAGGCAGCCAAATTTGTCTTTGAATACGCTGAGAAAATGGGTTCTAGGTAATTCTTACATTTACATTACACTAGCTTTCATCAGCTTCAGCTTGACTACGTATATAATATAATAAGTCCCGTCATAAACTATTATATTTTTTGTTATTAATTACCTAACAATTAATTATTATCTGACAAATGCGATATTCTCTTCATATTATAGTCAACACGTCCATACGATGTTCCCACGAGTATAATAATACTCTTGAGTATTTGCAATCCCATTAGAATTAAGTATATTTTAAAGATATGAAGGTCGGTAGGAAGATGATTTTAAAATATTGCAAAATTCAATCTGCAATATAAGTGAGATTAATTCGATCATATCGCAATAAATGAATTATATTCTATTAAAATATTATGGTGTACAAAATTTTATGGTGTACCTAATGATGATACAATAATGATAAAGTATTGAAATAAATAAAAAATGTAATTATTTAAACCAGTTTTTTTTGAACGCCTATTGACGATCATTATAATAGTGACATAATTTTCCATTTCAGGGGAATATACTTCGCTGGTCACTCGGCTGGTGCTCACCTCGTCGCCAAGTTGTTATCAAACGCTGACTTCTTGGACAACACACCAGGAACGCAGCGCTTACAAGCAGCTTTCCTCGTCTCCGGCGTATACGATTTAAGAGAGCTAGTTCACACGTCTGTCAACGAGGCAGTACAACTACCCAGGGAATGGGCAGCACCACTGTCCCCTCAATTTGACTGTTACACACATTTGCAAGTCCGAAAAACTAGAGTATACATATTAGCGGGCCAGAACGACAGTCCCACATTCAAAAAACAATCGAGAGAGTTCTTTGAACTGCTACACAACAGTTGTCTGATGCAAAATATGTATTTAGAGATAAAAGATGACTTGGACCATTTCGACATTGTCGAGTGTTTCGCTAACGACGACAATTATCTCAAGAATCTGATGGTGCACGACGTTCGTAAACATTTATGAAGTGTTTGTCGCTTGTTATTACTTCGTTGTACATTTATTCTAAGTCCTTCTTTTATAGTCTGTTTTTATACAAGAGCTGAAGTTATACTACAATCGAGTTATTCATTTTATACTGATACACCTTACTGCCGTGAAATTCGAATAAAGCTCGAATGATAGGATCGCTAGATAATAATAATTTAAATTAAAAAATAACTAGTACAAAAATACTAGGTGGTTCAGTTGTATTTAATATTATAAAATGTATGATATCTACATATTATAACTAAAAGTAAATATAAGTGGACTGTGGAACAATATTATAAGTTAAGAGCTTCGTAAGTACAGTAAAGTACTTTTCTAAAACTATACAATATATTGTTATAAATTTATATTTATATACGTCATATTGTCATCATATTTTTGAACGTTGATATTTAAATGTTAATATTGTTATTGTTTCTAATTAGTAATTCATATTGTAAAGTCAATTATTATGTAGATATTATATATTTTACGTAGGTATATGTAAATGTTTTTATGATGAATATATGTGTAGGTATTTTAATATTTAGTTTATGAATACCTAATATGTTTATGATAGACAATAACTATTACCAGAATAAATATTATATTTTATTGATAAACATTAAGAATAAAATAATATTCTACTGTAAGCATGTTTTTATTCACCCTACTGAAGCAGTTTATACCAACAGACCTTCCTTTATATCATCAATATTTTTACACAGACTCAAAATAAAAACAAAATCAACAAAAAAAACAATTAGGTAGGTATCCAAAAAAATTTCGATGCTTTATGTACCAAAAAATGAAAAACTATTTCATAGTTTTTAAGTCCACATTACTATTTACTACACCTATGGTTACAAATAATGTTCATAGTGACATAGCATAAACAAAATGTTACCGAATATACAGGGTGTCCCACTATTGGTATACTAAGCGCGAAGGGACTTTTAGTTTTGCATACACTGATCACGTAAAAAATACTTGAACAACAAAATTACATCAAAAAATTTTTGCTAATTTTTTCCTGAAAATCCATGTTTTCTTCTCTAGCTTCGCGCAGCCGGCATATACCGCTTCGCTAATGTGAGCATTTTGTATATGAAACATAATCTTAAACGATAGCTCACGTGCTGGTATCAAAGCTGGGTGGATTGCTTGTTAGGAGTGTACACATAGAGTTTTAAGAATTCATCTATTTGAAAAAAAACTGCGTCTGGAATTTTATAAGTATTTTTTACGTACTCAGCGTATGCAAAACTATAACCTCCTTTGAGCTTAGTATACCAACAGTGGGACACCCTGTAGATGTATTTTTAGTGACAAAGTACCTATATATATAAGTACCTATACGTAAAGGTATTTTTCCAGACATTGAAGGTATTGACGTCTGAAAGCTACAACAGACAAAAAACTAACGCAATACAAAGATTTGCCTTAAAGTAACAAAACGTGTCTCCCACTTTGTCTTCCCACATATTTGTATACGTAAGAGTTTTTTTTAGAAACATTTTTTTTTCATAAAATGATAAGTAGGTGTTAATCTAATTCAAACCGAAAAAACATTGTTATGAGAACTTTTCTTTGGCTCTCCCACATGGTTTCGAACACAATCACGCATTAGTCCTTCCTCATAAATGCTTTATGATTTTATATCCTATCTGTTAATATAAATAATTCAGACTCATTCAATACGTAAAAATACACGTTACCAGGTAGGTAGTTACCTATTTATACATAAATTAGACGTATTTTCTTGTTTGATTTTACATGTAACAGCGAGCGTGGCCGTATTCGTTGTTAAAGTATTCCAAACGTCGCGTCAGAATACATAACAATAACTAGCCTGTTTAAAATCGGCAAAAACCTCTGTAATTTCTAAAAAAAATATTAGGTTATAAATAGAAGAGAGAGTATCTATACCTACACACAAATATTTTCCACAAACAAGGGCAAACATAACGCTATTATAGATACCTACGTAATTGAAGCATTAAGGATAATGAGACCAGAATCTTCACACTCCTCCGCTTACTCGCTTTCAAACAACAAAAGCCGCATTGTCTGGCCAGTCAGGGGACGGTTTTTTACTTAATTACCTTTCAAGATTTCGACCCTCGATCAAAAGGGACATCACAAAGTTTTTGCATTTAATATCCGGACGAGTGAACCATCAAAGTTTTTATCCTGAAAGGATTTTGATAGTCATTCAAGCAGAATATTTTGTCTATTTGAAAGGCGGTGAATGCGAATATTGGAACGTACAGCTAATGTAATTATCTTTTAATATGATTGCATTCGCTTTTAATGTAAGTATGTCTGAATATAAGTTTTTGATAAAAGAAGCTGTGTCGTGAAAAAGATTGGTCGCCTACAACTACATATTACCTACATACTCCTTTAGAAATAAATAAAACTTCATAAAATTATAAAAATAAATACTTAAGTGTTTATTTTTACTATGCAATGGATTTAATTAATTTAATTATTTAATTAACACATCGTACCACAGGTAATAATAATTAGTGCTGCAAATAAAGCAAAACCCACGAGAAATATAAGCTCAATGACTAGTTCTTATTACTTCACAATGCTCAAGAAAAGTAATTTAAATATTCTATATTTCTAAAGCTTGTTTATGCACCTTAATCAATTTTTTGTTATACATTTTCTTTTACTTTATTTTAATACTAATCCAAGATAATTTAATTTAAAAAGTTATCATTTTCATGTTCAGGTAGTATAAAATGTAGGATAGGTAAGTAATTTTTAATTTATATACAGTACTCCCAAACTGATAATGCGCATAGAAAAATTCGTCACTGTTCGGCAACTGTCATATTTCCCGAGCCTCCGAAGACGATATGTATATAGAGTGGTTAAATGTATTTTCTTCATGCATAGTTTATTAGAATTATTTTATTGTGATTTTATGGTAAAAGAGATAAGTAACGAAATTTTTTTCGATAATTCAATGTAAGTTAATAGCGAGGATAAGCCACACGATTGCGAATATATATTTGTTGTATTGATTTACTTAGAAACCTATTAGTGTCTTAATGGCTGGCGTAATGATGGATGTATGGAAGGTTAAAATAAAAGCTTATATTAAAAAAATATTTTCAAACACTGGTTTACATTTAAATTGTAGAAATCTAATCATTAAAATCTCAGTGTAAAGGATTTACAAAATCAGGGATTATCTCTATTTCTGATATCGTAGAATGATCAGAACTTTCATTATGCTCTTATTTATTATATATCTTATATATATATATATATACTTATATTTCACTTTCCCCACTGCTATCTGCTACCTGTGTAAATAATCATTGTATCGGAAAATTCAACTTTGAAACAAAACTAAGAAGGGTATGTAACAGCAGCTCTATATAATTCCATACAGAGATAATACGTGCGGTCACCACCAATATATCAAGACGACTGACGGATTTTTGAATTTTTTGACTGACAGGTTACCGTCACCTACCGCCCGAATTGTTTTCGATTGTGTACGACTCTGAATTGACTCCTATTTCTTTCGAACAAGGTGCAAGATGCAAGTGCATTGTTTAGGGCACTTACGATGCATACGACGAATGATTCGGGGTGATTCGGGTGTTTCTGGAAATACGATAATTAGCGAAGATCTGCATGCGCAATTGCGCATTATTAATTTTGGAGTACTGTAATTTTATTTATCAATCAAAGTAATGTACCTACGGTAAGACAATTACGGATACTATATAATATATTACTATATATTATATACTATATGCAGAAAAACATTCATACTTAAAAAATAGGATCTGATAAGAATACAATAAAAAGCATATAACCTACATTACATAAATAATCTAGTCCGGGATACATCGCCCATTTTTGCAAGTGATTACTATCAAGCTAATTTTTCGTGAGTAGCTTTATTTTGATGAGATGCCCAATAATTTCATGTACGAAACTCTCGATTGTGGTAGCTACCAGAGGAAACAAGGATAAAATATTTTGATTTGATGGTTCTCAAATATTAATTACTAACTGAATGTTTTTTTTTGTTCAATCTCAAGATAATTATCTAAATTATTCAAAAAAATATTTGTCCTACAAAATCTATGGTTTGATCAAAGAGTCCCCCTTTCCAATGTGTATCGATAACGAAGTCATCATAAATGATTACTAACCAGCTGATTTTTTTATTTTCACTTATTTAATACTTAAATAATTCAACAGACATATTGTCCTACAAATTGCGTAATAAATATTTGAGAACCGTCAAATCAAAAATTTTTATCCTTGTTACCTCTGTAAGCTACCACAATCGAGAGTTTCGTAGATGAAATTATTGGGCATCTCATCAAAATAAAGCTACTCACGAAAAATTACCTTGATAGTAATCACTTGCAAAAATGGGCGATGTATCCCGGACTAATCTAAATTTAATAAAAACGTCTCTTCTTCTATCAAATTATCACCTAGTAGATATAGGAAATTCGTTTAATGGATATTTTTTTCCTATCTGTATATTTTAGTGTTTATTTTCCACCATTCCTATTGAAATACAATGAAGTACCTAGCCGGTGTTTGAAATAAAAACAACTTCTTTTAATGGAACTTGAAATGATTCCTGTATGAATTTATGCTTAAACACGGACACCGCTGTCAATATTACTTATTGAATGGGTATGGACCATAGTATGAACAGAAATAAATTTACACCCCTTGTCCGTGTGTACATCCAATTGATAAATATAGATAGTACCTGTCTCGGCAAACGTTGTTCTGCCTTACTCTTATCACTTATAGGGGTATGAAAAATATATATTGGCCAATTCTCAGATCTACCCAAAAAGCACAAAAAATTTCATGAGAATCAATCAAGCCGTTTTGGAGGAGTATGGTAACTAACATTGTGACACGAGAATTTTATGTATAAAGAGAAAATAAAGTTTCAATGTGGTTTCAATACACCATGCCAAAAGATGATAGTACAACTGGATAGTGAACCTACCTCCTCTCATTTCAGTTCTTATATATTTTCATGCAATCGAAACCTTTATCAATGTCTGTAACATTGTTCATTATGTACATAATAAATATGATATTCTAGCTCTATTTCTAAAAGGAATTCGCTTACTGTATGCTTTAGCAATGATACAATAATTATAAATAAAAATAGATATCTTAATCACGATGTCCTGTAATCCCAGATAATTATAATGCCTACAACAATGTAGAGGACAGAGGTGAAATAATCTTAAATGTCTCTTAACACTTTGCCAAGATATAGATCAAACAATTGTAGTCTCATTCAAAAATCTCTTTGAAAGCCTATTGTTTTGAGATCTAAGTAAATTGTTTTAATGTTTGTTTGTTTCTTTCAATTAATAAATTCTTATCGAGATTTAGAAGCATTATTTAAATAAGAACATTATTTACATTTCAACGAGAGCTTTCGGGTCTGTCACCTTTTAAGTTCATGAATAATTATTAAGCTGATAGTTGCCGACATTGATGCGTTCCATTCAAAATTAACTCTTATTTTGTGTTATATTTAACAACTCTATTCGCAAATAAGCTCATATATTTATTTATTTTAATTCAGATTATACATGCATGAAAGGACCTTATAGCTATGTTAGTATTAAAATGTTTGAGTAATTACACATTTAAAACAAACAGGCAAATTTTATTACAAAAAAGAAGCAGTACCACTACCTAGTGCTTGCATATCTAATTCACTCGGTCTTAAACAAAATTAAACTGGAACTAGAGATCGCCGCTAAAAATCTTAATTATCATTCATCACATCATCATACAAATAGTGAAGAAATTTCAAAAAGCTATAAGCTATATGGCATGCAAACAAACATGATCATTTTTACAAGAAAGATTGATTATTATTATTACTTAGATTGCAATTTGTACTAATCTCAATTTGTTGATTACGATCCATTCAATAAAAATCCCCTTTGATGAAATAAAACATTAATTTGGCATTGCACAAAATTTATCATAATTCTACACGATAAATTGACAGAACCACTTTCGCTGGCATGTAATTAATAGACCAAAAGCGTATACAAAAAACTCTTGCTGAAAAGTTGGTTGCAAGTTAGGGCGGGCGGGCTCACGGAGGCGCATAGCGTATCGCGCTGTCGCCTCGGTAGCACCTATCCACCATGTGAGGCTTTCCGACACGCTACGTAACTTTCAACTTTTACCTCGACATTAGAGGATCTAAAGCAATATAACCCTAGTGTTAGTTCTCCAAATAGTTTCAAGTAGTTCCTGTGTTTTAGGAAAATATGAAGGTAAGAACTTTTTTATTTGTATTTTTTAAGTGCGTCATTGATAAATATAAATTTTTAATTTAATTTTTTCTTCATAAATTAATAGTCAGAGTATCAGTGGAATTAGGAAATAATGGTTTTAAAAAATAGACAATACGTCAAAACCTTGATAATTAATAATTTGAAATAATAGTCATTACAGTGATAAATAATTAATTAATTTGTAGAGTTGATCTATTAATTAAATATAAATGGTTACGAAGTAAATTTAATATGACGTTTTTAACTATAATTTTGAAAGGCACTATGAGGGGAAACAATAACAAATAAAATTGTTTGATGTTAATAAATTACGACGCATAAGATACGATATGCACAAAACAAAATTATAACAAAAAAGAAAACGGCATTGTATCATGAGTGAATGTTGTATAAAAAGTACTTATAAAAAAATGTATTAATATAAGTTATGCGGACATGATATTTTGTTTAACTTTCTGAAAATATTGTTAGAAATTTTGAAGAAAATAAAAATATTCAAATTTTTGATATTAATTTAGATGTCGTATACATTAAGGTAATTATGATATTTAATTGATTTAAAATTTTAACTATCTTTGATTAGTTTATCACTATTATTTTTGACGATTTGTTTTTTTTATCACTTTAAACGTTCAGAGTGTTATTTACCCACTGATTTGGCCTTTCCAAAAGTTGAGTGAGGGGTTGATAAACTTCCTAAACCCTTCTCAAATCGCAGATTTTACCTACAAATTTAACAAGCTTTTTACGAGAATATACTCACATTTTCACTTCGGCATTTGCCACGTCATAACGTACACTGAACAAATAAAGAGAGAGCTATCCTAACTTTAATATTAACTTTTAAATAGGCTTTTTCATTTCACAGCCACGAATCTAATAATAAACTAAAGGTAATTATTAATTAAGTACATTAAAATCTTTACATTCAATAGTTTCAGTTTTGCTCATAAATAAAACGAAATAAAACGCTCATTCAGGCTTCTCATTAGATATCATTATAAAGCATAGAATTTATCAAAGACAGATAAATTCTATTCATCACAATTTTTTTAATAATTATCATGACGGTCATAATAACATTGCCTACTTTAAATTACTGAATTAACTTCGGCCGTGGTATCAATTTAATATAGTTTCTATTTTTCGACACATTCTTGACCTTTACATGTATTTTTACATTTTTAATTTAAATAACAACAATAATTAATTTCCCGCTAGACGATGTAGGAGGAAAATAATAAATTTTATGTGAATGACTTGCATACCTGGACTAATTATTTTTTAGATGAACACTCAAGTAATTAAATAGTTTACCTATATCAGAGATACTCCAAAACTTTATATTACGTGACTATATATCATAAAAATACGAAATTGTCTAATCTATGCCTACGTTGTGATTTGTGATATCACGCTTGATACGCTGATCGGATTTATTTGTATTTTAATAATTTATAAATAGAATGAAGGGAGTGAAATATGAGATAACGTATTCCCCTATGTGTATTGGAATATGATTTACCTACATATAATTTTGTATGAAAGGTGGGAAATAGCTGGCTGTTATGTATTAAAATACGCGTCGATAGATGCAAAAAAGTGTAGGTATAATACAATTAGTGTAGGTTATTCAATTTTAATATCCTGTTTTATTTTTTTATACTAGTATAGTTCAGTTCTGACAAGAACTTATGTTCTTAGCTTATGATAGTTAAGTTTAAATAAAAACAATGGTAGCGCCAAAAAGCTCTACTACGCCCTATTTATAAACCTTTCTGATAAAAAATATGTTCTCTTTTTGTATATTGTAATATTTACTCATTTATTAAAACTCCGAAAAATAATATAGAAAACATTTGATATACCTTAGTAAAACACACGCTCTACCTTTAATTACTTATAGAAAACTACAGCATTACATTTTAATTACATACAATTTGTCAATTTGTTAAAAAAGATATCGAATTCAAAAACATAAATGAAGAAATGCTGCTTTGAAAATAATATCAATTAATTTTGACAGAATATATGTACAGTATTCTAATAAAATGTTAGTGCCTTTAGTTAGTTTTGTTTAACTTTCAAATATTTGTTTTTACCAATACTTCAGTAAAATCTATCAAGATAATTATTTTGTCAAATAATAAATTACTTATACTCATACCAAATACCTACCAATAAAGTAAATTGATGGATATCTATTTTAGTTTCTGACATTTTATAATACTAATTTAAATACCTTCTACGTTATAAATATACTTCTCATATTAGAAATTATTAGGTACGTAAAATATTATAATAAGCAGCTATCAGCATTCAGCTTTACTGTAAGTATTTTAATTTTTAATGATTACCTATGTATCATGACTCAAAAAGTATAGATATATAAGAAAATTAGTTAATATGTCTAAGTACATACATACTGTAGGTAACTTAACAGAAAATATTTAAAAATATGTATCTTCTGTTAAGTTTAATTAATAAGTACCTATAACTAAAAAAATATAAATTAAAAATCAATATTAGATCGATAGTATCTTATTTCTACTAATTTAGCAATTATGAGTTTTCGGATATTTTAAAATTATTATTTGTGTGTCATAATATACATTGATACAGCCTACAGGCTATAGTATTATATTATTTGTGATACAGGTATAGTAATTAATCGTTCAGAAACACTGCAATTTAACTTTCTAACACGTGCGGTTTTTCTGGAAATCGCGCCTGGTATTTTGATTGTTACTGTCTTCAATTTTGATTGTTTCATTTTCGCACTAGTTAATACCATTCAATGCTTAATTATAACACGATTGTGTTTTAATATACGAAGTTGAATTTGTGGTTAATTTTGAATACAACTAAATTAACTGAATAATTTCAAATTTCAATGGAATTTTATGCGGTCAAGTCTTGAGTTTATAATATACTAGCTTTCCGCCCGCGGCTTCGCCCGCTTTGTCTAAAACATAATAAATTATATACTAAAACCTTCCTCTTGAATCACTCTATCTATTAAAAAAAACCGCATCAAAATCCGTTGCGTAGTTTTAAAGATTTAAGCATACATATAGGGACATAGGGACAGAGAAAGCGACTTTATTTTATACTATGTAGTGATTCAAGGGGTATAATTAATAAACATACAATAATTATCTACTTAATATGTACCGCAAATAGATGTGCCCAAAATCGAATCTTTCTTCGAATTCGTAGTCTTATTATGTAGAGTTGTGTTTTATTTAGTATAATTACTCCTTGGTTTACAAATCCTAGTCTTATACCTTCGAATTTTGTCTACTAGATACTTTCAATACTTAAAATAATAAAGATACTTTCAATTCCTATCAGCGGTTCAAGTTAATAAGTCATTTAAAAGATTGTAGTAGGTGCTGAAAGCTACCATTCTCTTCATAATCACTACATAGTATAAAACAAAGTCGCTTTTTCTGTCCCTATGTCCCTATGTATGCTTAAATCTTTAAAACTTCGCAACGGATTTTGATACGGTTTTTTTTTATAGATAGAGTGATTCAAGAGGAAAGTTTTAGTATATAATTTATTAGGTATTAGACAAAGTGGGCGAAGCCGCGGGCGGTAAGCTAGTCATCTAATAAACTAGAATTGCTGTCTTTACATCCATACCGTACTTTACTAACATTATAACGTGATGATAACTAATCTTCCCACATTCAATTCTGCTCGATTAGACGTTGCAGATACCTATATTTAACACAAGTTAAAAAGGATATTGCAGTCCCGCCTACGAAACGCGAATTTAATAGAAATAATATTTAAGATTCGTAAATTACTTAGAAACACAAATATCTAAATAAATTTTCTGATGAGTAAACTGAGATTGATTCTCTTCATGATAAAGTAGCCAACAAACATGGCCAATTTGTAATTAATATTTATTTTGTAGTCACTTTTAATAAATGTGTATTTAAATCTTGATTTGTATAATGATCTGATAATATTTATAAAGAATTATTAATTATATTTATATTGCATCAAAGCGTAGCTAATTCGCGCGGGTAGCAATGGGGTGTTATGAAGAATTCTTAAAAAACCAGTTTTTTTGTCTGTTCGCTATTCATTTTACGATCAGCAATTAGTACGCTTTAATGACTGCTATAAATTATTAAAGGGAATGTCTGAAATTTGATTAATTAACACTTTGGTAATTATTTATAGGCATAGCCACTGAAAAAGAAACTCAGACATCGTGTATAATATTTTCGATTCTATTTAGAATTATTTAATAGTGGTTACAGTTCAGTTGTAGTAATCTAGTCGAACCATGGTTTATTAATTAGGTACCTAGTGGTACTAAACATAGGTATTAGGTACCTAGTGCAATGAAGTATTGTTTACATACCATTTGTGCATTTTATTCAATTAGGTACCTGCTAACAATGAAATGCTCGCAATTTTTTACCACAAATAAAAGCTCTATTTCGAATGCAATTGGCTTTCATTCATTCAAAAATAATTTAAATTAAATTAGTTGAATACAAATTTTAAAAATATAATCCCTACTATGATTTACGGGTAAGAACCAAGAACAAAATAAAAACAAAATTAGAATAACTACATGAATTATACTTACAAAATATTTCATTCAAAGTATGATATTATCGATTCAGTGCAATTTTATCAAATGAAAGCATGCATAGTTTTTACTATGGATCACTGTAATCAGTCGTTTTTATTGTGCCATTAAATTTAAATGCATTACATACACATATCGATTTTCAGCTAGATACCTACTACAAAATATAATAATATAACTATCCACAGTAGAGTCACAGATTAGATGTAGAGTGGGGAACTAGTTTAGCATTTTGATCTCTTGTTTAGCATCGTACTATTTGAAAACTAAACACTATCAAATCTATATCCTCAATTGTCTTAATATTGCATGTTTGAAAATGTATAGTTTCACTGAAAACCAAATTATAAAGTATCTATAATATAAATTCATCAAAATATGAGGATGTGTTACAAAAATTAATACTATTAAAATGGGGTATCCTAATTACATTAAGTACATAAATACTATCAAATATGTCCTACTGAAACCTAAAACTTTACTTTCCGTGATTACGAGATCAGAGAATAACCGTAGCAAAAGCGTAGCGGTATTCGTTCACTCAACATGAAAACTGAGCTGAAAATGTTTTATCGGTTCCACATTCCGTAAAACATTAAAAACGTTAAGTTTTTTCCCCAGCATTTGAGACATAAACTTAAAGTGTTGCGTATTGAACAATTCCCAGCTCACCCATCAAATTTTACGGGTTATGTCGCCTGCTGTAATCACTTTATAACAAAACCTCAAGGTATTGTCGGAACAAATAAAGCACTGCAAGCTAAGCCCATAAAAGACAATACATCCATTTTCCGCAAGCCAAATGGCGTCGGTCTTTATGAAACCATTAACTGACATTATTGTCAAAGCTTTTATTTCTTTTGAACATTATATTTTTGTAACATTGTTCAGGATACATTTGTTATGGCTTGGTTATGGCTGCGAATACGACATTTTAACACTATAAGATTTGTAGCTTGTGAATTTACACAATGTTTTACAATTTGTTATTTTTATAAAATGCATAATTTTGAAAAATGAAACCAAAGTACTTTAATTGGACAGCTAGATGGAGAGATTATGTAAATTTGAATTAATTAGGACATGATTGGCGTGTTAAGTATATTACTCAGCGTCGTGATTTCCATCATAATCATGTTTCACGGAATGATAATTCCTCATTATTACGTGTATAAAGTCTTTCATTGATAGATTAACTTCAATATTATCCAAATAGATATTGCTTACAACTTTTCTTTGTAACATTCTTCAAAAATTATCATTAGGTAATTAATAACAAAACTTCAAGAGCAATATACTAATTGCAAGAGAATTTTGATGTGGAATATAGGCACCTACGTAGAATTTGGGACAAATTTAATTCATGCATTTGAACTATATAGTCGTGACTACGCATAAAGTAAAAAAATTCAACGAATTTGATTTGGAAATATGTAACTTGGCTTATTTCTGAAGTGGCCTTCCACATATCTATAGTCTGTACAAATAGACTCCAAGATAAATAAAAATAAAAATATATTAGATAAACATTATTTTTATACTCCCAAAGTTCCTTAGTCAATCAGAGTAATTGTAAAAAGGGGTGATTGGAAGCAACTCTCAAAAACTTTTAATAATGTAAATAACTCTTCTTTTCCAACTGCCAATATTTTTTTATAACCGATTAGATCAAAAAGTATTTTCAAAAACGTTTTGCAATCACGAAAAAAGTTTTAAGTTCGAGTTGTTGCCAATCACCCCTATGTACACATTTTCCTGGTTGACGAATTTCAACCTAAACGTAAACCTATATCTCCAGACGAGAAAAAAAAACTTATAAAAATTTACTTCCATAATAATTCATAGCGACTGAGAGACATAGGGCCATATTTACGCCTCAATATGTCGCCGATATAATATGTAACAACATGTGTAAA
This sequence comes from Colias behrii, assembly GCA_029959065.1. Taxonomy (NCBI): domain Eukaryota; kingdom Metazoa; phylum Arthropoda; class Insecta; order Lepidoptera; family Pieridae; genus Colias; species Colias behrii. The sequence goes on from JARWMC010000002.1 coordinate 6,906,412, forward strand.
TATACCTAATACTTTTGAAACACTACATAAAAAATATATGAAAGTAAATAATAATCGATTATTAACTTATTATTTTAGCTTATAATTAAATGTACAATTCTAATCTGTTATCACTCATATTAGTATCATTGTTCCACAAAAAAAGTTGTGTATAAAATTATGTACTTACACAACAAAATGATTCGAAATGTAGCTACCAAAGCCTACGTATAAACATTAGCGTTATTAGCGCAAATCTCCTGACTTTTAATAAAATCGCCATATTCAACTGTAATAAATCATAATTTGTTGAATTAATTAGATCATCTCTATTTAAAAGCTACCAATGCTTTTAGTAGGACACAATATTTCATCTATAAAACTATTATATTAGTATATTATATTATTCGTGAGCAAAATTAACATCCTGAAAGTCAATAATATTCATTATCCGTTCACTTTTCCTTATCGTTTACACCTCGTGCACTTTGCTCCTTAAGTACTTAAGAGTTAAGACTTCTCTTCACAGCTAGGAGATAATTTTTAATGGTCCGGTTTAGATTCAATATATGTATAACTATAAGTAAATTAATTCAAAACACTATTACTTTCTTAACTAGAATATTTTGGATATGCTCTCTCAAGTTCATAAAAATCTTCAACTTTTTGTTTTTTTTTTTCGATTTTATGCGTAAAATAGGTACTTTATTTAAGTATATATATATATATATATATACATATAATAAGAAGTTTCATTCATAGATGTATAGTGTATACCTATCCTTTAACATCGAAATACACTAAGAGGTAATTTAGTTTCCAAATGCGTTGCAAAAACAGAAAAATGTCTGAAATAATAACGACTTTCGAATAGCCAGCAAAGTGTATTCCTAATTACCATTCAAACTAATATCAAGAAACCACTCAGCCATAAATTCTACATAAAATGTTTTGTTTTTGTTCCAACAATTAACTATTGATCTGAAAGCCAATCAGCGGATTTTATTTCTTGCAAAACTCATTCTGATCGGAATCCAATAGTGTACCTTTAACAAAGTTAAATATTTGCCTTAAAAGCTTCCAGTGGACGTCAAGCTGCGGGTACACAAATAAGCTAGATTGTCCGATGAGATTTGCCGACGACTGATTTAGTAGAGATTGCACTTAAGTGCATTTGAGCTAGAAATGAGCCACCCGACCGTCTGCTTGCTATGCCATTTTCATTTAAAAATTTCTTGCTCACTTTATTTAGTATTCGAGTGGAAATTTTTGAAACAAAAATTTTAAAGCGTTTTTTACAGAAACTAAGATGGGCTTGCACAAAGTTTGTCATAACAAAACTCAAGTGTCCTAATAAAATATAATCTAATTTCAATTTATTTTCTAAACAAAAACTGGACAAAACTCATAAAATTGTTTATGCATTCAAAAAATATACACCTTACATAAAAATGGATAGAAAGGACAAACTATGTAAACAAGCTATTTTATGCCTATAATATCACGGGTCTCCAGCCACTACTATAATTCAAAATTTGTTTACGCCATTCTCAATACATATAAAAGCCGAAACCCCTATTTATTTACTAGGTTAAGCGGTGGTTAAGTCGCGTGTTTCTTTATGGCTCTGTCCCGATTACAAGGTTTATAAAAAGGGTAAAGATTTTTTGATGTTCTTGGTTAGTACTTCCGTCGACCCTTGTGCACTTTGCAGAAATTGCCGAGGGTCGGGATAAGTGCTGTTTCTCACTCGATATACACTAGCTTAAACAAGTTTTATGTGTATAAGACAAACGGTATAATACAATCGAGGGACTTTCTTATATTATAAAGAAACACGATTTAAATATTACATTATTCAATTTGCACTAAATCAGTCTAACGCTTACGTTTTAAATCTATATCTAAAGGTAGATATTTGTTAAAAACTTAAGCGTCTAGCGAAATTATAAAATATATATATAATAAAATTTTACAATAAAGTACCTAAAGCGGTAACTTATACCGCTTACTACATTTATTTTAGCACATAACTCGAATTATTGAAATCCACACCTACTGTTTGTTGTGTTTTCCTTTTATCTTGTCACATTGTTTAAATGTTAAACGCATCTAATCAAACACAACCTGCTTTTGTGTGAATTAGGAACGCAAACACATACACTTTATAGAGAAACTTCAAACGTAGAGCAATTTTGTGCTTGATTAAACACTTAGATACCTACATTCCACCACGACCCAACGCGAATTGGAAACTTGAGATATTTACACATTCAGCATTCAAATAAAGGCCAATAATAATTATTATCTACTGAATTACCGTTTCAAATGTGAAATATCATGAGATGAAAAACATTGAGTGCTTGTATTTCCGTATATAAACATATTTTGTCAATTTATTTTAAGGTTTTATAGGGACTTTCGTTTAAATAATATGTTTCATTCATCAAAAAATGCGCAATATTATTGTTCGTTACCGATCTCTATTAATTTAAACATCTCTTAACATTAAAAACAAGAAAATAATGAGAAATTCTTATATAAAAATACACACAAATCTTTTTTAATTATGCTTCGTATCACCAACGTGAAAGTGACTCGTAAGGGCTTTTCAGTTATAATTACGACGGGTCTATAATACTTCACCATATATTATGTTTGCTATGCCTGTTTAAATAGAAATTAAATTTGTCCATTCCAATTAACGGTGACATAAAAATGTGATCATTATCTACCTATTTTTATAATTCTTATTTCTTATAGGCTGGTAGCTTTGTGTTTGATCGATAGATGTGCGATTATGTTTTTCTTTGATAACATGGCAAGAGTTATAGTTAAGGTCATTTATGTATCTTACAACCTACTTAGATATTTCATTAAATTAGTAAAAAAAAAATCTATTCTTTTCAAAATTGCTTTTAATACTGACAATATATGAGTTAGGACAAGAGGGCAATTATCAAATCAAAATTTTAGTAGGTACAACATTCTTTTCTAACATTTTGACTAAACGTTAGCAATTTGTACCTACACGTGGACGTTTCTTTGACAGAGTAAAATACCAATGAGGGCGATATAAATCGATAGTGTAGCAGCGCATTAAATTTTTACAGTCCGTTGAATCATCCGGTCAGCCACTTCGACACTCGATATTGATTCGACTTTTAATGATTTTCCTCAAATATTTACTTTCTTATTGTATTTATTGAACGGCTAACCCTCTACTATCACCCAACTAAATTGAACATACGTAACGGATTGACTGTCTTTTAAAACGTTTCAATTTTACAAGGGAATCCTATAAGTGTATCTAAATAGAAAAATATTGGATAATTAGTAACTGGAATGTCTACTAGTTGTTGTACATTAACTTTAGATAACAAAAAAATAGAGTCATACAAAAATATGACACCAATAGAACAATACGAGAATCATGTCATCTTAAACCCATACTGCAAATAGGCCTTCATCTTCTTAAATTATCAAGAATTGAATAAATAAAAAGGCGTTTTTTTTTTTCAACAAAACTCATTTCTAATTGCGTATACTTCACGAACATAAAACATTTATCCACGTTAATTGTTTTCAAATGATTTAATTTAAAAAGCGTATTACATTAAGCAAAGGAAGGGACAGTTCACAGTCGCGAACCATTGAAATATTTTAAGCTCGATGGTCTCGTTAACACTTCGTTAAGTAAAATCTATAGGTAACATCAAAGACTTGTGGCCAGGCGTACATACAGCTCTTGGAATTTCTATAATTATCCATCATACTTACAATAAAAGTGCATTGTTTACAAAAAAGGTAAAACAACGAAATCAGAATTTAAAATAACATGGACGTGTATTAGAAACTTAATAGATAATTTACTGTATTAAGGGCCGATTTTTCAATGCTTGGATAAAACTTATCCGTCCAATAAAGTATTACACGATAATATTAAAATGTCACGTAAACTGTCAAATACGGGCAATTAGAATACGTTTTTAAAATGGTAGTTTTATACATTATTCGACGAATAAGTTTTATCCAAGCTTTGAAAAATCGGCCCTAAAAGCTCTCGGTCTCATTTCACCCAACAGAATTATAATTTTAATTAAAATACCTCATGACTGTGGAATGTAGAGTGTAGAGTTCATACATTCTTCGAGATAAATGATTAGCAAAATCTGAACATAACGGTAAATAATATATTACTTAATAGTAATTACTAATTACCCACCTACCACAAAAACTTTACATGACAATGGAATTGGAAAGAGAATTTCCATGAGGTAGGTATATAAAAATTTTTCGTAGCCATACATAAACCTCGTTTTTCAATAACCATACATTAAAATACATACATAATATTATAATTTAATTATGCGTGCATTGCATTTTGTACCCTGGCCAGAAAATTAAGATGAAATATATGAGTTAGCAAAAGCTATTAAAAAAAGTTGAATACCAGAAACGTCCGAGTAACATCTCTTCAATTATACCCGGAAACGAATTTATAGCTTGTAATTTGGCCTGCCACTTGGTGCACAAGCTGACTAAATGGATTTTAAAGTATCTTTATAGAAATTTATTACTTCATCTATTTTCTGAGGACTTGTTTTATTACGTTTAATTTATGAATCTCTTCTTTGTTCTCTGATTAATAAATGCCTATAGAAATTTCTTGTTATAGTAATAAGCATGGTATGTAATCGTATTCTTTAAATTTGGCTTAAATTATTATCGTAAGGTGTTCATACGTATAAAATACAGATAATGTGTGGTTACATAGAACCTACCCTGTCTCCGAAAAATGTCAGCTTGTGGTAATTAGTACCGTGTCAGTTACGTGTAGATATTGGATTTTACACTGGTGAAAATATTCTTAGATGTTATCTCAGACTTTAAAGTGTGATATTTTTCGCCAAAATTAGTTATGTTTGACATTTTTAGAATCAACTATGGTTTACTAAATCTATTATAAAATAACACCCAACAAATAAGAAGGATATGTAGATACTTAATTTATTGTTGAAATCCATGGACCTCTTCAGTGGGTAGGTTATTCATCATTTCATGTACTCGTTTTGTCTCTGAACCCGTTTGCCAATAATACAGAAACAGTATCATTAGTAATTTGTGAGATATTAATAATAATAATTAAACAACGCCAGTATTTGATATCAAATATTGGATCATTAGTTCATTACATATTATTGATAAAACATAATATTGTGTACCTGATCTGAATATGACATTCACGCGTTAGGTGTAATAATTATTATATTTTATTACATTGCCATCCAATCAAAGAGCATGACATGTAAACAGGTTATATATTTTAATGGTTGATTTTGAGAGAATACTTTAACAGAAAAATATCACATGTTCATCGTAGTTCTTTAATATCTTAATGTGAATCTTTTATCCACATCTCATAGTCATACAAAAAATCTAGCGGCACAGTAAACTACCCCTTGTCTTTACAAGAAATTGGGTCATCTGTTAACAAAAATACTTGGGCAAAAAGAGAACTGTTTCATTCTTTGAAAAATCATATAGTCCATTGAAATGTTACATTTTTTAGGCCTAATCTTGCGTTTTTTAGAGGACGCAATTTTATTTTTTGGATGTGTAGGGGGGGTCAGTGTGAAGCTAAAACCAAGTTAGTGGGGTCGCCACCCTTGTCCCACGGCCGCCATCTTGAAAATAGTGGTTGAAATGGTTTTTACGATATATCACTTAAACTATTTATCTGATAAAAAAACATTGATGGCATTATTTGTTGCAAATTAAATTCTCTACAACTTTAGTTCAGTAACTTTTTGTCGTAGAACTATAAATAAAAAAGTTATAAGCGAAAATGTTCAGAAATTAGAGCTATTTATATTTTTCGATAATTTTTTTAATCATTTTACGAAGAAATTATATCAGACCATTTTTGTAGATTGTTTTTCGAGGAACAACTTTTATATACAACATTTTTTAATTACGTCAATAGCTAAGGTTTTACAGCGCTCTGAAGTGAGTACTATTTTTCAGTACTCTTAACTAAACATAAATTGGCTATTGGCTCTTTTCCCATGCTCCAGAACAATGGAAGCATACTGCAAAACATTTCAGCCTTGCTTTTCGACGTAAAAAAAAACGTGCTTCCAGACTCTACCTCCTGGGTGGTGGGGAAAAGAGTCAATAATTCATTATTAATAATATTGCAAAATTAATTATTAAAAATATTATAATAACAGAAAAAACAATTACTGATGATAAATTATTATTAGTACACACATAATATATGTATAATGTTATAACTAATAGCACTGAAAAATAGTACTCACTTCGGAGCGCTGTAAAACCTTAGCTATTGACGTAATGAAAAAATGTTGTAAATAGAAGTTGTTCCTCGAAAAACAATCTACAAAAATGGTCTGATATCATTTCTTCGTAAAATGATAAAAAAAGTTTTATTGAAAAATATAAATAACTCTAATTAATGAACATTTTCGCTTATAACTTTTTTATTTATAGTTCTACAGCAAAAACTTACTGGACCAAAGTTGTAGAGAATTAAATTTGCAACAAATAATGTTAACAATTTTTTTTATCGGATAAATAGTTTAAGAGATATATCGTAAAAACCATTTCAACCGCTATTTTCAAGATGGCGGCCGTGGGACAAGGGTGGCGACCCCACAAACTTGGTGATAGCTTCACACCCCCCCTACACATCAAAAAAATAGGAGCTAGCGCGCACGAGCAACTTAGTTGCCCGGCAACTATTTTGTCTCTGTCGCTGTCTCCTCGCAAAGTTTTGAACGATGCGCACACGAAAGCGACAGCAACGGAACTTTTTCTTTAAAATTTTCTGCATTTATCAACATGGTTTTCGAAGAGACGGTTGTGGTCTGTGCTCTTGTCCCGCATAGTTCCCATTCCCGTAGGATTTCCGGGATAAAGCCTATCCTATGTGTTAATCCAAGTTACCCTCTATATGTGTGCTAAATTTCATTGTAATCGGTTCAGTAGTTTATTCGTGAAAACTGAAAACTGTGCTGAAAACCATACATACATACAAACCTTTCCTCTTTATAATATTAGTATAGATATGTAATCGTAATTGTAAAAAGTAAAGTAGTTTTTATTTAATACTTTTTAGTGTATCTTTCAACACGAATCAAACGAGCCCAAACTCGATAAAGTTGAGTCAATATATTACTAAGTTCCTATAGCCACCTTCCGATTCCATCATCAAATCAGCTCTATGTCATAATAATGTTTCATCGCTATCCAATTTACATGCGTATACAAAATTTCAGCTCAATCGGTTACGTGGAAATGAATCAAAGTTACTTGCTACATTTCAATTAAGTCATCGAGACCAGACAAAAATGCTCATAAAATAAAAATGTTGTGTGGTTTTATGAAACCACGGTAAAAGTGAAACTTAGGCACAAAATTATCGTATTTGTACGATAATTATCGTACGGTTCGTCCGTCACGCGACATGCGCTACACAGACCAAAAAGTTTGAGACGATGTAATAAAAGTTTCATTTTAAAAACTACTGGGCTTATCCGAATAAAATTTATGGGACCAATTCCACACCATTCCGCATCAAAAAAAAAATAATCACGTAAACTGGTTCAGAAACCTCGGAGTAATCGGTGTACATACATAAAAAAAAATATACCGGCCGAATTGATAACCTCCTCCTTTTTTTGAAGTCGGTTAAAACTACTGTGTACGAGAATAAATACGTACTATCGCTACGCCGGTTAGAGCGAGCGCGCACGAGCAACTTTGTCTCCGCAACAATTTTGTCTCCGCAACTATTTTGTCTCTCCAGCCATGGGCTAGTATGAAAGTGCGCGTACGTAGCGACGCAACTCCCGGGAGACTTTTTTGTCCGCGGGTTCGGAGACAAGCCCGCGACGCAACTGTCGCCCTATCTATTGGTTTCAATGCAAGTGCGCGCACGGCGACAAAAATGTTGCCTGTCGGCGGCCGCCGGCCAGTTGCCGCGTAACCGGCGTAGCGATAATACGTATTTATGTCAACGTATTTATTCTCGTACACAGTAGTTTTAAGTTTTAACCGACTTCAAAAAAAAAGAGGAGGTTATCAATTCGGCCGGTATATTTTTTTTATGTATGTACACCGATTACTCCGAGGTTTCTGAACCGGTTTACGTGATTATTTTTTTTTGATGCGGAATGGTGTGGAATTGGTCCCATAAAATTTATTCGGATAAGCCCAGTAGTTTTTATTTTGTGAGCATTTTTGTCTGATCTCGATGACTTAATTGAAATGTAGCAAGTAACTTTGATTCATTTCCAAGTAACCGATTGAGCTGAAATTTTGTATACGTATGTAAATTGGATAGCGATGAAACATTATTATGACATAGAGCTGATTTGATGATGGAATCGGAAGGTGGCTTAGTAATAATATATTGACTCAACTTTATCGAGTTTGGGCTCGTTTGATTCGTGTTGAAAAATACACTAAAAAGTATTAAATAAAAATAACTTCGTTAAAAACAACCGACCTCAAAGACGGAAAAGTAAAAAATAAAAAAAGATTTGATATTATTAATTACTACATATTATTTACCTAGATGTGTTATTTACTACAAAGGTTTGATGTCGGTGCACGGGCTTTACTAAGTGCTTAGTGCTTGGCACCGACTTCAAACCTATTTAATAAATTAATAATAATTAATAATATTGTTTTTAATGAAGTTATTTTTATTATTAGTAGTTTTTCTGTCTATAGTAGAGCCATTTTAATAGGCAACATTGACAGTTCAACAAAATTCAGCAACGTAATCTAGTAACGACGCCATAAAAAATATGTTATTTCGTTTTGTTGGAACTGCACATTTACTGAACTTTTTTCAATTACGATTACATATCTATACTTATATTATAAAAAGGTTTTTCAGTTTTCACGCATAAACTACTGAACCGATTACAATGAAATTTAGCACACATATAGAGGATAACTTGGATTAACACATAGGATAGGTTTTATCCCGGAAATCCCACGGGAATGGGAACTATGCGGGACAAGAGCACAGACCACAACCGTCTCTTCGAAAACCATGTTGATAAATGCAGAAAATTTTAAAGTAAAAGTTGCGTTGCTGTCGCTTTCGTGTGCGCATCGTTCAAAACTTTGCGAGGAGACAGCGACAGAGACAAAATAGTTGCCGGGCAACTAAGTTGCTCGTGGGCGCTCGCTCTTACGCGGCAACTGGGCGGCGGCCGCCGACCGGCAACGTTTTTGTCGCCGTGCGCGCACTTGCATTGAAACCAATAGATAGGGCGACAGTTGCGTCGCGGGCTTGTCTCCGAACCCGCGGACAAAAAAGTCTCCCGGGAGTTGCGTCGCTACGTGCGCGCACTTTCATACTAGCCCATAGGTGGGAGAGACAAAATAGTTGCGGAGACAAAATAGTTGCGGAGACAAAGTTGCTCGTGCGCGCTAGCTCTAGCTCTTAGAGCTAGCGCGCACGAGCAACTTTGTCTCCGCAACTATTTTGTCTCTCCACCCATGGGCTAGTATGAAAGTGCGCGCACGTAGCGACGCAACTCCCCATACAATTGATGGGAGAGACAAAATAGTTGCAGAGACAAAGTTGCTCGTGCGCGCTAGCTCTTAGAGCTAGCGCGCTAGCTATTTTGTCTCTCCACCCATGGGCTAGTATGAAAGTGCGCGCACGTAGCGACGCAACTCCCCATACAATTGAAGGGAGAGACAAAATAGTTGCGGAGACAAAGTTGCTCGTGCGCGCTAGCTCTAATAGAATTTCGCATCTAACGACTAGTGACATTTAGAGCGAGCGCCCACGAGCAACTTAGTTGCCCGGCAACTATTTTGTCTCTGTCGCTGTCTCCTCGCAAAGTTTTGAACGATGCGCACACGAAAGCGACAGCAACGCAACTTTTTCTTTAAAATTTTCTGCATTTATCAACATGGTTTTCGAAGAGACGGTTGTGGTCTGTGCTCTTGTCCCGCATAGTTCCCATTCCCGTGGGATTTCCGGGATAAAACCTATCCTATGTGTTAATCCAAGTTATCCTCTATATGTGTGCTAAATTTCATTGTAATCGGTTCAGTAGTTTATGCGTGAAAACTGAAAAACCTTTTTATAATATAAGTATAGATATGTAATCGTAATTGAAAAAAGTTCAGTAAATGTGCAGTTCCAACAAAACGAAATAACATATTTTTTATGGCGTCGTTACTAGATTACGTTGCTGAATTTTGTTGAACTGTCAATGTTGCCTATTAAAATGGCTCTACTATAGACAGAAAAACTACTAATAATAAAAATAACTTCATTAAAAACAATATTATTAATTATTATTAATTTATTAAATAGGTTTGAAGTCGGTGCCAAGCACTAAGCACTTAGTAAAGCCCGTGCACCGACATCAAACCTTTGTAGTAAATAACACATCTAGGTAAATAATATGTAGTAATTAATAATATCAAATCTTTTTTATTTTTTACTTTTCCGTCTTTGAGGTCGGTTGTTTTTAACGAAGTTATTTTTATTTAATACTTTTTAGTGTATTTTTCAACACGAATCAAACGAGCCCAAACTCGATAAAGTTGAGTCAATATATTATTACTAAGCCACCTTCCGATTCCATCATCAAATCAGCTCTATGTCATAATAATGTTTCATCGCTATCCAATTTACATACGTATACAAAATTTCAGCTCAATCGGTTACTTGGAAATGAATCAAAGTTACTTGCTACATTTCAATTAAGTCATCGAGATCAGACAAAAATGCTCACAAAATAAAAACTACTGGGCTTATCCGAATAAATTTTATGGGACCAATTCCACACCATTCCGCATCAAAAAAAAATAATCACGTAAACCGGTTCAGAAACCTCGGAGTAATCGGTGTACATACATAAAAAAAATATACCGGCCGAATTGATAACCTCCTCTTTTTTTTTGAAGTCGGTTAAAACTTAAAACTACTGTGTACGAGAATAAATACGTTGACATAAATACGTATTATCGCTACGCCGGTTACGCGGCAACTGGCCGGCGGCCGCCGACAGGCAACATTTTTGTCGCCGTGCGCGCACTTGCATTGAAACCAATAGATAGGGCGACAGTTGCGTCGCGGGCTTGTCTCCGAACCCGCGGACAAAAAAGTCTCCCGGGAGTTGCGTCGCTACGTACGCGCACTTTCATACTAGCCCATGGCTGGAGAGACAAAATAGTTGCGGAGACAAAATTGTTGCGGAGACAAAGTTGCTCGTGCGCGCTCGCTCTTATATTCACACAATGAATGAGTTTTCATTACACGAGATTTAGAAAGCGTATCATAAAAATCTTGCACAAATAATAAATACTCTCAGGACGTAGCTCATGCTGAATGTTACTATTGTTTATTTCGTCTGAGCTTATGAGCACAATATTTACCGTATTGTTATGAAAGTACATGACGTACAAGTTTTGCTATCTGAAAGTAGACACTGAAAAATGACTATCTAGCGCGATTACTAACTCAGTCAAATAAATCTCGTGTAATGAAATGTTCTTATATTTTACAAGCACATATTTTTTTATGTAAGTATTCAATTCTCCTAAACAAGCAGAAAAACCTTATAACATAGGACATAAGTGCTCATTTCGAGAGGTCCTTCCGAATTTCGATGAACCAATATACATATTTACCCATGTGCTATAGGAAAAAAATTGATTGAATTAAATGGAATATGAAGCGAATACGTTTTGAATCTTCAATCCCTATGCTGTATGTTGATATATTCATACATCAGACAGTACACAGGTCATAGGTACACATCATATCCATTCAATAATACTCCACAACTGAAGGAAAAAGTAATCATTTTAAATGAGAATTAAAATAGCTACAAAGACTATTATATAACTATAATCCTTCTAATATTTATTAAAATATTGTCTGTGTAAACTGCAAATAGAAAAGAAATAAATAATACGAGTATAACAATATACATCGACACACACTTGAGCTTCGTATGAAAAACAGAAACAAGGTGGTCGTATTTACGAAGAACAAATACAATACGAATAGAGAAATTTCGACAGCCCTCAAGTTTATCTTGTCGTTGGACTTTGAATCAAGACAATATATAACATATCTGTCTATATCTTCAAAGCAGCTAGCTCTATATGTATATTTTATAATATTCATCTCCATGTTTAGAGAGCCGCTTATCTGGAATACTTCAATGAAGACATAGAGTGAAGACGTGCCTTATCATCGAATAATTATATCTCGTGTTTGCCAAAAAATCGAAAAACGCCGTCTATATTTTTTTTTTAACTACGTCATACCAATGTCGCCGTTTGTCTATCAATAATATCTATCAATTTAAGAATGACATTATCTATGACACGTATATTACTACAAAAACATTATTATAGTACTGAAGGTACCTAGATCACAGCATAATAAGTAATTTTCCGTCGTGAGTAACGAACTGATAGTACTTAAAATTGTTACACTAATGAGTGAATCATTACAACTTGGTAGAATTTGGTAAATACAGTACTTTACCTAATGGTATTTTGATTCGAACATGCGTATTTAACCAACGTCGACTATTACCGCTACGTGGAAATGTTCAGAAATGTATGTATGGAAATTAGGCGAACAGTATAAAGCACATTTTCAAAGCTTTTCTTATTGTAGGTAATTGTAAACCAATGTAGTAGTAAGCATTCATGACGCAAATAAAAATAAATTAATTATGTACAAACATTGCAATATATAAATCTACTATTTTAACCTAGTGCGAAAGTTTATACGTGTTTTGAGTGATTGGTCTGAGATTTAGAAAGGTTTCTGAATAGCTTTTCAAGTTACCTATATCTCTTGTCGATGCTATTTTGGTGTATGCAAAAAAATATATAAATTGATCATTCACAATTAAAATAAGAATTTATTATTTTCCATAATGCATAATATTATTAAACATTATGGTCGCATGGAATGGTTGAAAGCGTTTATTTATCAAACTCGGCAACTGGCGTGAATATCGTATCAAAATTGACCTTATATGGAATCAAAAGACTTATATTATCACCGAAGTGTACGCTTAAATTGGTTTATTGAGTAATGTTGGGTTAAATCAAATTTACCTATACTGAGTTACCCTAAGGACACGAGATTTTAAGCGGCAGGTCAACTGAAGCGACCCTCGTAATCATAATGTGGTGATAATTTAAAGGAATCTTCAATATCAGTATCCATAAACTCATTTATTAATATCTTTGTTTTTGGGGCGTCGTCAGTAGGAATTGTAAACACCTTAGATTAAGGATTGGCCTCCGCGCGCGCGCTACGACTAGATACCGCCCCACCTAAAAACAATAGCTCTGTGAGTGCGGCAACTCATTTCTGTAGTGTGTGTTAGGCAATTTGTAAAGACGCTAGTGTGTGTGAAGAATTGGGCTGCCAGCTACATAAATTTTACCTCATAAATGGGAAATCTGGCATCTTGGAGAATATTTTTTTCATCCTGACCTGGCCGCGAATCGAATCCATGAACATGCGACTCAAATCCACTTGCGACGCTACTATACTATAGTCACAAAGGTTGTTTAAAAGTAAAAAAGCGGAAATAAAAAAAAACATATTATATGAGTCAGTTAAACATGGTTAAACAGAAATAAATTATTGTTATTATACTTTTTTATACATGTGTTAGTAATAGTATTGAAAAAAAAAAGTTCAAATTATTGCTAAAAGATTTCCTCAACCACGTGTATTTTTTTGGATATGCAGTATGGCAACACTGAATGGCGTCGTATTTTCGTAGAAACAATTTTCGAAGTAAAGGAGAAATTTCGAATAATACGATACTTAGTGATGGTACGTGATCCCAGTGTCTTTCTTATTTTTTGTTGTATTATTTTTAAATAGTTTTATGACACAAATAGGCATTTTACTTCAGATTTTGTTCAAAATCTTTATAAACTATCGGTTCGCCCTCTCCACACAATGCTTGTGACACGACTGGCTTGGGTACGCCGAATTCGGCGTACTATTAGTTGCCGCATTTTTCAAGTACGCCGGCGGTATCTAGTCGTAGCGCGCGCGCGGAGACCAATCCTTAATCTAAGGTAAACACATTTATTCTTTTTTTAAACCGGCACATTAAACCTCAAATCTCTAATGATTTCTAATTTTTTAGTGTTCAAATTGAATTCCATTCCTAACTTCCACAAAATTCCATTACAATTATTATAATAAGCCATGTAAGTAGTTCCTATATACTCGTATATTAAGTAAGTAATCGTAAGTAACTCGTTACCCATAGATATCCCAATGTTGGCACCCAATCTTCGTGAATTTCATCTCGAAATGCGATTTTTATCTGATTCGAGATTGAGTGAACACATTTGAGACCCGAATCGATGAGTGACAAAAGGAGCAAAGAATTATAGAGAAGAGGTTACATTATATGGAATTAAATCACCTTACATCTTTGACCTTCTAGTTAAAATAATTTGCATTGTTATCGCTTCATCGCGACTGTTATTCAAATCTAAATACAAATCTGCATCGCAAATACTTGATAAATTGATTGTCATATTGTTCTAGTCGATTCTTTGCATACCGTTTTTAAGGAAAGGTGATGTCTTTTGAATAGATTTCAGGAAATGTTGTTTGATTGCTTCAAAGTGGATCGAGTAATTCTTTGCTCATTTATACTAATAAGTATTAATGATTTTAGACATTCAATTTTATATTATAAACAACTACATTTCATAAAAGATATTCAGTCAGTATTTAAAAAGTATCTATAATAATAGCAAAGAAAATAAAATAGCGTCCACTCTATATAATGCCTCACTTTTATCCGTGTGGTAGAATTTGCCATGATTGATGCCAATCATTTCCTAGCATATGAAAATCACAAGAAATACTCCTCCTTCTAAATATAGTATCATATTTTACATGCCGAACCTCAACCTTTAAATTATGTTTTATGTCTAAGCGAGAAATGTCAGAAAGGTAATGGAGTGAAAAATTCATACAATATTGCATGTCACTTTTAAGGCTCTATTTGGAGTATATATTGAAGAGTTTAAAAAAGTTACAGTACTCCAAAAGTAATAATGCGCATAGAAATCTTCGTCACTGTTCGGCAACTGTCATATTCCCGGAGCTTCCGAAGACGATATGTATATAGAGTGGTTAAATGCATTTTCTTCATGCATAATTTAGTCAAATTATGTGTTTTGTGCTAAAAGAGATTAATATTTATTTGTAAGTAACGATTTTGTTTCGATAATTCCTTGTAAGTAAATAGCGAGGATAACCCCACGATTGCGAATATATCTTTGTTGGATTGATTTACTTGGAAAATTTCATAGTACTTTTAAAGTGTCTTACTGAAGCTGGTGTAATGATGGAAGAAAAGAAGGTTAAAATAACACAAAATTTATATTGTACTAGATTTCCGCCCGCAGCTTCGCCCGCGTTTTCAAAGGAAAACCCGCATAGTTCCCGTTCCCGTGGGATTTCCGGGATAAAACCTACCCTATGTGTTAATCCAAGTTACTTTCTATATGTGTGCTAAATTTCATTGTAATCCATTCAGTAGTTTTTACGTGAAAGAGTAACAAACATCCATACATCCATACTTACAAACTTTCGCCTTAGTAGTAGGATAAAATATGGTTTTCAAACACAGGTTTACATTTAAACCATATAAATCTAATCATTAAAATCTCAGTTCAAAAGTATTTACAGTACTGATTATTCTTCAATATTATGACAACTACAAAAAAATAAAAATAAAAACAATCAAAATCAGGGATTATCTTTATTTCTGACATTTTACATACATCGGAAATTTCATTATGCTCTTCTTCATTTTCACTTTCCTTACTGCCATCACCTGTGTAAATCATTTCATCGATTAATTCAATTCACCTTTAAAAACAAAACCAAGAAGGGTATGAGCAGCTCTATATAATTCCACACAGAAAGAACACGTGCAGTCACCACCAATATTTAAAGACGACGGATTTTTGAGTTTTTTGACTGACAGGCTACCGTCACCTACCGCCCGATTTGTTTTTGATTGTGTATGACCGTGAATTGACTTCTATTTCTTTTGAACAAGGTGTAAAATGCAAGTGCATTCTTTAGGGCTCTTACGATTCAATGATTCGAGTGTTTTCGGAAATACGACAATTAGCGAAGATTTGCATGCGCATTATTAATTTTGGAGTACTGTACCTACATGTATATATTGATAAATAGGTATGTTACTGTCACAGACGTCACAGACTCCTCTGTCGGTAGTTAGTTGGATCAGGAGAAAGGGTGCGGAAGAATAAAAACAACTTTTTCGGCCGGACATAATTTATTACAGCAATATTACATTACTACCCTATATACCTAAGTACTGTGAAAATAAATCACGAGTCGTGAATAAACAAACGTATACCTACGCAAGGTAAATAAATAGTTACAAAACCTTCGTTGGTGAATAAAAGCAATTTGAAATCAACGGCAATAAGACGAAACTTTTCCTACCGACTAAGCTTGTTCCATCCCTACAAATTTGGAGATTACTATCACAACGGTTTGAAACGTAATAAGAGTTTAGGCAGCTTACTCTTGACTATTTTCAGACTAGATTGTATTACTTTATTTGCAATGTCTAATTGATTGAATGGTTTTTGATAAAGATCGCTTAGTCGTTGACACGATAGAAAAAAAGGGAAAAGATTTTTAGAGATGTAAAAAGTTGCTTTACCTTTTTATTTTGTGTGGATTAACAGGAAAGAAGTTTAAAAATCCACTTCTTTCACAATAAGGCATATTTAAAATATGTAACGTAGTTGAACATGTATAAAAGCGGAAAACTACTTTTATAATTCCAATACACAAAAAACACGAAAAAACTTGCTGGCAATGTGAGGTTGATAATGGAGGGTTCTATGTTTGGGCAAACACTTCCAACGTGTTTCAGTAAACCGAAGCAACGCTCGATGCAGTTCCGTGCTTGCACATGACGAGTAGTGTCTCTTCGTCTCTCGACCCAGGTGCAGCATTCAATACTGGCGTCATTAGCCAGCGCCTTTGGGGGTATCCAGAATCACCTTAAAATTTAATTAATTCGTAACGCAAGCTGTCTGTGCCAATTTTTTTTTTTTAATATTATATTAGTTATTTACCTAATAACCAAGACTGTTCCCCATGCTGATTAAGTGCACGCATGTAGTTTTCTACTTTAATTCAAATTCAAATTCAAATCATTTATTGCATACCAATACATTTATATACATACATATTAGCAACCTTATGCAGATATTGCAATACAATAGGTCATATTATATTAAAGTTAAGTTTTCTGGCCTTTTTAAATTCAATACTAATATAAAGATTTGCAGTTTGCACCTACGCGCACTTATTAGATAATATAAAAAGAACGAAATTAAAATCTTAAGACATGCGCATACTATAAGACGATAAAACAAAAAAGCTCTAGGAATGAAGCTTCACTACACAGTATAAAACAAAGTCGCTTTCTATGTCCCTATGTATGCTTAAATCTTTAAAGCTACGCAACGGATTTCGATGCGATTTTTTTAATAGATAGAGTGATTGATTCAGTAGGTTTAGATAGTTAGGTAAGTATAATTTATTTTTGTTAGTTTCAGTTACATATAATATGAGATTGGAAAAACTTAACCACACGAAAATTCAAGTTTGGCGTAGTTTAGCTTCGAAATATTCATTTATTGAATAAAAGCATTTTTGGATTAAAAGGAGCTTTAGTTGTTTGTTAAAAGAATAAATAGTTTTTTGGTTTTTAATTTGGTCAGGAAGTTTGTTATAAATTTTTATAGCCATGTGATAGGCGCTTTGATTTAACATTTTGATTCTTGAGAATGGTAGGTGTAATCATGTCTGGTTCATTACATACAAAAGACGATTAATGCCATCCGACTACCAATAGATGCCGCTAAGTGTATCATTTTAACCAGCAAAAAATAAAATTAGATTTAATTGCAATTTCATTGCTTTTTATAATTTTTTACATACATTTGTAAATGGAACCTACCTATTTAATTTAATTTGCACTCGATTTTAACTAATTTTACAGAAAAGTTTATATTCAAAACAACGCCATCTCATGAAACTACTATAAACAAGTTATTCTCCTCCGATTTGGCGATGCTAAACGAATACTAGATGGCACTACAGACGTTTTTACGTTACTTTTCACGTTTTTAACACAGACTAATAATAATATCACAGACCACAGACTAATAATAATATACTACGTTTTTAATACATAGTCTCATTGCCTTTGCAGTACCTATAAAAAATATTGTAAATGGGTTAAAGCCGTTATTAATTATTACTAACTGCGTTCCTGTAGCGGCTTATATTAGGTAGGTACCTAGTGTATTGATCGTTTTCATACGAAAAATTAATTGTCGGAAAACTTGCGAGATTGTGTGAATATTTGATTGCAAGATCTCATTACAAAATAATATACATAATATTATATTATTCGTCCATGTACATAATACAACCTATACTTAAACCGTAGTAAGTATATTATTTCTAGTCACATTTAATTATATATAAATTATAAATAAATATTAAAGGACAATATTACACAAATCGACCTAGTCCCACAGTAATCTCAATTAAAGCTTATGTTGTGGGTACTAGACGACGATAAATATAATTTAATATTTTATAAATACATAATTATATAGATAACACCCAGACCCAAAAACAAATAATCAAGTTCATCACACAAATATTTGCCCTGACCGGGGATCGAACCCGGGACCGTCAGCTCAGTAGGCAGTTACTTTACCTCTGCGCCAACCGCGTCGTTAAGAATATCAAGAAATCATCATAATGATAATAAATCGAAACTAAAGTTAAATACCTACCTACGTCATCTTGTTTTATTTTCTAAATAATCCTATCAGATTACCTTTATATGAAGTATGAACCAAAAAGTTTTGAGATTTAAACCGTAGGTTTTGAATGATCCTTTGCGTTTTTTTTCTTTATGCGCCTAAAATTAAATATTTCGACATCGATTCCCATAAGAATGAAGTATTTTCCCGTTATAAAAAGTAGCCTATGTTCATCTGGTAGGTATAATTTTTGCTTCGAATGGTGAAATAATTTTTCAAATCAATCC
Organism: Colias behrii; assembly: GCA_029959065.1. NCBI lineage: Eukaryota > Metazoa > Arthropoda > Insecta > Lepidoptera > Pieridae > Colias > Colias behrii. The sequence goes on from JARWMC010000002.1 coordinate 6,925,590, forward strand.
AGTAGTTTCGGATCCTATCCAATACAAACAAACAAACAATCAAATCATTTCTGTTTTGTAGATAAATACGAAAGTTACTCCGTCATAGTAGGACAAAATAGAAAATAGTGGGACCACGAGAAAATAGGTATTCCCGGTTTTTAATTTTCTTAAAATTGTACCGTTTTAGACCCCATTTTTTTGCATTTTATGCGATCATTGTGCTGGGAAAATCGTATTTTGTATGACGTCGTACAATTTTTATAAGATGATCGTAGATCTGAATATATTATCTTTAAATTAAGATATTACTTTGTTCTCACGTGTAATTGCTTTGAGTTAAAATGGTACCGTAAAATAGCGTTTTTTGTTAAAAATCGGTAATAGCACCCTTAAATAAATGAAAATTTGATTTGATTGAATATAAGTTGATTTAAGAAATGTTAATTAGTAAGATAATATGAACATATTATTATTATTTTACGGTAAGACTGTTACCCGATTGTCTCAATAAGTGCTATAATAAAAAAAAATAACAACGTGTTTTATTACAGAAATCATTTACTTTATATACATTTCCTAATACGATATTGGAATTATATATACTTCCAAGGAAGATTATACATTTACTAGGATATGTATGCATTAAATAGTTTATTAAACAATATTTTATACATTTCCTGAGTGGCATCGGCATTGTACACATTTCCTATTAGTTTGAGACCCATTCATTAAAAAGTCTTCAAATAACGTTTGTTTTATTATCTCGAAACTGCAATTAATAAAAAATGAAAATATTTTTTTTTTAATAATTAATAAAAAATATCCTGTCCAGGATTTTCCCAGTCAACCCATTTTTAATACACTTAATTTATTATAAAATTGGTCTCATTCTATTATCACGCCGTTGCATTTCGACTTATATTCGGATCTTAGACCACTAGGATTTGTATACAATTCCTTGATTTCATACATTTCCGGTAACATATACATAATTTCATTTTATTTATTTACATTAAGTATATACATAATTACATACTGATATTATATCTACCTATATTACATGTTTTAACTGATGTATTTATTTATTAGTATTTATCATATTAATAGAAATATATCTTTCACATAATATACTCATGTTAAATTATCATTATATACAATTCTAGACTGAAACTCCAATAGTCACTTGGGGTCACTGAAAATCAGTGGTGGTAAGGTATTAATCACCTTGCCATCATATACTGAGTTGGCTCCATTTGTCAGGTCACTCACTGCCACATTACAGTTCTTAGGAATAAGATTATTTTTATTTAATTATTTTTCTTTTTATTTCTTTTTGTTTTTCCTTTGTTTATAAATGTATCTCGTGTTGTGATCTTGACAATAAATGTGTTTTATTTATTTATTTATTTAATGTCTCTTACTGCATGCTTTTCATGCAGTTGTCCGCACCATATGTATTGTGGTCTTTGTCCATACACACTTTCTCCAAAGCCCTGCTTTGGTCTTGTTTGATGTATAAGCTCCTGTATATTAGTAAAATTTAATCAAATATTTAATTCTTATTTCTTGAAATTTGGTATAGTATTTTTTGTGTGATACAAATCAAAACCAACAGTCAGGTTAGGTAGACTACAATTTACAAAACTGGCAGGGTTGCCATGCAATGGTTGGTGGTTAATGAAACACTTGACTCGACTGTAAGCTTGTATTGAACTGCTTAAACTGTAGAACAACAGGACTATATATTCTAGACGCACACATACAATAGATTACACACTACACTGTAAACTGTAGAATTAATATTAAAGACATAGTTCATTATATATTTTGTAGTCTTTGATTATTTATACAACAGACTAGAAATAAATACTATGTATGCGATTATACCTATTCTAGCCATCCATTTTCGTGTTCCTTAAAATTAAGTACATCTTAGTCAAAGGGCAACTTATTGTGCCCTTGCCCGTAATGCACTCATAATAATTTCAAGTTGAATGTTTGTCATTCTTTATGTACCAAACACAGTCACGGCCACGGCGCTCATTCCATTTTACTGGTATTAAAACAGATGAAATCCTTCATGATCCCATATCCTTCTTAGTAGCAAATGTAGAAATCCCTTTCTTGTGTCTACAATGTTTTTGTGGAGAATCGTATTATTATTTACATTTGGGATGGATTATTTCTTCTCCTCTTTTGAACAAATTTGTTATTGCGAACGTAAGCAATAAGTCTGTAATAAAACAATCTTATATTGGGTTACAAATCCATAAACCAATCATTAAAAATCATGTTTGTAAAAATTTATGTTCAGAGAAAATATCAGTTTACCATATAAAGCTTATTTTCTGCCGTTTTTCTGCCTGTAGATTCTACATAACCTCACAGTCCATCCATAAATTGCCATATTTAGCACTTATTTTTAAAATATTAGTCAACAATTAAAAACGAAAACAAACAAAGCTTCTCGTTTTGGTTTTGACAGAATCTCGTAAATAAACTGAACTAAATACCAGTCATAATATTGTACTCTGTGACTAAATAAGTCAGCTTTGTCTAATTAAAAATCCGAGTAGGTACAAAATCACAGTACAAAATATTATGTTGACACTTGACGCCACAGACTTGAAAATAAAAGGTACGTGTACATATATTTACATTAGTGCCATCTAGTGGCTCTGGAAGGAAAAGAACATCAAGTCTGTGTTTAACGTGCCATCTAGTGTGTTAAAAGCAAAAGACTTAGAGATATAATCGAACATGTAGTACGTTTTTTCCCCACTGGCGCTTTAATTGCGTAAATTCATAGTGCAACTTTTTTTGTATGGAGTGCACCGTCTGTTGTATACGTAGTATATTATTATTAGTCTGTGGTGTAATCTATTTTTAAAGCGCGTATTTACTTCGTGGTGTTCCTCGACTCGAGAAAATGTATTAATATTTTTATAGACAAATGTGCAAATTTCATGTATATATATCGATGGTAATGTTAATAGGTTATATTTTCTAAAATGTGGTTTACAACTTTCTGTGTTTTTTATTTGAGCTAAGATTCTCACGCACTTCTTCTGCATTTTAAATAAATCATTAGCATCGACGCTGTTTCCCCATAACATCACACCATATCTTAGCCATGAGTAGGCGTACCCGTAATATGCAGGTAAAGCGGTGTGTATGTTTGTGCTATGTTTTATCTGGAATAGGGCATAGATAAATTTCGACAACTTAGATTTTAAATATTCAATATGTGTTTTCCAATTTATATGTGTGTCTATGTTTATGCCAAGCAAGTTAATGTTAAACGTGTCTACTTCTTCTAATGGTGTATTTTGATATTTTATATTTATGGCAAGAGGTGGACTTTTATACGTTTTGAATTGAATTATTTTAGTTTTATTAAGGTTTATTTCTAAGTTGTGGTCTTTTAGCCAATTTGTTATTGTATGGAGTGTAGATTCGATTACTGGATTCGGATTATCGGGACTTTTGCATTTTATTAATACGGACACATCATCTGCAAAAAGTATGGGCATAGTTTCATTTCGATCGAGTATTTTCGGAAGATCATTAATGTAGATCAGAAAGAGGACATGTTAACTCCCTAGCGGATGATCTGATAGATTCATAGAGATCTAGAGAGATGCCAATCGCTTGCGCTGAGTACGAAACCTGGTGTCTCATTACAAATTTACGCACACAACAGTAAACAAAATAAAAACAATACTTCGCGTTGTGTGCGTGTCATCACACAAATATTTGAGAGCGACTATTCGTTCGCACACTAGATTGTAAGTGACGTACGTATACAGCCCACTACAGCCGCAAGATATGCGTTTATGATAGGGATTGCTTGTCGATAAAATGAGAAACGTTAAAATTAAAACAATTTATAGGCAATACAGTAACTAGGTAGAAATGGACACCTTGATGGTAATATTCATGGTGATGAAGTCCATAAAGCATTGCCTATTGACTTATTGTAAAGTAAAATAAGTATGAAATAAGTGACTTCTTTTTTTAATCCATGTATAATACTATAAAATAATTACTATAAAATTATTGCTCGAGTACCTATCAAATAATAATAATACAATCAGATATTAAGCTAATAGTTATACATTATGATATAAAAATAAGGTAGTAAGGTACTAAAATTCCGAATCTTATCGACATGGACACACTCGATTCGCATCCTTAACTTACGACCGCAAGCAGCGGCCGTACTACACGATTGTTAGCTTTAGTATATTCATTATACACTGCGGTATTCGAACTCCGCGTTTGAATAGAGTCACGTACAGAAGAAGCATTGTAAACTATTTACATAAATTATTGTGACTGTCGTACTGTCACATAATATAAAAGATAAGAAACCAAGAAATCAGTCTACGTAATATTGTTTTTGAAATTTTAGTAAGAAAATCGTATAATTTTCAGTACTTACCGATGGTATGTGATTCCATTTGACTTAAAGATGCTGGTTTCACTTCGGTTTTTACCAACTTTAACGGAACAACACGGCATTGTCAAACAATACCCGGCCGACGGTCGAACGTCAACTGAATGCAACAAACAGCATGTGTTCTTTTTTTGGGCATATTGCTGCGACACCGGCCCCGCCCCCTAACCATATCTCCCTTTAGTTTCTGTGATCTGTGGATAGATTGTATTGTATTATTCCCTTCGTCACTATATTGTATCTGAACAATCTGTGTTCGACGATATAAATATGATTGGACCACGAGTGAGCTGGTCCTCTAATTCCCGAGCCGTACAGTTTGTTGAGAAGGATACGATAATGTACTTTATCGTACGCTTTCGTCATGTCCAGCAGCAATCCCAACACACGCTCCTTGTCGTTTAGGTGTTGAAGTGCTCCCTGGACATATTTGTATACGGCTAATGTTGTTGATCTCGACTTCCTAAATCCATTTTGGCATACGTCCAAGACGTTAAATTTCTCAAGAAAGTCATATACCCTATGCACATGGCCTTCTCGAAAACTTTTGAGATTGTTGGTAGTATGGCAATCGGTCTATAGTTACTTGGAGTGTGTGTATCGCCTTTCTTATGGATTGGCTTTACCAGAGCGATTTTTAGATCGTCCGGAAATTTGCCATCCTGGAAGCCCTGATTGACCAACAACATCAGCGGAGTTGAAAGCTCTTCTACACAGTGCTTCAGTAATATCGGTGGGATATCGTCCACTCCGCAACTGTGCTTATTTTTAATCACATTGATATTTTTTTTTATTTCTGTTATATTGACAGGACTTAAATATAAAGAGCACATGGGTGCGTTTATTACGGGCCGTCCGATTGCTTTTACACTTTGCGAGGCGGGGCTTTCGCCCACGGTGGCAAAATATTCGTTGAATATGTTACATACGGTCGCGGGACATTTTATATGGTCGTTGTTTAGGTTAAGTGTAATATTCATGTGTCATGCTTTATTTTTTTAGTTTTACCTGTTTTTGTATTTATAATATTCCACATTGTTTTTATTTTGTTATCGGATTTTTCCATTTTTTTAATATAGTCTTGTCGTTTTGATAGTTTTACACTCTTTTGTAAAATTTTACTAAATTTTTATAGTATTTTTTTATAGTTATATCTTTGGTATGATTTAAAATAATTCTTAATGATCTTTTGTGTATACATGAAATTCTAAGTCCTTTTGTTAACCATCCTTTTGACGGTTTATTTTGCATTTTTATTTTTTGTATAGGTATACATGTCGGAGAATTTAAATAACTCTCCATAATTAATTATAATTAGGTAGATATGTGAAATAATATTAAATAATGACTCAGTGCGCACACCTTGCGCGGTCGATGGTAGTACCGAGACTATATCATCGAGCTACTGACTCAAGGAATATAAACCATAGCATGGCCCGTAAGCCCATGCATTTCATATCAATTCAATATCGACATTATGTTGTACATCATAGAGTACATTATTATAGGAAGGTATAGCCACATAACAACTACTCTGTTATGATTCTCTCACATACATATATTTAACAAATCAGATATACTTTACTGGACGAGAATATGAAAGCATCGTGTGAAGCTCCACAATATTTTGAATTTACATTCAAAATTTTTAAATTATGGTCACAGATCTGAAAATGATTTAACCATCTAGATTTATATACCTAGTGAGTTAGTTAACTCAATTTATTAACTAATATTTTACTTCTGTTGTCAATTAATTTTCTCATATCAGAATAAGTATAAATCAAATTAATTCAGCTGTTACAAGGCATACCATTTGAACATTCAAGGAGTGGTATTCCTTTCCTGTTAAAATAATTCGTTGATATCTGGCTTGATTATGGCTACATGCATGCAGTCAAGTCATCAGGAAAATTAAATTTTCTTTGAAATCTAGAAAAACAAAGGGGAGAAAAGTAAGATTTGTAAGTCTATATATAATGCATCTAAAACGTTACTTACTCTTGTCGTATTCTTGGCCTTTCTTTTGGTGGTTGAGGAAATTCAATATTTTTCAATATATACTCACAATTAAGTGCGTCTACAACTTGTCGTAGACAACGACTTGCTGTTCGCTGTGGCAAACATTTGGTAACAGCCACTACGTTCTGGTAGGATCCCGTTGCTAAGAAATTTAGCCTACAAAGGACCTACAAAATAACACAAATGATGACAATGATTTTCGTATGCTTCCAATGTATCGTATAAAAAATCTTTCAGATTATCTTGAAATATATGTTTTCTACATTCTGCCAATAAAAAATTTCTGCGCTGCCGCCTAAGCCACATTTCCTCATTATGCGTCGTCCATAACAAATTTAGCCTATGCATTTTAAAAAATGAAAGAAACATACTTATTAACTGTCGGTCAAATTTTTATTATCGAGTGCCTTGACATTTGTTTAGTTTCGTACGCTCTTACCATCTAATTCCTTAGTCATAAACCTTTGGCTACGGTTTCGATACAAAACTGATTACGGATTAAAGGATTAGATTACCCTGACACTTCTATCTATACGTTACATATTATTATATATTACTCTGGCTTCTATACGTTACATCAAAATGCTTGTCATAAGCACAGAATACTTAATAGTAGCTAAGTAAGCATACATCATTCCCATACATTGAAGATTCTATTCTACTATCGTGTGCGTTTGTCTCGGCCTACTGTTTCATTTAAGTTGACATCTCTAACTAGTAGGAAACCAATGTTAATGTGGCTTGTATATTACTTACCATAATCTAATTTATTATGTGAGTTTCGTTCAGCATCAAAGTACTCACTCTTAAATAAACAGGAAACCGAACTAGACAGATCTGGATAACAGTAATTAGATAAAACTTGCTAGGTGTGAGCACAAACTTTGTAACGTTCATTAGAACTACATCAAACTGATTTCGTCCTAATTGTTTCATGATTAACACCGCGTACGGAGCTCCTTATATTAGTAATACTTAGGTATAAGTAAGCTTGATATATAATTCTTATGTAAAACACAAGCTAGCTAAAAACACGCATCTTCATATCAGCTTCAGCAAATCTGTCATTTAGACAGCAATGAAAACTTTTTTTTTCCTGGATGAAAACTTTTTTTATCCTGGATGTTGTATTATTTTTTAACACAGTTTTTTAATGAGACACGAGACTTTATTTAAAAAAAATACTTTTCTGAAAATATAATTTGATTGTCTATTTCTTATTTCAGGCTAGTAAAAATTTAAATTTAAAAATTCAGAAGATTTTCATAACCACACTGACCGTTCCATAATAATAATTTACAACGAACCCTTGTAGTGTACACATGTGACGCCGTACGGTTTGTCATAAAGATTTGGAGTCGTCTTTCTTTTTATTATTCACTTTATGTTTATCTGGAATGTGTTATTCCAGTTAGCATATTCTTATTGCAGAACACAATAAATTTTTTTATTACCTATGTATCAAAATTGAAACTACAAATGAATGTCACCAAGAATTTTGACCTAAGCTTCGGTGTTCTTGCCCCTGCTATTGTTAATTTCGTACAAAATGCACTTACAGTACTCCAAAAGTAATAATGCGCATAGGAATCTTCGTCACTGTTCGGCAACTGTCATATTCCCGGAGCTTCCGAAGACGATATGTATATAGAGTGGTTAAATGCATTTTCTTCATGCATAATTTAGTCAAATTATGTGTTTTGTGCTAAAAGAGATTAATATTTATTTGTAAGTAACGATTTTGTTTCGATAATTCCTTGTAAGTAAATAGCGAGGATAACCCCACGATTGATTGAATATATCTTTGTTGGATTGATTTACTTGGAAAATTTCATAGTACTTTTAAAGTGTCTTACTGAAGCTGGTGTAATGATGGAAGAAAAGAAGGTTAAAATAACACAAAATTTATATTGTACTAGATTTCCGCCTGCGGCTTCGCCCGCGTTTTCAAAGGAAAACCCGCATAGTTCCCGTTCCCGTGGGATTTCCGGGATAAAACCTACCCTATGTGTTAATCCAAGTTACTTTCTATATGTGTGCTAAATTTCATTGTAATCCATTCAGTAGTTTTTACGTGAAAGAGTAACAAACATCCATACATCCATACTTACAAACTTTCGCCTTTATAATAGTAGTAGGATAAAATATGGTTTTCAAACACAGGTTTACATTTAAACCATATAAATCTAATCATTAAAATCTCAGTTCAAAAGTATTTACAGTACTGATTATTCTTCAATATTATGACAACTACAAAAAAATAAAAATAAAAACAATCAAAATCAGGGATTATCTTTATTTCTGACATTTTACATACATCGGAAATTTCATTATGCTCTTCTTCATTTTCACTTTCCCTACTGCCATCACCTGTGTAAATCATTTCATCGATTAATTCAATTCACCTTTAAAAACAAAACCAAGAAGGGTATGAGCAGCTCTATATAATTCCACACAGAAAGAACACGTGCAGTCACCACCAATATTTAAAGACGACTGACGGATTTTTGAGTTTTTTGACTGACAGGCTACCGTCACCTACCGCCCGATTTGTTTTTGATTGTGTATGACCGTGAATTGACTTCTATTTCTTTTGAACAAGGTGTAAAATGCAAGTGCATTCTTTAGGGCTCTTACGATTCAATGATTCGAGTGTTTTCGGAAATACGACAATTAGCGAAGATTTGCATGCGCATTATTAATTTTGGAGTACTGTATATATAAACCTACAAAATCGTATATTAAAGTATTTCTAGGAACTATGAGTCGGCGAGCTTTATGGTGCTATTAATGTGTCAATTTTGATCGCGTTCCATTGTTATATTGCTACCACATATTTCATGTACGGATGACCCGGCTACCTTCATATTTTCCGGCCGTAAACTACAAGTCGGTCAAGGCAAAAAGAAAGACGTTGCTATTGAATTTTCCAGGGATTTCACTCTCCCAAATTATTTTTGTAGTTTAATTTTTATTAGAGATTTCGGGCTTGACATTCAGTAAATTTATCGTATAGCTAAATTAGTGATCCTTGAGCTTTAATTCAACAAGAATATTTTTAGATCCGACATAAATTAATTTGCAAAATATTATCAACGTATTAAATACGTTGTATATGTATCTAACTTAGCAAATAAAGGTATTATAATAGAGTGAAATAAATTTTGTAAAGAGATTTTGAAAGAATTTAGAATATAATAAGAATATCTTTTAGACTTTCAATATACGATGAAACCGAGATTATGTATTAAGTAATCAATTTAACTTAAGTTCGTCTGATGAATAGCCATTAATTAAAGTCAAATCAATTTATCTCCAGGCTTATCGATGTCGACAAATTTTAACAGTAGGTATAACTCTTGTAACGGCGACGATTTCGATTATACCAAGATGTATACTTGAGGGATACAATATAATGGTACTCAACTATGTATTTAATTAATTACTACCTACTGAAGCAGCCTTCAGTGTTTGTCGAGTATTGATTAAAATACAGCAGATAGGTACCTACATAATAATTTCATAGCGTTTGGAAAACGGTACTGTTCAAGTCCAAAAAATAAGTCATAAGACATTTATTGATTTCAAGTTAACTGTATGCGTTATAAAATTACAAAATTCAAGGTACCTACTTCATAAATAATATTAGCTATGATTATAACCGCAACGTATGTAAATATAATAAACGTTCAACTTTTACAGTTGTTTCCATTTGGTAGCCTGTAAGTACCCCTATATGACTATCCACATTCCACAGTAAAAGTATGTTATGTGACACAGTTCCACGCCTTCAGCCCGCTGGCTCAAACGACTCGTATCTCAAGTTTCCTTCAGTAAATGTTCAATGTTATCGAGCGTCAGAACTATACTTTTATGGGTCCACAAGTGTGATACCACGGTGTCGTTTCATTTGATTACTATTTCAATTTTAAGCACATTTTATGCAAAGTCTGCATATAGTTATATAATAACTGAGGAGTATACTCGTACTAAAGATGACGTAGGTACCGGTAGATACGTCAAATATAATATATTATACTAAATATATTATTCATACATACTTATTGAATATATTATATACATAATCATAATATACATAGACAGTACTTATATAGATAGATAGTAGTCTTTCAGCATCTTTTTAAACGATCGTAACGTCTGGGCGCGTCGAATCGTTTCCGGAAGGGCATTCCATAAACGGATTGCCGATACCGTAAACGATGTACCGTATAATTATATAGTGCCATGCACAGGGTAACGAAGAAGAAAGTTATTAGAGGAACGGAGTGTATAGGAGTCGGAAGCAAGATAGTGGAAATTGGATTTCAGGTAGCTAGGAGTACAGGGATTAAAAAGGATGGAATAGAGGAGATGGAGAGTGTGAGCATTCCGACGCAGTCGGATAGGTAACCACTTGAGTTTCTTGCGAAACTCAGACACATGGTCAAATTTGCGAAGACCAAATATAAACCTGATGCAGAAGTTTTGCAATCGCTCAAGTCTATTGAGCTGATCTTCGCTGAGGTTCGTGTAACAAGAGTCCGCGTAGTCTAAGAGGGGAAGGAGAAGTGATTGAGCTAGCATAACTTTGTTTATACCAAGCATATAAAAGAGGAAAATCTTAATATATATAAATCTCGTGTCACAATGTTTGTCCTCAATGGACTCCTAAACCACTTAACCGATTATAATAAAATTCGCACACCATGTGCAGTTCGATCCAACTTGAGAGATAGGATAGTTTAAACATGTAGGTACCACGGGCGAAGCCGGGGCGGACCGCTAGTTCCTTATATTTTTGTTGCCGAATAATTTCACTCAACACATTATTTATAGGTAAACGATTTTACTGCCTATAAAATATATTATATACATAATATAAGTATTACGTAGTATCCAAATAAATAATTTATATTGAGGATTGTGTTTCATTAAGTAGTTCAATAATGTAAAAATAATGAACTCTGGAAAACTATTGCGTGTGGGCTAATCACGTAAGGCGCGGGACAGACACAAGCGGCGAGGCGCGCCTCGGGCGTACTGCCGGCGCGCATCGGGTGCAAAATTTTATATTAAAATCAGCATCGTCACGTAATTGACGCATTTTTATGTGAATGTATACAAGCGGCTCGGCGCGCCTCGGGCGTACTGCCGGCGCAACCGTGGCACAACCGTGGCGTGCCGTCTCGACGCCTTTCCAAAGTTCTTTCATACAAAATGTAGAAGAAGTACGTGGTGCAAAACAGATTGAAGAGGTGCGCTTATGGCACGCCCGCGCCCGCGCCGCTTGTGTTTGACCCGCGCCTAAATATTTGATATACAATAGTTTCTGATTAGGGTAAACGCAGCTATCAACGACCCATCGAAAATCTGAAGGTATTACCGACCTATAAAAGTAATTCGAAATTTAAACGTTCCCAGAACTATTATAGCTATAGGTAGGCAAAGTTATACACGAATGTATTACTTGAGCATCGTATACTTTTACGTTAGTGTGAATAACTGTGCAAAAAAGAGTTAAAATACGTAAGTTGCTGCGGGGTAGCGTGGACGCAGGACGTTTCGTACTGTTCCGTTGTTCCTTCGGGTAAGTACTGTGATTTATCTTTTTAAGACATTTACAAACAAATGACATCTATACTTTAATTTATATTACTAAATGTCAATGCATTTAAGTGTCAACTTTTCATTTCTTACAACATTTTATTAATAAAAAGTAATTTGAAACGATAAAACTTAAAATAAAAATGGGACGGTGTTAGCTTCACCAGTTTAAGTCGTGGCAGGTATCAACGACCCATAAGTCGGCAATGGCAGCAACGTAACTTTTTGTTTTAAATTTCTTTTATGTTATTGTATCACACTAACACAAGTGGTTTTATGGACCAGTTTAAATCTAAGCTATGAGTCTTCATAAAAATCTATTAGCGACTAAACTTTTTTGTCTAGTGTTTATTTTTTAGCGTTGTCAATTTATACAAAGTTATGATATTTTTCGAGGATCGGTATCGAATAGTTACAGTAGTAAATCATTGTTTTTTTGTTTAAACAATATGCATTTGTTCATATTTTGTATGACATTAATCAATTATAATCTATTTTATAGTCTGATGGTCAAATGAATTAAAATAACCATTTTTTTATGGGTCGGTAATACAATTTAGGTTTATACTTACATACTTTATTACCGACCCATGTGGGTCGGCAATAGCAACTATAGGAAGCTATTACCGATCGAATATAGATTGTTTAGTTTCTCATCTACTTTTATGACATAATAGGTGCCTATTAAAAATGCTTCTTCATGGTTAAATTAACACAAAACATATAATCATATTTTTTTCCAGAAATATGGAGCCACAAAAGCGGCGAAAAGTATACAGTAAAACACAACTCGCCGAAGCAATCAATCAAATAGCACAAGGAAATACCCTAGAGTTTGAAATCCTTTAATTTAATATATGTACATATATTAATAGTGTTATGTTGATTAATTTAAAAGTTTATAATTATTTAGTTCATTACTAAGAAGTACTCATTTGTTTTATTAAAAATAACTACATATAATAAAAAAATACGAATATATTTGCATTTTTATTTCATTTTATTAAGATCGGTAATCATCATCATCACTAGCTTCTATTACATTCCATTGCTGGAAAAAGGCCTCCTCTCACGTACGATCGGGAATAGCTGCATAAAAATCGTTAATAGCTTCACAGCCGTTTTTATGGGTCGGTAATTCCAACAATCGACTAAGTCACATTGTAAATTATTTTTTACAAGATAATCCTTTATTTGAATGTATTTGATTCAATAAAAACATTTTTTATACATAACACTAGCATATAAAATGAAACTATAAATCTTTAGAAGAACCAGTATACTTAAAAAATATGGTTGATTTTAAAATTGCCTTAGAGGGGTCGTTAATACCTGCGTTTACCTTATCGCTCCTGCTCATAAAGAAGAGGGTAGATCTTACTCGAAATCCTTGAATCTAAAGGCTATTTAAATACCCAGCAGTGGATTATAACTATGAGCATTATATTTTGGTCTTGTATCCCCGTTTGATGAAGAACAACTTTTTATAATTTCATACCGACTTCTTTTGATGTAAACTGAATTAGAGGTACTTACTCTTAGTAACTCTAGATTTATCTACTTACTATCTGATACATTTTTATAGCTTTAAGGTTTCAAAAGATGTCGTTAAGGAAACTAAATTGCATTTGAAAACAGCTTCTGATTAACGACCACTGACAACAGAACCTAATTGCTTTTCACTGCTTATATTTACAAGGTTTCTTCGTAACAGCTAGGAAAAATAATTGTTTAAAATGATAAATGGGTTATTTCACTCTTTTCGTGTTGTACTTGTTAGGCGGTTTCTTAACAACCTTCCAATTATATACATTTCAACGCTATTATTAACGTCAGATATATAAGATATTATGTTTAGTATGTTTATGTAGGTATATACTGTATATGTATATATTATATTGTAGTTGTATACATATAGTGTTTTATGTATTATGCTTTGTTTTAATTCAGTTTTTTTTTCTTATTTTTTTTTAAAGTTATTATTGCTAATTGGCTACCTTAAGTTATAATTTGTCCTTTGCCTGAAGGTTGCCTGGCAGAGATGGCTTTGAGCCATAAGGCCGCCATTTGTACATTTTAAATGGTTTTGTTTTATGTACTTTCATTTTAATATGTTGTACAATAAAGAGTAAATAAATAAATAAATAAATAGTTTCCTATACCTATAGGTGCTATAGGTATCAACAAAACAATAATAAATAATTTATTAGACCCTTAATTCCTAAACAATGACTGATTCAGTTTCAAGTTATTTGACCTAATAAGATTCCAAGAATCGATATAGTGAACAAAGAGTGAAGTTTCAATTATCATAAAATAATATATCTAAGGGGTTGACTTCTCATTTTCACAAAAAAGTCAAAAGATAATTAAATTTGTGACGAAAGACTACATATGCGCTACAGTCTATATACATATATACAGTATAGTCGTAACTACATCGTTACAGTTAAAGGAAATTTAGAGCGGAGTCGCTTCGTCCTTTTATCTTAAAAGCATAGGAGCCATGTTGCTGACTGTGATTCTAAGAGATAATTTTATTGCATTTGTCTAGACACTAACTAATGCCGGTTACGGATTTGGCGTCCCGTATGGAGCGATTCGTATGTAACCGATAGTACCATAATGCTATCTATCTTCTATTGGATGTTTTCAGAGCTTTGTGTCTTACAATCTAATAGATGGGGCATTTCACACGAAGCGAACATAGATTTCAGGGTCAGGTTTCAGATTTTGGTTATATTTTAGTATGTTACACCTGTATATAATATATATCCTCGGTATGTATACGAAAAATTTTTGCATTTAGAAGCTTAGTTTTCAAAATACAGGTCTTTGAAGATGTCAGTAAGCGCGAGGTATGGGCGACTTTGAATGTAATTATCAGTTCAAGAAGAGTAATTTTTAAATAAATTGATGACTGAATAATATACCCCATTAAATAAACTATTTATCCTCATATTTCGAAATAATATTTAAATTCCTTAGAAAAATAAAAAAAATATTTTTCTTTGTCATTTTTTACAAACTTTGCGTATTTTTTATATTTTTTTAAGATAAATGGCTTATATTATGTTTAAACTTCATGCAAAGTTCTAGAGTGGCAGCTCATATTTTTGTAATATGTATATATATATATATATATATTAACATATGATAAAATGTAATCAACACCTCATATCTTGGTAATAGAGATAGGTAAATAGATATTTAACTTCTTAGGTACCGCCTCTGGGAAAATATCCACGTAATCATTCATAAATTATAATGAAAACGTGGTAAAACCGTTTTATATCTCCTCTATTCAAAACGTCGTCGCCCGAATGAAGGTCACGCCCGTATTTTTTCTGAAGAATCCGCCCCCACAGTGTAAACATTCAAATAATTTAAAACATTAATTCACATTACGTCCCTCGTCGAGATGAAAATGTTTTCACAAATAACTCTCGTAACGTGTCAGAGGAATGCTTCATTTGGCCTCCTTTTATTCAGAGCCAAGTTCATTTTGCCAAAAATTCAAAAAATATTTACATTATCTAAACTTGACATCAACAATAGGCCTTTGAAGTGTTTTGGAATATTTCATGAATTCAAAATCAAGAACATTTTTATAGAAGGGCGTTACCCGTTACGCGTTACGATTACAACAAGCATAATGAAACGAAACGAAAAACGCTTTTTGTAAAGAATCCGTTTGAAAAAGTCCACTTACCTACTATTTTGTCATAAAAGGACCCAATATACATAGTCTACCGAATTAAAGAAGGATTGCTTATATCATGGAAAATAAATAGTTATAAAAAATTTACAAGAAGTACAAAGAGTACTTCTTTTAAGAATAAGAGTTTTCTGAATTAGGTCATTATTAGTAGTTTTAAATACCCCGGCTTATAACTACCATAGATATGATATCGTAATGCAAACCCACTCGTGTTGAAGAATAGATATACATATTTTTAAAATAATAGTTCGATGAAATTGAAGTAGTACAAATATTAACAAAGGTGATTTTCTTTACAGATGCAACACTCCTTGCTTCCATTATTATTACTCGCCATCGTAACAGTTTGTTCAACAAATGAAATTCCAATGATGAATCGTCTCGAGTTAGAAAATTTCTTCGAAAATCAAGACAACGACAATACATTAAATAACAGATTACAAAATAGAGATACAAAAAAAATATTTTTTAAGCGATTACTCAACCGGCTTCCGCTATTAAAACCTGAAATTACAAATCTGATTTATGAAAACAAAGAAGATAATGGAGACAGCCACATTTTACACGATCGCAATAATGAATCATACAATTTGGACGATTATTTAACTCAAGAACTACGGAGAGAATATCCGAAGCAGACAAATAGTATACCTGCGCAATTTGATAGGAATCCGGAGACGATTACAGCATCTAATCAAAATGGATTAGATAAACAACATGAGGAGAGCGATTTTGAGAAAATTCTTGATAATCGTTTAAATTTTTTTGAGGATAAACAAAAATTCGCCCCAGCTAGCCCATTATTGATCTTAAAAATACGTTTATCATATTTAGCCAATGATATTAAGCCTAAACTTCCAAAAGATTACACTTATACGCAACTAGTACCGCTTCATTCAGAAAATAAAAATAAAGAAGACGAGGCAAACGATAAAATACTGCAAAATGACCTCGACTCAGCTGTAAAAGTTAAAAGGGAAGAAGCTGATAAAACCAATGAAGCGGGTAAGTTTATTTAAATTAAAGATGTGACATTATGTCACTCTATTATAGAATATTTCATAGATTTAAGAATCATTATCGTTCTTGATAATATTATTGATCAGATAGATTAAAAGCCACATCTAAATTACTTGTATAAATAAACAAAAAACAAAAGTAAAAATTAAGTACATATTTTTTTATTGTTTAATAAAAAATATATACTCACGCAATTTAATTTGTTGTGTCTTACGACTTGTATTTTGTGAAAGTGTTATTTCATTTTAATATAAAATAAAATAAAACTGAATCACTTCACACTGTATTTTTATCAAATTATTAATGAAACAAATTACTTAATTCCAGAAACGGATACGGACAAGAATAAAAAGATAAAGAAGAGGATATTTTCGCTCTGGAGCAGATTACAGGGTCTCCACAGGGGACACGAGTTGCACCATCGCAGGCATTTACACGCATTCTACGGCCTTCCCGACGACGGCGGCGGCGGCGGCAACGGTGGCGTGCTCACAGCCGAGACACGAGCGACCTTCCTGCGACCACCCGGTTCACCCTTAAGATGGGGTTAATTAATGAGTTCCCAGACCAATAGAACCTCATTATATTTTAACATAAGTATCCATATATTGGACGGTACACGGAGTAGGCGTAACAAGCTGAATAGTACAATAATTTGAAGAAGGTTTTACCCCGAATATTGACAGTATGTACCAACTGTTATATTCCTCAAGGTTTTGAATTTTGTATGAACATTTTGAAATGTAGATTATAAGGCCCTTGTATATTTTTATGTATCGCTTAATATAAGATAAATATTAAGACCAATGATCCAAGCAATTTAAATGACGAAAAAAAATATTTCGTATGTTTTCCCATATAAGTTAATAACTTTTATATTTAGTTAACTGTTAAGTTTATTAATTGTAAATATTTTACAGGAAGCAAATCTGAACTATTATAATAGACTTGAATATGTTTTTATTGTCTTATAATTACACATCAATTAGTTAATTTCCTCATTTTATAAGTTTGCTCAAATAAGTTGTAAATGTTAATAGCTTCCATGAAAATTGATTAAGTTTTAACAAATTTATATTAAAAGATATTCTGGTATTCTATACCTATGTTATAAAGGTTTCCTATTAAATAATTATACTTACTCGTATCTAGATAAACACAAATAATCATCTTATAATAATATCGATAAATATATCTATACTGTCAACTATGATTCTATAATATGTGTAAATAAAACAAAGCATACTCTTCTTGAGTTTTATTGAAATTATTATCCTTTATATTTATATTTTCCTTTTGATTTTATTATACATATTTATACATATTATCCTTTTGATTAGTTAAAACGCCATCTATTGACGATCTACGGATGAATACAAAACGGACACACCACACAGCTCAATAGTGATATGTCAGAAACATAACCTTTTAGATAAGGTACTTATTCATATCTGATACCGTTATAAAACTTATATGGTTTAATATTAATTAAAATAAATACAATTTATTTAATTTGTGAATAAAAAATTGATGCAGGATGGCGGTAAGTAGATCATCATATCTACTAGATCATCATAATAGTAGAAATCAGTAGAAATATTATGTACTATTTTATCTTTCGAAATATAATTGTACCCATCAACAATTCAAGAGAATTCTATGTAAACAGAATAATTTGTTAAGTTAACATGAATTAACATGCGCGGCGAAAGATGTTTTTGTTTATTTTGAAAATAATAGAATTTACTTTTGGCAGCTACAATGATGTTGCTACATTTAATAAAATAAATATATTTTCGAATGTCTAACATTTTTTCTTTAATATAAGTCTGTATCTTATCAAAACAATTTACAAACAAAATTATTACATTAATGTTTTAGAAAGATTACAATTAATATAATACTTATATCTAAAGTCTATAAAACGAAAGAACACCACAAGACTCAAAATTGTATTAGGTACCTGTAAGGCTGTAGGTATGTCAAAATTAGTTCCTAAAATATCCGTAAGGATCCGTAAGGTTCCTTGAGCAATCAGACCATTTCACAACAGAAGTGTTGTGAAATGGTCTGATTGCTCAAGATATCGCTATGAGAGACTTCTTAACGCCAGATTTGAATATTTTATACTGATTATAGAAGGTTTTGACCTTATCCGTTTCTTTAAATGAAATTTTGGCCCACTGCTGACTCCGTTGATTTCCTTAATGGCAATAATTATTAACTCATGTTGAAAACGTTATCTACATTTTCTACAGCTGAATGAAAACGTAGATAACGTAGGTAATTAGTAGATTTGTTCATTATATTATCTATTATCCCGACCGCACACTTTTCAGCGAGCGTGCAGGTCACGGAAAGATGCGTTAAAGACGTTTAATTTCTAAATGTATAATACTCACGTAAAAATTAAAATCAAACATAAGAAAGTAGTTACTAAAGTTATCTTTTTTAAAGGGTAAAACACCAACAATTTTATATGGATTTTGGCTATCGTCATGCACTTGGCGAGTCCGTGCTGCCTTACATCTAAAGAAAATTCCTTATGAGGAGCGCTCTGTAGACATTGTGCAGAAACAAGCACACTTATCGGAACAATTTCGAGCCATCCACCCGTCTCAAAAGGTCCCTGCATTGATTATTGGTAAGATTTAAATAAAAATTAAAAAAAAAAACTAATTAATATGCTAGAATGAAGTGAAGTCCTATTTCCTCGTATGTTATGGGTAGATCTAGATGCATTTCATTACTCGCAAGAAAGAATTTATCTGTATTACGCTTTAACGACCATGTGAATACATTTACTTCTTTGGATGCTTATCGTACAATTTTATACTTACATTATTTTTATAAATTAAAATAAAAAAGAATTTCAAAGCTATAGACAATAGACACGTCGTGTTCAAACAAATTTTAGAACAAAATGAAAAAAATTCAAAGCGCTGTAGAACGTGTATTCATCAAACATCATTATAAATTATAACTCAACGCAACCCCTGAAGTGTCCTTACATGAAAGACGTGGGTACAACTTTTGTCACGAATATATTAATAGGCACGTCACAAAACGGGTACGGCCAAAAGGCAATTCCCTCAGGCATTACGAATAATAACTTCCTTCTTGCAGAAAATATTTTGTGACGAAACCTGATTATATGTTGGCAGCACGCGAAAATGAATTTCAGATATTCCTTTCAAATTTTCACGTACAAATTGCCAGCAAACGGTATGATATTGGTTGTTATAACACATCTATATGTTCACACGACGATAAAAGCTTCTAATACTTTTCAATATCCGCACGATTCCACCTAAACGAGAAGCTTTGATTTCAGATTCTCACCATGATCTCATTTTATTCGTCAATCTCGTATAAAGGGCCTACTTAAAATTTTGTCTCGAGAGTACAGATTTTTAAAACTTATATATTAATTTGTTTAGTTGGGAATATGGGTTGGGCATGTGGTACTTACAATTTTTTGCAAAATAATTATTTATGAAATTATTTTATATATTTTTGTAGTATTATCAAGTAAATAGATTTATATAATATATCATTATAATGGAAATAATCAACTAAAATTTAAAAAAATATCGCCCGAACAATATTTAATTCCAAATATTTTACACATAGGCACATATTTAATACCATATCGATTCGAAACGTTAAAAGAAAACACTTTTCCGTATGTATCCGTTACTTTATTCAGTCTCACGATTTATCAACTCAACAACCGTACACTCGACGTAGCTTGAACAGATTTCTAATTTGCACCGTCCGCGTAGCAAATAAAACCGTGTCCCCAAAACCAGCGCGGTTCAATAAAAATAAACAATAGTGTGAATTGTGATGATTGAGGTTATTAACTGGAGCACAGTTCTATAACTGCTGATGTCACCGAGCTGTAGTGCTCCGAACACTCTATACCCCCAAGTACCGACACTTGAGTTAAGTTCTTCACACGATTCTAATTACCATAGTGGTGACTGTATTGCGCACTGAATTCACAATTCTGTATGTTTCTCCAATGGGTGCATCTTTAGGACAACTTAAAAAATAACTACTGCGGAAACCTGAAATTTTTGAGATTTTTTGAGATCATCACACTACATTCTAACTTTTAATATAGTTTTAGATTAATAAGTAAACTTTTATTAAATAATTCGAAATCCTCAAACTGTTTCCTTTATATTATTCAAGTCAGAATTTTTGTAAAAATTTGAAATAGTTTTATTACTTAGGGCCGATTTTTCAATGCTTGGATATTACTTATCCGTCCAATAAAGTATTACACGATAATATTAAAATGT
This sequence comes from Colias behrii, assembly GCA_029959065.1. NCBI lineage: Eukaryota > Metazoa > Arthropoda > Insecta > Lepidoptera > Pieridae > Colias > Colias behrii. The sequence continues at coordinate 6,946,708 of JARWMC010000002.1, forward strand.
CACGTAAACTGTCAAGTACGGGCAATTAGAATACGTTTTTAAAATGGTAGTTTTATACATTATTCGACGAATAAGTTTTAACCAAGGATTGAAAAATCAGCCCTTAGAATTATAAATATTTTTTTAGACCTACCAAATATTATAACAGCCTATCCGACACCATAAATACGTATGGTGAGTTGAGTGAGTTTCAAGAAATCATGAGATACTCCGAGAAAAATAACTACCGTTTTATGTCACCTTATTTTAAGAAATTTAAGTATTTCAGCTCATTTTTCTTAAGATACCTACCTGATCTTTATTATAAATAAAATAGTGAAATAAATCTTATTCAAATAAATGAGGGTGATGAACATATATATCTGCGTTAACATCGTAACAGACAGGTCAATAACTCCTTCAGATACGTCGTATACAAAAACCTCTAAATAAATTGCCACCTATTTGGGTCAGTCTATTGACTGGAAACATTACAACATATGTATATGAAATGCTTTCAGACTTCGTTGTTCGTTGTTGCTATATAACCAACTGTAAATACGTAAATTTAGAGATGTTAGAAAGAATATATATTATCATTCAGTTTATGTTTGAATTTAGGATAACAAACAAAAAGTGATTGTTTGTTGAACTCTGTGTTTCTTTAAAATTGGTTTTCACCCAATGCTTTTAAACTTTACTCAGATTATGAATGACTTTTATGCTATGTTTACATGTGTACATTGAACTAATGGAAGCAAACAGGATTAAATACTAAAAGCTTATTTAATTTTGATTAATATAACTTATGGAAACAAATTTATTTGTTTTCTTAATTGTACTTTTATATAAGTTCTTATTTAAGAGTATTAAATACGACATAAACATATATCAGATTATCAGATCATCCACTTTCAACTTTAAACAATATTTAAGAGAGTATATGAATAATTTTGTAGTCACTCCTCAACCTATTAATTATAGGATCCTCACCTATACATATGTACCTATCTGTAATAGCCCTTCAGCCAGTAATTTTATAGGTAGCATTAAGACGCCGAAAACCTGTAGTAAATTAGGTTCACTAAGAGAGAATTTCTATAATTTACCAGATGATGCTACTATCGTGGAGTCAATGGCTATAATTAATTATCTGGAAGATACTCGACCTACACCAACTTTGACACCGCCTACTCCGTTATTGAAGGCCCGCATGCAAGAAATTTGCGAGGTTAGTAAATTCTGAACAATTCTATGCATAAATTTGTAAGAACTAAGAACTCAAGCGAGCTCGTTCAGAAGTTAATAGAAATTTGACATGTCCCTTCACGAAGTTTCCTACTTTGCACTGACTTTTTTATGTAATATATTAATCTGTCAGGATTGCGAGTTCAATTTGTTTACCTTTTACGCAATAAAGTAAGTAATAAAAGTCGGATTAATTCAAATAAATATTTTATCGTATAAAAAACATCAATGGAACAAAGTCTCGAAGCCGAAAGTTCGAATCCCACTTGACAAGCTTCTTCAAATTTCTATTGCTTTTGTCTAAAATTTCGTTCAGTTTTTTTCAGTTATTGCGAGGTAAACATTTATTTAATTTTTTATAATGATAATCAGAAAAGTATTAAATCAATCTCCGTTACATATTGTTTGGACAAAGCTAAGTGGGATAGGAAATACATTTTAAGCCTAACAAAAATATAGTTAAAGTTTTACAATTTATACAGACCGTGGTTTCCGGCATTCAACCGCTGCAAAATATTGGCTTTGATTCGGAAGATAAATACAAAGCGTTTACTAAACACTGGACGAAACGCGGACTTCAGAGCCTCGAAAAGCTTCTCCAAAATTCTGCAGGAAGCTTTTGCATTGGCGACCAACTGACGAAAGCTGATTTGTGCCTGGTACCACAAGTCTTTAATGCAGTCACCAGGTATTGCTGATTTTTGGATTAAAAGTGATAGTGAAAAGTTAAACACAAGCAACTCTTGATATTTTTGGGTTTAGTGGATAAAAATCCTGTCTTATTCTCGTTGAATATGAATAATATTACCTAACGGTGCGTTTATATCAAACGAACAGAGAGCTAGAGCTAGAGCAGGAGCATTCTTTCGCGATCTTTTAGTGTACAAACGAAAACTTGTATTCAGTGTTGTTCCGTATGAACATATACTGGTCTAAGATCCGAATATAAGTCGAAATGCAACGGCGTGATAATAGAATGAGACCAATTTTATGATGAATTAAGTGTATTAAAAAATGTATTAAAAATGGGTTGACTGGGAAAATCCTGGAGAGGATATTTTTTATTAATTATTAAAAAATCTTTTATTTTCATTTTTTATTAATTGCAGTTTCGAGATAATAAAACAATTTTGTAATAAAACAGCGCTGACATATTTTTTTTTTCATCATCCTATCAAGTGAAAGTAACTGGTACCGACATACCTGTTTATACCTGCCAACCTAGCCGTTTGTCCCGGTAAATATTAGAAAACGACTATGACTGCACATTCTGTAGGTTTCATAGTTTAAGTCTATTATAATTTTTTTTTATTATGTTGATACTGCAATTAATTAAAAAAAATGTTTTTTTTTTTTTAATTCATTAAAAATGTCCTGTCCAGGATTTTCCCAGTCAACCCATTTTTAATACATTTTTTAATACACTAAATTTATTATAAAATTGGTCTCACTCTATTATCACGCCGTTGCATTTCGCCTTATATTCGGATCTTAGACCATACGCAGTAATGAACAACGACAGAATGCCTGTTTACACTAAAATAATTGGACATAGTGGGGTTAGAATGAGCATTTGCTCGTTTGATGTAAATGCACTGTAACCTGTAAAAATCGAATTACTCGTTTAGAAATGACGTGTCATGTGGGTTAATAAATATATTATTGTATAAAGGTATATGCAATATACCCTCTTTGCCTGGTTGGCAAAAGTAACTCGTAAGAATCCTTATTTAGCTAGTAGTGGTAAAATAAAACCCATTAAGACCGTTAATGAACCGTTAATGATAAAACTGGTTTTATATTAGTTATTGAAATATCTTGTGTCACAATGCCACCTAGATTACTGCGAATCAATTTTCACAATAGGCTAAAGAAATTGATATTTAATAAATATTAATAGGATTGTTTCGTGTTCCCTCTGGGGAAATTTTGAAGATATATCATTATTGCTTATTAGAAACGATTTACTTTGGCTATATTTAAATAATTCTGTGTGCTGATAGTCTGAATGTGAATTTTTAACTCTTTCTATTATTTCTAGCTCAAGTCATGGCAAAATATAAAAATAATATGAAAATGCTAATATTGATAGATTTCCTTTGGATGTAACTATGTTTATATCATTTAATGAAACTGTGTTATATTAAATTTTTCCACATCATCTTCATGACGATAAAAAATACTTCGCCCAATTGTATGACCGATTGTATGTATGTTAAGTGGTTGAAGACATTTGGCATTTCTAACGAGAATTGATTACGAGTTATACAAAATAATAAAACAAGGATCAATTATTACAACATAACGTTATTCCTTGAGTGAAAAAATATTGGAATCTTTGGAACATTATAATAGAAAAACATAAAAAAAATATTTTTGACATAAAACAATAAAGAGTAGACTATAGAATTATGTTTAATAGTAGAAATGAGAGAAATATAGTTAAAACAACTTTTCTTCCAGACACGAGTTGGAACTCGGCGAATATCCGATACTTTCTAAATTATATGAAAAACTATTAAAAGAAGAAACTTTCGAGGAAACGCACCCTAACAAAGTCAGGGGCCGAAAATAAATACTTACTTGGCTTTAATAAACTTTTTGATTGGATAACGTCTTTTATTTCGTATGAACTGGTCATATTTTACTATAAGAATTGTGGCTCTTACTAAAATTATGTGTGACAATAATCATCAATAAATTATGATAATACCTATATCGATTAAGCAATAATATAACTATCTTTGATAATTCGAATTAAGTCCTAACACTAGGAAGAAGATTGCAAGAGTTCAAAAAATTACATCAATATCACTTCATTCTTCTTTACTTATATAGTTTTAGTGGTTGTAGTAGATATACCTCGTTTAATGTTAATGATAATCTACCTACATACCTATACAGGGTGTCCCACTATTGGTATACTAAGCGAAAAGGGACTTGTAGTTTTGCATACACTGATCACGTAAAAAATACTTAAACAACAAAATTACGTCAAAAAATTTTTGCTAAATTTTTCCTGAAAATTCATGTTTTCTTCTCTAGCTTAGCGCAGCCGGCTTATAATGCGTCTGGAAATTTATAAGTATTTTTTACGTACTCAGCGTATGCAAAACTATAACCTCCTTTGAGCTTAGTATACCAACAGTGGGACACCCTGTATAACATATTGATAAGGTAAACAAACAATAATCCTTAACTTCACAACTAAAGTTATACGACGTGTTTTAACGACGGAAACTTTGATAGTAAACAATTCACAGCAACCTAATTAATTATACCTACTGCTTATTCAAATAGAATACGGCCGCGGCGGTATCAGAACTTGCAAGTTCAGGTAAGGGTTACCACGTTATTAGTCAAAGTTTTATCATGCCGCCCAAAACGTACTTAGATGACAAACGATTATATAATACTAGATACTTTAAGAACAACGTTTTAATGTAAAAAAATATTTTTTCTTACCTGTGATCTATAGCTCAATAAATGCAACAAAATTGTGTATTTGAAAAGTGTTTGCAACCCTAGACTTACAGCTGACCTACATTTACTCTACTCCATTCACGTCAAAATCTGGGAAGTCGCAATTAAATCTGAACGCGATAGGCATAAATGTCTTAAGTTTGCACATTCACAAAACATTATATTATCTTATCGCAAACTAAAACCATAATATTTTATACTCAATGACGAAAGCTTGGTTATCTGTCCCTGCTAAATGGTTTATGATATACACTAATATTATAAAAGTTCCTTTACTTATGTACTTAACTTATAAAGCTGAAGTGATTGTTAATTTAATTGAATGCGACAATCCACATAGAGTCATAGAGTGAGGGAATATTCGAACAGTGGATTTTCATCGATATTAAAGGCTATAATACATAATAAACATAACTATGACCATAAGAAGTAGAGTAGAAGTATGGTTATTTTTTTTTACAAATAAGGTAAAAGCCTTGTCTTATTGACTCCGCTATTTTTTTATTAATATTTTTACACACAAAATCTAATAATATTGTTCACTATTGTGGTTAACTATACCAACATTATTTGCACCCGTAAATCACAAAAATAAAGAGCTTTTGAAACTTTAATTCCACAGTGGGTAAATTACAAAAGGACAGCGCTAGTCGTCCGCTAAACGGATGAATAAAATAAATTAGTCGTCCGATTACCGGATGAATAAAATAATTTAATCGTCCGATAACATCTATTTATCTATATAGTTAGGTTATCGGGGTTTCTTTAGAGAACTGCCGCACGTATTATAGGTTTTTTGTGGGGGGAGGAGAGGGGGGAGGAGGGCACACGTAGGTATTTGATTTTTTTTTTGCGCGTCGACGGTCCTCCTTCTGTGTAGTTTTTTTATCCTCTTTTAGGCTCCTATTTCTGTGTAGTTTTTTTTTAAGAAACCTAACCTAACCTAACCTAACCTAACGGCTAACCTAACCTAAACTTGATTTTTTTTTTGCGCGTCGACGGAGCCCCGCTTCGCGGGGCTCCTATTTCTGTGTAGTTTTTTTTTTAAGAAACCTAACCTAACCTAACCTAACGGCTAACCTAACCTAAACTTGATTTTTTTTTGCGCGTCGACGGAGCCCCGCTTTGCGGGGCTCCTATTTCTGTGTAGTTTTTTTTTAAGAAACCTAACCTAACCTAACCTAACGGCTAACCTAACCTAAACTTGATTTTTTTTGCGCGTCGACGGAGCCCCGCGAAGCGGGGCTCCCATTTCTGTGTAGTTTTTTTTTTAAGAAACCTAACCTAACCTAACCTAAAGGCTAACCTAACCTAAACCTAACCTAACGAATTGAGGGCGAATATCTCGGCCATTTTTGATTTTAGAGAAAAGTTGTTCCTATAAAACATGCTTATATTAGCGTAATCTTTACGATAAAACAATAATAAATAGGTGTTATAATGACACCAACTCCATCAAAAATTTTCTAAGTCCTGCGCCCCCTTTGCTTTAGTCCAACCCAACTAGCTTTAGTGTTAAAAGGTTATCTGGTAATCCGAATAATCGGACGATTAAATTATTTTATTCATCCGGTAATCGGACGATTAAATTATTTTATTCATCCGGTAATCGGACGACTAATTTATTTTATTCATCCGTTTAGCGGACGACTAGACACTTCGATTACAAAAAATGGAAATGGAACTGTTTCACAGGTATTTGTAATGACATTTAAATGCCAATCCTATTCAAAGATAGAATAATCTGAAAGCTATTGCTAATTGGATATTGTTCAATTGATCGCAAACTAGAGTAGTTCACATCGTTTAAATATCTGCTCGAGCCATTAAGAGCAATCTGTTAGACCTTCATTTTGTTAATTTATTCTTAGAATTTATTATAATACAATATTTTATAAAAAATAATCACCAATAAGTATTCCTTTCATTATATAATATACTTACTGACAAATTACTGAGACGTAGCCTATAAACTCTCAAATATTTAATCTAAAAAAAATTGGTTGTTTGTAAAGTAGGTTTACGATCGAGATGTTTACGTGATAACATAATGCAGTGGCAGCGCTCGAGATGAGACGGGAGATCGGTCCGTCTCTCTCTCGTTATACCTGCGATCGCGCTCGTGAGGTTTTGGTGTGACACAAGTTTCTGAACATGTCACCCGACTAAAACGATTTTAAAAACGTTATCACGTTAAAAACTAACCATTCCCCTTAAAATTATGTGTTAGATCTCTAACACATAATTTTTATTTCATTGCGAAATTAAAAACCACTTTCGTTAAATTATTATGAACCAATAGGTATACCGACATTAGTAGCGTATTTGAAGTCAAACAATAAGGAAACGACAAGAATAAATTTCACCTGAGAATTTCACGATACAAATGTTATTCCTACGCATGTTATCAAATCTCAAAAGATATTATAACACAGCTTCCTCGAAACGGTCTTTGGGAATTTAAAATAATAAAGCTTGCCATTTCCAAACGAAACATCAAAGACAGAATGGATCGCACAGGTATGTTTAGAATATGTGAATATTTAATAATATCATGAAATATATTTATATGTGTAAAAGCATAAAAGATTATTATTTTGGTTGGGTGTCTCGCTAGTAGAGTAGCGACTAGGGCTAATTTGTTACGGACGCGCGTCAAATTTAATTTCATATCTCAATACAGATGTCAAGAACCTTTTCTTTAGAAGATGAGTTCGATTCACTCTGGTTCAATTAACAAAAAAAAATATCCAGAATATTTATTTTACTTTTGAACATAATAATTACTAAAAATTCACTTCCGTCTACGGCATGTATATTCCGTCTACGGCAATCTCGTAAAATACGTATAACTGCTTTTATTTAAATTGTTTGATAGTACCTACTAATCGTACGTATTGCGAGTGGAGAAACATAGACTAGGACAATATTAAACAAAAAAAGAAGAGAAACAAATAAAGGAGGCAGTTTTCAAAGTTGGGCAAAAGGACTATGCAGTCAAACAATATGAAGACTACATCTAGTCTTCACATTATTGTGCCTTCAGAGTCCTATATATGTGTATATATGAATATACACATATACACAATAATGTAAATGGAAATAAATAATTTTTTGTCTAGTTCATCACCGCGAAATAATCTTTTTAATAAAGAAGTAATTTTATTTATGCACTGCTAATGTAATGACTGGTCGAAGAGTCGTCAAAATTTTAATAACCATTGTTTTTAACATTCATGGAAAACAATTAAAACCGTAAACCAAAAGGTTGTTTGAAACGTACAATGTCTCTTGGAATTCAACATGTATAAATGGTAATTGATCTTTATTGTTTTGACACCAAAACAGTAAGGATTTTAATAGAGAAGCAATGTGTTTAAGTGGCGTCAGTGAGAAATCAGTACCATCCACGGCGACAGCGCAACGACATGTCTTGTCCACAGGGGGAGAGACCACATATCTAGTTCGTATATACCTTTTGGGGTAACCGGGATGGGATCTTCTGTATATAACGTATCCCCAGTAAATTTCTTCGGGCCGCGATGCCTCTACAAATGATAGGACGGTTACTTCTGTTATTATTTTATATACTTGCAGAAGGAAAAGGGGATGGTAAGTTAATTTAATTTTTTATGTTGTTGTTCTTGCTCTACATATTTTATGTTTTTGTGTAAACTTAATAAAATTTCTTATATTTTGAATAGATTACAGTAAAATCAGTAAAAGACCTGTGTCTACATTTGTATAGTAAAAGTTAAAATAAGATACTTCTTAATAATGCATGTTTTATATCAGGTTTCTTTGATATTTGCTTGACTAGGTTACTAGCTAGTAATTGAAATGTTTGTCTCCAGATAAATTGGAAATCTTCGACGTACTTTCCATAATACGGGATGGCGAATTGCCAGACGGAGTATCCCGGGCTCCGGGTCGCTGTCAATCGCCTCACACAGCTGAGAATGATCTATCCGCGTTTTCTCTCAACGAGAATGCGACCATCCATCAGCTCGCTGCGGGAATGTTTTATAACACCTTCCCGGAAGACTTCTCTATTCTGGCTGTAGTTCGGCTTAAAGGTTGTGATATTGTTACTTATAACAGTTACATTTATTAACAAGTTACATTGCTAAACATGTTAATAATTATACAAGGAATTATTATGTAAACCATCGTAATACATACTTAAAAAAAACCTATAAACTTTTTTTAAACCCAAATGACAGAGGTGATAATATACGACTTTTTGGTATCCCTTATTTATCCGATTATTTTTTTAATTGTTTGTTTTTCCTGTATCAGGGACAGACCAAAACCCGCTTTTCGTGTTATATTCGGACGCTGGTGACGAACAACTGCAACTAGTGTTGGGAGAACTGATCGAACTTTATTATGAGGACACAAGAGGCGACCCTGAAGACCACGAGCTTCTTACATATCGCATCAATATAGCAGATGAACGGTGATGATAAAGATGCTTTCAAATGCCCAGAATACAATACTAATGTAGTTTTAAAACATTAGTCAAAGAGTTTTAGTTACAAGCTTTTAAAACTATATTATGTACTTATTTATAGGTGGCATCGAATTGGATTAAGCATAAAGGGGGATTCAGTGACGCTGCTTGTTGACTGCGAAATCAAAGGAACTCTACCACTCCTGAGAAAACCGGGGAGCACTTTTAATTTAGCTGGAGTGTTAGTAGTCGGCACACAAGTCACGCCGGATCAATACTATGAGGTTGTATTCATTGATATTTTTTATCAAAATATAAAAGTAAACTGACTGAAATTTTAAATATCGCAACCATTTTTGCAACTTTTACGAAAATGACCTTTATATGGATAAGTCTTAACGTTACATCAATGTTTTCTATTATAGGGCGATATTGAACTGCTCCAATTCACTAATCAACCAGACCTTGCATATGACATGTGCTTGAACTCAGCAACAGATTGTATTAGCGGATCATACCAATCCGAATTATTGGCAAGGACCATTGAGAGACAAGAATCTGAACGAAGTAATATTATTCCCGATATAGCAACAGTGTCTCCTATAAATTACTTACTGGAAAATAACAGGGAATATGGCAATAATAGATTCCAAGCTGAAAACCAATCTGCAAATTTATTCGCCTCTTTGAGTAGAGATGTCACTACAGTGAATCCGCATTGGCAAATACCTGAAAGTTATGGATTCAATATACCATATCCAGCGTCGACCGACAGTGGTAGGTTGACAATTTATTCTAAAAATATTAGGATTTTTGCTGAAAAATACACGATAAATCTTGTATTTTGTAGCTCTTTATACTTTTAGAATATGTACTCTATAAAATTTACATGCGAGAGATTCTTACATTATAATAGATATAAACTTATAAAACGACATTGATTACGTTTATTGATTAAAATAAAAAAAAATATTTTTATCAAAATAAATTGTCACGCAATAATAATATGAATCGAAAAGCTTTACAGCAGGCGGAAAACTACAACCTGTTATAAGTATGATCTATCTAAAATAAGATTTACCTTCTATTTATTTAATTACTTTTGTACCAATTTTAGATGAGAACAGTATTTTTGGAAGATTTACGGGTGTTGACGAGTTTATTTCTACGCCACCAAGTCAATATGAAATAACACAACCCAGCGCTTTAGAAATCGGATCGCCACTGGTAAATAAGCAAATTTATTACATAGTTTGCTCTACTATTATACTTTGTACCTACTAGGTACGTTAAATAGTCCATTAATGTGACACACGAAGCAGATGTGATGTGAGCACAGCTGATGTGGTTATATATTTATTAACAAACCCACATAGTGTCCACAAAACGATAATTAATAACCTACAGGCCCATAGCTCGTCCAATGTATAACAGCAAATAGTTGACTAATTAGACGTTAGCGCGAAGGCGTATTTCCTTTGGGACTTCGATGACCGTATTGCTGAGAGTTGGTATTACTTATCTTTAAATAATGAATATGGGTCAGAACAAAAGAAAATACAAATCAAATTATGACTAGATTAAAATTCATATCTTAAAATCTTGTTATTACCATTTAAAATGGAAATGAGGTTTATTGCAATTATTACTATTCCTTTCTAAAAGTATAAACAAAAAGGCGATTACCTATTATTTTTAATACTATTCAGAATAAGATAAATAATGTATTTATTTAGCATTTTACTTTAACAATTACTTACCTAAGTATATCCAAATTTGATATTATTGTCTTGTGAATACGGAAAAATGCTTGTCACCTTCTAATTTGATGATTTGATTCCTTAGATTACAAAATAAAAGGCAGATGGAGCATGTCAATCGTCCATCGCCCTTGTCAAAGAAAATACGAAATCAAAAACGAATACGAACCTCCGCCAGTGCTATAGCGATTCTAGTGTCATGCAATACGTCAAAAGGGGTTTGATATTTTAGTAAAAAAATGCTGTCTTGTGATATAAAAATTAAAAACGCTGTAAAATTTGTTCCCGAAAACAAAGAAAAAGATAAAACATCGTTTAACGGGTTTTCTGTAGATTATTTGGCTTATTTAATTTTGTATACAAATAATAATTTTACATATACGAAGGAATTCAAAACTTCAACGTATGCTGCCAGTATTTTGAAAATGAATTTGCCATTTTTAGGGGTAAAATGGTTAAAAGATCTTCGGGGTAGTGCTGTTGGATTTTTCGATCGTGAATGTGATTATTTGTATAGTGCAATAAAGGTTCATGATCATTATTAGATTATTTTAATTAGCATTATAGTTACTTTTTTTTGTTACTTTTATAAAAAGCGTCATAGTCTTTTCGCTCGCGACTTAATTCATGTGAACTCCATGATGGATATGAAAATAAAATGTCCCGCATTCTCGACTAAAAACTACCGCTATTCGCATTCATATGTTTTGAAAAATAAAAACTTTTTTTTTATGTACTTAATTTATTCAATTAAAAATTGAATAAAATTATTCTGTCCATATATAACTTTAGTAGATAGGTGCTTTATGTAACAAAATAATTTTTACAATATTATAAAATAATATACCATAAACCCGAATTTATATTAAAATAAAAATTAAAACATGACTGCTCATTTAAGTAGCCTACGTCACTACCACCACTACCTTCATAATTCAGATGATTGCAAATTGCAATGACACCTCACAACTCAAAATCGATCCAACAGTTTATACTGCAGGGCGTGTCAAAGAAATATTATACATACATACACTCGAAAAACATAACCCTCTTTCATCCGTAGTCGGGCAAAATTTTGGGAAATTTTTCAATATCTGGTAACATAACACGCACACAGAAGCACCGTGTTCGTACAGTGCAACGGCGAAATGACAGCACACATAGCTTTATGGAAATGACGATAAATCATTCGGTTTAGTTCGGCAACGCTCCATCTGTCTTTTATTTTGTAATCTAAGTTTGATTCATACAATTTTTTTAAATTCCGTTTTTAATTATTGTTATTGTAGACAACACAAAGTGATGATGATGAACAAGATATAATCACTTTGGTGACAACGGAATCATCATACACTCCTATGACAACGACAGAAGACACAGAATGGCTAACACATCCACCTGAAGTTGCTCAGGTATGATTCTTATTAATTGTCACACATTATATTGAATTTAAAAAATAAACAATTAAAAATTGTTGCTTCAGTAATAAAAAAATAAATAGGGACTTGATTTTTTAGATAAAAATAAATGCTTATAAAAACTCACTCAGTCCCCTACTTTCAAATAAAGTGTTTTTAATACATTACTGTATATATAGATAAATATATTTTTTTTAGCATAATGACAATTTTTATGTTTTTAGCATAATGACTCGACAAATTATGATACATCGGACACATATTACGATTATGGTGGTTCAGGAACCTATATGGGGCCTAGGGGATATCCGGGTCCACCAGGGCCACAAGGGCCCCGCGGACCTAAAGGGGAACCGGGTAAGCCAGGCATTGAAGGTCAGCAAGGCTTTCCTGGAGCACCTGGTCATGTATTTGTAGTGCCTGTGAGTAAATGCAACTTAATTCTATGTATTTTTAATATAGGTTTGATAACAATGTTTTTATAAATGAATGTTAGTTGCAGCAATCCGGCAACGAAAAAGGTCCTGATGCGCAGTCTGAAGCATTGCGGCAAATTCTGACTCAGCATATGGTAAATATTTTTTTATGCATAAAATATATACGTTAAAATTAGTTTTTAAATTTGATACAATATTTTGAAGAGCCTTTAGTAGGCAAAAACTTACTTTGAAAACGGCAATAGTTTTTTCGCACTGATATTTCTAATATGTATTACAGAACGTATGTGTGATGGGATGACTGTTTCCAAAACACGATTGGAAAAATTTTGATCGATAAAAAAATCCTGAAATTACCTCTAAAATATCATATAAATTCTCATTAAAACCGTAATTTACGATAATAATTCGGATAAAATCACAAATAGATAGGTATTTATTTACCTTCTCGATTTCGTGACTGTTTTAGACTTAGAAAATACTAAATATTTTCATTCGCTTTTTGATAAAAATGTGAATGGCGCTTACGATTTTTAGTTTCGAGCACTTTGATTCCATACTAAACGCGGACCCACGATGTGTGTCCGCGTTTAGTATGGAATTTAGTATGGAAGGTGACCCACCTCTCACCTCAGGCGCGAATAGCTGAATTTTCGCTAAACGCCTAACCCCTCTTAATAATATTTATCAACAGGCGGCAATGCGTGGCGCAGAAGGGCCAATGGGTCTCACAGGTCCAACGGGTCCAGAAGGTGAAATAGGACCCGAAGGCTCTAAAGGTGAACAAGGAGATCAGGGAGAACCGGTACGTTTTATTATTCATTTATTTTATAAACATCACTTGTGACAAGACAAGACAGAACAATGTGACAACGATACGCAATTTATATATTACCACAGAATACATAATAGTAGCTAAACGCTACAGAACGGACACTCTCCGCCTCCCGCCAAAATTAAACACTTACCCCCCGCGCGATCGTGATTAAAATGGGCCACATTTTTCTGCAAGGACGATACGCAACGAAGATTGACAACGTTAATCAAATTGACTTAAAGTAATTTTATTATTTTGGATTTGGCAGAATCCGTCCTCACTGGGATCGGGAGTTGCCATTTGCTAAAAAGAAGAAGATTATTTTGGATTTGTGATTATCGTTTTTCGTTGAAAATGATTAGATATTGTGCTGTTTACGGATGTATTTCATCAGAAAAACGCGAATTTTTTTTTACGCTACTCACAAATGTGCCAACCATAAAGCGTTAACACACACATTTGCAGTCTCTACAGTGTGACTGTCAAAACGATAATTTTGTATGGAGTGTCCGGGGTGTGATATTACATAAAACTAAACTTGAAAAAGCTATAGTTGAAATATATTCGTGTAGTTAACTAATTTTAATGCTTTATTCATAGTTAACCGGTTTCCTATTACATACCTATTTACGTTTATGTATTTAGACATAGCTAACGATCATATTTTATAATAAAATTACCTGATCAAATCGCAAAAATGTTTGTTAATCAAACACACTTGTTTAATATGTTATGATACTTTTTTTGATTCCAGGGTCCTCCAGGGCCAAGAGGTATACAAGGGCCACCCGGTCGCTTAGGTCGGCGCGGTCATGCCGGTCGAGACGGTGAACGGGGTGCACCTGGACCACCCGGAACGAAAGGAGAACAAGGTTTACCTGGCCAAATTGGAATACCGGGTGATAAAGGTGAAAGTGGAACACCGGGCATCCAAGGTGAACCTGGTGCTACCGGTGCAGATGGACCGCCGGGCGATGATGGCCCGACTGGACCACCAGGCTTATCAGGAGAAATGGTATGTCAAAATTATTATTAACACAGAAGATTAAAACTCTAAAATTATTCAGATCAAACTTAAGTAAATTAAAGGAACATAGTGAAAAACAAACGATTATAGAAAAAAAATTCCACTTTGTATGTGACCTATCTCGATAAAAGGCTGTAGGTTTAAAATGAGCTATAAAAAATAAATAAATAAATAAATAAAAAGCAATGAGAAGAAAAAAGAAATGTATGTATAATCCGTATTATCTCTAATTTTAGGGTCCAAGGGGGTTTATGGGACCGAGAGGTTTTCCTGGACTCATTGGTTATCCAGGCATTCCTGGAAATGAAGGCCCGCAAGGTTTAAAAGGAGCCTCAGGTCAGCCAGGACCTCCAGGAACACAGGGGCAACCGGGTATCATGGGACCAGCTGGTTCGCCTGGACCTCAAGGACCAATGGGTGCACCTGGACTTCAAGTAAGAATTTTTATTTCTAAAGCATTAGATTAAATATTTAATTAAGTCGCACATGATCACAACCTCTATTCGACAAAGTATATACATATATGGCTATCTTGTAATACGACAACTTACTTTATTTATTTATTTATTTATTTATTCTTCATTGTATACACATCAAGGAAATACAAAAATGAAAAAAAAAACACAATAAAAGATATACAATGGGCGGCCTTATGGCTATAAGCCATTTCTTCCAGGCAACCGTCGGGTAAAGGATAAAAATATAATAACTTCGGTAGTGTGAGCCAATAGTTATCATGAGTAATAAATATTTAAATAATAATATATATAGTAACACATATACATAAATATTATACAGAATATAATAATTACATACATACATACATACAGATACAAATATACATACATACATACAGATACAAACAGCAATACAATAATTACATAAATACTACAATTAGAGGGAAAGGTAATAATCTTTCAGCATTTTCTTGAAAG
This sequence comes from Colias behrii, assembly GCA_029959065.1. NCBI lineage: Eukaryota > Metazoa > Arthropoda > Insecta > Lepidoptera > Pieridae > Colias > Colias behrii. The sequence continues at coordinate 6,962,265 of JARWMC010000002.1, forward strand.
AGTTTATTGTTTGAGCACAACGAATTCTCTCAGGTAGGTTGTTCCATAAACGGATTGCAGTGACAGTGAAGGAGGAGGTGTAATATTTAGTTGAGTGTATAGGGAAGCTAAGCAAAAGATTGTTGGAAGATCTAAGAGAGTAGGTATCAGTTGCAAGGAAGTTGAAATTAGATTTTAAGTAAGAAGGGGAATTAGGACAGAAAAGAATAGAGTAGAGAAGTTTGAGGACATGAATATTCCGGCGTGAACGGATTGGCAGCCATTTAAGTTTCTTACGATACTCGGAAATATGGTCAAACTTTCGCAACCCATAAACAAATCTGATGCAAATATTTTGGAGCCGTTCGAGTCGATTAAGCTGCTCTTCACATAAGTTTGTGTAACACGCATCAGCATAATCCAGGAGGGGTAAAAGAAGAGTCTGCGCCAGCATAACCTTGGTAGGTATGGGTAGGAAGTGGCTTAACCGTTTTAAGCTGTTTGCGGATGCATACACTTTTTTAGAAACAGCTTTGACTTGTGGTACCCATGATAGTATTTCGTCAAAGGTTAACCCCAGATTTTTCACCTCAGAAGAGTATGGTATAACAAACCCATCGAGTTGTATACATGGAAAATCGGTCCAGTTAATTCTTGAGCGTAGTTGTGAACTTCCAATGACTATTGCTTGGCTTTTATTAGGATTAATCTTAATACCAAATAGTTTACTCCATTCGTGTATAGATTCCAAATCAGTGTTCAGAGTTTGAATAGCATTAGGAAGAGTGTTGAGTTCTGAGTGAGCATATATTTGGAGATCATCTGCATACATATGGTAGGGAGAAGATAGTTTAGGAGTAAGAGAATTTATAAAAAGTGCAAAGAGGAGTGGGGACAACACGCCACCCTGTGGGACACCAGCTGTAATGTTGCTCCAACACGATATTCGATCGTTCATTATAATGCGTTGCCGGCGTCCAAACAGGTAACTTTGAAACCATTCAATTACCGTTGGAGATATGTTAATAGAATTGAGCAAGCTCAACAGTAACTCAAAATCAACACAGTTGAAGGCATTCGTGAAATCCAGTAAAATGAGTACTGTGAGTTGCTGGCTATCCATACCTAAACGAATATCGTCGGCAACTTTGACTAGAGCAGTAACCGTACTATGACCAGGACGGAAACCGGATTGGAAAGGACTTAGGATGTGATTTGAGTAAAGGAAATTACTTAGTTGATTATATACAAGACGTTCGAGAACTTTGGAGAGGAATGGAAGGATAGAAATAGGGCGATACTCATTGTAGGATGAAGGATTACTTTTTTTAGGAATAGGAATAATATGAGCATCTTTCCACATGGATGGAAATGTACGTGTGGTTAAGGAAAAATTAAGGATATGAGTGATTGTAGGAGCAATAATATCAAGGATGGGAATGATCATATTACGGCTAATACCGTCACTGCCAACGGCCTTCGAGGTGATGGACAGAATATTCTTTTTAACACCACAGACGGAAAATTGACGGAAAAAGAACGGAGGATAGGTAGGGGTCGGAATAAGAGAAATCTCATTTAAAGAAGCCTGTTTGTTGATGTGAGCTGAAGAATTGGAACAAAAGAACTTATTAAGGTCATCTAAATTTACACTTGAAGGAACAGTACCATTTTTATTGCTTCCGACACCTAATGACTTAAGAAACTTCCATACATTGGATGGGTCGCCGTTCTCGACCGAGCTATGGATATGGCGTCGTTGCGCATCCCTACACATAGTGTTGCAGCGATTCCTAATGTTCTTATATTTTTCACGACGCTCATTCGATTTACATGTTCTCAATTTTGCTTTAGCACGGTTTTTTAACTTCATTATTTTTTTAATCTCAGGTGTTATCCAAGGCGACGGTGCTTGTTTCAACTTGACAGGTCTGAGTGGAGCATGTTTATCGTATAACTCTGTAAGGAGAGAATTGAATGTCTGAATTTTAGTGTCAATGCTATCAGCACTCAAGACCTGCAACCAATCAATCAACAGAGCATCATCACAAAGAGTTTCCAGATCCATACCACCAAAGTTACGCCGCAAGACCGTTCTTTTTTTGCTTTTAGGAACCCGGAGGTTGTACGAGAGAAAGATCAAATCATGAAATGAGAAGGCTTCGGCGGGAAATTGGCCATGTTTGGAAACAAGATGTGGAGCAGATACAAACATGAGATCTAAAAGAGAAGGAGCACAATTTGGGAAAAAGTGAGTAGCGTTTAGCGGAAGAGAATGAAGATTAAAAGAGTCAATAATAGAAGTAAGCTTGGAACTACGCGAGTCTTTCTTCATTAAACAGGTGTTGAAATCTCCCATAAGAATGACGTGATTGAAGAGAGGAATAAAGTTATGAAGTATGCTTTCAAAGTTTAGGAAATAATCAAATGAGACAGATGGGCTATAAAAGACACCAATAAGAATTTTAGCTCGAGAGATAGAAATTTCCAGAAGAAGATGCTCAGCCGCATTGGCTAGGGGTGGTTTTTGTCTTTAATGTAAGGCTATTCCAAAATTGCAGTAATACTCACTTATAATACCACAAGAGCTTCAAAATTATCGGGTATTTTCCGATAGGTTCGTTGCAAACAAATGAAGGAGTCAAGTTTTTAGTCAAGGTTAAAAAATCACGAGCGCGAAGCGCGAGTGATTTTTCCTGAAAAACTTGACGACTTTATTTGTTTGCAGGGAACCTTGAGGGAAATGCCAGATAATTTTGAAGCTCGTGTGGTATTCGGGAGATTATTTTTCCGTCCCAAATGTCGGCCAATAATTTCACAATTGAATTCAACCTGTCAGTTTGACGTCAACGACCAGAGAAAATTTTCAAAAAATTATCAGTATAATACCATGTAGGTTGTACCACGTGACGTCGAATGGTGCAATTCTATTGGTCGATATTTGGGTCGGAAAAATAATCAATACAAACAATACAACAGTTGATTTAACGCGTAGAAAAAAGTGATAATAGTCGTTCCAGCTAAGTGTGTCTATTTCACTCCTTTATAAATAAAACCCTCGTATTCGTTTAATCTGACTAAATCGCAAATAAAGAATTCCTTCTTATCTATATTTTAACGAAATGAAGAAAAAATATGGGAAACGCAAAAACTTAAAAAGCTTTTACCATTTTATTCGATGCGAAATATGAAAATGTATTCGATGCGAAATATGAAGATGATTCTTTATTCGATGCGAAATATGAAGGTAGATCGAAATTCCACCTGCTAACATCATTTTAAAACACTTAAGCCTAAAATATTCTTATAAATTAATTTATCTCAATTAGAGTATTATAAATAGTGAATATAAGCAAAGAAAAGCGCAGTGCATACAAGGTGCGTAAAGTTTTGTCATAATCAAGATGATTTGTGCTGCCTGTTCGATGTCCGTTACGGAGGCGGGAGGGCCAACTTCTATGTGTACGTTGCGAGGGTTCGTATCATCATATGTGCATAAATATGCCTACTTCGTATTATAATAAAAATCTAAGGGAACTAAAACGCTCATGGACTTGTCCATCGTGCAAAACAAATACTACTCGTCGTAAAGGCGATGATAAAGATATAGATATATATATATATATGATAAAGACAGTTCGAAGTTGAAAGTTCATCTATCAACCTTAACATGTCGTGTGATGAAATAAGCACCCCTGCTCAAGCAAGTACAATCACTTTCGACCGTTTTGAACAGCTACTTGACTCCAGAATAACTGCTATGTACACTAAATTTACTCAAGACTTTCTCGGTGAGTTTAACACGGCAATGGGCAAGTTTAAGCTTGAGTTCACAGAAACGACGGATTATTTACAATCACAAATCACAGATATTAAAAGTGAGATAAATATTAACGCTGAGAAAATCCGTATGTTAGAACGCGAAAACTCACAACTACGTTCCGACCTTAACAATACGAATAAACAATTATCTAACTTACAAAGCATTCCGGATTTGCAAGCTACTGTCACAGCCTTAAAAACCGAGTTGAATGATCGTCAACAAGCTAATCTACTTAACCACATAGAAATATCTGGCATACCAGAACACAACAACGAATCACTGGGACACATTATCATCACCACTGCCTCTAAACTTGGGATTAACCTGGATGAGCGCGACATAATTAATGAAGGAATGAAGCATGCGCCGGTAACTGAGGACACTTGCATAGGTAATAATCAACTTAATGAATGTTCCCCCCGCCCTCGGCTCATCGCCGTGCAGCTCGCGCGTCGTTCCATCAGGGATGAATTCTTGAAACAAGCCCGCATCAAACGGGGTCTTACTACGTCTGATATGGGCCTTCCACCACACAACCCTATGCGTGTATTTATTAACGAACGTCTTACTAAAGAAAATAGGCAGTTATATGGTAAAGTACGAGCGCTAGCTGCCACCTTTCGCTGGCGTTTCGTGTGGACGAAAAATGGACGTGGTATGGCTAAGAAAAGTGAAAATGATAACATTTGTATATTTCGAACTGAAGATGATATATCACGTTTATTTCACAATACTGAATCAAGTAATAATTGTTAAATTACAATTAACTTTCATCCTATATTATTTAAATTATTGCATTGTGACATTTAAAACTCCTTTTTATACCAAATTCAAAATGCATCTTTGTGTGTTTTATAAATATTATTCTGAATCAATTGATATACGCCTTTTCAATGATATAATATCTTATTTAATACTGGGATATAACATATGGGATTGTCTCTTAACTTCCCTTAAATTCGATTGTGTATTGATTATTATTCTTTATATAATGCATATTGTGTGTATGTGTTATGGTTGCTGTGTTATTGTTTGTTATTTGGTCAGTTCTCTTTTTTCCTATAAATCATATCTTATTTTATTTAATAGCATAAATAATCAATTTGCAGTTAATCTTTTTTAACTTAGTATAAAACGAAATTCAAGCTTTATATATGTACCTATCGGTCAATTAAGGAAAGCTGGCATGTTCACAGTACTCACACTTATGCAATTTCACTTACAGTATGTTCAAAAATAAATGCGACTCTAGTTTCATTTTAGACTTGAATTGTAAAATGGGTGCGTTGTAGATAAATATATGCAAATATAATTATGAAAGCTCTCATAATTTACCTGTAAAATTATAATTTAAAAGTAAATCAATTGATGAAGTTAATTATTTATTCTAATAATAATCAATTGGATAAAAGTATTAATAATCATTCAATTATCAAATAATAATTAAATTTCAGGTCATAAAAACAATACAAATAACACGTGCGCTCACTCCCAACACACGGATGGTTGTTTTGATAATGATTTAAATAACGGACGTCTTCTGCAGTTGCGGAGCAGTCTTGTCCTGACTTTGGTCGAGTAAAGATATCTAAGAAATATTATATTTGTCTTAAGTACGTAATACCTACCAATACGCGCTAACAAATATGTGTTACATGTTTATTGTATAATTTTCACATTATTGGTTTTAAACTCAAACTCAAACATTTATACAATTAGACTATATAAACAGTTTAACAGTTTTAACATTTACCACCAATTCAGAAAGCAGTATCTATAGAGAAGAAGAAGAATCTATTTAATCATAATCGTAATCTTCTACTTCACTGAAACTTTCATCGCTCGAAGAACTCGCCGTCGGAATTTCTTAATGTTATTATAAATGAGTCAGTGTAATTATCTACTTTTGGTTCTAATTGAATATATTTTTCCTCATGTTCTCGCGTCTTTCTCCAAACGTCACTAAACATATCTAGACTAATAGCATTTGCTTCCTTTCTAAATAATTCTTCCACAGTTTTCAAGTTAAAGTTCACATTTTGTGATGCTACTTTCCCTTTAATTATGCCCCATAGTAACTCTATTGGGTTGAGTTCTGGATAGTGGAAGGCGCAATACACTATGTCCATGATCTTTGAGGATGCATCAAGTAAAAATTGTGTATAGTTTGGCTTATTTTTTTTAATAATGTGATAACTCTGATTATTAATTAGTAATTTGATTTTTGGAAAAAAAAAATGCCGATTTTAGTCAAAATTTATATTTTTATAACAAGATCCTTATCATCCAAATTTCCACCTTGGTGAGAAAAATTGACATTTCTAATGAAAATGAACAAAAAATTAAATGATTTTATTAAATACTGTAAAATAGTCTATAATTCTTCCATTTACTGTATCACAAAATTCTTCATAGATTTTTAGATATTCGTACTACACCAATTACATCACCCTGTATTTATAAACAATTGCAAAATATGACACATACATAGGCCGGGAGATACTGACACAAAATTTCGGGTCATTTGTAACAGAATGGCGGTTCTACAGAGGTCTTATTACGCAATGACTAAAAGAAAAATGATGGTCAGAACGCTGGTACCGGCGGACTAGTCGCGTGGGCGTTAGTCGAACTCGTCGGATAAATAGCGAAAGTCAAACGATTTGTAACACAAAAATTTTAGAATTTACCGATAGCCCATAAAAAAGATGTAGGCGGTAGTGCGGTTTGGAATCGGAATCGGAATTGGAATTTGGATGCGGTTTGGAATCGTCCGAAAAGTATGGCATGGCGATTTTAGTAAATGGCTGCACGACGATGGTTACCTGTGCAAAAGTTAGCCCGGTACAAATGGTTGAATTGTTTTTTTTAAATCAACGCATTCACGTCGGTATGGCGGACTGTAAGTCACATCGTAAAAGTATGGCATGACACTACCGCCTACATCTTTTTTAAGGGCTATCGGTAAATTCTAAAATTTTTGTGTTACAAATCGTTGGACTTTCGCTATTTATCCGACGAGTGTGACTAACGCCCACGCGACTAGTCCGCCGGTACCAGCGTTCTGACCACGTTCTGACCATCATTTTTCTTTTTGTCATTGCGTACTAAGACCCCTCTAGACCGCCATCCTGTTACAAATGACCCGAAATTTTGTGTCAGTATCTCCCGGCCTAACATGTGCAATGTGTAAATGTGTTGACGTTCCAGCTCTTCTTAATGGGCCTATACTATTTTCTATCATTACTATTTATACTATTTAATATTATTAATTTGTACTATATTATTAATACTTATATCGATATTTCTAAAATTTAACTACTTATCTCATAGCCTTTTCATATTCTTACTATCACACGTTACTTTTACACATTATGCATATAAAAATTATACTACATACATTATCTATGTATACTATACAGGAGTTTATAATTTATTGCAGTCACTCAAATACGTCCATAAAATATTTTGTTATCAATGATAAGCTGTAAGAAAAATTTCTCCGTTGCCTTATTCAATGCGGGTTCCTTAGGAACTAAGCACGACGAGTTTCTTAGTGCCATTCAACGGCATTCGCCCGACTTACTTGCCATCAATGAGACCTGGCTCCATGAAGGTCAGGAAGCTCGTGCCCCCTCGGTGCCCGGTTACACGTTTCGTCACCGACCGCGGCCTCCAGCAATACGTGCCAGAGGCGGTGGAGTTGGCTTCTACATTAAACGTGGTATAACAGCTCGTACCTGCGTGAACCCGCCTGCCAATTTAGTGGAGCAATACTGGGTTAAAGTCACCGTAAATTCTAGAAGTGTTATCATTGGCACAGCTTATAGACCCCCCTGGCTCAATGCTGATATTTTCTTTGATGCACTCACTGAATCTATTAGTGCCTATGATAACCTTATCATGCTTGGAGACTTTAATATCAATTTACTGTGTCCTGTCGATAGAAATACTCTTCGTTTGCAAAATTTTTTGAGTTCGTTAAAACTACAAAATTGTGTTGGTGAACCGACCCACTTTACTTCCCATAGTGAGTCTCTTATAGATGTCATCTGTAGTGATGCAACTACCGATAGTGTAACCGTTGACTACATACCTGACCTCGGAGCCCATGCGTTCATTGTCTCTGAATTTAAATTTAAAAAAGATAAGCCACCTATCAAGAGGTTTTCCTTCAGACCATTAAAGGATATGAATGTGGATGAATTTAATAAGTCGCTAAATAACATTCACTGGAATGAAATAGTGCGAATGGCTGATGTGGAGGCGATGGTTAATTTGCTGAATCAGCATATAGTTACAATGTATGATACCTACGCGCCCCTTAAATCCGTTACGTTAAGAGATAGGTTTGCTCCGTGGTTTACCTCTAATCTTCGACATTTGATGTGGTTAGGCGACAATGCCCACACTCGATACCGAAAAACTAAGGACAAAAACAGATTTGAGGATTACAAATCTTTAAAAAGGCTAGCAAATGTAACTTTATACTCAGAAAAAAAGGCTTATTTTGACAAAAATATTAACTCAAACCTTAAAAATTCTAAAGCTTTGTGGAAAAATTTAAAAAGAACGGTACTTCCGAATTTCAAATGCAGCTCGTATCTCCCTGATCATTTATGCGACGCTGATGGTATTAATGAGCATTTTCTAAATGTCCCGGGATCTAATCAAGTAGAGGAGAGAGACCTCAGGTTCTTTACCAGTAATCGCTTTGGCGAAAATAAGTTCAGTTTTGTCCCCGTCAGCGATTATTACGTTGGTAAATTCATCCTGGATATTAAATCTAACGCTCAGGGAATAGATGGGATATCTAGAGATATGTTAATCCTTACGCTCCCATATTCACTTAGTGCCATAACAGCTATAATAAATAGATCGCTTACCTCTTCAGTTTTCCCCTCTCAGTGGAAAACAGCTCTAATTCGTCCTATTCCTAAAACGAATAATCCATCGACGGTAAAAGATCTTCGTCCAATCAGCATCCTCCCATTTATGTCCAAAATTCTTGAAAAGGTTGTCCATGCTCAAGTGAGTAAGTACTGTGAATCTTATAACATCTTTCCTGCCTATCAATTTGGCTTTCGAAAGCGCCGTAGTACCAGCACCACTCTTCTGGATGTCGTGGACAATCTTTTAAATGCTCGTGATTCTGGCCATGCCTCAATTATTGCCCTACTCGATTTTTCCAGAGCATTCGACTCCATCAACTTTTCTCTTCTTCTATCTAAACTTGTTTTCTATGGATTTGATGAGAACTGTGTATCCTGGTTCAATTCTTATATTTATAACCGCTACCAACAAGTAGTGATCACTAAGTCCGATGGATCTCATGTTTCATCAGCGTTGTATCTTGTCACAAGAGGAGTTCCGCAGGGATCCATTTTAGGGCCTTTGCTATTCATCTTGTACTCAGCGGACATAGCAAACTGTTTAAAGAAGTGTAATTACCACCTATATGCCGATGACTTGCAATTATATCTCCCTATAAACCGTTCTTGTGTTCATGACTGCCTACAGAACATTAATGACGACCTTCAACGAATCTCGGAATGGTCTATGCGGAATTCTCTGTGCCTTAATCCATGCAAATCAAAATTTCTAATAACTGGTACCAAAAAACAGATCTCTTACGTATCTATGCACAGTCCTTCCCTCTCAATCGATTCGTGTCCACTTGAGCAGGTCGCTGTTGCACGGAATTTGGGAGTCGTTTTCGACGGAGGCCTTAACTTCGAGAGACATGTCACAGAAATAGTGAGTAATTGTTTTTTCCGGCTTAAAACGATTTACAAAATTCGCGAGTTCCTCAGTGTCGATCTGCGTGTTCGACTCTGTGAGGCTGTCATTTTATCGAAGCTGAATTATTGTGTCGCCGTATATGGTCCTTGCCTCTTGGAACGATCTCAGCGACTCATTCAAAGGTTGCGGAATGCCTGCACTCGTTTCTGCTTAAATATACCTCGTAGCCACGTAACTCCTTTCATCAATTCTCTTAACCACCTGAGAATTAAGAACCGTCAAAATCTTTTCTTGGCTTGTATGATGTTCGACATTGTAAAAACTAAAACGCCCGAATACCTTTATGCTAAATTGTTGTGGCGAAGTCAAACAAGCAGAAATGAGGTCAGGGGTGTAACCAAGGAGTTGTCAGTGCCGTCACACAAACCTGCAGCATTTCGTGGGAGTTTCAGATACGCTGCTACCAAATGCTGGAACAATATACCACCTCCTATTAAATGTCTGCAGACTAAATTTAGCTTCCGACGTGCATACAAAAAGTATCTCATGTCGCTTCAGCTTCTTTCCCCGTAAGCCGCACTGTATCTATCTTTGTATCCCTCTTATTATTCATTCCATATTACACTTGTATAAACATTATTTTTTTAATTACTCTTCTGTCCTGATCTTCTTGTGACTTTTAAAATGTATGTGTGTGTATGTATATACCAACTTTCTTTCATCCTTGCATTTAAATCTTTGTAAATAATACCATATTAATTAATATTATATTATATCTATTTATACTGCCTATTACATTATTTTTTTTTATTTATTTCTGGTTTAAGTTTTTTCTTTTTTTCCTTTTTTTGGTTCCATCTGCCTTCTGGGTTCTGGCAGAATAAACAGCGTCATGAGTCAGCCGACTCATGACATATGCTGAGCCAGGACCCTTTCACAGCCATAGCACTTATTAGCAACCTATTTACTTATTTATTTATTATGTATTAAATTGTCATATGTGTTTTGTGTTTTTTATTTGTATTTTTTCTATGTTAAGTATTGTGATTGTCAGTTGTAATAATGTGTTATTTTTGTGAATAAATGTTTGTCTATTGTCTATTGTCTATTATTGTCAAAATGTGTAAAAATATATGAAAATAAATGTTAATCTTAGAGTATATATACTATCTATAGAGTGCGAACAACCAAGTGGGAACAGTAGGCACAGGTGGGAACAACACGACGTTCCCGCCGCGAGCGCTCGTAGTCGTGGTTGAGTGCTGACGAAGTGCGTTGCTCTGGAATTTTTTTCATATTTAAGAAATGTGCAGTTATATCTTGCAAAAACGATACTAGAAAATACACAAAATTGAAATCCAGTATCACATTTCATCGGTAAGTCGATTGTTATACTTATTTTTATGAAAATAAATCTAGCATCGCGGGGGTGAAGGGGAGGTGGGAGGCGGACACGCGCAGGTTCGCTCGCGCACCTCACTGCCGCCACGTGATCGTAGTGATGTGACTTGACCAACGCTGTACTCGATAGTTTACAAGAAGAACTATATTTTAACATATTAATTATTTAACTTTAAAATTAAAACTCTTTTAAAAATGTATTAAAAATAATTTTGTGGTGTGTTTTGTATCATACACTTTCTAATATTATGAATGCGAATGTATTATAGTGTAAATGTAAAGTATGTAATGTTACGATATTATATTTTAACCGGTAAATTGATTTTTGAAGATTTTGGTAGGTATAGAATTGATAAAATTGAATAAAAAAATATTTATATTGTTTATTATTTCATTTTAAATTATTAATTATTTCTTATTTTTATTTAACATTTTTTAAATACTATTATTATTTGATTTATTATTAATAAAATAGTACTAAACCCGATCTTTTAAATTTTATTAACTTTAATATTTAAGAAGTCCACACGTTTTTTCAGATATTCCAATTATACATTTTTTTTAAAACTACTTATAATTAATACAAGACATAACTATAGACATATATTAAATGTAATAAACACACTTTATTCACTTGGCAAACAAATTTAAAATTACATATTTATACTTTCTTCATACATTTCTCCTTTAATAACATATTGAACATAATATTTATTATGTTACATATTTATTTACATAACTTATCGATAGCTCAACACGCAATTGATACCTACCCATCCCTATTTGTCACACACACATCTATATAGTATCTATAGCTCATCTGCCTACGATGCGCACTAAGCAATTTGTGCAATACACGCGCTCTATACTAATGTAATATATACTCTAAGATGTTAATATAATCATGTGTATTATCAGGGGCCTCAAGGCAAACCAGGAATGTCAGGTCTTCCAGGTCCAGAGGGGTCACCTGGAACACCTGGTAATCCAGGCCAGCAGGGTTCATCGGGTGAGGCAGGGCCACCAGGGCCACAGGTAAGAATACAAAATACCTATCTGAGAATTAAAATTAATCGATAAATTAATAATAAACAAATTGTATAACATCAAATTTTCGATTCATTTACTTTAACAAGACTTAAACAGAAAATAGGAGCTGCGTTAAAATTAACTTAATTAAATTGAAAATCTAATAATACAACGATAAACATTATTCGTTTTCAGGGTATGTTAGGATTTCCCGGTCCTCGTGGTTTAAAAGGCGATGATGGACCCCGAGGATTGATTGGTGATAAAGGAGATAAAGGGATAAGAGGTAACAGGACATGCTTTAGCTAAACGTTATTGCTTTTATTGAAGTGAAACTTCTAGGCGCGTTGAGAGTAAAATTTCAAGTTCGCGTGACGGCAATACCGTCACGTCATGGATTAAGGCAATGATTTTGATCTCTTTGAATCTTTCTTTGAAAATTGTGTTTCGATAATTTTATTTTTCACCGTTTATTTAACAATTATGTTGATAATACATATGATTTCATGAGGATAATTATTTTTTAAACAAAAGTGTATTTTGTAGGTATCGAGGGAGAAAAAGGAGATATGGGATTAAAAGGAGAGAGAGGTCTAACTGGCGAACCGGGACCGCCGGGGATTGAAGGACCTGAAGGGCAAAAGGTAACAAAAAACTATTATTAATTATCTATATTCAGGATGATTACTATCGCTCTGGAATGGCGAAAGACGCGGGTTCGAATCCCGCCATCTGATCGAATTTTTCCTATTCTTTAAAAATGTATACTGATTACTATTGTTCATTATAGAAATTATATACTTATACCATTTTTAGGGCATGGAAGGTCCTAGAGGCGAAACCGGCTCAATAGGTACGACAGGTGAAAAGGGATCTATTGGACCACAAGGACCGCCTGGTTATCCTGGCACACAAGGAGAGAAAGGTGACAAGGGAGCTTCAGGTAGACGGGGGAGGAGAGGAGCAAAAGGAATTGCTGTAAGTGACATGATTCAAACTATCAAATGTTATACATATAAGACTTTTTAATTGATATTAATGTTTTGGCACATTCACCATTTCTCTGAACTCAACCATCTTGTATTCAATTTCAGGGCTTAGTTGGAAATCCTGGTGATCGTGGTGAAAGTGGTCCAAGGGTACGTATCTTTTATTTATTTTATCCATCATAAAATTACATCACATTATATATGAGTCTCCAATGATCATTATTTAATATTTGTATTTTAGGGTTATAGAGGCCCACGTGGAAGAAGAGGTTCTGATGGACCTCCAGGACCAAAGGGAGACACTGGCCAACCTGGCCCACCTGGTTCTATTGGTGAAAGAGGACCACAAGGAATTGAAGGACCACGAGGATTTCCAGGCGCGATTGGGCCACCTGGAGGTGATGGAAAAGCAGGTTTACCAGGATTACCAGGGGAACGTGGACCAACGGTAATTTTAACGTAAATAAATAACAATAAAGAAAATGAACACGATTTCAGGACAATTGTACATATTTGAGTTAAATTTTTGAAACTTTTATTTTAATGAATGGCAATACTATTTTTAGCAAGAACTTCAGCTACAAAATAACTGAAACCGCAATAATTTATTGAATACGAAGTTTACTGTTCGTGGACAGCTGCAAACACGAACTCTGATATTGAGCCATCTATGTTTATTATCCATAGCTATAAAATTGTTATAATTTTTCATAAGTCACGCACTAAATATGCGATACACAATATAGGGTGAAACAGGAGCTCCAGGTCAAACAGGACCACCAGGATTAATGGGTCCACAAGGGCAAAATGGTGACCCTGGACCGCCTGGACCTCAGGGAACGTCGGGCACACCAGGCGCACCTGGTGAAATGGGTGCAGCAGGTGAAATGGGAAAGGAGGGACCTCCAGGACCGGCTGGACCAGAAGGGAAACCTGGACCTGTTGGATCTCCGGGGCCACCAGGTCAAAACGGAGAACCTGGTCTTCCTGGAACACCGGTAAGAAAGACAGAAACTGTAGTCTAAAATCTAAAACTACATTACATAATGAAAAAATAATAATTGTTTTTAACACAGGGAATACCAGGTCAAAAAGGAGATATTGGGCCTCTAGGTCCTCCTGGCATTAGAGGTGATAAAGGCGAGCAGGGTGAAACCGGTTCACAAGGGCCACAAGGGCCGATAGGTCGTGAAGGACCTCGGGGATCTCCTGGACCTGGAGGTCAAAAGGGAGAAGTTGGGGAACCAGGGCCTTTAGGTAAATAAAGAAAGAATTTATAGATTTTAAATGTTCTAATATTTATTGGTACAATATTCATTGTTATAGTTTTTACTGTTTATTTTATCGAAGTGTCTAGTCGTCCGCTAAACGGATGAATAAAATAAATTAGTCGTCCGATTACCGGATGAATAAAATAATTTAATCGTCCGATTACCGGATGAATAAAATAATTTAATCGTCCGATTATTCGGATTACTAGATAACCTTTTAACACTAAAGCTAGTTGGGTTGGACTAAAGCAAAGGGGGCGCAGGACAGAAAATTTTTGATGGAGTTGGTGTCATTATAACACCTATTTATTATTGTTTTATCGTAAAGATTACGCTAATATAAGCATGTTTTATAGGAACAACTTTTCTCTAAAATCAAAAATGGCCGAGATATTCGCCCTCAATTCGTTAGGTTAGGTTTAGGTTAGGTTAGCCTTTAGGTTAGGTTAGGTTAGGTTTCTTAAAAAAAAAACTACACAGAAATAGGAGCCCCGCGAAGCGGGGCTCCGTCGACGCGCAAAAAAAATCAAGTTTAGGTTAGGTTAGCCGTTAGGTTAGGTTAGGTTAGGTTTCTTAAAAAAAAAAAACTACACAGAAATAGGAGCCCCGCGAAGCGGGGCTCCGTCGACGCGCAAAAAAAAAATCAAGTTTAGGTTAGGTTAGCCGTTAGGTTAGGTTAGGTTAGGTTTCTTAAAAAAAAAAATTACACAGAAATAGGAGCCCCGCAAAGCGGGGCTCCGTCGACGCGCAAAAAAAAAATCAAGTTTAGGTTAGGTTAGCCGTTAGGTTAGGTTAGTTTCTTAAAAAAAAACTACACAGAAATAGGAGCCCCGCGAAGCGGGGCTCCGTCGACGCCCAAAAAAAAATCAAGTTAGGTTAGGTTAGCCGTTAGGTTAGGTTAGGTTAGGTTTCTTAAAAAAAAACTACACAGAAATAGGAGCCCCGCGAAGCGGGGCTCCGTCGACGCGCAAAAAAAAAATCAAATACCTACGTGTGCCCTCCTCCCCCCTCTGAGGGGAGGCCCCACAAAAAACCTATAATACGTGCGGCAGTTCTCTAAAGAAACCCCGATAACCTAACTATATAGATAAATAGATGTTATCGGACGATTAAATTATTTTATTCATCCGGTAATCGGACGACTAATTTATTTTATTCATCCGTTTAGCGGACGACTAGCGCTGTCCTTATTTTATTAGTTCAATTGTACAGTAAAGTGTAAATAAATATGAATAATGTATTTTATAAACCATGACGTCGTTGTATATACCAAAACTATCTCTCCCGGCAAACATTGTACTGCCTTACTTTTATAATTTAGGGTTATGAAAAATAGATGTACAAAAGAAAAATACATAATATTATACAGTATACAAAAAGGCGAAAATATATAGGTCAACTAGCTTCCGCCCGCGGCTTCACCCGCGTGGTGTTTTGATAAAAGGTAGCCTTTTTTCTCAGGGTCTTAAAACTGTCTGTGCCAAATTTCATCAAAATCGGTTGAGAGGTTTACGCGGGAAAGCGTAACAGACAGACAGAGTTTCTTTCGCATTTATAACATTAGTAGGGATAGTAGGTATTATTTGCGAAAGTGCGTCAATGTCATAACGACTCTCCTTTTGTTGTGAAATATCTCCTCTTTTAGGGCCTTTTTTCATCCATACTAATATTATAAATGCGAAAGTAACTCTGTCTGTCTGTCTGTTACTCAATCACGCACTAACTACTGAACCAATTTGCATGAAATTTGGTATGGAGATATTTTGATACCCGAGAAAGGACATAGGCTACTTTTTACACCGGGACATAGGATAGGTTTTATCCCGGAAATCCCACGGGAACGGGAACTATGCGGGTTTTTCTTTGACAGCGTGGGCGAAGCCGCGGTCGGAAAGCTTGTAGTACATAAAATATTATAAGTTTTTGAGTTTACTAAATAAATAGGTAACATTTTTCATCCTATCTTGTTAATTAAGAGTTGCAATTGTTCTGTGCTAATTAATCATTAATAATTTTTAAGAGTTACAGTAATGTTACACATATTTTTAAGAGTTTTCAATAACATATTTTAAAGCTTATTTTTACTTTATCTATATCTAAATATTGATTTGTAGGACCGGTTGGGCGCGATGGTTTACCCGGTCCAAGAGGTTTAGCCGGTTCTCCTGGTCCTGTGGGTCCCCCTGGAGAAGATGGAGATAAGGGTGAAGCAGGTCCACCTGGAGAAAAGGGTTTCAAGGGAAATATCGGTCAACCTGTACGTATTATCAACTACATGCGTAGTTTTAATTTATTAACCGACTTTTATTGAATAACAATCTAAAATTGAAATAGTGACACAGTTTATTGTTATCAATAATTGAACTGAAAAGCATGGCAATTTTTTCTATCGGAAATTAGAATAATCTAAACAATACTGTAATACTGCAGGCAATTAACTATATACACATAATTTTTTATGTTTTATTGACCACTATTCATCATATTGTTTTAGGGACCACAAGGATCGCCTGGTATTCAAGGACTGCGAGGTGAAATTGGTCCAGTGGGATTGCCTGGAGAAAGAGGGCCTCCAGGAGAGTCCGGTCCTCCCGGTGCGTCAGGAACAGACGGAGTACGCGGCCTTCCAGGGCCAATTGGTAAAACAGGTCCAGAAGGCAAAAAAGGCGAACAAGGATCAAAAGGAGACAGAGGAGATATTGGGCCAACAGGTAATTATAAGTGATTCCATTTAATTTATATTTAAATTTTATAAGTTATTACTTATTCTACCTATGTTAGTTAATTGCAAACACGGTTTACTAACGTGATTATATCATTATAGGTCCACCTGGACCAATAGGGCTGCCTGGGGCAGCAGGATTACGCGGACCTAAAGGAATTCAAGGCGAAATTGGCCCAAGAGGCCCTGAAGGTCAACATGGTGAAGTAGGCAGTCCTGGTTTACCTGGTCCTCCAGGACTACAAGGTCCAGAAGGAAAAATGGTAAACAATACAGTTATTCAATACTCCATATTATAATTTCAATAACTATAATTTTATTAAAAACAAATTAGATTTACATTTTACATATTTACTACAATAATCCAGAAAAAAAAGCAGTAGATTTTGAAATTAACCATAACCGAAAATATTTACCTGTTACTTGTACATGTACCTACTTGATACTTATTGAACATAGCCATTACTAATTCATTAAATTATTTTGAAATTATAAAAAAATATGACATCAAAATACATATTAAATATTTTCGAGCTATAATTAACTACTATCTACACGAGTTTTCTATAAAGTCATGATAACAAAATGTATTGTTTGCTGGCTAAACTATTGCGATAAATTTAATTGATTTTTGTATTACACTAACAGACGTCATCATGGAGGTATACGTAGTATGTATAAGTTATTGTTGTATAGTTGTCTCCACTCAGTAATGTATTAATTTATAAACAATAATTATTTTTCTCTTTTAAAAGGGACAACGAGGTCCTATGGGTCAGAAGGGTGACGATGGTCCACCAGGTATACAAGGAGATGCGGGTCCTAAAGGGCTTCCTGGTCCAGAAGGACCGAAAGGTGATATCGGTCCAGACGGGTTTCCCGGCGATAGAGGTGAACCTGGTCCGCAAGGAATAAAAGGAGAGCCTGGATTAGATGGCCCTGAGGGCAGTCCAGGTCCACAAGGCCCGATTGGTCCGACTGGCCCCATAGGAAAACCTGGTGAAACTGGAATGCCTGGTAATCCCGTAAGTATTTCCCTTAATATATTTGTTTATTGTGTGAAGGTCTACAAATACAGCAACAAGTTTCATGGTTTTATTTTAGTCTGCACTCTGCAGTTCCGAATTAATGAAATCATGCACAATATGGCGAGTTAAACGATACGTTTTTCTTATTAAAATAGGGTTCTGAAGGACCAGCAGGAGCTCAAGGAAGTCCTGGAATAACCGGTGAAAAAGGTGACTCTGGACCCAAAGGTTCTCCCGGTGAACCCGGATCTGTTGGTCCACCTGGTCCCCCAGGGAATGAAGGTCAGCGAGGAATTGTTGGATCACCCGGCCCTACTGTAAGTTTACATACATAAAACATAAACTACAAATATGTACTAGAAACGCAAAAGCTCAGCAACGCATATCTACTATATAAATAAATTATATGTTATTCTGGGATGTGGTTTCCGCATGAAAGAAGAAACTGTGCCGCACACCAAGTTTATCTCTAACAAATGTAACAGCTGTAAATTAAGACGTCTGTTGTTTTATCGCAATTAAATAGCCATCAGTCCTCGGCATCATATTATGGGCTATGATTTATGATGAAGAATTTAATTCGAATTTGAACATACGTACGCGCGATTTAAGTCGAGAACACAACATTATTAATTGTTAAAATGTTTTAGGGTGATGTTGGTGCCCCGGGTCCTATGGGCATGATAGGTCCACCAGGACAAATAGGCGCTACTGGTCTTCCCGGAATGAAAGGTGACAAGGGCAATAGAGGGTCTAAGGGACACATTGGTGATACCGGTCCAGTTGGTTTAAAAGGCGATCAAGGGGAAGCAGGGAAATTAGGCCCTCCAGGTCCTCCTGGAGGACCAGGTCTTAAAGGCGATACGGTAAATTTCTGTCTATTTTTGAAGTGAAACTTCTTTAAGCGCGTTGAGAGTAAAATTTCAAAGTCGCGTCATGGCAATACCGTCACGTCATGGAGAAAAACGACGATTTTGGTATCTTTGAATTTTTCCAAAGAAAATTAACTTCTGACACGTGTGCTCGGCACACACGCTCTCTTTTTTTAATAAGAGATAAATATGGCTTATTAAAACATATATTTTAGGGACCTATGGGGCCGGCAGGAGCTAAGGGCGATATGGGACCACCAGGTTTACCAGGACAAGAAGGTCACACTGGTCCAAAAGGTCAAACAGGGCCAGAAGGGAGACCTGGATTACCTGGTCCTCCAGGTCCGCCTGGCCCTCCAGGTCCTCCAGCTCCCATGCCACAATTACCACCTGAACTATTCACAAGGAATAGGCGTCGCAGAAATATTGAATCAGATTCATTCGAAACTACAACTGATGATGTCATTGATGAAGGTAAATCCGATACGAGACTTAATTAAAAGTAAGTATATAAAATTCGAGGTGCATAATAATAACGAATTGTTTTGCAGATGAAGAAATAGATTGGGCTCGAGATATTCTGACAGGAGTTTTGACAGCAAGATCTGCATTAGAATCGTCAAAGCGACCTTGGGGAACGAGATCAAATCCATCATTATCGTGCCGTGATTTAAGGATGTCACACTTAAATTTAACAGACGGTAATAATAAATAATAATATAACGGAGATGGTGGCCATACAAAATATTGAATGACAATTCATTATACAAATAATTGTTTTCTTGTAGGGTATTACTGGATTGACGCTCGAGGTGGAGGGGCACGACCAATCCGTGTCTATTGTAAGGGACACAGCACATGTCTTTACCCCGATAAGACTGATCCATCGGCTATTTATGTGGAATCCAATGGACAGAAATTTTCCCATCTTCATAACGGATTTAAGGTAGGTATCTAAATTTAAAAAAAAACTTGAGAGGTGTCAAGAGCCATCCGGATGGAACGAAGTTACTAAAATAACTGACTTGTAGTTCTATGAGAGAGAAAGAGATAGACAGAGAAACGCGCACACCGCACAGTTTACAACTATAGCAAAAAGTGTCGTTACAACTTTTGGTCTTAATTCCGTATAGCCCCCTTTCGCAAAGCGCGATAAGGAGCTTCGTTCCAATAATTAATAATTTTATTAAACTTAGTACTTTATGTCCTAACTAGTCGTTAAATTTTAGATTTCATATGATGCTGATGGACCGACTCTGGTACAACTGCGATTTTTAAGACTGCTCTCTAATGGAGCCAGGCAGAATTTTACTTACCTTTGTATTAACGCAAAGGCTCCGCAAAGGTATATTTTGTTGGTGACTAACAAATTAAATATTTATACGAAAATACGCATATTATAAAAAGACGTGTGGCACTAGGGGACTGCCGCGGTAAAGCTATTGCATGCTATGCCTTCAAGCCACACCTCCGTGCCCGTCGGAGTGGGGAGCGTGAGGTTTTTCGTTACGCAATTTCTGGATTCGGTCCCCGCGCTCAAGGCCCGCGATACCTAGAAGCTATGCAATAGCTTAATAGTGCTGAAATTATGAAATATAGAATTAATAAATAGATCAGTAACTCGATTTATGATTTCAGATCTGACATTCCCGCTGAGTTAATACGATCAAGTAAAATTAAACTATTTGGACAAAGCTCTTTCGAATTTCGCGAACCACAAATAATTAAGGACACTTGTGAGGTATAGATTTTATTACAAGTTCTTTTACCCAAAAGTGATAATTTTATGCTATTTAAAATATAACTTTTTTTTATTTTACAGGAAGGATCTGGGGAAATCGTTTTAGAGATAAAAACATCGCGTAGTGATCGGTTACCGATATCTGACTTCCAACCCTTGTCTTTCATAGACAGTGAACATGAGTTTTCGTTTATTCCCGGACCAGTATGTTTCACGTAAAGTGAAACCATAACCAGTTAAATAAATGTGTAAATAAGGCTCAATTACATTTATGTACTTAGCTCGGACCTTGTAAATATTGTAAATAAAATGTTGTGACGACAAAATTGCTTTTATTTTAATAAGTTTACTTATTTATAAGAACGTACATATACGTTCAGCGATATCTACCTACTAGCTGTAGGTAGAATAACAAACCTGTGAGATGTTGCCTGTTGCATTCTTATTTAAGGGAACAAAATATGTATTATATAAATGAAAGAAACTTCTCTTCACTATTGAAATTTTAATGAGTACAAACAAAAAATAATAAAGGATAATAATATACATTTTCACTTATAACTTGCAGCAGATGATGTGCATCAAATATGTAAGCAAAATATCATATCAGAAATAATGATAGTTCTAAATCCTAAATCATAACAATAAAAGTATTGGGTAATATTAAATTATATATGTACATATTATACCATAAACCTGTGATGCAAATGTAATTAATTTTAAACAGCATAATATTCATTTGCATATTTGGCCGTAGATAAGCAAAAAGGATCCAACCCACAACATGACCGAAAATGAGTTAAGTATACCAAACTGCTCGTCAAGGTCTATATTTTCGTTTAGCAAAAACAATCCTAGTAAAATATGAATATTTCGACGTTAAATTGACACTGGTTACCAACCCACATGTATGGAGAACCCCTTTTTTAGTTTCGTAAAAACAATCCATTCTTCTTGGATCATATTGTAAAACGGTCAGTCTAAGAAAATGACACAACAATAAAATGTTTAAAAAAATCCAAAGCATGTGGATCCTTTTCGATTATTGTATATTAAATCAAACCTATGCAAAAGATAAATCGCTAACGAGATTCAGAAAGCATGGATCTCTTTTGTTAAACTAAATTTATATTTAAAAAATAAAAAATGTATACTGGTTTAATAACAAAAACGATCCAGATTATTTGGATAGACCGAATAATATGTATTTACAGCTTTAGGCAAAAGGCATGCATTAAGTTCACACCTAACTATCTAACATTAAAAACGATTACACTCAAGTATCTTGAATCCGGTCACACATTTTTGCCGTTGTTTATACCGATTTTTCTAAAATAGAGGCACTGTTAAAATACCATGAAAAAATTTACACAGCTGACGAATATGTCAGAGGAACAAAAAAAAAGTAAAAATCTCGGACAACTATCGATCACGCGCTCATATGATCTTTATCACATTGAGTTGCCTATAGAAGACTGTTAGAATTGTTTGGGATATAAATTTAGACTGAAATCGATTGTATGTGCACGTCCAAAGACTAAACAGTCTAGTCGTGTGGAATTCAAGAGGAGAACACAACTCGACTGAACAGTTTAGTCGATGCAAATGTTGTATGTATCCGCGGGCTCGAAAGGAAAATCTTTGGAGGTATCTGACGTTTTCCAATTACTATGGCCAAATGGTAAAGAAAAGCCAAATTAGACGATTTGGAGTCAATTTTTGACTATATACCTAAATATTGCCTGGATTTCTATAAATCTTTAAGGGACAATCCAAGACTTCATGACGATATGGCGATGAACCAGACTTCGCACACGAAGAAGAATAGTAAATCGGATAGAATAAATATGTTTTATATAAATAATGAAAAAAAATTGAAATTTAGTTGTTTTATTAATGAAATTAAAAAAAAATAAGGATTTTAGTAGCAATTAGATGCTTTGAATCGGATTTTTGCGGAACGAAAATTCACTTAACATAATTGAAAATAGGTTTTATCAAAAAGGATCCTAACACACATTTAGCTGAATATTTCAAGAAATAAAAATAAAGTCAAAAAATTTTCTATGTAAGAATAAAATATGCATTGACACACACATATTTTCTTAAGAAGCAATAAATGCAAGCAAGTCTTTATATGAACAATCACACGTTAAACTTCAATCTCCAATAACTCAAAAGTAACATTTTGTGGGTTGGATCCTTTTTGTTTATCTACGGCCATTTAAAATTTGCCAATTATTTATTGGAAGCTGAATATTGGTCAGTCTTTCATTCAGTTTTCTATTTAGAAATTGTGAAATATTGGCCTTAATTAAATTTATATAATTATATATTTTCTGTGACTGACATAGCCAAATCTTCTTGATCTATTTTGGTGTTAGTATTTTCCACATTTGAGTCACTTTTTTCTATTTCGTCACTGCATAGTGAAGGCACAAGATTTTCATTTTTATCGTTTTCTATGAGACCCTTCTCTTTATCTTCAATATTATTTTCATTTGGTGTTAGAATACCGATACATGTCTCAGAGATGGATATATTATCATCTCCTAAATTAACACTCGCATCAACTTCTTTGTCATTAACTATGTGATCATCATCATCAGATGAACCAAGCAAAATATTCTCGTTTGCTTCTTCCGCCTCCGGTGACAGCAGAGTCTGCTCAGATTGGGTAATCATATTATTATCTTCTTGGGTGGCATCTTTGGTGTGTGTCATATTTTTATTATTTTCACCATTACAATTATCAGTAGTAGACTGTTTCTGGATATTATTACAATCACTAGATAACATTTCTTCTTCTCTCACTTCTCTAACTTCATTAATGTTAGATAATTCTTCCACTTTATTTTCGATACTCACTTCAAAATGTATATAATTATTAGTATCTTCAAGGGTATTTTCGGATTCAGAGTAACTTGAGTTTTCAATACTTATAACATCCATAGCATTCAGAGTCGAACTTTCCGCATCATCTCTTGGGTTTTCATTATCAGAATCAGACAGACTAATTAGCGATTCTGATTCTGAATCTACTGCAGAGGAATTTGCTTCATTTTCCGAATATAATTTTTGCAAAAGGTGTAATTCATCAACGTCTGATTCAATATTATTATCATCACTAATAGTCTGTAATTCATTATCGTCATTATCTTTAGGTTCGGAATCACTATTTATTACTTCATTATCTTTCTCTTTCTGAACATTACTACCGCTTCCACCGTCATCAACCTGATCCGATTTTTCTTTATCGCACTCAATCTGATCCGATTTTTCTTTATCGCACTCAATCTGATCCGATTTTTCTTGATCATCTTCTACATTCTTAGGTACTACTTCTTTTGTGCTTTCATTAACCAATTTAGACTTTTCCTGGATAAGCCTCTTTAAACGACTTTTTCTCTTTTCTTTATCTTTTAATAAAGTGCTGTCTGCATCATCATCTTCCTCACTCTCTATTGGAGATTCATTAGCTTCTTTATCACCTATTTCTACTGCTTCTAATTTTAATTGAATCTGTCTATCAGCATACCTAAAAAAATCAATCAATTTAAAATCATTCCGTTATAATATAAGTAAAAAAGTTCAAATACTGACATTCACTTTATGAGTATGCAAATGAAGGTTAAAATAACTTTCTTCTAATGAAGAAACAAATATACTAGTTTACTTTGGATACATAAATTATAGTACTTACTTGTTGAAAACTTCTGACTCCTTTTTCGAAGCTATTTCTTTGTTTTTCTGTAGAATGTTCTTAAGATCTTCATCCTTTTCAGCAGGGTCTTCATTTGTTGGTAGTCTAGATGCTGCTATTCTCCATTCATTCTCCTGTCGACGTCTTTGTAATTTTTTGCCACAACTTGTAAATATAGCTCGAGCTGGAAATATAAAGATGCTCTATAATTTTTTCTTAGTTCTTATTTTTATACTAATCAAGTAATGACAATTGACTGATAAAAGTTATGAAAACGTGACAATACATAATAAATTGTATGCTTTATTTATTAAAATTAGATATTATGTTTCCTCATTCCTGCATGTAGACTAATGAAGAGTTAAATTAAGTAATAAATACATGTCATTATCATCTCTTTAATACGGTTAAAACAAATTTTACGATTTGAATGAACAAAATTCTTTTTATTTTGTCACTATAGAGTAAGTTTCAATCTTTCAAGTATATTTACCTTCTTCTATAATTTCCATTTCACTCCAGCCAAGTTTATCTTCCTGGTTGGCCTCTCTTACACAGCGTAGCACATCATGGAAATCAGGAAACGGTAGTGGCGCTCCAATTGGCACTTTAACATTGATAAGCTTTTCAACTTTACGTACAGGGCCGGATGGTCCGCCAGGACGAACCTCAAGTTTAATACTTGGCTCTGACGGCATTTTAGTGTTTGTCAACTGACAGAACTTTGCGTGTACTTTGACTAATCTTTCTTTATACCTAAAATATACATAACTCATTAAAAATCACTGTCCTCCTGATATCCAAGTAATTTAAGGAAATATAAAAACATTTACATGCTATTTATTTATAAAATTAAAACAGGCAAATTGATTCTTATGGGAATCCAAAATTACCATAATTAATATTATTCTCTATGCCTTATGGTAACTTTTTATTTATACATGTACAAGCAATTTTAATAAAGTTCCTATTATAGATGGAAGTCCTAGTATGATGTAATATATTTAAATATAATATTATGATTGTATTGCAATACCTGCATAAGGTTGCTAATATGTAAAAATGTATTGGTAAGCAATAAATTATTTGAATTTGAAAAAAGTGTCAATTATTACTTCAGTATTTAAACAAAAGAAACAATATAAGAGAAAATTTTAAATTTATTAAATTAGTATTTAAATTATTTACCTCTCAGTTAACAAATAAACTGAGTCATCATCATCATCAAAGTCAACTTCCTGTTCTTCAAGCTTTTGAATAGCTCTATGTAATTTCTTCAGTGTTTTTTCCAACTTTCGAATTTGTCTCTGACGCTTAGTGTCATATTCACTTCTATCCATTGTGTCTTCATTAGAGTCTGAAAAATAATTTTAAGTATTAAAAATACTACTTAATGCTCCATGACAAAATTCAAAATGTAAATTAAGTTTAATAAAAAAATAAATAAAAAATAATGCATAAGACATAATTGGACTGACAGAACATAAAAAATCAAATGAAATAATAATATCCTTTCACAAATGATTGAATGTTTATGTACAAAACAAAATACAACCTGACGATGATGATGATTAATGGATTTGAAAATTAATATTAAAAAAATATTATAAGGTTGGATAAACACATCCCAAGTGAATAATGAAAAAGAACTACAACATCAAACACAGTAAAGAAGCATCAAACCTTCATAGTCATCTTCATTCTTTATATTGGCTGTCGTCATTTTCCGCTGCATATTTAACTCGTCAACAACATCTTTAATATAAAGATACATTTTGTCTGGTGATGCTTCTATAGCAAGAATCTTTCCAGACACCAGGTCTGTGAACTCCTCTGAATCAACAAACTCTTTAGAACATTGTCTATAATATGCTTTGATTTTCTTTTCAACTATCTTTTTCATGTCATCAGAGTTTTCAATACGAAAACATGTATCAATAAACTTTTGATAAGTAGGATTGAATTCTTTGTCTTGCATAGAGTTGTCAGTTTCCCTTGTTTCAGTTTTACGCTGGTCATTCAAGTTACTCGGCTTTGTTTTATTTGCTCTATATTCGTGGTTAATTTTTATTACATCATTCTCTTCCATAGGTTGGATTTCAATTTCTACCATTCCATTATTTTCAATAGGTATCTCATGTGGATAATCAAGTTTCTTTTTACTATTTTTATCTTGCTTTGAGTTTAATGTTGGATTATTTTCATCTTTATTCACAATAGCTTTTACGGGGCTATCTTCAATAGTGATAGCATTGCTAGCTTCACCAGTATGTTTAGATTGGGCAGGTTTTATTGGACTATCTTCAATAGTTATTTCAATGTATCTGTTTGGTTCAGGTTCCTTATTATTTTGTTCTTCTAACGATTCAACTTTTTCTAGACTTGTGTCTGTCTTTAAACTCACCCCATCATCTTCCTCTTCAGGTCTTTTGTACCACTGAGGTACGGATGTAGATGCTACCGGCACATCTTCATCATCAATTTCAACTGTTTGTATTACTTGAGGGGAATGTTTTTTAGTTTTCATTTTCTTTTGTGATTGTTTACTTAATTGAGATATGTTCCTTGTAGGAGAATCATTTGTTCTTTTAATTGTAATACTTGGAGGCAAATTATTTAAGAGCACCCTACCAGGTATAATACCCTTTATTTTGGTCTTATTTGAAATTGTGGCTTTATTAGCAACATTAGTAGTTGCATTAGCAGGCCTAATGGGCTTACACATTTTAATTGGTATACAGCTGAGTCCTTGTTTCTTTGCTAGAAGACATTTCATATTTGGTGATATCCTCACAGTTTCTCTAACATTACTATTTACAAACTGTGGTAAATTAATTGAAGCATTTCTGTTTATTTTATTTAAGCCCTGACTTTTCGCCGGCGCTTTTTTAGAGGGCTTTATAGTTAAACCTGGAAGTTTCGCGTATGGATTTGGTATGCGTACCATAGCATTGGGTATAGTTTTTTTCTGTGGACACAAATAAGAACACTATTAATTTTAATGAAAGCAGAAAAAATGCCAATAGATTGGTTACATCTTATACCTTTTTTGGTGCAGGTTCCTTCTCTTCATCGGAAGACCCCAATTCAATAACATCTTCGTTAGACATTTTAATTTACCTCAGCAAAATAATGTAAGAAAGATTATATGTTACCTATACAAAGTATTTGTATATAAGTTTTCACAATATGTAGTGTAATTTTGGCTTCCTTTTACTAAGTTATTATATTCTTTAAACAATCAAAACCGCTACGAAAATACTTAATTACAAGCATCAAGCACAAGAAGCCTGTGCAAGAAGCTAGAACTCAAAGTCAAGTTTGGATCCGATGAAGTTTGGTCAAGTCTCAGATGTCATCATTTTGTCCAATGTTGACAGTCTCCACTCTCCACAGAGTAACCATAATGCCTGGCATTCACTAATGGCCACAGAGCATTCACTGGCGTACCGCGAAGCGCGACCTGAGATCAAAGAGTACTGATATTACTTGCTCTGTGGAGTACTGTAAATAATTTAATAGCCCAGCGTGGGGCGTGGGCCGCGTCGTATGTGTGCATTTAAACACGTGTCTATTTGCCACTACAACATTACTTGCTCTGTGCCACTACAATTTCCAATAAAGCATCGCACCGCACATAAAACCGAAAGACATTCTTCGTTATGAACTATTTAGAGTTAAGAACAACAATCGTTTTAAGCTATTGCATAGCTTCTATCGCGGGCCTTGAGCGCGGGGACCGAATCCAGAAATTCCGTAACGAAAAAACCTCACGCTCCCCACTCCGACGGGCACGGAGGTGTGGCTTGAAGGCATAGCATGCAATAGCTTTACCGCGGTAGTCCCCGAGTGCCACACGTCTTTTTTTTTTACACGCTTTATATTAGCTTCACCTGTATGTTTGTAACCGACTTCTTTGGGCGCGATTTTGACCCACTTTAAACGGCCAGATTTCGTTCAAACTTTGTAGATTTATTTAGGACCGATGACAATACACTAATTTGATAAAATAAATAATAGTTAAAAAAAAATAAAAAACACGCGTTTTATAGAAAACCGAACTAAAAGCGTGTTTTTTAGTTTTTTTAAACTATTATTATTTGAAGTGAAACTTCTTTATCGGGGTTGGAAAAAAATTGAGTGTAACATTTTTTCGTTAAGCGTGACATTTTTCCGTGACGCGCCATCTTTTTCTTATCCCTACCACGGCGTGATTCGACGTATTTCTGTAAAGTTGCATATAGTAAATTATTTTTTGAAAAATAAGGTCATAAAGAAGTTTCACTTCTTACGTGTGTACACTAGTACACGCACACATTTTTTTATTTAAAACTCTTGAATTCTTTTAGGACTTCATATTTTAAAAACGCATTTTGTTTTACACTTACATTTTACACGTCATGTAAGAATGTTTATAATTCGTGACATGTCACAAGTCCTGCCAACTGCGCTTTCGGTACTAGATCTAGTGCTTTTTTCATGTATTAGTGCTTAAAATTCAATTTTAGTGCCTAGTGCCCAATCTAGTGCTTTAAAAGAACGTTAAAACAACAAGTTGAATGGGTCTGCCCTTGCTTAATTCGTTTTTATATATGAGGACGGGCATAAATAAAAGCAATGAATAAATCTTGCTTCAACTACGAAATTCCAAAAGAATTTATACAAAATACAAAGACTAGTGCTTTTTTGCCACAGCTTTTTGCTTTTGGCCTTGTGCCTTTTCGAAATTTGAGTTGGCAACAGTGCACGTCACGGCACGACAAGATTCGGCAACTAACATTGATTGTATCTTATAGCATCTACAGACGCTCCGATTTGGTTGGTGCCAACCATATCGGAACCGACAAGGCAACCATTCCAACATTGCTACAGATTGTCCGACGGTTGGCCTTCCAGCTGTCAGTTGACCATAGAGTAATATGTCAGTTGACCATAGTACGAAGAGAATGGGCTAAATTCTACTATAGAAATAGAGAAAATTACAGTCATATGCGGCTCTTACAACTTATTTTTTAAGGTTTTTAATGTAGCCGCACTGTCAATTTTTTTTAATACTTCTAACATAATAAAATACGCTTGATTTCTGGCATCTCTATTTGCGTAATCTTTGTTACTTAAGTCCCACAAACAGGGAAAGTCTTTATATAGTTCCAGCAATTTTATTAATATGTCACGTTCGGTGACCGTAACTCCCTCGGCGTTCATGTTGACGTCCTACACCGGCGGCGTTGCGAATGTGAATGAGCCAATTACCTATATTACTCTATGGAATGAGCCGATTTGGTCGGAACAAAGCTTCCAGACGTTCCAATTTGGTTGGATCGGATAGGAAGTTGGTTTGGTCGGTATCGCCGGCGCATCCGACCACGTCAAACCAATATTAATAATAATTATGTCGGACCGACCGCTCTCTACACTTTCCGATTTGGTCGTGGTCGGATGGTTGGCACCAACCAAATCGGAGCGTCTGTAGATGCATTTAGGATTGTATGTTACGCCGTGACGCCCGTGACGCGTCGCGTCATGTGGTTTCGTGGTGGTGGTGGTTTCGCCTAGAGAGCGGGCGATCCATCATGTAACCTTTACAGTTCATCAGAGTTCAGAGATTAAAAAATGAATAATTTCGTGAATTGCTAACAGCAATTCCAATTTTTCATATAATCTGATAGCTATTTTCTATTTTTCTCCGCCATTTTACGGCGTCCCATAAAAAAACGTGACTATGTATAGTAGAGCCATTTTAATAGAGAACATATTTTGACAGTTCAACTAAATTCAACAACGTGACCTAGTAACGACGCCATAGAATAATATGTTATTTCGTTTTGTTAGAATTGCACATTTGCTTAACTTTTTTCAATTACGATTACATATTTATAATAATAATGACCGATACAATTAATTTTAAAATTTGATTTTACTAATAAACCATTCTTAACATAATAAACAATTTCTGATTTAAAGAACTGACGGCGCTACAATATTGTGTCAATAAACCTTTTTTCTATACCTATATAAATACCAGAGACTACTCTAAAAATCGAAATCTGACATCTAGAATCGAATGCATTGATTTCTTGTGAATAAAAATCATCATAAATTAATAAATGCGTTGTGTTTTTTTAAGTATGTAGATACTTGTCTTATTTTGCTCCTTAAATTTACGAACGAAAGTATATTACTGGGACAGGGATTCGCCTGATGAATTTTAAAATTGACATGTGTTTCAATTTCGATTGACAAATGTTTCAAGTCTGTGTCGATTAATTCACTGTAGTCGATGTTTTTAAACAGGTTACCTCTCTTCGAAGATAAAATTGATAGACGTCAAATACATCTACCTGATGAATTCCTATATAGCTTACTATATAGATATCTGCTTAGAGTATTTAAACTATCTATAGAGTGCGAACAACCAAGTGGGAACAGTAGGCACAGGTGGGAACAACACGACGTTCCCACCGCGAGCGCTCGTAGTCGTGGTTGAGTGCTGTCGAAACTCGAAGTGCGTTGCTCTGGAATTTTTTTCATATTTACGAATAAACATGGTGAAATGTGCAGTTCTATCTTGCAAAAACGATACTAGAAAATACACAAAATTGAAATCCAGTATCACATTTCATCAGTAAGTCGATTGTTATACTTATTTTTATGAAAATAAATCTAGCATCGCGGGGGTGAAGGGGAGGTGGGAGGCGGACACGCGCAGGCTCTCTCGCGCGCTTCACTGCCGCCACGTGATCGTAGTGATGTGACCTGACCAACGCTGTACTCGATATAAAGTTTACTAGAAGAACTATATTTTAACAAATTATTTATTTAACTTTAAAATTAAAACTCTTTGAAAAATGTATTATAAATAAATTTGTGGTGTGTTTTGTATAATACACTTTCTAATATTATGAATGCGAATGTATTATAGTGTAAATGTAAAGTATGTAATGTTACGATATATTTTCTGAACCGCTAAATTGATTTTGAAGATTTTGATAGTAGAATGGATAAAATTAAATAAAAAATTATTAATATTATTTATTATATTATCATTTTAAATTATTAATTATTTCTTTTTATAATAAACATTTTTAAAACATTATTATTATTGTTTGATTTATTATTAAAGAAATAGCACTAAACCCGATCTTTTATTTTATTAACTTTATTATTTAAAAAGTACTCACGTTTTTCTGATATTCCAATTAAACATATTTTTTTAAAGTACTTATAATTAATACAAGAAAATTTCTTATATATTTAATATTCAAATGGAATAAACAAACTTTATTCAGTTGTAAAACAAATTTAAAATTACATATTTATACTTTATTCATATATTTTTCCTTTAATAACTTATTGAACATAAAATTTACTTATGATACATATTTATTTACATAACTTATCGATAGTTCAACACGCAATTGATACCTACCCATCCCTATTTGTCACACCCACATCTATATAGGTAGTATCTTGGTAGTATCTATAGCTCATCTGCCTACGATGCGCATTAAGCAATTTGTGCAATACACGCGCTATATACTATTGTAATATATACTCTAAGGATATCTGATTCAGCTTCTTAATATGAAAGAGATCATTAAATATCCCCGCAGGAATAAATCTGTCGGCTCAAATTTTGGCTCAAATTGTGGCTCAAATCGACATGGCTCACATTTTTATTATCTATGTCACAGATAAAAAAAAGCATACATAGCTGTATGTGCATACTATATTTTTTGCATTTTTTTATGAAATCCTGTAAAATACTAGTGCTTTTTCTGTTTCCATTTTTTTTCTGCGAACATTTTGCAGTTATTAGTTATTGGAAAAATAAATAAAACATTTATATGTCTCGTTACTTGTAAAGTGTATTGATATTTCATATTTGATTGAAGCTGTCAAAATATATTGTGTTTTAATCAATTTCATAAAAGTATTTAGATCGAATTAGGACAATGATTAAACTTTTTTCTTTAAAACAACAAAAAAAAGATGAAGAAGGATCAGCACGAGCAGGCGGTTCACAAAAAAAGGCGTCAGCAGCACAATTGCGGATCACAAAAGGTAGGTAAAGAGCAAGATTCGAATGTCTCATATCTTTATACCATATCTTTATACCCAATTCTTTTACTTTGAGTTTAAAAAAGAGTTTAAAATTTATTACCTATATTTTTTTTGCTTGTGAGTATTGTTTAAAGAATTTGTCCACGGTAAAATTATATATATACTATCCTTTCTTTTTTCAGTTCTATCATAACTTTATAACTTCTTTGATTTACAGATTTGAATGAATTAAATTTACCCAAGACATGTAACACAGAGTTTCCAGACCCAGATGATTTACTCAATTTCAAGTTAATAATTTGTCCAGATGAGGGTTTTTATAGAGGAGGGAGATTTGTATTTAGCTTTAAGGTAAATCAATATGACGGCTTTAATATCTAGACAATAGAGGCAGTTATTCAAAATTTGAAGCACATCACTATGTAAGAATCTACTTTTTCTACAACTTTGGTGATTGAGGAAAACCTAAATCTTTCAGGTGGAGTTATTTAGGAGCAAAGCATTATTGTTCTTGTCAATTAATTCAATGATAGTTTTTTTTAAACTCAATATCTTCAAATATATTAAAAGCAATATGTAAATATATTTGGATGAAGCAATTTAATTTAGTACTGTAAAAATTTATATTCTTGTTTCTTGATTCTTGAATGATAATAATTCTTAATCCATTTAAAATTCAAATGTCTAAGACAATTATTAGACAAAGTCCACTGCTTCATCATCTGGTACTTAAGCCGAAAGTAGCCTATGTGTATATACTAAATATCTAATTGTGTCAAAATTCATATAGTGGATTTTGCATTAAAGAGTAACAAATATCAATTCACACATTCTCACAAAGTTTAATTTTATAATCAAATTTTATCAACAAAACTATGAAATTGAATTAGTGCATTGATGCAACGTCTCGTAACTCAGTCTTAGACATACATGTTGGTCATTATACCGAGTATATCTTTAATACAGTACAAAAAAAAATAGTGAAAATTTTGGTACTAAGTATGTAAGTAATTATTTTAGTACTAGTTGTACCATGCAGTTCTGCCTTTGGACAATAGCTAGTATTTGTATTGGTTATGTGTTGTTTGGTTGGTTACAACCTATGTTCACTATCAAGTATTGTCATCAAATCATAATCAAAATACGATTAGTGGTGTTTGTGTAGTAATTTTATAGTTCCTAAGTTCTAGTAATTTGTTGTGTCATTAAATAATTTACTTTTTTAGGTAGGACCAAACTATCCTCATGAACCACCCAAAGTGAAATGTGAAACAGCTGTGTATCATCCCAATATAGACTTAGAGGGCAATGTATGTTTAAATATACTCAGAGAAGACTGGAAACCAGTGCTCACTGTTAACTCTATAGTTTATGGATTACAGTATTTATTCTTGGTAAGCATTTAAACTATATTCACATGAAAATCTGACAAGCTGTTTAGGCTCTAGGGTATGCCGAAGAAATATACATATTCCTTCTGTTGCAGTTTCAGTTTCCCATTTAGTACCATTTATAAAATTCTAACATTAAACATTTTTTTCAATGAAACATTGGTAATATGAAATATCATAGTATGTATTCAAAATACAATAACAAAAAAAGAAATTCTCATTTCTAATTTGGAAAAATTGTCTTAAATTAGAACTTTATTCAATAACTAGCTGTGCCCGCGACTTCGTCCGCGTGGCATAGTGACTGTATAGTAGTTACTACTTAATTTTTATTGAATAAACACGTACTACCATAAATAATTAAAAGAACTGTTAGTAAAATTTATTACTAAACTGAGCTAAAAAATAAAAAAATAAATGCCTAATTAATTTTCTACGTAAAGTTTATTTTTAGGCACTAGAGGGGAAGGGAGCAAACTTATTTTTCTTCCTTCCTTGTATGGATGTTTTTGATAATAAATCGTGAAGCAACTGAGCGCCGAGACAAACGTCAAAACGCAAAGGAATAGAATCCGCTATCGATACTAATAATTGACATAAGCGTATGATGTTTTGCTAAGGATTTGTTCACCCTACCAACGACGACGACGACCACGAACAAAATTTTCATCCAGTCGCAATTTAACAAAATTGTGCTAAACACAATTAGAATAAAATATTAAAATTTCCTGTCGTTCTGGTGCTTGGAATTTTTTTTTTTTGAGATCAATGAATGAAAAAATAGATTTTTCGTAGAAACGGTAGCTCCTAGAAAATCGCAAAAAATCTATTTTTTTATTAATTGACCTCGAAATTTTTTTCTTCCGAGTACCAGTATGACGGGAAATTTTAATATTTTATTTTGAACGAATTTGGTCTGGATGAGAATTTTGGTCGTTGTCGTCGTCGTAATTTTGGTAGTGTGACCGAACCATTACTAAAATGTCATGAGCTTATGTCAATAATAATTAGCGATAGCAGTTTCTATTCCTTAGCGTTTATTCTAATCTCTGCCGTTAGTCTCGGCCTGCAGATCTTTCCTGTCTCACGCCTGTAGTAACTAAACCGTTTAGACCGTGCAATAAAAATTAATAAATACCATTTTAAATATTTATAAAAATAAAAAAACAAAGTCGTCGGGGCTGCCATACCATCATTATCATATCATATATTATATTTTTTTTTATAATGGTACTTAATTTTAAAGATCGTCGGGAAGTTTGTAAAATTATTATTTACTCCTTTACATTCGTTGCGTTGGTTTTTTTTTTTTAATTTTTAAATTTTTAACTTCGGTTTCTTATTTTCAAGTAAGCGAGACCTACCTCCATATTACATTCCTACATCATATTGATATCTATAAGTTTGTTGCTCCTTGACATCTTTCAATTTGTGCACCGTTACGGACAAATTGTAATGGACCACAGTGACAAAAGAAGTGGTATCGTTAGGAAAAAAAATTGCCAAGGGCCAGGCCTATGTGGCTTTGAGTAGAGTTCAAAATTTCCAGGGTGTGGCTATCCTCTCGCTCCCATATCCCCCTCTTCTTTAACAGACTTTCAACCCTTCCCTTTCCACCCCTAGTAAATGGGATAACCGATTTTGATGTAAACCATATTATCTAATTGTACCTATAATATGTACACGTCATATCCTGTCGTTTGATGCTCCATTTGGTTTATTTATCTAACCACTGTCACCCCTAAAGTGCCCTATATGTAATAAACGGATGAACCGATTTCGATAAAACATTACTAATTGTAATTCACACGTTGCTCTTTCATATTTTGATATACCTACCGCTTGAGTAGGTATATTATTTGACCACATTCCATTATTGTTCATTCCCACTTTTACCGCTGTAATCTAATAGAAGCTGTAATGGATAAACCGAATTGGATAAAAATATAACTAATATTTTTTCCCACATTCCCACTTTTACCCCTATAAAGGTATAATAAATGGATGAACCGATTTTGATACACTTTATCTAAGAACCAGCGTCGGAAAATATGCTGCCTAACATCAAAACCGCATCTAATTCGGATTACACACACAAACAGACACACACACACACATAGCGGTCAAACACTTATCACCCATCTTTTTGCGTCGGGGGTTAAAAATATAATACGACATAATTTAAAGGACATTTTATGTAGAAAATTTACCTAGAAGTAAGCATAATTCTAATTTGACCCCTCCCCCTACTACCTCAGCTTAAGTTAAATTTTTAACTACAGTTTTGGGTTTGGGATCGATTTAATAATTTAACCCCTGCTAATTTTTTTTATTTAAAATACGGCATTAGAGTTGACGGAAGATATCTGAATCATCTCAGGTTCGCAGATGACATCATCGTGTTCTCTGAAACGGCCAAACAACTAGAAGACATGCTGCGGGAGCTAGATCAAGAAAGTGATAAAGTAGGCCTACTACTAAATAGAAGTAAAACTAAAATCCTTACTAATAGCTTTAAAACACCTATCATCATAAATGGAGGCAGTATAGAATATGTCAATAATTATATATATCTAGGAAAACAAATATCATTCAGTAGAACTAATAACGAAGAAGAGGTAGAGAGAAGAATAAATATTACATGGAAAAAGTTTTGGTCACATAAAGAAATACTCAAAGGAAACTATAGTATGAAGATAAAGAGAACTATAATGGATACAAGATGCATCTTACCTAGCCTACTATATGGATGCCAAACATGGACCTACACAAGCAAAATTAAGCAAAGAATAAGTACAACACAAAGGGCAATGGAAAGAAGTATCCTAAACATAAAAATCAAAAACAAAATAACAAACGAAACAATACGACAAAAAACAAAAATTCTAGACGCACTAACACACGCGTTGAAGCTTAAGTGGCAATGGGCAGGTCACATCTCTCGTTATACCGACAAAAGGTGGACATGGCTAACGACCAAATGGAAGGGACCAGTATTGGGGAAAAGAAAAGTTGGACGTCCACTCAAAAGGTGGGCTGATGATGTTATAGAGATTGCGGGAAAGAATTGGATAAATAAAGGAATAGATAGAAACCTGTGGAAGAAAATGGAGGAGGCCTTTACTCTAACGAGATCCATACCTCATTAAATAAGTAAATCATACTAACATTAACTAACTAGAATAACAACATACTAACAATACTAATAATCATTTGAAATGTAAATTTGAGAGATATGGAATAAATAAGGTTTTATTATTATTATGTTTCTCATTTCCATAATACTCGGGTACCACCAGAAGGACGGTACCCGGATCTTTGGAAGGCTTACGTGGGGACACGGATCCAACACGCAGAGGCCCTTTCGAGAATTTTAATGTGTTGTGGGACACCAGCCGCAGCCTGCCCATGACTGCACTATAGAGATACAGTCCTAGGCAGTCCGCGGCCGATGTAGGACTATTGCAGGGTATGGAAATTTAATAGCTGGGCTATGGATTGGGATGCTAAATGGACTGGTATTGGGGACTATGGGAAACTATGGCACCTGCCTTTCTACTAAAAGAAAGTAAAAATATGTTGGCAGGTGGTGACTCGCCCTCTCACTGTATGGGCCCCCGAAATAAGTCGCTGCAATAGTGCGACAAGGGGGCAACATATTGTGAGCAGCTAAGGGTGGAGAGGCGTCCCTGGACTTTAAACGACGATCACGCGCTCCCTGAGGGTCCAGCATCACGTGCCCACTCGCCACTTATGATTCGCATCCACCCTTCGAGCTAAAAGCTCTCGCGACTCCACTCTGGCCGGCCGGTTAAGGCAAGCCAGAGGTGGGGGTCCTGTCCTCGTCAGGCTTCACTCCGACCGGCCGGTGAAGGCGAGCCGGAGATGAAGACAGGGGCCTCCCCCGGGAGCACTCGGTTCCCGCGGGGTCGCTACTCCCCGACACCACGCCACAAGGTGTCCTGCGGGTTGACTGATTGCACGGGTGGAATATCTGTTGTCACGTAGACAACAGATATTCCAACCGTGGGCGATGGGGTCGTCACATCCCTACGCCCTTATTATTATTATGTCTCTCTCCATAATACACGGGCACTACCAGAAGGAAGATACCCGGTCCTTTGGAAGGCTTACGTGGGGACACAGGTCCAACACGCAGAGGCCCTTTAGAGAATTTAATGTGTTGTGGGACACCAGCCGCAGCCTGCCCATGACTGCACTATAGAGATACAGCCCTGGGCAGTCCGCGGCCAATGTAGGACTATTGTAGAAAAATGGAAATTAATAAAACTGGGTTATGGAAGGGGGTGTTAGATGGACTGGTATATTGGTTCTATGGGGACTATGGACGTCTGCCTTTTCAATATTAAAAATTGAAAATTATGGCAGACGGTGACTCGCCAGTTCGGTCGATGGGCTCCCAAAAAGGTTACCGATAATGGTAACAAGGGGGCAACATCAGCTGAACGGCTAGGGGTGTAGAGAGGTGCGGCACCGGTTTCACCATCGCGGGCCCGCAGGCCCGGAGCGGGTTTCCCCGCTATTACGCCATTAGACACTTCCACCCCCGAGCATATAGCTCTAGCGGCTCCACTCTGGACGGCCAACAAAGGCAAGCCAGAGGTGGGGGATCCTGAACCTCGTCATTGTTCACTCTGAACTGCCTCTGGGACAGTCCGAAGGTGAGGACAGGGACCTCCCCCGGGAGCGCTCGGTTCCCGCGGGGTCGCTACTCCCCGACACCTCGCCACAAGGTGCCCTGCGGGGTGACTGACTGCACGGCTGGGATATCTATTGTAGATATGCCAACCGGGGGCGATGGGGTCGTCACATCCCTACGCCTTTATTATTATTATTATTATTTTTTTTTACATATTTTCATTGTACAGACATCACTTTTCTAGAATTTTATTATATGTATTGATGATTGATGATTGATGATTGACCACGCGCAAGGTTTTTAATTTCCACTACATCCTCACGCAAATCGTCAATTTTTATTAACATTGAATCTGTTAATAAAAAAAATCAAAAGATAACTGTACCTTATTTTATTAAAAAGCTACTAACAAATAAAATTTTATCAAGAACTAAAGTGACCTTCTTTGGGCGTTTAATATAGTCTTGTAAAAGTTATACATAAAAATAAAATTTCATCATTTTCTTATTTTGTCATACTTAACTTTAACTAATTAAAAACATGAGTCTAACTATATAATTATAATTATAAAGAATAAATATAAAAGCTACAACTTACCTTTTGTGGGAACGCAAGAAGGCGAAAATTAAAAAAAAGCCGAAGATTTATAAAAATGTAACGAATGAACACAATCACTGTTATCTACTATTACCTATATTAACTGTAATGGTGTCTTGTTTGACATCAAATAATAAACATCTACCCTCACTTATAAAAATTTAGTATATTCACATGAAATATAAGCGCACCTGAAATGGACTCTGGGAAGATATGAATTATTTATTTAACTTTAAAAAAAAACAACCTCACCAACATCATAATATTTAAATTATGAATTTCCAAGAAGCGTTAATATTATGTAAATTGATTTGATTTTAATGAAATCTCATAGATGGCGCTGTTTTAAATTTGTCTTTATACTACTAAGATTCATTATACTGTTTCTCTGCCAAAATTACTTAAATGACGTAGTTTTTATAGTGTAAAGGTAGACAATAGCATGGCTTACTCAAAAACAACATTTAAACATGAGTCTTTAGATTGTACGCTATCGTAGTACAGAGAATACGTAAGAAAAATAAAGGTTCACAGCTCCTCCCCCGCAGGTGATAGCTTGATAATATGTAGCCTATAGCCTGACCCGACCTGTTAGTAATATTCATGCAAAATTTGAAGTCAATCTATGCAGTACTTTTCGAGATTAGCCCGGTCAAACATACAGACAAACAGACAAACAGACAAACCGACAAACAGACAAACAGACAAAAATTCTAAAAACTATGTTTTTGGCTTCTATATCGATTATAGATCATGGATTATGTATTCTTTTAAAAAAATATTCAATGTACAGTTTTGACTTTCCTACGATTTTATTATATGTATAGATAGCTTTTTAGTAAAGACTGCTGACTGATTACAATTGAAAATGCTTTCAATTGAATTGACATTTTCACCAATTTTAAATTAATTGTATATTAATGAGAAACAAAGTGTAGGTGTAATTTATAATATATTTATACATATATAGGTAATTTATATATAGGTAAAGGGCTTTCAATATCAGTTTAAAGTTTTTTGATATGTGCAATAGTTACGAAATAATCGCCTGTGCACTTCATTCATGTTACCGTGAATGTCTGAAATGAGAAAGATTAAAATAAAGAAGAATTACCAATGATAATTAAAAAAATACTATAATATGACGTATACACTCTGCCCTAATAAAAAAATAGGCAGAATTAGGTTCTGGGACTCGCTCGCTCAGCTAGTGCGTTTTGGGGTCACGGTTCTAATAACCTAACGCAAATCCAACTTAGTCTTGTTAAGTGCATATATTTATAAAATGTATGCATAATTCGCTCATTATGTACCAAGTCGTCGTGGTGTAAGATAACCGTAACACGTGAATGACGGAAATACTACCTACATATTGATATGAACAAAAAACAATGCCATAAGGAGAGGTTACTTACCTCCGTTAATAAATAATATGCAATAGTGCTAAGTTTTGGAAGTTAAAATATGTATACTGTACAGAATGTACACGCTCCAAAATGGCAAGACAAAGTCAGGTAATTTCCCGACTAGTGTAGGCTTGCGAGTTGCGAGTGAAATGTAGTCGGTTGGATGCGAGAGAGTGAAAGAGCGCGCCTTATTAACGGCCATTACTTTTTAAAATACATACTTACAATATTGTTGGTAAATAAACTGTCTATCTTTTTGATACGTGATTGATGTAGTGTATATTTAATTGGGAGTAAATTCGGGACTTGACCTTGATTATTTAAATCTATTGAAT
Organism: Colias behrii; assembly: GCA_029959065.1. Lineage (NCBI taxonomy): Eukaryota > Metazoa > Arthropoda > Insecta > Lepidoptera > Pieridae > Colias > Colias behrii. Next base: position 7,003,018 of record JARWMC010000002.1, read on the forward strand.
GATGAATCACTTCACCACAGTTCTCACCATTGGCTATGCAATGTGTAGTGTGTACTTAATTTAAGTAGTTGGTATAAAAATAAACCATAAACTGTTGTATTTAACTTAACCGACGCGACATATAAAAAAACGGAGGTTATCAATTCGTTCGTAGCTTTTTTTATTTTATTTTAGGATGTACCTAACTATAGCAAAGAAATTAATGTATATAAAGTATAAACGTCTGAAAACACGTCGTGCATCAAATAGCCCCAAAAACAGAAAGATACTATTGAAAAACGTTATTACCTAAGGATTACGATTGGGGTAATGGTACCCCTGGTATGGTAGTTTTTGTAACTAGGTATAAGATTTATGGAAATCTTATACCTAGTTACAAAAACTACAAAAAAAGGAGAAACGAACACTAAATGTGAACCGTCATTTTTGGGATGCAAGTGTATTCACGGCTATATCCAAAGATTTATTATTTCGTCAAAGTTTAAATATAATTCTTAAGAACCCACCGAACTTAAGTAAATCGGTCATATAAATCGATAAATATAAAGTGTTGTGTGCTATATTTAGAATATTCGTCATTTAGTAGAACTAGGTATGATGCGCGGGCGAGTTTGCTTACCCCAGTGAACTACTAAGATCTATTAGCACTCCAATAATAACATCTGAAAAAACTAATTGTATTTTAATTAGTTGCGACTAATTCTAATTAAAATGCTATTTGCATATCGCTCGGACTTCAAATATTCGGTTTCAGAAAGCCTGGTTCTTAGAATATTATGTAATGATGATTAGGTTTAAATCGATAATTTGCATTCCATACATATAAAACAATAATTAGGTAGGAATACAATGCATAATTAGCAGACCTTCCGAATGCCGAAATAACTTGTTTTATGGGTGGTAATTTTGTTTGTATTTTTAAAGGAACCAAATCCCGAAGATCCTCTCAATAAAGAAGCAGCGGATGAGCTCCAGAGCAACCGAAGACTATTCGAACAACATGTGCAGCGCGCCATGCGCGGCGGCTACGTCGGATCCTCATACTTTGAACGGTGCCTCAAGTGAACACGACTCATCTGTAAATTATATATAAACATTATACAAATAAATAAATCTCACAATTACATAATATACGTATCTTTATTCTTTGCTTCTGAAATTCTATGCAATTTTTTTTAAATTTAATTAAAAACTGATTGAAAATGCTCTGTCTGTCAATCTTTACTAGATAGTATTGCATTGGTATAGAAAATTCAAAATATGTAGTAAGAAATTATAAAGAAAGCGCCACATGGGAATTGGGAAATACGATACAAATACAGAGTTGACCAAGAGTTGACATTGTATCGTGTACGTAATATGGTAGTGGCGCGAAGTGAGCAGCGGGTGAGCAGCACGGCCGCGGCTGAGTCACAAAGCCGCGAGGCCCGACCAGTCACCAGTCAGTTGGTGAGAGCCCAGACACGAACCGCGCTCGCGAGCCACGCTAGCCGCCAGTATCGCTCCGGACGTTGAACGGTTGTAACGTTGCCACGCTGCCGACGCTTTCTCCCCAGTGTGTTCGAGGCGGTGCGATTTCGACACAACACGGTTGCGAAAGTCTGCGCGATGATATACAAGTGAGAGCTAACGGACGGAGGGTAACGCTCATCGCGCACGGTGAGCCAGTTTATTAGACTAAAAGACATTCGAAACTCGCATCTGTGAGGGACGGGGGGCGCGCGACGCCGTCGGCTCTCGTACACGCGGGAGCAACGAATCCTAACATATTACTCTGAAAGAGCAACGGAAACCAATTTTTAATGTGTCAAGTCAGTATAGCTTATTGCTGCTACGTCAGATCGCAGAACGCCTCGAGTAGGAACTACAAGGTTATGCAAATGAGTTCTGAACGCTTCTATACCAGGGGTAATCAAAAGACCATTCACAACTTTAATAAACTTTAACGTACGGTTCGTGCCGTGTACCATAGTGCTTATCTGTATCGTATCCTATTCTTTTGTTATCGTTCGGTGTCACGATCGCTAATTGCTAATTACCTGCGAGAAGTCGTGTGATAAGGCGCAAGAGTGGTGCTAGTGTTCAACGAGAGCAGAACAACAGCAACGAATTCGACAATGGCTGCCCCGAAAGAGGAAACCCTGCTCGCTCGCTGCGAGATTCCCATTATTGACCTGGCGCATATAGGTGAGCATTCAAAACAAATACTGCACTAGTCGATTATACCTAAATATAGTAACAAAAACCTTTTACCTGCAATGGAAAGCATTAGTAATTTTAAAATCTTTAATAGTTTTTCGTTTCTTCCAATCTTACAATCCTCAAAGACACAAAGAAGCGCATGTTTTACCTGCGTGCATCCTCAATTGTTATAGGTGGTCGAACTTGAATGCACCCGACAGCTGTGCAGCGAAGATTCCGATATTATTTGTAAGACAATCTTAGATGGATCAGATTTGAACCCAGTCGAGTTCAAAGACCCGAACTTAGCGGATCATTTGTTGCCGTTCTTCCACCTAGTTCCCCTAAAACGTTAAAAACGGTTTCTTACTCATGCAGCTGCATGAAATCACTGATATTCCCAGTATCTAAGTTATTCACCAATAATAAGTATCAAATCATTACTTAACTTTATTTAACAACACAAATTTTAATATTATAATTAAGTATTTATGTCGAATAAGGATTTATAGTTTGTCATTTTTTTATTATTGTAATGCTAGGTTTTTAGCCAAGTAAATAAAAGAAATAAAGATAAGGCTCGCTAGAACTCGATTCTTGAAGGTTTTTTTTTATTACAATTAAACATTATACCTCCATAAACATGATAATTCTGATAAATCCAGTTAGTATGGTTCGTCACTAGGCAGCTACTAATAATGAAAGTTTTGACAAAGTACATAGATAGATAGATAGATACATATACGAGAAATTATTCATTAAACACTATTAGGTACATTGTGAATTAGTAAACCTAATATTTAAGTGAATAGATTTAACTATATAGGTAGGTATTTTATCTTTATTCAATTATCAGAAATAGGTGAACAGCAAATGAATACCGATTGCTATTAACTAGGTATTTCCTTGAAAGTAGACAAATACATAACGTATTATATGCTACGTACTTATATCATCAATCATTATTGTTCTTTGGTATTTTAAAATACCATCGATCAATCAATTTGATACTGTTCAAAACACTGATACAGTATCGCTACAATTTGTTTATGTAACGACAATGATTTGAAAATCCGAAGTGACAGTACTAATGCCTTTTGAAAAATATATAACAATCATAAAGATAGGACTGGTTCGCGTAAAAGATAGTAATTTGAATGAAGCGGATAAAAAAAAAGGTGACTGTATGCGAGGGCAACGGCCGAGCCGTCCGAACCCTTTTGTATAGCCCTCTTTTCCTTCACACGCCATACGTCGTCGGCAATTTACCATGGGACTCTATCCGACACTAAATACTAATAATTCCCTAGTCACCTTATTACAAAGTTATTACACGACAAAATACGTTTAAAAGGTTTCCTATATTTTCTTTTGTATAAGGTTTTTTAAAATTACCATGCATAACTCATAAGCCTTTGAACTCAACTCAACTTTAAAATTATCATTAATCTCGAAAATCCCAATTTATCTGAATGCCCTATGAACATCATTAGAACTCGCAGTACCTAACTAGTTATTTTTCCTCTACCATCTACAAATGATAAAGTATGCATTCCACGTTGCAACAGGCAATACCACATAAGAAATACATTCAACCTTTGCATTTTATTTCACGACCGCTTACGTTCGTCAAATGATTGAAGGCCACATATTATTACGATAAGATATAGAGGCAAGCTGTCAGACTCGTTTGCAAAATATTATCAATATAATATTGAGGTCAAAGTTTCACAAAAAGTTCATTTTATGGGGTAAAAACTCCTACACGTATATCACTAAATTAAAATAAGCCACAAATTTATGCCACAAAGTGGATATTACCTTAAAAGGGAGCGAAAATTTGAACTAATTTAGCATTAACGTTAATTAGCATACCTACTACATAAAACAATACAATAAGCTTGCCTTAAAAATTTAAATGATATAAGAATATTGTGCCATACCTACAGTACAAAGAATAGTGTTTCATAAACGATTTGTTTTCAAATAGGTGTGTATTGGATAGAAATACAATATATAGCTGTCTTAATTATGTAATAAGCTATTTTTACTGTAACTGTAAATACCTTGAGTAGTTTACAAATCATACCGTTATCAAGCCGTTACCTATAGGTGTCATAGTCAAGCCATGGTGTTAATTGGTCTGTCACAAATGCAATCGATCACAGACGTTATGACCGATATTCTGTGCATGATTCTTAAATTACGGAGATAATGTCAAAACTGTAAACTATGATTCAGTGAACTAAATCGCTAGCTTGCGCAAGTCAGTCGTTAAAGTTTAGAAATAAATTCAGGAAAATAGCCAAATCTGCCTCAATTTGATTGGAAAGTCCCAAGATTAGGACAGTTTTTACAGTTTACTATGGGCATTAAAATATCGAAAGACATTTTAAAAAGTGTTAAAAACTTGAAAACTTTAGAAAAATATAAATATGTATATGAATAATCTATTACATACCTACATTTCAGCAATACATACTTTTACCAATAGACACTAAACTAAATAAACTAATAAAAGTACCTACTAATAGAAGGACTAAACTTAAAAAAATTAAGAATATACTTAATTTATTAATGGTACACCGTACAATGAAATTAAAAATGTATGCAAAACATAAACACGTTCGCCAGTCAAAATCACACTACAATATCTCAAAACAAAATTGAGAAATCGTTCTGGTGTTGATTGCTCTACAATCTAAACAAACAAATCGATTGGGAACGTGTCTCAAAGAATACAAACAAATATTTGTGTTACCTACCTCTGACGTACATGTTCTGAGGCATTTCCTAGTATTGTCAGGAATTGAAACTCACATTGTTATGCATTTATGTTTATTTCTCTATCGTGTACGCTCAGAAATATGATTGAATGTTTAAACTAACTTAGACTACAAGCCCGCATAGGAAAAAAATATGGGTCAAATGAACCACCAGGGGACATATCTAGAACGATAGAAGAGCAAAAAATAATAAGATTCATCACTATGCCGTCACTTGTAAGCTGTCCAACTGAGTGCAGATGAGAATTGAAAAGTACAGGTAGACTCGGTAAATTTTGGTCATATATTTTTGTACGGCATTCTTAACCATCGATAGATCCATTAAAAATAATAAGAAACCGCTCAGTGCCGTACAAAAATGGTGGTCCACCAAGTCGGAATTTTTATTTAATTTCCGAGAGTTACCGGGGGTAAATTTGGTCATTTGACCATGTACGGCATCTGTGTCATACTATTGCTATACTGCTTTTAATCCATTATTCCGCAACGCCGTACAAAAATCATGGGGACAAGGGGAAAAAATCGAGAGTTGTAATCCCCTCTCTTTCCCCACTCCAGGGGGTCATTTGACACAACACGAAATAAATTTATTTTTAAAGTAATTTATGCATAGATAATATTTTTTCATGTGCCGTACATTTTCGTTGGTTCAAAGGGGAAAAATCTGAAAAAGAAAAAAATCCATATAATGAAATGTTTGCTTTATATTTTGATAATAAAATATAAATATACATTAATATTAAGAAGCTCGAGGTGGTTAATTATCACCTTGGAAAGTCGGAGTCAGGTGGAATGGACTCCGTTAAATTGATGAACTAATAAAAAAGCTATGAACGAAAAGATGTGAATTATATGCAATCAGCCCATGAATACAGGTAAAGTCACAAGCAAATGCTAGTAATATATACATATTCAAAATGTACAAGTAAAGCGCTTTCAAATGATACCAAACACGGCATATTTATCTTAACTTTATTTTTTTACTCTGTATGTTTTGTCCGCTAGAGGGCGCCACATTAGATTTTGTGAAACCCCATATAGCCTTTAGCTAGCTGGTCGCTGGTTATCCAGTGAACAATTCAGACGCTTCTAATGATATGTCATTTGTCGAATTCTGATAAGTAGTTTAGAAGTTACGAGGGAATAGATGAACATACATACATGACCTGTCAAAACCATAACCCTCCTTTTGCTTTGCCGTAGTTGGGTAAAAATATGTTAATGCCGTACTGTATCAAATGGCCATAAAGCACCCTTAAAATTGTAGCTTTCGTCGCTTTTATCAGCCTAAAAGATGTGGTCTGCACAAAAATGTACGGCATCGTTTTTTCCTAATTTATCTATGTTAATACTATTTAAAACAACGAATAAAGTGTAGAAAACTATTATATTTCATTAATCTACGATGTTTAAACTTTAACAAAATTTCTGATTTTGCATTTCTCTATAACTTTTTTTAGAACGGTTTCTTTTGAACGGCAATACTATACAACAATTGAATTTTACAATATCATGTTAAAAAAAAGTTCCCGTACAGGGTCAAATGACCTTACAGCTCTTTATATCAAGAATTCGATGAAATTAAGATGAGTATTGGTATACATTTAAAAGAACAATTATTTTTTGACGGCATTGCTTTTAATAGTACTTTTGAGTGCTAGATAATGTTTTGGAACCGAAGCCGTACTTAGTCAAATGACCCCCTGGAGTGGGGAAAGAGAGGGGATTGCAACTCTCGATTTTTTCCCCTTGTCCCCATGATTTTTGTACGGCGTTGCGGAATAATGGATTAAAAGCAGTATAGCAATAGTATGACACAGATGCCGTACATGGTCAAATGACCAAATTTACCCCCGGTAACTCTCGGAAATTAAATAAAAATTCCGACTTGGTGGACCACCATTTTTGTACGGCACTGAGCGGTTTCTTATTATTTTTAATGGATCTATCGATGGTTAAGAATGCCGTACAAAAATATATGACCAAAATTTACCGAGTCTACCTGTACTTTTCAATTCTCATCTGCACTCAGTTGGACAGCTTACAAGTGACGGCATAGTGATGAATCTTATTATTTTATGCTCTTCTATCGTTCTAGATATGTCCCCTGGTGGTTCATTTGACCCATATTTTTTTCCTATGCGGGCTTGTAGTCTAACTAGAAAGATCCAGACAATCAAATTACCTCGAATGTATGAAATTACGTTAATTATTATCTAAGCTTATTGTTTTAAAAACAATGTTTTATAATAAACCCCCAATTATTAATTTTAATTTATAAAAAATCACAAAATGCTAAAATTGATCCAAAACACATATTTATAAAATCATTTAAATTATGAGATATCACTCCAGCCACACAGCAGAAAAATGGAATTAAAGATCAACAGTTCCACTCAAATTGATGGCGAAAAATCTTGCTTATCAAAATGGTCTGGTCTGTACCAATTTTGTTTAGTTTAGCTCTCTATATTGATTTATAATTTAAATAGCCACATCACATGAATTTTATAAGTTACAAAACTTGAATGTTCCGGTACTTCCACGAATCTGTACTCGTTTTTTAGTCTGAGCTGGCAAAATGTTTAAATCGGTCAGTCGGTCAGTACATATACAGTGTACACATACGGCATACATATAAAGAAAATTATATATACTAAATCCTATCATATCCTATCCTTCCTACTAATATTATAAATGCGCAAGTTTGGGAGGATGGATGTATGTGTAGGTGTCTATGTTTGTTACTCTTTCACGCAAATACTACTGAACCGATTACAATGAAATTTAGCACACCTATAGAGGGTAACTTGGATTAACACATAGTTTTATCTCGGAAATCCCACGAGAACGGGAACTATGCGAGTTTTAAATGCGGGCGGAAAGCTAGTATGATATATTCCAAAATTACAGTGCAGGCAAGTAATACATGTTGGTAAATAATAACAATACATAGTTACCTATTTAAGACCTGACTACAATGATGAACTATGTCATGACGCAATTTATGCTAGGTATACGTATGCGGTATAATTCAGTGTTTACTGAACCTTAGCATAAATGTATTGCCGATATTTTGATATTGAAAATTTGCACAGTCCATAAAAGATGGTATGATATCAAGCTTCTCAAACAATGCCACCCATAAGCCATTGTACGACAAACACGCCAACAGCGCGTGATAATTACAAGCATTGTGTATTGCCAAAGTATTGTCCCATACCTAAAGTCGCTTGACGATTCCTTTATGCGTTTACCTAATATTTGTGTTATATATACGTCAAAGTCGACGCCACGATAACACAAAAAGTGACGTAGATATCTTCTTCAATATTATATTCAGCTACGTGTGAAAACATTAAGTACTGATTGGTTACGAACATTTGATATGCTCGCATGCAAATGCAATCAGAATGCTTGATAACGACGTCGATGGTTTATTTAGCGAGGGCTTCTTGGATGGCACGTGTAAAGTGTGTGGACCTGAATTAGTATTTTATTTTATAATAACTCACTAAAAGCTCCACTTGCTTGTTCTATATTTTAAAAATCATGAGGCTATATGATTTTTCTGTTCTTCTTTAGAGATAAATCTAAACACAAAATCAATTACACATGAGCCATAAAAATTACCTAGTAAAAGAAACAAGATTTATGAATAAAATTAAGACAATCTTATCTTATAATTTATGATAGGTATGTAATTAATTTGCTGTTGATATAAAGTAGCTACAGCCTTATTTACTTCTTATCAAAATTATAATTATTATTAACGAAAATAATGTGATGATTCTGTAATTATAAATGGTATGAAAACACTCGACATTTTCAATTTCATCGAGGAAAACCACCAAGTCAAAGCAATTACGCAAACTTGTTAACCTAATTGTCTTCGTTAAACGTGTTAAGGGTTTCCTCTACCAAAACATCGTATTCATCATTCATGCGAGACAAAAAAAACGAAAATCATCGTTACTAAACGTTCTAAGAAAACCACCATAATTCGAGAATAAGAAATCAAGGATTTTAGGGAAGTCTTAGATAATGGGTAACAGTCATTCACAGGGCAATAGGGAAAGAACATTTAAGATAGTATACCTATATTCGGACTGAAGAAGAAGATGCCAATAATGTACCTTAATCATTTAATGTAAAGTCTGTGAACTTTTATAAGATTGTTTTATGAATTTATCTGTGGGTATTTTCGCTACTACAAAAGCGAATAGAGCAAAAATAACTTAGATACCTATGAGTCTATATTTAGGTAAAGTTTACCAAAAAGCCGAAGTTACCGATCCATCACAAGACAAAAACATGTTACCTAAGTGGTACAAACAATAAGTGCAAAAAAGTGATTGCTGAATACCTGCAAATATAGACTGCGTTACGTTCGGTCAAATGCAAGAAATAAGAGAACGGCACTTCTAAAATAGATTTCACTTTCTATCCTTGTTAGTTTACCTTGGCGGTTTTAACTTTTGACTAGGTAAGTAGATAGTAGAAAGATTAGTAGTAAAACTTTCCAAAAACGGTTACCTAATAACTAAAAGCTATTCGTAAGATTTTATTATTTTGTTATATTTTTCGTCCCTACAGCACAGAGTAATAACTAGTAGGTAACTATCGCCTACAGTAAGTGCATTTTCTCTGTACTTTTCTTCGAGTATAGGAAAACATTTATTTTATAATCATGGATGTATAATTATACAAATGTCTTCATAATAGGGTAGATACTACTGATATGATATTACTTAAGTAATAATAGAAATTCATGTGCTCAATGAATAGTAATAATTGAATTATCAAGAAGTTAATATAAATAAAAATAACGATTTTCATAAAGCACTTTTATCACAATTTTGATAAGGCTTAGCAGCTAATGCGATAAGTCCAAAATAAAGCAGGCAAGTTATTTTATGTGGTATCTAGGTACCTACTCGCCTGTTTTATGCCGTCACTGATAATAATTCCATCGGAATAGTTCTACTATCGTGTAAATAAATGATGAAATAATCACACATTTTTAAATATCCAAATACAATACATACATATTCATATTTAACTAAAACAACATTTCCGAACTCCGCGATATAATAAGAAGCAAACAATGAGTTCCTTTCTGATAAGAATGTTACTTTAAAAAAGGACAATGATTATTAAACCGTCCTCAAATTCCTTTGTTATAACTTCACGTTTAAAATACACGTGTGTGTATCGTAAAATAATTGAACGTAAACACACTTTATGGGCTACTCTAATGCATAATATCAACATTCCGATATTTATGAACAAAATCATATTAGAATCTTGCGAGAAACACAAAATTTCGCTTACAATGTTATTATAATACCTTTTACAAAATATAGGCAGTCTTGTATACGATGTTGATCTAAATAGGTAATAATTAGGTACTCTCAAGAATTAGACCAAATAAAACAGTTTAAAGGACCTGCGGAACAAAGTGATTATGATTAATTGGTTGAATGAAATAAAAATTTTAACAATTTATTTATTTTTATTAGGGTCAACCGGGGCAAATGCAACTATGGGGCTATGGCAACTAGTTATCATAACTAATTTATTAGAGTTGTTGTAATAAATCGCCACCTATGATTCAATAACTCAACGACTAATAAATCTTACAAGTAATAGATGGTGCCCCTACGATGAAAACTATTTGATTGATAGGCCATTGTGTCAAACCGCTATTTTGAAGTTGGTGTGCGTAAAAACAGGTGTCGAGTTTTGCAGACAAAAAAATTGTTTAGGAGTGATTTTTTGCAGGTGTTTTTGATTGGACACGATTATCACAAGCCGTTAAGCTTATTTCATTTATATTTTTAGTGCGTTAGTTGACTCTATTTTGTGTTATTGATGCAGTTACAATTGCCTCATGAAAATTTCACTGTGGGGTTATTGCAACTGTGAGGTTAGTTACAATAGCCCCTTATATTTTTGTATGAAACTAAAAACACTAGTGATGTGACAGTGTCGATATTTTTATTATGTATCCTTCTTGGTAGTCAAAATATACTTTCTTTATGATTAATTAAAGAAGAACCATCGATTATTTCTTCGATATTATACCCAGAGACGGGTTCATAAGTAAAATTCAAATTAGATAAAGCGTGGTTAAAGAATATAAGTAACTAAAAACGATAGGTAGGATAGTTCTGTGATTGTTCAAGTAATTTTTAGTAAACGGTTGATTAACTAATAAACGTTTTTTGTTTGGTTTACGTTTTTAACAATATTTAACACAAAGAATATTATTTGTTCTGACCAAAAACTAAAATTGACTTAGTAGGTAGTACACTGTAATTTTTTTTTGTTGCGATTTAAAGTGGTAAATCAAAGTAGGTACATGAGTTTTTCCTCTAAATAATGCGGCGCCATCTACGATCGCAACGTTATTGTATAGATAACGTTATTGTATATATATATAGAATAATAAAAATATATCGATGAATAAGTTTTTTGCATTCCCCACACTAATTCTCTAACAAATAGTTGCATTTGCCCCACAATCAGAAAAATAAGATTTTTCCTGAAAACTCGTCCTTGCTACACGGTAATCCAGTTCAAAATCCTATGAATAACATGAAATCTCATAAATATATTCTATATTCGTTGTTTTATATGAAATAGAAGAAGAGCTATGGCAGTTAGTTGCATTTACCCCCGACTAGGGGTTAATGTAACTTTTTCTACCAATTTTAGGAAATATTCTCACTACCAGTTATTTATAAGACTACTGTATTGCTTGATTGGTTGAAAATAATCTTGAATAAATACAAAAATCACTAAATGGGTCAAATAAATGACCAAATATAAAAGGAGATAACTGCAACCGATCAAACTTGAAACTTGTTATTTTTTAGTTGCATTTGCCCCGGTTGACCCTATATGAAATAATAAGAACAAGGTTAAATTTTCCACACCCATTTTTTAAACTGAGTTTAATCAGATACAAACATTATCTAGTTTTATGACATTCTTTTATTAAATAAACCAAGAAGCTTATATCTAATACACTGGAGATTGGACTATGAACGTTTACTTGTCCCGGGAAGGTATGACCTTGAATGACGCCTGGTTGTTTTTTGTCCCTTTCACACCTAACTTGGCAAGTTGGTGTGAAAGGGATGAAGGAACAACCAGGCGTCATTCAAGGTCATACCTTCCCGTGACAAGTAAACGTTCATAGTGCAATCTCCAGTGTATTAGATATAAGCTTCTTGAAATAAACTAAAGAGATGAGGTGAGTACATTGACGTTAATAAGATATTGTGCTCGTTACCTCGTTACAGTATGAAAAGGGACTATGTTCGTCTACTTCAAATTTTCAATTTCTGACATCTATTTATAAATCTTGAAAGGTTTTTGAACGAATGACACATGTAAATTACCAACTTTACAATTTATAAAACAAATATTTCAACAAGATACCTTTTAGTTCTTAGCTGAATATTTGACGAGGATTTTTAACGATATACTTCATCTTGAGGTAAAAAGCAAAAGGAAGGAATCAAAAACCGACAAAACCCGGTATTGCTAAATAACAACCACGATATAAATGTATTTAACTATGAATTTATATTATATATTTTTTATCTTTATTTAAAGAGCTTAATCACAAAACGATTATGTCGCTCAGGTACACACATACTTATAACTATTTTACACGCTAATACATAAATTCAGTAATTTACTAACTATATCTACAAATTTAAGGAGACTGACATAGATGCGGGTAAATATCTGATTCATATGTTTAGAAACAAATTTCTGACGTAGGTACACTAAATTTCCACATAAATCCCACGTCAAACAAGTCTACATGAGTTGTTAGTTGGTACATGAGATCGTCATTCGTTTTCCTCTTTCCTTGACCACTTCACAATGACTTGTAAAAACATCCAATTCTTTTTTCCTACAAAATTTTGTCTTCGTTTTCCTAGAACCATTTTTCAAGCATATTTTATTCACATATTATATTATGGAGTAATTTTTGCAGGAAATATACCTACCTACTTAAATCGTATCACGAATGACGTTATATACCTACTGATATTTCGTGCATTTATCACGCTGATAGCTAACAGTCACGAATTGTGACGTCACCATCCTGTAATTACCTTAAATTAATAATTATTAGACGTTTGAAAAAACTGTGAAACAAAGGATACATGACCTTCATGATTTCGTCAGAGTTCTAAGACGACCTAAGAGCCTAAGATTCGACAGAGGCTAAAGCGAAGCGCTTCCGCAATTTATACACGTCTATATTACGTTGATGTATATTATATATTAAGGACGCTGTCACAAATCTGCGCTACTCAAATTTAGGTATTTAACGTCGCAACGTGGTTCGCGGGACATCACGCTCACGTAAACATAGCGCATTCCATTTTATAGACCATCTTCATACTTGATATTTTTTTTTTTATATTTTTATTAAAATTGATTCCAGAAGATTACTGGGAACTTTAAAAATTCATTTTGTTACTTTTATTAGTAGGTACGATCCTTATAAGTATTTTAGTGTATTCAACCAACTTAAAAAAGTGTGACTATTTTACAACAATTTGAATATGAATTGTATTATTGTATACAATATCGAAGCTTTTTAAGAAATGTATAAAATACTTTTTTAAGAATTATTATCATACATAATATTACGTTACCGGCAATATATTAAACCCGGCATTGTATGCAATTCTTAGTACATGTATGTTATTCCGAGAAACAGTCGGAATGAAATAAATTAAATTCGTCACATTACCTATATCTTTAAATCTGAACTTTTCCTAAGTAGCAAACACATTTGCAAATGTGGGTGGTTTTTGGGGTAGCTATTAACCAATATGAGGTCAAAACTAAAATCCAAGATGGCGCCGACGAAAATTTGAAATCTTTTCGTCATGGGTGTCATTTTCAAGGAGTTGGAGTAGCTATTAATCAATATGAGGTCAAATCTAAAATCCAAAATGGCGCCGACGAAAATTTGACATCATTTCGTCATGGGTTTCATTTTCATGGTTTTTGGGGTAGCTATTAACCAATATGAGGTCAAAACTAAAATCCAAAATGGCGCGGACGAAAATTTTACATATTTTCGTCATGGGTGTCATTTTCATGGTTATTGGGGTATCTAATAACCAATATGAGGTCAAAACTAAAATCCAAGATGGCGCCGACGAAAATTTTACATATTTTCGACACGGGTGTCATTTTCATGGTTTTTGGGGTAGCTATTAACCAATATGAGGTCAAAACTAAAATCCAAGATGGCGCCGACGAAAAATTTGACATATTTTCGTCATGGGTGTCATTTTCATGGTTTTTGGGGTAGCTATTAACGAATATGAGGTCAAAACTATAATCCAAGATGGCGCTGACGAAAATTTTACATCTTTTCGGCATGGGCGTCATTTTCAAGGTTTTTGAGACAGCTATGTAGGTATTACCAAATCCCCAATGTAACCGTCGATAATTAGGTATATTTTTCTTACTCCTTTAAAGTAAACTTAAATAAAATAACAAAAACGTTAACAACTACAGTTTTGTAGAAAGTCTTAAAAAAAACAATTTTAAAGAACATTGAAATGCATATTTAGAATTTAGAAATGTAATATAAAACGCAACTCTGTGGCAATCATCATCTGTGTTTATATTCTGACAGATATTATTAACTTTAAATATATTCGCTAAACTTTATTTAAATAAAGTTTATCTAAAACATTTAAACGAAGAGAATAAAATAAAAAAGAACGTGTGTGCCGAGAAAACGTGTCAGGAGTGAATTTTCTTTGGCGAGATTCATAGATACCAATACCAAAATCGCCGCCTTGCTCCATAACGCGACAGTATTACCATGACGCGATCTTGAAATTCGACGACCATCTTGGATTTTAGTTTTGACCTCATATTCGTTAATAGCTACCCCAAAAACCATGAAAATGACACCCATGACGAAAAGATGTAAAATTTTCGTCGGCGCCATCTTGGATTTTAGTTTTGACCTCATATTGGTTAATACCTACCCCAAAAACCATGAAAATGACACCCATGACGAAAAGATGTAAAATTTTCGTCGGCGCCATCTTGGATTATAGTTTTGACCTCATATTCGTTAATAGCTACCCCAAAAACCATGAAAATGACACCCATCACGAAAAAAAGTCAAATTTTCGTCGGCGCCATCTTGGATTTTAGTTTTGACCTCATATTGGTTAATACCTACCCCAAAAACCATGAAAATGACACCCATCACGAAAAAAAGTCAAATTTTCGTCAGCGCCATCTTGGATTATAGTTTTGACCTCATATTCGTTAATAGCTACCCCAAAAACCATGAAAATGACACCCATCACGAAAAAAAGTCAAATTTTCGTCGGCGCCATCTTATACATATCAACCAACATCATAATAGTCTTCCTACTAGTCTACTTCAAAACTTTGCCGCTATTCCTATTCAACAACCCATAAAAAAGAGAATCTCAGGCAAGGTAATTTTTAAAACATAATTTTAAATTACAAATAATTGGAATATGAAACTTATACAGTTTACTCTTATAAAGTATCAAATATTTCAAATCACGAAAAAGACTATAAACTACTAATAATCTTTTTTTATTTCGTTTTTATTTTTGGCACGAGGAGCGATACACCCGTCCTTCCAAGAGCGCTTCTGAGCGCGGTCTGACGAACCGCGAGAACAAAATGTATGAAGAAATCGACAAGTATTTTTAATTTAGCTCATAATTGAAATAAAATTTTGATTTAGATTCATAAAAATTACACCATATATAAAGGACTATATATCCCTCAATAAGATATAGTTAAGAAAATAGATTAGGCTCTTAATTTTCCTAAAATGGTACCGCTTTAGACCCCATTTTTTTGCATTTTATGCGTTTATTGTGATGGAAAAAACGTATTTCAGCGACAATTTTGTATGACGTCGTACAATTTTTATAAGATGAACGTAGAGCTGAATATATTATCTTTAAATTAAGATATTACTATGTTCTCACGTGTAATTGCTTTAAGTTAAAATGGTACCGTAAAACAGCGTGTTTTTGTAAAAATACGTAATAGCGTCCTTAATGATATTAAACTCGGAAAGAAACGTATTCATGGAAAAAGACTACACTTTTATTTATCTTCAGGTTCTTCTGTTGCTACGTTTCATTATCACAAAACAAGTTCTATAATCTACATAATATGTAATTCACCGAGCAAAATATAGACCGAGAAAAATAATTGTCACTTCTTGGTTTAGCAATTGAGTCTACGATTCAGCATTTTAATTATCTAGAATCTAGATTATAAATCTTTATGTAATTACTTACATAACATAAATTTCCTGTCAATCAAATGATTACAATAACTTATATAGTATGCAATAGTGCTGTAATAAACAAATGTTACAAAGTGTCATTTTAAAGTACATAGTTAATTATTTGGTATACTGCGAGTTTTAAAAGTACATCTATGGTTTTTCTTGTACTAACCAATATGTTACCTAACAAGTATATAATATTCTATATATTAAAGACTAGCTGTTCCCCGCGGTTTCACCCGCATTGCTCCGCTCCTGTTGGTCTTAGCGTGATGATATATAGCCTATAGCCTTCCTCGATAAATGTGCTATCTAACACCGAAAGAATTTTTCAAATCGGACCAGTAGTTCCTGAGATTAGCGCGTTCAAACAAACAAACAAACAAACTCTTCATCTTTATAATATTAGTATAGATTTCATTAAATGATTTAAAACAAGTATAGAGAATTTAAATAGTAAAGATATCTCATATTATATCAAAGAAGCACCAAATAGGGTGTACCTATAATGGTATATTTATGAAATAACTAGCGGTCCGCCCCGGCTTCGCCCGTGGTACATATTTCGCAATAAAAGGTAGCCTATGTTCTTTCTCAGGTTCTAAAGATTGTCTGTGCCAAATTTCATCAAAATCGGTTGAGAGGTTTAAGCGGGAAAGCGTAACAGACAGACAGACGGAGTTACTTTCGCATTTATAATATTAGTAGGATTTGCTAATGATACCATAAAAAACCTTAGACATCTTAGACAGATTTTGTTGAGATAGCCAAGGCAGAAATATTTATTACTAAGTGACCAAATGCAAGTCGAACTCCCACACTCAGTTTGGCAATGCTGTAACGGGTAACCATAATAACTATAGTATTAGAAAATTGAATTTCATAATATCTGTGGCCGACGCAGAGCCACAAATACTGATTTTTGCATAGTACCACAGAAATTTAAATAACAATTTAGATTTCCATGAATAGTAGCGGTACCTAATACATATGTCGTGGCCATATCGTAGATTTGCTCATTTCATGAAATGGCCAATTTAGTTTGGCCAGATCGTTAAATCGTCAACGTTTCACGATTTGGTCATCCACATTTGGCCAGATCGTCGATCTGGCCAAACGTGGATGGCCATTTCACGAAATGCGACCATTTTTGTCTTTTTTAAAAAGCGATTCGCTTCTGGCACTCGCCGGCCGCTGCCGCGGCACGCTTGCTTTGCTCGCTCGGCTCGTGCGTTGTTTATTAAAGTCTAACCTAACCTAACCTAACCTAACTGTTTTCTATTGAAAAAACCATTCGCTTCTGGTATTCGCCGGCGCTACCGCGGCACTAACTTAAATGACAATAAACAAGTTCTTAAAATATTCTGAATTTTTTAATGTTTTATGGACTCTTTAAGATATTTTATACGATCTGGCCAAATGTCGATGACCAAATCGTGAAACGTTGACGATTTAACGATCTGATCAAACTATGTTGGCCATTTCATGAAATGAGCAAATCTACGATATGGCCACGACACATACACCACAGCCTCAGAAAGTAGTGTGTGTGTGTTTTTTTTTTTGTTATTATGTTAATAGGTACCCTGAGGGTGCGTTGCGTTTGATTACACGAGGAAAACTATATTATCACGTCTCCGAATGAATACGTAGGTAACTTTAGCAAATTACATACTGACATAAGACAAATTAAAGGTATAACAATGGAAGATAAAAACAATCGAAGTTAGAACGGATTTCCTTATTAAAATAATAATTCACATTAAATATGAATATGACGGAACAATTATAAATGATAATAGAGAAAACAATACACATATTCATCGAAACAATGGAGCAATATATTTTCTACATCAATGGACTTTTTACCGTCTAAAGAACACCGTTTAAACTGAATTCACATCAATCTTCTCACATTCTTTATTAGTTAAGTTCTATAATCTATTAATTATTCTGCGCTAAGATAGTACAGTGAATGTAGCAAAGTATGTAGCCTCTGAATATAAATATTTTGCACTTGAAAAGATTGCTACAACGATGACTAAGAAGTAAATAACTACTTACTTATAAACTCAGACAGATGTGATAGCGATTATCGCAGTATGATTAAGACAGTATACCGCAGTCTTCCTGTCATATCCTCACCAGTCACCTAATCACAAAGTACATACACAAATCACGGATTACTTTTATTAGAGCAATGCTCTTTGCGTGCTCATCTCGTGTTCTCGCTTGAGTACACTGTGAATTAATCATTGAATATGGGTCAAGCGTTTGTTCTAAATTCATACCCGATAAAGCAATAAAATTAGTACGCGCACCTACTCATATGTTAGCTTATACATAAATCAGTTAACAACTTTAGTTAATAGTTTACCATAACATGGTAGCCACCGTCAAAACGCAAATTACCTAAAGGCTGGTTTACACTTTGATTAGTGTGAGTGCAGGTGATTAGTGCGAGTGCAGGTGTGTAGTGCGAGTAGTGTCCAATTCACTGCGAGTGCAGGTGATTAGTACGACACACTACGCTAAACACTAAACACTAAACACTCCTGTCCAGACGTGTTTAGGCAGGCACACTGCGAGTAAGGGGGAAGGGAGGGCGCGCGGGACGTGGCTACTCGCAGTCCACTCGCAAAAAAATAGAACACGCTTCTATTCACTTTACTACACAGCCTACTAATCACTTGCACTAAAGGCTGGTTCACACTTTGATTAGTGCGAGTGCAGGTGATTAGTGCGAGTGCAGGTGTGTAGTGCGAGTAGTGTCCAATTCACTGCGAGTGCAGGTGATTAGTGCGAGTGCAGGTGTGTAGTGCGAGTAGTGTCCAATTCGCGACGCTACACACTACGCTAAACACTAAACACTAAACACTCCTGTCCAGACGTGTTTAGGCAGGCACACTGCGAGTGAGGGGGAAGGGAGGGCGCGCGGGACGTGGCTACTCGCAGTCCACTCGCAAAAAAATAGAACACGCTTCTATTCACTTTACTACACAGCCTACTAATCACTTGCACTAAACAGTCGCTGTCCACACGTAGTCACTAATCACCTGCACTAATCACCTGCACTCGCACTAATCAAAGTGTAAACCAGCCTTAAGGCTGGTTCACACTTTGATTAGTGCGAGTGCAGGTGATTAGTGCCAGTGCGAGTAGTGTCCAATTCAACTGCGAGTGCAGGTGATTAGTGCGTGTGCAGGTCAATGGTGCAATTCGCGACGCTACACACTACGCTAAACACTAAACACTAAACACTCCTGTCCAGACGTGTTTAGGCCGATGGTTTAGGCAGGCATACTGCGAGTGAGGGGGAAGGGAGGGCGCGCGGGACGTGGCTACTCGCAGTCCACTCGCAAAAAAATAGAACACGCTTCTATTCACTTTACTACACAGCCTACTAAACACTTGCACTAAACAGTCGCTGTCCACACGTAGTTACTAAACACCTGCACTAATCACCTGCACTCGCACTAATCAAAGTGTGAACCAGCCATTAGATTGAAACTATAGCATGCGTAATATTAGTTCAACATCAGTACAATACGCATGTAGGTACCTACTTCTTCTCACATCTATTTAACAACGGCGTTATATCAGATAATTTATTTTATCTAATCCAACTTCCAAAAATCATATCTAAAGTTGCCTAAAATGAAATTATCATTGACCAAACAGACGGTTGATTTATCTTTTAATTGTATGTTCCAGTAAATTACTAAAAGCATTCCAAAATGCCTCTGATGTCAATTACCAATTTTGTATATAGTATGCGGATTGCGGATATACAGATTTTGCATACAAAATGTGATATTGAAAATAAATGGAATTGGGTTCATTGTAGTAGGTAATAATATTAGTTATATAATTAATCAACGTTTAAAAGTAGACCATTATGATTAGACCATTAGACAAACAACAATATAATAAAACGATGTTAGGTCTTCAACTTGATTATAAACAATGCACAGAGGTGATGTAAACATTAAATATATATAATTATTAACAATTAATTCAATTCAATTTATACGATCCCGATTGTCAATAAAAATAAAATATTGGAAGGGAGAATCACAGATCATTTTCAATGGAAACAATGGGTAAATCAATAGACAGTGGACTATGGGTTAGTAGGGATATTAAACCATACCTTTGTGCTTATATTATTATTTTTCTCATCATAAATAGCCAGATAATTTAAATATTATGAATAACTTCAATAAGTAGGTATGAATCAAGCAGGTAAAGATGCTTTATTGAAAGTAAGTGTAAGTAAATTTAAATGCATTTGACCTAGACGCATCAACAAAACAAAATACAAGTAAGCATAGGTCGGTGACAGAATCGTGTCATGGCCGGACCTTTACTAACTCTGAACGATCTGAATATTTTATTTAAATACACCTTCTCACATTTTTAAATAGAAACATATTTATTATGGGTGTTTGACGTTTTAAATTATGTAAATAATCTGATCTCTATTTTTATTTTTGGCGTAAAGCAGCTGCTTCGAAACCTGTGGTTTTTTGCATATTAAATCGAGTAGGTATTCTTTAAATTAATTATGCAAAAATATATTTCTTGTATATCCATTTAGACATAATATTATATCTTGTTCAAAAGCATTGTTAAAAAATCAAATGTTTCATACACCATGGAAGTTTTTATTGCTGATCAAATAACAAAATGTATTTTTAATAACATTGATATCTTAAATGGAGAACATTGAAATGAAACAATTTCTAATAACTCCACAAATATTTTGTTTGCATGACGTAAATGTTTTATCACTATTATAAAATCTTAAAACATAACAATCGAATGGAGCGTAAAGTTACTTGTGTTTCATCATTGTGTTTTATTGAATCTTGTTTAAATTATAATTGAAACACATGTCTTACGCTTAACAATAAAGAAGAGGATAAAAATAATACTTTTTGACTTCATACATCGTCAATTGTACGTCATTGTAGTGACCTTATTAGGTATATCCTTGCATAACCCCTGGCATTTACTTTCGAGTTTTTGCAAGAATTCTATGAAAATCAATATTGTTGCAGACGGTAGACATAATTTTAAATTTAACTTTCAAATTCAAAAACTATTTTATCAAGACACACAATAATTCATCTTGATTTAAATCGTACTTTAATTTTGGATAACAATAAGAAAATAAAAACACTGAATTAGGTGGATGATAACGAAAAAGATCTAGACCGACACTAGACGTTAACCGTTTTAAAACAATGATAGACTCATTTATGATAATTATTGTAGAATATAATTATATTTTTTATATCAATTAAAATAATTTTGATTGCAATTGTCTTCAAAAAAATAGCAGGCAAGTTTCATCAAAATACACACTTATAACAAAATATGTAGTATAGTTTAACATCTTATTTCAGGTACGGAAATATGTCCTATGAAATCTGTAGTAAAAAGAATCGGACAACAGTTGTTTGCCGCTCTTAGTACCAAGGGCTTAGCAATGCTTGTTAACCATGGCGTCGCTGAGGATAAGGTAATTAAAAAACAAAGTTTTCAAAGTAATCGACACATAATGCATGTTTAATGTTTTTCCGTTAGATAAACAATCGTTAACATTTTTCTCTAACGCTAACCAGTTTAACATGGGAATAGCAATGAACATTGCATGTTACTGAATTTGTGTAAAAATGTAGATAGATACATATTATGAAACACCTTCAGAAACTGGAACAGATCGTCTTATATACAAAAAAAAACACCTATCAAATTAATAATGCTTCAACGTATTTTTCCAGCTGAAGGCGGTATACGCTGATCTAGACAACTTTTGTGCCCTCCCTGAGGGCTGTCAGGCGCAGTATCTTCGCAACCCTGTCAACAAACATGGCTATGTTCGTCCCGGAACCGAGCAATTCGATAATACTAAAAAGGTATAAAAAAAAGGTATACTAACAATAACTTCTAACATAAAATTATTCTCGGCTACGAGAGGATAAGAAACAAATTAAACTTTTTATAATGCGGTAAATCATTCTCTTATTACTGTATCTACATATTTATAATCGATACGATTTTAAGCGTACAGTCATAGAGCATTTTCTATTATCTGTAATTTCCATCAAACTTTATCCATACTAATATTATAAATGCGAAAGTAACTCTGTCTGTCTGTCTGTTACTCAATCACGCCTTAACTACTGAACCAATTTGCATGAAATTTGGTATAGAGATATTTTGATACCCGAGAAAGGACATAGGATAGGTTTTATCCCGGAAATCCTACGGGAACGGGTTTTTCTTTGAAAACGCGGGCGAAGCCGCGGGCGGAAAGCTAGTTTTTATATAAATTGTAAGCAAGTTGTTCATATTCACAATCGCACTTTTGTTAAACCATTGATACAATTCCTTTGAATGTTCTGTATACCAGGAATAAGTTTTGCAAGTAGGCAACAGTTGTAGGTACCAAATCATAGTGATTTGAAATGAGATAAAAACTTGTTTAGAAATTCTAATCTATTTCTGTATGAACCAGTTGCAGGATCAATAATCTAACTATAATTTAAATAACTCCCTAACGGTTCCAAAGCCTATTCCTCAGTAGTATCTAGAATGGAATAGAAAATAATGTATAGGTAACCGGTTACACACGCAGTCACGTAATCCTGATGTTACTGTCTCGAGGAAAATTATACTGTTAAGTTTTAATGGATAATGAATGGATTCTGAAACTTTCCGCATAAAATTATATATATTCTTTTTTCTATGTAAATATTTCATAGTCGCCTGTAAATTGTAATACCTAGTTCATATCCAGAACTGTATTTTTCTATGACACCTGTTAATAATATTCATAACAGTAAAGGTAGTAATAATTTACACGCGCTTTATTTTATACAGCGATAAAATTGCCATTATTATACCGTATAAAAAAAACAATATTATGTTTTTCGCGACATTGAAAGCATTTCATTTAATATTATAATATTATTGGAAGTATATAACATTCTCTCGAACAATTTTCCTAGGCAAAATAGTTTTCAGTATAGGTATGTGTTCAAATGATCGCGAACAACACATGGAAAACTTGTTCAAGGAAATATTAGCGTACAATAATAACTCGCTATTGTTAATTGCGTTTTTTTATTAATACAGGAATTACGTCATTCGTTCAACATCACGACGCTGTCGGCTGCGTCGATGCCTGCGCAGGAGGAAGTCCCGGAGTTTACTACACACACCGTACCCCTGGCTCATGACCTCACCAATCTTTCTAGAGTCCTCTTGCAAGCTCTGGCTTCAGTCTTCGGTAATTATAAAAATTAAAGAAACACGCTCGTCTTGTTCCTCACACGCGTAGTCTTTATAAGTATAATAACCTAGATACTAACACGCTTTTCCTCGTTTTATAGTTGTTTACGAGTAACCTAGAAACTTATCGAAACGCCATAAAAGTTGCAAGGATTTTGTTCGCACTTATCATGATTATATTTATGATCATACTTACTCGTGAGTGAAGGATTGCCAGAAGTTTTGAATTGTAAACAGTAGAATCACTCAATGGAAATGAATCTACCTACACATAATTATAATAATAGATTCCTTTCCAAGAAATAATAAACACAGATTACGTTATATGTGCTATTCTATGAATCCATAGTATAAATGCTGTTTGTGTTTCTTGATGTTTGTGCTGCATGCAACATGGATTGTCACATTTAAATTCCAATATATTTTTTAATCTTGTATAATATTTTGCTTCGTCTCGTATTACACCTTATTTAATATTTTATAAAAAAAAAACCAAGAAAGATGAAAATATCTGTATTGACAACGGACCAGTGGGCGGGGCTTAAAAAACATGGCTACGTATTGTGTGCAACAAAAGAATTAACCATAAGTTTACATTGAATTAGTGTCATAAATTTTAATTATTTATGTTTTCTATAAATGATTTTTTTCAATTTGTTGGATCATGAATGGATTAATGAATCCTCATTAATATCATTATGTTTTTTCACAGTATCCTTCTTTAAACTCCGATTTACTAGACGCTGATGTCGTGCCTCTATATTTTTTTTAGCTTTATTTGATTCTCTAGCAGAGCTTGGTAGATTACACGATGGAACACGTTTTTTTTAAAGTCATCTTTTTAGTAATAACACCTGAAAAACAATTTTTTCAATTAGTTTTAGATTTATATTTACATTTATATGTGAGGTTAAACATTGTCAACTTACTTGGTACAATAAAATCATTCCTTTGAAAATGTAATGAACACACTCTCATATGCGGATTTATATTTTTCAATATTAAAGCACGCTGCCAGGCTTTACATCGATCTACTTTTTCTTTTTTTCCGAAATAATTTTCAACATAAACAAAACTGCTACCAGGTTTAAGTATAGCATGAAAACAAACTTCTAAATTCGTATGAGATTTACTACCACAACCGTTACCGCACAATAAACTCTACTTTTATTTTTAGTACGAAATTTTAAAGAATTTTTATTAATTTAATTTTTTTTTTTTTTTAATAGATTCGGTAATATACTTGTGTACTTAAGTGCACACTAAAACTAGTTCTTTTTTTGAACACCAGGTGTCGTGACCAAAGTGGTCCGTTGTCAATATAACTATCTATAAATAAAAAAACATAATCCAACTGACTTCATGTAATGCAGTCCATATTCATAATACTTGTCAAACCAGAAATCGCTAATCCTGATTACATTTTTTTCTTGTTGGTTTAAATGTTTTAAATCTTGTAAATTTTCTTTATAAATAAATATTTTAAACAAATGATAAGGTATCTAAATAATGTGTGTATTTTTAAATAATATTGAATGCACCTTTATTCAATTCACACAACGTTTCTTAATCTAGGTAATTCATATACTTCAAAACATACATGCATATATTATGAATTATGATATTAAATAAATGTTATAAACTAGGTACTAGATAATGTAATCATTAACAACATAGGGACTAAAGTCTAAACCAAGGTCTAAACACACCGCACCGCCTTAAGGTGATGAATTAATTTTTCTAACATTTACGGCCCTTTTTAAACCTTCGTAATTTTTATATTATTAAAGTTGTCGTGATGAAAATTCTTGACAAGAAAGTTCAATAGTAACACAATACGTCTACCGTTTTAGAAACATGATTCCATGATATTTTCTCGATAGAAAAAAAATACAAAGTTCTTATTGTTATTTTTTTTTAATCTCTGGCATCTTCAAAATAACAAACGTAAAGTTACGAATTTTTGGATACTAACTATAAAATATACAACCTATACGTCTACCGAGTTAGAATTTTGAAATATGCGATGGTTTTGAAATAAACAAGAAATACTTGAAATTAGCGCGCGACCAGCCAATATAGCGAGAGCCGCCCTGTACCTTCCTACCCCGATC
This sequence comes from Colias behrii, assembly GCA_029959065.1. NCBI lineage: Eukaryota > Metazoa > Arthropoda > Insecta > Lepidoptera > Pieridae > Colias > Colias behrii. The sequence goes on from JARWMC010000002.1 coordinate 7,028,748, forward strand.
GCTGCACGAGTCATTCCCGCTACGGCCGTCACACGGGGAACTTGTGTCGCTCGCGCAATCGTAAAAAAGGGTGACAACACGATAAGACAAAATGAGACAAATGGGGACAATAAAGAAAATAAGAAGAAGAAACATAAAGGTTGGAGGAAAAAGAATGCTTACAATTAGAACAAATTAATAAAGTAAGTTGGTTTTATTTTAAATTTGATGATATGGTACGGGAGCTATTAACGTTAAAAAAAAAGTCATTTTAGTATAGTTGGTTTTTTGATATACTGTTCCTCTTGCTATTTCGGTTAGAGTCCGGGCTGTCTGGCTGGTCGCAGTGGTTGCGTTTTTTAGTGCGCATCTTATCTGCACAGGATAATTTCCTTAATTTTAAGTCATTTTTTAACGCGTAATTTTTAATATTTTGCCTTTAGATAGATCCATCAGACATAATTTTTTTATTGCAAGACGTTTTTTTCGTTGTTAAATAGGTGCCAGACGCAATTTTTTATTTCGTTTTTATAAAAAATTCAAATTATTTTAGAATGTCTGTAAATTTCATATTATGTTCTTCAAACATAATATAATCTAAAATTAATTAGCCAGACGCTAACTCGATTGTTAAGTATTAAATAATGTGTATAAATAAAAACGTAGTGAAAGTAGGTAAGTATAACAATTTGGTGATTGTGTATATGGAGAGATAGTTTAAAGTGCAAGAGAGATAGAAAGGGTCGGCCGCGAAAATTAAATAACAATAAAAAATAACTTTTTTTTTTCGAAAATATACGATGCATAGAAATTGAATTGTTCTTAATCTAGGATTCCCTGTGTTGTGGGAACAAGTACCTTCCATTGGTACATTTTATTCCTTAGGCTATAAAAATAAACTATTAGGGTACATCAACAATCTTCTATACAAAACAATATTTTTTATAACTAACTAGCGACCCGCCTGGCCCTGGCTTCGCACGGGTGCAATGCTGATACTAAATACACTACAGAAAAACTGTGAACGTTGAATATAAAAACATAGCGGCCCGCTCCGGCTTCGCACGGGTATAAAATATATAGCCGGGCGGCCGGCCGGTACCGCCGCAAACGCTACGTCCCGCAATTTTTAAATCTGTAATATCTTCGAAAATATTCACTTAAATCATACGGTGTAAAGGGCCATATAGATCTATATTAAATGAACAATGTATTCAAGGTCTTTAATTGGTTAAGGATTAATGCTGTACCTATTGGTTAAAATCGCTTCGAAAATTAGCCATTATTATTTGTCGTAAAAAGTAAATGACAAAAAAAGTTATTGTGGGTTATCCATAAGAGATAGACATATACCATCACGGACTTTTCTGTAGACCTTTTCAATGTGTACTATTATAGTTAGTACATTATTTTGATAAAACTCGTAGGGTTCAGCCTGCGTTTGCACTGTATGTGGAAAAAATGTAATTATTTACGACATCACATTAGAAACCTCAAAAATAACAGTACTTTTCCACTATTTAATGGGTGTTATTATCCATATAAACCTTCCTCTTGAATCACTCTATCTATTAAAAAAACCGCATCAAAATCCGTTGCGTAGTTTCAAAGATTTAAAGGGACATAGGGACAGAGAAAGCGACTTTGTTTTATACCATGTAGTGATGATGATAACAATATTAATTCATTAATCTGAATATATATACATAAATCTCGTGTCATAATGTTTGTCCTCAATGGACTCCTAAACCACTTAACCGATTATAATAAAATTCGCACACCATGTGCAGTTCGATCCAACTTGAGAGATAGGATAGTTTAAACATGTAGGTACCACGGGCGAAGCCGGGGCGGACCGCTAGTATACTAGCTATATAAATTCATGTTAACTACTTTAGTTAAATTCAATACAAACTTAAACATGCGAGTGTGTACTGTGTGTGTGTTCACGTGTGTGTGTCTTGTGTGGTGTGGTGTGTGTGTGTTGTGTGTGTGTGTATGTGTGTACATCATTATTGAAACTAATTTTCTAGTTGTTTACAGATGATGGAATATTGGAAAACAATAACAATTCCTTAGACGATTACATAAATAATTCTGACAGTGTGAGGGAAGATGATGATGATTATGAAGATGGCTTTTTAAATTTAACAATGTAGTTGTTTAACCTTCATTGATATAGATTTTATTCTATTTTCAATGTATGGTAACTTTAATATTTTATTTTTCACTTTTATGTTTTTTTTTTCATTTTAGCTTTTATTTATAAGAACAAGTGTAAATAATATTGTATTCTTGCAATTATTTCCTGTCGCATAATTAAAATACACTAGCTGATGAGCTGCATGCTTCATTACTTTTTTTTATTTATACACATTATTTAATACTTAACAATCGAATTAGCGTCTGGCTAATTAATTTTAGATTATATTATGTTTGAAGAACATAATATGAAATTTACAGACATTCTAAAATAATTTGAATTTTTTATAAAAACGAAATAAAAAATTGCGTCTGGCACCTATTTAACAACGAAAAAAACGTCTTGCAATAAAAAAACTATGTCTGATGGATCTATCTAAAGGCAAAATATTAAAAATTACGCGTTAAAAAATGACTTAAAATTAAGGAAATTATCCTGTACAGATAAGATGCGCACTACTAAACGCAACCACTGCGACCAGCCAGACAGCCCGGAGTCTAACCGAAATAGCAAGAGGAACAGTATATCAAAGAACCAACTATACTAAAATTCTCACTTGTCAACGTCGGTAGCTCCTATACGAATAATTGTATTATAGACGATGTTTGATATGTACCCCTGTTTTAAGTACATAACGAATGTGTAAGATTTTTTCATTTATAGCATAGATAATCTTTTCAGAAATCCGGAATCCAGAAGGAAAATAAACCCACTGATTGTTCACAATGTGAACCCACTCCTTCGTAAGTACCTTTATTCAGTCAAAAATGTATGTTATCAACGCTCTACTGGTTTTATCGCATGATTCCATTTTTAGCAAAAAGCAACAAAGTGCAAAGAAATAAAAAATCATGGTGAACTTAGTGGAAGTATGGTGAACGTAATATGGAACAGGAGCTCATTGGAGTAGTATTATATTTAAAAAAAAATACGAAAAAATTTCAAGAATTACATTTCTTAGTAGGTGGTAGATAAGTATGTTGTATAAAGAATTTGATGTTGATATTTATTTCATTATTTTATACTTACTACACCTGTGCGGGAAATTGCTTAGTACTAAAACAGGTTTATATTCATATTTACATAGTAATGTGAGTTTTCATTTCGAAAAATTTTGTGTAAGTATATTAAATTGAGTTCCTGGGTGATCTGGAAACACAATTAGGCCCGGAAGATGGCGCTGCAGTCACTCCTCCTAATCACATGAACCGATTTGGATGAATATTTGTGTGCACATTTCATTGTTGTGGGATGATTGGTTGATTCGTTTTCACATTAGCTAATATTATGTATTTTTGTTGTAAGAAAGTAAACTTAATTTAATGTTTATAATACATTATTATTGGTATAAATAAGCCAGTGTTCGTCTCACATTGCTGTACCTGCCTACCTACCCTACCAGGGCCTAACTTTGTTCTGGCTATTTTATTTTGATTATTTGTAATGAATAATTACAATTATAATAGAGTGCAAAAAATAAATACATGCGTCAATATATTTTGTGTTTTTTTTTTAAACAATTTTTTTATTTAAAAAAATATCATTCCGACCGCGGCTTTGCCCGCGTGGAATTAGGTTATATCGTGAATCCTGTTTTATCCCACAGAAGTGTTCAGTTCGGATAAAAAGTATCCTATGTGTAAATCCAGGCAATTAGCTATATTTTATCAAAATTGGTAATGTAGTCTTGACGTGATTAAGTAACAACTAACAAAAAAATATACAAATTAACATCCAAAGTTTCGCATCAGTTTTACTGTATTAGTGATATCTTCCACTCTTGACTTTGACTGAGAAGAATTAGGGTTTATAACTTCTTTCAGAAATAGTACCTTTCATTTCTGGGCATGATGTAATATCTACGTCAGCATCAAATTCTATCTAAATCAATTCAGTAGTCCGCGTTATTGAGTACCATTTCATTTTTTCAGAGTAACAATATTTTTTGTTATTTTAAAGATTATTTATAACCTGTATTATTTTGTAATAAAGTAAACATTACGAAATAATAATAATTATTAATAATGTCTAAGTAGTTGTTAAAAAGAAGATTATTTGTTTATAAGCAAGAAAATAAAACCAATAAATCAACAATTAAATATATGTATAACAATATTATAACTGTATGACGACTCCATACATGTTTGTCCCGAGTCGGCCAGCGGCAGCGCGGCGAGTTTGCAAGAATGACTTCGCGCACACCCGCGTTCGCGATAGCGAGCTATTAGACTCCGCCCACCAAGCAGTGGATTTTTTTTTGTGTATCGTCTTAAAACTAACGTCACACTAACGTCATATTATTATACAGGGTTACCAACATCAGCTCTATTAGCCTGTCACTCCGGCATGCATGGCATAGTGCGACAGGGCTTTAAAACTAATGTCATATTATTTATACAGGATTGCCAACATCAGCTCTGTTGGCCTGTCATTCCGGCATGCTAAAGAGCGACGCGGATAGAAACAACCCCTCGTGCATGCAACTGCTGTATTACCCGCCCGTGCCCCCCGAGGACAAGGGGCCCTGTTGCCATGACGCCATCGCCTACACTCGCTGCGGGGCCCATAGTGATCGTTGTACTTTCACGCTCGTGGCCCAGGACTCGGAAGGTGGTCTTGAGGTGAGTTATGATAATATACAATTTATTGGATTTCTACGTTTCGATGTTGTACCGACAAACATTTGTGAACTTTATATAATTGGTTAATACAAACATTTTGAAAAAAAAAGATTGATCTAATCTTTTAATCAATTTAAACTTATAATACGGTCTATTAAATTATATTCCAAATTAATAAATTTTGTGAATATTTTCAGGTGAAGTTGAATGGCAGTGAAAAATGGCAAGCCGTAGGCCATCTTCCTGGAGCTATTCTGGTGCAGACTGGAGAACTTCTCGCTAACTGGACTTCCAATTTGCTTCCTGCTATGGTAAGCTATTTTATTTCGAAAATAACGCAAATCATGATAATGATAAACGCAATCCCAAGTACTTAAAATTTAATAAACGCGTGATAAATATTTATATTACTCTGTAAAGAGGCTTATCATGCAATTTAAATTGCTCCACTCTAGAAATCTATATTCACAGAATATAAGTACCATTACAGCATTTTGTAATAATTATCGCATAATGACGCATCACACTCATGATTACATTATACTTCAATAAAAAACCGCTTTCAGACATCATTTGATGACCATCTTATAATAAGTTACAGTCGTTTCTGGCATATAATAATATTTTATATTGATAATAGAGGATTGTAGGCAGAAAAATCTACTCATCCATTCCATACCATGCAACCCAAAACCCCTGCAAACGTATAGGATTGTGTGGGCACAGTGTCATGGTATATATTTGTTTATTATGACGAATCCTGCTCTATTTATGTACTCATAACACTACTTTTCTTCCAGATGCACCGCGTGGTGATACCTGATGGTACATACGCGCGCGCTCGCGGCCGTCACTGCGTTGCGTTCTTCTGCCACCCCGACGTGGGCGCCACCGTGCCGACCCTCGCCATGGCCCCCACGCCCGCCCCCCCGACCTTCACCCCCCACACGCACATCACCCTCCACCACCGTCTCCTTAACGCGGCCCATCACATCCAAAAGCGATTCAGGGAAACGTACGCGTGACTAGTACGCGGTAGTGGGAAGAGCGCGACCGCGTCGCGAAAAACATTCGGATGATTCACGCGTTTCGCAACAGCTGCTTTCGCCGAAATGTAATTATTGACTTATTGCGCGCTACGTTTGAAAGTTTGAAGCGACGTTTTATATTTGCATTTATAATAAACAGCTGAGTTGTAGAGACTTCTAGCGGAGTTTATTATGAGATATTCGCATTGAGTTACTATGTACTACGTACTACCTCAATGGATATTCGTGTATTGATAGGTTAAACGTTTGTTTATGTCAGTATTGGCACGCGATTCTTCCCACTATTGTAGTGCTTAAATGCGTATAAAGACAATTGAGTTTATGTTACGAAAAATGTATGTGTTACTTTAAGGTACAATTAAAAGAGCTGTTTCGCAAGATATTTAATGTACTTCATAAAGTATTATTACGTATGTACTTACGATGCTTATAGTATTTTTGAAAGTTATAAAATAGATATAAGACGTGTTTGTTTATTTTAGTGCCTATTTACTATATAATATATTTATAGATATTCATATTCGGAGATTCGTACCTTCTTGTGAGACAGCCTTATGATTTTACTACGAATTAAGGTAGCATTTACGACTAACTTGCCGAAAAAAAATCTAAAAATTATATTCATCATTCCCAAGTACTTTAAGGCATTTGTGTACTGTATTAAAAGTTATATAAGAATTTTGCTTTTAGGGTCTTTTGATAATTGTTTTCTCTCGACATTGAATTATATCATGTTACGTAATTTAGCAATTAGCGATGTGATTACAGTTAGGCAATTCTAATTCTAAACTCTAGTACCCATTGTTTTAAATCTATATAATCACGCCTTTTTGCTTCTGCATTTTCTTATTTTAATATTTTATTGGTATCATTTTACATACTTACTTATTTTCTATGTATATTCCTAATATTTATTATGCGTATACACGACTACATACTTATAATTTAGTTTAATCGTGTGATAAATGTATTAGCTCAATTAGTATCTGTACTTAGATTACAAAATATAATTTGACAACGAATCATTTAAATCGATATTACCAAAACAATGTACTTAATTAAACCCCAGTTTCGACGAAAATGTACGATGACGGATAAAAATAATTACATGTTTTTTACTTTGTTAATTTTGAACACTGCCAAAAGTACTTACATTTTAGTGAAGATATATTTAGTGTACCTACCTACTCTTTTATCAAAATGCTTTATTTCTATGTGTTATTCAGGCCAATTATTGTAAATGAACCAAACCATCTAATGGGCCAATTAAGAAGAAAAGTGGGTTAGGGGATAAAATGCACAAACAAAATGCGAGTGGACCAATCATATACCTCTGTTATACAAATTACTACAAATTAATGTACTTGATTATTTGCTTTCTATCACGAGTTATGTTATGTAAAAGGTTTTTAAATTTTTTGAAATAAAAACTGATTAGGTACAAAGCGACTATTATTTTTATTCCTTATTTCGATTTTATTCTATAGGTACTAGCTGCGCCCCGCGGTTTCACCCGCGTTTCTCCAATCCTGTTGGTTTTAGCGTGATGTTATATTATATAGCATATTATAGACTTATAATAGGCTATCTAACACCGAAAGAATTTTACAAATCGGACCAGTTCCTGAGATTAGCGCGTTCAAACATACAAACAAACAAACTCTTCAGCTTTCTTCTAATATTAGTATAGATAAAATGAGTCGACTAAATCTCAACTCTGTCTTATACACATTAAATAAGATCGCAAGTTATATTGTCTTACTAGCTTTCCGCCCGCGGCTTCGCCCGCGTTTTCAGAGAAAAACCCGTTCCCGTAGGATTTCCGGGATAAAACCTATCCTATGTCCTTTCTCGGGTATCAAAATATATCTATACCAAATTTCATGCAAATTGGTTCAGTAGTTCAGGCGTGATTGAGTAACAGACAGACAGACAGAGTTACTTTCGCATTTATAATATTAGTATGGATTAACTGAATGACAGAAAAAGGTAACGTAACTAACTACGTATCTTCTTTCATATTTTTTCAGCCAGCACGCCAATAATTAACTACCTAGTAAAAGTATTAAACTGATCAACCAACCTGAACAATCTATAAATGTGATATTAATATACTTTAACTAGCTATCCCGGCAAACCTTACTCTTATCCCTTAGGGGTATGAAAAATAGATGTTGACCGATTCTCAGACCGATATGCACATTGCACACAAAATTTCATGACAATCGGTACAGCCGCACTGCCGGTGACAGCATTGACCATGGTCACATTGATCGGTGACACGAGAATATAACACAGAACAGAAAAATCATTGAATACCTACAATTTACAAATAAAATTGATTATAGATAGACCTTAGACGAAAATGCTTGTCACAATATTTGTATGTAGGTACAGCTAATTCATTTAGGCCTTAGAGCTTTAAAAGTAGCCGCCAGCGAGGACAGTTCTAGTGGTGGGCCTGGAAACGGCTATAATAGTGCTATAATAGTGCTATAAAGGGCTATAAAGGGCTAATAAAGGGCTATAATAGTGCTATCAAAATTACCACAAAATCTGTTGACATTCGTTGTACAGGGCCCTTTTTAAAATAATGTCTATAATTGAAAGATGTGTTCCTAACCAAACTTTTTGTCTGTAGACTTCCTCTTGATCGCATTCACAACTACCTATATCTACTGAAATATATTGATACCACGCTATTATTACAAATCCACCCACGTAAAACTTGCTCATTGCTGCGTGTGATTAAGCACGTAATAAACCATAATAAACTGATACGAAACTTCACGCGTTTTCAGTGTAGTACAGAAAATGTAGGCAACGTTATATTATTGTACCTACAATATGTTAGGTCAATTTCCGTATATCGCTAGGTCTGTAAATACGTAAATACAGTCGACTCTCGTTAATTCGAAACTCGAGGGACCTTCAAAATATTACGAATTATCGAGAGTTTGAAATATCAAATGGTTCGAAATTTGTGAGAGAAAATAAATAAAACTTCGAATTATTAAGTGTTAATCAATTATTCAAATTCATTTATTATTTATTAAATGCTATTCTACAGCATGACCTATGGTTGTCAGACATGGAGTTGTACGAAGAAAAACATAAAATCCCTAGAGACTTGCCAACACCGAATGGACAGAAGCATACTTACTTAATGTAAAACTAAAAGACAAAATTAGGCTTAAAACAATTAGGAATCAAACTAAAGTTATTGATATGAAGTACCGAATCAAACAGCTGAAATGGAAATGGGCAGGACATTTAACAAGAAGTAAGATAGAAAAGTGGACGAGGGAGGTGACGGAATGGTGCCCTAGATATAATAAAAGAAGTAAAGGAAGGCAATATCGAAGATGGGAGGATGATATAAAGGAGGTGGCAGGACCATGCTGGACGAGGATAGCAAGAAATAGATCGATGTGGAGAATTCTTGGGGAGGCCTATGCCAAAGAGCAAGACAATCATAAAACCGGTGTCTAATGCAAACAATAATATTTAATTATGTTGCTTTCATAAACTTACATGTTCAATAATACTTAAGTAGTTTTTAAGAAGAAATGTAACATTTAGATTGTTAATAAAGGCTTTATTTATTTATTTATTTATTCTACAGTAACCGAATGATAACCAAACATACCAATTCGTGAGAAGTGTAAATTCAAACTAATCATAACAAAAACAACGGCTCATTCATCATTGAACAAGTTTGAACTTGTCGCAAAATGTACCTACCTGACTACCTGCTTATAATCTTTCCGCCTCTTTCTCTCTGCAACTTTGAATTGTCGAGTGTTGGACGCCGATGAGTTCGAATTAACGCGTCGTTTTGTTATATACTTAGCAATGGTATTTTCATTCGAATTACCAAGTGCACAAAAATGTATGGATTTAGTTCGAAATATAAAGAGATTTTGTAGGGACCTCGTGATAACTTTGAATTATAGAGAGGTTCGAATTATCGCAGGTTTGAATTAACGAGAGTCGACTGTACATATTATATTATGTACTTTTTAAAATATATTTCAATTGAAACTCGTCGGTGTGTTTAACTCTGTTGGGGGGAAAGTCGAATCACTGGACTTGTGCACGCAATGTATAAAGACGCCTATTTTAATTTCGCTGCGACACAATCGCCACGCTATTTTTGACTTTTTATTTTGATATAGTTCGCGTGTGGTCGGTCCCGTCAACCTTTTGGCGGGAAAGTCAATATTAGTACTAAGCTGACGGTAGCCAGTGCAATACTTTATAGATAAAAAAACAATCAATATATTAGCCAAATACATAACAACATCAACGTCTCAGAACAACATATGGTAAGAAATCTATATTTTTTTCAGTTTTTCTTTCATTTTAACTAACAGAACAACTTAAAAATTTCGGGAAAGTAGGTATATAATTTTAAACTAATTTTGAAAGAAACTTCTAAAATTATACTCTCTTATAAAAAAATAATATTCACACACCTGATGAATTATACAAGCAAAAATTCCAGCAATCGTTTTTATCGTTTTTACTTTCATAACGTAACTATATTTTGTTATCATGTACGCATAAGGTTTAAAAAAAAGTATTTTTTATTTCAGAAAGCACTTTCTAAAAAATTATAAACTCTTCACGTACCTCTATAAGTACACTTCATTTTCGAATTTCGCGTTTTATTAACTCTACGCTGAGATGTACGATGCGCTCTACGATGAAATTACAGACGAATGCACATTTTATTAATTTCTAAAGGACAATAATATAATGTATCCTATAGTAGGTACCAAAGGATAATCTTCGATATTTTTATAATAAAATTATAGTGAAAATATAAATAGATAACATGATTTAATTTTTTTACCCCTATGAAAATTCAATTATTTCAAAATTTGTATGGAATAGTTACTGCCCTAACTTGGAAAATTTAATTATCCAATATCAAACTATTTCCGTAATCCGTAGTGATGTCTGGACTTTTAGTTTTATCAAAACTTTATGAAAAATCTTCGGTTTGAGGTGCCCAGGGGCGGCGCTTAAGTTAAATCTGGCTTAGGAGAGTTCAATCCATTTTACGAATGTTTGCAGATTTATGGCTATATGGTTTAACCTGCGACCAAAATGAGTAACTTCTTAGCCTCATATTATTAATTTCGAATAAATGTTTGAACTTTTTCTATAGGTAGTTGCTTAAATAATTGTGCACCAATATGTTTTTATTGGCTAAGCATATTCAAATGCATAACATTGGACATAGTAAATATGTTGTAATTGTAGATATTCATTTTTGTTATCTCTCACTGTTGTTGCAGATGTTCTTGAATTCAATGTTTTGATTCATTTTACGTTATTGTTAAAATTTTCTCATGTTAGGTATTAAAATAATATTTTCGCCGCCAGTTCGTATCGTAGTTTTTAAAATGTTTAACTATTGTTGGTAGCGACCGTATTTTAAAATATATTAAGTTACGTTGTGATAGTTTTCATATTTGCGAAATGTTTGAAATGAAATCGATATTATTTCTCAATCACTCTCCTCTCTATTAACGGTGAATCACGCAGAGGACACGTGAAACTCACATTCATTACGTGTTCGGGTACGGATTACCCGCTTTTATCAATTATCACGACTATCGCAGTCGTATCAACATGATCTGATAACAATGTCTGGCAATATACGCCAAAAATAGAGCGACGTTATTTTAACTATCGTAAGTAGCTACTCTACAGGAATCTCAAATGTGTTTGAGGGAATTGATGTCACTAACCCTGTCGAATATCGTTAAGCTGTAAAATAATTGAGAATTTTATTCACTACATCTTTACGCGTAACAGGCAGGTATAATGTTGGACCTTTAACTGACGTACTGACCAGGTAGTATAGGATTAACTAGAACTAGTTCTATTTAGTGAAGACTACTTATACCTACGCAAAACACGACATAATAATAGAATCGTTTGATTGAAATTAAATACATTGAGGAAGCGCCGAAACAATTATTCAATTGAAACATTTTGTAACAATCGGAAATAAATTATTGATTTTCATAAAGATACAGACGTACAGTCAAGTTTTGAACAAAATCGAGTTATTACTCTGAGTTCAGACCACAGAACATATAAAGAGACCTATTTTTATTTATGTTCTGTGGTTCAGACCAAGGAACAATATTCAACTGCCGAAAAATATGCCTTTTTCTCTAGTCGTAGGTACCTAGTTTTTCTAGTCTCTATACAATCGATTAGGGAGTACTTTAAGCACTCCTCACTCCTTTATATAAACTCCTAATAAAATCTATATTATAATATAACAACGTTTTAATTGGACTTGGATACAAATATTTCTCGATAACATTTAACTGGTTTAATCTAGGTTTAAAGTCAGACGAGTGCAAGAGATGGACTCATTTACGTCTGATATGTAAACAAAGTAAATATATTGCGCAAGACACGTTTCAACCGACAGTTGTTTACTTCTAAAAAAATTGAAAGTAATACTGAAAATAAACCCAATGCTTTATCTATGATGAGATGATAATATATAATTTTTTGTCGAGAATCATCTCATTGTCTATAAATTCTTCAGTCACAAATCTCCACTAAATGCAAAGCGTATTAGGGACCTACATTGCTGTGTCGGCTGGCCAATAAAATTAAACGGTGATACCTACCTACGGACCTACCTAAAAAAGATTTTTTTATTTCTCCATTAATAAACTATGAACAATACTGCATTAGAAAACGTTACCCTTTGTGTGCTTTTTTTCAACCAATTTCAAATAATAGGTAGCTGACCGATTTTATTTCAGGGCGACAAAATAAATTCCTAGAAAGGGCAAGGATTAGCCCTATTCCTATACCATAAACCCAATGTATTGCAACATTTTTCCATAGTTAATTTAGGTATAAAAACAATAAGACTAACAATTCAAGCAATTTTATTTCATTATATCGATAGACGTCGCGTCAGAGAATACGAGTAGAGAGATAAGGCAACCGGCTAAAACCAGCGCACGCACCGGCCGCAGGGGGCCGCGCACCGCTTCACACAGCGCACACACGCGCACACGCACGCACACCAGCGCACACGCGCACGCTGATAACACTCACATAGTATACTCGTTCAAACAAGATAGATAATGAGTGCAATGTGTGTTATGACGCGCTGTTTTGCAGTGTTTATTCTGGTGACTTTGATGTCTATGCAATTGTTCTAGACAATAGAACTTGTGTGTACATTCCAAAACGCAATTGGCAACAAATGGGTATAGTACGCAGTACAGCATTCTCATGAAAGTGCAAGAAATACATAGTTATACATATTGAAATAAGTTTTGTGTGCAAAAGTATAAAATAATAAAGAATCAATTAAATACTTAAAATTAAAGATATAGCTTTACATAGTAGTTATTGTTATTTCTTATTAAATATTGAAATTTTGAAAACCAAGGCAAATAAACTGTTATCGCAAAATCTGAGTCTACAGTGCTGCCTGAAATTCATAACAAGATCACGTAACATCATGACAATACGGAAAAAATCTGCCAGAAAAGGTACCTATTGCTAATAAAGTCGAATCCCCAGTGAAGACTGAGGTCGCATCGCATAAACACGACGATATCAGGCACCTATTGAACTAAGGCCTATCGTTCCGGTATTTACTGGACACCGGCCGAAGCGAGCGGCTGTTGATAACGTTACCACATTATTTACTTCACACCACATTCTCAATCAGGCATCTGCTTAGAACGCGCGAATTTTTAACTCATAAAATTTTGTCGGTTTTACATAGTCTTTCAAAATAGCAATCCAAAGAGAAGTGCTTACAATCTATTATCTAATGTCGGTTTAATATTGTACAACAAAAGCCGCATTCGTAGGGGACGATCCCTTATCAGTGATATCAATATAGGAGACGTTTTATAAGTAGGTAACGCGCTTGCCACACTTCATTAGACACAGCGACCGCGCAGTGACCAGTAGTAAAAAAATCTATTTATCATACCGTAAAAAAAACGTGCAACATGTTGGTATTTCCGCAATGGAGACCGGAATTATCTGGAGATGGCTGTAGGGTACAACGTTGGATATCAACTGAAAGATTCGCACCTTACTTAGCCAGACCTGTGCCACTACCACCTTTACCAGTACAGGTGCTTAATAATTTTTCAAAACAAAAACAGAAGTACTTTTCTGCGACTTTGATTTTTTTTTTATTTATTTTTATTTTTTATCTATTGTAGATTGAGGACGATGAATCATCTGGAAGTTTATCACCGGAGCGGCCCAATGATCTTGGGACAGAAAACGAGTGTGTTTGCGAGTGGAGAGGCTGTGGAGCGAGGTTTGAAAGCGTTGCGCGTTTGTCCGCGCACGTAGCACGTATCCACGCGCACCCCCACACTGATGGCTTCTTCTACTGCTGCTGGAAGGGATGCTCACGATCGCAAAGAGGCTTTAATGCAAGGTAAATATTTGTGTAGTTTTTTTTTTTTTTGTAATCTATTAAAAATTATGAATCTCCCTTTCGTTATGCTAATTTTATTTTTATTAAAAAAAATTAACAATATCATTTATTAATTTATATTTTCTTTTACAGATATAAAATGATAGTTCACATGAGAATACACACGAATGAGAGACCTCATACGTGCAACCAATGTCAGAAAAGTTTTTCAAGAGCGGAAAATCTCAAAATACATTTACGCTCGCATTCCGGGGAAAAGCCATACGTGTGTCCATATGAGGTGAATATTTCCTAAAATTCTAAATTAATCTGCTTATATTTTTGTTAAATAAATAAAAAAATAAAATGTTCAAAAAAACTAAAATTATTATTCTTTTTACAGGGTTGCGGTAAAGCGTACTCCAATTCGAGCGATCGCTTTAAACATACGCGCACGCACAAAGTAGACAAGCCATATTGTTGCAAAGCACCCGGCTGCAACAAACGCTACACAGATCCGTCCAGTTTAAGAAAACACGTAAAAGCATACAAACACTTTACAAATGACAAAGAGAATCCCAAGCAGGAAACACCAAATAATAGTACTGTTAAAGGTGTATCACCAATGCGTGAAACCATTTACGTACCGGAGCCCACATCACCACACCACAGGGTAATAAGCCCACAAATAATTATATCACCGACGTATCCTTACGCACAAGTACCAGAAACATTTACACCAATCAATTACATGACCATGATGGACCCAGCCGCTTATATTCGCCCGGTAGAACCCGTTTACACCAGAGTTCCCCCACAAGAAATGTCCTTTACCGAGTACTCATCAATGTACGACCACGCATACAGAAGCTATTACTCGTCAAGAAACGAGTACCCCATTTTAAGACCAATCGTCAATGAAAATGTTTTTCCCTATGAAGAAACCAGATTAGATGAATCAATGGAAGAAGTGAGGTACATAAAGAATTCAGATAAGTTAGAATATGATTATGAATCTGCGCCCTTGAATTTGATGTGCTCGAAACGCTCAGAATACAAACCCATCGATGAACTAGTCAGGCCAGAATTACCTTTAGATTTAAGTACCAAAAGCTGACTGTTAGGTTATTTATTTGCGTAAATATACACTTATTTATATTTGATTGTTTTATTATCCTTACTCGTCTATTAATTTAAAATTAGATGACAAATATTGGTGTAACATTGTTCTCGTTCATTGTATTCAGTACATTATAACGTTATCGAGAAGTTATCGTTGTGCAAATTCTATTAAATGCGTTACAAATTTCGATACGAATGAGTTATCATTCTAAAAAGTTATTGCAATGAAACAATAGTATTTGGTACAAAATATACTTTATTTCCTTCAATTGGTTACAGCGATTATTGTACATATATACAGATTTCTGAAATTTATATTTATCATGTTTTCTAACTGTAGTAATAAAATAAAATTCACAGAAAACTAGAAACACATTAAGTCATCGATAAAAATACTTTCTGAATAAGTAGCATGACAAAAAAGATTGAAAATAGTCATAATCGTAAAAAACCTTTCAATATTATATTTTTTATAAGAAATTACTAAAAATTATTATGAAACATACCTAATACATGTATCTAACTAGGAATTTCGAGATAGTGAAATACATTTTTGCCTTCATATGGCTTTCCCGCTTTATCAATATGTATTAGTTTATAACTGTAAACTATATTGACCGTAACTACAAAGCCACTTTGGTCGTACATTATTTTAAATGCAGAAATAAAAAACTATAGTATGTAGTACGTCATTTTAATAGGCAACATTTGACAGTTCAACAAAATTCAACAACGTAACCTAGTAACGACGACATAGAATAATATATTATTTCCTTTTGTTAGAACTGCACATTTGCTAAACTTTTTTCAATTACGATTACATATTTATAATAATAATGACCGATTCAAGTAATTTTAAGATTTGATTTTACTGATAAACTATTCTAAACATAATAAACAATTTCTGATTTAAAGAACTGACGTCGCTACAATTTTGTGTCAATAAACCTTTTTTCTTTTTAAATACCAGAGACGTTACTCTAAAAATCGAAATCTAACATCTAGAATCGAATGCATTGATTACTTGTGAATAAAAATCATTATAAATTAATAAATGCGATGTGTTTTTTTAATTATGTAGATACTTGTTCTATTTCGCTCCTTAAATTTACGAAAGAAAGTATATTACTGGGACAGGGATTCCCCTGATGAATTTTAAAATTGACATGTGTTTTAAGTTCGATTGACAAATGTTTTAAGTCCGTATCGATTAATTCACTATAATCGATGTTTTCAAGTAGGTTACCTCTCTTCGAAGATAAAATTGATAGACGTCAAATGTTGCCTATTAAATTGGCTCGACTATAATAATACAAATATTTTCTTGAACAAAACGTGATTTCAGTACAAGTCTTTACAATTAAAAAGGAAACAACGAACCAAACTATCCAGTACAAAACAGCAATTTATTCCCAAAAAAGAAACCAAATAAAAAATTCCGCAAATTCTTCCCACTATAAGTGATACGTTAACATTTCCTGTACGCTACGCTCGCACGAGTTTTGCCATCCCCTCCGCGATCGTGTTGAGCGCAACGAGATCCTTCTTGGCCGTTTCCATGAGATGCGCCATACCGCGCTGTTGTAGTGACAAAAATTGTTTCACGTCTTCTTGCGCACCTGTGTTGACGAAAATATATTTAAAAACTAATATATTTAGATACTAATAAAATACTACATAATGTGGCAAATGATAAATGAGTATTTACTATTTACTACTATTACATTTAATTCAGTTAATATGTGAAATGAGTACTCGTATTAATTTTTCTTGTAACAGAAATCTGGGTTAAACACAAATGTTGTGTATACTTACTTGTACTGTTTCAGTGCTACATGTTTTAAGTACTTACATAAAATAAGGTGACTTTTTAATTTTTTCTGACTTTTTTCGTCTATGCTATGTAAGATATTTTTGTATTTTACCTTCAAGTATGTATTATAGACGTAGTATTATTTTATCAGTCCAAAGTCCATAGCTCAGAAATAACAAAGACATGTATAACTTTGTAGCAAAATTTTGTATACGTTTTATCAGTACCTGTTTCGCTGTATTCATGGCTTTATACAAAGCCGCTTTTAATAACATTATCTATGTAAGGACGTCTTAATTATTATAAGACTATTCTAGGAAATAAATAGAAAAGCTGTTGTCCTCAATTTAAAATACTCTTATTCCTTTTGATCGACAAAGTGCACTGCGACTTAACTTCGAAAATAAATTTAAATACAGAATAGTTAAGCCAAAACGCCGTTAGCAGACAATCCAAAAGTGATAATCATGTTACTTTAAATGGCCGTTGATCGGAAAATACGCTTGGTTTAACCCATTATATTTCGTACCAGTAATATTTAGGTACTTACTACAATTAATATTTAAAAAATAAGCAATACACATCGAATTGTCGTTTATTTTTCAGTGTCATGTTTGATTAATCACAAAGCAGCAAAATATATTATAGAACGAAGCCAAAAAATCGAAGTGTGATAGCCTCGTTACATGTGTTCGAAACAATTTCTTTTTCGTCATTATTAATTAGACAGAAATAACACTGACATTAATTAAAACTAAGCTTATCTTTCTAAAAGTTGTTTATGTTATGACTATCCTGAGAATTAAATTATGTTGACTTATGTTGAATATAACACAATTACTTCCGAGTTCCGACGTATCAACTTGAAAGATAAAAAAATATTTTCAACTCAGTACTTTTTATGGTAAAACAAAACGTAGTTTTTATAGTCAAATTAATCAAATAAATATAGTTAGTATTATTTCAAATATAATAGGTACTACTCCAAAAAATATCCAAAGAATACTCCTCACCACCCTAACAAAAAGGAACATTAATATGATTCATTCAACTACTTTCCAGCTGTACAGAGTACAATGTCCATATTCGCGATAAAATATAACAGGGTGAGTTCTTAGTAATTGCTTACCCGGATCCAAATGATATCTTTCGTGAGGTGCGCCCGCACTCGCGCTGCGTTGTAAACGCACCGCGCACAAGAGCTCGTTCAAACGACCCTAAATGCAACAAAAATATCATTAATCGTAACTTTTTCTTTTGAAATATTGTATAAAATAGTTTGTATCTATATAATTGTTCTATTCCCAAGCATACTTGAGATTCATAAAGGCCACTTAAACACACTTTAACGATCGCAGTCGGACCCATTTCGCGTAACACAAAACTTAATAATAATCAATTACGTATTATTTTCAGTCCACCCATGATTTTTTTTCTTTCCCATTTAGTCACAATGATATTACATAATTACTTTAATCAATCTAATTATAGTGTACTATTTTCAATTAATTTTGAGTTAAACTTAGATTATAAACTATCAATTTTTTATAGGTTATCCATCTAAAATTGATATTATTCCTTCAGCGCAATTAACGATTCCTTCAGAGAAGAAATATGGGCTATATATGGTCTGGTCTATAAATGCAATGCGTTTAACAGTAAACAGGATATTTAATGAATAATTAATCGATGTAGAGTGATGAAGTAAAAGATGAAGTAAAAGTTCTCACAACAATAAATTTTAAAATATTAAGAAGTTGAAATTAAACATCAGCCATCGCCCTAAAGTATATCAACATTTATCAATATTTTCTGGCACCTTACCGCCCCAATCTACACTGCCAACACAACTACAACCTCAAGGGTGAGTTTGAGAAAGCTACAGCTCTAAGCTTGGTAGAGCTGTATAAATGCATCCCAATGTTGCGTTCTTTTTTTTAAATTCTAATTCTTTCTGTTAAGAAATGTATATCTGCGCTCTACCATAGATATACGTGGGGTCATCAAATTGTAGAATTGGTGAAATTCACACTTTTTTAACGTGCCTGGTGTTCAATGCTCGGTAAAAGGGTTGGCATTTAATTCAGACAATTCAAACTCAAAAAATAAATTACTCAAATCATATTTACAGGCTTAAGAAACCTATACCTAACATTATTACTATTAAATCTTGAACAAAAATATATATAATATAAAGTGTAATGTTAACTAATGAACAGGAATACTTTTAATTCCCTATATAAGCTCAACATAATTGTATAAAATATATTAATCCGCTAATAATTGAATTGTGGATGTTTCCATAGACATATACGATGTATGTGTTATAAAAAGATCAAGAAATTGATAACAATCGTTTATTCGTGACATTCACCTGCAATACCAGTTACAACCGGTTAATTACTTAATTAGATAAGAATATTATATTAATACCACTACACGCGTCAAAGTGGTGGCTCTAATGCAATTAAATACCAATAAAGGAAACAAAATCACTAGAGGATTCCAACTCCCATTATTACGATAGCAATTATTACAAAAATATATGTAAACACAACAAATTGACGACCGTTAAGCTTTGACTCAGTTTTGACTCAAACAAAAATTTATAATAAAATAAGGGTGCTTTAAACTTTCGAGCAATTACTCATTATTATATACGCAATTACGCATGAGAGGTAATTCTGATAATGTAAAATTAATACGCAGCTGGTGATTGCTGTTGTAACTTGTAAGAGTCATATTATAATTGACCATTATACTTTAAAGTATCATAATGTATCTTAATTCGATAAACGAAGTACGATACTAAAATCAAAATTATCCAAGCTCACTATAGGTACGTGTATAGTTCACACTTTGTATATAACCTAATGAATTGTTTTGGGTAAAATTGTTTGTTTCCTAGTCAAAAATTGGATTTCTTCCCCGTCATACATCCTGAACATACATTCCATATTTTCAAAAGCAGTTCCTTTATTTCTCGTTATTACTCAAGTAGAACTCAAATTAAATTTAGAAGATATTTAACTATAACCACTATAACCTTCCCTAAAAATAGCAGATAATTTAGTATCTCATAAAACTCGTGGATCGGATTCATAGACTTCAGGCGCTACGCACAGCCCTACCACGTACCAAATACAGTGTCTAAGCACACGTCTGGAGATAGCGGCTGATAAGCATCGCGATAGTGAACACGCGGGCTGCGAATGTAACCAAATATTTCAGCCAAGGTCGTGTAAAGTCGCCGATTTATTGCTGATATGTCTGCCAGACTATCTGGTGCAATCGTTTACTACGTCACCGACTTTGTAATTCAGTGAATTAATTCAAAAACCCAAAAATTTCCAGTTTCATACGATAAATCCGTATCTGTATCTGGTTCGTCCGACCCTAAAGATATATTGAAGGGAAAATAATAATTTAATTCCGAAGACTTGCAAACAACCCCTCATCCGCAATTGCCTTGCCCCTCGTTCACAAAATGAACTTACCTCATTAATAGATCAATTATAGGCAGCAAATATAATATGTTTTATGTAACTAATGAAAATGAAAAGGTGTACAAAATTTCAAACCGAGTATTTACAGAAAATGTGTATTAATTTAATCGTCTAATGACTAAACAATATTTTCGTAATCATTTTACGAAAATATCAATGTTGAAGGATATGATGAATATTGGTTTATACGTATTTGCAGATCACAATGATTTTTTTACACATGCTATCTATAGGCATATCAATTCAAGTACGTGAACAAAAGAGTTTGAGTTAGTCTACCTACTCAAAGATAAAACACCGATTTAAGTTTTTTTTTAACATTCCCACATTGAATGATAGACGAATGCGTGATAGAATGCGAAAATCCGCGACACTTCATCATATTATTATGATAAAAATATGAAAGCTAGATCCATCACCAAGTCTTTTGATTATATTTTTAGATTTAGATCGTTAGATTAGACTAGTATTTTTAGTTATTACTAGCATACTAGGGGGTTCATTCTTACTGATATCATAAATGCGAACAGCGAAAGTGTGTTTGTTTGCCTTTCTTTTATGTCGTAATGAGGCGATTTTATGATACAATTTTTTGTTTAGAGATAGTTTTAGATCTAGAGGCTAATTTTTACCACGGTGAAACATCTCATTCCCATGTAAACTTTATCTGGATATATGGGCAAAGCCCTGGGCCGAAATCTAGTCTCAATCTATATATTGTGCTTTTATTATGCGGCACAGTGTATCATGATGATGATCTTCAAATTACTTTCATATTATGTACTGATAAAATATAAAATTTGTCATTTAATTTTTATAACACAACTAGCGGTCCGCCCCGGCTTCGCCCATAGTACATCTTTACGTTTTCTCTAAATAACATAAGAACCATCCTCGTATCCATCGTCGTCCAAATTTATATTTATAAAGCATTTGAATGCCATAAAACCAAAAATATAAATTCAACAAAAAAGGTCGTGTTCCATCGTTACAATATTGTATTCACTGAAAAGTGCTTCATATTGGTTGAAATGGTTGTTAATCATCTCAATAGATGGCGCGCGGTGTGTCCCTCCAGACACATAAAACTGAAAGAATAGAATAAATTCGATTGCTCTGGCGGGTCACGAGTGGCTGAGTTGGTGAGGCATCCGCCCCGGAATGGCGCGAAAGGATGCGGGTTCGAGTCCCGCCTCGTGATCGAATTTTTTCTATTCTTTATAAATTTATACCATCCTCGTACTTCAAGGAATATAATAAAAAAAGAATTATCGAAATCGGTCCACCCGTTCACGCGTGATGACGTGACCGAGGAAAACGGGTTTCATTTTTTATATATATATATAGATGTATAACACAATGATAGAAATAAATACAGTTTCTTTATTTTGCCAACCGCATATTTTTTAATAACTTTTTGATGATTATTTTAAGAACATTAATTAAAACGAAAGATGTGGTGATGACGTCATACATACGGTAGGATAAAGATATACCTTTGCCAAATTTTGACCAGATACGTATATAGAAACTTCTAACCTCTTTATTACTATGACACAGTAATGATTTTTGTTGTTTTTTTTTTTTATTGTACCAAATTACCACAGAAAAAATACGTATTAGGACGAATGTAGTTGACTCGTATCGATCGCTTGTTTCGCGAGACCTGACTCGAGAAATAGGTTCATTTTTTATCAATACGCACTAGTTTTTTCTATAATTAGATATCTGACACATTATATTTCATATTATATTCATTTACTCGATTTATTAAAGTTTTTTGTAAATTCACAAATATAGAAATTGTGTCTTGGTTGTTCTTCTTGTTAGATATAGACTACAATCGATATCCGACCCTTGAGTCAAACAACTACTATCTAGTCTACTTATCTCATAGAAATCTAAATAACAAGACACTAGAAGTCGTATGCGCGCGTGACTTTGTCGCCACTCAGGTGACTTCCAAGGCACCAGTGCGTTCGTCGCTGTTCAGTTGCTCTCGATTCTTGCGTGCATGGTGTGTTTCAGCATTTCCCATTGCGGAAATTCTTCCACAAGTTGTAATTATACTAATAAAGGCATAACATTTCATCGTAAATTATTTTTTGTTAGAAATGATGCCGTTTTTCCTTAAAATTATAGAATATTTACAAGTACATATAACGACCATAGAACCATAACAATGAATGGCACAGTCGACCGTTCTTATTATCACGTTTAACACAAATTTCAACCTTATTTATGTTGTATATGTGTTTAGGTTCAAAGTTATTTCTATTGAAAATTAACGCCCTCTGTTGTAGAAAAGCCGATTTTTTTCGTATTGGAGCAAAAAGAAACAAAACCTCTCATGTACCTAGGGATGTTATTGTAAAATAAACCGTAAAATCGTGCGTTAGGATACCTATATAAAAGCTAAATTTAATATTTAAGTTAGTTTTCACTAAAATTAAGCTGTCCAATAAAAGGCATAGTTTACTTGTGTGTACTGTTTAGCTATCGGTCTATATGTGTTGATTTTGGCGACAGTGGTTTTCATACTAATTATGACATTATAGCAATTCTAGTGTCTTATTATTTAGATTTCTATGACTTATCTAGTCTCACTGGTTGTGAAGTACACAATAGGTACATTTCTATTGCTAATTATAATTTTCACCTACAATTCCTCGGTACATTTGTTTTACAACCTTAATTGAGAGGGTCTGGAAGGCGTACGGCACAATCGTTTTTTTATTTCTACACAATTTTTTTAATTGTTTATTTTTTCTGCAAAATAGTTGTCTCAATCCTGTTTCCCCTGAATAACTTTGAATTAAAAAACTAGTATAATTAAATTCAGTCTCTGTCAACAAAAAATCCTAGAATAAAAGATGACACGAAAAGAGGACCAAAAGAAAATTTAGCAAAAAAAATGACCAAAAAAATGTATGATAAATATCTACAAATCATAGTTCTTTACATTATAAAGAGGCGGAGCAGCTAACTGTGAGGCTAATTCTTGCAGTCTCGCCCGCGAAGCCTCCTCCTCCGGACTGAGAGCCGCACCAACACGACCCACCACTTCTTGGCGTGCAATAATCTGCAAATGAATAATATTAATCGCACTACGTTTTACCGCAAATTATATTTTTATATGAATATTCTTGATTAATTTGTTATCTATAATAAGTGTTATAAATCTTTTTTTTTCAGCATTCTTGTTAAATGAGCTTTCTATAATAATTTTATAACACCGTAAACCTAACCAATTAAAGAACATAAGACTGCAAAACTAGAAGAATATGATATTTCGTACAATTATTTGGAGAGGTAAATTTTCAAAAATGACAAAAAAAAAGTTTCCATTCATTTCTTCAATACCTGTAACCACATAATATTATGCTATATGCCTAAGCAAAAGTAGCCCCGTGGCCACTTCCGCGATTTTTAACTTTGCCGCTCAGCGTGTCCGACGCCTTGCGCAAGTAGCTCGCTTGCAGCTGCGACTGGGACGTGTCCGCCACTGCTAACACCCACACATACCTGCAGAAGCGTGTGCCGGAGCGAGTGCAGTCTTGCGGCTAGCTGCGCGAGCGTGGCGGCGGACGCGGCTCGGCGCGTGCGCAGCTCGCTCAGCGTGTCCGACGCCTTGCGCAAGTAGCTCGCTTGCAGCTGCGACTGGGACGTGTCCGCCACTGCTAACACCCACACATACCTGCAGAAGCGTGTGCCGGAGCGAGTGCAGTCTTGCGGCTAGCTGCGCGAGCGTGGCGGCGGACGCGGCTCGGCGCGTGCGCAGCTCGCTCAGCGTGTCCGACGCCTTGCGCAAGTAGCTCGCTTGCAGCTGCGACTCCGAAGTTTGGCATTGCGCGCGGAACTTTATCTGGAATTTCATTTGCGTCAAAATACTATTGTATAGGATTTGAATTATTTGTAACATTACATAAATTCAAATTCGTTGAACTTACATGGATTTGATTTTGCTAGTCATTAATATGTATAATTAATTTTACCTCGGAAAATCCAACGATAGGCACGGGAATGTAATTTTGTGGATCGGGATTATCAGCTTGGGCTTGTTTCCATAGCCTCATATCCATTCCTGAAAAAAGGTATAACACATGTTAATTGATTTTGCTAATAAAAATAATGCACCTCTATTTTTGTAACCACTTAGGGATCCATCACGAATTGAAATTACAAAAGTTTTGTAGCTACAACACTTGGATTTTATTTCAAATCAATCAATTCACGTTTTGATTCAAGATATTCTATAAATGAAGTCAAACAAAAAAGCATGAGAATTAACAAATAAGCGATTATAAATAGCTAGTGTACCTGGCGGAGGCGTCTGCAAGTACTGATCCAACATCTGCGGCGTGGGCCTAGTAACCGGTGTGACCGCAGCGCAGCCCGCCCCCGTGAGCGCATTACGCGCAGCACCCGCGTTCAGGAATGCGCTCAGTTCCGATGCGCTAATGTGGGACCCGCCCGCGCCCTTGTCCACTACGTACACTACCACCTGGGGATGGGATGGTGATCCTTACTCATATTATAAATGAATAGAGTGTTGAACGTGAAAGACAGACAGTCTTTCACGTCGCAATGGAGCGATTTTATGTTATTTTTGTGACTGGACCTCCAGTCCTATCTAGGTTAGCGAGTGATATAGGTTTCTTTAACCATTAAGAAACATCACATTCCAATGGGTATTTCATAATTTGGAAAAGTGTTGCCAACAACAAAGAATCAATAAAACTAAAAAAAAACTTTATTTTTGAGTTCTGATTTTTACACTGCAAATGCTGCAACTATCTCTGAATCTTTTTTTATCAATTTTCCCAACTGCACATACCTGGCATTTTTTATCTGAAACAGCTTTTACAGTTTCAATGATCACAGCTAAATTAGGTTTATTCCCCAGGAGGCCAGATAGAGAAGTTATAAAACCTTGCTGATTATTTCTGAAATAAGATAAAACAGTTATTTTCTCTTATTCTCATAACAATGAATGGTTTTAAGTGATAGTTTATATGTTTCATAAATTATAAAGTTATATAATAATTAAATCAAATCTATGAAATTTAAACCTTTATAAAATATAATACATACTTGATTTCCTGTTCAGGCTTTGAAAATATCATAGCAACATGTCCATCCTTATCTTCCTTCCCACCAAGTCTAGAATACCCCACAGCTTTAAACCGACATAATGGGTTTTGTTCATTCAATTCTAACGGTTGTGCATTGCGGCTGTAGTAAGCTTGGCCTGAGTAAAAAAATACGAAACGTTGTATTGAAATTAAGTTCCAAAAATCTTCCACTGCAAACAACTAAACATCAAATATATAAAAACTTAAAAATATGATCTTCTATGTGAAAATGTTTAAACATAAATTTTGTAATAAGTTCTCAATTCCAAGATAATTGCTATTTTTTAAATAAAAAATGATTTGGAAATTAGTATCACCAGTTCCCCATTGTGCTTGCAAAAGATTCCACTTTGCCAACACTTGGTCTCTCTCATCTCCGAAAACATTGCAATTGAACACTGCTGCAACAAGAGCTTCATGTGCATTTGTTGGTCCTTGAGGTTGTTGCTGTTGTTGCTGTTGCTGAAAATCAATATAATTTAATTTATCAAATAAAAAGCATGATAAACAAAATTGAAAACAACTTTTTTCAATCAATTAAATATGATTATATTTTTAACCGACTTCATTACCTTTTATAACATGGAGACAGAATGTGTTAGAGATGATTAAATAAAATAATAAAAAAATCATTGAATCAGTAAGTTCTGAAGTAATTAAATAAATTCAAACCTGTTGTTGCTGTTGCTGACCAAACGCCGGTGTTGTTCCAAGACCAGTTCCAAACCCACCAAAACCTGTTGTAGCAGGTTTACCGAATGTAGAACCAAATGATGATCCAGTACCAAATGTAGATGTTCCAAATGTTGGTGCTGTACTGCCAAATGTTGATGTATTTGTGCCAAATCCAGAAGTGGTACCAAATGAACCTGTACCAAATGTGCCAGTTCCAAACCCTGTAAAGATATAAACATATGAAAATAGAACCATTCATTATCATCTTGACATAATTTATCCTTGTTTCACAATACCTCTATATTTCTGTCAGTTTATATCAAACAAAAAATAAAATAATAGTGTGGTAATGATCACAAACTTATTTTTTGTAATATTAAACACAAAGTTTATCATTGTTTTGCCTTCTATATTAGTGAGAGAACCTTTCTTCTTACCATTAAATAAGAATGAAATAACCTGTAGTTGGTTTAGCTGCAGTTGAGCCAAAACCTGTTCCACCAAACAATGATGGTGCTGTAGATGCAGGAGTAGTGCCAATACCACCAAATGGGGTTGCTGGAACAACCACTTCAATTGAGCGTGTATGATTTATTTAATTTATCATCCTTAATATTATGCATGATGTATTCATTATAATAGTAAAAAGTACACAGTATAAATATCCAAAAATTATATCTGTATAATTTGTATAGTAAAAAATGAAGCAGTTTTGCATGATTTATAGTGTGAAGCATTAGAACTCTCTATTCTCTATGATTCTCTTTCTATGATTGAAAAATTTAATTTGCCTCAGTTCCTGCATTTCTTTTTATCTACATACAATACATGAGCAAACATCAGAGCATACAGTGATAATTCAAATGTACCATTTAATAAAAGTACAGCTATATGCCATCTCGCTAATTTAAGTATGAATCCAACTGATGACTAAGGTTTGAATATTCATTGAAACATATTTATCTATTTTATTAAAATTATTAAATTAAAATTATGCATAGGTATAACTTACCAGTATTAGTAGTGCCAAAGCTACCAAATCCTGATGATGTTGTGCTTGTTCCAAAACCACCAAATCCTGCAGTGCTTGTTGTAGCAGTATTTGTACTTCCAAATGAAAAGGACGCTGCAAGGAAATATAATAAATATATAGCATACAATATGAAGCAATTGAATTGTATAGTGGATACCAACGGCATCAGTGGGTACTAAACTTGACTATATATTATCTGAATATGAATAAATTGTATTGGTCTGCTTGTTAAAAGATTTTTATATTAGTTACTCAATACTAAAATGGTAAGGTAAAGAGCATAAAATCTATATATATAAAAGAAAGTCTGTATGTTCCAACACTTATAACTCGAGATCTGCTGAACCAATTTTCATGGTTTTGGATTTGTTGGAATTGTCACCGCCCAGAATAGCAGAATAAATCATAAAAACAACAAAAACTAGGCGAATAAATATTTTCCCAAAATTTTGATTTTCGTACATGTCAATCATTAGTTGTCAATCCTGTCAAATACGGAAAATAATGTTTGAAATTCATGCGTTCAAAAATGTATTATGTGTAAAATAATTAAAAAGTAAAAAGGGTGAATAAATATTGTTTGTATAATTCTTTTAAAATCAATAATTATCAAAAAGTGCAATAAAAGCAGATACATAAAAATTCCTTAAATGATTGTAATTACGTGTGTTTTCTGAAATTAACAAGGTATTTTTGGTGAGAAACCAAGAAGGTTAGTTCGCATAGTTATTAAAAAGAAATTCTATAAAAATGTAAAAATTCTGACAATTTAATTTGTTGCAATTTCGTCGACTGCTTCAACAATATTGCATTGACATAATAATATTAATATATATATAACGTTAAAATTGAAACGGAGCCCCTGATTCATTGGTTCGAACCAAGCTAAATTGCGTTTTGAAGATTACATCCATTTTCGCGATGCAATTAGCACAGAGAAGAAGATGCAGAAAATGTTGGTCTGTTTACTGCGACATACACAGGTCATGAATATGCGCAAGATGCAATGACATACATAATATTTTCGTCATTATGGTCGGCCAGATCTATTCATTACATTTACATGTAATCCGAAATGGATGGAAATTATTCAACTGCTGCTTCCCGGACAGATATCAAGTGATCGGCTCGACATTACCAC
The DNA here is from genome assembly GCA_029959065.1 of Colias behrii. Lineage (NCBI taxonomy): Eukaryota > Metazoa > Arthropoda > Insecta > Lepidoptera > Pieridae > Colias > Colias behrii. The sequence goes on from JARWMC010000002.1 coordinate 7,057,465, forward strand.
ACATGTTTTCAAGCAAAAAATCCGATCATGAGTTACAAAAGCAACACATCTTTGGGATTATTCAATGATGGATGTATTCAATCGAATGACAAAAATAAGGCTTGCAGCATGCACACATTTTAATTTGGTTAGTCGAAAGAATTCGGGCGGATAAAAATTGTATGTATTTGTTATGATTGCTAATCCTGTAACCGATCCAGAACGACATGACATGATGTTCTAATCACGAATATATATGATTCATGGACCGTGTGGCACCATGTGGGCACCATCAACCGCCAATCACCATAAATGGTTGACAGCGAGTGTTCCAAAAGGAATCCACGAAAATTGACGGCAAAGACCATCACAGGCAACGATGGTTACCCACTGTATCATCGTCGGTCGCCCGATGATAGTGGTAGAAGTATAACTATCATAATTAAAGTGAAAGGAAACGATTTGTGGTCGACACCAGTTAAAGAACGAAAAGAGTTAATTCGAGTGCATCCCAGGCTGCAAAACGTAGTTTAATTCAATAGGTAATTTTTCTCTGACACGTGTAGGTATGAAGTATTTAAGTAATTATTTTTTTATTCTATATGTGTTATTCATCGAAATAAAAAGCCATTATACCTATATCTATATTTATTATGTATCATTGTATTCCGTTCATCATAGCCTAAATTAGTTCCAAGCCCAAAGGTAACACGACATTCATTGAATGGGCGGTACAAAGTTCGCCGGGCCAGCTAGTAATATACATATATTGTATTATAATACATACATATTTGGTTCAAAAAGTTTATGTATCAACATTCATTTTACTGCACTTACGTTTAGCTGCTGATCCAAACGGTGCGGCTTGTGAAGTTGTAGCAGACCCAAACGAAAAAGACATTTTTCTAATGTGAGTCTGTTCCAATATTAGTTAGAGGTTCGCCAATTATTCAACAAACGCTGTATTAAAAACTTGGATTCTTAACGATAGAGGTTTTCTTTTAATCACGAACAGTTTAATATATTTTACTATTTCTTATTTGCAGTTATTTATAGTTTTATTGTATAGACTGAAACACAACAAATACATAACCACAAATTTTAAATTATCAATTGACAGCTTTACTTTCAAGCAAAGAGAATACAAATACCTACTCACAAATACTAGCCACAGATACTAGCTTTCAAGAATCAAGCAATTTGACTCTTTAGTCTTTGGTACATTGACATCCGAACCTTTAAAATTGCCTTATTAAATCTCATAGAAATGATGGTCCCTGTGTCCCTATGCCTTTGGCAACCAAATAGAACAGTTAACTACATAATAAGTAGTCATGAAAACTCCTCTAATTAACGAACTAAATTCTAATTACATATTCGCTAAAATATAATTTTTATAATTTAATATTAGAAATAGCAATTTTAAAGACTAGACTATATCATCTGTGTACCTTACGGCTTACCTCATAGTCATACCTGTCATTCGCAAATGACTGTTCGCAATTGCACATTGTGATTTTAGGTTTTTGTCACTTGTGATTTTTCTAAAAACGTTTATTTGTGATATCAAAAAACCCAGTAATTAATCCGTAAAGTTTTTAATTCTGCCAAGCAAAATGTCGGATTGGGATACAGTAACAATTCTTCGTAAAAAGCCACCGAAGGCATCTGCTCTAAAGACTGAACAAGCTGTAAATGCAGCACGCCGTCAAGGAATTCCTGTAGACACTCAACAAAAATATGGTGCTGGAACTAATAAACAACATGGTACTACAAAGAATACAGCAAAACTAGACAGAGAAACTGAAGAATTGCGTCATGATACAATTCCGCTGGATCTTGGCAAATTGATAATGCAAGGACGACAAGCAAAAGGTATGAGTCAAAAAGATTTAGCCACAAAAATTTGTGAGAAACCACAAATTGTCAATGACTACGAAGCAGGTCGTGGGATTCCAAACAATATTGTACTTGGTAAAATTGAACGAGCGATTGGAATAAAACTTCGCGGAAAAGAAAGAGGCCAACCGCTACAGCCTCCTGGAGTAAAAAAATAGCGGGATCTCTGGGAGAGAAGACCTTTACTCCGAATACTTAATTGCATAATTTTCTCATTTGTGCTGTTGAATGTTATAAAATATTGTGTATAGTTCATAAAGTTGTAAAAAAATGATGTACAAGCATTTATTATTTTGATTCTGGAATATTCTTAGAAACTTCATGTGTTACCATCGTGAATATGTTTTGGAAATATAGCGAGCGATTGCAAAATGTTAATATATTATGCAATAATAAAACTCTTTATTCTCCTGCAGTTTTTACATAATTTCCTGTTCATTCAAATGTTTAGGATATTACTATTTTTAAATGTATAAAATTTCACAATCGATCGTAAACAACACATAAAATATATAGGTCAACATCTTGGTCAACATGTACCTCTACTACTCTTTGTCAACATGTCAATTTCAAAATCATAATACAACCTATGGCTATAGATTATACCTTTACACATATGCCTTTACAGTACCAAAATGTAAGGAATAGAGTGGAATATTGAACGATACTAGTAATATGTTTATCTTGTTACCAAATTTCTAATATCCACATATCAATAGATAAAATTAAGAAGATTCAATTCTTGAAATATGTGTGATGTAATTTGCTTTTTTATGGTACCATTTTGGGTATTAAATTTTTAGGCAGGGACTTACAATTAGTGGATATTACGTATAACGCATTTCATTAAATAGAAACGAATCTTAAAATATAGCGGCGCTTAATGCTTATCATTTCCCTCTCGCTTACACACGGCCGTACGGCATGCAAAAAAAATAGGGAACGCCTTTCTAACCTCTTTTATATTATGTTCTGTGAGTTACAGTTTATTTCGTAAAACCTATAAGCTTTACATTGGTTTAGAGCAAGAAGCTTATGTTTTGTTATCCCTTGTAGCCTGTATGTTTTTTTATCCCTTTCACACCTAACTTGGCAAGTGGGTGTGAAAGGGATAAAAAAACATACAGGCGTCATTCAAGGCCATATTTTCTTGTTACAAGTTAATGTTCATACTGAAATCTCCAGTGTATTAGTTGTATACGTAGTATATTATTATTAGTCTGTGGTATTAGATATAAGCTTCTTGGTTTAGAGAATAATGCTTGTGGCCTGTGGGCTGTGGTCAAGGCTGTGGTGACGTTGTTACTTGTCACGTTTGTTAAGTCAACTGTCAAAGTCAAAAATTGTAAAGTTTTGCACATGTTTGTGACTTTGTGTGTTTGTGACTTGTGACCTGTGCTTGTGACAGTAATTATTATTGTATAGGTATATTTACTATATTACTTGCTCTGTGGTATATTCAAGTGTAATTATTTTAATAACACATTTTCAGCCTATAAATTCTTTAAAAAGTAATAAATAAAATTGGACTGGAGAATATTTACATAAAAACATTGCTAATTATTTACAGACTAGGAACTATTAGCAAACATGAAAGTGCAGTAATTTTTCCAAATTTCACTAAACCAGGCAAATAATGATTTAAGCCATTAGCCATACTGTGTTTGATTTATTTATAGATATTTTATGTGAGTATAAATAATACAATGAATGAGAATGAAAATGTATCTGAAACAGAAGAAGAAATCTATGTTTATGTTGAATTTGATGAAAGTGTCAGTATTGAAAAGTATGGGAACTTGCATGTCTTAGGAATTGATACTAAAAATCCAATAATACAATTGGATGAAACCTTTTGCTCTGGTAAGGTTCTAATGTCTTCTATATAATAATGTTACACATAATATGTATGTTACACTATTAATTAAAAATCTAAACTTAAATTTTTTAGGCAACTTTGAGACTCCCTTAGGCACATACATGTTTTTCGAAGATGATCCATCAGCACATACAGATGACCCTCTATTTGATAAGTTACCAGAAAAAAATTTGAAATATTTTTTAAAGACACGAAAATTTATTAAAGCTGAACATGTATATGTCAAACAAAAGGATGGTATTGGTGAGAAAATGTTCCCTATAATATACACGATATGCCCAGCCCTACACGGACTGCTGGAATAGTTAATGGCTGAGCAATATACACAGACTGGTCGAGCGGTCGGTCGTTCACTGCTTGAGTTGTCGCTGCAAACTGCGCAATTGGCGGCTTGAAGCGGTCGCGATTGCTCGAGAAGTCTGTGTATATGGCAGTCAATGAATGTCTATAGTTCACCGCGCGGTCGCGACTTTAAGCCGTCTGTCTCAACTGCTTGAAGCGGTCCGTGTACGGCCACCCTTAAGTATGATATATTTTTAATAATTTCTTCTGATTAGAATCCACTCAAGTTTTTAAGAATATAATTCATACCATTTTTAAGTATAAAGCATCTGGCTATTGTATAGTGATTGATTCAAAAAAATTCAATACTTTATTTTTCTCTATATAATATGTATAAAAGTTTTGTTAATTACCTACATTACTTTTAAAAGAGGAATGTTGTTAGTTTTTGTTTGTTACTTATATGTATATCATATACATATTTTTATCTTTCGCAGAGAAAGAATTTCAAGAAAGGCATACGGAACCAGAAATAAAACCGGTTACATTCACATCCATCACAGAAGCTATTGAAAAATTTAAAAAGGAGTGGATAAAATCCGAAACATCTACTCCAGGGATCCCAAATAATAATTAACACATCATTATTTTATTTATATTATATGCACAGAATGTGTATTATAATATTATATAAAAAATCATATTATAATAAAACACTACTAAAATCCAAATTTGTATTATATAGAATCTAATCTTAAATCTTTATTATAGTTACGATTTTTATGAACCACTTAGGTAGGTATGCAATGTCATAATTTTGTAAATAGTGTAAATAAATTTTCAACATCATATATTTTTTTTAATCTTACAATTTTTTTTATTTATTCTGGACAACAAAAGGACTTTAGAAATTGAGTATGATGTATGATTAAAAATAATGGTAATGCATGGTGTATTATGCTTAGATCTAAGGTTGTATGGAATGAATAAAAAAAGTAGATAACTGTAATTTAAAACGCCGACACCCTTGAACGTTTTGCCCTTATATGAACTGCGCTCTCACTCTCACGCATAAATTTATTCTATCAGCTATCTCGCTCGTTCGTAGATATAAGTCAGGCAATTTCCCGGCTTTCGTATTGCCCTTTTGGAGCCTGTACAACGTATCTATAACTTCTTAAACGACTTTCATTACGGTCTATAGTTTAAATTAGTACATTTTAATATGCCTATCTCTTATACCTGGGTAACACTCTGACCTAGGCCTAGGTACATACTAGTTTATACAATTATACATATCGTCATTCTAAATTTCAAATATCTGTATTTATTTTTTTTAGAATTTTCCCGACCATATGCAATGGATGAGGATACGATAGCCATAGGCAATCTGCAATATTTTCGACTTAGCTTTAATTAAAACTGTTACAATTTAATAAAACTTATTCAGTACAATTATTAGTTCTTAAATTTAATGTATTTTTTCTTATTTTTTATTAATGTTGTAGGTTAAATTTTAGTTGAGTTTCAAAATTCGAAAATCCAAAAAATTTATTTAATCTGTTAAATGTCATATAATCTGTATAGAGGCGCCATTTTACTTGTATCGCCATTTCATTTACGCAGTGAGATGGAGAATTGGGAGATTGCAAAGAGAGATAGAAATAATACATTGAATTCTTGAATTTATATTTTATGAAAATTTATATATATCTATAATAAGGTAAGAGTATTTTAGGTCACTATATTGTTAAAAGTAGTATTTTCTCGTAGTTTCATAATACAATAGATCTTGTCGGTTTAAACAACTGATGATAACTATACAATGGCGTCCACGGTTTACTTGAAGCGCGTCTATAGATATTCCGTCATCCTTTTCTTTCATTATATCGGCACTATTTACGGAGACACTGCTTTCATCGAACGAATCTTTTTACGAGTAGAGTAGAACGATAAAGAGGTATTTCCCGTTACCTTCGCACGATATGTTTTGAAGTTTCTCTTTCGCGTAAAGATTTAGCCGCGCTTTTAAATATAAAAATGATTGCATGCAATTTCAGAATACAGCATCCAGTTAACCATATTTTTCCCTAGGAGTTGGAATGGAATAAGAAGACAATGTTTACAACTAATACTGTCCAAGCCGGGAGCGTACCTACTTTACAATATCAGGAACACACTCAAAAGTCGCAAGGGAAAAATATGGATAATGTTCAGCAAAAAACTGCTCAACAGACACAACAAACTCAGCAGGTTAATTATTTTGAATATTGAACTGTAAAATTAATTAAAATGATTAAACGAAAGGTATTTTGCAATAATATTGTCTAGATCAGAGAACTTGTAAAAAAGTTTTATCATCAGTTTATAATTAATTTATAATTTGTATAATTAATTAATATTTTCACATAATAGCACTGCTATTAACGATTGCAACTGCAATTTGCTTAAGTCAAAAAATGCTAGACTTTCACTTAACAGTCAACAATAATATAACTTTTCTATTCTAGGAGTTTCCTACATTTTGTTACACTACAAATGTTAACATGATTGGGAAAATAAATGCTGGGACGGCAACAGGAGCAGGCGGTGTTACAGGGGGAGTTAATATTGCCCAGTTAACTACCAATGATGAGAAAACATGCTACATAGCGCAGCCTTTCTCATACAACTATGCTTTGGTCAACCAAATGCAAATAGCCCCTAATGGAATACAAAATACCATATCCAATATTAGTTTTAAATGTGATGTATGTGGACTGATGTTTGGACATTTAACATTGTTAAATGCCCATAAAAGGATACACGCCCAAGATACAGGTAAATACTTTCAAAATATCATAAATGCATTTACACTACATACACTTATTTTATTTATGTTTTTCAATATAATGTTTATGATATGTTTTGTAGATTAATAAAGGAAAACTTTTATCTATGTATCAATGAAGAGAGAGCTTTAGAGAAAAAATTTTGAAATATTCTGGTCTGATAGGTACCATTATGGTCTGGTACCTTGTTGTGTATGATTACATGTATTATAATTATAATATATTAAGTTCTGTTTAAATTGTAGATAACAACATCACTGTAGTAGCAACCGGAGTTAGTACATCCAATGAGGTGGCAATGCCTCCGCACATACAAATACTCTCATCAGACCCCAATGAACAACAACAGCATCATGTGCAACTACAGGATAGTGAGTAATAACAATTATAATAATATTTCATTAATATTTAAACTGAAACAAACATATAATCAAATTTTAATTTCATTCAAAAGGCTTTTCATAAGTTAAAAATTACAATATAATTGATATTTTCCTCATTTTCAGCAAAACCTATTTTACTAGATAAGGTTCAGAAATGCATAACATGTGGGAATGTCATTCCAAATAACCCAAAAAGAAAAGGACCTAAACTTATAAGATGCGAAAACTGTATAGCACAGGGTCCAGTGGAACATAGAAATAATCAAAGTAAGTACTAAATGTTTTCTTGCATAACTATCTATTGTATTATATTTGAATTCCAACTATTATTACCAAAAAAAAATTGAATTCTATTTTTTAAATAGTTGCAATGATGCGATTAACTAACATAAACTTCAGTCACTCTTAACATTACTCAATGTGTTTTTCTCTATGTAACTGAACTGTAAACAGCTTAAATAATTCTAAAGCACATATTCAAGTAACCAGAAACCTGATAATAAATATAGTTATCATAAATTCATCTGTTTTCCACTTTCATTGACATTACTTATTCCTTTAACATGATTGAAAATAACAACCTAACATCACATTCAGCCACTACACATGAATTTAACATTTGTGATTTGTGATTAACCATCTAACACTAAATTTGTGCTTCATTAGTGAATACAACACAAATATTTGTGGCCGCAGAAGACAATACCAAGTTTGAAGTTAGCGGAGTGAGCGGGGTCCAAGCAAGTGTTGATCCATTGTCCACAACACAGAACAATCAGCAACAGAAACCATGTGAGTTTTTTTAGTAGTATCTTTTTACTTTTTTATTTCCTAATTATTTTTCATTTTTAAATTATCCTTTGTTATATTCAATTCAAGGTATCTATTAACAATTCTTCTATTTTTCATTTTCAGTGCCCGGCCATCATCCTGTGAAAAAAAGAAACTTAGCATCAGTGACAAAATGCCAAAACTGCAATGGGTCCGGTATTATATTTGTGGGTGGCAATAAAAATAAAAGTAACCAACAAAACTCAGACAAATCATATCATTGTAATATTTGTGGAGGTTCCTTTTCAAGATATTCCTCGCTATGGTCACATAAAAAGTTACATTCTGGCGAGAAAAACTTTAAATGTGGTATATGTGGAATAGCATTCGCAAAGGCTGTTTATCTTAAAAATCATTCTAGAATACACACTGGAGAAAAACCATACAGGTAAATCTTTATTATACTAACTAAAAACAATATTCTTTGTTGTCCATTGGTTGTTAAAAAAATGATTATTTTCCTTAAGTATATTATCTGTAATTTATTCCCAATGTCTTCATGATTAATTAATACTATTTTGGTTATTAATGTGCATTTGTTTTTAGATGTAATACTTGTGGTATGCAGTTCTCCCAGTCACCTCATTTGAAAAATCACGAAAGGACGCACTCTGGAGAAAAGCCTTATGTTTGTGAGGTAAATATTAAAATTGAACTACCCTCTTATTAAAAAAATATTAATAACTCAGGCCTCGGAATCACAGACACAATAGAAAATCTATTGTGTCGTGGACCGATCGGGCCGTTCGGGGCTCAATGGGTTAAACAAAATATCTGTTTTTAAATGGTGTTCTTTGCATCACATGTTTACATTGTTTGGATTATGAATTGTTCTCTCTACGGTCAAAGTTTATTGGATTTGTCTATAAATAGAAATATTTATTTTGTGTAATCTGCTTTGTGTTTAGGTCTGTGACAAAGGCTTCGCGAGACATGCGACTTTATGGAACCACCGGCGTATTCACACCGGCGAGAAACCTTACAAGTATGATGTTTGTTCACAAATTTTCTTGATAAGTAGACTCATATAAGATAAAACAATTTAATTATACTAGTAAATATAAATATTATTTTTTGTTGTATAAATATAGTATACAACAAAAAATATTTTTGGAAAGAAGTATTGATAAAATTAACAATTGATTATATTTTTTAAAAGGTGTTTGAATATTTTTCTCTTTACATAAATAAATTGTTTTATAAATAGGAATAAGAATGTATTGAATTTTTTACTGTTAGGTTTAAATATATAAACACATTATTAGAATGTATTAACTTTAATGTTAATTTTCCTTTTGTTGCACAGGTGTGAAACATGTGGATCAGCCTTCAGTCAAGCGGCTCACCTCAAGAACCATGCTAAAGTGCATTCCGGGGAGAAACCGTTCAAATGCGATATCTGCACCGCGGCGTTCGCGGACAGATTCGCGCTCAAACGACACAGAGGAATTCATGACAAATATGGTAACATATATACTAACAACTTATAAATACTTGTAACAAATAACCAAAAAATATCATTGTTATTTTTCCAAATGATTTGATGAAGTTTATTTTGCTTAGTAGTATAATATAAGATGTAACTTTTATGTTACATATTAAATCAATTTATCTAATATTTTAATGTGTCTGAATGTACATATTTATTTATTGCCATTCATAATTACTTATGTAATATACATGCATAAGGGAGGTCATATGTCAGTTTTATATCTTATTATAGTCAATTATATTTAATAATAAATAAACAATAAGGCTAAGCGCGCACCACGATTTTAATTTTTGCGACACGATTTCAAAATCGCGCTGTAGAAAATCGCAGAGAGTACGGTGCGCGCACAGCGATAATTTAATAGTGATCATTACTCACTTTCATCATTGATTTCGTACAAGTTGCTTGTCTTTATTTACTACTTCGGAGGATAAGAAAAAAAAAAGAAAATTCGTCAATATTGGACTCATCCTTTTACAGCAGATAGAATTATCAAAGGTTTCTTTTATCAGAAATACAATGAACTTCGGATGTATCCCAAAAAATTCTTTGGCTATTATACAGGATGTCCCAAAAAGTAGTGATGAACGGAAGCTGGGAGGTAGAGGACCTAAAGGGCTATCCGAATCACCCCCATGTATGTTATGCGATTTTTCGTATTTTCGGAGTTATGAAATTTTTTTCAATTTTTCATCTATCTTCGAGTACGATGAGATTTTTATTTATGGTGACGTGAATTATTGCGCTAGATGCTTGATTTTTTTCGTGTGCTAAGCTGAAAGATAGGCCAATTCAGTATGGTAACATTTAATATCGTTAAATCTTCGAATGGAATAAAAAAAGAATTAAATGCCAAGAAAGATAAAATTACCCAGTATGTTCACAACTTCAAGGGCCCATAAAAAAATAAAATCAAATAAAAAAAGTTTTCCATTTGGCTTTTAAAAACTTGCTCTATCTATCAGGTAGCTACCCTAAAAATTTCATTTTATTATTCAGAAGGCTTCAATCGAAAAATTGAAATCTAATTTTGGTAAGTGCAAACAATTTTTTATTCAAATTAACACGATGATTAACTCCGAAAATACGAAAAATCGCATAACATACATGGGGGTGATTCGGATAGCCCTCTAGGTCCTCTACCTCCCAAATATCACTACTTTTTGGGACACCCTGTAGAATGAAAATTCCCCCAAAAGGCCGCCCATTGTGCTTTTTTTTTTTTTTTTTTATTATTGTAACCTTTATGTAGTTATATTTTGAATCTTGCACAATAAAGTGTTAAATAAATAAATACAAACTTTTGATAGTTTATGTTTACCAAACAGTATCTACCTATACCACTACGATGTTTACTGTTGGACAGACGAAACTCAAGTGAAGTGCCGGCCGGGCCCGAGTGTGCGATTTTATTATCGCAGTGCGCGCGGTACCATACAATTTCATATTCTGCATTTCATTTTCGCGACAATCGCGTCGCGAGCAGTCGCAGCAAAATGTGACAAATCACAATTTTAAAATCGCTGCGATTATTTAATCGCATGTGCGCGCATTGTCATATTAACTCATACGTTGTATTTCTGCGATAAAATAATCACGCTGCATAAAGTCGTGGTGCGCGCTAGCTCTAACTCTAGTTACTAATTAACGATTTCCATTACCAAAGGTCAAACTGCACCATTGCCAGCTAAAATACAACAGAATCAACATGAGCAACAACAGCAACAGATCTCGCAACAGACCAGTGGTACGAGCCAGCAACAAACCAACACGCAACCAGCGGTGGAAGTGGAACACTGTCCAGAGCAGGCACTATGAGTCGCGGAGTATTCCTTAGTTGCCTCTCCTGTCGTCACATAATATTTCCTTGAAATATTGTTAAGCACATACTCAACAGACAAATAATTTATTGTAAATATTAAATGACATTATTGTAGTATACTTGTAAGATACTCAATATTGATGTTAATATAAAATGTGCTTAGACAAACACTGCCAATTCGCATAGGAAAGTACATAGAGAATGTTTAGTTAATAGTTAATTTTCATGGTAGAATTCGGATTTGTATAGTATTCCAATGTTATGAAGGCGGGTCGTCCGCGATTGAGCGTATAGAAGAGTGGACTATTATTATAAGCAATATTTTCAAATCATTGTTCAAGTACTTACAGATTTTGAATTGGTCTATCCGCGTATTTCCAAACTATACAAGGCCAGCACGCAGCGGTGTGAAACTAATCACGTATAGTTTGGAAATAACTTTTTTACAAAGCTCTTCCAATCTATACAACAGCAGTACGCAAATATTCGCGTATACTTTGTAGTGAAGTAAGTAAGAATAGCGTTCCAAAACATACAGCGCCAGTACGCATGCGGACTAATCGTGTATGTTTCGGAGTAAGCGCGGCGTCTTTCCATTGCTCGCGTTTATATTATTGTATTGCTGTTTTTAAATCTATTATTAAAATGCATACACGAACTGATCGTTGCGTACTGATCGTGTATAGTTTGTAACGTGGATGCATGCGTCTTCGTTCCCGACTATACTACACGACTTACTTACAATAATTGACAATAGTGCTAAAAGTAAAAATCTAATAAGTCCAGACTCCAGAAGAAGACGGTTGCGAGGCGACGGAGCCCCGCTTCGCGGGGTTCCTATTTTTGTGTAGTTAAAAAAAAACACGAACCTAACCTAACCCACACCCTTATCTGTTACCTATTTATTTGCCTAAGCTTACCTAATAATATTTTTATTCCATATTTTACCGAATCAATAATAATCAAGGAGAATTAAAGTAGATAGATATAGCTGTACAAGTCTATGATTACCTACATATTTATTATTTCGTTCAAATGTAAGTGGTGTAGTATATTAAGTTATATTTTGCGTACTGATCGAGTATAGTTTGGAACGAAGACGCAAGCATCCGCGTTACAAAGTATACGCGATCAGTACGCAAAATGCGTGTATATATTGTAATCACAGACTTAAAAACAGCATTACAATATATACACGAGCAGTTTTCTATGGTTGCGTTCTAGCTATGTATAGTTTGGAAAGACGCGGTCTATCCGCCTATAACTTGTAATGCTATTGGGTAGAAATACAATATGTTTACATGAATAATTGGCTGTGGAATTAGCAAATACTTTTATAACAGCACAGTTTACTTGTACTAAACTAATTTAAATATACAGTGAACCTTGTAAATATATTTCCAACAAGACTAGATGTAAAAATGTGATTTAGTATTAGCTTGTAACATGTTTTAATGGATGAGTTGCTATTTACACTAATATTTTATGCAATAGATTAGTACTGAATCATGTAGGCATTATACTTTTAGGTTTATATATGTTTAAAACAGCTCATCCAGAGAAACTATCCTGCATCAAAATGATGCATTTTGTAAGTTAGCATTTTTAAATAAAATAAAGAAGTAAAATGTGAAAATTAATATTTGTTTTATTAATATATGCTCCATATAGATGTGTGCTTGGAATGACTCATAAGTGTGGTGGGACAATCTATACATAGATTTGATTTAGCTGAAGATGCTTAAATCTGAAAAATATAATTAAAAAAGTGCGATTTTTAAGGCAGATGACAAAACATCCTACTACAGTTAACAAGATAACATTCAAGAGATCAAACTTTAAAAGCCAGTATACTTAGAAATAAATCTGTAAGTCATACAAGTTAAAAAATATTCTCTACTTATCTATGGAAAGAAAAACTAACATTTAATTTTGAAACTAATGCACATTATCTTATTCATACATTTCCTAGGTGTGACAATGAAATAGCTTGGGAAATTAAAATTTACTATAGGTAGGAGAAAAAAACGAAATATGTATAATTTATAACATATTTTATTGAGTGAAGCTTACATGATAATTGGAATAACACAGTTAAATAATTTATTCGTAAACCCAGTTTTCAGCAGCTGGGGTCCAGCCAACCAGTTCCTTTTCAGTAAACCAGAGAGCGATTTCCTTTTTAGCAGACTCTACGGCGTCGGATCCGTGGATAATGTTGCGGCCAACTTGAATGCAGAGATCACCACGAATAGTACCGGGTAAAGAATCAGCTGGGTTTGTAGCACCGAGCATTTGACGTCCAGTTTTAACTACGTTAAGGCCTTCCCATACCATGGGCACGACGGGTCCAGAGCTCATGTACTTCACTAGACCGGGGAAGAAAGGTCTCTCAGAAAGGTCGCTGTAGTGTTTCTGCAAAAGTTCCTCTGAGGGCCACACGAACTTCAGGGCTACCAGTTTAAAGCCTTTCTTTTCGAAACGTTCAATGATGGTGCCGACGAGACCGCGCTGTACGCCGTCGGGTTTTACCATGATGAAGGTTCTTTCACGTGGTTCTGCCATTTTAAAAGAAGTAAAAATTTAAAGGTTATCAAAAATACCGACGGCAATGTGGAGTTACAACGTCGTCGACAGCCGGTCAGTGACAGAATAGGAAGAGGAAATTGTTACTTTTAGAGATCTGACGTAACATATGTCATAGACAACCGGTATTATTAAAAAATCGATAATTTAAAATAAATCTGACCATTCACGTACGGATGAATCAAAATGCACATTTAAAAAAATACCTGTCTTTCATTGTTGTTCATTTCTATATGATTTCTATATTCTTTAGAAGAGATTTTAATTATGCACTATATTCACCATTCTCACGGTGTATTTCTGTGATTCAGACCACACGAACATAAAGCTAGAGCTAGAGCAAGAGCATTCTTTCGTGATCTTTTAATACACGAAAACTGTGACGAAAACTCATATTCAGTATTACAAGATTGCATAGAATCTTTTCGAACGCACTAAGAACAACGAAAGAATGCTCTACTACGCCAGTCAGCTCAGTAAACAACTGAAAGAATTGGACGTAGTCGGGTTTTATTCAGCATTCGCTCTGCAATTAAGTAATAAAAAAATATATATTTTTAATAATTAATTAAAAATATCATTTCCTGGATTTTCCCAGCAAGCCCATTTTAAAAGACTAAATTTATTATAAAATTCGTTCCATTATATTATCACCCTAGTGAAGGTCGACTTAAGTTCGGATCTTAGACTAGTAGAATATTATTACTGTTGTCCAAGTTGTCTCTCTGGAGATTTTACTTAAATGATCGTAATGTCGAGTAATTTCTTTGTTTTACAAAAATACTAGCTGACCCCACAGAGCAATAATATAGGCTGACCCAGCTCAGACCAAATTTCATAAATTTTTTGTTCAGAGGATTTATGCAACAAATACTGTGACACGAAAATTCCATATTTAGATATGGAGATATTTAAATAGGTTCTTATTAATATAAATAAAATGCGATTATCTCAGAAATATGTATATTTCAACAATTTTTATGTACATTAATCATATCCCAAAAACTTTTTTTTACAGCCATTATAACCTTTTATGAATCTAATAAAGCTACTTATTTAGATATACAATAAAAGCTTAAAAGTAACATTAACATTAACTTCTGAAGGATCCACAATGAGCTATAGTTATAAAATTAAGACTACAAAAAAATATTATTAAACAAATTTCTTTAAATAAATTAGTGGAGATAGTATTATTATATCTAAAATAAGATTACGTTAGGTTGTTCAAGCAACATATTCCACAATTACTTTATGTATGGCGATGTAAGAAAAAATGCACGATGTAATTAACTGAAACTTGCATTCCTTTCTTCGTATTAGGTTCAAAAAATTACTTTACTTTTTACGCAGTGACATATAAAAAAATATATGAGCCGCGAGACACATTTCAAAGAGCGCTCTTTGGTCAGCCAGCAACTTATTGTCTCTTAATGCAAGCTCCACATTACTCAATTTGGTATGATTCATTACTAGTATCCTACTTTAACTTATTATCTAAAGTAACAAAATAATCTTATTCTTATAGTAAATATAAACTTAAAGATAAACTCGTACATAAATATGTTATATCGTAAGACATAAAACACCAAATATTTTTATTAACATGTATGTATGTATATTGTAGAATTTAGATTTTCTATTCAAAGACAATAACAAACAAAGGGAAAAGCTAATAATTTAATAAAACCATGTTTGTTTGATTGTCATTTTTGTTGGCTTTACAGGTGAAGGAA
Source organism: Colias behrii (assembly GCA_029959065.1). Classification (NCBI taxonomy): domain Eukaryota; kingdom Metazoa; phylum Arthropoda; class Insecta; order Lepidoptera; family Pieridae; genus Colias; species Colias behrii. Next base: position 7,073,185 of record JARWMC010000002.1, read on the forward strand.
AGGCGTGAACAGCAATGCTTTTCTTAATAAAATTATTTCCGTAGCAAATCCGGTCATATTCGAGTGCTTTGGTTAATCGGACCAATAGATATTATTCACACTTACATATACTTACATATTCTTACAAATATCAATTATATACATTACATTTCTTTCAATACTACTGACAACACCGCGGTCATTCTATTTATCTAGCGTATTTGTCTAACTTAAATTTAAATAAAAATAGCATTTTGTGATATATACGATAATTGCAGCATCTAGCGTTACATAACTTAACATAAAGTTAAACTTAAACATACTTGATTTTTCTGATTATCCAATATTATTAGGTATAAAACTTCTAGCTCTTAATCTTGCTCCTATATAAAAAAAAATTCTATTGGTCTAAGATCCGAATATAGGTCGACCTGCACCGGCGTGATAATAGAATGAGACCAATTTTATAATAAATATAGTCTATTAAAAAATCTATTAAAGATGGGTTGACTGAAAAAATCCTGGACAGGACATTTTAATTAATTTTTAAAAAAATATTTTTTTTAATTAATTGCAGTACTTATCAAGATAATAAAAAAAAAATATAATAGACTTGAAGTATGAAACCTACAGAATGTGCAGTCATAGGGTTTTCTAATATTAACCTGGACAAACTGCTAGGTTGGCAGGTATAAACAGGCATGTCCGTACCAGTTACTTTCACTTGATGGGATGATAGAAAAAAAATATATCAGCATGAGCGCTGTTTTATAACAAAATTGTTTATTGTCTCAACACTGCATAATTAAAAAAATAAAAAGATTTTTTTAATAATTAACTAAAAATATCCTGTCCAGGATTTTTTCAGTCAACCCATCTTTAATAGATTTTTTAATAGACTACATTTATTATAAAATTGGTCTCATTCTATTATCACGCCGGTGCAGATCGACCTATATTCGGATCTTAGACCATATGGTATAAATCAACCATCACTATCAAAAATGTAGAAAAGAAGAAATCTAAGTATTATAAATTACACTAAATTAACCTTTGTACATAATAAGAGTAAGTTGGAATCTACTAATTTGTGGGAATAATCTACATATACAGGATGAAAATTTATCTATGGGCTCTTTGCAGAGTTACTTTTCCTCCAGGACCCGTACAAATTTTACAGCCTGTATATAATAAAAAAAACGCCATCGTCTCTAACAGGGCTGCTGGTACTGCTGCCGCTGCAGGTGCTGCACGAGCGGGCCCTGCTGCTGCTGCTGCATGGAGGGGCCCTGCTGCTGCTGCTGCATGGAGGGGCCCTGCTGCTGCTGCTGCATGGAGGGCATCTGCTGCCGCATGCGCTGCTGCTGCGTCATCTGTTGCTATGCAGCCCGATAGAGTCCAAATTCGTTCCTCTAATACGGTTGCTGGTACTGCTGCCGCTGCAGGTGCTGCACGAGCGGGCCCTGCTGCTGCTGCTGCATGGCGAGCATCTGCTGCCGCATGCGCTGCTGCTGCGTCATCTGCTGCTGGTACTGTGCGCTCTGCTGCGGCTGCATGCCGCGCGGGTACGGTGGGGCTGGACCGCCCATACCGCCCATAGTCACGTTCGGCGCTTGTTGCTGAATAATACAAAATACGATTATTGTTATATTAGATTTTATTATAAAAATACATAGTAAAAATTCTAAACTATAAACCAACGTGTTGTTTCTAGTAAAATAACTAAATACTATGATTTTATCTTATAAACTAACCTGTATATATTGCGGTCGAGTATTCTGTCTTTGTTGCGCTAGATACGCCTCTTGGCTTGCACGACCACTCATCATGTTCTGAAAAAACAATCAAATTAGTTAAAGTTAAAGTTACCTATACAATTTCAATCCATCTATTTGATCTAATATTCACTATTAATAAACTCGCAGAGGAACAACATTTATATAGATAAACATATATAAAATAAAAATAGAAATAAAAATTATAATAACTAACCTGTTGGAATGACTGTTGTCCTGGGAAACCTCCCATACCATTTCCCCCTTGCGGGCCCATCGAACCACCTTGACTGTTCATACCACCGATACCGCCCCCTTGGCCCATTTGGCTCATCTGTCCCATAGCTTGACCCATTTGACTCATGCCTTGACCCATTTGTCCCATGCCCTGTGGCATTTGACCAGATTGACCAACACCCTGGTTCATTTGTCCTACGTTTTGACCTATCGAATTAACACTTTGACCCATGGAGTTCACTTGCTGACCCATCTGGTTAACACTTTGACTCATACCCTGTTAACAAAGAATACGTAAAACTCTATAAGTCATGTATAGTTAAACATTTTTTTTTATATACATACACAAATTTAAAGAAAATGGCACAAGAGGATTAAAGTAATTTTAATGTTATTTCAATTTAATAAACAAACCTGGTTCATCATTTGCTGTTGCCCACCCTGCATCATCTGTTGTGAATAGCCTCCATAGCCTTGTTGCATACCACCGTACTGTCCTCCGAACATTTGACCACCCATTCCTCCCATTTGACTACTCGCCATTTGACCACCGGACATTTGTCCGCCTCCCATCTGTCCGCCGGCCATTTGACCGCTGCCCATCTGGTTTGCGCTCATTTGACCGGCGCTCATCTGACCGGGACCCATTTGTACTCCGCCCATTTGACCCATTGGACCCATGCCGCCCATTCCGCTCATGGGATTCATTTGACTGAAATAAAACTTATAATTAAATAAATTAAAAAAAACATTTAGTTACAAAGAAGTGTCTTCCAAATGCAGATATTATCAAACAACATCACTAGTTACTAGTCTATGATGGCTTATATATTCCTTTTCCCTATTATTTTAATAATATTATATTCCTTAATATTTTATTTAGCAAAGAGAAATAATGTAAAGCAATGAATCATACTTGGGTTGCATTTGCGCCATTTGGTTGGGTTGCATCTGCCGCATGCCTTGTCGCGGGAACGGCCCACGTGGCTGAGGCGCACCGGGGTAACCACCACTTTGCTACAAAACGTTACATAAATATTATTTATTTAACATAAGCATTAAATTGTTTATATAAGGGTATAGAATTATTAAGCTTAAGAAGCTTTAACATTATTTTATTATTTTGAAGATCATCAATATTAAACGTGCTAAGCTAAAATAAAATATTTTGAAAAGCTAAGAAGAGGTCAAAATCGGATCAAATCTATTTTTCAATGACGTTAAGTCGAAAATTTAACATGTTTAGTAATTACCTGCATTTGAGTCATCTGCGTGAAGGGGAATCGATTTCGCAACATATTGCTGAGCGCCTGTTTCGACTGAGTGTTGGCGGGAGGCGCTACGCCGCGAGGATTCACGCCTACTGCTTTAAGATCAATTTTAAGTTAAATATACAGACAGACGAAAAAAGTTACGAAAATAACAAATAAAATAAGTTAAAAAGATAGTTTACTAAAGATATAATTATGACTCATTTCAATAATTGAAAATAAATCAAGTGAAGTTATTTTCATTTATTGAAATGAATTAAATTACCAAGATTAAAAATCAGAAAATTACACGAATTTTATATGTGCGTAAAAATATTTGCATCAAACCGTTTTTTAAATATTTTATTTAAAACCAAATAAGGGCATGTACACACCAGGCGGGTTGTAATAGTTTTGTCCGGGCGGCGGGAACCACTGCTGTTGCTGTTGCATAAATTGCGGCTGCTGTTGCGCCGACATGCCGCCCACAGCACCGCTTTGACCGCCGACACCACTCGTCTAACAAACACGTATTTATTATTTATATTTAACAATACCATACATACTGTATATTATTATATATTGCTTATTGATTTCTGAGCACTATTAGATACTATAAATGAACGAAATAAAACTTAATTATGTCTAGATGAAGAAATTTAAAATGAGATTGTTATGAAGACTTTACGTGTAATTTTCGTAAAACGATAAATAATTATCTCCAATGTTTTATTACGTTTGTAGTATTATACTAATAAATATTTATCTCATTTGACAATCAATATTATACTGAATACTCACAGGCGTAGTCGGCTTAGACTTCTTCATTGTATTCATCTTACAGGACATTTTGCGTCCTTTCCCTGATCCCGTGGGACTTGAATCCAAGCTTCCATTGTCCTTAAATAAATTCAACATATAAAAGAAAATACTTAAAAATAAACTGTTATAAGTACGTAGTTTAAAAGTTAAAAACTTATTTAAATTTTTATATTAATACCTGTTTACTATCGTTGTTATCAAGGTCCTCAGGCGGCAAAGGCAGCGGCTCCAAGTAATAGCTAAGAGGCTTAACTAAACTATGCGTGTGATACTTCAATAACCTGAATAAGTTTTCATAAAAAAGAATATTCATTAAATATAAAAAAAAGGAAATAGATCTTTAGTAATTAAATCAATACAAGTAGACACAAAGAATAAAAGATTTAATTTTTAAAATGTGATAATGCATTTTTATATCTTGTATCTTTTATATTTTATATCTTAATTCGGTATTACAACAGATAATGCTTAAATTATTTATGAATCATCATTACACTGCAGGGTCAACTATCTTTTTATGAATTTAGGTCATTATAAAGATACTTATGTATTTTAAATACACATTTACCGATGAGCACTTTCATATGTGAGTGGTTTCCTCTCAATCTTGGTTGCAGCGAACAGAGTCCACGAGAGCGGTGCGGGGTTCCTACCTCCTTCTACCAGCTCCCAACTCGATACAGACAACTTGTCCGTCAGTCTGAGACCCTGGTACATAAATCAGAAAGTTATGATGTTATACATGAAAATACATATTATTTTAGGGGTTTAAATAATAAGTAAATAAAAAAAAATCCTTTTCATTATAATATTACGATAATAATAAGTATTCGAGAAAAAAATATTTTAGGCCATTTCAAATTTTATGCATATTCCCTATTAACCCAATAAGATTGTTGAATATCGTTTATTTAAAAAAAAATGTCCATGACATAGCTCACCTGCTTTTTATCACTGTCGAAGCTAGTTATTTTATCACACGCGATCACCTGTAAAAAAATATCATCTTATGAAACATAACTCTAACCAAAAATATATTATTTAAACTAAAAAAAAAAATTATAAAAGTACCTCTACAGTATTTTTCGACAGTGGCAACAATTGCCTAACAGCTTGCACACTAGGCCCATGTCTATCGCCGATTTCCTTCTTCAGTTTCTTCATAAGGTTCTGGTAGTGCTTCCTGTTATTATCGTCGCCACCTTCAGCGAGGGTCGAGTGTATCAAAGTCGCTAGCATGTCGATCAATGTTGTGAACAAGTTGCTGCGACACAAACTACAATAAACTCACTGTAGATTAACAATCCCCTTGAAATGCACGCAGCAAGTCACTATGGAAAATGTGCTGAATATTACTGTTACTCAATATTTTGGTATGTGACAATGGCAATGAAGAGTGATACCAGTACACCAATTATGGATGATGTTAGGTGATTTTCGTTTTTGACTTGCTGCGTGCGTAATGACAGTCTGTTATATAAAAGTTTAATCAAATAATTCATACGGGTTACGCATGTGACCATGGTCTATAGAAGTTTTAAGGACCTGTAAAGTTATAGTAAGTTACACCTCCAATGATTACTCTTTTTCGAAGCTTTCAAGGTAGTATCTCTTTTCTTACATGTCTGGAAATGTATGTACAACTCTGGAGTTGTAACTAACTACCTAGGTGTGAAAGGGATAAAAAACATACAGGCGTCATTCAACGTCATATTTTCTTGTTTCAAGTTAATGTTCATACTGAAATCTCCAGTGTATTAGATATAAGCTTCTTGGCGACGACATATTATGTCAAAATGAAAATAATCTATTAAATTTTGATTGGTTATCTTTGTATCACTATCTTCATAAGAAAACAATTTTTAATTTTATGGAATAAAGATAAACTATTTAACCCATTGAGCCCCGAACGGCCCGGTCGGTCCACGACACAATAGATTTTCTATTGTGAAAGTTATTAAAAAACGCAGAATTTTATGATGAATATCTCCACACATCGTAATACATATATTGTTTCCTTTAATTTCATTCATACTACCCACTAAAATTCCCACCAAAACTTCCCTTACCACTGCCACTAACCACTCAACACCCACACCTACCTATTATTATACGCGTCGATCACTTGATGCGCCACGAGTTGGGTCAGCAGCACCGCCCAGTCCGACGTCAGCTGATAAGATCTTCTAATCGCATCAAACATGCCGCCCGCTAGCGAGAAGCGCAACTGCAGCGCTTCGGGGGCCGCTTCCTCTTGCCACGTGTCTCCGCACGCCGCACGCTCGTGGTCTCGCGCGTGGTTTAAATAGTGCTGTAGCTGTGCGTGGATCGAGCTGAGCAGGCTCTCCTGTTCAATGTATTTATTAATTTGTTTAATTATACGTTTTTTATGACACATTTATTAGAAGGTTTAGAAAAGTAAGATGGTGAATCGGTGAATTTATTGCTATAATGTGTCTCCGCACGGGCACGCCACGCGCTCGTGGTTTAAATACTGCTGGAGCTGAGCGTGGATCGAGCTGGGCAGCCTGCCCAGTGCTCCTGTTCAATTATATTTATATATTATTTATTGAAGATATAATATAAGGTTTACAAAAGATGCAATTGCCAGATCTAATGCTATAATGTAACAAATATTATAATGGTAAAAGATTATCGAATGAAAACTATATTGCGTTACCACACACTAAATAGAACAAGTGAAGTGTCCACTAGCTATAAAATTGACCGAGTTTGACTTAGGCAAGCGACTTCAACGTGTAAACGCTCGCGCAAATGGCACGAACGAAGGAAGGACAGTTGAAACAGTAATCAATTAACTAATAGAAGAAATTATGACACTTGCCACTTCGCTTATGGTCGCTTTCTGTAATGATTAAAATGAAAATGTTAAAACTATACCTTCTGATCATCCTGATGCCTCAAACAAGTGAGTACAAGTGATAGCAACGGTTCATTCGCGAGCCGTAGAGCAGATGCAGCGCAGGCGCAGGCCGACCCGCACACAGACCCGCCCACACCGCGCTTACCGCCTCCACCACCACCCGCCGAACTAAATATTATAGAAACTTTATGTAAGTAAACATACGATAAGATGTCATGTGTTGTTCTTCGCCGAAAAAATGCTTGATGAGAAGATAATTTGACCCATTGGCATTGATTTCTTAGCTACATCGTTTTGCAAAAACATAACCATGAATATTTTTGTTTATTGAATAGAAAATGCATTGCACTATGAATGAGAAATAAATTCTTTGTTTAAATTATCAGAGATTTCATTACTTAAAGATTTCTTATCCTTTTTTTGCGCTAGTAATAGAAAGAACAGGATTCAGGATTTTTTTAACTGTATTTATAATTGACACTTAAGAATGTCTCACCCTTTATAGCTAGGGCTCTGATGGCTCTTGCAGTCTCGATGCGAGCCGCCGCCCCCGCTTCCTCCGCCCGAACAGTTACCGCTACAACCCGCACCCCAACCACTCTCGAGGATCTATGCAAAATAATAAGGACCGATGAGAAAAAAAAATCGAATGAAGATCAAAATTACACATCAATAAACAAACACCAATAGAAACTTTCTGGATAGTTCAGAAATTTAGATAATTTAGAATTTAACTAGTGCCTGTTAAATTAAAACATTTTCAAGAAATGTATTTACTTACAGTAGATTTTCAATTTGTAAGTAGCAGTGTGCTAAGTTAAATGAATAAAAAATTCATTCGATTCTTCATAAACCATTTCAATTCATTATATAGTATATGTAGTTGATTATTAACCTTTTAACCGCCCGACTTCAGAACAGTTGGCGTGTCCCTAGCGCCCGGCACAGTGAATCGAAAATTAAATACCTAAAAGAAAGAGGGATGTGCAATACTTAACTTTGTGATGTCGATATTTCGTTTTAATAACGACATTTGCATTTGCGAGCGTGGTTAACTAACAACTACATCTCACCAAGCTAAGTTTGCACCTCGCGTCGTTTACGTCACACTGAGGCTTAGGTAGGTACGGGCTGTAAAAAAGGATTCGCTATGACTTTAAAAAAGTAAACAAATGTTTGTTAGATTTTACTTTGCATTTGTTGTTTTTAACATTATATTATACGGGTACATGCCGCATTCCAGCGAGGTGTTAACTTAGCTTGGTGGAGATATAGGTACCTACCTACTTGAATACTACTTAGGTACCTTACGAAATTATTCGACATTTTTCGCAAGTCAGTAAAACAAAAAGTGTTTAAAAATTTGAACGATTTATTAATTATTACTTAAACTATTCACAATAAAATCAGTCCAGAGAATTTATCGACATACGAACGTAAAACTTCATGCACAAGCACAACACTGATGGAAAATTCCAGAAGTCGGCACTCGTTTATGACGTAAGAAGCGGTCGTCTTTATCCGACCGTAGCGCAGGGCGTACTAACAAAGTAAGTTTCGGAACATGTAGGCTAGGGATGGGAACCATCAATTGAATCGCTGACATTTCATATGTAAATTTACTTAATTTTAAAGGAATTAAATGAAATACTCACAAATATTTGTAAACAAATGTTTTATTAACAATTGCTGTATTTGTTTTAAAGTTAATTAGTCAGTATAACGAGAAATATTTTGATTTATGTTTATTTTTGTATCGCATATGTCCCGTCCCTCATGTCGGATTTTGTCGTCATGGGCGTTGTATATCAATACAATTTTCTAAAAATAATGTTAGTAATTCATCCAACTTTGGACATTATTTTTAGGACTTCTAATTAAGAGACTAAAGTGTATTAAACTGTAAATGATTACTTAGTTAACTATTTGCCTAATATAAACATATTTTTGATAGAATACAGCGTAATTAAATAAAAAAGCTGATTAAACGAGCAGTGATATTTTGGTCGTAAATATACGACTCTGGCGAAATGGGCCCGAAAATATTTGTCGGATTAATCCGACGTAGGCGGTTAAAAGGTTAAAATATGATTTTTGCCAAATCAACAACGATAAAAACAAAATCATAGTTTACCTGTCCGGCCTGCTTGAGCACGCGGCCCTGCACAGCCGGCGGCAGCTTCGCCACGAGCGGCGCGACCAACCACACCGACTGCGACCACTTGCTCGTGCTTACTACCCCACGTTCCGTTCCCATCCTAGCACACATAATATGATTATTTAGTTCTAAGTCATGTGAAGAAATAATTCAATAATTTAAGTGTTTTTTTTTTAATTTTCTGGATTTCAAATCTCCAGAACTCTTTCTTAAAACTTTCAGGAGCTATAGAACTATGGTGCATACTAACGAAACTCCAATTTTTTCAAGCTCAGCTGAAAAGTGCTCTGCTATGTTCACAGACTATTTATTTTAAATATCAATCGAAATAAGAAATTGTTGGAATAATTTTACGGTTAGAAAAAGCAAGAACCATGTTAGAAAAAGATCATCAATTTGCTCCAAGTTCTTTCAAAAAGTGTTTTATACTAACCTGTCTTTATCAGGCGGCGGTGGAGCTGGTTGCTGGAACACGTTGATAACCGCTCGAGAGACCGTATCTAACCACGCACTCAGCTCCGACGAGCCGCTCTGGAACTGCTTGAACATCAGCTGCAGGTCCAGCCACGACATACGGAGCGACCATTGCTCCAAGTTCTACGGGATTATTTGCTAATTAAGTATATATAATTTGCTAATCTATACTAATATTATAAAGCTGAAGAGTTTGTTTCTTTGTTTGAACGCGCTAATCTCAGGAACTATTGGTCCGATTTGAAAAATTCATGTTAGATAGCCCATTAATCGAGGTAGGATATATATCATCACGCTAAGACCAAAAGGAGCGGAACCACGCGGGTGAAACCGCGAAGCGCAGCTAGTTAAGTATATATGGTGATTTGAAATTATTAATAATTAATGAAATTATTAATACCGAATTATCGACAGGCCAAAAAAGAGGTTAAATCTTCAGGGTTTACATGATGAATGTATATTATAGCCGTTTTCTACAAGAAAAGATTTCTATGTAGAATTGTGACAAATTATCATTGGAAGTGTTCAATCGAAAACTGCTACTTTAATAGTATTGTATCAAGATAGTATTGAAGAAGAAATGTCCTGCCTGTGTACCTCTAGTAGCCTCGTGATCATGGTTTTTTGATCTAGATCAGGATGGGTGTGACTTGCCGAATCCGGATAACATATCATGTGTAATAATCTGAAAAAGACAATTTTAATATTACATAATAAAAATAATTTAAACAGAAACCTGAAAATTATCTGTAAATTCGATAAAATATGTTACCTTTGGGCTTGTCTAGGTGTAAGCATCGGATCCAACAACATATCAGGTTGGTAAAGTTCGTCCGGGTTCTGTAAACATTTCTGCAGAACCCATTCTTCTGAGCAAATCTCAGCGAGTACCCGCCTCGCTAGTGAAGATAAAGATTGCGAAGAATCTAATAATGTCGAACCGACACCACCGTTTCCTCTGCAATATTATTAAGACTTATATTATTGTAATTAAATTAAATTGCAGAATAGGATATTAAGGTGTAATTTCCACTAACAACACAAAATGTATCCCATTTTAGAATGATTTGGGTAGAGGTTAGAGGGTGTGAGAAATATTTTTATATGTACACAAGGATTCTTGGGGCAGAGACAATGCAATGAAATGAGTAGACACATTAACACATAAAGCAATATCGAGAAGTTCACAAACAGGATTTTTATTTACGGCGTTATTATTTAAATTGTAGCACAGTATATTTGTATCTTTGACACAATGAAATAAAATTTTGGTTTTTTCAACAATGCTTCTGTGATAATAAAAATTTTAACCAATTATTGTAATAGTATTGTTAGTTCCCTTTCAACGGCGCATTTTTTTAAAACAAATAGAGCATAGTTGTGTCTGTTTACGACAATGCAAAAATCACATGTTTTTTTTAGATTTACTTTAAAATTATCCTCTAAATTAATATGAACTAATAAATGTATAAATAAATAGTAATACAGCAACAACTATAGCCCATCCATTTTATATAATTCCCACATAGTGAAGTGACAGGATGACCAAACGACCACAAGTCAGTGATACCATGATAGGATGAAGGTGCTGTAACTCATAAAAAAAGAAAACAAACCTAGGCGTTTTATGGCCCCCACTCATCTCTGTTTCTACCATCCTAAGAATGAAAAATAAATGCTAATGAATAATAAGCATTTTAATTAAATTTGTAGATTTTTTTGTATGATATTGTATATTGTATATATATACAGTGTAAACTCTATATAACGACACTCGATTTAACGACAAACTCTCTAAAGCGTCAAAATCAATTGCCTTTGGTTGGTTTAGCTTATCTACCATACAATGATACACTCTACATAGCATCACACCCACTCTCAATAACGACAACAATTAAGTAATCGACGTCATGCATACCGAACTTTCTAAGAAATTCGTTCTTTTGTTTACAAATTGGGATTGCTTGCACGCGTAGACTGTTTTTGACCATGACTAATAAGTATGAGTCATGGATTATCTAAATTTCATTCGGGTAGGCCCAGTAGTTTTTTATTTTATGAGCATTTTTGTCTGATCTCGATGACTTAAAAGATGAGGCAGATGAGCCCGAGCCTCCGCCGAGCATTAAAGAAGCTCTGAAAGCAGCTAAATTATTGGAAAATTATTTTCTTTATCACCAAGATGTTACAATATCGCAAGATATAAATAAAATAAGTAAAAAAATACAACAAAATTACTGGTGCAGCAAAAGACGTCAAACAAAAATAACAGACTATACACAATAGCGTTCAAGTAACATTCTTTTTTATGTACATAACAGTTATAGTAGTTACTACTAACACTAGTCTGAAATAAATTTTCTCTTTTTCTAATTCTGATTTTTCTTCTCTCCATTTAACGACAACTCTATATAACGCCATAAAATGCACAGTCCCTTCGGTGTCGTTATATAGAGTTTACACTGTATTTGAAGTGAAACTTCTTTATCGGGGTTGGACAAAAACTTAGTGTAACGTTTTTGCGTTACGCGCCATCTTTTTTTATTTTACAACCTTTACAACTTGATCATTAGGAATTTATTAACTCTATTGTTCGGACAAAAATAAGTTACCGCCTTTAAGAACTTGCCGACAATGTAAGTACACTATTGTTTCTTAGAAAACATTTTAGGAGTATACGATAATAAATCTATGACTCACGTAAACACGTGTTTGCTTGATTGGTGTTCAATTATGATTTTGTAAATTCAAAATTTATAAGAATAAACCTCAAACTCTTTATGTCCAATCAAAATCCGCCTAAGTCGAAATCCTTTATAAGTTGAAATCCTTTATAAGTTGAAAACTCTATAACTCGAATTTTTTGGCGTCTCCCTTGGTCTTTTGAACTACCGCACGAGCGGAGCGAGCGAGTCGCGGCAGTGGCCGGCGTAAATATTCAAATAGGTAGCGAGGAGCGAAGCGACGAGCATCTTAGGTTAACTTTTCGAACTACCGCACGAGCCGAGCGAGCGAAGCGAGCGAGTTGCAGCAGCGGCTGGTGTAAATACTTAAATAGGTAGCGAGGAGCGAAGCGACGAGCGTGTTAGACTAACGTATTTCTGTAATATTGTATACAAGCTGTGTCGCGCGGTTTCACCCGCGTGGCTCCGCTCCTGTTGGTCTTAGCGTGATAATATATTACTCGCTAGCCTATATTACTCGTGGATAATGTAGCTTTCGAATGGTGAAAGAATTTTTAAAATCGGTCCAGTAGTTTGAGCCTATTCATTACAATCAAACAAACAAACATACAAACAAAGTTTTCCTCTTTATAATATTAGTGTAGATAGTAAATTATTTTTTGAAAAATAAGGTCATAAAGAAGTTTCACTTCTTACGTGTGTACTCTAGTACACGCACACATTTTTTTTTTTTAAATATACGACGAAATTAGTTATTGAAAGAATTAATATTTATTTAAGTAATTAAACATTTCAATCATTTTTTTATTATCTTTTACTTTAACAGATACATTTAACACTTTTTTAACTATCACTGATCCCTAGTCACAATATGATGATTTTTTTTAATGTCGTTTCAATAATAGATAAATAAATAACATTACTTACGATATGAGATCAAGCTGTGCATCGCTGGGCACAGTGTCACTAGTGCCCAGTATGTGTGAAAGTTCGCTAGATTTCTTTCCACTCGGTTTGCTGAGGTCTCTCGCTGTGGAATCTCCGACCACTGTTATAGAAAAAATATTTTTTTATGAGTATTTATTTAATTTAGAAATATGTTATTTGCAACCTATTGCGGCAAGAAAACAGTCAAATCTAAATTGAAGAAAATAAATTTTAATCGGCGAAGCCTCCGTAGTCGGTTCTAACCAAAAAAAACTAGTTCCGTTTATTTATAAGGCGAATGATTTTAACAACATGATACTCAGATTAAAAACTATAGTCATTTACGTGACTCGGTTTTAACGAGGTGTCATAAATCTTCAAGACAATCCTACAAGTAAAATATCAAATATGGCAGCATCAGATAATATGGTAGGAATTACTGAGTATAGCCTTAAGCGTGGCTAGCACGGGCCCGACGCCGATGTTCTTGTGCGCGGCGGCGAGCAGGTGCCGGTCGCACGACAGCCGCACGCCCGCACCGCACCCGCCCGGCCCCGGGGATGTGGACACGCTGTATAGACCTGCGTGTGGACGATACAATATTATGTATAAATGAGTGAATACTGTGCATAGAATACTAAATGTATTTATTTCTATAAAACACTACCTACGTGTTAAAAAGACGTGTATGCCGAGAACACGTGTCAGAAGTGAAACTTCTTTGACGAAATTCAAAGATACCAAAATCGTTGCATTACTTCATGACACGACGTGAAGTAAAATTTCAAGCTCGCATTATGGCCATCATAATGCGAGCTTGAAATTTTACTCTAAACGCGCCTTAAGAAATTTAACTTCAAAAACATTTAGATGGGAACTTTTTTTTTTAAATATCTTTCCGTTCAAGAAATAAGAATTATAGTTTTATATTAGATATTGTAAATAAATATGCTTTATGCATACAAACAACGTATTTAAAACATTCATTGAAAATGTTGTTAGCAATCTTTTTCCAAGAAACCTTTAAAAACAGAACAAGCTAACCTGGTTGCGGAGTATCTACAGTTTTAAACAGCCTCAGCAGCAAGTGGCAAGTCAGTCTCGCGCCCGCGTCAGGTGACGGCGCGTTAGCGGGGTGGTTGCTGGCGTTGCCCCCGCCGCACGCCTTCACGAGAGATGGCAAAGCGGCGTGGCGGACAAAGTCTTCAAGTGAAAAGCAGTGTCGTGCTGGTTGGAGAAAATAATTGTGAATTAATATTTTATTTTATTTTGTTGTAATTACTTATAACACCTTTAAAAATATATATATTATTGTAAAATCAATATATTTATTTATTCAATATTTAGATTTTTCTGGTTTCGATATCTATAACCGGTTCATAACATACATTTTATAATTTATTAAATACTATTGTAAGAAGTAAATTAGTAAGACGCTGCGACTTAAAATTCTTTAGGGTAGAGCTGTGACGTGCGGCGCGGCCGCGGGGTAGTGCTGCGCGCCGCACAGCGCAGCACGCCGGCCGGCGGGCAGTGTGCGGGACAGCTCACCGACGAGTATGCAAGTGAAGACGGCGAGCGCGTCGTGCGCGGCCGCGTCGTGCAGGTCGCGGTGGTGCAGCAGGTCGGGGTACAGCGGCGGCGGCGCGGCGTGCGGCGCGGCCGCGGGGTAGTGCTGCGCGCCGCACAGCGCAGCACGCCGGCCGGCGGGCAGTGTGCGGGACAGCTCACCGACGAGTATGCAAGTGAAGACGGCGAGCGCGTCGTGCGCGGCCGCGTCGTGCAGGTCGCGGTGGTGCAGCAGGTCGGGGTACAGCGGCGGCGGCGCGGCGTGCGGCGCGGCCGCGGGGTAGTGCTGCGCGCCGCACAGCGCAGCACGCCGGCCGGCGGGCAGTGTGCGGGACAGCTCACCGACGAGTATGCAAGTGAAGACGGCGAGCGCGTCGTGCGCGGCCGCGTCGTGCAGGTCGCGGTGGTGCAGCAGGTCGGGGTACAGCGGCGGCGGCGCGGCGTGCGGCGCGGCCGCGGGGTAGTGCTGCGCGCCGCACAGCGCAGCACGCCGGCCGGCGGGCAGTGTGCGGGACAGCTCACCGACGAGTATGCAAGTGAAGACGGCGAGCGCGTCGTGCGCGGCCGCGTCGTGCAGGTCGCGGTGGTGCAGCAGGTCGGGGTACAGCGGCGGCGGCGCGGCGTGCGGCGCGGCCGCGGGGTAGTGCTGCGCGCCGCACAGCGCAGCACGCCGGCCGGCGGGCAGTGTGCGGGACAGCTCACCGACGAGTATGCAAGTGAAGACGGCGAGCGCGTCGTGCGCGGCCGCGTCGTGCAGGTCGCGGTGGTGCAGCAGGTCGGGGTACAGCGGCGGCGGCGCGGCGTGCGGCGCGGCCGCGGGGTAGTGCTGCGCGCCGCACAGCGCAGCACGCCGGCCGGCGGGCAGTGTGCGGGACAGCTCACCGACGAGTATGCAAGTGAAGACGGCGAGCGCGTCGTGCGCGGCCGCGTCGTGCAGGTCGCGGTGGTGCAGCAGGTCGGGGTACAGCGGCGGCGGCGCGGCGTGCGGCGCGGCCGCGGGGTAGTGCTGCGCGCCGCACAGCGCAGCACGCCGGCCGGCGGGCAGTGTGCGGGACAGCTCACCGACGAGTATGCAAGTGAAGACGGCGAGCGCGTCGTGCGCGGCCGCGTCGTGCAGGTCGCGGTGGTGCAGCAGGTCGGGGTACAGCGGCGGCGGCGCGGCGTGCGGCGCGGCCGCGGGGTAGTGCTGCGCGCCGCACAGCGCAGCACGCCGGCCGGCGGGCAGTGTGCGGGACAGCTCACCGACGAGTATGCAAGTGAAGACGGCGAGCGCGTCGTGCGCGGCCGCGTCGTGCAGGTCGCGGTGGTGCAGCAGGTCGGGGTACAGCGGCGGCGGCGCGGCGTGCGGCGCGGCCGCGGGGTAGTGCTGCGCGCCGCACAGCGCAGCACGCCGGCCGGCGGGCAGTGTGCGGGACAGCTCACCGACGAGTATGCAAGTGAAGACGGCGAGCGCGTCGTGCGCGGCCGCGTCGTGCAGGTCGCGGTGGTGCAGCAGGTCGGGGTACAGCGGCGGCGGCGCGGCGTGCGGCGCGGCCGCGGGGTAGTGCTGCGCGCCGCACAGCGCAGCACGCCGGCCGGCGGGCAGTGTGCGGGACAGCTCACCGACGAGTATGCAAGTGAAGACGGCGAGCGCGTCGTGCGCGGCCGCGTCGTGCAGGTCGCGGTGGTGCAGCAGGTCGGGGTACAGCGGCGGCGGCGCGGCGTGCGGCGCGGCCGCGGGGTAGTGCTGCGCGCCGCACAGCGCAGCACGCCGGCCGGCGGGCAGTGTGCGGGACAGCTCACCGACGAGTATGCAAGTGTAGACGGCGAGCGCGTCGTGCGCGGCCGCGTCGTGCAGGTCGCGGTGGTGCAGCAGGTCGGGGTACAGCGGCGGCGGCGCGGCGTGCGGCGCGGCCGCGGGGTAGTGCTGCGCGCCGCACAGCGCAGCACGCCGGCCGGCGGGCAGTGTGCGGGACAGCTCACCGACGAGTATGCAAGTGAAGACGGCGAGCGCGTCGTGCGCGGCCGCGTCGTGCAGGTCGCGGTGGTGCAGCAGGTCGGGGTACAGCGGCGGCGGCGCGGCGTGCGGCGCGGCCGCGGGGTAGTGCTGCGCGCCGCACAGCGCAGCACGCCGGCCGGCGGGCAGTGTGCGGGACAGCTCACCGACGAGTATGCAAGTGAAGACGGCGAGCGCGTCGTGCGCGGCCGCGTCGTGCAGGTCGCGGTGGTGCAGCAGGTCGGGGTACAGCGGCGGCGGCGCGGCGTGCGGCGCGGCCGCGGGGTAGTGCTGCGCGCCGCACAGCGCAGCACGCCGGCCGGCGGGCAGTGTGCGGGACAGCTCACCGACGAGTATGCAAGTGAAGACGGCGAGCGCGTCGTGCGCGGCCGCGTCGTGCAGGTCGCGGTGGTGCAGCAGGTCGGGGTACAGCGGCGGCGGCGCGGCGTGCGGCGCGGCCGCGGGGTAGTGCTGCGCGCCGCACAGCGCAGCACGCCGGCCGGCGGGCAGTGTGCGGGACAGCTCACCGACGAGTATGCAAGTGAAGACGGCGAGCGCGTCGTGCGCGGCCGCGTCGTGCAGGTCGCGGTGGTGCAGCAGGTCGGGGTACAGCGGCGGCGGCGCGGCGTGCGGCGCGGCCGCGGGGTAGTGCTGCGCGCCGCACAGCGCAGCACGCCGGCCGGCGGGCAGTGTGCGGGACAGCTCACCGACGAGTATGCAAGTGAAGACGGCGAGCGCGTCGTGCGCGGCCGCGTCGTGCAGGTCGCGGTGGTGCAGCAGGTCGGGGTACAGCGGCGGCGGCGCGGCGTGCGGCGCGGCCGCGGGGTAGTGCTGCGCGCCGCACAGCGCAGCACGCCGGCCGGCGGGCAGTGTGCGGGACAGCTCACCGACGAGTATGCAAGTGAAGACGGCGAGCGCGTCGTGCGCGGCCGCGTCGTGCAGGTCGCGGTGGTGCAGCAGGTCGGGGTACAGCGGCGGCGGCGCGGCGTGCGGCGCGGCCGCGGGGTAGTGCTGCGCGCCGCACAGCGCAGCACGCCGGCCGGCGGGCAGTGTGCGGGACAGCTCACCGACGAGTATGCAAGTGAAGACGGCGAGCGCGTCGTGCGCGGCCGCGTCGTGCAGGTCGCGGTGGTGCAGCAGGTCGGGGTACAGCGGCGGCGGCGCGGCGTGCGGCGCGGCCGCGGGGTAGTGCTGCGCGCCGCACAGCGCAGCACGCCGGCCGGCGGGCAGTGTGCGGGACAGCTCACCGACGAGTATGCAAGTGAAGACGGCGAGCGCGTCGTGCGCGGCCGCGTCGTGCAGGTCGCGGTGGTGCAGCAGGTCGGGGTACAGCGGCGGCGGCGCGGCGTGCGGCGCGGCCGCGGGGTAGTGCTGCGCGCCGCACAGCGCAGCACGCCGGCCGGCGGGCAGTGTGCGGGACAGCTCACCGACGAGTATGCAAGTGAAGACGGCGAGCGCGTCGTGCGCGGCCGCGTCGTGCAGGTCGCGGTGGTGCAGCAGGTCGGGGTACAGCGGCGGCGGCGCGGCGTGCGGCGCGGCCGCGGGGTAGTGCTGCGCGCCGCACAGCGCAGCACGCCGGCCGGCGGGCAGTGTGCGGGACAGCTCACCGACGAGTATGCAAGTGAAGACGGCGAGCGCGTCGTGCGCGGCCGCGTCGTGCAGGTCGCGGTGGTGCAGCAGGTCGGGGTACAGCGGCGGCGGCGCGGCGTGCGGCGCGGCCGCGGGGTAGTGCTGCGCGCCGCACAGCGCAGCACGCCGGCCGGCGGGCAGTGTGCGGGACAGCTCACCGACGAGTATGCAAGTGAAGACGGCGAGCGCGTCGTGCGCGGCCGCGTCGTGCAGGTCGCGGTGGTGCAGCAGGTCGGGGTACAGCGGCGGCGGCGCGGCGTGCGGCGCGGCCGCGGGGTAGTGCTGCGCGCCGCACAGCGCAGCACGCCGGCCGGCGGGCAGTGTGCGGGACAGCTCACCGACGAGTATGCAAGTGAAGACGGCGAGCGCGTCGTGCGCGGCCGCGTCGTGCAGGTCGCGGTGGTGCAGCAGGTCGGGGTACAGCGGCGGCGGCGCGGCGTGCGGCGCGGCCGCGGGGTAGTGCTGCGCGCCGCACAGCGCAGCACGCCGGCCGGCGGGCAGTGTGCGGGACAGCTCACCGACGAGTATGCAAGTGAAGACGGCGAGCGCGTCGTGCGCGGCCGCGTCGTGCAGGTCGCGGTGGTGCAGCAGGTCGGGGTACAGCGGCGGCGGCGCGGCGTGCGGCGCGGCCGCGGGGTAGTGCTGCGCGCCGCACAGCGCAGCACGCCGGCCGGCGGGCAGTGTGCGGGACAGCTCACCGACGAGTATGCAAGTGAAGACGGCGAGCGCGTCGTGCGCGGCCGCGTCGTGCAGGTCGCGGTGGTGCAGCAGGTCGGGGTACAGCGGCGGCGGCGCGGCGTGCGGCGCGGCCGCGGGGTAGTGCTGCGCGCCGCACAGCGCAGCACGCCGGCCGGCGGGCAGTGTGCGGGACAGCTCACCGACGAGTATGCAAGTGAAGACGGCGAGCGCGTCGTGCGCGGCCGCGTCGTGCAGGTCGCGGTGGTGCAGCAGGTCGGGGTACAGCGGCGGCGGCGCGGCGTGCGGCGCGGCCGCGGGGTAGTGCTGCGCGCCGCACAGCGCCACCAGCGCGCCCAGCCACTCCGCCGCCAGCCCGCTGCACCACGCCGTCATCTCCGCGCACAGCACGCCCAGCTCGTTCACTCTAAACAGTCAAATTAGATTACGTACACGTCACGTGCGTATTTAAGTTTACGAAATACGCACGCAACGAATATATACGTGATACGTACGTATTTTTTAAGTTAACGTACACGTAAAGCACGCGGCGTATTAGTACACCTATTTGCACGTCATACAAGTCCAATAAAAAAGGAATGCTTACATATTACGTAGAAATAATCAAACGTAAGTCGTAAAACGAAGCTGTGTGCGGAGCGGCAACGTCGCGTCAACCACTTGTCATGCGTTCGTGCGGCGCGTGCGGCTACATGTACCTACACGACTGACTCGAGATACTAGTTGAAAGAAAACTGAGACATTTTGTAGCGTGATTGATAATTGCAAGAAGCAACGTGGACATAACAAATGTGTCAAATACGCCTATCGTCATTTGTATGTGACAATTATTGACTATAATTGTTACGATAGGCGTATAAATTTATTGAAAATTTCTATTATTATCTCTCTCTGTCTAATTTGATCCGAATAAATAGAAATATAATTGAAGGGCATTTTTAATGATAACAACTATGCATACAGTAAAATGGAGAGTTACATGTTCAGTACAAATAAGAAAAATATTAACACTTTTTAACACTATTATAAGAAAAATATTAACACTTTTTAACTTTGATGACAATTTTCTAATATTAATATCAAGACAAAACTTACCGATCGTTATCAACTTCACGACATACAGCCAACATGGCGGAACACACAAAGCTGTAACGATTTGCTGGCGACTCCGCAACTTGACGTGCCCAAGATATTTCAATTTTACCTAAAAAATAATATACAATAAATCATAATTTAGTAACAAAGTGAAATTAAATGCATTTGATCAAGTTATACATTTAAATATACACACCTTTTCTAGGATTTGTGAAAAATTCACTCAAGAATTGTGGATTATATGAGTAGTTTGACGGTGTAGGTTGTAAAGGAGAATAAAGCGCTTGTCTGAAACAATTGAACCATACTATGTAAAAAAGAACAATAATTTTATGAAAAAAAATTTATTTTTGGTTTTACTTCTAAAAATAAAAGATAGTAGAATTATAATACCCACTTTATTTTCGGATAAGCGTTCGCAAAGGTATCCGCATGGGGCGCATGAAACAGATGTGCAGCCGCCTTATACAGATCATGTAATTGTGCGAGCACGCATCGCTCAGCGGACCCGCAATCGCCGGGATTCACCACGCACTTCACCAGGCGACATAGTTGCTCAAACACTGCTGACGTTTGCTCTACGCACACTGGAAATAAAAAAAGTTGTAACACACTGAAAATAAAAAAAGTGATACAATTTTTGTAAAAAAAAATTAGCCAGTATTATTGTTTTACATCTATATGTTTTAAAAAAACTCGTGTTAGTTTCACTTTTTATGACACAAGACAAGACATATACTGATTTGGCTGAAAATTGGTGGGGTTGGGGCTTAGAACCAGGAGAAGGACTTTTTATCAATAAAATAAAAAAAAAAAGTTACAACCGTTACGGAGCCAAGGCGAACAGCTACGTATTTTATATTATTACTATTTTTGCCAAATCGTTTATAACACAAAGCAAATTACATAAGTTATTTAACTTACATAATAAACACGAATGGTACCGCCTCAAAGCTCCAACGGTGTACAAAGCCAGTGCGGAAGTGTATGCACGCGGGGCTGCCAGCCCGCTGCTAGCTGCGCCGCGAGTTATGAGTGCCGCTTCCACTTCTGACAACTCTTTCAATATCTGTGAAAATGATGAGTGTATACTAATGTTAAAAAAGACAGTCAAAAATTGTTGACAAATCGACTTATAAATCGTATTTTTTATGAAAAGTCCTCCGACTTTTTTCTTCGAAGACGAAAAGACATAGTACGAGTCCTTAAATTATGTCTGAAAGCTATAATAATAGTGCTGCCTAGTAAAATTAAAACATTAGATGACAATAAAAACACAATTAACCTTTCACAACAAGGTTTATTATTTTTTTTATGAAAAAACAGACCAACAAGCAGCTCCTATCGATATTTTATTAATTATTTATTTATTTTTGGTATATAGTAGGTTTGGTATATTTACGAAAGGTATATAATATAGGAGCTAAAGAAGTTGTTTAATAAAAGTTCTATTACTTATGTAACATGTATTCTACCTGTATGCAGGTCTCGATGAGGCCGTGCACGTTGAGCGCGATCTCCATGAGGTCGAGCGCGAAGGCCACGTGCTCGGGCTGCGGCAGGTACGTGGTGGCGCCCGCCGCGTACGCCGCCAGCGCCTCGCACACCGCGCCGCCCACCGCCCACGACACCGCGCCTTGCTCGTACATCGACATCGACTGGAACCACACTCGCTTTTATTTGCTAATTACTTATATTCATGATAAGATATTAAGCATTGTTTTCCTACTCGATAAAGTACGATTCAAACTTAATGGCGGCTCAGAACATCGTACGTTCCGATGCGCAATACGCAATTTTGGGTATCAGCGGGATTGTTAACTTGACTGTACCTGCGCGCACCTGCACTCGCAGCTAACTTCCGAACTGCCATTAAGTTTGAATCGAACTGTACAAGTAGTAATAAAATATTGACCTTCTCTTTAAAAAAAATCACTATCAAAACAAAAATAATTGGAAACCTACCTGAAATTTTTGCGTAACAGCCTCAAAGTTAAACTCGCTACGCGAATGCTTCTTTATCTTTCCACCCTCAGCGACATCAATGGAAAACTTCTTGGAGAATAATTTACATATTTCTGAAAATAACAAACGAAAATTTTCAAAAAAATCATAACACAGAATTTTTTTTTCTTGTAATTGAAGTATTGCTACAAGGTGAAGTGACGACATCCGCAGGGTTACTGGGCAAAACAGCAAAGAGCGAACGACCGAGCTCAGTGGCGTGCCATGACTGAGGCCTATGTCCAGCAGTGGACAAATGTAGGCTGATAATGATAAATTGAAGTATACCTTTGGTCATCTTCTTCACGGCGTGTTTAGCATCATCCCTCTGCCGGCCCACGCCGTACAGCAGTATGTGCCGCTGGTTCGCGTCGTGCGGCGTGTGCTCGGGCTCGGTGGGCGGCAGCGGGAAGTGCATCGTGTAGTGGTAGTGCCGGGACACCGTGCCGGTCGTGTTCGAGCCGTTCGAGCTCGTTGAACGTATGCCTTTTGATACGATGAATAGTGAAATTAAGAAATATTTTTTTATTTGTCATTACACACACAAAAAATTGTGTAGAACAGTAAAGTCTGATGTTTTAAAACTATCATTTGATACCAATATTTAGAAAATTACAGATAAAACTATAATTCGTTACAAAATATCAAAAAATAGCTAAAATAAAAGTATTTTATATGATGTATGACATTATTATTGTTATTGATACCACTTACCTGGTACAGACATAGGGCCCATTCCCATTGATTGCATTGATCCTATACCCATTCCACTAGCACCCATCATTGGTGAATTCACACTGCAATAAGTTAAAATCAATAAATTTTAAAATTAATAAATTGGATACATTTAAAGAAAACTTATATAAAAACTGATAGAGAAACTTACTTATGAGAAGGTTCTCCAGGGTCTTTTGGGCTATCGGGAGCGTCCATCGAATTTTGCTGATCTTCTTTTATATGTTGCAAAAGCTTGTCCAAGTCGTCATCTATTTTTGAATCATCCAAATCCATTCTGACGTTCTCCTGTACAAAAATTGATATCAGATATGTTACATTTTTTAAAATAATAGTTTATCATATTTTTTTAAAAATTTATTGACAAAAACACATTTCACTCACCTCCATTTTCGGTTTGAGATCGATACCAGCAAATATGTCGTCATCCATGTTGTGATTGGTTCCCGTACTATTAGCAGGTTGAGCAACCGTATGTCCGCCAGAGCTAGAACTTACAGTTGGTTCCGTAGGAGATATTAGATCACCTAAATCATTAAAAAAATCAGTAACGATTCAACGAAAATGAGTAAATATAAGCAGAAGTGGCATCAAAATAATTACCTCTTGATATAAGCGTACACATGTACGCATCGTGTGAAAACACGTCACGACGAATTAACTCTCCAAATAGGTGAACTAAATTCGCAAACTGTTGGCGATTACCTGGTGGGGCATTTGGACTTTCATCTGTAGAAATATTTTTTAATGAGACACAAATCCTAAATATAATACAATAACAATAATTTATATTTAACAATATTACCTAAAACGGGCGCATCGTTATCCAAAAATCGCAACAAAAGGTTTTGGAAAATGGGTGGACCATTGTACATTCCCGTTCCAGAGCTGATAGATTCCTTATCATCGGACCCTGAAAAAGATAACATTTACTGAATTTGTTATTATGGATTTGTGTCATTCAAATGCCTTAAAAAACAGACAAGCACAGATTTAACCCAGGGAAAATGGCACCAAAATTAGACACACTTAACTGCAATTGAAAATCTAAAAAAAAAAAAGTAAGAAACTAAGTAGAAAAGTCTCACAAAGATTGTTTTCTTTTAAAACTGTTAAGCTTTATAAAAACATTTATGAAAAAAAATATTATAAATACAGTTACTTTCGCATTAATCATTAAGGCCTCTAACAAAACATCAAACAATAAAGTAAAATACAAACGCACCCTGATGCTCATGATGATGGTGATGGTGCTGCCGTCGATCCAGCAGCGCGGCGGCCGCCATCGCGCGGTGCTCGCCCCAGCGCGCGCCGCACACCGCCCACTCGCA
Source organism: Colias behrii (assembly GCA_029959065.1). Lineage (NCBI taxonomy): Eukaryota > Metazoa > Arthropoda > Insecta > Lepidoptera > Pieridae > Colias > Colias behrii. The sequence goes on from JARWMC010000002.1 coordinate 7,097,409, forward strand.
CAGCACGCGCACCACCGCGTACGAGCACACGTACTCCTGCACAACGATACTTTTGTTACCATGTGTACATGTGTGTAACACGATTCACGCTACATCGTGGCGGAGCCGGGAAACAAATCTATACTTAATATTATAAAGCTGAAGAGTTTGTTTGTTTGTTTGAACGCGCTAATCTCAGGAACTACTGGTCCGATTTGAAAAATTATTTCGGTGTTAGATAGCCCATTTATCGAGGAAGGTTATAGGCTATACATCATCACCCTAAGACCAACAGGAGCGGAGCAATGCGGGTGAAACCGCGGGGCACAGCTAGTGAATCAATATCCATCGACTTTCAACGCCGTGCCCCAGGCGACACACGGTCAGGCATGAATCACTTCATACAATAAGTATACAATAATGCTTGATAATGACTCCGACCGAGACACGGACGGGAAACGGTGTAGCGAAAACCATCTTTATTTTAGTATAGTCAGTCATAACTTGAATTATGTCCTTAGTTTGGACTGTTTTTGAAAGTTGCTTATTTTGTATAAAAAATTGTATAATATAAGAAATATGTAAAATGTATAAATAAGGAAAGAATTCCATTTTGAAGTGAAAAATTATAACTCACTGGATCCTTGGGGTCAGCATTTGCGTCTTTAGAGGGTGGACTGCAGTTTGCGAAAACTTCTTTATACAATGTATCTAGATTATTATTTGGATCGACGCGGTCAAAGCAGTGACGATCTAATGCTTCGAGGACTGCTAACACTCGAGCTAGAAAATGTATGTATTTTTTTACTTAAATTAAACATCAATAATGTTATTTAGTTGATATTATATAGATTAAAATAAAACTTACCCTGAGAACTTGTTTGCCATTTATCTGTGCACCATTTGCTTTCAGCTTTTTTGCTTCTTGCGGCGATTTCTTGTTCCGCTTCATAAACCTTTATTAAATTATTAAATCAGTTTATTACATACCAAGTTAAAATGTATAAAAAATATTAGTAACTAGCAGTCCGCTCCGGCTTCGCCCGTGGTACATATTTCGCAATAAAAAGTAGCCTATGTTCTTTCTCAGGGTCTAAAGATTGTCTGTGCCAAATTTCATCAAAATCGGTCCAGTAGTTTATGCGTGAAAAGTTGAAAACCATACATACATACATACAAACCTTTCCTCTTTATAATATTAGTATTAGGGTTGATTTTTCAATCCTTGGTTAAAACTTATTCTTCGAATAATGTATAAAACTACCATTTTAAAAACGTATTCTAATTGCCCGTATTTGACTGTTTACGTGACATTTTAATATTATCGTGTAATACTTTATTGGACGGATAAGTTTTATCCAAGCATTGGAAAATCGGCCCTTAGTAATGAATAATTATTCATACCAATCGCCTATGCTCTTCAGTAACTTCCGAATCCATCTGTGGCATAGGTAATGCAGAGGGGGGTAATGGCAAGATATCTAAAGGTGAACCTTGCAGAGATGAGCCACATCCAGACCAGACCATTGCAGTTGGACATTCTATACATATTATCTAAAACAATATAACCATGACAAATCTGTACTTTGTCAACTTATGATATTTAAATTATTAAAAAAAAATATAAGCAATTACTCTAAATGATATGCTTATCCAACATTCAATTGTAATAATCAAATAATACTGTTACTAAAATGCAGACTAACCTGAAGAATAGTGGCCAATTGTATAATAACATCTCTATGAAATGAACAATTTAATATCTCTCCAAAACCAACTTGTACTGGGTTAAGAGATGCTGTGACAACTGTATTTATTGTTGCTTTAGTGTCCCTTGATGGTGAATCATTTTCTTCCTTCACTTGTTCCATAGGTTGGGAGGGGTTAGGGGTTCCTAAAGGGTTTGGTGTTCCCAGCGAATGGTTAGGGTTAGGGGTTCCTAAGGAATGATTAGGATTGGGGGTTCCATTGTTTTGATCAGCTGGTGTGTTTGAACGTTTAATTTGCGATATATTCGGTTTTACATCACCATTTATTTCTGCTGAAGGTGATAGAGGACTGCCATTTGAATCTGAAAATTACAAATGTACGTAAATAATAGAACTATCCATTTTTTTTATGAATTATACTCACTCTTCACACATATCTTACCTCCATTTCTGTCTGATTTATTGAAGACTGCAGGTTGGTTTAGAGTTCGCAAAGTAGTCTCTGATAATACTGAGCATATTGCTGCACACTTTTTAGCGCAACTTGCTGCAAGGCGCCGCGATAGACCCTCGCAGCATACAAACTCACACATATATTGTAAAGCCAATGGCAGGAACAATCTGTATGTAATAAAATATTTTATTATTAAATGAATTTTATTAAATGAAAATATTTTATTATGTTTATGGACAGTATTTTTTTTACCACCTTTCAATAATATTTTTTATTGGAAAATTAAGGAAATCTTGGGAGATTTGAAAAATTTAATGTGCTATTCTTACAACAATAAACAATATAAGCTGCAATTAAATTCTACAAATAATATGTTACCTTAACAGTCCATCATCAGGTGCCCTCTTATCTAGCAATTCTATGATCCATGTGAGAAAGTCATGTCTATCCAATAAACCCTCATCTAGGAGATATTTGGCAAGTCGACAGCAATAATTCCATTGCTTCAGAGCCTGTCGCCAGTCTGTGCTCTCAGGACCAGGTGTAGATGAACCTAATACTATACAAATGTTACTCATTGAAAATGAATGTTTTTCTCTTACAAATTTATTTATTTTAAAATATAATTTGAAACAAAATAACGTAAAATAAAATAATAACATACAGCTGGTACTGCCTGGAGAATGCATGGAATTTGGCGCTGAGGAATTTGGTGTAGAGCTGCCCGGAGGGTGGCCTGACATATTGTGACTTGGTGTGCCTTGACCTATAACAATATAAATCAAAAAATATTAACAGATCTCAATTTGTATATAAAACATAGCTTTACAAATATTTATTAATAATTTATATGCATCTAAGCTGGTTTATATAAACTATACTTAACTAGAAATTAATATCGAAAGTGTAATATAATTAATATAATTTAAACTTTAAGGAATTACTTAATTTAAGAAGACATACCTGACTGAGATGGTGGTGTTTTGTCAATATTACCAGGGCCACTTTGGTAGTATTCAGCCAGCTTTGGAATTTGATCCTTTAAGAATTTTATCAATGTTGTTGTCCACTCTATAAATATATTGAAATTTAAACTCTATAAAAACTTAGACTTAAACATGTTTTTAAAGTATTGTTTATTATTAATTGATTTGCTACTTTATAGTTTTTGAATTAATTACCCAAATCACATTTTTATTTATTGATTATTGATGCATATATATAGAAATAGGGAAAGTAAACAAACCAGTGGTAGGATCAGGATGCTGCCTCTTTTTAATTTTTGCTTCAGAGACTGCTACAGTGTAAGCGGAGCTTAACTTTATAAACCATGCAGCTCTAGGCATAGCTACTTGATATTCTGTTAATGTTATAAATATCTCCTCTTTTTTATTGAAATTAGGTGCTTTCTTTGCCAATATAGATAAAGGTTTACTCCCTGAAAAAACAAAACATTAATTGAAAGAATATCAAGGTCAAAATCACCTTATAAAGTTTATAGACTTTCTAAATGATTAATTATCATGCTAATAAGTTCCCACAACCAAAATAGTATAATATTTGTAGGATAAATTAGAAAATACCAGCTAAATCTTTGAACCAAGCTTCAATTTGTGGTTTAGTTCTTGCTGTTGCTGGCCAAAAGTTATCTTTAGGATTCACTTGCTGCCTCTTTTTACCGCAATCAGGTAGAGTATTAAGTTCTTCCTTTTTAGACAGTATACCAGAAAAAAATTGTCCAATCTGAAATAATCAACACAACAATTATATTAATGGTATTGGATCGAAAATTATACCTGTTCACTTACTTTGATAGATTTTTTCCTACCTTGGATGCAAAAGCGGAGTGATTAAAATTTCTTGCCGTCCCAAATTCATCACTGGACTGTGGTGTTGTTGTAAATCCATGTTTTACGTTAGCGGATGTCAATTCATCTTCCTTTTGTCTAGGTTCTTGAGGATACACATCAGGAGGACCTAAACGAGGCCTTTTCAAAGGCCGTTTCTCGTACATAATCCCCATGTTGTCCACAGGAATGGTACTATCTATTTAATTAACAATATAAACAATAACGTAAAAAGTAAGTCAAGCTTAAAACGTATACATTATCAAGTACAAGTGGCTAATGATTGCATACTTCTCATTTAATATAACTATGATAGGTTCATAGCTGATACGCTTAGCTTTTATTTCCAAAATATCACCTATATTTTAGTTCATTATAATTTTTGAATTAAAAAGAATCGTACAAAAAGAAAACAAAATATACAAATTGATTATAGAAACACTCTCACGACTCAACGTCAACGATGACTGCCATCTATAATTTTTGATTTTGAATAAATTGACATTTCAATACACCTAAAGTAATACCATACACGTCACGATTTTCACATAGCATTTTGCGACTGTAATACACATCTTGTAACGCTTACTATGTCTTATTGTTTTAACAAGGCATACCTATTATTGGATAGATATTTCGCTGCAACAATCCATTGCTTACTTCAATAACATATAAGATTTTGGTTACCATCGTCTTGTGTGTGGTAAGCTTTATATATTTTGTCCTTGGCTGTATGAACGCAGCCACAGCTTTCTCACACAATAATAAAAATAAATAGTCACGTCAATTAGTATACGTCAACGTCAATGGTCAACAATTTGAGGTTATGTTTATGTTTATAATCAAATATATTTCAGCTTTACTTGTTTAATTCGTTTATTCATCATATATTTCCTTTTTTTAATGAAAAATAAGTTATGTTTAAGTCTCTAAGGTTAAGTAGAGTAAGGCCTCTTCTTAATTTGTACATATGTGAATGCTTTGTGAGAAATATACAAAATGTTAGCATTGATATTCCTAAAATAACAGTTACCGATATAAGAAAATTACTACGACAAAAAGGTTTTTCTGTACAGGATGGATACACCTCAATTACTACAAAGTGCACCATTTGTTCAAATGAAGAAAAGAAATCAGATAACAAGGTGTATATCAATAAAACTACCGGTAAGAAGTTCCCCGAGATTTGATGCAATATTTTACTCTATATTAAACTTTTAAAGCAAGAAAAGTGAAGCTAATTATTTATCCATTCATTAAAATTTTTCGTCTTCACTTGTGTTTAATTCAATAAAACTTTTTAGGTTATTTTTTATGCCAAAAATGCAACATTCACGGAGATTGGAACATGCTTGAGAGACTTATTAAAAAATCTAAAGTAGAAGGCACTATCAAAGAACATATAGAAAGATTACAGCAAGAGACTGATAGATTTCAAAAAGACTGGCAAAATATTGTAAATGAAACTACCTCATTGTTAAACTTAAATGAATCAGAAGTACTTGATCTATTCCGTCTCTTTGAATATCCTGTAAGTATGCAAAATATAAATATTTATTTAAATTTTTTATTTAACATACTTCTAATGTTTACTGTATATTTAAAGAGTAATTCATATCTGTATCAGATAATTGACTAATATTTTTTTGTCTTTATAATAAATAGATTACACATTTTCTCATTTTCAGTACCATTTTGATGCTCACAAAGTTTTGGGTGATGTAAGAGTGTCATCTGATCATACAGTATTATATTTTCCACTTAAAAACTCACTGGATAATATAGTTGGATATAGAAAAATTCAAGCGGGAAAAGAAGAGGAGATAGAGAACTATGGCAGTTACACAGCTGGTCTGTACTCTTGCCGAGCTCCTAAAGTGGGACGAGCAGACCAAGCAATATTAGTTCCTAATATTCAAGATATATTACATTTAGCTGCACATAAAGTTCCAGGTAATTAGTAGTACTTTGTATAAATCTTATTATTGGAAAGAACAGATAAATTTCACATGTATTTTAACATTCTACAAGGGTTATAAAATATATAAATATAAATTATTATTACAAACCTGCTCCTATTTATATTTATCACTAGCGGTCCGCCCCGTCTTCGCCCGTGGTACATATTTACGTTTTCTCTACATAAGAACCATCCTCGTACTTCAAGGAATATAATAAAAAAAGAATTATCGAAATTGGTCCACCAGTTCACGCGTGATGCCGTGACCAAGGAAAATGGGTTTCATTTTTATTTATATAGATGAAACATAATATTGTTGTTACAATTCTATCTAATTTTCACTTTAATTGAAAAGAATCCATAATCCTTTGAATTCTGCTAGTTGAATTAGCTCTTCCTATTAAAATAACAACATGATAATCATTAAAATTTGCTAACTATGTAGAAAATTTCAGGTAATCTGGTATGGTTGAGTAACTGCAGTTTGCCACCTGTCGTACTGCCCGTCCTTGAATGTTATCAAAAGCTATGTTTATGGGGTGACTGGAACAACATGAGGGCCGTTGCAGAGAAGCTTGGTGAAGGAAGGTGCTGTTTTGTAAGGTAAAACAATGAAAGTAAATGGTTGTCATTAAGTTTCATAATAATTAACAACATATGCATGGCATTTAATCTTTCTAACACACCACTTATAAATATAAATAAATAAATAAATAAAGCTTTTATTAATTCCTTTACTTATATCTAATTACAAATTTGGTTGTTAGTGTGGTTAGTATTAACATTATTCTTATTTCTCTATAACAATTCTATTAAATAATAAATTAAGTGTTAGTTAATTAGTCTTTCTAATTGTAATAGTATGTAATTAAATATAATAAGGACCGCTTTTTGCGGTAAAAGCCTCCTCCAATTTCTTCCACTCATCCCTGTTCTTAGCTAATCTAGTCCAAAGGGCACCTGCATGATTTTTGATATCATCACTCCATCGTGTGATTGGTCTTCCCCTCTTACGCTTTTTATAAAAAGGTGTCCAATTTATTACCGAATGTGACCATCTGTCATCTCTCAATCTGCACAGGTGACCTGCCCATTTCCACTTCAATTTACAGACATATCTTATTGCATCTTGAGCTTTCGTTCTTTTTCTTATATCACTATTTCGTATTCTATCCTTAAGTTTAATATTCAAAAAGCTTCGTTCCATGCCTCGTTGGCAGATGCTAATTCTGTTTAAATGCTTTTTTGCAAGGGGCCATGTTTGACATGCATACGTTAGGCAAGGTGTAAGACATATGTCCATGGCTTTAGCTTTTAGTGGAATTGGTATTTGTCCTTTGAAAATCTCTTTCATAGCCCAATATTTATTCCATGTTTGCTTGACTCTTCTTTCTATTTCTTTTTCGTTGCATAGCTTAAATGAGATAAGATGTCCGAGGTAAATGTAGTCTTCAACATATTCTATAGGAGTTTCATTTATTGTGACTTGTAACTGGTGGCTGTTTGTTATAATCTTAGTTTTTTCCTGATTTATATTTAAACCTGCTTTTTTGCTATATTTATTTAGCGATTCTATCATTGTTTGCAATTCTCTTACATTTTCTGACAACAGAACTATATCGTCTGCAAATCTCAGGTGCGATAAATATCGTCCATTGATTTTGAGACCATATGACTCCCAATTTAGCTGGCTGAAGATATATTCTAGTACTGATATAAAGATTTTTGCTGAAAGTGGATCCCCTTGTTTAACACCACGGTTAATCTTGAATTTTGGTCCTTGTATATCTAATTTTACTCTAGCATAGCTGTTTTCATATATTGTTTTTATAATTGATATGTATGTGTCGTTGACACCTTGAGCTTTTAATGCTTTCCATATAGTACTATGTAAAATAGAGTCAAATGCTTTTGCATAGTCAATAAAGCATATATATAAGGGCTGGTTGAATTCTTTATATTTTTCTATTAACTGTTTTACTGTATGTATATGGTCAATTGTAGACATTCCTTTCATAAAGCCCGCTTGTTCAATGGGTTGTTTGTCATCTAAGATATATGTCAGTCTTCTTAGCAGAGTTGAGGTAAATACTTTATATATGCATGGAATTAAACTAATCGGTCTGTAGTTACTTATAAATTTAGGGTCTCCTTTTTTGTATAATAATATTATATCTGAGCATAGCCATTGTTTTGGAAATTCTATTCTCTGTAGAACGAGGTTGAATAAATTTGTCAGAGGTTTTACTATGTGTGGTTGGCTCGCTATGATCATCTCATTTGTTATACCATCGGGGCCGGGGCTTTTTCCTGATTTGAGCTTTTTAATAGAAAGTTCCACTTCACATTCTAGGAAGGGCGGGACATCATCAAACTTTTTGTTATATTGTTTTTTATTGGTCATAAAATTTTGGAACGTTTTACTTGGCTCTTGATTCGTACTGCTGTATAAGTTTTTGTAAAACGATGTGGCAACATCCAGTAATTCCTTTCTGTGTGTGGTAACAGAGCCTGTGGGGGTGCTTAGATGTGTCATTAATTGTTTGGTTCTCTCTAGAACTTTGTTCGCTTTTTTTATTCCACCTGTTTGTTTTAAATGATTTTGAAATATTTTTAATCTATAATTTTTTAAATTTTCTTTGATTTTTTTATTAATAGTTCTGTATAGATGTGTTAGTTTGATTTTTTCTTCTCGGGTTTTATTAGTTTTATTTCTTAATGTATGTTTCTGTTGTTTTAATTGAATGATATCCTCAGTAATTATTTGACATTTTCGTGTGGTTTTAGAGTTTACGTTTGGTTTTTTCAAACATTTCAGCATATTTTTTTCAATATCGTCATAGAGGCTCTGTACCGAATCATATTGTCCCAGACATAGATTAAATTTATTTTTTAATGCATCATAATCAATATGTCTTGTTGTAAATTGTGAATAACGTGAACGCGATAATTTCCTTGATTTGGTACATAGTGTCATTCTTACCATGCGGTGGTCACTTGGGTGTATAACTCGGCTTAACACACTCAAATCACTCACATTTCTATGTATATTAGTAATGATAAAGTCAATTTCATTTTTTACTTTATTATTGGGTGCCATCCATGTCCATTTTAAACTGTTTGGTTTTTTATAGATTGTATTTAATATCTTAAATTTATATTGAAAACAAAAATCTATTAGACGTTGGCCTCTACTATTCCTTTTGCCATAACCGTATATGCCTCTAATCATTTCCTCGTTATCCTCTGTTTGACCTATTTTTGCGTTGAAGTCGCCCATAATTATAATTTTTTTGTTACATTGAGATATTGCGTTTTCTAAGTCAGAATAAAATGTTTCTAGTTCATCTTCACTCGAGCTTTCCGTAGGAGCGTACACTTGTATAATACTGTATAAAGTACACAATATTTTTATTTGCAATATTGCTACTCTATCGGATATTCCAATAAAATTAATAGTTTCTAAGTATCTTTGTTTTTTAACTAGGAATCCTACTCCTTTCTCGCCTTTTATTTTTCCATAGTAATATAATATGTAGCGACCTCTATTTTCAATTTTAAATCCGTTTCTTCTTACTTCCGAAATACCGATTATATCCCATTTTATTGGTGACAATGCATACTCTAACTCTAAGAGCCTGACTTCACTTGCTAGGGAACGTACGTTAAACGTGGATATGTATATATTTTTTATTTTCATTTTCATGTTATTTGGAGGGTTGCAGTCTACTGCCCCCGCGGTGACTAACCGTTGTGGGGGAGGTGTATAATTATTATTAACATTTTGACATAAATATTTATTATTTGGGGGGGTGAATGATGTTTTTGTCAAATTGGGGGGCTTTATTAATTGTTATTCCGAATCTGATGAGATAGAAGTTGTTGGTTTGGGTAGTAGTGAGCTTTTATTTTGGTTTGTTATATAATTTTTTATAGAATATTGGTTACTCTGAGATGGATAGGATCGAATCTTGTTCTTCTTGGCGATTTGTTGCTTCTTATTGCTGTCATGTTCACCTGAATGGTACGGGGGAGTTACTTCCAGTTCTCTCTTCTTTGTATTTTTATTACTGTGTTTAAAGTTGCTTCTGTTTTGATTATCTCTGTTACTTTGTTCTTTCACAATTAATTTGTCGTAACGAATGTACGCTATTTTACCCTTTTCTCTCTCTTTATGAAGCTGTTCTTGTAATACTTTTCTTATTTCTAATATTTTTGGTGGAAAATCCTCCTTTATGTAAATGTTTTTTTCTTTTAGATTATGTTTCATTTTCATTATGCATAGTTTTTTTCCAAAGGTGCTGAATGTGACAATTACTGGTCTAATTTTATTTTCAGTTCTTTTTCCTAATCTCTTAATGAATTGCAGCTCAGTCTTGTGACAATTTATGTTCATGTCCGACGTAATTAAGTTTAAAATAATTTTTTCTAAATCTTCATAGCTTTTTTCATGTTCTTGTATTCCAAAAAATATAAGGTTTCTAATTCTCATACATTTTTCTATTTCTAAAAATCTGTATTCATTTTCAGCATTTGTTTTCTTCAATTTTTCGATGTCTTCTTGAATAGTTTTAAATTTTGAGTCTATGTTTTCATTAATTTTATTCGTAATCCTTTGTTCTACTTTTTTTAAAGCTTCTTCGGAGTCGTTTTTAATATCAATTCGTAATTCTTTTATCAACTGTTCTATATTCGACATCTTAACGCCCTCTGTTAGAAGTTCTTTGTATCAGTACTTAGCTATGTGTGGACTTTATTCCGTAATTAGGGATCTATTCGTTAGAGGTCGTTATTAATTACGTTATTTTACTGATTTTTTTTCGCTAGATGGCGTTGAAAGATAAATATTTTCGTTATTCTTAATGAGAATGATTATGCATATTTTCTATTAATGTCTTATTTGTAGAATTATACACTTCATGGAATATGCTCGCACTTTGTAAAATAGTATGAAGACTTGTACTATTTCTCAGTTTTAATAACGACGTTTCACTTGCACTTAATGTTTTGAATAGTTAAACTGTCATTTTGAACATCAGCTGATATTTTCAAGTTTAAATAGTCTGATTTGTAAATGTTTATTCACTTTCCACGGGTTTGTACACTTTTATTTGACTTATTCCACCACAGTTCTATTAAATTCACGTACTTTTCACTTTAAAAACGCAGTAATAACATTTATAAATAATTTTTAATTACGGAGCACAATTACAGTTGTGTTTACTTCACCGCGCCCTCTAGCGTCTTATAAATATAGTCATGATAAATATTTTTAAAATTCCTTGTTGTTTTAAAATTATAAAGTGCACAATGCTTATAAGATACACCTCACAGTTTCAATAGCTTTAGCTTGGTATGGATAATAAAAAAATTATATACATAAGTAAAAAAAAAAAATATTTGCCCACATTTTTTCAGACCCACAGATGGTTTAGTGACGGCTACTGAAGCAGCTAATGCTAATTTATCACTCAAAGCACTTGTGTCAGAAGCAAAGCCAGCTGCACACAGATCTATTACCACATTTGCAGCTTTGCGGGATGATGTTTACGCTGAACTTACCAATATTGATAAGGTTTGTTCAAATCTCAGTGATAAAAGCAAATTTTTTTTTATGATTTTTTCCTATGTTAATATGTATAATGTTGGATGATGTCAGTTCAAAGCCCTAAATTATAAGTTTCATGCAATATTAGCATACTCTCTATAGTGTATTGTTTTTATCAGGTTAGAGGTATAAAGTGGAAAAGATTTCCTGCTCTGACTCGGTTACTTGGCGGCCATAGACGAGGTGAACTAACTGTTTTAACTGGACCTACTGGCTGTGGAAAGACTACACTATGTGCTGAAATGTCTCTGGATCTTGCTCAGCAAGGGGTAAGTACTTTGTAAATAGTTATAAATTTGATTAAATAAGTTATGTTTATTAAAGAAAAAAAAAAATGAAAAGTGTTTTATGAGGAATATACTGTGGACCTATCAGTATATTAAAACAAACATAAAATAATTTTGTAAAAGAACTTGTTTTCAAACAATATAAAAATAAATACCTATTATGCTTATAGTTTCTCCGTTTTTACAGGTCAGCACATTATGGGGCAGCTTCGAGATTCGTAACTCTAGACTGGCGCGCACAATGCTACAACAATTCGCGGGAGTTCCGCTAGAACAGAACCTTGATGAGTTCCACAAATATGCTGATGATTTTCAGAAGTTACCAATATTCTATCTGGCTTTTCACGGACAGCAGCCCATTAAAGTTGTAATGGAAGTAAGTCCAGATTGTCTTTCAATATCTGAAAAAATATGCAGATTACAATTAATTATATGTTAAACTCGTATTCAGTGTTGTTCAGTAATAGAACATTGCTTAGAATCTTTTCGAACACACTAAGAACAAGGAAAGAATGCCTCTACGCCGGTTTACACTAAAAGAATTTGACATAGTGGGGTTAGAATGAGTTATATTCCTTCTACAAACCAACATAAAAATATCTTGGACACTGTTGTAGATGTTTTTGATGGAATTTTTAAAATACATTATAATTTAAACCAATTCCCAGGCAGTAGAGCACGCGCGGTACATGCACGACATATCCCACGTTGTAGTGGACAACGTGCAGTTCATGTTGGGGTTGGGCGAGGAGCGGGAAGGCGATCGGTACTTACGACAAGACGCCGTTATAGCCGCCTTCAGAACCTTCGCCACGGCCAGGCATTGTCACGTCACACTCGTCATGCATCCTAGAAAGGTATGTATATCTGCTACTTGGTTAAATGACCAGGACTCATACTTCTGTGAAGTTAAAAATACAACAAACCTAAGGACAACTCTTCAAGTTGTTTAATGTAACGAGAATGTCTAGACTGAACATCATTTAGCATAGTAGTTGGTTTAGGGAACGGGGTGAAGAAACAAAAATAGAAGCCCCAGTCATTCACACGAGTAACATTGGTTAAGGTAAGGGAGTGGCCCACCTCCCACCTTAACGTCATTCAATCAAATAGCAGATTCAACCAGATTACTGTGATTATTATTACTAGTTTTCCGCCTGTATAGTCAAAGAAAATTCCCTCGGTAGAAAAAGCCGTTCTGTTGCGACGTGAAAGAAGGATAAACGGATAAATTTAATTATGTATGTATCTACTAAGTGACATAGGACATAATTAGAAAAATCAGCCGGGGCGGACCGCTAGTCATATTATAATTCATGAAAATTTACGCACAAAATAAAGTTATGACATTATAACAACTTTTAATTGCGAATGTGAAACAATAACAAACACAATTTAAAAGGGGCGTTCATCAGAAACAAGTATTAAAGTTTTTTGCTCCCAAATGCATATTATTATGTTTAAATTTATCATTGTTTAATTAAGTATACCCTTTTGACCATTCGATCATTAAACTATGTTATAATAAACATTTCAACCAACATTAGGGTATTTACTGATAACTCGTAATCTTTGACTCTAATAATGCAAACGTAGCGCTATACGATATCTTGGCGTATTGTGACGAAAAACTGACGGCGTACGTAAATACAATTAAATCATTACCGGTCATATCGACCATTTATAGAAATTAGGTTTGTAAAGTTACTTTTACATTCATTTGTATTGTGTGGCCGCACAAGGTACCAATAAATAAATGTGAAATGCACCTCCCTATTAATACCTAAAGAATAAAATATTTAATAATAATGAAACTGTAGGATGTGTTGCTTGGGCAATTTCATTTTGAACATTTGAGCAATTTCACTATTGAATCGTAATTTTCAATGAATCAAAAAACTAGTTTGTGGATGGCCTATCGGAAGTAGATTTGAGGATCCATTTTAAGCTGTATCAACAAGATGGCCTTTAATTAAATATTTACCTGTTTAGAACAGACTTTGAATTTAATGAAAATGTTTTATACAATATAGCCAGCGTACTTTTTTTTCCAGGAGCGTGATTCCGAAGATCTTTCAACTAGCTCGATATTTGGTAGTGCAAAGGCGTCACAGGAAGCTGACAATGTGTTGATTATTCAGGTCAGTGTCTATAATTTTTCATTTTATATAAATAATAATTATACTTATATGTACGTACCCGTATATTTGCAGGATAAACGATTAACAGCAGTAAGAGGCAAAAAATATTTACAAGTAGCAAAAAACCGTTACAGCGGCGATTTAGGCATTGTACCGTTGGACTTTGAAAAGGATTCATTAAGTTATCAGTCAAAGAAGAAATCAAAAAATAAACAAGATGATCCAAACAAATTACTCGATGATTGTTTTGAAGAGTTCTCTTTAGAATCACATAACCAAGGAAATGGAAATCATCCAATTAAAAGCACCAAACAACGTAATAATAAAAAAGAAAGTGTAGACAGTTTTCTCAGTGATATATTAAATTTGAATAGGACTAGATAAGTGCAATATTTGTATAAAGTGATAATATTGATGTATATTTAAGAGATGTAAATGTAACTACATGTGTGATTAGTATGAAATTAATATTATTCTCGTATTAAATATTTCTCAATGTTTTATTTCTTACTCCTAAATGCGTCTTTCCAAACTATACATAGGCGCCAGAACGCAACCATAGGAAACTGCTCGTGTATATAATATTGTAATGCTGTTTTTAAGTCTGTGATTACAATATATACACGAATTTTGCGTACTGATCGCGTATAGGTACTTTGTAACGCGGATGCTTGCGTCTTCGTTCCAAACTATACACGATCAGTACGCAAAATATGTACTACTAAATGTACTACGACTTACCACTTACGCTTGAACGAAATAATAAACATGTATATAGATAATCAAAGACTTGTACACAGCTACATCTATCTACTTTTATTCTTCTTGATTATTATTGATTCAGTAAAATATGGAACAAAAATATTATTATTAGGTAATCTTAGGCAAATAAATAGGTAACAGATACCTAAGGGTGTGGGTTAGGTTAGGTTCGTGTTTTTTTTTAACTACAGAAAAATAGGAGCCCCGCGAAGCGGGGCTCCGTCGCCTCGCAACCGACTTATTACATTTTTACTTTTTAGCACTATTGTCAATGCGGGTAGCCGCATAGTGCGTATACGCTCAGTCGTGTAATATAGTCGGGAACGATGACGCAAGCATCCACGATACAAACTATACACATCATAGTATATCTATATATCATAGATTTAAAAACAGCAATACAACAATATAAACGCGAGCAATGGAAAGACGCCGCGCTTACTCCGAAACATACACGATTAGTCCGCATGCGTACTGGCGCTGTATGTTTTGGAGCGCTATTCTTACTTACTTCACTACAAAGTATACGCGAGTATTTGCGTACTACTGTTGTATAGATTGGAAGAACTTTGTAAAAAAGTTATTTCCAAACTATACGTGATTAGTTTCACACCGTTGCGTGCTGGCCTTGTATAGTTTGGAAATACGCCTCCTAAATCCTAATTTATCTGTTTTTCTGAGATTTAAACTGAAGCTTCTCTCATAATATAAACTAATTTAATTATGTAAAACACATATACGCAATACGCTACATAATATAGAAAATATACCCTCATACATATACTATTATTTAAATAAAATCAGTCAAGTGTGAGTCGGATTCGTGACAGCAAGCAAATAAGCTAAAGAAATGAGCAAGTGCATAATATGCCATCTAAAGCTGTTGTTTTTAACCATCCAATTTGTGACCACAGAGCAAGTAATGTTTGTGATCGTGGCAACGACTGGTTTACGTCATTTTTGAAGTGAAACTACTAAGCGCGTTGAGAGTAAAATTTCAAGGTCGTGTTATGGCAATACCATCACGTCATGGAGTAGGGCAACGATTTTGTTATATTTGAATCTTGCCAAAGAAGTATCATTTCTGACACGTGTGCTCGGCACACATGCTCTTTTTTATTAAGTACTTGTTGCTATATCGGCATATAACAAAAAGATATAATTTTTGAAATGTCTACCTATAATTGTACTGGGTTATCGAGTTACAACCAGGAGACAAACAAATAGAAAGGTAGACGGACAGTATTAGTCACAGCATCAGGTGTCACTTTGAGTACAAAACTCTAAATAGAATGAATGAATTAAAAATTCTTTATTGTACACCATATAGGACAATTTAAAACACTTAAAAAGTTATTTAACAATGTACAGAGGGCGGCCCTATCGCTGACAGCGATCTCTGCCAGGCAACCCAAACGACTAGGACAAATGCTGAGTATGGTGGACAGTGGTGCATAATAAAAAATGATTTTATGTTCAAAAAATGTATCCACTAAATCAATAAAAGGAATGATACACCCAGAAAACATTTCCTTTATTTATCATATTTGTACATGAAAACTATTTAATAGTTAAATTAAAAAAAAAAATATATATATATATATATATATATATATATATATATATATATATATATATATATATATATATATATATATTATATTTATTTATTTATATATATATATATATATCTATTTTTATATATATATATATATATATATATATATTATATATATTACTCTTTACTAAAAATTATTATGATTTAAAAAGTAAGTACAATTTTTATTTACCAATATATTTGTGATTACCTACATAGTTTAATGGCTTTTTAATAGACTTATCTTTTATAATATTACAATCGTAATATAATGGAATCATGATCACTAAAGCATTTATCTCTTATCAACCCTCAATAAACTACAATGTATTGAATTTCAACTCATAAACAACAGAGCCATTCAATTCACATTGTTTCTTTTATTGCTTTTCAATAATGCATATCTCATCCAATCCATAAATGTGAATATACTTCTATTTAATCATTAAACTGTGAAGAGCATCAACTAGTGATGAGTCATTTGTTCTTTCTTGCCTTCTTTTGCATTTTGGACATGGCATATTCTCATTTAAACATTTTGCATGAAAGACACTGGAACATTCATCACATCTGTATGTTGTACTTGTCTCAAAAGGATACAATATCTTTGGGTCCCTGCATACCTCACATATGAAACCTTTCTGACTGCACAGCCAACAGTCTAACACATGGGTTTTTGCAAAATTTACCACTTTCTCCAACTGCAAAACCAAAGAACCATTTGGTATTTGTGCTAGATCTGATATTGTGTATAGATGAACATGATCATACAAATACTCCCTTGGCCATATCCTTTTTTGCAATTCTTCTATGACTGGTTCTCTGCAAGTGAATATATAAGCTCTGAGAAAATTTAATTGAATTCTCAGTTCCTGCAAATGTGCCATATCAGAGACTCCCATATATATTTTTGGATTCAGTTTTTTCATGTCTATCCAAGGTTGATGTTGAAATTCTAAGAGGAAAAGTGCTGCCCTCTTCGAGACAGCATATCTTTTGAAATCCCAATTATGAATAACTCTTGCTGGTATAATAAATACATTTGAATCCATACAATTTGAACAGTAATATTCTCCAGTAAAACCACAAACTTTTGCCTTAGATACTGTACTGCCTAAAAGATCTTGACATCCTCTACATTGATAATTTTGATTATCAAGTCCTTTTTCTCTTGATAATAGTCCTAATTGTTTCATCATCTTTTGTAACTCGGGAACTGAGAAGGAGCCAGTTGAATTTGATACTATTTCAAAATCTAAACTGTGAAGTGATGGATCTTCTGGTGTAACATTCTCTACATTCAAATTACATTCATTATTGTCTTCCACTGTTATTTTTAATTCTTTATGAATATCCTTCATAATATCTCTTAAATTGGGAGTATTGGTATTCACTTCTCCATATAAGTTAGAGTTGTCTATAAGCGAGGAAAGACTTTTTAGCTCTGGGGTTTTTATCATACTGCTTCCATGAGAAGAGTTAGAATTTATTGAAGCATTATCATCATTTGTATCATTAGACCAGCCTTTGCCACTAAGAGAATTTCCTGATATAATAACATCAGATGGGGCAACAAACCCTTCTGAATTAACTGATGATGAATAAATCTGTGAGAGATCTTGTTGCTCTTCATTCAAAGGAATTTCTTCACTTTCTTTTACATTTGTTTCAACATCAGTTTCTGGTTTAGCCTCGGCTGCTTCTACAACATGTGTATCTTTGTCACTACTTGAAAATTGTGCAGAATCTTTAGACAAGATAAAGTCTAATGCTTCATCTTCATTAAGAGCCCACATTTTACCCAAACCAGTAATATTTGAAGATTTATTAGGTGTAGAAGCCAATTTGGGTACAGTTTCATCAGATAAAGTGCTAGCAACATCAAGACCAGCTGAAATTGGTGCTACCTTCAGAGTTGGTACCCAAATACCAGCTTGCATGAGGACTTGCTCAGGCCATTGATTGAGGAGACTTGAATTTATTGGAAGATTAAACTGCACACATGTTTCTAATCCTTGGATTAATTTCTGAGCTACTTCTAAGACTTCAGAATCGCAAACAAATGCACTTCTATTGTAGAAAGGCTTAACAGCTGATATGTTTTTTAAGAGCGTAGCCATATATGATGATAAGAGACACTCGTTGAGGGCTATACGTAGCCAGGCCCGACATTGTCCTATTTCGGTATTAATTTGCGGTAATGAAGAAATTTGATCAATATTCTGTCGATGAGAAAGAACTAAAATAAGTGGCCAAAAGCTTGATTGAGGACGATCTAGTTCACCAGAGATAACATTTTTAGCTTTTCGTAGAAATGTATCTTTTAAGCCATGTAGAAAAATAGCTTCCAAACCCATGCAAAGAGTATTTGTTGAATCCGAAGAACCAAGGACACTGTGAAAATTTTCTTCGAATTGGCTATTGTATTGTATGTCTTTTACGCATTCTGACAAATTATTTATCAATGATTCCTTAAGAATTGTTTCACGACTGCGAATATTAAATCCAGAAGTTACATTCTTGAAGAAAGACATTTTACGAGTAACAAAACCTTTTTGATAAATTAACTTATTATTGTTCACAGTTACAACTTCAATGTTCTTATTTAGGATCACAGTTATCACAATAAAAATGTTCCAATTCTGTAAAATGTAAACATAATATTATTTGACATTTGATTTGACAAAAACGACAGAGTAGGTAACACAGAATAAGTAATATAGCAAAATAATTTTTTTTTGGTATTTCGTTGACTGTATAATAAAATGGTAACACTGCTTACCGTAAAATGGGGTGAATAGAATTCAAGGGGGGGGAATAGAAAAAAAAACGACATTTATTTCTGTGCGTTAGTGTGCCAACACTGATTAGTTAAAACAGGAACTTTTGTATTTTTTCGATAGTTCAACACTGGCTGTATGATGGCCATAGACAAAATATGAGTGAAGTTCCTCATAAATGCGAAAAATTATGTGTCAAAGTGATCAACACAACGGCTCTGATTTTGTGACGAAAGAATATTTCTATTTTTTTATTGTTGTCATTACAATTAGTGATCAATACAGTATCTCCGTGCAGTGTTATTATTTTCCTGTTGTTGAAACATAAGAGGGTAAGTCAGAGTTTTATAGTTTTTGAAAAAAGTGTCTAAAACTGAATTCATTCGAATTAGGAGTTTTTTTGGGGTGAAAAGAAGTCGTCTGTGGGGTCAATAGAATCTAAGTATGGGGCTAATAGAAACGAGTAAAGACTAAATAGAAACGCTTGAGGGGTGAAAAGTAATGCAAATGGGGTGATTGGAAATGACATCGCTAGGGCTGCCAATCATTTTTTTAAGCCTTACGGAAAATTATAACTTACTTATAATGCATTGTCCTGAAACTGTTTTTCTTTTTCCAGATTGTTTCCATAACGCCGCGCGTGTATAAGCCGGAACACAACAAACATTATAAAAAATATGATCTAGCGACCATTAGCGAAGCAGTGGAGGAGTATCTTACGGGCATTGACTCATTGAAAAAAATAGCTGCAAAGTACAACATGCACCCGTCTGTGTTGTGGCGCCATAGTAAAGGACCTCTAAAACAACAAGGTGGACAGCGAGCTCTTTCACTTGAAACAGAAAATTATATTATCGAATATATATTAAAAGTTTTTTTTTTTTTGTATGGGTGATTTGCCCTAATTGTTTTTGCATTATTCATAATATAATTAACTATCCCTGTTCTATTTTTTTAAAGTTGATGGTACTTACTTTATTAAATAATTTGTAGGTATATGTACTAAGTACCTACATAAATAAATTTTGACAACCCTAGCATTTTTTTCTATTGACCCCCTTTTCGTCTCCATTCACCCATATCGCGGGTAAATAGAAAACGTGCACATATTGTGATTTATTAAATAAATGACGAGGAAATTAAGTTAGTTTTTCATTGAAAACAGTTAAATACACTTTAACTCACAAGACTCAATTACTGCTACCTTCGGAATTTGCTAAAAACATACTGAAATTTCGATTCAAAAGTTGAAATCGTTTCTATTCACCCCATTTTACGGTACACGTAGAGGGAGAATGAACTATAGAGGAGGCACTAAAATGACAAGTAATGCGTGAGAGAAATACACTTATGACTATAAAGCCAAGAGCAAGCGAGACAGAAACATTGTTTTTTGTTTCTCTCATGTTATGCGATTTCTTTTGTTGGGGACAAAGGCAGTTTGTCCCAAACAAGCGGCTACAGTCCATTGTTTTGCTAGTTTTCTGTTTTTTCTCGCTGTTAAGTGACTTCAAAGTTTAATAAACGTTGACAGTGATCTGTTTTAATCCGACTTTAAGTGAAAATATGGTGCGTTGTAGTGTGATTGGTTGTAAAAATCGGCCGGAACGAAGATTACCAAATATTACCTTTCACACGTAAGTAAACTTATTTGAAGTATATTGTTTTATAGAACTGGATATAGTTGATACATTTTCATTAACTCTAATGTGAAATTATCTACAAATATATAATATTTTCATCGAAATAGACGTAAACATTTTTTTGTGTTATCCGACTAAATTACGAAGTGTTCTTGTTGTTCAGGACGCCATTTGTTTTTACGTAGTTTCAAATTTATGGTATAATCATGTGATTAACATTAGGGATACCAGTACAGGGTAAAATTTTCCCCAAAATCGTGAAATGTTTTTTAATATTAAATATGTTTTTCAGGTTTCCAAAACAAACAAGTACATTAAACAGATGGATTCGAGCTACCGGAAGGAAGAACTGGTTACCAGGAAAAAGTCACAGAATATGTTCTATACATTTTGAGTCGCGTTATTTTCGAAAAACGAAAAAAAAAACCTATTTGATGCCCAATGCAATTCCAACACTTTTTACAACAGTGAGTAATTTTTGTGATGCGTTTAGTTTGGATTTAAATGTTGTAGTTTAAATATTCATAGACCGATTTTGTTGCTACGTCTACATAATAAACAAAACAAGTTATTAATTTATTTTTATAGGGGTATATTTTCTATTTCTACTTAATCAAATTTTATTTTTTTAGGATATTATTGTTGAGCGACTGAGTACTGCCCAACAATCAAAAATCCATGGACCGTCTTAAGGTAAATTAATAATTTCATTGCACTTTCCCACGAGCAACGACACTGCACTATTTTAGAACTGCACGAAATACCTTGGAGAGGAAGTTTATGTGGTGTTGTTGTGTGTGTACACGGCTCATATGAATGTGTGAAGCCTGGATTAGTCACCGTTTTTTTTTACACCTTTTATTTTGTACATGGATGTTCTTAGTATTATCTGATTCAACTAACTTAATCTTTTCAGGATGTTGTTGAGCTACCTAATACAAGCGAACAGTCGAAAACTGTAGTGTATTTACTATTTAGTATCAGCATTGCACCCGTGCGAAGCCGGGGCGGGTCGCTAGTTAAGTTAATAAATAACAAAATCTTTTCAAATCTGTCTTTTTCTTCATAAACCTATCTTACAAAAAAATACCCAAACATTTATAGATATTTTGCCAGTTTTTCGGATAAAAAGTTTTTGTAATAGTTGGCAACATTGACGTAAGGATTCGCCATCTCGTTCGGGTATACGCCGATGTCGTCTCTATAGTTCATTCTCCCTCTACGACGGTACATAATATATTGACAACCTCGGAGTTGACAACGGACCACTTTGGTCACGACACCTGGTGTTCAAAAAAAGAACTAGTTTTAGTGTGCACAGTATATTACCGAATCTATTAAAAAACAATTTTTTTTTAAATTAATAAAAATTCTTTAAAATTTCGTACTAAAAATAAAAGTAGAGTTTATTGTGCGGTGAACGGTTGTGGTAGTAAATCTCATACGAATTTAGAAGTTAGTTTTCATGCTATACCTAAACCTGGTAGCAGTTTTGTTTATGTTGAAAATTATTTCGGAAAAAAAGAAAAAGTAGATCGATGTAAAGCCTGGCAGCGTGCTTTAAAATTGAAAAATATAAATCCGCATATGAGAGTGTGTTCATTACATTTTCAAAGGAATGATTTTATTGTACCAAGTAAGTTGACAATGTTTAACCTCAAATATAAATGTAAATATAAATCTAAAACTAATTGAAAAATTTGTTTTTCAGGTGTTATTACTAAAAAGATGACTTTAAAAAAAACATGTGTTCCATCGTGTAATCTACCAACTCGGAGCAATTAGAGTCTACCAAGCTCTGCTAGAGAATCAAATAAAGCTAAAAAAAATATAGAGGCACGACATCAGCGTCTAGTAAATCGGAGTTTAAAGAAGGATACTGTGAAAAAACCTTAGATCATTAAGTAATGGATGGAGCACGCTGGCAAATGTTCTAACTAAACTTTCTGCCGATTTTGGTGCGGGGAGGGTAACTCACACTTTGAAACACAATCACACATTCACAAAAATAATTTGTGTCTTTACAAACTCAAACTATTACAAAATTGACAGACTAGCATGTTTTTGCACACATACATCGATTACACAGAAAAATCTCTGTACATATACGTAATAATACAATCGCTCTAAAGGGATGTAACCATATCGATATTACAAAAATAATAATTTTGTTGAAATTAGAAATAACATTAATATTATATTCATAAAAAATACTACACAGGTCATTTGTAACGTTTTCATCATTATTATATGCATACGAAAAAACAATAAAACGCCATTTTATTTGTATTTGAATATGTATTTATTCAGCACATCACATATTATATTCAACGCCCGTGGTACATGTTTACGTTTTCTCTACATAAGATCCATCCTCGTACTTCAAGAAATATAATAAAAAAAGAATTATCGAAATCGGTTCAGCCGTTCTCGAGTTATGCGCTTACCAACACATTTTGCGATTCATTTTTATATATAAGAAAAAGAAGATAAAATAAATATCGGTACAGAAATTTTTATTATTTCTGTACCGAGGTGTCCATTCTGATTTTCTCCCACAGCATTCAATCCACCTTAGCCTTAAAGCAGGATTTTTTGTAAATCTGAAATATACGCAATATTAATACATACATATAAACAAACTAGCTGCTCCGCGCGGTTTCACCCCCGTGGCTCCACTCCTGTTGGTCGTAGCGTGATGATATATAGCCTATAACCTTCCTCGATAAATGGGCTATCGAACACCGAAAGAATTTTTCAAATCGGACCAGTAGTTCCCGAGAATAGCACGTTCAAACAAACAAACAAACAAACAAACAAACTCTTCAACTTTATAATATTAGTATAGATTACATAATAGAAAGGTTACAAGATTAACATTACAAAAAAACGGCTAAGTGCGAGTCGGACTCGCGCACGAAGGGTTCCGTACCATTAAATAAATATATACAAGACTTACAAAATAAACATTATACTCCTTTTTATGCGTTGTGTAAAATTTTAATATAATAAAGATTAATATAATAAAGATTAATTCTCATCTCATTTCAAATTATACTTAGAAAAATATTTTTTTATCGACGTTCAAGTTAAAAGCAGTCCGTCACTAAAGAAAGTCGTAAAAATTTACGACCTTTTAAGCGACGAGTTTTTAAATTCAACTCTATCACTAAGTTCATAAATATTAAATTTGAATTTCTTTTCAAGATAGTCTCGCTACATCGCTTTATAGTCTCGTGGGGAGTGCGGTTCAATATCGCGTTCTAAATTCAACTTTATCGCTTAGTTCATAAAGATTAAATTTGTATTTCTTTTCAAGACAGTCTCGCTAAATTTGTATTTCTTTAAAATATAGTCTCGTGGGGAATGCGGTTCAATATCGCGTTTTAAATTCAACTTTATCTCTTAGTTCATAAAGATTAAATTTGTATATTTTCTTTCCATGATAGTCTCGTGAGGCCGCATCAATGATCGAGTAAACACATGACTCGATTATTTGTCTTGATCATATCGCTAAACGATACATCGACGATTATTAGAAATTGCATTTAAATTGATATTTACGTAAAAAAAATAAAAAAATACTTACAAATGAAAGGTTATTCCATCTTTTTTAATATTTGATGTGTTTGACTTACTTCTGCAAGACTTGACAGCACAAAACGGCATTTTTAGCGGAGCACTCGCAGACGTCCTTTCGATGTTTTACGAATACGCACAGTGTTTGTAATCGATTACGCAAGTAGTTTTTATGAATGCATAAGATTTTTCGATTTGAAAAATCTTATACCTCGGCAAAAGGGGAAGCGCCTGTGAGTGTTATCCATTACTTAATGATCTAAGGAAAAAACATAATGATATTAATGAGGATTCATTAATCCATTCATGATCCAACAAATTGAAAAAAATCATTTATAGAAAACATAAATATAATTAAAATTGATGACACTAATTCAATGTAAACTTATGGTTAATTCTTTTGTTGCACACAATACGTAGCCATGTTTTTTAAGCCCCGCCCAGTGCCCACTGGTCCGTTGTCAATGCCAGCAGAGAATGCCAGAGGGGTGAGATGTCTCCTCTGAACAACGATCAGATGTCTCATGTCAAATGTCAATTGTCAATTGAAAACAACATGAATCTGTGAACATGAATTATTGAAGTTGGAAGTTCGTGATTAAATCTTAGAAATATATATTATTTTTAGTTTTTTTTAACATACTACTCAAATATTATTTTCTATTTATTCTTTTCCTTAATACGGTTTTGTCATTTTAATTCACATTTGATTAATTTTTAATATTATTTGTATTATAGCTAAGTATCCTAGTTCTTGTGTTTACTTTATATAGGAATGTTTTTCATTTTGTTTTCTTTAATTTTATATAGTTCTTGCAACTATTTAGTTGAGACATATTCTCGAACAGAAACTTATGGCAGAGGTAATTCATTAATTGAATACTGCTCTCTTTGAATGAAATTGCCAATATGAAGAAAGAAAAACAATATAAATATAAAAATTCATGATTTCAGAATTATTACTATGTCGAAAATGTGGCACCGATGTGGCTGATTCTCATTATTTATTCAATGAGCTTAGCTCAGGAGCACATAAAGTGGAAAAGCAAAGTATGTTTGGAAAGCAAAACATCACAGTTCAAACACTTGTTAATCCATTTGGTATCAATTTTGATATAATAACAATGGAGAAAGCAAGCTGCAAAAATATTGGCGCAGTTAGTATAGTCTATCTATTTAAATTGAGGAATACAGTAAATGTACATACTTAAAGGTTTAAGTATTATTGCCCACATTTAATTTTTAGAGTCAAGGAGCAGATTCTTGGTTTCCTGGTTATACTTGGAGAATTTGTGTTTGTCCACATTGTGGCCATCACTTAGGCTGGACTTTTTCACATTCCGACTCCAATAATATTGAAAGTGATGAAGTACATACTTTTCATGGATTAATTTTAAGTAGTATACTTGGAGAAAATTGTAAGTAAATATGATTATTATTTATTATCATAATGTGTCTACTAGTCTTACTTATACATTTTATGCCATAAATTTGTATGAATGTTTGTGTTTCCAGTCTTCTATTTAACAAAAAAAATGAATAAGTATATAAAATGAAGTTATGTAAAGACTATGTAATCAACTCTCAATAACTAATCTTTAAATTATGAATGTGAACAAATCTTTATACTAATTATTTTTAGTTACAGACTCACTCATCATGATGCCAAAGATGTATAAAATGTAATTAAAAAACAAAGGCACAAGCTCTGGGTTTTAGCCTTCCAAAATTTCCTGTAAAATATGTAAATAAAAAAAAATACTTATAAGTTGAAAGAACTTTTATTTTCACACTATATTATAAGTAACAAAAATATTTATAAACAATAGAAATTTTACCATCTTAAACCTAAGAAAACATGAAACTTTAAATTGTACTTGTACATAGGTAATGTACTAATATATATTGATATTATTACCAAAACAAAAGCAATGTTTACAGAATTTTAATGTCAACATAATACTGTTAAATGCTAATGATGTTTCATATACAGGTTTAATTACAAAAAGGCATAGATCTGCCTTTAAATAAAACGGCTGTAATAAATCACATTGGTAGTTATACCAGAAAAAAAAACTCAGCTTATAGCTATGGTTAGAAAAAAGGGCCAAGACAAAGTGCAGTGCCTTGTTGTCACAGAAAATTTATTAGTTTTATTGACTAGGCTGTAGCAAATCGTTGGTGCATTGTCTGCTTAGTAGTGGCTGGTGTAGGAGTAAAATTAAAACCAGCCGGAGATTCTGCATCATTACTACCATAAACTTTTCCCTGAACAGCTGCAATTTCCTGTTGTAATCGAGGATTTAATATTTGTTTATTGATAAATTTTCTACCAACACCTCGGTTGTTTCCCCGTCCTCTTCCCCTTCCTCTCGACTGTATAGATCTTTTGCTAGAATTGCTTCTGTTTGATTTATTTGATCCTATTGATTTTACGCTACCAGGTCCACCTCTTTTGCGATAACCTCCATATTCATTATTAAGCTGTGCTAAACTTTGCTTATTCAAATAATTGGCGTTTCCAAAACTATTTCTACGCCTCTTGGCAAAATCATTAGCTACACTGACTGTGAGTTGAGATGCAGAACCTAAAGAATTATTTCTAGAACGAGTAAAAGTCTGAGATCTGATAACATTTTGTCGTTGTTCTTGCAGTATTAAATCAGAGCGAAGACCGACATTACTATACTTATTTCGAGTAGTGAAACCACGGCCTCGCTTTGCAATTCCTCTCTTTGCAACTGCTAATGGTTTAAAACTAGCATTTGTATTATTTTTTTTACCAGCAACTCCAAGTCTACTATGAACTCCTCCTTGCAGGTGTGTCATGGAGTTTGATCGTCTTAGTCTCATTTGAAATCCACCTAGAAGAATAAAATAAAATTATATTATCTTAATTGTGTATTCATAAATTAAAAATATTCCTTACATACTATAAGCACAGTATTACAATATCTATACAGTACGGAAGTGAATGTACTTGTGCAGAGAAACGGAGGGGAACTGGCGGGGGGTCGGGCGACGCGGGCCGCGTAAGGCAAACACGCTTAGTTTGCCTTACCTAGCGCGAAAGGACGACGCAGTCGTATTTTTTGTGTAATAATTTTATTATACATAGGTACTTACATATTCTATTATGGCGCGCACAAACTGTTCCGTTTACGGATGTAAATCTACATTGAAATCCCAGAAGGAAACAATATTTCAGAAAGATTGTATTAATTGTATCTGTTGAATTAAAATCAAAGCTATGTATATGTTGTCCTCATTATTTTCTAATCAGATTGTACATCCCAATGCGAATGCATTACTTAGTTAAATGTTATAATATACAATTAAGAACATCCAAAAATAAAGTGTCCACGTAAATAATATTTAGCAGTGAAATATCTGTAATTATATATTTATGAACAAATAATTACATCAGATTTAATAATCGCAATTATTTTGAATGTACATATGAATAAATTATTTCATCATCACTACATAGTATAAAACAAAGTCGCTTTCTCTGTCCCTATGTCCCTTTGTACGCTTAAATCTTTGAAACTACGCAACGGATTTTGATGCGGTTTTTTTTAATAGATAGAGTGATTCAAGAGGAAGGTTTATATGTATAATAACATCCATTAAATAGTGGAGAAGTACTGTTATTTTTGAGGTTTCTAATGTGATGTCGTAAAAAATTACATTTTTTCCGCTTACATTGCAAACGCAGGCTGAACCCTACGAGTTTTATCAAAATAATGTACTAAGTATTATACTCATTGAAAAGGTCTACAGAAAAGTCCGTGATGGTATATGTCTATCTCTTATGGATAACCCACAATAACTTTTTTTTGTCATTTACTTTTTACGACAAATAATGGCTAATTTTCGAAGCGATTTTAACCAATACAGCATTAATCCTTAACCAATTAAATACCTTGAATACATTGTTCATTTAATATAGATCTATATGGCCCTTTACACCGTATGATTTAAGTGAATATTTTCGAAGATATTACAGATTTAAAAATTGCGGGACGTAGCGTTTGCGGCAGTACCGGCCGGCCGCCCGGCTATTTATTTAATACCCGTGCGAAGCCGGAGCGGGCCGCTATGTTTTTATATACAACGTTCACAGTTTTTCTGTAGTGTATTTAGTATCAGCATTGCACCCGTGCGAAGCCGGGGCGGGTCGCTAGTAATATTAATAATCACAATTGTTTTATTTCCCATTTGTTGCAACCCTAGCGTATTTTCGTGTGGCAGCGTAAGTACCTACGCTGGCGGCGGCATCGCGCGACATCAAAGGCGTTTCCTTACTGTAGGAAATAATATTGTAATACTGTGCTATAAGTACTATAGCATTAAAAGTTCTTGTGTAAATAGCTAATTTACACAGGGACACAGCTAGTACAAAATAAATATGCTAGATATGAAAACTCCAATTTAGGTATTTTTCAAACTGAAATAAACATTTACATAATATATACCTGAGTGCCACCAAATACTTAGCTGTTTTATAGAATAGTATCCCATTTAAAGAAATAACAAACAATTGGAAATAATATTAAATAAATAAAAAAAAAATGCTTAGGACTATACTAGTCAATAGTAATGTAAAGCTTTTAATCAGGCATTAGATAATCGTTACTAATCCATATATTATAAACAACATAAACATAAAATATTATTTAATTACCTCTGTTTATTCTGTTGTTTCGTCTTAGCAATGGCGGCATTTCAGATTGATGATTTTCTAGACCTGCTCTGCCTTTAGGAGTAAGACCTCGAACTTGTGAACGAGATCTTGAAACAGATCGTCCTCGTGAAAAGGATCGACGACGTTGTTGGGATCTTGATCTGTTGCGAGATTGAGAACGCCCGCGCGTCTGTGCTTGACCTCGGGGTCCTCGAGAACGAGAACGCGACCTGGAACGTTGTTGACTGTTAGGTGTTCCAGGCCGTGATTGAGAGCGACCTCGCCGCGCGCCTCCACCACGTCCTCCACGTCCCCGGCGCCCACCTCGTCCGCCGCCACGACCACGGACTGTTCCACCTCCTCTGTTTGCTTGGTTTTGTTTATTCTGTTTTATAATCTCATCTATAAAAAAAGCATTCCGATTAGATTTCCTAACCTTGAGATGAAATAAACATCGTTGTCTAAAAAACAGTTCTTGGTATTTATTTATAGCATTATAAAATGGGACATGAAAATAACCACTAAATCAAAGATTTTTTTGCGCCTAAAGTACAGATTCATACTAAAATTATAGTTAAATATTCAATTAATAACTGAATTGTTTACTTACCTAATGACATATTCACGGTGTCCGTCATCTTTTATCCAGTATTTATAACAAACCCCAGTTAAAGAGAAGGTTTACTTTTATTATTATTAGTATGTTGACTATGATAATGTTATAAATTTATTCACATCAAAAAAGATAAGATGGAGGCATTCCGCGCCGTGCACAGAGCAAGTAATATAAGCCGAACAAAATATTTCGAACTCACAGATTATATAGCATCTTTGGTCACAGATAATTATAAAAACGTCACAGATAATATCTCGCATAAACGTCTTAGGGCGGGGACACACGATGCGTTGCGGCGGCGGTGCGGCGCCGGAGCGGTGTCGCTGCGTCGTCTTACATAGAAATATCTGTGGCATGTCACACGATGCGCTCCGGCGCCGCACCGGACTTGCAACCACCAAGACGAGGCGGGGAGGGGTGAATGCGGTGCGACGTCGGAGCGGCACCGCTCAGTTGTTTTGCGTCACAAGGAAGGACACGCTGTGCAACGCTGCTACGACGCCGCTGCGACAGAACAACGTTACGGCGCCGCACCACTCGTGTGCCCACTGACACGGTGAAATCTTTGCGGTGCGGCGCCGCAACGCATCGTGTGCCCCCGCTCTTATTCACGGTCCATCTTGACGTACGTCCCGCCAAGGTCATACACGATGCACGACGCAAAACGACAGTGAATAGTGTTGACGTACGTCAATAATTATTATTATTATCTTGCTGGATGTGCACGACCAATTTTTCATCCAGCGAGCACCCCCACCACCGCGAACGTCGTGCAGATGGACAGTGAATAGCGCGGACGTACAGCAGATCAGTGTTGCCAACAGAAATTAATGTAAATACTTGGAAACGTGGCCTATTGATATGATTTTTTTGTGATAACTTAGTGAGTACATGAGCAAGCAAGAAACAGTTATTTTATATTTTTATGTACACAGGAAATACCCAATTATCATTACTTTTGGATCAACCTAGTACACATGGACAGTTTATATTCAGAAGTTATTATTTTAAAAGAACTCCAAGGCGAATTGTTGAATAACACAGATTTTATGCAAAAGTCCACTGCAGAAAAATGGCAATTTATTTAAAAAAAATGTCCTAACGAATTTGTTTGTTTAAAAAAAATGATTAGCTATATACTCTCTGTTCCCGCCACTTCAGCATTTACTGAAAGAGTCTTTTCGGTCATGAATGTGAAGTGGCGGGAAGAGAGAAACCGAGCTTCATTAAAAATTAATTAAAAATGAGCTCTTGAAATATATAAATTTAGATTTGGATTGTTTGGATTCATATAATTCATTTAAAAATAATGAAAAATTCTTAGGTACTGCAAAAAGTACAAAAAAATACATTTTTAAAAATCCATACTAATATTATAAATGCGAAAGTAACTCTGTCTGTCTGTCTGTTACTCAATCACGCCTAAACTACTGAACCAATTTTCATGAAATTTGGTATGGAGATATTTTGATACCCGAGAAAGGACATAGGCTACTTTTTATCCCGGGAAAATGACGCAATCCCGGAAATCCCACGGGAACGGGAACTATGCCGGTTTTTCTTTGACTGCGCGGGTGAAGCCGCGGGCGGAAACCTAGTATTAAATAAATGATACTCTTTTTTGTAAGTCCGTACTCTTTATTTACCTCCTTTGAAATCAGATATACAAACCCATTATCAAAACCAAAAAAGTCGACTATTTACTGTATCGTCTGTATCCCCAATTCCCCAAGACAAAATATGTTTGATTTATTTAGAAAAATGGTTTGATTTTAGTAGTGATAACTCTATATCTTCACTAAATACAATATCTTTAAAAAAATATTATTGAATTTAATAATTTAGAACAAATTATAGAAGGAAAACTTAATTTACGAAGACTAAACATACCCACATAGGTTGATCCAAAAGTAATGATAATCAATATTAAAAAGTACACATGGACAGTTTATATTCAGAAGTTATTATTTTAAAAGAACTCCAAGGCGAATTGTTGAATAACACAGATTTTATGCAAAAGTCCACTGCAGAAAAATGGCAATTTATTTAAAAAAAATGTCCTGTCGAATTTGTTTGTTTAAAAAAAATGATTAGCTATATACTCTCTGTTCCCGCCACTTCATCATTTACTGAAAGAGTCTTTTCGGTCATGAATGTGAAGTGGCGGGAAGAGAGAAACCGAGCTTCATTAAAAATTAATTAAAAATGAGCTCTTGAAATATATAAATTTAGATTTGGAATGTTTGGATTCATATTATTCATTTAAAAATAATGAAAAATTCTTAGGTACTGCAAAAAGTACAAAAAAATACATTTTTAAAAATATTTATTTACTCTTTATTTACCTCCTTTAAAATCAAGTTAAAATCAGATATACTCTATTTCTTCAAATAAAAGTTGGCAACCCTAGCCATGCTTGATGCGCGCACGATCGTCAGTAGTCAGTAGGATACATCCAGCACCGCGGCCTTGAGCTGACGTACGTCGGGGATGGACCGTGAATAAGACGCTTAAGACGAACTTTTTTTTTTTTTTTTTAGCCCTTATCTTAGAGCAGTCTTTCCCAACGTGGGCGATAACGCCCCCTTGTGGGCGCTGCAGGCCTAAAGGGGGGCGGTAAGAGACCCAGAAAAAAAAGGGGGCGTTGTGTAGGGCTTTGGGGTCGATTTATAATTTCATCTACCTAGCTAGGAAGATTCTTAGAAACCTACTGAGCTCTCGACTTCGAGAGTCGACATCTTGTGAACATCAACTAATATTAATTAAGATATAGCTCAAAATCGGTTCGATATAATAGACCGCGGGCAATCATGTTTTAACAAGTTTTTGTTAAATAATCCGATTTGTACATTCCTGTATCAATCGGCTGGTTCTATAATACTTGTTCTTGCTTGTCGAGTACGATTGGGCGTCGAATGAAATAAACGAGTTTATGCACGTTTGATGTCTTATTCCTGTTGGTGCGTGCTGCTTATGCAATCCTATATAAACGACGTAAATTTATTTTATTTTCATTTGCGGTTTCGCGCATAATAGATAAGCAGTACTTGATTTCAACACTTACGTATTTCTCAAAACAAAACAATGTCGGAAGTAAAAAAGAAGAGACGGCAATACTCTGCGGAATATATTAAATTCGGATTTATTGAAAATCCCACAAACCCGTCGTCGCCTTTGTGTCTTCTATGTCTAAAAACATTTTCGAACGAAGCAATGAAGCCTTCAAGACTGCAAGATCATTTGAATAAAATGCATCCAGATAAGAAAGACAAGAATGTAGCATATTTTCAAGACCTAGAGAAGAAGCATAATACTCAGCCAAGTGTATCAAAACTATTTTCGGCGGCTGCTAAGCAAGATGACGACGGACTTCGAGCTTCGTACAATATCTCTTTGTTAATTGCTCAAAAAGGCAAACCACACAACATCGGAGAAGAGTTAATTTTGCCAGCAATAAAGGAAGTAATAACTACTGTGCTTCATAAACCGGCCGCAGATATTATCCGAAAAATTCCTTTGAGTAATAATTTTTGTAGTTTGTATTTTGTAAATATAGATTAATACTATTCTATTCCGTTTTTTATTTAATAATAATAATATAAAAAGACGTACTTAGTAGTAATAAACATACTCCAAAATGTGACACATTATACTATACTCATATAATAGAACGAAAAAAAATACACAAAAAATATTTATTTGTGAATTATCGATAACGAGGCTGACATCCCTCAGGGCATAGCATCAGATAAAAATCAAGTTAATGTCATTAATGTTGAGTGACACAAATTTCAACCTTATCTCTTAAGTGTTGAGGTTCAAATTTATATCTATCGAAAACTAACGCCCTCTGTTGTGGAGTAGCTGGATGTTTTCGAATTTGGAATTTCTGTGCAATGAGAAACAAAACAGCTAATATACCTAGGGATGTTAAACTAAAATAGACCGTAACATGGTGCGTTACGGTACATATTGAAATGCTGAATTTATAACCTAAGTCAGTTTTTACTCAAATTAAGCTGTCCAATCAAAGGCATAGATTACTTGTAGTGTACTGTATAACTATCGGTTTAAATGTGTGAGTTTGGCGACACTGGTTTTCATAGTAATTATGACATTATAGCACTTCTATTTGTTTTTAATGTTCTGTGAGTGCGAACAACCAAGTGGGAACAGTAGGCACAGGTGGGAACAACACGACGCTCCCGCCGCGAGCGCTCGCAGTCGTGGTTGAGTGCTCACGAAGTGCGTTGCTCTGGATTTTTTTTCATATTTACGAATAAACATGGTGAAATGTGCAGTTCTATCTTGCAAAAACGATACTAGAAAATACACAAAATTGGAATCCACTATCACATTTCATCAGTAAGTCGATTGTTATACTTATTTTTATGAAAATAAATCTAGCATCGCGGGGGTGAAGGGTAGGTGGGAGGCGGACACGCGCAGGCTCGCTCGCGAGCCTCACTGCCGCCACGTGATCGTAGTGATGTGACCTGACCAACGCTGTACTCGATATAAAGTTTACTAGAAGAACTATATTTTAACAAATTATTTAACTTTAAAATTAAAACTCTTTTAAAAATGTATTATAAATAAATTTGTGGTGTGTTTTGTATGATACACTTTCTAATATTATGAATGCGAATGTATTATAGTGTAAATGTAAAGTAAATGTTACGATATATTTTCTGAACCGCTAAATTGATTTTGAAGATTTTGATAGTAGAATGGATAAAATTAAATAAAAAAATTATTAATATTATTTATTATATTATCATTTTAAATTATTAATTATTCCTTATTATTTTTTACCATTTTTAAAACATTATTATTATTGTTTGATTTATTATTAAAAAAATAGCACTAAACCCGATCTTTTATTTTATTAACTTTATTATTTAAAAAGTACTCACGTTTTTCTGATATTCCAATTAAACATATTTTAAAGTACTTATAATTAATACAAGAAAATTTCTTATATAATATTTAATATTCAAATGGAATAAACAAACTTTATTCAGTTGGTAAACAAATTTAAAATTACATATTTATACTTTATTCATATATTTTTCCTTTAATAACTTATTGAACATAAAATTTACCTATGATACATATTTATTTACATAACTTATCGATAGTTCAACACGCAATTGATACCTACCCATCCCTATTTGTCACACACACATCTATATAGTATCTATAGCCACAGAATACATAATAGTAGCTAAACGCTACAGGACACGGACACTCCGCCTCCCGCCAAAATTAAACACTTACCTACCCTTTTTATGCAAGGACGATACCGTTTTTCGTAGAAAATGGTTAGATATTGTGCTGTTTACGGATGTATTTCATCAGAAAAACGCGAATTTTTTTTTACGCTAGTCACAAATGTGCCAACCATAAAGCGTTAACACACACATTTGCAGTCTCTACAGTGTGACTGTCAAAACGATAATTTTGTATGGAGTGTCCGGGGTGTGCTATAGCTCATCTGCCTACGATGCGCACTATGCAATTTGTGCAATACACTCGCTCTATACTATTGTAATATACAGTGTGTCCGGACATGACATACCGATATTTGAAGGGGCTATTCTCCAGGTATTTTTATCGACAATTCAACCCCTCTACAGTCCCCTACCTCACCCCCCTCAAAATGGCAAACCTATCAATTCGGATAGTGAATTTATGAAAATTGTAATAACTTCGAAAGTGAGTGTCACAAAATACTAAATTTGGTTTTATTTGAACAATAACAAGTTATTCTAGGGACCACTAAACAAATTTAATTGATAAGAGTGATGAAACATACTTTAAAAAATTCGAAAACCATACCATTACCATTCCAAAATATCAAACATGCTGAACGTTAATAATCAAGTTTTCACTTCTGCCGGCACTCCCGGAGTGCAACCCGTCTTTTTTTTAGCCACCTACACGGTTGCAAATTTCAATTCATTCAACAAATTGATGTGCGAATAATGCTTTCTTTTTCTTAGCCAGTCTTTAGTGATTAGTCCATATTGTTCGATTTCTCTTTTAAGTTTTCAGTTTCTTCGTAGCTAAAATAAAGCCAACTAATGGTACTGCATCATCCACAGGCATCATCCATAGCACAAAACAACACAACAAGAACACAACGTAGCTCACTTTCAAAAAATGATAATATTGTTTTAAATGGAGCAGATACGCATGCTTGTACGAGTATCAGTGAAATGATATTTGTGCAAGCATGCTTGAGCAGTTTGTGGTCGGCTCCGAAATACGTGAATTTGTACAAGTCCAAGCTTGCGCAAGTATACTGTATCGTGTGTGGCTGCCATTATAATATGGAAGTTTCTGTGTTACATATTTAAAATCTCTGTCTAAACATTCACAATAACAAGCAATTTGATAACAAATACAATATTAACTAATTATTAAAAGAAAAAAAAAATATATATATATATATATATAATAGTATAATATAGTCCAAATATTGATAGTACATAATATGTTATATAAAAATATTATGTATGTCATAAAAAATTAGTCTGCTTAGCTTAATGTTAGCATGTTCAACTGCAGTCCAAACCATAGTGATGACCTTCCAGTGTGGAATAGCTGTTCTTCACTGGATGTACATACTGCTGCATGTAAATATATCTCTTGCAAAGGCAGCTAGTCTCCATTATAGACATATGGATTAAAATTTGAATACAATAAATTTGATCCCAATAACAGCCATTGCAAATTTTGATAAAATGTACCTATATGGATAATGACTTCATTTATCAATATGTATTGAAAGGAATTAAACCACTGCATTGGGGGCTCTGGCATAAACATAATTTTCTATCATTCAATTTGTTTTGTGTGGAACAAGTTAAACTGTCAACGCCATAGTGAAAAGTGATTTCTTCTTCAGGTGATATATCACAACAACTAAAAATTGCCAATTTTGGGATAGGACAGTTAACACGCACAGGCAACACCACAGAATTTGGTGAACAACTATGATTTATGTATCGGCCTATATTACCAAATTCACTTGGATCTATAAATGTTCGCATTTTTTGGTTTTCTACAACTTCATTTAAACAAAATATGTAATTCATTTTCTGCCCTAAGGTGTTGGAAGATTGTCTCCTATCAGCTTCACTTTTAGTTATAATTTCTCCAGCATATTCACAAATAAAAGTTCCTTTTGGAATATAGGATTTAGTGAAAAGGCCATATCCTTTTGCTTCACTGCTACAAAGCTTTATTGAAAGATTTTTGATTGGACCTTTTTGGACAGTTCGATTAGAACACTCTTCAGTGCAAGTGCAGGTATCATTGCATTCTAGTATGTAGCTATTTTCCGGGTTTTCAATTTCATTGTTCTTATAAATTTTACTACTTTTTGATGTTTGGATGGTGCTGTAATGTTTACTTAAAAGTATACAATCACATTCTTGGGGACATATTTCAACACAGTCACAGCTGTGTGTGATTTGAGAATTATAATTATTTATTAAATTTGAATATTCTATACTATCTTCTCGTGGTCCGGGTATGCTTTCAGATATATAAAATATTTTAGGGTCAACATGACTGTAATTATCAATCATGTTTTAACTTCGTATTCTGGAATCTTCAGTATTTTAATACTTCTTTCACAGTCACTGATGTGTGTGTGAAATATTAATATTGTAATATATAGTTGTATTGCTCTATTCCTCACTTTTTACAAGAATTATTGGCAACAGTTAAACTAAAGAACTTTCAATAAATATTACAATTCATTTATCTTGAGAGAAATAAGTAACGAGGAATGATTAGTATTGATTTATTTACTCTACACAGTACTCTTCTACTTATACTATAAATAAAATTAATAATTTTAGATTCTCAATTCAATTCAATATTTTAATTTATTATTATCTTTATTATTATTTTAATTTATACTGCGTTGCCATTTTAGATTCTCAGTAAAGATTTGTAAAATTATTGTTGGATGTTTCCTATTTCAAAGAAAACACAAAGTAAATGTCAACCCAAGTCTGTCAATTATTGTTAGTGACAAGCACAGATAACTATATATTGTTCAGGGCGATTCAATTACCTTTTACATTTTAGAACTGTTTACTCATATATTTTTTTAATTTAATTTATAAATAAATAAATAAAATAACCTAAAGAAAAGAATGATAACTTATCGTGTTAATATTATTGGATTGAGACATACTACTTCTCACTAGATTATATAGATGCGCTGCATGGTCAAGTGGGAAATTGTTAATTTTTATACTTTCAATACAATACATAATTATTATTTATCCCTATCCCGTCAACTCGGGGAATGCCACAGGCAAGTAGCTGGCATATTTATATAATAACTCTCATGTTTTTATTTAAGCTCCTCCCTTCAAGTAATGTAACAGGTATACGCTAATTTGCCCATGTTTTGTATTCTATACGAAAATAAATCTAGAGGCACTGGGCACTGCTACAAATAGGTCCCTGTTATTTTAAATATTTATTGAATAAATAAATTTTACACACACATAATAAATTTTATTCTGTGTGTGGCTGTATTTCGTTGTTTAATCGTTATAATTTAATCATATATGTTTCTTTTTATGAAAATAAATTAACATTATTCACAGATAATTTACTTTT
Organism: Colias behrii; assembly: GCA_029959065.1. Taxonomy (NCBI): domain Eukaryota; kingdom Metazoa; phylum Arthropoda; class Insecta; order Lepidoptera; family Pieridae; genus Colias; species Colias behrii. Next base: position 7,135,707 of record JARWMC010000002.1, read on the forward strand.
ATTGCTATTTAACTATTTAAGAATTGTGTGTAATTTCTTAAATATATGTACCAATAATTTAAAAATCTCGGTCTACGGTGTATCCAGTACTTAATCCGGTATGACAAAATTTTTGGTGGAGCATCTTTTTCAGATCTGGCTACACTGAGCCTTAAAGTCTGTAGTGAATTTACAATGAATCAGTTGTCTGTGCGTGAATTTGGGGCCGCGCAGGCGCAATGTTGTGACGTGACGTCATTGCTCATTCATACTTTTTGTTCATCAATGAGACAAATGATTTTATTGACTTGGTGCTAGGTGTTGTGAAAATTAAATAACAATCGAAACCCCATTCCTCGATCAATCATGTGTGTGTTTCAGTGCTTTTTGTTATAGTTTAGTGAGTGAAGATATTTAGAAATCCATTAGTGTATTCATTGATAAATAAGTGCATGAAATTCTGAGCACATGCGCAATGCAAGCAATTCATGGACGGATTAAGAGAACATTTTTATTTGTTAATAACTACTTGAACAGTTTTGTGTACCGTGAGTTCAATTTAGGTAAATCATAACTTGTTGGAAACAGGCTCAAGTAGAACATTACGACACTCCGGAAGTGGCGGGACAAGCCGGCCGAGGGGCTCGTTCCGAAAGAGATAACAGCGGATGAAAGAGATAAACAGTTATGGATTTAACATGGCGGACGAAACGCGTAAAGTGCGAGTAGAAGAACGTTTGAAAATAAAGATCGGTATGTATCAGTGCATAACTTTATACATTGAATAGTAATGATTTGTTAAGTAACATTTATTATTGGATGAAATTGCCATAGGGCAGATTATGTAGTGTTTATGAAGTGTTGTTGACAGTTGTAGTGAACAGGTGGTAACTGGTGAGAACACATAACTTAATTTAAAGTTTCCTCTCGGGAATTGACTCTGTTTAGATATGGACTTATTATTAAGTGTAAGAAAGAATAGCTTTGGAACGTTGCGGTTGTTAGGATGGTTGGATCTATCTTATGTTATGGTACAGAATAGGCCATTGTTTTTGTCGTATGATGCTTTGACAGTTCGCGCAGTTTATGAATGAATTGCCGAGAACACAATGAACTCGTGCTATGATCATATTAGATTAGATATCGGCTGTATACTATTGTATAGTTGTAACGTGAACAAAATACTAATTACTTAACATTTGTTGTATAGCTTTACATGTTACTTTTAAAGTAAAGAAGTATTTTATAGTCATGGCATATTTTTAGTTTTTCAAACTTGAAAAATGTTGTTGTATATTTTATACGGTATTTCTTTAGAAATTTGCGGCACGAATTAATGGGGGGAGGGGAGGGAAAGGGAGGGGGAGGTAAGGGGAGACCCCCTATAAAGTGGGGGGGGTGCGGAAACCCCCCCTTCTATTTTTTTTTTAATTTTATTTGAGATTATATTTATATGTAGTTAGAAATAATATATCGAAGATTATGGGCTTTCTTAACTGCTCCGGCGCTGCAGAACGTGGCGCTTGCCCCCGTTTACCTCGTTGCAGGCAGGAGTCTTCACTCGCCTTCGTAGCTTCGGCTTTTTGGTCGCCTTTGGCGACCAGCCTCAGCCACTCCGACTCGCTTGACTCTGCCTGCTCCTCAGCACACGCGGGCGCCACACTCCTCCGCGCCTCCGACTTTTTTAATACACTCTAGTGTATGACAGACAAGTACCACGTGGAATCGGGGTGGACAGATTCGGTTCTGTGATTAACAATTTGTGTGCAATATACATACAATAAAAACATTTTTTTAAATAATTATTTATTCAAATCTTGTATACATGTTTGATACAATTTACAATGGCAATGAATGGATCCATTTTATTTTTTTCCACCCAGCGTCTCCACAGTCATATTCTATAATATTATCACTGAAGTTTGCTGGGTGGTTATAGTTATCTTTTTTAAAAAATCTTTTTACAACATGCCACTGGGACTCAAATGGGTCAGGGGCAACAAATGGGTTGTCTGGGTCTGAGTGATTAACTTTTTTATGAACATACCCATATTGCCCCAAACAATCATATGCTCACCAATAATCCGTATGAATTGTTGTCCCATCAGCAACATGCTTTTGAATGAACTATGGTTTTTAATATGTACATTAAGACATTTGTTATCTCTTTCAAACACAATTCTTGTAGTTTTGTCAATGTAACTCAAACAATTTTGAACATAATCTCAAAAATTAAAAAAAAGATTTCTCTGTAATTACACGTTTCCGCACGAAAAGCCGCTAATGTATGTTTCGGGGCATCATTATCGATCGATAAAAATTAAAATCGCGCCGAAATTCGTGCCGCACGTTTCTAAAGTCAACCCTTTTATACGGCGCAAGTTTCTTAATTGGTACATAGTAGTTCATTTTCTTCTCTGTTATTTAAGTTAGTGATAGTAAATAACTATTAGTTAACTATTTTCAACATGAAAGAGATATGGTAAAAGTTATAGTTTCGAAGCTTACCTCAATGAAAAACATGTCAGGTAGCATGTTTCATAATATAGTTAAATACCACAATATTCAAGAATTTCTTTCGCCTGTATGAAATTGGTCTATCCGTCACATGATTGGGTCAATTAAGTGGATATTATTGGTGAAATGATTGTATTCATTTTTAATATTAATCAATCAATATTATTTCTTTTTTATAATAATAATTTGTTAATTTGCTCTTAATACAGTATACAGATATTACTAGCTGTCCCAGCAATCATTGTTTTGCCTTACTCTTATCACTTAAGTTCTAAAAAGATGTTGTCCCTTCTTTCTGTCCTTCGACAATAACAAACACATCAAAATATGAATTATTGAAATCAGTCCAGCCGTTCACGGGTGATGCCAAGGTGAAGGGAAATAGGGATTCATATTTATATCTAGATTATATGTTTATTATCTAGATTACTATTATTTAGTAGGTATTGTATGTTTAGATTTGTCAATAAAATAATAGTTATTAATATAAATGTTTCATATTTCATAATCAATAATGTTGAATGTAGTCCTATTGATTCTGGTTCACAGATTCTTTAGATTTAAATCACACTGCAATATGATAAATTATTTTTCCTAACACTTGATGGGAGGGCTAAGAATACTAATATATCTGTGAATTCACTTTATTGAAGTTAATGTAACCTAGTATTTAAATTATAACTGCGCCTCAATATTTAGCTTTTTCTTCCTTAATTGTTTTTTTTTTAAATTAGTTTGTTTTCGAAAAAGTTTAAAAATGTTGCTACACATACACTACATATTAAAGAAATATAATAAAATCCAAAGATGGTCAGCAAATTGAAATTAAACCTAATTTATATAATATGTACTTATATATATTTTAATTTATATATACATAGTAAAAGCACAGAGATTTTAATCTCAATCATCCAATATACATACTTTTCAAATAACTTAGATATGAATAATATCAAAATACTATTCAAAATTGATTTCGTTTTTAGTATTTAGATTCCTACATGTACTTACTTGTGAAGAGTCCCTGATTAAAAAACAAATGTAATTCAGTTATCGGTACTAGCAGCGATGTATCTCAAGTTATCTATGCCAACAACTTTTCCCAGCTCTGCACCACAGTATATGAGTTATCCAAAACTTAATTTTTATTTAACTTCAAACAGAGCCACCCAAAAACCCTTTAAATCCATTCTTTAGTTATACTTATTACTAAAATTACTTTTTTATATATAATATTATCAATATGTTAAATTTAAGTTTATTTCTTAATACAGAATCGAAAATGATGTTGTTATATTTTCACAAGAATAAACTAGTATAAGTATTTAATTTTTTTGTTTGTAAAGAAAAAATGCCATGGATATTTGAAAGGAAACATAAGTTTCTTAGATTTAAGGAAGGTAAATCCTACCTATTGGTAATAATGATTTTATTTATTATACAGTCATAATACGACATTATGTATTTCAATCATTTTAGTTATTTTTTTACTATGTAATTTAAAAAATATCTTATTCTTAATATTATATATATTATGTACAAGCAGTCTCCCATATAATCATTACTCGCCCTGCACCAATGGTACTTATATAGCCTAACAGCACACTTTTAATTAGTCTCTTAATAGAACTCAGGGATCATGTTTGAAATTCATTCAGTAGTTGAGATTTATTGCGTTCAAACAAACAAACTCTTTAACTTTATATTATTAGTATAGATAATAGATATATACATATATTATGCTATATGCATATCTTATTATTTAAAGAAATAGATTTTATAAAATAACTGATGACATGATTACTATTAACTCATCCTCTATTAAAGTAATATTCTTAGATATTTTGCTCATTAAATTTTAATAGTTTGCAATTACCAAACATGAAGATATTATCACTATAAAGTTGATTGATTTATGTTAGTGGCGGCGCGAGCATATAAAACCATGATAAGACTAAGTATGTCTGTAGTGATAAGAGTGCAGTACGCCTTCCGGGGCATGACTCCTGACCCTTTTCACTCCTCTTCTATCATACACAATAGACTCAGGTCTACAAGACAATAATACTTTAAAACTTAGTATACTATGAAAAATTATAAACTAAAACAAAAAAAAAGAAGAACATTGAAAAATCGTTACTACTTCAAATACATAATTTCAAACATTTAACTCTATATTTTGTATTGCACACATAATTTTCAAGTTCCCTCAAATTATCCTTATGCATATCACATCTTCGTTCACATAATATATTGCATATTTTGACTATTAAATCATCACACATTTTAAATTTAAGAGGATCAATGCAGCGTCATCCAACATAATGATAACGACATAGACTACAAGCCGGTATAGGAAAAAAATATGGGTCAATTGAACCACCAGGGGACATATCTAGAACGATAGAAGAGCATAAAATAATAAGATTCATCACTATGCCGTCACTTGTAAGCTGTCCAACTGAGTGCAGATGAGAATTCAAAAGTACAGGTAGACTCGGTAAATTTTGGTCATATATTTTTGTACGGCATTCTTAACCATCGATAGATCCATTAAAAATAATAAGAAACCGCTCAGTGCCGTACAAAAATGGTGGTCCACAAAGTCGGAATTTTTATTTAATTTCCGAGAGTTACCGGGGGTAAATTTGGTCATTTGACCATGTTCGGCATCTGTGTCATACATTCACCTGCACGGAATCTTGGCCACTTCAAATTTCTGCGAAAAATTGCGCTATTTCTTTTCTACTACAAAATTCAATAAAAATTTAATCAAAGCTAGATAATTTAATGTTTTTACAAACTTTTAGTAATAATTGGAAGTTTATAATAAGTTCTACCGCGCAGATATGAATTAAACAAGAATTTACGCTTTTTCTGTGAAATTTAAATGATTTCTTCAAAAATGCACAAAAATTAGGAAAAAGCGTTTCCATAAAAAAATTGAACCTTTTAATATTGGGTGTTTCCTTCTCTTGACTTAAACACTGTTTGCATCCTTTCTGGCATACTTTAGAAGACATTTTTGATGTCCTCTTGAGCTATAGTGTACCAAACGGCCCCCGCTGTATTTCTAAGCTCATCTACCATTTGTGCTGGGTTGGAATCGAACTTTATGTTTCTTTTAAGCATGTCCTAGATGTGTTCTATTGGATTAAGATCCGGGATACGAGTTGGCCACTCCAATTTTTCAATAATAACCTCTTGAAGGTACTCTTATACGCATCGTACGACACGCGGATGTGCGTTATAGTGTATTAGTAGCAAATTTTCTTCACTAATAAACCTGTAATAGGGCTGAACACATTTCTGGAGAATTTCCTCGATGTAACTGATCAAATTTAAGCCATTATCTACGATAACTAACTCCGTGCGAGCATCGGAACTTATACCTCCCCATACCATTATTGACCCTCCATGAAAAATCGCCGTTCGAGTTGTGGTGTTGGGTGAAAACCTCTCTTCTCGTGTCCTCTATACTGACTCAAGGCTATCAGAAGCTTGTATAGTGCCTTGGCACTCATCTGTGAACAGCACACGAGCGCACTGGCTGTGGGTCCAGTTTTCATGTTTTCGCGCAAAACGAAGACGTGCTTCTCTGTGATGTCTGAGGAGTTCTGGACGGCGTGCTGGTCTGCAAACCTTCAAATTAACTTTTTTCATTAGTCTTTTCACCGATTGCTCACTCACATTTATTGTCTTGGTGTTTTGGAGCCGGTGGCGTATCTCAAAAACTGTCAGAAAGCCATTTCTGAGTATTTCTTGAACAAAATACCGGTCTTCTCGAGCTGATGTGCACCTCACGCGTCCACTTCCTGGTCTGCATGTGTATCTGCCAGTCTCCTGGTATCTTTTCCATGCATAGTTCATCGCTGAACGTGGTACGTACTGTACATTAGGTACTTTATGTTGCGGCAGTCATTGGTCTAACATTGTGATGGCCTGTGCAGGTTGCTCAGAGGTTAGCGGCATTTTTTATTGTTTGTTATGATCATTGACTACAGCACAACAATAACAATATCATAAAACGGCATAAACGATATCGAAAAAAGTTTAAAACGAACAATTCGTAACTTCGGCTTAACCGCACAAATCACAAATTTCGACTAACTCTTAAAAAGTGGTAAAAGATTATTCTCAAACTTAATGATTTCTTAACATAAAATTAAAGAAGTATTATGTTAACATATCTGCATACAACAAAATCGTGAAAAACACTTCAAACTTTTTTTATCGGCAAAGGACATCGGCCACTGCCCATACATACCAAGACCTGACTATGAAATGTCGCGACCATGATTAATATAGGGCTTAAATGGTTCGCCTAACCACCCTTAGCAATCCCACATTGCAAATATATTATTTGAAACTGGTGGAGCTTAGAATTTTTACATAATTTGCCATTTTTGAGGTTATGGCTACGTATATAATGAATATGGTTTAGAGTTATACCTACAGCCATAACTAAATTCTAAGGGTGGACGACGTTGCCTATGTTATTTATTTGATTGTTATATAAGCCAATACAACACTGTAGTGACTTAAGTAATAAACAAAATCATGTTCATCAGCTACGCGTGTCATCAGTCATGTGTCATCTAACCCAAAGAATATACTACTCACCTTCGGCGAGCATCTAACCTGTGTGTCTATTATGCCTGTAAAAAATACGTTCCGTTTTACATATTTCAAGTATATTATTAAATGTATTTATGGCAAAAAATATTTTTTAAATCTATAAATTATATCTTTCTCACTGTTTTTGCTATAAAATATGATAGGTGAAATAAAACAAAGAAATACATATTATTATTCTAGTATTTTTTTAAACGTAATCGCTAATTAACTCCCGCTGCGCTGTGAAAACGAAACGCATACCACAGGTAAAAATGAAAGACGTTTGGATGCGTTCAAACAATGTTATGAATTTGAGTTTATTTATTATTAATACATAACATTTTCCCGGCCCGAATAAAATAAGTTAGACCCCGTTAGTAAAAGCACGCATAAATTACTATTTTTTGATACACCGATGATTAATGTTCGCATTCAGGTCATATGTGGCCATCCTCCTTTGTAAGTGGCCAAGATTCCGTGCCGGTGAGTGTACTATTTCAATACTGCTTTTAATCCATTATTCCGCAACGCCGTACAAAAATCATGGGGACAAGGGGAAAAAATCGAGAGTTGCAATCCCCTCTCTTTCACCACTCCAGGGGGTCATTTGACACAACACGAAATAAATTTATTTTTAAAGTATTTTATGCATAGATAATTTTTTTTCATATGCCGTACATTTTCGTTGGTTCAAAGGGGAAAAAACTGAAAAAGAAAAAAATCCATATAACGAAATGTTTGCTTTATATTTTGATAATAAAATATAAATATACATTAATATTAAGAAGCTCGAGGTGGTTAATTACCTTGGAAAGTCGGAGTCAGGTGGAATGGACTCCGTTAAATTGATGAACTAATCGAATCGGTGGTAAATGTTAAAAATATGTACCTAATGACGTTTCAAAAGTGCTTCTAGAAGAAGTCTAATTGAATAAATAAATGTTTGAGTTTGAGTTTGAGTTTAATAAAGAAGCTATGAACGAAAAGATGTGAATTATATGCAATCAGCCCATGAATACAGGTAAAGTCACAAGCAAATGCTAGTAATATATACATATTCAAAATGTACAAGTAAAGCGCTTTCAAATGATACCAAACACGGCATATTTATCTTAACTTAATTTTTTTACTCTGTATGTTTTGTCCGCTAGAGGGCGCCACATTAGATTTTGTGAAACCCCATATAGCCTTTAGCTAGCTGGTCGCTGGTTATCCAGCGAACAATTCAGACGCTTCTAATGATAATATGTCATTTGTCGAATTCTGATAAGTAGTTTCGAAGTTACGAGGGAATAGATGAACATACATTCATGGCCTGTCAAAATCATAACCCTCCTTTTGCTTTGCCGTAGTCGGGTAAAAATATGTTAATGCCATACTGTATCAGATGGCCATAAAGTACCCTTAAAATTGTAGCGTCGCTTTCATCAGCCTGAAAGATGTGGTCTGCACAAAAATGAACGGCATCGGTTTTTCCTAATTTTTCTATGTTAATACTATTTAAAAGAAGGAATAAAGTGTAGAAAACTATTATATTTCATTAATCTACGATGTTTAAACTTTTACAAAATTTCAGTTTTTGCATTTCTCTATAACTTTTTTTAGAACGGTTTCTTTTGAACGGCAATACTATACAACAATTGAATTTTACAATATCATGTTAAAAAAAAAGTTCCCGTCCAGGGTCAAATGACCTTATAGCTCTTTATATCAAGAATTCGATGAAATTAAGATGATTATTGGTATACATTTAAAAGAACAATTATTTTTTGACGGCATTGCTTTTAATAGTACTTATGAGTGCTAGATAATGTTTTGGAACCGAAGCCGTACTTAGTCAAATGACCCCCTGGAGTGGGGAAAGAGAGGGGATTGCAACTCTCGATTTTTTCCCCTTGTCCCCATGATTTTTGTACGGCGTTGCGGAATAATGGATTAAAAGCAGTATACAAATAGTATGACACAGATGCCGTACATGGTCAAATGACCAAATTTACCCCCGGTAACTCTCGGAAATTAAATAAAAATTCCGACTTTGTGGACCAACATTTTTGTACGGCACTGAGCGGTTTCTTATTATTTTTAATGGATCTATCGATGGTTAAGAATGCCGTACAAAAATATATGACCAAAATTTACCGAGTCTACCTGTACTTTTGAATTCTCATCTGCACTCAGTTGGACAGCTTACAAGTGACGGCATAGTGATGAATCTTATTATTTTATGCTCTTCTATCGTTCTAGATATGTCCCCTGGTGGTTCAATTGACCCATATTTTTTTCCTATACCGGCTTGTAGTCTAAGGCCCGTCGCTCATGGAGCTACTCAAAAATGACTGAACTAATCAGTAATTACGATTACAAACCAGTTACAAATTGTATCTCGCATACAACGCTACTCAAGTTATAAGGTTTCAGTCACTTGTCAATGTTTGCTCGTTCATTTTTATCATAAAAAACAAAGAAACTCGGGAAACCAGTAGCGTGGAGACCGGCACGACGCGTCGCGCGTGATTGGTTGCTAACGCGTTACTGACCAGTTAGTAACTAGTCGCGTCGTGTGCGAATCTCCATAGAACATGTATGGGCTGTGACGCTCAGGCAACTCGTTAGTAATTTGAGTTTGTGACTAGTTCTTTTTGAGTAGCTCCATGAGCGAAGGGCCTAACAGTGCAGTTTATGCCTCGTTCATCTGAAGGATGACATAATAAAATAGTTTAGTTTCAGGAGCGTGACGTGACGCATTCGTTGATTAATGGGCCGGTGAGTGACACACAAACGTTTGCGTGCTTGAAGCGCGCTGATGGTAGAGTTATCTACGATGCGCGATATACCGTGAATGGGGCGGCCTAGCGTTTTCCATTCAGCGCATCCATTCATGGAAACCCGACGGCCCGTTAATGAAAAACGCGCTCATTTATCGTTGTTATCGATGTACGACGTCCGCGTCGCCTTGAAAATCTCACGTGGAGTTATATGCTCATTCAAAAGTTTTATCTGCTACTGAGTTTGCAGATAAGATTGTGATAACATGCCTCTTCGGTACATATGTCAATTACAGCTATTGTACTTTACGCATTTCGTTTCTGTCTTTGGTTTTGTTTAATTGTCATGAATCAATTTTAACCTGTGTTACTTAAAACGACGGAGGTTCTGAGGATCACGCTCATATACACGGTGATACAGACCACTTAGCACATACTTATATGTATTGCATAATCATTATATTTTGCTGATTTTCTAAAAGAACAATACTACCTTCTGTTAATTGCTACATATAATGAAGTAATCGGCTCTGATTTTAAATGTCGCTTATATGTATGAATATTATCTGTCCCTTTTACTTTTATGCGCTTCCTGTATCTTATCCCAATTTTTGCACGTATCTTCTACAATTAATATCTATGACTAGCGGTCCCGGCACGAAGGGATGACGTTTATCTCCAAAGTAGAATTAATTTTTGAAAATTGTTTTATTTTATAATCTTCTACTATATAAAAATAAGTCGGGTTTTCCTTCCTGACGCTATAACTCCAGAATGCACGAACCGATTTCCACGGTTTTGCATTCGTTGGAAAGGTCTCGGGCTCCGTGAGGTTTATAGCTAAGAAAAGGTGTCTCTGGTAGCGAAACGGAGTTCGCCCGGTTTGCTAGTATGCTATCTTAATATCTTTTATATATATAAAATTCTCGTGTCACAATGTTAGTCTGCATACTCCTCCGAAACGGGTGGACCGATTCTCATGAAATTTTCTGTGCATATCGGGTAAGTCTGAGAATCGGCCAACATCTATTTTTCATATGTACCACGGGCGAAGCCGGGGCGGACCTCTAAAACCGATTGCAATAAAATTCGCACACCATGTGCAGTTCGATCCAACTTGAGAGATAGGATAGTTTAAACATGTAGGTACCACTGGAGAAGCCGGGGCGGACCACTAGTATATTTTTTAAATATTTGACATACTTTTAATATGTAGATTATTTGGTGATTAATTATAAACCATAAAATCTCATTTAATCTTATTTTGGTATCAAAAGAAGAACAAGTTTAATTTGTTATTGCCACAAATATCCAGTAAACAATGCAAACATGATAATGATTAAAATCATCATCGTGGTTCGTTTTAAGTTTTTATGTAAATATATCATTTGTGTTAAATGTGTATAACATTTAAAGTTAAAAATAACGTAATAGCGCATATTATTATTTTAATTTATCACAATGAGAATTGTTAAAAAACCGTGAAGGTTTACCAAATAATGTGCAAATCATATGCGAAATGTCTATTAAAATGGTATTACAAAATACTCGCTGTTAGTTGGCTATGAATGTATTTTGCAAAAATACAAGCCAAGTTTTCGCAACCCACCTGTTTATTTTGTCGTAGGACGGGACCTAGATATCTTAATACAAAAGTTCTATCTACGGGCTACGTAGGATGCTCTTGTGTACACGAGCTCTCAGGATCATTATATCAATACTTAGTTTGTAATTCCCTACGCACTTTTAACAATGAATATTTATGTAATAGTTCAACGTTTAATATTATCATAATTGCAATGCGTGTTAATTATGAGAAATTGTGTACGTATACAAATCGAATTTATTTTTTTACAATTTTAAACTTGAGTAATTTGAATTAATTGTAAACCTCAAGATATAATTAATTTCATTGAAGTTTACATCAATTGTAAATTTTAGAATGTTTTATTAACTGGGGATACTATAGGTATATTACAACCTGGGTGATTGACGATTGTATATATTTGGCCTTTTAAGCCCACAGTTAGTTACGCGAATGGCGCGTATTATTTTGCCAAAGTACTTTCGATTTCGAAAGAAACGCACCACGCATACAAGTGTGGAAATATCTTAATGACGGTATTTGCTATTGTGCTCCATAAGTACATATAATTCGTTTCCTCAGACAAGCTTATTCAGATTCCCGTTTCACTCCCACGGTCTAGTTTGATGGCGTGTATTACTGTCGCGTTGGAGATTATGGTGGTCGTTTTTTCATCAACAATTATTATTATTATATCTCTATGTACTTCGTTTGGATCGTCTTTCTCTTTTATAATTATACTTTAATACCATATTATTTCACTCAATGGATCAGACAAATCATCAAGTTATCTCTTCTTTGATCAATTATAAATGCGTCAACAATAATGCTATTTGTTATGAGACATAAAAAATGAAGGAACTTTTACATTTTTAAATAAATATTTTAGAAATTATTGGAGTGTCCCTATAGATTTTAAAACCGAAGGATGCGAAGTCGGTTCGGATACCGATGATTTTTTTTATAATTTTATTTTTTTTCGAATATCTATGCAGGTGTAGTGGCTAAATATAATAGAAACGATAGGTGAGATATTTAGCCTATAGATTTTAAAACCGAAGGATGCGAAGTCGGTTCGGATACCGATGATTTTTTTTATAATTTTATTTTTTTTCGAATATCTATGCAGGTGTAGTGGCTAAATATAATAGAAACGATAGGTGAGATATTTAGCCAAGGCAAATAACAATGTGAGAACTTTTTCCTTTTCACCTTCGTGACGCAAAGTGCGTGTGATTATTTCGTAACGTATAATTAAATCTAACGTTTATGTTTGTACAAGGTTTATTTTTGGAAATTAGGTTTCACAATATTTAAGGTACCTAGGTAGTTTTCTTTTTGACATGCAAAGCTTTTTATTAAACGTTACATATAGTACATAGTCCCTTGATTAGCTCGACGGGATTTTAATTCTTATGGATGCCAAATATGTAATGGTTGACTTGCCTTGTCCGGCCATGTACGGCTTTATCTGGCGAGGTCGCAATCATTACGCAATCAGTGGACCCTTCTTTAAATACCATTCATGAACGCTTCAAACTCTTGCGAGATTTATCTCCATCCTCGCTAATATTTTTGGCGCATCTTTTTTACTAAGGGTTATGAATGGATTCATCACTGCGTGACTAAATTACATATGTACTTACTACTTATATTATACACACCTATCACCTGTTGACACTTTTTAAATGCGAAAGCAAGACTCATTAATAACGGAAGCAAGGTCGTATTTGGCGGGTGTCCAACAAATTTCAATGTTACTGGTATACGCAAAGGTAATTAAGTAAAGCATGCAATTTAGTAGTATAAATCGAGTTATTCTCATGTCGAGTTTATTGGAACAATTGTATGAACACTTACGCAAATGACCGATGACGACACGCGAACAGAAAGGCTAGGTGAGTCCAATGGCGCGTGTAATTGGAGACACCTCGAGTGACGCTAGGTCACGCTTCGTATAACTTATCAAGTTGCACGCATGTTGAATTAATAATCGCTATACCCTTATCTCTACCTTACACAATACTTACACTAAAGACTCTTCCCGTACTTATCGACGTACTATAGCAACTACATACTAACTTTTTAGTAATCTGTTGTACCTACCTACTCCTCCAATACAAATCATGAATATTTGGTTAGACGTTATAAATAAGTCAACATAGTATGTGACCTCCTAAGGACTTAGATTATTATTAATTGAGTACCTATCTGGGCTTAACAGCTTTTGCGATATGAAAATTAACTATGGTCTAAAAAAAGTTTTTTTAGTTAATGAATTCCATTATTTATTGCTCAATTCGGTACTACAATTTGATAAACCAGCACCTGATAGTATTCCATCGTTGTAGAGTTTTAATGTCAAATTAAAAGTATGAAACACTACAGTTAAATGTTAAGTATTTATTTTTGTGTGTTGTGTATTAATGTTTTAAAACAAAATTTCTTTTACTTTAGGTGAAGCCAAGAATTTACCAGCTCGCAACAATGGAGCCGCGTGTACCCGTGATATATACTGTGTCCTGTCACTTGACCAAGAAGAAATATTTCGCACATCCACTATTGAAAGAACACTCAAGTAAGAATTTACGATGAATATCATCACTACATAGTATAAAACAAAGTCGCTTTCTCTGTCCCTATGTCCCTTTGTATGCTTAAATCTTTAAAACTATGCAACGGATTTTGATGCGGTTTTTTTTAATAGATAGAGTGATTCAAGAGGAAGGTTTTAGTATATAATTTATTAGGTTTTGTCTAAAACCTAATAAATTACCGCCCGCGGCTTCGCCCGCTTTGTCTAAAGCGGGCGAAGCCGCGGGCGGTAAGCTAGTTAACGATAAATTAAAAAGTAAATGCAACCAAACTCAGCATAAATCGACTGTATGCTGACAGCATGACCGACCTATTTATTTTTACCTCTACTAAAGGAATCTGTCCATTCTATTTGTCCGGTCATAACGGTCCCTTTGTCCAGTATCCGGACTGCCTTCCGGCTGATACGGTGTGGGAAACGTTTCCAGCGTTTTAAATTTAGGGAGCAAACATAATATTTACTGGGTCAAGGTTTCGCTCGCTATGAATGGCTGTAAAATTGTTCATTGCGCTCATAAATTAAGAATGATTAGAGGTGTAGTACGAACATGCTTTCCGTTCACATTTTTTTACGCAGTTTTGCTTATCTGGAATGGAATCAGCTTTATTATTGATAATTTTTTTTTATTAATCCCTTATAGTAATTCGTCACTTTATATTATGTATACAAATGATTTCATTTAATGTTTGAAATTATTTTTTTGGAATATGCTATGCTATTTTGGCTATGGTATATATTTAAATATTAGATACATAATATACCTATTTTCGATGGCCTGAAATAATGTGTTATTATAATCTAACTAAAAAATATGACCGCCAAAAATATATGTATGTTAAATAACTGTAACATACGAAAATAGGATACAGACGATTTAGTGTTTGCACTTTGCAGTAATTTATCTGCTTTAGAAAGGGGAGGATCGATTGTGTGACGGAGGGGTGTGGTGTGGCGCGCCACGTCCCGGATGCACTTCCGGCGGCCGCGCGCTCTTGCGGAACGTATCTTCCGCTACACCCTCCAGTTTACATTTCGAGCACAAAAGGGATGCCGATGTGACAAACAATAAAAAAATCACTATTAACAATAATCCTTCATGACTCATGCCCCAATTATACTCTTTCCGTATTGAATGTTTATCAGCGTACAGGATTCTATTTGTTCATTGAGCGATTGAACGGAAATGTGATAATAATTTAGTGACCCCAGAGGTGAGCAGGACGCGGTGACGGATATCTAAGGAAACGTCACGTCACCCGCTTGGCGAGTTACTTAATGGGTTCTTTGTCTTATGATACCTTATCACTCATTTGTCCCTGTCCAAACAGCATTGAATGTTGTCTACACTTCATGCATTGCTACGCAGAATTCATAACCTTATGAAAAGTAATTTGTATCAAACTACATTTCTATATTAATTAATTATTATCCTTTCTCGATATGGTAGACATTTTCCCTAACACTTTACAAAGTATAGATTACAATTGTTATGTTTTTTCTGTTTTGTTGATATTGGATATCACAAACAATAAAAGATGTCAATGGCACAAGTAGGTACGCATAAGAAAGATAATTATTCAAGTGGGATGTCATGCTCAATAGTCATTTAAACTCGAGATCATCTTAAAACTGTTCCTTTTAAACTCTGATTGTTGCTATATTAGCGGAAGCTTCTAAGTGATAAATTGCACCGGAACGGTGTGGTGTGTAAAATGGTTTATACTGCGTGAAATCGTTAGGCAGGCAGCGATGAGCCAGCGAGTGCAATGCTCTGTATTGCCGCTAACTCGTATTCTAGGTTTGTTGCCACGATTGTTCAAGGGCACAATAAAGTTCCTCTAGTCTTCTGAGGGGAATTGATGCAAACACTTATTTTTTTTTGTTTTGATTGTTTATAACCCATTTAATGTAGTTGCGGGATTGACAAGGAAATAAAAGAATCACATGAATATTTGCTTTATCATGATATCCTTACCATATCGCCGATCGCAATATTATAATAACAAATGTGGCACATGATAAAAAGTGAGTAATGTATCCATTCCGAACAAAGCATTTATGCATAGCTGTAGATATTATAATAAATGTAATTGACAGAATGCAACCGGTTAGCGGATCTACGGAAAGGATTAAGTAACTCGTAAGATACGGTTCAAGTACGTAAGGTCGTGCCGCGTGCGTTACTAGTTCGCTTTTTATGTCCGGGATATAATAAAGTATTCGTGTTCATCCGCCGCCCCCGCTCAGCTGGTGGCGGTTCCGCCTCCGGTTTATTAATACTGCTGTGGCGCCGGATGCGTCTGCGAGCACGCCGGCTTAATACCTACCATATCTAGAAGTTTAAAACGATCATAATTCTCAGAAATTTATAATAAGTCATAGGAACGACGGTTTTATTTATAATTGTTTGTTTTGTATAGCAATGACAAAAATGTTTCTTTAGTTTAGATTACAAACTATCTTTACTTATTAACAATTCAGAATCGGATGCCACAGAATATTAGATTATTTTTTATTTGAATATTTTATAGTACCCACTTGTGCAAAATGTGCACATTTCATCCGTAACGTTTAATAAAATCATCACTTCCACGAAGAAAGGAAAAACCGTGTCATATAGTACGGTATGGCCAAAATAAACAATTCATCATGTTCACATTGTTACACAGTATGAGTGTTCATTTTCATAATAGTCGGTACTCGGTACATCAAAAATTTCCACGGCTACGTATTACACAAAGGCGAGTGTTAAAACTTTCACCTTTGTCGACAACGACGCTGGCCCACGCACATCCGTAGCGCGATCCTTATCGTCATGTTTACTTGAAGGGACATACATGGATGTTTCATAGTGTTCAATACTTGTTACAGCTTCAACAAATTAAAATATCTCCCAAGTAAACATCTTACTAACTAATTTAAGAAATACACGCTTCAATAAAAAAGAAGTATCCTGAAAGAAATCGATTTATTTTATTTTCTTTTTGATTCTCGCTTATCTATTGAAACAATAGATGCGAGAATCGTGATCATTGCGACTGGGAAACTAGAAAACAAGCGATACTGTTTTACTGTACCCATTTATTTATACACGATTCTCTCTTAATTGCAACTGTATTTGATTAAAACAATGTAAATGTCATCGACATAATTAACGAATGTACGAACTTGTTAGTTTGTTACTGCTAAAATCGGTATTTTATCATTTATCGCAGTACTTGACTGATAATGGATAACGCCCACTGATAAATGGAGAACGTTTCTAGCCAAGACAATATATTCATATTTGATATCTCTATAGTAACTTAACAAGTCGCGTGACTTACTCATATACTTGTTAATTATATTTAACATATGCGTAATTATGTAATGTTTTTGTTGCAGTCCATTTTTCGGCGAAGAGTTTCAATTCGAGGTGCCCAGACGATTTCGATATTTGTCCATATACGTGTTCGACCGTGACAAGCAAGCTAGTAAACAGGACAAAGTCCTCGGAAAAGTTGCCATCAAAAGAGAAGACTTGGAAAGATACAATAACACCGACCATTGGTTTGCACTACGACCAGTCGATGCAGATTCAGAAGTTCAGGGTAAGGCGTACATTGAATTGTCCCTCGAGGACTCCAGAAAACGGCTACGAATGGATCCAAAACCGCCTGACCCGGACCCGGCTACAGATAAAAACGACTATTCGACGAAAACGAAAGCAAACAATCTCACTAGATTATCGGAATATTGTAAAGAGAGTATGAGATTCGGTTCATGCTCAAGTTCGACGAGTAAAAAATTATTAGCAGCCGTAGCGACTGAACCCTCATTAGCTCTATCGCGATCTGAAAGTTTAAAAGATCGCGCTCAATGGGCGATACGGACGAAACCACCAATGCATACGATGGCTGAATCGGATGCATTGACCTCTCCCACCGCAGCCGACTATTGGTCGGACCCAGAAAGACATTGTGCCGCTCGTGTAGGGCCTGACACGTTACGCTTAAGGGTGCTGGAATGCTCAGAACTAACAACGAAAAATGGTCAGTGCGATCCTTTCGCTCTTGTTACGTTACTGTATTCAAATGGAAGAAGAGTTGAAAAACGTACGAAACCAAGAAAGAAGACTGTCAATCCTCAGTTTGATGAAATTTTTTGTTTTGATCTCGTTATGGAGGCTGATCCTAAGGATAAAGATGGCTCGCAATCTGTAAGTTTTGCACAATTCACGAAAAACTTGTAACATTTTATTTTTGTATAAATAAATAATGTATTTTTACTTTTATTTCTAGGCTGGAATAGCTTGTGAAGCTAGAGTATCAGTGTGGCATGATGCGGCTACGCCTGTTTTTCTTGGAGAAGTAAGGTTACAATTAAGACAACCTGCACCTGATCCATTATGTGCATGGTAAGGATCATTTGTGTAAAAAAAATAGTAGTTAATTTGCGCAGAGATTTAAGTTTTTCGTTATGTTTAGGTATTATATTAATTAATTAAAATTTAATTTGAGTCTGTAATTAATAGATGTATTTTAAAATGACACACGAAAATAGCAACATGACGCAAGTGATAGAATCTGCGCTCGTATAGCGTGAAACCAAGCGTTTACTAGCCAACCCTGCATTGAATGACCCATCGCAATGGAAAGTTATGCAGTTAGAATTACATTTAATACAAATGCTTGGTTGCTTTTTCATTTGATGTTGATGACCACGATGGGAATAGAAAACTATCTGCTTTTTCATTTGATGTTGATGACCACGATGGGAATAGAAAACTATCTATAGTGTATGGAGGGGAAACGCGAATCATGTATTAAATAATGGCCCTTCACAAACCTTCAAAGGGTTTAGAAATTGGAAAGGCGGTCGAACTTTTTGTTTTTATTTGTTTGTGACAATATGTATTTAAAACAAAGACCATAAATCTAAAAACAAAGGGTCGAATCGTCCGCAATACTTTTCAGTCTTTTCACTATAAAAAAGATGTATGGTTTTGCGTTCCGCGTGCTCATACTTAAGTATAATAATGTGTACATATTAAAATGATAAAATCCTGATAAATGTTAAAGTGTGTGTCTTTCATGTCGCAAAGCGATTTTATAATAACATTTTTGTGACTGTTGACAGTTAGGAGAATAGAAAGTGTGATAGGCTTTACGACGGTGAAACATCTTACTCCAAATAGTAGTATTTAATAATGTACATTTTTGTTCGTCAGGTTTTTCCTAACGTCCCGCGCGGGCGGCGCGCTGTCCCGCGGCGCGACGCCGCCGGGCACGCGGCTGTCGGCGGCGGGCAGCGCCACGCTCGGCTCGCTGCGGCTGCTGCTCAAGTACACGGTCGACCACGTGTTCCCGCTGCAGCACTACCGCCAGCTGGAGGAGCTCTTCTTGAAGAGCGTTCAGCAGAAGGTGAGACGGTATTTTAGTCTGCATTTTAATATAATTATAATAAATATAAGACATATTATGTCGTTTTACTGGACTATTGCTTGGTTCTGTATGAGATCAATATTGGTTCAATGTCGAAATCCGACTCGTGGACGTTCCTAGTACATAAAAAAGTTTTTTTTTGCAATATTGTTTACGAGTCTCACCTGGGATCTATTTCTATTTGCCGTCAAGGGATAACTTCAGTGAAATTTAAATATTTTTAAGAGCTAGCGCGCACGAGCAACTTTGTCTCCGCAACTATTTTGTTTGTCCACCCATGGGCTAGTATGAAAGTGCGCGCACGTAGCGACGCAACTCCCCATACAATTGATGGGAGAGACAAAATAGTTGCGGAGACAATGTTGCTCGTGCGCGCTAGCTCTAACACTAAATCTTTTCAAATGTCTAGTTTTCATGAAACAACATAACCCTACAAAGACATAATCTTTATTTTCAGCCAATTACAACGTCAGCAGTGTACATTCTCGGAGAAATAGTTTCGAACAAGACTGAAGCGGCGCAACCTCTCGTGAGGCTCTTCACCCACCATGATCTCATCGTGCCCATCGTTAAAGAGCTGGCAGACTCGGAAATATCAGTTTTAACGTGAGTATATCGAATTTACTAAATTAGGAAGTATTTAAAAGTCACATGCCCATTAAACTTCATACATGAGCAAATGAATATTTAAAAGAGCATATGCATTATTAGTAACACTCTCAGGATTATAATAGTTTTCGCAATCCAATGCCTTGAGATTTCTTGCGCAGATATAATAAAAGCACTGATGACTTTCTTGACATAAAGATTTTATTAGTGTGATAGCAAAGTGATGACAGATATAACAATATAATACGATTACTCTGTGGGAAATTCTTAGTAATGTACCTCCCCGTTGCGTGAGCTAATTTGCACCATATTTTATTGTGTATTTTTTATTCTAAGTTTTAAATAGCGTTTTTGTAATGACACAAATAAAATGTTTTATTTTGTAATATTAACATTGACCTGAGAATTATCAAATATTAAATAAAGATTTCAAACTATACTCGCTTATCTTACAATTTTCACATATAAAATACTGTCATTTGATTATTTTCAAAGTTATATTTTGTGATATAGTTATTATTACCCTTAGGCTATTATGACTATTACAAATGTACGAAATAAGCTTGAACAATTTCATAAACTCATTGTTTACGATTATGAGTCACGCCAGAAGACTATCTTCAATTTGTGAAAATTCAATGTAAATTATTATTGTAAACTGGAGACTTTATCTAAGTTTGCACTGATAAGCCTTATCGGTGCAAAGCGAGTTTGATCTTCGACGCATACAGAGGAAGTGAAATGTACTGATAAAAATATAAATAAACCATGATTATATTCACAAAGATAATGTATAGCAAACAATGAATTACTATGTGATTACATTGTAATTTCAGTGAAATTTAAAAATGTACATGATACTTTATAAAATGATACTTTATGATAATTAATGATACTTTATAAAAAATTAAATTACATAATTTGTATAACTACTTGTAATAATACATTCAAAAAATACCTACATTAATTTTGGTAAACAAACATTTTGTAATTGCGTTTGCATAACCAATTTTGCTATCAGATAATTTATAATCCGTTTGTTTTCATTGCAATAAATGACCTTGTTATAGCCAGGAGAAGTGTTTTTGTTACGTGTAAAGTATCTTGAAAAGGTTTCTGTTGGTCTTCAGGAATAATAGCAAAACTTGGGCTATACAAGATATGAAATTTAAAACTAAGATAATTTATACTTTGTACATTGCATTGTTACCTCTTGATAGAACTGAATTTTAATAGTTAATATTGTTCAAAATAACACACAATTCACGTTTTTTTTGTAATAAAAATCGAAAAAAAAAGTGGTACTAGTTAATTGTGATTGTGAACAGTTTCCGGCCTAATTATAAAGAACTAATTTGCCTTAATTATCTATTAGTTACTGGGTGACAAATGATGATAAAAGTTTTCTCCAACAGGGACGCGACAACAATATTCCGCGGCAACACGCTAGTATCGAAAATGATGGACGAAGCGATGCGTCTCACGGGCGCGGCGTACTTGCGCTCGGTGCTGCGGCCCACGCTCGCGGCCGTGCTGCACGAGCGCCGCCCGTGCGAGATCGACCCCGCACGGGTTAAACCCTCCGCCGATATAGCCGCCAACCTTGCCAACTTGAAGGACTATGTGGAGAGGGTATGTTATATTGCAACTACATAAGGGAAATGTATAATAATTTACAAAGGGAGATATGATTTTGAATAGAAATTTTAGGTACAATTGTAAAGGAAAATGTAGAAAAGTAGATTGTATTCTGATGGTTTTGTTATTGATGTTTATTATTGCATCGAATATGATGATGTTTATTATAACCTTCTGGAATATAACGAATAAGAAGAGTCAATTCAACAAAAACACTAATTAGTTCATAATATCTATAAAATTTTTAGAGTTATTCGACAGACTATAATAGCATCTAAAAGCGAAGTCCATAAACACAAAAGCCTGTTGGCATAAGGACATATTTTATGATCGAAGTCTATAAACACACCAAATCCGTAACGAAATGTTCCATCTCGTGCAGGTGTTCGCAGCGATCACGTCGTCGTACGGCACGTGCCCGGCGGCGATGTGCCGGCTGTTCGACGCGCTGCGGCAGTGCGCCGCGCGGCACTTCCCCGCCAACGCGGAGGTGCGCTACTCGGTCGTGTCCGGCTTCATATTCCTGAGGTTCTTCGCGCCCGCCATACTCGGACCGAGGCTGTTTGATCTCACCACGGAACAGATTGTGAGTTGTCAATTTTATTTTGCAAAACAACTATTTAATGGACTAGATTACTAGAGAGTGCAAATTATCTTCAATTTAGCTCACCATCAATTGTCATTCTTCATCAGTCTCTTATTTTTGCTCTACAAAAAAAGTAAAATTATAACCTAAATAAAATAGTCAAATGTATTTTTAGATAAAACAAGTAAACAACAAGATTATTTAGCCATCTTTTTGTAAAGTGTGTAAAAAACTTGCATCTCAGATTTATGCTATAAAAATTTCACATCAACCGACTTCAAAAGAAGGGCTCAATTCGACGGTTTTTTCTTCTTCTAATTATACCCTCGAATTTCTCCAGTCATTGAATGAATAACCAACATTTTATTAAACCTCAATTAATCCATTCACCCAGGACTTGCAAACGACGCGGACGCTAACTCTGATCTCTAAGACGATCCAGTCACTCGGCAACCTGGTGAGCAGCCGGTCCGCGCAGCAGGTCTGCAAGGAGGAGTACATGGCGGAACTCTACCGGAGCTTCTGCACGCCACGACATGTACGTCATACATTTGTACATAGACATAGTAAGGTAGATGGTACACTAATATAGATGTATATTGAAGTATAGTAG
Source organism: Colias behrii (assembly GCA_029959065.1). Classification (NCBI taxonomy): domain Eukaryota; kingdom Metazoa; phylum Arthropoda; class Insecta; order Lepidoptera; family Pieridae; genus Colias; species Colias behrii. Next base: position 7,158,635 of record JARWMC010000002.1, read on the forward strand.
GGCAGATGTTATACTAATTTTGTGATATTGGGCTAACCTCGCCTCCGTGGTTATTGGTAATCTGAGTGGAATCTGAAAGGACTAAAATATTCAGTAATCAGTTAACAATTTCTTCCAAAATCTTCATTCTGAAATTCAATAATGCTAATGCATGAATAAATAGTTGAATTATATAAATATAACATTTTATTTCTGTGCAGGTGCAAGCAATAAGGCAGTTTCTCGAAATAATCTCCACCAGTTCAGACACACAAAACAATAATATACAAGAAACATCAGTTCTACTCAAAGAAGGGTTGGTATTCAATATTTTATTTGAATTATTATATTATTCTAATACTAAGATTCTTCATGCTACATATTTAATAAAGTGTTTTAAATTATTGCTTTCGTATAACCTGGGAGCGTTCTTGGTAAGTCATTCTTTAAAATAGCATAAAGCTGAATTTTTCGCATCAACTCAAAAGTTTCTAGTGATATTATTAATTCACAAAACATACACATTACATGTAACATCTAAAAACCTGCAATCCTTTTTGATTGCAAGCATTTTTTTCTAGAACTCACTTAACAGTCTTTTTCTTATTTAATAATGCTGTAAATATGGTCCTTATTAACTTACACATTTACAGTACTCCAAACTTAATAATGCGCATGCAAATCTTCGCTAATTGTCGTATTTCCGAAGACACTCGAATCATTGAATCGTAAGAACCCTAAACAACGCACTTGCATTTTACACCTTGTTCAAAAGAAATAGAAGTCAATTCACGGTCATACACAATCAAAAACAAATCGGGCGGTAGGTGACGGTAGCCTGTCAGTCAAAAAACTCAAAAATCCGTCAGTCGTCTTTAAATATTGGTGGTGACTGCACGTGTTCTCTCTGTGTGGAATTATATAGAGCTGCTATTACATACCCTTCTTGGTTTTGTTTTTAAAGGTGAATTAAATTAATCGATGAAATGATTTACACAGGTGATGGCAGTAGGGAAAGTGAAAATGAAGAAGAGCATAATGAAAGTTCCGATGTATCTAAAATGTCAGAAATAAAGATAATCCCTGATTTTGATTGTTTTTATTTTTATTTTTTTATAATTGTCATAATATTGAAGAATGATCAGTACTGATTTTAATGATTAGATATATGGTTTAAATATAAACCTGTGTTTGAAAACCATATTTTATACAATACTAGCTTGCCACCCGCGGCTTCGCCCGCTTTGTCTAAAACCTAATAAATTATATACTAAAACCTTCCTCTTGAATCACTCTATCTATTAAAAAAACCGCATCAAAATCCGTTGCGTAGTTTTAAAGATTTAAGCATACAAAGGGACATAGGGAAATAGGGACAGTGAAAGCGACTTTGTTTTATACTATGTAGTGATAAATTTTGTGTTATTTTAACCTTCTTTTCTTCCATCATTACACCAGCTTCAGTAAGACACTTTAAAAGAACTATAAAATTTTCCAAGTAAATCAATCCAACAAAGATATATTAGCAATCGTGGGTTTATTATACTCGCTATTTACTTACAAGGAATTATCGAAACAAAATCGTTACTTACAAATACATATTAATTTATTTTAGCACAAAACATAATTTGACTAAATTATGCATAAAGAAAATGCATTTAACCACTCTTTATAGATATCATCTTCGGACGCTCCGGGAATATGACAGTTGCCGAACAGCGACGAAGATTTCAATGCGCATTATTACTTTTGGAATACTGTACACAGTATTGATAAGTTAGTTATTAATTATTATTATTTATAAGACGTGTTCGTCAACAGGACGATGATAAAGCGTTCGGAGGGTGTGCGCATGGGGCCGGGCTCGCCGCGCCGCCGCTGGGTGCGGCCCGCGCACACGCACTCCAAACGGAGACACTTCAGATTGACCAGGTAATTTATACTCTATTACTTGTGGTTTAGGGTATCATTTTGGGTTAACAATGCTATCTTACTTTCCGACATTGTAAAGCTTTGTGCAAGAAAAAGGTTTATCAAATTATTGAATAATTGTAATTTAAAGATTACCTTTGAGAGAGATTTACTGTGAATAAAGCTATTAGCTATATAATCGGTTAAATGTTTTTTTTTTTTTATATCTTGGTTTCTGTTATGTTTAAATTTGTTAATGACCAGCATATATTTCATAGAAATCTTATTATATAGACTAAAAATAATTAGTACGAATCCTCCCAATTGTTATTCAACCCAACATATACATATATCCTACGAATTGATATATTAAAATGTAGTCTATTTCTCGCAGTGGTGAGTTATGGTGGTCGCGTTGTGGTGCTAAAGCGGCGGCACACCGGCTCCCTCTATCGGGCGTGCTCTCCGTGGCGCCCGTGGACTGCCCGCCCGCTGGTGCACCACTAGACGCTAACAATATCTTCCAAATTGGTGAGTACAACTTGATACGAGTACAGAGTTTTTTATACAGAGAAAAAAAATATGGAAAAAGGAGTAGTATATTTATTTTAATGTGAATAAATTAATATTCAAACTGGGTGAATGGAATTATTGTTTGTGATATAAATGGATGAAAAAGCAACTATTTTTGCTATTCTATCAGTCGAAAGAAAATTAACGCATCAATAATAACGCGTTTTATATGTTTCGTAGAAAAAAAGCCTTTACAAGCTAACATTCAACACTTATTTATTCGGCTAGTCTTTTTGAAATGAATCAATGTACTAGCTAAAGTATTTTAATAATTCGTACTTGCAGTGCATCGCGAGCGCGTGCTGTTCGTGCAGGCGAGCAACTGCGTGGAGCGCGCGGAGTGGCTGCGGCTGCTGTCCGCGCTGTGCCGGCACTCGCCCGCCGCCGCGCCGCACCGCGGGTACTATAGTGATACTAAGTGGACGTGGTACGTGCTTATTGTCACTTTATAAAATATTAATTTGTTTTTGTCCTTCAATTGTATGGATTTTTAGGTTCACCTAATACCTACGCCTAAAATGTTGTATAAGATGAATTATAGTACAGTTATAAAAATATACATTTTATACAAGTATGTGATACCAAAAAAAAAAATATTTTAAATACTCAATAAGAACATCAACCTTAAATTTTGTACAAGACATAATTGTCCGTTTTAGTTAATTTACAATCAATGATATTCTATAGAGAGTTTGTCATGAATTTGTTGGAGTATGATTGTTGAACATGAGTAGTTTTTAAAACGGTTTGTATCATTCGTTTGTAGTAAGTAAGTAAGGTTATCGATTGTACTGGTTTGTACATTGTGATTTATCGTGTGTGCAGTTGCGGTCGCAGCTCGGCGGACGCGGAGGGGTGCGGCAGCGCGGGCGGCGGCGGCGCGGTGGCGGCGGGCGAGCGGGACGCGGACGCGGCGCGCGGGCCGGCCGCGCTGGCGCTGCGCCTCGACCCCGCGCGCGACCTGCAGCGCCTGCACGCGCTGCTCGTGGCGCACGCCGCGCTGCTCGACGCGCGCCTGCGCCGCCCGCCCGGTACGCACCCATACACTATTGTTTATGATATCGATTACAAGTTATAATGTGTACGATCATTTGAAAAATAGCTAGCTAATTATATGAAGTCAAAATTGATTTGATGTATAATATTGGACACAATTTAAATTAAAACTTAATAATTTATTATGTACCAACCTAAATAATCCAAGTGACCAGGAAAATAACTTAGACACGGCGGTGCAAGAAATACTATGTGATTAATAAAAATTATAATAATAAACTTCATATACAACCTTGCAAATCAATAAACTGTTAAACTAATTAACTTTTACACAATATTAGCGCATTCGACAAAGCTAATTAAGATATTTTTTTTTTTCAGATGATACAAGTCTAGAAGAGCGCGAAGCGGAAGCGGTAACGCTGCGGGATTTACAGAGAGTTATGTTTGACTTGGAGCACAGGCACTGTATATATAGAAGGTCGTTAGCGAGGGAAACAAAGTATGGGAGCAAGTAAGTGGATTATTTTGTTTGTTATTATAATCCATATTTATTAAGCCTAAATTATCATGTTATCATATTTAATTTTACTTTTTTTTTATAGACAAGCTCCAATCGGCGACGACAATTATTTACATCTGGCCGGTGCTGCTGGTAACATAGAGAGCGGTTCGTTTCTGTGGCGGCCGTGGCGCGGCAACGTGTCGCCCACGATAGACCTCGACGGCAAAGCCCTCCCGCTCCAGCCTTCGATCGACATCTGTTCCAGCTCTGAGTCTCTTAAATTAGCGAGACTCGGCGATGAACGCTCCTCGGGAAAATCGAATAAATCCACGGGTAGTGGATATTTAACGATGTCTTGTATCAAGCACGAACCGTCCGAAGATAGCGATGCCTCCAATGAAAAACCAGCCAGACCTCCGAAACCTGCGCGCCTATCACCGTCACGGCCTACCGTAGTATCTCCGGCGACTCCTCTGTGTGAATATGTCGATGTGGAAAGAAAGCCTCCTGTTCGAAGGCCTAAACCGGAAATTGCCCCGCCTAAACGTTCCGACTATGAGTTGACAAATAGATGCAAAGAGTATGAGCTCATGGCCAATTTTATGAGCCATGCACAAACGTCCGAGGAAGATGTTCCACCTGCGGTTCCTCCCAGAGGAAACACTGCTGCACGAGTGAGACTTCAACCTAAACCCATAGATATAGAATCTAAATCTGGAGACCAACCTGCGCTTCAGAGAAAAGAATTGTCTTGTTCGACAACCAGTCTACCGGATGCCGCAAGTTCAGATTTCTCAAGCGGTCAAATAGAGAGGCGAGAAGAGAGGCCCACAAGTAAAATCGACACCACTTCAAACGATGATAGTTTACTTGACGAAATACAAAATTACTGTGTGCTCAAAGTGTGCGAAGACGAAACTCCCGAAGGAGATTCTACCGAAACTAAACGCGAGGAGTCAAAAGATCGAAAAGAAAAAGACGATTATGGCATGTTTTCGAGGATAAGTTTACAGAGGAAGTCGAATCCTATCAAGACCCAGTCGAAATCGATCAAGACCCTCAAGACCTCCAATTCCACCTCGAACGTCCACGACGTCGCCGCAAATACGTCGAGACCGTTCGCGGAGAGGTTGACGCCGTTTTTTCTCAAGAAAAAACCCAAGTCGGAAACCGCCTCCAAGGAAGATTCGCAATCGGGCAACAAGAGCCGCAAGGAGGACAACCTCATCGGACGGTTGACGCCGCGCTTCGGGCAGTCGCGGCTGTACAACCGCGGGCAGTCGCTCGACCTGACGGCGGGGGGCGGGCACGCCAAGCGCATCGAGCGCTCGGCCACCACGGTGAGCATCCCCACGCGGCCCATCAACTCGCTGATCGTGGCCAACCTCAAGTTCCCCACGCTGCACCGCTACAGCGCGCAGGACGAGGTGCAGTGCCACGCGTTCGTGCGCACGCCCGAGGAGGGCGCCGGCCGCCCGCGCGACCGCGAGCTGGCGCCCGACGAGCCGCTGGAGCCCGCCGCCTGGCGCCGCGCGCAGCCCCCGCTGCTCGCCGCCGCCACCAACGACATCAGGCTGTGAGCGGCTGCCCCCCCCTCCCCCCTAGTGCTGTATCCTTCTGCTGCGACGCGACGACTGACCGTGGATACGGTGCGAACGTGTTAGGCTAGTTTCGTATTTATTTCTATATTTTTCGAACTCGTTTTCGTCGACCTGAGCGTGTGCCTCCTCTAGTTCGTAGAAGTCTTCGAGAGAGCCGGCGTGAATTATATTTGTAGCGTAATTGAATACTCATAAAGTGCCAAGTTTGTGCGACGCCGCGGTGGCGGCCCATTCTCATTCCTGTTGCACGATTTATTCACGACTATTGTACTGACGGTTTAAAATAGATGTATGACATTCTGTGATCGGTGTCGATGTCTTATTGAATCTATCAATATTAAGAGAGATACTGTATTTATATTTTATTGTATGTTATTGTAGAGAACAATGTCGATATCCAGTTGACGCAAATGTCGCTTTTGACTCGTTAGCTTTGTAATATAAAAGTACTCTATTTATATAGATAATTGTGTACATTTTACGCACTGTAATTTTGTTTGTATTTAAATAGTTTTGTATTGTATATGTCACGGGTTAAGATAATATATTAAAGTTGTGACGAGCATTAGAACTCGTGTAACAGATTTGTTTCTTATTTTTACAAAATAACGATTCCGTAGGGCGATAAGTAGTTTAACAATTAAATCTAGCTACGAACTGCCACTCCTCTCTTAACTCGTATCATATTCGAGCGCTCGGAGCGATCTGAGTGTCTGTGTATATCTTCTACATTTTCAATACCTTAACTTAGAAAGTCTATAAGTATTTGAATTTTAAGTAGAATTGTACATTCTTATAAGCAATTACTAACAACAAAAGATACACCATACATAGCAAGCGTTGTATGCACCTTTACATATTATTATGTACTTAAAAGTGATATTATTACATATGTATCATGAAAATATTCTAAATAAAGCCTTAGCGACATCACGCCTACAATAAGGGCCTTCGGTAACACTGTTACTTATTCTGTGATTCACTTTACAAAACTCATCTCATATTATAAAAATATAATTTAGTTAATAATTATTTTGTAAAATAGATGCATGGATAATTTTAAAGGGTAAAACGAACTTTAATCAATGTTTTTAAAGATAATTTTCTTATGAATGTATATTTATATAACCTTTAATTTGCTAAGGTGCATTGTTGTTCTATCTTTTTCGGATAATTAATTTTTGATGTAATCTATAAGAAATATAAAATATTGTACAAATTTAATATTTCTTTTAAATATATGTTATTTATTTCACTTACATATTACATTTTGTTAATAAAATTACACTAAGTACAAATTTGATTACCTTGTTTCTTTTCATTATTTCCTTTGATTTATATCATTTCAGTGTCTCAGTGAATGCAAGGCAGAGAGAGGGTTAAAACTTACGTTACATAAATATAACGTAAGAAATTATGTTTATGTAACGTAAGTTTTAATTACCCCAAAATAAATTTTATAAATTTTTAGCTCCGTTTCGTGTGCCGAATGTTTTTACTCACCCTATTTGATCCATATATTAATCAGCCATTTATTGTGTTAGCTCATGTTTATTTTTCATAGTAATAATGTTATTGCAAACAATTACGCCCGTTTCTCAATTTCTGCATATATTCTGTTTAGCTTATCTATCAGACAATTAATAATGTGTGAAAATAAACGTTCAAAATGTTATATTATAGGGTCGAGATATCAAAGATACCGTTACATATGAATAGGAGGTCGCCATATAATTATCGTACGTAGGTTACCTAATTAAGAAATGGGTATTTTTAAAGCTTATTTGCACTCGTTCACGGTCAAACCGCATGGAGATTGGAGAAGCGACTAGAAACGCGAGATTAGATTAGACTGGAACGACCCAATAAAAAAGGGGAATAACAAAGCGAGTGGCTAGCAACTAGCTTCAATTAAATAAAGTTAGTAGTTTGTTTAAATCTGAGAAACGAACTTATAGTACAACTACGGGAAAACTACTTATTGAAATAGATATTTTAGCAATAGCATTTCTATAAAGAGACCAATCGTTACGTATTTTTCCCAACTAATAATGAATTTTGTTTATTCTAATTTATTATTTATTAGATAAGGATTCTGAGCATTTAATTTTTTTTATTAACAATATATTCGAGGAACGATAAGTGACAAACACTGGAAATGATGTTCATTAAGATAGTGGTTTGTTATTGGTTATTTGTCGTCAAAAGTTTATTTGTTATTGTTAAGTATATGTAGGTATCTACATTGTAGCCGGTTATTCCTAAATGGTTGTTTGTTTTAATCTGAATTATATGTGTCACCGTTTAATAATTGTTAACACGTATTAGGTAGATAATATAGTAATACACTGATCTATCGGCTTTTGGATGAACTTGTCAGGCGTGGATGTGATATAATATAAGGTTTACTGACGCAAAATCTCATTTGTTTCAGAAAATGTACCAAAAATCAGTTTTGCTCATCTCCTAATTTTTTCAACCTAGATTAGTTTCATTTTGAACCATAGCAAGATCTTGGGCTGTCTTAGTTTTCAGTAGTATTCAATGTTCACTGTTCAGTCATCAGTGTTTAATTGAATCGAACTCGATTGAATTAGATTTAGATGCTGTCGGGAGTACAAGTTTCTTGCAAAAGCTCGTCCTAATACTTTTGTATATTTTTTGTAATTTCGAAAAACGCAGTTATCTGCGGTCTATTATATATATTATGTATTTTCATTGCAATCTGTCGAAAAATTGTGGCCCATAAAAACATGGTACGACGTATTTACGCGCAGTCTTTGCGCAGGTGGCTCTTGTATGTACGCGCTTCGGCGCTTCAAACGAGTTCGAACGCATAATAATTAATAACGACTCATAAAATTCAATTTTTACTAGTTACCAGAAAGATATTTAAAATATAATGGGTGTAGGACAGTTACGAATTACACTGTGGCCTTTGGGTTTGAAAAGGATCAACAAAAAAATGCACAAATTAATACAAGGAAAATGGTCATCCCTACAATATTATAATATGGTCTCTTGGGTTTTCCTTTTAAGTAATTCTAAGTACAATTATTATGACGCTACTTCATAAATCCATTGAAAATATTTGGATCAAAATTTCCTAATATCAAAGATATTATGTTGAAAGTCATAAGAATATAGGCCGTAGGCTTTCCGATAGGCTCGATCCTCTGTCAGTGCGAAGAGACGTTGCGTCTCTCTGTATACTGTACAGAATCTACTATGGGGAGTGTTCTGAGGAATTGTTCCACCTACTACCAGCCGCACAGTTCCACCACCGGACCACACGCCGTAAAAACCAGTTCCATCCGCACCATCTGGATGGTTGGCGCTCCACCACTGTCCGCTTCACCCGCAACTTCCTTCCGCGTACGGAGAAACTGTGGAACGATTTGCCACCTGCGGTGTTCCCGAACAACTACGACATTGGGGCCTTCAAGAAAAGAGCTTATTTGTGAAAAGGCCGGCGAAGCACCTGCAACACTTCTAGTGTTGCAAGTGTTTATGGGCGGTGGTGTCGGTGACCACTTAACATCAGGTGGCCCACCTGCCCCTTTGCTTGCTTTGACATAAAAAAAAAATGATATTATTAAAAGCTAACATAATAACTTGATACAAAAGGAAAATTTATACAGCTGATTTACAAACCAAACGGTAACCTACGACCTAGAAGTAGAAGACCTTTAAACAAAGAGCAACATACCTACTCGCCAGCCATTTATTGACATAATCTACAAAAATCTTGAAGATAATTCACAATATATAGTACCTACTGTGAGTACCTACTCAGCTATTGTGATGTACCTTATATTTTTCATCGTCTTTACAATGTAAAATTAAGATAATTTTGATAAAAGTTTTTCTTTCTCTTCTCTATGTATTAGTTATATAAAAGTTTCGAATCACAATGTTAGTTCCTACAATCCTCCGAAACGGCTGGACCGATGCTGATGGAATTTAGTGTATCTACCTAATGGGTAGATCTGAGTATCGGCCAACATCTTTTTTCATACACCTAAGTGATTCAGACACAAGTCTTTTGGGCTAATTTCAGCTCTCATCTAGGCTTTCCTTTGTGGAACCGATCTTTTTTTTACAAACGTTATTATTCTTAAATAGGCGCCAGATTACATTTTTTTAATGTGGGCAAATGTGTCTAGATGAGACATGAATAAAAAAATCTTTGCAGTAAAGACAAGTACGTCTAGTTCACACAATTCTTTTTATTGAAGACTAAAGAAAAAAAGAAAATAAATTTTTATGTCGACATGCATTTTCCAGAGTCTAACCAAAGGTTGCAGTAATTCTATATTAGTGTAGATGTAAGATGTTATAGGCAAACCCCGAAGCTCGGGCACTCGTAGGTTGGACTGATCAATCCTCAGATCTGACGTAATGACTTTGTCAAAGCCCAAAAAAACGTATTTTTTCGGCCTTCGACTATAAAATTTTGGACAGCGCTAGTCGTCCGCTAAACGGATGAATAAAATAAATTAGTCGTCCGAATATCGGATGAATAAAATAATTTAATCGTCCGATAACATCTATTTATCTATATAGTTAGGTTAACGGGGTTTCTTTAGAGAACTGCCGCACGTATTATAGGTTTTTTGTGGGGGAGGAGAGGGGGGAGGAGGGCACACGTAGGTATTTGATTTTTTTTTTGCGCGTCGACGGAGCCCCGCTTCGCGGGGCTCCTATTTCTGTGTAGTTTTTTTTTTAGGAAACCTAACCTAACCTAACCTAACGGCTAACCTAACCTAAACTTGATTTTTTTTGCGCGTCGACGGAGCCCCGCTTCGCGGGGCTCCTATTTCTGTGTAGTTTTTTTTTTAAGAAACCTAACCTAACCTAACCTAACGGCTAACCTAACCTAAACTTGATTTTTTTTGCGCGTCGACGGAGCCCCGCTTTGCGGGGCTCCTATTTCTGTGTAGTAATTTTTTTAAGAAACCTAACCTAACCTAACCTAACGGCTAACCTAACCTAAACTTGATTTTTTTTTGCGCGTCGACGGAGCCCCGCTTTGCGGGGCTCCTATTTCTGTGTAGTTTTTTTTTTAAGAAACCTAACCTAACCTAACCTAACGGCTAACCTAACCTAAACTTGATTTTTTTTTTGCGCGTCGACGGAGCCCCGCTTCGCGGGGCTCCTATTACTGTGTAGTTTTTTTTTTAAGAAACCTAACCTAACCTAACCTAACGGCTAACCTAACCTAAACTTGATTTTTTTTTTGCGCGTCGACGGAGCCCCGCTTCGCGGGGCTCCTATTTCTGTGTAGTTTTTTTTTTAAGAAACCTAACCTAACCTAACCTAAAGGCTAACCTAACCTAAACCTAACCTAACGAATTGAGGGCGAATATCTCGGCCATTTTTGATTTTAGAGAAAAGTTGTTCCTATAAAACATGCTTATATTAGCGTAATCTTTACGATAAAACAATAATAAATAGGTGTTATAATGACACGTCCTGCGCCCCCTTTGCTTTAGTCCAACCCAACTAGCTTTAGTGTTAAAAGGTTATCTAGTAATCCGAATAATCGGACGATTAAATTATTTTATTCATCCGGTAATCGGACGATTAAATTATTTTATTCATCCGGTAATCGGACGACTAATTTATTTTATTCATCCGTTTAGCGGACGACTAGACACTTCGTAAAATTTTAGTCAAATCTGGGAAAGACTAACTAATTTGATTAGGGAAAAGTCACACCACAATTTTATTAAATCGGAGTTTGAACAGTCACAAACTCCGATTTAATAGAATTTTGTGATTTAAAAAATGTTGTGTGGTTTTATGAAACCACGGTAAAAGTGAAACTGTTCGAACGGTTCCGAACACTGCTTTGTGTAGCGCATGTCGCGTGTCGGTCGGCTGCCGAGTAGGTATACCTACTCGGCAGCCGCGATACACGCGACATGCGCTACACAGACCAAAAAGTTTGAGACGATGTAATAAAAGTTTCACTTTAAAAACTTCAATTCGGTTGAAATGCTTTGAGATACGGATTTTGACCTTTGACCCCAAATAACTTTTGAAGCACACATGGGATAAGTGGGGACTTTTCAATTTTTATTTGTTATGGTACACTCCAGCTCCTCACCAAAATTTGGCTTTCCCGGAATTATCCTTATTTCAATACTATTTTCAAGCTTAATTTGACCGGATTATCACCTGTACATTTTTATTATCATTTTCCTTCTTTGGTTTAACCCTGAGTATAAAAATTTTAAATTTTAATTTTTAATGTTTCTTGTTTAAATCATTTCTTAAGTTTAAAATGAAAAATTAATAATTCTTCTGACACGGTGAGGCATTGATTTGAATGCCACGTTTGACCGAGTTTTGCAGTCGCATCTAGGATTGACTAGGCCAAAACCGAAACATAATAATTTCCTTTCGATGTTTGACTGATAAGTTAGGAGGTCCTAGGTTTGACTAAAAAATACTTCATTCAAAGGGCGAAATTGAAAAATATATCGAGGATGGCCATGGCTTTTGCCAAACCTAGGATAAACCAATCTTTTCATGAAGAGACTGTGTATCGGGCCTTGACCATAACATAACTGATACATCATACAATACTACTTTATAGACGTCTTTTTCTAAGAAAATTATATAGGTAAGTACATGCCTAGTTGGTATACCATGATAATATTTTCCTCAATAAAAAAATAAAATTTTGAAGATCAAACCGGTAACTATGATCACAATAAGTGGTAACAAATGCATAAAAAAAATTATTGCGTATTGCAGAGGCGAGAGTTAGCGATGATATTAAAATATGCACGTAGATATATAAGCAAACGTGATTGTTGTCGCAACGAGTCCCGCGACGGTGGACGAGCCGAACGCACGCCCGTTATCAGAGAAATAAGTAGAGGTCTATACTTCTAAGGAACGTTTTTCAATTGAGGCAATCATCTCGTTGAGCGTAAACAAATCAGTGAGTATACTTCCATGCACGTAACAATAATAACTTTCAGTAGCCGGTAAATCGTTATACTTTAGCTAATATTTTGGTATTTAATTTCTTATTGGTATTATCACAGATATATCACTATAACTAGTATAAATTTTAAAAATATCGCGTTAAAGTTCAACTCTTAAAGTATATAAACAACAGTTACATAACATTGTTTATCTATTAAAATCCGTGTGGTGTAACCTACCAGGTTTCCAATCTGGAATTTGTATGTATATCTACCTACCTATGTGAATGACCTATTCTTCTTCAATATACAAGCACAACTGGTTATATCGTTTTGTTTGATTATGCTTAGTTGTTGTTCTAGCCATTCGCAATTAAACTTGTTAATATTCCATAATTGCTGAAATTTCATATCTAAAGTTTGAGTATTTATAAAATAAATGTATAAAACCTATAATTTTTAAATGATTTTAACGTAGGTACTATGGTAGCATTTTTTAATAAAAGGTTCTATTTAGTTAAATAATACCTAAGTTTGTGTCTGCGAAAAAATAATATAAAAAAATCCCTATCAAAATGCCGAATCAATTAATTTAGTTAATCAAAATAATAATTACAGATGAATCTTGCAATATGGAAATACCAAGGTCAAGGCAGGTCACGATATCGCTAACTATTTAACTTGAAAATGGCGATAGTTCCAAAACATAACATATAATATGTACTTATTCATTCAGTATTCTAAGAATCACCAAATGTAATCAACAGCAACAAAAACAAGTTATTCTAAATATAATAACACAAATATTTTTATCTAATCATTTACAAAGTTAGCCATTACATATATGTATTATTATTCTAACCTTTAACTAATTTCTAAAATAGAAAGAGAAAGTAAAAATTTGTCTCAGAATAAATCTAAACTTGTGGTTACCTATAGTTATATCCATTATCCTTACTAATATGTATTATGAATGCGAACCTGTGCTTCTTTGATTATTTTTGTTGTTATTTCTTTCACGTCCCAGCTGAGCGATTTTATAATATAATTTTTTGTCTGGAGATGTTTAGGAAGCTAAAGAGTGTGCCAAAGAGTTCTTAAGTAATTCTACATATTATGTAACTTTCACCGTGGTAATAAGTAGCCACTTAATACCACGGTGAAATATTTAATTCCCATCAGTAATGCGTATTTGAATCACTATACTCGGTTCCTAGGACCATGCGAGCATAGACGCTGCATGCTGGTAGTAAATATAGGGTAGTAACTAGAATACTGTTAAACTATTTGAATGTGCTATACCCAGAGGCCAGAACATTATTTTAAACGGGCTTTTATTTTTAGTTAACCGCCTAAAATCTAAATAATGTCCAGCCGTATCGGCAAATTAAGTACATCAATTTTGGCTACTTCATGAGCTCGTTATCTTGTAAATACTTAGTTACGCTATATTTAGATTTTGACAATTATAAAATATTTTAGTTTAATGTTATCCACTTTGAAGACATTTTAATGGATCCTAACTTTCAAAAGGTATCTATCATGCGAAGGAAAAGCATGTTATTGTGCTTAGCGGCACTGATAGCGGCGGTTACTTCTGCTGCAGTCTCTACTCAGGAAACGCTAGTAATAGCTAGATCTGAAGATGAGGTAAGTAAAAATATTTTATTTTTTATATGATCATTTTTATTAGCTCATATTATATGTTCCCAATGCAGGAGCGATAATACACGAGCCTATGAGGGCTCCTATGAGGTCATACATAATTATGGTGGATACTACGCTGGAAAAGTGCGGGTTGGCAGATCACATGTCGTCGAACTTTTGTTTCTCAATATGTCGGTTTCCTCACGATCGGATAAATTAAAAAAACTTGGACGTCGATTCGAAGTCCGAGGTACTCACCACTGAGCCATCACTGCCAAAAAGTATTATATTTATCTTCATAACTACTATAAAAACAAATTATTTCAAATAATTTTTATTAAGTAACTAACTAAGTAGTTACTTACTTAGTTAATTATGTTAACTATACAATTTTTTTTGTTAAATATGTGGTTAGGTACAGTTCACATTTCAGTCGTACCTAAGTAATTACTTTTTTTACTATTATATAATGTGACTGTTTTCAAAGTGTAAAAAAACAACATGTACTTCTGATAAGTTATGTAATTATATACGTTCATACTTTTATTTTCGATGTGTTTTTATTGCAGTAGATTTATGAAAATTTACTTAGTGTTGATAACCTTTTATTATAGAATACAACTCCTACTGAAGTGATATCGGAGGAGCCAACAACAGAAGAGCCCATAGTTCCAATAAAGTTAACAGAAATGCGAGTTCACTCAGAAATAGCACTACGATATGCTCACACGTCCGTGGTCACAACGGTTCGGAACCGAGCCAGACGAGCACAGGAGGCCTTCTTCCGCATGCTTCTCCCGGAAACGGCGTTTATCAGTGGATTCGTTATGTATGTAAACAGAAGCAACTACATTTAGTACTATAATAAGAAACATACAAATGTGTCATATTTTAACTTAGGTATATAAATCAATATTTTTGTCATTTGCAGGACCTTAGATGGAAAGTCTTATAAGGCATATGTTAAGGAGAAGGAAGAAGCAAAACAAATTTACAATGAGGCTGTGTCCCAGGGCTTCGGGGCTGCACATATATCTGCAAAGTAACATTTTATACATTATATAATCTGTTAAAAAGGCATATCCATTAGAAATTAAAGGCTAATTATTATTATACTTACTCGCGTAAAAAAACACGACAAAGGACTTTGTTTGTTCTCATAGATTTTAAACTTTAACTAATTTCAGAGCAAGAGATTCAAATCATTTTATGGTGTCAGTAAATGTTGAAGCAAATACAACAGCCGTCTTCAACCTAACTTACGAAGAATTACTAGTCCGTCGTAATGGCGTATACAACCACGATATCAATCTGCATCCAGGTGCTTTAGTACCGAAAATGAAGGTTACAGTTCATATCCGCGAGACAGAGAAGATTACCAAATTGAGAGTGCCAGAAGTTAGAACCGGTAATGAAATCGACGCAACTGAGCAAGATGCACGTGAGTAGATAATAAAGTTTATAAGAAATCTTTTTGTAACCGGCATCAACATTTATAATACCTAAACTATAACAATTATTTACAGAAAATCCCATAGCTCTCATAGATAGAGCTCACGATGACCGGGAAGCCACTATAACGTTTAAACCCAATCTTGAGGAACAAAAACGACTTATGGAAATATATTCGGTACGTTATTAAAGTTTCCAGGTGCTTAAAGATTATTATGAATATTATTATATTAAAATACTTATTTTCAAATCCAGGCTAAGTCGAAGGAATCTGCTTCCAACAGACCTTACTATTATGGCAGAAGACCTGAAGAAGAAAAGAAAGAAGAAGGAACAATTGGCCAATTTGTAGTGCAGTATGATGTAGATCGTTCAAAGAACGGTGAAGTTTTGGTAAGAATGATAATCATTTCAATTACTTTTCAATTAAATTGGGAAACATTACGGAAACAATTCAAATAAAAAATATCTATCATTATAGGTTAACGATGGCTATTTCGTTCACTTCTTAGCTCCCAGTTCACTTCCTCCTCTTAAGAAACACGCAGTTTTCGTTCTCGATACATCTGGCTCTATGATGGGGAGGAAGATAGAGCAGTTACGTGAAGCGATTCAAACTATACTGGACAAGCTTAATCCTGGCGACTATTTTAGTATTGTTGAGTTCAATTCGAATGTTGTGGTAAGTTATTAATAACAATAAGATTTAAAATAGAAACTAGAGTTTACCAATAATTCATTGATGCGAAATGTATGTTATCAATATCATGTCATATTATAGCTATTGTATTAGCTTGATGCAACAATTTAACTTTTTTATGGATATAAAATATAAAGAAAGTTTCTAAATTACGTTACTGATAACGGGTTTTGATGGCAATGACCTATGATGAAAACGTATTTTATAATAATAATATGCTAGTAAAAATAACTCGGTCAAGATTACTTTTAAAAAAATAATTTATTTAAATAAATTACAATTTTTACTTAATCTATGACCTTAACTATAGAGAGCTGGTGTGAGAATGACGAGTTTACTTGTGAATTGCTTATATATCCGAGATATCCTCCTGCCTGGTGGTCCGGTGGTGGTCCGATACCGTATAACCATTAAATTAATATTCCTTTGTTTTATCAATTACGCATTGTCCACTAAATGGGCGTATTGTTCAAGTTGATACGTTCCTTCTTGGATGTCCATGGTGTTATCATAATAAGTTCACTGGAATTCGCATAATGATCTTGTAACTTAGGTATTTGCCTTTTATTATTTATTTTAAAATTAAGTGTGGCCTTTTGCTTTGCTTTACTGTCCCCCTCCAAATTCGAAGTACAGGTTTTCGAACGAAACCTGGATCTGAGAATTTTAACATAGATTAGGCACATTATTATTACAATAGTTATAAATGTTATCCAGCTATATTGAACAATATCGTGAGTTTCAAAATTAAATGCGGGAATCCTCTTCAATTCATTTAACTTAGATGAAATCTTCTTTCTATCATACTTGCTAAGTTCTATTTCAGTTACAGTCTCCATTGGTTGTAAATCCACTTTACCAATAATTATTTTGTCCGTTGATTCCCTCGTGTGAAATAAAGTTTTTCCTGAAACATTCAACTCACAATTTTCTCCATATAATATATTAGTATACTTAGTCCACAAAGTTTCTTTATGATTATTACACTTGATTCCAACTTCAGTTGTCTTATTAAAATACATATAAATGGCTTTTGGGGATATCTCAAAAATTTCCTCTTTAGGACACTTTATTGCTACCATTTGACATTTTTCGCTATTCATTGTATTTAATATTTCAGATTCACAAGTATCTTTCGTCAAAATATTTCCTTTACAAATTAATTCATTTATTTCAATACAATCTTCAGCTTCATACATTTCTTCTTCATTGTAAGCTAAAGTAACCGTTCGCATAATAGGATAGGAACAGGATAGGTTATGTTGGATAATAGGTACAATTTTTCTTGTCCTAAATACACTATTCTTAACTAATGGTATTTCAATTACAAAATATACTATTCCATTAATAATTTGACAATCTACAGTAATAAACTTTTCTAAATCATTAACATTTCTAGATATAACAATTTCTTTTGGAATACTATTAATTGTATCTTCTAACAATTGAGATTGCAAAATACTATAATGATACATTTTATGTTCAGCAAACGTAATAGCTGTTGTTAATCTTTCACTTACATCTTGTAAAGTTTGAGCTTGTAATAACAAAGATATAGCAACCTTTTGTTGCGCTTTACTAGTTAACATAGATAACAATTGATTATTAATCTCTTCCTGAATTAAAGTAATATTTGCAATCTGCTTATTATATTCCTCTAAAGTTTCATCAGTTATCGATATTTGTTTATTATAAGCAATTCTTACAGTTTCTAAATCTCTTTGAATTAAATCTAAATCATTTTGATCTAAATTACCAGTTATCGACTTAATAACACTTCCTAAACCATTAATTAATCCTCTTTTAATCCTATTCTTACTTTGAATATTTAAATGTTTACATATCTCTCTAACATGTTCTAATATAATATTAATTCTCTGATATATATGATTAACATCATCTATCTTAGAATTTCTATAAGCATGGTTTACAGATTGTTGTATACTCTCTAAATTTAATACAATTGGTTTTATTTCTAACTTATGAATAATATACCACTTTCCTTCTAAAATTCGAGCAGGCTTCAACTCAACTATTATTACATTTTCTGAAGGTTCTAACTGCTTGAACTTGTATCCGAAACTGACGTAGATTCTGAAACAATTAGTTCCTCTACATGATATATTTTGCCATTGCTTATTTTATATTTGTTATGAGGTTCCACGCTTAATATTTTGTATGGACCTAAAAATCTTGACTTCGTCTTATGTCTGTCCGCCATAGAGTTTTTCAAATAAACTGTATCACCTATCTTAAATATTTTCGGGGGTTTAATTCTCTCATTCAATCTTTTATTCCTATCATGCTTTTGCTTCTTTAACAATTTATGAACATTTTGATTTAACTCTTTCGCAAAATCTCTATGCTGGGCAGTATATCTCTGTATAGCTACTTTTAAATTATCAAAACTACGCAACTTAGGCTTTCTACCAAAATGCACTTCAAATGGCGTCATATTTATCGCACTATGCATTGTATTATTATAAGAATGTACAATAAAATTAATCTTTTGATTTTGGTCTAAATCTGATTCACGTTGTAAACGAAACAACTCTTGTATAGTACTATGTAAACGCTCAACATCCGAATTTGATTTATGATGTTGCGGTGACGTAGTATGGTTAATAATATTATAAGTTTTAAAAAGTTCCGTGACAATCTCACTACAAAACGATTGTTCACCATCATGCACTATCTTATTAGGTGCCCCTATAAATGCAAATATTTCATATAATACATCATATACTCTACTTTTATCTACTGGCTTAATAATCGCATATTTTGAAAACTTATCTATAATTGTAAGGTACCACTGTCTTTCTAAAGACATAAAATCTATATGCCATACTGACATTGGTTCATGTGGAGTTTCTGTCTCCGAATACAATGTATTATTAGGATGCCTATTATATTTTTCCTTTCTACACAATTCGCAATTTAATATATACTTCTTAATATTTTTCCGCATATTCTCCCAATAATATTTTTCACGCAATTGTTTATACACAATTTCTATACCTGCATGTCTATTATTTAGTAAGTGACATTCTTTAATTAAATTTAATTGTTCTTCTTTATTATCTATTTCTATTAACGATTTAATGTATCTAGTTGGCTTAAACTTACTATGATCAAAATACTTTCTATAAACTTCAGATATTTTATAATATAATTCGTCGTTTGGTATTATAAAAGCATATTTTTCTTTACTTAAATACTCTAACATATATTTTTTAATAACTTCTTCCTCATTATTAGGTGGAATATAAAAATACCACATACCTTTTTCAAACTTCGCGTTCTCGTATGGAGCACTTTCAAACACAACACGTCTGAGACGTTTAGGTGGGTAACTATCAATGATTGGAATACCTGTATCGCTGTCTTGTTGACAAGAGTGTATTGTATTACTCAACGATCTATTGTCTGAGCAACAGGAATTCGATTCAGTGCTTATCGCTGTATCATTATTACGCGGTGTACTGTCTAACGATAATTCTTCGCCACAATGCGCTGCTAAGGAATCTACACTTGTGTGGTTTATTTGAATTCTACTTAATGCATCAGCTACGTAATTTTCTTTACCCTTGACGTGCTCAATTTTATAATCGTAATCTTGCAATTTAAGTTTCCATCTCGTTAATCTTTGATTTGGCTCTTTTAGTTTAGATAACCATATTAATGCTTTATGATTTGTTCTTAAGATAAATCTCCTACCATAAATATAGGGTCTGAATTGATTAACAGCCCATATAATACCTAACAATTCTTTTTCCGTAGTGTTATACTTTCTTTCTGTTTCGCTTAAAATTCTCGACGCATACGCTATCGGATGATTTTCTTGACTTAATACTGCACCTAGAGCTATGTCCGATGCATCCGTTGTTAAAACAAACGTTTTATTAAAATCAGGGAATGCTAAAATTGGAGCATTCATTAATAAATGTTTACACGACTCGAATGCTTCTTTAAACTTATTATTATTAATGTCAATAATCGCGTTCTTCTTAGTCGTATCCGTTAAAGGCTTAACTATCTTACTTAAATTAGGAATAAACTTTCTATAATAACCTATTAATCCTAAAAAACTTCTAACTTGTTTTAATGTTTTTGGAATCGGAAATTTCTTAATTGCCTCTATCTTTGACTGATTTGGCTTTAGTCCGTCTTTGTTAAGAACATGACCAAGAAATTCGATTTCCTCTTCCATAAATACGCATTTATTTTTATTTAATTTTAGATTAACTCTACGTAACGCTTCAAAAACTTGCTGCAACCTATTTATGTGATCTTGCTTAGTTTTTGAATATATAATTATGTCATCTAAATAAACTAAACAAATATTTCTACTTATTTCCGTTTTTAAAATATTGTTCATCATTCTTTGAAATGTCGCGGGAGCGTTCTTTAAACCAAAAGGCATCCGTAAAAATTCATAATGCCCATTAGGCGTACTAAATGCCGTTTTCTCGATGGAATCTGTATCCATTAAAATTTGGTGATATCCCGAAGTTAAATCTAAGGTAGAGAAATATTTATTTCCTTGTAACTTGGAAAATAACTCCTCAATATTTGGCAATGGAAATTTATCGGATTTTGTTATTTCATTTAACCTCCTATAGTCAATAACCATTCTCCATTTCTTAACGCCTGACTGATCTATTTTCTTAGGCACTATGTGCACTGGAGATGACCATGGCGACTCGGAAGGTTGAATTATTTTCTCGTTTAATAATTTAATTATTTGTTTATTAACTTCCTCTTGTTGTATTTGCGGCAAACGAAAAGGACGTTGGTAAATCGGTTCATTAGTAATTAAATTAATTTTATGCTTAATAGATGTAGTTGCGCTATTCGTTACATCCTCCGTAAATAAATCTCTATACGTTTCGCACAAATTATTAATGTCTGAATAATTTTCATTTGTCATGTGATGAATTAAAATTTCACTATTTGGTAAAATTAATTTTCGTTCTTTTAAATCTATTTTAGCATTAACTTGCTCTATCATATCTGTTCCCATTAAAATATCATATTGATCGCTAAAATTAAACACATAGAACTTCATTGTTCCTTCACCCGTATCGAAGTACTTATACCAAAACGGAGTTTCTATTAAACCTACATGGGTCGACGTACCGTGAGATGTACGCACCGAAAATTTCTCAGGCTTATAATAGCTTTTAAAATATTTTGAAGCCTTTTCAGTCATAAACGACCTTTGACTACCCGTATCTATTAAGATTTTTAATTTTGGCTCATCCGTTTCGAAATATGGCAAATAAGACTTAACAAAATTAAATTCTATGGCCCTTTCTTTTGAGAGGCCTTTTTGTAAAAATTTGCTTCATCTATATTATTAGTATGGAAAACTTCCTCTGCGACTAACCCTTTACCTAGATTTGTTTGACCTGGGCGTAACTGAGGCGCTGTCCGCATGGACACGTCTTCCGTTTCATTTACATTTCTATTAACCGGGCGATATTGATTACGCTTGAAATAACTATTCTGAGGCTTATTGAACACATTATTTGGATTTGGCTTCCATGGATATTTTTGATGGAAATTATTATTACTTTGGTTGTGATTATGATTATAATTGTTATTATTATAATTTATCCTTGGATTTTGTGGATAATTAGGATAACTATGCTTTTGATTTACAAAATTGGGTTTATGTTGCGAGTACCCCTGCTGAACAATTCGCGGCGGTGGTAAAATGCTCGAAAACTTTTGCTTAATATTGTCGAACCTACCCTCTGCTTCTAATTGTAAAATTCGGGCGGCCGTTTCCTCAAAACCACAGTTTGACACGTAAATTTGGTCATGGTACGGTAAGCTGTTTCTTAATGCATTTTGCGCGGTATTAATATACGGCTCCATCACTTCATCGACTAACGTTTTCTCACTATATTTATCTAACAACTTACTTCTAATAAAAAATAATTTCTGTTTTAACTCAAAAATTAAATCCTTATAGCTACCTTTTCTTTTAACATTCGACAATTCAATTAATAAGGTATTGAACTCCCTATTATCTCCACATTCTTTTTTTAATGTTAATTCTATATTTTTCCACTTAAAGTCATGATCTACCATGGAGATAGTCATGGCAGCTTTCGATTCTAATTTGCTTAATAACAACATTACATTAGGTGGTGTGTCTCCACCTGCGATCTGTAACCAATGTTTGGCACAGTTTATAAAATTATAAAGATTAAATGCGTCACCATCATATGTGGGAACGAACGATAACAAGGTTTTTGGATCCATATTGTCTATGACAGTTGGATTATTACTGCAATTTGAATAACTCAAATCACTAAGACTGCTCTCACTTTCAGAAGGAGAGTGATTCTCTCCAGTATCCCTATAGCTATATACAAAAGTCGGGGGTTTCAAGTGGAAAGGAATGGTGAAAGGATTATGCTACGGTACTTACAGCACAAATCCGATGATGGCCTCCTTTTTCATTTCTTCCCTCGAACTTTTCACTGATTTTACTAATTTGTTTGTGAGTTGCCTAACTTCAATCTTGAAAGATTTTCGTGAACTTTTTCGTAATTTACGATGTATTTACTTTAAATTCACTCGTTAGGCCCCTAAGTTGGGCGCCAGTAAAAATAACTCGGTCAAGATTACTTTTAAAAAAAATAATTTATTTAAATAAATTACAATTTTTACTTAATCTATGACCTTAACTATAGAGAGCTGGTGTGAGAATGACGAGTTTACTTGTGAATTGCTTATATATCCGAGATATCCTCCTGCCTGGTGGTCCGGTGGTGGTCCGATACCGTATAACCATTAAATTAATATTCCTTTGTTTTATCAATTACGCATTGTCCACTAAATGGGCGTATTGTTCAAGTTGATACGTTCCTTCTTGGATGTCCATGGTGTTATCATAATAAGTTCACTGGAATTCGCATAATGATCTTGTAACTTAGGTATTTGCCTTTTATTATTTATTTTAAAATTAAGTGTGGCCTTTTGCTTTGCTTTACTTGCTAGTGTCCTCTTTATAGATATATTATACAGCTTTCGTGGTGTTGCTAGGACACGTCGATATATTTTTCTATTTAATTTTATGATAGATATATAATAAAGGCGATTACTTTTTCTGGATATAGGTTCATAGCTTGCAAGAAGCTCTTCAACCAAAAAATGAAAGTCACACTTACTACAACTACCGCTACGAGCCGCCGACCCTAGTACCACCGTCAGAAGCTACAGTTGAAAATATTATTAAAGCTAAAGTGATTGTTTCACGATTGCAATCATACGGCGGTAATTTACTTACGAAATACATATATTTATTAATTATCTCTGTATTTGCTTTGAAATATGCATGAAAAGTGATATCATGTAAGATGAGGAAGGCAAAATACTAAAATATACCAAATTCCAAAAGTAAATTATAGTTACTAACACTACCTACGAAACTATCCAGTCTTTTGTGAACTTTTGGGATCACTACTTCAAAATGTTGCTTATTAAAATATATTTATGTTATTTTTAGGTACAAATATAAATAGCGCTCTTAGTGTAGCTATTGACTTAATTCGAAAAGGGGTAAATTGGGAAGTGAAAGAAAACACAACGGAAGTCGCTGCAACCACTTCCTCGCCAACAACTACGGTCAGCGAAGAGAAAGCTGCAGATGACCCCGTTGATACCGATAAAAATGGTAACTATCATAACATATATGTATTATTATTGTTAAGATTGTATTTATAAAACAATTCAGTAGAATAATAATAAGATATACCTATGTAGTTATCTATTGTATAGGTTATAGGAAGGTTATACCGCACACAACAATTCGAGCAACATAACAGGTGGTGCGCGGTTTTATCGAATGATGTTAAAATAAATGTATTCTAATGTACTTAAATATTTTGTGATACATTAAAATAATATGAATGACTTTGCAGATTTGGAACCCATAATTATTTTCTTGACGGACGGAGATCCGACTGAGGGAGAGACCAATACAGCTCGCATCCTAACTCACCTTTCTGAAAAGAACTTTGGGGAGAAGAAGGCTTCTATATTTTCACTCGCTTTCGGTAAGAATTTAGTAATTTTTATTACATAATACATGTATATTTTTTAAATATAAGTTTGTTATATGTAAAAGTTGTTTTTTGAAGGTCGCACTTTTGAGTTCGTCTGTTAACTACACATAACTATAAGCATTATTACTTTTACAGGCGAAGACGCTGACCGCAGTTTCTTACGCAAATTATCTTTAAAGAATGAGGGTTTCATGAGACATATTTATGAAGCAGCTGATGCAGCTTTACAGCTGCGCGATTTCTACCAACAGGTGTCGTCGCCGCTTCTATCCAACGTTAAATTCACATATCCCAAAGATCAAGTAAGTCAACATAGAAATGCTTTTATTACATACATATTTTATTCGTACATATGTAATATTTCTTAGGAAATTATGCACTTTCTCACGATTCATAATAATATGATGTGCTTGACAAGACTGCTTATGAAGTTTCCGATTGCATTAATTTATAAACAAGAAAAATAAATGCACAAGTGCAAAAAAATAATGTGTGTCTTTCAGATAAAGGAGGGTTCTCTAACTCGTAGCAAGTTCCGCGCAGTGTATGATGGATCAGAAGTGGTGGTGGCGGGCCGTGTCGCTGAAGACGTGTCAGAGATCGATACACACATCATAGGTATCTGCGGAGTCTCCGATGGACCTAGCAGGGTACGTTATATTGTTAAATATATTACAGACGATGTTTTTTTACATAAACATTTATTTTTTATTTTTTCATGATTTTTAATGAAACCGGAATCCTTTATTCTCCTAAGTATTGAACTGTTATTTTCCTAGAATTAGTACATTGTTCTTGACACATTACAGTGTTGCAATGCGTTATAATTGTATGTTTCCTCGTAGCAGTGGGTATAACGCAAGTGAGAGTAGTTAAAAAGAGTCAACTGGAGATCACTGGGTGATTCTAGTAGTATATAATGAAATGTGACTGTTCTCAGAACACTTTAAATTGGTTACAGAAAAAATACGAAATAATGCATAAAATACCCGTTTCACGTGGTAAGAACGAATACATGCCGCTAGAACGTTTATGGGCATATCTCACTATCAAACAGTTGCTGGATGAAAAAGAAATCTCCGATGCAGACATAAAGGCGGAAAATACACCAGAAAAGAAAGCTTTGCAAATAGCCCTGAAGGTAATTTGCATTAGAATTTGAATTTTTTTATTTCTTTTTTATTTATTTTATTTCGTTGATGGTTTATACTAATAATATTTTTTTCCAGTACGAGTTCGTAACACCCTTGACTTCGCTGGTTGTAGTTAAACCCAATGCTACTAAATCTGCCGTCAACGCCGAATCCGTGGATTTAAAACCAAGTATTATTTCTCAAATTTTGGCCTATAGTTAGTTTAACTACCGATGGTTTACCAATATTAAACTCGCGAGATTATAAATTACTATCGAAGTATCAAACAAACCCTTTACAATTTAACACTTTTATTTCCGTTAGTATGTTGCCACCTTGAGCAAATCTTAACAATTTGCAATTTGCAAATAGAATCAAAAAAGTAAAACTATCCTTAATTAAAAATAAAATCTTATTAGAATATTTATTGGTAATTAATTATTTCATTGTATTTATTTTTGCATGATTTTTCAGGTTTTGATTTCGCAGATAATAATGGCCCGCAAAATGGTATTATCCGTAAGTACTTTTTTTTCTCCTTGTGTATATTAAGTTATTAACCGACTTCAAAAAAGGAGGAGGTTATCAAATATCAATTCGGCCGGTATGTTTTTTTTTTATGTATGTACACCGATTACGCCGAGGTTTCTGAACCGATTTACGTGATTCTTTTTTTTGTTTGATGCGGAATCGTTTCGCATTGGTCCCATAAAAATTTGATTCGGGTAGGCCCAGTAGTTTTTATTTTATGAGCATTTATGTCTGATCTCGATGACTTAATTGAAATCTAGCAAGGCAGGTTAGGCATCGGTTACCGATTGAGCTGAAATTTTGTATACGTATGTAAATTGGATAGCGATGATGTAATCGGAATGTGGCCATAGGTGATAGGAACTCAGTAATTAATTGACTCAACTTTATCGAGTTTGGGCTCGTTTGATTCGTGTTGAAAAAAAATACACTAAAAAGTATTAAATAAAAATAACTAGACCGACTTCAAAAACGGAAAAGTAAAAAATAAAAATGATTTGATATTATTAATTACTACCTACATAATATTATTTAGATGTGCTATTTATTAAATAGGTTTGAAGTCGGTGCCAAGCACTAAGCATTTAGTAGGTATTAAGCCCGTGCACCGACATCAAACCTATTTAGTAAATAGCACATCTAAATAATATTATGTAGTAATTAATAATATCAATCATTTTAATTTTTTACTTTTCCGTTTTTGAAGTCGCTTATTTTTAACGTAGTTATTTTTATTTATTTTTAAACCTAAATAACTATTTAAAAGCTTCTGAAATCCTCTTTATATTGCAGCTCTATCGGGTCACTTCATGTCTTCTCTTACCTTATCTCGACCGGCTTCATATCAATCTCTATACGGTAAATATTCTTATTTATAGAAATAATTAAATCGGAAAAGCACGTTATATAGACAATTCTCTTATTATTTTGATTATTAATTATTACTTGAATACAAGAGCCTGTTGCATCCTTTATAATGAAAGCTGACGTATGCCACCCTTATTTGCTTGTATGAATTTACGTTTATTATAATTACTAATTGTTTGCAATGAAACTTAGGTACATTTAAGGGTGTAAAATTTGCACATACATAATATATCATGCTTGTTAAGATAACGCATACGTAGGTACTTATTTAGCATGATTTTATATCGTTAGGTCCACCTGCACCTTGGTTTCAACCGGTAGCAGATGCATTTGAAGAAGAAGATCTAGATTATGGTAAGCATGTGCATTGTGCAGGATTAATAACGATTAAATAAGGGATTACCATTATAAGTGAAATGTATGAACTTAACATTGGCGATAGCATGTTTCACATATACAGGCTATTAGTATACTAAATTACACCATTATCGTGGAAGCCATCTCGACAGTATTAATCTCCATTAAATTATCTATAAAATCATGTGCAGATTTGGGATATTACGGATATTATTATATTGTGGATTACCAATCGTATAATTAATTAAATATTTGCGGAACCAAGGCAAACTAATTTTTCGATCGTAGAGCACTCTCTAATGCTTCGCATTATGAGTCACAATGGTGTATTTTCTCTTTTTTTCCTGGTGACATTTTTAAAACCGGACCTCACCTCGAACGTGATGTATCTACTGACAGCCAATAAGTGTTACGCGAAATTTCTGCTTCAATATATGTATTTAGTGATAGATTTGGTGGTGACAGAATGAGATGTTCCTCTTCTTACCGTGTCTAGTGATGTCTACGGCTAGGTAGGTGGTATAATTCTTCAGTCAGTTTATGGGTATACCTAACGTTTAGAGCTATGGTTTAAAAATGCATGAATGCATGTTTGTGGTTTAATTCGGTCGGTTTTATGTTCAATTTGAAGTGTAAACAGATTTTATTTAAATTTATTTTATTTAACCCAAAAGGGTGTTTTATACTGTTTATCGAATATTATATTATTCTTATACCTACCTTTGTATACCTATATCCAACTATCGAATGTATTTAATAAAATAACTAAAAACACATATTTAGAAACCAAAAAACATAAAACAGAGAAGATTTGTGAGATAGGATACATATTTTTATTGAACCACGAGCAACGAATATTTTAAGCCTTTATTATTTTTGCCCTACTTTATCTTTTAGAATATTGTAATAAAAATTGACTGATCTACATTTTCAGGTATGGCACCGTTGAGCTTGAACTCTCATCGAAGTGGTAAATATTTGGTTCTCTATATTAATTTACCTGCCTTACGAATTTATTCAATTTTTATTGATTCGATTACTTTAGTAGCTTGAGTTGTTTTACTTGATAATTAATTGATTTAAAAGCAATAAAATTCCACTACTGTTTTCAGTTTTTCCTAAATTATCACATTTGTCCACATCATATTCAGAAGGTCAATCACATATGCCTAGATTATAACTTATTGTCTATTAAGCATCCAGGGGTTTACCCGTGCGTCTTAAAGCAGTCTTACTCCAACGTGAGAAAGTGACGGCGCTAGCCGACCCTTCTAGCGCCATCGCTTTCCTACAAAGGAATTATTACTGCTTTAAGAGATGAGCACTACTATACACATTGTGATGACTGATAGTGATGACGCGTACGCCTATTGTAGTTCTTATCTTGTTCATTTAATGTTGTATATTCTATTTTCTTGTACATAACATATTGGTAGGTACCTTTCGTTTATAAATCGTAATTTTATTGTTGTTATTAACTACATAATATTTATCCACATTTTTAGATTTTTTCGGATACCCGATGCTGCAAATGTCGCCGATGCAGCAAAGTATAGGTAAACATCGTCTAATATATTGTAAGTACATAGGTACATATATTATAAAACACGGACATGTCTACGTCGACAAATAACTACGTAATTTAAAAAGAAAATAAAGTTCATGTGTTCCAAATTTGAGTAAATCATGATATCTTACTAGTTTTAAAACTATATATTTTTTCGTAACCTATCTCTCCCCAACGTGAGATTAATGAGATTACCTACGTATTACTTGCTTTGTGGTGAGATTTAAAACTTCACCCCCTTCCTTGAATGATGAATGCCCCACGTAGTTAATAGATGCATGATTAGGGAATCCCTAATTTTATGCACTTCCTGAAACACGTTTAAACTGAGATGTTCACGCAATTATATTAGTGAAATCAGTGGTGAATAAACGGGCAACGAAGTACCTATTGTTGTAGTTTTAACCGATCGCGACAGTATAACGAAAATACAAATAAATATAAAAAAATAATTTATAATAATCATATGAGTTTTATTTAAAATTGATATCGTTCGTTTTGTCTGAGTTCATAATATTTACTTGAAAGTTGAAGTAGATCTTGGTCATTGAATTACGGTGTACGTGTACCGTGAATCGTGATGGATCTGCTGTATATAACAACATGCTATCGCCAAGCCAATTATCAACTATTACAATTTTGAAAAAATGTTAAATTCTATACCTAAAAATTTGTTAAATTATGAAGAATAATGATTTTATTATGAATGTTCCACAGCTGAGCGATTTGAATACGCATCAACAACATTCAGCACTCCTCCTTTATCGCCCTTGAACCAATATAATTTAGATGAATATCCTTGGGCTCAAGACCTCATCAACGTTACCACAGATATGCTGGAGTTAATGGTCAATGGTACACAAGTCAACCTAAAAATAACCAAAGCCACAACGGTGAGTGCAAATCCTCTAATGTTAGGTAGTCAATAAATGTTAAGTAAAAATAAATAACAACGTAAATTCAAATTTATCTCAATTTTTTTCCATCCGGACATAAAAAACTCTATGAATCGTGTGCACGGAAATGTCACCACCGTAAAGAAAATCCTAATAGAATGGAATAGGTTCGAATGGAATAAAAATTAGATGACTTATTTCTATTTATATTATTATATTATATACCTAACTACAGGTCCCCACTACGAGTGGAGGCGATGCACAATGTGGAAAATCTACGGACGCTTCTACGGGTGTCTGTGTGTATGTGACACGCTGTCGTTCAGCCAAGCCAATCAGTTCTGTTCAGTACGCTGAACTCTACTGCATTGTTGGCGACGGGTACGTATATCTCTTTTAAGTACGTATATGATATATCGCTTTAATATTCCTAACTACATGCTTTATACATTTCATACATTTATAGTAACGGAATTATTCAAAACCTATGGTTATAACGTAACGGCACCAGTCTTGTACAGATTAAGGAAAAAATTGAAGTTTTTTGCAAATTTCTCGTAGGTTTTTTAACTTTATCGGATATTGTTTAGTTATACCTTTAGTTCAATGTTAGTTTAACGTAACCAATGTTAGAAAAAAGATTACAATGCATAAATAATGAAGTTATTTATAAATTAAAAAACCACTTTTTTGCACCAGTGATGGACAGTGAAAATCTAATGATGGACACCCAGTTTTGGACAACATCCAGTTATGAACACCCATTTATGGACTGTACCTAAAGTTGTTTCTCCAGTTATTTACACTTGGAGAAGACTTATAGTTATCAATAGAATCTTGAAAATGATGATTGGAATACAATAAATCGGGGATGTATTTATAAAAAATAGTACTTATTAATTATTTTGCATACTTATAATATTGAAAACAGTCTTAATTTCCATTTTCTAGGCAAAAATTGGACAAATGCATCGTGAAATACGAGTTATGTCCGTTAAGAAACATCAATATGGCTTTTTTTTCTCAATAAGTCAGGGATGAAAAATATAACTAAAAAAAGTACTGCCATTCCATCCACTTTGGGACTTCTTCTTCTTCGTCATATCACTCTAGTCAGAGCGAACGTGGTCAACATGAGGTTTGGGGGGTAGATGTTACTCGCTTCACGATGTTCCGCCATATCTCTCTGTTTCCTGGCATTCCGCTACACTCGTGAAGTGAATCGCCAATCTGAATCCGCCAGCAGCCTTAATCTGATCGGTCCATCGATATGGATTCCAAATTGTAGCACGAGGCAAAGAACTTTTTTTAAACTGTTGTCAAGATGGTGTGGATGAAATTTAAGCGTGTGTGCGGTATGGTGGAATTTAGCAGCAGACAGCGATCCAAACAGTTCATCAGAGAACTCTCTATGATAGATGCGTTACAATTAACAATACGCATAAGTATGCGACTTCTCTACGCAGTGATAGAGAATGAAGCCGAGAACGAGTCGCACAGCACATAATGACCCATTGTTCTAAAATATATTCTTCACGTTTAGATAGATATTATGTTGTTGGACCCATTAGTGTAATTTTAACAAAAAATATCAATGTCCATTATAGGAACCAAAGCAAATCCAGTCATGGACAATGGTTGTACAATATTGGAACCCTTTGTTTAAAATGGTCGTGATAGGTATATTATTAATCAGAAAGAAAAGACAATACAGAAAAGCGCATGTAATTAATACCTTTAAAAAAAGTTTATTTTCGACATATGTCCATAAATGGATATATCCATAGAATTAAATCCAGTTATGGACACTGAAGAATTTTATTTAAACAACATAACCTATCATGATACTAAATCGTGTAATATTTCGTACACTTAACTACTATAAATAAAAGTAATATCAAATTTTGCTGACATTTATACAAAAATTCTTATAACCAAAATTGTGTCCTCACTTCCTTAAGGATTTCCTTAGTAAAAACGGATTTCTTCGAAACGAGTCGCAGCAACTAAACATAACGTTCTGCCATCTTCAAACATTTTGGCCGAATAAGATGAAGAGTCGTATTTTGATAGCTTATGAACCAAACTTTTATCTTAAGTATTGCCAAATTATATAACGTTAATTTTGGTCTTACTATTTAAATTTAATATTTATTTTGTCCATTACTGGATGCTTGTCCACGACTGGTGCCGTTACCTTAACTATGATTAGATCCCAAAAATTAAAACAGTTAAATAAATAATTATTATTAATAAAAAGCTAAACCGCCCTCAGACTGTCGGAACTAAAACAAAAATAATTGGGACTACAAGGAAGGCTTGCAAAGAAAAAGAGAATCATCAAAATGGGTTTATCTAGTCGAAAGTTCTGAGGTAAAAACCCAAAAAAAAAACAGCTGAATTGAAAACCTTTCCTTTTTGAAGCGGGGTGACAAATTTGAATTCTGTTTCAATTTTTTGCAGTTATGCTGGAGTTTGCTGCCCGAGCGGAGAGGTGGATAAAATTGGAAGCAATTAGTTTTTAAGATATTTAATTAGATATCTATAAACACAACAGTGATAATGTTAATAATAGGTGCTAACTTAATAATGCGAGCGTAATTTGGAAACTGTATCATTTACTCCATGTCTGTAAAATTTCTAATTACTCTTTGTCCTATACAATTTTTATACTATGATGCTGTTCTAAAGCATAGCCTATTAAATTGTCAACGAAAAATTTGTAAATACATAGTATCAGTTATATACCTACCTATGTAATAAAAAAGTATAACTTCCGTATGGAAGTTCTGAATTTATAGTTATACTTAAGCACAGAATACATAATAGTAGCTAAACGCTAACTTAAGTATACACTTAGGTACTATTATGTGATAACTAAATAATAAGCGAACAAGGATTTCTTTTTGAAAGTGATTATGATTGTATTAAAATGTTTTTATGGATATTGTGTCGTTTAATTTTTTTCTGACCTTTCAATTTTCATCCTTTCTAAAATAAATAGAGATTCAGTAGTTACCTATTTGATCTATTTTATGCTCGGCGATAGGTGAAAATTAAAAAAAATCGTCATAACTCCGAAAATACGAAAAATCGCATAGCATACATGGGGGTGATTCGGATAGCCCTCTAGGTCCTCTACCTCCCAGCTTCAGTATTTCACTACTTCTTGGGACACCCTGTATTAGTATGTAGTTGAAAAGCCCGAGTTACAGTATCTATGAAAAAAAAACAGAGTAAAAATCTAAATCTTTTAAGTTAAGGTTAAGATATAAGAGTCAAAGAGTAAGAATTACCACTTCATCTTAATATTAAAATCCGAACTGATGAGTTAGCATTGAACCATCAAGGATATCTGGTAAGGCTAGGATAAATTTAAAAACCTAAATAAATCCCACATAATATATGTAATAAATTCTAAGATTTAGCTTATTCATATGTAAATATTAAGTTTCCTATAAAATAAACCTTGGGTAGTATTTTAAACGAGTGACTGTATTTTGTAAATTATTATAGTTTGAGTGAAAAAAATAATGAATTGGGGATAAATCTTAATATATATAAATCTCGTGTCACAATGTTTGTCCTCAATGGACTCCTAAACCACTTAACCGATTATAATAAAATTCGCACACCATGTGCAGTTCGATCCAACTTGAGAGATAGGATAGTTTAAAGCACAAAGCGGGCGAAGCCGCGGGCGGAAAGCTAGTCTAATATATAAAATTCTCGTG
Organism: Colias behrii; assembly: GCA_029959065.1. Classification (NCBI taxonomy): domain Eukaryota; kingdom Metazoa; phylum Arthropoda; class Insecta; order Lepidoptera; family Pieridae; genus Colias; species Colias behrii. The sequence continues at coordinate 7,192,106 of JARWMC010000002.1, forward strand.
TCACAGTTTTCGTTGCCTCTCTGGACCGATTTTCATGAAATTTTCTGTGCATATCGGGTAAGTCTGAGAATCGGCCAACATCTATTTTTCATATGTACCACGGGCGAAGCCGGGGCGGACCGCTAGTAATTACTATAAAAGTGACCGACTGACTGTGAGTCTGTGAGTGATGTAAAATCAATGTACCAGCGACTTACAAACCTTAATTTGTGTTACTTAAAATACAAAATGAAAAGCTTCATAATATTATGTTCTGCATTTTTTTTAATATTTGGCAAATGATTTATTTACATATACTGAACGGTCAACGGCATTTTATTTTAAACTTGCTGCGCTCTGCGGTTTCACCCGCGTGGCTCCGCTCCTGTTGGTCTAAGCGTGATGATATATAGCCTATACCTATAGCTTTCCTCGATGAATGACTAACACCGAAATAATTTTTCAAATCGGACCAGTAGTTCCTGATATTAGCGCGTTCAAACAAACAAACTCTTCAGCTTTATAATATTAGTATAGATGAGGTGTTTCATTCAAATTGAAAAATACAATAATGAGCAGAATACGTAGGTTGGTAGGTACTATGAGTTCAATTTTTTTTTATATCAAATCATGGGCGTAGCTAGCCATGGGCTCAGGGTGGGGCAACAACAAAAAATAATATGTAACTAGCAAGTAGCAACTATACCCAAAGTAATATCCTAGAACCTCAAAAGGAAAAAAGGAAACCCTTAAAGAACACAGGACATCATGCCGCAATAAGACTTTCGTATTCAATTTTAAGTAAAAATTACCGAGATTGGCTGAAAAATAATGTAAATGCTGGTTATTTATCATTAAATTTTTTGAGAAAAAAAATTGCCAATTTTAGTCAAAATTTATAGTTTTCTGACAAGAAATGAACCTCCTTATAATCCAAGGTTCCACCTTGGTGAAAAAAATAAACATTTTTAAGGAAAATTTATAAAAACAAAAAAAAATGTATATTTTTTTTAAAGACCTTAAAATTCTCTATAGATTTTGAGATATTTGATGCAATATCAAATATCCCTAGACATCGTTGATGTGTGTAAGTAAGTATATTAACCCTACAGTAGTCCCAAATGGCCCAACCACCCTGTATTAGTAACGGTGGGCCAGTGGCAAGGTACAAGACAATGTATTATTGTAATAATAAATTATGATGTGTAGAGGTACCTACAGGGTATTTGAAATAAACTTTTTAGAAAATACTTATTGTTTTATTTCTGTATGTATTATTTCCTAATCGGTCATACTTTGAATTGGGACTGATGAATGTACCTACCTAAGGTATACAGGTGTCCCACCGTCGGTATTTTAAGCTCAATTGAGGTTATAGTTTTGCATAAGCCGAGTACGTAAAAAATACTTATAAAATTCCAGATGCATTTTTTTTTCAAATAGATGAATTCTTAAAACTCTTTGTGTACACCGCTAACAAGCAACCCGCCCAACTTTGCCACCCGCACGTGAGCTATCGTTTAAGATTATGTTTTCATGAACAAAATGATCACATTAGCTAAGCGTTATATGTGGGCTGTGCGAAGCTAGAGAAGAAAACATGAATTTTAAGGAAAAATTTAGCAAAAAAATTTTGGCGTAATTTTGTTGTTTAAGTATTTTTTACGTGATCAGTGTATGCAAAACTACAAGTCCCTTCGCGCTTAGTATACCGATAGTGGGACAACCTGTATAGGTACTGTTTTAGCGACTGATGAATGAATATACTTTTTTTTAATAACTTGTTCTGTATGAATTTGAGTAAAGCTACAAATTGACCAAACAAACGACGGATATTGATTTATTGGTATTAAAATTGTAACTGCGACTATTAAATTACCTACTAGATAAGCGACTAAAATACAAGAATACATTTTTTCATTTACCTACATTAATAAATTTTATTGGCTTATAGTTTCAGTTCAAATAGTTATTTGATGATTACCTACTTTATAAGTTTATCATACGTGAGATCTTATGGCACATTTCATTAGTCCATATGCATACCCCGCATGCGGGGACGAGAGATTTCGGATTGTAAATACCAGGGCTCGAATTTGGGGAACCGTTTTCATGAGTAGATTAGGCCCAAAGCCCACCTGGCTTCTGAAAAATTTTTTTTTAGTATTTCTAATCAAACAAGCTCTCAGTGATAAAATACTTTTTCTTTATTTAATGAAACTGAATAATGAATGAAAAAGTATTTTACTCATGACCCGCAAGCCGTTTATCTACCGATTTATTTCTATTGGTCGATATTATTCCGATCGATAAAAAGCAACGATAAATAACGAACACACGTATCGACTTGTAAATTTGATTAGTTGTTAAGGCAGTTTTACATTGAGTCCAGAGTCAGTAGCTAACGTCAGTCGACTGCCGGGTCAGTGCTGACCTGGCGGCTGGCACTGCCATATTGTAAATTGATTTCAAGTCAGTATAGCACTGTCGCGTCAGCACTGACTTCAATATACCCGCTTCATATTTTTGGCGTCAGTCCGCTTGAGCTCCCCCCTCCACCCGCACTAGTGCAACTGACGCCGTCTAAATGACGAAGTCAGTCGCTGGTCAGTCGCTGCCGCTCTGTTGTATGGTGACCACGCTGCTTCGCACCGCATCAAAAAATGACGCGAAAATTGAACGACACGGAAAACTTAAAACTTGTCCAACTATACCGCGATAATGAATGTCTGTGGGATAATAAATCACAAAATTACAGAACTTTTCTGTCTGTCATCTATCCATTTTCGTACCCAAATTCTTTTCCTATTTATCCCAGATATCTCTTCTTCTAACATACCAGTTAGTTCTTGCATCATCACAAAGGTAAATTTTCTCAACAAATTATTCAGTTTAATTTTTTGCTGTTTTCGAGAATTCATTTTTCCGCACTGACTTTAAGTGTACACCAAAAGAAATATCGTCGACTACTGACGAACTATTGACTGTATGTCAGTATGAGACAGTTTTCGGCGCCAGCACTGACGACAGCTACTGACTCAATGTAAAACTGCCTTTATCTCGCCTGCGGGGATTACCAGCATGCTGTACATAGTATAGTACTAGGTACCATCCACAGGTACCATCGCAAGATTATTGCGTTCATAGTTTTTTTTTAATGAAACCAAAATTTTATGTATTTTTTTATAACTATGAGAATATATATCGAAAAGGCTGCTAGTCAAAATTTGGCCGCAAGCATGTTTAATTAAATTTTTTCTAATCGATTTTTTGGAAAAAATTTCCGTTCACTTGTTATTAATTATAGTCTACATCACGGCAAATTACATAAAGATACTAAAAAACCACGGTTGCCGTTTTTCACCTGGCCGCAACCCCTTGGCAGCCTGGTGCAAACAGGTATAATTTCAATCCATTTATACGTTATTATCAAGGTTATTATCCACTGTCTATCAAACGAATTAGAGACCAATGATTTTTCGCGGTTATTATTCTGAATAATAAAAACAATAAAAAATATATAAATATTATTTAAAAAATACATATTAAAGTGAAACTTTTATTACATCGTCTCAAACTTTTTGGTCTGTGTAGCGCATGTCGCGTGTATCGCGGCTGCCGAGTAGGTATACCTACTCGGCAGCCGACCGACACGCGACATGCGCTACACAAAGCAGTGTTCGGAACCGTTCGAACAGTTTCACTTTTACTGTGGTTTCATAAAACCACACAACATTTTTTTTTTTTACTTTTAGATGATTAAATATCAATAAAGCGTGTTTTTAATTTTTTCAACAATATCTAAGTTATCTCTATAGATGTTAATAACTGTGGCTGTTTTCCAATTACAGAGCATAATGCGACTCAGTGGCGCACAATGCCGAATTATGCTGATGCTTAATTGGAACGTGAAACGCACCAGCAGGTTGCGCTAATAGTATTAACAGACGTTCGAACTTGGTGCGACCGGACCACCGCACTCGTGCGGTGCGATCGACTCGCCACACGACCGCACCGCACCAATCGGTCCAAGGGTTGCCAGTATTTGATTTAAGGGTTAACAGCATCAAAAATACGAGTTTTAGTTATTTTTTTACGGGAGACAATTAAAACAGCAATCTTAAATAGAGAAAATTTATTTTTGGCATTTATATTTATATTTTTCACCCGCGTTTTCAAAGAAAAACCCGCATAGTTCCCGTGGGATTTCCGGGATTTATCCCGGAAATCCCACGGGAACGGGAACATAGGATAGGCTTTAGCCTATCCTATGTGTTAATCTCAGCTACCATCTATATGTGTGCTAAATTTCATTGTAATCGGTTCAGTAGTTTTTACGTGAAAGAGTAACAAGCATCCATACATCCATACTTACAAACTTTCGCCTATATAATTGTAGTAGGATTACATTTAATTAATTTGCAGCTCCACCTTTACAGTTTCAATATTCAATCGGTTTCGGCTATCCGTCCAGGCCTAAGGTCCAGGCATTGCCGCACAAAGAAAATATTCTTTGTTTAAAAATTACGATTAAATTTACGATTTTTAAAAAAACATTTAAAATATTGGGATTTTCGCGGCCGACTGAGCTAAATAAATTCGTATAAAAAAAAATAGATACACTAGATAATTTATTATGTTGCTAATATATGAAGTGATTAAAGGCGCAAATTATCCCTTTTTGAAATTTTCGATATTGTCGATAGAGGCGAAAGTATTGTAATTTTTACTGATTTTCGTTTTTATATTATATGCAGGCGTTAGTAGAAGCTCTGTTTAGTACCAAAAGAAACCTTGAACTGAGTTCTACATGTGACAAAAATACCACATTCTAGCCACGAAGTTATTACGAGATATAGATTTTCAAAGAATTCAATGTCAGGGTTGTCCCTAGTAAACAAAATTATATATATCATCTATCTATTACCAAGTTTTTGTTTATGTTTTAGTCGTTAGTTATAGTCGATATTTTAATATTATTCAATATATTATTATAGGTAGGTACTTAATCCTTATATGTAATAAATTAACTGAACAAAAAAAAATATCTTAGATTTTTAAGACAATTCAATAATATCAAATTATTAATCTCCTTTTTTTGTAAATATTTCGAGCATTGATCATAGTAATCTCATTAAAAGTCAAACCGAATTCTTTGAAAATCTATTTCTCGTAATAAATTCGTGGTTAGAATGTTGTATTTTTTTCACATGTAGACCTCAGTTCAAGGCTTCTTTTGGTACAAGTACAAGTACAACCATTGAAAAGAAGAAAACGAAGAGAAAAGAATGGGCAAAATTATATTTATAAGACAGGGATTCGTTCAGACATATGCAGTTGTAGGGGCTTGTTATGTGCGGGTGTAATAAAAGATGAATAACTACGCAAAGGTTATATTTCGTTAACTACATATATTTATTCGTATGTAATTAATATTCGACCTATGCGACCAACCCGCGTCCCGAAAAGCCCGTAACTGTCTATGCATAACGCACAAACTGTTTATATACGAGTTACCGTGTGAACCGATGGTGTGAACTTTCTTAGTAGGTACTACACTTGAAATTCGGTAACTCGTAAATTGGCTTGTCGTCGCTACACAGTCATATCATAAATCTTTGTAGAGTTCTAAAATTTAAGTGTATATTATTAATCTTTTTTCAGTAATAGCCACGTCATCCGACGCCATCGCCATTGATGACGATCGACCGACGTCCGTTTTGTTTGGGGGTAGAACTGTGACTATTGACTAACGCTGTAATAAGTATATAGTCTATGACTAAAGCGCTGTCCGGTGCGATCGCCCGGCCACACGCGCGAATTTGGTACGGTCCGCACCAAGTTCGGAAGAAAAAACCATCGAACCGACCGTACCGTCAATAATAATAATTATGTCCGGCGGACCACTGTACACATGATCGAATATGGTCCAGAGCGCACCAAGGTCACGGTGCGGTCCGTACCAAATTCGAACGTCTGTTAATACTTTAAGTTCAGTGTTGAAAAAAAAAATATTCATAGAGTTAGCAATAACCTCATGAATGTGTAAATAAAGTGGTATACATAATAATTGGTTGAAAAATATTTACGGTTATTTTAAGTAATTTGGATTTTGATTATTTCATTAACATTTTTTTCAATGTTTGTACCTTAATCCATACTTACTTAGAGTATATATTACAATAGTATAGAGCGCGTGTATTGCACAAATTGCTTAGTGCGCATCGTAGGCAGATGAGCTATAGATACTATATAGATGTGTGTGTGACAAATAGGGATGGGAAGGTATCAATTGCGTATTGAACTATCGATAAGTTATGTAAATAAATATGTATCATAAGTAAATTTTATGTTCAATAAGATAATAAAGGAAAGATAATATATGAATAAAGTATAAATATGTAATTTTAAATTTGTTTACCAACTGAATAAAGTTTGTTCATTCCATTTGAATATTTCTTGTATTAATTATAAGTACTTTAAAAAAATATGTTTAATTGGAATATCAGAAAAACGTGAATACTTTTTTAAATATTAAAGTGAATAAAATAAAAGATCGGGTTTAGTGCTATTTCTTTAATAATAAATCAAACAATAAAAATAATGTTTTAAAAATGTTAAATAACAATAAGAAATAATTAATAATTTAAAATGATAATATAATAAATATTAATAATTTTTTTATTTAATTTTATCCATTCTACTATCAAAATCTTCAAAATCAATTTAGCGGTTCAGAAAATATATCGTAACATTACATACTTTACATTTACACTATAATACATTCGCATACAAAACACACCACAAATTTATTTATAATACATTTTTAAAAGAGTTTTAATTTTAAAGTTAAATAAATAATTTGTTAAAATATAGTTCTTCTAGTAAACTTTATATCGAGTACAGCGTTGGTCAGGTCACATCACTACGATCACGTGGCGGCAGTGAGGCGCGCGAGCGAGCCTGCGCGTGTCCGCCTTCCACCTCCCCTTCACCCCCGCTATTTTCATAAAAATAAGTATAACAATCGACTTACCGATGAAATGTGATACTGGATTTAAATTTTGTGTATTTTCTAGTATCGTTTTTGCAAGATATAACTGCACATTTCACCATGTTTATTCCTAGATATGAATAAAAATCAAGAGCAACGCACTTCGTCAGCACTCAACCACGACTACGAGCGCGCGCGGCGGGAACGTCGTGTTGTTCCCACCTGTGCCTACTGTTCCCACTTGGTTGTTCGCGCTCTATCTTAGATCATTAAGTAATGGATAACACTCACAGGCGTTTCCCCTTTTGCCGAGGTATAAGATTATTAGAATCGAAAAATCTTATGCTTTCATAAAAACTACTTGCGTAATCGATTACAAACACTCTGCGTATTCGTAAAACATCGAAAGGACGTCTGCAAGTGCTCCGCTAAAAATGCCGTTTTATGCTGTCAAGTCTTGCAGAAACAAGTCAAACACATCAAATTTAAAAAAAGATGGAATAACCTTTCATTTGTAAGTATTTTTTTATTTTTTTTACGTAAATATCTATTTAAATGCATTTTCTAATAATCGTCGATGTATCGTTTAGCGATATGATCAAGACAAAATAATCGAGTCATGTTTATTCGATTATTGACACGAGACTATCATGGAATGATTTACAAATGTAGCGAGACTATCTTGGAAAGAAATACAAATTTAATCTTTATGAACTACGCAATAAAGTTGAATTTAGAACGCGATATTGAACCGCACTCCCCACGAGACTATTTTGGAATGAAATACAAATTTCGCGAGACTATCTTGGAAAAACATACAAATTTAATCTTTATGAACTAAGCAATAAAGTTGAATTTAGAACGCGATATTGAACCGCACTCCCCACGAGACTATCTTGGAAAGAGATACAAATTTAATCTTTATGAACTTAGCGATAGAGTTGAATTTAAAAACTCGTCGCTTAAAAGGTCGTAAATTTTTACGACTTTCTTAGTGACGGAATACTTCTAGCTATCGTTGTCGATAAAAAATATTTTTCTAAGTATAATTTGAAATGAGATGAGAAATAATCTTTATTATATTAAAATTTTACACAACTGCACAAAAAGGAGTATAATGTTTATTTTGTAAGTATATATTTATTAAAATTTACGCTCGGTTACTTTTAACTGGCAGAACATTTTAATGGTACGGAACCCTTCGTGCGCGAGTCCGACTCGCACTTAGCCGTTTTTTTGTAATGTTAATCTTGCAACCTTTCTATTATGTAATTTGTTCATATGTAGGTATTAATATTGCGTAAATACATATTCAAATACAAATAAAATGGCTTTTTATTGTTTTTTCGTATGCATATAATAATGATGAAAACGTTACAAATGACCTGTGTAGTATTTTTTTATGAATATAATATTAATGTTATTTCTAATTTCAACAAAATTATTATTTTTGTAATATCGATATGGTTACATCCCTTTACAGCGATTGTATTATTACGTATATGTACAGAGATTTTTCTGTGTGATCGATGTATGTGTGCAAAAACATGCTAGTGTGTCAATTTTGTAATAGTTTGAGTTTGTAAAGACACAAATTATTTTTGTGAATGTGTGATTGTGTTTCATAGTGTGAGTTACCCTCCCCGCACCAAAATCGGCAGAAAGTTTAGTTAGAACATTTGCCAGCGTGCTCCATCCATTACTTAATGATCTAAGCGCTCTATAGATACTATCTATACTCTAAGCATACTTATAGTTATTTTTTTAACACAATTTGAATTAACTTTGATTATTTCGAAAAAACTACAATGAAACGAAAGCTTTAAAATTTTTTCCAACAATTAATAATTACTAACGATAAATCGAATGCACGCATCAATTCACGCGCATTACTTTTAAGAGTGCTCGATTGTGCGAAGCGTTCTGCGTTGCTGTAGTTGGAACATTCAACGTTAAGCATTATGCCGCATAATGCGCTCTAGTGCTGTAATTGGAAAACACGGATTAAGTGTTATCTGTCTCTGTCTGCTGTCAATTGTCATATAAATATTTGATTTTCAATTGTCATTCCTGATTTGGGGTTACGGGTTGGAGACTCAAGGTATTATTGATTTTTTTATAAATCAAGTTGTTCAATATTCTTGTCTTATTTATACTGGGACGATAAAGGTATGGTTAACTTCGTCGATACCTTAATGGTAAATACGGTGACGGAGGGTGCAATGAATGTTTTACGCAGTATCGTAAGTTACCTTAATTTTTTGCATGATGAAGCTAATATGATATCGGTAGATTAGCTGATAAATTTTTGATATTAATCGAACTAAAACACAGCTTTAAATGGATTTATTATTAATTAGAGTATATGTGCTTTTCACAGGGAGTTTTTAAAACTAAGACAATAGAAAAGGCACCTCCTCCCATAATTATAAAAATGCCTCTTTGGGAATTAGCGCAACAAGCAGGACCTTTTGTAAGGCTTGCAGGATTAAGTGGTGCAGTCGCCGTGGTATTAGGGGCTATGGGAGCACACCGCACTTTTCCAGAAACTGAATCTAAGGAAGACTTGAAGAAAATCTTTGAAACTGCTAATAGATTCCACTTTCTGCACACATTAGCTTTAATGACGGTGCCCTTATGCCGACGACCTTATATCGTAAGTTTTAAAATATTATATAAATCAATTGATGTTAATCTAAGTAGTGAAGTCGTAAGGGGCAGATGCATTATGAATACATCTGTTTCACTGATTGATTTTCTTTAAGGACAAGTAGGTGATCAGCCTTCTGTGTCCTGCCAGACCGAGACAGTAATTCATTCAATGTGGAACAATAATTTCTAAGTACTTATGCAATCCTGTGAGAGGCTAAACCTTCTATTTGAGTGTACTTTTACCTTATATTTTTTGTGTTTCAATTGTAGGTCTGTAAATAGTCATTCATAAGCAGGCATTTTGTACTGCAGTACTATTATAAGAAATTGTTATTGTAAAAAAATCCAATTCCCTAGTATAATGTTTAGTCCATTTATAATATAACAATAGAATGCTGCTTAAATTAATATCTAATACACACAATAACACCCACTACAAAAACTATTTTTATCTAGAAGAAACAATAGATAGAAGTCATGTTATCCTAATTTCATTTTTTCCATAATATTAGGATCTACTTGATATTCATTAATGTGTTATTATGTAATGTTTTATGTATCTTTTGCATTAATTTTCAGGCTGGTTCTTTCTTCATCACTGGAATGGGCCTGTTCTGTGGGACATGCTATTACCATGCCTTCACAGGAGAGAGGGCTCTACGAAGACTTACACCAATTGGAGGATCTTGTCTTATTCTTGGATGGCTCGCCATGGTACTATAATGTGTCCCTTTTTGTACATTGTATGCAATTTAGTGTTAGTTTAACAATTTCATCAAGTTCATGTTAAGATAGACCTGTCATTCCAATTTATAGTTTGTTTACAGTTAAGTGAAAGTTGTAGAACTTATATTACTTACTATTTGTGTTTAGTTTGTGATCTAGTGGTTGGGCTTAAAGTGTATATCATTGAAAATATTGTCTTCTTCTTTATTGAAAGGGCTACTTGAACTAAGTAACTTTCTCAGAAACATCACATAGAAAATTTAAGTTCTGGTGTTACATAGTGGTGTACAAAATGTATTTCATTTTGTTTAAATAAATAATACAAAAATTACTTAGAGCATTTAGCACGTTCTGAATATAATTTGGAAAATATTTAGCGTCTTGAAATATAGGTGTAGAATTACACTTTATATTAAAGAAAGTGTTTATAATGGTGATAGTGTTGAAAATATTTTTTTTTTATCAGTGACAACAATGTAAATATCCTTTCATTAATTAAATTATTGCTGTTATTTTTGTTTTTCACTACATCTCCTCGTAACCCAGTATCTTTTTAACAGGTTGAGTGTGATTACTGGCTTGATGCTATATTGATATCGACCACCATATTACCATTATAATAAAAGGAACAAAGGAAAGAAAATAAAACGCCATATAAGATGAATATTGTTTACATGGTTGTATTGAAATTGTTACATATTAAATTTTGCACTTTTTTTTAATTCCTTTATGATACTTAAATATTACTCAAAACATACACCATTTGGTAGTAAATGCTATGTTAACAGATAGAAGTTCACAAAGAGACTATCAATGGTCCTTCAAAAATAGCTTAAGAGATAATTTTTATTAAGAAATCAATGGTGGCATCTATGATGAGCTTCCAGCTTCCGCCACGAGGGTTGCACACAGTTTTCTGAAGCCATAGTCCACATCACACTTATTACAATAAATGGAGAATCAATAGTCTCTCTAAATGTTGATAAAGAAATATACAAGACTATCACATTAAATTAACACAAAATATAATTATAAACATATCTCTGTAATCTAAATAAATCTAAAGGAAAACAAACATTATAGAACACAGCACTTTAAGTGTCTGTCACACAGTTGAAATAAATCACTCGATTGCACATAAACAGCAGTCCGGGGGCTGCGCGTAGGTTTTACAAAGAAATTATGAATATCACTAACCGCATTCAAACATGTATACAAGATCTGGAGGTACGAAGCACATTCACAATGAGAATTTACGAGAGGTGGAAGGAATGCTGGCCCTCGGAGGCCGCGAGCCGCAGCTTGGCGCGCATCACCTCGGCGCTGCTGTAGTCGGGCAGCTTGAGGTAGTTGACGCACGTCATCACCGACGGCAGGTACTCGTCCGGGTCCAGCGACGACTCCAGCGACTTGCGCACCACCGTCAGCGGCGGGTTTAGCGACTTGAACCCTGTGACCATGCAATAAATAATACATATTCTACAGCTATACACAGTGATTTGCTATTATAGGTCTATGATCTACAAAATATATGGGATTTCCAGGCTCTTATAAAATATAAATTTATTAAAACTAAATTAACCAAACTAAATTCTAAATAGTTTTCACTTTTTTGTTTGATTTACTTTGACTTATAATCAAAACCATTAACCAGATTATCAAAATTGACTTAAATGTGAATAAGCAACATAACATACATACATACAATGGGAGATTTCAGGGGAAAGGTACAATGCTATATAAATGGATACAACTTTTATTTTCAAAATGACTCAATAGGTGTAAAGATAAAGTACCTCCGGTGGGCAAGCGCGGGCTCCCAGTGACGAACTGCAGGAAGAGCCGCTGCTCTTCGCGGTTGTAGGACGCGAGGATGTCGATCAGCATGCGGATGGCGCGCGACTCCGCGTTGTAGCCGTGGTCCGGCCGGATGCACTCCGCCAGCATGCGCGGCTCCCAGCGCTGCTCTCGACCGCCTGCCGCATTTTGTTAATATCATTATAGAGTACAAAAAAATGCATTAAAACAAACACAATATAAACAAAAAGAAATGCAAACATCGATAAAGATGGTAGTTTTGTTTTGGAGTACTTTTATAATAAACTAGTGGTCCACCCCGGCTTCGCCCGTGGTACCTACATGTTTACGTTTTTTTTTCATAAGAACCATCCTCGTACTTCAAGGAATAGATTCCGCAGCGCACGCAATGACAGAATTTTTTACACCTTGGTTATTGCATTTTTGGTAAGGATCTCTAATTTTTTTGAAAATGCAATATAGCCCATGTTGCTCAGTGAAGATGCAGCTTTCTAATCGTGAAAGAATTTTTGAAATCGGTCCAGTAGTTTATGCGTGAAAACCATACATACATACATACATAATTACAAACCTTTCCTCTTTTTAATATTAGTATAGATAGATATAACGGAAAGAATGTTCAAATGTTTTTTAATTAGTTATTGCAACTGCTTTATCATAATAAATCAATCCCCAACTATCACTTCTGTTATAGACACAGGTTCATAACTAAGCCGCAAACATATTATTCATAATAATATTCAAGGAAACCAATGACGTGCCGCCGACTGCCGTCGACATGTGGCGACGGCTGAGGTAGCTTCTGCCGTTCACAATTTGCCGTTCGTGTGTTAGAACTCTAAGAGCCATATAATAGGGAATATGCATAAAATTTGAAATGACCTAAAATATTTTTTTCTCGAATACTTATTATCGTAATATTATAATGAAAAGTATTTTTTTTTATTTACTTATCATTTAAACCCCTAAAATAATATTCAAAAAGTGCAAAATAAGGGAGCGAAATTCAAACTTCCAAAACGCGCCACCACTGGTCGTACGAAATGTGACGTCATCTGATACGACATTGTATCCATCACTCCACAGTAAACACTAAGGTAAACACCCACTGGACGTGTCATGTGACGTCACGCAAAGCGCGCGCAAAATGGCGGCGTTTGAACTGCTTAAATTTTTTAAAAGTTTTAAATTTCATTTTTAAAAATATCTAGAGTATTTTGAAGCCCATTAATATTTTTTTCTACGTTATAAAATAGTAAACTATTAATTTAAGACAAAAAAGAAAAACATGAATATTCCCCATTGGCATAAATATAAGCTACTGTCTATGACTGTATTTAAACAAGGTCAAATTATAAACAGGAAACTACACATTTCCATACCTGACGGACTGCCACAGAACACTTGCTCCAATTCTTCTGGATAGAAAATCTTGAGATTTGCTAATGGGAATACTGATTCAAATCCTTCTTTAAACGCTTCCATCTGCTTTATAACACCTGTATCAAATGAAATTGTTTACATTAGTCTCTAATAAAAAAAATAAATAAATACGATCGCTCAGGCGGGTCACGAGTGGCTGAGTTGGTGAGGCATCCGCCCCGGAATGGCGCGAAAGGATGCGGGTTCGAGTCCCGCCTCGTGATCGAATTTTTTCTATTCTTTATAAATTTATATTTATAAAAAAAAAAAAGCATTTGAATGCCATAAAACCAAAAATATAAATTCAACAAAAAAGGTCATGTTCCATCGTTACAATATTGTATTCACTGAAAAGTGCTTCATATTGGTTGAAATGGTTGTTAATCATCTCAATAGATGGCGCGCGGTGTGTCCCTTCAGACACATAAAACTGAAAGAATAGAATAAATTCGATCGCTCAGGCGGGTCACGAGTGGCTGAGTTGGTGAGGCATCCGCCCCGGAATGGCGCGAAAGGATGCGGGTTCGAGTCCCGCCTCGTGATCGAATTTTTTCTATTCTTTATAAATTTATATTTATAAATAGACTATTAGTAGAGAGATCTACATAGATGAGCCACACAGACAGGATTAACGATTTATTTGATTCATTTTATTCCATGCACATATGATTTCCACATCACCACTATAATTGAAAGGGAGAAAAAAAACATAATTGAAACAGATGAATATATTGTCCATACCTTCATAGAGCAGCCAGTGCGTGACGAGCGCAATGTACTGGTGCAGGTTGTGCGCGGTGACGGGCATGTCGCGGCCGCCGCGCCGCAGCTCCGTGCACCCGTCGCCCGGCAGGATGAAGTCCAGCCCCAGCTCCTCGATGGGGCACCCGTCCAGCTCCAGTGCGTTTATCTATATGTACAATCATTATAATATTAGGTTATTACAATAATTTCAATAATAAGGTTCGAATGAATAATATGTGTCACGAAGTAATATGACTGCATCGTAAATATTTGAACATGTTATAAATAGCCCGGTCAATTTAAACATTCGGTGCTACATAAAGTCCCAACAGGCTGAATTTCTGTGAAGTTGTTGAAAACATAATTATAAACAATTTCTAAAAGTTCCCCATCATTCCCCTGTAAGCTAAAAATTTTATTCACGGTCAAAGGTCAAAAAAATGAGTTTTTCGCGATTTTCAGCAAAACGGTAAGTTTTATCATAAAGTACCTCAGGCAAAGATTGTAGCTCATAAAATTATCTATAACAAATGTATCAATACTTTTTTTCTTACGAGCCACCGTTTCTGAGATATAACGATTCAAAAAGTTATAAAAGTTGTTATCGTCATAATATGCACACGTTTCCACGCCACCTATGAGGTAGTGTACTTAGCGCGTTTTTTAACGTGGTTTCCCCAGCAGGCCTACTCCACGGGTCAGTTGTGATCCTGTTTAATGTAAAACTATTGCGAAATAACGGAAATTTTCAAAGATTGGGAAAGATAAAAGCGATGTAAATGAAAAAAAAGTGTTGAAGTTTATTCATCTTATTCGCAAGTTTCAAATTCTTGTTCTTCTTCTTCTTGATCTTCTTCTTGTTCTTCTTCTTGTTCTTCTTCTCCTGCTTCTTCTTCATCTTCATTTTGGATGCAAGTAAATTGCGTCAATAGCGATGTATCGCATGATACTTCGTCGGAGTCAAACGAATCCTCCATTGTTTGTGATTCAATATTAGAGCACGACCGGCCTTGACAATTTGTGCATGCCAAAGAACAAGACAGTCCGACTTTTTTGCAACCACATTTAGCACTGCATCCCTTTTTGCAGTTGCAAAAAATAGTGTTCAGCAGTTTTTCCGGCGCAGGTGGAAGTAAAGTTTGAACTGGCTCTAATATATTGTTGACCAACTTCCAACCCCAGTCTGTAGGGTCTAGCTGATCATAACCAAGCCACACTTGAACATGGTAATATACTCGAAAAAGATGTTGGTGAGCAGCAACTGAGGTTGGAGGAAGACAAGCTAGTTGAACTTGTTTTTTATGTTTAGTGTTTTTAACGAAACATGCATATCGATGCTTATCTAAACAGGTAGTTTTTTTAGGAGCTCCGTACATAGAAAGAAGAAAGCGGATGCCGTTGGTAATAACTTCTTGTTGAGTTGAATTACTCTTTTTAAAAACTTCAGCACATTGAATTAAATCTTGTTTTTCAAACATTTTGAAAACTGCTGTTTTACCCCTCCTGTAAAATGCAGATGTCGTATCACAGCCAGTTATTGCGTGTAAAAATAGTACATGATCTTTACACTTAACTAAAGTAAATAAACTTTTTGATGAATATATATTTGATTGATGCTGAGCTTTTCCTGGTTTTAAGAAAAAAATAGTTTTTTCAGTTGGCGTTCGAGCAGTGAGTAGGTATTACAAGTAAGTCAACATCTTCACCTCATTGACAAACAATTTTATGTTATAGAGGTTGTGGAAACATTTCTTTAAGTTACTAAGGGCCAATACAGAGATTATTTATTTAAGATATAGAGGTTGCGTATTTTAAGTTAAAGAGGCTTTGAGCTCTGATGGGAAGGGAACATATTATTTTTTGAAGTTACAGAGGTTTTTATGTAACCGAGATTTAAGTTATCGAGGTTCTACTGTATAAGTTACAATGACCGATAGAAAAATATTTAAACATTTAATATATAATATACATATATATATATATATGGGTGATTATACAAAAATGGGGTAACTTTTGAGGATATTTTGTTTACTATATTTTTTATATCAGATTGTTACAAATTAGGGTTTATATGATAGCTAATCTAATGAATATATTGTACCAAATCGGGCCAGCCACTTTTTTAAGTAGATTGTGAGATATTTGAAATTTTCTGGATTTGGCCTTCAGGGGACTGACGAGGCTAACACGGTACTGATAAAAACACAATATTGTAATATTCTTAAAGAAATTCAATGAATATTACTACAAATCTCTCAGTTTTAATAATGGCACATGTCTTTTAAGTATTAAAATCACTTAGTTACGTTTAAAAATGATAATTAATAATATGTGATACTGGGAAATAACAATGTCTCAATTTTCAAAACAGCCTTCTGACATTTAACGCAACGTGAATATTCTTACTCTCTTACTTAACTTTTACTACTTTGACTTAGTTTTACTTAATATTTCAAGTAATTCACAAACAATAGAAACAAAAAACGGCCAAGTGCGAGTTGGACTCCTAACAAACCTATTTTTTATTATGTTTGTAACTTAAAATTTACACTTTTAGCAATTTACCTTTGTATGTGTTATAAGACGTTGCTATTTACCAAGTAGACTATATAGTTTATAGTTGACTGTATACACGGCAAGCATTCTGTGTGTTTTTTATTCCCATGCGAATATTTAATTTTGCGGAAATTTGCAGTATTAACGGGTGTAGGTATCTTTTGATTGCGTTGCGTTATAAGTTTGCGTTTTTTACAGCCCCAAGGGTTCTTAATCTTGAGTATCCAATATAAATTTCAGATTGATACCTCCACGCGTTCCAAAAAAAAACGTCTTAACAGACAAACGGACAACAAAGTGATCCTATAAGGGTTCTGTATTTTCCTTTTGAGGTTCGGAGCCCTAAAAATCTAACAATATTTATGTTAAAGGACTAATTATAATAAAATTAAAAACCAAAGGCTCGAATGAAAGTCTCATCTGAGTTTTCATAAGAGCCCCTTGACATTTTTATAATGTTATTAGGCATATTAATTAACTTTTATGTTATTTTGAGGTAATTTTACTTCACAGTATTATATATATAATATATATACGTATTTATCTGATAAATATAAAAAGCTATGCCCTGAAAGCATCAAAATCAATAATTAAAATAAAATAAGATCTTTTTAATAAAATTATTAGTAGTTTGTTTCAATAGCTCTTTTCTTTGCTACTCTTTTTTAAATGTTTCTTCCCTAGTCAAATTCAGTTTCTTTTAGCGTGGCGCATGGTGTTTTAAACTGAAATATAAAATAGAAATGCTTATACCAATAGCAATCAAGATAAAAGTTCTCAAAAACGATAGAATCATCAGTACTATGGGGTCGCGTCAGTCCTCTGGCGAGATATCTGACAAAGGACTGATGCCAGCGGATTGATGAAAAGGGACTTAATATGAGGTTATAATCACAAATTATGTTTTTTTGCCTAATTTCTAAAATCAATAAACTATATTTTTACAAATCATAGTTAACCATTTATAAATGAAAATAAAAATCAGATTAACAATAAAATAACGACTCACCATAGGACTGAAATTTTGACTGGCCCAGCACGAGTTTAGAGGACAAACACAACCCAAGCGCTGGTACAGTAATGATGGCCGTCAAAATATGCGGTGCACAAGTTACTTCATTACCAACATTAATACTTAGACAGGGATTTGACCTCGACTTGGTGATATTTAGCGAGAATTTCAAATTTAAAAAACACACAACGGACTGACTAGTGAAAACGATGACAAAGTTTAATTTTATGTTTTAAATAAAATGGAAAACATTGCGTTATGAAAGTTGTAGTATATAATACTATGTACATCAAAGAGTGTAGTGAATTAGTAAGTTTTCTTAAATCGATGATAATGTTTAAACGATAGTCACTTGATTGTTGGTTTTCGGAGTTGTGACATGCCAAAGTACTGACGTTTGAGGTATTCATTTATTTTTTTTATTCATTTGTATTTTAAATAAAGAAGTGAAATTGAGTGACCAAATAAAGGACGCTTCATTGTTTTAAAATATATTGTTATTTGAATAAAATATAATAAGACTTTGTTTAAATTGGCTGATGACATCGAGTTACCCCATTTTTGTATAATCACCCATATATATATTATATAAAATATTACAACTCTAGATGTATATACGTGGCGTACTCATGCATATTATGACGATAACAACTTACCGTTTGCTGAAAATCGCGAAAAACTCATTTTTTTGACCTTTGACCGTGAATAAAATTTTTAGCTTACAGGGGAATGATGGGGAACTTTTAGACATTGTTTATAATTATGTTTTCAACAACTTCACAGAAATTCAGCCTGTTGGGACTTTATGTAGTAGTACCCTCATTTTTTGGTTTAAATTGACCGGGCTAAAAGTACAATATGTTGCAATTTCTCTATCTTGTGCTGGACATTTCTATATATGCATGAACACGAATATTAGCGGGGGTTGTTATCACATTAATTTCGGCCTTTTCTTCTCTGAATCTACGATAGTTCCATAATATGTACTTATCACTATTTATAAACAAATATTTATCCATATAAGAGTGTTACTAAAATATGTTGTGAATAAAAATCTATACATATATAAACAAAATGGTACACACCATCTGATTCCGCTGGTCGGGCGAGTGGCGGGTGTCAGCAGCGAGCGCCTGCGCGCGCTCGGCCACGCGTCGCAGGCGGCACAGCGAGCGCCACAGCTCCGGCGCCACGTGCCGCACGTCGCTCAGCCCCAGCCACTGCTGCTCGCTCACCGCCCAACGGTACATCGACACCGACAGCGGGATGTCCACCTAACATACACGTTATGTTTTTAAATATACCTTGAAAAGATTGTTTTGACATTTTGAAAAATGACAAAAACCTGAACATAAAAAAACATACGTATAAAAGTTTAAAAGAAAATAAGGTGAACCAATATCAGAAGTGGGAAATTAGAAATAATTACCATTCTGGAATCCATAACAGCTTTGGCCATAAATTTGCCAAGGAAGCGGAATTTCGCTTTGACTCTGGAAAGATGTGACGCTCTTGCGTTACGGCCGATCGCTTGAGGGAAGAGACCGCAAGGCCACGACACATACGTAGCATCTGGTGCCGGAGACGGTATCGAAGTTTCCTTTTCTAATTCTGAAGGCTCCGGGGAGCGATCCTCGTCAAGGTTGAGGGCATCGCGTACTGAGGAAGCCAAACGCACGGCGGCGTCGGACGACCGGTCGGAGACTACAGTCGGTTGGCTCTTCACTATCTCGCCGCCAAAGGAGGTCGGCTTCTGCTTGAAGTTCTCACTACCGTGCCACAGGTCGAGATCAGCCCGTTGCAATTCTTGCGAAACGAGCGCGTAAAATTCTAATGTCGGTCCCAAACCGGTGCCGACTTCGTTTTCATATTGTATTTCAAGAAGAGCCTGGAAAATAAATTAATTGAATTATATTCAGTAAACAATTGAATTAAAATATGAGGCCATAATAGATAACTTTTTATTCAAAAGATATATGTACATTTTGTTGCGATTTTATTACTATTGTTATAATAATTTTAGTTTGATGTTAAAACAGACCATACATCATATATCATGAATTAATAGTATGAAATAAATATGAATGAATGAAAAAGAAATGAATGAAAAATTCTTTATAGTACACCATATAGGATACATTTTATAAACTAAAAATATGGTATATCCCGTTGATACATATTTCTCCTGCTATAGTTGATGTGGTGACAAATGGTCTATAATATGGTAGCGAGTAGTGACCTTGGAGTGCGCAAACTCGTGCATGACGTGCTCGGCCTGGCGCAGCACGCTGTGGCGCTGCACGGTGCGCTTGCGGCGGTCGAGGCGCGGCGCGACCCGCTCCGTGTCGCTGGAGCCCGGCGCCGGCCCGCGCTCGCCGCCCGCCTCCAGCAGCCGCTGCAGCGCGCGGTCCCGGTCGAACGACACCACGTAGAACAGCAGGTGCCGGCACTCGAACGGGAGCACGAACGGGCTAAAGTACAAAGTGAAAGTAAAATAAATATATACATGGGACGAAATTGATTGCGTATATATTATACGCAAAACGATATAATCTATGATGTATAACATTGAAGAAACAAACAACTAAACAAACATCATTTTTCCAACTTTGATTGATGATTATTTTGACATAATATCCTCTGATCTGATCCTCTGACCGATCTAACTAAAGGGCAACTTAAAATCGTAGTTATACACAAACATCCAATTGTGAACTCACCATGCATACGCAATTTTCTTTAGCCAAGGTGGCAAGTTTCCTGTCATGATCACTAATGGATCTTGCAGTTGGCGATTTGCTTTGGCAGCAAGCTGTAAAATAGTAACATCACAATTAGTACAAGTAAATATATAATTTCAAGTACAAAAGATTTTAATATTCATTGAATTAAGCTGTAAAAATTTTATAATCGCCTGTGAAGATTCTTTGTCACCATCAAAAATCGATTTTCAAATCACAGCGATGTTTAGCATCGTTCAAGTTTACACTTCATTATCTAAAAAAGCGTACCTTATTATTAATGAACTCCGAGTTGGGCACAAGCGGGCGGTGGTCGGGCAGGCAGGCGGCGCGGTAGAGCGTGTGCCAGTGGCGCGAGAGCGCGTGCAGCGCCCGCAGCAGCGACAGCGCGGGCAGCGACGCGTCGCGCACCTCGCCGCCCCACGCGCCCGCGCCGCCGCCCGCGCGCAGCATTACCGCTACGGAGCGCGCGCGGGACGGGACCACGCCCTCTGTACACACACACACATCACATTAGTAACGTAATAGGCGGGTAAGCCCTCTTTGCGCCAACAAATAAAGTTTTAAAAGTAACTTATAGAGAATCATACTCCCTCTATGATAATACATTATGAACTATAAAGCATCGTGTATCAGGTGTTTTCACATCGGTTATTTACGAATGATTTATGATAAATTTACCATAACTGAAATCTGAATTTATACTTACTTTAATTAACTTAACAAACTTGAATGTCTGGTGAATCAACAAAGAAAAAAATACCTAACAAATGAATAAAAAAATATGAGTTTTTACTGATTTTACAAAGAGTTCTTCAATTTAACACAGTACAGTAAGGTCACCAAGCATTGTTTAGCGTTCTTCATGTATTACCAGTCCACAATAAGTCAGGTTTCCGTCTCGACGACATCTTTGTAGGTTGCCCTTTGCCCTTACGCGAAGCGGCTGCGTCAGTGCGTGGTTGCTCGCCGCCTTCTATAGCACGGTAATAGATCGTGTGCGTTTGCACCCAAATACCGGCGTTAGCTGAAATTATATACAATATTATTATTTATTGCTCACAACGTTAGTAAAGTAGCTTGCCTTTTTAACCGACTTCTTTACATATTATTTCTAAATGTTGGCTTACCTAAAGGAGTTTCTGTGTCTGTGTCTGCATCATTCTGTTCGCCGAACTGTCTCACGGCTTGATATACAGTCATATTATACGGTAGTACCGTATCTCCAATTAGGAATTCCAATTTGTGATCCGCACTGTAAATACAATAAAATAAATTCCAGCTAACTTACAGAAGTTGATTTAAAAAAATTTTGACATTGAAATCAGCCTATAAAAAAAAATGTTTCATCTAATTAATAGATGAGGGTATATTTTTCTAATCCCGGATCTTAGACTAGGTTATCAATAACTTTTGATGAAATGTACTTGGAAATATGTTAATTATACTAACTCAGTAGTAGCGTGGTGCGTGGTGGCGAGCGTGTCGTCCACGTCGTCGTCAGAGCCCGCTTCGTCATCCGTGTGTGGGCCCGTGCCACCTTCGCGGCTGCGCGCTTGTGCGTAACCGCGTTGCGCGAGATACCTGCACGATTAAATTAATTATTATATTTTTAAGTATATTTTTTTTTATCAGTGTAAAATGTATAGATAAATACACGGTTTATCGAAATATCGTTCGTAGAACATCGTTACGATATTCATTTATGTATAGCTACATGTGATGGACGATTGAATAGGTTACAGGATTTGAATTCGTATTCTTTTACTTACCGTTCTATAGCTTGTACTAATGCTAGAGGGTCTATCCGTACTACACCACCCTTCCATTGCTTCAATGTGTTACATGAAGGATGGCGTTTGAGATCACACTGTAAGGAAAAATCAATATTCTAGAAATACGAAGTACATACGGCAAATGATAGTATTTATGTTTCAATATTCGGCTGATTATATTTTTCATTAAAATATAAAAAATAAACTTCATCAAACAAAAAATTTTGCAAAATTTTAAACCATTATAAATAACTGTCACATTCGTTACTTTAGTTAAATAAAACGGTGTCTCACCATGAGCTGATGCGTGTTGAAGAACTTGAGCGCGGAAGTGGCTGGGCGCGCGGGCAGGTCGTGCACGCGCACCGGGAACTGCTCCAAGTGGGACACGCACGCGTTCACCTTGCACACCAGAGCACTCAGCGCACCCGCACCGCTAGCTGCGAACGCACCCATTGCGCCTGCTTTTTCCAGCCACTCGCCCTCGCTGTGAAACGTATACGTTATAGTATTACACATTGGATATAAAATCTATACTTCGTTAACACTGTGTAGTTTTGCGAGCTGATTTTACTATATACAATTTTTTTTATTGTGCTGCAGTTTTGGTTTTTTCATTACTTTTTATTCATATAAATTAATTTCAAACTTACAACATACCAGTCAACAAAAATAAGAAAGACGGAAAAACGCAATTAAATATTGAATAAAATTACTTACTCAGGAGCCAATGGCATATCAGCGAATACGTGTAGGAAAAGACGGAGACGATCTTCACAGGCAGCTATTTGTTCAGCGGAATCCCGCCCTTCACCTTCACCCTCGCGCTCGCCCTCTGTAGACTCAGTGTCAGAGTCCGAGCCAGTCAAGAATTGCAACAGGGCTCCGATCACACCCGAGTGGTTTATCTGTGACAAACAAATAAAATATTAAGACATGTATTCTCTTATGTTTCTTATGTTCCATTTTAAAGAGAATAATGCAAAGTAATTTGGCCAGCTTGCAAGTTTGCTGGTGTCATTTGTTTTTATTTTTTTAAATATATCATCATAATCATGATCCCACGTTTTCCCACGAGACAAAATATTTATAACTACATCGGTTTGTAAATAACATATAATTAAAAACACAAAAATATTTAAAAATGCCGTAAATATTGTTAGACCGGACTCTCAGTGGAGTTTCGTTTGCAAAAATAGCGGACCTAAATCTGACTTCTGATATATATTGTATAGATCCCAGACATCCTATAGACAGATGTTGCCAACCAGTTTTGTGGTCCCCCTCTCCCCACCCCGGTAATTAAATATGGCATACAAAGAAAAAAATAAAAATTTCCAAAACATGCCGTGTGGGGTATCAAATGAAAGAGCTTATTGAGTAGATCACGAATATATAGCATACAATAACATTTCTTACACTTTCTCTAAGATTTTTTAGAAAATTTACGAAAATGCTCCATTTTTGAGTTAACTTTAAACCACTATAGATTGAAAACTCATGAATATATTTTTTAAATTATTATTTTAAATAATTAACAATAGTCCATTGTTTACGATTCAATAGTTCGTACAGTGAAATAGTTGCATGGGGGAGTGGGGGGAGCATTCAAAGATGGCGAGTATATTTTCAAGTTTATGCCAGAAATAAAGGCCTAATACAAAAATATCGGTGTCAGAGCTTAGAATAATTATCTCTGCACTGTCGTTGTGTTTGACAGAATGAAAAATATGGCAGAACATTCTTGAATCAGCCTCTGTGTGATTAGATTTCAAATCGGTAACTTCAGTGAAAATTGCGCCTTGCAATTTAAAACATTTTGTGGGGTCATCAAATCCACCACATACATATAGCTCACTTATTACGAACTATTGAATCGTAAACAATGGACTATTGTTAATTATTTAAAATAATAATTTAAAAAATATATTCATGAGTTTTCAATCTATAGTGGTTTAAAGTTAACTCAAAAATGGAGCATTTTCGTAAATTTTCTAAAAAATATTAGAGAAAGTGTAAGAAATGTTATAGTATGCTATATATTCGTGATCTACTCAATAAGCTCTTTCATTTGATACCCCACACGGCATGTTTTGGAAATTTTTATTTTTTTCTTTGTATGCCATATTTAATTACCGGGGTGGGGGGAGGGGGACCACAAAACTGGTTGGCAACATCTGTCTATAGGATGTCTGGGATCTATACAATATATATCAGAAGTCAGATTTAGGTCCGCTATTTTTGCAAACGAACATCTCCTTGGAGCCTGCTCTATGTGTGATCTTTACATACATTTAAATAGAATATAGATATAACTGTACCTCGAAGGGCGACAGGTCGTGGTGTGTGAGCGTGTCGCGCAGCACGACGAGCGGCGCGCGCGCGTGGTCGGCGCGGCGCGGCAGCGCGGCGGCGAGCGCGGCCAGCTGCTCCAGCGCGCCCGCGCCGCCGCCCAGCGCGCCCCACTCGCGCTGCAGCCGACCGGCCACGCATTCTATCCACTCGCGCACCTTCTCCCTGTATAACGTGTTATACAATCAGTAATTACCGAGCTAATTGGACTCTTTAGAAACAGACAGCGGAAATTATAACAAAATACATATTACATATATTTATTTATTTTGTTATAAAATCTTACAAGAACAACTTCAGTTGTTTTCTACAAAATTGACCACAATATATTTGTTTATTTATAAAAACAATTAAATTGGCTGTGTCATCATAGGTTCGTTAAAGGTATGAAGTTTAAATGCATATGATATTTTTTTTTAATTAATCATATCTAGGTAAAATTCTAATATCTTTGGCAATATCCAATATAGGCAAAAGTACTTTTGAAAGAATTTTAAAAAAGAAATTTCAAAGTTATTTAAACTGTACGGGCTAGCCATACATCCTGACTCAGCCCTTTACACGATCCTATTTCATTACGGTGAAAAGAACATCTTCACCGAGTCAGTCTGCTTCCGCGTGTAAAGCGTATCAATTAATATCATCAACTATCAAATATCAAATCATCATATCATATTATCATCATTAGTTTATAATTAATCAACAATACAGTCACTACTTTTACTAAAGTTTTTTACTAAGTCACTACGTTTTGATCACTATCAAAAGCAATAACTAGTTTTACATCATCATATCAAATTATCAACAAAGAAGTGTATGGGACATCATATCACCTCAGCAGCCCATGGATAACTCACTTGTTCTGCAGCGAGAGACTAGCAGAAGCGGGCGGCGAGGCGAGCAGCGCGGTATCCTTGTGCGCGTGCGGCGAGCGGCCCCAGCGCGACGGGTTCAGCGACGACAGGAACGACGACGTTTTGGACGTGCCGCCCATACGGCTCGCTGACCGGCCCGCAGCTGCTACGCTTGACGCTGTGAAAACAGTTTTGTGAAAATGTGATACAAATTGCATCTTTAAAGATCAACCGACGATATTGTATTCTCAAAACACACCAAACGAGATACTAAATCAATATTATTTTATACTTATTAATAACAGTAATTCAACATTTTCTTAACTGAACAAAAGTCATCACATGGAATAATAATAATCAGTGAATAATAAGTGATATCATAATCTATACAACATTTTTATACAAACTGTGTTATAACTCAAAGAAGAGTAAGCATGACTGAGGGAAAGATTATCATTCAATTAGATTTTAAATAAAATAACAAACACATACAATGCGCCACATTAGTAGACACGGAGGGCGTGTGCGGCTGGCTCGTGTGTCCCGCTAGCGCATGATGCCCCAGCGTCACCTCCTCACGAGTACGCGGCCGGCGTGCGCCCGCGCCGCCCGAGCGCTTCACCGCGCGCTTGCGCTTCAGCATGTCCGCCAGTTGCAGGGGGCTGTTGGATCTGACATGTTAGTATTATCGTTAATTACAAATGGCTTTTTTTCATAGGGTACCTACGAAAATTAAACAAAATAAAAGGAGTGAAAAATAAGTCAGGGTAACGTCTACATTGCAAAATAATTTCTAGACATTAATTAAAAAAAAACTTATATTTCTTACCTGTGTACTGTAGTTGTGGTTTGGTGTGTAGATGCCGAGGTTGCCGGGCCAGGTTCAGTCGATTCAGTGGCCGCTACTATAAATACATAAAAATATTTTAAACATACTTTAACTGACTTAACTGTTGTTGACGGTTATAAACTTTGAAAAAATATGATCACTTACACAGTGTGCTAGCGATAAATGATCCTGAGGCGGAGAAAGCGAGTGAAATATTGTTGTGTTCAAGCGAAGACGCCGATGTGGAGGCGGGCGGCGATGAGTTGCCGCTAGAGCGAACGCTGGCACCGCTTGGTGACTGCAAACAAACATATTGATTATTATAAATAAATCCCATAGAACTACATTGTAAAAAGTCAGAAAAACTAAGATGTTATTTTTATGAAGGTTGAAATGGGATAAAAAAAAACACAAAGACAAAATGCATTTTTCAGTAGAAACTTATCTAGAAAATTCCTTCACCAGTAGGTGTAAAAATTATCCATAACAAGTGTTTTCTTTTTTTATATATTTTGGAATGGAACTGTAAATTACGTTTAGTGTAGTGTGTGGAGTGGACAAACCTTAAGTTTTGCTTGTCTCGCCGGTTGTGGAGTAGGCGCCTTTTGAGCCAACTGCGCTACTTGATGCAGTACGCCCTCTCGGCGGAATTGCACACCCATCTCTTCGGGCAAACGTTGCATTAGTATTTCTGCTAGCTGAAGAGATCCGACCACAATGCGAAGGTCGCTTGAAGCCATCATTCCAGCAATGTGTGATGATATAACCTGGTAATTAATAATCTTATAAGAACTTGTTTTTGACATTCAAATTTCTCTACAGACGTTCAAACAAACAAACTTTTCAGCAGCAGAAAGCTCTTGTTTAATTCAGATCAGAATGTACCAGATTTGTTTAACATGTAAGTTTGCATTTTGGCTTTGGATGATTTTGAATTCATAAATAAAACAATTTTAGAAAAAATGAGAAGAATATTACGTCTTATAATGACAAATATACAGGGTGTAATCGTTAAGTGTGCACAGGCGATTATTCCGTAATTATTGCAGGTATAAAAAAACTTTAAACTGATATCGAAAGTACTTAACCTAATGAGTAAAATGACAATAATAACTTTTTACAAATATAACGAGAGATATCTAAAAAAATAACTTGAAACACGCCCATACATTTAGTATGAAATATGAATATCCCATGTACATTTAATATGAAAGGTTTCACTTATTTTTTTCTTTTTTGGTTTTTTACTTTAATTAATGCGCTAATTTTAAGGAAAGTTCATTTAGAAACTGTAAATAGAGCTCCTCATTGTATTGCAAAATGAGGACGTCACATCGAAAATCCGCTTTGAATACAAAATGTATGGGAAATGAAATGTATGGGAGTCTCTCAAGTTAATTTTTAAGATATTTCTGGTTATATTTTTAAAAGTTATTATTATTTACTCATTAGGTTAAGTACTTTCGAAAGTTTATTGATATCTGCAATAGTTACGGAATAATCGCCTGTGCACACTTAACGATTACACCCTGTATATTATACCAACAAAGTTAACTAAGTGTGCATCAACACGTCAACACGTGACACGCACCTGCGTCTTGAGCACTTGCCGCAGGAGCGGGGCGTCCGCGTAGTACACGCAGCGCAGGATCGCCTTGAGCGCCTGCGAGCGCACGGCCGGCCCCGCCGAGCTCCAGTACACCTCGTGCAGCACCGCCAGCAGCGCGCGCACCAGCCCGGGGCTCGAGCGCACCATCGCTATGCGCGGGTCTGGAATATAGCATATATACATATAATATAACGTAGCACTACTAATATATAACGTAAAATGTGGTAAAAATTTTCAAGCATAATAATTATGAGTACAATACATTTTTAATAAAGTGTATTGTCTTGTACACATACATAAATACACGGAAGAAAACAAATTACTTAAAAAAAATCGTTCTAAAGATCACAACATTTGGATAGAATTGTTTTATGACAAAAATAGAAAACCATTGCAAAATATCTAACTAAGCAAAGCTAGCGCAACTTCTAGTTCGAATAAACTTCTAACGTTGTATGTTAGTGTACTCAAACATTTATTTAGTATTCAATTAAACTTCATCTAGAAGCACTTTTGAATCGTCTTATCATACTTTTAACAATTACCACCGGTTCGGAAAGGAACCGGCAAGGAAGTCCATAGTTGTTATTTTAAAAAAGTTCGTAGTTAGCAGTGATGGACACTAACCAGGCGCCTGCGCGTCAGCATTAGCCGCAGTGCCGGGCGCGTTGGCGGGCGGCAGGCGCTGCACGGGGCGCGCGGTGCCCGTGTGGTCGTTGAGCTGCTGCATCGCCGTCAGGTCCACGGTGTACGAGCGGCCGAGCGTCGCCAGGCACACCTCCTCCTCGCCCGCCGCCGCGCCCGCCTCCAGCGCGCGACATTCTGCCCAAGAATAACATCTCCATACACCTGTGTGATCATAATTGTTTGCGTAAACATTATATTTGTTCTGTGTACGGTGCTTGAGAGACAAAAGTTCTAGATATTCCTGGTAAACTCGTTCTAGATATCCAAAGATCAAACTTACTAATATGGGAACAATAAGCATCAGAAAGTGAAAATTAACATAACTTAATTTAAAAATGAAATATGTATAACTTAGTTAAATGAGTATATTAATAACAAAGATATACTTGTAATAAATTTAAAACTATTTGGATTTTCATTATACCTCTATCATCCCTCCACTGCCATTGGGCGCCGCGCTCGTTGTTGGCAGACCAGGGCCGGTCGAGATGCGCATCCACAGAGAATATCCCATCAGTGGGCAGTCTGGGCATGAGCTCGCCAATCAGGCAAGTAATTTCGTAAAGTTCTTGCGGGAGCCTCGGCAGGAGTTCAACTTGCTGCAAGGGAAAAATTATAAAATTGTTTAAGTACATACAAGTATATTTTTGTACTTCCTTTTATTATTATAAACTTAGGCACTATTATCGTATAATAACTCTTGTATAAAGTTACCTGTAAACTTTGATGCTTTAGTCAAAGCTATATTTATTCACTGCGAGTGAATCACTGTTTCTTTAAAAAAATTTAAAAACTTCACATAAAGAATCACCTCAGTGAAGCCTTCGTATACAATAATTATATAATTCAGTGAAGCCAGGATAGACAAAGCTACTTATTTTTCAGTCAAAACTGCTCATTTTGTCTTACACTGCACCCGTAATAAACCATAAAAAAATAACGAATTAATTATTAAAAAAAAGACGGGTTGCACTTCGGGAGTGCCGGCAGAAGTGAAAACTTGATTATTAACGTTCAGCATGTTTGATATTTTGGAATGGTATCCGTCTTACGCATGGAATATAAGGGCTAAAAAAAAAAAAAAAATCCGTCTTACGCTTTTTCGATCAGGTCACGTGTCCTGACGCGAGTTTAAGATTTTATACCCATTACAGAAAAAGTGCTCAACGCCGCTAAAGAAGTTTTCACTTCAAAAAAAACTAAATATGTTTCCAAACCTCATGATGCACCGTAGATCCGGTGAGCAGACACAGCAGCGTGTCGGCGATGGAGCGCGAGTGCAGCGCGAGCGCGAGCTGCGGGCACGCGCCGCACATCACCCACAGCAGTCGCAGCACCGTGATGAACGTGTTGCCCGAGATCAGCGGCGGCTGAACTACCAACTGGGGACAATTTGTGTTTATTTATTCGCCAGATCAGATAAAGCAGAGGAAATTAAGTGTTCACCATCTTCCGGAACACTAGGTTAAGTGATATTAAGTGTTCATCCCCAACCGGAACAATAGATTCTACCTGGTAAAGCCACATTCATTTTCTGGTGTTAGTTAGTATTTAAAAACTGATTTGAAGTGACATGTACATAAATGTTCTATTGGTATGTATTAGAGTAAACACACATTTCATCAATGTAAAAAACAAATTTAAGAAATATGCAAATGTACTGGTATAATGTAATACATAACATCGTACGATAAAATGTAATTTTAAATTAATGAAATTTAAGGCAATTGGCATTGTAAATAAGTATCCTTATAATTCATATAATGGAAATGATATTTCAATTAGTTTTATTCAATGACAGATATTTCTAGTACATTTTTATTCAATTAAAATTACACTAATTAAAAATACTTACAAGCTGTTGCAGATTGGTCAGTAATTCAGGTGTGGCAATTTCCTGAAGACGGGATGGGTCATGTTGGAAGCTATCGACGAGCCGAGAGAACGCCAAGCAAACGCACTCTACCGACTTCTTGTCTTGAATTGTCAGTCTGGGTTTAAGAAAAAACAGATTGAATAAAAAATTAGAAACCTCCGAATTCTAAATTTAAATCTTATTTTATAAGTTTTCAATCTTAAAAAAAATATAACTTGCCTATTAGCCAGAAGTTGAAGTGAGTCCCTCACTAGATGGAACTCATCGGGAGTGAGATTCTGACAGCAATTTGCTGTAATAGACAGCGCCGCGCGTTGAGCGTTGATCGAAAAGAAGTCCAAGTATGTAAGACATGCTGATACTCCACGCTGCATACAAAATCACATATGAATAAATTTTACAAATATTTGAATATGATAAAGCTATTTTGGACGAAGTATAACAGATAAAGAAATAGGTTTATTTGCATTAAAAAACTGCACTTATGGAGTAAAAATATATTTCATTTAACTTTCACAATGGTTTTTATTTTTATTCAGCATCAATGATCAATCAAGCAATGAATGAGAAATAAGTACGTACGTACGTAAGTACTTACCGCTTGCAATATAGCCTTAGAGTGTCGTCTCGACAGCATATCCAGGGCTGTAAGGCTCTGTTCAGCTACATCCATACAAGTGATCGCTTGCAGTTTGTCCAGGAATGCCGGTACTGCTAGAGCTACGGCGCCGCTGCTGCGAGGCAGAGCCTCCAACATGTAGGTCAGCGCACGACACGCGTGGTTCATCTATTGAATTTATTTTATTGGTTAAAATATGAATAAACGAAATAATATACTAATGCACATGAACAATTTTTAAGATAAAGAATGAACTAGGCTTTTACAGAGGACACTTTTACTATAATATTAATTTTATATAAGTTATTCCAAGCTATCTGTATAAACGATATACAAAAGTAGATCTTTTAAATATCAGCTTTCATAAATTTACATAGTACACCTTCACAGTATTGACAAGATTTAGCGCACAATTGTATCTTTCTAAAGTTATTATTTCCGGAATAAAATGTGAAGGTATCTCATTTTTGGCAACACAACACCATTAAAACCTCACCATATCAAAGTTATGTTCAGCTGCCAACAAATTAACGAGCGCGGGCACAACTTGTCGCACGGGGAAGCCGGCGAGCGTGTCCTCGTTGCCCATCACTAGCAGTTGGCACATCTCTATGACGGCTTGCAGCTGCTGGCCCTCGTCGCCGGTCGCTTGCAGCCCGGCCAGCAACTGGGCTGCTTTTGATGCCGCTGTGGGATGGATGTACATTATTGTAGATTTGTTTATTGTGATAAATAAGAATAAATGAGTTCTAGTAGTTCAAGTAGTTATAAAGAAAAATTTTAACTTGCTTTGTTATGTACATCAATATAAAAAAAAATTATATGTTATATAACAGCCATAAGCACTGTTACATATTGTGGAGTTTTTAGATTAGATAGATTTTAATCATAGAAATCTAAATAACAAGACACTAGAAGTCGTAAGCGCGCGTGACCTTGTCGCCACTCAGGTGACTTTCACAACACCAGCGTGTTCGTCACTGTTCAGTTGCTCTGGAGACGTATGTGTATAAACATGGTGTGTTTCAGCATATCCCATTGCGGAAATTCTTCCACAAGTTGTAATTATACTAATAAAGGAATAATATTTCATCGGTAAATATTTCTTTTTTAGAAATAATGCCGATTTTCCTTCAAATTATAGAATATTTACAAGTATTACGAGTGTCACCATAGTAATCGAAATAACAATGAATGACACAGTCTACCATTCTTATTATCACGTTTAACACAAATTTCAACCTTATTTCTATGAGTTTATGTTCAAAGTTATATCTATTGAAAATTGACAACTTCTGTTGTAGAAAAGCCGAATTTTTTCGTATTGGAACAAAAAGAAACAAAACGTCTCATATACTTAGGGATGTTATTCTAAAATAAACCGTAAATTCGTGCGTTAGGATACATATTAAAAAGCTTAATTTAATATTTAAGTTAGTTTTCACTAAAATCAATCTGTCCAATAAAAGACATAGTTTACTTGTGTGTACTGTTTAGCTATCGGTTTAAATGTGTTGATTTTGGCGACAGCGGTTTTCATATGAATTATGACATTATAGCACTTCTATGTGTCTTGTTATTTAGATTTCTATGATTTTAATACATATTTTATCTCAAATAAGACATTCTCTGAAACTGTTAGTCTTCACATTTATTATTTTAGCTTTTTTATCAATTAAATGCTTTCTTAAATTCTCAAACCGTCATTTAAATCAAAATGTAGTCATTAACAAAATCAAATGAGAGTGTAACGATCCCAAGCCAGAAACATATAATGTGATTGAATAGTATGCTGATGCTTTTCCATATTGATTTCAAACTAACCCGAATTAGCGGTAACAGTGCGATGCAACAAGTGCTGCATACGCGGGCCGAGCGCACCGAGCAGGTGGGGCGGCAGGCCGCGCGCCTCGAGCAGCGCCTGCAGGCGGCCCACTTCGCCCTCCTCCGAGGAGGACTCCTCCGCGCCGCCCGCGCTCGCCCCGCCGCCCGCGCTGCACTCCTCCGCCGGTGACGATGCTACACACATACACATTATTATTATTACATTTATACATTCTCCTGCACTATGGTACACTACGGAGCAGTGTTGATTCGGTAATTACAGCCCAGAATTGAAAAATCTAGAGAATTGAATCTGTGTGCATGATATAATTTCTGCATCACAACAGTTTCGATCGGTGGAGGCAAACATAAAGAGGAAACACTACCTGTATGTTAAGAATCGAAACTTCTTTGATAAAATATGAATCTGTGTGTAGAAAAATCGAGATAAGAAAATTAATGGAATAATATTTTAAATAAATATTATATTGAGTGTGAATAGATATTTCTATATTATTTAATATCTTAAATCTTCGTGGCACTAAAAATAAATTATAAATACGAAAACATCACTGGCGATGCCTATTAAAACTAAGTATGTTATTTACCTTTGCCCTTGGGCTTTGCATCATTTGAAGCGTTATCAGGCATAGATACCGCTGAAGCTGACACCGGCGGCGTAGACGATGTTGACGCTACAGCACCCTGTTTAGAATAAAGCAGAAACTTTTAATTATATTCATACATAGATAAAAAAATTGTATTCGTAAACAAGTTATAAAATACACCAACCGTGGTTACTGCCTGGGAGTGGGACCGGCTGGACGAACCACCAGTGCTTGCGCACGAACCCAGAGTGCCTTTACCTGAACAAAAAAGAATTATAACAATTATATATAAACAGGTTTTTGTGCAAAATATATTATATATTGTATAAAATGACTAATTATAATTTTACTTCAATAAAATCGGTTTAAAATCATTGGTTACAAAGACTGTCCGACGAAGAAAAAACATAATAATATTGTAGTAAAGATAAATCACACGATTGTGTTCTAAAAATCTTATAATAATAAAAACACATATCTCACCCCTCTTATCCCTGCGCGCGGAGGAAGATTGCGCGTGCGGTTGCGGCTGCGGCATGTCGCGCGCGCGCGCACGCCGCCCGCTCGCCGCGCTGCTGCCCGCGTCCTCGCCCCCGCCCGACTGCGGCACAAACTCGTTCACATCAGATATACGTCACATTTTTTTTTTAGTCAGAGCAAACAAAGAGGCAGGTGGGCCACCTGATGTTAAGTGGTCACCACCGCCCATAAACACTTGTAACACTAGAATTGTTACAGGTGCTTTGTCCTTGATAAATACGCCACATTTGAGTTTTTGTTAATATCATGTTTAGACATGTATGATTAAAAACAAATTGAGGGTATATCGCGAAAGGGGAAAAATTGGCAAGAAAAAGGCCACGCTCCTTTTTATTCATAAAAGGTAAAAAAAAATGTTAGGACAAAATAGATTTATGCTTTGTCTACATTCACTTCGGAAATTAAAAGAACATTATTAATAAAAAAATAGACTGTAAAATATATTTAATTATAAATATGAATATGTAAGAAATATGAGCCCCTTGATATAAGTTACTAGTCTAATATATATTTTTTTTAGTATGTTATACATGTTACTATTATAACTGATATCTGTTCCAATTCAATACAAACCTGTCTCTTAGAAGAGGTTTCCTGCCTCTGACGTTGAGAGGTGCTGGCTCCTCTCGTCAGGCAAGCACCCAGGGTCGCACCCGTTGCAGCAGCGATACTCTGAGAATCACAAGTTAATTTGAAATTGAATGAATTGAAAGATGAATAAATCACAATACCAAAAATTTAAATTATAAACCAACAAGTAGCTAGCTTTCACAGACTAAATGAAAATTTTATTAAATTTAAAAAGGTTACAATGCTTATAATTGATAAATCATTATTATTATCTGTATGCAAAACAATTAAGAACACAATATAATGAGAGATACCATTAGTAAAGTTGATTTTGATTACCATCATTAAAAACATAAAATATACAGTATAATAAATGTGTATCATTCCAATTAACTTACTCTTCTGGCGTTAGTTTGGCGTAAATAGGGGAGGTCTCGTGGAACGATAAGTAGTTTACTGTCTGAACTATGCGGTTTAGATGAACTAGCTTCTGGAAAAGAAAAAACAATCAACCACTATTACATCTAAACAATTTAAATTTAAACAAACGAAAGAGATACAAACCCTGTAAATCTTTATATGGTGGTGGAGTAGTGGTCCTCCCACGAGTTTCGGCAGCAGTCTTACGTTCTAATGTCGTTTGACTTTGTACCACGTCGCTAGTTGTTGACGGGTTTACTGAAATATTATAACTATTATTAGTGTATGTTTCTATACATTATCTTTCATAAATGACTGCACTTGATATGTGATAAGACGTCTGATAAGCCGAGCGGCTCAGTTCAACATTAAATAGCACAATTATGTCAATGTAATAAATGCTTTATTCATTAAAACATATTATGTATGCAATGACGTTTTGACGATTAAACATTTGTTTATTTTTTTTTAAATGAGACGTAAATAATAGCTGTCGTCGATAAGTGTATAGATTACCTGTACTGTCGTTAATAACAGTAGAAGTGGGCGGGCCGAGATCACGATTGTGACGATTTCGTAGTAAATATGTACACGCTGTCTGTCCAGAAAGTGTGTCAACTTTCTCGGGATCTTGCTCAGGAATTCCTCTATCACTGAAAGTATTTTTATTTGTCTCTGGAATTTCTTTTGCCTGAGACTCTATTTTAAACTTCTTCCTGCACTCTTCGATATCAATTAAGCAGCTACTACTTTTTCTATGTGAAAGTGATCTATGTGTTGAACGTTTCCTCTTCTTCCCTTTTCTTCGACTAGCGGTCGGGCTATACACGGAGTAGTCAGAATCTAATAGCTCAGTGATAGTAGAGGAGCTGAATGGTGAATACGCAAAATCTCTTTCGTCTAGGGGCAATAATCCGCCTTCACTCTGATTTAACGTGTACTGTTGAGTTGAAGTAGTTGCTGCAGATTGATTTAAAGACGAACGTGGCGTCGTCGGTGTATTTATATTATTTGGTACTTGCTCACAAACACTCTCTGTTGATTTAAGAGCAGTACGTGAGCGTGTGCAGTAAGCTACGCACTCGTCTGCAGTACTACTATTGGATGTGGAATGCCGTTTGTGTTTTTTCTTGTCATGCGAAGAAGTCCGACGCCGTTTAGAGTGTTCACCGGCAGAATGTCTAGGTGTATCTCCGTGTTTGTATTCAGTTGTATCGTAGCGAGTTTCGTAAACGTCTGTTCCGTAGGACCACCGTTCCGAAATAGAGTAATCAGATCTGGGCAGAGAGTTAACGAGACGAGAACTTCTACGTAACTCGACGTTGGTTTGAGGCTCCGAATCAGGCACGCGGCCTGAAGGATGCCGGTGGGTACGCGGCAAGGGCGACGTCGCGTTTCGTCTGCTTCGACGGCTGCGGCTTGCTTTACGCACTTGACGTAACCACCGACCGCCCACCACCCTGCTAGGAGAAGACCTGTAAAAAATATTCATTTTTATTGAAAATGCCTCAAAAAGACACAGAAAGCTAGGGTGTAAATAAATTTTAACTTTTAAAATGGTATACATTTGTAACAATGAAGCTTTAGGTTGCTTGAAAGAAATCGCGCGCGAGTGATAAAGTATTTAACATTTCACCCATTGTACATCTAACTATCGAAAGAAGGCTCCGCTCTGCCATAGCTATACCACTCACAACGAGCCAAGACACACATCCATAGTACGCACGCATCCATAGCACAATTCATAGCACACATCCTTCCATATAATAAACATTATATCTTAGTTGAATCCATTTCCACCTGTGCTAAGCTATATGTATCAATTTATATGATTGGTGGATATCAAACACATCCATATCCGGCATAGCATATTCCATCTCTGGTGGAAAAACACCCATATATGTATAAGTGAGATACAAGACAGAAAGAAAAGTTTTTTTTTTTTCTAGTTGATATTCTACTTATACATATGCCATCAATTTTTTTATGTAATATTATTGTATAATTAAAAAAATATAAATTTTGTTTAGAAAATACTCAAAAATTTAATGAAATATGGGTCTTGGTCCCTGGGTCACCTTTACAAAGTACCATTCTAACATATTTGCTGTGTATCCTCTTAAAGGATAAAAATGTTTGAGTAATTTTCTTATAATTATTACAGTTATTTCTTTCCATAAAAATTATATGTAGAGTTAATTCATTACGGCAATAGTAAGAAAGCGATTGTTTACAAAATTCACAGTGCATATTTTCTGATAAGTATTTGCCTTTTGTAATAAAGAACTAAATAGCATCAATTAAACCAAAATATTATTCTTTTGTACTTTCATCTACTAATGGCATATCATTAAGACCACAAACTAAGACTTGTTTTGATAAAGAGCCATAACAAATAGAGATAAAAGTTAAAACTGGATCAAGTAATGTCATCAAATTTGATCAAGTAATGTAAATATGTAATTCTTTTTTTCAAAGAACCCACAAATTCAACACAATATTATGAAGATTATGAAACCTTTCAATTAAATTTATCCAATTTCTTACTCTTTTATTATTATTTTTTTCTTTTCAACACTGTTCAAGTCACAACAGACACCCAAAGGAATCAAGGATTGCTGAACCGCTAGGCAATCCTTTTGTTTGATTTACAATTTGAGGCTTCCCATGTCATATTTCAATTAACAGTGTTACATTTTCTTTTAATTTTTCATACGGAATTGCATCCACTGATATTCAACTGGTATTATTTACAATTTTTTTATTCAGTATCCTCAACAGAATGACTGCATAATTTCTGCATACAGGGGTAAAATGTAAGCCTAGAATGGAGAGCTCCTAGGTTCAATTACTGGTGGGGACTAACAAAAAATGTGTCACTCTGGCAGGACACAGAAGACTAATAACTGGCTTGTCGGTAAGGTCAGGAGAAAATTAATCACTATAACAAACAATGCATTTTCCCTGTACCTCACAAAGTGATGCAGGAATTGACAAATTTTAACATATAAAGCTGGAGTCTTTCAAAAATTCCTACAATGCTTTGGACTTATTAACTTAATTGATTCCTATATTTCATGATCGTGAAAGCGGCAGAATCTGTTAAATTTATTGAAAATGCAGAGTCAAACAAGATTGTTAATACAGTTAACTTTTTGAATTATTTTATCAGTGGGATCTTACCTGCTGGACTCTCTCGTGAGTGCAGAGTGCGACGACGGTGTGATGAGTTGCTCGGCCATAGACGACGCTGAGAGAAACGCGGCTGCTTGTGTGTGGCCTGCGCAGGCCGCCCGCGCCCGCTACCTGCCCGGCACCATGCCCGGGCGAGCGCTACACCACTTTCTATGCATCCACTATGGTCCCCGTCTTCAAAACCTCATCGCCAACTACACACTCACAATGATAAAGCTTTCCAAAGTTCACCAGCGTTTATGTTTACACTTTCCGTCTTACTATCTGAAACAAAGAAAACGAACACTCAGCACTAGAATAACACTGCGTTACATAAACATTTCGATAATTAATTAGAAGACAATACCTGCCAGCAAAGCAGGCTCGCGATTATGTTTTAAAGGTCGCGATATGCAAAACGTTGAATTTTTTATGAATAAGGGTATTATTCAGCTCACTAAATTAATTTTATACCACGTTTCATGGAAATTATCAATACGGATGACACATCAAGGACAGCTACACTTTTCGACTTAATTTTCACTATTCACAGTTCACAGCTGGCCATCTGTCAAACTTACTGAGTGTTGCCACCTATTAAATATAAAAACTACCATTACAGTTATCGATTTGGTAGTATTCTAATTCAGCAAAAATCATAAATAAAATGATGCCTTTATACCATTTAAGATAATATTAAATATTTTATTTCAATTGCTGCCCAGCAGACGATGTTCTCCCCTATTTTCTCTTTTTAGTACGTGCTCATAGGAATCTTCGTAGTGTCAAAAATTTGCCGAATTGGTCGAGCCGATTTCATGTTTTACGCTTATCAAAACATTTGGCGATTCCTTTTTATTTTAAAGAATTTAAAACTCTTTTAAAAAGAAGATGACCGTGAGATGACCTAACAGGGTGAATACAATTTGGTCATGTTATTTCTACTACTGTGCATGATGTAAATGTACTAGCAACACTGCAAATGTAAAGGCATATTTTTCACTTTCAAACATTAGCTTATGTTACAATAACAATATAATATGATGTTCGCCTGTATATTATGCAGTTGTACCTATATATATTACATTTTTTTTTCTAACAATTTCACTTTGCAATTATTATTTATAATATACTAGCCGTTTGCTCCGGCTGCGCTCAGGTTGAACCGGGATAAAAGAAGCCTACTGAATAGTCTACAGTCTACACGATTACTAGTTCTGTTATGTAGTGAAATGAAATGATTGTATGATCGTTATCATGAAATTTGGATCCGATTCGGACCACGATTGGATTTCTTCCGAAAATTAAAATTGGAAATTTAGGTAATAGTTTTGGTTTTTTTTAATTATGAATAAGTAAACTTTATTCGCCTAGATGCTGACTATCATGGGAATTGGGATGAGCAACATACTGCTACTTTTTATATGCCATCAGTCATACCTAGTATGTATGTTTTAAGAAACGAATCTTCAATGGCGGCCAAAGCTGACACTGACATATGGTAGGGTCAGTAAAAAAGAAAATAAAAATAATGTAAATGGATAATTATTTTATTAATTATTTCAAATTGTTTATAGACAAACTTCTTTGTTATGGTACTTGTGTATTTATATTAATTATCATATTTACGTATACAGAATTCAACAAAATCCCCATAATACTTGTAATGAGCCCATAAAACTGAACAACTTTTCCCAAAGAACATATTTTGTCAAATTCCAATAAAACATTATTTACCATCGCAAATACATAATTGTCATTGTAAATTTATGATAAAAACGATTATGTATAGGGAAAATCAAATACATTTTAGTGATTTTACTTTTCCCTATTTTTTTGCATGCCGTACGGCCGTGTGTAAGCGAGAGGGAATGATAAGCGCCGCCATTTAAGATTCGTTTCTTTAATGAAATGCTCTTTACATAGATTTTATAGGAAGTTACACTGTTATCCGACCTGATATTGGCGATCTAGATTATTGTTGAGATACTTATGTCTTACATAATGTACGGTTTTACGTAATGTGGAAATAATATTAAGTCTTAAAACAGCTGTAAGATTTCTAGATGCTAATGCGTTATGCGATCAAGGGCGTGATTGCCTACTACTTGACCTCATAACCGAAATGTAAAATGACCTTCGCAGCGCAGTCATTATAAATATTAATGCAAGTAATTGTATTTACATTCAATGTAACCTAAAATGGTAGTTAAATAATACATTGTTAATTACTCCATTATATACTAGCTAGCAAATAATGCATTTATATATTAAAATCTTTGATTATATACTCCCTAGATAACGCCTCACGCAATGACCGATGCAACAAAAACTGGCCAGTATTTACAAGCGTGTGTGAGTGAGGCACGCACACACGCTTAGCGATTGCTATGTCTTACACCAGCGTCATTTGTATCAGGGAGTTACCAGCTAATGAATCTATCCCGATAAAATGGGGCAAAACCTGTAAAATTATGTCATGTTAATAAAATCATAAATAATAGTTTAATATTGTACTTTCAATTGTGTTTAGTTGTCTCTTGAGTTAGAATATGATTTTTATAGAATAGAAAATACAATCAAATAAAAATCAATTAGCATTTACAAAATATGTTTCATTAATTAATGTAATAATATAGTGTCGACTTATAAAAATACTACAGGTTTGCCGGCAGCTTCGCCTGCATCATTTTTAAATTTAACCCAAATTCGGCGCCATTTTGAAATTCTTTGTTAATTGACCGATTTCGTTCAAAATCGATATCTGAGGATCCTTAGGATCACAAAACAGGAAACTTACCAAAATTGAAAAAAAGTCAACGCCATTTTCATATTTTTTGTTATTGTACCGATTTCGTTCCAAATCGATATCTGAGGATCTCTAGGATCGCAAAACAGGAAACTGTTACAAAAATTTGAAAAAGTCAACGCCATTTTGAAATTTTCTGTTATTGTACCGATTTCGTTCAAAATCGATATCTGAGGCTCCCTGGGATCGCAAAACAGGAAACTGGTACCAAAATTTTAAAAAGTCAGCGCCATTTTGAAATTCTTTGTTATTGTACCGATTTCGTTCAAAATCGATATCTGAGGCTCCCTGGGATCGCAAAACAGGAAACTGGTACCAAAATTTTAAAAAGTCAGCGCCATTTTGAAATTCTTTGTTATTGTACCGATTTCGTTCAAAATCGATATCTGAGGCTCCCTGGGATCACAAAACAGGAAAATGGTACCGAAATTTAAAAAATTCGGCGCCATTTTGAAATTCTTTGTTAATTGACAGATTCAGTACAATAACAAAGAATTTCAAAATGGCGCTGACTTTTTAAAATTTTGGTACCAGTTTCCTGTTTTGCGATCCCAGGGAGCCTCAGATATCGATTTTGAACGAAATCGGTACAATAACAGAAAATTTCAAAATGACGTTGACTTTTTCAAATTTTTGTAACAGTTTCCTGTTTTGTGATCCTAGAGATCCTCAGATATCGATTTGGAACGAAATCGGTACAATAACAAAAAAAAAAACAAAATGGCGTTGACTTTTTTAAATTTTGGTAACAGTTTCCTGTTTTGTGATCCTAAGGATCCTGAGATATCGATTTTGTACGAAATCGGTACAATTTAAAAAAAATTATACTGCGTCCATAGATATTCTTAAACAGGTATACCGACCTTTGAGACGTATAGATTTTTTTTCTGTTTTTAAGTAGCGGAAATTGTGTCAACAGACTATAGAGCGTTATTTAAATCCGAAAAATAATCTCATTTACTCTCAACCGCGCCTAAAGAAGTTTTACTTCAAAAATAAATATTAAAATATTTAAGACAAAAAAAAAACATCCGACTGCGCGGAAGCTTGCAAAACAAAAACAATCGGTCCATCCATTAAGGCTGTAGGCTCAGCCAAACAGTTTTTAAAACACACCCACATACATTCATACATACATACACACACCTTCCCTGATGTATTTCCTCCTTCTGGTGCAGTCGGGTAAAAATGAACATACATCAGCTTTTAAGACAACTAACTCTCTGGGGAAATTCGCAATCCAAGACTGGCAACACTAAAAAACGACGCGTTGATTTTGTGAAAATAATTATGAATTTATTATTTTTGTTTCCGTAAATTACTATTAGTTTTGAGTTACTTTCCGATGGTAGGAGATTTTGTTAGTTGTTCGTAAACGTCCTTTGTAATTTCTGCAGATTTTAATCGCGCAGCTTGTCATTTTCACCGAAATAATCTAACGCAAAAAATGAGCCGTGCGTGCGTATCTCTTGACGTTACAATTGACACTGAGGAGTGGTGAGCCCGTGAGCGCTTTAGAGGCTAACAGTTAGCTGATATTTTTATCGACGCTTTTGACGCGCCGATACTCTATCTAGGGAGTATATAATCAAAGATTAAAATGTCAGAAATACGTCTCGGATTTAGGGG
Organism: Colias behrii; assembly: GCA_029959065.1. Lineage (NCBI taxonomy): Eukaryota > Metazoa > Arthropoda > Insecta > Lepidoptera > Pieridae > Colias > Colias behrii. Next base: position 7,234,925 of record JARWMC010000002.1, read on the forward strand.
GCACAAAGATAAATAAATCATGTTATTACTTATTATCACTCGGGAAATATATTTTAAATGTCACTGGTTTATCAAAATGACCACAACGTAATAATGAGTTTATTTACTTGGATCTATGCAATTAAGACAAAGGATATAGGCATTATAGGTACACTTGGTCACTTGAATATGATACTAAGTATAGGTACCTATCCATAGAGGAATCTAAAGAGAAAAATTATACCTACATAAAGAGGTAGTACCACAGAATAATAAGTAATAACTAGTAACTATAGTACGTACGCAATATTAATAATCCTAGGAATCAAAAAAGTTGAAATGAATATTAAATTTTTTATTCTGTACAGAGTAAGTAAGTGTTCTGTACAGACAGTGAATCTTCTTGACATTGTGTAATGGAACAATGACCAATTATACGAAGGCTACCAACATAGTAAGTAGGTACATATACTACTTGCTTATTATTTATTTTACTCTTTTTCGTAAAAGTGGACTATTAAATGATGTTTACAACAGAATGCTTATAGAAATATGATCGTACATAATTTAATAAATGAAGGGATATTTATGTACAGTTTAGGAAATGATGGGTCAGATTACATATTGTGTACGTTGACATTGTTCCTTTTTTATTCGTCTTTATGAGATCGCAAAGTGCAATGTGCAGAGGCAGGTAGATAAACTTGAATACAACCAATTCTATTTACGTCTACCTACCTGTGTACAGGTAAACGCGACGTTCTGGATCAATAGTGGAACAAAACATACATGGAGCGGAATATGGAGATTCATTTTAACTTCTTTCAATAACAAGACCAGTAGTATTTTCTCTTACAAGAAAATCTCAAAAATATTAATAATATATGTACGAATGTATGCCACATAATAACGATGCGATGACACAATTTTTAATAAGGAATTTTTTTCAACTTGGGTTACATTATTGCATTTTTGGTAAGGATCTCTATTTTTTTTGAAAATGCAATATAGCCTATGTTGCTCAGTGAAGATGCAGCTTTCTAATGGTGAAATAATTTTTGAAATCGGTCCAGTAGTTTATGCGTGAAAACCATACATACATACATATATATATATACATAATTACAAACCTTTCCTCTTTATAATATACTAGCGGTCCGCCCCGGCTTCGCCCGTGGTACATATGAAAAATAGATGTTGGCCGATTCTCAGACTTACCCGATATGCACAGAAAATTTCATGAGAATCGGTCCACCCGTTTCGGAGGAGTATGAAGACTAACATTGTGACACGAGAATTTTATATATAAGATTATATTATATATTATAATATATTATAAATTATATATTTAAAACTAGATTTCCGCCCGTGGCTTGGAAGAAAAACCCGCATAGTTCCCTTTCCTTTTAAAATGTGTGATTTTCGGGATAAAAGTAGTCTATATCTTATTCTGGGTCTTTAGCTACCTTTATACCAATTTTAATTGTAATCGGTTCAGTAGTATTTGGGTGAAAGAGTAACAAACATCCATCCTCACATACCTACTTTCGCATTTATAATATAAATAAAATAAAATTCAGACAAATCATAAAATTATTTAAATAACAGTTCATGTTTTCAAGAATAAAATAGTTTATTAAAGATTTAAAAAGTTCTTTTGTTTAAGTTTTCTCAAGTTTAGTCAAACGTGTAAAGAGTATTTTTTATTGTGAACACGAATTAAGGAGTTTCAAAACAATGTATTGATCTCAACGAGTTGGAATTGTCTTTTTTTCGTTACTATGGTGCTAACAGGACTCGCAGAATTAATTAGTAGTAACAGGGATAGATTTTATCAAAACTAAATCAGTCGATTTTTTTATTATGTACGTTAACAGTGTGTGTTAAGGTTGATTTTAAAATGTTTCGGAAGTATTAAATAGGAGAGAGGGGCTGCGCCCCAAGGCCGTCGGTCGACAACCCGATAGCACTGATGCGATAGCACGTGCGAATCCTGCTGGCCTCGGAGCTCGGAAATCACTAGCCAATAGCCATACTACCCTGCCTCGCACGCATATAAATATCTACTCTGGCGAAAGATCTCAACAATACACTATACATGTAACATACAGGCTACGAGTCTGAGTCCGTCTACTTTAAAGCACATTTAATAAAATAATATAAACTGCAACTGTTCCTATATATAAATAGACGATAATATACACATAAAGCTCAGTCTATGGGTATCAACCTAACTGTTATACAATATGTTTAGTTTATTTTGATCTCATAAACCGTTAGCGTACCGGTTCAGTAGCTCTGAAACATTCACTTTTATACATAAGTAGAAAAGATCAGGATATTTATTTATTTATTTATTAGATACACCAATAATGACTCAATTAATACAATTTACAGAAGTACATTAATAATTATTTCTTAAACTGAATTGGCCATAAAGCAGGCGTATACAACAATTATAAAAAAAAGGTCTTAAAATTTTTCAGTTTTAAAAGTCTAAAAATACATAATCAAATTTATCATCCATGGAAAAAAAAAATAAGTATACAAACATAAAATTCATCACATAATTAAAAATTTATCAAGAATAAGTACATCAAATTAATACTACAATAATAACATGATTAGGGCGTAGGGATGTGACGACCCCATCGCCCACGGTTGGAATATCTGTTGTCTACGTGACAACAGATATTCCACCCGTGCAATCAGTCAACCCGCAGGACACCTTGTGGCGTGGTGTCGGGGAGTAGCGACCCCGCGGGAACCGAGTGCTCCCGGGGGAGGCCCCTGTCTTCATCTCCGGCTCGCCTTCACCGGCCGGTCGGAGTGAAGCCTGACGAGGACAGGACCCCCACCTCTGGCTTGCCTTAACCGGCCGGCCAGAGTGGATTCGCGAGAGCTTTTAGCTCGAAGGGTGGATGCGAATCATAAGTGGCGAGTGGGCACGTGATGCTGGACCCTCAGGGAGCGCGTGATCGTCGTTTAAAGTCCAGGGACGCCTCTCCACCCTTAGCTGCTCACAATATGTTGCCCCCTTGTCGCACTATTGCAGCGACTTATTTCGGGGGCCCATACAGTGAGAGGGCGAGTCACCACCTGCCAACATATTTTTACTTTCTTTTAGTAGAAAGGCAGGTGCCATAGTTTCCCATAGTCCCCAATACCAGTCCATTTAGCATCCCAATCCATAGCCCAGCTATTAAATTTCCATACCCTGCAATAGTCCTACATCGGCCGCGGACTGCCTAGGACTGTATCTCTATAGTGCAGTCATGGGCAGCCTGCGGCTGGTGTCCCACAACACATTAAAATTCTCGAAAGGGCCTCTGCGTGTTGGATCCGTGTCCCCACGTAAGCCTTCCAAAGATCCGGGTACCGTCCTTCTGGTGGTACCCGAGTATTATGGACATGATTAAAATTTTGAAATTTTATACATCCATGAAATAAAAAAGCTATGATATGAGATATGGCTAAGCTTTTAATGAGTTAAAGTGATTATGTTTTATGGATTGAAAAGAGTGTGTGAAATGATAAATTTCGTCATAAATAGAAGACTCAGTTAATAATTGAGCGCTCAAAATTTAGCAGTAAATAATCAAAATCAATCTGTGTTTCACATGAGTGCAGCAAGGGGGAGTCAACGACCGGCCCATTGCAGCGCCCGCGCCCCCGCCAGCACCGAAACACACACTCCTCTCCGGATCCCTATCGGTTCAACGACCTAAACGACCCTTCGTTTATGCCCCACGCAAAATATACAAAAGATCAAATTCTACAGAAAATAACCACTCCGTTAGTTCTTTTCGAAACTATTTATAAAAATATAATAACTAGATAATAGATATATATTCTTTAGGATAATTTGCCAAATTTGCAACAAACAAGTTAAGAGAATAACAGGGTTCGATACCATGACCTAACCAAATGCAACAAGAACTGTCTACTCAGGCAGAACTTGTTATTGTGTTTTTTTTTCGGTTTTTTCTTTTGGTTTACCATGTATGGCTAAAACTCAGACCTGATATTTTTGTAATATCGGACACATTTTGTAGTAAATATTATTTTTGTTGTTATTAAACAATTTGTATACCTAAAAATACTTTTGCATTTCTTTCTTGGTTTCCGGTATATAAAGCCCTTTTATATTATTTCACTGCTAGGTAGATAGCTGATCTTAATGTTAGCTATCTGCCTGTAGCTAAGGCTATTTTTGTATTTTAAATTGGAATACTATCATTCCAAAAAAATCTCATGACACATTAAATAGCGGGTTCATTCAGGATTCCTTTTAAAAAATAAATACTTAGCTAGCTGTAGCACAATTTAGTAGAAATATAATACGAGACCACGCGTAAATGCACTAACACAAATATTTATATAAATACAAAAAGTGATAAGAGCTAAATTCCCAAAATAACTGACCACGTCGCGCGCCCTCTTGAAATAGTTTGATGCGCTTTAAATGAAACTAAATCGTGTTGGGAAATATGGCAAGACTAAAATATTTGCATATTTCTGAATTGCCAACATATTGGATATATATGGGTCTAACCTAGCAGGCGGATAAAAGCACCAAATACGAAGGGACAGAAGAAATTAAGAAAGTTAAATGAAATAAAAATTACATTATGAGCTAACAATAACAATTTGTCGCTTAGTAAATTGCATAGCGTTATGTTGACCTAAATACACTGTAAGATATCGGTGAGAACAAAGAAGCGCAAAGACAAGAAACAAAGCACTAGCGGAACGGAGAGCATTGAATTTTCTCTTATACAGGGTTACAGGAAAAGTCGACCTAGATCCGTTAAGGGCGTGTAGTACACATCATTTCTGAATGATTTCACTATGGAACCCCCCATCCTAAACTTAACCGTTTTCGAGATATTCGAGTTTTAATTTTTTTTATGAAAATGCCCAATTTTTCGGCTATTCAATTGAATATTTTGAATTTTTTTGACTCTTGTGATTATTTTTTTGGTTTTTTACATGAAGAATGAGATGCTTAATGACCTCAATGACTAAAATTGCACGTAAGTTAACTAAATAGGTCATTGTAGACGATCGAAACTTAAGAAAATAAGTACAAATTATAAAAAAATATTTTTCTTTTCTCGATATCTCAAAAAATTATTATGGCACTTGCTCTGCAGATGTGCTTAAAAACATCTACATTTTATCAGCTATCCAACGAGGTATAACACTCTAGGGTATTTACTAACCTTAAAGGTGAAACTTAGTTTCTAAGGCTACATGGCAGTCAGAATAAATAGCGCTTATTTAATCTAATTAATTTGACTTAAGTTCAGCATCATCATTTCAGCCTACTGGCTTCCACTATTGAACATAGGCCTCCCTCGGCTAGCTACTACCTTCATGCATCCATCGATATCCCGCTATCCTGACCTAGCATCATTCAGTTTTATAGCATTTTTTTTGTTCAGATCGTCGATCGTACAAATAATGACCGTACGCCAACTATTACTTGAGCGTAAGTGACTAGTTACTGGCTTTTGTAGGAGAATAACGTTTTTGAATAAAACTTTTTAGTTCATGTTCTACGTGTCCACCTCTATTTCGCACACATTTTCTCATTTTTTCACGTAGTCCACGTTTCACTACACCAGTGGTTAATGTTCTTCTTATGTTGTTAGCAGCATTAATTATCCTTTCTTTGAGAATTTCCACTGACGATATGGGGTTGGGCTCACTGTAAACGAGGCTCTTCATGTGCCCCCATACATAAAAATCCATGGGGGTCAGGTCGGGACATCTAGCTGGCCAGGGTAAAGGCCCACCTCGTCCAATCCATTTGTTAGGATAGTTAGTGTCCAACCATTCCCTAACGCTTCTTCTGAAATGAGCAGGGCAGCCATCATGTTGAAACCACATGTCCCGCAGTAATTGTAATGGGAGATCATCTAGTAGTAGGTATTCAAAAACGTTATTTTCCAAACAAAAGCCAGTAACTACTCACTAACGCTCAAGTAATAGTTGGCGTACGGTCATTATTTGTACGATCGACGATCTGAACAAAAAAATTGGTTGTCTGTAAAGTCGGTTTACTGACGATAGTTGAACGTGACAACGTCCGATTGTGCTTCTTTGTCGCTCGTTCCGCGCTCTCGCTCGCACTTCAAGCCTTACATGGAACGCCTCAGATGAGTCAGAGCAAGGTAACGCCGCATGAGTCATGTTTTTTCGTGCGTGCAGCCGGCTTTATCGAATTATAAGACGTTGTCACGTCAAAAAATGCTATAAAACTGAATGATCCTAGGTCAGGATAGCGGGATATCGATGGATGCATGAAGGTAGTAGCTAGCCGAGGGAGGCCTATGTTCAATAGTGGAAGCCAGTAGGCTGAAATGATGATGCTGAACTTAAGTCAAATTAATTAGATTAAATAAGCGCTATTTATTCTGACTGCCATGTAGCCTTAGAAACTAAGTTTCACCTTTAAGGTTAATAAATACCCTAGAGTGTTATACCTCGTTGGATAGCTGATAAAATGCAGATGTTTTTAAGCACATCTGCAGAGCAAGTGCCATAATAATTTTTTGAGATATCGAGAAAAGAAAAATATTTTTTTATAATTTGTACTTATTTTCTTAAGTTTCGATCGTCTACAATGACCTATTTAGTTAACTTACGTGCAATTTTAGTCATTGAGGTCATTAAGCATCTCATTCTTCATGTAAAAAACCAAAAAAATAATCATAAGAGTCAAAAAAATTCAAAATATTCAATTGAATAGCCGAAAAATTGGGCTTTTTCATAAAAAAAATTAAAACTCGAATATCTCGAAAACGGTTAAGTTTAGGAGGGGGGGTTTCATAGTGAAATCATTCAGAAATGATGTGTACTACACGCCCTTAACGGATCTAGGTCGACTTTTCCTGTAACCCTGTATATTGAAGAAAAACTTATATTGCTACAGATGAATTATTTCTTAATACGTCGAATAGTAAACACCAGAAAGGAAATAAAAGAAAAAATAAAAAAGTTGATCTTTTTTATAAGAACGCGAAAGTTTGTGACGATAGAAGTATGTTTGTTACTAACTATGCTATCACCTGAAAATCATTGAACGTAGTTTGATAAAAAAAATGTGAAAAAATGTACTTTAAGTACCTACCAGAATAACATACGAGCTATAAAATTAAGTACTGACTAGTATTTCTATAGCTCGTGTGTTCATGTTTTTAGTATACTGCATTTTTGGAATACGATATTGTAACGTACAATATCGTATTCCAAAAATACAAAATTGAGTATAAAAGCGAACTTTTCCGTACCAATATTTTGGAGTGTTTCTATAGTGTAAAAAAGCTGATCCTAAAATTAAACATTATTTAACTTTGGTGTTACGAAAAAAGGCTTAAAAATACAAATGTTACTTCAGTTAACTGCCTTGAATAACGATCGATAAAAGTAAACCTTCCAAAGAGAACTTGTGGTTCGTGTTTCAGAGAAAGCTACAGTGTCGCAACAACATCTTCGACATAAAGTCAAAAGGTTTTGCGGCTGTTTGAGCTTCTTGCGTCATAAAACGTTATTTACTGAGTACGTTGAATATAAATATAGCTTTAATGGAATGGAATACATGGAAACAATTTAATAAAAAATTAAAAAAATAATAAATAAAAAGAAAAGTGTATCATAATTCAAAGCAGGTCATATCATTTCACAAGGAAAGATTTGTAATTTTGCATTTACAAATAAACAGAATATCTAGAAAGCTACATTATCATTGAGTAAGGCAATATTTATACGAAAAAAAAATGTGAATTACTACTAAATCCAACTTAAGTTGTACAATCGCCACAAAATATATTTCCTCGCATGCGCTGCGGAAAGCACTGATGATAAAAGAACAACACAATCCATCATTATCCAAAAAATCACTTCGTATTCAAGACCGTTTTTTTAAACCTGTTGATTACTTTTTGAATTATCGTAACCGGACATTCCATCAAAAGATATTAAGAAGATATTTAATAGAAAATCTACTCCTATTGAAACTTGCTTGAGTACTGGACTTATATTTCAAAAAATATTCCACCAACTTTCGACTGAATGACACTATTCCTATTCCTAAGTAATTCTTCGAAAAGTATAGTACATATAACTATTTCAACATTTCAAAGCAAAATAATCGTTATAGTATTAGTAAACAAGCTGTGGTTTGAAATATGTCGTCACACAGTGTACGTTTTATATCTAAGTCATTCTCGTTCTGTGAGCACGTGCATGTATTGAAATTCATCCATTATAGAAGCTCAGCTAAATTTCCTACATTACAAATTTAAATATAACAATAACATTCATTAATTATTAATTACATAGTGGTATAATTATTATCACAACTAAAGTGAAACGAAACGATGGCGTGGTCGATAACAGTTAAAGAATGAAAAGAGTTAATCCATGCTGAACAACTTATTAAAATTTAATCATTTTTCTCTGAGACGTGTTTGAAGTAATAAATTAAAATACTATTACATATCAATCCATATAAATATTTATTTTGTATCATTGTATTACGTTCATCAAAGCCTAAATTAGTTCAGTTAAAAGGTAACACAACATTCATTGACAGGGCGGTACAAAGTTCGCCGGGACAGCTAGTATTGTATAAAAATGAATCCCTATTTCACTTCGTTGATGTGTTCGTTATTATCACGGTGCATTTACATCTAACGATTAACGAACATAGAGCTACAGTTAGATCAAAAGCATTCTTTTGTGATCTTTTAGTGAACATTGCATAGAATCTTTTCGAGCGCGCTAATAATAACGAAAATAATGCTCTTCGTCTGTTTACATTAAAAGAATTTGACATAGCGTAGTTAGAATGAGCATTCGCTCGTTTGATGTAAATGCACCGTAATCTATATATATAAAACTCAAAGGTGACTGATATAGTGATCTATCAACGCACAGCCCAAACCACTGGACGTATCGGGCTGAAATTTGGCATGCAGGTAGATGTTAGGACGAAGGCATCCGCTAAGAAATGATTTCCCGAAATTCTTGCGGGAACGGGGAAAAACGGGGATGCACGTACAAAGTCGTGGGCGGAAACTAGTATTTTATATTACCGATGGGCGATGTGGACTATGGCTGTGGAGCGACGCATGACGGTATGAAATATGAATGCACGGAAATTACGAATATGTGAGATGATGCCTGAACCTAATGAGCGCAGATGTTGAAAAATCGATATAATCGATGCATATTACTCGTATAAATTATCTTTTTTCGTTAAGATACAATTTATAGGTTCGACAAAGGAAAACGTGACGTCACATATTTATGCTGTGAGAAGTTATCACAATTATTTGCTGTACATTTTCGTCACATAATTTTGGTGCCACTTTATTATGCTGCTTACTAATGTCAGATAATTTTGCTGTATACGGGCAGACAGATATTATGAACTTGTTCTTGTGACAGATATTTTTGCTAATCGCTCCCTAGGCATATACATATATTAATGCTCGTGACTGTACCTTACATATGACTTAAGCCTGTTAGTGAAAACCATATGAATCTATGTAGTTAGTTGCGTATTCTGACGAATACATAGTGTTATTTTATTTCATGCCTTTGGATAACTTACATTATATACCTATGTGTATTGGTTTATTAATTCGGCGTTGTAATAATTAAAGCTGAACTCAATTGAAAATCCAGAATATAAATTGTGTCCACAATGGCTAGATGGCTAGCTGGCAGAATTAATAAAAGAAAGATTCTCATGTAAAAACAGCTTCAGTTCGACATTTAAATACATATTTACCTAAATACTCTCCCATACATATAACATAGCAGCGGCACTAGTAAATACGGATTTTTTTTGTATAAGTTTAACTTGAAGATTTTAAAAGTTGCATTTAATGTGTACACGCAAACAGTTTATCATGCGACCTTGTCGGAAATTGCATTATGAACATTACTTAGGTGTACGAACTCTTTACATGCGATAACGACTGCTGGTTGCGAATGAAGTGAATAAAAATTGCAAAAATAATGCCAACCAAAAAATATTCTATGATTTTATGTAGCATTGGTGCATTCTTATTTATTTCAAATTAGATTACACATTCTAAAATGAATCACATCATTTTATTTATTAATCGCTTTACAACTTATAAATTGCACGTCATCATATTTTAATTTGGTTTACCAAAGTAAAAGCAAACAATACAAGATATAATATTCTAATAATTGAAGGGAGTCCGCCGTCGCATACAACACAGGTAATGAGAAGTGTATAGTGTACCCTACAGCTCGTCCGGGCCGCCACAGCCGGATCGATAGAAGCGAGCTCTGTGCTCTGAGTAGCGAGCAGCCACCCTGCCTCCTCACCTATATATACTTCTACCGATAATAGAGATGAACGTCAGTGCTAGATTTAAGTACATTTAAACTATAATCGCCGCAATTTTACACAAATCAGTTTATTTAAGTCTATAAAATATGAGAAAACCAATGTTTGATCGATATAATAATTTATGGAATGGGAGAATTATGCCCATAACACTTACTTTACTCAGTGTTATTAAAAACTAAAGAGTTGAAATATTTTTATTAAGTATACTTTAAACTTACATTTTTATGAAAACCATCTATTTATTTTACGCGATCGGCAATACTAAGTGCCCAATCTTTTCAAAAAGAATAATCACCTCACCATCGTCGGAAATTGGAACACTGCTTTTCGGTGCATGAAACCACCGCTGCTATTTTTAGTTGATTGTTCTAGCATATTGGATTGTTTAATTTATCAGTCTCTCAAAGTCAAATAATAGAATACCTACTAGGGTATGCACAATTAGTGACGACAATATTATTCTAAAAAATTACCTTTATAAATGTTAATCTCCATGATCGTAATTAGATGGAGAGAATTATGCCAATAATCCATTTTTTAACTTTGTACTATAAAGAAGAAATAATACTATATTTAAGAAATTTTCGTCCAGGGTGTCGTGCAAAACTAAGCAATTCAGCTATTTTAAATGTTTATCATTACCAAATCAACATGTAGAAGATATTTACTGTAAGTGCATGCATAGCAATTATTGATAAAATGGTGTTGGATCATTGCATAAAATTGTAGTTATTTAAAAGACTACAGACTTTTCTGAAAGCTTTGCGAGGAAGGGTAAAGGGTATAGGTACAGTCATGATGTGGCAGCCCATACATTTAGTCTATTCAGAAAACTTTGGCTGTTTCCCTTTGTGGACAAACATTGTCTTGTACTTACTTCTTGCTTATATCGACATTTTTGAGCTAATCACTGATTTTGCAAAGTAGAAGATGCTTAGAATAGGTCAGTGATGGTGGAAAGGAATGCAGCGTCGTCGCTTTGTGGTGGGTCCTAGGTGAAAATGTAATAGAGGACAGGTTCTAAGACTGAACCCTGAGGAACCCCAGCAAGACAATTTGCAATCGTATAGTGCAGATCTAGCTTCCCCATGTTTAACAAGGAATAATCTTTTTTCTAGATAGGATCTTATTATACAGAATATTGTATGTGGGAACACATTTTCTTACAACGCGTCGTATTATCGTAGTATATTGTGTCAAACCCTGTCAAAAGCCTGTTGAATATCCAGGTATGATGCAGTTATAAATTATATGTTATAAACTCTATGAACCTGTTCTATGGTTGAATGCTGCTTTCGTAATCCAAATTGGTGGTGTGGGATAATTTCCGATTAGTTGAGGCACTTAGTTTTACCAAAAATAGTTTCTCCCACGGTTTTGATAGGACTGATATTAAGCTGATAAATGGTAAGCAGATAACTTTACGTTCGCGTTAAGATGTAGCAGCCACAAAAAAAGAAGATAACTCATGAGTGGACTCTTACCATATTTGTGAATCATCTAATTATATTTGAGAGATTTCCAGATGTTCGGAAAATTAGAAAAGTGACTGAATATGGCGTTAAATTGTTTTCTTTCTTAACACACAAAAAAACAAAAATGGTCAATTTCTGAGTCCTTTGATTCCACAGAACAGTAAAGTAGATAGAAGTGTGATGTGGGCGTGGCCCACGTGTCACTGGTAAGGTAAGATCACCTAACTTGCTCTCAGTTATGCGCAGAAAAATATTCGAGTCGGTTGTCAGCTGTCAAACCTTTTTTCCATATTTATTCATTAATTAGGACGTGTTGTTCGGTATTAGAGTGCAAAAATGATAGCAGACGAAATAATATCAGCAATGAAGGCATTTCATACCATCGGTAAGTCTTATTTTTATTTATTTTAATTATATTTTATGTTATAACTTCGCTTGTCGTAATTTGTCAAAATTGTATACAAATATCTAGTCAAAATGAACCTTAATCCGTAAGAAATTAGTACTATTATAGATTGAACAGCAAACAAGACTTTCTGGAATATTATTGCAATAAACAAACGAATGTCGCTTTAGTGATGCTTGTGGCGCATATCGACAGTATCGATACTTTAGAAAAGACAAACATTATAAATATTAAATTTTATTTTATTTTTCCTTAGCTTTCATTTGTCCAATTTATTTATAGATTTCCCAAAGAGGCTAATTTAAAAGAGAAATGGATAAATGCAACGTGACGAGTTAACTGGATGCCGAACAGCACTAAGCGGTCTAACAAAGGCCACCGATACAGCAAACCTACGGCAGTTCCAAGATTTAAAATAATGCATATTTTCTGTTTGTATTTTCTAAATATAGATAAATACTATTCTATTCCGTTTTTTATTTAATAATAATAATATAAAAAGACGTACTTAGTAGTAATAAACATACTCCAAAATGTGACACATTATACTATACTCATATAAAAGAAAGAAAAAAAAATACATAAAAAATATTTATTTGTGAATTATCGATAACAAGGCTGACATCCCTCAGGGCATAGCATCAGATAAATATCAATTTAATGTCATTAATGTTGAGTGACACAAATTTCAACCTTATCTCTATGTGTTGCGTTTCAAATTTATATCTATCGAAAACTAACGCCCTCTGTTGTGGAGTAGCTGAATGTTTTCGAATTTGGAATTTCTGTGCAATGAGAAACAAAACAGCTAATATACCTAGAGATGTTATACTAAAATAAACCGTAACATGGTGCGTTAGGGTACATATTGAAATGCTGAATTTATAACCTAAGTCAGTTTTTACTCAAATTAAGCTGTCCAATCAAAGGCATAGTTTACTTGTAGTGTACTGTATAACTATCGGTTTAAATGTGTGGGTTTGGCGACACTGGTTTTCATACTAATTATGACATTATAGCACTTCTATATGTTTTTACTGTTCTGTGTTTGATTCATTAGGCTTGAAAACAGATGGCAAGTGAACAGTAAAAACTTTTTTGCCTTTTCTGTATCGGTGCGGGCATGTGAGTTGCCACTGCATATTTAAGTTGATGTCTTAAGAAAAATTTCTAGATCCTTGATCGGTAGAAAGCAGTTTTATCGGAGCGTCGACGAGAGCACTACCTTATTTTACGTAATTTTTGTGCTTAAAATATCTTTGGCAGTATGTTGGATGAAGTACTTGATTCCTCAGGAGTATTTTTCCAATCAGCAATTGGTGAATACTAAAATAAAGACAGGTTTGTTCCACTTCGTCCACTGATGCCACGGAAAGTTTTAAGTCTAATCTTTATCCAAGAAGTAACATAAACAAGTCAATCAGTATTGAAGTTACAGAGAGATTTCCATTTACGGTCAGAGGTTGGAAATAACAGAGCCGATGGTCCAGATAATATGGTTGGACAACACAGCCAGAAGGTCATTTAAGGCCAGATATTTGACATAATAGAGAGATTGACTTGAATACGAATTTAAATATTAACCACATAATCTATGCCGCTCTGTTATAAATAATATTATATTATCAATCGTTTTTTGGTCCCGCAGGACAGGCTTCGCCTAGTGCGGGAACCAATGAATCTCATAATTATATTAATATCAAATTATTAAATTAGTTAATATTGTGAAATACACCATATTGTAATAACCCTGTCTTGTTAAATAAAGGAATTATTTATTTATTTTTTTTATTTATATTATTTCAGACACTGGCTGCGAGTTGTAGTTCATCTTAAACCCTAACAATTATTACTAATTTTAGATTTCCCACCAGCTGCATCATTGAAATAATAACCTAACATACTTATAAATCTGAGTGAAGTTAGATAGCTTTTTCTAACAATGATTGCACAGCCAGTATGAGTTGAGGCATCTGGAGAGGTATAAATTTTCACGTAGGTAAATTAAGCACACATTTCACAAATAAGTTAAGATTGAAGTAATAATTGACTAACTATATTCAAATAGTAACATAGTATAAATAAGTCAACATTGTAATTAAAATAAATCAGATGTTATAAAACCTTTTCTCGTTGTTTTGTAATATGCCATAACACAAAAATCTGGCAAATATAAAGCTGATGAATTTTTTTGTTTGTTTGAATACACTTATTACAGGAATTACTGGATCAATTTCACTGTTAGATCAATCATATATAAGATTCTAGAGACTACTAGCTGCGCTTTGCGGTTTCACCCGCGTGGCTCCACTCCTGTTGGTCTTAGCGTAATAATATATAGCATTGCTTGAGAAATGGGCTATCAAACAACAAAAGAATTTTTCAAATTGGACCAGTAGTTCCTGAGATTAGCGCGTTCAAATAAACAAACTCTTCAGCTTTATAATATTAATATAGAATATATAAAAATTCTATGGGTGAAGCCAGCGGACTTGTTTGAGTATTTTTTCTAATTCTAAAAAGTTGCAACAACATTTGAATATTAATCATATTAATAATATATTAATAAATATATTAATAATTTTAAATAAAATATATTAATAATTTTAATTTTAATTTTATAGCCCATATTAATCACATCAACAACAAGTGCAATGTCAAATCAAGATGCTTAATTAAAGAATGTGTACTTTACATACCAGCACTTCTTTATCAAACTCAAACTCAAACATTCATTTATTCAATTAGACTACTATTTAGTAGCACTTTCGAATCGTCATTACATAGTATTTTTAACATTTACCACCGATTCGGAAAGCAGTATCTATGGAGAAGAATCGGCAAGAAACTCAATAGTTGCTTTAAGTTTAAAATAATGTCAATAAATTTACATAATATGTAACTTATATCTAACTACATAATATGCCAAAGAACTGTCCTGTGGTTTTTACGCGACAACCCTCCATGGGTCTTTATCGTCCATATATTCCTGAATACTGTAGTACACTCTCTGAACTAGTACATTTTTTATGTAAGTTTTAAATTTAGAACTACTAAACTCTTTAATATTGTGAGCAATTCTATTGTATAAGCGTATACCTTGACCCATAAATGAATTTTTAATATCTCATAGTACCATTTTATTCTTAGATTAATTAACTTCACTGTTAAATGTAACATGACATGCTCTAGATACACAATGTGTTATGTTGCGACCTAAATGGCATAATCAGGTGACTCACTGATGCTATAGTTTGTCATAATAGGTATATTATATTCATATCAAAATCATTGTAACATCTATTGTTACAATATTGTTTTCTCTATTAGAGATTACCTAAAAACTGTTCCCTAAAACTTAATCCCAATAATTAGAGTTAGAAACAAAGTATTTCTAAATGCACAATCAATTTCTTTGTTGTTACACAGATTGATTAACAGCTGTACTACAAAGCTAAATGTATATGCAGGTACCTACTATATCTATAATATATATACTTGTAAATGATATCAAATATTTTTTCAACTATCAGTCAATAATTTTTTAACTATATATATATAATATAATTATTGATTTATTTTGTATTTAGAGATGCTTGATTATTTCAATATAGTATCTCCATAGTTCCTGACGAATTTTGTGGGTAGCTAAAAAATAATGTTTCAAGAAATTTGCGTCTTTCAAGAAAAAGGATACAAGTCTTTGTTTTCTTTGTTATAAAAACCATCTAGAGTTAATCTTATTTATAATGAATTATGACCTTTCCTATTGCTCAAAATAAGTCAAAATTTATTGCAATTTTCAAGGCTGCCAAATAATAAATTCCCAAAAAATATATTATTTGTTTACTCCATGTTCAAAAATCCCTTTTTTCTTTTTATAGATTAGACTTTACTTACCCTGGAAGTAAATAAGTTCATTAGAACTCCTGATACTAAAATTTACGTTCACAATTCGCTTCTTGGTTCATTAGTATGAACTCGACAAGAACTAAGCGAATAAAATACGACGTAATAAATCGCTAAAACTCGATGCTAAAACTGCATTTGTCATGATGTTCGACGAATCATCGAATCGATTAATTTTTAACACACCTTGAATTTCCCAGTATGTATCTTATCCACCAAATTCACTTTTAGTTCACCAAACGACACTGTTTCAAGTCCACTTGACACTGTTCAATTTTGATCCATGATGATTTCAACAATTCAAAAACTTGGAACAAAAACAGCTGGCCGATACCAACGCGTGTTTTTTTTTTTCGAAATAGCGAAGCTCACAAGTTACACATTGACATTGTTTTTCACCACAGAATATATATTACCCTTGTTTTTCACAATGGTAATAAAATGATGTGCATATTCCTGTGGCATATACCCTTCATAAACCGATTAATATTACCGGTTTAGGATTTTCTACGGTGATACTTTTAAATTTCATAATCTTTAGCATTAATTCCAGAATGAAAAGTAGTAAGATTTTCTCATCTCATTTATTTAAATATAGGAATATCCTCTGGTACAAATTATTACATCAGCAGAAAAATTGCAAAATATAATAATTTCATAACTATATCTTTTCATCAATAATATGTAATTTTATTGGTCTTCTTCTATCAAGCTTGTATAATATTTTATATTACCTAAATTAATCATAAAGTCACATTGACAACCTGCTAATCGAAGATTGCACCGTTAACCAAAGTAATTTGTTTGTTTTTTTTTTCAGAATAGCTTCATTTTCTTAGAGTATAGATAGTATCTATAGAGCGCGAACAACCAAGTGGGAACAGTAGGCACAGGTGGGTACAACACGACGTTCCCGCCGCGCGCGCTCGTAGTCGTGGTTGAGTGCTGACGAAGTGCGTTGCTCTTGATTTTTATTCATATCTAGGAATAAACATGGTGAAATGTGCAGTTATATCTTGCAAAAACGATACTAGAAAATACACAAAATTTAAATCCAGTATCACATTTCATCGGTAAGTCGATTGTTATACTTATTTTTATGAAAATAAATCTAGCATCGCGGGGGTGAAGTGGAGGTGGAAGGCGGACACGCGCAGGCTCGTTCGCGCGCCTCACTGCCGCCACGTGATCGTAGTGATGTGACCTGACCAACGCTGTACTCGATATAAAGTTTACTAGAAGAACTATATTTTAACAAATTATTTATTTAACTTTAAAATTAAAACTCTTTTAAAAATGTATTATAAATAAATTTGTGGTGTGTTTTGTATGATACACTTTCTAATATTATGAATGCGAATGTATTATAGTGTAGATGTAAAGTATGTAATGTTACGATATATTTTCTGAACCGCTAAATTGATTTTGAAGATTTTGATAGTAGAATGGATAAAATTAAATAAAAAAATTATTAATATTTATTATATTATCATTTTAAATTATTAATTATTTCTTATTGTTATTTAACATTTTTAAAACATTATTTTTATTGTTTGATTTATTATTAAAGAAATAGCACTAAACCCGATCTTTTATTTTATTAACTTTATTATTTAAAAAGTACTCACGTTTTTCTGATATTCCAATTAAAAATATTTTTTTAAAGTACTTATAATGAATACAAGAAATATTCAAATGGAATAAACAAACTTTATTCAGTTGGTAAAAAAATTTGAAATAACATATTTATAATTTATTCATATATTTTTCCTTTAATAACTTATTGAACATAAAATTTACTTATGATACATATTTATTTACATAACTTATCGATAGTTCAACACGCAATTGATACCTACCCATCCCTATTTGTCACACACACATCAATATAGTATCTATAGCTCATCTGCCTACGATGTGCACAAAGCAATTTGTGCAATACATCTCAGCTATACATTATTCCTCTATGGCAATACACTCGCTCTATACTACTGTAATATATACTCTAAGTTCATTTTAATTACCTGATCGGATTGGATGGATAATTGATTAGATTATTATATTCGAGTTGGAGTCAGATGTTGATCGGACATTACCTATTGTAATCAATTAATGAAAAACTATGATTCGCGGTATAGCGTGCATTATAAACAGTGCACATTTTAGTGGGCATTTTTTTTTTTCGTTTAGAATTAGATAATTATATCGCACTAAGGTAGTTAGGGAAAAATTAAACGAAATGTTGAAATATCAATATTATATAAACATCATATAGTATAAAAACTTATTATTCAAGTATATGTAAGAAATCATCTTCATTTGATAAACACAAATTTTTCAAAATGTCTGATGGTGAGGGGATATTTTTGTCATCAATAGGAATAGAGTCAATTAGTTCTTCCAAATTTGAATCGTATCCTTTATCATTCTGCATATGTTCCTGAATTGCTATCATTTTATTTTTCGCAATAGTACCTTCACTTGAATTTCCGGAAACACAATTGGAAATAATGGAAAAATTTTCCGATTCTAAATCTTCTAATGATAATTGTGCACTATTTCTAACTAATTCGGCATTTGCTTCAGATACTTCTACATAATTTGGTTTTTGGGAATGGTCAGTTTTTTTAATTGTATCATTTGTGTTGTCATGATCTGAATTTATTTTTTTCAATTTTTCGACTAAATCCGTTGATTTTCGTACCACCGTACCTGGCGGTTGAGCCTGACATTTATGTGTTCGTTGGGAAACCTGTAATAAAACAGCGTTTACAGCGAAATGTAATTTTCATTGGTTCATGTATTAAAAAAAATACCTACACACCTTGTACCTAAAACTTTTTTCACATGCGGTACATTTATATGGCATTGCCCCAGTATGTATTCTTCTATGTACTAAATATGATACTCGTTGACGAAAACATTTACCTAGAAAATAAACAATTATAAATCAACTAGCGGTCCGCCCCGGCTTCGCCCGTAGTACCTACATGTTTAAACTATCCTATCCTGAGTATGTATGTTCTGTGAACCTATCTCTCAAGTTGGATCGAACTGCACATGGTGTGCGAATTTTATTATAATCGGTTAAGTGGTTTAGGAGTCCATTGAGGACAAACATTGTGACACGAGATTTATATATGTTACGGCTAAAGGTAGGTGAGAACATAAACTTAAGATTAGCCGGCTAAACTTAGGTTTATCTTCGACGAGGTGTTAATGTTAGTTTGTTCTATCTTTAGCCGGCTAAACTTAAGTGTAACCGCAGGCCCTTGGCTAAAAATGTAGAAGGAAATGGAAAAGGAAACAATGTAATAACGTTTACTATTTTGACACGAAATATGCTAGAACTGACTCGTTATTGTTTTACTTGCCCATTACAGACAGGTTTAAGTGTGAAATTCGACTCAGTAGGTTAGGTTAGGTTTGAACTGCGACCCCCACGCACGAGCCGAGCGAGCGAAGCGAGCGTGCCGCGACAGCGGCCGGCGAGTGCCAGAACCGACTCGCTATTGTTCTATTTGCCCATTACAGAAAGGTTTAAGTGTTAAAATCAAGCCCTCCGCCGGCCCGGCGCGCCCCTCGAATACATTTTTAGCCGTTTCGTTTCGGTTAATGTGCACATTAACCGGCTAAAGATGGAATATCACGACGCAAACAAACATGTTATCGAACTTTAGCTGCTTCTCGAAGATAAACCTAAGTTTAGCCGGCTAATTTTAAGTTTATGTTCACATCTACCTTTAGCCTACATATATACATATTAAGATAAAA
Organism: Colias behrii; assembly: GCA_029959065.1. Taxonomy (NCBI): domain Eukaryota; kingdom Metazoa; phylum Arthropoda; class Insecta; order Lepidoptera; family Pieridae; genus Colias; species Colias behrii. Next base: position 7,254,867 of record JARWMC010000002.1, read on the forward strand.
GTTGCCTAGAAATAATTACGCATTGTATGCATTTAGCGTTCCAACTTTTTTTTACAAGAAATAAAGTATATTCAGGTCTATGAAGATTATTAAACAGTAATTTAGTAAAACAAACAGTATTTATTGTAGTGTGCGCCCTCTGACTAAATAAAAAAAAATTGTGAGCGTCTAAATGTAACACATAATAATGTGTCTGCACTTTGATGCTGAAAACAGTATTTTGTATACTTTTTTTTTGTTAAACAGTAAAAAGTATAATTTAGTGAAAAACAGTAGAATACTGTTTAAAACAGTATAGTTGGCAACCCTTTATGCATTTCATTTCGCAAATAACAGGCAGGTTATCCGTTTTATTCGCTAAAAAAAAAATAGAATTTAAAGTACACTGTACAGCTAAAGTTTTAAAATTCAATTCATAAATAACATAGGTAAATACTACTTTCATAGAACGAGACTAGAAGAAAGAGTTAGACCAAGTTTCGTACGGGGTTGGAAATTTTTAATTTTGTATACCTATAAAATATTTCTCACCACATGTTTCACACGCAAATGGCTTTTCACCCGTGTGTATACGTTGATGGTTATGTAAAGTAGATAATTCCTTGAAGGCTCGACCACAAAAATTACATACGTGTGGCTTATCATCGTTGTGATACAGAAGATGCTTGTGGAAGGACTGTTGAAATGTAAAGGTCTTGTTGCATTGCGTACACGCATACGGAGTTTCACCTGAACAGATTTTATATGCATCAAAATATATATGTTAAAACATTAATTACCTAATATTAAATATTGCTTAAGTATATCAATTATTCTTTATTTTTTATATTACGATAATTTTCTATTCGCTTAGTACATATCTGAATTAGCTGGACAAGTTTCGATGATACTTTTATTCAAAATTTAGAAGGAATAATTTTTTTTCGATTATGAAAAATAAACATTTTATGATGACTTAAAAAAATACGGCTCGAGGAAACCTCGAAAATCAGCTAGATTTACATAAATACTGAACAATATTTTGTATGCTCCTTTAGAACTGCGATAGCTTATACATTGTTAGTACCTTAATTATCTATCATATCTCTATTGTTAATGTAATTAAAAGGATTAACCTGTATGAAGACGCTTATGTTTTTTCAAGAAGTACTTAGTAGTGAAAAATTTATTGCACACGTCACATTGCCATTGTTTTCCATCTGTTCTTAAATATTCTGTTGGTTTCTCTTCTTCATTAGGAACATTTGTACCATCATTTTTATTAAAAGACTCTTCAGTGCTTGAATTTGTTTTATTCTTATGTGTAAATCCATAGTGTGCAACCCTTAAATGAACCATAAGAGACCCGCGCATTTTGAAATTTTTTGAGCAGAGGTGGCAATTATATTTTGTAACGGAATTATCTTTGTCTTCAAAGTTATGTATAATACTGTTGTGCATTTTTAAAATACCTTCATTCACAAATTGTACACCGCAAATGTTGCATTTATTTGCACTTTGCATTAACGGGGTTTCATTTTTTATTGTGGATGTAATCAATAATGGATTAGCAACCACATTATTAGAGCTAATAACAGGCATTGTGTTCAACGCAACAACAGGTAATTTTGGATATATTTTCACAAATTTTACTGGAGCACATGATGTTAAAGTACTTGGTTTATTTTTAGCTCTACACTTTTTCTGTTTTTCCACCACTGTCAATTGTTTTTCATTAGTATGCAATTGTTTACTGTCTAATTCTCTGCCTTGTAATCCTTTTTTAAAAGGAATAATGCTGACATGACTAAATAAGTGTATTGTTAATTTATCCAAACCTGTCACCTCTTCTTGGCAGATAGGACACACAATGTTATGAGTCGAAACGTATATTAATCTATCTCTTAACGATTGCGCTGTATTAAAAACTCCAGTGTGTAAACATATAGGGCACGGTAGAGAAGCTGCGTCGCCACTCATTTTAACAAAAATATTTTTAAAATCACGACTATGTTAGTAAGATCCTTCAGAGTTAGCGTGATACTAATCTACATGCAAGTTATTTTGGGAAGATTGCGTACGTATATTTTTGGCAGCTTTACAAATAACTTCATCTTCACATTTCTGGCTACTTTTTGTATCGAAGTCCACACTTTTAATTTACTTACTAATCATTAAGTTAATTATAAAAGTAGCTCGTTTACTTGTTTCAACGATTTGTGTATAATATAAAAGAAATGCGTGATAAACAACTTATAACTCAAGAACGGCTGAACCAATTTTAATGATTTTTGGTTCGTTGGATTTATGTACACTTAGATTAGCATGAGATTAGCATTATAAAAAGAACAAAACAACAGACGGAGCTGGGAAGAGCAGCTACTTGTTTATTATAAATATTAATAATGGAATAGGTATATATAACATAACTAATATGTAAGTAGAACGATATATTTTTATAATGGTTGTTAATAATTTTCTAAGCTATTGTAAAAAATAATGGGAGTAAAGAAATAAATCGAGTATAGAAAATAGAAATGAGCCATGCTTGGCTAGAGATAGGATTTTTGACCCGCATCTTCACAGCAGGAATATTTTTCTGTTAGCTGAATCTAATATATTATTAATTATAATAGCTTTCAATATATTAAGATACCATCATAAATTATATTCTATAATATAACAATTGGAATCTAAATTACAAATACCTAGATTAGGTAAGAACAATAGTTTTATAAATGACTAAACAGTAAACACTACACAACAGTATTTTTTTTGAAACGCCCTCGCCTATGTCTCGTCTTTATTTTTTTTAAATAATGATTAAGTACGATTTTTCGAATTTTTTGATTTCTAAGTACTTTTCATACTTAGAGTATATATTACAGTAGTATAGAGCGCGTGTATTGCACAAATTGCTTTGTGCACATCGTAGGCAGATGAGCTATAGAAACTATATAGATGTGTGTGTGACCAATAGGGATGGGTTGGTATCAATTACGTGTTGAGCTATCGATAAGTTATGTAAATAAATACCTTCTTAAAGTAAATTTTATGTTTAATATGGTAAGGTAAGTTATGTAAATAAATACCTTCTTAAAGTAAATTTTATGTATGTTTATCCAGGGAATTAAAAGAGAAATGTATGAATAAAGTATCAAAATGTAATTTTAAAATTGTTTATCAACTGAATAAAGTGTGTTTATTCCATTTGAATATTTCTTGTATTAATTATTAAAAGTATGTACTTAAAAAAAAATGTTTACTGACTTTTTAAATATTAAAGTTAATAAAATAAAAGATCAGGTGTAGTACTATTTTTTTAAATAAATTAAAAAAAAATGTTAAATAAAAATAAGAAATAATTAATAATTTAAAATGAAATAATAAACAATATTAATAATTTTTTTATTCAATTTTATCAATTCTGTACCAACCAAAATCCTCTAAATTCAATTTAGCGGTTAAAATATTATATCGTCACATTACAATATACTTTACATTTACACTACATTCGCATTCATAATATTAGAAAGTGTATGATACAAAACACACCACAAAGTTAACTTTAATACATTTTTAAAAGAGTTTTAATTTTAAAGTTAAATAAATAATATGTAAAAAAAAATTTGTTCTTCTTGTAAACTATCGAGTACAGCGTTGGTCAAGTCACATCACTACGATCACGTGGCGGCAGTGAGGCGCGCGAAGGGTGCGCGAGCGAGCCTGCGCATGTCCGCCTCCCACTTCCCCTTCACCCCCGCGATGCTAGATTTATTTTCATAAAAATAAATACAACAATCGATTTACTGATGAAATGTGATACTGGATTTCAATTTTGTGTTTTTTCTAGTATCGTTCTTGCAAGATCGAACTGCACATTTCACCATGTTTATTCGTAAATATGAAAAAAATCCCTAGAGAAACGCACTTCGATAGCACTCAACCACGACTACGAGCGCTCGCGGCGAGAACGTCGTGTTGTTCCCACCTGTGCCTACTGTTCCCACTTCGTTGTTCGCACTCTATAGTTAGTATAATATATACTCTAAAGGCGGAAACATACTTACGTGTCGTGGCGTGTCGTGACGCTTACTGTCGTGACGGTGAGTGTGCACACTAAAATGTCGTGTCGTGGCGTACTCTGGCGTTATTTCTGAACAGTACTTGACGAACCTTTGTAGCGTTCAAACATAAATAATGTTTTCTTCTGATTCGGATAGTGATTTTGATGAAGACCTTCAATTTCTCTTAGCAATGAAACTTCTTAAGAGCAAAAAAAAGAAAAGAAGATACTGGGTTCACCCTATAAACAGAGGGAGACAAGACAAAGGTGAATTTCATCGTCTTGTTAAAGAACTGGAGAGTGACGATGAGAAATTTCATCAGTACTTTAGGATGAAATTTAAATTTAAAATTCTTAAATAGTATTAATTGTTAATTTTGTATAATTATTCATTAATCTCTTTTCAAATAAATAATAAAGTAAAATACAACTTTATTGACTTACCTGGTTGTTCTAAGATTTCAGCGATTTCTTCCCAAGCAGCATTTCTCATGAAATGATCCTTGTAATCTTTACACTTAGAATCATATATAACTTTTCTTTGACGTACGAGTTCTATGAGATCGTCAGTCATTTTTAAAATTAAAATTTAATTCCCGCTAGATGTTTGCGCCACAAGCCACGCGCCAGTATAGAAACACATTTTTGTGTTGTGCCGTGTCGCGCCATAACCCCCACCACCGCTCTGGCGCAATCGGTGGCGAGCAGTCCGCGCCACGACAGAACGCGTTGCGTCACGACACGACACGCAAATATGTCCCTAACCATATTAAATGTATGAAACCGATATGCTCCTGGCGCGCCACGACACGCCACGACACGTAAGTATGTTTCCGCCTTAAGTTTTCATACCTAGTACCTACTTACACTTTCAAGTTTCGAAATGTCAAATAATGACATTGACGTGAGAATAAATATTATGAATCCGTTGTTTGGGTTGTATTTTTATGTTCGATCAAACGATCTATGAATTATTTCTTCTCCGTTTACATTTTGGAACAACTTCTTAAATATTAAAAATGAGTGAGACTAGTACAAAAGTGCCAGGTTACATGGCCCAATTATTGGAAGAACTTGGCTGGAATCAAGGCACAAGGATCCCCTTAGCTAATCCAGACAACCAGAATTTAGAAACACTTCTTTTAACAAGGTACAAAGCTAAGCACTGCAAAATCAAACCTAATTCATGTACAATTTAGATAAATTTTACATTTACGTGCTGTTAATTTTTAAAAGTTTATTTTGAGTTTAATGTTATATTCAGATTTAAATTTACCTTTTTATTCACATTTTATAGACAAGAAGAAATACAACGCCTAAAGGAAGCATTAATTTTACAAAATCAAAAAAGATCTGATCTCAATAAATATAAAGAACATGTTCATACTGAATATCAGGAAAATACAGTAAGTATTTATTAATAATATATTTTTCCATGAGACATAAATGTCTTTTCAAACATTTATTTGCTGCATATTATTATTTGTATTTTAGCGTTTACTGTTTGCCAATAAGCAACAGTTGGAGCAGGAAGTGAAGCTGCGTCAGCTGTCTTGCAATGAAGCAGATCGCCTAGAACGAGATGTCATTGATTGTAACAAAGAGGCATCAACTATTAATACAAGGATTGATAGATTACAGAGTAAGTTCTTTTTATCACAATTCTATAATTTTAAATCTATAACTTGCTAATATTATATTTAGAGGCTAATTTATTTTGAATTTTTTTAAGAAACTCCTAAATTGAAAGAAAGTTATAAATTGTTTTTTTATATGAATAAATGTTTCAGCGAACATTGCAAAGCTACTCAAGAAGGCTGATTCTTTGAAGAGTGAAGTGTGTGGGGAGCGTGGAGCGTTGCAAGAATGGAGGGCCGCTTTAGAAAGAAGCGCTGATGATATATCGGCTATCGAGCAATTCACTAAACAAGATTTATCTAAAGCTAAAGTAATTATTTTATGATCAATATAAAACACCAATTTCCTAAAACAAATATCTACATACTCCATGTGCTTTTTTTGTACTTAGATTAATTATTAATAGAATTCATATGTGTCAAAAAATAAATCAAATTAATTATTCTTCTTCATTTTATTTTTACCTTAATAGTTTTATAAGGCTAGGAATTTAATCATGCCAATTTTTTTGCAGAATTTAGAAACAAAGAGGCAGAAATTGAAGATCGAACATGATTGTGTGCATGAGCGTTTGGTACAACTTGTGTCCAACCTCAGTGCAGAGGAAAGGGCATGTGAAAGGATTTCTGTTCAGGTTATTTATTTTAATATTAATACTATTGATAATAGTTAAGAGTTGTTTGACTAATGTTTAAATATCAATATGTATTTAGGTTATGGAAGGTATGGAACAACGAAAACAGATGATGTCAATGTGGACAGGTGCAGTTGAAAATTTACGGCAGCGGGATACAGATATACGTCACATCAGAGAGGTAAAATATTTAGCTTATAATTATATTTATTTTATTAACTTTTTTTTTAACATTTATTTTATTTATTATTTTTTAACTCTTCTAGTATGTTATGTCATGATTCCCTTGAGTTGCAAATCATACCTACAAAAAAATGAGTTTATATGTCCAATTTTCAATATGCTTTTTCTCAGTGTCATGGTTGTTTTCTATAAGCAGTATAATAGAAAAAATAATATCATCGGAAACTACCTTTATTGTTTTAACCAAATAGTGTTAAAATAATATACCTATAAGCTAATTGTTTTCAAATCCATATTCCAGGATTATGCTGTATTAGATACAGAAGCGAACAACCTAGCGGAACAGTGTCGCGACCAGCAAGCGTTCTGTGACCAGCAACAGGGAAATAATGCAGACGCACAGCGAGAGAATATGGGCCTCGCGCAACAGCTGAGTCAGATACGGCTGGCGTATCAGGAGACGTTTGATGATAATGTCACTTTAGATAGTGAGGTATGGTGCTGAATATTATAATTTTATTGGAGAGAAAGAACTGTCATCACAATCAGAAATAATTAAAGTTGTATAGAAAAGCTTTGTGTCATTTCCTTTAAAATTATGTAAAATTGATTGAAAAAATGAAGCTGTAATTTATACAAGCAAATTAATTATTTTAATTAATAACAGAGACTCTCGCCTTATATTTTTACTTATCCACTGCATACACCTTCAACATTCTTTTAAAATTATAATAATATATAATAATTTAACAAAATGCAAAAATGCAAAATCAAGCAGTGGGACCTAAGACAAAAATAATAATAAATAATAGTCCTAATACTCAATTTTAAATTTATAGGTACAAAGTTTGCAACGTGTGTCCAGCAACATGATAAGTGGACTAGAAAAATTGCATTCCGAAAATAGACAACTTATGGATGAACAACATCGCAAGGATGTCGCACTGCAGGCTGTTCACAGTAAAGTTAGTTTTCTTCATATTATAATGTACTTTATTTTCTTTGAAATAAAGATTAAATTTCTGTTTTAAAATCATAAAATACTTGTGGGCTTAAGTTTTGCTTATGTTTCTCTTATTTTGTAGATCAAAGAACTAAAAGAAAAACTTCTAGAGTCCACTGACAAATCAAAAAGTTCAGAAAAACGGGCCAAGGAGCTGGAAGACATGCTGAATGTAAGATAAGATTTTTTATACTTCTGGAAATAATTACATTTATTTATTCCTTTTCGTTTTTTTATGTGTAGTGTTATTAACATTATGATTTTTCCATTAGGAAGAAGAAAGATACGCAAGCCAACTAACAGTGAACCAACAGCGTGCCATGCACTGTTCATTTGTTGAACAACAAAAATTATTAGCTCTCAAAAATGAAGAGAAGCTGTTTCATATGCAGCTGAAAGGTATAGATTAAAATTATTTAGTTTTAGCCTATCTTCGGAGCCTACGCATGATTTCAAACAAGATCAAAAAAAATCCGTAAGAATAAAATAATAGATAGAATAGAAAGAATAGAATAAATTCGATCGCTCTGGCGGGTCACGAGTGGCTGAGTTGGTTAGGCATCCGCCCCGGTTTGGCGCGAAAGGATGCGGTTTCGAGTCCCGCCTCGTGATCAAATTTTTTCTAGTCTTTATAAATTTATATTTATAAATTTATAAATAATATCATGCTAATATAAAAGTATTATAAATAAATATGTATATATAAAATATTTGTTTTCTAGCGTCGAAGGCTATAATGAGCAAACTGGACAGCAAACAGCGTAGTGTTGAAAGAAGTCTACAAAGTCAAAAGGAATCACTTTATGGTATTGTGAGTAGATCCTTTGTTATATTCAAACATAGGAATACAACTCGACACCACAGACCACTGCACAGTTAATAATTTAATTACATTAAAATTTTTGTTGTTAGCGGTATTAATTTTTCAGGATAAACATTAAAAAATCCAGGTTATCAACAACTGTGTAAACATTATAAAAACAATCTTATGAAATTCTATAATAATTATTATTATTCTTATACTCTTATTCTATAATACTCAAAACTTTCGCCCTTTCTTGTTATATAGAGTATTCTATTTAGAAACATATATTTTTAACTAACATTTTTATATCTACATTTGCTCAAATTCGACTCAATACTGATCAAATTGACTCAAACAATTACTCAAACAATTCACATAACAAATAATCGGTAATTGCAGTGTTACCAAGTTGAAACTATTGGTGCTCAAGTAGCTCATATGGAAGGCGCTAAAGCCGAACGCGAATGCTCAGCAGAGCTCGTTGAGAGAGAAAACAGGTTTCATTCTATATACAGTATACGCACATTTGCACGCTATTTGCGTGTGTTGCACGTGCGAGCACGCATTATGTTCATGTTGTTCGAGATTTCCAGTTATATATTTATAATTTGTATTGTTGTGTAGTTTAAAGATAAGTAATTAGAAGTATCATCCAAAGAAAATTGCGATAATTTCTGACATATATTCATATAGATTTGTTCCTATCGTAAGTACATAATATAAAAAATAGTAACAGTATGATAAAAATAGTAATACATTCAGTAATGCTGCGAAAAACCACGTCGAGATCGCTGTCACTACCTGTTGCTTTGTTTGTACAGTATTTTATGTTTCAATATTTTATAATGTAGATATATACATAGGTATATATTATGTACTTATAAAAAACTCTAAAATTTTATTTGATAACAAAATGTATGGAATAGAACGTTATAGTTATAATAAAGGAGATTTAGTTTAAAATTAAATAATTTCAGACTTAAAGAGGTGCGTGCGCGTCACGCCGCCCGCGTGGCGACGTTGGAGCGACATTCCGGAAAATTGTATGATGACATGCGTCGACTTACAAGAGATCTTGAATTTAAAAGCGGAGAACATTGCAAGCTGGTACGTAACTATGTTTTACATATTTACTGCGTTTCATATATGGTGCATTTTTATTTCCCTTGTGCTAATAAAAAAAAAATAAGAAAAAGTATAAAGTAGCGTTAAAAATTTCGATTTTCGTGTGTCCTGTTATCTATAGACTTAATTTTACATTTTCCATCAACCACTTTTAACTTTTTAGCAAAGTCGTCTCAAAACATCGATGTTGAACGTCGAAGGTGGGGAGAAAGAACTACGCGCTCGCCGCGACACCTGGCGTCGCTTGCGTGTCGAAGAAGCGCTGATGAGGCTACGGGTCGCACACGCTACTAGGGCCCTCGCTGGCTTGGACGATACTGCGTTCACGCTCGACAAGCAGAGGCTGCAGTTGGATGCGGTAAGTTATTGTTCTAGAAACATCCATGTTAAACGTAGAAGGAGCTACTACTGTTGGATGCGGCATGTGAAAATTAAGTCATATGATCTTAGTAATTTATTAAAATGATTAATCGTGAATAGTTACATGTTTTAATTAGCTCCATCCGCAAGGAAAATAGCTAATAATGTATTTATACTATAATCAGTGATTTATTGATGTTCTGAATGAAAAGAAACTGAATTATAATATAGATTAATTTAATGTCAGGCAATGAACGAGCGCCTTGTAGAGATAGCAGCACGTCGAGATATGTTCAGCGTGCAAAAGAGAGCGCTGTTTGAAGATATTGGAAAGATTCGCTCCGAAATAAGAGAGAGGGAGCAGCGGATTGAGCAACTGATCAAAAGGTCGGTATTAGATATTAATGATTAGTACATACTCGGTTATGATTTCAGTAATTATCTTTTCATATATTCATGAAATTTATTATTTCAGATATGACATATTCATAGCTTCCTTGGGGAAAGATGAATCTGGACAACAACTGTCAGTGACATTCTTCAAGATAAAGGTAATAAAAAACATTCTCTCATTATTAACGTTTAATTGCAAACTAACGTATAGGATACCATCATATTTTTGTAGTAGTGATACAAAATAAATTGTCAATAATACATAATTTTCTAACGGGGCAGAATTAAAACGGACCGATGTTTTCACAAATCATACGAGTAAAATTACGAAATATAGTAAAAGCAGTAAAAAATTTAAACGCAACAAATGATGTGAAACACTAGCTTCGATTAAGGGGCAATATAGTAGTATATTGGTGCTTCACAAGTGTAGTGCAGATTCTTAGGGAACGGAGAGGGAGGAACGTCGTGAAGCGGGTATCATGCCTCTGATATCAGAGAATGACATCCTATCCATACTAATATTATAAATGCGAAAGTAACTCTGTCTGTCTGTCTGTTACTCAATCACGCCTAAACTACTGAACCAATTTTCATGAAATTTGGTATGGAGATATTTTGATACCCTAGAAAGGACATAGGCTACTTTTTATCCCGGGAAAATGATGTAATCCCGGAAATCCCACGGGAACGGGAACTATGCGGGTTTTTCTTTGACTGCGCGGGCGAAGCCGCGGGCGGAAACCTAGTACATAATAAGACACACAATCGCTCATCAATCAGTCGTCAAAATGTGTTCGAGCGGCGTTCCGCGTTATGTAAAACATTCAGTGGATTTAAAACTTTATTGCGTTGTAGTAATGTTCAGAGTTCTTTACACCGCTCTTTAGAAAACTCTGCCCTCTACACATCCGGGTAGAGTTTTCCTTCGGACAATTTTTGCGTGATTTCGAGGCTCATTGCGTATTGTTCGTCAACGTTACAACATGTACGCTTGCACAGTTCGCAGCGGAGCGCGCGGAGCTGCGCGAGCGCGGCGCGGCGCTGGACGCGGACATCGCGCGGCGCGAGCGGGACATCTCCGCGCTGGAGGCGACGCTGCGCGTGGTGCACGCGGCGCACACGCACTTCCTGCACCACGTGGCGCCGCTGCACGACGACAGTCAGTGTTTACGAGTTAAAAAAAATATATCAATTTTTATCTTTAAATTCATTCTTGAGTTCAATTTTATTTGACACTAGCTGTGCCTCGCCGTTTCACCCGCGTGGCTCCGCTCCTGTTGGTCTTAGCGTGATGATATATTTATTCCACTAAATCAGGAATAAGTCAAGGATCGACCCTAGGACCGACCCAGTTTTTAATTTTAATTAATGATTTACCAAATGTTGTCAGCAGCGCTCAGTGTTTAATGTTCGCAGATGACCTGAAAATTTATATGGGAGTAAATAATCATACCCAATACCAGGCTTTGCAGCGTGACATTGAGTCTGTTATGGAATGGGGTGTAGAAAACCGTTTATTTTTTAATATTGGTAAATGCAAAGTTATGAGCTACTCGCGGTCTCGAACGCCAATCGATTACACATATTATTTAGGTGGACAGTGTCTACAGCGCGTTACAACAATTAAAGACCTAGGAGTTACTTTTACTTCTCGGTTAGAATTTAAGGAGCATATCGTTAATATATGTAATAAGTCTTTTAAAACTCTCGGTTTTATAATTCGAACTGGCAATAATTTTTCTAACATAAAATATATCTTAATGTTAGACAAAATCCAAAAAAAGTTTTGTAGGTACGTATTTAGACAGATGTATGGATACTATCCATACATGTACCCGTCTCTGTATGTATACGGTATGACAGGCTTTTTCAGTCTTGAATCGAGGCGTAAATACATTTTACTAGTACACGTTTATCAGGTGCTAAATGGTGGTATAGATAACCCATTTTGTCTTGAACGAATTTCTTTTAAAATTCCTCCAAAGTTCATTTATAGTGTAGCGGCTCCTTCTGGGTTGGGACTACGTCGTGGTCGTGATTTCCTTGCTGTGCAGCAAGGCGTAAGAACTGTGTCTGGCCGTAACGCCCCCTTGGTGCGTTCGGTAAAATTGGTAAACGACTTGCTCGCTCTGTTACCCGAGACAGATTTATTTAATACGTCCTTAAATACGTATAAATCGAATGTTTTAAAATTCTTAAGTCGATAATTATGAAAATTGTATTTTATTTTTATTATTTGATTTTAACTAAACATGTAATGCTTTGGGGTAAAACCTGTTAATTACTTGTTATTATGAAGTAAATAAATAAATAAATAAATAAATATAGCCCATAGTTTTCCTCGATGAATAGGTTATCTAAAACCAAAAGAATTTTTATTTATCGGACCAGTAGTTCCTGAGATTACCGCGTTCAAACAAACAAACAAACTCTTCAGCTTTAGCACAGAATACATAATAGTAGCTAAACGCTACAGAACGGACACTCTCCGCCTCCCGCCAAAATTAAACTTACCTCACCCCGCGCGATCGTGATTAAAATGGGCCATATTTTTCTGCAAGGACGATACGCAACGAAGATTGACAACATTAATCAAATTGACTTAAAGTAATTTTATTATTTTGGATTTGTGATTATCGTTTTTCGTAGAAAATGGTTAGATATTGTGCTGTTTACGGATGTATTTCATCAGAAAAACGCGAATTTTTTTTTACGCTAGTCACAAATGTGCCAACCATAAAGCGTTAACACACACATTTGCAGTCTCTACAGTGTGACTGTCAAAACGATAATTTTGTATGGAGTGTCCGGGGTGTGATATTAGTATAGATAAGTCACAAAAACTCTAGTCAAAAAATAAAGCAATATTATAAGTGTCAAATACATCCATGATGTCATAAAAAATCTACAAACTATTACTTGAATTATAGCTCCCGAAATAGAAGAATTAAACAATCTTACAAAGGAATACTATGAGAAGCGCGAAGAGCTCAAACAGTTGAACAACAAAATAGCGTCCCTCGAACAGATTGTGTCAGACGCGAGTTCTCGCTTCACTATGCTCAATGATAAGTGCAAACAGCTGTCTGCTAAAGAGTAAGTTGGATACTAAATAAATAAAAAATAATTTAATAATTTGATATATTTTCCTTAGTACAGATACCGTAAGATAATGTTATAATAAACTTGATAGGATATATTTTAATTATAATGCAGTGATTATAATTAAAATATATCCTATCAAGTTTCCAGGAATTCAGTAATTCCTGGAGCATATCATAATTATAAAAGTAATGATTATTACAATTTTACGTAACATTGTAACGCAATCCATCATTTTTAACTTATTTTTTATAGAGCGGACTACGAGAACGATCTAGACGGCGCTCGTGAACGCGTGCAGCGGCACGAGAGCCGGTTACAGAACGCACAGGACGTTGTGAGAGTTAACGCGAGACGCGCCAAGAAACTTGTGGAGGGGGAGGAGGATTGGAGGATCTTTCAGGTACTGTGAAGATTTACTTCGAGATTGTAACACGATATGATAAATTATGAGACGGCAGTACGTATATTTTTATACAAGAATAATTATAAAGATGCCCATTTGATTGCATCTTTATATTTTTTGTATCCTGAAAAACTTAACGACCAATTTTACTGCTGAAATTCTTTTACTGATAGTCATGACGAAAATACTGAATAATCGCGTTTTAAATATTTTAAAATCTTTGTAATTTTTGAAAGTATTATATAAGTACCTGTATATTATATGTATATTGTAAAGTACCCGCATAACGTTGTAAATGCCATACATCAGAGGTGTAATAATATTGTGTCTGCAGATGTCGATATGGAGCCGCAACTACGGCGAGGCGGCTGGGAGCGCGGTGCAGGCGCTGGGCTCGCTGTGCGCCGCCTGCCCCGCCGCCGCGCCGCGCCTGGCCCACGCGCTCGCTGCGGCCGACCTGCGACACCACCTCACCACCAACCAGAGGCGGCTGCAGGCGCTGGTGCAGAGGTACACACGTGGGACGTTAATGGAGTACAGTACCATTGAGATATACATATGGAGACGACACCGCCTACATCACTTATGTTCCGCTCAACATAAGCCATATGGCTTAACTGCACGTTCATTTTTTATTTGTTTTAAAGTGAAACGCATCAAATTGCCCTATGATATTGCACAAATAATACAAATAATACGGAAAAGTGACTAACATAACTTTTCATCGGTAAGTACCTAACTAGATAGTAATTTTTAAAACTTAGAGCAAAAAAATGGCGCACAGATTTTGTTCGTGGTGTCTCCTCCATACGTAGTTATATTATCTCAATGTACAGTACTCGCCATTCTTAATGGGCGTCGGTACGAATTTGCGCATGGTACAGACGGGGGACCGGAGCGGCCATATAGTTTGGCGAGCCGTTGAGTCTATTCCGTATATTACCATTTTTCCGATATCACAATACGTCATCCTTCAATTTTGCTTTAGACTTCTCGGTAGTTTCGAATATAATTAAAATTGTGATCATAATATTTAAAAATCTCATATTGCAGGATTATATCGGAAGGAACGGGCTCTCGAGTAAGAGAATCTGTCCAAGATCTAGACGGTAAAACATCAAAAAAAAAATATTTTTTTCTATACCTACCAAATTAAATTTTGTATACTATAAATCAACGTAATAAAACGTGTGTTTTTCTCTATCTTTTATTTTACAGAAACTGTCTTTTCAAGTTCTTCAGAATCTATCAGGAGTGGGGTTAGCATCGCCAGCGGCTACACTAAGAGAATATCAGCTTTTAGGAGGTCTCTTGCACCTAAGGTCCAGGAGTCTGCGGTAAATATTGTTATAGTTGAAAACAAAAATCTAGATTTTCAACTCTATTGAGGCAGATACCAGCTTTAATAACGATATTAACGTTTTATGTAATGAAAATAAAATAGGGCTTTATTTAATACTAGATTTCCGCCCGCGGCTTCGCCCGCGTTTTCAAAGGAAAACCCGCATAGTTCCCGTTCCCGTGGGATTTCCGGGATAAAACCTATCCTATGTGTTAATCCAAGTTACCCTCTATATGTGTGCTAAATTTCATTGTAATCGGTTCAGTAGTTTTTGCGTGAAAGAGTAACAAACATCCATACATCCATACATCCATACTTACAAACTTTCGCCTTTATAATAGTATTAAGATTTAACTTAATAACAATGTCTACCTTCTTTACAATATAGCTTAGGTAGGTTACTAAGAAATAATTAGCAAAAAATCGATTAGGTAGGTTTTTAGTTTCCTTAGTTATTAGGAATTCACTTTCACATTAGAAGGTTAAATATTGCTTTCATTCTAGTTTATATAAATAGATTTAAACAGTTTATTTCTTATGTTATTCACAAACAAAATAATTCAATCAATATCCCAACAAGATAAAGTTTTGAAAATATATAGCTGTTGGTATTTATTAATAATAAAGCCATGACTATCTTGTTACAGTTGATCGAAGATATTCCTGAGCAGGGTAAGCATTTAAAATTTTAATGATAATGCATCACACTAGCTATAATTTTCCAAGTTTATAAATACATAATATGTATGTATGTACTTCTAATACCGACTAAAACTATAATTTATTTATTTAATTAATTGTTAACTCCATTGCTCCCAAGTACGAAATTATTGTTTCGCTAGTTTTGTGAAAGCGTAAAAATCATTCATTTACAATAATTGTAGAGATTTATTGAGAAAGTGAATAATTGTCCAATGTTCTAAAGGCGGAGCCTCAAGTCATGTAATTATTTGTCATTACTCAGCTCGTCGTTCAACGGTGTCTTTGCGTGTGGTGACTCTGGGCTTGGAAGAATCTTCGCCAGCGATGCATCCTATAGCTAGTGCGCGATCACGAAAATCATTTAGATAATCTTATTTTCTTGTTTATTTATTATTATTACTTTTTATTCATTTTTTAAACATTCGTTTGCAATTTGGAGCCTTGTTGCTATGCTTGTATCTTCATAAATATTTGGTTCAGTGGAACCAAAAAGTTTTAAATTATTTTTATGCTAATAAAAATATCCACAGTTCAAATATTTTTGTTTTATTTTTACGCCTTAAATGTGAGCAATAAAAAAATGAAAACCATCATATTTTATTTCTACAATTTATTAGATTACAAATTTTCATACCAGAATTTTACACCACACATTGTCTTTTAAAATATTAATACTATTTAACAGGTTGGCAAGAAAAAATGTTAACATTAAAATATCAGGTGGGTTTAAACATTATTGTCAACAGCTTGCTTTTGTTGCTTTGCTCAAGCATCTAGGTTGAAGTGAAATTGTCTAAATTGTGAGTAATGTACCTATGAATCTTTTTGATAAATATTTACATTTGATTGTACTAATACATACTAATTTTGTGTAATACCTCACTGAAGTTTAGATAAGAACATGTTTTTACATACAATAAAGGTGCTAATGTATCCAGATTCACCAAACATAAAAAAATGATTTTAGAACACTCTATGAACAGTGTTTATTTATAAAATAATTCTGTTTCAATGTTTCACATGCATATAATGAATTCATTAATTTATGTCATATAACAATAGATTTAAAACAATTGTAAAGATAATAGAGATGTATGTTGTGAATCTGGCTTAATTGTTTTAAGTCCCTGTGTTTGGTACACTTGAATTACTCATGTTCTTGGCTTATAAGTAACTTGATCTAGGCACAGCTATTTATAGAACTGAGCCTATTAGATGTGACACTAAGTGATGCTAGTGATTAAGGAAAATGTTTTTTCATTATCTAACATTGATGTTGTAATACTCAACATATCCACATTTTGGGCAATAATTATATGATGAACTACAATGTTTAGAAAAAATATTGAATAATACTTAATGCTTTTATTCTATTCTTGGAAGTAGAAGGCACAAGGACCAATCAGTATATTCTTAATGATTAGACATCGGATTATATGCATTTGCATATTTGCATATGCAAATGCATAAAACTCTCTATTTACGGCGTTAGTGCATATTTTAGCCTTTTTCCCCAATCGTGCATATTTCGTTGAGTAGCGGGAGTTTTGATTGGTTGACTGACCTTTATTAGCCAATCAGATCGCTCAGCGAGTAAACAAACCCTATTTTGGCATGGTAAAATGGCAAACAATTACAAAATGGGCTCCATTTTATGTAAATTTTGAGCCATTCAAAATAGGGCTAGATTACCCTTTTAGGGCTAAAAACTTAAAACACGGGTTGAATTCCAGAAAAGGGCTAGATTTAGCCCGAAAAGGTCTAAGGTGGCAAAACTGGTCTCGCGCTCGAAAATTTGGTATAAATACTTAATTGTATATTGCCACAAAAACTATACTTCATTTTAAGAAAATTTAACTGTTTTTGTACAATCTTTTATTAAAATATATAAAAATAATAAAGGGTTTTTGATTTTGTATTGTGCATATTTTAGGCATATCAGTCGTTTTTAGTGCATATTTGCATGCATATTTTGGCATTTTGTTAGTGCATATAATCCGATGTCTATTAATGATTAATGAGACAATTTTTTATGATTTTTTGTTGTAAAACACCAAATCTAATTATTCTACTCCTTACAATGGTCATGATGCAGAGAGACAAAAGATGTTAAACTCACGTCTACTATATTCTGCCAGGAACTATTTATTTATATCACGACTACAGTTTATTATTATGCTAAAACATTTTTTCATCATTAAGATTCAGGCCATATATTCATATTATAAAACCTTTATGTACATAATTTCTTAAGAGTACAAAATAAAAATGTATTAAATTAAATTTATAAATCTAGAACACTTTTAATAAACTATTTATAATAAATAAATAATGTAGGTTTGTACATAAATTACAATTAAGAACAATTTAAATTGGCTATAAACTCTCGTATTGATAACTACACTTGTAAATTGCATCAAATATTTAATTTAGGTTTTAATATATTTTCTGTAAAATTGGAAACTGATTAACTACAAATTTTGGTTTTGGAAATCAAACATATCAGATGCTTTTTTTACACATTCTAACACTGTTGAAAATTTCCTTGTTTTCTATTCAACATATAGGATATAATGGCTGGAGTATGAACTACCCAAACCAAAAAGCATTGGTATTTCAATAGAAAGTAGTCCATGCACAGACTTGCCACATGTGTCACTAAAACTTGGTCTCCGTGGACCACACTTTGTTTCACCACACAGAATTGGATACTCACATACTTCAAACAGTGCTAGAATATCAAAATGTCATAAATCAGGGAAACGCAATGGATCTTCCACAAAATCTTCAGGTACTATGAACATATGAGGTGGATTGTTGTCACGGAATTCAAATCTTTGAAAAGTAATCTTGGCTGTAACAGTGGGCAGTATTGGTATATCTATTTTTACTGGAAACCCTTTTGGTAATTTCATAGCAATAAATTGTCTTAGCTTTGCAAAATGTTTAAATGGTGCTATAACTTCAAGAACATTAAGTAGCATGTCAACACTCAAAGGGAAATCATCACTCATAGCAAGAGTAGCGCGAAAGTTACGGGAGGACTCCTTGTAGACCAACTCCCTTCCCAAACTCGGATATTGACCAGGGGGTGATGATATGTAAGCATTCCAGTCTATACCACTTTCTGGAGGTGGATTCAATGAAGCTCGTCTAACAGGTTCACCGTTTGTATCTAAATTTTGTGTATTTCCTCTTGTCCAGCTTTCTATAATTGCCTTATTTTTTTGCAAATCATCTGTTGACAAATGTTCTCTTCTCTTTCTTGACTCTAAAACAAGTCCAGTTATTGTGTAAACATCACTTTTGTAAATCCCTGCTACAGTTTCTTTGCGGTCTTCTCTAAATATCCAACCAGACTGTGCTCTTGAGAAAAGAATGCCTTTAGTGGACATCTGAGCTGCCAGAATATCGCTAGACATTAAAATGTCTACTTCATCTTCTATTTCATTTTCTGTCTCCTCATACCGCACTCTTTGATATACTTTAGCTTTGTTATCTAGAACAGTCAGTGATTCACTAGTTGGCTTATCGCCTTGAAAAATGAAAGATAAATCTCCTCTTTCCCATTTCATATCTGTGAAGTCAACTAATGTAGTATCTAACCGTATCCTTGATCCTGATTTATATATTTTACAAACATCTGATGGCAAAATTCTAGATACAAGAGGGACCCAAGAATGAAAATCCCATTTAAGTTCCATATAAAAATCTTGTATCTGATCCAGAGCTCTGATAAGGTCAGGTCTTCTTTGTTCCATTTGCTCTCTGGCTTGTTGCTTTAATTTTCTAACGAGGGATGATATAGTCTGCCGATCTCCATAGCTTATTGCTTCTGCCAGTGGAGACCAACCTGCGAGATTTTTCACTTTGACTGGGGCACCATGAGCTAACAACAATTGTATACATTCCTTGCGGCCTAGCATAACAGCTAGATGTAAAGCTGTATTCCCATGTTTGTCTTTTCGCGTCACATCATTGGACCGTAACAAGGAGGACAATTTTCGTACGTCTCCACCAAAAACACACTCGTGAAGCGGATACGTCTCCTCCTCTTCATTGCAATTCGAATTAGACATTGCGTTAGTATGAATCTATACTCATTACTTTCGATACTTGTTGAAATAAATTATAACAAATACCTATTATAGATAAGATTAGATTTTTACAAAACTAATTATCACTCCTACACACCTATTTTCAGTTTTCATACATTCTAAATTTATTGTACTATAAATCATTTTTTTGCTATTAAAATACAAATAATTTTTTAAACTAATTTCATTTTAGTACAGAAAAATATAGAATAATACACGGAATTATCGAAAACTGTGGAGGATTTATTGACAATTTAACGAAGGTTAACCGTTAACGACATACGCCCAAAGACTAGAGACTCGAGTACAGAGTAAAAATTATAACGTAGGCATGTCAAATTATAGAAGCACAATGGCCAGTAATGTCATTATGGCTTAAGCGTTGTATTCACGGTCCATCTTGACGTACGTCCCGCCAAGGTCATACACGATGCACGACGCAAAACGACAGTGAATAGTGTTGACGTACGTCAATAATTATTATTATTATCTTGCTGGATGTGCACGACCAATTTTTCATCCAGCGAGCACCCCCACCACCGCGAACGTCGTGCAGATGGACAGTGAATAGCGCGGACGTACAGCAGATCAGTGTTGCCAACAAAAATTAATGTAAATATGTACTTGGAAACGTGGCCTATTGATATGATTTTTTTGTGATAACTTAGTGAGTACCTACATGAGCAAGCAAGAAACAGTGATTTTATATTTTTATGTACACAGGAAATACCCAATTATCTTTAATTTTGGATCAACCTAGTACACATGGACAGTTTATATTCAGAAGTTATTACATATTTTAAAAGAACTCCAAGGCGAATTGATGAATAACACAGATTTTATGCAAAAGTCCACTGCAGAAAAATGGCAATTTATTTAAAAAAAATGTCCTAACGAATTTGTTTGTTTAAAAAAATGATTAGCTACATACTCTCTGTTCCCGCCACTTCAGCATTTACTGAAAGAGTCTTTTCGGTCATGAATGTGAAGTGGCGGGAAGAGAGAAACCGAGCTTCATTAAAAATTAATTAAAAATGAGCTCTTGAAATATATAAATTTAGATTTGGAATGTTTGGATTCATATAATTCATTTAAAAATAATGAAAAATTGTTAGGTACTGCAAAAAGTACAAAAAAATACATTTTTAAAAATATTTATTTACTCTTTATTTACCTCCTTTAAAATCAGATATACTCTATATCTTTAAATAAAAGTTGGCAACCCTAGCCATGCTTGATGCGCGCACGATCGTCAGTAGGATACATCCAGCACCGCGGCCTTGAGCTGACGTACGTCGGGGATGGACCGTGAATAAGACGCTTTAGAGTACATATACTATCTATAGAGTGCGAACAACCAAGTGGGAACAGTAGGCACAGGTGGGAACAACACGACGTTCCCGCCGCGAGCGCTCGTAGTCGTGGTTGAGTGCTGTCGAAGTGCGTTGCTCTGGAATTTTTTTCATATTTACGGATAAACATGGTGAAATGTGCAGTTCTATCTTGCAAAAACGATACTAGAAAATACACAAAATTGAAATCCAGTATCACATTTCATCAGTAAGTCGATTGTTATACTTATTTTTATGAAAATAAATCTAGCATCGCGGGGGTGAAGGGGAGGTGGGAGGCGGACACGCGCAGGCTCGCTCGCGCGCCTCACTGCCGCCACGTGATCGTAGTGATGTGACCTGACCAACGCTGTACTCGATATAAAGTTTACTAGAAGAACTATATTTTAACAAATTATTTATTTAACTTTAAAATTAAAACTCTTTTAAAAATGTATTATAAATAAATTTGTGGTGTGTTTTGTATGATACACTTTCTAATATTATGAATGCGAATGTATTATAGTGTAAATGTAAAGTATGTAATGTTACGATATATTTTCTGAACCGCTAAATTGATTTTGAAGATTTTGATAGTAGAATGGATAAAGTTAAATAAAAAAATTATTAGTATTATTTATTATATTATCATTTTAAATTATTAATTATTTCTTATTTTTATTTAATCCATCAGGCCCCGGAATCACAGACACAATAGAAAATCTATTGTGTCGCGGTTGGATCTGGCCTCTCGGTGGTTGAGAGGTTAACATTTTTAAAACATTATTATTATTGTTTGATTTATTATTAAAGAAATAGCACTAAACCCGATCTTTTATTTTATTAACTTTATTATTTAAAAAGTACTCACGTTTTTCTGATATTCCAATTAAACATATTTTTTTAAAGTACTTACTTATAATTAATACAAGAAAATTTCTTACAAGAAATAAACAAACCTTTGATTATATACTCCCTAGATAACGCCTCACGCAATGACCGATGCAACAAAAACTGGCCAGTATTTACAAGCGTGTGTGAGTGAGGCACGCACACACGCTTAGCGATTGCTATGTCTTACACCAGCGTCATTTGTATCAGGGAGTTACCAGCTAATGAATCTATCCCGATAAAATGGGGCAAAACCTGTAAAATTATGTCATGTTAATAAAATCATAAATAATAGTTTAATATTGTACTTTCAATTGTGTTTAGTTGTCTCTTGAGTTAGAATATGATTTTTATAGAATAGAAAATACAATCAAATAAAAATCAATTAGCATTTACAAAATATGTTTCATTAATTAATGTAATAATATAGTGTCGACTTATAAAAATACTACAGGTTTGCCGGCAGCTTCGCCTGCATCATTTTTAAATTTAACCCAAATTCGGCGCCATTTTGAAATTCTTTGTTAATTGACCGATTTCGTTCAAAATCGATATCTGAGGATCCTTAGGATCACAAAACAGGAAACTGTTACCAAAATTGAAAAAAAGTCAACGCCATTTTGATATTTTTTGTTATTGTACCGATTTCGTTCCAAATCGATATCTGAGGATCTCTAGGATCGCAAAACAGGAAACTGTTACAAAAATTTGAAAAAGTCAACGCCATTTTGAAATTTTCTGTTATTGTACCGATTTCGTTCAAAATCGATATCTGAGGCTCCCTGGGATCGCAAAACAGGAAACTGGTACCAAAATTTTAAAAAGTCAGCGCCATTTTGAAATTCTTTGTTATTGTACCGATTTCGTTCAAAATCGATATCTGAGGCTCCCTGGGATCGCAAAACAGGAAACTGGTACCAAAATTTTAAAAAGTCAGCGCCATTTTGAAATTCTTTGTTATTGTACCGATTTCGTTCAAAATCGATATCTGAGGCTCCCTGGGATCACAAATCAGGAAAATGGTACCGAAATTTAAAAAATTCGGCGCCATTTTGAAATTCTTTGTTAATTGACAGATTCCTGTTTTGCGATCCCAGGGAGCCTCAGATATCGATTTTGAACGAAATCTGTCAATTAACAAAGAATTTCAAAATGGCGCCGAATTTTTTAAATTTCGGTACCATTTTCCTGTTTTGTGATCCCAGGGAGCCTCAGATATCGATTTTGAACGAAATCGGTACAATAACAAAGAATTTCAAAATGGCGCTGACTTTTTAAAATTTTGGTACCAGTTTCCTGTTTTGTGATCCCAGGGAGCCTCAGATATCGATTTTGAACGAAATCGGTACAATAACAAAGAATTTCAAAATGGCGCTGACTTTTTAAAATTTTGGTACCAGTTTCCTGTTTTGCGATCCCAGGGAGCCTCAGATATCGATTTTGAACGAAATCGGTACAATAACAGAAAATTTCAAAATGACGTTGACTTTTTCAAATTTTTGTAACAGTTTCCTGTTTTGCGATCCTAGAGATCCTCAGATATCGATTTGGAACGAAATCGGTACAATAACAAAAAAATTCAAAATGGCGTTGACTTTTTTAAATTTTGGTAACAGTTTCCTGTTTTGTGATCCTAAGGATCCTGAGATATCGATTTTGTACGAAATCGGTACAATTTAAAAAAAATTATACTGCGTCCATAGATATTCTTAACCAGGTATACCGACCTTTGAGACGTATAGATTTTTTTTCTGTTTTTAAGTAGCGGAAATTGTGTCAACAGACTATAGAGCGTTATTTCCATCCGAAAAATAATCTCATTTACTCTCAACCGCGCCTAAAGAAGTTTTACTTCAAAAATAAATATTAAAATATTTAAGACAAAAAAAAAACATCCGACTGCGCGGAAGCTTGCAAAACAAAAACAATCGGTCCATCCATTAAGGCTGTAGGCTCAGCCAAACAGTTTTTAAAACACACCCACATACATTCATACATACATACACACACCTTCCCTGATGTATTTCCTCCTTCTGGTGCAGTCGGGTAAAAATGAACATACATCAGCTTTTAAGACAACTAACTCTCTGGGGAAATTCGCAATCCAAGACTGGCAACACTAAAAAACGACGCGTTGATTTTGTGAAAATAATTATGAATTTGTTATTTTTGAGCCAGCGCGCACGAGCAACTTTGTCTCCGCAACTATTTTGTCTCTCCCATCAATTTGTATGGGGAGTTGCGTCGCTACGTGCGCGCACTTTCTTACTAGCCCATGGGTGGAGAGACAAAATAGTTGCGGAGACAAAATAGTTGCGGAGACAAAGTTGCTCGTGCGCGCTAGCTCTTAGTTTCCGTAAATTACTATTAGTTTTGAGTTACTTACCGATGGTAGAAGATTTTGTTAGTTGTTCGTAAACGTCCTTTGTAATTTCTGCAGATTTTAATCGCGCAGCTTGTCATTTTCACCGAAATAATCTAACGCAAAAAATGAGCCGTGCGTGCGTATCTCTTGACGTTACAATTGACACTGAGGAGTGGTGAGCGCTTTAGAGGCTAACAGTTAGCTGATATTTTTATCGACGCTTTTGACGCGCCGATACTCTATCTAGGGAGTATATAATCAAAGAAACAAACTTTATTCAGTTGGTAAACAAATTTAAAATTACATATTTATACTTTATTCATATATTTTTCCTTTAATAACTTATTGAACATAAAATTTACTTATGATACATATTTATTTACATAACTTATCGATAGTTCAACACGCAATTGATACCTACCCATCCCTATTTGTCACACACACATCTATATAGTATCTATAGCTCATCTGCCTACGATCAACGATGCGCACTAAGCAATTTGTGCAATACACGCGCTCTATACTATTGTAATATACTCTAAGCATTATGGAATCAATTACATAATATATATATTTTTGTAATAAACTTTATTACTTCTTATTCAAGCTCTTGTAAATATTTTTTGATATAATTTAAAATTAATTGAGAAATTGATTTCTAAAAAGTCCTATTAGTCTAGGAAATTCAAATATATAAAACGCGACACCATTGGTCAGGGCAAACCAAGAAGCTTATATCTAATACACTGGAGATTGCACTATGACCAATAAATTGTAAGAGCTAGCGCGCAAGAGCAACTTAGTTGCCCGGCAACTATTTTGTCTCTGTCGCTGTCTCCTCGCAAAGTTTTGAACGATGCGCACACGAAAGCGACAACAACGCAATTTTTTCTTTAAAATTTTCTGCATTTATCAACATGGATTTCGAAGAGACGGTTGTGGTCTGTTCTCTTGTCCCGCATAGTTCCCATTCCCGTGGGGTTCCGGGATAAAACCTATCCTATGTGTTAATCCAAGTTACCCTCTATATGTGTGCTAAATTTCATTGTAATCGGTTCAGTAGTATATGCGTGAAAACTGAAAAACATACATACAAACCTTTCCTCTTTATAATATTAGTATAGATATGTAATCGTAATTGAAAAAAGTTAAGTAAATGTGCAGTTCCAACAAAACAAAATAACATATTTTTTAGGGATGCGCCGAATACCGAATATGTATTCGGTATTCGGCATATTCGGCATCTTTTTCACTATTCGTATTCGGCCGAATTATTCGGTTTAGGTGCCGAATATATTCGGTATGAGTATTTCTACTTTCTTGGCTATAGAACTAAATAAATAACTTCATATTATGAATGATTTATGTCATACTATACACAAGTCAAAGAAATCCTATGAAGAATGTGTTGAACCTAAGGTATATAAAATAAAACAATCATTACATTTCAAATCAACGTTTATTTTGTAAATTTACATCAACATAATTTAATCATGTTTATTATTAGCACTTAGTATTTAATATTTATTATACTTTAAATCCTGAAGTCTGAAGACAATGCTTTTAGTCCCAATAGAAAATGACATTACGTCCGCTCATGGTCCGCTCATATTGCAAACACTTTAAGTAAAAATATAAAAATTTTAAAAAATATAAAAAATTTAATATTTTTTTGTTTTAATTTGTATTCGTGCGATGTTTCAACACAACTGAGACGGCACGGAGTGCGCGGGCGATATACGCGGGTGGCGGGCGGTGAGGTAAGGCTCGCTCAAGAAGCTTATATCTAATACACTGGAGATTGCACTATGACCATTAAATTGTAACAAGAAAATATGACGTTGAATGACGCCTGTATGTTTTTTTATCCCTTTCACACCTAACTTGGCAAGTTGGTGTGAAAGGGATAAAAAAACATACAGGCGTCATTCAACGTCATATTTTCTTGTTTCAAGTTAATGGTCATAGTGCAATCTCCAGTGTATTAGATATAAGCTTCTTGGGCTCGCTCGTCACCGAGCCAGCAGCTACTTGCGACCCGTTAGAACCGGTTTACGCATCAAAACACGTCGAAACATTGAACCGAATAATTCGGCCGAATATTCGGTTCGGTAAGGTTTTAACCGAATAGTATTCGGTATTCGGTTATTCGGTGAAACCACTATTCGGCGCATCTCTAATATTTTTCTATGGCGTCGTTACTAGATTACGTTGCTGAATTTTGTTGAACTGTCAATGTTGCCTATTAAAATGGCTCTACTATAGACAGAAAAACTACTAATAATAAAAATAACTTCATAAAAAACAATATTATTTAGATGTGCTATTTATTAAATAGGTTTGAAGTCGGTGCCAAGCACTAAGCACTTAGTATTAAGCCCGTGCACCGACATCAAACCTTTTAGTAAATAACACATCTAAATAATATGTAGTAATTAATAAT
The DNA here is from genome assembly GCA_029959065.1 of Colias behrii. NCBI lineage: Eukaryota > Metazoa > Arthropoda > Insecta > Lepidoptera > Pieridae > Colias > Colias behrii. Next base: position 7,281,735 of record JARWMC010000002.1, read on the forward strand.
ATCAAATCTTTTTTATTTTTTACTTTTCCGTTTTTGAAGTCGGTTGTTTTTAACGAAGTTATTTTTATTTAATACTTTTTAGTTTATTTTTCAACACGAATCAAACGAGCCCAAACTCGATAAAGTTGAGTCAATATATTACTAAGTTCCTATGGCCACCTTCCGATTCCATCATCAAATCAGCGCTATGTCATAATAATGTTTCATCGCTATCCAATTTACATACGTATACAAAATTTCAGGTCAATCGGTTACCTGGAAATGAATCAAAGTTACTTGCTACATTTCAATTAAGTCATCGAGACCAGACAAAAATGCTCACATAATAAAAACTACTGGGTTTATCCGAATAAAATTTATGGGACCAATTCTACACCATTCCGCATCAAACTAAAAAAGAATCACGTAAACCGGTTCAGAAACCTCGGAGTAATCGGTGTACATACGTAAAAAAATATACCGGCCGAATTGATAACCTCCTCCTTTTTTTTTTTGAAGTCTGTTAAAAACTACCGTGTACGAGAATAAATACGTTGACATAAATACGTACTATCGCTACGCCGGTTACGCGGCAACTGGCTGGCGGCCGCCGACCGGCAACGTTTTTGTCGCCGTGCGCGCACTTGCATTGAAACCAATAGATAGGGCGACAGTTGCGTCGCGGGCTTGTCTCCGAACCCGCGGACAAAAAAGTCTCCCGGGAGTTGCGTCGCTACGTGCGCGCACTTTCATACTAGCCCATAGGTGGGAGAGACAAAATAGTTGCGGAGACAAAGTTGCTCGTGCGCGCTAGCTCTTAGAGCTAGCGCGCACGCGCCGCACGAGCGAAGCGAGCGTGCCGCGGCAGCGGCCGGCGAGTGCCAGAAGCGACTTTAGGGCGATTCCCACTCAAACAAAAAAGACGTGTGGCACTCGGGGACTGCCGCGGCAAAGCTATTGCTTAGCATGCCTTCAAGCCACACCTCTGTGCCCGTCGGAGTGGGGAGCGTGAGGTTTTTCCTTACGCAATTTCTGGATTCGGTCCCCGCGCTCAAGGCCCGCGATAGAAGCTATGCAATAGCTTAAAAAAAAATCTACGTAGGTTAAAAAACTATTAAACTTTTATTTTTTATATCCAAATAGGTAGCGAGGAGCGAAAAGACGAGCGTGTTAGGTTAACATTTGAACTGCCGCACGAGCCGAGCGAGCGAAGCGAGCGTGCCGCGGCAGCGGCCGGCGAGTGCCAGAAGCGACTTTAGGGCGATTCCCACTCAAATAAAAAAACTACGTAGGTTTTCACAACTTATGTATCGTAAAATTTTTGTTACTATCGTCTAATGCTTAGTTAAAATGATTTTACACCAATTCCATACATTTTGAGGTTAGAATAGGAAAATTGATTTTTCTCCAAAACTATTGGTTTCCTAACTTTCCCCTTTTGGTGGGAGGGTCCCCCCCTCCTCCCCCCCATCCCCCCCCCACAAAAAACCTATAATACGTGCGGCAGTTCTCTAAAGAAACCCCGAAGATGATGTTAAAGAAGTTGAAAAAATAATGGATATAAAGAAAGAATAAAGTGGGTTGTATTTGAACTCATTATAGGTACTCATAATTAGTGTGTCTCCAGATGGGGATAATTAAATGACCTTTTTTAAAGAAAACCATGAATACTACATTGAGAAAAATTCTGACATTTGTGCTCTATTCTGCTTGCACACAAGGATTTTGCTATTAAAAATTGAAAATATAATATAAGTAAAAAACTAGAAATAATATAGAAGTAGAGGTCTAGAACAGATTTTTGGTGTACTTAATGCTATTTTTCTTCTATTTTTTAAAGATATAAATGAATCAGTTTATAAGTTTATAACTGTATTAGGAGCCTGGGTCAATAAATGTATGTAGCAAATAATGATGGAAAATAAACGATTATTTAATAAAACAACATTTAAAATTGTTTATTTTTTTATTACTATCACTATCACTATTACATCATCTAATGGGTATAATTAATAATATTAATGTTAACACTTTTATTTCTACATATTTTATGTATCTTAGTATTTACTTTAATTGCCTTGTTACTATAAAATGTTATCTTCTCACTACATAATATATATACTATCTACTGAATTATGTACTGCAAACTGCTTCACAAGTGTACCCTGTGTTTTATAAGTAAACTTGAGTTGACGACAAACCGCTATGTAATTCTACATTATGTTGTGTTGTTGAGGCACTATCAGATACAATTTCAGATACAAGAGGCTCAGATAGAAGACTTCTTTAATATTTATGTTTTAGGTCTGTTTTTCTAGCAAATTATTGATTTTATGCTCCATGTGTGTGTCTGTGTCTTCTTCAACCTAAAAAAAAATGTTAGAAACTAGATAAGTGAAATGATTAAAAAACAGAATTTTGAAAAAGCAGTCCCACATGACAGGTATTGCATGTACTTAACTAATACTGTCATGAAGCAACCAAACTAATAAATAGACTTTATATTAAGATGTTCAGATCTGAACTTCCTACAATAAAAATAAAAAAAAGAGTTCAATACTAACCTCAAAGTGATCTTCACATTTCACAACAATATTATCTTATGGGAAGATCGCGCCTTTTTACACCTATATAGCTTTACACCACTTTTTCCTTACAAACTATTGAGATAGGTAGGTACTATTACTACGTTACAATTATTCACAAAGACAAACACTTCGTTTTGAGCATTTCTTATTGTATTTTTGCAGTTAGGCACAACCCTATACTTGTGTGTAGGTTTTTGTATTTTTCTAATGAAGAATGATGTTCCATAAACGAATAACGATATTGAATCCATTGAGATAATATGTACTACGTAGTACATTTTATTTATTATTTATTTATTTATTAGACACACCAATAATGACTCAATTAATACAATTTACAGAAATACATTAATAATTATTTCATAAACTGAATTGGCCATAAAGCAGGCGTATACAACAATTATAAAAAAAATGTCTTAAAATTTTTCAGTTTTAAAAGTCTAAAAATACATAATCAAATTTATCATCCATTGACGAAAAAACATAAATATAAAACATAAAATTCGTCACATAATTAAAAATTTATCAAGAATACATAAAATTAATACTACAATGATAACATGATTAAAATTTTGAAATTTTAAACATCCATGAAATAAAAAATATATAAAATTCAATTAAAACATGGCTAAAACACATAAAATACAAATTAATAAAAACACATAAAGCACATAAAATAAAATATGTCAAATACATCAAAAATACAACACAGTCACTGAATTAAATTTACTAGGTATTTTATTTTTAAAACTATAAAAATTATCGTGAAAGATGTCAATGTCAACGTTATTACTATGTTGTAAGCTATTTCTTTTATTGGTAACACTATTGTACGTTTTCATTAACCTATTAAATGGACTATTCTTTTTTAAATTAGTACGGGATAGACTTGGGCAGAAAGTACTAGAAACACCGTACCTAACGTGGAATAGAGCGTGGAACTGACAAATTCAAATACATAATTAGGTTAGAGCTAAGGTTCCCATGAATAATTTTATGCAATGTATATAAATCGAGTAAACGACGGCGATTTTCCAAAGAGTTTAATTTAAAGTGATCCAGTCTATCTTTATAAGCTGCCCTATACGAAATACGGTGATCCTTAAAAGCTAAGTACTTTGTGAAAGCTTTCTGTAGGCGTTCAATGCGGCCTATATGAATTTGATAATGCGGATTCCAAATCGTACTAGCATATTCTAATAGACTACGAACTAGGGCACTAAATAGGCAAATTATCGTACTTGCTTGTCTGAAATCTTTTGTATTCCGTTTTATAAAACCTAACATCTGCCAAGCTTTAGAACATATATGATCAATATGGTTTGAAAAGTTTAGTTTTTTGTCAAATAATATACCTAGATCACGAACTACTGACACTTCCTTAACAGGTTTATGATTAATCGTGTAAGCTGATTTAAAAGAATTCTTTTTTCTAGAAAATTTTATGTGAAGGCACTTGTCAGCGTTAATCTCCATTTTATTATTCTTACACCAGACTTGAATAGCATTTATATCATGCTGCAGAAGATATGCGTCATCAGAATTGTTCACACTACGATAAAGTTTTAGGTCATCGGCAAAGATTGAGCAATTACTATAACTAATGCAGTTAGAAATGTCGTTGATAAAGATTAAAAAAAGAGTCGGGCCTAGGTGTGACCCTTGGGGAACCCCTGACGTCGCAATATATTCACGAGACCTGAATCCACCCATGGTCACCCTTTGAACCCTATGGCGAAGATAAGAATGGAACCATTGGATAAGAGTTCCGTGGAAGCCATAATTCTTCAATTTTACCAACAGTGTTGTATGGTCGACTTTGTTAAATGCACTGCTGAAGTCTGTGTATATGGCATCCGTTTCAGAGCCTCTGTCTAAGCATTCGCTGATATATGTTGAATAGTGCAGTAAATTTGAGACTGTCGACCGATTTTTGCAAAATCCATGCTGAAAATCATTGATAAGGTTGCTAAAGTATGGAGTAACGGCGGATAGTACCAAGCGTTCAAAAATTTTTGAGAAAGTGTTTAGTAGAGAAACCGGACGGTAATTCTTGACATCATCTTTATCGCCTTTCTTGTAAATAGGGACGATATTTGCTGTCTTCCACGCGGTTGGAAAAATCGAAGACTCTAGGGATTTCTGAAATATGATTTTGAGCGGAAAGGAAAGATTATGGCTGGTTTTAATAATAAAAAATGGCGGGATTCCATCTGGTCCTGCGCCCTTACTAGGATCGAGGGAACGGAGCAATTTTAGAATATGGCTCTCAATTACCTCGATATCGTATATGGAGAATTGTGAATATATATCATTATCCGCGGTTAATACCTGCTGGTCACTACATGAAAATATTGAATTAAAATGAGAAGCAAAAAGCTCGGAAATGCCAGGTCCAGTATCGGAAGACAAATTACCTAATTTCATTCTTGAGGGAAAAGTCGACGAACAACCTCTACGACTTTTAATGAACGTCCAGAATTTTTTAGGATGATGCTTTATTGAAGCTTCTATACTAGTTATATAATCCTTATATTGAGATTTAATTAATTTATTAATTCTTTTACTCAGGATGCTGACTTCTAGATTGTCCCTAGGATTTTTATAGATTTTAAACCTTTTACGGAGTTTTTCTTTTTCAGAGATTAGCTTTATAAGATCCTTTCTATACCAAATAGGATATTTTCGGCTTTTTGTTTTGTGGCTGGGAACGTGAAGATTAATTACATCATTGATCAAACTATAAAACTTTGAAACCATAACATTGACATCTTTACACGAAACCAATTCCTGTTCCCAGTTTATCTCTGACAGCTTGGAGTTAATCAAACAATAATCAGATTTAAAAAATTTACGACTTGCATATGGTTTGTTTATTAAATATTTAGATTTCGATAATGCTACATTAATTTTAATTGCCGGATGATGAGGGTCTAATCTAGCTAAGGGAACAGAAACCTTTGATACTTCAATCTGACAATTTCGGCCAAAAACTAAATCTAAAATTCGCTGGTTATGATTTTTAACATTATTAAATTGGAGTAAATCATTTTGAGACATGAAATCGACTAGAGACAAGCCAGATGAAGTATCATAGTTGCACGGGCGTAAATACATATCTGATTCCACCGTCCAGTCAATAAATCCCATATTAAAATCACCTATAACTATTGATTCACATGGATGCGATTGTATAGCATTACTTATATTTTCCAAAATACCATCTACTACATATGAACACACTGGAGGAGGTAAGTAAACAGCACATAGTAAGATATCCCTAGTTTTGCCCTCCGATATGCATTTCAATGAAACCCATAAATCTTCATATATACTTTCAAGGTGACGCATACGAACAGATTGAATTTCTTTAGATATAGCTATAATAACACCACCACCTCTCGTCTTTATAGATGCCGTAGATTGCCGGTCTCTTCTATATATATTATAATTTTCATTTAAAATCTCGTTATCAAATACTGAACAATCCAACCAAGTTTCCGTACCAATAATTATGTCGTATTCGGTTTGCAGTGACATTAACCTTATACCATCTAGTTTAGTTTTCATACCTCGAAAATTTTGACAATATATATTGAATGGTAAAATATTAAATATCGGACTTTTTCCTGGGGCAATGATACTATATTTTGTTAAGAGATTCGAAGTTCTTAATTTGTATGGGTTGAGATCGCTCATCCTTCCGGGTCAAAATTCTCCCGTTTCTTACCCAGACAAATTTTATACCTTTTTCCTTTGCAACGAGGCGTGTTTTAGCATGAAGGGACTTATAATATGGTGATAAATGTTCCGACACATAGATAGGAGTCTTATTTCCACCATAACCCAACAAACTAGAATTAATACGATCGTTTTGTGTGTTTTTATTAACCCTTTCTGTACGGGGCTTCAAAAGCAATGTCATCGCTCAATACGGGTGTTTTTTCGCGCGCGAGCGTAATATGCTACGTTTTCATTTGCATGTATCTCTTCAAATATAATACCTAGGCACATGAAATTTTGTACACTTGTTTATTATTTCACTCACCTTTGAAGTATATATTTTTTTTCCAATTCGTTTGCTAATTTTCACATTGTAACCAAAAATCGAGGGTTAGAAATTATCACTGTTTTTGTCTAATCAAACCTTAATTTTAAGAAAATTTACATTTGAAATCACGACAACAATATTTTCTAACACATTTGTCAACAAAAACACTGAGTTTAACCATGAATATTCAATAAAAACTAAGTTTTAAAACGACCAAGTTTACGTTATAACTTTCGGCGCATACTAGTGATGTGCATGTATCGATACAGCGGTCGATAAATCCGCGTTGTGACGTGGTTGATTTCATAAATACCTAGTAGATATAGGGGCAAAGAATAAAGAACAATGTATTTTATCTTTTAAGCATATTTTATTTGTTAATAAAAAGGTTTATTATTAATTAATATTTTATTATTAAACTTAGACAATTTCTTTGCTCTTAGATAACTAAAAATGTCAATAATGCAATTTTGTATGATAAGACTGAAAGCACGGATGAACACACAGTGGTACATTGCATTCTATACACATATACTTCGTCATTGACCTTCTTCTTGCCTCTCGTTGACAGGTGGTTGAACACACATGGCAACGTCGAAAAGGTTTTTCTCGTTTATTTGTCGGTGGCACTGGTTTGGGAAAATGTCTTTCTATAAGGCGAATTAAACTATTGTTGTGACTAGAAATATGTCTTCCTACTGTAATTTCACCTTTGTGCTTTAAAATGAGTTGTTCTATTAAAGAAAACTGAAAATCAGCTAACGGATATGACTCTCTTCCAGTTAGTAATTTAAAAGATGTATGGGAATTTAATAAAATCAAATCAAAAATATGGAATCCTATTTTTTTATACCATTTCTTAGATTTCCTCATGCAGGATAATGAGCTTAACAACATGTCGGTTTTATCAACTGTACCCATATTGTTGTTATAGTCTAGGATGCCTTCTGGCTTTAAAATCGATTCGTTAGTTCTGTAATCCTTCCTTCCTGTATCCTTCATTACATTTTTATGAAAAGTGCTCAAAAAATGTACATCTCTGCGATCATGCCACTTGATTGCCATCATTTGGGAAGTGTACTTGGCTTGGACTTCACCGGCTGCAACTCGGGTAAAGGTGGGCATACCTACTCGATTTTTACGGACTGTACCGCAAGAATTGGTTTGTTTAGATAACAACAGTCTTGAGAGCGATGGGCTCGTATACCAACTGTCAAGGAAGATAGTATGGCCATTGTCAAAGTAATCTTCAATTATTGTGGTAACTACTGCACCAGATTGCCCTAAATTATAATTATCGCTTATATCAGTTGTACATCCTACATATATAATAAATTGTAATATATAATCAGTCTTTGTATCACACAGCACGAAAAATTTAACGCCAAATCGACTTCTTTTCTTTGGAATATATTGCTTAAACATCAGTCTTCCTTTAAATAAAATCAAACTTTCATCTATCACGAGATTTTGGTAAGGTGCAAATGAAGTTTTAAATTTGTTCGTTGTATGTTCAACCAGTGGTCGTAACTTTGTCAGTCTATCTGATCTTGTTTCACTGTCAGGATCATTATAGTGAAGGTTGCTAAGAATACTCCTGCATCTATCCCTTGGCATACTTTGGGAAAAGATTGGTTGAGATAAAAGAACATGAGTTGCCCAATACTCATGTATTTCCAAAGCTTTTTTTCTGGTCATTAGCATTGTCAATGCAATAAATAGATACATTTCTTGTTGACTGACATCTGTCCACTTACGTCTATGACCAGAGCTAGTAGAACTCGATAATCTCTCAGCATACTTATTTGTGTACAAACACATCTTTTCGATCATGTCGACATCTAAAAAATGCTCATAAACTTCACCTTGTACAGATCTACATGTTAAATTAGTTTTTAGGCCACTATTAGAAGCATCAAAAGAATAATAAGTAGGTGTATATCCTTGTGTATTCCACGCTGGTAAGATGTTAGGTCGACCTGCTTGTAACGTCGGTAATGTAGAGGAATTTTGGGAAGTATGCAAAACAGGAGCTTCATCAATGTCAGTAGAAATATCATCATCATTATCATTTGTTAACGATTCTGGTTGGTCTAATTCGAATTCCGCATCAGAATCAAATTCATCATTTTCTAAAAGAAATTCAATTTGTCGATCATCGATAGCCGAGCAATGTCTCTTCTCCTTATTAGATGTATCCGCTTCTTCTGACATGATTCAATTTTATCCAAATTTGATGCCTAGGAACAACAAATATCAGTAATTATTTATTACCCTAATTATATATTTGTAAAATAGCTAAAAAATATCGAATTATGCTATAATACTCACATAAAACCTGCGACGATAATTTCTACACAACACTGACCGCCGCCATTAGAGTTTATATTTTTTGACATCTCCTAATACGGGTGGCACCAATAGTTGCCAGTGAAAAGACGGGAATTTTTGAATTTAATTTATTTGAATGCCATCTATGGGAATATTTTGGAACTTTTTTAAGTAAAAAACTGTTTTATCGACTTCCGATACTGACCTTTAACTCAAAGAAGTAGGGTATAGTTTTGAAAATACAACGGCCTAAAGGAGACCCTTTCTCAAATCAACAATAGTCGCCACCCGTATTCAGGAATGACATCGCGAAATCAACTATAGATGTCACCCGTACATAAAGGGTTAAACTTTGAAACAGCTGATATTATTCCATCTCGAACGTGTGTACTACGGAGCTTAAAAATAATAGATCTCGGTCTTTTATTAGAATCGTCGAGTTTTCTTACGCGTGTACATGTTATAATGTCGGATTCCTGAATTGGGTAGGAAACGATGGAGCAAAGCTGCTTCATTACAGAAATTAAATTTTCGGCTTTATTTTCAGGCAGTCCGTTCACCTCCACATTATTCTCACGTGCATGTTGTTCTAATAAATTAATGCGCATTGATAAATCGCTTACATTTGATTGCAATACAGAATTCTCTTTTTTCAAAATCGAAGTAGTATCTTGAATGTGTTTAAATTCACATTTTAATTGGTCATAGTCAGCGCATAAGAAATCTAAAGCCTTTTGAAAGTCATTTAAAACTGATAATTGGTCTCTGATCCCATTTAACTCCTTCGATATATAAGAATCGATTGATGCTTTAACAGCCTCATGCACTGCTGATTGAATTTCGCTTTTTATTAAGGATAATAAGTTCGGATCACAAATTGTTGACTTAGATTGGTTCTGCGCCGATTTCTTTCGGTGAGTAATGTTGTTTTGAATTATTTGCTCGTCATCTGAAGAGCTTGTACTTTTATGTGTAAGTGCATTTGAGCGAACCGGGGTATTTGAATTGTCACCTCTAGGAATCTTTTTATTGCGGCATGCCTGACAAGTCCATCCCCTTTTTTGCGATTCCGACATTAAGTTGAATTTCTTAAGGGGGATGTTAGCGCACAACAGATCGAAACGACTTGTGCAGTGTAGACAAGATAGGTATTCGAGACCACTGATGATATTTGGGCATGCACAACACGAGAGACCTTTATTATTAGAGGCCATATTTAATTTTTTATTATAAAAATTTTCCTTTTCCTCTCCTTATCCTTATATACGGTAAAATATTATGTGTGTTCTTGTTAAAGTAGATGATAGCAGAAAAAGAAAAAAAAAAAAATATATATATATATATTTATGCAGTATTACGTGGGATCGAACCGTAGACTCCCGATTCTAATACCGATGCATGTTACACATAGCCAAACCAACCGTTGAGCGTTGAGTCAAATTACGCGATATTGTTCTTCGGATTTTTTAATTTATTTTTATCAGTTATGACCGAGGGTAATAGAAAATTAATTTCATACACTTATAAAGTAAATTAATACTTCCACTAGCATAATTTCGCACTGTTTGCACTTTATATTGTTTATTGTGTAACAGGATTGATAAATAATGTAATCAATCGCAATAAGCCAGGTGAGTTCACGTATATCACACAATTTTAATCAACAATAACTCTCAGCCGATTCACCGACGTTTTATTATGTCTTGGAAATATTTTCAAATTTAGGATGACAATTTGGAGACTCTTAACATGTTCCCTCAATAACAACACAACTTTAGAACACTTTAACTATTTATAAATAACAAATATTTAAGGACACAATGTTTACATGTCAGAATTTGACAGATGACAGGATTTTATCTCAATGATTGAATCAAATAAATTTCTAAAACTTGTTCAACTATTTTCTTTATTTGATTTGTTTCACAGAGCAAGTAATATATGTGTAATAACTCAGGCCCCGGAATCACAGACACAATAGAAAATCTATTGTGTCGTGGACCGATCGGGCCGTTCGGGGCTCAATGGGATAATATCACAGTATAATATTATGTAGTAATTTGTTTGTTGTCATGGACTGTGACGTCACACAAAGCGCGCTAAATGGCCGCGTCGTTTGAATTGTCACCTGTCGGTTTGAGTTGGGTTTTTTATATACTAGAAGTATAATGTATATACTTTTTGGCGTAGACAAAGAAACCAATAGACACCGGCAATGCGTGTCGCAGAAAGAGATAAAAAAGAATACGTCACAATATTTAGGGTTACCGTGTGAGGGAAAATTTACCCCACAATGTGTAAGATACAAATCTCTCTATATCATTATTCACATAACTTATGTGGATAATAACGAGATATCCACATTATGTAGGTACATACTTACATGTCTATACTAATATTATAAAGAGGAAAGGTTTGTAATTATATATGTATGTATGGTTTTCACGCATAAACTACTGGACCGATTTCAAAAATTCTTTCACCATTAGAAAGCTGCATCTTCACTGAGCAACATAAGCTATATTGCATTTTCAAAAAAATTTGAGATCCTTACCAAAAATGCAATAATGTGTCCTTAATAAAAATTCTGTCATCGCGTGCGCTGCGGAATCTATTGAAAATAGAACAAAAAAATGTTCTACGTTATTATAGAATGGATCAATATCTACAATAAAGTCCGCGATATTCCATTCAAAAGATATAACGAATTTTTAAAAGTGTAAATTTACATAAAATAGTTGGTATACTGTTTAATACAATGAGGAGGCGTAGTGCGGGACGGGGTGAAGGTGAGGAGGGAAGGGATATTCGCAGAAACTACTTTGATTCCAATTTGAAAAATTCTTTCAGTGTTAGATAGCCCATTGATCGAGGAAGGCTATAGTAGGCTATATTGTACCATAAATTACTTAGACCAACAGGAGTGGAGCCACGCGGGTGAAACCGCGGAGCGCAGCTAGTATATAATAAACATATTACTTTTAGATGGGTAATACATATTATGTATATACACATACCTATATATTATATAATATGTATATATCATTATCATAATCCCATATGAAAATGTGTACGTAATGATAATGTAGATGAAAATTCGATTGTTTATTATTTTTTATAAAATAAAATAAAAAAATAAATAAAATAATGTTTATTTTCGTAAGTATTAACAGATACACACGTTAATTATATTGACCGACCCGCGAACGCGCAAAATAAAAACGAAATTTACTTAATAATAATTTATTGTAATAAAAAAATTACATTTAAATTATCTCTAACTTAATTAACTACGTCCCTCCGGTTCAATGTGGAACCAAGAGTGTCCATTGTCTTCGGCGGGGCAGCGTCGCGGTGGTGGTGATTGCCGTAATACTTTCTAACCTTCGGTTTTGGTTTCCAATCTGTTCGTCCTGTAGCTACAATCCAAATTTGTCGTAAATTATCCGGTTCAGGAAAACTGGAACAAGCCATTGAATATTTCAGATATTTAATTAAATACACACTGCAGAATATATATTATTATTTCCCATAATAGTGGGTAACATTTTGTAGAAAAGTTGGCAACACAAATTTTTTTAGGTTAAAATTTATAATTGTTATTTTTGTGGTTTTTAAACAATGTATTCAAGTCAACAGCACGTGATACACAATATATTAACACGCTAAAATATCATGAAGGCCTATAAACTGATAAAGAGTTGTATACTTACGAGTGAAAAGACAATCCAGGCGTTTTCGTTCCACTATCACTTTTACACCCTTTAACGCTACACCGTGGCTACACCGCACCATGGTATTATTTTATAAGGTATTAACAGTAAGTCTAAATCATTCAAAACCAAACATACCATGAATTACGTAACTTAGAGCATGTAAAAACTATATTTTTATGGAAGACGATAGCTAGCTGTCAAACTTTGTTTATCAAACTAGGTTGCTATTCTTAAAAAAAGTGGCACGCTGCGTGAAACAAAAAATTTTATCGTTCTCTCTCATTTCTTTACACAACACCGGCATAAGTTGCTCTTTTTCTTGTGTGAATGCGACATAAGATATCAGTTTGTCTATTGGTTTCTCTGTCTACGCTTTTTGGCTGCGAAATTTTTCTCCCTTATATAGGGTATATAAATTAATGTTGTAAACTATCGGATAAAAAAAATCATGCATATAAATAAGTACCCTATTTAAAACTTTCTTGTTAAAAATATTTTTATGATTTTCATTCTGTGTTTTCATTGATAATATAAACCACAGATATAAACACATAAAAAATTCTTATACACACTTCTTACATTATTATTCTTCTAATTCTACTCTACCAAGAAGAATTCTACATAATATTATGTAATGTCGTTCTGTCTAAATTTAATAAGAGCTAGCGCGCACGAGCAACTTTGTCTCCGCAACTATTTTGTCTCCGCAACTATTTTGTCTCTCCCACCTGCTTGTTGCTCGTGCGCGCTAGCTCTTAGAGCGTTTTCACATTATCCGATCCGATATCGGATATCGGACGCCGATAGCCGATATCCGATATCGGAGGGAAGTAAAATGTATGAAATATGTACCTGTCTTTCACATTGTCCGGTCCGATATCGGATATCGGAGCCGTCACCGATATGCCAGCGGCTATCGGACGATAATGTTCAGTGTTGCCAACTCAATTTTCGAAAAGGCAGTATACCAACAGCAAAAAAGCACTAGTTTGTGTATTTTCAGTCTAAGGCGCGGGTCAAACACAAGCGGCGCGGGCGCGGGTGTGCCATAAGCGCACCTCTTCAATCTGTTTTACACCACGTCCTTCTTCTACATTTTGTATGAAAGAACTTTGGAAAGGCGGCGCAACCGTGGCACAACCGTGGCGTGCCGTCTCGACGCCTCCGTTTTTAAACAATGTATTCAAGTCAACAGCACGTGATACACAATATATTAACACGCTAAAATATCATGAAGGCCTATAAACTGATAAAGAGTTGTATACTTACGAGTGAAAAGACAATCCAGGCATTTTCGTTCCACTATCACTTTTACACCCTTTAAAGCTACACCGCACCATGGTATTATTTTATAAGGTATTAACAGTAAGTCTAAATCATTCAAAACCAAACATACCATGAATTACGTAACTTAAAGCATGTAAAAACTATATTTTTATGGAAGACGATAGCTAGCTGTCAAACTTTGTTTATCAAACTAGGTTGCTATTCTTGAAAAAAGTGGCACGCTGCATGAAACAAAAAATTTTATCGTTCTCTCTCATTTCTTTACACAACACCGGCATAAGTTGCTCTTTTTCTTGTGTGAATGCGACATAAGATATCAGTTTGTCTATTGGTTTCTCTGTCTACGGTGCATCGTCTTGTTTTGAAAGATTTTGTGTTGTGTGATTGATTTGACATATGCGCGAAGCAAACACTTGTTTTTCATTGTTTTTTCTGATATCGGGATAAATTTTACTTCATGTCGCAGTATGTTCAAAGATCGAGAGCGTATTGTTAAACTATAAATATTGTATCCATTCAATGAGTTAAATTGGTCACTTATGTCAATGAATCGTTCAGATTCTACAGCATAAAGCTAACTTACCGGTTCAGTGCGATTTGGATTATCCAAATATTTTCCCTGTATTGATCAGTAAAGACTTGATGTGTGTCATTTTAATGATGTTATAAGTGGAAATATTAAAACTCTTTATAACGATAGCAATAGAAATGCGTAGAAAATAACTAAATAACGTTTTTATAAGATGTGATTTTAGTCCTCAAACTTCATAAAGGTCTCTTCCAGGAAAATAACACGATGTAAGTATTACTGATTAATTAATCAATTATAAATATTGATTAGTCTACAATATTTTATTATTATTGTTGCCAGGTAAACATACTTTTCTGTACTCTGCTAATTTTACAGGGCAATTTTATTTGCATGTAATTGTTTAATATACAGCGATATAGAATAAATTTTCATTGTTACATCCTTTAAGCACAAGCCATCAAGGGTCTGTTAATATATTCGAATACCTTAATGAGAATAAAGTAGACTGTCAAATTAATTTAGTTACACTTCATTGCATGCCAGTGATCTGTATACAATTATTTTTCGTAATTTTTTCATTATTTAAGGGGACTAGAAGAGCTAAACGCGAGTTTTATAATGCTTTAAAGTATATGATTAACTGCAGTAAAAAATCTCAGCCAAATATATGATATTCTTCAGGAGATATACTAGCTATAAAGTGTGTTGAAAACACAATACAACTTATTTTACTCTATAGAAAAAAATCACAAAGATACCTCTAAAAAAAATCTTTTGATGCTTAAAAACCATACTAAACTACATGCAATCATTCTGTTTTTTCGGCAAATAATTCTACAAGCAACATACTACAATAATAGTGTTTTATTTTTTTAGTCAAATCAATAGATTTCGTGTAAATCGCAAATTCTTATTCCCAAACCAAAAACGTATGCATGTGTGCGTGAACGCCTGTGCACCGACAGTACCGGCCGAGGCCTGTTGCTAGATGGATGTGTCGCTGATTTTTTTCCGCCAGAATTGTTTGTTTTTGTTGTAGAATCCATTTTACTTACTTTAAAACTGATAAATTATTTGTAATTTTGTAAATTTTTGTAAATATTAAATATGGGAAATAAAACAAAATCCATTAAGAGGACTAAAATCTGTCTAAAATCTAAAATCGTGATCTCCATCTACCGTCGTTGATTGTGTTAATGTGTGCGCGAGTCACTCAAGTTCAGCTAGCTCTTGTAGTCCTCATATTTCACTTAGAATTTTATTTGTACCATCAAACCGCCTAAATGATTATAATTAATCTAATTAATAAACATCAAAATTTAACAATAGTTTATTTGATTTCAGTAAATGTGCAATCAGTCTTTGCCGTTTCTTGATAAAGATATGTAAATAAAACTTTACATCTGCCGGTCAAATGACACACAAAACAGATAAAAAGTTATTTTTATTTATGAGCTTTGGTCATTACAATAACATTTTAAATAGGAATATATAAAGATTACAATAATTATTTGTATCACTGTTGTTATTATATGTAAAAAATATTTCATGATACCCTTTTATTAGCAGGGATCACTTCTGCATAATAAACTGAATTAAAAAATATGCATTAAAAATATTTGAATCAATTATATTTCCATATTGACAGAACAAATTATACACATTTACAATTATACACATCATATAATATAATGATGTGAATGATGAATTTCACATATAAAATAGATATTATCAATTATCATATCACATTTGCAAAAGTCCTATTTACCTTACATCATCTGATTACAACAGGTTAGGTAGTTGAAGTAAAGTGAGTCAATTGCCCCACACATTATGTCTATGACTAAGCCTTGGAAGTTATTTTAGAGCCCCTGTATTACTGGTGCATGAGAAAGGAATTGTTTCTTATTCCTTCTGTAGTTTTATATTCAAATTAATCATTGTAGCAGTATGTTCGTTCAATTGTACTAAATTTAATAGATCCTGTAATAATGTGTACTATTTATTTTATTCAGATTTGAACTCAAACCTGTAATAGGTTTGAGTTAGTATAATTATAGTTATATATAGTTAAAAGTTAGTTATATATAGTTAAAAATTATAGTTCTTTACCTCTAGTTGAACATGCTTTTCAATAGGAAACCAAGATATAAACATTCTTTTATTTGCCATTTGTATTGGTTATAATTGTTCATATTATATTTGATATTGCTAATCTATATAAATTAAAATGAATCACCAAAATTTAGAGGGTAAAACTCAAAATGTAAATGCACTTGGAAGGTTTTTATGAAGAGAAAAGCTGCTATTGTAGTCAACCAGTAATCAATAGCCTCGTGGGGTCATCATATAGTATTATTCAACATTACTTAAACAATTTCAGTATTTTTTTAATACCAATTTTTATGGCTTCGTTAGTGACTGAGTGATAGAAGCCCTATATTTAACTTATTTGCAAGAGACAATAATACATAATTGGTAATTGGTTGAAGTCTGTATGTTTTATACTTAACACCATTCCTATTTCCTATCCTATTTAACACAATCCTTATTTTTATGGCGTATCTCTCAGTTACGCCATTGCACGGAATATTTCCGTATTTCGTGTCTAATCCCACTGATGTAGAACAAAGCTAGTGACGTCGAGGACTGGTTTTAGATACGCATTTTATAATATAATATGATGGAAATAAGATATCTTTGACCAATTTTTAGTCTACAATTAAATTATTTATTGACTATCTCTTCAGTCTTTTCGATTAGATGAGAGAAGATCGATATGCTGGGAAGGGTTTCTTATCCTGTTTCCCGATATAAGCGAAAAATCATCATTATTATTAATTTACTGGCCTATGTTATCCATAGACCATATGCACTATATATTGGCGTACACTGTTATTAAGGGACTATTTTTTCTTAGGTCAAAGGAATGATCGATTTGCCAATCTATAAGTTATGTGGGCATAAACTTAATGTGGCAATGTATCATGCACGCTCGCTTCGTAGTATAATCAAACTCATTATTAGTCTTTATGAAACCACGAATACCTACTAGGAAACCAACCACAAATAAAATATTAGCATGTGAACTAGGGATGTAACGATACATGATTTTGCCGATACGATACCGATACCGATATTTGTAATCAAATATCGGCGATACCGATACCGATACCGATATCGATGGCTTGGTAGAAAAATAAATAGTGAATAATGCATAAAAGTTACCAACATTTAATAGAGACTCAACTGTAAATCGTATTCTTTTAAATAACAATGCCAAATCAAAAAACAAGAAAACCATTTATTTTAGTATTATTATTTTGCAAAGTCAGTTAAACTTTAAGTTATACACATACAATCAGTTCCTAATAAAAGTTTACTATTGGTAGAGTTTTTTCAAAAAACAAAGTGCGCACGCGCGGGCGGCCTCCCGCATCGTTCATTGGGCGCGGTTTTTTGAATTGTTTGATATCGGTATCGGTTGTTTTATAATCGGCGATACCGATATATCGGCTTGCCGATTATATCGGCCGATATATCGGTATCGGTATCGGTATCGTTACATCCCTAATGTGAACACCTTTGTTTTTTTCACACGATACCTACATGACCCGAGCAAGAAGTTTTGTTCGACATGTTTACGACGCGACGTGTAATATTTTCGATGATATAATGCAAACAGAGACAATTCCAACTCAGTGGACAACATCTACAATCATCCTGGTACATAAAAAAGGTGACAAGAGCGAAATTACCAACTATAGACCAATAAGCCTTATGTCGAATATTTATAAAATTTTTGCAAAAAAAAATTGGTTGTTTGTAAAGTAGGTTTACGATCGAGATGTTTACGTGATAACGTCTTATTGGTGGCAGCGCTCGAGATGAGACGGGAGATCGGTCCGTCTCTCTCTCGTTATACCTGCGATCGCGCTCGTGAGGTTTTGGTGTGACACAAGTTTCTGAACATGTCACCCGACTAAAACGATTTTAAAAACGTTATCACGTTAATAATTCTAGGGCGAATAACCAAAACCTTAGACGCAAATCAGCCTAAAGAACAAGCTGGTTTTAGAGCAGGCTATTCAACATTGATGAAGTGAAGTTAGTGAAGATGATTTATTAACCGACTTCAAAAAAAGGAGGAGGTTATCAATTCGGCCGGTATGTTTTTTTTTTATGTATGTACACCGATTACTCCGAGGTTTCTGAACCGATTTACGTGATTCTTTTTTTGTTTGGTGCGGAATGGTGTCGAATTGGTCCCATAAAAATTTTATTCGGATAGGCCTGCTAGTTTTTATTTTATGAGCATTTTTGTCTGATCTCGATGACTTAATTGAAATGTAGCAAGTAACTTTGATCCACTTCCCGGTAACCGATTGAGCTGAAATTTTGCATACGTATGTAAATTGGATAACGATGAAACATTATCATGACATAGAGCTGATTTGATGATGGAATCGGCCATGTGGCAAGGTGGCCATAGGAACTAAGTAATATATTGACTCAAATTTATCGAGTTTGGGCTCGTTTGATTCGTGTTGAAAAATACACTAAAAAGTATTAAATAAAAACTACGTTAAAAACAACCGACTTCAAAAACGGAAAAGTAAAAAATAAAAAAGATTTGATATTATTAATTACTACATATTATTTAGATGTGCTATTTATTTAATAGGTTTGAAGTCGGTGCCAAGCACTAAGCACTTAGTATTAAGCCCGTGCACCGACATCAAACCTATTTAGAAATTAGCACATCTAAATAATATGTAGTAATTAATAATATCAAATCTTTTTTATTTTTTACTTTTCCGTTTTTGAAGTCGGTTGTTTTTAACGTAGTTTTTATGTTTCATTACGTTCAACAAATTGATTCATGTTGTTGTTTTTTGTTCATTTGTGTGTATGCGAGGTATCCCAATTATGAACTACACGAACACCTTTGATTTTCAATATAATACCTAGTAGGTATGTACCTATATTCATTTTTGTGAAGGGAATACAATTAAGACACAATTGAGGAGCAGAGGCGGCTCGCCCTAAGGAGCGCTGGTGCAGTGAACTCCCATAAATAATTATAATAAAATCTTAAATCATACTCCTTAATTTAATTATAAACATTAATTATTACTATTTAAAATCAATCGTAATCTTTAAAACTACTGTTAATACCAATGAATATATCCATCATTCCATCATTCCATACACCTGTATAATACCTACTGTATTATGTAACGCGCGAAGCGGAGCGCTCACGATTGCGCTCCAATGAAAAAAGATTTAGTACATTTCCTAATACGAAATCCAATAGGAGTGAAAGAGAGGGTTTTGCCAGAGCCCTGCGCGTGAAACAAAAGATTTTCTATGGAAAAGTAGCAAAATTCGGAGCGCCGCACCCGCAAACGTTGCCGGTTCGTTTTTACCGCCCGGCAGGACAGCGATTGCGCGCGCGGCGCGACGTTGCCAGTTGCCACTTCTATAATATAAACAAACACTCGAGTCAACTTCAATGCACGCGCGCGATTCATGCAATTTTCTAATTAAAATTATAAAATACGTGTTGAAATAGCCTGTAGTTATCAGTATTACTTGTGAGTGTTAAAATGAACAATAATTATAATGTGGCGTTCATTAAAAAGTGTGATAAAACGTTACAAATTCGGCTTGAATGTAAAGCTAAGGGACCGCCACGGCCTGAACTTGATCTGACGCAAAAATGTACGACAAAAACGAAAACATATACGCGTGTGTTTAAATCTGAACAATATGTGAAAACACCGTGGTTGTGTGGTTGTGATGAAAGCAACAAACTATTTTGTTTTCCGTGTCTTTTATTTAAAGCGGGCGCGGCCGGCGGAGGTGAGAGTGCTTGGACTGAAACGGGCGTTGACGACTTAGCTCATCTTTCAATCAAGATGAAAAAACATTCACAATCTCGGTACCATTTGTTGAATGAACTGCAATTGGCGTCTATCGGTCTTGTCGCTTTAAGTTATAGATATTTTTGCACACCAAAAAGAAAGACGTATCACGTATGCATTTTCTTTATAAGTAATTTTTTTGATAAATTGTACTGCTTTACACCATGTATTTTCAGTGTTTTATTTAAAGTGAACACCCATAAAATTTTGTCACGAGCCGCCTCTGTTATTGGTATTAACTATTAAGCACTTTGCGGTGAAATATGATTGAACTAGTTAAAAGGCCGTAATAGTAAATAACTAAATAGTATATGTTAAAGGAATATTTTGTACGACAACACATACATGCAACTTATCAGCGATAAAATTTCTGATCTTTTCACTTTTTAATTTGGGTTTCGTAATGCCACGCCACGATGCAGATGCCCTTAAACTATCCTTTCGTCATTCATTTAAGGGTGCTATTACAGATTTTTAACAAAAAACGCTATTTTACGGTACCATTTTAACTCAAAGCAATTACACGTGAGAACAAAGTAATATCTTAATTTAAAGATAATATATTCAGTTCTACGATCATCTTATAAAAATTGTACGACGTCATACAAAATTGTCGCTGAAATACGATTTTCCCAGCACAATGATGGCATAAAATGCAAAAAAATGGGGTCTAAAACGGTACCATTTTAAGAAAATTAAAAGCCTAATCTATCTTCTTACCTATAAATTATTGAGGGATATATAGTCTTTTATAGATTCTGATAATTTTTTTGTATCTAAATCAAAATTTTATTTCAATTATTAGCTAAATTAAAAATACTTGTCGATTTCTTCATACATTTTGCTCTCGCGGGTCGTCAGACCGCGCTCAGAAGCGCTCTTGGAAGGACGGGTGTATCGCTCCTCGTCCCAAAAATAAAACGAATTAGAAAAAGATTATTGTGCGTGCACTGTCGTTTTCGTGATTTGAAATATTTGATACTTTATAAGAGTAAACTGTATAAGTTTCATATTCCAATTATTTGTAATTTAAAATTATGTTTTAAAAATTACCTTGCCTGAGATGCTCTTTTTTATGGGTTGTTGAATAGATTGGTGGGGTAAAACAATTCAAGATGGCGTCGACGAAAATTTGACTTTTTTTCGTGATGGGTGTCATTTTCATAGTTTTTGGGGTAGCTATTAACGAATATGAGGTCAAAACTGAAATCCAAGATGGCGCCGACGAAAATTGTACATCTTTTCGTCATGGGTGTCATTTTCATGGTTTTTGGGGTAGCTATTAACCAATATGAGGTCAAAACTAAAATCCAAGATGGCGCCGACGAAAAATTTGACATATTTTCGTCATGGGTGTCATTTTCATGGTTTTTGGGGTAGCTATTAACGAATATGAGGTCAAAACTATAATCCAAGATGGCGCTGATGAAAATTTGACGTTTTTTCGTGATGGGTGTCATTTTCATGGTTTTTGGGGTAGCTATTAACGAATATGAGGTCAAAATTATAATCCAAGATGGCGCCGACGAAAATTTTACATCTTTTCGTCATGGGTGTCATTTTCATGGTTTTTGGGGTAGCTATTAACGAATATGAGGTCAAAACTAAAATCCGAGATGGTCGTCGAATTTCAAGATCGCGTCATGGTAATACTGTCGCGTTATGGAGCAAGGCGGCGATTTTGGTATCTATGAATCTCGCCAAAGAAGTTTCACTCCTGACACGTTTTCTCGGCACACACGTTCTTTTTTATTTTATTCTCTTCGTTTAAATGTTTTAGATAAACTTTATTTTAAATAAAGTTTAGCGAATATATTTAAAGTTAATAATATCTGTCATAATAATAACACAGATGATGATTGCCACAGAGTTGCGTTTTATATTACATTTCTAAATATGCATTTCAATGTTCTTTAAAATTGTTTTTTTTAAGACTTTCTACAAAACTGTAGTTGTTAACGTTTTTGTTATTTTATTTAAGTTTACTTTAAAGGAGTAAGAAAAATATACCTAATTATCGACGGTTACATTGGGGATTTGGTAATTCATAGCTGTCTCAAAAACCTTGAAAATGACACCCATGCCGAAAAGATGTAAAAGTTTCGTCGACACCATCTTGGATTTTAGCTTTGACCTCATATTGGTAAATAGCTACCCCAAAAACCATGAAAATGACATCCGTGATGAAAAGATGTAAAATTTTCGTCAGCGCCATCTTCGATTTTAGTTTTGATCTCATATTGGTTAATAGCTACCCCAAAAACCATGAAAATGACACCCGTGTCGAAAAGATGTAAAATTTTCGTCGGCGCCATCTTGGATTTTAGTTTTGACCTCATATTGGTTAATACCTACCCCAAAAACCATGAAAATGACACCCATGACGAAAAGATGTAAAATTTTCGTCGGCGCCATCATGGATTATAATTTTGACCTCATATTCGTTAATAGCTACCCCAAAAACCATGAAAATGACACCCATGACGAAATGATGTCAAATTTTCGTCGGCACCATTTTGGATTTTAGATTTGACCTCATATTGATTAATAGCTACTCCAACTCCTTGAAAATGACACCCATGACGAAAAGATTTCAAATTTTCGTCGGCGCCATCTTGGATTTTAGTTTTGACCTCATATTGGTTAATAGCTACTCCAAAAACCACCCACATTTGCAAATGTGTTTGCTACTTAGGAAAAGTTCAGATTTAAAGATATAGGTAATGTGACGAATTTAATTTATTTCATTCCGACTGTTTCTCGGAATAACATACATTTACTAAGAATTGCATACAATGCCGGGTTTAATATACATATTGCCGGTAACATAATATTATGTATGATAATAATTCTTAAAAAAGTATTTTATACATTTCTTAAAAAGCTTCGATATTGTATACAATAATACAATTCATATTCAAATTGTTGTAAAATAGTCACACTTTTTTAAGTTGGTTGAATACACTAAAATACTTATAAGGATCGTACCTACTAATAAAAGTAACAAAATGAATTTTTAAAGTTCCCAGTAATCTTCTGGAATCAATTTCAATAAAAATATAAAAAAAAAAATAATATCAAGTATGAAGATGATCTATAAAATGGATTGCGCTATGTTTACGTGAGCGTGATGTCCCGCGAACCACGTTGCGACGTTAAATACCTAAAGAGTAACGTATTGTTTTCTTTTTTATATTAGTTTAGTAATAATTTGTGTGATCACTTGTATTTATAATAGGTTGTCTATGTTATTAATAATAACTTATTATGTACCAGATAATATGGTTATCTTACTTTTAATTTCGAGCCGAGCTTTCATTCATGAGCGACTATTTGTATAAAGTTTGCATAGTTTTCTGTAAATTTCCACGGTATAAGTGTCGATACACCGACCAGTGATTGCGAGGCGGAGAGAAAAAGGGTGAGGTTTCTCGTTGGGCGCCATCGTCATGCGCCGCTCACTGCGCCCCCGCCCGACGTCGTCTAGAACAGTTGCACGTTTCCAGCCTTCGAAGTAGACGTGTGCGCGTTATGCTGCTCAGCCTGTCTACGCTGCTTCATGCGAACCTCGTTTTTATACGGTTCGTTGCGACAATGCATGAACCACATTAGATGCTTCTCTGCACGCCATCATCATTAAACATTGTCAAAGAAATTCAATCATTTTTCATTTATTTCGTCATCGTTCTCTTTCGTTCCATAATAATATTGTCAATTAGTATCGTTAGATTCATTCGAAAGTGTCTCATTATTTTACTCTGATGCAATTTTTATGTAGCCTGTTTGTCTAGATGTCAGATGTTAGCGAATTAAGCATACGCAGTAAAGAAGACGCAAAAAGTTGAAGATGTTTCTGATTCTGAATATTACCTATGTAGGAATTGTAGTTTAGATTTTTTTATCAAAGATTACCGATATGTCGTAGAATTTATTAACTTTTTTTCCACGAAATGTTTGTGAGGTATGCGTATTAATTGTTCACTATAAATTTCTACTTTCAGTATGATTCAGCTTATTATACATAGGTAAAGCATACAAGCATACTTTATATGTACCTATATTACTATGCTGAATGCAGTGCATTTCAGACTTTCAGAGATACTTTTGTTCGTATTTTTCCCGTCCGGGTCTGTTTCCGCATCGCTTGTTACTTTGGATTACAAGCAACATGTTATATTTTATGTAGGTAGTCTATATTTTCAAGAAACAAGGGGCTAGAAAGTAAATAGCTATTTAATATTTAAAATGATGTTTGTCCAACCTTCACGTGAAAACATTTTGCTGTAAATAAAGTCGTTAAATAACAATCGATAATGTTAAACTAGAAGGATGCCAGAAAACTGAATGCTGTTGTGAATTTGAATATCGTGTTTGAGTACAGCTAGACATATTATGTTGCATATTATACGTAATGGAAGGTTATTGGTAGGATGAACGGTTGGCTCGCATTCGTCGCAGGAAATTAACATGTCGTCTGATGTAGGCTCCCAGGAGAATAGCGTTCTCTAACGAGCTTATATTGATAGCTCTTCCGCTCGAACTACTTGCATTGTGAAATATCAAATACTGTCGGTGTCGTTTTGGACAACAACGTTAGATATTGTTATTGCTGATTTATAATTTAAGTGTAATTTTGTGTTTTAGTCTTTTCCTTTTTTAAATAATATTTGGTATTCTTTTAAATAAGTATAAAATAAATAAATTTCCGTTCTCTTTCACGGCGAGTTTAAACATTAATTTGCCCAAGTTTGCATATGCAAAGTTATGACTGATGGTTGATGATGGTTTATATCTCATACGTAGAAAAGGTCAAAGTTCCTAAACAAACAGGAAAATATGTTGATATTTTTTTTGTTGAGAAGCGCGTGCACAGGGCTGGTTGCCAAGGTTACAGGGTGGGTGCGATCAGCTGGGCTTACGTAAGGCACGCGGCCGGGCAGCGCGGGGAGGAGGGAAGAGCCCCGCAAGCGGAGGCTAGGGCCGATCGATAGCCGCTTGCTGTCGTTCTCCCTTCAGTATTTTCACATCACAATTTAATTGTACCTAATTTGTTGATTTTAAGAGATAATTGCTTGTTGTTTTCGTTAAAAAGAATAATCGACCAGATTATTGTCTCTCGATGAGCGGATTATATCAAGTTTATTTAAATTAAGGAAGTCTATGGTCGCACTAAAATAATATTATTAATTCACATAAGTGTTCCATATCCGATTTATTTAATAGACTCTTAACTTAGATTGAAATCATTTTGGATCTATAATAAAATGCAAGAGAAAAGTACCTAATAGGTAGTCAATCATTTTAAATTTTAATATCACCTCAAAATTTCGGCATGTAAATCAGCAGATACATCATCACTAAATCACATTTGCCGAAGCCTCTTTGTCGGTTCCACGAAGTACCAATGAAAATCGTGATTTGGCACGTGTTCATGTTCGCTTAGTTCCCTGTATAGGTCAATTAAAGCGCCGCGGCGCGACCTTTGTGACCCGGTGATGATTGAACTTTGCTACATAGTTGGGGCCTGGGGGACAGCATTCTGGAATGTTGCACGCGATAGTGCCGCGTTGCTAGATAATAGATGGCGGACGTTGCATGTCTCTGAAATATATATTTGCTGGCTATTACACTATCTAACCACGATGATAGACTTAGATAGTTAAGGATTCTACAAATTAATGATAGGTATTTCGTTTTGGTTTAGGTGCATGTTTAAATGCGATCCATTAAATTGGAATAAAGTAATTTCGGCGCATATACACTACCCCATGTTTTATTTGATTAAAATTTAAAAGTCATAGGTACTGTGTATCCACTAACATATAAAAATATTACACATATACGGTCTACATCTATTAAAATTTTATCAAGTGTTGTTGTTGAAGTTTATTATAATCGTCTTAGTAAGAGACGATATATAATTTTTAATCGCGTGTAATTTAAATCAATGTGAGAGGAATTTGGTTTTCCAGTGAACATTAAATTACCATTATACCTTCCCACATTACAGCAGCCCCAAGCCAGTAATGCATAATTAATTTTTCACACGCTCCTCTGAATTTATTCGTGCACGTCCTACCTTCATACAAGGGAAGTTATTACCTATTTTGAAACACCTGAAATATTTATTTATTCGATGTGTTCTCAAAGCTCCAAATTGATTTATTTGCTAAGTGACGCTATCTCTACAATAGAACATTAAAAAATCATGTTAAAAGTACTTAAATCATTTTGTAGCGCCTTACACAAACGTGATGCATAATAATCGATAGAAGACTTTGCTAATAAATTATGAGGATTCTGTTCATAGGTTGAAATTAATTGTGTATGTTTATTTATGTTTTATTTTACAAAAAGGTCATTTATAATACATTTATATTATGTTTAATTATTTTAATATTTCTAAGCCTACTTTTATTACACACTTGCCCGCAAACAAGCCTTTAAACAGCTTTACATACGGTACATGTGTTGCATACAATCCCCATTATTTTGCAATGAGTCGAATAGTTGATACATTATTGCACTATCAACATTTGTGTGCTTACACCTCAACGTCGCAATAATCGCGAATTGTGGAAACAGTTCTTCCGCTTACCGATTATCGTTTTACTCACCACCGCTTCGCTTTGTGTTTATTTATGTGGCTTTTGTCGGTTGGCTTTGTTGCAGTGCGCGTTTTAGTGCTGTATAACGGTGCAGTGGTGTGATGTATATGTGCGCCGGGTGCTAGTGAAGCCCTCTGGACTCGCGCGTCGCGATGTCGTCGCCAGCGCGCGCGCCGCCCGCCGCGGTGCCGGCGGGCGCGGGCACGCTGCCCCCTGGGCCCGGCCCTTCCCGCCAGCGATCCCTGAAGGACAGACTGAAAGATGGCATTACGGGACCCTTCCATTGGCAGTGAGTACGCTTTACACACGCTCGGTCTGTTAGGATACTCGAGTGGATTACGAGGTTACCCACTTTATGCGGTTTGGCTTGGATAAGTGTTTCTGTATCACGCACCTTGTTTGTTTTGCTTTCAGATAAAGCTTAGCACTATCTTTTTAATACATATTTTAATTGCGCATTCTGAAAAATTAATATGGTTCGGGCTTCATTCATACGGGCTCAGGATTCAACACAGAATAAGAAGGTCTATTATACTTTTCTAAGTTTGCTTAAAAATAGAATAGATATATATATTTTATTAAAAAAAATTGTTCATAGATACTAGATAGCCTATAGGTACATAATATGCATATTTTGTAAGTCGATATAGATGAGCTTCAACTACTCGGCAAAA
This sequence comes from Colias behrii, assembly GCA_029959065.1. Taxonomy (NCBI): domain Eukaryota; kingdom Metazoa; phylum Arthropoda; class Insecta; order Lepidoptera; family Pieridae; genus Colias; species Colias behrii. The sequence continues at coordinate 7,309,428 of JARWMC010000002.1, forward strand.
ATTAGATTTTCTAGATTCCGAGAGCATGTTTGCTCAAATGCACTTTAAAGTGAATTTCCCTTGAACCGCCTAGTTACTTGGAAATTTTACCGTTACATTATTTCAACCTTAGTAAAAGAATATCTTATATTTTCCACAGTTATGAAATGAAACGTGTCTTTTAAATTTTCGGTTAATGTGAGTTGAACGATTATCCTTATTCTGTATAAAATTAGTGTAAAGTGTAATCGTATCTAATACCCCTCTATTACGGTTATAAACTAAAGCAATTAGGTACAGCTATTTGCGGCTCAAATTAAGAGTACATATTGTAGACTGTTGAAATTGATATTTTTAGTTTTATGGGATTCAAATGCTTTATAAATATAAATTTATAAAGAATAGAAAAAATTCGATCACGAGGCGGGACTCGAACCCGCATCCTTTCGCGCCATTCCGGGGCAGATGCCTGACCAATTCAGCCACTCGTGACCCGCCGGAGCAATCTGAAAAGAGCCTCGTGATCGAATTTTTTCTATTCTTTATAAATTTATATTTATAAAGTATTTGAATGCCATAAAACTAAAAATATCAATTTCAACATAAAAGGTCGTGTTCCATCGTTAAAATATTGTATTCACATTTCACTGAAAAGTGTTTTATATTGGTTGAGATGGTTGTTATTCATCTCAATAGATGGCGCGCGGTGTGTCCCTTAGACACATAAAACTGAAAGAATAGAATAAATTCGATTGCTCCGGCGGGTCACGAGTGGCTGAATTGGTCAGGCATCCGCCCCAGAATGGCGCGAAAGGATGCGGGTTCGAGTCCCGCACTCCCGCCACGTGATCGATCGTTTTCGATTCTTTATAAATTTATATATTGTAGACTATCAAAAACGACAAGATGCAGGTATGTCGACGTCTTGGATATTCGGAAAATTTAATACTCACACCGACCGACGCGCAAATTTTCACGTAGTCTCCGCGAAGTAGGAAAGCGTGCAAATATTTAACTTGAGCAACATTCTCTATCTCGACTGTGTACATTACCTCCACCTACAAGACACTTATCGCGTCTGCAGCAGGCTCACTTTCTGAAAATAGCGTTTATATAAATATAAACTAATAGTGTTAATAACACGCAAGAGTTTTACCTTATATAAAAACGTATAACTATCTTATTATTATCGGCGTATAAGAACGAAAATGCGATTTGATAGAATGTAAAATACAGGCATATTGCATTTAAAGGATGCAATTTGATACATATTGCGCCTTATGCTTGCACCTCGCTTTTCGTAATCGGCCTGGCAAGTGCCTGGGTTCATAAATTACTTTTTATTAATTGCCTTTTTTGTTTGGATAGATAAAAACAAAGAAAAACAATTATGTGATCTTCCTAGTTCGCACCAAAAATTGTAAACAACATAATATTATGTTGTATGTAATTTCTTTGCTATTTATGAAAATATTGAGAATATGAGATATATTAGAAAAATAAAAAAATGCATCTTATAAATTTGGATGCCCCATATTCCGAATAGAAACAATATAAATTGTACCTACTCAGTCACTCCTCACCTACGTTTATGAAGTACTAGCGACCCGCCCCGGCTTCGCACGGGTGCAATGCTGATATAAATACACTACACTGCCGTCCTTTAACTAAAAAGCCGTTAACCCTCAAATGGTCAATTTTCAGTTTTAAATGTAGGGTGATAGAGTTCAGAATTCTCTATCTTTCTGTCTAAGAATCATTTCTCTAGCATTAATAGTTATAGAGATATGAAAATATTGTAAGCCGTTAAGTAACACAATTTTCAGCGATTCCATAACTTGAAAGCGTCTAACCAACACTACTTCGCTAAATTTCCTTTAAAGTACCTTAACCGCCAGATTTAATAATTATTTTTTAGCTTTTTACTTGACTAAAAGTACGTTATCAGATTATACTTGACTATAGGGACGCAAAAGGACTATAACTGCTTTATGATATGCTTTCATATAACGATTCCAATGGAAATCCTTACCTTATTTGCAGTTACTCGCCCTTAACGCTTTTTTAGTTAAGTAATTTTATTTAGGAAAAATTCTAATAACACTTTTTTGCTTAGCTACAAAGCAGCTAACCCTCATTTTTTAGCTAAAAGGCAGTTATCCGATTCTGGTGATGCATCAGGTTTGGGGATGAGAGTGATGATGAAATAATGTCGCTCCCAAGCAGAGTACCGATTGTTTTTGATTTTCTTTTACAAGACGTATTGTTTCTGATCAGGTTTACTAAGTTTTAAACAATCTAGCAGCTAAATTACGGAAAATATAACAAGTCAAAGTTGCGAAAATTTGGTAGGTAATGGTTACGACAGTGCGAACTTTCAATCGTACTTCTCTGTTTAGACTCTGATTTGTCTCTGTAACCGAGAAAGAGAAGAAAGACAGTCTGTACTATTTAATTTTTAAAACTATTTATTAATTATGTAATTTACCCCTTGGGTGGAATTAGTAATCGACTGTCAAGCAATGTACTAGAGATGGTGATACAAAAATTGTTAGGAGTACACTACCTTTGACCCGCTGACGGGGAGTCCATTTTGCAACTATTGCTATTTTTTCTTATCTTTATATGTATTAGATTATTAAGATTTGTATTTTTTACATTGTAGCAAATAAAAAGTTTTCTACCTCCTGCTATTTTCCACATATTCTGGTATATTATATTTTCTGAATGTGGATGAAAGAGTCTTCTAATCATTTGATAAGCGGTTCTACATTATTTATTAAGAGCATCCCACATGTAAGAGCTTGAAGCCCTATTGAAACCAGGGTGTATTTTTTCAAAAACCTTGTGCACAAGTCTTAATTTTTTTTTTCAGGAAACGATTTATGTTTACATTGTTTGTGGTTCTATATGTACTCACATATCCGTGACTCGTATGATGGCTTCGCAGAAGAATATTTATAAAATAACGTTAAAATTGCAATTCTAAATGAATATACGGTTCCTAAAAAGAAAAGCGAGAAGATTTATCTCAATCTTAACCCCTTAATGAGCCACTGTAATGAAATAAACGTGAACATGACGAGAAATAAAGGTTAATTTTATCGAAAACTTAAAAGAGTCATTTAGTAAAAGAGTTTAAAATACTTGTTACTCACAATAAGACGCTAAAACCATTAATTTAGATAGTGTTTAAATCCTTAATACTTAAACCTAAAAGCTTTTGATCCTTTTCCTTTCCATTGGTTGACCTAGAGGATGTAATTCCCGAGAGCAAAGCCTCAGACAGCAGCAAATTTTTAACATTAGTAAGATTAAAATTTAGTACAACTATATAGAATCATAGTACAAAAGCATCCAAAAGCCCTTAAACGCTGATTATAAAGTTTTTGAAATTTAAATTAAAACGAAAGTCATAGCTTAAAAGTAGTTATAGTAGCTTAACGACGTTTTAGGTAAGCATTTTATTACTAAATAAAAAAAAAATCACAAAATGAAAATAAAAATACTAAATTACTTAGCTAAAAAGTCGCTATGGTATGTGAACGGCCGTCTTGTCCAGTAAATAGTTAAAATTTTCAGATTATATGCTGAACTAAACGAGAAAAAGTGAATTTAAAAATAAATTATAACAGTTTCTGGGTAAAAACTAATATTTATATATAATATAATTAAATGTCGATCGATGTATCTCACAATAATTATTGTAAGTGTCATAATTTTTAAGAAATAACGATTTCCGTGTTTTTTGCCATTTACTCGAAACTCACTTCGTGGGCTTAACGGCTTTCTAGTTAAAGGACGGCAGTACAGAAAAACTGTGAACGTTGTATATAAAAACATAGCGGCCCGGCCGGCCGGTACCGCCGCAAATGCTACGTCCCGCAATTTTTAAATCTGTAATATCTTCGAAAATATTCACTTAAATCACACGGTGTAAAGGGCTATATAGATCTATATTAAATGAACAATGTATTCAAGGTATTTAATTGGTTAAGGATGAATGCTGTATTGGTGAAAATCGCTTCGAAAATTAGCTATTATTTGTCGTAAAAAGTAAATGACAAAAAAATGTTATTGTGGGTTATCCATAAGAGATAGACATATACCATCGCGGACTTTTCTGTAGACCTTTTCAATGTGTATAATACTTAGTACATTATTTTGATAAAACTCGTAGGGTTCAGCCTGCGTTTGCAATATAAGCGGAAAAAATGTAATTTTTTACGACATCACATTAGGAACCTCAAAAATAACAGTACTTCTCAACTATTTAATGGATGTTATTATACATATAAACCTTCCTCTTGAATCACTCTATCTATTAAAAAAAACCGCATCAAAATCCGTTGCGTAGTTTCAAAGATTTAAGCGTACAAAGGGACATAGGGACATAGGGACATAGGGACAGGGAAAGCGACTTTGTTTTATACTATGTAGTGATGTAGAATATATAATAGCATCGAATGTATAAATCACACAGCCTTGACCGATATAAAATGTTTAGGTTCCCAACATTAACATCAGAATGGTTGTAGGAGGTGTATCTCCCTCCTATTGTTTCTTTTGTCCCATCCGCTGTTATATACGTATACCACAAATGAGATACGGCTGTGTTGGAAATAAAGTAGGCCTTTTTATTCGTCTCAACAAGAGATTTCTTTAAAATACTACGTCCGCTATGTTTTTAATCAACAGCTTAATGGAAGTATGATTTATGAAATGCCCATTGTTTCTAATGGAATACTTGTGTTTTCTTTTCTAATTTAAGACAAATGGCGCCAGAGAGTGCGGGAAAACTTTAATCAAATTGTTTGTTTCCAAATCCAATTTGGCCAACTCGACAAGCCTGGAAAAAGAATTCACTTTGTCTCTGAAGCGCTAAAGGCAAACGACTTGTTTGTTAATGCCGGTATTTACTGTAAGATTGCACACTTCAACAAGTAAATTGCGAAAGAGTTGATCGATCGCCATTACGCATGTTGATATGAGTAAATCTCCTTTAAGTTTGCTGCCATGAATCTTGGTTATTAAACCTCTTTCTAGGTTAATCACCCGCAATTTATGTCTTTTGGATGCCAAGACAACATTGTTTAACATCTTTGTTAAAGTTCATTTACACACAAATTCACAAGCGCTCCCCTATTGCAGCGTAAAAAAAAGAAAAAAAATAACAATATTATTTTATTTGTTTTGCAAGGAAATTAAGTAGGGAGAAGATTTTGTAATTTTCATATAAATAATTTTTTAATATACCAATAATAGGTTTTTCCGTCATTTCAAAAAATAAATTAAATTGTGCCTCTAATCCAGCAATATTATATTCACTGAAATAAATCAAGCTGCCCATAAATAGACAACCGGACATTATTATTTCATCAGCTTTATGTTTTCAAATTCTGGTCGTTTCTACCAGGAATTTTCTGATTAATTTCCTTTTGAATGAAGCAGTGCAAGGTGGGCGTATTTATTTTATGATCCTTAGTCACTGCACCGCTTTACATATTCAATTCTGAAGAATTCCTTGTTGATAAAATCGTGACAAACTCGAATAAACGAGGCCGTGTCACATTGAACATGTAAACACGGTGTCACGCGCGACGCACGGCGCACAAAACGCTCTCCTTTATCGCGCTTGTACCGCGTCCAAGCGGATTTCTCAACAATAACGAAACAATACAAGTGTCATATCTGTAACTATTTTCCCTTTCTATGTACACATTTACATATCAATATTACTTGATCTCATAACTGCTAATCTTTTGTGCTCGGCCGATTCTTAGGAAAGATGTTCCTGCGCAAATGCGTTTTATCTGCGTTCAATGGAAATATCACTGACACACAATCTAAATATTATTCAGATTTCACCATTGGATATAGCAAGTCGCGTGATAAAGAAATGATAAATATGACATCAACAGTTCAACATTTCTTAATCATGTCATGCTTAGAAATATCAAAATACGTCGTGTTTAGAATAATATAACAAAACACACTTTTCTGTTGTAGTATATTTATAGGCATTTGGCTCCAAAACGTGACAAAATTTTTATTGCGCTCTACATACAGCATGATAAGAGAGATAGTGTATTAAAGCGTCGAGCCTCCTGTTTTTTATTTGTCGCTCATCACCACTTTGCTGTTTAATTTGTCGAGATGGGAAGATAAAGTTGATAAAGTTGATTTTCCTCATAAGAATTCAAAACATTTACATCTGACATTTGTCCGTATTTAAGCAAAAAGGAACCACCCAGCAAAAACGCACTTCTGAGATATCAAAGGATTTACAAAAACATTTGCAGCTCTGTTAGATGAAGTAAAATTAACATTTATTTTATTTAAATTCATTGATAAATTACTTATTTAAGTATGTGTATATAAATTTGCTCTGAATATTCTTAAACTTTCTAGATAATTAAGAAAATGTGCATGTGGTTCCTTTTAACATTTATCAATTGATAGGTTTTCTCTTATACAAAAAGGAACCACATCCCAGGGATTTAATGATATAAATGAAACTATGTATTTATAATATCGTAATTAAAGCTTTAATTAATAAAATATATAAAATAATACTTATATAGGACGTTTATTCGACGTTATCATCAAATTGGATTTCGAAATCCACCGTGTCTAGTCCATCTATGTGGTCTTCTATTGCATCATCACTAATGAGACCGTTATAAAAACTGTGCATCTTGTGGAATGAGATGTAATATGGACTGAATATCGCTAGAAGGTGAAGAAAGCTTCTCCAGAGGCAGCGACGTATAAGGTTCTTCGTTATCTTCTGTAATAAAAAGAAAAAAGCTTTAAATTAAAATAATAAAGCCGCGTGGCTTTTATACGTAGGTAGGTATATGGCGACAGCAAAATATTATTAGTTCTTATAAAGCCGTGTCCCTACTAGACGACTAAGTATGTTGTATGTACATGCGCCATGTACAAAAAACTGGCTAAGTGCGAGTCGGACTCGCGCAACGAAGAGTTCCGTACCATTATCTATAAAAACGCCAAAAAAATCACGGCTTATTGTATGGGAGCTTCTTAAATATTTATTAAGCTATTGGGACCGAATCGAGAAATTCCGTTACGAAAAAACCTCACGCTCTCCACTCCGACGGGCTTGGAGGTGTGGCTTGAAGGCATGCTATACCGCATGCAATAGCTTTACCGCGGCAGTCCCCGAGTGCCACACGTCTTTTTTTATTCTGTTTTTTAGTATTTGTTGTTACAGCGGCATCAGAAATACATCATATGAAATTTCGACTATCTAACTGTCACGGTTCATGAGACAGAGGGATAGACTATTATCTATATATGTATTTATTAAATATTATATTTATCGTCGCCTAGTACCCACAACACAAGCCATAATTGAGCTTACTGTGGGACTAGGTCGATTTGTGTAATAATGTCCTATAATATTTATTATTTATTTATTATAGACAGACGGACAGCGGAGTCTTAGTAATAGGGTCTCGTTTTACCCTTTGGGTACGGAACCCTAAAAATCATACGCAACAGTGGCAACCCTAGCAAAAAAATAAATAAACTTGTTAAAATTTTGAATTTCGCAGGCTAGGGCCTTGTTCCGGTCAAAACAGTAGCCGCGCGAGTTTTAAAATCAAACAAATAATTATATGCGCTGAATGATGTGGCTGAATGTACTGTACTGAATCTGAATCTAAACGTATTTTACCAAAATAGTAGGTAGGTACCTAGATCATCGACAGTTATTTTTAAAACAGGGTTTAGACTTTAGTAGTTTTATCTCACAATGACAGATGAATCGTAACAAAATGATCTCTTAATTCGCCTCGCCGCGCCTTCGTGAACAACGACATTGTCGTTAAAATACGTAAATCCACAGAGGATTCCTCTTGTACTTACTTAATGAACTATCTTCTTAAAATCACGCCACAATCGGGAATGAATCAAAAGTGGATAAAGCGTACCTGCATCTCAGATTCAATAAGTACTTAAATGCATTAAATAAAACTACTTACCCGTTGTATCTTCATTATTATCTTCGGTGTTCGTCTCCAATGCTTTTCTTACCAATTGCTTGCTTATTTATTTATTACTAAACATTTTCACATTTAATTTTAAAGGTAATTAACAAAAACAATAGAACTTACTTCGCGGAGGAAAAAAACACCGTCACGTATTCGAACTACTTCGCTGAATGTCACCTATATTGACAGATGTTCGACGTTTTACTTAAAAAATTGGAGTTTTGCACTTAAGTAATGAAATACGTTGTTTAAAGATGAGAAGCATTGTAACAAGTCAAGGCATTTGGTTCCATATAGCGATAATGGGTTTCAGAATGTTTTACAATATTTATTTATGCATAATAGAACCGAATGCTTGTGGTTTTATTTTGCAATAAAAAATTACAATTAAATTATGTATTTATTTTACGCATAACCATACCACAGAAACCTGGTTCCATTTTGTGTATTAAAAATAATTGTTATTTATAGAAATATGTGTAATGTATAATGGTACCAAGTAGGTGTGGATCTGTTTTGTATAAAATGACATGATAGTAATATCGTTTATTTGTTTGAACAAAGCAGTCCCGTGGTGCTGTGGTTCGGTTTTGCTTAATATGGTATTATTCGTTGTTGCTGGTGGTTCCTTTCTGCTTTTAGTATACCTTGTTTCCAACGTAAAAATCATGTGGTTCTTGTTTGTATAAGAATTTAGACCACTTTTGAATGAGTATTCTTCAATAAAAGTAAAAAACGAAATTTGTCGAGTGGTTCCATTTTGCATAAATACGGACATTTTGACAAACGTTTATCTATGTGTAAATGTTTTTAATTTTTAATTATAACCGTACCAGCAGTTGCAAAAGTAAACTGTATAATATTAACGCTTTATTATATACAGGGTGTCCCAAAAAGTAGTGATGAACGGAAGCTGGGAGGTAGAGGACCTAAAAGGCTATCCGAATCACCCCTATGTATGTTATGCGATTTTTCGTATTTTCGGAGATATGATGTTTCTTTTCAATTTTTCACCTATCGCCGAGAGATTCGCCGAAAATTTTTGCACTTACCACATTTAGATTTTAATTTTTCGATTGAAGCCTTCTGAATAATAAAATGAAAGGAGAATGGCGAAACTGGGCCTAACTGTTACAGAAATCATAATGTATTTAAAATTCATTATGTTAATTTTAATAGTTATTTGTAAAATATTGACTTCTGATTCTATGGGAAAACAAATCTTTGAAAAAAAAAAAGATAATTCGTTCACTACCGGTCTTATCAAGCAGAAATGTCAGTGTTGTCAGGAGTAAAAATATAGTCAAATATATAGATTAACTAGATTTCCGCCCGCGGCTTCGCCCGCTTTTTCAAAGGAAAACCCGCATCGTTCCCGTTCCCATGGGATTTCCGGGATAAAACCTATCCTATGTGTTAATCCAAGTTACCCTCTATATGTGTGCTTAATTTCATTGTAATCGGTTCAGTATAGTACATATTTGCGTGAAAGAGTGGCGTGATTTGGCGTGATTTGGCGTGAGTTGGCGTGAGTTGGCGTGAGTGGGCGCGAGTTGATGTGAGTTGGCGTGAGTTGGCGTGAGTGGGCGTTAGTTCGCGTGAGTTAGCCTGAGTTATCGTAAGAGTGAGTGAGCTTAAGTTAGCGTGAGTGATCCTGAGTTAGCGTGAGTGAGCGTGAGTTAGCGTGAGTGATCCTGAGTTAGCGTGAGTGAGCGTGAGTGAGCGTGAGTGAGCGTGAGTCAGCCTGAGTGAGCGTGAGTGGTCCTGAGTTAGCGTGAATTAGCGTGAGTGATCCTGAGTTAGCGTGAGTGAGCGTGAGTTAGCCTGAGTGAGCGTGAGTTAGCCTGAGTGAACGTGAGTGATCCTGAGTTAGCGTGAGTTAGCCTGAGTGAGCGTGAGTGAGCGTGAGTTAGCCTGAGTGAGCGTGAGTGAGCGTGAGTTTGCGTGAGTGATCCTGAGTTAGCGTGAGTGAGCGTGAGTTAGCGTGAGTGAGCGTGAGTTAGCGTGAGTGAGCGTGAGTCATCCTGAGTGAGCGTGAGTGGTCCTGAGTTAGCGTGAGTGATCCTGAGTTAGCGTGAGTGATCCTGAGTTAGCGTGAGTGAGCGTGAGTCAGCCTGAGTGAGCGTGAGTGGTCCTGAGTTAGCGTGAGTGATCCTGAGTTAGCGTGAGTGATCCTGAGTTAGCGTGAGTCAGCCTGAGTGAGCGTGAGTGGTCCTGAGTTAGCGTGAGTGAGCGTGAGTGATCCTGCGTTAGCGTGAGTGAGCGTGAGTTAGCCTGAGTGAGCGTGAGTTAGCGTGAGTGATCCTGCGTTAGCGTGAGTGAGCGTGAGTTAGCCTGAGTGAGCGTGAGTTAGCCTGAGTTAGCCTGAGTGAGCGTGAGTTAGCCTGAGTTAGCATGAGTGATCCTGAGTTAGCGTGAGTTAGCCTGAGTTAGCGTGAGTGAGCGTGGGTGATCCTGAGTTAGCGTGAGTTAGCCTGAGTTAGCGTGAGTTAGCCTGAGTGAGCGTGAGTTAGCGTGAGTTAGCCTGAGTTAGCGTGAGTGAGCGTGAGTGATCCTGAGTTAGCCTGAGTGAGCGTGAGTGAGCGTGAGTTAACCTGAGTGAGCGTGAGTTAGCGTGAGTGAGCGTGAGTTAGCCTGAATCAGCTGTTTGGCTGGTTGGCTGGTTAAAGTAAATGCAATTTTGTCTGACGATAAGACCAAACCAAACTTTGACATGATCATGAAAGTGAAATCAACAAACAATTTTTCTTGTAGATGTAATCATTTCATTTGACTTATAATTTTTTGACGTGACAACGTCTTATAATTCGATAGAGCCGGCTGCACGCGCGAAAAAACATGACTCATGCGGCGTTACCTCGCTCTGAGGCGTTCCATGTAAGGCTTGAAGTGCAAGCGAGAGCGCGGATCGAGCGACCAAGAATCACAATCGGACGTTGTCACGTTCAACTATCGTCAGTAAACCGACTTTACAGACAACCAATTTTTTTCAGATCGTTCAAATCTGACGAATTCTCAACGCGCACATGTCATCAATGCGATGGATAGATAACTCCATAGCACAGATTTCAACCAAACTCGACCATCTTAAAGCAACCCACGATACTCTTAGAAGAGATAATAATGAAAGATCTTTCCAATTGACTTATACTTAGCTACATAAGTTTTGAAGATATAGATCTTTTTTGTAAAAATTTGTCGTGAGAATAAGTGGAATATAAATGTTCATGTTGATTCAGAAATAAATGTGATGCAGTGAAATTGTGTTTTATGTAAAACTAGCGACCTGCCCCGGCTTCGCACGGGTGCAATGGCGGCCGGCCGGTACCGCCGCAAACGCTACGTCCCGCAATTATTAAATCTGTAATATCTTCGAAAATATTCACTTAAATCATACGGTGTAAAGGGCCATATAGATCTATATTAAATGAACAATGTATTCAAGGTATTTAATTCGTTAAGGATTAATGCTGTATTGGTTAAAATCGCTTCGAAAATTAACCATTATTTGTCGTAAAAAGTAAATGACAAAAAAAAGTTATTGTGGGTTATCCATAATGGGGCGATTACACCTAACGAGTACAGTGGCGAGTCAGTGTCCTCGGCCGAGTGCTCGGTTGGTATAAACACTTTAACGAGTGCTCGGCCGAGTACTCGGTCGAGAAGAGTGGCGAGAGAGTCACTAGAATCCCAATTTGTTTACTAGGCCCAATGTGTTTAGGAGTACCCACCACCCCGCTTCATTCTTCTGCCCCCGCAGCGACTCGCTATCCCGCTCGGCACGTATAAACACGCACTCGCTTGTCACTCGGCCACTCGCCACTCGTTCGTTATTCGTCATCAAGCAGTGTGCGTGTTTGTGTATTTTTTCAAACAATTTATCAAAATCTCAATTAAAATGGCCGCTAATAACGAATGGATCTACTGCAATTCATTAAAAAGGCTATTTGTTGCTCCAAGGGCATTTCGCCTTAAAATCCATTTTCTGGTCCAAATTCGTTGATCTTCCTCTTCTAATAAATCCCACAATTCGTTAATAATATCTGGTAACAGCCGATTTAAAACCCGTTTAAATTCTTTTTTTTTTTCGATCCATTGCAGACGTCCGCGTCGTGATCAAAACTGAACTGACTCGCCACTAGTGTAAATATGTGTAAACACCCACTCGGTTCGGCAACTCTCTCGGCCGAGAGCTTATTTACTGACTCGCCACTGTACTCGTTAGGTGTAATCGTCCCATTAGAGATAGACATATATACCATCGCGGACTTTTCTGTAGACCTTTTCAATGTGTACAATACTTAGTACATTATTTTGATAAAACTCGTAGGGTTCCGCCTGCGTTTGCAATGTAAGCGGAAAAATGTAATTATTTACGACATCACATTAGAAACCTCAAAAATAACAGTACTTCTCCACTATTTAATGGATGTTATAATACATATAAACCTTCCTCTTGAATCACTCTATCTATTTAAAAAACCGCATCAAAATCCGTTGCGCAGTTTCAAAGATTTAAGCGTACAAAGGGACATAGGGACATAGGGACAGAGAATTGAGAAAGCGACTTTGTTTTATACATATACTATGTAGTGATACGAATGAATGTTTATTTTTCATTTTTAGTTTTATTGAATTCAAATGCTTTAAAAATCAGAAGCAAAACTTAACTTTTTTTAACACACATCTTAATTTATTTAGGTCATTCTATAAAATAAAAACATATTTTACTTAATCAATAATAATTATAACATTTTTATTTAGGTAGCTGGCAATTGTAAATGTCATATTATTAATTATTGTGTCAGTGATGAGTGATTTGTTATGTTTGTTGTTTGACTTTTGAGTGAAGTTTTAGTAACGTTATATTCAAAATTGCCTAATTCGTCTATTTTTTACTCTAAAGATATTATTTGAATTGATTAGTCTTATTATGAAAGCGAATCCTGATTCATCCATTTATAAAGATATAAGAAATGTACCTACCTACCTAGTGATTGTTGATGTTTTGGTAAGGTAAAATGTGTGATGAATAATATGTGTTGGATGCAATATTTCTATTACCTGACTGTTCTACTGTTACACTCAAGAAGCTTATATCTAATACACTGGAGATTGCACTATGACCATTAAATTGTAACAAGAAAATATGACGTTGAATGACGCCTGTTTTTTTTTATCCCTTTCACACCTAACTTGGCCAAGTTAGTTAATCCCCAGTGTATTAGATATAAGCTTCTTGGTTACACTCATATTAGCTAGATAATGTAGATAGCAAATAAACTTACCTAGACCTAGAAAAAGGCAATGCTATTCATTTAACTCAAGCAAACTAACTTTTATTTTTGTTACTTTACACCCCAATATCACAGTATTACAATATTTCCTACAGTATGGCGACGAATGTACTTGCACAGAGAAACGGAGGGGAACTGGCGGGGGGTCGGGCGACGCGGGCCGCGTAATGCAATCACGCTTAGTTTGCATTACCTAGCGCGAAAGGACGACGCATTCGTATTTTTTGTGTAATAATTTTATTATACTTACATATTCTCTAATGGCGCGCACAAACTGTTCTGTGTATTGATGTAAATCTACATCGAAATCACAGAAGTTATTTACATATTTTAGATAGATTGTATTTGTATCTATAGAATTTTAATCAAAGCTGTGTATATGTTGTTCTCATTCTTGTCTTATCAGATTGTACATCCCAATGCGAATGCATTACTTAGTTAAATGTTATAATATACAATTAAGAACATCCAAAAATAGTGTCTACGTAAATATTTAGCAGTGCAATATATGTAATTATATAATTATGAACAAATAATTACATCACATTTAATAATCGCAATTATTTTGAATGTACATATGAATAAATGATTTCATCATAATATTAATAATCACAATTGTTTTATTTCCCATTTGTTGCAACCCTAGCATATTTTCGTGTGGCAGCGTAAGTACCTACGCTGGTGGCGGCATCGCGCGACATCAAAGGCGTTTCCTTACTGTAGGAAATAATATTGTAATATGTACTGTGCCAATATCTCTGCTATCCCATAGAACAGATATACATATAATTATTATATTTATAGAATCTGTATATTTTTATCTATTTAATCCCCCATAAATAATCTGTGTAACGATCAGGCCCAGAGTCCTATGGGAGTTTGCCATTCTCCTTAGGGTAGCTACCTGATAGATAGAGCAAGTTTTTAAAAGCCAAATGGAAAACTTTTTTATGTGATTTTATTTTTTTATGGGCCCTTGAAGTTGTGAACATACTGGGTAATTTTGTCTTTCTTGGCATTTAATTCTTTTTTTTTATTCCATTCAAAGATCTAACGATAGTAAATGCTACCATAATGAATTGGCCTATCTTTCAGCTTAGCACACAAAAAAAATCAAGCATCTAGCGCAATAATTCACGTCACCATAAATAAAAATCTCATCGTACTCAGCGATAGATGAAAAATTGAAAAAAAAAAGTCATAACTCCGAAAATACGAAAAATCGCTTAACATACATGGGGGGATTCGGATAGCCCTCTAGGTCGTCTACCTCCCAGCTTCCGTTCATCACTACTTTTTGGGGCACCCTGTATATATAACATTATATAATCTTCTTATATTTAAAAATGAATCGCAAAATGTGTTGGTAAGCGCATAACTCGAGAACGGCTGAACCGATTTCGATAATTCTTTTTTTATTATATTCCTTGAAGTACGAGGATGGTTTTTATGTAGAGAAAACGTAAATATTTACCACGGGCGAAGCCGGGGCGGACCGCTAGTAGGAAATATTTCCAACAAACGACATGACAATGTTTCAGATATAATACTTATTTCTAAAGCAGTCACGTACATTTTTAAACGAGCTGGTCTTAAATTGCAGTACGCCGAAGCGAATGCAACACATGATACATAATATGATTCGAGTACATTCCATAATTGAAGTATGGAGATGTGCAGTGAGAAGTGCGCATAATTGAAAGATTAGTGCCGGCGCCGTTCTGACACCTGTCGAGATGATGCTGGGCAGGCGCATCCGTCTCGTTACATGTACTTCACATCGTTACTCTGTTTAAACTGATACGAGGATATCCCGTTGCACTCAATTCTAACTATGGAATTATTTCGATGCATTTACGTCAATCGGCTAATTTCAGAGACGGCTCTAGGTTAAGTTAGTGTGAGACCCATTCGTAAAAAAGTCTTCAAATAACGATTTTCGTGGGACTCACCTCCGCCATACGGACTACTGATATCCACTTAATCGGCATGTTTTTCTGAACACAAAAAGTGCGGTTGTCACTTCCTAGGGGTATGGAGGGGGGAGCTATGACGTAGCAAAGATGGCCATCGGGCCATTCTATTGTGCGGTGTATCTAGACAACTACTAGACCGATTTACTTAAAAAGGGTGTCAATTGAAAGATAATTAAATAAACATTATTTCATTCCTGGGATTCATTAATGTAAAACT
Organism: Colias behrii; assembly: GCA_029959065.1. Taxonomy (NCBI): domain Eukaryota; kingdom Metazoa; phylum Arthropoda; class Insecta; order Lepidoptera; family Pieridae; genus Colias; species Colias behrii. Next base: position 7,324,915 of record JARWMC010000002.1, read on the forward strand.
GGTAACAACTGAAATATTTTCAAAAAACAACATTTTATGAAAAAAATATTTTTTTTTAAATGTAAAAAACTCGGTAACCGTTAGAATTATGAGAATTTAGCTTATTATAAAACATATAGCTACTTTAATCACCTTTCTAATGAACCTTCAATAATGACAATCGAGCAATAAACAACGGAACTACAGCCTATTAATTGAGCGTCGGTAGCGCCGAATAAGCCCTTTGTTGGTATGAATCATCTTGAAATTATCTTTACATATAAAAAAATCGTAGGAAAGTCAAAACTGTTTATTGAATATTTATTTAAAAAAATACTTGGGGCGTGATCTACAATAGATACCGAAGCCAAAATTATAGTTTTTAGAATTTTTGTCTGTTTGTCTTTATTTATGTCCGGGTTAAACTCAAAAAGTACTCTATAGATTTACTTCAAATTTGGAACAGAGATATTATGAGACATGGGGAAAGAGATAGGATAGGTTTTATCCCGGAAATACCACGGAAACGGGAACTATGCGTGTGTTTCTTTGACTACGCGGACGAAGCCGCTGGCCGAAAGCTGTGTAAAATATGTATTTTATTTATTACTCTTTAATAAAACTATACATGGGAAACTTATTGCTAATTCAAAGAAAAAACAAAGAAAAAACAGTATAGTTTATTAGGCGGCCTTATCACTTAGAAGTGATCTCTTCCAAGCAACCTGGGCAAAAGGTAACAAGCTAACTGAAATTACGATGGTAGGTAGAAAAGGCAAGGAAATAATAAAATTCTGAATAATAAGTACGTGCAATTTTGTTTTTTTTTTTAATTTCCTGAGATTTATGTGAGCAGAAACTTATCTAATTACCTATTATCGTCATTATTCTGATCAATATCTTCTACATATTTAAACTGGTTAAAAAAAATTTATATCCGACGTGGCATATCCTTCCCAAGCACTTTTGTTTTTGTCACTACATCCACAACGGGATGAACGGCAACCAGCTTTACATTGACATGATATCACTTCGAGGTCTTTCGATGAAATTGACTTAACTGATGACTTCATCAGTAGTCAAGTAATTGGCAACAGTTTGTTGTCCTCAACCTTTCAGCTAGAGTCTATGGGTTCAGGTAGCGTGGGATTTACATTCTGCCAATAAAATGCCTTTACACAGCTTTCGGCCAGCGGCTTCGTCCGCGTAGTCAAAGAAACACACGCATAGTTCCCGTTTCCGTGGTATTTCCGGGATAAAACCTATCCTATCTCTTTCCCCATGTCTCATAATATCAAATTTGAAGTAAATCTATAGAGTACTTTTTGAGTTTAACCCGGACATAAATAAAGACAAACAGACAAAAATTCTAAAAACTATAATTTTAGCTTCGGTATCTATTGTAGATCACGCCCCAAGTATTATTTTAAATAAATATTCAATAAACAGTTTTGACTTTCCTACGATTTTTTTATATGTAAAGATAATTTCAAGATGATACATACCAACAAAGGGCTTATTCGGCGCTACCGACGCTCAATTAATAGGCTGTAGTTCCGTTGTTTATTGCTCGATTGTCATTATTGAAGGTTCATTAGAAAGGTGATTAAAGTAGCTATATGTTTTATAATAAGCTAAATTCTCATAATTATAACGGTTACCGAGTTTTTTACATTTAAAAAAAATATTTTTTTCATAAAATGTTGTTTTTTTTAAATATTTCAGTTGTTACTAGTTTTACATTAATGAATCCTAGAAATGAAATAATGTTTATTTAATTATCTTTCAATTGACACCCTTTTTAAGTATATCGGTCCAGTAGTTATCTAGATATACCGCACAATAGAATGGCCCGACGGCCATCTTTGCTACGTCATAGCTCCCCCCTCCATACCCCTAGGAAGTGACAACCGCACTTTTTGTGTTCAGAAAAATATGCCGATTAAGTGGATATCAGTAGTTCGTACGGCGGAGATAAGTCCCACGGAAATGTATTTTATTTCAATTGGGGACTGTAAAGTCGCTTTCTAGTTTTACTCGTGCCATTGCAACGCTATTGACCTTTAACTTTTAAGTATGATAAAGTACAGGACAGTTTAATACAGAGTCCCTTTAACTAGTTATTATATTTCCACCGAGTAAACAAATAGGTCTTTAATTACTTCAACCGTAAACAATTGGCGAATTATTGCCTGTAATTGCTTCTGTAACGTATTAGTACCAAATATGTATGTATATTTGTACAAGTTTGTTTGAGAGGTTTCCAATATTTTTTTAACAATTGAACCGTATTATAAAAATATAAAAAACTTTTTCTAAGCAAGAACCCTCAACTTGCTGGAGCTTCCAAAAGTCGTTTGTTGTATGAAACTTTTAATGATTGTAAAAATATTATTTACTTATTATATTAATTTCAACTTGATACGTTTTCAAAGAAAGAAGACTTTTACGAAATGATTGACAGACAGGCAGATAACAAAGAAATCCCTTAAATATTTAAGGGATTTCTTATATACCTAAGATGTTATTTAAAGAAAACTATTTGATATAAAATCTTTAACATTTTTTATTTTACGTTAAAAATAAGTACCTTTTATAGATTCTCGATCAATAATAATAATAGCCATTCATCAAACTCTTCTTTAATACAGTTAGTTAACAATTTAAAAAAAAAAAAATATATATATATATATATATATATATATATATATATATATATATATATAGGAGAATCTACAGCTGTATTCTATATATATTTATTATATTAAATTTATTTGTTCATAGAACGTTTTGCAATTTAAGGATCTTTCTTCATTCTTTAGACCGTGGGCAACAGGTATTCTGTAATATTTTACAAGCTCTAATCATATAAATATCTTGGTAATACATATTTAAACGCTTGAATATAGACGGTAAAGTTGTTATATGATATATTATACCTATTTGCTCTGTCTGTTTTTAGTTTATAAGGTTTCACAGCACCTCGAAGATAGATATTATCCATTTATTATCATGTTGAATATTTTCCACACAAATAAACATTATTCAAATTAATATTTACAAATAGCTTTAATGTTCTTTTCTTTAATTATATTTCTGCGTATGTAAAAATATCTGTAACGATGACTCGAATTAAAATTTTAACTATGTTTTGGTTTATTCGGCTGGCTAATAAAATGCACATGGATGATCATAAACTTATTAAGAGACCTAGTAAAGTTTATAAGCAGTAAATTATATTCAAACAAACAACTGTAATGTTCCAATGTCTGGTTAGAGGGGGTGTTGACGTTAACTGTAGAAAATTTTATGTACATCATTAAAACGTCTACGAATAAAACATAAATTGAAAACAAAATGTAAAAATTGACATATTGCCAAGTTTGCGAGTGTTTTTCAGTAGCTGCAATTTGGCCCTTATTTAATGAGAAGGCGCGATTAGTTTGTAGATTTACAAAAACATATAACAATATGACTACTGTTTAGTATGAAATACAAGAAGTACCTTTTTTATTATAAAATGGGGTCTTGAATAGAACTTTCTTAAACTTATTACATAAATTGTTTTAAATATTTCCGGATCATAGGTATCCATCTTCAAAAAGAAAAGCCGTCAAAATCCTTTTAAATTTCATGCACAATATGATATAAATAAATTAATGTTCAAATATATGTTATATTATTAATCCATACTAATATTATAAATGCGAAAGTAACTCTGTCTGTCTGTCTGTTACTCAATCACGCCTTAACTACTGAACTAATTTGCATGAAATTTGGTATAGAGATATTTTGATACCCGAGAAAAGACATAGGATAGGTTTTATCCCGGAAATCCTACGGGAACGGGTTTTTCTTTGAAAACGCGGGCGAAGCCGCGGGCGGAAAGCTAGTAAATAATAAAATAGTTAAAGTACCACGAGTCACGAGTCACGACATTTCCTTTGCATTTCACCGTCAATATTTAATTTAGATGTCATTACTGATACAATAATTTAAAATGATATCTTCACAGCGCATTACGCTCTACGTACCTAGGTATATATGCGATAAAAATTTATATCACTGCCGATAAATCAGTATATTTATTAGTAGACATTCAATGCTTCAGTAAAATACAGCATTTGTGATATTGTTTTGAGTACATTCAATGTTTTATATTTGTATTAAGTGAAAATTGTGAAAATGAGTTTATTGGACTTCTTCTGGTATGTATCTACTCATCCTATACCTTGGTGGAATTTTTGTACATACATAAGATAGTTTTGTATGTATAACATAGTCGTTGTTGGACACTGTTTGCTCTGATAAAATATGATCGATAAAATACAAAGTTTTCAGCTTAGATCGCTGATTAATTAGGAAGGATTTTAAATTTAGTTTTTTAAATTGTGTTTTTAATCTATGTGTACCTAAATATGATGCGATTTATGCGTAAGGATATAAGAATGGCAGTGTAAAGTGCGTAAGAGTAATATAAGCATTAATATAATGGCGGTTTGCTAATAAATAATTTATACGAACAGACGTCTAAGTCATCCTCATCCATTTTATTTTATAAAAGGTGAAGTCCCTGAGCCAACTACATCAGCCTACTTCGAATAGTTTTTATATATAAAGATATCATGTAGACAATTTTAAAGTATGTTATGTCACAGATATAATATATAACTACGTATCTATAGATACAATTTTAGTTTAAATTGTTTTCATGTTATGATTTCCAAAATTGAGAAAAACCTGTGTATCTACATTTGAAAACTCATAGCTTTTCGTAAAATTTCAATCAACCAAATATTGTGTTGATAATGATGATAAAAATATATCCTTGAATACGTTACAAAACACTGGGAAGCGACAAATGAATAAATTTAATAATTGCAAATTATGAAATACAAATGGTATGAACAGTTAAAATTATAGGTATTACTGTTAACCATTGTATTATAATCTATATTATATTTTGTTCATATTTTTTATCCAATACGACTAAAAGTTTCAAAATTGTATCGATTTTGTAGTTAACTAGTGTTATATAAATGCAAGACAATTTAACTTGTAATTTAAACTCAGTAATTAATCCAGTATAAATTAAATAAATGGAATGCTTTCCTAACACAGCTAGCTCCGATATTCTCGACCTAAATAAGGCGTGCTTGACATTGAAGAGAGGAAATCAAATAAGCTAGCAATACTTTAACTTTTGCCAATTAAGGTATTTCTATAGACAATTATGTAATACGCAAAAAATATTATATTTTTAAATCTAGGTAGGTATGATGTAATATGTACTTGTTGCAATGGATGTGTTTTCTCATTTTGTCACAGAGACGTTAAATGTTCGATTCCGCTGATTCAAGAAATAGTACCTATCATGATTTGTATACGAATACATAAATAAAGAGGAGAACTGTCAAGTCTGTTGAACGCGAGACATTGCGCTCCGTAAATTTTAATCCCATTTTCGCAAAATGTCGCAGTCTAAGCTCAAGAAAGTGGTTTCTGAGCTGCACAAATCCATTGTCGAACTCACGAAAAAGGTGGAATCGTTGGAAACTATATTAAACGAGCAAAATACTTTAATTAAATCTCAGGCGGATTCAATATCGAAGTTATCAAAGCAGCAAGCAACGGATTCAAGTACCTCCAAGTTGCAAGAAAACAATGAGGTGTCATTAAGAAATAGACCAATCCGAGCCGCTAGACTTCGTGTACGGTTGTCGCCAACGACGTGCGCAAGAAACGTGATGTGCTGCAGGGCGCTGCGTCAACGAGCGACGCCACTTCCGCGATGAGTGCGAGCACTGCGAGCGAGGACGACTGCGCCAACTCCCTTGCACCTATGTAGAACGCGAACACTCTCATCGACGCAAACGCCGTACAATCAACTGACAATAATAACTACGCCCAAAAAATGTAATGCGCGGGAGTGCAGCCCCCGGTAATTCTATGATCGAAGCTTCTGAAAGATGGAAATACTATCATTTGTTTTACGTAAAGGCGGGAACCGCTGCCGAAAAAATTACTGAACATGTAAAATCGATAACTGCACCGTTGAAGTATTAAAATCGCGACGTAATTATTCGTCGTTTAAGATTGGCGTACTTGCAAAAGTATCTCAGCTGATTATGGATGTCAACAATTGGCCGGAGGATGTTCGTATAAAGCCGTGGCGCAATAATTTTCGTAAACAAAGTAGTGATCAATAAGTTTTGTTATCTGACTATTACCTATCAAAATTGCAGATGTTTACGCAGTAACACAACGGAGTTTAGAAAGTCTGTGTTTAATTCTTCATCACATATCTTCGCATTGACAGAAACATTTTTAAACGATTCTATGTTTAATGTTCTAAGATTCTATGTGTGATTCGGAGTTATTTTCCAAGCAAATGACACAGGTTATGGAGGTGTTTTATTAGCGGTACGCAGTGAGTATTCAGTGAAACGTATATATACGACTAGCGACCCGCCCCGGCTTCGCACGGGTGCAATGCTGATAATAAATACACTACAGAAAAACTGTGAACGTTGTTTATAAAAACATAGCGGCCCGCTCCGGCTTCGCACGGGTATAAAATATAATATAGCCGGGCGGCCGGCCGGTACCGCCGCAAACACTACGTCCCGCAATTTTTAAATCTGTAATATCTTCGAAAATATTCACTTAAATCATACGGTGTAAAGGGCCATATAGATCTATATTAAATGAACAAAGTATTCAAGGTATTTAATTGGTTAAGGATTAATACTGTATTGGTTAAAATCGCTTCGAAAATTAGCCATTATTTGTCGTAAAAAGTAAATGACAAAAAAAAGTTATTGTGGGTTATCCATAAGAGATAGACATATACCATCGCGGACTTTTCTGTAGACCTTTTCAATGTGTACAATACTTAGTACATTATTTTGATAAAACTCGTAGAGTTCAGCCTGCGTTTGCAATGTAAGCGGAAAAAATGTAATTTTTTACGACATCACATTAGAAACCTCAAAAATAACAGTACTTCTTCACTATTTAATGGATGTTATTATACATATAAACCTTCCTCTTGAATCACTCTATCTATTAAAAAAAACCGCATCAAAATACGTTGCGTAGTTTCAAAGATTTAAGCGTACAAGGGGACATAGGGACATAGGGACAGAGAAAGCGACTTTGTTTTATACTATGTAGTGATGTAGATGGTCTTTCAAATGATAAAGAAATAATCCTCGCTTTGTTATCATAAAAAAAATATTAGGTATTTATGTGTTGTAGTGTATAGTTATTCCTCCGAGTTATAATGATAAACAATGACCAATTTTCAAATATTTTATATGTGTTAGAAAATGCAGTATGTAAATTTTCACCGATAGATGTACTCATTTTAGGAGATTTTAATATATTATAGTATTCCATGAGCAGGCACTCAAACGAGATATTTAATTGTTTTACAGCCTTTTGCAAGCTAAATCAACATAATACTGTTTTAAACAAATCGGATAGTATGTTAGATCTTGTTTTGAGCAGCATGTCATTGCAATGCGTATCTGTGAGCGGTGATATACCACCTCTCGTACCCATGGATGCACATCATCCACCACTCGAAATAACAATAAAGTGTAGGCGAGGTACAGCCCTCGTTAGTAAGGATGAGGAACCCCCTGCATCCCAGGAATCTATAAATAAAACTTATCAATATTTTTGTGACTGGAATTTTCGGAAAGCTGATTTTAGTTTGTTTTATTCTATTTTTGAGAATATAGATTGGTCTGATCTTTATGCTATAACAGATGCAAATGAAGCCGTCGACTTTCTTTATTCTAAAACTTGCAACTTAGTTTAAGCTATTGCGTCCCTTTAAAAAATGTTAACAAACCAGTTATTCGTTTTAGTTCTGTATTTTTGCAAAATTCTCCCCGCTTAAACGCCGAAGAAGCTTTACAAATTTCTGATTCTAATTTCAATAATTCTTTATATGTACAAATTGATAAATTTAAACCTTCTGAGTCATAAAATAGACAACGACATACCACAGTATTACAATATTATTTCCTACAGTAAGGAAACGCCTTTGATGTCGCGCGATGCCGCCGCCAGCGTAGGTACTTACGCTGCCACACGAAAATACGCTAGGGTTGCAACAAATGGGAAATAAAACAATTGTGATTATAAATCATTTATTCATATGTACATTCAAAATAATTGCGATTATTAAATCTGATGTAATTATTTGTTCATCACTACATAGTATAAAACAAAGTCGCTTTCTCTGTCCCTATGTCCCTATTTCCCTATGTCCCTTTGTACGCTTAAATCTTTGAAACTACGCAACGGATTTTGATGCGGTTTTTTTTAATAGATAGAGTGATTCAAGAGGAAGGTTTATATGTATAATAACATCCATCAAATAGTGGAGAAGTACTGTTATTTTTGAGGTTTCTAATGTGATGTCGTAAAAAATTACATTTTTTCCGCTTACATTGCAAACGCAGGCTGAACCCTACGAGTTTTATCAAAATAATGTACTAAGTATTATACAAATTGAAAAGGTCTACAGAAAAGTCCGCGGTGGTATATGTCTATCTCTTATGGATAACCCACAATAACTTTTTTTTGTCATTTACTTTTTACGACAAATAATGGCTAATTTTCGAAGCGATTTTAACCAATACAGCATTAATTCTTAACCAATTAAATACCTTGAATACATTGTTCATTTAATATAGATCTATATGGCCCTTTACACCGTATGATTTAAGTGAATATTTTCGAAGATATTACAGATTTAAAAATTGCGGGACGTAGCGTTTGCGGCGGCACCGGCCGGCCGCCCGGCTATATATTTTAAACCCGTGCGAAGCCGGAGCGGGCCGCTATGTTTTTATATGTATATGTACAACGTTCACAGTTTTTCTGTAGTGTATTTAGTATCAGCATTGCACCCGTGCGAAGCCGGGGCTGGTCGCTAGTAAATATATAATTACAGATATTGCACTGCTAAATATTATTTACGTGGACACTTTATTTTTGGATGTTCTTAATTGTATATTATAACATTTAACTAAGTAATGCATTCGCATTGGGATGTACAATCTGATTAGAAAATAATGAGGACAACATATACATAGCTTTGATTTTAATTCAACAGATACAATTAATACAATCTTTCTGAAATATTGTTTCCTTCTGGGATTTCAATGTAGATTTACATCCGTAAACGGAACAGTTTGTGCGCGCCATAATAGAATATGTAAGTACCTATGTATAATAAAATTATTACACAAAAAATACGACTGCGTCGTCCTTTCGCGCTAGGTAAGGCAAACTAAGCGTGTTTGCCTTACGCGGCCCGCGTCGCCCGACCCCCCGCCAGTTCCCCTCCGTTTCTCTGCACAAGTACATTCGCTTCCGTACTGTATAGATATTGTAATACTGTGGACATACTATCACATAAATTTGCTCTATTTGGCTTCAATCCGAAGCTTTTACAATTTTTCGCTAATTACCTAAAAGATAGGAAACAGTATGTACAGTTAGGAAATTGTACATCATATATGTATTACACGAGATCGGGTATAAGTCAAGGCTCGAATTTAGGGCCAACCCAGTTTTTAATTTTAATAAACGATTTGCCAAATGTAGTCAGCACTGCTAGATGTCTGATGTTTGCTGATGACCTCAAGTTATACTTGACAGTTAATAACTTTAGTGATCACCAGGTGCTTCAAAATGATATCTAAATTCTGTTGCCCGGTGGGGTGTAGAAAATAGTTTGCTTTTCAACACTGAAAAGTGCAAAATAGCAGTCGGGAGGGCGAACGAAGAGTGGTAGAAATGCTCCCCTTATACGAGGAATAAAGCTGCTCAATGAAATGCTCGCTCACAGCAATGAAAGCGATATATTTTGTCTAAGTTTATATAAATTTAAAAATATTATTTTGTTCTTTCTTTATAGTTATAAAAAATGATGTAATTTTAGTTAAATAACTGCCTTGTAATGTTTTGGGTATACATACCTGTAAATTGCTTGTATTAAAAAAAAGAATAAAGAATAAAGAATAAAAAATTATCAATTTTTCATCTATACTACACTTCCGATACAGATCCGTATGATATAATGAAATATCTGCGGTACTATACATATTATACCTGTTCCCTACACAGGTGCACTTTATAGTCTTTACGAATATATTATACTGTTTTCAAGTTGTTTAATGCCTTCAGCCTTGTAACAACACGAGAGATGAGCTGTAGAGGTATAAGTTGTCACGAATGAAGTAGATGGAATATACTTAGATAGAATCAGCGAACTGCAAATTAAATGAGCACGGTATTCGGATACGATTATTTTTTCAGAAAGCCGGAGGCACGATCTTAAAAATATTTTGGGCATTTCTACCACCTAATATGAAATGTATCTTTATGTACTACTAAAATTTAAAAATTTATTATATGCCATCGAAAGACAGGCATAGGAAGCGGATTGTTTTATATTTGTTTGCTTAATATTGTCCCTTGTTGACTATTGTTCCAATTTGAAATGTTAGGCATTTACAAAGACTTATATAAATTAGCAATTTATGTAAGAAATGCGTAGTTCTACAGATAACTATCTATGTACTATCTGATTTTACTAACAGCAAATGTTAACTAAGGCATGAAGCGCAGGTAGGCGTTAATCGGCCTACCGAATACTATCAGATTCCGAATCTGCAGATCAATAGTCGGTAGCACCTAAATGCTATAACCTACTTTCAGAACGGTGCCGATTAGAATTACGTACACCTCCCACACACGGAGGCAGACAACTTATAATTTGACAAACAAATATTCGGAAACTTTTTGAACATATTTACTACCTACAATGGAAAGTATCCAAGAATGTTTTAGATGTAGATTTGAAATAGGCAAATAGCTTACTTGGGAAATTTGAATAGACCAACTAGTCTGAGCATTTGACAGCGAAGTGCAGTTAGTATGTTCTTAGCTATGCAAGTAACATCTCAACAAGGGGACTTGATTGCCCTTTTTGTTGGTGATATATAAAGGCACGATGCTCATAACAGGAAGACTTGATAATAAAGACGTCTTACATCCGTTCTGTAAGTTTTGTTTTGATTTATTATTACATAGTAGGGAAATTTGTTACATAGCTATTGAATTGTGAATATTGAAAATAATTAATGACTCATATAGGGATGTCCAGGCTTTCAAAATAATGTAGATCAAACGTTTCACAAGACTTTCTCTTTGCAATTTACTAGGTTGATCCAAAAGTAATGATAATTGGGTATTTCCTGTGCACATAAAAATATAAAATAAATGTTTTTTAAAAGAAGAAACAACGATTCGACATTTAGAGGCCCAGAGGGTGAATTTCTAAATTTTTAATGTGATCAGGATAATTTTTTGTCACGATTTGTGATCATGGACGTTACCCGGGTTCACCATGTTTATGCTGAAACCAAGAAACAATCAATGGCCTGCGATGGGAGCTTCCAAAGTGACGATGAAGAAATTCAAAGTGAAAATTAGTGGAATAGATTAAAGCGGTAGTTTTTTTGGGACGCTGAAGGAATAATTATGGTGGAATATTTTAAGAAGGTAGCCACTATATTGGGCTACTATATGGCTATATTGGCTTACTACACAGACCAAATTAAAAGATTGCGGTAGGTTAGTAAGGAAAAGAGACATGGTAAAATGCGGGCTTGAATGCTGTTTCACCCATACAACGCACCAGATCACAAAGCGTCAGTTGCAATGGCATTCCAAATTCTTGAACACCCACCCTGTTTGTTAGATCTAGCTCCTAGTTATTTCTATCCCTTTCCTCGGCACAAGAAATTTTAAGACGACAGCGAAGTGATGGCCGCACTAGAGGGGTTTTTGTGGATGAAGTCAAAGTTTTTTTTTAAGTTTAGGAAAAAAAATATCGAAGTATATTATCTAGTTAGAAGACTATCTAGAGAAATTCATAATTATTTTAACAGCTGTAATGACCTTGTTTAATATTCATTATCATTACTTTTGGATCAACCCATGTATATTTGTCTCTATTTTATTCAGATTAGTTACCTACTTGCAAATCTGATTTTTTATATAAACATGTTGTGTTCTTAGAAATGTTTGTTATCACCGGTAGCAGGCACACCAATCAAGATAAGACGATGTTTGTCCACATAAAGTACACTATCATTGTTAGAGGATAACGGAGACAATGCCAACCTATTAATGTAGATTGTACGGTGATTGGTGATGTTTAAAATGTTATGTAAATGTAGCCAAAAACAAAACTCCCCGTGTTTATTGGTGAAATCACAATAGGAAGTTATTTTTATCCAATTTTCGCATCAATCATATATGTTAGATAGATAAAACATAAAATTGTAAATATTATAAATGTAACAATTTGATATTCAAATAAAGCTATGACTACTTGAATTTTTAACACGTAATATATATAATTGGTTAATTTAGATCTTTGTTTATATCTCAACGTTACCTACCTACATTACCAGGCCACGTAGTGCAAAATAATTTATTCATAAAATTTTTAAAGGAAAACGCGATCGTAAAAATCATAATTCGGTTGCATAATTTAAAATTAATTCACGCGTAATTATTTTGTTAAATGCATGGCCAATTGAGTAACCGTTTTTCATCCGTTCGCCGCGGCGGACGTGACTTATTACTGTACCAATATATTATCTTAAAAATTGATCTTTTACCCGATAAGTTGGTGTCCAAAATTTTGCTGTAAAAAGGTCTTGCGTAAAAATAACTGACCTTCCATGTGTTCGCTATATTTATTCCGTCCTTCTGACGTTCGGTGCATTGTATAGTAAATGATAAACAAATGCATTGAAGGCGTGCATATGACTTACAGCTAGACAATGTTTAATAAACATCATTGTGTTTTATTAGCAAATGCATTCTCCACTATAAAAAAAAAAAAAGGTAGGTACGTTTGCTCACTCGTTTTATAAATGAATAAATAATTTAGTATCGCAGGGTCTGAATAATAATGTTTAGCTCTCGAAACAAAACAACTGATGCGAACCGCCGAGTGTTCATCTTTGATGTAATAAATTTTCATTACATGACGTAAAATAATAAGTATTTAAATGGTGGTTTAAATTATTATTTACTATAGTATATTATCGTTTATTGGCTGTAATTTCGTAAAAAGATTCAGAATTTTTTAGGCTTTTCTAAACTATTATTATTCATAATCGCGAAATTAAAAATACATTTGGACGTTAAATATTGTAATCATACACGAACATACTTAATGGGTGTTTTTGTTTTACTTTTCATTTGTTTTTGCCCAAAATGCTAAAATAGTAGAGTTACAACTAATATTTGCATTTTCATAGTCACGAGATATGATAATAATTGATAATGTCTTATATTGATAATTATGCGAAATTACGAGGAAAACGCGAGAAAGATGAATGAAACATGAGAACTAAATACGCACGTACCGGTACATACTCTCATAATTAAAATATATCACTAACAAATACGAATAAACAGAAAAGTTTTAAACTAGGTACCTATTTATTAATGTTGTTATTCGCATGAAAAATTTTAGTGAAATAAATAATTTAAATGGTATAAAATTTCAGTATGCGTGTATACTACGTGTATAGGTACTCATAATGTGCATTTCGACGACAGTATGAGCAACGTTTCTAAATGTTTTAATAATTACCACGAGAGGCGTGCCCATTAGTTTTGACCTGATTTGTAAGAAGTTAAGTTACAATTAGAATACCGTTTGTGTACGTCTTTTGTACGTACCGGCCGATCTCCGTTACTTATTATGACCACAATACAGCAAATTGAAATTTTGGGTTACCTCCGCATTGTTATATCCTTCCATAAAGTATTATAATTGGATGTTTATATGCTTTGAAATCCTGTTCTCCAATAACTTTTATCGAGTTTATTTCACAATTTTAAACGACGTCATTATAAAATTAAATTTGTAGCCTTTAAGTTATTTTACATACATATATATACGTGTGGTACATCTTTTACCCGTGAGTTAGTAATTTCTACAAGAGCTTTTTACACAATTACTTAAGTACCACGAATCAAGAAGAACTATAATAAAGGCGAGTTTATTCTCGGTGCTTAAGCTTTTGGTATAAAACGGTCTTGCAACATAATGATAATAAAAATATGTCAAGAACGAGCACAAAGGGCATAATTGGGCAATTAACAACCTAAATCTATGTGATTTATGTATAAAACTAATATAGTGTTTAAAAATGTATCATGTTTGTTTTGAGTATGTATTTGTATCAAAAAAGGTTAATGTTTTGGTATGTTAAATATTTTTTATTTCCCTTTTTAAGTACCTAACTAATTCCAATAAAAGTAATTAGTAATTATTGTACGACCTTACCTACGAAATTCGATGGAAAATAAACGTGTTTATTGATATAGAATATTCGCGGCATAGGTAAGATATTTGCCTTGCACCTGTAAACGGCTAATAGCTGTTCTATGTAATCAATTTAAAATGTGTAAGTAATAATTGCTACTTTTTTATCCTACCGCGTCCTTCAAACATTATCAATGTTTGAAGGACGCGTAAGAAAAATACATTTTTAATTATTACTCAACATCAAAATTAATCATTTGACATTGCCATTAAATTTAAACCTTATTATATAATCCTTATAAATTATTATAAAGTTAAAAGAAAAAAATAATTGGTTTGCTTTTGGTTAAATAAATTTTAGCGGTCTTTATTTTGTTTGTCTTTAACGTTTATTTTCTAGAAAACAACCACTCTGTGTAGGTACTAAGAAAGGCATGATGAAAGCTTGCGAAAGTAAATCAAATGTGAAGGTATTGTAATCATGACAAGATAAATATTGAGGGTATGAGGCGCGCAATAGGGGATGCACTTGAGAATTGAGATCGGTTATCACTTGATGGTGATATGACAAGCAGGCCAGCGGCCCCTCCAACGACGCCGTGTCGCAGGCCGCAGCAGTCAGTAGCATTCAAAGCGCTGTGAGGCTCGCACGCCGCGCCAAGTGTATGCGCAACCGGCAACAAGTGAAAGTCGTACGCGCAGATTCCGCGATTTCGTGTTCCGACATCTTCGTCTAGTTATTTTGTTAAGTTCGTTGCGCCAGTGCAGCGGGGAAAGGAGGTCGGTACGTGGTCGCAACCTGTAACACCTCGTGTTTTGTGTTTGTGACATTTGGATACGTTTTTAGAAATTATTACGCGCATTCCTGTGGTATTATATTCGGCTATTTATTTTTAAGATATTTTTTAATGAAATCAAAACGTTTAGCAAGTTGGGTATAGTTGTTAATAATGTTTGTACCTTGATCACTTTTATTCGGGATAAACCTACCCTCGCTGTCAATTATAAAATTAAGAATTAAAACGAAAACTTTATCACAGTCAATGAGTATTTAGAATATAAAAGAAATAAAAAAGGCTTATTTACAAGAACTGAGTGCACATAGTGTAACACAATTCCTGATAAAATATTTCCTTTTGTCGGTTTTAGGTTCTAAATTACTACTAAAGTGTACGTTTTAACAACGTCTAAAAATAATAAACAATGTATACATTTTACTAGTATTACAAAATCGTAAAGATACAATTCAATATTCAAATATTACTTTAAACGAACATAAAAATAAGGAAATAAATTAATAACTTGTCCATTTACTTATAATATTTCCTTCAGATGTAATATGAGCTCGCTACGAGCGTCTACGACGTAGAAGCGGATGCATATACATATTTGCAATTAATATTATGCCGGTATTTTCTTCGTAAAACGTTATTATGAAATCTGAGAAAATCTGAAGTTAATCTTTGTGAAACGTACTCCGATACATCATTGATAATAATTACTTATCGATTTAAAAGTAATTGTTAGGTACTCATGTTGCATTAGGGTGACATTGAGAGATATTCATTGAGTGATTCAATCAAGGCGCGAATACTGAATAATAAATTTGCTATCTTATCAATAATGTTCACACACACAATATCATATTGTTGTGACTTGTGAAAATTTCAATGAAATATATGTAGGTACCTACAAGAGTTCTCAATGTCAGTGTGGCGTGTTGCTGTCTACTGTTGCTTTAGAAGTTATGCAAGTCCCAGTGCACTTTGAAATCGGACACGACCTACATTTTTCTAGCAATAAATGTAACTTGAGATTTGTTATGTCAGGGCTGTCCACAAGTACGCTGACTTGGCAATACAACGCGACCGATTGTTTTTGTATTCAAAGAAATGTAATTAATTGAAAAAGAAACGAATGATGTACTTACTAATTAGTAGCTTTTTTAAATGGTTAAATAAAATTAACCATTTTCATTTGGTAACTAACTAGGTATTTGGTTTTCTAATACGGTTGCATTATTAGTTATATGAAATTAGATATTCTATTGACTTTGATATTTCACTTTATTTAATCTGTAATTTATCAAAATTATATATTTTATTCAATTAAATATGTAACTAATAAAATATTATTTTACTGAGAACGGTCTCAGATATTAATTATTATAATATTTTGTTATTTGTATTATTAGTTTGTAAACAAAACCTTATGAACCTTATGATATAGGCACGGCTAGGTAACTGTGTGCCTTCAAGTACGTCTACCATATAGAGTAGACTAAATGATCTAGAAAAATTGTGTCAGCATTTCAAATTATGCTTAGACTGGCATGTAGAATTTGTTCATAATAGTTATGAAATTCTTAAATAATTTAAATTCATTTCAGCTCTTTTGAAATGTATCTCGCGTTTTGGTTACTGCTAACTAATTGAAATAATTAGTTTAATTTCTTTAGAATTGAATGTTCATAGGCACAGAACTATTCTCGATATAGTTCTGTGTTCATAGGTATTTATTTAGAACGTGTCTTGTCGTAAAATTATAATTAAAAATTGTCGATGTTTTCTCATAACCCATAATAGAATATTAAATACCAATAAAAGTCACGCCCTAAGCTAAGCAAGCTTTACACATTAAATACCTAAATATACATCAAAAATTAAAATACAATATAACCACTATTTATAAACTATTTCAGGTCAGGCTTGTGAACAATAGAATGCAATTCTGCATCTCATTTCGTTTTATTTATTATACTGTAATAAATCGTAAATAGTCCTGATTAAATGCAATGATATATTTATATCCTTGCATTGACTATACAACGCATTAGAATACGCTCCTTTTTTAGGGTTCCGTAGCCAAAATGGCAAAAACGGAACCCTTATAGTTTCGTCATGTCCGTCTGTCCGTCTGTCCGTCTGTCCGTCTGTCACAGCCGATTTACTCGGAAACTATAAGTACTACAGTGATGAAATTTGATGGGAATATGTGTTGTATGAACCGCTACAAAAATATGACACTAAATAGTAAAAAAAAGAATTGGGGGTGGGGCCCCCCATACATGTAACTGAGGGATGAAATTTTTTTTTTCGATGTACATACCCGTGTGGGGTATCAATGGAAAGGTCTTTTAAAATGATATAAAGTTTTCTAAAAAACATTTTTCTTAAAGTGAACGGTTTTTGAGATATCAGCTCTCAAAGTCGTAAAAAGTATGTCCCCCCCCCTCTATTTTTATAACTACGGGGTATAAAATTCTAAAAAAAATAGAGGTGATGCATGCTAATTAACTCTTTCAACGATTTTTGGTTTGATCAAAGTATCTCTTATAGTTTTTGAGATAGGTTGATTTAACTGTAATTTATTATATTTGCTGCTACGGAACCCTTTGTGCGCGAGCCCGACTCGCACTTGGCCGGTTATTTTTTATTAAGTAATTAAAATTGTACAGCAGGCAACGTATCCGATTCATCTTTATTATCGTCGAAATAGTTCTTGAATCTTCCCACAATAAGCACATTCTTGGCGTCTAAATAGAATCTTAAAAGATTGCATTTTCCTAATTAAAAGCATTATTGAAGAATGTTACATGTTCCAAGAAACGTTTCATTTGAAGAAACTGCTTTCGTAATTACTTTCTATGTAGTATTATGTGAATAGAATTCTTTCAGCTTGTTTTCTTTTATGATGGGAAGTTCATATATTTTTGGTCTATTTCGTTTCGCGAAATGAGGACGACGCGCTTGCACAGAACGGTTCCGGAGATTTATTTGTAGCAGTTGCAAATTTGGGAATATTCCCAAAGTATTTCTCACATATTCCTCGTTATATCACGGTCATGTTATGACGCTCGTTCCAAAGTGCATTAGTGCATACTAATAACACATTTAAGGCAGAGAGAACCATGAATTTGTTCTCGGTATTAACAAAAGTAGAAATTCTGAGAATAACTTTTTATTTTGAATACGATTTGTATCTTGAGAAAAAAAAAATGGTGCCTAGGTATAGTTCTGATGTCTTCAAAATACGTTGAACAAAAGATCACGTCATTTGGAAATCACCTGGTGGAATTTATCGTGACTCAGTGGTCCTTTCCTTGTAGTCTAAGATCCCACCGCAGGATCAGTGCGTTCATCGGTTTTTTGCTGAAAACCGAATTTTTATGTATATTTATAATTAGGAGAATATATATCGACTAGGTTGCCAGTCAAAATTTGGCCGCAAGCATGTTTAATTAAAATTTTTCTAATCGATTTTTGGGAAAAAAATTCGTTCACTTGTTTTTTGAATAAAATGTAGTCTACATCACGTCAAATGATATAAAAATTCTAAAAAATCACGGTTGCCGCTTTTCACCTGGCCGCAACATCTTGGCAGCCTGGTGCAAACAGGTATGATTTCGATTCATTTTTACGTTCATAACGCACATTTATGAATCAAATATCAAATTAAAGCTAATTTTTTTCTATTTATTATCATATATGGTTGCCTAATTAAATCCCGCCGCAAATAAGGGTTGCTGGCTTTTAAAAATTATAAATATAGGATTAGTGCGTTCATCGTTTTTTGCTGAAAACCGAATTTTTATGTATATTTATAATTAGGAGAATATATATCGACTAGGTTGCAAGTCAAAATTTGGCCGCAAGCATGTTTAATTAAAATTTTTCTAATCGGTTTTTGGGAAAAAAATTCGTTCACTTGTTTTTTGAATAAAATGTAGTCTACATCACGTCAAATGATATAAAAATTCAAAAAAATCACGGTTGCCGCTTTTCACCTGGCCGCAACATCTTGGCAGCCTGGTGCAAACAGGTATGATTTCGATTCATTTTTACGTTCATAACGCACATTTATGAATCATATATCAAATTAAAGCTAATTTTTTTCTATTTATGTTCATATATGGTTGCCTAATTAAATCCGGCCGCAAATAAGGGTTGCCGGATGTTAAAGATGTTGAATATTTAAGGTTGAGTGTAAACATGCTTGCGGCCAAATTTTGACTGGCAACCTAGTCGATATATATTCTCCTAATTATAAATACATATAGTTACATAAAAATTCGGTTTTCAGCAAAAAACCGATGAACGCACTAATCCTATATTTATAATTTTTATAAGCCAGCAACCCTTATTTGCGGCCGGATTTAATTAGGCAACCATATATGATAATAAATAGAAAAAAATTAGCTTTAATTTGATATATGATTCATAAATGTGCGTTATGAACGTAAAAATAAATCGAAATCATACCTGTTTGCACCAGGCTGCCAAGATGTTGCGGCCAGGTGAAAAGCGGCAACCGTGATTTTTTAGAATTTTTATATCATTTGACGTGATGTAGACTACATTTTATTTAAAAAACAAGTGAACGAATTTTTTTCCCAAAAATCGATTAGAAAAATTTTAATTAAACATGCTTGCGGCCAAATTTTGACTGGCAACCTAGTCGATATATATTCTCCTAATTATAAATATACATAAAAATTCGGTTTTCAGCAAAAAACCGATGAACGCACTGATCCTGCAGCCGGATCTCGTACTATTGTTAGTTATCGGTTAAAAAAGGTTTTTCAACCGGAACATTATGATTTAAAAGTTAATAAGAATCACTTTGTATTAGATGACGTCTTGCTGCGAAAAATATGTATATTGAACTGCTAATACTAAAATGTGACTATAATAATTATACGTTTTAGTTAGAAATAGGTATATACCTAAGTATAATATGCATTTTCATATTACACTTACGTTTTATGAATGGAAAAATATGATAATTTATAACACATGCTACTTAATGTACCTTATTAAAATAAAGTTAATATATTCTGCATATAAACAAGTATGAAACAGTGTACCTAATGTTACCTAGAAGTTTTTACTCAGGTTATAATTTTTATTAGATCTTGTCACCTTGTTATTATATCATGGTACGACGTTATAAATTTAATAAACCAGCCTCTCTTATCTAGGAAATAATGCTGCGATATTTAAGTTAAACATAGATAATATGGAAACTATCGCTGACGTCGTATACCAATTCAAATATACCTTCTCATAGATTAAGTCTTACCCAGAATTAACTATCTTATTTTAATCATTCATATGATTAAAATAGACTTTGAAACGATATTAATAGCTCATCATCCTTTATTCAAGCGTTGATGTGGATTGTGGATGCACATCGTAAATATTAAACAGGAACTTTACGGATACACAAAGGTTCCATAATTATCTTGCACTATCTAATATACCTGGATGGATAAACTGGCGATCTACCACATAATTGGAAGGTTTTGCAATGAAACATCTAATTTTTGGTGCGCGGACCCGGATAAATCGAGTACATGCTTTAAGCGGTTATTATGTCACGTTCTTTCCTCATAACTGTTTATGCGATACCGTATTGAGGGTGTTCACATTGTCCGCGAATTGTGTTCCAATTTCTATTGCGGGTTATGTTTTTTGTCACCTCGTATTTAGTGAACGTTGGCCTGCTGTTCCGTTAGGCTATTATTTTACACATGAATGATATGAAGTATACGTCCTAGTCTATACAGGTAAAGGATTAATTAGTCATAAATCGAGATGAATTATATCTTATGTATTGTATCTTTTATTTATATTAAAATACAGTTCATATGCACATAAATGCATAAGGTATGTTGGATAATGATGAATATAAATGCTTAAACAAAGAGTCCATATTGGGTTGTTGGTATTGTTTCAATTCTCGACGGTTCTTTACAGGCTCCTTACGGGAAGTTATTTGTATGCAGGACGAATATTTTATATTTAACTACAGTGTTAATGAGTGAATAATAAATACATTAATATTAATTGCACATAATATAGTATTTTGGAACAATTAACGGTGTTACATTAATCGATATGGGGAAAAAGCTCAATTAGGTATACCTAGGGAATGTTTAGGTCCAAAGCAAAGAGATATAGGTTATAATCAAAATATGTACTTATATATTATTTTTAGTTATTGCGCGTAACAAGTTATAAATAGCAGACCATCCAGTAGTATCGTAAGCAATTCAAGCAATTCTATTCAATAAGCTGTAAACGAACACGCCCATTAATTGGCTGCAAACTTCCTTAATCAATACATTATATCGTCCGAAGCTAATTTCCTATTCGTTTTTTTAAGGAATGTACGTAATGACTGCGATATTTTCTTTGTCCTATGCGAGTCCATTGTGGTAAACAATTAATCTGTATTCCGTGTTCTGCTCCGCGCTGCAGCGTCAACTCATTGAATATGCTACGGTCGCAGCCGTGTGATACATTGTTTGTTAACGTGTTATTGTATCAGTACATCACGTTTTGCTCTCAATTAACTATTCCGTATAATTCAAAAGGAAGCTGTTTGCCTTTCAGGAGATACGCTCGAGTTAAATAATGCCTCGCGTGTTTGTTTGATTTACATTTAATTGAGCTTATATGATATTTCTGGTTTCAAGTTTATTATACGTTATTACTTATTATTGTGAGAAATGTAATTTTCCATAATATTATAATGGCAATATTTTATATCAATTTAGTCAAATTATTTTTTCATAATAAGAGCTCATAACGCCAACATAAAAGTAACAGCTGGTAAACATAAAAGTATCAAGCTTGTTATTTTTTCTTTTTGATGTTGAATTATCTCCGAGTTCTTAATTTATTTTATGAACGTTATTACGATTTAAAGTAGCTCGCCAAACAAATCAGTCACAATGTCATATGTTTTTTTGTTATAAAGTGTTAAGTTGAAATAATCAGGTTTATGTTGAATTGTATCATTATATATTTGCGTTGTTCCGACTTTAAGTACATATTATGATGAAACTATTTTTAACTACATACGTGTAAAGTCCCAACGAGTAGACTACAACGGCCATGAAACAAAAATTGGCTGGAAAACTGAAATTAATTTAGCAAACACAACATTGTGAATGAATAATAAAAACAACTTTTCTAGGTCTACGTAAGAAATAAGAAACCTTGAAAATAGTGAACGTTATAAATAATATATAGATGTGTTTAATTTGAATGCGTAGTTGCAACGTGAGTTAAGTATGGAACAGAAGTTACATTTACAATCCATTGTGCGTGCTCTATCGTCAGACAGGCCATTACCGTAAGCTGCGTAACGTTTCTAAATGGTTTGTCTACTCGGAATATCAGCGTCGTCGTGTAAAAGCATACATAATACGAACATTATAAATTATAATTATACTCCAAGACTGCTCATTGAAAAGGCAGGCTGCCCGCGCCGGCCCCCAGCCCCCCAACCAGCTCGCCGCAAACTTGCGGTTTTATAACGATTCCTTTGCTTTGCTTCAGTAGTGTTAATTTAATTTTCTATTGTCAGATTTTATGGACTTTTCAAAAATAGAAAAATTACGCGAGTAAAATACCTACGGATACATTAGTCAGAATCGACATTCGAAATCGAAAATTTAACAATAATTCCAAAAGTTTTCAAACTTCGGTCAAGTGAATGGTCCATTGGGACGACAATAAATCTCATTTTGCAACCTTGTCCGCAGTCCGGAACATTGTTAAAATTGCAATTAAATTATTTTTTCGCTGTATGGTCGAGAAAAAAATTCCAAAAGTTCTGCAAACTTGGGAAAGTTTTCGATATAATATTTCATATCACGTATTAAATTTGCAACCAATCTAAGTGTACGGAACATTGTTAAAATTGCAATTAAATTATTTTTTGCTGTATGGTCGTGAAAAAAATTCCAAAAGTTCTGCAAACTTGACACAGATATCGGAAATATATACCGAACGGTTGTATAAATTTGCAACCTTTTTCGTTGACCGGAACATGTTTATTTATAATTATTTTTAATTCGTGGTAATTTTTTCGAGTAAGATTGTCTCGGAATAATAACAAAAGTTTTGGAACTTGGTTGCAAACTTCGAAAACATCTATTCTGATGCATTTACAAATTTGCAACCTCATTCAGTTTAATAAAAAAAAAGACGGGTTGCACTCCGGGAGTGCCGGCAGAAGTGAAAACTTGATTATTAACGTTGAGCATGTTTGATATCCATCCGTCTTACGCTTTTTCGATCAGGTCACGTGTCCTGACGCGAGTTTAAGATTTTATACCCAACGCCGCTAAAGAAGTTTTCACTTCAAAAAAAAAAACATTAATATTCAATATTAAAAGATGTTCCGTACACTGAGATTGGTTGCAAATTTAATACGTGATATGAAATATTATATCGAAAACTTCCCCAAGTTTGCAGAACTTTTGGAATTTTTTTCACGACCATACAGCAAAAAATAATTTAATTGCAATTTTAACAATGTTCCGGACTGCGGACAAGGTTGCAAAATGAGATTTATTGTCGTCCCAATGTACCATTCACTTGACCGAAGTTTGAAAACTTTTGGAATTATTGTGAATTGATTGTCTTGACTGACTGGAGTAGGACTTCATGTAATGATGTTGCCTATATACATTAAACATTTTCATGCATTTGAATAACAAAATGTAAGACTGCACCATAAGTAAAAATCTAATGGAAAAGTGATTGATTCGACTCTCTATCAAATCAGCAATTGCAAAAATAGAATCTTGTTTATTTATAAAAACTGTAAACATCCTTCTACATCAAAAGATTCAATTGAGTTTTAATTTTGTTTGTTTATGTAGTTCATTGAATCGAGCCATTCATCAATCATCATTTAACTTTTTCACGACAATTCCGTATTCAATTGCCAACATAGCTTGTATGACTGTATCGTATTACTAGAGACCTACGTAATGTTGACTATGGGATCTATAAAACCTTTTAAGTCTATCGGAGGGGTACATCTGAGCAAAGTAAGGCCACTCTTCAACGACATTGGTCATTTCCCGCGACGTCGACGATTGATTGACGTAACTATGTGGCTTGCCTTACACACATCACAAGTAGGCACTTTTTTGCTTGATAAAAAAACAAACTACGTTTTGCTCTCCTTGACTTGGATTTATCGATTGCAAGCTATCAGTTGTAACTTTCTAAGCAATAAAACGTTTTAACTATCTAAAAAGATGCTTACTTCGTATGTGGCAGAAAGAACAGCAGGTATATGATGATGTAATTAATTGTTAACATTGATTGGCTGTGAGGTACGTCGCTGCGCGTAGTTCATTGGCTCGGTAATTAATAGTTGTAAATATTTATTATAATGAATGCGCTTTATAAACTCAACGAGTGTCAATTAATAAACTGAATTGAAGCGCGACCTTGATAGAATATGTTAGACACAACAACTGATTGTTTTTCTTGCTATTTTAAGCGAGCACATGTCATACAACGGACAAATATCTACGTTATAAGAAATCGTCGAGTTGCAAACAAAAGTTATGGAGACTAAATTTTAAAACTTTTGAGGTCTATGAGTTCACCTTTAGGTTCGCACAGTAATGATAATGAAATCGACCGTAGTAACGCGAGACAGCTATTTATACGAGTCGGTGGCAACTTTCCCCGGAGCGAGCCGCGCGATGACGACTATGCAGTTACGAAAGCTGCACCTGCTTATATGGCACCTATACTTGTTACTATGATTCTTACCAGATAATGTTTACTAGATAACCAATTGAGTCATCGGATACATTCATATAAATGTTTTCTAATTGCACGTCATTTGATTGAGACGACAAGCAGTAAACGAATACAATTTCTAATGTTATTTTAGTGTCTATGTAATCTATAAGAATGTATCCCAAAATAGCATGACTTTTATGACATAGCGTAGCAAAAGAACTTGCAACGTTCACGTCACATATAATAACATCAAAATGCAATTTTTGAATGCGACACCCTGGCGACGTCCTATTTTTATTACAGGTTGTAGCACAATATGCTCTTAAGGCTAATGTCAAGGTACAAGCGTTATAGTTAATACCTGTACCTACCATTGCTGTGTTCTAAAATAAGTAACACATTTTTTTTGTCTGATCTTATTAGTTGAATATAATACAACAGGAATACGCCCGGTAATCAGTTTTATTAAATAAGCGAGTGAAAATGTGGTATTGCATATTTGCAGGTTTATTCTCTAGAACTTAGTTTGAAATCGTAGCCGAGGAAAATGTTTTTCATAAATGGCTAATTGTCGTATTGCATAAAGTTCAGTATTAGTGACTAGTGAGTGCCAGTGAGACATCGAAAATGAGTGGTAGTGAGCCGACATTAACCGAGTCGCCGGTTCCTCTGGCGTTGGCTCGCCTGCAAGGCCGGCCGAATCGATTGCCTCGCGGCTTGCGCCCACATCGGCCTAGTTTGCCCCTAGCTAGCTTGCAAGAGGCAGTCGATGAAACCCCGAGACGATTCAGCGATGAACCTTTCAATCCTGATACAGACGACGATGAAGCTTTTGTCGAACCAGTTATTTTAAATAACCCATCACCGTCCGTGTCAAATGGGCGCAGAGCTTCGGATGCGACGTTCGCTGAGAGATACAGAAAACTCACCGAATTCGATGGCCCCTTGCCTGAAATGCCGCGCCGCGCCTCCCTGGCCGTGCCCGTTGGTACTGACGGCTACGGACCCAGTGAAAAAGGTCGTAGGCGGTCTTGGGCAGCTCGATTGCAACTCGAACGTAAAAAGAGACGAAAATCAGGCGGTAATGATACTGATGAAGAAGGCGAGCCATCAATTTATATACGGCAAAAGCGACCCTCTTGGTGGAATGTATTTGTTCCCGACAACATGTTAAAGAACAGGTACATATAATATTACTTTGTTTAGCTTTAATTTAAAGACACAATAAAATTTTATAAGTTATTCCCTATAAAATAAACTTCATTAGCCACAATGCATTTCTAGAAAGAACTACTCGTGAATAATGTATGTTTAATTCACATTTCTGTAGGGTTGAGTGTGTAGGTATAGGGGACTAGAATGGAAATACGTACATGCACCATAAAACTAGATCCCCTTGACCTAGCGTTTACTCAATAGTCGGTTTTATTTACAATATTTATAGGGTATCACAGCTCTTTCATGGCTAAATTATTTTATGTTCTAAGTAAATATGTTCTTTTAACTTACATGTTCTATATGTTGTTAGTGATTAATGTTAATTTATTTAACGTTCTAATGTAGTGTGGAATGTGCAATATATGAAATTTTTACATGATTTTGCATAAAACGTTTAATAGCTTAGCTATTTCAGTACATTATAAAAAAAATTGCGCATATTCCCTACACACAAACGCGATATCTTACACTATTCTTTATATTCTTCTTGTTAGCATTGTAAAAAAAATTGAGTCGAGAATCGAACTTGACCACTTCTAATAGGTTTTTTTTTTTTGGGATCGATTTCGTCTTTAATCGTCAAAGTAATCTGCTTTCACTCTTACTGAAACGATTGACACTTTGAGTGGGTCCTCTACTCTCCGTAATGTTATGATATGTACTATTTAACATAATTCGCGCATGTTTCATAACCAATGTACACATAGGATAATATTTATTTGATACTGTGATAATTATTTTTAGCAATATTTACCTTTAAAGGTTCCGTGTTCTATTAAAATACAAATTATTTTATGTAATTTGTAGTTTTTTATGAAAATCGTTCACTGTCATGTGAATCTATTACATTTTTCGTGTCAAATAAACAGTTTCATATCATATTTTTATATTCGCATTTAACGAAGATACAAACACAATTTAGATAACAAGTAACACAATATTATTTATTTGCATTAATAGCTTAGATCCTTCTTCCAATTCTATTAGCACTTATGTTCTATTAGATTTAGCTGGTTCACGATTTCTTTGGACGACATCGACTAAAACGTGTCCAGCCTTTTAACGAGGGTATTTGTGTAATTTGCAAAACACGATATTTTCACCTTGAATCATTTACTGTCTCCTTATGGTTATCACGTACTATTGTTACTTTTAGTCACGCATACACTATACCCTTACCTTCCATTCACTTTATTAAAATAATATTATATATAGAAAGTATCGTAGAATGGGCAGTATTGTGCCAGGCCTGTATTAGCGATCGTTTATTTTTGTTACCTACCTGACAAAAGTCACATTTATATTATGATAGAAAATATGTTACAATTATAAAACACTGACTCAATATGATTTTATACATATTAAATCCGGATTACTCAGCTTAGTGAAGGTCGAAAGCGTATCATAATCTTAGCATAATATTTGCTCGCGATTTGCATAAAGCGACGCCCACTTGTAAAAATCATTTCCGCAAATATTAAACCAAATAAAGTTCGGATATTTATGATTGAATTATTTATGCGCCGTGGTCGATAACGATCGATTGCGTTCGTATTCATAAAATGCTAGTAGGTAAACGTTGAAAATTTTTATGCGACTTGCAGTTACTTCATGGTGTTGCCTACGTCACAACTCACACAGTGGTTTCATCATAATGTGGCCTCCATTTATTTCCGCTATCGTACGTTCACCTTTTTTCTTTGTTCTATGCTATACCATCTTGTCTGTTTTAAAAAGTTATGTGACACTTATTGTACGATTTATTTTATTGCTTTCATTTTTCTTCAACGTCCGCGTCGTTAGTTCTTTTGACGTAGTAAAGTATCGTCCCAGTTTTAACACATTACGTGCATGCGTTAATTCTGAATTTTCACACAAATAATTCTGTTTTAATTATTTGGAAGGAAGAAGCTTTCAATATTATGCAATATTTGTATTAATACCAGTGAAAGAAGCATAATAGTAACATTTTTTAAATCCCGTTTATTTAACTCATTCATGCAAATTATATAAACAACTGTTAAATCGTACTATTTATATTTTAAATAGAAGAAGATTAGTCTTAAGCTGGTCCCAATAAAAGGAGCTTAAGGAAGCCCACGCGCTGTATAGCAAGATGACCTATTATATTCGCTTCTAATCCATCTTTAGGTCTGTTGTTATAACCTCGCCTTTAGGTCAATGTAACTATTTACCGTGGCGTAAATGAGGTTGTAGCAATTGTGATTGTACAATTAAAAATATCATTGATTTAATTTTTAATTAATCCACGGCATGATTAGTTTGTACATACATATATGAGAAATGATTAAGTTTTATTCATAAACTAGCTTTTATAATTAAAAAAATTATAGTTATCGACATTATATCTACAGTGAATCACTTCGTATAGCGACGCTACCTAGGTCACGTACTGTTTACAGTGTTGTGCTAATTATATTTTTTATAATTCAATAAATCCTTTCCTTAATTCTAGTATTTTGCTATTACGCTGTTTACGATTGTGCAAGCGCGATTATGCGTGTTTACAAAATAGAATTCCTTATGTTTACCAACGCTTGGCCATCAGCCAGCCCCGCCTCCACTATACATTCACGTACTAACTAAATCTTTAGTTATTATTATTATAATAAAACATTAGCAGACGCGGTGTGCGCCTCATACGTGCCTCTTGATATATTTTGTCTGCACCGCGATTGTAAAATATAACACTGACGTTTACGTCGAGAAAGAGAAATAATTATTTCTGTCCGCCCGCGATGACGGGCATAATGTTATTGTTCCTGCTATTCATTGCTGTCATTTAAATGATCTTTTATTTTCCTTTTGGTTGGTTAATTTATTTTTTCTTTAAATAATAATAATATACAAAATTTTCGGTTGATATTTGCGTGACCCAGACAATCTATGAGTGATTTACAGCGTTCAAACAACGGTTGTCGACAGAATTTATGTTTTATGCTGCCATTCTGTTTAACAAAAAATATATATTATGTAATTTATTATTTATTGAATATTATAAATACAAATAAGTCTCTATAGTCTTTACAAATTATAAAAATGTTCGACTTGTCGGGGCACTGCCGCGCCGTGCCCCCAGATTCTCGCACATATTTATCAAAATACTAGTTATTTCCTTCGTGATACATTTTATCGACACTATTTTTCTTAATACGATTTATTAAAGTTAAATTCGGAAACCGGTGTGAGGTCGTCAATATTTGCGTTTCATAGAATCCTTTGTAAGTATTACAATAAAACGTAAGCCGAACCACACCTTGAAGTACTTTGTTACGATCAGAGCGAAGCATTCGTATCATAAATCCTTTCTAAGTGTCGCTTACATCGAAGCCCCATTGTGCCTCGCCATTCGAATATTTTCCATTCCATATTATTTATTGTATAGGTAGGATTTTAACAAGGTTATCGATACCTATATTGTTGGAAAATATTTCCTTTGTCATATTATGTATTAAACGGATTACAGAATCTGTGGCTATACTAAAAATACTTGCAGGATATTAATCATCATAAAAATAACTTATTTGGTTGTGGTTCATTAAAATATGTTCTTTCAATAGGAAAATACTTAACAAGGACAGGCAAGAAATATTTGCATTCAATTACATGCACTATTTACAATTTTAAAACAATATAACACATTTTAGTGCCTAAACAGCACGGACAATGCAAGTCATTAAGGCGTTACCCGGCAATTTCGACTATGTTCAACCTCTATAAAGTCTGGTACAACATAAAGCACAATACCGAAAAAAATATATAAAATAGGATGGTCTTTGATCTTTAATTGCTCGCGAGGACTTTTTTCCAAAGTTAATAGATTTCTAGAAAAAAAATGTGCCGTGGTCATCGATTTTTCCGCAAATACTCTATAAACTTCGTAACCTGCTGACTTAGAGCTCTGAAAATTTTATGTTTAATAAATTATCAGTTACACAACAGTCCCTGACGAGGATTTTTTGTTTCACTGATTGGTATCTTTTTAAATACAAAATGCGAGGAAAAAAGAAGGTGCAGCGGGAGAGGTTTGAGATCCGTCAAGTATGGTCAAGGTTATTAGCGCATGTATAAGCCTTAATACATAACTAGTTTTTTTCACGCGACTTTTTGCCGTTGCAGTAATTATGATAACTCGGGAAACGAGTGCTAGAGCAATTAGTAAAATGAAATATTATTATTGATGTTTACCTACATATTTATTGTGCGCTTGAAGGGATCGTGATTCGTGATAGTATTGCAACTGTTTGCGGAAGATAACGCAGTATGCACGATTTTCATTGAATATCTTTTACACGGTTTATACATAAAGCCAATAATCGCTATCAAGTAGGCGGAACCATTAGCAGACTACTTATATTTCAAGATTAAATGCTTCCTTCCGAATAAATGCGGATAGAAGTTGACCCATTTGCCTGAGTGTGGTCACAATGTGGTCCGAACAAGGACGGCCGCATTCTGGACTAGTTACGAGATGTATGAAGTGATTGCGTTATGTGAATATTGTATATATGTATTTTCTTCTAAACTCTTGCCGGAAATCATTAGATTTGTATGTACAAATCTACATTTTAATGACTACAAATTATTGCTGGTTGCTAATACCATTATCGATTATAAATTTATAAATCCGGCCTGCTTTTTATAGTGGCATACTATATACTATATTAGACCTTCACTTAAAAAAAAAAACAAATTATCAAAATACAGCTTGAAATGAACAATTAAAATCACTATTTACTTTTTTGTGTTCAGGTGTAATTCGTATTTTTTACAATAGGTATACATAATTAAATTAATCCAAGGTAATTATAAAATTATATCTCTCACGTGTCTTGAGAATATTGAATAACAAATATCCGATTACAATAATAATAATCAGCAACACGAAGATACCGAGGCGAGATTAAAGCTCTCGAGAATAGAACGATAATGTAATAAGTGTTTATATATTGGTACATTTATAGTAGATGTTCGTTTACTCTGTATTCCATCAATTGTGCTTGTTTGTGGACGACACTGGACTAATTGCGAAGCTCCGCAATTAGCAGTCGGCTGATGGATGAGCGCACCTCGCGACATTCGTCAATGCCACTCGTTTGTGATAAAAACTTCATACTGATATGAGACGCTCTCATTTTTTATGTTATATGACGCCAGTTGAAAAACACCGTTCCATTATGATGTTAAGGCTGCAGTCTAGCAAAATTGCGTTTTCAACAAGTTATTTGACAATTTTTTCCCGGCTAATGAAATGATAAACTGAATTTTTTTTTCTTGTTTATCAATTAGTGTTATATACGCAATGCGCGTGAATTTTTTCACATTTATAAAGTTACTTTATGTTACCTTAATCAGGCCTTCAAGATAAGTCTCTTTCCCCCAAAGACATTTCGAGCTAAGTTTGTGCACTCACTACGTTGCAACCGATTACAATTTACACAATTTGATCAGCGCATTATTATCCTTATATAGTCGTTATTAAAATCTGCTGAATACAATTGCCGAAAAACTTATGATTTTCCTAATTAGAACGTTATAAATTCATTAAATTTCCCATTTTTTGCCTTACAAAATCTATTGATAAATACTGCTAAAAGTTATTTTTTCCATTAATTTATTCGAGTTGGTTGAAGACCAATGAGTATTAATCCTTTAAAAAATTTTTTTTTTGAATTTTGATAATTCTTTAAATATTTAAAATAATTAGGAAAAATCCTAGCGAATTTCTTTAGTCGCGCTCCTTGGGCCGGAGCGTTCTGACGTGTGCTCTACGCTCGATTTTCCTTCCTACCGAAGTGAAAGTTGCTCTACTTCATTAAATTTAATATTTTTGTTAATTGATTATTTTTATCTTAGTTTTGTGCAAATATTCGTATTTTTAAACATTTGATTTCGATATGGAAAATAAACGAAAAAATATGCGTGTAACTACTAGAAAAAAAATTATCTTCGAACATAAAGTTAATGAAACCAAATACATTACAAAGGTGATTGGCAACAATTTCTTTATTTTACGGGGTGTCAGTAAAGGGATGTATATTTCTTTAAAACTAAAGTAAGCTCATAAATTTTCTTATAATATAATTTTTTTTTGAAGTTCCAAAAATGTTTATTTTTCTTTTGAGAAATACGAAATCACTACATAGTATAAAACAAAGTCGCTTTCCCTGTCCCTATGTCCCTATGTCCCTTTGTACGCTTAAATCTTTGAAACTACGCAACGGATTTTGATGCGGTTTTTTTTAATAGATAGAGTGATTCAAGAGGAAGGTTTATATGTATAATAACATCCATTAAATAGTGGAGAAGTACTGTTATTTTTGAGGTTTCTAATGTGATGTCGTAAAAAATTACATTTTTTCCGCTTACATTGCAATCGCAGGCTGAACCCTACGAGTTTTATCAAAATAATGTACTAAGTATTATACACATTGAAAAGGTCTACAGAAAAGTCCGCGATGGTATATGCCTATCTCTTATGTCTATCTCTTATGGATAACCCACAATAACTTTTTTTTGTCATTTATTTTTTACGACAAATAATGGCTAATTTTCGAAGCGATTTTAACCAATACAGCATTAATCCTTAACCAATTGAATAATAATAACCTTGAATACATTGTTCATTTAATATAGATCTATATGGCCCTTTACACCGTATGATTTAAGTGAATATTTTCGAAGATATTACAGATTTAAAAATTGCGGGTCGTAGCGTTTGCGGCGGTACCGGCCGGCCGCCCGGCTATATATTTTATACCCGTGCCGTGCGAAGCCGGAGCGGGCCGCTATGTTTTTATATACAACGTTCACAGTTTTTCTGTAGTGTATTTAGTATCAGCATTGCACCCGTGCGAAGCCGGGGCGGGTCGCTAGTATAATATAAACTTGTATTGAGAACTTGAACTTCCCAAGTTCATCCGGGGAAATCCCCATACGGGGAAAATGATTTGTTTACTCCAAAATTATATTATGCCGAGGTGTTTTAATTTTTTCTTCTAGTCATTTTCAACGTAGCGGCATGTTGTTTGATTATTAATTTTGTAACTTAAATACAGGATGTTGGTTTTATATTCTGATCTTACAGACGCGCTGACAAATTTAGTCCACCATTTCTAGTTTAGTCCACCAACTCTAAGTACCAATATTAAAACGAATGGATTATCATCACATCATCAAAACTCAGATGTAATGGAAGATCACAATAACATAGAAAATTCAATGGGTGTTGAGAACTAAACAAACACAAGTAACAGAGACGCGAAGAATAAAAAAAGAGGACGAAAACGATAATTCGTTGATGCTTTTCCTTTTCGACGTATTGTTAGGGTACATCACCAATCTGCAAAAAACAAAACTGATGATTCCCAATTGCTGATTAAAAATGAAAAACAAATAATCGACAACAGTGGTGAAAATTTGCTGATCACAATGAAACATCCTTCAGTGGTAGCAGATTTACTCATTTAAAATGTATCGGTGAACAGCGTAAAGGAGAGGAGGACAGGAAAACATTATGAATGTGGATGGTGGATTGTATACAGGGTGTAATCGATAAGTATGTGCGCCTGCACAACGTCATAATCGCCTGATTATGACGTTATTATTGCAGGTATCAAAAAACTTAAAACTGATAACGAAATTACTTTACCTAATGAGCAAAATGACAATAATAACTTTTTAAAAGTATAACGAGAAATATCTAAAAAATTTACTTTATACACTCCCATATCAAGAAGGGAAAATGGGACTAGTAGAAGTTAAATGTCTAATTCCGGCAAAAGACATGAATGCGGAAGATGCGGTTAAAAATAAAAAATTTAATATTTGAAATAAAATGCAAAAAAATAACACTTTTGTCATAGATAAGAATCATGACTATTTTTTCCAAATTCAGGGACAACTAAACGTTGCAGAAGCAGAAGTCTGCTTGTTTGCTGTTTGGACTGGAGTGAATCATTCGTTAAAAATAGAATATATAAAAAAAGTATGTAACGTTTAGGCAAAATAAAATGATGGACCATTATCAAGATTTTACATAAATTGCCTACTGTCAGAATTGATTGATTCGAGACTTCAGCATTCGATGCCCATCAAGGACACATCCTATATCAATCAAGCGATTGAAAAAAAAAGAGAAAAATCCAGTGCAACCGATAAAGCATCAGAATGCTAGCAAAAGATTTATTAGGTTTATCAATATTGTATTATACATAATATAATAAATCTGTAGAAGGGTCAATTCTGTACTTTGAAAATATTAAAAAAATAAATAGCAGTGTTACTGGATCGATACCAAACACAAATATGTGATTAAAAAAATTTTTGTCTGTCTGTCTGTCTGTATGTGAAGGCATCACGTGAAAACTAATGGTTCGATTTCGATGAAACTTGGTATAATTATACCTTATTATCCTGGGCATAAAATGGAATACTTTTTATCCTGGAAAAATACGAAGAAAAAAAATAAATCTTAATTTTTCAGTTTTATCCATAGACGTTGTTCTGTAGAACCACGAACACACGTTGCGTTACCCGCAGTGGATTCAGCGATGTAACCTGTAGCGCCAAAAGTCGGATTTAGATTGAAACGTTTGCGGCACACGCGGGCCGCACGACTCCACGCCTCCTCGACTCCTATATAAGGACGGCGTTCCGCGCGATGCATATAATTTATGAATTTTGATGCGAGCGGACGTGTCCAGTGTGGCGAGCGAGAGTGATCGTCTAATATTAATTTAGTGAGAAACGTCTTCCCAGTTCAAAATGGAGAAATAAACCATCCACGCGAAGACCGACATCCGCGCGGACGGAGTCGCGGGCGGAAGCTAGTCAGAAATAAATATCTTTTGTTTTCATTTGCGTATTTTTCTATTTTATAATTTTTAACACAAACATTACATTTTTTTTATTATATACAAAATTTGTTTATCCGTTTTATTAGTTAAACTGAACAACTTTCACTAAGAAACTTAGGTCGAAAAAAATGTATAGTTATGCATTTTGTATGGAAAGCTTATTTTTTTTTATATTTCGTCCAAATTTCTTTGTAAAAGTTGATCAGTTATATAAACATGAAGTTGAAGATATCAATAGAACGTATTCGCAAATTTTGTGTACTGATAAAAAAAATCACCCGGTGTAATTTTCACGAATATTGTTTCAAATTGTCATTTTTGGTACTTATTACGAATATTAAATTATGCATACGAATGATTTAATTTTTAAAAATTAAGTGGAGCAACTTTCCCTTAGTACATTTGTATTATTTACATATAGGATGACAGGATGCATTTGTTTGCACTACTAGACCAAGCCCTTAATGTTTGATTAAAATTTCAAACAATTGTCTAGGAGACGTTTATTTTTAATTTTTCTTGGAATTCGTGAGCTGTTGAAAAATTTATATCTAAATAAATTTTGCGATATTATTTTGTGGAATTTTTATCTCAGGAATTTCGCTGATCATTTATTTATTTTCAAGTTATTCGGCGAACAATATCGACAGAAAAGTATACGATATTTCTTACACTAAATGGCTATAAGGTCAGATAAAGCGATTAGATCTTCTGAGATTAGAGGAACAATGTGGACCCTTGCTCTGAAAAGGTTTCTTAAATGCATACGATCTTTTCAAGCAAAAACGTGCTACACTTTTAGTGAACCCTTCGTATAAAAGTTGAATTCTTTGTTACTGTATAATTCATTTAATAGTGGACCCAGCTCTTGTTTATACCCTAAATTTAATTATTTTCGAAGTGTCAATTTACTATAATAAATCTAAAATAAGTTACCGTAAATAA
Organism: Colias behrii; assembly: GCA_029959065.1. Classification (NCBI taxonomy): domain Eukaryota; kingdom Metazoa; phylum Arthropoda; class Insecta; order Lepidoptera; family Pieridae; genus Colias; species Colias behrii. The sequence goes on from JARWMC010000002.1 coordinate 7,360,878, forward strand.
AATCTGTATTTACTATATATAGGTACTTAAGAGGCCGTATCGATTTTAGAGTGATTTTGACTTGTTTCTGTAATTCTTTAGGAGCTCGTTTAAGAAAACTAAATTAGTAACAATGTGTTATAATATCTTAAATTAAAGATTTATTCATTATCTAAAAAGTGTCCGAGACAATTTATTGATTTTCATTGTCCAGTTTGTTTAATAGCCAATAACCTGAGGCGTGTTTCAATTTTTTCAATGCGGGACGTTCGTGTCTTTGTAGTTTACACAGAATTTAAAAGAAGAAATTTTCTTATAAAATATACAACAATAAAGACACTGAGACATCCTAAAAAGTGTTCGAGGAATTTTAAGTACTTTTATTCAAAAATTCGAAGAAAATCTAAGTTAAAATAGCCTTACTTTGATGAAATTTTATGCGTATATGGCGTCGAATTTCTAGTACATACAACAGAGTTAAAAAAAAATAAAAAAATACACATTAAATGATAGATTTATGCTTAAAAATTTGCATTAAAAAAATACATATTATATGTTTTATGAGAGTAATGGAATAATTTAAAGTTCTCTAGAATTTTCAATTATATACGGGAGCGCAAACGTTGTTACGGCAGACCTATATAATCGAATATTCTAGAGAACTTTAAATTATTCCATTACTTTCATAAAACATAGTAGTTAGGTTTTTTAAAGTAGCTCCTAAAGAATTACAGAAACAAGTCAAAATCACTCTTAAAATCGATACGGCCTCTTAAGATATTTCGTACGAAAAATTATCTGTAAAATTTTTGAAGTTGTGAAAAATTTGCTGGAAAGCATATTGTACAAGTATGTTGCTACTTGCTGCCAACGACGTCATGATTTGCTGCATTTTTTGATTGATCATTAAAAATTATTTATTTGATATGTCTGTGATCTCTGCTATGGTGACAATACATAATTTGAAACTTGAAGTTGCGTCAACATCAACAGAAAACGTCAATATGACTGACGGTATAATATGGGAATCTTAAATGAACATTTTATAGGTTTACCTTAATATAATAATTAGTGTTAGTATATCACAGATGAGAACGGCACACATTTTGAGTTAGTTTGTGTTAGAATACACTGGAAGAATAAATAAAATTATTTATGGCGGTTGGAGTTGCAGTGTTCATTGCAGTTTAAATAAATATTCAATACGAATTGAGAATCATCTTTTGATCAATCGTCCTTTTTGAGAACGTCGGTTAAAAGTGCACTGTTTCGATATCCATACCTACCGACAAAATAAATCATACGATTGAGCGATTTGATTAATAATGGGACTAAAAGAATGGATACAGGATTATTTCGTGACATACAACGCGTCTTCTTGTACAGTGACATTTTCACCGTTGCAATTTTGGTATCGTATTTTACTATGCTTATATTTTGTAACTAATAACCAACAACTAACGTTTTCGGGTGAGTCACTTGTGTTTTTTCTGACTTGAATTTGTTAACAAAATTTAATCAGCAGTAATTTGGAGCGTAGTAAATTTTAGTTTACGGTTGAATGCACCGCAAACCATTCAATTTGGTCCCTTCAGCCTCAATACCCAATTACATAAATGCCTAAATTATCATCCCATTATCACAGGATTATAGTAAATCGTATGTTTTACTTATACTAATCCGCACATAAATTAAAATGAATACATCGGATTCCTAAACATGAAAAAGCTTATGAATGGAACTTGATCAAAAATCACCACACATATCTACCTCTGTGTCAATTGGTAAACTTTATGCTTCCATTACAAATATGTTATGGTATGTACTTGGTTTAAAAGTATCTTAAGTAAAAAAAAAAAAAAAAAAAGTACTCAATTCAATGATTATTACACAGTACAGCACTTACAATTGAATGTCTGTCTGTTTCTGAATACTTAGTGAATAGTTTGCAAACTACATATATAATTTAATGCACCTTTGTATGGCGATGCATTAATGTGGTACATTAAGTTTCTTTATGTATCGGTTGTGCAAAACAACGTCGCGTTCGGGGTCAATTACTGTATTCATTACAATTCTATATTTATCTTTAACACCCTTCAAAAATTATATTGGTACATAAATACATAGATGATTATGGTTCTAACATCTAAGGTAGATAGCATAAACAGAATATGTATGGGTAACTGTCACTGTAATGGGCGTCACATTAAAATTCCTATTTACTAAAATACCATTTAGTAAAGCCGCGAACTTTTTCATAATAAACTGAGCAATCCTTTTGGAAACCATACTGGGAAAGTTTCTTAACTCTCAAACGACTAGCTTTTTCATTTTACATAACCACTTTATTGAAGCAGTATAGGTGAATACCATTGCTACTAATGTCACTTACTCACGCACTAATAATTAGTTTTTGCAAAAGTTGCGTTGCATTCAAAACAATATCTAAAGTAGTCTATCATCTTTCAACACTGACGGCGCGGTGGTAATTCGATATTACAGCATCGTCGAGGTATAGGAATGCGTAATGCGGACCCGCGACCATTATCCGTTCCACCTTGATGATTTACAACTCACCTTTAATTATTCATATGCACTGCAACTTGCATGGCTCATACGTTGGATACTGTTGAAAAGATCGGAGAGATACGAATCTTTTCTTTCGCCACCAATAAGCTCAGTCTGACTGACGAAGCTGTTTGGATGTTCATTAATTGATTCATAGCTACCCAGCCCCAGCTTCAAATAATTATATGTTATTTGAGTTATATCTTTGTGCCAAATTCGCGTGAATGTGATTGATTAAATACCGATACATAAAACTTTCACATTTTGTTTCTTACTAATAAACTCTCAGTCAAAAAAGCGATCAGCTAAATAAAACTTAAGCAAAATAATAATATCGATAGCTTTGCATTGTCTTGACATGAAATGGCGCTTTGAAGTGAAACGTGGGAGAAAGAACAAAGGGCGGGTGCGGAGTGACAAATTCGGGGCATATATATACAATTTTCAACCCTTTTCACTATATCTTACACAAGAAATTACTACCTTGACGGATAGAAATTATTGGATAAGAAGAGCGCAGGATGATTAAATAATAATTGTCGTTATAGAAAAAATATCGACGAGTGCAATGCGTTATCTTCAATAATTGCTCAATAGCGAACTATCTCGATTGGAACATGTACATGCGTTCGTGCGCGGAGCCACCATACTGTTTCGCAACCTCGGCGGCGCGGTCCAACGACCTCGCCTCAATGGGTTACTAAACACTTCCTCACTTAAATCCATTATCTGCTCAGATAACAATTACCTGACTACATTTGCTTATTGACAACATATAAATGCTTGATTGAGATCCAATACGGTAATCGTGCCAACTTCCTCGAGCGCTTAGTGACTCTAAACATTTCTTCAATTGGCATGGAACTGCTGTTTTATTTACGTCTCAGTAATGAACTTAATTGCTGTCGCTGGTACAAGCGACTCGAATTAAATATCATGATTTTTTCTATGTGTTTAATGTTGCGTGCAGCTGATCGAATGTTTCTCATGCAATTGATTATTGTTGTGTAATTATTTCTGAGATGTGGTCATCGCGCTCTAAATATACAACAGCTATAACGTAAACTTATAACATTTTTTCTATTAGAATTACATACACACATTTACACATAAGGTATGAGATCACTATCACAATATTTTATTGCTTTTGCATTTATCGTACATTGTTTTTTTATATAAACTTTAAACGGATTTTCTTATTAAGATTCTGAGATTTTTATTTTTATTACCTGCGTATTTCGCATAGTTAATATGTATAGGATTGTTTAATCCAAATACAAATAGTGTACAAAGTTTATTGACTTGTTATTGTTTATATCCAATCCATCAATGCATTATAGATGTTGGCATGCAAGGATTCACATACACGTAGCTACGTGGAATAGGAAACTCGGTTTCGTATTATGTCGAACCTGCTATTAATATGCAGTTATATTATCCGCTGCTATCTCGTTACAAGCCATGTAAACAGATATTTGCAATAACATTAAAATTATGCGGTCGGTATGTGACATTTACATATAGGTATATAAAATTTCATTTGCGTCGAACGCAGCGTCCTCTGCCTTTATCTTGCAGTATTTCTGAACATTCAACTAGTTTGACGGTCATGGCGCTCGATGAATGCGAAAGTGTGCCTCTGGAAGGGAAACTGTTTGCTCAACTGTGTAATAGTAGAGTTCCGAGAGCTGCTATGGTTTGCCCTACTGGTGTCAGATACCCGTAGAACTGTACGCGATGCCAATTTAAACATATTATATCTCTTTGTATTCATCATTTATTTTTATTGATCATTGATTGTATATGGATCTCTTTCACAGCTACGAATTTGGTATAGTGATAGATTACGGCCGTAATACGTATATAGTTATGGCGGTATACGTTATGATGGACGTTTATTAATAAATGAATAACTACTACGCGATTAATACTTCAAGCTTGGACTATACACTTACAATATTTACAACCCTAGAGCAACTCATATAAAAGTATATTTCTTAGGATATCCTTGGGATAGAATTAACAGCAGCTTATAATCATTATTCATCGAACGATAGGTTTTTATCAAAGAGAAGTTAATAGCATCACGAGTTTCTTATCTTACTTCTTCATAACGAAGACTCATTAAAAAAGAAAAAAAAGTATTATTTGATGTGAAAGTGGAAATATTGTATGTACTCTATACTGTAGAAGGTAGATGTTTGTGATACAATGTAGGTAAAGTAGATACAGTATATGTATAATATACAGGTTGTAATCGTTAAGTGTGCGCAGGCGATTATTCCGTAACTATTACAGATATCAAAAAACTTTATACTGATATTGAAAGTACTATACCTAATGAGTAAAATGACAATAATAACTTTTTAAAAATAAAACGAGAATTATCCAAAAATGTTACATGAAACGCCCCCATACATTTTATTTCCCATACATTTTGTATTCAAAGCAAATGTTCGAAATGACATCCTCGTTTTGGAATACTATTGTATTCCACATCGAGCTCTATTTACAGTTTCTAAATGAACTTTAATTAAAATTTGCGAAGTAATTAAAGCGCAAAATCAAATAAAAAGGCAAAACCTTTCATATTAAATGTTTGGAATAGTCATATTTCATACTGAATGTATGGGAGTGTTTGATGCCATTTTTTTGGATATTTCTCGTTTTATTTTTAAAAAGTTATTATTGTCATTTTACTCATTAGGTATAGTACTTTCAATATCAGTTTAAAGTTTTTTGATATCTGTAATAAATTACGGAATAATCACCTGTGCACACTTAACGATTACACCCTGTATACGCGCGATGTCGCGCCCAGTGTCAAGGACGCGCCCTCCATCCACCACTTGTGCGATTAGCTCGCGCGGCTTCCAATGTAACAAGATCTCTTCACATTCGCGCACAAAATTCGCTTAACGAAGACGTAATGAAGCAACGTAGGTCTTCCTTGAGTGGCTACTTTGTGAGCCGGCCTAGGTCAAGTTCTTAATAGCGTTTATATCATAGTTTATGTACGATTCAAGCATGCAGGAATAATTATTATAGTTTCGATATCTTATTAGTCTATTCGACTTATCAGTTTGTTAATTCGATACAGGGACAATCTCTGCAGTCCAGTGCAAACGTTAGTGTGATAAACAATTTCATAATCTCAAAATATATTGGAAACATGTTAGACTTCTTTAAAATTAGCTGGTAGGTAATGTGAAATTACAAATTGTGTTATCTTGTTTATTATTATTCTACGTTGTAGCTGTGGTTATTTACTGCTTTTAATCATGAAGTATCTTGTGTACAGTAGTATAATATATTACTGTTAATAATTTAGGCTTTATACAATAAAATTTCTAAATTATAGTGAGATAGTAGCTTCGGAGCGAAAATATTGATTCAAGTGATAAGTTTATTTTATCGTGATTATGGGTCGTTATCTTTACGGTTGCTATGTTATATACTAGCTTTCCGCCCGCGGCTTCGGCCGCTTTGTCTAAAACATAATAAATTATATACTAAAACCTTCCTCTTGAATCACTCTATCTATTAAAAAAAACCGCATCAAAATCCGTTGCGTAGTTTTAAAGATTTAAGCATACATAGGGACATAGGGACAGAGAAAGCGACTTTGTTTTATACTATGTAGTGATGAGATACAATGAATATAAAAATTAATTAATATTTATCGCTTGAAAAATAAATTAATCCTGGCAGATGAACAATGTACTTATCATTTTTGTCTTGTTTGCATTGTTATTTTATATTTATTTAAAGTTCGGGTAATTAGTTATTACACATCTGGGACTCGATGTAATTAGCTCTCGCTTCCATTACTGGGGATCATGATGGATGAGACGAACTTTTCGAAAATATAACCGCATAATATTTTAACTATGTTTTGAACTTAGTTAATTATAACTATTAAATATATAATGATTACATTTAACAATTATTTCTCATTTGGAAATAATATACCTACCTATCTATTATCTTTTAACTTATTTAAATGAAATTTATGAAATGAAAATTATTTTTCCATAAATGTTATAGACCGGACTCTCAGTGGAGTTTCGTTTGCAAAAATAGCGGACCTAAATCTGACTTCTGATATATATTGTATAGATCCCAGACATCCTATAGACAGATGTTGCCAACCAGTTTTGTGGTCCCCCTCTCCCCACCCCGGTAATTAAATCTAATATATATTATAAAGGCGAAAGTTTGTATGGATGTTTGTTACTCTTTCACGTAAAAACTACTGAACCGATTACAATGAAATTTAGCACACATATAGAGGGTAACTTGGATTAACACATAGGATAGTTTTTATCCCGGAAATCCCACGGGAACGGGAACTATGCGGGTTTTCCTTTACAAACGCGGGCGAAGCCGCGTGCGGAAATCTAGTATGGCATACAAAGAAAAAAATAAAAATTTCCAAAACATGCCGTGTGGGGTATCAAATGAAAGAGCTTATTGAGTAGATCACGAATATATAGCATACTATAACATTTCTTACACTTTCTCTAAGATTTTTTAGAAAATTTACGAAAATGCTCCATTTTTGAGTTAACTTTAAACCACTATAGATTGAAAACTCATGAATATATTTTTTAAATTATTACTTTAAATAATTAACAATAGTCAATTGTTTACGATTCAATAGTTCGTACAGTAAAATAGTTGCATGGGGGAGTGGGGGGAGCATTCAAAGATGGCGAGTATATTTTCAAGTTTATGCCAGAAATAAAGGCCTAATACAAAAATATCGGTGTCAGGGCTTAGAATAATAGACTACAAGCCCGCATAGGAAAAAAATATGGGTCAATTGAACCACCAGGGGACATATCTAGAACGATAGAAGAGCATAAAATAATAAGATTCATCACTATGCCGTCACTTGTAAGCTGTCCAACTGAGTGCAGATGAGAATTCAAAAGTACAGGTAGACTCGGTAAATTTTGGTCATATATTTTTGTACGGCATTCTTAACCATCGATAGATCCATTAAAAATAATAAGAAACCGCTCAGTGCCGTACAAAAATGTTGGTCCACAAAGTCGGAATTTTTATTTAATTTCCGAGAGTTACCGGGGGTAAATTTGGTCATTTGACCATGTACGGCATCTGTGTCATACTATTTCTATACTGCTTTTAATCCATTATTCTGCAACGCCGTACAAAAATCATGGGGACAAGGGGAAAAAATCGAGAGTTGCAATCCCCTCTCTTTCACCACTCCAGGGGGTCATTTGATACAACACGAAATAAATTTATTTTTAAAGTATTTTATGCATAGATAATATTTTTTCATGTGCCGTACATTTTCGTTGGTTCAAAGGGGAAAAATCTGAAAAAGAAAAAAATCCATACAATGAAATGTTTGCTGTATATTTTGATAATAAAATATAAATATACATTAATATTAAGAAGCTCGAGGTGGTAATTATCACCTTGGAAAGTCGGAGTCAGGTGGAATGGACTCCGTTAAATTGATGAACTAATAAAGAAGCTATGAACGAAAAGATGTGAATTATATGCAATCAGCCCATGAATACAGGTAAAGTCACAAGCAAATGCTAGTAATATATACATATTCAAAATGTACAAGTAAAGCGCTTTCAAATGATACCAAACACGGCATATTTATCTTAACTTTATTTTTTTACTCTGTATGTTTTGTCCGCTAGAGGGCGCCACATTAGATTTTGTGAAACCCCATATAGCCTTTAGGTAGCTGGTCGCTGGTTATCCAGTGAACAATTCAGACGCTTCTAATGATATGTCATTTGTCGAATTCTGATAAGTAGTTTAGAAGTTACGAGGGAATAGATGAACATACATACATGACCTGTCAAAATCATAACCCTCCTTTTGCTTTGCCGTAGTTGGGTAAAAATATGTTAATGCCGTACTGTATCAAATGGCCATAAAGCACCCTTAAAATTGTATCTTTCGTCGCTTTCATCAGCCTAAAAGATGTGGTCTGCACAAAAATGTACGGCATCGTTTTTTCCTAATTTATCTATGTTAATACTATTTAAAACAACGAATAAAGTGTAGAAAACTATTATATTTCATTAATCTACGATGTTTAAACTTTTACAAAATTTCAGTTTTTGCATTTCTCTATAACTTTTTTTAGAACGGTTTCTTTTGAACGGCAATACTATACAACAATTGAATTTTACAATATCATGTTAAAAAAAAAGTTCCCGTACAGGGTCAAATGACCTTACAGCTCTTTATATCAAGAATTCGATGAAATTAAGATGATTATTGGTATACATTTAAAAGAACAATTATTTTTTGACGGCATTGCTTTTAATAGTACTTTTGAGTGCTAGATAATGTTTTGGAACCGAAGCCGTACTTAGTCAAATGACCCCCTGGAGTGGGGAAAGAGAGGGGATTGCAACTCTCGATTTTTTCCCCTTGTCCCCATGATTTTTGTACGGCGTTGCGGAATAATGGATTAAAAGCAGTATTGAAATAGTATGACACAGATGCCGTACATGGTCAAATGACCAAATTTACCCCCGGTAACTCTCGGAAATTAAATAAAAATTCCGACGTTGTGGACTACCATTTTTGTACGGCACTCAGCGGTTTCTTATTATTTTTAATGGATCTATCGATGGTTAAGAATGCCGTACAAAAATATATGACCAAAATTTACCGAGTCTACCTGTACTTTTGAATTCTCATCTGCACTCAGTTGGACAGCTTACAAGTGACGGCATAGTGATGAATCTTATTATTTTATGCTCTTCTATCGTTCTAGATATGTCCCCTGGTGGTTCAATTGACCCATATTTTTTTCCTATGCGGGCTTGTAGTCTATAATTATCTCTGCACTGTCGTTGTGTTTGACAGAATGAAAAATATGGCAGAACATTCTTGAATCAGCCTCTGTGTGATTAGATTTCAAATCGGTAACTTCAGTGAAAGTTGCGCCTTGCAATTTAAAACATTTTGTGGGGTCATCAAATCCACCACATACATATAGCTCACTTATATTATATTACGAACTATTGAATCGTAAACAATGGACTATTGTTAATTATTTAAAATAATAATTTAAAAATTATATTCATGAGTTTTCAATCTATAGTGGTTTAAAGTTAACTCAAAAATGGAGAATTTTCGTAAATTTTCTAAAAAATCTTAGAGAAAGTGTAAGAAATGTTATAGTATGCTATATATTCGTGATCTACTCAATAAGCTCTTTCATTTGATACCCCACACGGCATGTTTTGGAAATTTTTATTTTTTTCTTTGTATGCCATATTTAATTACCGGGGTGGGGGGAGGGGGACCACAAAACTGGTTGGCAACATCTGTCTATAGGATGTCTGGGATCTATACAATATATATCAGAAGTCAGATTTAGGTCCGCTATTTTTGCAAACGAACATCTCCTTGGAGCCTGCTCTTTTAAGTTTTTAGAGATTATTCGGACCTCTGATTCTCGACTGCACATATTTTTACACTGTTCATTTTATTGCTGCCAAAAAAAAAAATTTAGAAGCATGTAGTTTTCATATATTGCTATTGTACACCATTTTAAATAAGCTAATCAATGATAATCTTTGTTAGCTTGTTCATTTATTTTTTGCACGCTTACTCTGATATTGACAAACAGAATCGAATGCATACATTTACCTACTATTCTAGAGTAAAACAATCAAGAACCTTGATGAAGTCGGCTATTATGATTTCTATTGATACGAAGAATAAACATTGTGTTTTTGCATTGATTCGAAATTGTTCATTATCAGAGTATGTGTGCATGCATGCGCTGCCTGTGATTAGCTTGTGTTTTGTTGCATGCAGGTCTAGAAGAGCTTCCCAGCAGTTGTCCAGAAGCGCCGAAAGCATCGACCAATCATACAAGAGGTATTGTTCATTTCATTTATTTTATTTTTCGTCAATGAAATCGTCTCAGCGCGATGACGGCGGTACGCATCGTTTATGTACACAGTGTGATTTATATGCTGCTAATATTCTTTTTGCCGCTTTTTTATTAGTGCTAAATATTTGTAAGTGTTGTTTGACCTAATATTTAATTCAAAATGTTGCGATGAATATGAAAGTAAATTTAGATGTTTATTTGTGTCGACAAAGCTTTGAAAGTTATTTAGATCGTTTGTAATAATTTTGGTCAATTATTCGTGCAATCACCCGAAATTTAACAGTTAAAGAATTTGCACATCAACATCATGGACCATTACTCGTCACTCGTGGCGCCGGCGACGGCACTTTAAATTAATAACTTACCTCTTGCTCCCATTTATTTTCAAGTCGAAATTACAGGAAAATATATTATTAATAATTGTGTTATTTATTTTATGACGCAAAAATCTAGGCAAAGTAAATGTTTATGTTAACACTACTATATCTTTTTAGGTTTTGACATTGTTCCATATAATGTTTATGTTTTATCTGTGATTTATCTCGTCGAGAAGAAAAGTAAATCGGCAAACCTAATAACATAGTTTTGTTCTGCAAAAATGTAAACACTAAGTGCTAACTGATAATGTAATGTTTCAGGTCGAAGAGTCGTTCAGTGGACCATGGCTTCGCGCCACCCTTTGACCTGGAGTCACTACGGTCGAAGGTCGAGGGAAGATTTGATGCGGTACAAAAAGGTAATATCAATTGATATAACGAAATATGCTTTTTTTCTTTTTGGCACCTCTAAACACATAAATTTGACTGCTTTACCTTGGATAAAATGACTAGTCCATTGAAATGTTACATTTTTTAGGCCTAACCTTGCATTTTTAAGAGGACGCAATTTTATTTTTTTTATGTGTAGGGGGGGTCAGTGTGAAGCTATCACCAAGTTTGTGGGGTCGCCACCCTTGTCCCACGGCCGCCATCTTGAAAATAGCGGTTGAAATGGTTTTTACGATATATCTCTTAAACTATTTATCTGATAAAAAAAATTTTGTTAACATTATTTGTTGAAAATTAAATTCTCTACAACTTTGGTCCAGTAACTTTTTGACGTAGAACTATAAATAAAAAAGTTATAAGCGAAAATGTTCAGAAATTAGAGCTTTATATTTTTCAATAAAACTTTTTTTTATCATTTTACAAAGAAATAATATCAGACTATTTTTGTAGATTGTTTTTCGAGGAACAACTATTATATACAACATTTTTTCATTACGTCAATAGCTAAGGTTTTACAGCGCTCCGAAGTGAGTACTATTTTTCAGTACTAACTATACATAATATATTGGCTATTGGCTCTTTTACCAGACTCCAGAACAATTCAAGCACACTGCAGAACATTTCAGCCCTGCTTTTCGACGGAAAAAAAAACGCGCTTCCAGACTCTACCTCCTGGATGGTGGGGAAAAGAGCCATAATAATTAAATATTAATAATATTGCAAAATTAATTATTAAAAATATTATAATAACAAAAAAAAAAAAAAACAATTACTGATGACAAATTATTATTAGTACAAACATAATATATGTAAGTGTATAGTTAAGAGTACTGAAAAATAGTACTCACTTCGGAGCGCTGTAAAACCTTAACTATTTACTTAATGAAAATATGTTGTATATAATAGTTGTTCCTCGAAAAACAATCTACAAAAATGGTTTGATATTATTTCTTCGTAAAATGATAAAAAAAAGTTTTATTGAAAAATATAAATAGCTCTAATTTCTAAACATTTTCGCTTATAACTTTTTTATTTATAGTTCTACGACAAAAAGTTACTGGACCAAAGTTGTAGAGAATTTAATTTGCAACAAATAATGTTCACAAATTTTTTTTATCAGATAAATAGTTTAAGAGATATATCGTAAAAACCATTTCAACCGCTGTTTTCAAGATGGCGGCCGTGGGACAAGGGTGGCGACCCCACAAACTTGGTGCTAGCTTCACACTAACCCCCCCTACACATCAAAAAAATAAAATTGCGTCCTCTAAAAAATGCAACCCCAAATGTAACTTTTCAATGGAATAGACGTTATAATTTTGATTTAGGCGTAACGTACATAATATGTTTCAATTGTAAAAATCAATACGCGCTTGTTTAATCAAGATAATCGGAAGATTTAAAACATTTGCCATTAGTTTATGGCTATCATGATCTCACTATGTAAACATCTGCTTAGCAATGTTTGTATTCATTAAGAGTATACACTATACACATAATAATTAATACTACATTTGTGCATATAAATCATTGCTTTAGTTTCGAAACTGCATAAAAGCGCACAGCTACACAAATAAATTGAACTTCCTCTCTGACCCGAGACTTGTTTATTATACTGAAACATAGGAAAATTCTTATTTATTCATATCAATGTCACTGGAGCAGTACTTGTTATCGCCGGCCGCGGAATGAGGCGGATTCTGGCACAGTCTCATAAATAAACATGCCACTCATAAAGTTAGTGCCCGGTAACGTAAATTATATTAATAAAATTATCCAAAATATTTATTTGAAATTGGCATGATATAGGCTCGAAGCTTCCGAATGATTTTAACGCGATGCATTCGATTTGATATTGATTAGATTGAAACTTTAACAAAATACTATAGTCCTTACATCTCAGCTATCATTTATGTTGCATTTTATACCAGACAATTAAAATTCGATATTTGGGCATAGTTTGGAATTTGGATAAAGCGGTTATTTTGTTAGTTAAAAGGCACCTCATTTTTATACTTTGATAAAAATGATTGTTTTAGTAATTCATAAACATTTAGTAGTACCTAACCGTTTGTTCATAAACAAAGGTATGTAGATTGTAGGTGTAGTATCAAGTATGAATCACTCAATATAAAATTTTCACTTTTTTACGAGCTGTTTGTCTATGATGTTTATTTACATACTGACAGACGTTTCAGAATTTTCATTTTAATTATCACGATTTAATGTAAAGATGATTTATGAATCCGCGCGTGAGTAACGAGTTTATTCAGGGAGGCATGTGACGCTGATGTCATGCCGTTAACCAAATCGATAATAATATGGTAAACTTTATTTATTTCCAAACCATAATGATGATCTTGAATATATTGTGCGCGATAATTTGCACATTTATACTGGAACATTGCCAACATATTAATCGTGATCTTATGACTCTATTAGACGGCAGTTTATGGGCTTTTCCATGTGTTGGGAAGAAAGACGGGAATATTTTTCTGAACTTTTAAGTTCAGAAAAATATTCCCGTCTTTCTGTATGGATGTAGATCGTGAAGTGTCATAAAATATATCTATAAAGAGCAGTAGTTATCCATTGTTTTTAACCGACTTCAAAAAAAAGGAGGAGGTTATCAATTCGGCCGGTATGTTTTTTTTTATGTATGTACACCGATTACTCCGAGGTTTCTGAACCGATTTATGTGATTCTTTTTTTGTTCGATGCGGGATGGTGTAGAATTGGTCCCATAAAAATTTTATTCGGATAGGCCCAGTAGTTTTTATTTTATGAGCATTTTTGTCTGTATTTGTAAATGTTAAAAGTAACTTTGATTCACTTCCCGGTAACCGATTGAGCTGAAATTTCGTATACGTATGCAAATTTATTCGTATTTTTGGTATATTATTCGTATTTTTGGAGTTGGCAACTCTTTACAAATTTATATTTATAAAGCATTTGAATGCCATAAAACCAAAAATATAAATTCAAGTTGGCAACTCTTTAACTACTACACTTCAGCTCCCAACTCATAGTATTATTTTCATAGTAAAAGTTTATAAATTTAAAGTGATTGTGTTTGCACAGTGTTTTTAAACTCACAAGGAATCACATCAGTTGTTCTTCAAACAATACTCGAACTGCAAATACGGATTTTCTTACGAAGATAAGTTACATTTATATACCCACTTTTGAAAAGTGCTGTAAAGTCCTTCCAGAACTACCCTCGAAATTAATTCTAACACATTTGTCAAACTCAACTGACACTGTCAAATCCATCTGACAACGTCATTTCTTGTCTCTGATTGAGCGGTGGGGTTGCCATATTGTAAAAATTTACCAAGTTTTTGGGAATATTTGAAAAATGAGCACCTGCAAAAAATGCACTAAACAAATTAAAACTAGTGACCTCAAAACTTGTTCGAAGTGCAAAGCTGCATTCCACTACCAATGCTTAGGAGTAACTGCAGAAAATTTCGCCAAAGAATCGAAGTCCTATAAATCTGCGTGGAAGTGTACTGACTGCAAGATAATTGACAGGCCTGGCGAGGGTCCCCTCACCAGCCCCTCACTCGCCGCTAATCTATCCAGTGCTAGCTCTCCTATTGCATGTAGCTTCGAAGATATAAAACAGTACTTTAATTGCAAACTTGAAGAAACCCTGAAAAAACACCACTGTGATATTCGCCGCGATCTCTCTGCTGAAATCTCTGATACCCGTTTAAAGATTCAGGAGCTTACAGAAAGTGTCAACTTTATGTCTGCTAAGTACGAACAATTGAGGGAAGCTTTGGAAAGTAAAACTAGAACTATTGAGGAATTGCAATCGGAAAATAAGGAGTTGCACCTTGAAGTTGGAGGCCTGCACACTCAAGTTGGGGATCTATCTTCCCGACTGGAACAATTTGAGCAACAATTACGTGACTGCAACTTAGAAGTCCAGTGTGTCCCAGAACACAGATCAGAAAATCTTAAGACTGTGGTTTATCAACTTGCTGCCACTGTGGGACACAACCTGACTGAAAACCAAATAGTTAACTTTCACCGAGTTGCAAAACTTAACAAGGACTCCGCTAGGCCCAGGTCTATTATAGTAAAGCTCTCTAGCCCCCTGGTTCGTGATTCATTTATAGCTGCTGTCAAGACTTTCAATAAAGTCCACACTGTCGATAAGTTAAATTCATCTCACTTGGGTATTGCCACCGATGAAAAAAAGCCCATCTACGTGTGTGAACATCTAACCCCTGCTGGCAAACAACTACATGCCGCTGCTAGAAAGGTTGCTAGAGAAAAGAAGTTCGACTTCGTGTGGGTGCGTAACGGCAAAATTTTTATGCGTAAAAACACAACCTCTAAGAGCTTTATCGTTAAGGACTTAAGCTCTTTAAATTCAATTTGATTTATCTTCTTTGCTTTTATTTTCACATATTTCGATGGTTTTATTTATCAACGATAATAATAAAGAGTGTAACCTTAAAATATTGTACCAAAATGTCAGAGGACTCAGGACTAAGACCGATGTTATACTGACCAATGCATTAAAACAGGACACTGACATCATAATATTAACGGAAACGTGGTTGAATGATTCAGTCTACGACCATGAATTATTAGACAATAGGTATTCCATATTTAGACGTGACAGATCATCCACCAGCAGTATTAAACAAGAGGGGGGAGGGGTTCTTGTCGCTATTTTAAGTAAATATGAACCAGTTCGCTATTTTAATTGGGAAACAACTGATGAAGATCTCTGGGTAATCATTAAATTTAAAGACGGCGGTATTACTCGTACTCTATGCATAAATGCATTATATATATACCTCCTCCCGCTAATTACGAACGCTTCGACAGGATTTTAACTAATATTTCGCACATTATTCAGCATAAGCTGCCCTCTCACTGTCTTCTTCTGTTAGCTGGTGATTTTAATCTACCAAATTTATCATGGCACTTAGACCACAGTACTCATTTACTTTCACCAAGTTGTAATAATTCATCAATAGAAAATCTTTTTGTAGATACTCTCTCGTTTAATAATCTTCACCAAGTAAACTCTGTTCCTAACATAAACGGAAAGACGTTAGATCTTATTATAACGAATGTCACCAACGTTTTCATTGTTCGACAATGTGATGATCCTCTTGTAGGTACTGACAGATACCACCCTGCTCTAAGTATAACCATGAAATTTAAGCCGTCAAAACGAGTTAAGATTAAAGCATTACCATTTCTTAATTTTTCCAAAGCTAATTTTTCACGCATCCTCCAAGAGTTGGATACTGTAGACTGGAATACGCATCTTAAATCTAATCATTCGGTTGATGACTCTGTTGATAATTTCTACTCTGTCCTAAACAACATTATACAAAAACATACTCCATTATCTAATCCAAGAAAAAATAACTACCCTTCATGGTTTAGCCTTCCCTTAATAAAAGCCTTAAAAGAAAAGGCCAAATTTCATAAGAGATTTAAGGCGTATGGAAATCCCAGAGACCACATCACATTCAAAATGTTGCGCAAGCGATGTGACGATATGCTTTCTCATTGCTTATCTCAATTCAAAGCAAATGCTAAATCTCACATTAAAAATAACCCTAAATATTTCTGGACCTATATAAAATCTTTGAGATCCAATAGCAATGAAATTCCGGATGAGATGTATCACAATAGTCAAGTGGCTAGGGGCGGGCAGCAGATTTGTGATTTATTTGCGAAATACTTCCAAACAATTTACAACAATAATGCCAATAACTCTTCAGTACGTGTCAATTCTCCTAGTCTTGTGGGTTCCCTCGGCTCCTGTACCCTTGCTAAATCTGAGATTTTAAAGTCCCTGAAGAATATCGACGCTAGTAAGGGTCCTGGACCCGACGCTATACCACCTATATTCATAAAAAATTGTGCCTCCCAGTTAGTTACTCCGCTGCATATAATTTTTAACAAGTCACTAGATGTCGGTGTTTTTCCAAGTAAATGGAAAACAGCTTACGTCAAACCGATCCACAAGCATGGCGACCACAGTGATGTGACTAACTATAGACCGATTTCTATTCTCTCCTCCTTTGGCAAAGTTTTCGAATCATATTATATTCAAAAAATATTATATTCCCACTTCAAGTCCCAAATTAGCTGTCATCAACACGGGTTTCTACCAGGGAGGTCCACTGCTTCGAACCTTATGGCATACGTCACTCATATTTACAGAGCTCTTGAAAGCAAATTTGAAACACATGCGATTTATACAGATTTCTCGAAAGCGTTCGACGTTGTCAACCATGAGATCCTCTTAGATAAACTTGGTCGGGCTGGCATTTGCGGTTCTCTCCTCAGGTGGTGTGAGTCCTACCTGCGAAATCGCTCCCAACTTATTGCCATTCGAGGCTATACTTCACAGCCTATTTTAGTTCCCTCTGGCGTACCGCAGGGATCCCACCTCGGACCTCTTTTCTTTATTGTATTTATTGATGACCTCTGCTCTGTAATAAACTCAGAGTACAAACTTTATGCAGACGATTTAAAGATCTACAGAACCATTCGTGATAGCGAGGATGTTATTGCTTTGCAGAGCGATATTGATAATGTTACTAAATGGTGCGAATTAAATAAAATGATTCTTAATGCCTCCAAGTGTTACCACATCAAGTTCACTAGAAGCTCAAAATTAAATAGTGTTTCTTATAAAATAAACGACGCTCAAGTAAAAGAGGTCTCGAGTTTACGAGACTTGGGTGTTATAGTCGATAAAAAATTGGATTTCAGAGAGCATATTGATCACATAACCCGTAAAGGGGCAAGACTTGCGGGATTTGTGATCCGACAAACTAAAGCCTTCAAGGATCCAGAAATTCCCGTCATACTCTTCAATTGTTACGTTCGCTGTCTGCTTGAATATTGTAGTCAGGTCTGGTGCCCATCTTACACAGTCCATGTCAATAGAATTGAAAAACTTCAAAAGAAATTCTTATACCATCTTACGTATACCAATAACCTCTGCCGACGCTTAACCACCTATAATTCTAGGCTTGAACACTATAATATGACTTCCCTAGTTATAAGGCGTAAGTCAGCGGACATGGTCTTCTTATACAAGGTTCTTCATGGTTTGGTGGACAGTCCTGATCTGCTTGGTCTCCTAAATTTGAACGCGCCAAGAATTGGTTCCCGTATTCACACTCATAAGACCTTTAATTTAAATCTATGTCGCACTAAATACGGCCAAAATTCACCTATCAACCGTATGTGTACCACTTATAACACTGTCTGCCATGAGCTGGACTTGTTTAATGCATCGGTCAGCACAATCAAAAAATTTTTCTTTTCTCTAACAAATATGTAACTAATATTATGTTTTAATTGTTATTTTTAATTATTATTATAAGTGTAGGTTTATATAATTGTTGCATGTTGTGTTCGCTCTTAGAAGGCCGTCCAACTAAAATTCACAAAGATTATGATTGTATTTTCACTATTTCTTAATGTTGGAACGTCCAGTTAGCGGACCAAATAAAAAAAAAAAAAAAAAAAAAAATTGGATAGCGATGAAACATTATCATGACATAGAGCTGAAATGATGATGGAATCGGAAGGTGGCCATGGGAACTCAGTAATAAATTGACTCAACTTTATCGAGTTTGGGCTCGTTTGATTCGTGTTGAAAAATACACTAAAAAGTATTAAATAAAAATAACTGCGTTAAAAACAACCGACTTCAAAAACGCAAAAGTAAAAAATAAAATAGATTTGATATTATTAATTACTACATATTATTTAGATGTGCTATGTATTAAATAGGTATGAAGTCGGTGCCTAACACTAAGCACTCAGTATTAATAAGACCGTGCACCGACATCAAACCTTTTTAGTAAATAGCACATCTAAATAATATGTAGTAATTAATAATATCAAATCTATTTAATTTTTACTTTTGCGTTTTTGAAGTCGGTTGTTTTTAACGCAGTTATTTTTATTGATCCTTATAATTTATGTAGGTTATGATAAGAGATTTCATCTAAATTAAAATTAATACTTATTTATATTAAGCTACCTTACATAAATCATTTTCAAGTTCATAGAAACGCTGAATAAAAAAGACATAAGTACATAATGGGATTATTGTCGCAACGACACAGCACGCAGTGCTAGCTATAGATCTGCCCTGAGCGATACAGTCAAGTTCAGCTGTATTGATTTTTGTGTCAAAGCCAGGCCTCAGTCAAATCGCCTTTGTCAATATTCAACGCCAACATTAATTACACTGACGCTGGATTGATTTTCGAGATGACTTGTCACGATTTCGCATTTATCACGAAGATACTCCAAAATGAACTTTTATGGTGCGCGCTTAAGGTACATAAAGCGTAATGCACGTCTCTTTGAGGAACCGTTAGTGTGATAACACCTGAACATGAATGGAGGTTAGTGATTTTCCGTTTTATTCCCAGAAAGTTTAAACGGATTTCCAAATAAATCATCAAATTCCCTGGGAGGAAAATCAAAGGAGGTATTCTTCTGAATCGTAAATGCCGAGATTATTTCCTAAAACTCATGTGATATCCAAATTAGTGCCATTAGTTATTCAAGAGATCGTTCCTGTTTCTCAGAACTTGTATTTAATCAGCACGTTTGAGGACATCACGTAGGTGTGATTAAAATGTTTGATGATAAAAATTATCCAGACAAAGTTCGTCAAAGTTATTAATCTTAAACACTTTGTATCCTATCAAAAATAACTCGAAACGAGATTCATTTATGCTGAAAGCGGGAACGATTTCGAGAATTTTTGATGTTTATTCTATGAAAAATTGTATTTATATTGAATGTATTTTGTTGCAGAAGAGGATGAGCAAGCCAAGCGGTTGCCTCCGCCGCCCCCGATGAAAACTGTGACGTACACGGTAAGCTTTTAATATTATTATATTAATTTGTCCTACTTAATCCGATCAATACGTGCACCCATACGAATCGTCATATTGTTTATTCATTAGTGTATTTGTTAGTTCGATTTATAAAAGAGATCTTCAACCTGTCGACTGTCGTCATTCTTTCCTCCTATAATGATATAACCGCAAGAAGCTTATGTTTAATAAAATTATATTTAGAGACATATTAAAATAGAAAAAGCATTTCATGTGAAAGTTAATTTAAAAAAGTAAAGCAAAAAAAGTACTTTTACAAAGTACTACTTCGTCGTCACGAATGAAATCCACCACACCAATGGATATTTGAAATTAGCGATTCTTTATTAAAAGTAATCGAAGAAACCAAAAAAGTAATCCTAAATATGGTAAAATATTTACAAAGCAGTTCTATATCCTAATTCTTCTCATTCTGATCGTGATGATCAAATGTCATTCAACTAGTATTGGTTTGTTGACACATGAATGGCATAAACAACAATGTGATAAACATATCCATCGATCTTAACGTAGATTGAGATGGACTTCTTGCTTTGAAGTTTCATCGGTTTAAAAGTCGATGTTCTTTAGCTATAACAAGTTGTACCCTCGTATCTCACGGTCACCCCGTTGACTCGTCAATTATGCAGCTCTAACCGAGTGGATTTGTGTTTTTTCTTTCTTTTTTATGGAACTTAGGCGTAGCATAATAATGTATGTTCATGTGCTTTTCAAAAGTGAATCTTCCTCTTCCCTGACATACATAGAAGAAGAAGGAAGATGGAGTCTTCCTATCTATATTTTCATTTTTCGTAGCCTCGTTCTGGTTTCATTTTTTTTTTTCAAATTGTAGTTGTAAACATTACGGTACGACGAAGCTACGTGGGACGAATAGGTACCTCAAAATTGAACAGATTAAAGGGGCAATTAAAACCATTTAACATTTATGTCAGGTCCGAGATCGCGACACGCTGACGTCACTGGCTGCTCGCTTCGACACCACGCCCTCGGAGCTGACCAAGCTGAACCGTCTCGCGACGCAGTTCATATTCCCCGGCCAGACCCTGCTCGTGCCGGATAAGAGGAAAGGTATGTATTGTTAAAGGACTTCCTTTATATTTGGGGATCACGTAATTTGGGCCGTTTATTTTAGTAGGGAAACGTACGTCATTTGATGTCCTAATGAAAACCGTTTATCATCGTTTTTGTATTGTTGTTGGAATTAATAATTTTTTTTTAATTAATTTATCTAATAATCTCTCTCTACCTAGGTACCTATATCATAATATGTACTGTAAAGTAATATAATAAGCTGAAATCGTAGACTGATTTGATATCCGTAAATAGATTTGTTGGTTTGTCTTATCGTGTGTAATATACTAATATCCGTCTACAACGTAAGACGGAGATAAATGTTATTAGTTTAGGTAATCATTTATTATTAGGTACATAATATCATACGGAATTGTTTTGATAACCTTATTGGGAATATTGGAAAATATATATTATTGAGATAAAAATAAAATTAACAACTATTTACAAACAACAAAACATGTAATGTCTGAATGGTGATAACGATACAGGAAAATAAGAAGAGATTTCGATTTGCTACTTTCCATACAACAAAGCATCCTTTGAACGTTTCGATATTGTTTTATTGTTATCAAGATTGAATAAATATGAGCGATAAATTACAAAGGCAGATACAAATGTTTTTTGTAGAATGATTCTGGTTATCAAATCCGTTTCCACGAAACGGAAACAGCGTTTCACTCGTGTTGGCTGAGGACTTTGGAATTGTCTCGAGCGCCTGAGATATTGTTAAGAGAATTGCTTTATTGTCATGAAAATTGCTCCACTATTAGGTTAGGGTAAATGAAATGTTTAATATTAATTTATTTCTCTACAATTTACATTTGGTGTTTTTATTTTATAAGATAGTTATTTATTTTATAAATGGTTTTTTATGATATAGTACCTAAATGATATAAAATCTCGTACCTACAATGTGAGAGCCTGGGATGCTTCATAGATAAAAATATTTAATTGTTATTTATAATCGATTAATAACATTAATCATTTATTAAATTTAAAAACCACAATCTTAACTATAGTATAATCTCTACAATAAAAAAAATCGTGAACGTACCTATATGTAATAAGTAATCTTTGAATTCTAAAATTGCTTACGTCCATTTCTGGTAAACATTAATCAAATATCGTCAATCCATATCAAGGTAGGTACTCAAACCCTTATAATATTGTTTAGAACTCATTGACATAGATTCCGACACCCACAAGCACCTACCGCGATGATATTTCTTAGCCAATCGCGTCCCCGGCGCTGTACCTAGCCCTCGATCAGATTGAACCGTGACGAATCGTTCAAGTGAAAAACCGATTTGCGCAACTGGCCTTCGGAATTGTTAACGCTGCGCTGTGCAAATCTCACTATTGTGGATTGCACAGATGTTTCACTCGCGGACTCTTACCGTTTTCTTTTAACCTTCCCGTGTAATTTTGGTTTAGTAAAGGTCAATGTCATATTCGAATAATAAACGAAATCATAACAAGGGTGGGTGAGTGGCACGTAACGCAAACACATTGCTTTGTCATATTCGTTAATTATATGGTCTTAGATAAATTATTATTGAGCAATAAAATATATTTGTGCTTCCGTTCATATGCTTTTGAAGGCAAACATCTGTTGACCGGCAAGGATACATAGGTTGTTGTACTTTCTCGTGTGTACTTGTACATTCATCAATCATTTTTGCATAACCTTAATTTATTTTTTTAGCAAGGACTATTTACAAATATTCATATAAATAAGTCAAATATAAAATGATTTAATGGTTAAACTGAATCAACAATGATAAAATAACCGTGACTTAAAACCCATTAAAACATTTAAAGACCGTTTTATTTTTATTACCTATTATCTCGTATTTCATGAATCGGTATGTACGTGATATTTTTGACGACGATATATTATTTTTAAAGGTACATACCGTAATTGTCGGTGTTAACTGATTAACGGGCTCTTTATACTTATTCACGTGTAGGTCATGGTCGCGGGCGCAGGCGTAACAGATGCAAAACGATTTGTTAAAACTCGTTTTAAATAAACCCTACAAGGAAGCAAAATAATATCAGAAAAATGAAACCAATTAATAAGTGACATGTAATTGCAATCACTAAATTGGTTATTATCATCGTTAATGATAAAATATTACAATAATCCAAAAGTAATAATGCGCATAGAAATCTTCGTCACTGTTCGGCAACTGTCATATTCCCGGAGCGTCCGAAGATGATATCTATATAGAGTGATTAAATGCATTTTCTTCATGCGTAATTTAGTCAAATTATATGTTTTGTGCTAAAAGAGATTAATATGTATTTGTAAGTAACGATTTTGTTTCGATAATTCCTTGTAAGTAAATTAGCGAGCCCCACGATTGCGAATATATCTTTGTTGGATTGATTTACTTGGAAAATTTTATAGTACTTTTAAAGTGTCTTACTGAAACTGGTGTAATGATGGAAGAAAAGAAGGTTAAATAACACAAAATTTATATTGTATAAAATATGGTTTTCAAACACAGGTTTATATATTTAAACCATATAAATCTAATCATTAAAATCTCAGTTCAAAAGTATTTACAGTGATCATTCTTCAATATTATGACAATTACAAAAAAATAAAAATAAAAACAATCAAAATCAGGGATTATCTTTATTTCTGACATTTTACGTACATCGGAACTTTCATTATGCTCTTCTTCATTTTCACTTTCCCTACTGCCATCACCTGTGTAAATCATTTCATCGATTAACTCAATTCACCTTTAAAAACAAAACCAAGAGGCAAGAAGGGTATGTAATAGCAGCTCTATATAATTCCACACAGAGAGAACACGTGCAATCACCACCAATATTTAAAGACGACTGACGTATTTTTGAGTTTTTTGACTGACAGGCTACCGTCACCTACCGCCCGATTTGTTTTTGATTGTGTATGACCGTGAATTGACTTCTATTTCTTTTGAACAAGGTGTAAAATGCAAGTGCGTTGTTTAGGGCTCTTACGATTCAATGATTCGAGTGTCTTCGGAAATACGACAATTAGCGAAGATTTGCTTGCGCATTATTACTTTTGGATTACTGTACAGGTAAATTAGCTTGGAGAAATTTTTGCGTTTGTAGTAGTGTATGGTCAGCAAATAAAATAAAACAACATTTTATTTTTAGTTTTTATTTTATATATATAAGGGATTTTAAATTAAACTATATGTGTTTCTCCTCTGAAAAAGATGAGACTTTATTTTAATATTTGCACATTTAACATACGTATAACTTTTACATTAACAATGTTACTAAAATGAAAAATTTACTAACCTGAAAAAGAAACGACATTTAAAGTTTAATTCTTTAGTTTGAGAAGTCAAAGGCTTGCCTCGACCATGTTTTAACACTGGAGCCATTTTGAATTAACAATATAAAGTTACAACACTTACACACAAATTAAACACTTCAACAAATATTATAACAATACAAATAATAACAACAATCAACAAATACAAAATTTAACAATTAAACTACTAGACAGGGAGATATTGACACAAAATTTCGAGTCATTTGTAACAGGATGGCGGTTCTACAGGGGTCTTAGTACGCAATGACAAAAAGAAAAACGATGGTGTGAACGCTGGTACCGGCGGCTTAGTCGCGTGGGCGTTAGTCGAACTCGTCGGAAAAATAGCGAAGTCAAACAATTTGTAACACAAAAATTTTAGAATTTACCGATAGCCCATAAAAAAGAAGTAGGCGGTAGTGTCATGCCATACTTTTCCGGTGTGACTTACAGCCCGCCATACCGACGCGAATGTGTTGATTTAAAAAAAAACAATTCAACCATTTGTACCAGGCTAACTTTTGCACAGGTAACCATCGTCGTGCAGCCATTTACGAAAATCGCCATGCCATACTTTTCGGACGATTCCAAATGGTCTCCATACCGCCGAAAATCTGCAAATTTTTTTTTTTCGTCGAACCATTTACCACCCTAAATTTTTTTTTCAACAACTCCTGAATGATTATAATTAATAGAAGTGTGATTATAAGATTTTTTTTTATTGTAAGATTTTATTCGTATTTTGAACGATTAGTAACAGTATGGCACTAATTTTTCCTGTAAGTTTGAGGTTCAACGAATATAAATACAAAATTTCAAAGATCTAGGTGGTGGAAATCTTCACTTATATAAATTAATACTAAATTAATTTTTCAAGTATGGCAGCACTTTTTCCCCCTACTAGAAGTATGGTAAATATAATAATGGTCACATTTTATCAAATACTCTCCAAAAATCCAAATGCAATACTGGTACAAAAAGTTTGGCGAAAAAAAAAATTTTTGCAGTTTTTCGGCGGTATGGCGACCATTTGGAATCGTCCGAAAAGTATGGCATGGCGATTTTCGTAAATGGCTGCACGACGATGGTTACCTGTGCAAAAGTTAGCCTGGTACAAATGGTTGAATTGTTTTTTTTAAATCAACACATTCGCGTCGGTATGGCGGGCTGTAAGTCACACCGGAAAAGTATGGCATGACACTACCGCCTACTTCTTTTTTATGGGCTATCGGTAAATTCTAAAATTTTTGTGTTACAAATTGTTTGACTTCGCTATTTTTCCGACGAGTTCGACTAACGCCCACGCGACTAAGCCGCCGGTACCAGTGTTCACACCATCGTTTTTCTTTTTGTCATTGCGTACTAAGACCCCTGTAGAACCGCCATCCTGTTACAAATGACTCGAAATTTTGTGTCAATATCTCCCGGTCTATACGTAATAATTATAATTTTTGAATGAAATGTGTGCTTTATGTTCTAACGGTACCAAACGACTGCACGTGGCACCTGCGGACAGCGTAAACTGGTTTATTCTGTTTTTGTGCGTGTTTCCACTTTCCACTATCAAGTGACGATTTATTTATTTGTTTTGTTTCGTAATTATTATGGTCAAATATTAATTATGAAACAAATTATTATGGACACGATATTTTATTGTTTCACGGTAGTCGTCTTGTCGTTTGCTCTAGGACGTGAAATTGAATGATATATTTTTTTTTATAAAGTCAAAACCATATTCTTTCAAATAAAAACTTATTTTTATTGAAAACAAAAGTGTTGCTAGGAATAAGTATAAAATTAAATAGTAATGTTAGGATATCGAAACATTTTTGTATAGGCCAGAACGATATAGTGGAAACGCGCTCTAAGATCTGAGTAATATACACACCACTACATATGCAAAAATTTCTCCAAGCTAATTTACCTGTAGATTTTAATTGGTGATACAATTCAGTATATTGCACTAAACATATATGATTACGTAATGGCGTCTTTTTAACTAAAACGCATCAGCCTCTATGCTGTTGAGGTGTGACGTCGTCATGAAAACATTTTTTTCTATTTATTCGCTTTACAAATGTTACAACAGTCGTGGCGGACCGCCTGCAAATGCGCCCGCGTCACAGTGCCTCAAAGTTTTGTCTATCAATTAGCCGGTATTGTTGTGCCACATAACACGCGATCGCTCTCAACAGCTCTGGTATTTGTGGCCACAATTGCGATGATATGGGCCCAGTTTATCACATGATAATACGCTGATATAATGTACATTGTATAGCAACAGCTGTTCAAGAATGTTCAGTTTTGAATTCTTTAAGCGTTGGTATCACGGTGCGTTTCGTTTTGCATTCTTATCGGCTATGTTTAGTGGAATTTAAGTGTTTGTACGGTGTTGTATAGTAAAATGTTGATAACTGTGTCTTCAGATGGCGACAAGGAGTCCGATGGCCCGTCTGAGAGCGGAGATAACACGTCGGAATCCACTCAAGGGGCTCCCAGTGAACCCGCACAAGAAAAAGGTAAAGGTTTACTTTAGTAAGATACAGAATCTTTCTGGAAATAAAATTTTTAATTTAGTCGTAGTTAATGTGACGGAAAATAACCTTAAAAAAATCATTAGCGCGCAAAATCTAACTGCTTAATTGGTCAAGCAATTACCAATGTTTTATACAATTGTGAACCTCCTCTGCAAGTTTATAGGCCCATTAAGAAGAGCTGGAACGTCAACACATTTACACATTGCACATGTTAGGCCGGGAGATACTGACACAAAATTTCAGGTCATTTGTAACAGGATGGCGGTCTAGACCCCTCTAGCCGCCTCTACCGCCTACATCTTTTTTATGGGCTATCGGTAAATTCTAAAATTTTTGTGTTACAAATCGTTTGACTTTCGCTATTTATCCGACGAGTTCGACTAACGCCCACGCGACTAGTCCGCCGGTACCAGCGTTCTGACCATCATTTTTCTTTTAGTCATTGCGTAATAAGACCTCTGTAGAACCGCCATTCTGTTACAAATGACCCGAAATTTTGTGTCAGTATCTCCCGGCCTATGTATGTGTCATATTTTGCAATTGTTTATAATTACAGGGTGATGTAATTGGTGTAGTACGAATATCTAAAAATCTATGAAGAATTTTGTGATACAGTAAATGGAAGAATTATAGACTATTTAACAGTTTTTAATAAAATCATTTAATTTTTTGTTCATTTTCATTAGAAATGTCAATTTTTCTCACCAAGGTGGAAATTTGGATGATAAGGATCTTGTTATAAAAATATAAATTTTGACTAAAATCGGCATTTTTTTTTTTCAAAAATCAAATTACTAATTAATAATCAGAGTTATCACATTATTAAAAAAAATAAGCCAAACTATACACAATTTTTACTTGATGCAATCCTCAAAGATCATGGACATAGTGTATTGCGCCTTCCACCATACCATCCAGAACTCAACCCAATAGAGTTACTATGGGGCATAATTAAAGGGAAAGTAGCATCACAAAATGTGAACTTTAACTTGAAAACTGTGGAAGAATTATTTAGAAAGGAAGCAAATGCTATTAGTCTGGATATGTTTAGTGACGTTTGGAGAAAGACGCGAGAACATGAGGAAAAATATATTCAATTAGAACCAAAAGTAGATAATTACACTGACTCATTTATAATAACATTAAGAAATTCCGACGGCGAGTTCTTCGAGCGATGAAAGTTTCAGTGAAGTAGAAGATTACGATTATGATTAAATAGATTCTTCTTCTTCTCTATAGATACTGCTTTCTGAATTGGTGGTAAATGTTAAAACTGTTAAACTGTTATGACGATTCAAAAGTGCTTCTAGAAGAAGTCTAATTGTATAAATGTTTGAGTTTGAGTTTAAAACCAATAATGTGAAAATTATACAATAAACATGTAACACATATTTGTTAGCGCGTATTGGTAGGTATTACGTACTTAAGACAAATATAATATTTCTTAGATATCTTTACTCGACCAAAGTCAGGACAAGACTGCTCCGCAACTGCAGAAGACGTCCGTTATTTAAATCATTATCAAAACAACCATCCGTGTGTTGGGAGTGAGCGCACGTGTTATTTGTATTGTTTTTATGACCTGAAATTTAATTATTATTTGATAATTGAATGATTATTAATACTTTTATCCAATTGATTATTATTAGAATAAATAATTAACTTCATCAATTGATTTACTTTTAAATTATAATTTTACAGGTAAATTATGAGAGCTTTCATAATTATATTTGCATATATTTATCTACAACGCACCCATTTTACAATTCAAGTCTAAAATGAAACTAGAGTCGCATTTATTTTTGAACATACTGTAAGTGAAATTGCATAAGTGTGAGTACTGTGAACATGCCAGCTTTCCTTAATTGACCGATAAATAATTTACAATTCATGACATGCCATCTGTCATCATAATGCAGCTTATAGTTTTTGGATTTACGTAATTTACCCGTCTTCATGTAAACGAATGAATGAAAGTAGCGTGATATTTGTTTAGAAAAACATGCAAATATGCGACAAAGTTGTATTGTTATTTTGTTATCGCGACACTTCAAGGAAAACTTTTTATCAGCCACCTACTTTTGTACCGGCATGTTAGGTAGAGTCAAATATTTTAAGAAAAATAATATCAAGCTAGTAACTACATAATTATAAGAAATACCCGAGATTCTTATATAAAATTTAGCACTTTGAGAATTATAAATTATATTTATACGAAAATCTATCAGATTTAAAAGAAATCAAATAAATTCTAAAGTTCTATGAAATCTCTAGGACAACAATAAATAATTGTAAGAGTTGATTATTCTTATTATGTAAATAACATGAATTATGGTCCCCTTTTATTTCGCCTATTTAGCCATTTTAATAGGCAACATTTGACAGTTCAACAAAATTCAACAACGTAACCTAGTAACGGCGACATAGAATAATATGTTATTTCGTTTTGTTAGAACTGCACATTTGCTTAACTTTTTTCAATTACGATTACAATATATTTATGATAATAATGATCGATACAAGTAATTTTAAGATTTAATTTTACTGATAAACCATTCTAAACATAAACAATTTCTGATTTAAAGAACTGACGTCGCTACAATTTTGTGTCAATAAACCTTTTTTCTTTTTAAATACCAGAGACGTTACTCTAAAAATCGAAATCTGACATCTAGAATCGAATGCATTGATAACTTGTGAATAAAAATCATCATAAATAATAAATGCGTTGTGTTTTTTTTTTAATTATGTACTTATCTTATTTTGCTCCTTAAATTTACGAAAGAAAGTATATTACTGGGAGAAGGATTCGCCTGATGAATTTTAAAATTGACATGTGTTTCAAGTTCGATTGACAAATGTTTCAAGTCCGTATCGATTAATTTACTTTAATCGATGTTTTTAAGCAGGTTACCTCTCTTCGAAGATAAAATTGATAGACATCAAATGTTGCCTATTAAATTAGCTCGAATATAGGTGTTTTATATTCCTCTTTATAATAAAGTTCTATTAATAAATTATTTTAAAACTCTTACAGAAATATTGGATAGTCTGAGGCCCGGATCGCCCGAAGCGCCTGCGAGCAATGCGCCGCAGCGATTCCTCAAGATCAATGTTCGGCACATTACTGATGGACAGGTAATATTCATAATATTTATAAAATACTTAACTTTCCGCCCAAAACTTTATCCTGACTACGTGGAAAATAAATTCCTAAGGGAGTGATACGTTTCCCGCGATATAAAGTAATCTATCTCTTTAGCCTTCTAACTATCTTCAGACACAAAAATCACACCACAAAATTGTTCAGTTTCGAAGTAAAGATTATATAGCACTTAATATATTGCTTGAAAGACGAAACAACATTTATGTGTGTTCCACGTTTAGAGCATAGCTTGCTGCTTTTGAAACAAAATTTACAAGACTAAAAATCATCATCATCAAATTATGTGTGGATTTCCGAACTCTCCTTTTAAAAAATAACATTTAAATTACCTATGTGTTATTGTATTGTGCAATACTTAACCTGCATTCAAGGGTTAATACTCTATTCCAAGTAACACCGACTAATCTTATTATTGTGAATAGTAAAAGGAATCCGCACATTGGGCATGTAAAATACAAAAGCGGGAAAAGTATTTTAAAAATTAATTTCAGTAGATAATAAAATAATAAAACAAACTTCTTTATTTCTTTGTTCTACTCCAGTTATTCTTTGTTGTAAATACTAAATACACTCTTACAATTAAAATCCAATTAAATTCTGAAATCAAGGTGTTGCATGCAGTGGCATATAAACAACAACATGTAGCTTATTAATATATCAGATCTCAATAACAAATCAAATTCATATAAAAAGATTATATCCGTTCTTATAATCAAAAGTGTTACTTTTCATTAAATTATAAATAACTTCAATCTATTGTAGGAAAAGTGGATTATGTGTTATCAGTTGAATTTCGTGATCATTGAATTTTAACAACGTTGGTAAGCGTGATTTGCTAAAATCTGGGTTCCAACCAGAATATTTATTACATAGAACTTGATTCAAATTTCATAATATTAGTTATTTGTAGTGTAATGGTATGAACTTAATTACTGTTAGGTATTAATGAGGTCAATTGAATTACATATTTATATTTTTTATTATTGACCTACCGTTTACGTTGATTGTTAAGATACTTAAAGATATGGGTATAAGTATCGTCAAAACATTGCACAATATGATACACAATATAACCAATTAACTGTAATTAGAGAGTTTAAGACTAAAAGGTGTAAATAATAAATATAAAATGTATGTCTTACGATTTATGAATACTTTTATTTATCGCCCGTTTACAACGTTGACAAAATGACTAATTACTCTAGCGTAAGTTGACAATTATAATTTATAATGACATTGTACACGAAATGGTAATAAATTGCTAGAAGCAATAAGTTTTTATTAATATCATCTTGGACAAACGCTCTGTAAATCTTTAAAATGTCCACACCGAATAAATGAAGACAGGTCTATTTTGTTTTACAATACGTTTGTTATGGTAATCTTAGATGCATCATCGGCATACTCATCATAATAATATCCCATGATTTATTTTCTTATATACAAAAATATATCGCATGTTTTTGTCCTTTTAACATCGTAGGTTTCTCTAACCGGGCCAAGGCCCTACAATACAATACTTCAGTATATTTCTCACATATTAATAATTAATGAGCGATACCATCGCACTGATGGTATTTATTTATTTATTTATATATAAGGCACAGTTACAGGATATAATCCAAGAACATTTACATCAACTTACTAAATTAAACAATATTAAGATTACAACCCAATTAAAACTGCACACAACATTTAAATCATTACAATAATATAAAAAAGTGAATACAGTAACTACATACCATCATTAATTATTAAGTCAAATGTTTTATCAATATATCACACAAAAAGTACTCATTAATTAAAATAACAAAAATAATTTAAATTAATTATAAGTAAACTTGAATTTTATTCATCATTTAAATTAATATCTATTTTATTTCTAAATTGATACAAATTATATAGGAAAATATCATTATTGTTACAAATCTCATTATAAAGCCTACACATTCGGATCAAAGGGCTGTTCTGAGAGACCATGTTTTTTGTAGTTGGCAAGGCAAATAATTTATAGGACCTTTTGGACCGACTTGGAACATTAATATTTATTTCATCTAATAAATTCTCATGCAGGGCACCATTGACAATCCTGTGAATATAACAAAGATCGGAGGTAATCCTCCGATTCTTTAAACTTTTCATGTTAAATTTTAAAAGTCTGTCATCATACTCCTTAATACTATTTCTTAAACCTAATCTAATACACAATGATCTTACAAATCGTCGCTGGATTGCCTCAATTCTATCAATATGTATATTATATATTGGTGACCATACCGACGAACAGTATTCAAGGATGCTTCTTACAAGAGAGTTATAAAGAATAATCCAAGAAGATGGACATTGAAATGGTTTGGCAACTCTAAGTATAAAGCCCAGAGCTCTGTTTGCTTTGCTACAAATGTGGTCATAATGGTTTCTAAAGGACAATACCGAATCAAATATTACTCCTAAATCTGATACCTGATCAACTCTTTCTAACACGAAATTTGAGATTCTGTATGAAAACTCAATTTTATATTTACTTTTGGAAAATGTTATCACTTTACACTTATTAATATTTAGTTCCATACAATTATCTATACACCAATCATGAATTTTATTAATGTCACATTGTAATAATTTACAATCATCTACGCTTTTTATTGCACGGTAAATTTTAAGATCATCAGCATAAGCCAAACAATTACTCTCTATTATATGTAGAAGGTCATTTATAAATATTAGAAATAATAATGGTCCTAAATTGGAGCCCTGGGGAACTCCAGATTTTGTGTGATAGGCAATTGAGCTGTATCCAAATACAGTAACCAGTTGCGATCGGTTCATAAGATACGACTGCAGCCAACGGTGCAGGTTGCCGTGTATTCCAAGATGAGCAGCTTTTATTAATAGAATAATATGATTAACGCGATCAAAGGCCTTAGAGAAATCTGTATATAGGGAGTCAACCCGCACCCGCTCCCCAAAACAGGAACACAAATACGAAGTATATATAAGAAGATTTGAATTTGTTGATTTACCTGAAATGAAACCATGTTGATTAGGATTTAATTTATGTTTAATATGTGCGTATATATGTTCATAAACATGGTATTGCCAATCTGTTTGAACTTATGGTGTTATAATGACAAGTACAAATTTAAATCAAGCTTATATGTATCCTCAGGGTGTTGTCTCCGGCGTGCTGCTAGTCACACCGAATGCAGTGATGTTCGACCCGAACGTATCGGACACGCTGGTGATGGAGCATGGGCCAGAGTCGTACGGTGTGATTGCGCCAATGGAATACGTTGTCAATGCGGCCATATTCTACGACATCGCGCACATGCGCACACATGGACCAGACCACAACGCGCACAAGTATGAGCAAATGTAAATGATGACCGTTTCATATTAATAACATAGGAAGTCAAAATATTACATTAAAGAAAAATCACATTTTTGTTTCGCTTCTACGCTTCGTAAAATAAAATAGAAACTATTGCGTATTGTAGAAACAAATTTTTAGCTTATCGCAAATTATATCGCGAAAACAACATGACTCATAAATTAAAAATGAATTGTTTTGATTTCAGAGCGGAGCAAGCTGAAATATATTACATGAGTAAAGCTGATCATTCTCCAGGCAAAGACTCGCTTCTAGTCAAAGTAAGTTTTATAATTATTTTTTATATTCTTATGAAACAATTTCTTTAAATTTATCATGCTTAATATGCACAGAATTAATTTAGCCGTAAAAATATATTGTTTTAAATCTTATCATCACTACTAGTGTTTTTTTTTTTGTTTTTGAATTGACTTCTTAAGCGCGTTGAGAGTAAAATTTCTTGGTTTCGTCATGGCAATACCGTCACGTCATGGAGTAAGGCGAAAATTTTTGTATCTTTCCAAATTGTAATCCTGCCAAAGAAGACTTCTGACACGTGTGCTCGATTATATATATCACTTATTTATTTAATTATATCTATTAATTTATGTATTTAATGTGACCAGGATGAGACATTCCCCGAGCTGCAGGCGGCGAGCGGGGAGGGCGAGGGCGGGGAGGAGCGGCCCGCGTCCACGGAAGAGGAGCGCGGTGGAGCCGCCTTCCCCAAGGCGTTCGAGCGGGACCTCGTCACGCCTACCGCTTTGCAGGTAATATTATCCTGTTTAAATAATAATTAATTTTAATTTTTTTTCGTGGCATTTTGGTGTAAATGGTATCGATTTTTTTTATATTTCCCAAATTTTTAATATTCAAAATATTAATTGTGTATCCATATAATAGACTTATACATAGAGCGTTATAAATTGTGTTTCATTTCATTGGGTAAAGCTGTTAGGAATCCAATAATATGAAATATTGTAACAAATACACTCTCTAACTGGTTAAAATTTAGATCAAACATTAAGGTTTCGAAAACATAAGATTTTTTGATAAAAATAAACAGTGTGAGAAGTTAAGTTAAGTAAGAAGGTGGAACAGGAAAACGATAGAGTTGACTTATGTTTCAATTTGCATGACGAGAATTGTTTGTTGTTTTATGTCGGCTTATACAATTCTAGCTATAATTTGTGATGAATTGATATGACTTTTTTAGTGTTATGAACTATACAAATGTCAATATAACTGAATTGACATCTTTAAAATAAGTTTCTCAAATCATCCGACTGTTTTAAATGAGCACATTTTTCGTTTTAATTTTTTTATATAATAGTGTAGGTACTTATACAAGTATACAATTTCACTTACAGCAACAGACTACTGAAGAAAGGCGGAAATCCCTGTTGGATCAACACTGGGCCATTCCAAGCAAGGACAGAATGTCAATTGACCAAGGAAGTGAGGTAAAATCAAATCAAATCATTTTTTATTTATTTCTCCTCACAATTCCCAATCACATAAATTAATCTACATGCATACAAATACAAAATATATAAATCTTATAGTTTATTCAATCAAATTTCCACGTATTGCATTTGTTTTTATAACCCTACTCAATAATATTACTTCACTAGCTGTGCCTCGCGGTTTTACCCGCATTGCTGCTGTTGGTCTTAACGTAGTGGTCTTAGCCTTCTTCGATAGATGGGCTAACAAACACCGAAAAAAATTTTCAAGTTGGACTAGTAGTTCCAGAGATTAGCACTTTCAAACAAACAAACTCTTCAGCTTTATAATATTAGTATAGATTAAAAAATGTACAAAAATTAAAAACTTATTTCCCAGGTGTCGTCAAGCGCAGATCACGGCAAGGAGGAGAGTCTCGAAGTGTCGATGGCGGAGGGCGGCGAGTGCGTTGAGGGCGCAGAGGGATCGGACGCGGAACGTGCGCCCTCCGCCGCTGAAGGGGAAGACGCCGCGCATCTTGTTAAACTGTCCTACCACGACTCGGGGATAGATATACGTGACCCGATTCTGCACGTCGCGCCTAATACGTCGAAGAAGGTAATGGTCTGTTTTTGAAATTCGAATTTGGAATTTTGATTAGTTTTAAGTCTGACGGGGAAGACGCGGCGCACCTCGTCAAACTGTCCTACCACGACTCGGGGATTGACATACGTGACCCGATGCTACACGTCGCGCCTATAATACGTCGAAGAAGGTAATGGTTTGAATTTCGAATGTTGAATAGTTTTAATATCGGTGGGGAAGACGCGGCGCATCTCGTCAAACTGTCCTACCACGACTCGGGGATAGATATACGCGACCCGATGCTACACGTCGCGCCTAATACGTCGAAGAAGGTAATGGTTTGAATTTCGAATGTTGAATAGTTTTAATATCGGTGGGGAAGACGCGGCGCATCTCGTCAAACTGTCCTACCACGACTCGGGGATAGATATACGCGACCCGATGCTGCACGTCGCGCCTAATACGTCGAAGAAGGTAACGGTTCTTTGTGGAATTTGAATTTCGAATTAAAATTAATAGTTTTATTCGTCGGGGAAGATGCGGCGCACGTCGTCAAGCTGTCAACTAGAAATACGCTTCCCGTCGTGCCACGGCGAAGATGTAACCTTTTTTTCAATTCGAATTTTTATAAGTTTTGACGTTACATACATGCGTACGAGAAGACGAAGAAGAATTGTTAGAAGGTATATTGGCAAGAAACGATGTATTTAATATGAATGTATATGTGTATATAATATATATTTAAAAAAATAAATCTACACGATCACAGTAATATGTTTGCATATAAATATTTGTGTCGGTTCAACTAAACTTTTTGTTGACATACAAAGTAATTTTCTAGGAATGTCTCCACCACGAGGACTATTACCATGAAATAGAAACAATATACGAGTCGTCTAGCGAAGAGTCATACGACATCCATTGTGACGTCACGTATGAAGAGCATTTTTTGAAATGTTTCTCTTTAGACCATCATATGGTGAGGAAATAAGTGGACATATTATTTGGTGGTTTATATGTGTTGATCTCTGAGGAAATTGTTGGTGATTGCAAATCTTATTCCGACCTATAGTATCCATTTCTACTATTGTTGCGTTCAATTGAATGGTCTTCTTTATTTCTATTGTGAAGTGACTTTTAGTCGTGATAGATCGTTAGTCGTGAGATTAACATCTCATAAAGGTGAATGGGCATTTTACTATGGAAATTGGGCCTGAACACTTGAGTTGGACCAATACACATGAGATATTGTTTTTATAATAGATCATAACACATACATAACGGGAAAAATATATATAAAAAAATAATCAACCGGGTTTTTGTACAGTCACATCAAGTTTTATTTCTTTGTGTATAATATTTTTTGCAATTAATAACTGTTATAAGACAATGACAATATCTTTATGTTACTCCAATTCACTTTCACTTACAAAGACGTACTAATCTTAAGCCTTCTAATAACCGAAATACACTAATATTATGTTTTGTAACAGGTACCTATACCGTGTTTATTATAATTCAACGTAGTTAGACGTTCTTTGTGGTTAAACTCAGTCACTCCAGTGACATTTAGGTTTATATTTACTTCACTCGAATTAAAAACACCGTTATTGTGCGCAAAATAATAGCCAAATAAATAAAACTTTTTGCCTTGACTGTACAAGAACCCGGTTGATTTATTTTTTATTTTATTTTTTTCGTGAGGTATGTGTAATGATCTATCACAAAAACAATATTTCGTGTGTATTGGTCTTAACCCAAGTTTCAGGCCCAATTTGACGCGTCCTCCTTTGTGGACTTTTCTATTCTCTTTTTTCGGCGTTTTGTTTATTGCGATGGTGCAGGTTTGTATATGTATTATACGTTAAAGGTATAAAGCAGATTATATAAGTATTAAATGTGTTAATTAATATACTGAGTATAAAATACTTCATTTAAATATAAAAGATTGGAAATCTAAGAGTTCCTCTTTTTCATGTTGGCGATAAAATGAATAAACGTGAATTGCCTTTGTTGCAAGACCGTTAGTTATGATAAATAATCTTAATTCTAAAGAATTCTTTAAGGGTTATAAATTTGTCATTAAAATCAAACAACATTGTTAAATATTTAAAGCTTATATCCCTGCATATCGATAAATCAATCTACTTTTCGAAAAAATTGATCTTCATATTCAAAATCAAACATCTATTTATTCAATTAGACTTCTTCTAGAAGCACTTTTGAATCGTCATTATAATCATATCTACATTCAGGTATACAGCGACGCAGATATAGTGCTATCAGCGGATTGGGTCCCACCCGTGTGCCTACCGCGTGGCGAACCACCGCTCTCAGCGCCACCGCTTGGGGAAAACGAACGGGCGCAACGCAAGCCAGCTGCCGTGTCGTTCTCGCTCGATGGCAACCAGAAGGACGATCCCACGAAACCGGATAAGAAGAATAAGGTATAGTGAAACATATTGCTGTCTTGATGCTCATTAAATATCCTCACAATAAATGGTTATGAAGAAGAGAGAAATCTTTTGAAGTGTATTTCAAATGATATTGCAGACTTTTAATTTTTTTATATCTGGTTTATCCTATTATGTATTATGTCTCCTACGGGCAGACAGACTAGCCTGCTTTTATGGGTTAATAATCGATCGTTCGTTCCTTTAGTGATTAATGCTCCATTGTTTGCTATTCTCATAAAAGATTAGCGGCAGATAATTTTCTAAAGTTATCAAAATATGACAAATCTGTAATATGTGCATATAAACATAATATCTTTTTAGACAAAAAGACAGTCATTTTTAATCTTCATTGCTATTTATTTTCAAGATATTCAATAGTATTTTATGTTGTTATAGATGCTTAAACGTCTTTCGTATCCACTATCCTGGGTGGAGGGTCTGACCGGTGAAGGACAAGCGACTGGACAGACGTCACAGAGTGACTCTTTACCTACTTCAGCCGATAGCCAGCATTCTACGAGCGTCTTCTCCAAAGTGTTTAATAGGTATGATAAAATATGGACTTATTTATCTTTCTCTAATTTGGTAGCAATTACTTGTTTACTAACATAACACTGTGAACATGGAAACTTTTATTGGAATTGATAAATGGTGCTTTAAATTATTATATATTGGGGATGTATCGATAGTCTTAATATGTTCCAATATATGGAAAACATAAAAAGATTTTATGGATACGAAATAAAGTTGAAGGATTTTTTATGAACCACACGTAATACATTATGCATTGCCATTTTGTATGCACTGGCTATGAATAATGTATTAATGTAATTTTGATAAACAAAGGCGCCTCCGGGCCAGGTAGGTACTAACATTTCGAATACAATCGAAATGAATCGAACATCAAGCGAAACGTACCAACAACGCACACATATACACATGCTCTAAATTAATATGGCAATTCAAAATTTTTCCCCCTGCTACCGTGGATGCTAACCGGGATCGTCCGTTACGAACTCCGCTCTGTTCATTGGTGTAGCTCGCCAATGAACCTAGTCGAGTTCGGTACTGGTTTGTTCCTGAGTAAGACTCCGTCGGAGGAGATGCCGCACGAGACTCTATCGGGGTACGTGAAGAGACGCCGCTCCAATATGTGTTGCCTTCAACCCGTAGACCATAGTGACACGCTCCCCAAAACTTACCTTGAGCTTTACGACTGGTCGTTAGAATAGATCCCGTCTCACAGAAGCAGCAACAGTTTGTTATGAGTCATTCATAGACTTTCACAAATTTCAACAATTTCATTGGTGTAAATCTTTTTTGGTCTGGTCAGTCTAAAAATATGATTACATTTGTAAATTTTAATTTGCATTTTGCACGTCGATTACGTCGAGACATAATTACTATACATTTGATGTGTTAAGTAACTACACTATAAAAAAAATTGTTGCCAGTTTCTATGAGATGGCTTATGATAAAGATTCATTTATTTAGACGTGACTGTTGTTTCTGACAATTAGATCAGGAAAATAGTAAGAATAATGATTGATAACTGTTTAAAGTAGTATGTAGATACAAAAAGTCACATTGTTTTCATAGTGTATTTTCAAAAAATATTTGTTAATTGGTGATTCCGGTCGTGTCAGTGTGGTCCTAACAATCAGCCTATTGTTCGTGACTTCACTTTATGTTTCTAGGCCTTCCCACCGGTTTATCTTTTTATCTCGTCTTGTATTGTGAAAAATTGCATTTTGAATTAGTCTTTTTCTTCAATAAGAATACTGCCTTAAAATATATTTTTTACTTTTATCAGTGCTGGTTCAAAATGCAATGCGCTTACCTCTTTGTAAATCGATCGCTGAATGGCATGTGGTATATGTGTTAGGCGATACAGAATAGTTATTGTGAAGTTTAGTATAGTATCTTGAGCACTAGCGGTGTGGTGACACGACACGCTTTCTAGATAAGATCAAAAATTTCCTTGGCTCGACGTTTATTGGCACAAATTTAATCATATTATATCATATTCGATGTTTCTTTTGTATTTGCTATGGCGTGCCTCTGTCTTACCGCTCTTTCAAGAAATGTTGTCTCATGTCTTTAAGGTTGTGACTCGAGTTTGTTTATGTGTTCATCATTCACTTTTCTAACATATTGGCACCATCTATCTGTTTCGTTACAAATTGGAGCATGTTAAGAAATAAGTAAACTGAGAATAACTGTGATTTCTTACAGGAGGAGATAATGATGTTTTATTTACAGCTTACTATTGAAGATAACATTTATATTAGTTTTGTGTTTAACGTTACAATAAATACTTTATAAAAGTATTTATCTCGTGGGAAACAAGGTACTGGGTTAATTTATTCTTGTCCAAATTTTTATTTTGGACTCTTTATTGTAACTGATTCTATTGCATTAAATTAAACGTATGTCATAGCAAGTGTAACTTTTGTTTTTCCGTCTATTTAAGAGATTCTATCAGTAAGCATTGAAAAACTATTGTTGTTTAGAAGAAGAATCAGCAAAAAAAGCATTAGAATTAAAAAAAATCTTGCTATAACATAGTAAATTATATACTTGGACGATTTTTTTGAAATGTTGAGTGATAATGCGCAGGCGCAGCTCACTGGGCGGTTTCGGGCGTTCTCATACAAAGTCTACGAGCAGCGTCCCTCAGCCAAAACTCGACTACAGGAGTATGGTGTCCGTGGACGACATGCCAGACCTGTTTGCATCTTTCGATAGTGCGTATAACATTATGTTTTATATTACTAATATTATGTGAATTAGTACATTATTTAGAACAATAATTGTCGTAACGAAATTTTACATTTATGTAATAGTGTTTAAAAATATATGAATTTAATTTAATACAAAGAATAAGACGTTTAATACTAAGAACAACAGTTGAATTACTAGGTATTATTTCAAAATAGTGTTTACACAATATTAACAGACATTTGCATAAAGATAAAACAAAAGGTGTTAAATATTAACAATATTTTTCAAAGTAAACACCTTGGTGGCATAATAAGAAATCTGATTTGATTTGAAAATATCATTATACTTCTACTTTAAATAAGTAAATTATAAATACATGAAAAAATCTATATTCTTAAAAAAATCCTTTTAAACAAATGTTATAAATGCTATAAATTAATTCTTTTTTTTCTATGTTTTTGAAAATTCAAATGTAATGTTTTAAAACTTAAAAATGTATATCCAATATACCTTACAATAAAAATGTATCCCCGCAGAACTGATCCCGCGGCCAGCGCGCGCGTCAGACGACCCGCCGCTGTACCTGCGGCTGCGCATGGGCAAGCCGGCGGGCCGCCCGCTGCCGCGCTCCACGCAGCTCATGTCGTACGGCCGCAAGCGCATGAAGCCCGAGTACTGGTTCGGCGTGCCGAGGAATAGGTGCGCGATTTGTTTTTTTTTTTTTTTTTGACTGGAATTTTGTATAGGGCATTTTTTTTTTATTTTTTGTCAAAAAATTTCAGAGGTAAGCAAAAAAGGTTGTTTTTTTTGACGATTTATGAGTTATGGGGACTCTGTGGTCTGCCTCTGCATTATATTATTATTAAATACTGTTCCATTGGTAAATCAATTGCACTTAATATCTTCTATGTAATGTCATGATGTATAATTATTTTTATGTGCAAGTAGGTAATTCATCTTCTAAATCCTGAACTTTTTATACCGATGCTAAATTCTTACAAAATGGATGGTGTTCAGTTCTATTAAAATCATAACAAGTAATGTTTACCCAGTCTATAAATATCTAAGTTTTTTTACCATCATAAATGGATGTAGATAATTGAAACTGGTTAGACTGTTGTGACGTATAAATGTTGGAAAATATAACATGGTCTGCATATTTGGAAGTGCTATTGACACTCAGCATAAAAACTGACTGATTTATGTTTTGTCTCTGTCGTAGAGAATAGCGTGAATTGTTCACATATTTGTGAGTACAGATTGTTTGTAAAATATTGCAATTTATTTTTATTTCCATGTGTTTAAATCATTGTCTTATTCGTCTTAAATTGCATATTATGTTATCAAACTATCAAGGTAGTTTAAAGGAACTTTTAGTGAGTAATATAGTCTCTGCCAAGTAGATGTAGTATAATTTTTTATCTTATAAGAATATCCATAAAACCGTCAATCATGTTTGTGATTCATTGTATAAAAATGTTGACATAGCATTAGTTCATACATAAAAAAAATGAAACTATCAGTCTATTTAATCTATGAGATATGCGATACGTACGATTCATTTAAAGGATTTTTGGTCTTGTTTCTTCCTCCATAGCCTTATAATAATGATCTTTATAATCATAATGTATAGTACCTATGTAGGTATGTATGATGATGATGACGAATGTATTGCGTAGGGTAGGCAGAAATGTATTTAGACATTTTATCTTCTACATTTATACAGGGTTACTTGTAAAACACCAGCAACTTCGCAGTACAAGATAGCTAACATAATAAGTAACAACATTTGTTCTACGACTATTGGCATAACGCAATAAATTATTTTTAAATGATTTTTTAAGCTTTTATTGTACTCTCCTAATATTTGTAAGTCTATGTTCTATTCATTATCGAAAGGAAGACGCGCGGTCAAGTTCAAAGGCGCTGGCGCCGCTCCGCCCCTACCTTCCCCCTCTCGTTCGCTTCTTGTTTACGTAATTTTTGGGATGCGCGTAGAGTTTATAATATTCAAACGGAAAATTAAATGAATATTTATTTTTGTATGAAAATAAAATGTAACAAATTATCAAAAGTCGTAGAACAAATGTTGTTACTTATGATGTTAGCTATCTTGTACTGCGAGGTTGCTGGTGTTTTACAAGTAACCCTGTATATAAAACACACAGATGACTGCCTGACTGCTCTAGCAACGGACAGTCAAGTTGTGGGCAACAGCTATTAGGATGATAATTTTCATAGTGATAATGATGATGATGTTGATGATGATGATGATGATGATGATGAATGTTGTACAGGGTGGACGATCTGTTCAAGTTCCTTACACACTGGGTGCCCGACCGGTACGGGCCGCTCGGCGATGTAGCGGCGCGCGGCTACGAGCTCATCGATAGCGACACTGAATGGGACGATGATGAAGTGAAACCGGGGCAAAAGGTAGGCGAGAAGTTTTATAGTTTATGTTTATTTATGATAACTTCAATATAAATTTATATTCTTTTGTGTTAATTTCAATATTCACTTGTACCTACAGTATCTATCTACATTTTTATCTACTTTAATATCTGCACTTTTACCCATGAAATTTTATGAATACGTTTGTCTATTTTAACTTCAATATCAATTTGTATTCTTGGACCTCAAGTATCAAGAGATACATCTACGTCCTTATCTTTTTTTAAATCTGAACTTTGATATGCTATGCCTAGATGTTCATCTTCACTTTCTACTACACCTGGATCTATATTTTCATTTACTTTATTTATTGTACCTACATCTACTAGTATTTCGGTATCTAAAGTTCGAAATAAAATAATATAACAGGAATTTTTTGTATGTGTATTGAAAAAACTTAAAAAATACTATTTCACTCCATGATCAACGAATAGATT
Organism: Colias behrii; assembly: GCA_029959065.1. Lineage (NCBI taxonomy): Eukaryota > Metazoa > Arthropoda > Insecta > Lepidoptera > Pieridae > Colias > Colias behrii. Next base: position 7,404,593 of record JARWMC010000002.1, read on the forward strand.
TAAGAATAAAATTAGTTCGTATTAGACACCAGTCAACTTGAATACGCTTGAACCACAAGGCATCTTCCTAGCTAATTCAAACTATGTAGGGACAATACTTAGTAGGTAATTAATATGTTTTATGAACATGTTTCATTTAAACGCGCTCTGTGACTTTTACTTTATGCATCGATATTATATTTTGTAATACAATGTTGACTTTAAAGTTAAATCCTACCTTTAATAAATTACACAAAAATCCTTGAAATTCTCAAAAGAAGGACAGCGAAAGTCGTTTATTGCAGTTATTTAATTGTCGGATTAAATATGATAGTTGTGTATCTAATATAGACTGATAATTGGGTTGTTCATACTTCGGTTCTGATAAATTATAAGCAGTTATTTTAGTATATCACCGATACGGCCGTAACCTTGACTCGAACGTAATACATAATAATACACGAACAAAGTATATTGCAGCTAATTGTATCGCGCTAAATCAACAATTAGCCTGACACGCGACTCCGCCTTTATCGCGACATCACTCATCAAGATAACTGCTCCCGTTTGTTAGATCAGATACTAGATATATACATCTTAATTATTGCAGCCTCTACACACCTATATTATAAAAACTTGAGCCTCATATAGCACATGCTCCAACAAGTGCGAATATTTGTAAACTAATCACGTTTTTAATTATTCATACGCTAGAACTATACCCCGACCTAGGTAAATATTATAATTATGCGTTGTACTTAAACAAATAGGTATATAAATGTTTCTACGCAGTACGAATGCAATACCGGTTTAAAACAAAACATTGCAGATTCCATTGCAAAATACATTTATCAGTGACAAGTTGAGATCGTTAATCCTTAATATAACAATATATATAATACATACCAATAGAAACAATATTATTGTTTTGTTGCAGGAACGCGCCGGCAGCACTGGAGATGTTTCTGACCTTACGAGAGAGTCATGGGAGGTAAGACTTATAAACTATACCTGCTTATATTACTGCTTTAAGTCAATATTTTATAACTTTTGTATTATGATTTGTGATTAACAAATAACGCTTTCTATTCTAACACATCACATTCCACATTACGGTACATATTAAACAACGATAAGTTTATTGTATTGCGTGTTTTATCGTGATAAATTTTGTGCAACAAACAAAGGCGCTATCTTTAAATTAGATTCATTACTACACAATTATAATGTATCAAATATCTATAAATGAATAACAGACAATGAACAATATAACTTTTAATTTTACTCGCGTGCAATGCTTTCGTATACCTACGTAACATAAATGTGTATGCGGGAAAGTTTCGTTTTCTAATTGAACATGTGCGCACGATTTTTTTGAATTAATCGATTATGCCCGCTCAATAAAAGGGCTATTGATATATCGAACTAATTGATTTCGATAAGTTAATAAGTCGTTCAGATAATCAGGTAATTTATTTTGAAAATCTGAGCGCTGTCTTTATTGTACGATAGCGTCGTTAATAGGTTCGATGGATACTCGTGTTATCTAGATGAACTTTAGTATTTGTTTATCGCTATAACACATTTATTTTAGGATATCTTTACATATCGTAAACATACTTTGCACATAAACTCTACATATGACACGTTTTCTTGCCATCGTCTAGCGGAGGAATTAATAGATATGTCTGATATAACAAAACTGTAATAAATAACGCGATTGCGTAGCTGCTGAAGGCGCCCTACGTGAAAATATATTCGATAATGAAGAGTCAAGCCGAAGCGCTGGGCGATTCGCTCGGAGAGGAGCCTCAGCCCGAGGTACTATAGCGCTTTACAGCAACGCTAGAAGTTACGATGTTTGTTGTAGTCATAACTCGTAGGGGTGTTAGATGATGCACGATGCTAAACGCCCATATGATGAACGCGCGTTTACGAACACGTCAAGGCGTCGATTCCTTCGCTCCTATTTAATAATTTACGTCACTTTATGGACCCTTGATAGGATACCATAAATGTGCAGTAATATGGTTTAATGCGTTGTTCATATTAATATCGAATTAATGTGATTGGATATCCAAGTACGGACGCGAGCCTTGGTGTGTTCTTACTATATGTATGCACTTCTAGATACCTATGCACAATCATGTAGGATTGCAAGATTATTTCCCCACTTTAAACCCTGTTATGATGAATGTACATTGTTTATTCTTAGTGTTTTATACGTTAAAAATAATTGTATAATAAAAGAAGTTGCTCTTTCAACATCCTCTTATTTCGTTTTCCTTTTAGTTTATGTAATATTTTTAACAATTTATAATCATGTTCATAATAAGACGATGACTATGCATATTTGTGAACATGTTTCACTTATAAAAATAAAAATTCGATCACCAAAAGTAATAATGGCATTGCGTAAATTTTATAAATATTGCGTTTATTAATAAGTCTGTTCATTTCGTATGTTCATAGTGACGTTTCCAAATATACACTCGTTAGTTATTTCTAGGGAACAAACCGAACAATAGATGACGCCGCGATCGTCACGTAACCACTGGCATACGCGTCACTGGTTTTTATTTTGTCTGTATTTAATTACATTTCTATTTGTCTATAGACTTTAAATCAATTGAATTTAATGGTTGGTTTGTTGCTAGGTATGTATTCATTTTTTGAAGTTTAATTCACATAATATATTAATGTGGATAAAGCTGTATTTTTGAGATGCATTAAAAACTTTAATACAAACTAAATTAATATTTTTTATCTGCTTTTTCAATTCACCATAAATGTACCAACGGAATTCAAAGTTCTAATAATTCCCAAAAGTTTTCCAGAAAAATCTTAAATTATATGCAAAATCCGTGTAACCGCCTTTTGTCTCTCAAAATACGCTTCACGTCAAAAATGTCAAAAAAATTACAACTGTTTCTTGTTCTTTAGAATCAAAATTCAAGGAAAAATTACTAACTTTCAAGTAAAATCTGTGATTCTTGATAAATCTCAGCGCGACCTTTTCACAGGTTGGTAAATACTTCCACATAATATAACTAAATTCAATCTAGCTATTCTATTCCGTTCGTAAAATTAAAGCTAAAAGGTCTCTTGGAAAAGAAGCTTGCGATTAATTTTTCAAACTAACGGAATACGATTACTTATTAGGAATGAGACTGTAACCAAATACGCAAATACAACGTAAATTTTAATAAGCGAGGATAAACGTGATCAATTCACTGATTGTACCAGCACACGTGATGAACACCGTACAGTTTGTTTAGTATCTCTGCCAATTGGCGATAATATTGAGATTAATATTAATTTACAATGCAACTTGCATTACAAGACGACGTTGTACACAAACGTTTAAATAACTCGTCGTCTGATGTTTATTTATTGTGATTTGTGAATGGAGTATTACGAACGCAGTTCATCTTTTCATCTTCATAATATTTTCCTTTTAGATGCATAATCACGTATACCAAATACTATGAATGCTAACCATCATGTTTGTTACGCTGTAACTGTTAAAGGAATTCGCTAATTCGACTGTACTTTACTCTATGTGAATTTATCATTAAGCTGACAACAATTCTCTGTCAGATAAATGAATTCAAATTGCTACATGCTCTTGGAAAATACCGGACAACTAGCGCATTTAATGAGATGTAGCGTTGGAAATAAGCTAATTCTGTCTCGCATTGTCAAAGTACTAGTTGCTTGTACATTCCTTTTTCACGTTTTTTGTACATAGATTTGAAATAGTAACTTTTCTGTGAAAAAAGGGGCCGTTGAACTAATGTTTTTGTAAGTGCCGCTTAAGATTGCATTTCATTTTTTAAGGTGTTAGGTTGCTATTAAATGAAGGTAACGTAACACTATATAAGAAATTTACTTTACAAAAAGGCTTCTTTCTACACATGTGAATCTACTTAGGGCTCATAAAAATCGTCCACAAATAGCCCTTTGAGACTGGAAAGTAAATTGGTAAACAGTCTAATGTACGAGCATACGACCTCGTCCTTCATATTCGGAATTAATCCACTGGGTGCTTTTTGAGGCATTTTCGACGTTTACATACAAAAACAGTATTCATTTTTTAACCCTTTACTCTATTTAATGGTATATTTTAATTATCCCCGATGAAAAATTAAAAATTCATTAGAAAAGAGAAGAAAAAGATTCATTAGTCAAATTTCCATACATCGTTCGACATTGATGCTTGATACTTGTTTTTTTAGTTAGTCGAGATGAACTCGTTAGGGTATTTTCCATTCTCTTTAATGTTACAAAAACATATAAGAAGAAAACATATTTACGGAAATTACTAAATATTTTAAATTCAAATTATCCAATAAAATAACAATCAGATGGAAAATATTTACGATAGCGATAGTGTTTAAAAGCTGTTTTTGAATTCTGACAGGTTATGCAACAGACATACCTACACCTTTAACATTTGTTATACATATAATACTAGCTTTCCGCCCGCGGCTTCGCCCGCGTTTTCAGAGAAAACCCCGCGTAGTTCCCTTTCCCGTGGGATTCCCGGGATAAAACCTATCCTATCTCTCAAGTTGGATCGAACTGCACATGGTGTGCGAATTTTATTATAATCGGTTAAGTGGTTTAGGAGTCCATTGAAGACAAACATTGTGACACGAGATTTATATATATTAAGATATTAAAAACTGTGTATGAGTAGGTGTGAACGCAATAGTAATAATAAATTATTAGATTATATCTATTTCTATAGATTGAGAATTAAACCACAAACGGGTGGTAGGATGTTTTATATTTATCAGTACTACATTTCTAGTTAAATTAAGCCAGCGATAACATAAAGCAGTCCTTTCGTATTTCTTAATATTTCGGATTTAGCTGTTAAGTCCCATTCAGAAATTGTTAACATTCTGAGTTTTATGTCGTTTTTAATGAGTTAATTAATGATATCTCGTTTAAATGTATAGGATAAATTGGAACTGGCTGCATTTCCCGCGATCCAGTGAGATCGAGTTTATATTTATGGTGCCCATAAACAACTCCAGTTTTTAATGTTGGAAGTATTTTAAGTGATATACAGGCTGTGCAGATAACTTACAACGACGTATGTTTACACATTCTATGTTTGGAAAATTTACATCATTAATTACCTCATTACAATATTACGATATATTCAATTTTAGGTCACCACTTCAATATTTGTTTTATATATTTAAGTGCCACAAATAAGAAAAATAAATTATCTAGATAAGGTTGTCTCAATTGTTTAGATTATGTATTTAAATGAAAATGAACTTGTCACTATCGTGTCATTATACAAAAGAAAACATTTTAATTAAGCCTGTAACTCGAGACGTTAGCACCTAAAACTAATTGGCGTATCGCTAATTGTTAGAACTTTAGCGTCTATTTGCAAATTTTAGAATCTTTATGGCAGACATTTAGCCTTTCGTTAACTGTTATTATCTAGATTTGTGACCTATTAACTATTACTAATTACTAATTGAACGTCAATAACATGTGGTGGAAATTGTTCTTACGTTAACCTTTGCAGTTCTTAACAATAATAAATAAAAAAAAAAAAATGGCTATTCAGATCACTGAACTGTAAATACAGGACTACCAGTATTGCAATGAAATCTGATATTGTGGTAAAAGATATAGGATGAAAGTATAAGTGTCGTATTTCATTTAATACCATAACGGTGTGTACAAACTTTAAACAGATTTACAGCCAGTCAAGAGTGTTTGAGCCTTTTTTTTTAATTAAATCATATTTTAGATAAAGGGAAGTGGAATTGAATGTATGGCTAACTATTTTATTATATGAGGTAGAAGTTCTACCTTAGTCTGACAAGGGATTACTGATTAGCAAATATCGTCTAGGGATTTTAGAAAATTTCTCGGGGCGATAAGAACATACAGAGACTTACTTTGATGGATGTTTATACGGTATTATTAGTTATTTGTTTTTGGATTTCATAAATCTCGGCACGTTGATATACGAGCTCATAAATTGTGCGGTAGCTGCTGTCGGATCTCAAGAACATAGCCATAATATAAGTATAAATTCGCCAGCATTAGACATACTTCCTTGACGTGTTCACCTAGACAAGGCAGTGTTTAAGCAATGTTTATGCCTTTTGCTAAAATTCACTGCGAATAATCCCACTTCATGGTCAAATCTCGATTAAGCATTTTGTACAGCATCAGTTTAAGTATACGTCATCTTTTAATTTAATTATATGTTCATGTTTTTCTACATAGGTAAAACAATATAAGAAGCCCGTTTAAAATATAATTGCGATGCATGTAATTACAAATGACATGAGGTTAAGGTATTAGCGCAATGCATACAAACCTTGTCATTGTTTGCAAATGGAGAAGGTTTAGGTAGATTTTATTTGAATGGATTTTCAAGATATTTTTTTATTATTGTCAGCCAGTGATGGTATCGCCTCGCAGTAGGAGAGCGGCCTAGCACGTCCGGATACGTGAGTCGACGTCACCTTCGAACACGGGTCAGCCACTACGGTGCATTTATATTTCCAATGCCATCACCCCACTCATCTGGCCATTTTTTATCCACTAATTTTGAACAGTCACAATAAAACGGTTTCCCGAGGTGCATTGTTGTTGCAGTTTCAAAATAATAAATCATCGAATTCCAACAATGATAAGTGGTGCGCAGTTCGGTAAATGATCCCATTTTGTCCGCCAATTAATCTCTTATACACGTTCAGGCAGCCAAGTTAATAGTTTAAGTAGGGAGCTAATTCGTTTCCCGATAAACAGCATGCTAGAGCAGCCAAACGTGCACTTTTTGTCGTCACAGTGGCGGGGTCGCCGTGGCATGCCGCGATTCTTTCTTTAGCCTCTAGCTAGTCCCCAAGCAGCGGTGCTGCGCCGTACTCGCCTTTATGACGGATTATTCGTAAAAAAACTTTTTTAATTAATACGCGGCCCGACAACTTGAAAACGCGAGTTCGACTTCAGGCAGCATTCACGCCATAAATGCACTCGACTGAAGTGAATCACTTTTCAAAGCGAAAAATACAGAACTTTGTTTATAAGCATAGCCGAGGCGGAGTTTACAATACAAAACAACTTCGAAACCGCTTTAGTCGTGTGGGTGAATCTAAAAACGTCTCGTGAATACGTGCGTGTTTTACGTTCCTTGTGCACACTTGCAGTTGTTGTATTCGCGAATTTTGTGCGAAATAACGTTTCATAAATGCAGACTATGAAATGGATAGAAATGGTGCGGCTCGGGCCAACGTCGCCGGAGAGGTCTTCCACTTTCGACAGCGAGAAGGTGAGGTTACGAGATACCGTTAACAAAAGCGAAAACAATAATGTATACTTTCTTATCGGATTGTAAAACTGACATCGTGCGCTATAAACACTTATGCCTTAACTGTTATACCGCCAATATATTATAATAATTATTGTAGATATTTAATCCAGTTGTCAGCCGGTTGTATCTAACAATATTTGTTTTATTATGTAGTCTGAGAGATTGATCAAAACTATAAAAATCTTGCTTAAGTTTTGTTTTAAAGGTACATATATCCATCTATCGTAAAAATAATATAATTTAAAGATGCTATCGTATCTAATTTTTCTAAGTAGCATGATAATAACCTGTTATCTTTATGGTATAAAGATAAACTTACTTATAACCTTTGTTACCCAAGTTAAATATATGATAGTCAAAAAGAATTGTTGTGACCTACTTATTAATTAACTGGATAGGTACAACTCGCTTACATTTCCTGTATCGTAAGAATATTAAATGTATTGCAATAAATGTCACATGAACGGGTTTAGGACATCGAGCAAATTGCTAAATAATTATATTGTACAAATTATTCAATATTAACAATTAAAGCATATGACAACACATTTTGGAGCAACATCCAAATATTGAATAAAAAGCTTTTTTCCATAGACATTTATTATAAATTAACATAATGTTTCCTAATCTATTAGAGATAATATACCTATTCTATTTTTCTATAGCTAGTTATCATATCATATTATCACTATAAATCACGAATATTTATTTTATTATCTTTGATCAGTTAATCTTAGATTACAAAATAAAAGACAGATGGAGCATGACAATCATCCATCGCCCTTGTCAAAGAAAATACGAAATCAAAAACGAATACGAACCTCCGCCAGTAATATAGCGATTCTAGTGTCATGCAATACGTCAAAAGGGGTTTGCTATTTTAGTAAAAAAATGCTGTCTTGTGATATTAAAACGCTGTAAAATTTGTTCCCGAAAACAAACAAAAAGATAAAACATCGTTTTACAGGTTTTCTGTAGATTATTTGGCTTATTTAATTTTGTATAAAAATAATAATTTTACATATACGAAGGAATACAAAACTTCAACGTGTGCTGCCAGTTTTTTGAAAATGAATTTGCCATTTTTATGGGTAAAACGGTAAAATGGTTAATAGATCTTCGGGGTAGTGCTGTTGGATTTTTCGATCGTGAATGTGATTATTTGTATAGTGCAATAAAGGTTCATGATCATTATTAGATAATTTTAATAAGCATAATACTTTTTTTTTGTTACTTTTATATAGCTTAAAAACGTCAGAGTCGTTTTTGCTCGATATTTAATTCATTTGAACTACGTGATGGATATGACAAAATTATTATTATTCAGGAATTATATTTATTTATTATCCAGTAAAGCAGCTGACAATGTGGATGTCGTAAGGTGTCACTGAAAATCAGTGTTAAGGTATTTTGCCTCAGGTATCCTGAGTGGCTTCCTTTTTTAGCGCAAGCAACCATACATAAATTTATGTTTTCTATTACCTATTATTCATAATTTACAATGCTATTGTTGTGTGTTTGTGTGTATTGGAATAAATGATTTCTTCCTTCTTTCTTTCTAAAGATAAAATGTCCCGTGTTCTCGACTAAAAACTACTCTCCACATTCATATACTATCCACATTCATATATTTTGAAAATAAAAAATAATATAGTACTTAGTTCATTGTAATTTTGAAACATTTTTTTTTCATGTTATTTATTTAATTAAAATTTTATCATTTATGTAACGATAGAATTTTTACAATATTATAAAAAAAATATCATAAACAAGAATTTATATAAAAATTTAAATTAAAACCTGACAGCTAATTTATGTAGCCAACGTCACTAACACCACTACCATAATAATTCAGATGATTGCAATGTCACCTCATAAATCAAAATCGCTTCAGCGGTTTATACTGCAGGGCATGCCAAAGAAATACTATACATAGATACACTCGAAAAACATAACCCTCTTTCTTCCGTAGTCGGGGAAAATTTTGGGAAAATTTTCAATATCTGGTAACATAACACCCACACAGAAGCACCGTGTATGTACAGTGCAGCGGCGAAATGACAGCACACATAGCTTTATGGAAATGACGATAAATTATTCGGTTTAGTTCGGCAACGCTCCATCTGTCTTTTATTTTGTAATCTAAGCAGTTAATGTAGATAATCCATTAATTATTATTATTATTTATTAATAATAATCCAAACTGATTGCAAATGGCCGTCACGTCGCGACAGATATACTCATATAAATCAACCAAAAGAGTATTACACTCTTAAGAATAAACAATATTATAATAATAATGTTACATTACCCAATGATATTTTATGTATAGATACGTTATATACTCACAATATATCCAAAAAAAATGCTTCATATGCAGTGTCAGGCACACACAAATACAAGTTTCATTTTACTTAATTTATTACATTGACAGACTGTATAAGAGAGATGGCTCTAATAAAATGATATAAACAAAAAATGTTGTGTGGTTTTATGAAACCACGGTAAAAGTGAAACTGTTCGAACGGTTCCGAACACTGCTTTGTGTAGCACACAGACCAAAAAGTTTGAGACGATGTAATAAAAGTTTCACTTTAAAAAGACAAAGATAGTTTGTCACTTCCGCGCAGGTGTAAGCAAAAGTCATAGAATTAGAATTCACCAATTAAATATAAATAAACAAATAGTTGCCATGGTAATTGGCATAGACTAACGACACAGAAGGTTCAATGTTATAGATTTTACGTTTCCTGCACAAGTAAACAAATGTGACAATTTCATTTACTATTTAATTATTATTATGATGTTGTATTAAAATGAAAAAAACTTTTTTGGAGATATAATTTATTACTAGCTGTGGTGTTCGTTTTCGGTCATCATCATTTCACCCGATAAACACCCACTGCTGAGCATAGTCCTTCTTATAGAACTCCATAAGGACCGATCTTACGCTATTCGTTTCAAGGCAGTTCCCGAAACCCGTACAAGGTCATCACTCCAACTTGTAGGATATAATAATAGTGGTGCCTAGATGAAAAAAAAGGATGAAATAAAAGAAAGGATGAAGTATAAGCCTTTTTTATTTAAATCACAAATAAAATTTATGTTCAATAGCTATTTACAGAAAAGCAAATAGCATTTTTCGTCAGTAGCGATAATCTTTTCTTTAATGTATACGTATATTCAACATCATTTTTGCCATCACGATTTCATTGTATATAATAAATAGATATATTTGTTAATTACATGCACTGTGTGGATTTAAATATAAAAATAATCAAGTATTTACCCAAATCGAAATTAATAAAATAACCGTTCTAATTTCAATAATCGTATCTACATGATAATCTTTGAACACAGTGTACGCTAGCTTTGTCACACTAGTGATTGAAGCAATATTTTATCCCTTTCATTATTTCAATACAAGTGTCAATCAAGTGTCATCTCGGAGCAATTAACTAGCCTGGAGAAGTAACAATTAATTGAACATTAATAACACTAGTTTGGCCCTTTTAACTTATGGCAAAATGTCATGCGAAAAAAGAGGACCGATATATGTCAGCTCGACAGTTTGAAATGACATGTAGCCATTTCGTTTTGTTTTGATCACCAGTCTGGTGATCATCGCTTGGTGATTTTAATTATTGTTTTTGAAGTGAAAACGTGTTTTTTAGTTTCATATGTTATTTTCTGAAAAGATAATTTACTAAAGATTACATGGCTTGTGTTGTTTACGGCTGTAAAAGCCGTAGTACTGGGAAATCGGATGAAGATAGGAATTTGTCATTTCACAGGTTAGTGTTTTGATCAATTATTTTGTTAATTGTGTTATAAATAAGTGAATTTACGTTATTTTCATAATCATCTATGTTTTATCTAACCGTAATCATTGAAATGAAATCATAATCAGCTTAGTTTTTAGAAAAAATGCAAAATATAACTTCCATAGTGTTGTGCAATTATCGATACTTGAGTAGGAACGAAGTACTTCATTGATAATGACTGCTTTAAGTTAGGAAAAAAAAAGGTATTTAAGTATGGATTTTATTGTTATTTGCAGGTTTCTGGCTTGAGAAAAATTAAAAGATGTTTGGGTTAAAGCTATAGCACAGGGAAAATTGGAAGCCTTCAAAACATTCTCGGCTTTGTTCAAATCATTTCGAATCAGACGGGAAGAAAAGTAAAGTGCTTTGCAGAGATGCTGTGCCACAAGTTTACGGTGGCATCTATTTTAAATAATAAATATTGTAATTTGGTAATTAAGTATCGAATTAAAATGTTGTAAAAAAAATTTAAATGTTTATTTGTTTTATTTGAAGAAATTTATTTTAAGCTAGAGGTGCCCCGCGTGTTCTCTGGGAACAAACAAACAATTTTTTCCCGTGGGAATGAGTTATTTTCCCGCGGTAAATTGTAGCCTATATGTTATTCTGATGTTTAAACTATAAATTAAAATTTAATTGTAAAGTTTCATAAAAACTCATTCAGTAGTTTTTACGTGAAAGAGTCCATTCTTATATATTTTCGCTTCTATAATATTAGTAGGATACGATTATTGATTTGTAAAATGATCAACCAGGTGGAAGTCAGATTCGCGCACGAAGGGTTTCGTATAATTCTATGAATGAATCTATGAAAACAGGAAAAAATACGTACCTTTTTACGAAACCATAAAAACAACCTAAACCGAAATACCTAATAAAATTTTTTATAAATACCACTACCATACAATGCAAGGTAGTCAGTACGCATCGTAAAATATGAATAATTCCAAATAGATTCGTTTAAATTATCTTCAAGCAATTTTATAACTCAATTTTTTTATTTATCGATATTTTAGTATTCGATAAATTTGTGGCAAGCACTACCTTTTTAGAACAAAAAGTGGCTACATGTGGATTTGAATGCCAAGCCGATAACAGTGTGTTATCTCTTTCTATCGCACTAATTAGGGTATTGAATAAAAGAGAGCCACTATATAAGAAACGTTCAATTAATTGTTACTTCTCCAGGCTTGTTAATTGCTCCGAGAGTGTCATTCATAAAGAATTGTAAATTGTTATTTTTACTCTTAAACTGTAATAATTTAATATATTTTCCTGTGATATGATATTCCTTTATCTTTCTTTATTTTTTTGCACGAATACGTGCACTTTCTGAACACACAGGAAGGCATTTTCGACAACTTTAATGTACCTGCAACTGCACATGCGCTCACTGGGACCGGTCACAATCTGACTGATTGCATTGGTCCCAAATAGGACCAATTCACGGAATCAGTTTTGGTGCGTTGATGCCGTATCTACCTCTTGTTTCTATATATAATATCATTGACATTACCTAAATACGTTACCCTATATGCAATAAAAAACTATGACGGAATAGCTCTTGCCTCTTACCTATACACAAATTGGCTTGGGTTAATAATATTAATGGTATCAATTTTTGATAGTTACTTATCAACTCGCATTTATTGCCTAATAAAAAACATATAATCCACAATAATAAATGTATTGTGCATCATATTCACAAATTATTGACATAAGATAACATCTAGGTTTGATATGGAACACTCACAACATGAAGGTTCAGTCGTAATTGTGGCGGTGCATTGGATGCTTTTCGGAACCTTAATTAAAATTAACCGGTTATTTTCAAAATGACGATCATTGGCATTCAACCTTATTAGTTACCGCTGATTATGATGTTCTAACTAGCTATCAACTAAACAACGTTTTAATATATTCTTACGTGAGTTGGCAAGAATTGATTACACGTTATTAGTTGCGAAAGTGAAATTCGTTCAAGATGTTGGGAAAGTTAGCAAAAAAGCTTTCCGAGAAAGTGGAAAAGACTAGTACCATGTTACTTAAAGTAACTATGAAAATGAAAAAGCCACCAAAGTTTCCTTCTAGTAGAAGGTGCACATTAGAATCCATTGTCGAGGTGAGATTTTTCTACCGACCATTAATATTATCGTTTATAACTATGAGTTATAAATCAAATAATCGCTTTTTGGATACGTGAGAAAATAATATCTACTTATGTTAACTTCAATTAATTCTCTTTTTATATTTTAGAATCTGACTATTATGATGTAGGTAAGCAATAAGCATATATTTTTTCTCTTGTGTTTTTCTTGACTGCGTCCGTCGAATGTCGAGGTTATTCATACTACCATATATAGAACTACCATCAGCAATCTTGTTTAAGTATAGTAAGTTATTAGTTATTAGGCTCGATTTTGATATGATAATAGGTACCTATAGTTGATATTGGTAAAATGTTTAATAAATATGTATTGAAATATGTAAGTATAATATTGTAAGTAATCAGATTAAATTTTATTGGTTTCATATTCTAGTCTTTATATGTCGATATCCCTATCAGAGGTACATATCATATAAATGTATCGTGCACTTTATATAATATAAAATGTACAAAAATAATAAATAACGCCACCAGGTCCTTATATGGACGTTGGATTTATTCTTTTCACTTGCCTGTCGACATAGTTGTCATTAGAGGAAGTAGTGCGCAACGCACGCAATTGAATGTTAAAATATAAAACCAGCGTGAATGTTGAATGTGAACTGTAGTGTCCGGAATGCTCATTAGTGCATCTTGTCATTCTTACATGAAATTGTTTGCCATTTCATTCATTCAACAAGTCTCACTCTCAGTGTATTAGCTGTATCATTTTTATCACATTAACCAGGGCATGTTGCACAACGTTTATGTGCCTGTTCATTTAATGAATTGAATGTTGAATAAATATTTTTTGCATGACTACAAAAATGTTATTCTCTTATTGTATTTATATTTATGTTAAGTGTATTGTAGGTATAAACTTTGTAAATATAACTATATATTACAGCATACCTACAAAATAACCTCATCTCTTTCTCAATCAAAACTTGCATATTAACAATTCATACCTAGATGATTTCGTATAATACTTCAGAATTTTATCAAATTGCCAATATAAGTAAAATAATCTTATTAAAGAAACATTTAGGATAAATCATAAAGTACTAATATTATGAGATTCTCTGATTTAAAAAGTAACTCGCTATTCGCACCGTTACTATCAATGTGGGAACAGGTTTATGAATATATGTATGTCTGTTTTTTGCCGAGATATCTTGTGTAGGCTTATAAATATGTCTTAGCTCGAAAATATTTTTTGATGTTTCTTTTATATGGCATAGTTGGAGCATATTCATTTTTCTAGAGCTCGTTTAATCTAATGTACGAGTCTATTTAAGGAAAAAACTTCATGACATTATGCAGCTTGCAAACGTGATGTTGCACGTGTTCTATTTTTATGATAGGTTATGTATGGAAGTGTATTAAAGTCCACAATGTGCCGTAACAGGTGCTGTCCATGAGCGATGAGCTGCGACGAGCGCTTTACTCGTCTGGCGCCTCCGTCGACATGGAGTTCTCACCCCCCGACCTCATTGGCACCTCCGAGATCTTCACAATGGAACACAGGTAAATGACTCGACCACTGACTATTGACATTCCCCTCTTTTATGTCCATATCCTTCTCCTAAGGTCTATGATTCATTCTTCTGCAACATTCAAATTAATCCATTTCCATTCAGCGGTTTTGACTAACGCAAGTCAGTAAATTTCAGTTATCAAGATTAACCTTAAAGCAAGCAAGCAATAAGCAATATTAGAATAACGTAGAAAATTCTGTTTATAATTGCATCAATTCGAGGTATTGCGAGTTACGCCTTGCTGCGTTCGTTTCTTATATATATTCTGAAACAATCGAGTGAGGCGCAAAAACAATATTAACATATTGAGTATGTTTAATTCAACAGAAGCTACGACCTCTGTAGGTGCGATTTTATAAACAATAATAATTCAGATACAATGTATGGGGGGATCATAATATCATGTGGAGGGTTATAAACAATAATAATTCAGATACAATGTATGGGGGGATCATAATATCATGTGGAGGGATATTGTCATACGGGTGAAATGTTGACCATGAGTTGTAGGTAATGTGATTGTGTATAAATAGCTTGCGAATCATTTTGCACAATATTGAGTAAGAATAAACCCGCTATTTTTATTCGATTGTTGCTTTCATATTCAATGTCCAATCGATTGAGAAAGTTGGCATTCTTTTCAATTTACACCAAATTAAATTAGCAAGTAGGTAATTAACTTTTAAATTGGGCCGGTCTGCAAAGCTAAATCTCGGTTAAGATTTGAGATACATATTATGTAAAGTGATGTATGCTCGGAGATAATAAGAGATGCGCAGCCAAGAAGCGAAAATCTAGAAAAACATTTAACATGGCTTCAGTAAATAACCATGTACTTGATAATATAATATGCCCTCGCCATTTCCATGAATTGGAGAATCCCTCGTAAGAATTTCAAGCAAAATAAAATTAGTTTAACTTCCAATCAATTCAGAATGAATATCGTCTCTTTTCCTATCCCTTTTAAATGTCTTATCCAGTATCCTACCTATATCCAATCACATGGACTTTCCAATCTTTCTTCTATTTCTTTGTACCTTATAACTTCTTAGATAATCTAAGTGACTTCAGAAGCGAAAGCATGAAGAACAATCATATGAGGATATGTATTCTCCAACCTATATACTCACTAGCTGTTCCGCGCGGTTTCACCCGCATTGCTCCGCTCCTGTTGGTCTGAGCGTGATGATATATATCCTGTAGCCTTCCTCAATAAATTGGCTATCTAACACGAAAGAATTGTTCAAATCGGACCAGTAGTTCCTGAGATAAGCGCGTTCAAACAAACTCTTCAGCTTAGTAAAGATATACGCACGTAAATGCGTAAGAATATGTCCAACTACAGAGTATCTCACAATAATCTGTATGCATATTCAGGGAGAAGCTATGCAGCGTGCTACCGGCCCGCGCGCAGGGCTACATGTGGTCGCTCGCGTTCAGCACGAGCCAGCACGGCTTCTCGCTCGCGTCCATGTACCGCAAGATGCAGCGCGTCGACAGCCCCGTGCTGCTCGTCATACAGGACACTGATAATAACGTGAGTGTACACCTTTTTTTTAACCAACTCCGAAGAAAAAGGAGCAGTTATAATTAAAAAGTACTAGGTAAAGTCGTCTTGAGTTTTTGGAAGTTTGCAAGGAGTAATGCCTTGGAATTTTGTCATGTAAGTTTTTAGAGGTATGGCTGTGGCTGTGGCTGTAGCATAGTCGTCTCAATTCTCTCCTACAGGGACTGTTTGTGATCAATTACAATACATTTAAGGATTTCGATCTCCCACAAGACAAATGATATTAAAAAAATCCTGTCAGTATTTATCATCGCTAGAAGTGGACACGTGAATGCGAACTAAGTATAAATTTATTAAAAACAAAAGGTTTTAAAATGTAAAGTATGCAAGAAAAAAAAAGTAAATATCTACCTTCACATATATAAGAATATGTTTACGAGTATTTTATTCTTTTTATAATTAAATACTCCTTTAAAAAAAGACCGCGAGAACCGTACCGGAAAAGAAACACGCTTGAACGCATTCTAGTGGTATGAATTACCGTGTTTCCAATTGCATATATAATTATCAGGCAAATACCTAACTGTACAATTGAATTGTACATGATCATTTATTAGGTTATTAATTATATGGACGAAAATTTCAAAAGGATAATATGTTTGACTTGAATGCATATCATGGTAAAAACTATGAAACCATTCTGGTTAATTATATTGAAACCCTCAGGTTCCGAGATAACCACATATTTGACATTTAAAAGATTCTCAAGGAAGGTAAGTATGAAAATTCCAAGACGTGCAATCATTTTATAATCTAGTACACGTGGTTTTAGTTCAAACACATAGGTGTGCTGACATACATTATAATAAATTATCTAATTGGATTATTCGAGCTTTTTTTTTTTTTTTTTTTTTTTTTTTTTTTTTTTTTTTTTTTTTTTTGTGACAGAGCAAGCAAAGGGGCAGGTGGGCCACCTGATGTTAAGTGGTCACCACCGCCCATAGACACTTGTAACACTAGAAGTGTTGCAAGTGCTTTGCCGGCCTTTTATGGACAAATAAGCTCTTTTCTTGAAGGCCCCAATGTCGTAGTTGTTCGGGAACACCGCAGGTGGCAAATCGTTCCACAGTTTCACCGTACGCGGAAGGAAGTTGCGGGTGAAGCGGACAGTGGTGGAGCGCCAACCATCCAGATGGTGCGGATGGAACTGGTTTTTACGGCGTGTGGTCCGGTGGTGGAACTGTGCGGCTGGTAATAGGTGGAACAATTCCTCAGAGCACTCCCCATAGTAGATTCTGTACAGTATACAGAGAGACGCAACGTCTCTTCGCACTGACAGAGGATCGAGCCTATCGGAAAGCCTACGGTCATCGACAATTCGAGCTGCTCGACGTTGGATGCGGTCAAGAGGAAGGAGTTGATACTGTGGGGCTCCGGCCCAGAGATGAGAACAGTACTCCATATGCGGTCGCACCTGAGCCTTGTACAGCTGAAGTCGGTGGGCCGGCTTGAAGTACTGTCTCGATCTACTGAGCACACCAAGTTTTTTCGAGGCTAATTTAGCCTTCGCTTCCAAATGACTGCGGAATTGAACGTCACTCGAGATTTCAACTCCGAGGATTCCGATTTTCGGCGATATACTAAGGGGAGTACTCTTAAACCGAGGTTCTACGACAAATGGGGTCTTTTTAGCGGTGAACGCGCAAACCTGTGTCTTTAGGGGATTGAACTCGACAAGATTAAGTTCGCCCCAATCCGAGACTTCTTGGAGAGAAGACTCGACTTCAGACACAAGTTTGTTTCGATTCTCATTGAGGCTTTCCTTAGAGGTATTTGCACGGCCGGGATAAAGAGCATCCCCCGTACTGTCGTCTGCATAGCAATGAATGTTACTGATTTGTAACAGATCATTGATATGCAGAAGAAACAGTGTAGGAGATAGCACGCAGCCTTGTGGGACACCAGCATTCACATGAAGAGGCTTAGAGCAAGAACCGTCGATAACGACCTTAATGCTCCTCTCTTCCAGGAAGCTGGCAACCCAATCGCATAACCTCGCAGGAAGTCCGAAAGATGGTAATTTCGCTAGAAGTGCCTTGTGCCAGACACGATCGAAGGCTTTCGCTACATCCAAACTTACAGCCAATGCCTCCCCTTTACTCTCAACCGCCTCCGCCCATCTGTGAGTGAGGTACACCAAAAGATCACCAGTCGAGCGACCACTACGGAAACCGTATTGCCGGTCGCTTAACAGCTGGTTCTCCTCCAGGTACCTCATGAGCTGGCAGTTAATAATGGATTCCATTATTTTGGAGAGTAAAGAAGTGATGGCGATCGGTCTGTAGTTAGACGGATTTGAGCGATCGCCTTTTTTAGGGATTGGGTGGACAAGAGCAGTCTTCCACGAATTCGGAACAATGCCTTTGGCGTAAGAGAGCCGAAAAAGACGCGTTACAACCGGTGCCAACTCAGGAGCACATGTCCTAAGCACAATAGGGGAGACTCCATCCGGCCCTGTCGACTTATGGACGTCAAGGGAAAAGAGAGCGTTTTGAACGGCACGTTGTGTAAAACGTATATCCGCCATTGAATGGTTGCACCGCGGGATGGTCGGCGGTGTCTTTCCCCTGTCATCAAGAGTCGAGTTCCTAGCAAAGAGAGCGCCCAAGAGTTCGGCTTTCTCTTTAGCGGAATGGGCCAGAGAGTCTTCGTCCTTGTGCAAAGGTGGAAAGGATGATCGACAGAAGTTACCTTGGATGGCCTTGGCGAGGGACCAAAACGCCCGTGTTCCCGAAGGAAGTCGCGCTAGTCTATCGCCAAGTGCACCAATGTAACTAGATTTAGCCCTAGCGATTTCTCTCTTATAGGATCTGGAGGCAGAGTTGTACTTCTTCCTGATGAGACCAACGCTTGGATCGCGACTAGCCGTTGCTGCAACCCAGGCTTGAAAAAGTTCCTGTTTCTGACGAGACGCCATGTTACAGGAACGTCCAAACCAAGGCTTAGATCTGCCACCAACGGGCACAACAGAGTATGGCACAAATAGTTCCATACCCTGCAGTACCACGTCAGTGATAGACTCAGCACAAGCGTTGGGATCCTCCGAGGAGAAGCAAACAAGCCCCCATGGGTAGGAAGCGAAAAAACCACGCATTCCGTCCCAGTCTGCCGACTTGTAGTGCCACACACGGCGCCGAGCTGCAGGTGTCTGCTGTTTCGAGGCCATAAGTGGCACCATACTCCGTATCAGGCAATGGTCTGATGACCCCAATGGGGCCACGACGGAGACCTGATAGTTCTCGGGATGTGTGGTCAGCAGAAGATCCAAAAGAGAGGGAGTATGGCCCTCCACATCCGGTATTCGCGTAGGCGATGAGACCAGCTGTGTTAGGCCATAGGCTAGAGCAAAATCGTGTACAGTTCGTCCCGCGTGGTCAGTTGTACGCGACCCGAGCCATTCGACGTGGTGGGCATTGAAATCGCCTAAGACCACAAGCTCTGCAGAAGGGAACTGTACAAGCAAAGTGTCGATCATCTCTTGGATGTGCTCAAATAATCGGTCGGTACCAGTATTCCCGCTGTGGGATCTGTACAGGCAAGCATAGATGCGAGGGTGGTCGCCGCAGTCAATATGCAGCCAGATAATAGACAGATCCTCACCTTCAAGGGTACCAAGACGTCGACAACAGATATCCTCCCTAACGTATACGCATACCCCGGGCACGCGGTGCAAAAGTATGCTCCAGCTTAAAACCAGGGTATGTGAGATAAGATACGTCGGCCGGAGTTGATATCTGAGTCTCAGTCAGGAAGAGCAAGGCCGGCTTAGCCGTCTCAAGATGGTAGTGGACGTGGACGATGGACGGTGAGAGTGGAGGGGGGTGATTTTTTTCGCTTGCTCTGTGAACCCCTTGGCACATGACCGAGCGGAATTATGCCCGCCCCAGAATACGACGGGCTGCCGCAGCGCAGGCGCTGCGGGAGGGATTCTCCTGCACCGCAGGTGCCGGTACCCTCCTGGGGTATTCTGCCTAATAATGCCGCGTTCATATTTGGGGGTTGTTGTTTTTGGGCCTCCGGACCCCTCACTCACCGTACGAAACGCGGTGGCATACTGTTAATATGCCACCACTTCACGCCGGTCTCCTGTGAGGGTGTGGTAACTTCCCCGGTGCGAGCTTGACCCATTTCGTGCCGAAGCAGTGCTCGACTCCCACTAATAAGGCTTAGGTTATGCTACTAAATATTCTGATGACCTTTCTGACCTACTCTACCTTGTCTATGTGTAAACACAGTTAGTTTGCATCGATAAAAACAAGAATTTTAATTGAACTGATTTGTCATATTGTAATCGGAAATTCATCCCGTGCATGCTCATATTGTGTATATGTCGTGGCCATATCGTAGATTTGCTCATTTCATGAAATGGCCAACATAGTTTGATCAGATCGTTAAATCGTCAACGTTTCACGATTTGGTCATCGACATTTGGCCATATATATAAAATATCTTAGAGAGTCCATAAAACATTAAAAAATTCAGAATATTTTAAGAACTTGTTTATTGTCATTTAAGTTAGTGCCGCGGTAGCGCCGGCGAATACCAGAAGCGAATGGTTTTTTCAATAGAAAACAGTTAGGTTAGGTTAGGTTAGACTTTAATAAACAACGCACGAGCCGAGCGAGCAAAGCGAGCGTGCCGCGGCAGCGGCCGGCGAGTGCCAGAAGCGAATCGCTTTTTAAAAAAGAAACAAAAATGGTCGCATTTCGTGAAATGGCCATCCACGTTTGGCCAGATCGACGATCTGGCCAAATGTGGATGACCAAATCGTGAAACGTTGACGATTTAACGATCTGGCCAAACTAAATTGGCCATTTCATGAAATGAGCAAATCTACGATATGGCCACGACATATATTAATTGTAATTGATCATAATAATTAACAATAAGTATATCTTTTACTAAGTTTACCGAACATAGATAAATTTTTTATAAAAATGTATTTGGCACTTATGGGAATGCGTTATGCGGGTACTAAATTCTAATATGTAGAACTCTATACATATAAATATGGATAAAATGAGTATATAGAGTTATAGATTTTGTTTACGTTTACAAGAATCATGTTACAGATACGATACTTAACAATAATAATTTTACGTCACTAAAATAATTATTTTCTAGGTACTTCATAAAAAGCTCACATAATTATCAGTAACCTCGCAGCAAAATAATAACAAAAATGATTAATTTTAATGATAGAATAAACGCCTAGTTATTGAACTAAGGTTTTCATTATTTATAGTTTGATTTATATAATTATTAAATATCCTTGATGATTAATTTATACCGATAATAATCAATAAAATTTTCTTTTTTATAATAATAGCAAACGCGATCCATCAAAAAAATGTACTTACATCCTTTTATATTTAAGCAATTTTTTCATTATGTTGTAGAAACAAGAACATCATTTTGATAATTGATCATTAATACAATTATTATTAGAATCAAAACAAAAAGACAAGTGTAATTTGTAATTTAGAATTATTATGTGCAAAATGAGGTCATTATGTGCGGTTCTTGTCAGTAATGTATTTTTAATAGGTCCAGAATATATATCTTACAGTATGGCTGTGTAATATGTGTATTAAATTAAGTTATAAATAACTGACACTCGAGACTTTGTACGCAGATATATTTTTCCGTATTGAAGATAAATATTTATTTAATTTGTACAATATCCAGTAATCTTTAAATAAATATGAAGGTCTTTAGAGACGAATGTTTGACATAAACATAATAAAATATTAAATAATTAATTGATAAAGAATGTTGTTTAAAAGGAGCGAGTAATTATTTAGTAAACTGTGGCAGCGATTAATTTTTCATACTTGTTTGTGAACAGTGAAAGAGGCTTATGGTGGAGTTGAAAACTTGAAAGTTTAAGGTTTTTAATTTTTTAGCAATTGTATCACTATTTTTGTTTACGTATGCGGTGCAATTTGTCTCAGTGTATTCGAAAATAATATTTTAAACCTTAACATGGAAAATTACCTCAATCCTAACTGTAAATTACCTAATGTCAAAACGTCGCGTCGCTCCCAAACCGTAAACTTGCATACTGATTAAGTCTAGTCCTGTTACTATTTGTTACGAATCTTCAAAGAGGACTAGTACCTATAATATTTGTAAAAACCCAAGTTTGAATTTTTCATTAAACATGTTTTTTCATTTTTGCAAGCCAACTTTATTTTTCTGACGTTAAATTATAAATGAATTATAATTATGAATTTGATATATTGGTTTTATAGCATTCAAATCCATCGCGCCTCGTGATCATATTTTTTCTATTCTTCAAAAATGTACATATATAATTTTGTTTTGTAGGTATTTGGCGCGCTGACGTCATGCGCCCTGCGTCCCTCTGAGCACTTCTACGGTACGGGCGAGTCGCTGCTGTTCGCGTTCCAGCGGACGGACGAGCCGCGGCCGCGTGCGCTCTCTGATAAAGGGGACGAAATCAAGGACAAGGAAGATGACGTCACGGAGAAGAAAGACGAGGACAAGGACGAAAAAGAAGGTAGGTTTCAAATGAACAGTGGTTAAAAGTAGCTTTCCGCCCGCTTTGTCCACTTTTTCTGTCTTAAACTTAACAAAGTATATACAAAAACCTTTCTGGATAAGCTCTATCTATAAAAAATTTGCATAAAAATCTGTTGCGTAATGTAAAGATCTAAGCTTACATAGGGATGCGACTTTGTTTTATACTATGTAAGCATGTAGTGATGATAATCCAAAAATAGTAATTATTCATAAACACCGCTTAAAGAATGACTTTGGTAAAGTGAACGTTGTAACTTGTAATGTTTATAAACGTGACGGAGTTTGAAAACGGAACTTGAAAAACAGTTCCCACGCTAATACAAACAAATTATAGTTTTAAAAAGAGAATAATAGCTGTGGTATTTTTATTTTAGAACCAGAATTCAAAACGAAATTCAAATACTGGGGCTGGACCGGAGACAACATGTACTTCATCAGGGGGAGTAACGACAACATATCTATTGGCGCTGGAGAGTAAGTCAAACTTATTTTTATTTTTTTTACATTTATAGGTTTATTATATCAATAAAGCGCATAAATTTATAATTATGACTTGAAAATAGCCTCATTGTTTTGTTGTATTTATTTATATATATCTGAAAAACAAGTGTGTACGTCGAACGCATGACGTATTTTTATATGTAGGTAGGTAATATATTAAGTATTATTTTATATTGAATTATAAAATAAGACATACCCTGTATTAGTATCGGTCAATGTGTTGTTTAACATATCTCATCCCGCCTTCTTTTATGGATGTTATTTTATTGTTATCTTTATATCATGATAATGTTTTATTAGATTTATGTTTATTCGATCTCGTACATATACACATATTTTATGCTCAATAATCGTAACCCATTATACTATAAATTTATTGTTTTTATTTTTTTTATTGTATGCTTCTTTTCTTGGGTTTTGTTTACTATATTTTCTCACTTCTTCAATAATCCCCCCTCCCCCTTTCCCTTTTACTAATGTTGTGCGGTGTAAATTGCAGCGGCAAGTTCGGCATCTGGCTGGACGGCGACCTGTACCTGGGCCGCACGCAGCGCTGCACCACGTACGGCAACGAGCCGCTCAGCACGCGCGAGGACTTCATCGTCAAGATCATGGAGTGCTGGACCTTCATATGAAGCGTCCACCTTCACCCCGTCTTATGAAATTCGCTACGAGAATTTGACACCGCAACCCGTCGACCGCGACCGGGCCGCGGCCGCGTATCTCTAGTCAGAAGCGCTGAAGCTCGACGCTTTGATTCCCGTGTCGCCGCTCGCCCGCACGCAGTCGCCCGTCGCCGCACTGCGCACACTCGTGCACCAATCCTAGTCAATTGTCGTTCGTGTGTAAGGACGGACGCCGCCCGCGAGCTCCCCTCGTCACGTGTCAATTCAATTAATATTGTAACGTTGTTGACGTTGTAAACGTATTTGTAATGACATCAATCGATGTTCGGTAGAAATTTATATTCGTAGGTGGCGCGGTGGGAAAGGCTCGACTCATATCAGACCAAATTACTGTTACACTTTTGGAAACAACACATTTAATATACGCTCGTTTTACGGGTTGTTGACTGATGTTAAATTTTAACGATTTAAAATAAAATATACATACATAATATTTAAAAATTTGTAGTGTCAAATTTTTTATTTCATTCATAATTTGTTATTTTTATAAAACTCGAGTTTTACATATTGCCATATACGTGGCATCTTTTATACGATTCAAATGTATGAAGTCAACAACCCTATGACAGTACAAAGCAAAACGCATATCACTTGGCCGAGCTTTTCTCACGGGTCGTAGTGAAACAAATGATCATTGTGTTTAGAAAGCTGTCTATCGGTGTTACCCAGTTAATGTTTATATAATGTTCACGTTGTTTTGTCGATGTATTCGCATTATTTACCGTAGTACTGGATCCGAAGGTCTCCTGAAAACCGCGGAGGAAACTTGCCAAATAAACGAACGTGACTGGTTCACTCTTTATTATTAAACTGCATCTGTATTAGAACTGGTGACACTATCAGTAATTATTAGGTTTAGTTTACGTAGTAGAGGAGTATTTGTTTTGTTTTCATGTCTGTTTGTATATTAGTCATATTCTTAAGTTAGTGAGCATAATTTTTGTTAACACTTCACTGTGATTTGATTGATATGGCATTTTATTGTATAATGGAATTATTATACTGTAACATTATCGTTAGCTGTTTATTTGAGTATCTTTGGTACACTATTCACAATATTTAGAGGGAATGTATTCAACATTACATTCATAAGTATTTAAATTAATGTTTTATAAGTAATCATAAAATTATTTTACGATGTTATCGCTTGAGTACATAAATGAGTAGCCGATAAATTGATAATGTATTATAAATTAGTAAAGATATAGTTATTAGAAAGCTTAATGAATGTAATCGTCATTGTGCTTAGTAATTGTGTCACTTAGCATGGTGTTACTCAGGTTTCTGGTCATAAGTTATCGCTAAAGACGCCTATGACCCTCTTCAGTAGTTTGTGTTAAGCGTATATACAAGTTTAACCATAATAGTACCTTGGAAGTTTTGTGCAATATTTTAGTGTAACATTCTAGTTTGCTGGTTTTTAGAGGACTGTAGAAATAGTATTCGACTATGGTTTGATGTATAATATAGACATTTACGCCATTGCGATGTATACTGTTAAATTAAATTCTATGTGGGCCTTTATGTGAAAACGTTTGCAGCAATGTTATTATACTCCAAAGGTGGATCTGTGTCGCATCAGTTAGCTAGGGCAGCTTATTTATTACATTATGTCAATTATTCGCATCGTAGAGCATGAAGCTATCGTGAGACTAGTAGCTGGCATCAGCAAATCCTATTATTCTTTCATTATAAGGGCTAAAGATTTAAGCTATGAGATTATTGGTGAGATATATTTTTATGCAGTATCGTAATTATTTGTAATCGTTCATAGTTGTAGCGACATCGAAAATTTGTCTAAGGCATTGTTAAGCACATTTATTTGCGAGTGCATCTGTCTATTCAGTACTATAGATTGTTGTCATCGGATTGTCATAGAAATCGAACTTATTTTACAGCATATGATTATATCGGCATAATTGTTAAAAGTTTAATTATAATAAATATTGTTGAGTAGTAATGAGGAATGTATATTTATTTGTTTGACTTTAATTTTCATTAACTGCTGTAGCTGTATTGTTTCAGGTGATCTATTGTAATTTCTAAGTTGTTAAAATGTAAATCAAGCCATAATAACTGAGAATATATTCTTTTGAAAAAAATGTCTTTATTTTATTTTATATCCTTCACTTATGCTAAGATGTAATTTTAAAATTGTCTTCTATCGTATCGGTTACCATAACTTCTGTCATCTTGATGATAATCACTATAACCTCGACTATAATTTTCAGAAGAGCCTCTATCATGGTAACTGTCGCCGGAGCCTCTCTCATGATATCTTCTGTCTCTGTTATTATATCTATCTCTATCGTAAGGGTTAAATCGCCTATTATTGCGGCGATCATACCGTCTTGAGTTATTAGAAGGCCAGTTATTTTCTAAAATAGGAGGCACACTTGGCTCTGCATTGAACACTTTCATAAATTCTTCATCTTTTTCAGTAAATCTGTCTTTAAACTCCTCTTCACACTGAGCTAGGAAATCTTTATCTTCAGTTGATAATTCTGCCATGTTATAAAACTGGATATGCAATGAGGGACTGCAAAACTGAAAGTTAATTTAAAAAGATTATTAAATTAAAGTACTCAGTATGGGCTTTTCGTAAAGTAATGAATTTTTCCCACATGGTGTGTAGTGTTTCACTCACAGAACAGTAAAAACATATAGAAGTGTGATGTGGGCGTGGCCCACGTGTCACTGGTAAGGTAAGATCACCTAACTTGCTCTCAGTTGTGCGCAGAAAAATATTCGAGTCGGTTGTCAGCTGTCAAACCTTTTTTCCATATTTATTCATTAATTAGAACGTGTTGTTCGGTATTAGAGTGCAAAAATGATAGCAGACGAAATAATATCAGCAATGGAGGCATTTCATACCATCGGTAAGTCTTATTTTTATTTATTTTAATTATATTTTATGTTATAACTTCGCTTGTCGTAATTTGTCAAAATTGTATACAAATATCTAGTCAAAATGAACCTTAAGTTATAAGAAATTAGTACTTTTATAGATTGAACAGAAAACAAGACTTTCTGGAATATTATTGCAATAAACAAACGAATGTCGGTTTAGTGATGATTGTGGCGCATATCGATAGTATCGATACTTTAGAAAGACAAACATTATAAATATTAAATTTTATTTTATTTTTCCTTAGCTTTCATTTGTCCAATTTATTTATAGATTTCCCAAAGAGGCTTATTTAAAAGAGAAATGGATAAATGCAACGTGACGAGTTAACTGGATGTCGAACAGCACTAAGCAGTCTAACAAAGGCCACCGATACATCAAACCTACAGCAGTTCCAAGATTTAAAATAATGCATATTTTCTGTTTGTATTTTGTAAATATAGATTCTATTCCGTTTTTTATTTAATAATAATAATATGAAAAGAAGTACTTAGTAGTAATAAACATACTCCAAAATGTGACGCATTATACTATACTCATATAATAGAAAGAAAAAAAAATGCACAAAAAAATATTTATTTGTGAATTATCGATAACAAGGCTGACATCCCTTAGAGCATAGCATCAGATAAATATCAAGTTAATGTCATTAATGTTGAGTGACACAAATTTCAACCTTATCTCTATGTGTTGAGGTTCAAAGTTATATCTATCGAAAACTAACGCCCTCTGTTGTGGAGTAGCTGAATGTTTTCGAATTTGGAATTTCTGAGCAATGAGAAACAAAACAGCTAATATACCTAGGGATGTTATACTAAAATAAACCGTAACATGGTGGGTTAGGGTACATATTTAAATGCTGAATTTATAACCTAAGTCAGTTTCTACTCAAATTAAGCTGTTGAATCAAAGACATAGTTTACTTGTAGTGTACTGTATAACTATCGGTTTAAATGTGTGGGTTTGGCGACACTGGTTTTCATACTAATTATGACATTAAAGCACTTCTATATGTTTTTACTGTTCTGTGGTTTCACTGATTTATTTTCATTGTAGAAAATATGTCAGAGCCTTTTGTGTCTAGCCAGAATTAGACATTCACAACCTTAAAGTTTAAACCTTACTTTAATTAAAAATGTGAAAGTATGTGGGGATGGATCTATGTAATATGTATGTAGTTTATTAATCTGTCAAAGTAAAATAAAAATCCTAAAGAAATATCAATTTGAGGAAATACCTTTTTCACTAAGAAGATTAGGTAAAATAAGTGCAAAAAAGCGATTAAATGTATAGATTTGTTCTGGATTACGATTTTCAAAGAGCCAACCAATTATATCTCCACATTCAGGGCATAAACATGGTTTCCAATGATATCCAGGGAACCACAATTCTTCTTTCTCCCACTGAAAGTACATTTGTTAAACCTTTACAATAATTATATTGTGGTCCCAGTACAGGGCAGATGCATTTCATTAAATATTTTTAATAACATTTCCATGAATTTATATTTAAAAGTAAACCATTATGACTAAGAGTAAAGTAATACTTCAAAACCTGTGCAATAAGTGATGAGTGATTACTTCTATTTCATAATGCAATCCGAGATTTAAAAATTGATTTTAAGATAAATTGAGTAGTTTTCACTAACCTCCCCAAATCCAATACAATTAGAATGGTTAGTTGTAATTATAGTGAATTGAAATATAATATCTTTCCTTAATATCTGAACCAATATATTTTTTTCATTAAATATTGTGTCATTAAAAGAATATAGAGATGAATGACCTTTCCTTTGCAATTATATCACTAGCGTTCGATATGTTATTACCACAACTTCGGCATAGTATATTTTCCTCTGAAATAAGTTATGAGAAGAAATTATATAAATACTTTAGTAAAAAAACTTTATAAATAACAAGGAATTGTGGTATTTCATGTTAGATAATGCGAGCACCATGGTTAACAGCCAAAGATGAAGACAAGAGTACGATAAAAAGAATTAAAAGTATAACCATCGCCAATATCAAAATTTAATAATATTATGTTCCACGAATCACACACTGCACTAGGTATTTATTGCGAAGTATTTCATTTACCTGTTATCAATACTATCAATTATTATCTGTCTGGAGACGTGGAACTCATTAATGGGGTAAAAATAATATCAAATCTCAAATAATTAATATAGTGAAAAGCGTAGAGGGAGTTCATTCTCCCTCTACGGTGAAAAGTGAGTGAAAACGATTGACATTTGACACATAAACACATCATGAGCAATTTCAGTACAATTTTGGCATTTGCCTGAAATGCCTGACACTATCAGAGGGCAGTGTTGCCAACAGATCTGGCCCTAATGTCACCGTTTCTCATGCATGAAGTAGCCTATGGTACGGGAGCTAGTAACGTTTTAAAAAAAATCATTTTAGTATAGTTCGGTTTTTGATATACTTTTTCTCTTGCTATTTCGGTTAGAGTCCGGGCTGTCTGGCTGGCGGTAGTGGTTGCGTTTATTAGTGCGCACAGGAAAATATACTTAACTTTAAAGTCATTTATTAACGCGTAATTTTTAATCTTTTCCTTTAGATAGATACATCAGACATAAATTTTTTATAGCAATTTTTTATTTCAAAATAATTAAAATGTCATCGAAATAAGTGAAATTACATCAATTTATGTTAGGTTTGATGTGGCCTTTGTGGCCACCGATACATCAAACCTACGGCAGTTCCAAGATTTAAAATAATGCATATTTTCTGTTTGTTTTTGTAAATATAGATTTATACTATTGTATTCCGTTTTTTATTTAATAATAATAATACGGAAAGACGTACTTAGTAGTAATAAACGTAAACCACATTAAACATACTCTAAAATGTGACACAATATATTATACTCAAATATTAGAAAGAAAAGCAAAAAAAATCGCACAAAAAATTGAAATAAAAATTCAACAAGTAGGTAGGTACTTAACCTAATGTTCTAAAAACATAATAGGCATGACGACAGTATCCATAAATGATCGTATTAGTGTTTTTAAGGGAAAATGTATAATAGATAAATTACATATAGTGACTTAGAAATCTTAAAAACATTAAGATTAATGAGATTATCAATAAAATAAAACATTGAAATACTGCAGTTGGCCATTTTGACTAAAACACGCGTGACGTCACGCTTAAGTAAACAACTCACGTCAGATGTTTTTTGTTGTTATGAATATGTTGAGAATACGCATTTTTATTTATTTTCTATTGTTTCACGTATGCTTTATCGACTCAGAACAGAAATATAATTGCGAATTCACGAATACATGGTTCGGGGTTCTCCGCGCCAACTTTATACAATCATTTCTTATTATTTTCTCGCTTAAAATAATTACTAACACATTTTTGAGCATTATTTTTATGTGGATTCACACTGCAATACTGCACACCACTTATAAACTTTGAAATTCGTTTCTATAACACATATTAAATAAATATTTTTTTAATTTTCTTCGCAATGCGTACAAATAATTACGTATTTACCAAAGTGTGACGTCACGCCTACGCCATGACACCTGCGAGCTGTTTTGGCACAGATAATAAATATTTTTTGGAAAATGGCTTTTATCTTCGTTAAATTTAAGTATATTACCGAAATATAGGGTTTTTCTTGTATAGTAAACGTATACACACATTATGGAAGAGGATTTCAAAATCTTTCGTCATGCCTATTACATAAACACAACAATAGTTGACAAAAATTATTCTTAAAACTATCTTCGTTCAATCATGTGTGTGTTGCAAGTTCGAAAAAATGCGACCTCACTCAGCATAAAACCGCGGCACACGACCCCGCCTTGGTCTTCCGTGGGCCTGCCAAAGTTTGGCACGGGCGAGTCGAGCCTATCACTGTATCAAAATCAACAAATACATATTTTCTATTTGTGAATTATCGATAACAAGGCCGATAATATGGTACACCACTTAGGGCATAGCATCAGGTTAATGTCATTAATGTAGACTGTAGAGTGACACAAATTTCAACCTTATTTCTATGTGTTGAGGTTTAAAGTTATATCTATCGAAAATTAACGCCCTCTGTTGTTGAATAGCCGAATTTTTTCAG
This sequence comes from Colias behrii, assembly GCA_029959065.1. Classification (NCBI taxonomy): domain Eukaryota; kingdom Metazoa; phylum Arthropoda; class Insecta; order Lepidoptera; family Pieridae; genus Colias; species Colias behrii. Next base: position 7,435,755 of record JARWMC010000002.1, read on the forward strand.
AATTTGAAAATTTTAGAATTTTATGAGCAAAGAGAAACAAAACAACTCATATACCTAGGGATGTTATACTAAAATAAACCGTAAAATCGCGCGTTAGGGCACAGAATAATAACTAGTAGCTACAGAATCTTTTCTTCAATGGTTTTCAAAAAAATATGTACTCAATCTGATATGTAAACAATATGATTTAATTTAGCTCGCGTTCCATTTCGAGCACGTGTTCATTTACATACCTACCAATTTTTTTTTGAGGGAATCCTTCATCCCTTTCACACCAACTTGCCAAGTTAGGTGTGAAAGGGACAAAAAACAACCAGGCGTCATTCAAGGTCATACCTTCCCGTGACAAGTAAACGTTCATAGTGCAATCTCCAGTGTATTATATATATAAGCTTCTTGACTCCTACTAATATTATAAAGGCGAAAGTTTGTATGTATGGATGGATGGATGTTTGTTACTCTTTCACGCAAATGCTACTTAACCGATTTTGATTAAATAGGAACATAATGTTATCCAGTAGATTTTACCTGTGAGCGTCTCTAGGCAACCAAAAAAAAAAGTTAAATTTCGATCACGATCCGTATTTAAACAATTAAATACTGCACAATATCTTTTTGTTTTGTGTCCATCTTGCAATTATTGAGAAAGTTGAACGTGGTCGGACAAATAGCGCGCGCGCGTGTGTCGCTTGCGGCAGCCCTGGCCCTTGCGCAATGGCCCTCGCCTGTTATGTATGTTTTTAATACCTACACGCGGAGATAGACAGGCTTGGTTAAGGTACATATTGAAATGCTGAATTTATTACCTAAGTCAGTTTTTACTCAAATTAAGCTGTCCAATAAAAGGAATAGTTTACTTGTAGTGTACTGTCTAGCTATCGCATCGGTTTAAATGTGTGGGTTTGGCACTTCTATTTGTTCTTACTGTTCTGTGTACTAAGTGTACCTCACAATATAGATCGTGCACATATCTTACGACAAAAGCGAATACATATGGGACTAAAGAAATGGAGGTCTTGAATAAAAACAGTGTTTTCAATTAAATAAGTGAAAAATTTATATAAAATATCAAGATAACTATAGATAAATTTGAAAAATAGTTCAGTGGTTCAACTGCATTAAATTAGCATCCATGGAAGACTAAACCAGACATAAACACCATTATAAACCATTTTCACTCGGAAAAAGATAACGAATTGAAATTGGCAAAACGGAACGTAACTCAATTTTTTATCCTACAGCTCGCGCGCATTTACTAATGTCACTTGTCAAAGTTGTTTACGGTTAGGTTAATAATTTTCTAAAGAAATTACATTTATAAATTAAATAAGTGAAAGAAAACTAATTTCACAATGGTTACTAAAAAGGAACCTTCTCTTTAATCATCTTAAATACAGCCAACTTGATTTTGATTCAAGTGTCAAAAAGTACGCGAATATTTCAACGTAGGATATTTACATAATGTTCCCACACAATGTATGAAGATGATAATATAACTTCTACTCCAAAACGATGTGTGCTCACTGAAGTCACCAATTCGTCAAACTATGTCTCTCCAACAGCAAATTTAAAATTGTTGACTAATGTGGCCTTGCATTATCCCACGCCGCCGCCGAGCACTGTACACCGCAAAGAAAAATCTTTGCAAATATTATGCGACAAGTAAGTTTATTACAATGACATTTATTAGAGTGGTAATATACCTTTGCTTATAAACCTAATCACACTTCAATATTTTAGATTCTTGGATCTTTATCCATTGCATGGAAATGGTCCAGTTGAGCTACAACTAGATAGTACAGCAGCTCGACTGGGGGTGGAGAAGCGGCGTATGTACGACATAATAAATATTTTAGAAGCTATGCAATGTGCAGTCCACAAGAGAAAAAATACATATCTATGGCATGGTGCGTCAAGGTTGAATTCATTTTTAAAGATGTTAAAAAAGCAAGGAGAAAATTTAAGACTGTCTGAAGTACTCCGGGGGAAGGCGCCAAAGCCACCAGCCCCCAAGCACAAGACTCTTGGAGTATTAGCACAAAGATTTCTCATGCTCTTTTTAGTGGAGCCTCCTGTAAGTATTTTACTTATTTTATATTTGGTTTCTATTTTAATATTGTTATTTTAATTAATATGATTTTACTTACAGAACAGACTGATTAATTTAGAAATGGCTGTAAGTGTACTCATAGACACAAACTCTAAATGTAAATCAACATTATCACCAGAGCAAATGGATCGTCAACACAAATCCAAAGTGAGGAGGCTCTACGATATAGCCAATGTACTGATTTCAATTGGTCTCATAGAAAAGGTGTATGGTAATTCAATATTAAAGAAACCAGTGTTTAAGTATGTGGGGGTTAGAACAAAAAAGCTTGATAAAGGGGATTTGTTTACACCATCTCCTATAACACCGGTGACAGTGTTGCACGGGTCACAACAGCTCACACCGTGCCATGTGTTTGCTGGCAAGTCCAAACGGAAGTTAGAGTTCACCACTCCCACCTCTAGCACGGATAAGCTAGGTGTGACCACTCCTCCTCACACGCCATCACACAAATGGGATGAAATTTTACTTGTAGCCGATATGGAGTTAAGTAGAATTAATAATGGAGTAACTTTGTAAATCTTTGATAATTGTTATCTTTAATATTATGATATTTTTATATTTATTATTTATAAGAGGTTGCAAAAAAGATTGACAAGTATGAGACAAATAACAATGAACTTGCCAAATCTAACATTTTTGGTAAATATCAAATTCTATGAATTTTTAAATATTAGAATATCCTAACAATCCTTTTAATATGTAATTATTATGAATTAATAATAATATTTAAGTGCCTTCCTAACTTTATCTAAAGTTCATCAAGTAACAATAAAAAGTATGTAGGAATGAACTGGTCTTCCATGAAATATTTTATATACAGAATATGAACTTATTAATGTTTTATAAAAACTAAACTGTTCTCTTTGTTAAAAATTTTATTAAAGTGTTACTAATAGAAAAAATTTTAATATAGTGCAATTTGGATCAGGCGCGGTCCCAGGGGGGTGGACACGGGGGACATGACCCCCCCCCAAAATCATACTCGATAAAATATAAAAAAAAAATTTATACTGTAGAATATATAAAAAAACTGGCTAAGAGCGAATCGGAGTCACTCGCACATCTAAAGTTCTGTTTAAACCTGTTTTTAATCCCTTGCAAATGTCGAAATTTCTAAAAATTTGCAGCTAACGGCTTCCGACTCGCACTTGGCCGGTTTTTCTTTGTAAAATTTAAAAATAAGTAAAAAAATGTAAGTATAGAAATTTTCTCAAGTTTTCGCTTATCACTTCTATTGAATACGATTTTTGGCGAGTACGATTGGGGGGGGGGGGGTTGCATACCTTTCCAGCTCCGTGACCCCCCCCAAAATGTCAGGCTGGGACCGCGCCTGATTTGGATAAAAATCTGATATTATTTATTTATATACAAAAAGCAAGCATTGACCAAGGAAATAATGTTATTATATTATACATATTATAAAATAACCTCGCTAATCATTCAGGTATTAAAAAATTTGGTAATTTTTTATTTATTTATTTAACATATTGAATTATATTTAAAAAAATAAGTGGGTGTGCTGAGCACACATGTCAGAAGTGAAACCTTTTTGGCAAGATTCAAAGATACCTTTGTTGCATTGCTCCAGGGTGTGACGGTATTGCCATGATGTCACCTTGAAATTTTATTCTCAAAGCGCCAAGTTTCACTTCAAAAATAAATTATTTAGTTATTTCCAGTGAAGTCTGAATTTTGTTTTTGTCTTTATTATATGAAATGTTACATAAAATTATATCCAAAATAGCAAGATTAATAGATGCCCTCCTGATGCTTATTTATTTATTTATTTAACTCTTTAATAGTTGTACAGAAGCCTTAGAAACTACTTACACAATACACATAGAACAGAGTACAACTATTTTGGCGGCCTTATCACTTAATAGTGATCTCTTCCAGGCAACCACGGTAAAAGGTAAACAAGCAAAATGATCACTAATTGGCGGGACGAGAACAGAAAAAGAATAATTAATAGCAAGAAACAATAAATAATAATATATATCTACCATAAATAATACATGTCCATATACAATATCACATATACTATACATATACATACACAATATATAAATATACATATACATAAATAAAATAAACAGATATACCTACCAATTACATATTATATAATAAACATAAATAAATATATACTTGGAAGGAAACACACTGATATTGAATAAGATAAAATTATTATACGAATACCATCTATATCTAATACAGAGTAACTTAATAGATTTCAGAATCAAAACTTATTTATAGCACATTATTGAAAGTATGGATTAGTGAGATTATATTATACTATATATTATGTAAATAATTCAATGTTCTTCCTTTATCCATGGTGAAAAATTTAAATCAATTAAACAAATTATATACCATGTTATTAACTTTAATTGATGTATTGCTTTCTTTTATGTAACAGCTGACTGTATTTTTATTTGTATGCAATGGTTATATAATATGAAATTATTTTAATAGTATTTATACATAATTAGAGAGACATATTAAGCACATAATTCAGATTAATATCATTAAAACTGCAGATAATTATACCTATCAATTATCTTATACTATTCTCTTCAGCTGACATCATACTATATTTAAAGATTTTAAAATGTTATAATGTATATTTAACATATTATACTAGTAGAGTATTAACCTTATTGAATGTGATGACAATTTTGAAAATATAATAATTAAACATCTATCTATCTTATGACTGAGTAGGAACCATAATAATTGACTGCAATTTAGGTGAATAGATGTTTGTGTCAACAGGTCCTTTGGTAAATGTGATTTCATGTAATATTTGTAAGAGTGAAACTTAGTACTTAGTTGCAAATATGCCAGGTTGTCTATATTATGCATTTATAATCATATTTTGTTAAATAAATATGGCAAATTTTACAATTAGTGTTTTTTATTGCTCCTAATTAAATGTATTGTTTGTACCTTGTTTGGACACAGATTTAAATAAAAAGAATGAGATTTTTATTTTATATCCCACCTAGCCCATTAATTACTTAAGCCTTACTGGGGGAGCGGTTGAGCCATCTTAAGGAGAAGAATATCAGTAATGATCATAAAGACCTGTTTTAATGAAAACAAAAAACAGCCACATCTGTTTTGGCAATAACCTTATGAAGCATAATATTTATATAATATACATAAGTATATTGTCTTCTAAATAAATCTATTCTTTTTTTAATCTCACAATGTCTTACCAGGGGCACAGAATACATAATAGTAGCTAAACGCTACAGAACGGACACTCACCGCCTCCCGCCAAAATTAAACACTTACCTCACCCCTCGCGCGGGTCAAACACAAGCGGCGCGGGCGCGGGCGTGCCATAAGCGCACCTCTTCAATCTGTTTTGCACCACTGCCTTCTTCTATATTTTGTATGAAAGAATTTTGGAAAGGCGTCGAGACGGCACGCCACGGTTGTGCCACGGTTGCGCCGCTTTTCTATGAAAGAACTTTGGAAATAGCCAATAGCGCACCCGATGCGCGCCGGCATGCAGTGCGCCCGATGCGCGCCGCGCCGCTTGTGTCTGTCCCGCGCCAAATGGTCCACATTTTTCTACAGGGACGATACGCAACGAAGATTGACAACATTAATCAAATTGACTTAAAGTAATTTTATTATTTTGGATTTGTGATTATCGTTTTTCGTAGAAAATGGTTAGATATTGTGCTGTTTACGGATGTATTTCCTCAGAAAAACGCGAATTTTTTTACGCTAGTCAAAAATGTGCCAACCATTTATGCACGCCTTCCACTGCGAGCGGAGCGGACCCATTAATGACTCCGTTTAACTCGTAACGACCAAGTCAATACAAGTGCTTCCACTAAGAAAGAGTGGCCCGAGCGGAGCGAGCGAGTTGAAAGAGTTTCAAACGAGGTCGCAGAGTTGAGCGTGTTCCTAGCGGACTCCTTACGTAGTCCGCTCGACTAGCAACACTATATTCCATACAAGTACTTCCATTGAAAAAGAGTAAAGCGGAGCGGTGTGAGCGGTGTAAACGGAGTCCGCTGCGTATGGTCTTGAAAACTAGTTTTGAACGGACTCCGCCGCCACCCCGTGATATAGTATATTTTGATATATATATTTTCTTGTGATATAGTAGCAAACATTTAATTATGGTATTAAAATAATCATCGTCGCTAGAATCGTCCGACATTCCGAACACATTACACATCCACAAAGGTCTGACGAACACTGCGCCCGACATCGTCCGCGACGCCTCGCTCATCTGCCTCCGCTCATTTCCCGACTAGTTTCCGCTCGCAATTTCTCGCTGCCAATGGAAGGCCCCCACCATGAAACACCCCTTTCTAGAAAAACTATTTCTTAGTGGAAGTGCACAACTATTTTTACTCCGGTCCGCTCAGATCATTAGCTCAGTTTCCGCTCATTACCCTTTTTTAGTGGAAGGCGGGCATAAAGCGTTAACACACACATTTGCAGTCTCTACAGTGTGACTGTCAAAACGATAATTTTGTATGGAGTGTCCGGGGTGTGCCAGGGGGTTAGGATCAGAAATTCCAAATTCTAAAAAAAACATCTCAAGTAATTATCGACTTCATCATAACACAGATTGAAATTAAATTCAATCCGATTTCACTGAACAAAAACGCTAAAATGTAAAATGTAAGCGTTCTAACAGACGAACGGCAAGTTGTGAACGGTAGAGGCTACTTCAGCCGTCGCCACCTGTCGACGGCAGCCGTCGACAATCGACATATTGACTGCTGCCGTCGACGCATTGACGACTGCCGTCGACAGGTGGCGACGGCTGGAGTAGCCTTTGCGCTTCACAACTTGCCGTTCGTCTGTAAGAACTCTAACATAAAACATCTCTTTCTGTGACATTGCAAGAATATTATTGTAATAAAAAAAATATCACGTAGTAATTCTAGTTTTATTTACATTAAATTAAATATATATACATTAGGATTACTTTAAATTCTAGTACTATAGCCATGCTAATTTGGAATTATTTTTAATATAATATGTAAGGTCAACCAAACGTCAAAACGTGTAAGGTCAACAAGGGGCTATGTCGTCTGGGGGGCTAACTCGTCTATCGAAGTTTTTCGATATTATATTAGTTCTAAGCCTACTCCCGCCATCTACCTGGCGTTGTAGCAACAAATTTTACGCCTACAGATAGCGCCACAGCAAATTATGTTTTGAGTAATTCCGCCATCTTGATTCTGTCACTTTATTCAGAAGTTGACGTGGTGCCACATATATTTTTTCATCCGTCGAAATCTCAAGTTTTATTAAGATTTTTGATGTTTTTAAAACGTGAGTACCCATTTTATTTAATACATTATATGTTACTTTTATTATTTAACGAAAACAACATATGATTCAAAGTCCACGTGTGATAAAATATTTTGAGGTTAGGTTTTTGGCCTGGGGCTATTGCGTCCACTTTAGTGGGGCTATGTCGTCTATGGTCCCAAAGTCAGAGGTGCTAAACTTTTAAATTAGGGTTAGTTTTTTATAGAATGATACTAGTTTATTTCTTTTATAATTTGTACGCAGTTCTAAAGAATTATTAAATAAATGAATAAAGTACTCAAAGTGCTGAAAAAAAAATTTTACATTTTTATTATTTTTAACACCATATCTATGATTTTTTAGACTTTTAGCTTTAACACGAATTATTTTATTACAGATTTTTCATTATGGTACGGAACTACGTATAAAAGAAAAACAGCAGACTCTTACGATTACGAAACATTAATGAAAGCTGTAAATGAGGTCAAAGCTGGTAAACTTAACGCATATGAAGCGGCAAGAAATTACGGAATTCCCCGCACTACTATTGCTGATAGAGCAAAAAATAAAAGAGGAGTTGTGAAAAATAATCGAGGCCCACCAACTACATTAAATAGAGAATTTGAGCTTAGACTCGCCAATGGCTTGCGGGTAATGGAAAAATATGGTTTTGGTCTTACATCTAAAGAAACATTAGATTTGGTTAGTATACACGTAAGGCAAAATAATTACAAAACTCCATTTAAAAACGAAAGGCCAGGATACGACTGGTTTGCTGCCTTTAAGAAAAGACATAATCTTTCACTAAAAAAACCACAAGCTGTAGAAATGTCAAGAAAAACAGCAGCAGATCCTTTTATTGTTGATAATTATTTTGACATTCTCGAAGAAGTTTTAAACGAACTTGATCTTAATGGAAGACCGGACAAAATATGGAATCTTGATGAATCCAGTTTCGGAAAAGATCCAGAAAAAGCAAAAGTGGTCGGTGCACGTGGCTACGCTAGCACCCCAACAATTGCCTCGTCTGGCAAAGATAATGTTACAATTTTATTTACAGCCAATGCAATGGGTGAAAAGTTGCCTCCACTAATAATAAACCGTGGAAAAAATACATGGGACCAATGGATGTCTGAAAATGCATATGAAAATACATCATACGCGGCAACTGAATACTGATACGAATGGATGGATTGACTCTTTGATTATATACTCCCTAGATAGAGTATCGGCGCGTCAAAAGCGTCGATAAAAATATCAGCTAACTGTTGGCCTCTAAAGCGCTCACCACTCCTCAGTGTCAATTGTAACGTCAAGAGATACGCACGCACGGCTCATTTTTTGCGTTAGATTATTTCGGTGAAAATGACAAGCTGCGCGATTAAAATCTGCAGAAATTACAAAGGACGTTTACGAACAACTAACAAAATCTCCTACCATCGGTAAGTAACTCAAAACTAATAGTCATTTACGGAAACAAAAATAACAAATTCATAATTATTTTCACAAAATCAACGCGTCGTTTTTTAGTGTTGCCAGTCTTGGATTGCGAATTTGCCCATAGAGTTAGTTGTCTTAAAAGCTGATGTATGTTCATTTTTACCCGACTGCACCAGAAGGAGGAAATACATCAGGGAAGGTGTGTGTATGTATGTATGAATGTATGTGGGTGTGTTTTAAAAACTGTTTGGCTGAGCCTACAGCCTTAATTGATGGACCGATTGTTTTTGTTTTGCAAGCTTCCGCGCAGTCGGATGTTTTTTTTTTTGTCTTAAATATTTTAATATTTATTTTTGAAGTAAAATTTCTTTAGGCGCGGTTGAGAGTAAATGAGATTATTTTTCGGATGGAAATAACGCTCTATAATCTGTTGACACAATTTCCGCTACTTAAAAACAGAAAAAAAATCTATACGTCTCAAAGGTCGGTATACCTGTTTAAGAATATCTATGGACGCAGTATAATTTTTTTTAAATTGTACCGATTTCGTACAAAATCGATATCTCAGGATCCTTAGGATCACAAAACAGGAAACTGTTACCAAAATTTAAAAAAGTCAACGCCATTTTGTTTTTTTTTGTTATTGTACCGATTTCGTTCCAAATCGATATCTGAGTATCTCTAGGATCGCAAAACAGGAAACTGTTACAAAAATTTGAAAAAGTCAACGCCATTTTGAAATTTTCTGTTATTGTACCGATTTCGTTCAAAATCGATATCTGAGGCTCCCTGGGATCGCAAAACAGGAAACCGGTACCAAAATTTTAAAAAGTCAGCGCCATTTTGAAATTCTTTGTTATTGTACCGATTTCGTTCAAAATCGATATCTGAGGCTCCCTGGGATCGCAAAACAGGAAACTGGTACCAAAATTTTAAAAAGTCAGCGCCATTTTGAAATTCTTTATTATTGTACCGATTTCGTTCAAAATCGATATCTGAGGCTCCCTGGGATCACAAAACAGGAAAATGGTACAAAAATTTGAAAAAGTCAACGCCATTTTGAAATTTTCTGTTATTGTACCGATTTCGTTCAAAATCGATACCTGAGGATCCTTAGGATCACAAAACAGGAAACTGTTACCAAAATTTATAAAAGTCAACGCCATTTTGAAATTTTTTGTTATTTTACCGATTTCGTTCAAAATCGATATCTGAGGATCCCTAGGATCACAAAAAAGGAAACTTACCAAAATTAGCTTCCATGCATTCCATTCATTTTAAATTTCGGTACCATTTTCCTGTTTTGTGATCCCAGGGAGCCTCAGATATCGATTTTGAACGAAATCGGTACAATAACAGAAAATTTCAAAATGGCGTTGACTTTTTCAAATTTTTGTACCATTTTCCTGTTTTGTGATCCCAGGGAGCCTCAGATATCGATTTTGAACGAAATCGGTACAATAACAAAGAATTTCAAAATGGCGCTGACTTTTTAAAATTTTGGTACCAGTTTCCTGTTTTGCGATCCCAGGGAGCCTCAGATATCGATTTTGAACGAAATCGGTACAATAACAAAGAATTTCAAAATGGCGCTGACTTTTTAAAATTTTGGTACCTGTTTCCTGTTTTGCGATCCCAGGGAGCCTCAGATATCGATTTTGAACGAAATCGGTACAATAACAGAAAATTTCAAAATGGCGTTGACTTTTTCAAATTTTTGTAACAGTTTCCTGTTTTGCGATCCTAGAGATCCTCAGATATCGATTTGGAACGAAATCGGTACAATAACAAAAAATTTCAAAATGGCGTTGACTTTTTTTCAATTTTGGTAACAGTTTCCTGTTTTGTGATCCTAAGGATCCTCAAAGAATTTCAAAATGGCGCTGACTTTTTAAAATTTTGGTACCAGTTTCCTGTACAATAACAGAAAATTTCAAAATGGCGCCGAATTTGGGTTAAATTTAAAAATGATGCAGGCGAAGCTGCCGGCAAACCTGTAGTATTTTTATAAGTCGACACTATATTATTACATTAATTAATGAAACATATTTTGTAAATGCTAAGGTCAGGTGGGGTAAGAGGAACATATTTCATTTTCAGTAAAATATTTTGACTGCTAGGAACAACATTTATAGCTTTTTAAGATGTTTGAAACACACAGAACTTACCTTTATGTATTAGCTTCCCGTAGGCTAAATGTCATTACTCTAATAACAGTTCTTACGAAGATATTGACATTAATGTCAAGATTGAGTAATCGTTCCTCTTCCCCCTTACAAGGGGTAAGAGGGACAGTCATTGTATTTCCTAAGATTGGAGTTTGAATTAAAATATTCGTTGCTAAATGTTCGTTAATTTGTAGGTAGAATGTCTTTGGTCAATATTAGATCTTAATGTCGATGAAATAAGGTATAATTTGGAATAAAAAACAAGAATACATCAATTCGGGGTAAGAGGGACATACAGGTTCGATCAGGGGTGGCAAACTAAAAAGAAGTCGACAAGTTAAACTGCTATTTTTATTTAATCATATAAACTATGTGATATGAGATCAACATTGCGATTCAGTCTTTAACCCTTAATCGGCCATGACTTCAAACAATTTTATTTTAATACATCAGTACGGGGTTATATCGAGATTAAACACTTGAGTATTAAAAAGTAAAATATTGGGTAGCTTATAGGTTTTTTTGGGATATTATTTCCCTATATCCATGAACATACATGTGGGAAATAATCTCCCACTTGACTAGCTTTTGCCCGCGGCTTTACTCGTCGATTTTAACACAGGGACAAAAAATAAAAATGCATCATTAAATTATTATTGAATTATTTATATTTATTGAATATGTATGAATTTTTAAATTACTTTTTACTTTACTCAACTTTTTACTTTTTATAACTACTTGGTATCCTTACGGGATAAAGGGAAATATATTCCCACTTGAAGATTTTATGCACGGCTACAGGGTATTAATTTACCACCATTTTTTAATTAGAAAAAATAACCCAAAGTAACAGCTTTCGTACGTTATTTTGTTAATATTTGAGAAATAACACGTTCTTCTTTACGAATTAAAAACAATTGCATATTTACAGGAATTGTTCTGGGCGTAGATCCAAAAACTATCTTGAAATTCGGGGAATTGGGAAAAACGGTCGTTTTAATGAACTTTTTACTTCGATTGACTACTGACATTGACAGTTGACGTTTAGAAAAAAGTGTTGCTAGAAAAAAATTAAAAGAACTATCTATCTTAAGGTGCGTTCCTTAAATTTTACCGTATCTTTAAATATTAATAATACAAAAAATAATAATTAATTTGTGGGCAATGCCGAGGTGGGAAAATAATATCCCCATGGCTTATTAAGGGTTTATCTTCTATTAAGAACCTTCTCTCTGAAGTTCAAAATATAACTGATCTTCTTTATCCAAAAGAAATTCTTTATAATTTTTAGGATTTTGAAACAGGCGAACTTTTTTTACTATTGAATATTCTGGGACAGTATCACGATCTACTATTTTAGCTAGTTTGAATCTTAGTGGTTTTTTTAATGTTTTATAAAAGTTTATAACATAATTACTAGTAATGCTTCCAGACAGTATATTTTCTATATAACCTACATAATACACCCACTTTTTCCTCATGAAATATCGAATTAATACATTGTCATTTATTTTGTAATTCTCTTTCTCTTTTGTATTTTCCTTCATATTACTTTTATCATTACCTTCTTCTGACATAGTATTATTGTTAATTTCCTTTTCCAACACATTGTTTCTCTCCTCCAATATTCCACTGACTTCATGTATCACCTTGTTCCCCTCAGTAAGTACTTGGTCATTAGATGCACAATACTCTTCCTTTTCCACTCCTGTTGGCCCATCCCATTCGCCGTTAAATTCCCCTGCTACCATAATAGTTTTGTCTGATTCCTCAGTAAAATAAACTGTCTCTTTGCTTTGTTTATTATAGGGTTCATAATTTTGTAAAAATTCGTCGGTATATAAATCTTTTATCATATCATATTCTTCATCGGTCAAATCTATAATATCAGAATCCTCATGCACGCTCATGCAATCAGATATGCTGGTAGATGAGGATGATGATACTCGAGCTTTTCTAGGTTTTTTATTTCGTGGAATTATTTTTTTTGTAGAATTTGTGGTTTTACTCTTTTTTGACTCACTTTTAATTTTCCTCTTTTTGTTAAGACCTGATGGACCTGGTAATGACATATCCACTTCAGAAACCTGTATATCAGTTTGCTTATAATTACATTCGTTCTCACGCCTTTCCTCCCCGTTATTTTTTTCTGCTTCTGTCGTTTTATTTGTACTTGCTCTTTTTTCAGCTGGTTTCTTTTTTTCTTTACTTGCTTTCTTTTCTTCTTGCTTTTTCAACTTTTCTTTTTTTTCGTCTTCCTTTTTTTGATATCTTTCGAACACAAGATCATGAGTGATGACCTCTGCGCCTGTCGCTATTTTTGTTCTTTTGGTTTTCAAAGATGGTTTTCCAGGTTTAATCATTTTGAGAAGCAGCTCTTCGAATGTGACTTTGGTATATACACGCTGATTGTCAAGAATTTGGACTTTAGGACGCTGTTGAACATTTTCAATATTTAGCAAAGGTGTAGCTTTTTCTTCGCTGTGTAAAAAGTAGTTTGGAGACGCTTCTATTACATTACACTGAACATTTTCCTGCTGTATTATATATATTTCATTTACAAAAGCCAGTGCGATTTCACTCAACTTCTTAGGGGAAACTTGTTTAACTAGCTGTTTTTGTGTTTTTTGTAGTTGTTCCGCATTCTTCCATTCTGCTAACTGAACTGGATCAAACTTCTCTTCAGCTATGATATTTTTATTTATTGGGTATATCCCTGCTTTACGGAAGCCTGCTTTACATACTTGGGAATCTATCTGAGTCCAAACTTGACCAAGAATCGTTGAAAAATCTTTCTTGGGTAAAACCCTGCCAACATTCAGTCTTTGCCATTTGACCAACGCTATGTCCCATTTGTCTTTGAACGATTTATTTACCGCTAGATCCAAAGGCTGCAATAAATGACTCGTATGAGGTGGGATTTTTAAAATCGTTATATTGTTTTCTCTTGCCTTTTGTATAATATTTATTCCCACATGAGTAGAATGACCATCGTAAAGCAAAAGAATAGGGCGTTTGTTTTCAACGGTTGGCAAAAAAACTTTTTCGAAAAAATTTTCGAATACTGCCGCCTCCATCCAACCTTTTTCTGTCGCAGCATAAACGGTTCCGGGAAACCCATCTTTAGAAACCCATTCGTTCCAGATATTTTTTCCTGTGTATATAATTAGCGGTGGGGCTTTGTCACCAGCGGCATTGCATGCTAAAAGCACAGTTGTATTAGATTTCCCTGGAGAGGCGATGGTTCTTGTAGACGTATAGCCTCGACGACCAACAACATTTGATTTATTCGGGTCCTTACTAAAGCTGGTTTCGTCGAGGTTCCAAATATGTGATGGTTTATCACGTAAGCCAAGTTCATCAATAGTTTTCTCTAATAAATCAAAGTAACTGTAGATCACGGAAGGTCTGCATGCAGTTTTACGCGCATGTTCTACGCCCTGGGGTTTTTTAACAGAAAGTCCGTGTCTATTCTTAAAACCAATAAACCAGTCCTCTCCAGGGATCCCATCTTTAAACGGAGTTTTAATATTATTCTCAACCACGTATTGGCCAACCAATTCAATCACTTCCTTGCGCGTTAACCCAAACCCTGATCTTTCCATTACGTGGAGATTTTCCGCAAGCGTTTCTTCCACATCCGTCGGCAATGCAGTACACCTGCCTAAAGTTTTGGACTTTAAACCTTTGCGATCGTATACACGGTTAACAATTGTTGTTCTTGGTATATTATAAAGTTTTGATGCGGCGTATGCAGATATTGTTCCATTTTTCACTGCATTGACAGCCTCATTTAATTTATCATTATCATAACTGCTTCTATTAGATTTTCTTATATATTTTCGCGGCATGTTTTATCTTATATTCCTGCAACAGTCAAACAACAAGAAGTCAATACTTATTACAATTAAAGAGAAAGAGACGTATACAAATCGCATGAAATTTTATTTATCTATATAGGTATAATATAATAAAAAAAATGTATGCGTGTACTAGAGTACACACGTAAGAAGTGAAACTTCTTTATGACCTTAAAAATGTCACGAGTATGGCGTAACGCAAAAATGTCACGCGTACGGCGTAACGCAAAAATGTCACGCGTACGGCGTAACGCAAAAATGTTACACTAAATTTTTGTCCAACCCCGATAAAGAAGTTTCACTTCAAAAATATTTAAATTTTTATTTGTTTGTGATAATAATAATATGGTTTCAAAAACTAAAAGACCGATTAAAAAAAAACTTTGTTATAATAGCCCCTAGACAACACAGGCTATAAATTATAAATTATACTAAAAAATTAATCAAAATGTTGGTCACCCCTGACACGGGGGAAGAGAAACGTATGTTCCTCTTTCACCGTCAATAGTGAGCCTCTTACCCCAGCTATTGTTTTTGGAGGCTAGGATTTTCAAGCAAAATAAACTCACATAATTAGTTATTTCTTAACTAAAATGATTAATAAAAGAAATACTTACAGTTTTTTCCGTGTATCACTGTATTTAAAATATTTCTAGCACTATTTTATCAACAAAATATGGGTTCGCAAAAAAACGCGCCAACTTGGTGTAAGTCGAATTCGCAACTGTCACATTTGTTTACATTTTTTGTGGCGTCTGTGCTACGTAGCGACATCTAGTCAAAACCGCTCAAACTAATTCGCCTTCACTGTTTTACCGACGGAAAGTACATAGTCATAAACGTTTCGGTTTACTAGTTATGGTCTTTAGGCCCTCTTCCCCCAATGACCCTCTTACCCCACCTGACCTTAATTGATTTTTATTTGATTGTATTTTCTATTCTATAAAAATCATATTCTAACTCAAGAGACAACTAAACACAATTGAAAGTACAATATTAAACTATTATTTATGATTTTATTAACATGACATAATTTTACAGGTTTTGCCCCATTTTATCGGGATAGATTCATTAGCTGGTAACTCCCTGATACAAATGACGCTGGTGTAAGACATAGCAATCGCTAAGCGTGTGTGCGTGCCTCACTCACACACGCTTGTAAATACTGGCCAGTTTTTGTTGCATCGGTCATTGCGTGAGGCGTTATCTAGGGAGTATATAATCAAAGGATTGACTCTAAGGTTTTCGAAAAATACATGTTTAATACAGTACTACCACATTTAAGCCAAGACCCCCCCGCATTATTAATATTTGACGGGCATTCAACCCATATACAGTTAAAAATTCTAGAAAGGGCCAAGAATCTGGGTGTTACTATAATTAAATTGCCATCTCATGCGAGCCACTTACTGCAGCCACTGGATATAGCTGCAGTTTTTAAATCGATGAAGAATTCGTGAGATACGAAACTTGTCCAATGGCAAAGATTAAATGTTGGTACCAAATTACCAAAAGACGAATTTAGCAGACTAATAGGCGAAGTTTGGCGAGAATTGGACCCAAAAATTATAAAAAATGGGTTCAGAAAAGGTGGCGTTTTTCCATATAATAGGAACGTCATTGATGAAGACAAATTTGATGCAGAATCCCTAAAAAGATTTTATGAATATAAGTCAGCAAAAAAAGAAGTGCCATCTCTAAAACACTTAAGTCTACAAGCAGTACTCCAAAAGCCAAATGTTCCAAAATCGATTTCATCATCAGTATCGCATTCGTCACCCTTGCAATCGTCAAATTCTAAAAATATCACCATACTTGAAGATCGCTATTTGTCCGATTCCGAAAAAGTTTCCTTTGAAACTTTACTCTTACAGACAATAAAAAGAAGTGATTCGTCTATCAAATTAAAAAAGAAAAAGATCGCTAGAGGCTGTGAAGTAATAACTAGAGAAGAGTTCCTAGAAAAAAAAAGGAAAGAAGAAGAAGTGAAACAAGATAAAGAAAAAAATACCAAAACAAAGAAACCTACGAAACCTGAAACTAAAAACAAAAATAAGAAATCGTATGGCAATAAAATAAAAAGCACTTAACAAAGTAATGGCGAAGTATCTGATGACGATTCAACAAAGGTAAATAAAATTAAGAAAATATCTTCCAAGTATGAAGACGATAGCGAAGAGTCAGAAGATGGATCAGTAAAGAAAAACAAGACTAAGATTGTGACTAACAAGCATCAAGATGATAGCGAAGAAATAGAAAAAGAATCGCCAAAGAAAAAAAAGACTAGGAAAAGAATATCCAAAAAGAACTCAAGAAAAAAGAAGGGTAGTTTTGAGAGTGACGAAGAAGAATCTGAAGTTGACTCTTATTTAAGCTTTGCTGAGTCGGATGCTAGCTATTTAGCTGAATCTGGTGAAGATTACGAAGATTGTGAAATAATAAATGATAATGTTGGAGAAAAACTGACATCACCAGAAATAAAAAAACGTTACGATAATCAAACGGACAATAATTTCTCGGAAAATAATTTTGAAAATGATGGATATGAACCCAATGTGTGTAGAAAAAATCCGGCAATTAACGACTGGGTGTTAGTGAAATTTGTAATGAAAAAATCTGTGAAACATTTTGTAGGAAATATCATTTCTGTAAATGAGGATAATATTCCGACTGTGAAATATTTAAGAAGAATTAAAAATAGCAGGTCAGTTTCTTTTCATTACCCAGACGTAGAAGATGTATCTGAGTTAAAACATTACGAGGACATCGTGCTTTTTTTGCAAAAACCTGAATTAACGAGGAGAGGTCGTGTTACGTTTGTGGAAAACTTAAATAGATTTAACGTTCAGTAATATATACAAACTAGCTGGTGCGTTGTGCGCGGGCTGCAAGCAGCCCCTTTTGCCCCTGGGTTGAAGCAATAGGGCAGTCATTTGAAAATACATTCAAATTTCCTGTCCATTTGTTACATCTGCTAACAGCGATTCTACAGTCAGTCGGTAATGCTTATAAATTCCCCATTCAAGTATTTCCCACTCCGGGAGGCTGTCCACCTTCGAGGGAGCGTGGTGCGGAAGCATCCCAGGGCAGAAATCTTCAGTCATTTGAAAATGCATTAAAATTCCCCGTCAATTTGTTATTATCTGCTAACAGCGATTCCGCAGTCAATCGGAAGTGCTTATAAATTTCCCATTCAAATATTTTCTATTCCGGGGGGCTGTCCACCTTCGAGAATGCGTGGTGCGCGAGCTGCAAGCAGCTCGCGGCTCATCCCAGGGCAGAAATCTTCAGTCATTTGAAAATGCATTCGAATTTCCTGTCCATTTGTTACATTTGCTAACAGCGATTCTACAGTCAGTCGAAACTGCTTATAAATTACTTATTCAAATATTGGTTAAATTTTTGAAACGTGATCCCGAATTTTATTTATTTGAGGTGTCTAATCAATAGCGGTGACTTTTCATAATAAACTGTTCAAGACAATAAAATATGTGTGAAGATGTATAAAACATATTGAAAACTTCAAGGCTTTTTAGTAGCGTAGTTTAAAATCCAATTCATTATGCTTTCGGCACTAAAAATATCTAACTAAAAGCCATAGGACTACAGTCAAAGGGTGTATCGAATAATACACCGTATATTCGTTTATTCGTTACACTATTAAAATAACTACTTTAAAAAAACCGACTTCAAAAACGGAAAAGTAAAAAATAATTAATTACTACATATTATTTAGTTGTGTTATTATTCACTATATAGGTTTGAAGTCGGTGCCAAGCACTAAACACTTATTAAACTACGCTATTTTTTGATACAAGAACTAAGATTATTTCGATACAAGAACTACCTACTTGCAATTCAATAACATTATTCGCGATACAAAAAATTGGCTATTTTCGATACAAAATCTACACTACTCTTGGTGTAAGTCCTACGCTTATAAAGCGTGAAGGATTGGCTCATTCACTCAATAAATGTGTGAAGATTACATATTGAAAACTTCAGTCTTTTTAGTAGCTTCGTTTAAAATCAAATTCATTATGCTTTCGGCACTAAAAATAAGAACCTACTTTTCTGTTTTTGAAGTCGTTTTTTTTTAACGTAGCTAACCTACGTAGTTTTTTTGTTTGAGTGGGAATCACCCTAAAGTCGCTTCTGTTCAAGAGTTAACACGCTCGTCGCTTCGCTCCTCGCTACCTATTTGAATATTTACGCCGGCCGCTGACGTGACATGCTCGCTTCGCTCGCTTGGCTAGTGCGGTAGTTCAAAAGTAACCTCACTCGCTCGTCGCTTCGCTCCTCGCTACTTCTTTGAGTATTTACGCCGGCCGCTGACGTGACTTGCTCGCTTCGCTCGCTTGGCTAGTGCGGTAGTTTAAAAGTTAACCTAACTCGCTCGTCGCTTCGCTCCTCGCTACTTCTTTGAATATTTACGCCGGCCGCTGACGTGACTTGCTCGCTTCGCTCGCTTGGCTAGTGCGGTAGTTCAAAAGTTAACCTAACTCGCTCGTCGCTTCGCTCCTCGCTACTTCTTTGAATATTTACGCCGGCCGCTGACGTGACTTGCTCGCTTCGCTCGCTTGGCTAGTGCGGTAGTTCAAAAGTTAACCTAACTCGCTCGTCGCTTCGCTCCTCGCTACCTATTTGAATATTTACGCCAGCCGCTGCCGTGATTCGCTCGCTTCGCTCGCTTGGCTCGTGCGGTAGTTCAAAAGTTAATAAATATTTTCTACTCCGGGAGGCTGTCAACCTTCGAGGTTGCGCGGTGCGCGGGCAGCAAGCAGCCCGCGGCGCCGTCTTTTGCCGTTGCTATTCAATTACTCTTCCTACTATGGAAATTTCCATACAAAATTTTCGAAAAAAAAATTTCGCTTTTTACCAAAAAATTTTATATGCCTGGAAGCGGACCAAGTTTTGAAGCATTTTTTACTTCGGCGACCCCGACCTACCTGCCACCGGTTCAGAGAGCCGTTGAATTTCGTGATGTATGGAAAATGGAAACCGGGGGTCGGAAAGAAATTCTGAGTATACAGTATTGTAAATCTGGCCAATTAGAGCACAAAAGTCAATTTTCAGACCGATCGTAAAGTAATCGGCGCCACCATCTTGCTTTGAAAAATTGGCCATTTTTGAAAAAAAAAATTGCGTCCAATTTGAAATTTCTCCATTGCCCTGGTAGCGCCCCATCTTCCTGATCATTTTTTAGTTCTACACCCCCCACCTATCTGGCGCCGTTTCGGAGAGCCGTCGAATTTCGCGTTGTATGAAACTCGGAAACCAGCGATGGAAACTCGATGATGAGTATGCCAACGTAATGTGAGGCTTGATTAAAGCCCCTGTGCCAAGTTTCAGCGCGATCGGACCAGCGATGGCCGTTTTAGCATTTGTATGGCGGCGGCCATTTTTTCCGCCATTTTGAATTTTTTTCACTATCTGTGGTAATTGCTCGAGGTCTACTACAAGTTTAGTTTGAGCACCCCAGATGTAGCTGCTACCGTTTGCGCGGGCCGTTGACCGTCTCCGCGGGCTGTGAGAAAGTTCAAAATTTCTGATTTTTCTGGATATCCTGGGAGCTGGGCGAGTATGAATGCATCATTGGTATGTTTCTCCGTTGCGCCACCTCGTCTAAATTTACGTTTTTATGTTTGCGCCAAAAATGGAAAAATTCCAAAATCGAGCGACCCACTATGGCTCCCTGGTAGCGTCCCAGGGTGGTGATCATTTTTAGTTCCGGGACCCCCCACCCAACTCGCACCGTTTCCGCGGGCCGTTGGATTTTCCAATGTATGAAAGTCGGAAACGGGGGCCCGGAGCCACTCGAACGGGGCACCGATCGATTCGCCGGCTCGAACAGAGCACGTGTGCCAAATTTGAGACGTAAGGATTCATAAACGGCGATTTTGGCAAAGTACGGCGGCCATCTTGTTTTCGCGAAAATCCCCATTTTTCCACCACCCCTGGTAATCGCCACCAGTTCTGAGCATTTTTTGTTCAGACACCCCCCCTCCAGGTACCACCGTTTTTGCGCACCTCCAGGGGTCCACTCGGTTTTCGAAGGTGATCGAGATCGCTATATTTTTCCTCTGGTCACTCGGCGCACCTCTACACGATCACGTCGTTATCCCCCCCACTTTCCACGTAGTTTCCGAGAAAAGCGATGTCAGTCAGTGAGTGAGTGGTAGTGTAGCTTTATATATTTTTTATATATTATAAAAACAAAGAAGAGAAGAGCAACATTAAGAAAAAAATAAGCAAATTAGAAATAAGTACTCTTTACTGCTCGTTGTTTAGCACTGCTACTTATTGAATTTTTATTAAATGTGTATTATTCTTATGGCCTGAGACAATGGTTACTGTACCCGTAATTATATTTTCTTTGCTTTGGAGGACGTTATGTTTACATAGCCCCGTAAGTTTTTTTTAATTGCTCTGACAAAATTAACCACAGAATCAAGTATGCGGTACAGTATCATTAAAAAGAAATGCAAATGTAACACAAAGAGCTATTGAAGGTTCTTTTTGCCACTGTCAGTTAAATTATATGTGCCAAAGACGCTTTAACCCCAACTATACCGGGGCTATCTCGTCTAAAATCTCCATCTTTTTAAAAACATTGTTTTAACTTTGAAAGCATCAAGTAACATTCTAATTTTATACTTGAATACAAATAAATAACAAATATTGTATCTTTACATGTGAGTTACAAATTAATACGTCAATTAATATCATCTGAACGTTGATTTAAAAATGTCGTTAAAAGTATTGTGACGCAATAGCCCCGGTTGACCTTATATAAAAATTACAGATCAGTAAAATAAGTATAACACGCGTCAATAAAGAAACGAATCTAAAATGGCGGCACAGGTTCTCATTCCATCTTTAACTCTCACACTATATCTGTGTAGTCACACTTATGAATTTGATGTCATTTTAGGTATGGACCGCCATTTTAGATTGGTTTCTTTATTGGAATGGCTTTTATGTAGTTTTGAATTTACTAGACAGACACAAATGACTAAACATTTGTATCTCTGAACAATAAATTTGGAACATTGAGTTCATGAATTATGATTAAATATGAAAAAGTGTAGAAATAATGTTAATTAGGTAAGTATGTTATTCCATGATTTTTCTATTATAAGTGCTTCAGGTATCTCAACGGAGGGCCGTTCGTTGGTTTGGCATGTAGAGAGGCAATTCGCTTTGTCAGACTTGTTCAATCATGGGAAACTTTTCAGGGTCGTCCAAAACGGGTAAAACTTCCGCATCGAAGAAGCTCGCGTGGAGTGCAACCACCGTCACCGTTGCACCTGTTAGACGACAGAGAAATATTTGTATACACAAAAACAACATAAAAAAGGAATAAAGATATAAAGATAAAGTAGTTGTGGTTAGAAACCAGATAATAAAATAATAATCTATACTAATATTATAAAGCTGAAGAGTTTGTTTGTTTGTTTGAACGCGCTAATCTCAGGAACTACTGTTCCAATTTAAAAATTCTTTCGGTGTTAGATAGCCCATTTATCGAGGGCTATTATAGATATAGGCTAGGTATATATCATCACGCTAAGACCAACAGGAGCGGAGCCATGCGGGTGAAACCGCGAAGCGCAGCTAGTGCTTTATATATTATATTAAGAAAATACCTAATTATTTTTTCTATCATTTTTCATTTTACCTCTTAACTTCTCACTTATCTCGATCGATACACCTATATCGTCACAATATGGCGCTGAATTAATCCTATTCTTTCAGTTAATTTTATAGAATTTCCATATAAAATACTAAACTAGTGGAAACTGAATGCCAAATAGGTGAGAATAATGGTTGATCAAAACTTTTTAAAGTTAAGCGTCTATCTGGTTATAGATTATCAAAAAATTGAAAACAGTATATATTTACCCAAAACCCAAAAAAGTACTGCACCAGCGCCAGCCAACCACATGACAAGGGTGGAACATGCAGCAGCCACCACATACTGCTGAGTTTTCGTTAGTTCCCAACCACCAATCTAAAAAAGTCAACATACACATTTTATTATTAACAATGCTTTTCTTTGCATTTGAAATACAAACAAATATAAAAAAGTGTATAAACAAGGACACAGCCGAAACTGTTATTTGTAATAATTACATATTTGAACTTACTTTAGGCTGAAATAAGAAGAATTATAGTTTAAGTAAATGTAACTTTTGTTAACTGTAACTTAGATATATAATTAAATACAATATAATAAATCTAGGAGAATAAGTGAGTACATACTTTCCAAGTATTAGGTCCAGATGTTAATTTTTTATATCCAAAAAAGCTTGCCACCATAGCTATCAGCAGCAATGGTGATGTTATCCTAGAATATAATATAGATAAATTCTTAATGTTTTTGTCCAATCTGTGAATAAGTCTAGGTGAGATAAGTACCCAGGTCCATATCACTGGGTTTAAAATTTGCTGACACATTGCGACAGCCTTATCACTAAGTTAAGTATCATTGAGAATGAGAAGCATCAAAAAATGTCTCGATTAAGAAACAGTGGTTGGGTTTTTCAAATAGAGCCTACTGCAACTGTCTGCTAAATTTACTATTGACAACAAAGCTTTGGATGGCGCATTAGTATGATAACTCTATTTTAATATTACCATTAACTAATACTAGAAAAACAGTTCTTTTTCTATTTTTATAGAAATTATTATTTAAGTATGCTATTAGCATGATATAAAAGAACAAAATTCATGTTTTGAATTATTAAAAAAAGATCATGACACATAAATTACTTAAATCTTTACTAGATTTAATAATGGTGAGCGCAATGAAACCAAAGCTGTTAAACTAAAAAAAATATGTACTTACAAACAATAAGCAAATAAGCCCAGGAATATCATTAAATAGTTAGCTTGAAAATATTCCACATTTCGGTAAAAACGTCGCGATAATCTCGGTATTGACGCTGGGACCTGTAAATTTTTTTTTTTGCAAATGTTGAACATGAAATCTTTTTATATCATGAAAACTCAAAATGACTATAATATAATTCCATAAAATTACTGGACATTGGTGAAGTCCCTTTTTATTGGGAGCCATTAATTAAGAGAAGAAGAAGAAGATTCTATAAATTTCAAAGGGGAAATGAGAAATTAATCCCAAATATGTATATGTCGCAGGTTTTTCATAAAATTAGGTTTTTGATCAAAAACCTAGGTTTTTCATCAAAAACCGGAAGATGACACATTTTAAACTCAATTTCATCAAAAACCTGTAACAATCCAGATTTTTGATCAAAAACCTGAACTAGTTTGGGTTTATGATCAATCTGATTGGATTGAAGGATTCAAGGATTCAATATTGATTGGATCATGGATGTAAAATTTTGATAAATAAATGATTGTTTTGATGATGGATTGTTTTATTTATTTCATTTAAATTTGTCATAAAACAAAGCAAACCCGTGATTTTGACAAGAACTTTATCATAAACCCAAACTAGTTCAGGTTTTTGATAAAAATCTGGATTGTTACAGGTTTTTGATGAAATTGAGTTTAAAATGTGTCATCTTCCGGTTTTTGATGAAAAACCTAATTTTATGAAAAACCTGCGACATATATATTGAACTGAAACAAAAATCAAAATTAACACGGTAGCACGCATGGCATAGCTTAAAGCTTACTTTAAAATTGTCAGTAGCCACAAACTGTGTCCATGGTTTACGTGTAGAAAGGACACCCATCACCAGAGCAGGTCCGGCACCACTCCGCACATGTTGTAATATTCTGCAAACATAAAAAAATTGTCGTCATATTTATAGTTACTAATAGTGTATTATTTAATTAATTAGTGCATTGTGCAAGAAAAATTAGGTGTATGGGGCCGTTCAAGTATTACGTGAGCAGATTTCTTACCATTTTTTACCCCCCCGCCCCCCTTGTCATCAAAAGTAAGCAAAGCACTTACCCCCTCCCCCTATGCTTACGTAAACATTTTTAGTAATAAATGTTTTTTTATATTATTTTTAAAATAGGAAAATTCATGAAAATATTAGGTTTAACTGATACACATAGAGTAAATGACAAAAAAATATAATCAGAAATAAAGAACATATGTAACTAACATAAAGAATATTTTCGGAACAGTTTTTGGTATAGCTTGGATTTGTCTATATGATATGACATTCTAATAAGATATTTAAATTTAAATAATTAAAACGTTAAACTTTGGCTAATTGCATCAACATAAACACAAATTATAACTTTCAATGCTTACAATACGTTTAGAATCCAAACAAAACAATACTGATAGATGCGCACTTGCAGCCGGCCTGCACGAGAGTGAATTATTAGACAAGTGAATAGCGCACGGTTATTTCCCTAATGCGCGGTAATTCCCCTAATCAGTTCTCAAAGCGAGTGCCTACGCATAATATGTATTATTTGCGGGAATCCCCGAAAAAACTTAAATTACTAACGATGACGTAATCATCATCTAGACCCCCCCACCCCCCATGTCATCCAAAATAAGCAAAATAGAGAAACCCCCCCACACCCCCTTGGTGCTTACGTAATACTTGAACGGCCCCTATGGTATTATTATTAATATTACAACACTATAGTTAGTTTGAGCTAGCTGCTGGAAGTAATTGATTAAAATAATAGTTATGGTTAGCAGTATAGTATCAATGAATGAAAAATGTATAAAATTGTCCTTTGAGATTTTTTTATGTGTATGACAATTCTTTTTTTAAATTATTTGTACATATAAATGCTATCATTATAAATGCTGTGTTGTGAATTTTGTTTTTATTGTCTGACTGTCCCCCCCTTGCCTTACTTTCTGTGATCCCCGATTGTATAATTTATATTATGTCACAAAAACTAAGACTCCTCCCCCAGAACATAAATGTATCTGTAAATGTTCTGAAACATCTAACACCTGTATTGCAGTATTTTTTGTGGTACTAAAAGTACAATAACAATAAAAATGGTTGAGACAATTATACTATTCTGATGTTTTTTTTTTAAACAACAGTTGTCACCATTTCAAGACCCCTTGCTACCATAATGGCCCCCTTTGAATAATGATTCATCAAATTATTATATCTTAATCAATGTATATACAAATGCCTTTACTTTAGACAAAGATAAGTTTGGAATGTCCCTTGAGACATATAAAACCGAAAGTTAAATATTTTTTTATTTTCATTTAAAGTGTAATAACTCAGGCTCCGGAATCACAGACACAATAGAAAATCTATTGTGTCGTGGACCGATCGGGCCGTTTGGGGCTCAATGGGTTGTTAAACTAAATTATAAATACAGAATTTGATTGGTTTAACTAAACACAACACACACATTATGCCTGTAACAAATAATATTCACCGCAAATACCTAAATGTTAGAGTGCATGTAGTGGTATTTGTGAATGTAGGCGAATTTTGTTAATATTTGAATACTGCTAGTATTTTATGGAAATTACATACATGTATGCATATATGTATAAAGCTTTATTATAAAAATCACCAGCTACATGTTTATTTCTCATTATTGTAATTACCACCCCAAATGCACCAAATAAAGACGTTAATAAAATATAATATTTTTAAAGTTATAAATATAGTTTAATGTATTATTTTATTATTTAAAATAATAAATACCTATATGGTATTCAAAATCAGGCAATAAGCAATAAATAGAAAAGTCTTAATAATTGAAAAGATATATTAAAAGTTAAAACTACTTTTATAATTTATCACATTATCTATAAAACTCAAAGAAAATAATGTTCCACGTCCTTATTTTTAATATTAGTTAGTAAAATATATAAACTTACAATTCCATATCATTAACATACTTTTGAAAACCTCTTTTTTCTGTTGTGGCGTTTATTTCACCAGATAGATCAATATTCACATTTTCAGACATGTTTGAAGTTTGTAAAAATAATCCTTGAAAAATCTAGCGACGTGTGTTTACTGCAAAAAAATATTTTGATTTTGATGCAAATCAGAAATGAGAAAATATGTCATTCTGTCAAAAGTTTTTTTTTTGGAGATTTAATTTAATGACCTGGCTACGAGACGTTTAAGTCTTGACTTAAAAAAAAAGACAAAAACAAATACAATAGAAACTTAGAGTATATATTAATACAATAGTATAGAGCGCGTGTATTGCACAAATTGCTTAGTGCGCATCGTAGGCAGATGAGCTATAGATACTTTATCGATGTGTGTGTGACAAATAGGGATGGGTAGGTATCAATTGCGTGTTGAACTATCGATAAGTTATGTAAATAAATATGTATCATAAGTAAATTTTATGTTCAATAAGTTATTAAAGGAAAAATATATGAATAAAGTATAAATATGTAATTTTAAATTTGTTTACCAACTGAATTAAGTTTGTTTATTCCATTTGAATATTTCTTCTATTAATTATAAGTACTTTAAAAAAATATGTTTAATTGGAATATCAGAAAAACGTGAGTACTTTTTAAATAATAAAGTTAATAAAATAAAAGGTCGGGTTTAGTGCTATTTCTTTAATAATAAATCAAACAATAATAATAATGTTTTAAAAATGTTAAATAAAAATAAGAAATAATTAATAATTTAAAATGATAATATAATAAATAATATTAATAATTTTTTTATTTCATTTTATCCATTCTACTATCAAAATCTTCAAAATCAATTTAGCGGTTCAGAAAATATATCGTAAAATTACATACACTATAATACATTCATAATATTAGAAAGTGTATCATACAAAACACACCACAAATTTATTTAAAAATTTATTTACATTTTTAAAAGAGTTTTAATTTTAAAGTAAAATAAATAATTTGTAAAAATATAGTTCTTCTAGTAAACTTTATATCGAGTACAGCGTTTATCAGGTCACATCACTACGATAAAATGGCGGCAGTGAGGCGCGCGAGCAAGCCTGCGCGTGTCCGCCTCCCACCTCCCCCTCACCCCCGCGATGCTAGATTTATTTTCATAAAAATAAGTATAACAATCGACTTACTGATGAAATGTGATACTGGATTTCAATTTTGTGTATTTTCTAGTATCGTTTTTGCAAGATAGAACTGCACATTTCACCATGTTTATTCGTAAATATGAAAAAAATTCCGGAGCAACGCACTTCGACAGCACTCAACCACGACTACGAGCGCTCGCGGCGGGAACGTCGTGTTGTTCCCACCTGTGCCTACTGTTCCCACTTGGTTGTTCGCACTCTATAGATAGTATATATACTCTAAGAATAGAAAGAAGAATACACTATCGTATTCAGGCACTATTCAGGATAATATTTATGCTATAACTACGGGACAGATTTGGATGAGGTTTTTTAAATAGATAAAGTGAAGGTTCTATTATATAATTATTAATTTGTTAAGTTTTCTACAAAGTGGGAGAAGCCACGCGAGGCAAAGTTATATTACATATGTGAAAATATGTTTGTTTGTCTTTCTTTCACGTTGCAATGCAGCGATTTTATGACATGACATTATTGTCCAGAGGTTAAGAGGCTAGCGAGTTATCTAATATATGACCATTTTTTATCGCAGAAATAGGTACATATTCATGGGAATCTGCACCAATATTTTAAAGTTGAGGGAAGTTTATTATTGTTTGTTTGTATTGAATAGGCTCTTATTGGATCTAATTTTTTTTCACTTAATAGAAATCTACATTATTAGGAAGTAACAAAGGCTATATTTTATTTTGTTTTTGGGCGGAGCCGGGCCGAGCGTTAAGTATCCATTAAGATACGTAAGTATTTGAAGCAGGGTGCTTTTCAATCAGATATTATGTGCTATATGCTACGTTCCTGTGGGTGCGTTTGATATTCATAGCTATGCACATAAGTTAGCACTGGTGTAAACGAATTCTTAGGATACGAGCTAAGTTTTTATGTATGGCGGGAAGCGTGCTATGGATGCGTGCTGTCACGAGTGGTGTAGCTATGTGTGGTGCCTATTATCGATACAACACATAGCTGGAGCTGCGCATTTTCATTGCAAAGCTACGTGGCGCGTCTTCATAACATAATATCTTACTCGCACCACTACATAGCAACATAGTATGAGTGGCATCGGTCACATACACATAGTTTCACAGCATAGCTATTACCTTTTCACCGCAACTAGCTCGTATCTTGTTCACCTGCATTTTAAAATTCCGTTAGATAGTACCAAGAAGCTTATATATCTGATGGTACTAAAAATGTGACACGACCAGACACGAATGTGGACACGACAAATGACTGTTAATTTTGTTTGACCATGGTTAAATAAAATAATAACTTTTTATATTTAGACAAAATAAATTTTTATCCCTACGTACTTATTACGTACCTAAATTTTAAATATATCTTCTTTAGCGTCATTTCCATAGATAATAGATGTCATATCATATCATGCCTGCCAATCGCCCGCCAATCGCCATGGCACCATATTTGCTCTGTGGCATGGCAATAATGGCATTTATGGCTGGCACGAAGCGAAGCTTGATTCTGAATACTTTCTACAATACAATTGGTTTGAAATAAATTTGTTATTTACAATTGTGGAGATTGTTCAAAAAACTTTTAAGTCTCATATTGTTTCGAATAGTTATTTTGAATCACATCAACACATGAATGCAGTCTAAAATTATTGTTTTAAATGGAGGTTTTTCTGCAATAACAAAATGAACGACGGTGATTGGATTTGCAGCGATCCGAATTGTGGAAATATAAACTTTTCTCGACGAGTATCTTGTTATCGTTGTAATAAAGAGCGACCTAATGGAGCAAAGCCTTCTAAAAGGAAACTTGGAACAGAAATAGGAAAATCAGCTGCAGAGAAATCTCGCGGTTTATTTAATGCCGATGATTGGCAATGTAATAAATGTGCAAATGTCAACTGGGCCCGGCGCCCAACTTGTAATGTTTGTAATGCACCGAAATTTGGTGAAGTACGTAAAATTTATTGTTAAAAATAAACGAAAGTTATTTAAGTATATTTATGTTTTTAGAATATTGATGTGAATTTTAAGGTTTATTTAATATAATTATTTTTTAGGTTGAAGCGCGAACAGGGTATGGTGGTGGTTACAATGAGCGTGGAGTTGTAGAATACCGTAAGAGAGAAGCATCCTCTGACGACGAATATGATGAATTCGGAAGAAAGAAACGCAAGCGTAGAAGCGACACAGCCGACATTGCTGACACTGTATGTATATATTTTTCAATTTCATTCTTAAAAGCATGCAATTTTCTAAACTTTCAAGATTAAATTAGTATAGTATTAAACTTAATAACGTAGTGGTAGACAGCTGTTCATCATTAACTTGTTAGACTTGCAACATTTTTATATTACTGCAGATAAAGGATATATGACGCTAAGAAGACTTTAAGGTTTACATAGCGTTATGAAATAAATTTTGAAGCACGTCATCATTATTAAAGTGGAGATAATTTTTCCTGCCTTCAGGTTGGCATCACTGAAGGACCTGTATTCAAAAGTTTGCCACCGACAAAGCAGATCAAGGAGCCAATTTTACCAGTACCCCCTGTCATTAAAACACAGAAGACTAAAAAAGTTAATGAACCTAAAAGTAGCAGTCTGAGTGATGGTTCCGTCTGTGAAGTGTCTGTGGTTCCCAGGTTGTCAATTCACAAAAATGCACAAAGTTATAGTTATAATAAACAGAATATAACACATCCTTTATCCAAATCTAAGGGATTTCAAAGAAAACATTATTCAAGTATAAGCGATAGGGACCAGTCAGGATCCTCAAGTCATGAGGGCAATGCCATTATGGAAAACAGAGTTTCATCAACAAACAATGATATTGTATATAAATTCTCAGGTCCCACACCCTTTGAAGCATTTGAAGTAACTTACACTATTGAGCAACGAGTGGTAGCTGCTGCTCTTGCTATTGTTCATAATAACTGTAAGATTACAAGTACTAAATTCGAGAGCAAGTTTGATAAGCCTGCCCCAGATTTTAAGACAATCTTTTGTTGGAGGCAAAGACTTATGAGAACAGGTTGTCTTGTTGACAACCATACTGATAAAAGCAAAGAATCAATACAAAGGCCATTGTATGATCATAAAAACCAAGAAAATAAAAAACAAAAAGCAGTTTCCTATAAGTTACCTAACCCTGATGAAATTTATATATCTTCAGAAAGTGAGCATGAAGAACCTCCTTACTGTGAAACAAGTAATAAGGCAGTGCCCTTTTTACATAACAGGAGTGTTAGTGCTGAAACACTACTAATTGACAATATGGATACGGTACGAAACAACACTGCTACTGGTTCTGTGAGTACTGTCGATGGAAGAGAAGCAACAAGGAGCCAATCATCTTCAACACATAATCATACAAGGTCAAGTTCAAGAGATAGTCGGAATTCAAACTATCCTGAATCAGATGTTGAGCTTACTGAACAAAAAGATTCTAATATAAGGCATACTCCAGTTTCTTCAAAAATTAGCAAACACACAGGTAGCGATAGTGATTCAGAGACATTTTCTTACAACAGTGAAGATGTAGACTTTAGGTCAAGAGTTTATGGTCAAACTAAAAAAAATAGGAGACGATTAAAAAGAAATGTAACCTATAAAAATAATACATATGTACCTGACACTCGTCAACCTTTTCAAGGTTATACTACACAGAAACCGATTGAAAAATCTCCATTGGCTACTGGTAACATATATACACCTAATTTCCATAATATGAATGTAAGAACCCAAGTAAATAGTTCAGGGGATACAGATGGTCTGTCATCAGAATATGTACCCACAATGATGGCAGCAACAGCTAAAAAACATTACCAGGATTTTAAAAATAATGTAAAGAAAAAAGGGTTCTGGGCAAAAGGTAATGGTTCTTTTGTAAAAAATTCTCCCGCTGTAATATCTACACTGAATTCAGTTGATTATTATGCAAACTATACAACATTGCAACAAAATAACTATGCAACCAACAATGACAAGAATGATGATTTCACAAAAGATGAATTTGATAATATAATTCATGATAAGAACTATGTCTTCTTTGGGGAGCCTTTAGGCTCAACACCCAACTCTCAAAAAGAAATTTCTAATAATTCACGTGTTTTTGATGTAGTCCAATCAGATTGTTTCAACAAAAGCAAAAATATTATGGATATCTTTAGTACTCAAGATGACAATATAGGAAGAAGTCCTGAGCCAGTCAGTGATTTAGATAAGTATGATAGTGTAAGAAAAATGTATGAAAATTCATGGAATGATGATGATGATGATCTCTATAAAGATTCTGATACAGCAGAATCAAATAATAAGGATATTAATCAACCTGATTCAAATTCAGAATTAAAACAAAACCAAAGCCCTACTTCAAATATGTTGTATAATGAGTCAGAAAATGAATTGACGAATGAGAAAGGACTGAACAAGGAAAACATTGAAAAACATTGTGATAAAGTATTGGACTTGTTAAAAGATTTACAAGGCAATGATAATATTGCTCGTCCAAAAAGCAAAGAAATATCCAATAATGCTACTAGTCAGATTTATCAAGAGAACCATAATACTTTAGGTTATCATTCAGCACCTTCACTATTAGATATTCCATTGCCTGAGCCAATATCAACGGAAATGTCTACTGAAATACTTAAAATTTCACATGAATCTCCTGAAAGTATCTCAAAAAGCAAAATTATAAGTCCATCAAAGAGGGTACAAATATTAGAATCTATCACAATAAAGCCAAAAGATTCTGATTTTCCAGAAAATTCTCCAAGAAACACTGAAGAATTGAACAAATTTCAGTCTTTTGAAATTAAAAATGATGCAAAAGACATTAGAAAAACTTTTCAGAATGATGATAAGAACGACAAGACAGAAGACGTCACCAATACAGTTCCGCAACTAGATTTATCTAACATACTTTCTAATATTAATACAGATACACTCTTATTGGCTCTACAAAATTTACAACAGATGTCTCAGCCACAGAATAATCCACCAACAGATATAGTTGAAAAAAACATTTCAGAAGGTGAATATAATGTAGAGCAATCAACAAATGTCGAAACTATAAATTTGACAAATGATGATTGGGAACTTGAATCAATCCAACATGATAGCATAGAAAGGGAACTGCGGCAATTAGATGGCAACTCTGGTGACACACCTTTTCTAAGTGACATCTTTGATCCAGGCCCCGTTACAATGCCCTTTAATATTGACATAAAATTTAACAACAACAACAAAAATCCTGATGATAAAAGTAAAACTCAAATACCACTTTTAAATGAAAATGCACCCGTAATAGGCAATTTTAAAAGCTTCGCGCTCCCCAAACCTGTCATCTTAAATAGGCTTAAATTGACAGTTAAACAACCAGATAAAAATAAAAAAAGTGCTGAGGGAAAAAGATCTAAACGCAAGAAAAAGGTTTGTATCTCTAATAAAGTTGTATACATTCTTTTATAAGCAGTTTTTTTAAACTTTACAGACATTTTTTTGTACTTAAAAAAAATGTTTTTCGTATTTTATTTATTAGTTTTGAATCTTGACTATATTAAGAGATTATTTTGCGTTTATTTTTCGTTTTTTATACTTAGATAAGATCACATAATGGTTTGATATATCATAATGTGTTTATTTTTATACTTTTTCCAAGTAAAAAAGGTGAAGGTAGTGTTTATAGAAAACCATCTCTTAATAATGAATATGACACAAGAATTCAATTGTGATTATTAAACTATTAAATTGAATTTATTTATGTTTGTAAAAGAAATAAATCATACTTAATTCAATAAATTTAAAGCAATTCTGCAAAATCCTTGAAGTAACCATGTTTATTAGCCATATTAGTGAAACTATATGAGCCTTTTTTGCTTGATAACTCATTGAATGCACATGCATTGGAAATTATAATTATTTTTTGTATTTGGTATTTTTTTTTTCTATCAATTCTTAATTGTTTTAGCCCACAACCTCAGCTTCTCAAGAAGGCAATGCGGTTGAAGAAGACGAAGAGGAAGAATCGGGAGATGAAGCTGATCTATCCAAATATGATTTGTGGGGCAGTGACGACGAAAAAAATAACCAATCCAAAGCTGGTAATTGTTATTACTTGTCAAAGTAATTGAAGGGCTATGTTTTCGCCTATTTAACTTGGTGATTTTAATAATATTGCGTTCTGAATTGCTTTCCTACACTCCCTTATCTGCTACTTTTGCTGCTTTACACCCAGCTGCTGATTTAGATAAGTATGATAGTGTAAGAGAAATCTAACTGATTTTATTTTATATATTTTTTATGATTAATATCTTTCGTTTATCCAGAAAACGACGAGGATGAAAAAAAGTCAGAAAATTCAAAACACTCGGCGGAACCAGTTAATGATAGGAAATCGCCGGTAGAAAGAAGCAGGTAAGACAACAAAATGATTTATAGACCTTTAATAAAAATAAATAAGTGTTTGCAGATGTTTATATTTGTACAACACGAGTTCCTGAGTAAAATAATAGCGTATTTCTTAGTATTTTTAATGAAATTTTATTGTGTATTTCATAATAGTGATATTTTTTTAAGATCGAGAAGTTCCTCGTCGTCGTCGAGTTCGTCATCCAGCTCAAGTTCTAGTCACAGTTCTACAAATACGGAGACACCGAAGAATAAGTATGTATAAGTTGGTTTTGGTGCTATAATTTAGTAGTTTACTTCTAAATTCTAATCATAGAAATGTAAATTAAAGGTTATCAAATCAACGTGTCTTTTCTTGAAATTGCATAATATACTTGTTGACTCGACGGATCAAGGATCGTTGACGATACAATGATTTCCTGCGGTGTTTAGTTGTTGTTTTTGAAGTGAAACTTCTTTAGTCGCGTTGAGAGTAAAATTTCAAGGTCGCATCATGGCAATACCGTCACGTCATAGAGTAAGGCGACGCTTTTGGTATCTTTTGCCAAAGAAGTTTCACTTCTGACACGTGTGGCGGCACACGCTCTTTTTTTAATTATGTTTAAATTATGATATACATTGCAGACTGATTTATAAATATTTGCTGGACACAAGTGGCTGTCCAGCTATCAATTTTGGCTTACCAATTACATATTTCTGCTCACAAATATACCAATACTAGCTTCCGCCCACGACTTTGTACGTGCATCCCCGTTTTTCTCCGTTCCCGCAAGAACTTCGGGAAATCCTTTCTTAGCGGATGCCTACGTCCTAACATCTACCTGCATGCCAAATTTCAGCCCGATACGTTCAGTGGTTTGGGCTGTGCGTTGATAAATCACTATATCAGTCACCTTTGAGTTTTATATAATATATAGACTTTGCTAACCGTTTAAATAACACCCTTTATTATTATACAATGAAACGTTCAGGTTCGACGACTTCAACCTGAACAGCGAGCGCGAGTCGCCGAACGGTTCGCCGAAGGGCCGCAAGTCGGGCACGCGCTCCCGCTCGCCGCGCTCGCGCTCCTCCAGCGCGCCCGCCAGGCGCAGGTCGCGGGATAGCCGATCCGCTGGCGAGAATAGGTATGATAAATTCAAATTCATTTATTTGCCAAAAAACTAACTAATAGCCGCGTACTGACTGAGCGAGCGACAATGTTTGGCTCGGGCGAGGCAACGCGTGGGTTTGCCTCGGGCGAGGCTCGTCTTGATTTGCCTCACGCGACTGCCTCACTGCTCGATCAGTCAGTACGCGGCTAATAGATATCACTTTGTGGTGTGTTTGAACGTGGTTTATTGTGTATATTGTGTTTTTGGTGGGGTAACTCGTTTATCATGCCGCATGATATTCAGGTGATATCGGTAAAGTTTAAGTTAAAGCTAAATTAAAAACATCTATGTGATATTTTGACTTTTTCGTCTGTGTCTTGCATGTCGTGTGACGGTTGGCCGCGGAGTAGGGATAAACTGTAAGGCGCTATTGAGAGAAGCCGAGGCCAATATGGTGGCGCCTACAGTGGTTTCGTAAAACCACAATACTTTTTTTTAATATTGGGTATTCATTGAATTTTCCGTTTATATGGTACTTACCGTCACTGACGTAGGCTTCTTGCACTTATTAAATTTGTACAGTGCGTGCATGTGACACAACGTTTAATCGCACAATATATTTAAACATCTTACTAATATTATAGTACTAGATATAAACTAAGTCACCGAATCATAAATCGATTATTTTTTAGAACGTCTCGGGACAAGGAATGGTCACGTGACCGCGACAGACGGGACCGGTCTCGTGGAAGCCGGGAAAAGAAGGAGCGTCGGTACAGCCGCGAAGGTTCTGGAAATCACTATGGCGGCCGCGGCAGACATCGTTAATACTTACATATAAATTTGAACGGAAGGACTAAACAAACAAAATCAGCTTTTAGCGCTAAAACTTCCAAAACCAGATGGAATTTTCGACATCCAGCAAGATATTATCTTCTGACACTTATGATTCAATAGAGCGAGATAGATAACACTATGCAGTGTGTGATAAGGGCGTATATTGGCGCTAGAGGGGGATAGGTATATTGTAAATGGGAAGAGTATGCCTGGCTTCGACTTTTATAATGAAAGATAAATAATAGCAAAGTTTATCAATACTACGTACTATTTTTGCTGTGAGGCAAATACACGTTCTGTGTACCTACTGCAATAACACAATGTCATGAAAAGGTTTCTGTAGTTAAATAAAAAAAAAAAAATTGGTTGTCTGTAAAGTCGGTTTACTGACGATAGTTGAACGTGACAACGTCCGATTGTGCTTCTTTGTCGCTCGTTCCGCGCTCTCGCTTGCACTTCAAGCCTTACATGGAACGCCTCAGAGCGAGGTAACGCCGCATGAGTCATGTTATTTCGTGCGTGCAGCCGGCGCTATCGAATTATAAGACGTTGTCACCTCAAAAATGATAATAGGTTGTCTTTTACTTATGGGCTTCTAAATGAACTCGAAAGAAATGGATTACTTATTCATCCGAATACGAAATAAAAAATTAATACTAAGAATAAAAATATCTTATACATAACATAGAGATTCTAAAAATATATTCCGAAATCTGTCGCTTTTTGCCACGTTCTTTTTATTGAAATATCGTTTTGATGAAGAACATAAAATCACATAATATGAAAGTAGATAAAGTTAAATTTAATAACTCAAAATGATTTAACAAGTAAATTTTTTCTAGTGCAAATTTAAACAACATTAATGTATAGCTAATATTATGCATAAAATACGAAAAATATGTAGTTATACCTTAAAAAAGCATCTTTTTCTAGTGAATGAATATAATTTTATTTTGCCCAGTAAATGATAATTAGAAAGAGCAAGGAATTTAATGGTTGGAAGATCTTGTACAGTATTCAATCGGAAAGATATTGTCCCCTAGTTGTTGCTAGATCGTATAAGTTTAGTGGGCTAAGTTTGGGGACAAGTTATTAGGGAAATAACCGCGTAGTTAAATTAAATGAAAAAAAAAAAAAAGTTTTTGTGCACAATTTTCAAATAAAGGAAATTTATCGTCGTAGCATTTGAAATAAGTTCATAAATTTTCTCTTATTTTAGCTTATTTTGTCCTCAGTCTTGGCCATTTTAGTAATATACTGGAATAATATGTTTGTATTGTTTATTGATATGTATATAACTCTGAATATTGTAGTACTAAGTTGGTAAAACTATAGGAACTGAGTTTATAATTTTTACATGCTGGCCTCTATTAATAGAGCTTAGTAATATGCTTTCAGTCCCTCGCACTATTATTTTTATAATGCTAACATGTGATTTATGCTTCTTATATAATGTAAATATATAATAGGTTTAGTTTTAAGTAATTTCAATGTATTTGTCTTACATACATGTGTACTTGCAAAAAGACGATTGTGTTATTTTCTGTTTCGAACATTACCATCAAATAGGATTTAAGTTGAAAATGTATGGTAATTGATTTACCAATAAATCAAAATAAACCAGATGAAGTTTTTTTATTTATTTTTACAATTAAGATATGTATAGTAACAAGAATATAGAAAATGACTGATACCTCTGAATCTGAATACGTCTTGTGCAGGAGTTTGTTAGATTATAAGTTATATAAAGAAACGTTTATATAATATTTCAAAATATATCGAATTTATCTATTACTAGTATGTATATCTAAATATCTAATATTTGTAACAATATTATGTTACGTAACACGACGAGTCAGCAACTTCAACCCTTCGTTGAACGATCTGAAATAAAAAAAAAAAATGTTGTGTGGTTTTATGAAACCACGGTAAAAGTGAAACTGTTCGAACGGTTCCGAACACTGCTTTGTGTAGCGCATGCCGCGATACACGCGACATGCGCTACACAGACCAAAAAGTTTGAGACGATGTAATAAAAGTTTCACTTTAAAAGGGATTGATTTCATTATTCGCTCTATTTTTTGACGAGTTAGACCGATAGTACTGTATTTGTAACATAAGACAATAATTATTTTAAAAAGAAAACATAGCCTACTTTAAATAACGATAAAAATCTACATTCTAGAATCTAGACTTAAGACAAGAATGCATTTCCAGTAGAAACTCTTGAAAATATTAAATTCCAAAGTCCTGCTAGTTATAAAAAAAATATACATAAATTCTTACCTGCTTCGAGGCAGCGGCATTCCTGTAAGAATATAATATTTTACAAAGATGCTTAACAAAATGTAAAAGAAAATAATGACATATTTTATGTCGCGAATAAAATAGGATTTGAAGTCATCGCTTTTATTTTCCTTTTTGGAAGGTTTAAGACCAATATTACTTTAATAAAAAACCGGCCAAGTGCGAGTCGGGCTCGCGCACAAAGGGTTCCGTAGCAGCAAATATAATAAATTACAGTTAAATCAACCTATCTCAAAAACTATAAGAGATACTTTGATCAAACCAAAAATCGTTGAAAGAGTTAATTAGCATGCATCACCTCTATTTTTTTTAGAATTTTATACCCCGTAGTTATAAAAATAGAGGGGGGGGGACATACTTTTTACGACTTTGAGAGCTGATATCTCAAAAACCGTTCACTTTAAGAAAAATGTTTTTTAGAAAACTTTATATCATTTTAAAAGACCTTTCCATTGATACCCCACACGGGTATGTACATCGAAAAAAAAAATTTCATCCCTCAGTTACATGTATGGGGGGCCCCACCCCCAATTCTTTTTTTTACTATTTAGTGTCATATTTTTGTAGCGGTTCATACAACACATATTCCCATCAAATTTCATCACTGTAGTACTTATAGTTTCCGAGTAAATCGGCTGTGACAGACGGACAGACGGACAGACGGACAGACGGACATGACGAAACTATAAGGGTTCCGTTTTTGCCATTTTGGCTACGGAACCCTAAAATTATTTTTACAAATTGAATTGTATAAAATGGCGATGATAGGACATAATATTAGTAACATACTGGGTTAATGAGCACTGGTTTCGGAGGAGGCTTTGCTGGCAGGTCAGTTTTCTTAAGTCTTGGTGTGCAAGTTGCATCCACTGCGCCACCTTAGAAATATAAAGTGATTAGGGCTAAGATGATTATAAAATTGTAGATACGTTGTATTAGATAAATTGCAAGATGGAAACTAAATTTGTAAGACTATTTCGGTGATCATAATTACCTGGTCCTACGTTAGCACCTTCGACTGGACTGACTTTGTACATCTGTAAATTAGAGAATAGGATCATCTCAGCGCCATATTGCGACGTCATAGTTGTTAATTCAAACATTAATAAGTTAATCAATAACGTTTGTACTTAGATTAAATTTTAAAGTCGAAACAAAATGAATCAGTAATTATTTATACCTATGCAAAAAATTATTTCTAACTAAATCGCATTTTACTATGTATAAAGTATGTATAGTCTAAAGGGTCTCCATTATCTACGATTGCGATATATTATTTATTTATTATTTTAAAATGAACCATTACCGACAATACATATTTAATATTCCACAACATTAATAAAAAACGCACCCTCCCATCGTCACCGGCCGCCAAACCAGAGGACAGGGGCACCACGTCCGGTCCCCATTGTTTCATGAAGTGGCCCAGGCGAGCCACTCGCTGCGCCGCCGTCGTAGTGGTGTGGGAACCGCCGCAGTAGCGGTTGCACAGGTGCTTGTCTGTTTCCGATCTGAGCAGCGGTACATAATATTATATCACATTTTACAGACAAATAAAGCCAATATGACTGAGTGTGTAGATAGAGCCGATATTCCAGTGGACATGTCTTTGGAAATATTTGTAACAATAACAAAAATCTATATATTATATAGTAAATACTAAAATATAGTCTTGATTTGGCCGATTGCAAACAGCATTAATGCTCGCTCAGTTTTGGCAGCTGGCAGTCGGTCTGAACACACCCTTATTTACTGTTTGCAGTCGGCCAAATCAAGACTATATTTTAGTATTTACTACGTTGAAACACGTTAAGTATCTTCTATGTTGTTAGTCTATATAGTTATATCTTTAGTGTGTGGGTTGCGGTTATGTAATGTATTTTTAAGTTATCTATTTTTCATTATCTCTTTATCGAAATGATACGAAAAGAGAAACGGTCATATCGTATCAACAATGACTTCAATCTTACTTTGGTTTAGGTGGCGGTTGTTTCGTCTGTCCCATTTGTTTCTCTATGTTTTCCCAATCTCGCATATTCCTTTGTGGCACATTGGTTGCTTGTGTCTTCCTGATTGCATCTTTGTTTGGAAAAGAAAACGATAGGAAACCATTATCTTAGGTACTTCATCTTTGCTTTCTTTTCATCGAAAATTCTTATAGAATACGTGGCTAAGGTGCCTAATAATTTTTCTACTTATAACAATAGGTACGATAACTTATAAGAAAAGAAGTATATAATAAGGAATTCTACAGATATTTATATTTAATATAACAGACATAATATGAAGTAGGTATTGCTGTTTTCTCTTATTGTTCAAATAAGATATTTACCCAGTTCATAGCTGAGGTATGGTTTCATAGATAAATTTGCTGGCATTGGTCTGCTGACTGGTACATTAGACGCCGCTTCCATGGGCATCACAGCACGTGCATCGCATGATATGCAGTTGACATCCCTATATCAAAATACGATATGACTATCGTCTACTATGACTATGTATTACCTTTTTTTAAGTGGGCAAATTTTGCATAG
The DNA here is from genome assembly GCA_029959065.1 of Colias behrii. NCBI lineage: Eukaryota > Metazoa > Arthropoda > Insecta > Lepidoptera > Pieridae > Colias > Colias behrii. The sequence continues at coordinate 7,476,811 of JARWMC010000002.1, forward strand.
ATACATAGTCATAGTACCTACTACTTTAACTTCTACGATATGCTCTTTAATGGTACAATGATTGAATACGGAAAAGCCCTTTTGCAAAGTAAGTTCAAACATAACCATTATTGCTTCCATTCTATAGGTATTGAAATATTACTTACTTGGAACTTGGAAGTCAAAATCATATGATTTTCTATAACTATAATAATTGAATTCCCATCTTATTTCTCACCTCAATAACTTTTTCTTGGTGCCGGCAGCTTCGACCTCTCGTCGTAGAGCGGCCATCTCTTTAAGATTCTCTTGCAGTTGTCTCAATTTATTGTTGAAGAATTCTTTGACTGGTGATAACTCCATCTTGTCAAGTTTCATCTCAATCTCTCGTTGTATGTCGTCCAGAGCTTGTTGCCATAATGACTCCTTAAAAATACATGAACATAATGTTATTATGTACGAAATAATTGGTTAGATGTAGAAAATATGAATAATATTCATTTAATATAAATAAATTATCCAGAAATATTTTTGTTTTGAAATCCTAAAATATTTAATAACCAAAAAAGTTTAGTTATCTTTTCATAATTTTTAACTAGACAGATAAATATTGCTTACTTGCAAAGTAAGTTTTCCAAGAGCATGTTCGAGTCCCCGAGATAAGTCATCGCAGGCCATTTCGAACTGGTCGTGGGAGACTTTGCGTGCGAGCATACGCAAGTCCGCCTTTTCAGCCATTGCCTCCACCATATCTTCGCGATCCAGTTTAATTGTTTTCAGTAGCTCTATTTGTTCTAATAACGCCTGGAATTCGATTTATTCCCTTTTATAAGATAATTTTGAGCAGAGATAAATACATGGTAATTTGTCCACATTTTTATGGGCATATGCTTAAAGTAGCATAGCATAGATACGTTAACTAAACCAAAACGTACGTTCATGTTGTACAGTCGGTCTTCCTTTTCTGCAGCGAGTTGCAATGCTGTTTCATGCACGAGTTTAAGTTGATTTTGCATGTCTTGTACCGTTTGGAAGAGTGTCATGAGTCCTATTTGGGAAAATAGATTTTGTATATTAGGTAGGGGAGACCGGGTATGGTTGTCTCACGGGTTGGTTGTCACAGCGGTCATAACACAAAACTGAACTATCAAATAAGTCTGTTGAACAGCGTGGCAAGAGCGATACAGTGACAACGCTGTCCCAACTTCGCGTCAGACCGCTCCGATCTACCGTGAGGGCCTCACACGTGTTTATTGTTTTCGCACAGCAAAAGTAAATTTTTGTGCTGCTGTGTCGAACCTCGTAATTATACGTTCTTGTTTTACAGTAATAATCTTTCAATTCATTTGATGATGATGAAATGTGTTTTATAATATCGTAGTATAGTTTTTTAGATATACATTGATCAGAATTTATTATCAATTTTTTTTTTCTAAAACGTGTTATGGGGCTCGTTGTCACAAATTTTTGGGGGCTGGTTGTCACATATCAACCAGCCCCCGGTATGCGAGATGACTTTATTTGCGTTTTGAGGTTGTTTTTTTTAGCCGTAAATTTTCAATCAACACCGGAAAATCACCCTAACAAACCTGCTGGAAGTCCATCTGTCCTTGATGACTCTATATTGACTCACGATTATTATTGTTTGTTAAAATTGTGATTGATGAATATTCAGACTGAAATAAAGACCGTAGACACGGTTTCATTTGGTTAAGAGTTCTTAATTAAAAACTATTCCGTAAAATTATAAGACCAAAGTGTGACTTTCTATTTATAAATTGCCTGTTATTTAGTATGTGACCCTAGGCATTGTGACAACCATCCCTGACCCGGGGTTATAAGTCACATTTTTCTTTAGAGTGAAAATACAAAATATTTCTACAACCGATAATATTACACAAAAATACGTTTATTTCTTTTGTAACAGAATAATTACACTATCTTTTGGTATACAAATATCATTCCTAAACAACGTATTTTGGAAGTTATATAAAAAAAGTTAAAAATGTGACTTTCATCCCCGCTCTCCCCTATACTATTTCTAGCCTTAGTAATATTTATTTTCGTAATCAGTAAGAATATTCTTATTTTATTTATAAGGAACACGCCTTACCCTGAATATCCTTGAACATGTCGGGGGATAGTGCGTTAGCGTTTTGACTTTGCGCTAAAGCTGCTATTTGCCTAGTTAAATATTCGATTTGATCTTGGAAAGAGTTAATCTGTAAATATATCACAATAGTTTCAATAATCAATTAGATACGTTTACCACAGTTTATAAGTTGTAGGTGAATTTATTTTTGAATTAGTATCTGAATAAACAAATAGTTTAAAAGCCGATAGATACGGTGTTTCAGTCTTAAAAAATATACGTCACAAAAAAATATTTATTAAAAAATAAAGGTTATTTATAATTTACCTGATCTTGTATTATGCCATCCTTCTTTCCAAGGTTGTCACAACATTCCTTAAGCCGTTTTTCTAAATCATTCATTCTTTCCATAAGACCAGCTGTCAACATGGAGAAGGATCTACGAGGTTGTTCAGACATTTTTCGCACTGAAATGAAATTTAATTATGTTTTGCGATACAAAAGAAATGTAAACATACCTATTCAAGATCTGTACGTTAACCCAAAAATTCATAGAAATTTAAACAGAAAAATCAGATATGTAATGATTAAGTACCTATTATTTAAAATACTGACCCCATATGCTATTTACATATTATAATACAAAATTGAAAACGACGGCTTGCAATGTTTTAAAATATCAATACCATTAGATACGTTTATACGTATCTAAATTCTAATCATATATAGACATAATCGTATTGGTATTGCAGATATGTATTTAAATGTAAAGTACTACTTCTTATTGTTACTAATTACGTACCAGGAGGTTCTGCAGGAGGTATAGGAGGTGGGACAGGAGGAACTGCTTCTGAAAATTGGAATAATATTTTCGTATTTTTGACACTTTCTTTATGTCGAACAGGTATATCATTAATTAAATTGAGGAATATTTTTGTTTTATATAATTATCTAAAAACAGATTCTAGATCATCCTACTTTAGCACAGATTTATGACTTTCTTTATAGCGAGTATCTTATTACCCCTTCCAACTGTAGTTTACTGCCTACCTAATTAAGATTTTGGTTCGGCGAGTTGTTTTTGATTTGATGTATATCATAAACATTGCTAAAAATTATTAATTGCTATAGCTATTATTAGAAACTAGAAAGTTACAAGTTATTTATGAAATTACCTAAACCAGCTTGTATTTCAGCCATAGCTGTGTAATAAGCATTAGTCAGATTATCAAGATCATTCCGTATACGCGTGAGATGTTGCTGTATAGAAGCCAAATCTTCTTTAGATGCAACGTTGTCCACAGGAGGGGCTACTATTGTAGTTATTACTGGTTCAGCTCTGAGGAGATAGCAATTATTAAGAATGCATTCTAAATTTAAATAAAATAAAATACAGAGCAGACATTTTTTATTTAAAAAAACAAAAATAATAAGTATTTTATTTGTATTACTAAACATAAAGACACAAAATCATTATGAACGAAAATATTTAGCTAATTGGATGAAATTTGAGACACAAATATTATACAACTTACAAGTAATATAGATTTACACCTAGAATAACAACTTCTTAGGCTGGTTCAACACTGGCCAAACCTTGAGGCTCTTGTCGGGTATCAGGTGAAATATGACGTAATATATTTCGTATCCAAAGTTTCTATATTACTTACCTATACAGCTTAATTTTAAATGAGTATTGGAATTATCAAATTAAAACTTACGGTTTAGACGCCCTACGAGCTGCAATAGCTTCTTGGAGTCCCGCTGTATCAGATATTATGTCCTGCACCAGTGAACTCAGCTTCGCGATGCCTGCCTCCGCCGCTTCCAGGCGCGAAGACACGTTTAGTGATGTCCACATATCGGTAATGGCTTTCAGGTTTGTTTGTGATCTCAAAATTTTAAATTAAATATAAGATTTAAGTGCAGACATGTAATTAAATCAACAATTTGGCTATTCATACACCCTCATCTTAATTATTACCTCACTTCTTCCAGAATTTCTTCATTTTTAGGCATACTCCCGTAAACTCGATTTTTCAGATCTTCCACGGTATTTTCAAGCAAGTTGAATTTACTAAGGGTAACGAGTGATAGTTTCTCCGTTGATGTAACTCTAACAGGAGCAGGAGACGGTGCGGTTGGTTGTGGTGATTGAGCCCGGGGAGGACTTCGGTTTACTTAAAAAAATAGCTTATTATTTATTTATTTTATTATTGCAGATACGCAGATTGTATTGTTATATATTGAAAATGAATTCTAAAAACATAACTACTACATAACTTCCTTCTAGAGTAGTGTTGTTGGCTTTTTCTATATTTTTTTCAATTCATTATGAAAGGAACGGAGAAAATTATAAAGTGGGACTAAGTAATATGTTTTGGCAGAATTTGTATACTGTGTTACCCGTTTCGGCCTCTTTAGGTAATGCTTTATGTGCAGGATAATATAATAATTTAATAATGCTTACCCGGTGAGTCGGCCCTTTTTACTCGTTCAACTGTAATCAGATTTACCTTGTTAATTTGATTTTGTATAAAATGGTACAAAGGTTTAATTTTATAAATGAGATATACACGTTGCTTTGCGTATCGTGACTTTAATATTATCCTATTAATAACATTGTAAAGGTCCATGGAAATTTTTATAGGACACAGATTGTGGCTAATAGGTACATATAAAATGAAATCGTTAATTGCGTGATCAGTTTTATTTGTCCCAGTTGTATCAGAAATGTGCATCAATAATATAAGTATGGGTATAAACTGTAAACATTTATTATACCTACACTAAACAGTAGCTACATTTTACCAAAAAATATAATACAAGGATAAAAACAAAACTACAGTAATTCCTGTGGATGTCCAACCTATTGGATACGATTTGCATAATAGCGTGAATATAATTGGTCGAAAGTAAAATACCTATGCGTGTGCATCGATGATCAAGAGTTGTGCCAATTAACTTAAGTATTATGTTGATGAATTCTTACCTACTAATATAGTTTCTTGCTCGTTACTGGAGGGTTGAGATGAAACTGTAAACAACCAAATATTAAGTGTATTAAACGTTTGAAAGCTTTTCAAACATAGTATTTGGTTCATTAAGAGGGTTTTACTGTCACTTACCCATTTCTGTCTTTTTAATCGTCCTGTTCTGATCCTGACACATAAAACAAGATTTTATTACAATTAAAGATAGATGTATGAAAAACGGAACAAGGATTATCGGATTAAATGACTACTAGGAAGATTTATAAATATACCTGATCAGTATCAACGACAAATTCGCTGACAGCTATGGTCTGAGAGTTTTCTCTGCCGAGAGGCAGGGCGGCTACACTGCCTCGTAATTCTACATTCTTGCCAAGTACACGCAATTGTTGGGCAAGGCAATGTAATACTGTTTGAAGCATGCAGAAATCGACCACACCAACCTAAAGGAGATGACATGATAGACCATATTGTTAGTGTATTGTTTATACATTGGTACTTGTTTTAGATAATTTGGTTGATACATAAAAGGATCGACAAATTGAATTAGTAATTGGTTATTTTATCTTATGAGATTTACGAATACTAGTAACACTCATACCCTTTCCTTCGACAGATTGAAACGGAAATGTAGACACTAGATATCATTCAAGTCGAAAATAAGCAGATAATATGAAGCCGATTTCCAGAAGAATATGGTAAACTGATCAGAACCGTACAGTGTAAGCAGTTTTATTCCAGTGACATGAATGCTATGTGTAATAAAAGCAGAATATAATTGCTTTTACCTCAGGCGTACCGATGGCCAAATCAATCATTTCACTGATATTCAAAAGGACGGCTGTTTCGTCTGCAAAATAATCATTAGGTATTTGCACGATTAATTTTTTTATTCAGATCTCAGAAGCCTAAGTCAGAAGCATTAAATTTTTTTAATACTTAGTACCTACTTACTTATATTTTATAGCTCACAAAAAAAGTAGATAAGTTATTTACCTTCTTGTTCGAATAAACTTTTTATAATTATGAACTACCTTCCTAATTCCTAATAGATAATAAAAAATATATACTCCTTACCTGCCATATTGATATTACCGATGTATATTTTTCAAAACACGATCCCGTATAAGTTTAAAAACGAAAATAAATAAAAAATAATGAACAAATCTTTTACAAAATATTGTTAAGCATTTTGAAAATTCAATTAAGTCTACCAGTGACATTTGAATTTCATTTTCATTTCTACATAACGAGTTATTATTGTAGAGTGTTGTAGATATTTAAATTTGTGTTTAAATTGATATTTTGGTTTTATATTTTTTTATATTCTTTAAAAATATTAATTATATTGTTTGATCACAAAAAAATTTAAATATTTTTTAAATTGCGTTGTAAAGCTTATTTTATGTAAGAACGTAGGTACCTACTGAATACCAATATCAAAATTTATGTCAAGCTTAGATGTCAAGATTTAAAAGAGAAACGATTCATTCCATCTGCTCCATATTGTAAGTGGTTTGGGTAGGGGAGAATGTATTTGAGTATGGCCGCCAAAAATTGTACATTCAAGAAAAAAAAAATGTCCTTGTCATTTTATATAGCACCAGGTTTTTTATATAGTAATTATGGTAGTTTTTAAATAGTTTCAGCTTCACTGTGTTATATTTATCATTAGGTATATTAATAATTTAAATTAATTTTGAGTGCCTTTAACAAGCTCAATATTTTTTTTTGAAATGCTTATTTTACTTTCCATACTAGAGTCATGTGTCCCACTTAGTCATCTCACACTTTGAAGTCACAAAATTATGCACAAATCTATTGATACCTGTAAAATTTTGGTATTTCTAAATTGTTCTGTAAACTTATGGATACTTTTAACAAGTTCTAATAAAAATAACATAAAAAAATTTATATAAAACTCACTTAAAACTATGTCTCACTTTTTTTCACGAATGATACTTCACGCACAGTTACCATAAAATAACACCCTAAATAACTAGATATCCAAGCCACAAAAATATTTTTAAGTAATGGCAGCACCAATTCCATGTTGGCCAAACTTTAGAAAAAAAATAGCCATTTTGTTTCTGTCAAAGTTGATCGATAAGGTAGTCGGCATTTTTGTCTTGGAACATTTTAATAATTTTGAGTGAGAATTATGCAAGGTAAGAATACAAATTTACTATATTATTAAAATTATGTGTGTAGCTTTAGTGTTCTAGTAACAAATCAAACCATGCGGCGTCTTATTACTACAAAACTTTGACGAATAAAGGCTTTTTAGGTTATGTCCAACCATATTTTGATTCAAGAATGATACCATGTGTTACTATTGTGTTACGTAACTTTCGTGATCGGCTGTTAGGGGTAGTAGAGTAATTGCGCTGGTTTGCCGTCCAGTTTCGGTTTTCGTCCATTTGACTGACCTGCTACAATCACGTGCGTAAAACTTGAATACAAACCTACCTTCCCGCGCAAGTTTGCACTTTTTACGTTCCATAATGTGTAAGCAACAGTACTATCAACTAAGTGGACGGATACTAGGTTACCAAATTCTCAAAATATTTGGTTTTCGTCCAAGTGGACGAAAACTCAAACAGCTACGTGAATATTTGTTAGGTTCTTTTTACTCTATCGGACCTTTAAAATACTGAATAGTTTCTCCCGAAGTGATCTTTATTGCTATTAGTTTAGATTTTTTGGTTTCCGTCCACTGCTTTGTCAGTGCTGCCAAAATAAAAAAATATTTAAAGAAGTGGACGAAAACTAAATTTAGCTTTAAACGTTTTAGTTTTCGTCCATGAATGAGTATTGGAGTGGACAAAAATTAAAAATAGCTATTCTTTTGCATTACTTTTCGTCTTTTTTACGTATTGAAAAGTTTTCTATTCAGTATCTTCCTTATAAATAATTGGTGAGGGCCAGAGTGCTGTAGGTACCTAATATTGTCATTCATTCAGTCATGTATCATTCTCCTTATGTGAAGTAGAGTCAATTATTCGTAGCATAAATGGGGGTAGGTCAGACATAATACACTGTATTTTTCTTGATTATCATTCACTTGAGTATCATCTTTTATTCTAGGTCTGTTTTGCCAATGCAATATTTTTTTATTCTACTTACTCAACGTATCCTAAGAAAGATCTTATTGTTTTTAGATGGCCTCGAAGGAGTCTAAGAAAGCTAGAAAAAAAAACGCTACGTACACTGAAGAATCTTTAATAAAGGCATCAGGAAGACAATAATGCATAGTTCAGTAAGGTATACTATAGTTTATTTTAGTAGCTAAAACGTATTATTATGGCTGTGTTTAATATAGTACGTTTCATTTGATAAACAAAGTATTAGAATGAATATTTCTGTTTTTTGATGTAATTTCTCAGTCCTATAATTATTACTTTATTCATTTACATTGTAAGTAACGCATTCCTTTCTTTATTACGAATGATTAAACAGTCATCACTAACGCATATAAAGACTGCCAAGTGCTACATAGATCTCAGTGTTGACTAGTTATATTGATTATTATTAGTAAAACTAAACCTGTAAGGTAGTGAGAAATTGTGATGTTGATTAAATAAAAGTATATATTTACCTGTAATTGGTTTTTGACTTAATAGTTGACCTACCCTCCTTTTTCTACACGGTGGTCGAAAAGTAGCTTACACTAGGACGAAAACTAGCATATACCCTACTTTTGCAGAAAATAATTTAAATAAAAAGATACGTCAAAATGATTTATTTTCACTTAATATTATCTTAAAGAAGACTATATAAGGACTAAATAAAAATATTATATGTTTAAGGAAGGGTGCTCCAAAATATTTATTTCGCATCACAAAGTTGGCAACTCCCATAACTGGACGAAAACCAGCGCAATGACCCTACTCACTAGAGAATCTAAAGTTAAAATTTTACTTTTTTACATAAAGAGACAAGACAAGAAACATTTATATTTGAGTTTAGTTTTTAATTTTTTTAATGAAGATAATGCCAGAACTGATAATGCCATTTTTATAATAACTTTTTTATTATAATAATTCGTATTCGTAATTAATATCATAAGTTGTGAATGATTCTTGCATTTGTAAGTATTATAGAAATACAAAATTTGAGAAATAAAATTATTTCTTTAATATTTAAATTTGTTTTATTGAGTTTTAAAGTAGGCATCCTGCATTATTAGTGTAATGTACACTAGGCTTAACAAAATCACGTATGTTACTATCAGTCACGTATGTTACGGTGTGTTACGATTTCACGACTGTTATTGTACAATATTTGGCGGCCATACTCATTTATAAAAATGCAAAACAGCACAGCCCTTATATTGCATCCACGCCGAATACTAAAATGGAAAATACAGTTTACTGTGAAAAAATATGAACCATAAATTATATCTGCAATTTATATATGTAATAGATGATGTGTACAGACTGCACTAATTTTTTTTTTTAATTTAGGGGTGTATTTAAAAAGGAATAAGCGAAAAGGTTAGCTTTCTAACGACAAACGTAGCTTTTGTTGTAACCCAATGTAGACTTAACTTTGATCAATCTTGCCTTAGAATCTTGCAGACTTAAAATAGACTAAAATTAATTTAAAATGAAAATTTTTATCCATTAAAATAAAGGTTTATCCCATAATCCCACCCATAAACCTGAGCAAAACCAAAGTAATTCAAGTCCTAGTTAAATCGAAAGGTTTGCTATTACTTAGTAAAGAAGCAATAAAAAACGCGCGGAGTTTTCCACCTTCCCTCTTTAGCTTAAGATCCAAAATAAACTATGTTGCTGATGGTAGGTACGTTTATTAAGACCGTGGAGCGTGTTTCTATGTACCGAATACAAAACGAAAAAGTCCGTACGGTAGACAGATGAACCGTGCGGTCGCGTTGGCTGTTTTTATTTTGTACTCTGTACACAAAAGCAGGAAGTGAATTGCATGAATAAATGAAATATATTTTTGTTTGCGGTTTCATTTACGAAATTAAGCCAGGATTCGTAAATGGATCGCTTATATTACAGGCGCGGTCCCAGGCTGAAATTTTGGGGGGGGTCACGCGGCTGGAAAGGTATGCAACCCCCCCCCCCCCCATCGTATTCAATAGAAGTTATAAGCAAAAACTTGAGAAAATTTCTGTATTTTTTTATATTTTACAAAAAAAAAACAGGCCAAGTGCGAGTTGGACTCGGGCACCGAGGGCTCCGAACAAACCTACTTTTTATTATGTTGTAACTTTAAAATATACGCCTTTGCAAATTTTCCTTTATCTGTGCTATCAGACATTGCTTTTTACCAAATTTAAAGACTGTATCAACAAGTACAATGTACGAGTAGGTTTTGATTCCCATGCGAATGTCAAAATTTGCGATAATTTGCAGCATAAACGGCTGTATTTTTTAATTGCGTTGGCTTATAAATTTGATTTTTCACAGCTTAAAGAGGCCGTAGATTTAAGTATTCGATATAAATTTCAGTTTGATAGCTCCACTCATTCCTGAGAAAAAGGGTCTTGACAGACAGAAAAACTTTAAAATTATAAAAAAATATTTTTTATATGATGTAAGTAATTACAATATACATTGTTATTTTGGCAATTGTTCCTATATCTGTGTTAGGTATAAGATGTTGCTTCGTACCAAATTTCAAGATTCTGGGATCACGGGAAGTACCCTGTAGGTTTTGAGTTTTGATTCCCTTGTGAATTTCGAAATTTCCGAAAATTTTCAGCATTTACGACTGTATCTTCTAATTGCGTTGACATAGAGCCTGTAAGCGCTCATGAGTAAAAGGGTTGTAAGTTTAAAATTTTTAAAAATATTTTTTTATACAAATTTTGTATAATCTAATTAAAAATTCATGTATTTCCCAATTATTCCTATATATGTGCTTTAAGACAGGGTCATGAAATTTGGTGCATGAAATTAGGTGCTAATTTCATGCACCAAATTTCATGACCCTGTGTACTCGGGAACTAACTGTAGGTTTTGACTTCCTTGCGAAGTTGCGAATGTCAAAATTTGCGAAAAAATTCAGCATTTACGGGTGTATCTTTTGATTGCGTTGGCTTATACGTTTGATTTTTTCACAACATCAAGGGACCTTAGACAAGAGTATTCAATATAAATTTCAGCTTGATACGTTCACGCGTTCCTGAGAAAAAGTTTGTTTTTTAAATTTATGCTGCAAATATTGTCGCAAATTTCGACATTCGCAAGAGAATCAGAACCTACATTATACTTCCTTGAAATTTGGTTAAAATCAATGTCTTTTAGCACAGATATAGGAAAAATTGCTAAAACATACATTTTAGAGCTTATAACATACTAAAAAGTTGGTTTGTTCGGAGCCAACTTGAACTTGGCCAGTTTTATTTTAGAGAACGCGTGGATTTATCAGACTGTTATTTTTATTGAAAACTTAAATCTAGCCTTGAAGCTGTGAAAAAATCAAACTTATAAGCCAACGCAATCTAAAGTTTTACAGCCATGCTGCAAATTTTCGCAAATTTCGACATTCGCAGGGATTTAAATCAGGTTTAAACGGAACTTGAGGTGTGTGAGTGACTCCGATTCGCACTTGGCCAGTTTTTTTTATATTTTGTACAGTATTAGAATTTTTTTCTATTGTACCGAGTACGATTTTGGGGGGGGTCATGTCCCCCATGACCCCCCCCCCTGGGACCGCGCCTGTTATATTATTATAGGCAACGAGCGTATTAATAACCATCAGCATCAGTACCAATATGTTTCAGCACTGACCTTTCCAACTTCGTGTTTAGTATTACAGAGGTCAGAGACATTCGCTTGCAGACAGACTTTTGAATGATAACCGCATAAATATCAAAAATCCAATATACCTAGATAAAAAAAATATTGCAGAAAGAGCTTATATTTTAATAAAAAATATATTATAATTACTTAGGTATTATAAATGATAATAACTGAGTATTAATAGCCCAGTAAATTCCATTTACAATATCAAAGGGTTTATACAGTTCAAGTCTGAGGTTTGTTTAAAGTGCTGGTATAGTGGTTACCCACAAGGTCATCAGCACATCACGTCTTAACTACTGTTATGTTGACAGATATCATTATGTCATATATCATAATCACGTATAAGTACTGCTCATTAGGTTTCCTAGAAACTATATAATACAATAATGTTCACGTCTTTATTTCACAGTTCACGTTTTTCGAAACAAAAGCTAAATACACCTCAGTTGCCAGAAGTGGTGGTGGAGGAAATTTTTATGGCATATATGTATTAGAATTATAAATTATTAATTGAAATGTATTTTATATTAATGGTTATAGATAATTTTTTGAGTTAGAGACTAGAGTTTGTGTAGTCCTCAATTTGTAAGATCTTGTGTATAATGAATAGTATCCTTAACTATATAAAAAATCCTTTAATTTATTTTTGGAACCAGATTTCATAATCAGTTAAAGTAAAGGAGTTTTTGGTTATACAAGTATCGTAATATGTGTGATCGTAATTACTATTTGCACTATAAAATATAATTTATTGTATAACTAGCGACCCGCCCCGGCTTCGCACGGGTGCAATGCTGATACTAAATACACTACAGAAAAACTGTGAACGTTGTCTATAAAAACATAGCGGCCCGCTCCGGCTTCGAACGGGTATAAAATATTGTATATCCGGGCGGCCGGCCGGTACCGCCGCAAACGCTACGTCCCGCAATTTTTAAATCTGTAATATCTTCGAAAATGTTCACTTAAATCATACGGTGTAAAGGGCCATATAGATCTATATTAAATGAACAATGTATTCAAGGTATTTAATTGGTTAAGGATTAATGCTGTATTGGTTAAAATCGCTTCGAAAATTAGCCATTATTTGTCGTAAAAAGTAAATGACAAAAAAAGGGAATTGTGGGTTATCCATAAGAGATAGACATATACCATCGCGGAATTTTCTGTAGACCTTTTCAATGTGTATAATACTTAGTACATTATTTTGATAAAACTCGTTGGGTTCAGCCTGCGTTTGCAATGTAAGCGGAAAAAATGTAATTTTTTACGACATCACATTAGAAACTTCAAAAATAACAGTACTTCTCCACTATTTAATGGATGTTATTATACATATAAACCTTCCTCTTGAATCACTCTATCTATTAAAAAAAACCGCATCAAAATCCGTTGCGTAGTTTCAAAGATTTAAGCGTACAAAGGGACATAGGGACATAGGGACAGAGAAAGCGACTTTGTTTTATACTATGTAGTGATAAAATTATTGCCCGATAGATAATAATTCTGTAAATTTTTTTAATGGCATCCGGTGGTAGGATACTTTATTTTTCATCACAAAATTGATGGTGGCGAATTTGGAATACAAAATAACGAAAAAAAATAAGACTGAAAAACATTTTCTTTCGTCTACGTGTACTATGTAGAGTCAAGTGTCTGCGTCGGTATAATATTATTGTTTTATTATCAAACTAAATTCTTCGTCATAAACATATATAGATAGTGTGAAAGATAGTGATTAATCATGTTATACTTTAAACATAATTACATCATTGTTCGAGGAAAATATTGAGGTTGTGTTGCATTACGCAGCTTAGAATTTAATAGGATTTAAAGTTGTAACGTAACAATGCGGTTTGAAACTCCGAATTTATTTTGGGCTTTTGAAAGTGCTTTGTCATGTCCTATCTAGTTCTATCCTGGGTATATAAGGATAAAAACCTTATTTATTGTGTAGAGATTTGAGTATTCCTCCGTGGTTTTTCGGGATGAAGGAACTTTAACATCTGGCAAGGCGAGGCATAGCAAGATCGAATACTAGGCAAGACGGCTTCTTGTTTATTCTGCTTGTGATTTTAGATAATACTTATAGAACTAGACAAAAAACAAAGTTTTATACCATCTACAAAGTTTGGGTTCAAATATAAAGGGTAAATGTTGACTTTTATCCTTATTTAAGTTATTGTTATATTAAAATTGTGTAGCTATTGGTGTTTTTTATAAACTCAATATACAAGATTTCACATTCATAAATCATGGGCAAGAAATATAAATGTGGAATAGGAAAAATACATGAAATTTATGTAAAAAGTCGTTAAGTTTATAAATTTAAAATGCTTAGCATTGTTGCATTAAATTATGTGAAGAGCCTAGTAGCGCAACAGTAATAAGTTACATAAGATGTACAATAGGGTGTGCAAACAAAACACGGTGGGGTTTCTTTGCTTTGGATCCATCAATATTGATCTAGGATGTACGTTTACTCCGAGATAAACCGAAGAAACAACGGCTATGCTGTATCTAATCCCTGTTTTAACTATGTGTTAGTTTGTTTCAGTGATTACATGTTCGACGCTAAAACACACTGCTTGTTTATATGATTTGTTATCAATGAAACGTTAAAGTTCCCTCGAGACTCGATTCGATAGGCCGTTGCGCTCCCACCGAAGCAATTTACGAGATCTTGAATGATAGATAATGTATCCAAATTATAGTCCGTGGCGTGCGAACGGCCTTTCTGTTAACGACGTATGAGGGAATGTGTAAACTGAGCTATCTTTCTAACACACTCTCATGGGGTGTCTATATTGTTTTGTAAACGATTCCGATGGTCCCTTGTACCTGTTCATGAATAAAGTGCTGTTTGGTTTGACTCGTATTTCGCCGAAATATGAGGCTTCTTATTTTTTAGCCGGCAGGTGACTGGTTGCGAGAGCGGGATGCACGTTCCGAAGAGTACGAAAGCTGTGAGCCGGGAGTACAGTTCGCTGTTCAGCGGAACAGTCTTGTGTCGGCACGGTTAGCGGCCGACCGCATTACGTATCTCCAATACACATACAACTTCAAACGTCAAAAACTTTACGTGTTACATATCGGTTCTAAGCTTTCGTATAAATTTCTCTCTCGTATCTTTTATTATTATACTTCGTTTTTAATTTGTTTAAATTATTTCCGACATTTCCGTTGTTTTTATTATTATTTTAATGAACAGTTTCGTGTCTTCAATTTTGTGAAAAGCATTGGTATCGAGTGCATGCAAGATCCTGTTGCATCTTTATCTGCGGTGAGTATTTTTAACGATATCTACCTAGTTAGTTGGTCTATAAATTAGTCGGTCAGAGGGAATATACGGGCGTGCTAATATTTTGTTTTAACAGACAAGCCGACGCTTTGTTATCTAATTATGATAAGAGATGATTTTTACGTTTTATGATTACATACTTGTAATTATAGGTATGAAATGTATACATAAATTGTCATTGCGCGAAATGCGATATGTTATATATTGCATACCTATTAATGTTATTTGATATTCATATTAATACATAGCTAATATGTTTTTATCGTTCGTAAATATTATTGTAATTCAATCAATAGAGGTCAACTGTTGTCAGGTTTTGGTAGGTTCACCTACCTGGTCACGGACGAATTCTAATCATACCCGTGGCCGTGGCCCCGTCGTTGATGCGGCTTGACGGAACACAGTGGGGTTTTGGTCGGTAGGAATCCGACATAACCCACGGCCCCTTCCCCGGAGGCCGTGGGTATCTATGCAAGATTTCCCCACTTAAAAAAAAAAGGTTCACCTACCTAGTTAGATAATATGATTTTTTAATAAGTACCTTCTAATTGTAACATCAGAAACCTAGGAGTAAAAGTCATCCAGCCATCAAAATATTTCTAGCTAGTTCTAAGATTAGCCGCAAGAATGAACAAAAACATATATTTAATCATTATTGCTTAGTAACATAATATGAAGTCTCAACTTGAGTAATACATACCTACACCTTATCTGTATATACCTATTTACATTTGTGATTTGAATATGTGGGTAGGTAAATAAATCAATTAGGTACCTATATTAACTTTTTAAATAATATAGGAACTTATATTGATAAACAAATATCGAATTTAAAACCGTTATATCAATAATTAGCATTAAGTTTGGCATAGGTAAAATGTTTAAATAAAAAAACAACAGTGAGATAAAAAAGTCAATTTTATTTTATATAGGTAAAAGTCTATATAGCGCAGTAATACGGGCTGATTTAAATGTTCCACGTTGTTGGGTAAAAACAAAGAAACTCAATTTGAATATGCAAAAGCTAGTGCATATTTTGGCAAACGTAGAAAAAAGTCGTTTTAATTTATAAGATAAAGCAAAAAATTTGAATACACCTTGATGAGATTGTTAAAACTTTATGTAAACAGGTTACAGATTAATTTAGTAATATCTTATACCTACCTAGTGTACATCATCTATAAAAGTTTGTTAGAGATAAACCTAGACTATCTGTTTTTTTTTATTAAATTTCCTACACAGTGGAGTAGCTAGGGGGACAAGGGCCCTGGTGCATAGGGAAAGAATCGGGCCCTCCTCCTCCCCTCTTTCCGCGTAGTAGTAGTAGAATACCTACCAATGCTTATATTTGCCTTCAAAATTATTGATAAGAATAAGAATAGAAAACAGTAAGTGAACTTATCCCTGGTAGGCTAAATCCATACGTCGCGGTCGTCTCTATTAGAATCTCCATGTGTTTAATAGAAGAAAAAGGGAATAAATAAACAACGACGCACATGAAATTATAGAATATTTATTATACAGATGAGATTAATTAATGGAAAAAACGATTTTTAACAGAATTCCCCGCCCAATTCACAATCTCTTGCGCGCTTTAATTTTTGCGAATTCGTCTATATTTCACTCAAATCCAAGTTTGATGCCGCCTCATTTTCTACGATAAATGTCGGAGGCGATCTTGTCGAATGCTGTTTCTTAAATAATTTTTTATAATCTTCAGTTTACTGAAAGATCTTTCTGGTGCCGCGGAAGTAACAGGAATTGTATGAAACAGTTGCATCGCTGTATACACTTCCGTAAGGTCACATTCGAGCACGCCAAATTTTGTTATAATTTCTTTGCAAAGCTGGCGAATAGACCACGTCTCCATCAATTGAGGGAGAATCAGATGATATACATTAAGAAATTGGAGCGAGAAATTGGGTCCAATTATATCGCAATATTTCTTCTGAAACTGATCACATTTCTCGAGTAAAATCGTTTCATTCCAGCTAAGCAAGTTTTTTGGCATCAGGAAGTCGAACAAGTGCTCAAATTACAGTGTAATCCAAAGTAAATTTTAACAGTTCAACACTGTTAAACACAGTGTTGTGTGTCCGTGTATTGGTGATAACGTCACTAACCGTATAAAGAACAGTGAAACAACCGTGCCACACTGTAAAATTAAATGAATCGCTCTGTAGTCAATACTGTAACACTGTAACCGTTGCTGCTGCGTACAGTATGAAAATCGGTGATGTCATCTAATTTTGACAGTTGAACACTTTTACTGGAAACATTGATGAATTTAGTGTATCAAAATTTTTTTTTTTTAATTGAAAAAAAAATTTAATTTTTTTTCAAAGCTGAGGTTTGCACCTGCACCACCTGGCCATATGATAGCTACGCCACTGTTCCTACACTTTTTTAGCTGATGTACTAGGTACATCAAAGGTACGTATACTAGGTTCGTAGGTACATGGCACTTAATCAAAATTATATATTTACCTAATTCTCGATATAAGAATTAAAATACTTATTTTTTGTAATCTTTTATTATTATAATTTAAATTAAATCAATAAATATATTCTTTTTCTTCTACAGTTATTTTACCGTTCCTACAAGATTGATATTAGGAATGAGTACCTAATGACTTTATATTTTCTTCTATATCGAAAAAAATATTATTCAAATAATTACATTATTTAATTATTTTATTTACTTACATAAAAGTAAATAGTAGAATTTGTTATCAAAGATGTTCTGTAGGTTATTATATTTTTTAAAAGAAAGGTATTTTTTTATTTCAAATTGTTGTTCTAGTAATTACTCGCTAAACTTAAACTTACATAACTAGAAAATACTTCGAGTTTAACAAGTTTCACGTTCATTGTTTGCATTGTTCTCAAATCGATTCTAAATTAAAATCAACGTAAAATGGTACATAAATGGAGCTCCGAGAACAGGCTCGATTTATATTAGAATGCGGAATACATGCCCAGTTTGTCCCAGCAATAAAATTGGAGCCGTATGCATATTACAAATGTGCACTCGAAGTGAACTAAATGAATCGAGTTGTAAACACAGCTTAAAGTTCTATTGTAGAGTCGATGACCTGAACTTTCATGAATAAACCAGGATTCGTTTCACTAATCTTGTTTGCACATGAAGCAGTTTACAACATTGTTCAATGTAGATTACGAGGCGCCTGCTGCGATGTCCAAATGATATAAGCAATGGTAGTGTAGTTGTATTTATGTATGTCGAATTTAAAGTTTTCGATGCAATTTATGACATGAAAAACACTATTTTTACCGTGCTTCAGTACCGTTTAGCTTTATGACCGTTAAGAGATTGCGATCAATGACATTTGTAAATGAGAGAAGAATAGTTTTATTAATAATACCTATATTCAATCATTTTTTGACATGATATTATACGAAAACTAGTGTGAATATAATAATAAAGGGGACATGAACGTTACGAAATACCTAATTGCTAAAATCGCTACGTGTGCAAACTGACACAAAACGTTACAAAAACCAACATTAATACAAATGTAGTCTATATTCCATAACTCCACATCTCGTAAGGGATGATTAATGGTTTTACGAAGGGATTACAGCAAACACAGAGAAACAATAACAAACAACACTTTGTTTGTAGTTTTTTGGAGCCGTGCTAACGAGCTAATCTAAGAAGATTATACTTTAATGATATTTTTGAAGATAGAAGGAGTTTATCTGAATTCAGATTAAAGTTAAATAGGACAACAATGAAACGATAATAAATGTAAAGCCTTGTTAATTACAAGTCTAAAGAGGCTTAGCGTAGCTTTCAAGTTTTAATGGTTTCTTTAAAAATAGATTAGAAAGATTTTTATGGATATTTTTGGTCGATGAACTTACAATACCTGATACAAAACCTTTGGATTTTGGATATATTTGGAATATTTGGATTAGTATTACACAATATATAATAATACATATTTTATTTCGTAGTTAGAAACATGTAATTTAGAAATCAAAAGTTAATATTATTTATTATTTATTTATTATTATTTATTTATTTATTTTTTATTATTTATTGCCATTACAATATTTTTAA
Organism: Colias behrii; assembly: GCA_029959065.1. NCBI lineage: Eukaryota > Metazoa > Arthropoda > Insecta > Lepidoptera > Pieridae > Colias > Colias behrii. The sequence goes on from JARWMC010000002.1 coordinate 7,496,045, forward strand.
ATCATTTTGATATAGTATGAATGAAAAAAATAAATTTAAAGCTTAAACGGTAAGGATACCGACTTGCATTCATATAAGGATACTTATGCAGACACGAATAACAACGACGCGCCATACGTTCACATGATTTTCACCCTGATTTTTATAACCATTTAACTAATGCATTCAGATCTGTCTCCGTGTAGGGTATGGTCGGCTCAGGCCAACCGACAAAGACCACAATGGGACGATTGAATGACAAAGCCGCTTCGGTCCACTGCTGCGTTCACTACACCATGGTACAAAAACCGGTCAAGAGCGAGCCGGCCCCGCTTTTGTGTCAAACATTCTGTGAGATTCATTTTCGACTAGATTGCTTTTATTGTGTGTTAACTTTGATATGCAGCATAAATAGAATATTTGAAATGCTTCGCGGTTGAAGATTAAAATTCATTAATGGTCAAATAACGAGGTGTTAGGAGATTTTTTATAAAAAGAAGTACGTAAAAGCAGTTAATTTTTTATAGAAACTTGAAAACAGATACAATATATTACACTTTAAATGATAATATTTAATTTCCCCGAGAAATTAATGCAATTGTTCCGTTTTATTGTCGTTGTATCTATTAATTATGTTGATTTAATAATAATAAAGAAATCGGAACGAATGTTAATTAAGCGAATCACACACTGTTTGTGTTATTGGAAATTAATACATCGACATTGAATTAAACATAATATATTAATTTCCGATACCACAAACAGTGTGTGATTTCTTTCGAATAAACTTATTTAGTCAGGATTTGCTGAGGAATGTCTGGGTTATCTAATAGGATACTAAAGAGCTCAAGTTTTACCACGTTTTACTGACGTAAAAGAATTTGAAACACGATGCTAAAAAGCTTACCTATCCTGGAGATAAACAAACATTTTAAGAGAGTCTCAAATGTGATTTTTATTGTGATTGAATTCAAGCTTTGTTCAATGCAGACTATTCTAAACATCCAATTTCTCAACTTAGACTTTGAATCTCGGGCTACCTATGCAATGCATGAAAGCTACCGATATTGAAAGGGGAGAAAAACAGGACTATCATAAATCATCATAGAAATCGAATATGAATTAATTCTTTCCATCTCATCAGAAAGAAAGGCATCTGTTTTCGTGATTGCTCACGAACACGAAAAGGAAAATAATCGTAAGTCATTAGCGTGTCGGTCTGTATTGACATGAGCGCTTCCATTTATGTATTCATAAAATTGTTGCATAAATGAATTACTTAGAAGTGTGCCAGAGGCGTGATACAGTTCTACTATTAAAAGCAAACGGCTGCCCGGTTGATCGAATTTCCATCGGAACTGCAACATTTTTGTTGTTTGCACTATTTCGGGACGAGATAACGTTTAATACTCGACTTAGATCTGGCACATTTTAATAGTGTCATTTTTAAGGATTGACTATTGATTAAAATCAAGCAATTTTAGTTTAAATTGTGTTTCAAAGTTCATATGTTAAATTGCTAATGCGATCTAATTCTTATTCTTCTCGTAAACTTAAGTCTACAGTATCCTTAAAAAATTTATTTAAATTAATTTAGTCATTATTTATAAGATTGTCGAATGTCTATACCCGGATTCTTTAGGATAAGAGCTCTGACAACTTCGAAATATTTCATTGGTCGCAAACAAGTTTTGGTGTAATCAATAATTAGTAACGTGGATATATTCTAGCTTCTTATATTAAAAATTAAAATAAACACAATCTATGCGTCATATGTGTGATATTAATTAATTAAAATCCATACTAATATTATAAATGCGAAAGTAACTCTGTCTGTCTGTCTGTTACTCAATCACGCCTAAACTACTGAACCAATTTGCATGAAATTTGGTATGGAGATATTTTGATACCCGAGAAAGGACATAGGCTACCTTTTATTGCGAAATATGTACCACGGGCGAAGCCGGGGCGAAGCCGGGGCGAAGCCGGGGCGAACCACTAGTCATATATATATGTGACAAATATGTGAAATAAACTGTTTGTTTCTTGGCTATTTAAGTAAAATGTACAATTATTTTAAAACGGCATCACACTTCCTATTACTATCCAATGGGGTTATTGTGTATATTCTTAGTACCTATAACTACTTAATTAATAACTAAGTATCAAGTTAACTGCGGCAGACGCATAAAGTGTTACAAAATAACTTTGCAATGTTGGATAATACCTACCGAGCGAGCTTTTGCTATTTCATATAATTAACAAGGACTCGTAAAGTCTATGTAAATAATTAATATGCGCATATTTTATTTAAACACTGATATAATAATGTTTGTCAAACTGTCCGACGTTTGGTTTGAGCTAAACAAATATTTGCACAACCTCTTTTTGCTGTTAAAGCGATATATATCTATACACGTTATTATACAATACACAGTCGAGTCGAATGAATAATGCAGAATGTTGATATTGGGACTAAAAGCAAAGTTGAAGTAATTTATTAAATCACATTGATATTCGATATTTACCCCGGCGGGAAATTTATGTCTCCGTCACAGATAATGTCCATGTCAGCTATTAGTCGGTGGTTATATCAGAAGGGGCCAATCGGGTCGTGCTTATCATCCAGAGGCACTCGGGCGACACTCACCTGTCATTATGTCAAGCGGAAGTCACCGGTAATGACGTAGTTTTACTGCAGGTCATTTGCGTAACTTACAAGAATCGAATTTTGTTAATCGTTTTATAAAGAGGGCTTTTAGGTTAAGGAATATTATTATCTTGTATGGATGTATTCATCATTCAATAATTATTTAATATTTTTGAATGAAATAACACATTTTTTAAATGCAATATAAAGCAAAGTGTCAGAAAAGCAACGTAAAATACGCGGTAATTATCCACTCAATGGCACAAATTGCCAATAGATAGTTAGTGTTATTTCTAATTGCCTCATTATCCTATTAAGCGCGCTTGCTCCATTGAAGTATAATTAACACTAATTACACATTCAAAAAAAAAACTGTATTATTTTCTTCTACAATTTAATGTAATCGTGTTATTTATTTTTGTTATAAAATGCATCTTAATATAGATTCCTGAATATTTTTTGGGTCTACTCATTCAAAATATTAGTTTCTACATGAAAAACGGATAAAAATGCTTTACACACCAATAACAATACCACATCCATCGATAATTGGATTATCTTAAAACGGCTTAAATATTCGTCATAAACATTATCGTAACAAACCCATTGTCTAGCAAGCTATTTATATTTAATGAGACATGAAGACGTTAACGAGACCATAATTCCAGGTGTCGGCGTTTATGAAAGATATTAAAAAACGTAATTACAATAATTACAAACCCATTCATTGATACTTACCGACTTCTGGGAAGAAGGACGTATATAAACACTTTAAAAGTAGTAGTGTTCTTTGGCAGTTGGGAGAAATGTTTTGTCGAACATAGTAACTTAATCTTTCTTTTGTTTTCGTTTTTGTACATTTTATTTGTGCCGCTGTGTGATATATTTATAAGTTGCATTCAGCATTTTGAAAACTTGATATATTTTTTCAGGATATTATAACGGTTTCTCATTATATGGTTGATCTCTGAGTATAGAGCATATTTTACTTTTAGTTTAAATTAATTTGTTCGTAAACTTTCAAACATTATACAAAGATTGATAGTATGTTTATTTAGATAGTGGGGCTTCAAGCTCGTGAATTAGTTAGTCAAAAAATATTTTCCTCTTTATGATAAAAAAGAAAATTTACCAACCGCCTGGGTTGCTCATCTTTTTTTGACGTTTGCTAGCGCCCGCGGTAAAACTTCACAAAAGGATCTTGGTGAAGTTATGAATGACTGGCATTCTTTGTTCCATTCATTGTGGTACCAGCGTTAAATAAAATGTATGCGACAATATCATATCAGAGACGAAAAACAATGGTGCGCTATTGTAACATTTTTATTCTATCAGGCGTTACAACTTACAAGGTGTTACATTCTTGTCTTATTCTGAGATAATATAGTTACTACAAAATGCAGTGGTTTGGATTTTGATCATTATTACCTATAGGTAAGAAGGGTTACCTATCTTAATCTCGAATTTTAATATTCCGAATATCATAATCCAGAAAACGTTTGGACATTTTTTCATAACCCCGAATTTTAAAATTTCGAAGTTTTGTTTGCCATATAATCGCAACTCCGAATTTCATTTGCCCATTTCTTTATTTGTACGACGTTTTACAATCCAGACGAATGAGTTCCAGACATACGAAATCTAAATGCACAAAATCCAGATGACCGTAATCCATATGCACGAAAGCCAGATTTTTAAAACACAAATTTTTGAAATACAGTTAATTGATATCCAGACAAACAATGTCCAGATTTTTGAAATTCAAATAAACGATATCCAGCGAAACGAAATCCTTCCAGGGGGTCGCAGCACGAACCTAACCTAATCTACTGAATAGATTTTAACACTTTAACCTTTCTGTGATGGGCAAGTAAAACAATAGCGAGTCGGTTCTGGCACTCGCCGGCCGCTGCCGCGGCACGCTCGCTTCGCTCGCTCGGCTCGTGCGTGAGGGGTCACAGTTCAAACCTAACCTAACCTACTGAGTCGAATTTGACACTTAAACCTTTCTGTAATAGGCAAGTAAAACAATAGCGAGTCGGTCCTGGCACTCGCCGGCCGCTGCCGCGGCACGCTCGCTTCGCTCGCTCGGCTCGTGCGAGAGGGGTTACAGTTCAAACCTAACCTAACCTACTGAGTCGAATTTGACACTTAAATCTTTCTGTAATGGGCAAGTAAAACAATAGCGAGTCGGTTCTGGCACTCGCCGGTATAATCACGATTGTATGGAAATCAAATAAAAAGATTATGAAAATCTGGCAATAGTTTATCTGTTATACGATTATATGGGAACCAAATAAAAAGATTATGAAAATTTGGCAATAGTTTATTTGGAAAATGGTACGATGGGAAACAAAAAAAAGTATTCTGAGAATCTGGTATAATGAGATCTGTATTATGAGAATACGGGAAACAAAAAAATACTTTTTAAAAATCTGGTTTTGGTGCATCTGGAAATTGATTCATCTGGGAAATTAAAAAAGGAATTTTAAAAATTTGTCATTCATTACATCTGTCTTTTAAAAGTTCTAACAACCGTTTTCGGGGTTTTAAGATTCGGGTAATAGAAATTCGAGTTTTTAATAGGTTACCGTAAGAAGTGATAAATGTAACTCAGTAACTCTTTTCTTCTGTTTCACCTCTGAATAGTCTTAATAATGTTAAAAATTGAAGGCCATTAAGCTTGAGGTGGGTAATAAATATAAACAGATAGTAATATATTTTTTATTGATGTCAATTATTCAGCGTAACGACTGGTATAACATATTATGTATATAACTAAGTTTTATACGTTATTCAATGTCAAGCACCTTTCTCCTTATTGATCCTTTGTTTTTAACATACTTGATTATCTAAATGTGGTTTGTTATTCCGTACCACTGGTTTCCAGGAATGTCCATAGTCCATAGTAACTATGGCCACGATTTTTTAGGATGCATCAAGCATGACAGTCGGCTGAGGACGGATAAGGTAGGATGCGGGGTGCTGAACCCTAATACGGTAGGATGCCATAATAATGAATGCATTCCATTATTAGACTCGGCATAGGTAAAGGGATAATTATTTGCAGCTTTCTTGTATAGGTGTGCGGGCTGCTGCTATATTAAATTTAATGTAAAAAACAGCTGATTAATCTAGATTCTAAAAATCGACTATCATAGGAATTTATTTATGTGGGGTTTGATAATATAAATTCTGTATAGTTTAAACTAACTAATACTAACTCTTTCTTTCTTATTATCAAATAAAATAATTGGAATAAAGCTAAGTCGGTACTTGGCCGATTTCCCCTATTATATTTGAGTGGTCATTGCTATGTACCTATACATGTACATCTGTACGTGACAATGCATAATATATTGTTGTTTTCGTATTACAATTGATTACAATGAAGATTTGTCAAACGTACCTATTTGGTTCATCGCGATACTAGATTTGACAAGGTCGGGTTTTTGACCGCCGCGGCAGAGGCCGGTCAATACTAGTCATGAGCATTATCATAAATTATGTATGCCTAATATTCTTATCTTACTAATTTTATAAAACATATTGGACTACATCTATCCTACTATAATAGGTATAATAAATGCGAAAGTTTGTGTGGATGTTTGTAACTCTTTCAGGCAAATACTACTGAACCGATTACAATGAAATTTGGCACACACATTTAGCGTAACTTGGATTGACACCGAAAGCAGGTGTCTGATTTATATTTCTTGCTAGTAGTTATTCTGACATTTCAAATGTAAATTTACAATTTCTTTTGTCAAAGATTTGTTTTTAAGTAAACCTATGAATTTAACTACATAATTAGTATTTTAAAAATAATAATACCTACGATTTATATGAAATCATTTGATAACATAAATATAAATAATCAAATTGTATTAATCAGTATTCTATTAGGTACTGACTTTCCAGTTTATCAGGTATTTTATAGGATTAAAAAAAGTTAACCATCATGATCATAAACTGTTGATAATTATGACATTTTTTATCTATAATAAAAACTACATTGAATTTTTATTATATTATATTTAGCGGTTTTAAATTTTAATCACTTTTATAATACCTACTTATTGTATAATCAGATTTTTATTTATTGAGCCTTTTTTAGCCTGTAGCACTCAGACAGACAGGGATCACGTATAATAATCGAATGGTAAATTAATTTAAAAAATTAGGTATATATCTTTAAGACTATCAACATAGATATAAAATACATACTTATTAACGCCTAGCTATAGCGGTATAATGGTATCTATAATATAGAAACAGCCATTTTTGTAATGGAACAGTCTAGACTAGCAGTTGATGGTGACTGGAACGCAGTTTATACCCCATACCTACTGATATTTAATCTACATATATGACCTTACTAAGAGCTTGTTACATTGTTAGGGGATTGTGATAAATATTTCGGTATTTGTGACGGATTTCCTACTTATTTTCAATTGTATTTACTCCATGACGCGACCTTGAAATTTTACTCTTAACGCGCCTAAAGAAGTTTCACTTCAAAAAACATCCCTTCTGCTGTTCTATAAAAACTTTGAGCATACTAGACCGTCATTATTACATAAGTAATTATTTATAATATTATAACAAAACGTACATCATACGTGCCTATTAATTTGATGAATTAATCCACCGTTTTATTCTTATAATTATCCACTTAATCCATTGCATACCTATATTTCTTATATCCATTCATTATACCTACTGGGTATATTATGTAGTATGTACGTCTTGTAGAATTACATTGTAGCTTTCAAAGAGCCGCTATGATTCGCATTTTTTAATAATCGTTTTGTATTGATTGCAAATGATAATTAACACTACTTTTTATTGAATTGATTACATAAAAAATTTCTTAGCGGTCTTGAGAATGGATTGTGTTTTAATTGTGGAAAGATAACAGACTCATTGTTGTGCACTTTCATGTATTGCATCGTAAACAATACGGTTTTTTATGGAATAACATCTAGTTTCTGAATACATTACTTTAAAACGTCTTGCTTATATTTTTTTGGTCCTATCAATTGAATTGAGAGAAGAAATTTCTTTAACACTTGCATAACAAATACATGCATAATATATGATAACGATATCTCGCGAATAAACTATGTTTTCATATTTGATCGCCGGGTGATCCAAATTTATCAGTCTCATTCTAACAACAAAGGTAAATACCATAAATCTCCAATAGAAATACGAAAAACCATTATTATGTTACGATACGTGGGGAGAATTCGTTAATATCAGTTAATATAATATTTCCCATATCTATTCATGTGTTCAAATGAATGGTGTATTTTTCTGACTGTACATCTACGTAGTCAAACTTTATATTATGAAGATGATAATAGTTAAAGATTTTTATGCTATGATGCTTTGTAATTTGTTTGAAAAAATCTTCATAAGTAACACGTATTCTAGAAACCTGCAATGTTATTTTAATCCGCTAAATCTGATGGCTGATGCGTGAAGAAGGTGATGGCTTTGAATATTTTTGCACTATCAGCTGTATGACATCTACTAAAGGATAAGCTGGATGACTCTTATATTTGCTAGGTTAAAAATAAATTACTTTATTCATGAGCTTTATAGGTATGAAAGAGTGGAGGTATCCGCAACATTATACAATTTATACTAAATGACTGAGCAATTTAATAAATGAATAATCTACCTACTATGTACTATTGATGTGTATAAATACAACTTTCGAAATCACTCAAACATATTTTCATTTCTAGATAATGTTTTAAATCTTGCATACAAACTTCTAAATATAATTTTCCTCAATCATTAAGTGTTTACAAATTATTTTTATTTCTACGATATTGGAGGAATGCTCTAAAAGCTCCATTATCGACATATTTTCAACACGCAATATAATTAAACACAATTTACGATGTATAAAGTTAAACGTATTTACATATTGCTTGGAATTTAGATGTATCCTATCGCCAAACAGATGTTTTAAAATATTTTATCTATAACAATTTTGAACCGTCATTGACTGTGACGCTATAAATTTAGAGGAATAGAGGCTTTAAGGAATGTTAAGCCCGTTCAAATCAGGTGTGTCGGTTTCAAAACGTTGCAAACAGGTTGTATGCAAATATATAACATAATCTAAATGTGATCTTTGCGGATATCATTGAAAGTAGTTGTACATAGTAATAAAATATTGCTTTTGCCGAGTTACACGATATATTTGAACCGTTATCTCAGTTTCCTTTCAAACATGTCTTTATAATATTATTATATATATATAAATCTCGTTTCACAATGTTTGTCCTCAATGGACTCGACTAAACCACTTAACCGATTATAATAAAATTCGCTCACCATGTGCAGTTCGATCCAACTTGAGAGATAGGATAGGTTTTATCCCGGAAATCCCTCGGGAACGGGAACTATGCGGGATTTTCTTTGAAAACGCGGGCGAAGCCGCGGGCGGAAAGCTAGTATTATTATAATATGATTTTGATAAAATGCATATTGAAAATATTTATGAATATAAATCTTATGGGAAATGATGTAATAATCGCTTCCATAATCATAACAGTTTTTATACCTTTCTGAAAAACCTTGATTTGATTTTATTCATTCGGGGGTGCGATTTATTCTTAATTTATTTTTAAATTTTCATTGCTTTATTAAAAGGTATTATACCTATATAAATAAATAATAATTTTTCTTGCACTGTCAAAATAGTACAAATAATATAATTGTAGAAATTGAAGTCTTAAAGTAGGCAAGTAATCGCTTTTTGGGTGTACTTTACTAGATAATATTTGTATCTAATATTGTATGAATATCGCTTTATAGCGAGATGAAAACGAATTAGGTAGGTACCCAATTAAAATGGCATTTTAGGGGGAAAACAAATAAATGCAAATCGAAAGAACATTTACTCTCAGTCTTGATTTGAATGCTTAATAAGGAGATTTAATTCTTTCATTTTTATGGATAAAGTGCTTATAGATCCTACGCTAGTTATCTATTGCAATAATTAATTATAATACACTGTGGGTAGGTATATCATAGATTCATCCATTTACCATATTCTTGACAACATAATTCAACATTTAATAAATTATAACATAGTTTAATGGTTAATTATGAAGCTATTAAACCATGTGCCGTGTAGATGATAATTAATACATATAGCATTAGATAACACACAAATATAGACAATAAAGTAGGTAGGTAGTTGTTAAATATCAAATAGCACAGAATAATAACTAGTAGCTAGCTACAAATAGTTAGAATATCTGATCGAGAGTACCAAATTGTCCGTGGATCTTCAATTGAATTATAAATTTCGTAAGGCTCCTTTAAAAGGACTTGACTGATCGCAGTCGGGTTGGTAGCGACGTGCATCACAATGCACACAAATCGATGCTGATTTATTTGCTAATCATGGATTTTTTTAAACAAAAAGGAAGTGGCCAGCTCGACGTCGTACTTCTTTTAAAACTGTATATATTATATAGTAAGTGTATGAAACGCAAATGTAAGGTCTACGAACATCGAGATAGTATGTAGTACGTAGTACATATATCTCGATGTCTACGAAACGGTTTATCTTTAGTAAAACAATATTAAAAGAGAGTAGATAACCTTGTTCCTTCTATTCATATTAAAATGAACAGCTTTGACTGTACCCCTGAAATTATGTTTTAATTATTGTTGATATTCAGGACTTATGTCTTTACATATATTATAAATGGGAAAGTCAGTCCTTTGTACGATTTCATTCAAAAGCTAAATTCATTATCCTATTTCATGAAATTTGACAGGATACTACCTACTTGAATTTACATTACGAATGATTTTAAAATACATATTTTTTGCTAAGTAACTTCTACTTTTTTACACCATTTTTTTGTATTGCTATAAAAATATTATTGCTATTTTAAGAAAATTAAAATAAATAAATTGACATCTTGTATAACTGATTCATAATTTTAGTATTTTTTTATTAATGGAGGATTCACTATAACTTTAAACATTGCTTCCTATCTTCACACAGTTTTAGTTCTGATAGGAACAATAAAATGTTCTTCCTTTTTAAGAGAATAAAGAATATATAATTCGTTCGTTCTATTTATTATAACTGGAATGGTTTTGAAAATTATATAAACATGCTTAAAAACATATTCATGCCAAAATAGCCACCTTGAAAGCTTAGTACGGGACCTATTCATTTTGAAAGCTTAGGACTGGTACGGGATAATTAATAAGGTCCTGAAATATTTATTTTGTTGATGAATAAGCGCTAATAAGGTTGAATGAATATTGCATGTATTCAAATTATTATTATGTACTAGCTGGTCCGGCGAACTTCGTAGGTACCGCCCAGTCAATGAATTTCGTGTTACCTTGGACTATTGGGCTTGGAACTAATTTAGGCTTTGATGAACGGAATACAATGATACAAAATAAATATAGATATATAACAGCATTTTATTTCGATGAATAACACATATAGAAATAGAATAAAAAAAACTTAATTACTTCATATACACTTGTCAGAGAAAAACTATTGAATTAAACTACTCGGATTAACTCTTTTCATTTCGTTAACTGGTGTCGACCACGAAATTGCTTCCTTTCACTTTTGTTGATTTCAGCATTTTATTTCGATGAATAACACATATAGAAATAGAATATACTATAGTTCCTTTCACATTTTGATGCTGTCAACCATGCATGGTGATTGGCGGTTGATGGTGCCACACGGCTATTTTATCTGCCCGAATTCTTTCGACTAACCAAATTAAAATGTGTGCATTTCAGGCTTGCAGCAAGCCTGAATTTTTTCATTAGATTGAATACATCCAACATTTTATAATCCCAAAGATGTGTTGCTTTAATGTAACTCATCAGTGATCGGATTTTTTGCTTGAAAACACGTGTGGTAATGTCGAGCCGATTACTTGATATTTGTCCGGGAAGCAGCAGTTGAATAATTTGCATCCATTTCGGATTACATGTAAATGTAATGAATAGATCTGGCCGACCATAATGACGAACTTATTGTCATTGCATCTTGCGCATATTCATGCGTATGACTTGGGCTACCTGTGTATGTCGCCGGTAAAATAGTAAATATACCAACATTTTCTGCATCTTCTCTGTGCTAATTGCATCGTGTAAATGGATGTAATCTTCAAAACGCAATTCAGCTTGTTGTACCGGTAACCTGGTAACCGAATGAGTCAGGAGCTCCGTTTCAATTTTAACGTTATAATAATATTATGTTAACGCAATTTTGTTGAAGTAGACGACGAAATCGCAACAAATAATTGTCAGAATTTTTACATTTTTTTTAGAATTTCTTTTTAATAATTGTCCGTATTTATGCAAAATGGAACCACCTTTGATTATATATAATCAAAGGGAACCACACGACAAATTTCGTTTTTTACTTTTATTGAAGAATACTCATTTAGGTAAAAGTGGTCTAAATTCTTATACAAACAAGAACCACATGATTTTTACGTTGGAAACAAGGTATACTAAAAGCAGAAAGGAACCAGCAGCAACAACGAATAATACATATGAAGCAAAACCGAACCACAGCACCACGGGACTGCTTTGTTCAAACAAATAAACGATATTACTATCATGTCATTTTATACAAAACAGATCCACACTTACTTGGTACCATTATACATTACACATATTTCTATTAATAACAATTATTTTTAATACACCAAATGGAACCAGGTTTCTGTGGTATGGTTATGCGTAAAATAAATTCATAATTTAATTGTAATTTTTTAATATTGCAAAATAAAACCACAAGCATTCGGTTCTATCATGCATAAATAAATATTGTAAAACATCCTGAAACCCATCATCGCTATATGGTACCAAATGCATTGACTTGTTACAATGCTTCTCATCTTTAAACAACGTATTTCATTACTTAAATAGCTCAAAGTGCAAAACTCCAATTTTTAAAGTAAAACGTCGAACATCTGTCAATATAGGTGACATTCAGCGAAGTAGTTCGAATACGTGACGGCGTTTTTTTCCTCCGCGAAGTAAGTTCTATTGTTTTTGTTAATTACCTTTAAAATTAAATGTGATGAAAATGTTAAGTAATAAATAAATAAGCAAGCAATTGATAAGAAAAGCATTGGAGACGAACACCGAAGATAATAATGAAGATACAACGGGTAAGTAGTTTTATTTAATGCATTTAAGTACATATTGAATCTGAGATGCAGGTACGCTTTATCCACTTTTGATTCATTCCCGATTGTGGTGTGATTTTAAAAAGATAGTTCATTAAGTAAGTACAAGAGGAATCCTCTGTGGATTTACGTATTTTAACGACACTGTTGTTGTTCACGAAGGCGAGTCGAATTAAGAGTCATTTGTTACGATTCATCTGTCATTGTGAGATGAAACTACTAAACCCTGTTTTAAAAATAACTGTCGATGATCTAGGTACCTACCTACTATTTTGGTAAAATACGTTTAGATTCAGATTCAGTACAGTACATTCAGCCACATCATTCAGCGCATATAATTATTTGTTTGATTTTAAAACTCGCGCGGCCACTGTTTTGACCGGAACAAAGCCCTAGCCCGCGAAATTCAAAATTTTAAAAGTTTTTTTTCAAAAGTTTATTTAATTTTTTGCTAGGGTTGCCACTTTTGCGTATGATTTTTAGGGTTCCGTACCCAAAGGGTAAAACGAGACCCTATTACTAAGACTCCGCTGTCCGTCTGTCTGTCCCTCTGTCTCATGAACCGTGATAGTTAGACAGTCGAAATTTTCATATGATGTATTTCTGATGCCGCTGTAACAACAAATACTAAAAAAAAGAATAAAATAAATATTTAAGAAGCTCCCATACAATAAACCGTGATTTTTTTGCCGTTTTTATAGATAATGGTACGGAACTCTTCGTTGCGTGAGTCCGACTCGCACTTATCCAGTTTTTTGTACATGGCGCATGTACATACAACATACTTAGTCGTCTAGTAGGGACACGGCTTTATAAGAACTAATAATATTTTGCTGTCGCCATATACCTACGTATAAAAGCCACGCGGCTTTATTGTTTTGATTTAAAGCTTTTTTCTTTTTATTACAGAAGATAACGAAGAACCTTATACGTCGGTGCCTCTGGAGAAGCTTTCTTCACCTTCTAGCGATATTCAGTCCATATTACATCTCATTCCACAAGATGCACAGAGTTTTTATAACGGTCTCATTAGTGATGATGCAATAGAAGACCACATAGATGGACTTAGACACGGTGGATTTCGAAATCCAATTTGATGATAACGTCGAATAAACGTCCTCTATAAGTATTACTTTATATATTTTTTTAATTAAAGCTTTATTACGATATTATAAATACATAGTTTCATTTATATCATTAATATAAATGAAACATATCATTAATATATATGGGTTGTGGTTCCTTTTTGTATAAGAGAAAACCTTTTGATAAATGTTAAAAGGAACCACATGCACATTTTCTTAATTATCTAGAAAGTTTAAGAGTATTCAGAGCAAATTTATGTACACATACTTAAATAAGTAATTTATCAATGAATTTAAATAAAATAAATTTAAATTTTACTTCATCTAACAGAGCTGCAAATGTTTTTGTAAATCCTTTGATATCTCAGAAGTGCGTGTTTGCTGGGTGGTTCCTTTTTGCTTAAATACGGACAATTAATCGAACTAACCTTCTCGGTAAGTTTCCTCGCCAAAAATACCTTATCAATTTCTGAAAGCACACGTAATCACAAATATTTGAGGAATTTTTATGTATCTGCTTTTAGTGCATTTTTTCAATAATTGATTTAAAAAAATACAGACGATAGTTTATTCGCCCTTTTTTACTTTTTAATTATTTTACACAAAATACATTTTTGAACGCATGAATGTCAAACATTATTATCCGTATTTGACAGGATTGACAACTAATGATTGACATGTACGAAAATCAAAATTTTGGGAAAATATTTATTCGTCTAGTTTTTGTTGTTTTTAGGATTTATTCTGCTATTCTGGGCGGTGACAAATCCAACAAATCCAAAACCATGAAAATTGGTTCAGCAGATCTCGAGTTATAAGTGTTGGAACATACAGACTTTCTTTTATATATATAGATATCCAATATATGTATATGTTACCGGAAATGTATGTAATCCGTCATTGTATACAATTCCTAGGAAATGTATATAATTCCTAAAATCGCACGGAAATGTGTGAAATAAATTATTTTATACACATTTCCTAGGAAATCTATACATTTCCTTAATAGCTATCGGAAATGTAAAACATTTAAGATATTGATATGTCGCAGGCTAATTGTATATAATCTGGCCGTTTACAAACGGTCGGCATTTTGTAGTAACTATGCCGATAATTCGTAATCAGAAATTTTTGGTTTGGATAAGGGGGTGGGTTAGGTTAGGTTCGTGTTTTTTAAAACTACACAGAAATAGGAGCCCCACGAAGTGGGGCTCCGTCGGCTCGCGACCGTCTTTTAGAAAAAGAATTTAGTCGTAGAATTTTGGAAAAAGACGAATTTTCGGCATATTAAAACAGCTAGCCGTAATGTAATACGGCGGATTATACAATCCGACTGCGCCAAATATACGCGGGGACAGCGGGACGAGGGGACTGATTATTTGCCAAATGAAAATTTGATTTTATAAGAATAATTAATATAAGTTGATTTTGTGATATTTACGTTAAAAGTTAGATAGTTGATTTTTAAAATGTTAATTAGTAAGATAATAATATGAACATAATATTATTACAATTTTACGGTATGACTGTTACCCGATTGTATCAATAAGTGCTATAATAAAAAAAAAATAACAACGTGTTTTATTACAGAAAGCATTTACTTTACACATTTCCTAATACGATATTGGAATTGTATACAATTCCTAGGAAGATTATACATTTCCTAGGATATGCATGCATTAAATAGTTTTTTAAACAATATTTTATACATTTCCTAAATGGTATCGGAATTGTACACATTTCCTAGGAATTGTATACAATTCCTTGATTTCATACATTTCCGGTAACATATATATTACATAGGTTAATATAGGTACCTGGGTTACAGGCGGGCGAAAGCAAAGTTCTAGCGAATTTAATTATTAATGTGATTGGAATAATTAATTATGAACAAGATCAACAGCATATAATAACGTTAATTCTAAGAGAAAGTTAACCTATATTTACTGAGGGATTTTTGCAGCACATGCAGTTGATATAATCGATAATGGCGTATAGAAAAGCTCATTCACTGCCTTGTTGTGAGTCGATAGGCGCAATGATTTAAAGTAAGAGATAAAGAACGAAAATACCTATGAAAATTTTTTTTATACAATACCGACTCGTCCAAAAATAAACTTATATTTTGCAATGTTCATACAAAGTGACTCGAACTTGAAATAGGTTTCAAAAGAGCATATAGATAATTATATAGAGAACAACAAATGTTTAATAAATGCAGTCTCTAGTCTTCTACTAAAATAATTCTAGTAAATGAAAATGTTTCGATGAGCACTGTTGGTATTAATTGTTACAGCCTCAGTGGTATTTAAACTCCACTTCTGCTCCGCGGTTCGTGTCCATCCTAATTTAAAGATAGATTGTTATAAAACAATTATATTTCTGTGCTGTTTTTGTTTGTCCAGGAAGAATGAAAAATCATTGTAAATGATTCTATAAATTCAACACTTAATAAGGGCGTTTAAAGTTTATTGATCTGCATAATAAGGAATAAATAAGATTATTAAGATTGTTTTAGACCGTTTGTATTCATAATTGCTTGTAAACGATGACGAGGGTTGGATCTGTTGCAGCTCTTCATTATTATTATATAAATAATTTAAATTGTAGCTACCATTATGTATTAATGAACGTATAAATTACGCTATCTACTAAAAATAGAAGATTATATTTCACTCAGGCCCATGACCCTTAGTAAAGAGTGCTTGGACCTAAAACAAACTTGGTATTCACAATCGAGATATGCCTAAACAGGTTTCTTTGTGGGCTCGACTCGATTCATGATTTTGCTTTCTATGAATAACACCCATAATAGCAACATTAACGACTTTTACAGCATAGCAACACATATATTTTAAAGGCACACACACCTACATATAGGTATGTACTATGTAATATATACATAGACATATTAATATGAGTTGCGGGGGTGTACTTGCATATTTCATATTAATATGTTATTTAAACAAACATGCTAAAAGTAAGTATGTAAGAAGACGTCCTACAGAATTGTATCTTATAAAAATACTTTACATTATTTTTCAATCAAAAGCGTGTCTACTACATACAAGAATAAATTATTTTAGTAATCTAGGTATTTAACTAGGACCTACCTGAATTTACCTGATGTTTTTAGATTTTATTATATACCTACCTAGTGTGTAGTTGAATATACCTTCATATTTATGTATCAAAGTTATCAGATGTCTTTGAATACGTTTGCTTATGTAGCCAGAATAGTAGTTACAGTAAGTTATTTATCTTACATGCTCATTCATATTTCTTCTGTTTTCTTTGAAGTCATTTTTATACTTAACGAATGATACTTAAAATTGCGAAAGGACTTTTATGTGAAATTTTATAAGCAAAAGTCATAATTTTTTAGTCTATAATTAACCTTTTGACCGCCAGAGCAAAAACGCATCGCCGTGCCCTCCACGCCAAGCCACAAATTCAATGAGATAACCTTGAAAATAGTAGGGAGTCCAAAATGTTATCGATAAACATAATAATTCACGTCTGAATATTTGAATAAACAGCTTATAACACAAAAATAATATTTATTTAACCTCATCTCCTACTGTAAAAACTTAAGACCACATTTATAGCAACTATC
This sequence comes from Colias behrii, assembly GCA_029959065.1. NCBI lineage: Eukaryota > Metazoa > Arthropoda > Insecta > Lepidoptera > Pieridae > Colias > Colias behrii. The sequence continues at coordinate 7,513,592 of JARWMC010000002.1, forward strand.
AACAAAAAAAATCAACCTTTTGAGATACAAAAATACATATAAAATTGCAGCAAGTTACAGCACTATTCTCTATCAGTTACGCCCCATTGGCATGTATACATGCCAATGGCGCGGGCAACCATCCTTTTTTTTATAATCTCTCGCTTCTGATTAGGGATGTGTAGCTGTATATTATTATAACTTATCGAGTTTATTTATTAAGTTTATATGAACTATAGGTATTATTGTGGAGTGTTTATTTGTAAATATCAAAACAACTATTACCTTTAAATAAAGGGAATTGCATTAAAACTACATATTTATTTTCCAATCATTTAGTTTAATACTTGAGTTATTACAAATACTAATTATATGTAGGTACCTATTTAGGTCAATTACCATATTTTGATATGACATAGAGACAATTTGTATCATAAGAATATTCTAATAAAGGCACTGATTAGACTTATTAGGTAATAAATTTTGAAAACTGCTAAATAGGTAAGTACCTACAGATTTTTAGAGATATTTATACATTTTGGACCTAAGCGAATTTTTATCATTACATGGACAATAAATATTATGCTAGAACGCATACATTGTGTTTAATGAAGTTACTTGAATATTACACTACATCACTAGTAGGCACGTATACATGTCATTGGCGCGAGAGAACATGCTTTTTTAGCCATTAATTAAGTTATTTTTTGTCATCAAATATTTGAATAACTACTTGGCAATTTTGTTTACTGTGTACAATTATGTAATAACTGGGGATTCAGTTCATAAACTGTATAAATAAAACACGTAAAAGTAAAGGTTTAATATGTTTATTTTGTATTTATCTATGATCTGTTTCTTGGCATGTATAGGTGTCGTTGGCGCACAGGGCACGATTGCGCATGACATCTATAGATGTCATTGGCGTTCAAAAGGTTAATAATATTTTAATAAAATATGTTTTATATAAAGTGTTCTATGCTCAAAGTTAAAGCAATGGGTATTCACTTCAAATAATAGTTAAAATATTATAAACTAATATGATAAAAGTTTTATAGCAGCACAGAATTGTCATTATTATTACGAAGTAATGAAATCTTCAAAAAAACTTGCATTATTATATGCGTCGATTTAAGGTATCGAGTATCGACAGTGCTGACAGAATGCCTTATTTAAAGAGCTTAAAAAGTTTCAAGTTATTAAGGCACAGGGTATGTCTTAAAGATATTGAAGGAACATTTATAAAATGTCTCAACGAAATTATCGTTGGCATCCAAGACCGTTTAATTAGACGACAAGAGACGTCGACTGTCCGCTGAGAATAAAATACAGTCTTCGCTGATTATGCTGGTATCAGTTTTCTTATTGGACAGTTTAATACGTGCTTGCAAGGCTAGGGTGGCATTTACGGTTTATTAAGCAAATGTTAATTTAACATAGCTAGCTTTTGACCCTACTTTTTATGAAAAAAAAAAAAATTGCGACTGCAATGTCATGTCAATTTTAAATTAAAATAAAACACTATTTATATATAAACTTATTATTTGAAACATGTAAACTTAGTTATAATTATGAAACGGTAAACTACAGCTAAGTACTGGGTAAATGCATAAGTCGCACACATAATGTAAAATACATAATATTTTGGGTTGAAATACGATGCCAGCATATTTAAATAAAGTATCCTTATTTGTAAGGATTCGAGACCACCCTTCGCGAAATTTAAGACCATATAAAATATCATATTCAAACAGCATACTATTACTGAGAAACTATCAAGTAGACATATTTATAACCAAGAATAATTCACATAATCACTGTTTATTTTGCTACAGTGTGTAATGTCAAAAACTGCATCATAATAAATTACGTGGGTAAGATATTAATTCTAGCACAATTATCATTTTCTCCATTTTCCGCGCAAACATCCGTTTATCTTCTAAAATGGGTAATTCATTATGACCTTTTAATTTATAAGCAAAGCTGTTCTAAGTTCTAACTTGTCTATATTGATTACCTATTTTTTATTAAAATATGTGTATTTTGCTCTTTTGATTGTCTGAGCCAGCACAAAATTAAAAGCGACATTAGTTTTAAAAGATTTATTAAGTATTTAGCATAGGTTTATATGCTTATTATATGTATATTGTATTTTAATTCTTCAAATTCAATTTGGGTATCAAATAATCTCAAAATAGACTTCTGTATTTTTCATTATATTTTCATGTTCAATCGTCGATCATAATCTCAGTATAAATTAAAAGATCGTCTATTAAACGTTTAAGAGAAGAAATGAGTTTGAAGAGTAATATGAGTGGAAAAGTGACCTGTGATATATTATAATAACTTAGCATTCTCGTTATAAATTGAATAGTTTAAATATGTACTTATTCACGTCAGTCTTAAATAGGAGACTGAATTATTCATAACTCTCCATTCCCTATTGTGAAGGTTGGTAATAATTTCTTGAGCTTAGAAACATATTGTTGGCGTAAACTTGGCAACATTTCTCAATGCTAATGACATCGTGTGAATAGAAAATGTTTTGACATCTAGATGCATCCCAAACTTTTTTGGTTCAAAATATTATGTATTTAAGTACAGTAAAAGTTCTTTATTCGCGGGCAATAGGTTCCGTAAATGTGCCGCGAATAGAGAAACCGTGAATATGGAATGGTAATTTGTATGGGGTTATAGGGGATACGTTCCTAGGTGACAAAATAAGGAAGCAAATACATAAAGAAATCAGTTTTATTGAAATTTTTGACCATACATATTTATTAATTACCATTTAATTAGGTATTATCTTCAGGTTTAGGCAATGGCTTAGCACTTTTTACTCGTTTTTTAGTCGACATTATAAATTCGTAGTTGTAGTTCAGGCGTTTTCTAAGAATAACAATTGATTTTTATTTAGGTAAATACATATATATGTATGTACCGATGTACCGATTCGATCCGCGAATAAAGAATTTTGGGCCGCGAATCTAGAAATTAGGTCGCATTTTTTCCACCCGCGAATAGTGAAACCGTGAATGAAGGAAGCGCGAAAGGAACTTTGACTGTACTTAAATTATTCAAATGGTGTCTCCTAGTACAATATTTGAAGCAGTATATTCTTTTTTTATATTTTAAATTGTTCGGAATGCAAATTGAAGGCGAAATTATGTATGTTAATTATTCGTTGATATACAAATATATAATTCATTGATTCAAGACGAATAAATGCATAAATGAGTAGATAAAATGGTAAATAATATGATAAGTATTTCTCCGTATTTTTTTATAGCCGGTTGCCACCGGACGCCGAGATAAGTTGGTCTCGTAATAATCTGGGCGGTGATGTTGATCTTTTCATGAAATGAAATATTTCAAGAAATTACCTATTTATAGTCAATATTGACTGAAGTTAGATTAGATGCTCACAGCTCACTCATGTAAGCGTTTAAAACTAACCTTTGAAAATGTCATTTCATCATCTCTTAGTTCCATGCAGTATTTAATATACATATAAATAAAGTTGATTCCTAGAGTAATTTTGTAGCTGACATCAGACCGTATGCACATTTGAGTTCATCTAATATTAGCTAAATGTAGACGAGTAATTGTGTATTTTAGTGTTTTGACGACGCCAAGTCGGGAATCGAGACTGGCATGTGGAACAATAGAAATAATATTTTGTAGGGAACCGTAAGATTTGTAATGTAACTTCTATGTAAGTACCTACCTATCTTAAATATTGGCAGATTCGATAGAAATTTTTACGGTGGAGTACTTATATATTTTTAATAGATCTTTTCTTTATATAAAAGAAATTAAGACGAAATACCTGCACATTGCTCTATCTAAATTACATAGGAATGGAATGATACCTACTGTTTTATGTTTGGCGTTTATAATAAATCATGAAAACGAACCAGAGATCTACAAATTGTACACGATATAATATTACTGGAATATTATTGTTTTGCGTTTGGCGAACATTTGTGCAGTGTTTATAGCGGCTGTCTACAACAATAACAAATCAAAGTGAGCCTTGGAGTCACGTGTTCGATCCAGAACATTTATCATTGTTATAAGTTCAATTATGACGCAAATTCGTTGGGAATACAGGTTCTTTAATTTTATGTTGTGTGTATACTATGAATTGAAAGGCAAAAGAGTTAGCTTTAAGCCAAGGTTTAATGTTAAATTTATTTGATTTCGCAATAATAGTTGGAAGGTTTATTTTATGTGCTTAGCCATTTATGGATAACTAGATTTCCGCCCGCGGCTTCGCCCGCGTTTGCAAAGGAAAACCCGCATAGTTCCCGTTCCCGTGGGATTTCCGGGATAAAAACTATCCTATGTGTTAATCCAAGTTACCCTCTATATGTGTGCTAAATTTCATTGTAATCGGTTCAGTAGTTTTTACGTGAAAGAGTAACAAACATCCATACATCCATACATCCATACATCCTTACAAACTTTCGCCTTTATAATATATATTAGATTAGACAAGATCGTTAATAATATAGGTAGATAACTGTTGACTCTTGTTATATTATGCATAGCAATAACATGAAAAGGGTTGTTATATACATCATATATCATATCAAAATAATAAACTTTCATACGTTTTATAATCTTCATTGGTAAATATCTTATGTACCAAGTAGCTGCACTTATTTTGAGTGAGTAGGTATATCACATTTATAATTTAAACTATTGCGAATAAGTAATTAATAATAATTATTAATTAGGTTAGAACAAACAATAGTGTCTGTTACTGCATGATGTTTTTTCGTCGGCAAATAAATTAAGAGCCAGGAACCGGCGCCATATGGCCTGACCTGCGTTTGCGCATAGATCCGTGGGAATCCATTAAATGCGCAACCACATAGTTCTGCCAAGGTTTGTTTGGAATGTGTTAATTAGCAATAGATATGATTTAGTCAGTTCGCTAAATTGCACGGATACTGTACGGATTTGTTATAAATTACATGGCTTCTACAAAGAACTTACTGACAGTCGATAAATAGTTTAATTAAAGAACTTTACTTACTCTTCCCCGCCTGTATTTCTGAAGTTTAAGTTATTAAGCCCTTTTTATTTAGTTTTTCTCTAGCCGAAGTCTGTTAAATGATATGGAAGTGATATAAGCTTACTTTATCTTCGTAAACGTAATCCTCTAAAAAGTTAAAAATAAACTTGCCATGAAACTAACTCTAAAACACGATCTAGTTGTAAAATTAAGCCCGCGGGTGCATTGAGTTTAAAAACCTCTAGCTTTTATTGTTCTAGAAATAGCTCTCATGCAAAGACGGTCTTTGTAGCACTCCCATAATTACTTTATTCTACAAGTTCAGTTGTATAAAGTGTAAAAAATGTATGTGCATAATATAACCCTCTGTTATGTGAGCTACATAGGATATTATGAGTATACATAATAATAGGTTATATCAAATTATGATTACATGGCAATCATTTGTACAGTCGAGAACTTATTTGTATTTTTATTAAAAACTTATTTAAACAATTATAATGAGTATCAATTCAATTAATTGTATCATTTAAAATCATATTATACTTATGTAGTACTTCATTTGATCAGCCAATGCCTATTTCTAGTAATGCAACTTATAAATTCATTAAAGCTTAAGAACCCATATTTATCATAAGAAGGGCCTTGCCCTTAGTGACATTTAACATGCTATTAATATTACGTTTAAAGAGTCGTTACTGTTCTATAATCTTCCGGATAGGTTTATTACAAGCTTATCACAGTGCAGACTTGTACGTAATCCTCTCTCTGGGCGTTAAATAATACTGACTTAGGGCTGTCAAAGATAGACGACGCTAATAATAGATATTTGATGGAAAATTCTGTTGTGTAATTGAACTAGCTTGAAACTATTTTAGTGAAAAATTTTATGAATTCTATTATTAGATATTGGGAATTTATGATGAAGCATAGGCTTCCATTGTACAATTACTAGATGAATTTAACAATCCAAAGACCAATTTGGCAATCGTTACATGTTTACACATACATGTTTTAGCTATTATTAATATTACATAGAGCATCTGCATTATTATTAGTATAGATGAATGTTATATACCTAGATTTTCTTATCTTTAAGTTTATCTAAAGCTTAGATATATCGTAATATTGATCTAGCAAGTACCAGCCCTTGCCGGAGGCAGGTCTGTACTTTTTTGCATATACCGTGTAAACCTCTTAAGTCTTAACGAATTATTTATTGATAACTACAGGACTAAGTATGCCTTCGTATATATAGTACTTACTATTTTTTTTAATCTTTTACGGGCAAAAAAAAGGAATTCCAAATTCAACATCAAACTATGAAATTCGGATAAAACCAATAAAAAAGTTAATAGGTACCAGTTTAAAACAATTACCAGCTTGAAGAAGAGCTTTTGCTCTCATATAGTATTACGTATAGGTATGCCACTTCAAAAACAACACAATGTTATACTATGCAAATCACTTCTAGTAAATGTAATGAAAATAGTTTTCAATAGTATTTTTAATCATATGCTTTATACCGGCAATCAACAAAGATAAAAATGGCACACCAATCAATATAACTCGATGTAAAATGTAGATATACATACGAGCAGTAAATGAATCAATAGTCGCTCTGCTTTCGCCCGCGTCTGAACTTTGATATTTGTCGAAAACATTATTCTTGTTTACAACACACGTCCCCATATTATTTATACACGATTCATAAATTGCATCGAGTATGACACGTTCCAAATAAGTAATTGCTCAGGAGAAATGAGTTTACGTATTTGTTTTTTACGCTTTGTCTAGTCTATATTAGGGATGTAACGATACATGATTTTGCCGATACGATACCGATACCGATATTTGTAATAAAAAATATCGGCGATACCGATACCGATACCGATATCGATGGCTTGGTAGAAAAATAAATAGTGAATTATGCATAAAAGTTACCAACATTCAACAGAGACTCAACTGTAAATCGTATTCTTTTAAATAACAATGCCAAATCAAAAAACAAGAAAACCATTTATTTTAGTATTATTATTTTGCAAAGTCAGTTAAACTTTTAGTTATACACATACAATCAGTTCCTAATAAAAGTTTACTATTGGTAGAGTTTTTTCAAAAAACAAAGTGCGCACGCGCGGGCGGCCTCCCGTATCGTTCATTGGGCGCGGTTTTTTGAATTGTTTGATATCGGTATCGTTACATCCCTAGTCTATATATTATACTGTAAACAAACAATTGGTCCTTTTAGGCTTGATAAATGAGTTGATATTTATAATTGAATTATTTCATAGATACCATAGCGCTATTTTAGCTCTATCCGTTTATAATATCTCATACCTGCCCTCTTGTCATACACACACGTAGGTTATATTAATACTATAGCTATATTAATTTGTAACAATAATTTGGGCTAATAAAAATTAATAGCCGTATAACCATGTGGGTTAACAAAATAATTACAGCTATTTAATTGTATGTAAATATCAATTAAGAGTTAAGTTAATGTAATGTAACATGACCGTACCATTTCATTACGGCCATCGTAACTTCTCACTAATTCAATGTGTCACACGATGCGGTTGTATTAATCAACTTTACAGTCAATAGCACATTTAATAATAATTGAAATGTCAGATACAAATTACACTTTATAATAAAAATAATGTTTTCAGTTTACACGAGCTCTATTTTAAATAACGTTAAGCTCGATCGGGATAACGAATTTATAGAAAATAGAGCCTTTAGAATTTTCATATTTGGTTGAATAGTTCCAGAAAATACTTCTTAATGGTACCTAATATAAGGACATTATTTAGTTTTAAAAATCGTGACCTAAATAACGTTCAAACAATACCTACTGTAAAAAATATAGCTTTAAAACAGACTGTCTTTTCATTATGTTTTGTAAGCGTTGAAATGAACAATATATTTCCCCTAAAGAATTTAATAAACCCAACCTCGAACAAATTGCAACGAAAGATAGACAAGATAAGGGAATGTTTAATTATGGAATTATGTGAGCTCACGAAAGAAGAAACATCTTGCACCCGCTATTTACATAGTCCTTAACGATTCCTTTGTTCTCACCTTTAAAATACATACTTAGGAGTCCGCTCGAGCATAAAATGTACAAGGTATTGTTAGGAGCGTGTTCGTGATGCGTAGCCTATGAAGCCAATCATGCCTGTACTGTGGAACTTACTTTATTACAATTAGAATAATACGCTAGCTTTATAGAGACCACAAAGTAGAGCAACAATTTGTTTTAAATGAATATAACATTTTATATCAACGTTGTGTTAAGTCTTCATAATCAGTATTGTAAGGATTCGTACGACGAAATTACATTAGCTGAAATGTATTTTAAATATAACGGATACATAAAGTTACTAATTACCGCAAATAGCATTTCCTCGATTCAAATATTAATGGAGAATAAAGTTTGGTTTCCAGAAATCGTTAAGGAGATTTACATAAAACTTCTTTGACAGCGGGCAAAACTTTGGAGAGCGGGTGATTAACTTCTAATTTATAATGATCATTAACATTGTTACAACCTAAGTTTCAGCATGAAGATTCATTTTAAAATTTGTATGTATATTTTAAAACGAATAAAAAATTATCATTATTATGAATGTGACTTTTAATACTTTTCCCGAATAAATTATTACTAGAACCAAAAAGTGCACATCGAAGTCTGTTGCGAAACTATATGTTTATTTGGTCTAACGCTAGGAGTTATATTAGTATCTTTGGAAATAGGACGTCCCAATATCGTCTTAACATTAGGCGGGATACATAAATAACAATTTCGCAGCACGTTGTTTATATTTGTTTATGCTTTCACAGAAAGTGCCTGAAGCCATAACTGTTTTTGTTAGCGTAAAGTTACTTTGAGTTAAAATTACGCATTTTGATCAAATTCAACGAGATTTCCGAGATATGGGTGCTTTCACCACACAAACAGAAATCTACGCAGTTGTTATGATTTTACACATTTGGTAAAGCCAAGATGCAATAACTGCTTTATCTTTTTATTTTAATTGTACCCACTAAAAAGGCTTGTCCAAAATATACATCTTCATTATGTCCAAAGCACATCTAAGGTCCAAACATTAAATTTAATAACACCACTGGGTGAGTCATTTTGCAGTCATTTACAGAGACTGAATGTAATTTCATTAATAGGCACATAAATTAGGATTTATTTATGACAATAATTGACCATACTGGTTGACAATCATTGCAGCAATTTAAGATGATGAACAAAAATGCGTTTCAATTTCAAATAAATAAATGCGTTTTAAATCAATTGGAGGTCAGTGCTAGACGTAGTATACGAACTAGCAGTGCAATCTATCTCGTTGGTCCTTATTTATCAAAGGTGGTTATGAAACATACACACAATTGTTTCATAACCATCATCAATTCGTATATATTCTGTATTTATATTACATTGTAGGAAATAATGAAAAGTATCGGCAATTTTATTGATTAAAATGACGTACTTACTACTCATATTATAAAAGATACATTAAATAATTTAAAATTTCAGACCGTATTTTTTAGTTATTTGGCGACGATACAACATAATATGTATTATAAAATAGCAAAGTAATTTCGAGATCGAGAAAACAGTAGATAAGTAGTAATATCAATAGTTTACAGATACCGTGTAACATTTATTAAACTTGTAGAGCAAGAAGGCCGGGGCCAAAAGTCCAAAACGCTAGTACGATTTAAAAATTAAGCAAAGATGCTACGGTACCTAACTCATTTCTAAGCAATACAGGAAAATATTTACTTTCTCAAAGATGTAATTTTCTTAAAAGCAATTCGACATAGACCCGCCTACGTAGTTATACAACTGGCTTGCTTTTCATTCACGTAAGTTACTCGTCGAATAATTTGGGACGAAATAGCGTATGAACTTATTTCAGATTGAAATACTTAACCTAATTAAATTGCATTTGAGTGTTACAAATTTACTAAAAAAACATTTTCTTTGTTACAGGTAGCGACCCAAAATGGCACTACGATTTAAGCTATGCTATTGGTACTTTCAATCTATTACAACCTGAAGGTTTTTTGATTGTAAAACAAAATAAAAAAATCGCAGGATTACTCTCAGTATTTGTGTAATATTAAACACATTGAATCAAATATGAATTTGAAATTAATATCACTCCTTCTTACATGGAATTTTTTAATAATTTCCGCAAAGAGAGATTCGTTTGAGGATGATGACTCGTTACGGGCCAGAGAGCTAAGAAATAAGGAAAATAATAGGAATCGAACTACCTTTAATGGTACATTAACAGACTTGCCGGAGAGACGAAATTTGAGGCACCGGAACAGCTCAAGGTATCGCGGTGACCAACGCAGATTTTGGGAAAGAGAACATGAAGTGAGACGTGACCGACGGAGAGGATCTGAATCGTCCGAAGAATCTTTAAATAGAACGAATCCTTTTAAAAATGATAAATCCAGGAAAGATAAGCATACAAAAGGTACAACTGAAAAATCATATGAGAAAAGGAAACAGGCGCAGAACAAACCTCCGGAAAGATCTTCAGCACCTATAAGAGAAAACACAACACGATTCAAGTCTAAAGCGGCTAACAAATGGCAAACTGGTGGATTCATTCCGTACCCGCAGCCACGCGAGAAGAAGCCTAATATCATTTTAATTCTGACAGATGATCAAGACGTTGAACTGGGCAGTTTAAATTTTATGCCGCGTACAATGAAAGCAATAAGAAGTGCCGGTGCGGAGTTTCGTCACGCCTACACTACTACGCCAATGTGCTGTCCCTCACGGTACGTTTATTTTTTATACAGTAGGTGTATTTATACATGTCCATCACAAATGTATTTGTATTGGCAATAAGAGTATAGGTAAGTAACTTTGAAATATGCGTTACAACAATAAATATATCATGACTTTATATACATAGTAATTACTATAAGTATTTTTAAGCTATTGCATAGCTTTTATCTCAGACTTTGAGCGCGGCGACCGAATGTAAAAATTCCGTAACGAAAAAACCTAACACCCACCACTCCAACCAACTACCTAGATACTATGCAACAGCTTTACCGCGGCAAACCTCGAGAAAACCTCGAGTGCCACAAGTATTTTAAATTTTTTTTATTATTATTTTCTTCGTGGGGTATAGAGCAGGTATTTGGGTCTGATTTTTAATTATATTCATTTATTTTTCTTTTTTTATCAGGAGTTCACTGCTCACCGGAGTGTACGTGCACAACCACAACGTGTTTACAAATAATGACAACTGCTCTTCCCCGATGTGGCAGGCCAAGCACGAAACTAATACATTTGCTACATATCTTTCAAACGCTGGATATCGTACTGGTAAGTTTCATTATCCTTTGTATATAAAATGTACATAAACAAGTTTGACGACGAATTTAATATATGGAAAGTATGAACTGTGTCACTTTATAAGAATCAGGAGAGAAACAGTAGTCCCTAATGGCGCTATATGGTAACATAAAAACACATATAAAAACCACGTGTATTTTCAGTATACACAACTCGTAAGTCCTCACCTCTCATAAATGTGTCGGATCTATTCCAGTACCTAGTAAGTGTTGTTTGTAATGTTTTATTTTCTAACGTGAAGATTGAAGGCTGACAACATAAATAATCCTTTGAAGTTTTGTCAAGCTATATATAAGTTGTAAGTTTCAGGATGAAGACTAAGAAGAAGAAGCTACTGACAGATTTTACCGATGTTTAACTGCTTTCGTGATATTTAAATGTACCTAGAGATAGTCGAGCCGGTAGGGAAAAGTAATTTATACTTGCAACTAAAAGAGGAGGGGGAGCTACCTGTTATTAAATAAGTGCTTAACATGTATGTTTTACTAACAAAAAGCATGTAGATGAGTCACTAAATGGTTCACTTTATCTCTACTTTATAATATACATATTTAACGTAACACGTGCAATAGACTTAAACATCCGTATATAATATTTATGTTCGTATAAATTGTTTTAAAAGTGTGAAATTATATATGGTTATTATCCTTGTAATATATTGTTACAGTACTCCAAAATTAATAATGCGCATGCAAATCTTCGCTAATTGTCGTATTTCCGAAAACACTCGAATCATTGAATCGTAAAAGCCCTAAACAATGCACTTGCATTTTACACCTTGTTCAAAAGAAATAGAAGTCAATTCACGGTCATACACAATCAAAAACAAATCGGGCGGTAGGTGACGGTAGCCTGTCAGTCAAAAAACTCAAAAATCCGTCAGTCGTCTTTAAATATTGGTGGAGACTGCACGTGTTCTCTATGTGTGGAATTATATAGAGCTGCTATTACATACCCTTCTTGGTTTTGTTTTTAAAGGTGAATTGAATTAATCGATGAAATGATTTACACAGTTGATGGCAGTAGGGAAAGTGAAAATGAAGAAGAGCATAATGAAAGTACCGATGTGTCTAATGTCAGAAATAAAGATAATGCCTGATTTTGATTGTTTTTATTTTTATTTTTTTGTAAATGTCATAATATTGAAGAATGATCCTGGTATTTGAAATACTTTTAAGCTTAGATTTTAATGATTAGATTTATATGGTTTAAATGTAAACCTGTGTTTGAAAACAATATTTTATACAATATAAATGTTGTGTTATTTTAACCTTCTTTTCTTCCATCATTACACCAGCTTCAGTAAGACACTTTAAAACTACTATAAAAATTTCCAAGTACATATTATATCAATCCAACAAAGATATATTCGCAATCGTGGGGTTATCCTCGCTATTTACTAACAAGGAATTATCGAAACAAAATCGTTACTTACAAATCAATATTAATCTCTTTTAGCACAAAACACATAATTTGAATAAATTATGCATGAAGAAAATGCATTTAACCACTCTATATAGATATCGTCTTCGGACGCTCCGGGAATATGACAGTTGCCGAACAGTGACGAAGATTTCTATGCGCATTATTACTTTTGGAGTACTGTACATTGATTCTGATTATCAATAGAGTCGTTGCTTGTAAGCATTCGATATACGATACTGACAGCACCTGAGAATGCTTCACTTAAAGCATACCATGTTACATTCCAATCTGCCGGTGGAATGTAACACCTTTATAGCAAATCATTTTGTAACATTTTATTGCTTATTAATTTGGGATATAAGGTTTTACGACCTCTTCTATGTTAATGTCAACTTTATTCGTGTGAATGATTTACTGTGGAATATTATACACCCAAAATTTTATAATGCTAAATTATTAAAATTAACGAGAATTTTATGTTCGATGTTTTCAATATTTTATACAATTTTATTTCCTTTCAGGGTTGATAACTCTCTTAAATATTATATTAAAACAAGTATTATAATACCTTACGCTTTGTACATTCCTTACATTGGGAATCGCACAAAAACATACCAGATGATTTCTTTTTGCATTGCAAGCAAGTTTATGACGAATACTGTGTCAACATACCCATATTAATAAAAAAGTAATTGCTTTTTTGCAAACATTTCTATCAAGGGAGATCTGTTTTTTAATGTCATTATTACGCTATAAGTTATAGGCACTGAAATCTTCGTATCCTTTGATTATCTACTTTATATACTAAGAATCTTCATAAAATATAATAAAAAGCCGTAGACGAGAAGTGGTGCCCCAAGACACAATGTTTGTATTAATGATACAATAATATATATTTCCAACTTTCTGGGAAATAAGTAAATTCTACTCAAATTCTCTTTTAACACCGAGATAGAAATGCAAAACTTGTATTGCATTTCAATGGCACATTATTCCGGCTATTCCAGTACGACGATACGCTATCGATTTATGTTCGCAATCTAAGAAATAGAAACCCGTAAACACTATCAAATGCACAACAATAAAACTGAGTGCAAAGAGACACGTCATAATCTTTACGCTTGTCCGATTGTTACCTAATCCTGGCGCATTACAAAGGCCCATAAGTCAATAGCGCGATTGTACCCGACAGTAGTCTCTAGGGTCACGTGGGTCGCCGGACGCTAGCCATTTGGTCACATCACACTTGCTATACCTACTGTTGCCGTCACGAATGAATAAATTCAGATAGAAATGTCCTTGCCGGTATTTGGGGTGACCGATAGACCATCCGGCGAAGACATTATGAATAGTCGTGATTTGGACCTAACGGAAGGAATCACTTGCAATGAACGTTGCGATTTATTGGAGGGTTATTGTTTAAATTGATAAAGGAATTTATGGCACGCGACGAATAGTTTTGGACCCATTGCAGTCTGTACATAAGTGACTCAAACTCGAGCGGTGAAATGTAATATCCTTAGTTACTTTAGTATAGTTTCGTATGAACTTTTACCTAGTATTTGTATAGTATTGAGCTTCTCTCGTGTTTTATTGTTCATTCCAGTGCAATTTAAATAAGTGCCCTATGTGACAAGCAGCACGTGTCGACGATTTATCACTGTGCCGTTAAAGAGTCCATTTAGTTGGTAAATTTATGTTCCAAACGAGCTATAATAAATTCGCCCTGTGCTTTCCCTTCCGCGCGGGCATGTGGGCGAAGGGTACGCCTACACATGAGGGAAGACCAGTATTTTAGATTCTTTGCTCAATCTAATCACATAGATTGCTGCTTCCGTTAACAGATGAAAGTGTGTGGGTCGCTGTTTATAGAGCTTGTTGGTTTTCTTCAAGTGTAGAGCTCGAAGGAGTTATTTAAATTTGTACTATGGCATATTTGCATTGAAATACTTCGTTGACAATACGGATATTATTAACGGTACCAATTAATATGCCAAAACAAAACCAAAATACTCGCCGCGTCATAGTGTAATAATAAGGATGTTATAAGCATAATAATATAAGTTACAATAAGTTGTAACATTTCAATTAAATATAATAAATAATAATGTTTCATTTTAATTACTGGACCAAGGTTCAAAACATAACGTTCATATTTGTAAAGACGGCTAGTTATTTACGTAGCATTGTCTTGAATTGGCTAGAAACAGTTAACCTTTTACATATTACCTGCGCAATGTGTAATTAACACAGGGAAGGAAAATACCTTCAAGTAATTTTCAACCTAGCGTACAACTATTCATATTTTAAAATAAATAATGTATGAAGAAAATTAAACGTTAATAATTGTTATAAGAATATAGTGATTATAGCCATGTGACGTTCTACAAAGCAAGTTAGAATGGAATGTTTTATTAATTGTGGTCAATCCAACAAATCTATTTATGTTGAATTTTTTATTTATATATATTGTTTACAAACATATTAAATTAAAAAAAAAATAGCTGCTAGATAAATAAAAGAGTTTAATTTAACAAAAGAGCATCATACCATAACGGTAATAAAATGCTCAGCGATTGTAGTACAAAGACTTAGGTTTAATTATGCAAAATTATTATCCTACTAAGGTACAGTTTGTCGTCATGCTCCACTGGGAAAGGGAATGGGTCCTTAATGTGCCTTTGTGTTATTCAGGGGTCAGGCACACCTTTTAACGATTGCATCTCAAATATACGACGGAATTCCCTGGTCTTTGACTTGGATAAGTCAAAGAAGCTCTTAACTACAACAGTAGTGTAACAACACAGCTACAAAGTTCTGTAGGTAATTTTAATAAATATGAGGTACCAACTGATGGTTTTAAATTATTATTCAAAAGGGATGTCTTTCAACATCACATTGTATCAGATCCAGAAAAATAATTACCAACTACGAATAAATTCTCATACCTACTATTAATAAGGGGTAAAAAATTAAATGTGGGTAATGTGATGTAATAAAATATTGTAAATTTATTGATAAATTAATGAAGACATGTGTCATTATGTAAATGGTGTTGAAACAGTATACGTTGTTGTAAACTTGTATGCGTGGGCGCCGACGACGCCGTGCTGTCTAGTCGTTTGCAATCTGAATAAAGTTTATAGTTACAATATAAATAGAAAGTCTTGCTCATCTACTACTTAGCCTACGTTTGTTTTAAGATATTGTTTGGCCGGTGTTTCAGTAGAACTGCATATTAACTTATTGCTGCAATCGTATATTTATTTGTTGAGTGTTAAAACATTTTTGGACTTGTGAGTGGTGAATCCGAAGAAATATTATATAATATGTAAGTAGGTATTTAATTAAGGCATTAACAGTTCCCAAGCCCAGTTTTTTGTTAGTATGGATGGAACATGGAACATGGATGGAGCATGGTTCCTAGGTCCTAGGGTATAAATCGAGCATGAGTCAAGTTTGATTTATACCAGTAGGCAGTTCAACTTATTACAGAATATAGTATTAATTTGCTTTAGTTTACCCCCTTTTCACCTACTATGTTCGCGATAGACCTCATACAAGTACCATATATACTCGTATTGTAAATTTGTTGTCTACATATTGCTCACATTCCTCGATTAAAGCAAAGATCTCAAGTTCGTATAAACAACGTAACCTGCACATTAAACTAATGTGCATCACAAAGTTAATAAAGATCGAAATGCAGGCTGCTCTATAAACTAGGGAGGTAGAATTGATCCTCTCCGAAGTAAATATTTGTTCTGGCAATACAAATACCGCAAGCCGTTCGTGCAACATACTTCTTAGCTGACGGGAGCTAGTCGAAGTAAATATTTTAACGATATGATAAACTTCTAGGAACTTTTTGAGAACGTATATATAAATAAAGACTTTTTTTATACATTTTGGTTTATAGCAAATAAATGCAATGATTCTATCAATCTTTTTAGTTGATCAACTGTTGGTTTCTGAAATAAATTCAAAAAACATCCAAGAAAAAATTGATCTTTGGTGGAAAGGTATCCGCTATTCACAAAGATAGGTAGATATCCTGTATTACTAAAGACATGTGGATTTTTTTTCACTGAATATTGCATAATAACAAAAGGGTCTCTTTTATCTAAATTCTATATTGTATTCAGAAAAGGTTTTCTCAATGAACCTATCCCTGGAATAATCTTGATAGAGTATCTTAGTTTTTTAGTATTCATATATACATAGGTAATATAGCAATCGTGTAAATAAGTACAATATATTTTGGTAAAAGTACATGTTAACAAATTCATTTTCATCAAGCTTCACGTCGAGATATTATAATCAAATCAAAGTACAATGTTGACCTCGCATGATGCATGTCACTCCGCCGCAAGTGTCCATTACGCCAATAATATATGGCGGATAATAAGGCATGACGTGTGCTAATACGCAATGAACATTTATGTTATATTATTGTGAACAATTTTAGGCATTAAATCATGTAGCAAGCACTCGCTATAAGTTAATAACACTCTCGCTTCCTTTCATTTTGCTAAACCACAAAAGAGAGATTTACGGCATATTACAGGATTCTTAAATTATTATATTTAAAAGCATTTAAGTTGTATAGTCTACATTTACATATGTTTTATTGCTGATAAATGTAAGATACTCTCAAAAAGACTGCAATTAGACTATATGGTAAAGTAGATGAATTATATATTACGATTACAATTACAACATACATACTTTCGTTAAAACTTCTTTCTTCTATTATTTTATCTTAATTACAAAGAAATACAGTTTTGTTTTTATAACCAGAAATGTCCAACTGTCTTAAATCACAGCAGTCAAAATAACAGCATTTTATTGCCCTCAAAACACATGGTAACAAAAGCTCATAAGGTCAAACATTAGAGGCTATTAGAAGACCAAACCGCTTTCTCTGTCATACCAGTAAAGCAGCCTTGACGTGAAAGCGTTTAAATACAACATCTACTTTAGTAAGCGGTTACTGATAGTAAGTACGTTCGACCCTGATAAGCGTTTGAGTATAACTTTGTAGATATGGTAATGGTTTAGGGTTGATATGTTTATGAACAAGTATGCAATCTAGATGTCCATTCCATATACTTTCGTGTATAGGCTGGTCTGTTTTGATCTTATCAAATATTCATCTCAATTCTCAGAAGAATTATAAAATCTAAGCCTGTTTACGATTTTTTATATAGTACATACTTACATACCTTCATCTTATAAACATGTTTCCCTATATACAACAATAGATATTGTATACAGTATAACACTAGCATAAACCTACAATTATAAGATGTATATAAAAAATGTTTTCCTTTAGAAATATCCATAGAACTCAAATCTTGATTTGTTAAGCTCTAAACTATAAGAAAAAACATTTCGTAATAGCCGATTTGTAAATGTTGCGTAGGGCGCGTCGTTAAGTGGCCCTGCGGAAAGGTTGTAGGCGAATAGGTCACATATCGATCATTAGGAATTCCTATTAAAATCACGCTTCTTTAAAGAATTAAAGATAAGACTCAGCTAATAAAATATATTATATATGGGCATACATTAAAAGTTAAAACACCTTTAGGTAGATATAGGTACTTAAAATCTTCCACATAATGTTAATCATACAAAAAAACCGGCCAAGTGCGAGTCGGACTCGCGCACCGAGGGTTCCGTACAAACCTGCAATATATATTTTGTAATGTAACTAAAAATTTAAGGTTTTCGGAATTTTTCCTTTATGTGTGCTATAAAACGTTGCTTCATGCCAAATTTCAAGATTCTAGGTCGACTGGAAGTACCCTTTAGGTTTTGATTCCCTTGCGAGTACTTGCGAGTTTCAAAATATGCAGCTTAAATTGCTGTTTCTTTTGATTGCGTTGACATAGAAGTTTGATTTTGTTACAGCTTAAAGGTATTATAGACCTGAGTATTTGGTATGAATTTCAATTTAATACCTCTACGCGTTTATGAGGAAATGGGTAGTAAGTTTAAAATTATTAAAAAAAAATATATTATGTGATGTAACTAAAAATTTATGGTTTTCGTAATTTTTCCTTTATCTATGCTATAAGACGTTGCTTCGTACCAAATTTCAAGATTCTGAGTTCACGGGAAGCATCCTGTAGGTTTTGATTCCCTTGCAAGTGTCGAAAATTTGCGGCATAAACGGCTGTATCTTTTGATTGCGTTGGTTTAGAAGTTTGATTTTTTCACAGCTTCAAGGGACAGTAGACCTGAGTAATTGATATAAATTTCAGCTTCATACCTCCACGCGTTCCTGAGAAAAAGGGTCTTGACAGACGGACGGACGGACAGACGGACAACAAAGTGATCCTATAAGGGTTCCGTTTTTTCCTTTTGAGGTACGGAACCCTAAAAAGTGTTATATGGAAAAGTGTAACCTATATAATTTGAAAATAACCATTGAAAAATATAAAACATTCATGCAAGAAACTTGTTGAAAATAATACCCCAAATAGAAAAAGCACGTTTTTTGTGTAAACTTCAACGAAAATAAAACTTCTAAACGCCAGTAAATCCATACAAATCCCTCGAAATTGGAATGTGAGTCACGATGCATGTTTCTTTTCACAAACCATTGCACTGAATGAGTCGCGTCGCAACGATAAAAATATCGCTCTCGTTAGTCTTTCATAGAGATTTGTAATGAAAGCTTTATTTTAAGTACAGCTTACCGTGAACTTGTAAAAAGATAATCTGAACACATTTGTTGACACGACGAAACTGCTGTAAAAATAATGACTGCGAGTGTTGTTATGTTGTATCATGTATGGGGATATACATAGGTATATATATTATAAGTTGTAAGATGTTCATTATTATGTTTGTTATTCACCATTAAACTGTACGAGTATTTTAAATTGGGCAGCAAATTATAAAATATCTCAATCCAATTAAAGACAATAAAACTTCCAAACTGCGCGCCTCCATTCATTAAAGAGACAAGGAAGAGTCTATTAGGACGAAGAGGTCACTAATTGAATCTAATTCTACTTTTTCATAATTACGAGCGTCGTTCGAAGATTTTTTATTGTCATTTTCCTAAGTGTCATTTCTTTCAATTGCGGTTGTGTTAATGTTTTGCCTGGATATCCTGATTCAAACCGGACAGGCGTTAATTTACTTCGACTGGACGCCCACTGGATTCAACTTTCTTTATTGTTTAAAAAATTGTTGTAACGATTGGGAGAGCACTAAAATTTCCAATAAGCTCTTACTTGAAATGTATATTTTTTGAGTCTTACATACATATTATTAAGTAAAATTTCAGATCCAGATTAAAAATATTGTTTCTATTTCCAAATTTCAGCACATTATTAAACAAATTAAAAAAAATCTCACCATGAAGCGAGATTGTGTTATGAGCGAAATAATATCGATAAGAGAAACCGATTTATTAGTCATCTGCCCCCTATACAAATAACATACAATACGGGACAAGACATACTCATACTAAAGTAAAAAAAAAATGTGGGTTAATCCAGTTATTTTTACAACTCTCCGCTTCGGCCCTTACTTCATATAATAGAACACACAAGATAATATGTGTGGGTTAACCTGCTTCATTAAATATCATATCTCCACGTTGATTTTTATGAAATTTCATTACGGCAATAAAATGTAAATGACTCCCAGTTTGATTTTATAATTTGTTCATTCATTAGAGCAAATGAATGGACGAGCCCGCCTACTCACGTCCAATATAAAGGTATTCGTCTAATAGAACTGGGCAATATATTATAAATGCCTGCAATGTAAATTTATTTACGATTATTTCTTTAATATAATGTTATGTGAGAAGACGAGAATATAATTTTTAAAAGGGTTTTAGAAATGGAGGTTTGTAAATAATCAATCAGAAGCGTTACAAAAATTACACGGTTATTGTAGTGTTGTTAAAGTAAATTTATACACAGTGACGGGATTATGACGGGATAGACGTAGGGTGCTGTATATGACTTTATGCTTTGGCTCTAGTTACAAACTAATCACAAAGAACTTTGTTGATAAGTTTATCAAACTTTGTCTATGCTAATTTTATAAAGAGGAAGGCTTTGTGTGTTTATGTAGGTAGTTAGGTACTTGTATAAAATTAAATGAGCTTCTGATTTATAGTGGACCAATTTGAACATTGCTTTCGTCAACAGAAAGGTTATAAATTATAATATTTTTTTTTTCCCCGGTTAGTCTGGGATAAGGGGCTAGGATTTAATATTTTTGTTATTCTTAATTTGCAATAGAAAAATTACTATTAGTTTCTTATAAGTAGGTAACAATATATATGATTACTGATAGCGAAATACCCCGAAGAAATTTGAGATAGTGCTACTACGTTTACTGGTTGTTTGTTGGTAGTTAGGTACGTAATATAAGAATCAGAAAAAGACACACATTGATTTATTAGATATTTATTATTTATTATTTATTTATTATTTATTACATTCTCATTGAAAGATTTATTTGTAATCCGTATATTTTGAGTCAGTTCATAAATTCCAACATTCCTAAATGTGGTACTTGTAAATTAAACTGTTCTGAATTATAATGACTAAAACGGAAGTCATTTATAATGTAAAGCACTAAAATGTCAAACATATTTCAGTGGTGCGGTTGCTTATTACTGATGATGTTTGAAACCACAGTTTGAAATTGGGATTGTGTGGTTATGGCAAAACGTGGTGTCAATTACGAGTAAATAAAAAAAAAGATTTTTACAATTATAACAACATTACGAAATTTTGAGAAGTGGCGATTTTTCTAGAAAAAGATATTTGGATGGATGGATGGATCGCCGATCGGGGTCCCAACTCCGCGCGTGTATAAATTTTATACGTACCTATTTCGAATTAAAAAAAATTGTTTTGATAATCAGTCTGTCGGTGATAAGTTTGTCTATTTTACCTAGTCTGTATTTTATTTAGTAAGCGAAATTCCCAAAACCGGAGGATTTCCATTCCTTGGGATTGGGTTAGATGAATATTATTGATCGCAGTAGAATTAACACAGCTATTATTGGTGAGCATTGTGTTCCTAATTATTAAGTTGTCAATGGACGTCCTTGACTGGATCTTGTTACGCTGCCCACCCACTGTCGATAGCAGCTCGTTAGTTTATTTTTGGTCATTGCCATTAAAATAAGCTAAAAAAATATCACGGAATGTTTTGATAAACATCTGGATTCCTAAAACTTCGGGAATTGATTTGTTTCACTGGTAGTGTTTTCAGATACGTTGTTTTGTGTAGGTAGTTACTTAACCAAGTTTAAAAAAGTGAAGTCCCATGTCCCCATGTGGGGTAAGGGGCAGATGCATTATGCATACCTACATCTATTTCACTGACCGATTTTTCTTTAGGGACAAGTAGGTGATCAACCGTCTGTGTCCTTCCAGACCGAGACATTTTTTTTCTTCGTCTCCACCGGGAATCGAACCCATCACCCCTCGATTCTACGCTTACGCGTCACGGCGTCAACCACTGTACCAAGGAGTCGGTCAACTTAACCAAGTTTACAGTTTCACTTATTCACTAAAAAAATGATTATCTTATCAATTTATTTTACTATACATCTTCATACAACATCATGCTTAGTCTATTATTAATTCTATTTTTGCAACTACATGTATACTTAAAGGCATGTTATAATCCAAGTAGAAAATTTATTCACATAATTTTGTGTTACAGAATATAACAAGCGTTAATAATGTATTTGTGGTGATTTCTCAGAAAACATCTGGCCTGATAAAGTGATAACAGCTTTCTCGAATGGTACACATTGTAATGTGAATAATGATAGTTTCATTATAGTGATAGCCTATTTATTTTGTAAACAATATCTTAACATATAGAAAGACTTTCCAAGAAAAGCTATAAGTTCAAAATTATTGTCTGTCTTCTAAAATCTATGTGTAGATGTTTATTTGTATAGTTCAAACGATTTGCACCATTACTTTGAGACTAATAATTGTCGTTGCTGCACATAAAATACTATAGCAAATATTAAGAGCGCTAACGTTTCAGAAGTAAATAATGCGATAGTGTATAATTCCAATAAATATTTATTGTACATACAGATTTATAGCGTTGCTCTAGCGATAGCTTGCGACATCGGACACTGTTAAATAATTCATAGATTTGTATAATCGACGGTTAGTGTGGAACGCCCACGTGGGGTCACGCAAATACTTGAGTTTATATTGTGGTCCATTGTTAGTACAACATGTATGTGAATGAAAGTCTTAAAAAATATCAATTTCAGAATATTCTTCTTTTGTCTTTCCCACTTTCCAAATCCCAGTTCCGATAGGAAAATAATGTTTAACGTCAATTAAATAATAATATAGGATAGAATAAAATAGAGTCAATATTTTCATTCATTTATAACGAATAAAGCTCTGAATGTTAGTTTTAAATTTAATCTTCAAAAATTAAGATAATATGTACACGTATGAACGATTCAATCGTGATTTAATCATATCAGCAAATAATTACGCATGTACTCTCACGCACAGAATATAAAAAGTTTACATAATAATTTGCCAAATATATTTTCTTATAAACATATTATATAGGTACGCTTAAAGCTTATCTCTTAGCACGTATTTCGGTAGCCAGTTTGCGGGTAGATGTTCAAAGCGGACGGCACTTCCGCTTGGCTCGTGTGGGTGTCGCACGTGCCACTTCACCACCTCGTTAAATTACATTCATAACATGCTTGTAAATTAGATTAAGCTTAACTACTCGCTGAATTCACTGAATATATCATACAGTTTTCATATTAGGGGAGGCTGTTGTTATAACATCATCATATAATATCTACATATGATTAATGTATTCTGTGCGATATTTTCACTCAATTAAAACGAATACTACATATGCCCTTGGAAACCGTACAACTGATTTCAGATCTAAATACAAAGCTGTAAAAACTAGTGTAGGAGGTTGACGACTATTGTTATTAAATAAATAAGTTAGAAAAACCGTTCTCAGAAACACGTTCCAATATGATTCTTAATTTGTACCTTCGTAGGTTTAATTGCTTCCGCTCGCGCCTGAGTGTGGGCGGCGCGGCGCCTCGCTGCCTCTGCGCACACGATTCACAACTGTTGTCAATGAACCATTCGATTCAAGCTATTATGGAAATCACTTTTCATTTCATTTTGGAATGTTTTAATAGAATGCTTAGAATGATATAACAAAGCAACTTTAGAAGTAAATAAAACAAGGTGTGTTTGCACGAACTTGGATAGGCTTTAATGCAAAAGTCTACCACGTTCGTTAAGGCCTGTAAAATCTTTGAGGCTTAATTTTTGACCTTATTATTGTAGTAATCCAATAATAAATTAGCAAGGCACCTACCCTATTTTACTAATGATACTGAGATTGTTAGGTTACATTACATTATACAAAGTTTGCGATTAATAAGTGTTCTACAATCGCATGAACTCGCAGTACACAAAGCAGTCGCAGTTTACAGAATTTAGCTCTATTGTTGACTCATAAAATACTAGAATTAGACCTACCATAGTCTGAAAGTGATTGTGTAAATTAAGCAGTGTTGCGTGACATCACGTTCGTTAAATGTAAAGATAAGTGGCGAACCATTGACATATTTATTACGATTGACTCACCAGGATATGTACCAACTAGTTATTTTACTGTGCAATTATTATCTTGCCAATCAATTAATGTATGAGATACTTAGATTTAAGATTTGTAGAGCAAAAAGTTTTTTTTTATTGGTTTGGCAAAAAACAAATAGTTGAATTTATATTTTTGGTTTTATGGCATTCAAATGCTTTATAAATATAAATTTATAAAGAATAGAAAAAATTCGATCATGAGGCGGGACTCGAACCCGCATCCTTCGCGCCATTCCGGGGCGGATGCCTCACCAACTCAGCCACTCGTGACCCGCCCGAGTGATCGAATTTATTCTATTCTTTCAGTTTTATGTGTCTGAAGGGACACACCGCGCGCCATCTATTGAGATGATTAACAACCATTTCAACCAATATGAAGCACTTTTCAGTGAATACAATATTGTAACGATGGAACACGACCTTTTTTGTTGAATTTATATTTTTGGTTTTATGGCATTCAAATGCTTTATAAATATAAATTTATAAAGAATAGAAAAAATTCGATCATGAGGCGGGACTCGAACCCGCATCCTTCGCGCCATTCCGGGGCGGATGCCTCACCAACTCAGCCACTCGTGACCCGCCCGAGTGATCGAATTTATTCTATTCTTTCAGTTTTATGTGTCTGAAGGGACACACCGCGCGCCATCTATTGAGATGATTAACAACCATTTCAACCAATATGAAGCACTTTTCAGTGAATACAATATTGTAACGATGGAACACGACCTTTTTTGTTGAATTTATATTTTTTGTTGAATTTATATTTTTTTTTTATAAATTTATATTTATAAAGCATTTGAATGCCATAAAACCAAAAATATAAATTCAACAAAAAAGGTCGTGTTCCATCGTTACAATATTGTATTCACTGAAAAGTGCTTCATATTGGTTGAAATGGTTGTTAATCATCTCAATAGATGGCGCGCGGTGTGTCCCTTCAGACACATAAAACTGAAAGAATAGAATAAATTCGATCACTCGGGCGGGTCACGAGTGGCTGAGTTGGTGAGGCATCCGCCCCGGAATGGCGCGAAGGATGCGGGTTCGAGTCCCGCCTCATGATCGAATTTTTTCTATTCTTTATAAATTTATATTTATAAAGCATTTGAATGCCATAAAACCAAAAATATAAATTCAACAAAAAAGGTCGTGTTCCATCGTTACAATATTGTATTCACTGAAAAGTGCTTCATATTGGTTGAAATGGTTGTTAATCATCTCAATAGATGGCGCGCGGTGTGTCCCTTCAGACACATAAAACTGAAAGAATAGAATAAATTCGATCACTCGGGCGGGTCACGAGTGGCTGAGTTGGTGAGGCATCCGCCCCGGAATGGCGCGAAGGATGCGGGTTCGAGTCCCGCCTCATGATCGAATTTTTTCTATTCTTTATAAATTTATATTTATAAAGCATTTGAATGCCATAAAACCAAAAATATAAATTCAACAAAAAAGGTCGTGTTCCATCGTTACAATATTGTATTCACTGAAAAGTGCTTCATATTGGTTGAAATGGTTGTTAATCATCTCAATAGATGGCGCGCGGTGTGTCCCTTCAGACACATAAAACTGAAAGAATAGAATAAATTCGATCACTCGGGCGGGTCACGAGTGGCTGAGTTGGTGAGGCATCCGCCCCGGAATGGCGCGAAGGATGCGGGTTCGAGTCCCGCCTCATGATCGAATTTTTTCTATTCTTTATAAATTTATATTTATAAAGCATTTGAATGCCATAAAACCAAAAATATAAATTCAACAAAAAAGGTCGTGTTCCATCGTTACAATATTGTATTCACTGAAAAGTGCTTCATATTGGTTGAAATGGTTGTTAATCATCTCAATAGATGGCGCGCGGTGTGTCCCTTCAGACACATAAAACTGAAAGAATAGAATAAATTCGATCACTCGGGCGGGTCACGAGTGGCTGAGTTGGTGAGGCATCCGCCCCGGAATGGCGCGAAGGATGCGGGTTCGAGTCCCGCCTCATGATCGAATTTTTTCTATTCTTTATAAATTTATATTTATAAAGCATTTGAATGCCATAAAACCAAAAATATAAATTCAACAAAAAAGGTCGTGTTCCATCGTTACAATATTGTATTCACTGAAAAGTGCTTCATATTGGTTGAAATGGTTGTTAATCATCTCAATAGATGGCGCGCGGTGTGTCCCTTCAGACACATAAAACTGAAAGAATAGAATAAATTCGATCACTCGGGCGGGTCACGAGTGGCTGAGCTGGTGAGGCATCCGCCCCGGAATGGCGCGAAGGATGCGGGTTCGAGTCCCGCCTCATGATCGAATTTTTTCTATTCTTTATAAATTTATATTTATAAAGCATTTGAATGCCATAAAACCAAAAATATAAATTCAACAAAAAAGGTCGTGTTCCATCGTTACAATATTGTATTCACTGAAAAGTGCTTCATATTGGTTGAAATGGTTGTTAATCATCTCAATAGATGGCGCGCGGTGTGTCCCTTCAGACACATAAAACTGAAAGAATAGAATAAATTCGATCACTCGGGCGGGTCACGAGTGGCTGAGTTGGTGAGGCATCCGCCCCGGAATGGCGCGAAGGATGCGGGTTCGAGTCCCGCCTCATGATCGAATTTTTTCTATTCTTTATAAATTTATAAATTTATAAAAAACAAATAGACTTGTCGTAAATATGAAACGTTAATTAGTACGAACTATATCTACTAATCTGTGCTACTGTTAAGTGTTAAGTGCAGAAACATATAGATATACATTCAATTTAAATAAAGATCGAACAAATCGAAGAAACAGTTCCGGGAATATCGTTAAATTGCGATACCCCTGATAAAGTTAAATTAAAATTTAATATAAATAATTACAAGGCATTTAATAGAACTACATTAATAATTAAATAGTAACAGCGTCGATTTTTTCCAATAACAATCTCTAGCGATGTAGGTAGTCACAGTGATAAATATTATTGAAGATGATTAATGTTCCAAGGACGCCTTTTATTAGGACCGATGTAGGTCAAGAATGCTAGCAATACAACGTTATCACAATAATATGTAGTATTTCAACTACAATGTAAAGGTAACTCTAAGCGCTCAAAATAACATAGCATTTAAAATCTATTATCATCTCTAAGAGACCGTAAATTACATCAGCGACTGCAAGCACTGTGGAAATGATTAATTGCCGTTCAATATTAAATGAATTAGTAAGTTGTTGGCCTGTGAAATAACTTAGAGCTGTTGAGTGGAGGCCATAGATAAAATCGAACTAGTTTATGCATTTGCTTCAGGACATTTCCGTGCATATCAAACGTTTAACAAATCAGACGTCAAGTTATTAAGAAACCTCATATTTTTTTATTATACATTATTGTAATAATTTAAGATTTATTGATGTCTAGTGGCTATTATGAATTGTTTTGTATAGAATTCCTTTCAACGGGTTAAATTGCTAACAGCTGAGATAAAAATGATTTGAGCATTAATTAAAACCACAATTAATTAAACTCTATTGAAATTTTCCATCTATAGGGAGTGAATGGATCTGGAAAAGGCGAACAGTTTAAAAGGATTTAATTAAAATAATAAATTATGAGGTAACAAAGATTGCGCCAGGAAAGTGCCAGGGGCTAAGGTGAGCTCGTTACGTTGTGAATGACAACGGAACGAAGAAATGGTGTCACTTACCGCTCGAAATTTTTGAGTTTTTTAACAACGATGTGGGTGTTTAACAGCTGTGTTGGCTCGTTAAAATAAAATAAAATTGGATGTAGGTTACAATTTAAGATACAATTTTTAACTAGTTACTCCAGATAACATGACATTTTCGGAGGGTATTTATTTGGGCTTATTATCATTTTGTAGAATAAAGTTACATTATTATAAATATGCGAGGTACTCCATGAAATGCACATCGCAAGAAGCGATATTATTTATGTGCAGATTAGGATTTGGTTTGGAACAAAATTTAAAGTGAGAACATGAGGGACGGAAATTGGATATTGACCTCTCACTCTAAGAGTATCGTTAAAAGTTTTCAATATAAAAGCATTTCACTTTAACAACCTTGTTCTGTTAGAATGTGGTACTTTCTCCGATGTATGAAAATATTTAAAGAACTTTTATTAGTTAAATATTTTTCGTGCTCTATTAAATTTTTCTGAACTTTATTATTTTCCATTCTCTGTTATCAATAAGTGCCGATTTAAAGATCCATCATTAAAGATTTTTCATCCATCAACTACTTAATTCCTTCTTACACAATAAAAAAAAAAAAACAATCAAATCGTCAGAGAAGCTGTCTCCATGCTGTGCTGTCTCTCTTTAATCAATTTAGCATTTTTAGGGTTCCGTAGCCAAAATGGCAAAAACGGAACCCTTATAGTTTCGTCATGTCCGTCTGTCCGTCTGTCCGTCTGTCCGTCTGTCACAGCCGATTTACTCGGAAACTATAAGTACTACAGTGATGAAATTTGATGGGAATATGTGTTGTATGAACCGCTACAAAAATATGACACTAAATAGTAAAAAAAAGAATTGGGGGTGGGGCCCCCCATACATGTAACTGAGGGATGAAATTTTTTTTTTCGATGTACATACCCGTGTGGGGTATCAATGGAAAGGTCTTTTAAAATGATATAAAGTTTTCTAAAAAACATTTTTCTTAAAGTGAACGGTTTTTGAGATATCAGCTCTCAAAGTCGTAAAAAGTATGTCCCCCCCCCTCTATTTTTATAACTACGGGGTATAAAATTCTAAAAAAAATAGAGGTGATGCATGCTAATTAACTCTTTCAACGATTTTTGGTTTGATCAAAGTATCTCTTATAGTTTTTGAGATAGGTTGATTTAACTGTAATTTATTATATTTGCTGCTACGGAACCCTTTGTGCGCGAGCCCGACTCGCACTTGGCCGGTTTTTATTTTAATTAAGCAGTGAAAAGCAATGCAAGCATTTCGAGCGGTCATAAAAGGGGGTGAGAGATTTCAGTCAACGTCCGTGAAGAGATTAAGGTCGGGCGAAATGAAATTCCAGAGTCCTCCGTGAAATAGGAGCAAAGCTTTCTGCCCTGGGACCGATAAATATCTGGTCTTAATGAGGTTAAAGGTCTTCTTAAAATTTGGATACGGGACGCCGATCATATTTATGAGTTATGGTACCAAATGATGATATGAATTTATATACTTCTATTATGTTTTAGTAACGTTGGATTATGGATAGCATTAGCCTGTGTAAGAGGTCTTCTTATTGTGGTTTTAACTTATAAATGGATATATTCCGAACATGATTCTTTCTTAACTTAACTTAGATCAAATTTAACAGACAAACCTCGTTTAATTTAGTGGATATTATTATATTATTCTTTATACCAACATGTTGATAAAAAATTATATTTTGTTCACAGGTTATTTCGGAAAATATCTGAACAAATACAACGGTTCCTACATCCCACCTGGCTGGCGTGAATGGGGCGGCCTTATTATGAACTCAAAGTATTACAACTACAGTATTAACATGAATGGGAAGAAGATCAAACACGGCGATGATTATTTTAAGGTAAGTTAATAATATAATTGTTATCATATATTTCGGTTTAATAAATAAATTTGTGGGTATTGTATTTTCTTACTTAATTAAATCAGAGGTATGTAGGGTATTTTTGGAATTTGGAACAATCTAAGTATTTTACATTGTTATCTCCTCTCAAGTACGTATATTTTTTCCCATTTTCATACAAAATACATGCATTTTAAACAGGATTATATACGTCCTAAGTATAAATACGACGTAGCCTGCTGTAATTTATGCCCGCAAATGTTCCAATATGTGTGTGCATAGTGTATTTATTTTACGAATTTGTAATGGCAGCTAATTTCCAAGAATGAAACAGTAAACAATGCGATGATTTACAGCGACATTGGCAACAAGCCAGCTACATATAATTGTGATTGTTCCAGGATTACTATCCAGATTTAATTGCGAATGACTCAATAGCGTTTTTGAGAGCGTCGAAGCGAAGATTTACGAGGAAACCGGTACTGCTTGTTATGTCTTTCCCGGCACCACACGGGCCTGAAGACTCGGCGCCGCAGTATTCGCATCTATTCTTCAATGTTACGACACACCAGTGAGTATATTATGACCATATTAACGTTTTGGCACAATTTACCGGCCTTTTATGATCATAAAATGGTTATGTTTCGAAAAAGCAAGACAGAATACCGTACCTACTGATGTATTTCTTCATTTTATTTTGAGACGTCGCGTCGCATCACACCCGTGTGTGAAAGCACTTGAGACGATCGAATAACATTTTAATAATCAACATATGATTAATAGTCAGCTACTTCAGCTAGGATAAGACAGATATTAATAGTAGGATAGACTTATTTAGCATATTGTTAGGACGATTCAATAAAATTGGGTATATGATATAGGTACTTACTTCAGAATAAGAGAATATCTTCAGTATTGTCAATGATGAAAAGCATATATTTTTTGTGCTAAAAATATGATGAGACTTTGCTGTTAATTCAATTCTTAAGCCTTTTGCAATTTTTTACTCAACGATACAATACATGTGATCTCCACACATTTATTATTTTTGGGCACATGGACTCTTCATGGACTGGATCTGACTTATAAAAAAAGGAAAAATTCGGATGATGTTTTTTTAGACTGTATCCACACATTTCATGGTTTTTATTTAAATTATTGAATATCACTTAAAATTTTTAAATTAATAAAAAAAATCATATAGGTGAAATTCTTCAATAAATTATACCAAATATTAACTTATTATGTGAAGATTAACTAAATCTGATGTAATATTATGCTAGTTATCAGTATCATCATAACATTGCGATTATACAAGTATGCTCACGAAGAAGCATCGGAATTTTCATTCAAAAATGCCTGCAAGTCTGAGAAGTATACGTATTACCTACGTATTATATAAATACAGCTATTCATTCCATTCCATTCGCTTCTACGACAGCTTCCTCACAAGTCAACCGGGTGAAACTTAACAGCATTTGCATTTTGTAATTTATACAATATTTTTTGATACAATCCTTAATTTTATTCAAAGAAGTCTTTCTGCCGACTTCCATATTACCTAATATAAAAAACAATAATAAAAAATGTATGAATAAAAATATGCTAGCTACATCGATGACCCAAGAAGACACGAAAGTTAAATATTATTTTTGAATTCCTTCTAGTTGTATATTGTATTTATATCGTTCTGTGTGTCACAAAAAATGCAATATTGAAACCGTTAAAATTAAATCAAAATGAGAGGAGAATCTTTACCAGACTTACGGAGCACGTTTCTTAAATGTTTCAACAAAAACTCTAATTGCTTCGGTATTTTTGCGAGCCTAGCGGCCATCTTACATCCCTTAAATATTTAAGGAGCTGACCGTGTTTTAGGGTTCTTCAACCATGGAGAGAGTGACCCTTACACTTGTCTACAACGGAAGCTATTATGTCAATTAAACTCGTCTAGCCTGCAATAAAGTAACATAATATATAGAACGACTACTTAATCTTTAGGTAAAATTTTTGAAGAAACAAAAGACTTGAGGATAGGTAGGTAGGTAGATAGATACTAGGTACCTACTGCAGTTTACTGTACTAAGTTTCTTTTCATAAATTCACAATACATTTAAATACATCATTTCTGAAGGGAATCCCGTTACTTAAAAATAATTTTTTAAAATAATTTGTTTTTTTTTATTGAATAAACATAATGATCATGACATCAATGCGAAATATATTTTACAAACATTATAATCGATTGCATGGCGTGTTTACGAACAAGTGATTTTTTTCAAGTAATTTATCTTGAGCAACTACGGAACCGTTTGGAATATCGCATAAGAACCTTGTAACGACCTTGTTTTTTTCTGAACACCAAAATTTCACGTACCAACATGAGTACTTACCGCTGTGAATAATTTTACCTTTAGCTAACCCAACGCCGATTTATTTTTCATGGAAAAAATAGCTAACTGCTGTACATTGAGATATAAAAATTTACAACTGTAAGATAATGTCTTGTTAAGGAGCATAAATCTTGTATATTTCACGCATGCTGCATACAAATTATTGTTGAGGTTTATTACTT
Organism: Colias behrii; assembly: GCA_029959065.1. Taxonomy (NCBI): domain Eukaryota; kingdom Metazoa; phylum Arthropoda; class Insecta; order Lepidoptera; family Pieridae; genus Colias; species Colias behrii. The sequence continues at coordinate 7,546,225 of JARWMC010000002.1, forward strand.
GGAATTGAACGTAGTTCGTGATAATTAGAAAATTATTAATGACTGTGTTAACTGTTAAATAATGTACTAGTTTTCTATGTCTTTCTAGTAGGTAGGAACCGTACTGAGGGATCACCGTTATTGCAGTAAACTGCACACACGATCAGTGATCACGTGCCACGAAGACATATTATTATTTTTTATGATTTTTTTTTTACTACCTGGAATAAGCAGTGTATATTTATTGAAATACCTTATTCGAAATTTTAATCTCGACTAAAACTAGCTCGCATACCTATATAAAAAAAAATCGATTCTAAATATTCGGAACCCAATGACAGCTGAAATTAATTAATGTGGTACTAAAAAAATGCATTCAAAATTCAAATCCACGATCAGATAATCTGATTTTTTAATGAGACCACCAAGGAACTATTCTATACAAAAAGAATACGAAAAGGAAGTATGGTTATCCCTTAATACTTTTCATAATACCTATCGAGAATATTAAGATATACGAGTCGAATTTATAAGTGACGTTTTAAGACGATTACCAAAACTGAGTTATGTATAAAAACAACTGCAACTCCTTTGCTTTTTTGCCTCGAGTAAGTTATTTGCATCTTGGTGTGATTAATGACTTTATACATTTAAGGCTTTAATGGCTTCCGCGTTATGGCTGAGGTTATAATATAGACGTAGGTATATTATTTAGCGAGTTTTTCGCACACCGTCTGGGCGCCACCGCCCGGAGTAAAGTTGGCAACTGACAGTGTTTATTTTTTTTGTTTTTAATATTCAGGTTTACTTCGAGAGCTATGCATATCATAGAACTAACAGGTGTATCGAATTTGTTTACCTACTACATGGGGGCCTGTAATATGATTTTAAATTTACTTTTTTGGTTAATGGGGCTTAGGTAGGTACATCAAATAAGAACATAGTTTACATATTTGTTATTATGCCTTTAACTGGCAGTTAGGTAGGTACATTCAAAGCGATGTATCTGAAACTGTTCTGAATTTATTCATTAGAATAAGTTCATTCCCTTACGATTTATGATAAAAATTGGAGATCTAAATCGTTGTTATAATTTGTTCAGCATCTCTTATTGATTTTGTCGTATTGTGTGGCCACCAAACCTGTCTGGGGGTCGAGCCGACAAACAGGATTGCAATAAAAAATAAACACATAAAAAGTATTTTAATTTTAAAATATTGAAATGATACCACTTAAATAAACTACAAAATATAACAAAATGATAACATCGGCGAATGTTGTTTAAGGTTTATCGAGACCTTTATCAAGGGTTTTAGATTCATTAGTGTGTAAAGCTTTGTTTTTTGTTATTAATACCTTTATTTTTGTTATGGTTTTGTTTACATGATTTATTAACTTTTAGTGATTTTTAAGGTTTAGACTTTGACAGGTGGCTATTTAATTTTTGTTTGATTATTATTAATTATTATAAGTATTATAGTAGGTAGGTATTTTATGACTCCATACAAAAAAATACACACCCATCGAAGCGTTGGTGATGATAATTAGGTAGGTACTATTCACTTTTTATAAGGAAGTATGAACTGGCAAATTTATTGGGAAAGTAATATGTTGCATTTCAAATTGACATGGTTAATAAATAGGTATTAAATACCTCTAGTGTTACAATTATTATCTATTAGAATGAATAATTATAATTTACTATAAATAAGTGAAATTATCTTTGTTTAGTCTTTTTGCGCCGATGCATGACGATAAACCGCATGCCACATATTTCGCACTTGTCAATTAAACGGGTTAATTAATTGATTATTGTTTTAGTTTTTTACTCAGCTTTAGATCAAGTTCCGGCAAGGCGGATAATTGCACAAGCAGCATAATTACATTTTTAACTCAGGTTTAAAATTACAATATTTTTGTTTGATGAAATAAACCATTACTTCTCTACAATTTATTTAATTATGCAATTTGAATTATTATTTATAAATCATAATATGGATTTTTTTCTAAATATAATATGTTGTGTGCATTAATAGGTTACCTAAATACCTACATCCGGTTATATGTAATTTCTTAGATGTTTGTAATCAATCTCTATTTATGTATGACATCTATTGCATAAGGTAGTTAAACTTACCTATTGGTAGTTATACGCCCGGCAAACTTATTGGCCAAAAAGTAGCGTGGTGGGGGAAGTTTGCGCATCAAGTTTTAGTATATTTTTATATGCGCAAGCTTCTTCCACCACGCTACTTTTTGGCCAAGTTTGCCGGGCGCTATACACGCTCTACCAATGAAAAAATCATTTATACAACTAGATATTCACAATATATTCTGGTCTATTAATTACGTTATAATAATTCTAACGTATGAAAGTCGAAATTAATTATCATGTCGTATTATAACCGTATTCATTATTTCAGCACACCTACATATGACATGGCGCCAAATCCTGACAAGCAATGGATACTTCGTGTGACAGAGAAAATGAAACCCATTCACCGCCAGTTCACAGACCTCTTGATGACCAAACGCTTGCAGACACTGCAGAGCGTTGATATGGTAATATTATTCAGAAGTTAGGAAAAATATGATATTCTATCGAAATTCGCCTATTTTAAACCATACTTTAGCTGAATATCATAAATTAAAGTTATGTAACATTCAATGCGCCTAATAATAACTCCAATAAGTAAGAAAACTAGTCTAATAACGAAACATCGTAATATTTCTACAAACTACTTTGTAATTTACCATTCAGATTGCATTGCACTCTCCAGGCAATTTATAAAATTTAATGGCTGCAATTAATAATTATAAAGCAGGACTATTCATCTCAAAATCTGTTATTACCGGTTACGCCACATTAAAATGTTACTTGAGCAAAAAATCAAAACGCTTCTAGTCCGAAGAAAGACGAGTGGCATATAAAATATTAACATTTTTTATGATCATATTTTAAGATTACCTCCACGAATGAGCTATCTCATATCATACTACATAAGTAGAACATACTTATTTAGAATTTTTCTCGATATTAATTATGAAAATAAATGTAAACAGTAGTAACATTATAAATAAAACTTAATTTGTTTGAATTTAACTATTAAAAATTCCTCTCATCGGTTTTGTGATGTATAATTAAAATAATGAAGATACAAACTATGCTGAGCCAGTAAAAGATTATGACATAAGACGATGTTAATAATTATGTTCAATATTGCAGGCAGTAGAACGGGTGTATCAAGAATTAAAGGCCCTCGGCGAATTAGATAACACGTATCTCGTGTATACCTCGGACCACGGGTATCACCTGGGACAGTTCGGGCTCGTAAAGGGAAAAAGTTTTCCTTTTGAGTTTGATATTAGAGTACCTTTTCTAGTTCGTGGACCCGGCGTTGAACCTGGCACTGTGTAAGTTACAATGTCACTTTATAATAGTTTTATGTTATAAACAAATGTAGATAGAGCTAGTAGTTATTTTTCAATTTAAACTAAATATCATTGAGAAGTCGAGTTCTTTGGCAGAAAATGTTACGTGACTAATGATGATTAGTTAATCTTAAAAGAATAAACTTTGTCCAATTCCGATAATTCTATTTAAATATAGGTAACATTACGAAGCTTATATCAATTTCAGTGTCGACGATATCGTCCTAAATATAGATTTGGCGCCAACTTTTCTGGATATGGGTGGCGTGGACCCTCCTGCTCACATGGATGGTCGTTCATTGCTGCCTCTGCTCCAGCCTAGAAGGAGAAGAGTGGCTGCGGCACATTGGCCCGATACTTTCCTTGTAGAGAGGTAAGAAAATAGTCAAACAAGAGATATTAACCGTAGAGTAAGTATTATATATATGTATACTGGATGGAAATTCAAGACTATTATTTATAATTTTATAGTCTTGAATTGGCCAAGCGTTTTTTCCATCCAGTATATATATATATATATATATATATATATATATATATATATATATATATATATAATACTTACTCTATGGTCAATTTTTGCTTACTAAATTCACACTTTTATAATAAATATTAAAATCTTTAAGTTCTGGACGTCGTGAAACACAAGCTCATATTATGGAAGAACGTCTGCGCGCTCAGAAGTACAGCCGTGAAATGAACGAAAAGGCAACAACACCGCATCCCTTTGAGTCGTCCTCAGAGAGTGGAGACTTCGACTATGATTCGGAAGATGACTTTTTAGAACTTGACGACGATACCGATGATGATGATGATGTGAGTTTTTTAAACTATGCAAGTCAAGTGTTTAAGTGATTGTTTTTGTCTACATTTATAAATATTTTCACTTGTGATTCCATGTAAAAATGAATAAGTGGTTTACGAAATTAAGGCGTAATTCTTGTTATTGATTTTCTGTGTACAGGGTACTACAGCAACAGGTGCAAGTAAATCTTCTGAGCCGTTAATATCAAATGAAAGTCACAATCCAATCCTTGAAGCCAGTTTAGAGAAGGTTCTGGAAGCTGATGATCCTAACTCTAACGAACAAAATTATTTGTCAGGTAAACAGCTTTAAATTTTATTTATGTTGAATTATGTTTTTGGTCACTTTAAATGTTCAATTTGAATTTAATGTTCTTATAGAATCATCGGAGACTAGTATAATTAATGGAAAAGCAGCACGTCTAGCTGCGGAATGCTCAAAAGCTGAGCTAAGAGCTCCATGCTCTGACAAACGCAAGTGGAAGTGTGTGCTTGTTAACGGTCGATGGAGAAAACACAAATGCAAATACGAGGTAACACAATATTGCATTTTGATATTCAATATGAATACAGTTATAATATCATTAATAAAACTTATATTTATAATTTGGATGGTTACACTTAACTATACTATTTATATTTCATATTGATAATATTAAAAAACAGCTCTATCGATATAAAATTTGTCTCCAATTTTATTATAATATGTGTATCTGTAATATTTCTTACAGCCAAGTGTTATTGAACCTCAGCCAAAAATGAGCACAAAGAAATGCGCATGTTTTACACCTAGTGGTCTAGTATATACAAGATTAGAAACTGACGGCAATATTGCTAGGCGACCGGCTGATCTCCATAGAGAAAATATAACTAGAACTAAACGTTCTATGAACAACGACGTTTTTGAACCCAACACAGTTGATAGCATCCTTGAAGAAAACCCTAGTATAGGTCATTTAAGTTTCCAAAATGAACCATTAAATGAAGTTGAGAAAAAGAACGTCGAAGATAAAATTGATAAACTAATAAAAGAGACTGAAGCCTTCTTAGAAGCTTACGAACGTACCAAAGATACTATAGATCATAAAAGAAGCAAAAGAAGGGCACAACACTGGAATCATAACAAACACAAACAAAGAAATCAAGGCATGATTAATAACAATGATTCAACATTAGAGTGCAAACTTGAAAAGGATGGCACAGTTAATTGCTCACAAGTTATATACAATGATTTAAAAGCCTGGCATACTAACAGATTAAGTTTAGAAGATCAAATAAGACAGCTAAAAACGAAATTAGAAGATTTAAAAGAAATTAAAAGACATTTAAAAATTAGCAAGCCTGCTCAAGTAGAAGTTCAAACTATTAATCCATCGTACATAATAAACCGCGTGCAGAACAAGACTATAGCAAATGGCAATAATACCAATAAAGATTCCATGCGCAAATTTCGAATACAAAGACTAAAGCCTAAACAGAGAAATACTGATTTATTTGAAAAAAAGTTAAAACACACAAATGAGTATAGTGTACCTACAGTAAACACTTACATAAAGGATGATATTTTACAAATACAATTTAAAAATAATACAACCACTATGCCAAATATATTCGAGTTACATAGTATAAACAGTAGTAATATTTCCAATAATAGAACAAAAATTCTTGAAGATTTACCGAAACCTCAAGTCACAACAATTATTACCAATAACGATAATTCCGACAAAAATATAGAAGTCGTCGAAAAAAGTACGCTATACAGTTTATCAACTACAATAATTGATGAAATTACCACCGAATTTTCACGAATGATGGAATCATCGAGCATCAGAGATCCGTTTGCAAATTTATCTGTTCCAAAAACTGATAGCACAACAGCAGCAACTGATTTTTATACCACCGCGAAGTATTATAATTCTGAAGCAGACGTTATACTTTCCCATCATCAAAACCATATGCATAATAAGTCGATTCAAAGAACTACGGAAACGCCCCGATTTGTTTCTAAAGGCAGGCCTGTATCGTCTACTGCTGGGAACTTGGGACCAACGAGATTTGATGCTTCAGAGTATGAAAAACTTAACCCTAATAGGGGAACTCCAAACAATATGGATATATTTAGTAAGCCTACAGATATATTTCAAAAAAGATTACATCCTCTGTTCATTGAAAATGAAGACAAGCATGTTTGTTACTGTGAAGAAAATCGGTAAGTTGATAGGCAAATGTTATAATAGATATTTACAGTTTGTTGTCTTTTCTTCTGTTTATTAAATTATCTACATGTAAGCATTACGCAGCAATCATGTTAAAAAATTATATATATTCCGAGGCGAATTAATCTTAATCCCATAAATACATTATTTTAACAAAGACTTATTAATCGACAGAAAAGTTAAAGGACCTGCTCAAGCTTACCTAGAAGCAGCTCAAAGGGCTAAAGAAGAAAGACGGAAGCTAAAAGAACAGCGATTGCGTAAGAAGTTAAGAAAAGCTAAAAAGAAGGTATAAATGTTACATATTATGTGGATACGAATGTAAGATATTATGCTCCTGTTGATCAATAATATTAATTTTTTTATTTGTTTTATACAGGCGGAGCTTGAACGGTTATGCGAATCCGAGCGTATGAACTGTTTCCGACACGACAATGAACATTGGCGAACTGCTCCGCTATGGACTGCAGGGCCTTTCTGCTTTTGTATGAGTGCTTCAAATAACACGTACAACTGTGTGCGAACTATAAATGCAACGCATAATTTATTATATTGTGAATTTGTCACTGGACTCGTGACTTATTATAATCTTCGGATAGGTAAGTGTAAATTTCACAAATGGGGGAACATATTCTTTCAATATGCATAAATGGTCTAATGTTTGCGCGTACCAGTCCAGACCACATCTTAGCTTGACATTAGGCGAGATAGTGGTCAAGCGCTTCCCTATTGTGAGAAAAAAATTAAGCTTAATAATAATTATAAACATTTTTCAGATCCATTTGAAACGCAAAACAGGTTTAAATATTTATCAGCGGCGGAAAAAGATTACTTCCACAATCAGTTGCAACAATTACTTAGTTGTCGAGGACCATCCTGCAGGCGTTTTTCGCATTCTAATTCTGGTAATTTACAGAAACTTATTATGTCAAATGCATTCATCTTAGATGCGTTTATTTATTTACGCAATTCAAATGACCTTTTCGTTTGCAGGTAACATTGAAGACATTAGTAGACGATATGCGGATGATCATATTACGTATAGAGGAGATTCTCCTAGCTATAATGAAAGGTACTTTATTTAATCCATTTTTTCATTAAATTTGAAGTATAGGTACCTATACAATATTAAGACTTACCTTTTGTATTTTTAGAGCATGGAGGTGGAGTGGTTATGGTCGGCGATATGCAAGAGCCCGTGAGCTGCATCGTCGTCGACACATGATGGCATACTAGTCGAAAAATATTTATTTTGTTGAAGAAATTTATTAACGTTTTAATGCTCTGAAGGTATGAGAATCGCAGAGGAAAAAAGCAGATTGTCTATACTCTAGATCTAGATGAATACAGTATCTATAGTCTAGATATATTATACTACTACATCTTGATTAGATATTGTAATATTATTTATGATAATTGTAAAGCATCGAATCTTGTAGGGCTTCCGAAATTATCTTTAAACCTACTTAAAATGTATTCTATGCTATATTGAAAATTCTGTTTTACGCAGTATTTATATGTTTTTTAACGTGATAACGTTTTTAAAATCGTTTTAGTCGGGTGACATGTTCAGAAACTTGTGTCACACCAAAACCTCACGAGCGCGATCGCAGGTATAACGAGAGAGAGACGGACCGATCTCCCGTCTCATCTCGAGCGCTGCCACTGCATTATGTTAACACGTAAACATCTCGATCGTAAACCTACTTTACAAACAACCAATTTTTTTCTGTGATTTTTGTATTGTGTCCCAGTAAGACCACAAGAATAACTCGATGGAGAATAATTCTTTAATTCAAAATGCGCATAATACTGAAATTATTTTCTTATATTTAATATCCTGGACTTGTCGCAACTTAGCCCGTACGTAAATACCTATGTTATAGAATAAAGTTAGGTTATGGTGTGGTAAAATTATATTTCATTGAAGAAATCTATTTATTGAATAATTCCTATTTAAACGTTAATGGAAAACAAAATATTTCATCGAAGACACCCGTTCAACTTCTCAATCTTCAAATGAGAGTTACAGTATTTTTTTAATAATTACTAGCGGTCCGCCCCGGCTTCGTCCGTGGTACATATTTATGTTTTCTCTACATAAGAACCATCCTCGTACATCAAGGAATATAATAAAAAAAGAATTATCGAAATCGGTCCACCCGTTCACGCGTGATGCCGTGACCAAGGAAAACGGGTTTCATTTTTATATATATAGATTATTATCCGGTAATATATCGGCAAAAAAGAAAGTATAAGTAGGTAGGTATGTTAGAAATATTTGAATATTATTCATGAATTAGGGGTGATGCAATGTTTTTCTAAGTAACAGACACAAGTCCAACAGAAACTTATCAGATAGTTCATGAGTCATGCACATATAAATTATAAAATTGGTTTTTGCTAATAAAATTAATTTAAATTTCGTACCTATTAAGTTTTGTTTAATGAATTAACAGGTTATAAAAAACTTTTTTTACATTAATAAACGTAAGACTTATTTTTCTATAAGTAGTCATATTCTTGAAAGGACATCACTGAACAGGAGCAGTGAGCTGCTTTTTTTGTGGTTTTACTGTGACATACAACTGGACTAGCCGTAGCTAAAGTAATATTTATATTTTCTGGGACTTGAGACACTGCCTGAAGTATTATTATCTGAGATAAGAACACTAATGTAATGTTACTTTTTACAAAATTTGCATTTTCTCTATATCTTAGTTAATAAAACACAAACTTTTTATATGTATTTTGCATGCATAATATATTTTATGCAATTTATTAGGAGTTATTAAGTGAAATGATTGTAGCCAGGTTTATGTATTAGAAATAAAGTGATATAAAGTTGTTGCCATGTGATGAGAATTCGAATGGTTGTTTATAGAAATGCTTGTAGGTTTAAATGTGTAACAACAGAGATTTGCAAACTGAGGCATGCATTGTAAACACCATGTATTTGGTTTTTAAAGATAAAAATAAACAAATGAATAAAAAAACACGTATTTTATTCCTTTCACTCATTAAATTTAGATTTTAATTTGATACATTTAAAAATCTAAAATGCTGTCTAAATCATCTTCATCTACCATTGAAAATAAAGATTTGTTTCCTTGTTTGGTTTTCGTTAGTTTATTTTCTTGTATTGGAATTTTAGTATCTAAATTTTTATTGATATTTTGAGATTCACAACTATCATCTAGGTTTAGCAATGACTGTGGAAAATCCTTTACAGCAGCTACATTAATTTGAGAACTGTATACCTCAGAGTTCTCAATATTTGAAACAATATCATCATTTATTACACTATCTTCTATTTCAATGTACTGTGCCCATTTAGAATTTTTTACTTTATCTGGAGTTAATTCTGGAGCTTCAGCAACGTTTTTCCAACTATTTGATTTATGTTTTGTTGTTGTAATGAGTGTATTAGATACACAGGCAGCATTTGATTGATTTTCATAAGAATTTTTCTCAATGTCTACCAAGCATTGAATTGGTGCTTTGGTTTCTGAATTCACTGTTGGCGATTTAATTTTTTGGAAAGATGTGGAATTATTGTAAATAGGAGTTTTTATATTCTTTTCTGATAATCCGCTACAAGTTAGTTCTTGTGTTTTAATTTTTTCTTCATTGCAAACATTATCTAAATTCATGGAATCAGGGTAATGATTGTCCAAATATCTTTGTCTATTTATTTTGTGCTTTACAAATCTTGTTTTTTTTGGTATTTCTAAAACTACTTCCTGATCATTGAGATACATAGGCTCATTTGTTTCTTGTTTTTCTTTGGATTCAGATATATAATTTGACCACTTACTGTTATTAATTTTATAATTGAGAGTATTAGACATTTTAAGTTTATTCTCCACTTCTTCTTCCTCATCCTCCTCTTCTTCGTCTATTTCTATTTTAGGCATATTAGTTTTTTCAGCTTGCATTTTATTTAATTTCTGTACATGCATTCTGCATTCTTTACCTGTTCCAATGCCATAATGTCGCTTTATCGATTGTTTTTCACCGCACATCTTGCATTCCCATTTATTACTTTTTTTTGTTTGATGTATCTGTTTATAAAGATTCATTATTTGAAACTATGTTGTCTAATTATATAAATTTAATATAACCTAACGGAGATAATAATAAATCACATACATAAATTGTAATAAATAGGTCATTCTAGCCTTTACCTAGAGCTTTATAAAAAAGGTTGATTCGTTTTACTCACTTGAAATATAAAGCAATTATAACATCGTAAAACTTGAAATATCTGAGGCATATTTGGAAACCTAAAATATATCTCTAATTACTTATTCACCGCAATCTACTATTCATCAATGATTATTGTAAGTAAAGTTATGCAAACCTCAAAACAATATATTATAATGCAAAGTTTACTTCACAACTCATGCAATTGAATGATTGTATGTTTAGTTTACATACTTATGTAACTTTGTTTACTATTTTGATTGATTTTGATCCACTTTGATTATAAATTTGAATTTTGTTTTTTGAACAAATGACAATGTCAACGTCAAGTGTCAATTTTGTTATTTCAGTCAAGGGCGACGTTCAATTAACGAAGATATCGATGGCTGTTTTCCAATTACAGAGCATAATGCGACTCAGTGGCGCACAATGCCGAATTATGCTGATGCTTAATTGGAACGTGAAACGCACCAGCAGGTTGCGCTAAGTTCAGTGTTGAAAAAAAAATATTCATAGAGTTAGCAATAACCTCATTAATGTGTAAATAAAGTATACATAATAATTGGTTGAAAAATATTTACGGTTATTTTAAGTAATTTGGATTTTGATTATTTCATTAACATTTTTTTCAATGTTTGTACCTTCATCCATACTTATATTTATTTTTTTAACACAATTTGAATTAACTTTGATTATTTCGAAAAAAACTACAATGAAACGAAAGCTTTAAAATTTTTTCCAACAATTAATCATTATTAATTACAAACGATAAATCGATTGCACGCATCAATTCACGCGCATTACTTCTAAGAGTGCTCGATTGTGCGAAGCGTTGCTGTAGTTGGAACATTCAACGTTAAGCATTATGCCGCATAATGCGCTCTAGTGCTGTAATTGGAAAACACGGCTTATTCCTTAGTGATTCCTTACTATAATATTCTTATCTACTAAAATTATAAAATGCGAAAGTGTGTTTGTTTATTATTTTGTCCTTCATTCATCTCCCGTTGTCCCCAAAAGGCTAGCATTCTACGGCATTTTTTTTTGGAAAATTAATAAAAACCCGGTCGTAGTCGTAGTTTGCGACCCTTTTCCGATTTTTTCATTCAACGTGTTGCCTAATAATCGAAATTACCTTTAAAAAACGCAATTTCTGAGAGAAATAACTAATTATTTAGAAGACTTCACTAAACTTAATTAATAACTAACATTCATTTAATGTTTTTTAGGGTTACTAACTTATTAGGTAATTGAGCATGCACTAGCATCAGCAGCAATCTTAGATCATTAAGTAATGGATAACACTCGCAGGCGTTTCCCCTTTTGCCGAGGTATAAGATTATTCGAATCGAAAAATCTTATGCTTTCATAAAAACTACTTGCGTAATCGATTACAAACACTCTGCGTATTCGTAAAACATCGAAAGGATGTCTGCGAGTGCTCCGCTAAAAATGCCGTTTTGCACTGTCAAGACTTGCAGAAGCAATTCAAACATGTCGAATATTAAAAAAGATGGAATAACCTTTCATTTGTGTATATTTTTTTATTTTTTTAACGTACATTTCTAATTAAATGCAATTTCTAATAATCGTCGATGTATCGTTTAGCGATATGATCAAGACAAATAATCGAGTCATGTTTACTCGATCATTGATGCGGCCCCACGAGACTATCATGGAAAGAAAATATACAAATTTAATCTTTATGGACTAAGAGATAAAGTTGAATTTAAAACGCGATAATGAACCGCATTCCTTACGAGACTATCTTTTAAAGAAATACAAATTTAATCTTTATGATTTAAGTTATAAAGTTGAATTTAGAACGCGATATTGAACCGCACTCCCCACGAGACACTTGGAATGAAATACAAATTTAATCTTTATGAACTTAAGGATAGAGTTGAATTTAAAAACTCGTCGCTTAAAAGGTCGTAAATTTTTACGACTTTCGTGACACAAATTATTTTTGTGAATGTGTGATTGTGTTTCAATAGTGTGAGTTACCCTCCCCGCACCAAAATCAGCAGAAAGTTTAGTTAGAACATTTGCCAGCGTACTCCATCCATTACTTAATGATCTAAGGCAGCAATCATCGTTTTTCAATTTCATTCAAATGTCGTGCGAACGAAAATGACGTGCGATGTTTGTCTGATTAAAAAGAGTAGATATCTTTTACTTTTAAATTATACTGAGCGAAAGAACAAAAGCTGGTGATTCGACTCTGTTTTAAATCGACTTCAAAAAAAGGAAGCAGGTCCTCGATCAATTTGTCTGTATTTTTTGGCTTTGTTACCTCAAAACAGAACTGCTGGTGAACCGATTTTAATAATTCTATATTTATTTGAAAGCTGCTGCCTGGCATGTGGTTATGTAAAATAAATTGGTTTGTTTCATTGAGTTCTTACAATTTGAAGGCGGTTTTTAGTTTTTTTTTGTTAAAAAATAATTACATAACTACAATAGCGGTTAAAACAAAAAATTATCGCAAGATAGGTACAACGAAATGTTTCAGGCTGTATTTGCAATTATACAAACTTCGTTACGTTAGGTATGTAACATGTATATGGAAATTCTGTTGGAAAAACATTAAGAGAAATGCCCAAAGTATAGGTATAAAGTCTAAAGTATTGAGTAAGTCCCTTAGTCATTATTATGCAAGTGAGGAAAATAAGTTGCACTTCAATAGACATTTTTATTACTTTATTATCTGAGCCACAATCATCACAGGTTTCGTATATTTTAAATTTGACACATATTGAATAATAGTAATTAATAATTGATGATAAAATAGTTTTATTTACAATTTTTTTTTATCTTATTATTTACATACAATTTTGTTTTCCGTCCATATCCATTATATTATGTACCTATATGTTATAAAGGCGAGGTAAAAGGTTTTGTTTAATCGAATGATATCACTAAATAAAAAACCCTTTTTTGTGTACACTAATAGGAATCGATGTAGTTACAAAAATACGATAAATTGATTAAGTGTCTTTTTGCGAAAAATTTATGTTGGTACACCTACCTATGTAGGTAGGTAACTACCCTACTAGGAGTTCCAATCTTTAACATACTTTTATAAATCAATATGTTAAAACGCGTTATAGTTAAATTTCAATAATAAATGTGCTTAACAGTCGAACAGTGTTCTGAGAACACGTACAATAAATATGTCGCGTGTAGTGTAAATACCTCGCCTTATCCATACCTATGTGATACACCTGGCACCTATTACCCTTATCCCTTTCATTTATTAATTCAGGATTCAGTTTTATAGTTATTGTTATTTTCTGTGAAAATGATTTTGACAAACATGAGGGCAAGACAAATAAACTGAATCCTATTCAATTTAGTAACTTTAATTCAATCTTTACGTTTCCTTATTAAATATATATAATACGATACACCAAGTAAACTCTACAATTTATTTCAATTCTTCAGTACATGAAATAGATATTTATAACTTTATGTACGTTTGACCTGGACGAATAATTATATTAATATACAGTATTTTAATATTCAAAACTATGGATATTCTATGGACTAATTACTTACTTTAAAAAAATAATCTGCATAATTATGCAGGTTTCCAATTTCTTATTCCACAAGAAGAGGCTAAATTTTAATAGATCATATTAATTATTCGAAAAGTAAAGAATAGTTAAATGTAGTTAATATGCCAATCGCTTGGCTCTGTGTATAATGATATCCAAATATAATAAGCATGTAACTATAAGAGACATTTAAGTACATAAAAAGACATACTTAAACGTTATGAAGTAATAAAATAAAAAATATTATCCAATAGGTACTTAGTTACCTACTTTTTTTAGAATTAGAATTAGAATTTTGAAAATATCTTCCATCTTTAAGGTACAATTCGTGTAAAAATTTATTCATTATTGTTATATGAGGTACCTATAATAAGTAATTACAAATTTTCTTTTAGAATAACTGTATCCCAAGTCAATCCGTTCAAACCACACTGTATACCTATTATTTTAATCATTTTATTGGTTTTAATCTTACATTTATGATATGGAACAAAATAAAATACATTTGTATCTTACTGTTACTTATTACCATGCATTACCTCAAGATAGGTTATGTCGTAGGATTTGATAATTCTACGAGTAAAAAAAAATGTAATAATTCATTGTACTTAATGAGTCAGTAGGCTTATAAATATAGTAGACACCAATAACACGCATTTGGATAATTATTACATTATGAATGAAAGCGCTATTATGTATTAACATTAAGTACTTTATATATTACTCGGTATTAGACACAGATTATTATTATTGAAACTACATATGATATATTTTGATGTATCTACATATTTTAAAACATTTAGTATCGGTTATGTTACAGCCACTTGAAACACACAAAAGAGCATGACTTCAATATTGTACTAGGCCACAGAACATTGATAGAAAGTTGAAACAATAAACTCTATAAGTACTAACCACTTAAAATATTTTAAATTTTTGTTTGTTCGTTCATAGTCCGTTAAGAGTTGTCGCACGTATATGAAGAGTAGACTCCATAGTTTACTATGGAGAATAACATTCTACAGCGAGAGCTTAGAATACATAATTAAAATTTATATATTATGTATTCTTAAAGAGAGAGTGGTCACGGGGAGACATATTTAGTGTCACATATTTAATAATATATAATAGATATTATCTAATACTTTAGGAAAAGTTTTTCACGCGCTGATATCTACGTAAAATATTATATGTAGGTACTCATTAAATCCCCGACGTATATATATTTGTTTTATGTATAAGCTGGCAAACGAGCTTGCGCGTCACCGGACAGAAAGCGATGATTGGCGCCGAACATGAACATCCACATCCACAGAGTATTGTGGGTGCGTTGCCGGCCTTTAATGGAGGAGTACGCTCTTTTCTTGAAGTATTCTAAGCCATAATCCTTCGGAAAAGCTGAAATTGGGAGGTCGTTCCACAAAGGAGTAGTGCGCGGTAGGAAGTTCCTCCTAAAACGCACAGTGGAAGAACGCCAAGTATCGAGATGATGTGGGTGATATTTGAGCTTGTGGCGTGTAGTTCGGTGGTGAAATTCAGCGGCAAGTATTGTTCCGAACAGCTCTTCAGAGCATTCACCATGGAAAATGCGGTAAAAAACGCAGAGAGATGCAACATCTCTACGGAGAGACAAAGAGTCCAGCCGATTAGTAATTTAAGGATCGTCCACAAACCGTGTTGCACGTCGCTGGATTCGGTCAAAAGGAAGGAGCTGGTACTTGGGTGCACCGGCCCAGAGATGGGAACAGTATTCCATGTGCGGCCTGACCTGTGCCTTATATAGAGTTGAAGGCGTTGGCCGGGTGTGAAATACTGTCCCGCTCTACAGAGCACACCAACTTTTTGAGAGGCTAACTTAGCCTTACCTTCCAGATGACAACGAAACTGGACGTCACATGAAATGTCGACACCTAGTATACTAATACTAGCTGAGACTCTGGTAGGAATGCCCTGAAAGCATGGAGATATGACGAAGGGTGTTTTCTTTGTGGTAAACGCACAAACTTGTGTCTTTTTATGGTTTGATTTCTATTTGATAAATTCTTGTAACTGTATCTCTACACCTTTGAATAACAACGCGCAGATCTTTGCCATCCGCACAATGCTGTAATTCCGGTGGTGCATAATGCGAACTAGGGCTGTAAATATGGAAATTACAGTTTAAGAATTAACTGCAGTTATATAAAGAATTAACTGCAGTTATAAAACTGTAAGTTTAAGAATTAACTGCAGTTATAAAACTGTAAGTTCCATTGAGCATTGTACGTATAACACATGCGGGACACCTTGTACGCAATAACTCTTTAAAATTGGTATCTTGAAGTTCTTTTTTTCAAAAAAACATAAACTCAAAAGTTATTCAATGCTTTATGAATTAATATCATTACTTTGTAAACGTATCTACTTATTAATATAACCACTTATTAAAATAATATTGAAAATTCTTAGTTATCCCTGATTATCATAATTTTTAACATTGCATAGCGTTATGTTTCAAACTGAATTAAAATTTTTAATGTTCAATTTTACAGTACAGATTGAAAATAATATAAAATATGTAATGTTCATTACCATACAAAATTACCTCTTTAGTACTTTAACAAAATATAGATTGCATAAATATTCCTATTTTTCTTATGGTTTAATTTACATGAGATTACAAAAAAGCTAAGCGTTAAAAAAATATATCATCGGCGGTATTGCCATGCAATAGGAACTTTCACGTTGTTTCCGTTTTTCCGACTTTTACTTACAAAAAATATTATCCATCTTAAAAAATTCATTTAAAAATCAACTAGATTCTAATTAAAACGCTTGCTTTCTAATTAAAACCAGTGTATAAAGAGCTCTGCTCTTAAATAATAATGCAAACAAAATATGAACAACTTGTAACAAGTAAAATCTAGGTCAAATTTAATATTTGACACACTGTTGACTTTTGACACGGTTTTGGCACTAGTCATTGAATTGTAAAATTTAGGCCTGCAATTTATTGCAAGAGGAACATTTTATCCATGTTAATTTAAGAATTCTTATGTCATGAGTGCATCACAGATGTTCTACGGGAGTTCGCACGTCGCGCTGGCATGTTAGCCCGACCTTCACATTCCTTGCGGACTCTGGCAATTATGTCAGCTACTAGTTTTTCTTCTCTGATTCTTTTTTCTTCCCATTCGCTTGCAGTTCGTACGGTATTTTCACCTGGAAATATCCCAAACACAAATTATTATAATTATTATTTAAACAGAAAGGAGCTTCCGTAAGGAATTTAGCGAATCTTAGTGATCAGTGGGCCGTATGGGCCAGGGTAAATAAAAAAATAAGCAGGATACGAGATATTATATGATATGCGGCGCGCCTGTCATTATTTTAATTTTATGAATGTTAATATCTTTACTTTTCAATACAGTGGGGGGAGTTAACCCCGAATAACCTCCCCTTTTTAACAAGTCAAACGAAGTAACCTACCCTTACTTTGTTGTCTGTATGTTTTTTTAGGTTCTGTATTCTTATTTGCCGTGGATTTTGATGACTGTACAACCGTAGCAGTTTGATAATTCGGCACACTCGTCTTTGGTATTGACATTTCAGGATCGGTCTCATCTTTTATGTCAGGAGGAGGTTCTGCGACTGTCGTTCTACTTGAAATACTTTCAGCTTTCGTGTTAGTTGTAACTGGAGTAGAATCCGCTAAAACTTCGTTATGTCTACTCGCTAAATGTCCGATATATCCTGAAACATTAATGTTTTATGACTAACTATTTTTCGGAGAACGACCTTTCAAATAACGATTATTATTATTATACATACCTTTTCTGCTTTTAAAGTATACACCACATTGCTCACATTGGAACAACGGTGTTGGATTTAAAGCATTAACCGAATGAATTTTGTATTTGTGTCTGTACCAATGTGTACGGCTTTGCAATACCTCGCCACAGAGCTTACAGACGACTTTCCCGTCACTCCTTATCATATATTCTAGTAAGTCAGTCCTCACTGTTGGAGAGCTATTAGCAGCGTCTCCAAATTCTTTTTTATCACATTCATTACTTATTTGCTCTGATAGGAAATGTACACCTGTTTCGTCATTTTCACAGTCCATAACTTCCATTTCATGTGAATTATGTTCATTATATTCTTGTGCATAATTTGTAGAGTAATTATGGTCTGTGTTTGTGGATAGGACCTCCAATGTTATTACTGGGAAATTACTGTCCACATCATCATAATACGTTGTTTGATATGCTGAAATCGGTTATATTTTAATTAAACATAATTAACTCAGCAAGATACTTTAATTGCATTAAATATTTTAACAAGAAAATCTTACTGTTAGATTTATCTAAATAACAACCATCAAGGTCGTATTCATGCTATTTTTTTCAGTTTATCATAATAGTAGGGGAGCCCAAGAGGGGATTTTGGGATTTACTCGAGCGCGTCAGATTACTATAAGGGACGGTACCTTAGCTATTCATTAGTACCTCTAGTCAATATGAGGAGTTATGGTTGGTGGGTGCGCTCAGGGGCCCCGCTGGAAAATTTGAATAATCCATAATTCCCTAAGGTTGAGCTCGAATCGTCAGATTAGCGAAATGGGGACTTCTTATATTGTAATTAACCCCCCCCCATATATTAATCTGACGCGCTCGAATAATATTACTTTAATTTTTTACCCTTTCTTCATAGCGATTAAATCGCCACTTAAATCGTCAGATTAACGTATACTTTTTTTCAGTGACGTCCTGGAGCATGCAAAATATCAATATCTAACGCGCTTGAGTATTTCCAAGCCAATTATTTTCTTTTTTAATTTAAAAAAAATCAAAAAACCCTTCCCCACCGCTAAAAGTGAAAACATTATAGGACCTTTTTTTCTCGCTATGGTCTAATCTACCAATTCTAATAGGTTCCCGTGACGCTCGAGTAAATCCACATTTAGCATTCTGGGCTCCCCTACTATAAGTAATACAACATGCTCCGCTCAATAATACAAGGTATAAAATGAAAACAAAATAAATCTAATTTTTTATTTATTCATTATTTGTAGGTAGTGTACATAATTCGCATTTAATTACTTATTGCGATGGTAAGATTCTTTTTCTTAAAACTACTTTAATATTGTTACATACAATATTTTAACATTAAAAGAATTTAGTGTTAAAGCTTTGCTATTTGCAATAATATTTATATTTATATCTATAAAACTATGTAATTCAGTTAAACTGTGGTAGTACGTGTTAATAACATTGATAAAAAGTATATCATCTATCGTAAATGTTAACTTACATAATACTTTAAGAATAGTAATAAATGTATGTACTTAACTCCTTTCCAATAATAAAATGTTATCGACAGTTCCCATACCAAGTCCGTTAAAAATAAACAAACAAAAACATGTAGTAATTAAAAGAAGTTTTATCAAACAAAACTATAAAATAGATATTAGATAATACTAAAATAAAGACGTTTAGAAAACTGTTGATAAATATCTCTATCGTTGATAATATCTGTTCTTCAATTAAATACCCTTTTAATAGAATATAGAATTAATTAACACTTGCAAATTATATTGCACTAGATCTATTATATTATTAGATAAAGATAGACTTTATAAAAAACTCCTCAATAGATAGATAATTGAATGAACTTTTAAAGGTCCACACTTAAATTCTCATATACCATCTTATAATAGGGTCTAGAAACTTAAAATCCTGCCATAAAAATTAACGACTTGCAATAATTACGATTAGGCCTACTCGATTTCTAAATGTAAGAATCTTCTATTCGATAAGGATTGGTAAGTTTTGAAAAGTGAGATGGTACGATAGTTGTTTTTCGTGAATGTATCTATAGATATTAAATGCAAAAATTTTATTAAATTAAAAATTAATTATCATTGAAACATTAATACCATATGTCAACGAGGAAACATTTACCGTCATTCAAATAAAAGTGTGAACCTATTAGGTAGAAAAATTCAAAAATACAATTGCAGTAACTATAATAGAAAGAAATAATGAGATATATGTTTGTACGTTTATACGTAATACTCATTGAAAACGATTTTTAATTGCTTTCGATTCCAGCGATATGCTGCCTAGCAGCGTGTAGGATAAAGTGAAGAGAAAATAATGATATTTTAACAATGAACATGACAGCTAACTTAGTTAGCACTAATATCACAAAATAAAATACTACAAAAGAAAAAAAAAAAGAAATAAATAACAGATTAACAGCTCGGACGCAATAAAAATTATAGACTCCAAGTTGTAGGTAGATCCTATCGTAGGTCGCTTCTTATAAAGCAGATAGACAAATAAAATGAAAAAGCCCTTTACACATCTCCGGGAAAGAATTTGTGCGATTGACTGGCGCATAATATAATACCTTAATAAATTAAAAAAAAAACATCACACTGCAATAATTGTTAATACCTTAACGGTGAATATAAAATCTATAACGATCCAAGTTTATACATCCACTATATACACCAACTTGAACCTATAACCTTAGATAAACTTATATAAAAATTGTGCGCAAAATCTAAAACACAAAACTCAAATAACCGATTTTAAGTAAATATATCTATACTATTATATACCTAGGTATCTAGGTATATCAATCTTATATAAAATTGCTCGTTATAAACACTTTAACCAGTAATAAACTAACCTACCATAAACAATAATGTTATATTTTAAAACGTTAATATAGTATTATCACCTAAATTAATGATATTTATATTTTTCCTTATCAATGGAAGAACTGCTGATTGTCGTTTTTAGGTTCTATTGTGATAGAACTCCTTTATACAATTATATAACCTACGAAAATTAAAAAAAAAATGGAAACTGTTATACAAAATATTTGTGCTATGGCACTATTACATATGTTGATATTATCATTAGTAATAATATATTTGCTTAATTTTATACGATAACATATATGTATTTAAATTATTACAATGGCGAATAACTTAGAAAGTTTAGTTATTTCTAAGTCAGGTTATATAAGAGAAACTTTAAAATATTCAGATTTTTAAAACGGAATATTATTAGGAAATTACAGTCTTTGGTTGCTAAATATGTGATTTTAACTACTACTTATTATCTGTATATATAAGAAGAATAATATAACAGAATTAAATACAATAAAGAGCGTAAAACGTAGAAAATTTTCAGACTTCCTAAGCACCCGTCATTTCTATATATTTCTGTAAAAAATCTAAAATTTAATCGCCATAATTCAGGCGTAACTGGCCTTTATTTATTTTGTATAATTATTGTCTAATCCGCACAACCTTAATATTTTAAACTATTGAAACAATGAGCTCCAACAAACATTAGATATTAAATGCATAACAGTATCATTGGAAATATAAAATGTATATTAAAATTCCACTCCAAAAATAGAACGACTTGTACAAACTAATTAACTCTGGATACCTATATCTACCTAATAATTGCAAGAATATATTTTAAACAACTTAAGGCATTTTATAGAAGGCACTATGAATGTCTATAAAAGTACACTTGGAATTTATATATTACTTAGACCACTGTATCTTCTAAGCCTGCGCGGGATCAGGAGAAGAATGTGGTATTGAACCGTGAGGTGAACCTGACCCCACAGTTTCCAATTTGATTCCAGATGGATCGATTCCATCAATTGGAAGCGGACCCGGTAATATGAAATATGTATTTGGCGGATAAACACAATCCTTAGGTACATAACAGTCGTGTGTCGTTTTCATGTGGTTCTTCATTTTATCTGGCCTGGAAAATTCTTTGCAGCATACAGGACAAGGGAAGACTTTTCGCTGTTGACCCTCATGATAGAGGAATGCGTGTCTCTGGAATGAATACTTATTTTTAAATGTTTTTTGTATGTTTTCCTTCGCACATTCTGTGCATTGATAAACGCCTTCGTTCACCGAAGCGTATCTGAAGAGATTTAGGCCTCTGACCGACATTTCCGTAAGTTGCTCCGCGGGGTCGTTGGAAGCTGAATTAGCTCTTCTCCGTATCCGCCGTCGAGCCGATGGTCTCTGGGCCTGGTTACCTTGTTGTAAAGTGTTGTTATTTATTGAATCGTTTTGATATTCATTGGAAGTTGACGCCGACTGTGTTGCTGGATTAACGCGAATTTTCCCTGAAGCATCGTTGTAAGGTGATTGGAGATAAATTGTGTCTTTACTCTCAAATTCTGGAGTACCACGTCCTGGAAAATAAAAACAATTTATAAAGGAAAGGGCACGATGATTAATGGTGAAAAATTATTTCTGCAAAAAATAATAACAATAGCTTGTGATAATGTGCTAATAAAGGGAAATAAAAAACAAACAAAAAAAACAACAACATAAAATATATTAAGATTTATTTGTTCAATGAGTAATTAATTACACCATGATAAAAAAAACAAAAAAGTGATTGAACTACTTCTTGAACGAGTTTGTCATATATAACCAAAAAAGAATAATGTCAAGAAGACAATATTAGCACCAAAATTTTTTTGTAATATCTAAATTTAAAACATAAAATATCTAGACAGATCACAAACTCGCTCGTCAGGAAGGACCTTAAATAAAACATATATTCAACTATAATAGAAACAAAAAATTCAGATGAACGTAATAAGAAAATGCTTAATTTTTTTTAATTATATTTAGAGTCGAATATTAACTATATTTTTATACTACAATAGAACGGATCGTAAGAGAACAAACATGTAAACATTACAAAATAATCATATTATCTAAATAATAAATTAAACAATTATTTAACAAAAAGTAAAGTTTCACTATGAATAAAATAGGACTCAAGGATTTGCATTTGGAACTGTTTCGGCAAGTTCTGTAGTAGGTACATATTAATGATATTTAAGTATAAAGGACGTAAATTAACGTCAGCTTAGCTATAAGATCACATAAGGTGGGTCATAATATATTGAAGGGCATCTACATTGATTTTGCATTAAGCTTAAAATGATGTAGCTGCCTTTTTTGCCTTTTAATTATAAAAAAAGTAAATTATAATGTCATAGAATAAAATAACATATAAAGTATAAATGAAACTAATTGTCCATGGATTTAAGGGATACAAGCAACAATTTGTACTGAACCAAAAATACTTTGTTCTCGCATAGCGTAAATTTGAGCAACAATGAAAGCATTTTAAACATAAAACCTAGCTCTAACCACACCATCTACAAAACGTGAGAGAAGTATCAATTTAATGATAACGTTACCTACCTGATCAGTCCTCTCTTCGTGACTACTATTTTTCTACAGAATAGAAAATTCACTCCTTTTTTTACAACACAATTTAAAACTATAATATATTATAAATAACTTATTCTAATCTTTACTAATAACCCGTGTTGTTACTTTGCTACTATTAAATATTTATTTATTATAAAAAAAATGAATTATTTGTTAATAGCATCGTTGCTGATATCACCAGTAAGATACACTTACACAGAGGTTAAACCATGGTGCCGTTGAATTATGATTTATAATAACCAATACGATAGCGACAATCAACAGTAGCAAATCTTTTATAAAACAATAAACAAAGTAGGTACATAGATAAGACAGTTAATATAATATAAGTACTTAAACTTCACAAAGAAAAAATCAACATCGAATAAGAGTGAACCACGTAATAAATAAAGAGAGGTATAAAACAAACAGTAACGAAGAAAATAAAATCAAAAAATAACATTAAGTAAAAATTAACTCTCTTTTGATGTAACTTTTATTTTTTTAAAGATTCTAAAAATAGTAATTAACATATTATTGTATACGATTGTATTTTGTTATATTAACAAATAATGCTATTCGTGTAACTTTCAAATCTAAATCTTTCTAAATTTATTACAGTTTGCCTTCACTATTGTCTATGTGCACATAACAAAAAATATGGAATCAACATTTGGCTAACTTCTATTATTGAATATAATATAATATAATTTGTATTAATTTAAACCCATATTTTTAAATCTATTTATATGTTAAAGAGAGGTGTAAATATAAATATTTTATTAAATTTCCGAATTGAAGAGTTATAACAAAACATTATGATCGTCTGTTCCCAAATTTATAACAAGTTATTTTCATTATAACATTTATATTTGCACGTTATTGTTCCTTATTTAGTTAAGCGTGCCTGCGCACGATGCCATAGTTTTCAAATATATTTATTTATATCAAAAAAAAAAAAAATATGTGCATATATTTCTGTATTATAATTAGAACAGTTACATATTGTTTGCATAAATATCATAGTTGAGTGTATCTGTGTTCCCGCAAAACACTGCGAATCGCAACAAACTAATAAGTACATAACACCTCTCTACGCCAGCTAAGTAATGTAGATTTCATAAGCTTTACTTAGAGTAAAAGGAAATAACAGTAACTATTATAGCATCGTAAATAGGTACACAATATTGTATTTGATGCAAATTTAAATACATACTCTCTACTATTTTCATTAAAATTTGAAATATTATCGATATAATTAATAATCTTTAAGAAGCATAAATATTACCTTAGTATTTGCTCAAGATAAGTCTATATATGAATCGTGAATATGTCGTGATATACTCTAATATATTACATAACGTTAGCAAATAGCAAGTAACAGTTTGAAAATAAATAGATATCTTTGTAAATAAATATACTATACATTCATTCTAGTTTCACAGAAGGGCCCCATTTCGTAGAGTTAATTTTAAAATTAACAAACTAGGGCAGCGTACATAGATATATTTGAAAATAACATTATCAACAAATAACATTTTGTTTAGGGACATCATTTATAACATCACATTATATGCGACATTTCTTAAGTTTAATTTAGCACCAATTGATGATATAGCATTTATATAAATAAATAAATTTCAATCAATATTAACATTTGAAATTAACTTGTTTAAAAATAATACAGTTGATGGAAACGAGTTTGTTACAGAACCTACAATAATAAATTAATGTATACAATGCAATATATGTAAGGAACTCTATGAAGGGATTCAGATTCAAACATTAGACATTTAAAAAGAAAGTACTACGAGTTTAAGTTTCCGAAAATTTAAGTTTAGGCACTGGCTAAATTGACTATTGTAAGTAGATACTAAACTTCATTAGCCTCTCATTCAAATATTACTAATTTTCATCATTAAGTACCTATCCAATTTCCAAGATAAATTTTTCTTATAAATTTATGAAGGGTACAATAAATTCGTTATTTAATGTTTAATGAATTTAACAGTCTTAACAACGATTAAGCAGGCGAAATCGCCCTGTTAAAAATATTATAAATCGTTTTTATTCATATATCCTTTTTTAATTTCGAGTAACGTGGGAAACATGAGATGACAGTCCTAATTTCCTACAAATATTTAACTACTTGGGCCTAAAGGTTTCTATAATCCTAAGGAAGCTTCTTAAAATAGATTGTAAACTTTGAATAATGAAAATAAACAATTATACACAATATTCTTTGAAATTTCTTAGTCAACTAGTAGTCGAATTAACTTATTAATATAACAAGTAAAGGCACACTAATAGGCAAGCGTTCCCTGGACCTACAAATTACAAAATTTAAACGTATCGTTCTGGGTAAAACATCCGACTGATAAAGACAAATAATCAATAATTTCAGTAGGTACCTATTTGTTTCCGTAAGTATCTTGTAAACAATTGAACTAAGACAACGTGTTCGCTACCGGTTTGGAAGACTAAAATTGCATCTAAATATAACCAAATTATAAGTACGATCCCTTAATTTATATTTAAGGCAATTTGACATCTAATTAAATAGAATTTACAAATCATCTCATGGTTCCTGTATTTAAACCTTTTCCAAAGCACCTTGCTAACATCACTTTAACAACAACGTGAAGTTGTGTCGTTACAAGTAATAACAATTTTTATTTTATACATTTCAAATAATCTTCTTTTTTAACATATTATATATACTCTTTGCTAGATATTTTAAGGATATATATGTCGCAGGTTTTTCATAAAATTAGGTTTTTGATCAAAAACCTAGGTTTTTCATCAAAAACCGGAAGATGACACATTTTAAACTCAATTTCATCAAAAACCTGTAACAATCCAGATTTTTGATCAAAAACCTGAACTAGTTTGGGTTTATGATAAAGTTCTTGTCAAAATCACGGGTTTGCTTTGTTTTATGACAAATTTAAATGAAATAAATAAAACAATCCATCATCATTTGCAACTTAGTAGAAAGAAAACAATCATTTATTTATCAAAATTTTACATCCATGATCCAATCAATATTCTCCTCCTTCAATCCAATCAGATTGATCATAAGCCCAAACTAGTTCAGGTTTATGATCAAAAATCTGGATTGTTACAGGTTTTTGATGAAATTGAGTTTAAAATGTGTCATCTTCCGGTTTTTGATGAAAAACCTAGGTTTTTGATCAAAAACCTAATTTTATGAAAAACCTGCGACATATACATGTCAATATAATAATAATGGTATGTTCGTTATTTTATATAAGTAGTATAAACATTTCTACTTTAGTTTTATGATAGGTATTGTCTTTAACATATACTCATTCCTTAAACGGAAAAAAATAAGATTAAACATCCCCCTATTTAGTATAGGTTTTTGAATTTTCGATATACTAAAGATTAATAGCTGCAACAAATCAAGGAACTGTATCAATGCTATATACTTGTTTAAATGAGGAGTGTAGTGTTATTCAACTATTAGCAACCGTGCTGCATTTATTTTGACAGAATAACATTTACAACCAAACCTTCCAACATCGATAAACTATTTTAAATTAATCTTAACAAACCTAGAAATTAAAATCATAGCCCACATTGAGTTATAACTTCAGAGAAGTTCTATATTGTATATTATAACTAAGATCACTAAAAGGCAAGTTAAATGAAAATGCATTTCACACCACTACTATATTATAATGGCGATATTAGCCTTTTTGTAAGGATTATAGCCTCTGTAGTGTTACTTTTAATATACCGCTTAATAAATATCATATAATTTATAATTTACAAAAAGGCTCCGCCATTGGTAAACTCGTAAAGTAAATTCTAATCTACACTAACTAATTCAGTTCAATGAGAATTGCATGTAATCGAATAAACTACGTTTGATTAAACGATCACTATGAGTAGTTACTTTGTACCCTGAAAGTTTGTAAGTAATAAAATTAAGTAACAAGTGAGTGCAAAATAACAAGTAAATTACAGAATTTGTTAAAATCTCTTTGAAGTTCAGCACTCTAAGAAACGAATGGAACAACATAAATAAATAGATAAATATAACAACGAACGATCAACGTCGTTCAAAATATCAACAAACTTATTGATAGAGGTGAAACTTAGAGCTCGAACTCCTACACGATTGCAAACTACACGTTTTACTCGATCAAATTCTATTTTATCAGACAAAATTTAATATAACTTACACATAAAATCAGATCTTTTCGTCTAATCGTGTAAGTAACATGAGTATAATTTTCCATACAAATAATTAAGACTCTTGCTTAGCCGTTTGCTCATTAGCATTCGGTTGATTTTTGTGTATTATTTTTAAATGTGCGATCATGTTGTCTTTGCGGGTAAATTCTTTGAAGCAAATGGGGCAAGGGAAGACTTTAACGTCTTTTTTGTGAGAAGTGACATAGTGTCGACAGAAATTGCTTATGTGAGTATAAACCCTCGCACATATTTTGCATCTGAATACATTCTCGCCTTCCTTAATGCAGTAATCCCGCACCGACTCGTTAGTTTCCTCATGATAGTTGCCGACATTGCCTATGTTATTCTTCCTAATTGGAGAAGGAAATATGCGATGTTCCCAATTAGTTTGGGATAAGTCTGCCACTTCGTTGTTAGCCATATTGAGGTTGTTTTGTTCCAACTCTGCCGCGAATAATTGAGTGGCAAGGGCTGGCATAAGAACAGTTTCAGGAGGGAATTTATCAAAGCTATTCAAAGCGGGGTTCAAATTAGATAAGCCAGAGAGTTGGTTGAACAGAGTTCGAGCTCTAAATTTTGACATTTGAGGAAGTATTTTTTTATTATTCTTTGGTTTTAAGTTACGACCTAGCCTGTTTTTATCATCTGTATCTTTCAACGGGCCGTCTCGTGAATTAGAATTTTCTCGGCTTCTGTCTGGATTATATTTATACTCTATGGGTTCGTTGTATTCGTCTGTGCCTTCCGTAACAGTTTCTTGTTTAATTGATCCATTTTCGATAGAAAGCACGGGACCGTTTGACGGATAATTTGGTTGTGTCTCCTCTTTGGGTACTTTTGCGGTATCTGAAATAATTTAATTGATTCTTACTGTCTATGCAGAGTTATGACGAGTTTAAAAATCGAATGGTATGTTTACTTTTTCATGATTCTATTTGCATATGGAAATATTTTAGCGTAGCAAAAAAAATAGATTAGAATCCAGACACTATAATATTTCCAATTTGCTTTATGTGAAGGAAAGCTATTGGGAATAAGCCTTGTTTGTTTTCCCTTTACTCTACGTTATATATACTTGTTTAAGGAAGTTATAAGAATGAAATGTTGTTACTCAATTATACCACACCGAAAATGCCCCTGGCCATTCCTCTAATAGCTCTCCCCGAAAGCAGAAAAGCAAGCAAAGAATTCATTCTTTTATGGAAGAATAAGCATTTATCTTTCGATACGAAAAATTTTATAGATTATCACTTACCCCGTTCAGAAAAATAAATTAAATATAATATAATCATTAATAATCACTTCACTTTTCACTTATATTTTTAGATTTTTAACATCAAAGCTTATATCCCATTAGCTTTTCTTTAAACTATTTCTCTTTTCATATTGTTCATCTTTTCTAGCGGTGTTAGGTAAATGGAAGGGAAGATTACATTTGTATTTACAATAGATAAGCGAGTACTAGTCATGATTCGTTAAAATTCTTTTCGCGATGTTTATTGTTTGTAGTACATGAAACCGTCTCAATAACAATATCTACCAATAACGTTGCATACAAGAATAGCAATAAATTAGATTAAGAATTATAAGAGTATAAAATTACTATCATAAATCGTTACTATCACCGTGTATGTGCATTATCATAGTACATACCTGCAGATTCGGAGTCTTTGCCTGAATTCGGTGCTTCGTTGGATTGAGCATCATCGCCTTCATCTATCATGAGAGCCTCCCCTCCATCCTCGCCACCCGACGTTGTGCCATCCTCTGGGTTGAAACCGTCCATCGACATCTTGACCTCTAGCATTTCAGGTGAGCCTCTTATCAACTGGTCTCCAGCTCTGTTTGATGAAGCGTGGGATGCTGATTCTGGGATGAACTCTCCTGGGGGACTGGCGGCGGTATTTAAAGCATCACTTGAACTTCCACTCAGCTTCCTTGGTCGACCCCTTTTCCTCTTCGGTTGCATTAATGCATTACCCAATAAAGGCATGAGCAAGTTTGGAGGGGCACCTCCACTTGGAATTCCCGACGCGGGTCTTTTTTGATGCATGTAAGGATGTATTCTATGCAATTGCGGTGGTGGTGTATGCGCAGAGTTATTAGTTTGTTGTTGTTGTATAAGTGAATTTGTAAGCGCTGGAATATCGCATTTCTCCTCGTTTACTTCCGTAAGGCCTTTTATTCTTAGGCTTTCAGCTACTTTTAAAAATGCCGTAAGCCGTTCTTGATCAACACTTACTTCTCCTCGGTACATGAAGTCCAACAAACTTTTCATGTCTGAATAAGGTACATCTTTTAGTATAACAATAGGATGTTTCTCTTGGTGATTGACGAAAAGGGCTTGAAAGTATGGGCTACAAGCCGATAAAACCATTTTGTGTGCTTTAAGCAATTGGCCATCGACAGCCAGTGTCACATCGGTAAACGTCTCTGCGTGTAATAGTTGATCAAATACGGACAGCATATTTGACTGGTGGTTGTTCCACCTCAAACAAAATCTTTGCGTAGCCATCTTTAATCAGTATTAGTTCTTTGGAAGATATAATTAATACCACTCAGGCTTAAGAGCTATATATATCAACAATATCTCTGTGTATACATAAGTATTCTCTCTTGTTCCGTGAATAATACAACAAAACTTTAACAATGGATAGTGTTTACTTTGAAGCCATTTTTATTTTCTCATAGTGCTTTTGTGTGACGGGCGCGAGAGGACCTGGAATAGGGAATAAAAACTAAATAAGTATACAAATCAGTAAATAATTTAATATAAGGATAGACAACTTTATTCGAATGTGTGGGATGTTTTGAATTTAAAATTTTTCCTATGATATATTAATATAATTACCAACCATCCCATGGTTGGTAATTATTTTAAATTATACAGGGTGTCTCAAAAGAAAGTTTATATTTTGTGGATGAATAAAAAAAAAAGTAAGCGGTGTATTGAAAAAATGTTTATTAATTATTAAAGTGCATAATATGGGAATTTATTTATTAAAAATAATATCGTCCAAATGCAGTCCATTGCGTTCACGGCACTCATTTAATCGAACACTAAAATTATTTATGACAGCTCGGCAGGTAGACACAGTGATGGCTGCCATTTCATGTCGGATATTTTCTTTTAAATGCACTAGAGAAGTTGGTTTTTTGGCATACACTTTAGATTTAAGATACCCCCACAAGAAAAAGTCCATGGGAGTTAAATCAAGGCTGCGTGGAGGCCAATTTATATCACCTCTCCTAGAGATCAATTTTCCCGGAAAAATTTCATGAATTCGAGGTAAAGACATATTGGATGTGTGTGATGTAGCTCCGTCTTGCTGCAACCATGTTCTCTCATAGCCAGGAAAGTTTTGCAGTGCAGGCACTAAAAACTCGTCTACCATCGCTCTGAATTTACTGTAACTGCACGCCCTCTTTCGTCTTCGAAAAAGTAAGGGCCAATAATTCCTCGCTAATTTCTATTCTCGATAATTTCTTGTGGGGGTATCTTAAATCTAAAGTGTATGCCAACAAACCAACTTCTCTAGAGCATTTAAAAGAAAATATCCAGCACGAAATGGCAGCCATCACTGTGTCTACCTGCCGAGCTGTCATAAATACTGTAATTTTACTGTTCGATTAAATGAGTGCCGTGAACGCAATGGACTGCATTTGGACGATATTATTTTTAAGAAATAAATTCCCATATTATGCACTTTAATAATTAATAAACATTTTTTCAATACACCGCTTACTTTTTTTTTATTCATCCACAAAATATAAACTTTCTTTTGAGACACCCTGTATTTTAAAGTATAAAAGTAAAGTATATAAGTACCTTTGTATAAAATATTAAAGTTCCTTCAAATATGATTTTGATGGACAACAGCTGTGGTTCGATTTCTCTAGTATCGTGTTAGAAGAAAAATTTATATATATTATATACTATTATTATGGCATGTGAGCAAAGTTAGGTGTTATCTGTCACGCGATTATCCTCTCGCGTGCTCATACGCGAAATATGACGGATATGACTTTTCGACTTTTCTTGTGGTGGCAAAGATAAAGTGGCGGCAAATAATAACATGTTGCACATAGATACTATTAATATTAAAACATGCATTAATTCCCGAAAGAAATGAATGAAATAAAATAAAATATTGCGTCGACTAAATAAATACAAAAACAAACGTTCAAGATATTTATAAGTATATAATACTTATGTAAATATTCATTCATAATATTTTGGAAAATAAAATAAAATCATTGTTTAAAAAAAAGTTATTGTTTATTAATAAACCATACATTTCGCAACATGCTATCAATAAATTATATTCCGAAGTAATTACTTATTTTCTAATTAATATAAATGCCAATTAAAAAAATAAACTGTAAAATGAACATCTAAAATCTCTCTTTTAGGTAGGTATTTATAATACTGTCATGAAACAGTAAATGCACGTTTGTATCCTTTGTAGATAGATAGACTTCATAGATTGATCAAGGTTAAAAATCGAGGGCGCCTCTAGCGGCGGCGGGAGGAGAATCTGTGCAGCGAGCGCACTGCAGTAGGAAAACATTATACGTGTTATAGTTTGTATGCATATACAAATATTTCAACGTTACAGTGCAATCAAAATATGTTCAATGAATTAAGTGTAATAAATTAATTGTTAACTAGCAATCAAAACATCGTTGTAAACAATTTCTTATTAGAATCTTATTGGATACATCGGATATATTTAAAGTATTTTAAACCATTATTTGCTTTACATCCACAGGTGCTGACCACAAATGTTATCGCGGTATAAACGGGCGCACGAATTATTACTACGCACCCAGTCGAGCGCGTTACATTACGTCATCACAATGGCATTATTACCTACGATATATACACTAAATCGACCGATACGACGTGATAAGAACAATTTGAGAATAATTAAATCACTGCACAAACATAAGTAAACGTACCACACGTATCTGCACTATAATCAACTCGACCCTTTTATGGGAATGAGAATCAGCCCTTCCGCCATAGTCCGAGTCCGCGTTTACGTCGCACCCCGCTCACCCGACGACTGACGGTCGCAACCCCGCGCGGCGAATACCGACTCGCTAGTCGCTGCGCGGCTCGAATATCTCTCACAAAAAATACGTCGTCATCATCGAAATGGCGGCAGCGGATATATTCAGCGCAGGGTGCACGGTAAAATATTGATTTATTGAAATTTATTGATTTCCTCTCGCGTTACTAAGATCGCCCTTTACATTGATAGTCCATCAAACTAATTTAAGGGTACCTAGATGAAGACTACTATGTATTTAGTAATAAAACGATGACTAAAGCGTTTAGGGTGTGAGTACCGGTAATGTACTGCCGTTAGCTACCAAGGACACCGATTTTTCTACTTCAAAAATTAATTCGTCAATTAAATTTTTAACGTGTTATTATGAGCTCTATGACATAATTCTCATACAATTTTCACAAACATATCATTCGATATTTTGAAAGAAATAATTTAGAAATTAAAGACTTTTTAACGGATTTTAAACGCGATTTATTCATTCTATTATTTTCCATTATTTTTCTATTATTTTATTATTTTAGGGGAAAATAATAGAATGAATAAATCGCGTTTAAAATCCGTTAAAAAGTCTTTAATTTCTAAATGTATAATACTCGCGTAAAATCAAACATCAGAAATAATTTAATTTTAAAATTAAAATAAAAACAATAATAATAAATTTTATTTTAAAGGGAGAACGAAACCTTTATCCTTATACATAAATTTCATATAATAAATTAAAGGAATTATTGGGTAATAGTTAAAAGTCGTGTACAGCATACCTTTATGATTGTTTGTTCAAGGGATGAGTTTTCCACGTGAAAAACATTAGTCCATTCGCACTGTCGCCATGTCAGCAGAGTTTTCTATCTCCCTTGCTCACGGCGGGGTGGATAAAGCGCCTCCGTTGTTGCGATCACCGCCGGAGATGACCGAACTTCGCCACTTTTCGCAACCGTACGAACTCGACACCGAATGGAAAATAGACCGCGGGGCGCACTTATATTTTTCAATCAAAATAACACTTTTCAAACACTGCCGAAATATAATAAAGTTACAATAAAAATCATCATTGATTTGCGTCACTTCTTCCGAGCCAATTATATTTTGGATAATTTAAAACTATTAAAAAAAGTCAAGGATGTAAGGATTGCGTCCGAAAAAAGTCGCGCACGATATGTAACTCGGAAGTGTTTTCACTAAAAATGGCCTGCCGCCTCGGCGGGAGGAGTGGCAATGGGCAATGAGGTCGGTACCCTCTCTCTGGCACCCGCGCTCGCCCCTCCCTACCGCTTCTCTTCAACACAGGGTTAGAAAGTTTCAAAAGTGAATCGAGGCAAACACTTGGCTCACCAATCATTCCCGGAGAATAAGAATCGCCTAAAGCTTTAACACCCCTATTGCATGCAATATTTACTAATTACCCTCTTTATTGTTTAATGTTTATATATCTAGGTACTGTTAAAGAACTGTATTATAAATTAAAAACTTTTGATTTTATAAGTTTTAAGAACAGGGTAGTTATTACAATTCATAAAATAAAAATATTTTTTAGCAAAGTTAGAATTTTCAAACTACTTCTACCCTGTTAACAACGGCATGATGCAAGAGGGTCAACTGTCTCTTATCATAAAACCATCGCTATCACGAAAATATTGCACACTTTAATCTAAAATCAGATTTTTCTCATGACATTTCTGATAGATGTGTGTGATTAAGTCAAACGTCATCAGGAACCGCCTATATCATTTTGTACAGTTCGATACAGGCTTCAAAAAATTGTATGAACCGTGTATTCATTTTCAAGTAGAAATTAGACATACAAATTCAATCCCTACTATTCCTCTGCACATTCCATCTTTTACTTTACACTTTTAGTGGTCTCAAGCGTGACAATGCTTACTTACCATCAGGTGGACTGAGTGTTCATTCACCCTAATACAAGAGACCCTGCTATTATGGCTGCGTTAGATAACTTCCTTTCATTGAAATTGATCTTAGATGATTTCTGATTTTAAATATTACGCATTGTTTATGATGTATTTATTTGTTAATAAATAAGGTTCTCTTAAAGATAATATTTATAAATTCTATCATAATATATACTTATCTATTATAATTTAATTATTACCTAAGTTTAATATAAACAAAAATGTATGTATTTGACAATGTACTGAATTACTAAAACATGCGCCACCCACCCCGATAACTGATTTAAATAATGTTATAACATTGCGTCTGTCTTTCACTTGTCAACAATTAAATTATGAGTTATATTGATAAAGTGGATTTGTAAAATATTGATGCGTTTTATAAAATACTTTTATTGTTACCCTATATTTCTATGTATTTTTGTATGTATGTCCTTACGTATTCATGAAATTCCTAAATATAGGCTGGTCTATAATTTTTCAATCATAAATCGCATCGTAAGCAAATAATGTAAAAAATATAGCCAAATTGTGTTCTTCTAAAACTCTACCATGATAAAGAGCTATAAACAACAAAAAAACTTTCCTCGCAATATTTATGATGATTAAGGAAAAAATGCAAGTTGATATCGATTATATGAGATGTATAACGTATATTCAGGGCTGACCTGACCCAGGTCACAGTGTCGCTGTAAGCTGAAGTCCTTACATAGAGCTGACCTAGTTTTCAGGCAGCGCAGTCGGTGCATAAAAGCTTGCCAACACACTTTCCCGTTAATAACAAACACCCCCTAAAATCCTGAAAAATTCTAGGTCACACGATTTACTACGTTTTAAAGCTATTATTTTCTGAAAACTGTGTTTGTTTTATGTAAAATATTATGTGACAAATACTCTGCATCGTACGAATATTGGGTACGTATATAGGAACATAAAACTTTTTTGTCGATATTTCTTTATATTTTAAAATATTCACATTTTACCAGTAATGGTTCCTAGAATAGTAGGAACAATTAAACAGATTTCAATCGTTATTTTATACATCATAAAACCGATATGATACTAGCAAAAAAGTTACTTGTTCAGTTTGCTTAAGGTAAATTGTTAGTTTTTAGTAAGTTGTGATGGTGAATAGATAACATCAAGCTTTGATGTTTCGAGAGTTCAATGAATAAGCAGATTCACTGTAACGGCTCAGAGAACGGTCGACGGTAACTGTTAAAACTGCGCAAGTGGTAAAAGCTGCGAACAAAAAGAAATCCTTCAGCTTTCTAACATAGATGTTCGTCGCCTCTCATCAAACATGGAATGGGCGACGTGATTGTATCTACACAGCTTGTGTCATCAGCGCCATACTATCGATCGGAGTGCAATATTCTAGCTATGTGAACCGGTATGCAGTTATTTCATAATCAATTTGTTAATGTACGTTCGTATAGAATGATGAACATGGCTGAACTGTGAATCTGTTAAAGGATGTTTTGTATAGGTATAGTTCAGTTAGTTAGTGTTAGTTTTTCATACGTATTTTTTGTTGGTTTTCACAATAATCTACTTCTGAAGGAACCTAATACATTTTTATAGATTTAGTTTATGGAAAGTTAAGAATAGATAATTATTTAGATAGATACCTACTCTTTATAGGCCCTGGGGCCTAGACAATTAATGTAAAATAGAATTAATGTTACGACATTTTACAATAAACTAATGGACGTTCATTTAAACTACAATATTAATTTATTATATTATGAGTGATTACGAAATACCAATTGCGTCATAATTTTGCATAAAAAATGACTTGATGAGTGAGATGCTATTATAGGAAGGGAGAAAGTAGTAAGAAATTGGAACAAAAAATCATAAAGAAGTAAAAGGGCCCGTCCTGCTAGATTCGGATCGTAGTGGCTAACGGTCAGGTTTCGGTTCAATGACTCGTTTCGGACGTTCAATTTTCGCTGTGTACTGTTAGATATCTTCGAAGCAATCACAGACTCCGCAATAATGATAGAAACGCGTCCCGAGGCGGTGCTGTTGAAGACGGTTACAATGTCCTTGTTTCAGAGCTACTAACCATAGCTACAAAGATGCAATAAATAACAGAGACAATAATCTATAAAACAATAGATATTCTTTTATATAGACTATGTCCTGGTGAACATAATGTTTCTCATATAGATGTACGATTACGAATCGGTGACATAGAAATTAAAGATATTGAAAAGGGTATAATATGTAAGCCCGGATATGCTTAGTAATATTGCAGTTAATTTTCTGAAACTCTACATTTTGTCATTGAAACCTCCAATATGGCGTGACTTGACAGGAATATCGTAAAATGATTAGGTAATGTTAGTTTCTGTTATAAATCTTAATTTCAAATGTACCGATTTCAATCGGGCTTTATATAAATATCGTTAATGTCGGGTTCTTCCCTCTGATAACACACACGCGCTTCACTCAGATATGCAACAATCTTCAATCATGTCCTTGTGTAGAAAATTGAGACTAGTGAAATGTCCAGTCATGTGTTTTCTCATAAGTTAATAAGAAACGAAATCGTTATCTTTGAAATATGACTCTAAGGTTCCGATAACATTAATACAATTGTAAGTACTTTTGTACTATTTAATTCTACAATATATTATGTAGTTATTAGATAATAGCATTTAAAATTGGCATGATTTTAAAAGAGCAACTATGGAATATCTTGCCGGTTCTTCTCCATAGATACTGCTTTCTCAATCGGTGGCAAATGTTACAAATATGTTATGACGATTCAAAAGTGATTCTAGAAGAAATCTAATAGACTACAAGCCGGCATAGGAAAAAAATATGGGTCAATTGAACCACCAGGGGACATATCTAGAACGATAGAAGAGCATAAAATAATAAGATTCATCACTATGCCGTCACTTGTAAGCTGTCCAACTGAGTGCAGATGAGAATTCAAAAGAGACTCGGTAAATTTTGGTCATATATTTTTGTACGGCATTCTTAACCATCGATAGATCCATTAAAAATAATAAGAAACCGCTCAGTGCCGTACAAAAATGGTGGTCCACAAAGTCGGAATTTTTATTTAATTTTCGAGAGTTACCGGGGGTAAATTTGGTCATTTGACCATGTACGGCATCTGTGTCATACTATTTCTATACTGCTTTTAATCCATTATTCCGCAACGCCGTACAAAAATCATGGGGACAAGGGGAAAAATCGAGAGTTGCAATCCCCTCTCTTTCACCACTCCAGGGGGTCATTTGACACAACACGAATTAAATTTATTTTTAAAGTATTTTATGCATAGATAATATTTTTTCATGTGCCGTACATTTTCGTTGGTTCAAAGGGGAAAAATCTGAAAAAGAAAAAAATCCATATAAC
Source organism: Colias behrii (assembly GCA_029959065.1). Lineage (NCBI taxonomy): Eukaryota > Metazoa > Arthropoda > Insecta > Lepidoptera > Pieridae > Colias > Colias behrii. The sequence continues at coordinate 7,584,280 of JARWMC010000002.1, forward strand.
GAAATGTTTGCTTTATATTTTGATAATAAAATATAAATATACATTAATATTAAGAAGCTCGAGGTGGTTAATTATCACCTTGGAAAGTCGGAGTCAGGTGGAATGGACTCCGTTAAATTGATGAACTAATAAAGAAGCTATGAACGAAAAGATGTGAATTATATGCAATCAGCCCATGAATACAGGTAAAGTCACAAGCAAATGCTAGTAATATATACATATTCAAAATGTACAAGTAAAGCGCTTTCAAATGATACCAAATACGGCATATTTATCTTAACTTAATTTTTTTACTCTGTATGTTTTGTCCGCTAGAGGGCGCCACATGAGATTTTGTGAAACCCCATATAGCCTTTAGCTAGCTGGTCGCTGGTTATCCAGTGAACAATTCAGACGCTTCTAATGATATGTCATTTGTCGAATTCTGATAAGTAGTTTAGAAGTTACGAGGGAATAGATGAACATACATACATGACCTGTCAAAATCATAACCCTCCTTTTGCTTTGCCGTAGTCGGGTAAAAATATGTTAATGCCGTACTGTATCAGATGGCCATAAAGCACCCTTAAAATTGTAGCTTTCGTCGCTTTCATCAGCCTAAAAGATGTGGTCTGCACAAAAATGTACGGCATCGTTTTTTTTTATTTATTTATTTATTTATGCTTTATTGTACATACATACCAGGGCAAACAAACTTAGACTATAATTTTATACAATAATAACACACGGGCACATATGCACGAAAAGGCGGCCTTATTGCTCAAGAGCAATCTCTTCCAGGCAACCCTGATTGTAAGGAATGTTGAACGAGTACGCGTTGGCGCAAATTCGATGTCTAAATTGATACATTGTACAAATAACTATTTGTATACAATACAAAAACTATAAAATATAATAGAAAAAAAAATAAATAAAAATAATATATATATATATATATATATATATATATATATATATATATATATATATATATATATATATATGTAATATTAAAGATAACATAAGACATATAATAAATATATATAAATACATATACTAAATATACCAAATAACACACAAAATATTATAATATAATAAATGATGTCTCATACAAAATATGATATCAAGAGATAAAATTAAATATAGCAACACAATATTATAATGATAAGAAATGGTTTTTAACCAGAGCTTTAAAACTACTAATATTTTTCGCCCGCCTGATGGATTCAGGCAGAGCGTTCCAAAGATGTATAGCACGAACAGTAAATGAGGAGCCGTAGAAATTTGAGCGATGAACCGGTGTAGAGAGAGTTAGAAGATTGGAAGAGCGAAGAGAGATAGAGCTATTTTCACTAAGATAACTAAACTGATTTTTAAGATAAACAGGTGTTTTAGGGTCAAACAGAACACAGTACAGAAGCTGAAGTATGTGGGCGTCCCGGCGAAGACGGATGGGGAGCCAGTTAAGTTTTTTGCGATATTCCGAGACATGGTCAAATTTACGCAATCCGAAAATAAATCTAATGCAGAAATTTTGCAGCCTCTCAAGGATGTCTAACTGGTACTCAAAAAGATCAGGGAATGAGGAATCGGCGTAGTCAAGGAAGGGAAGCAGAAGGGATTGGGCTAACGCAATTTTGGTGGAGATCGGTAGGAAGTTACGCAGGCGGCGCAACGAAGATGCACCAGCAAAAATTTTCTTGCGAATTTGCATGATGTGCTCCGACCAAGATAAGTTCTGGTCAAGGTACAAACCGAGGCTTTTAACTGTTTTGCTGTAAGGAATGCGAGAACCATCAACCACAACATCTGGCAAGCAATCCCATTTAATTTTGCTCATAAGCGGCTTACTGCCAAGTATAATGATTTTAGTTTTTACGGGATTTACCTTTAAGCCATGATCCTTGCTCCAATTGACGATGGCTGCGAGATCAGAATTAGTACGGAAAATCGCTTCAGGAAGTTCAGGCAGTGACACGTGCGAATATAGTTGGAAATCGTCTGCGTACATATGATAAGGAGAAGTTATGTTATTGGAGATAGAGTTTATAAATATTGAGAAAAGGAGAGGAGACAACACGCCACCTTGCGGAACCCCGGCATGAACATTGCTCCAGGAAGAGGTTAGGTTCTCCACTAGAACACGCTGCCGACGTCCCTGCAAGTAACTACGAAACCAATCAATAGTCGTTGGAGATATGTTAATAGAGCGTAGCATAGCCAACAAAACCTCGTGATCGACGGTGTTAAAAGCATTGCTAAAGTCTAGCAACGTAAGGATTGTTAACTGCTTATTGTCGAAACCCAAGCGTATGTCATCAGTGATTTTAATAAGAGCAGTGGTCGTGCTATGACCTGGACGGAATCCAGATTGATAAGGATTAAGGAGATTGTGGGAATTAAGGAAGCGACTTAACTGCTCCTAATTAATTGAGATTGTGGGAATTAATTTTTTCCTAATTTATCTATGTTAATACTATTTAAAACAACGAATAAAGTGTAGAAAACTATTATATTTCATTAATCTACGATGTTTAAACTTTTACAAAATTTCAGTTTTTGCATTTCTCTATAACTTTTTTTAGAACGGTTTCTTTTGAACGGCAATACTATACAACAATTGAATTTTACAATATCATGTTAAAAAAAAAGTTCCCGTACAGGGTCAAATGACCTTACAGCTCTTTATATCAAGAATACGATGAAATTAAGATGATTATTGGTATACATTTAAAAGAACAATTATTTTTTGACGGCATTGCTTTTAATAGTACTTTTGAGTGCTAGATAATGTTTTGGAACCGAAGCCGTACTTAGTCAAATGACCCCCTGGAGTGGGGAAAGAGAGGGGATTGCAACTCTCGATTTTTCCCCTTGTCCCCATGATTTTTGTACGGCGTTGCGGAATAATGGATTAAAAGCAGTATAGAAATAGTATGACACAGATGCCGTACATGGTCAAATGACCAAATTTACCCCCGGTAACTCTCGAAAATTAAATAAAAATTCCGACTTTGTGGACCACCATTTTTGTACGGCACTGAGCGGTTTCTTATTATTTTTAATGGATCTATCGATGGTTAAGAATGCCGTACAAAAATATATGACCAAAATTTACCGAGTCTACCTGTACTTTTGAATTCTCATCTGCACTCAGTTGGACAGCTTACAAGTGACGGCATAGTGATGAATCTTATTATTTTATGCTCTTCTATCGTTCTAGATATGTCCCCTGGTGGTTCAATTGACCCATATTTTTTTCCTATGCCGGATTGTAGTCTATAATTGAATAAATAAATGTTTGAGTCTGAGTATGACATTCGCAGCAACTCATTATAATATAAGCTTAATCAGTATTTAATCATTCTTATGAAACGAAGTACCTACATTATTGAATTAAAAAGTAGGAAAGCAATCAAAGAATATCGTTCTAGTTATAAAATACCGAGCTAGGTTACACGAGTAGATATCTTGTTTAGGGTGCGGCAGGGGTCCTGTCGCGATGTTCAGTTCCGAGAAGGTCGCCACTTGGACTGTGCCTGCCTACTTATGTCCAATGGTATCTAGGTAATTAAAATCATTAAAGATTAAGATTTAGGTATTACATGCCTGACTACGAAGTGTTCGTGCTGCAATATATATTTGATTGAAACTATGTATTGCTCAATTACAGAAGATATTTGTATATTTTCCGTTTGATATTACAGATTTTACAGATAGAACCAAAATATATAGAGCCTGTGCTATTTTTTTTATTTCTTACCTAGCTACGCTCAGACAAAAGTTCTCGTTACAAAGTACTATTTTACTTCACTGACACAATACAAAACTGAAGCCAATAGTATTAAGTAATGACACTCAGTAATTAAGCTTTTATTAGCCATAATATCATAACATTAACGCTATGTTAATTAATTCTTAAATAATGATTTTATTACCCAATTTTGTAGTTTAATGTGCTCAAATTAATGTACAATTAATATTTGCATAATACTATATATAGAATTTACTATATGAGCTATATATAGAATTTACTATTTTCCATTAATCACAATTACTTACAATAAATGTAAAAATTTATAAAAAACAAAACGATTGCGGTTATTTTTTTATCTTAGGTATTTACCATACCTTTTGTTATTTTTTTTAATTACCTAAATGCAACCAGAAAGATAAAGACTATGAATTGAAACACGCTCTATTTAATTGAATTACATTTATTGTTTTCCTTATAGTGTCTGTAGGTACCATAAGTTTATAGAAAAATATAATATAATATTGACATATTGTTTTCAAATAATATACTCTACGAGACTCTACGTAGCTTGTTCTTATAACTACTTCATTGGAAATATTAACAAAAGAGTATTTACTTATAAAATTTCAGTAAACTTTTCAATAATGTAGACCAGTAGACAAATCTATTTAAGATTTTTATATGTAGAGTTTTCTATTTTTTTATATCAATATTCTTTGACGAATTGTAGTGTGTCTTTTACAAAATTTCGAATAAACAGCGATAAAACTAAGCTTATTAAAGAGCTTGTCAATTGTGGAAAGTAAAAACAATTGCAGTTATGAGGAGTAGCTACAGCCGTCCTGTTTCCAAGCGACTTCACTAATTCTCTCTCATGATATCTAATTTTAACGCTCAATCGATTAACCTAGCTCTAGTACGAATGCCTACTTCATTAAAAATATGTTTTACGAACAATTCGTAGCGATATATTGGTGGAAAATGAACCGTTTCTATTCATTGTATATAAATTTACATAAATTACGATTGATGTATCTATTAATAAACGCAGTCAGAGAGGTTGTATCAAAGAAATATAAGTAGACATGTAAAGCATCGCCACTATGTACTGTTAAATCAATTAATATAATAACGTGATTTTATATTTTTTTCAGGAAATGTTTTTTTTTCATTTACGGCAGACTTACTTCAAAACAAAATGATAGTAATAATCAATTGATAGGCTTATCGATACGCGATAATTAAGAAGGTGTGTTCTGCATTCAACGCGAAACGCTATCAGTGTTGTGTGTTTGTATCAGCTCATCTTTACAAAATTTGGGTTTTTCTTTATTCATCAATCATCATACAAATCAGTAGTTTAATATTCGAACATTTACTGTAAAATTGAAAAGATTACCTTTATAGAGTTTTTGTGAATAAATTTGTAGAGAGGATGAATAAAATAATATTCTTGTTATTGAATAGCTCGTAAGGATCGGATGCCAGTATTTTATGTCGTATTTAAAAAAATATCTAAGTAAGTGCTAAAATAGGAAGAGAGGAAAAAACTCACATTGAATTGAATTCGAGTAGGTATCAAGAATTAAAATATGTCGGACATGATCATTAGGGTACAAGGCAAAATGGCGGGCGACGCAACGAGCGCTCGCGGAGGCGCGCCTGAGTGGTTGAGATTGCGTAAGCACAGGGCCGATTTCTAGCTGGTCTCCCACGCCGCAAGGTCACTCCGAGGACTGCTCCCACTAAACGGCACGTAGCTTTAAATAATATTGACTTTTCAATCACCACAACCTCGACAGCCGCAACCAAATTTTGCGCATACATGCCATTAGAAATCATTGTGTACGACACTAAACTTTAACAGTATTTCGAGTCGTAAAATTGACGAGAACGCTCATCTACGTTTTCATTTTATAACCATAATGACTTTCATGCCTTAACGTCCGTACTTTCTTGAACATATTTTGCAGGATGATAAACGATAAGTGTAAATGTGCATGTAGTTTTAGTGTCGTTTTATAGTTATTTTATGATTCGGCGAGTCGATCAAAGGGATAAATCATAATCTACACATAGCGTTGCACAAATGCGTTGCTTGAGCTTTGTCTCAAATATGTATATAAAATGTAAAATATGTAAATGTTACAACCATCGTCGATCGGACACTGAAATTGTTACTAGCCGCTTCATCCCTAGTGAACAATCAAAATTTAATTATCGAGACCTAACCAACGTTTTCACCTTAAAGTAGGTATTTTAATTTGATTGATTTTCATTATAAAGCTCTACATATTTTTTGTTAGTTCAATCAAAACAAATTATTTAGTATAGGTACCTACCTAGTGGAAAGAAGTATGTAGTATAAAATATACCTAAATCCATATAACATAAACTTTCCATGTGCTAAATTTTATTCATTTTCGTTCAGGATTTTTATGATTAAGTAACAAGTTCCTGGAGAGTAAATAATTATCTATGTAATAACTAATAAGTACTCGTATTTATCATAAAAGGTTTACGTTCGTTAGAATTTATATTGCAAATTCCCAATTCATGTAGCACAAACATAAATAGATTATTTATCTACGCCACCACCATTACGGCATGAGACCTTGAGAGGAATCGTGTACCTAACGTATGACAATATAATATCTAACTACCTTAGCAAACTTTGCTCTCTTGCGAGCCACTACGCAATTCTCAACTATATACTTTAACTATGTAAATGTTATAACTTGCCATTTTATAAACTTTTTTAATTATTAGCATTTTCTAAATATAATTGAATTATTATCTCTATCACTGCATAGTATTATGTAAAATCGCTTCCCGCGTCTGTCTGTACGTTTGTATGCTTAGATCTTTAAAGCTACCTACGCAACGGATTTTGATGCAGTTTTTTTTAATAGATGCAGTGATTCAAGGGTTTCAGTAATCAGTATAAGCTTTTAGACAGAGCGGGCGAAGCCGCGGGCAGAAAGGTAGTAGATTATATAGGTAATAGAGAAGGTTTTGTTTTTCTGTTAATTTTATTAAGATTAAATTATACTTCCTTATTTATTATAGTACAATAATATCCCCTAGCTATATCATATTTGTAAAATTGTTAAAAAAATAGTTTTCACAAACCGGTAAAATCATGTTCTCAGGGTCTCGGATTAAATAGACAAAAAAGAAATACCTACATACATACAGCTAAGCAAAAGATAGAAAAAAGTGTACTCCTTTTCTCCTACTTTTCCACGATGTCTAGTGAGTAAGTGAGACCATGTGAATAGAAAAGAGACAGATTGATATTATGTACTTACGATTCATTGTTACAAAGCTTTTAAAATTTATAAGTAAGGAAAATGGAAATATAAAATGATTGCTTTAATATTTTACATAGGTAGAATAATTGAATGTTTTTTATAGCGTATAAACTTACTAGATACATAATATAATATGTATTATTATTATATAATAATATATTGCAATACATAATATACTTAGTGTAAAAATGATTAGATCTTCAAAAATTATTCACATCAAAAATATATTAATATAATTATTAATTATTAATTAGATTTATTTATTATAATGATATCTATTAATTTAATTATTTGAATTAGAGAACAAGTTAAATAAACATCGTAGTTTCCTAATAAAATTATCGTCGATTTACATAAATGTACCTGTTTATGCAATGACTTTATCTATGAGTCTAGTGTCATAGAGGTTTTGATAGACGCCGGTGTAACGCCGCGCGCGCACGTGAGAACGGTCGGCGTGAACAGTACAGTGCTACTAATCGCGCTGTTGTCAGACAGAGACAATGAATGTGAAATTAGGGTGGTTCCACGTGAGTTCAACGACCCACCGCGACATGCGTGTCTGTGATTTTTATAATTTAGATTTTGGGATAAAATGTGTCCACCTTGCTCTTTTAATATATAACTTTAAAATTTAAATAAATGTATTATATCTACCTGCTTAACATTTGAGACAGTTTTAAACGCTAATGTGAAACTCAACGAACTTAAAATAAAAAAGGAGACATCAAACTCCAAAACCCGGTCTATAAAGATTTGGAAAGCGTCCGTTTCTATAAAATTTTAGTCAGGTTTCTGATAAAAATTTAAGATGTAAGTACATATACTACGTATAGGATCTTGAATGAATAAGAAAAACTCTTGAATAATTATTATTAGTCGAATTCGGAATAATAGTTTAGTCAAAATCTTAAAGAACAAAGTAACTACGTTGTATCGCTATTTTAGAAATATATCACCTTTTTAACAAATAAATACAATAGGTTTTTCCTGAAAAGGTAGTCGCTTATTAGGTAAATTGCTTATAAGCAACTACATACTACGAAATACTAAAATAAATATTAATAAAGTAATTATATTCGCAATTTTTCGTGCGTAGAATATTAACAATATCGTAAAATTAGGAAGGTCGATTTGATTTTTATTAGGTAGCGAATTCGCAATTAAATTCATTTTACATGCCTACATCCTTTTATTGTACAAAAGTAGAGATTTTAAATTTATATTATGTATAACATAAAAGACCCTCATCAGGTCAATGAACGAAAATTGTACATTGCCTACTTACGATGATTTTTGTAGTTATTTAAAGGTTAACATTTTTATCTTTTAATTTTTGACGTATTTTTATTTAGATACTCTGAATAACTGTTATTTTTAAAACCAAATTTCATATACATCTTGGACGTCGTCCATAAAAACTATAATTTTGCGCATACTAAAATTTCGTTAAATGAAAGCGTTTAGGTCCATGAAACAGTATCAAAAAATAAGTTTATATATTATATAAATTCTTAGGTTCTCGGCAAGCGACCATCATTATTCTCAATCTCAATTCTCAAACATGATAACAGCAATTAAAGAAACTTGGCCCTTATTCGCGTAACAATCCTAATAAGTATCGTCAATAAGACATTAAAATCTCCCGTGTCACTTATAGTCATGGCTTAAAAAATTAAAATTTAAAATACATATATTAAAATATTATTGCGTTACATACTGTTAACAATTAAATAAAATTATAACAATAGGTACCTAATTAAGAAATTGTTACTTCTGTTATGAACAGTAGGTACATGTTCATGTTTTGCGTATATTATAAAAGCGTAGTATGTATTAAAATTTAGATTACTTATTTCGTAATTGACTCATAATAAACACATTTATTTATATCGTTACATTGCATTCTAGTAACACAATTATGGTGCCAGTACCAATTAATCGCACTGACTCTTAAAAATAATATGATAATAATTGATAACGAATGAAATATTAAACAATTGCTTACATAAGAATTTTGTCAACGTAGAGTCGCGTCAACAGCCTATTGTATGATAATGATGACCTTCGTACAAACTTTATCACCCCCAATATTATGATACCTAAATGCTATCTATTCATTCATCTGAGACTCCTTATTTGCTTATATTTTAATGTAATCGAAATCAGGTATGAACTCTGACGCGAATCTTATGCAAATATCTTAATTAAGTCAGAGATAGTAACGCTGAACATGAATGTATTAACCATTGTCCCAGGTTCAAGATAATTTGTTTAAACTTTTAACGCACTTCTAAGACATTATCTATGCTTACTAAAATGTACAGTCATTGTAGGTACACCTCCCAATGATTGCCGTCACAGTTATTTAAACAAGAAAACGATTGCTTATTAACCAGTATAGAAAAATGTAAAACAAACACAAACAAACATTATCCGAATAAAATCTGAATAAACTCTAAGTGTGATAAAATTAAACGAAAACGAGGAAAAGAGACTCCTTTAAAATTAATTTCAGTGGTTCATTGCTACTGCTACGGTCGGAAATAGTCAAAATATCGGCCCTCGATCGAGAGCCTCTTGAATTTCGCCTTTCTCTTCCACGGTACTTTGCCCATCGTAGTTTGGGAGCATAGCCTTGCGATTGCGCAAACGCTTCCCACACGTGTGCATCCGAAAGGCGCACTCATCATTCGTACCGTTATTTTTCCTACTTCACAACAAGTATTACGGCGTATCTCATAAACTAGGAATGTTTAATTAGAGAAAGGGCGATCTGTAGCTTAGAGAATTGGATTGAAGGTGACGCCGTGTTGCATTTGTTCAAGGTGAGATGGAAGCGAAATACCCCAGAGCCCTTGTTGCGGGGCACAGGCGAGTTGCGCGGGCAGACACCGAGAGGCACCGGCGGGTGAGCAGCCGCAGTGCGCCCGCGGTGCCGCCGCGCCCTCTCTGCCTCCCCGTCCCTCGTCCTCACGCCCCTTTGCGCCCCCGCGCGGGAAAATTTATACAGATGACACTTATGTCACTATTATCATGTGATCAAGAAAATGATTCCTCGCGTTTGCGTGGTACAAGGTTCACTATGTAGTTATTATGTTGTATGTAATTTTCTAGACATAGCAAGGTTCACAAAGTAATTACGAGAGGATTCTAAACTTTGTTTTAATATATGTTTTCCTTATATTCATAATATGTACTAATGTCATGCTTTATTGGTTTTTTTCACTAAAACACGGATATTTTAAATATCTTTTAAAAGAGTATTCTTTACTTCTCGTCTTCTTCTTCAAGACTAATAAAATAAATATATTGTTAAAACAGCAATAGGTAGATGAAAAACGCTTTTATATTCTCCTATATAAGTATAGTGCCATCAATAACTCTACCAGTTGAACTGTAGGTATGTAGAGTTCAAACTTAAATTTATATTTATAAACAAAATTAAAAAATTAAGCCGATTACATTTATTCACGAAAAATTTGTGTTATATCTTCTTTATAATAAAAAAATGTGTGCGTGTACTAGTGTACACACGTAAGAAGTGAAACTTTGTTATGACCTTATTTTTCAAAAAATAATTTACTATATGCAACTTTACAGAAATACATCGAATCACGCGTGGTAGGGATAAGAACAAGATGGCGCGTAACGGAAAAATGTCACGCGTAACGAAAAAATGTTACACTAAATTTTTTTCCAACCCCGATAAAGAAGTTTCACTTCAAAAATAATGAGTTTAAATGAAGACTATAGGTAAATGCGTGATTCTGCAGATTACAGGACGTGAGGGGCGATCGTGTCCTACTATATCAGAAGGTCACGGAACTTCTTGCCACGTTGATAAGACATACCTAACCTTATGTAGGATTTAGTGATACCCTTTTAAGTTTAACATAATAATATTTTATCAGTATTTACGGATTTTACGGTTTTGTAAGTAAAAAAATCGATCGCAGTAACAATTAAAAATTAACTATGTATTTTTGTTATTTAATAATTTTGACAAGTAATACCGAAATTTAATAGTATGTGATGAGCTGCTGAGTGAATATTATGAGCTTGTCCATTTTTTTAATATTGATAATAGTATTTCAATGTTTTTGTAGGTACGTCATTTTGCGATCACATATTATTACGATCTTTGTTGTATTATATCTACATTTTAAGACCTAAACTATAGTACCTATAGTAGGTATTGTAATACCTACTGAAAATTATTTGACCTGACCTGACCTGGATTTAGTCTCGTAGCTTGTTAGGGTTATTTATAATTCACTAGCCGCTAATCCCGGTTTTGCCCGGGTTGACCCGGGATAAAAACATCATAAAACATAGCCTATGTTCATTAGGGATAATGTCTTTATTTTTTTTTATTCGGTGTCTATATTCAAAATTCAAAAAATGTAATATTTTTTCCTCTTTATAATGTTGTATAGTGTAGATATGATAGCATGAAAACAATACTGTTAAAATTATCCTGCAACATCTTCCGTAGATTTCAATGAGCACACCCTATTCTATTGTTGAGGGTTGTATTGTTTTCTAAACAATTATAATACACGTATCTGTCTGCACTTTGATGTTATATGACTAATTTACGTCACATTAATTTAATCTTTTATGGAAGGTAAATTATTTAGATAATATAAGGTCTTCGACAGTAAAGATTGAACATATTTTGGCTCTATCATTAATCTAGTAAACGACATAAATTTACTATTTACATACTTAAACAAATTAATAATTTTACTAAACGGAGAAAAGAGTACATACAAGCAAGAAAGATACATGTTTAAAATTTAAACTTAAAAAGAGTATGCAGCCTTTTTAATATTCCCCTTTTACCACCTAAAAAATGCACGAAGTTCTTCACATTGCTTAATGCTTCTAACAGTTTAGGTACTTGAACCATAACTGCCATCCTTATTAAGGTCTTGACTAAGCAGCAAACAATTTAAATGCATTTCAAAGCGGAATATCAAAGTATCCCTTCAAAGGCGTACATAATGAAGGCTACGCGAACGTGATTCAGATGAAACTGAGATGCAAGATGAAGTTAATGCAGCCATCTATCGCTGACATCTTAACATTTTTTTTACCCACATAAGGCTATTTTAACATTTTTGTACGAATTGTAGAGCATTACTTAAATTTATTGTTAAACTAAATGGTGGATCTATATTTTTAAACAATTTCTACTTTCGTTTAATATTTGGTGCCCACGTGCTTGTCATAGCGAATAGAGAGATAAATATTACGTTGTAGTTATACTCATTCTTTGAATTTAATTAAAAAAATATTCTTGAATCTGTTAATAATTAGCAGGAAAAAACATATTTAATTATATTCCGTCAGAACAGTCGTCTCTAACTGATAATATAATCTCTGAGCGTAAAAATAGGAATGCTTAATTCAAATTAATAAAAATTATATTTGATGAAATCTATAAACTTAATACATAAAAAGTGGCCGTAGAGTTTAGCGCATCTGTGAACTAAATAGGCTTCCTATTTAGGTCACCGTTTTTTGTCCTCCTGCAGTCATCGCAGTTCTTGAACTATTTCAATGACAAAAGTATTCAGATGCATTCATTGAGATAGGTAGGATTTTTAGCTTGGCTTTTGAATTTTAGATTTTTACTTCTTTCATTAAGTTGTGATTTCTGTGAAAAATTAATGTACGGCAGATGCGTATCGCCCTAACGATGTCACCTTTCTATACTGTTCAATACTGTATAAAATAACTCTACTCTTATATGCTTATAGATATTCATAATAAGAAAAATATTCTTGTTTAAATATCATACGTTTATAACATATTCAATACGTGAATGAATTGCAAAGTTTAATTTAAAATTTAAAGTTAAATGATCTACCAGTTTCATACAACACAGCGTAAATTGGGTCATAAATTTTTGTTGACTTCCTGCGGAAATATTAGAATGAACAAAATATATGGGGATGCGGACACTAGCTAGTGTAGTGTAGTACAAAGTTCATAATATTTTCATTTTCAACGGATATTCCACATGAGATCACAATCGGGGTCGGAATGATGCGCATCAGCGAGAGGGCACGGGTTCAGGGCAGGCCGGAAGAGAGCTATGCGAGGGTACTATTTGATTGTAATGCAAATTCCCCATTTCCGCCCGAGGGGACGTAACAGGTGGGGGTCGCGCCACCGTGATTATTCACTTACTTTAAAATCTGATAATTTGTTGGTTTTATCGACACGTGCGTGGTTGCCACCTGGTTGAGGTTATGCGAATTCCTACACATTAGGTAATTGGTACTGAGAATTTTCAAGTTGTTGTAATTTATTAATTCACAGTAATGGGAACAAAATTGGCTGACCGTCGGTTAGTCTATAAGATAGGTACTTCTAAAATTGCAATTCTATAGTTCACCTCTTAGAAACATATAATAGGTAATATAAATTTCACTAAAATTCTCTTTTGGATTCATGAATAAAAAATTAGAGAATGAATCGACATTCGACACTTATCACGAGACATTTTAATAAATCGCAATATCGAAATCATCTAGAAAGCTTTTTCTGTATAGACCAGGGTCGATAATTTTTGAAACAAAAAAAAAAATAGTAGTAGGATGAAACCCATTAGAAAAGGAGGGGAATGTGATAAAAATTAAAGGAAAAATAAATTACAGACAATCCGATTTCGGGAAGTGGGAGGGCTTCTAAGGCTAAAAAATGGTTTCTCTTGATTTCCGACAAAACTACAAGTCCTATGGAAAAAAGTTCAATGGCAAAGTTGTAGGTAATAAAAAGTTCTACATCTTTTGTATTCGCAATTTTTTCACATAACCTCAAAATTTAGGTGAAAAATTCAAAAAACCAAGTTTTTGCTTTTTTATTTATATCTTTTTAAAAAAAAAAAATTTTTTTTCTACAACATTTGGTGAAAACTTACCTTATTATGTCCCAAATACACTGTAATTTATTTGATTGAAAATATTTATTTTTTCGCCTTATTTTAACTTAATACCAAAAAAACCACCTAATTTTCAATCGAAAATTCTGACGTCAAAATATCAGCTTTTTTCAAAAAGTTTGGGGGCTTTTTGTTCCTTGAAATATCTAGTTTCTGATAGTGTAAAATATAATATACATTACCATAGTAAATTTACTCAGAAAATGCATACAAACAGTGTGATATTTGCAACTTGCCAAGTTAGGTGTGAAAGGGACAAAAAACAACCAGGCGTCATTCAAGGTCATACCTTCCCGTGACAAGTAAACGTTCATAGTGCAATCTCCAGTGTATTAGATATAAGCTTCTTGATCTTTATATTTGACTATTTTACTCCTGACAACACTGACATCTCTGCTTGATAAGACCGGTAGTGAACGAATTATCCTTTTTTTTCAAAGATTTGTTTTCCCATAGAATCAGAAGTCAATATTTTACAAATAATTATTAAAATTAACATAATGAATTTTAAATATATTATGATTTCTGTAACAGTTAGGCCCAGTTTCGCCATTCTCCTTTCAGGGCTTCAACATCAAAACGTCGAGATCTGTTGATACCTCAATTTTTTTAAAACGGGGTAAAACCAATAACTTCCCGATGTTTCGAAAATCTTCGATTTTCTGAGCGGGAAGTTAAAACGTATAAAAACTCGAAGAAAGTTAAAATAAAAAAAAATTAGCTTACTTAGCTCTTCATCAACCATGTGTTAACCAGACATTGGGAAAGAATAGTTCAAGAATATTCTTGTAGACCCTTCTTTTCAGACAATGGCAAGTTTTACCGTTTTTATATTTGGTGTTTATATTCAATAAATCAAAAATCTTGAATACACAAAAAACAGAACTACAAAAGAACATTCGTAGAAGTCGTGACAAACATTCTCATATATCCTATTTACAACGGAAGTTATAATTTTTTTAGTTTGGTCTTGCATTTTGGTCTTGGTCTTGCATTATCGGTCTTGGTTTCGGTCTTGTTCTTGCTCATTCGGTCTTGGTCTTGGTCTTGCAATTTTGCAAGACCAAGACCAAGACTGCAAGACCAACACCGATTTTGCTCATCACTAATCACTTGATATCATAATTTTATTAAAACGGCCAAATATTATTATTATACGTAATACCTACCTGGATAAATAATCCGGAGCATTTTCTGTGACCTTACCTGAATTATTAATTATTAATCCATTCATAGCAACACTATGTATTTCATCAGTTTATGAAATGATGATGATGGTAATGAGAGTAAGGAAGTCAAAATGAAAGTCATCCAATGGTTTCTATAGTGCGTTTGTAACCCTACAGCCTGCCTAATACAGGATTTTGAATAGATTGAATACATAACACGTTTCTTGTATGATGAAAAATATTTAGAGTTCTAAAAACTTTATAATAATAAAGTATTCCTGGTATTTTGAATATTATGCATGTACAACCGAACACTAGTATTTTATTTATTAAACCTTTAACCATTTACATTTTTAATTTTTGAATGGTATTGCTAATTTTATTTGCCCAAGAAGACCTGAAATCGGCGTGTGTTTAGCTGTTCTGCTTTTATTGTTACAAAACTGCGATTTACTGGGGCGAAATTTAGATCTTTATAAATATACTTAGGGACGTTACAGACCGTCGCCCAAGCATGCGCAGACGCAGGGGGCGGCCACCCCGGCCGAAGGTCGTTCACCTCCCTCCTCCCCGCCTTTCCTCTTACCGGCTGTCCCTCACAATCACAGCCCTTTGTGCGCCGAGGAGGGCTACAGTGAGGGCAAGGACTCCATTTGTTTCTTTGTTTTGAAATACCTTCTAAGTCGAGGGGCCAGCGGCTACATCAGGGAACTGGAAATTTTATGCTTATATACGCTTGTGAGAACTCACTCGGTCACAATAATATCCTTAGCAAATGTTTCATTCCATTGATTAAACCTTATCGCGTCTAACAATCAAAGGACGTTTAACGGATGATCTTAAAAAAGTTGTGAATTTAGAATGCACTGACCAATTTTAAAATACAGCTTTAACTAAAAAAAATGTCTTCTTTAGGTGTATAATGTTAGTTTTGATTCTTGAATTACATGTAAATCTCACGAAGAAATATAATAATAAGCTTTATTTATAAATTAAAATTTAATCATTGTATCTTTGTAAACGGGTGTATACGCCTGACATACCCTACTAAATTGGAGTGTTGATATAATTTAGGTGCTTTTAAATTTAAATATCATCAATGAAGCACCCTCAATAAAGGGATCGGATTGTTAAAATATAAAAAACAGAAATACGTCTCACCCCACCCGCATACCGGCAAAGGAGCTCAATCGTGTCAAATTGTACATTGAACTGAATTTAGTGTACTCACGATTTCAAAACGTCAAAGAATTTCAGACCCTATGCGCTCTAAAATAGAATAAATGATGATATCCAGAAGTATATCAGTTGGACGAACCATTTATGGAAACACTTAATCGTCTACGAGGGTGATCAACATGAGGGTAGTTTGTTCGAATATATCAATGACCACCAAGCGTAATTGTTTTTTCCTTCTACAGTTTAAGCTTATCTACTCAAGTTTTTTGGAAGTTTACGTTAATCTTCTTTATATATAAAAATGAATCGCAAAATGTGTTGGTAAGCGCATAACTCGAGAACGGCTGAACCGATTTCGATAATTCTTTTTTTATTATATTCCTTGAAGTACGAGGATGGTTCTTATGTAGAGAAAACGTAAACATGTACCACGGGCGAAGCCGGGGCGGACCGCTAGTTTGGCAATAAAAATAAATGATAAGCATTATTATATTATCGTCTAATGACCGATTTCTCAGTTAAGTACCACCCTTATGTAATGTGAAAGCTTTCAGAGCTTACGACTTCTGATGAAGGCTATAAGGAATATGTAATTCATTTTTAATAAAAAAAAGTAAAACGCCTTCAAAATGTTAGAACTAAACCAAATTCAAATGGGACCACATGGGAACTTTCAATAAAAAAGAATTGCAAAAATCGATGAGCCAGTCAAAAGTTCTGAGGTAACATACCCAAATAAATGCCTACAGTCGAATTTAACACCTCCTCTTTTTTATGAAGTCGGTTGTAAATATGTTTGTCTGGTAGAGTAGAGCTGTTGACTTGTTGACTAGAGCAGCATGTTTTTTGCACAGAAATCAAATAAATCTAATTTCCAAACTTGTAGAGAATATAAACCTTTTATTTCACAACTCTAGTCACATAATAGACCTTAAGGAAATCTATAAACAATACGGCAATTTATTCATTCAAATAAAAACTATTACTGACCGTAATAACGTAATGGCATTAGAAACAATTTCCGTTGCCATTTTATCCGTTAACTTTCGTGGTATATTTCATTTCATACTTGACTTACCGTAAAGGGGAATTTCTTCGTTTACATCCCTTATTTTTTAACTAATTTTATACACCCTTACTACGAACATTCACACGGCGATGTGGTAAACGGTTTTACCAACTATTTTTATTACTACACCTTTTTTTTTTCTTTTTAATTATAAAACTTGGCAGTCTAAGTAAACGCTTGGTGGTTTTAAATAATACTGCCATATCAGTTTTCACTTGTGTAATACAACACTTCGTATATATTAGCGTCATAGGTATGTACTATTACATGTTATTAAGTACCTAAGTATATGGTTACATGCATAGGAAGCTATGCTAAAATATAACCGAAATATTATCTTCTTTATCGTTATAACAAGAGAGAGAGAGAGTTTAATAAATTGAAAACTTATTGTGTCATTTTAGTGTTTGAAGCTTTTTTAGTTATTCTTAAAATATTTGAGCTTTTTATCATGTGCATATTATACTATATGAAACATCTTACTATGAAGATAGTATTATTACAAGATAGTACAAAGTGCAGTGTGTGAAGTTTAGGGCAGGTAGAGTCATAATTATCTTTCTTAGACTCATCAAGAATCATCAAAATCGATTCACTCAGTCGAAACTTCAAAGGTAACAACCCCAACACAAATTACAAATACGTAAAAATATGATTAAGTATATCTATATATTATATAGCCACACTCTATCTCCATATTACTCTATTGTGAATATATAATATGCCTGTAGATACCTATATATATATGTATGAATTATATGATGTATGTCCATCTATCTGTAACACTTTAACGGTTTGGCTGCAAAATCGATTTATTAGTTATTATTTTTGTAGGTACCTACAATAGGCTCGATTGTTTTTTGAAATAAATCTCCCTGGATGCGAAATAACATAGAAATTTATTTTAAAATAAACGTACATACGAAATATAACTACGTATCTTTTCAGAATATATTGATTAAGTAATTAAACTTTTAACTACTACCTACCGTACTTTCCACGGCAAGTCCCGCAAAAATAAGCACAACGGAAGACTTAACTTCGTCAAAAAAGTTTTTTTTTTTCATTTCTCGGTAACCGCCGCGATATACTTAATCATCCCTAATAAATGATCATGTAGTCCCTGGCGGGGCCCGGTTTAATAACCTGTAACTGAAGCGCCCCTCGGCGCTTATCGCGGTTCACGGTGTCAAACGACAAGTGCTCATGGTTTCCGCATGAGTTATCGCTTATGGATGTACCTGTAATAATAACAGATCGAAATATATTATAAAGCCAGCTGATATCGTGAAGATTAACGAAAGCTTGGTTTAGTGAAATGTTCGTCTATTTCAAAAATTTTCACCGCAGCTTGTTTGAGTTTGGTCTGGCTTATAGCAATCATAAAACTAAGAATGTACAATTTGTATTGTTTTACAAACAATAATTAAGGTATCTATCACATTCGGTGTAATACTAGGAGGCTAAAATTTTATCGTTACCTACAGAATTTTTGTGTACTCTGTCTAATTATTATCATACATACCATTATTAAGTATTTTATTGTAAACGAATTCGTTAATTTATATGAATTTCACTCATACTCATATTAAATCAGTTTTATGATCTGTAACATTATAATATCAGTGTGGTATCAGTACCTACATTTATTCTATAAATCTGAGATCTAGGTAAAATTTTCCATGTATCAGTCACTTCTAGTTGTTCTATATCTTAATGTTCGCGTCACAAATGGAGTCGCATGTCACGTGACGACACTGACATGGGGAGCGAGTTCATTCATATTTTCGTTTCGGTCTTATGCCCACACAGAATGGCAAGTATAAATAAAATATATAATATAGCTATAAAGATTAAATCTGAATCCTTACTTCATCCAAAAGTACAAAGAAAATTGAACTAAACTTTATTTAAGTATAAACAAAGTGCACGTGCGAAAATGAATAGGAACGTATCTGTGCTTATTTGCATAACATTATAATTAAAGTCGACTCTACGATCTTACTTACACAGAATTTATTTTTTCTTTTTCGAAGAAAATCTATTTATTTAAAAAAGCTCTGGCAGTGTGTTCGATCTGACAAAATGTATTGTAGTCCAAAATGAAATAAAATCATTATAACCCACAGAACCCCACAGAAACCCACAGAAATATGCCCACATTACATTTATAATTTAAAAAAATATACCGACCGAATTAAGAACCTCATCTTTATGTTTAAGTCGGTTAAAAACTAAATGTATTCCACCTGCATGGAAGCTTGCACTAGACTGGTTTTATTTTATAACTGCAGTGTAAAGCTATAAATATTGAAATTGCTTTTACTCATTCTAGGGTGCGGCACGGCACCCCTAATTACGCGTGTGGCCAGAAATAAAAAAGGCAATCTTGAAAATCTCCCACGAGCTGAGAGGGAAGAGGGCAAAGCTTGTTCGGGAGCGTCGGGTGGTGCTTTTTGTCCTTTTTGCCGACATTCAGATGGGGATGACCGGACAGTACTTTTTTATTTTTCATTCTCTTCACTCAATGTTTGTGAGCTTTGTCTGCTTAAATTGAACTCGGAATAATGCGGGTACAACGCGGTGGATTTATATGTGATAGATATTATATAGATAATAGTGGGTGGTATGAGCACTATAAAATATTTTTTGGCATGTAACTAGTGGTCATAACAATTATTGACTAATCATAAATTCATTGTAATAAAAATCTAACTTCCATAAATCAAATAAATAGATTCCGATACTGGCTCTACATCATAATTTATAAGGTTCTGTGACTTCCTTTGTTTAAAAAAAAGGTCAAACAGAAAGATCTGATTATTTTTTTAATACACAATTCCGCAAACTTCATACCAACACTGTGATTGTAAAAGCCTGTTCACTCCATATGTCAGAATATAGCATTACACGTTTGATATAATCTCATTACTTAGGTATGTTAAATCATACTACGCCTGCATTATAATGGATTATATGATGGAACATACGTCAGTTGACATTTAGCATATCCGATAATATGATCTATTCAGCGCACCACCCCCTTTAAATTGGTTCCAGCTACATGCGGGTGTTATCGACTATGTATCGGGGAGGCACCACCCTACCCAGGACATCGCTTTCCACCCGTTATAAATTTATCTACGCCGATCGATATACCCTATGGAAAACTACCAACATGAAAAGCCAATTAAGTCTGGCTTGTTGTAGCATCCTTTTGATTTAAATAGCCCTGGGAGGGAGGCAAATTGATTCAGTTAAATTATAAGCAAGTTTAATTAATTTGGAATGGAATGGAATCGAATATGAATG
This sequence comes from Colias behrii, assembly GCA_029959065.1. Classification (NCBI taxonomy): domain Eukaryota; kingdom Metazoa; phylum Arthropoda; class Insecta; order Lepidoptera; family Pieridae; genus Colias; species Colias behrii. The sequence goes on from JARWMC010000002.1 coordinate 7,605,014, forward strand.
ACGAAATAGATAGTTAAGGTGCATAAAATGTGCAAATTGATTTTGCTATATCAATTAACTACGAGAGATTTTCTTATTCGTTTTTAGGGTTCCGTACCTCAAAAGGAAAAAACGGAACCCTTATAGGATCACTTTGTTGTCCGTCCGTCCGTCTGTCAAGACCCTTTTTCTCAGGAACGCGTGGAGGTATGAAGCTGAAATTTATATCAATTACTCAGGTCTACTGTCCCTTGAAGCTGTGAAAAAATCAAACTTCTAAGCCAACGCAATCAAAAGATACAGCCGTTTATGCCGCAAATTTTCGACACTTGCAAGGGAATCAAAACCTACAGGGTGCTTCCCGTGAACTCAGAATCTTGAAATTTGGTACGAAGCAACGTCTTATAGCATAGATAAAGGAAAAATTACGAAAACCATAAATTTTTAGTTACATCACATAATATATATTTTTTTAATAATTTTAAACTTACTACCCATTTCCTCATAAACGCGTAGAGGTATTAAATTGAAATTCATACCAAATACTCAGGTCTATAATACCTTTAAGCTGTAACAAACCTTGCAGGTTTGTACGGAACCCTCGGTGCGCGAGTCCGACTCGCACTTGGCCGGTTTTTTAATATGCAATATGCTAAAAATTGAAAAAATGCATGGTCTTAGGAGTAGAATATTCTTATTTTTAAGTGTATTAAATACGTATGCCACTGGACAGATACAGATAAAATGAAGCTAATAAACAAGATGAGGGAACTCTACAATTTTCCTATTTCCCCTATCCCAGTTGGTATTTAGTGGATCGGTGGTAAAATAGCATTTTAGAAATTAAGAGATGAAGTTCCTTGAAATATTTCCCATAATAACACCCTTACAACACTGATAGGCTTCCAATTTTACGCCTACTGACATCCTAGAGTCTAACGATTTGACGATCAATCTGATTTCGTTATTTTTGACCTGATGGTTTTAGATGATATTTGTTAGCGTACACATTATTGATTCCTAGGTGTTTCTCTGTTCATACCTGGTCAAATCCAATCGGAATGGGACAGTGGACTGTGCTTAGCAGAATAAGCAGCTGCATCGAACGAAAGTAAACCGCACTCTCGGAAAATTTTATTAAAAACGCAATTATTGCATATTTATGAAAATCTGTTAAGTTAAATCTATTAATTATTATATTATATCTTCTATGTAGTCATTCTTACTTAATCAGGGGTTGGATTCTAAACATGTAAATAATTTTCAGAGAATCATGGTAGGTATTTTGTCATTTTTAATTTAACTTATTCATTCAAGGAATAAAAATAAGACAATAGGTCAAATAGGTACATATTTTGCAAGTTATTTAAACCACCATAATTACATGTGGCATTTATTTTTTAGGTACAATATAAGTATGATTTCTAATCTCTTAAACAATTTAATTATACTTTGCTTATTAAAAAGGAACATAAACTATTTCGAGGCGATAATTTCCTGTTATTCAAACAAATTATAACATCAACGTGTCTTCCCGCCATAAAATACGGTTTGTGGTTTAGCGCTTTGGTCTTCGTTATAATAATATAGTCATATTTGAATAATATTCAAAACCACAAACAAATGACTTAATTATTATTAAAAGGTTTCATATTAGTCTTAAAAGCAATGCTATGTATATCTTCGTGAATTTGAAATGTACAGGAAACATGAAACACAAAGCGAGGATCGTTTTCCAAATGTTAAATGTGTTCGTAACCAAAAAGTCACTGAGGTGGTCATTCTAAAAGGTTGAAGGCACCTAAAGCACACACCTGTACGTAGACATTCTCAAGGCGGCAATAGCCGAACTTATCGCCACGCGGTGACGCAACCCAAACAGGATCCACCTCCCAACAAAAAGTTCCACGGCCACTATTTCGAAACTCGTGCGCACCTAAATAGAGAAAGGCATCTATGTGCTTGTACATCATTTGTAGCTCCTCTAGTCGCAACCCACGGGGTACGGGGTGAATGCCCTTAACGTCCACCATCCTCCTCGAGTATAGTGCCTTCCCTTTCTAGCCTACGAGAATCCCTCTTCTTTTGACTTTGAAAAGAGGGCACGTATTTCTTTGTGCTGCCGTAATTTGAACTTACTCACGCCCAGCTTTAGAGTCGGTCTTCCCGTGAATGAGTGATTGCTGTGTTCAGTTAAGGGTGTGTGCGCAGTGCGCGTGCGTTTGTATTCAAATGAGGACAGTGCGTTCCGCGCCGGAGAGCACTATGATTGTACTTTTTTAGTCCGAGAGCCGTAATCAGCTACAAGGAAATGAGCATCCTTAGGGGTGGCGCGAGGCGACGACCAGGCTTGGTATTGAGGACATCGTCTTGTTAATATACGGCAATTAGTCGTTCTAGGACGCTCGCATATTGTAAACTACACAGAGATACACATGTTTATACTTGCTCTATGTTGCGCTATGATTAATATTCAACTCTCTATGAATATGAAGTCTGAAATTTTTCATAATAGTCACTGTTGCATTGATTTTGTTTACTTTAATAATATTTTCTAGGTATATTATGTTTTTCTAAAATTTTTCATACGGTAAGCAATTTGTAGATTTCTGGTGGGTAATAAAATTGAACAAATAAAACGAATAAAGGGTAAACTAATAAATACCTAAGAAAGGGCATAGGATAGTAGATAATTTTTCCCCGATATCCCACAGGAACGGGAACTATGCAAGTTTTTGTTTCGCTATGCGGGCAAAGCCGCGGGTGGATATCTTTTCAGAAATATAATACAGCTTTCCTAGCTGAAATTATTGGCGTTTAATTATTTTAAATAATAAATTATATCTATCATAAATTTGTCGTATTACAAGCTCAAACGTGTTAAATTGAAATTATAATTGCCTGAATTCTTAGAAGCTGCAGGGTTAAAGGGTCTGTAATGTACCTGTACCAACTATCTAATTTCTCGCGAAAACATTCTCAATAGATATCGCAAAATGTTGAATTTAACATTGCGTGCTCTGTGGAACCCTAATAGAAAGATATTTAACTGTATACATTTCCATGTTGATTTTCAAAAGCCTATCTATAACTGCTATAAATCAAAATTTGTGCCCGACACGCCTCTATATCAAATTAGGTAAACTTTCACACAGGAGGCTATTGGGCATTGGCTATACATATGCTACATGTGATATTGCCGATATTGATTCTCGCATCGCCTGTCACAGTGATTCACAATTTGTAAAGTAGGTTGTTTTAACAAGTTCGCTGAGTGTGTGGCGGATGACCCAAATCGAATTTTGTTGCTTTTTACATGAAATTCTTAATTTTAGCTTGCAAAGGCACATATTCTGCTGACCGAAGTATGCGTTTTGCTAACTGTAGAACTTTTTATGATCCTGCATTTCGTAACTGTACAAAATATTGAGTGGGCTTCATTAATCATTAATTCATTTTGTAAATTCTTTTTTTTTTTTACATTTAAACAGAGTACCTTTAACTGGTTGTGTTTAATGAAATTATGAACGTTATATAAAACAAAGTCACCCCCCGCTATGCCTATGTTTATTTATATATCTTATAAATAAATAAAAATTATAAGTCAACTACTAAAATAACGGCAACTAGGAAAATAACGAGTACGAACTTGTGATAAGTGACGAATACCCACACGTAAATATCCTGAATATTCAATAGACTGAAATGGGATAGATACATCTCATCTACATCCACTGTATCTGACATATTGATCAAATACAGTTGAAGGCTGAAGCATTTATAGTTCAAAACTGTGTAGTCCGATTTAATTACATTTCTTGTTAATTGGTATTGCAGAATTGTTTAATATTGGAAACCTCACGAACATTCTAATTTATTGAAATTTGAAACTACAAAGAAAATTCATAAAAGGCGCAATTAAGACTTTGGTTAGTTAGTAGTTACAAAATATACAATGTAGGTACATACATAGTTTAAATAAATTATATTTTCAGTTTTCACCACTGAATAAAAACTGAAATGGATAGACCATGCTGTATTTCAGTCTCGATAACATTTATTTTATTTATTTAATTAGTCTATTTTATTATTCTTACAACTGATGATTTTGCCCATGATATCGACCTTGACTTTATAACAACATACACACTAGATAATGTAAATACCTATGGAATCAAATTACTTACTCGTGCATACAAGTAAGTAATTAGTGTTGTGTGATATTTTTTGTGCTTCAAATAATTTACTTAAGTTAACCTTAAGTTCAGTAAAATGTGTGTAATAATTACTTTGTTTTACATATTATTATAATTATTATTTGAATAGTTTTAAAGAGTTCTAGTGTTGGAGTATATTGGCATAAGTTTAATTATTGAGACTGGCAACAAATTTAATTTCAGATCGGTTTAATTTTTCTCAAACATATTATATTATGTTAAAAGGCTTTGTTGTGACGAGATACTTGTATTTGAAGTAGCTTGACATCTTGTAGAACAGTGTGTGGGCGTCTAATGACCTTCGCAAATCCTAAGTGAGTTGGGTAGATTCGCAACTATTTATATAGTGTTCAGAGTACAAGAAAATACAGTAAAGCATACATATTATATTATTATGTACTACTTGGTTTTATTTTTATTCCTTAAGAAAAATTAAGAGAGTAACTTCAGGTGCTAACTTATACAAGCCCTTTTGTGAAATAAGTTACTAATCTCATATTTCGAGTTTATATTGTGTTACCTATCAATATAAATATGTATATAGGTACTAAACAAATGATTTTATATAAATTACTTAAATTTGGTACAATAAATTGTGAGTAGGTAATATCTTACCTAATGCTCATGTACCTAGTATGTACCTGCTAAATATGAATGAATGTCCCGTTTTACCGTATTGATCTAAGTTTATTTTAGCTGCCTTTCTGTGATTCTTTTGTCTACCTGCTAATATAAAATTAGAAGAATAATTAAAACAGACACAGGAAAATTCTGGAGTGCGAGCTTCTATTATTTTATTTTTTACATCAAAAAGTAATAAAATTGAGCATAGCTTACATTGGGAATTAATTAAGTAAACATCGATACTTATGTAGGTATGTGTAATGTCAATAGACCACTCAAAGAGTTTTATATAATTTTAATAACGTCATGATATTCATTAGATTAAAGCTCTTTTTTTTCTTCGCCACAGAGAAAGCTTACTTTTCTTAAAAAATATAATTTACACCGTGATCTATTTTTAATTTACTGCACAATACTTTCACGCTTTCTTTACAATTACAAGCGTGAGATCAATTCTCATCAAACATTTTTTCTAGCTATGACTCCTAGCAATGTTCAGATAACGGTTACTGTATAAATCCCAAAAATGCCACAATAAGAGTTTTGAAATAAAACACTAGAGGGCGTATCAATCGTATATTGTCAACAACAATAATGTTATATTAGGTTTTAATAAAACATTTCGATAGCGGCATCTAAACAACTAGTGACGCCATCTATTGGTGAACATCGTGACTTAACAACTTAACTTAACTTAGGATTTAACATACCGGCCGCCATGGACGTAGTCCAGCCAAAATAACAACAAATAAAATAACTAAACAAAAAAAAATAACTCAAGCTTAAACTGAATCTTTCACAGGTAATAAAATTAATTTGGATAACGGTCGTTTGATCAAATTTCCTTTATACTTAAGTGTGACCACACGTGTAAGCTTGTCTAGCCCTGGGTGCTTGTCTACGACAAGACCAAAAAGCCACCTGGTTGGAGGCAAATCATCCTCCTTTACTAACACCACACTCCCAATCTCCGGTTCGGGAGTACTTGCGCTCCATTTGTATCTATGTTGCAATTGCGTCAAGTATTCCCGAGACCACCTACGCCAGAAATCTTGACTCATTCTCTGTGTCAGTTGCCACCTTTTCAGGCTATTGATATTGGAGTCTTCATAATTAGCTTCAGGTACCGACACTAATGGCTCGCCGACAAGAAAATGAGCTGGCGTAAGTGGTTGAGGATCCTCCGGATGGTTGGACATCTGACTTATAGGTCGAGAGTTTAAACATGCTTCGACTTGAGTCAAAACAGTGGATAATTCTTCATATGTGAGCGTTTTATCACCTACAATACGCTTTAGGTGATACTTGGTGGACTTTACGCCAGCTTCCCACAGTCCTCCAAAATTTGGAGCACGGGGAGGGATAAAGTGCCAAGTAGTACCATTAGATGACAAAAAATTTAGAATCTCTTCAGCAACAGTAGAGCTTTCTAAATGCAAGAAATTTTTGAGCTCTCGTGCACTGCCCACGAACGTGGTACCATTGTCACTCCAAAGTTCAGCCACATGACCTCTACGAGCAACAAACCGCTTAAAGGCTGCCAAAAAGGTTTCAGAGGTCATATCACTGACTGCTTCCAAGTGAATGGCCCGTGTAGCCATACATATGAAAAGGCATATGTATCCTTTCGTTGCATGATGACCACGACCCTTGGCAGTACGAATACTGATTGGACCGGCATAGTCCACTCCACTTCTCAAAAAAGGTCTATGTGCTGTTACCCGGGACTCTGGTAGTTGCCCCATCATCTGTTGATTCACCTGGGCTGAATGGCGAATACAGGTCACACATTTTTTAATGAATTGCTTCACTGCACCTTTAGCTCCAACAACCCAATACTTGCTCCTCAAATAGTTAAGGACGAGTTGTGGACCACCGTGAAGAGTCCTTTCATGAGCATCGTGTATAAGCAGGTAAGTAAAGTGTGACTTGTGCGGAATGATTATAGGGTGCTTCATACCATCGGACAAGGAAGCGTGACGCAACCGTCCCCCTACTCTTAAAACACCATCCTGTCCCACAAATGGATTCAACGAGGTAAGTTTACTTTTCTTATTCAGTTTTTCATTATTCTTTAAATTTTCCATTTCGTCTTCAAAATTTTCTTTTTGACATATCTTAATACATATCATTAGAGTTTCTTGTATTTCCGTAGCAGTTAACGTTTTACTAATATACCTTTCTTTTTCAGGTTTTCTCCAGTGCAACACTCGACGGCAGAATGACAACACTCTGGTAAGTTTTCTAAGAGACGAAAATCTCGAAATTATATTATCTTCCTGATCACTGGTTACAGCGTGACTACTAATCTTCTGTTTCCGTTCTTCCAGGTTTGTGTCTGCATCTTCTCCCCTTGGATAATCTATGTGATTGCCGTACAACCACTCAGGACCTTGTTTCCAAAGGTCGTTGTTTATAAACTCTGTTGCAGATACTCCTCTGGAGGCGCAGTCAGCGGGATTTTCCTGTGATACAACGTGGCACCACCGACTTCCATCTAACAAGGTATGTATTTCCGACACTCTGTTGGCAATAAAGGTCTTCCATCGACTTGGATGACTCCGGAGCCAAGCCAAGACGATAGACGAATCCGTCCAAGCATGAATTTGATGTTTCGGAACATCTAGAATACCTCTAACTTCATCCAAAAGTCTTGCTAGCAAAACAGCTCCACACAGCTCAAGACGTGGAATTGAGACCTGTTTTACGGGTGCTACACGAGTTTTGGATGTGATTAAACTCACATGCACATTACCATTACTATCAATAATGCGAGCATAAACAACAGCTGCGTAGGCTGCGTTCGATGCATCGCAGAACCCATGCAGTTCCATAGATTGATCATTTAAGCTTGATCGTATCCATCGAGAAATGCGAACGCCTGTAAGAGATTTCAAGTCATTCCTGAAATCTAACCAGCTTTTAAGAAATGACTTAGGAAGTTCGCTATCCCAATCAACGCCAGATAGCCATAGCTGTTGGATAAATATTTTGGCCTTTGTCACAACTGGCGCTATCCAACCCAAGGGATCAAATAAGCGAGCAATATCTGAAATAACCTTTCGTTTGGTTATTGGTGATTCCACCGAAGAAAGCTTGACAGTGAAGTGAAAGCTGTCCTCCTCTCTGTTCCAGGTAAGGCCCAATATTTTCATAATTTCGTCAGTTTTGATTTCCAACCCATGGTCTGACTCACTTTTATTTAGCAGCTCTTGACTGTTGCTAGAGAACTTCTGCAGTGGAAACCCACCGCGTTTGAGCAACTCAGTCAATTCCTCGTGAATTTGAATGCCTTCAGTTACCGTATGGCAACCAGACATCATGTCGTCCATGTAGAATTCATTCACAATTCTACTGGCCGCCAACGGAAACTGTTGACCATCCCTATTCACGAGTTCCTTAAGAGTGCGCACAGCCAAATATGGTGCTGGTGATGTGCCAAATGTCACTCTTAACAGCCTAAAATGTCTCACTACATCGTTTGGATCATCACGCCATAATAAACGTTGATAGTCAGCATCACCTTCCGCCACTTTCACTTGTCGGTACATTTTAACGATGTCTGCGACAAGTGAAATCGGATAGCAACGCCACCGCATCAGTAAATGTCGCAATTCGGGCTGAATTGTGGGACCAACCATTAGGTCATCGTTTAACGATGCCCCGTTGGTGCCCTTGCATGAGGCGTCAAACACCACCCGAACCTTAGACGTTGCCTTGTCCTGCCGTATCACCGCATGATGTGGCAGATAAACGGCATCTGGATTGTCAATATCCTCTGCTAAAACTTCTTCCATATGTCCTAGCTCCAGGTATTCATTAATTACCTTAGAATACTGAATTTTCAGATCTGGATTCTTATTTAAGCGTTTTTCCAACATAAGAAATCGCTTACGAGCGATATCTATAGAGTTACCGAATTTACATTGCGGATTATCCGACTTAAAAGGAAGTTTTACAATAAATCTCCCAGATTCATCCCTAGAAGTAGTTTCTTTATATAAATTCTCACAGCTTTCTTCCTCTAGAGTGAGATACTTTTTGGGTTTAGTTGGTTCAGATTCCAACTCCCAGAATTTTTTCAGTAACTCATTCTCATTGCATTGAGTTAAATGCATGCTAACAACATTATTGCAGCTCTCATCCTCAACTACAGTTATACCCTCATCGTGTATTTTGCCAGAGAGGATCCAACCAAACGCTGTATGCTGAGCAATTACAGTTCCTGGCGGACCCCTGACTAATCCCTTCAACAAAATTTGGCTATACACATCAGCACCTAATAAAAGATCTATTTTATTAGGTGTGTGGAACGAAGGATCTGCCAGCTGCAGTGACGTAAACACTGGCAGATTGTGTATCTCAACCTTCTTACTTGGTAAGAATGAGGTCAACTTCGTTAACACATGAGCCTTGACTGTGATGACAAAGCTCGGATTTAGACGAGACTGAATATTAACCACAACAGAGGACCTTGATAAACAAGGTGATCTCTGGTCACCGCCTAAACCTGACATAAAATTTGTCTCAGATTTCTTTCTGAGACCTAGCAGTTGAACTGCAGCCTCCGTAATAAATGAGGCTTGAGACCCTTGGTCAATCAAAGACCTTAACACCACCGGACTTGAATTAGTTTGTGAAACTGCCTTCACTAAGGCGGTTGCCAACAAAACTTGATTAGTTGTGGACTTGGTGTGTGTGGTAGTGTGTTTAGGACGATCAATACTCTCCTCTTGATCCTGGGAAGAATGAATGACATTCCCTACAACTGAAGCATTTCCTTCACCAGGTTGATCAGCTTGCGTTGAGCTGGCTGATTTGGGAGTGTTGGTATGAAGTAAAGTGTGGTGCCTTTTTTTACAAATTCTACAACCTGTAGATCGATTGCATTGATAAACTGAATGATTTGGTGTCAAGCAATTGAAACATAAATGGTGGGTTTGAACAAACTTACGTCGTGAGTCAACGGTTTCTTTAGAAAATTTCTTACAATTAAATAACTTATGATTTTCTGAACAAAACAAACAATAATTAACACTTGATGTGGCAATGTGAGTGCATGCAGGTTTTTCAGATTTATTTGATTTAGAGTCTAAAAATTCTAAAGATCTATATTTATGCTCCAAAAATTCTCTGAATAGAGTCAAGGTTGGTAGGTCTTCGCAATCATTTGCCTTGGACTCCCACTGCTTCCTGGACTCAGGGTCCAATTTGTGACTCATTATATAAATAACGATTGTGTCCCAGCTAGTAATATCAATTCCTAGGTTTCCTAGAGCACTTAAGCATTCGTTCATGCTATCTAATAATTCTCTTATCGCCGATGACGATTCATGATGTAATACTTTTTGACTCATCAAACGTTTAAGGATATTGTTTGACAAATACTTTTTGTTGTCATAACGGTTGACTAGCTGGGTCCAGGAAGCCGTGTAGTTTTTATCGGTTATTGCTGTATGCCTTAGGAGCTGTTCCGGTTCTCCCAATAAATGAGATTTTAAATAATGTAATTTTTGTACATCATCTAATTTGGTGTTGTTGTGAATTAAAGAAACAAAAAGGTCCCTAAAACTGGGCCACTCAGTATATTGCCCCGAAAATTTGGGTATGGATATCTCAGGTAACTTAACACTGTGGCTTGAATTATTTTCAGAGCCGACATTTGACACTCTTAATATTAACAACTTGTCCTTTAATAAGGACTTATAATCTAGGTACATTTCTTCACAGTTATCAAACACTTCATTTACAACATAATCATTTTGCATCAATACATCCTTTTTAATTTCATAAACAATTTTTTGATGATTTGAGAAAAAAGACGACCATAATTTTTCTAAAGCTTCTAAACGCGCTTCAAGGTATCCTACAGTAATTCTATCCCTTGGAGACTTTTTAAAGTTACATAAATTTCTTTCAATTTTACTAAATATATCATCTTGAAGTTTTATATAATTTTCACCCATGATTGTAAGTAAAAACAATTGAGTTATTAATAAACTGAACAGAAAAAAATACACAGAAATGCAAAAACAATACCTTAAATTTTACAAATTGTGTCAGCTAATCTTCAAAATTAATTATTCACAAAACAAAACTAACCTTTAAACTTCATATAATAATATGAATAATGCAAAATAACACTTAATTTAAATGTTGGTTAAATCTACAACAATTATAATACCTTTTACTTTAACACGTATAAAACCACTGTAAACATAAAATAAGAAATGTAACCCAAATAAAGTTCTTAATTTTTTACAAGTAAAACAATCAATTTTTAACAACTATCAATATTACTGACTTTAAAATTTTACAAGTGTTAGATACACAATATAACCTTCACAACTTGACAAGGTTAAACACAATATTTTTCTAAGTTAATGATACAATCGTTAAAATTATTCTAAGTGTTTGAAAACATTTATTCACTTGAAAATCGGGCATAGGTTCCCCGTCGGATCACTTTTTAACGAATTATTCTAAGTCCTAATCACTTTGAATTTAACCAAGTTAATATTTCTATCTTGAAACATGCAATATCTTGAATCTTCTAAGTTAACTTCTCCTTGTAATTAAAGTTCAAAATTGTACTCACGATTAATGTTCGGTAATTGTCCCACACATACACACTTAACTTCTTTTATTACGATGACATCTGACAAGTGACGTTACTTGTCTTTTGACCTTGACTGTTGACGGCTGCTGTGACAGTGTCAAGGTTGACACTTGATGACACTGACAGGTGACACGGACTGTTGACAGCTGACGTCTGACAGTTGACACTGACGTTGACAGTTGACAGCTGACACTGGCAGGTTTGCCAGGTGCTCCCCTCTGCAATGGCTGCTCCTCTTCAGATAGGCGACCAAGGGGCTCCCCTCCGCAATCGTCTCTCGCACCTCTCAGGTGTCTCAGGGGGTGCTCCCCTCTGAGGTAAAAGTTCAGGCGCAAGCAGATGTCAAAGGGGCACTCTTCCCTCGGTACTAGCAAGTACCACTGCCGCAAGGCGCTGAACGGACTTTTTCACAGTCAACCGCAAGGCACCAGTCCCGGTACTCTCGAAGGACCATGTATAAATCCCAAAAATGCCACAATAAGAGTTTTGAAATAAAACACTAGAGGGCGTATCAATCGTATATTGTCTCGCGGGGTCTTCCACGCAGGCCTTCACAGGCCTCGGGGTAACTGTTCGGGGCGACGGCCCCTTTCAGTGGTGGCAACGCCGCCTGCAACTACAGGCGGGGCACTGGGTGGGACCTAATGGTCCGAGGTGTCGTGTCCGGGAGGTGTCCTGCTGCAGTGCGATCGAGCCCGCGTGGTATCGCGGGCGATCTGCTAGCTGCTGCAGGGAGGAATATCCGTGGGTGAAGCCACCCGTCGCTTAGCGAGGTCGAGCCCGCCGGCAAGGTGCCGGGGGGCGCCCATCAGCCAGCGGCGAGGAAGCGGTCGTGTCCTAGGAGACTAGGTCACGTGGTAGGCCTCTTATGTCCGGCGGTCTCCGATGGTATGGCGCGATGCCCTGCAAATGCTGGGATCGCGCTCCGTCGGCGCGCGCGAACATAGAGGAACTCAGGCGACGAACGAAGTCGTCCAGTCTCTCCATGCGCAGGTCCCTGGAGATGACCTGATTCCGTACGAAGCGTGGTGCTCCGGAGATGGTGCGGAGCGCTAGCGACTGCTGCGCTCGCAGCGACTTGCGGTCCGTCTCGTTGGTCAGCGCGAACCACGCAGGGGCCGCATAGGTGAGTCGCGTGCGAACGTAGGCCTTGTAAATGCACAGCTTCGCACGGAGAGGCAGGTGAGACGCCAGCATGGGGCGGAGTATGTTCCGCACGGCGCGCGTCTGGGCAACCACGTTCTTCACATGGGGCCGCATCGAGAGTGTCTTGTCAATGGTCACACCAAGGTACTTGGCCGTCGGTGACCATTCGACGTTCTCACCCATGAGAGACACCGGGGGCGGCAGAAGGCGCGCCCGCCCGATGGAAATCGCCTGAGTTTTCCCCACGTTGACCTTGAGTCTCCAGTCCTCCAGCCATCAACAACAATAATGTTATATTAGGTTTTAATAAAACATTTCGATAGCGGCATCTAAACAACTAGTGACGCCATCTATTGGTGAACATCGTGACTTAACAACTTAACTTAACTTAGGATTTAACAGTTACATCAAGAAAAATCTTCAAAGGAATTCATTCATTTAACTTAGTTTTTTTATATAAATCCTTATTTCATAATTAATTACAATTTAATTATGAATACATCAAAATCTCAGCCTAGTTTACTAAATTTTCTAAGTCCAATTAGTTATTTATTACCTAGTTGTTTAATGACGTTCTTGACTTTGAATAATTTAAATTATGCAAATGATGCGAAACGATGATACACTATTTCGTTAATTATGAATCAGAGCATGTTAAACTGTACGTTTCTCAGATAAACTAGTGAATGAAAAATCCGGTTCGGGTATTATCAAATTAGAAGCTTTATAAGATGGCCAAGTTGGGCTTAAAGCACAATATATGATTTCCATCGGATTCCGAGTGTTTCTCAAGAGGCGATTGGGGTGAACTACTCTCGCCCACTCCATGCTTATCTCCCGCTGAACTGTGTGATGTGGCTCAGCAATAAAATATTTCTTTTTATGTCCCCCTCGTGTAACACGTTTGAACTCTGCTGGCGATTGCGCAACCACTGGTGCATTCCGTGTTTACGCCGCACGGCCAGTACCCTCGATGACTATACTTTGAGGAAGTCAAAAACGTGTTTTGCCTATTATCATTCGAGAGTCAAGTTCAATATCGATATAAAATTGTATCCGATGTCTATTTTGAGTTTACACGTTCCTTTTAGATGAAATTTTAATGAACCTCAGTCTAACCGAAATAGTCGATCGAGCCAGCCAGCGCTTGCATTTTAAATTATTACTATTTATACACTGGCAGATTTTTTTTCTTTGCTTTTCTAAATGGAGTCTAGCATTGATGCTAGTTCGAAAACGATCTTAATAAACACGTCCGTCGATAGCTTTCGAAAATTTTTACCTTATTTTTGGAGTCGATGACCTGGCGCCTTTAAAAATGAAAGAGGAGCGAACATACCAGGAAGTTTATTGATTTTTACGAATATAATTGTTTATATATAAAAATGAATCGCAAAATGTGTTGGTAAGCGCATAACTCGAGAACGGCTGAACCGATTTCGATAATTCTTTTTTTATTATATTCCTTGAAGTACGAGGATGGTTTTTATGTAGAGAAAACGTAAATATGTACCACGGGCGAAGCCGGGGCGGACCGCTAGTTGTTTAAAAAAATAGCTTCAGTAATATTAAATTCCAGGTTGTTGTATTAATTTAGTTCGTATCTGTTGAAGCAGAGGCGGAGGCGGCCTCAATTCACCCCACTGTCGGTGTAGTTTCCACTAGCGATCGCAAAAAGTTGTGAACGGTAGAGTTACCGACGACAACGTAGTGATATCGACAATCATTGATACCACCCAAGCAACAAGACCCCTTGTATCCGCTGATATCTCCCCTTTTGTATTCAATGCGTCCAACGACGAAGGAGGTAGTGTAGATCACACAAACTGGTTATGTTTTAATGACACATTGTTGCTTGCTCGGGGAACGGTTTAAGATATTGAGTATGTACTTCTTGCGACATGCTAGAAGTCACCGTTATTCTATTTCCTACATCCTTTATGAGCTTATGTTAATACAGTATTCAAAAAAAATAATTATGTGATACGTACTCTATCAGACAATTCGCTTTGACTAAATGTGCTTTTTTCGGAACTGCATAGTGATAGTTAGGAACATGATTGAAAGAATCAAATGGTACAATTATTTGTATACATTGGAATAGCAACGAATTATGCATTGGCATAATTTAACAGAGATGACAATTGACAACTGGTTAGGGAGCCAGGTGCAAATTTGGTTAACTATTTCCTCTCAAGAGATAATTCGTCAGACGCATGAGAGTATAGTATTATAAAGCCTCGTGAACGTCAGCTGGCGCTCGGTTGGGGGGGTGAGCGGTTGTAGCCTCCCACGCACATAGGAAAAAAAATACATTCATTCATTCATTTCCTCTCAGCTAAAAATTTGTCAAATTGTAGCTAACCCAATATCTCAACGAAAAAAAATAGTCAGCTGGTTACAACATGGTGTATTATACGTCAGCTGGTGTCTCGAATATGAAAGTTAAATTTAAAGAAAAATTTATTTTCCGTTATTTCCTCTCAAACAAAAATTTACCTGATGATAGCTTATATGTAACTGTGGATAAATATATATGTCAGCTGGCTGTATCTTGGTGGAAAAACCGTCAGCTGATACGGGAGGCTACAACCGCTCTTCCCCCCAACCGAGCTCCAGCTGACGTTCACGAGGCTTCATAATACTATACTTTGATGCATTTTACTAATTACCGCTTGAGAGGAACTTGGTCATAAAATCTGCTGCTGGCTCCCGGACCAAACTATATAAGTTTATAAAAATCATTGTGCTTTACGATTCGGGAGTATGTTGGTTCAAGGTTTTGCGAAAATTGTAGGTGTCCTGAAAGAAAGAAACACATTCTGGGATTGCCGGATTAAAGTGAAACATTTATTGTTACTGCATTTTCCTATACCTACCTCCATCTAAATATTTCGACATATTGGTTGAAAAGTGGAAAGTTTTTAATTTTTGTGGTTTAATAAACTGAAAAACAATAAATTCGACAAAGACCACCTTACAGGTATACTTGTATGTCACAAGATTCAGATTCAGATTCAACCAACATGAATGCTACTACATACAACTTCTCAATAATCTTTTACACCCCTTTCTTTGTCCTGTTTGTATGCAGTATTTTTTATTAATTTATAGAATGACACAAATTTTATATTGACTACTAGTTTAGTCACATACTTAAGCGAGATAAGACAAAGTTAGTCAGTAAACGAATCGTAGCTACCTCTGTAGCAGGTGTAGCAACCATAAAAGTAAAAATAAACCTTTGTAGCATTGAAATCGGTTGCATGGAAAGTAAATTAAAATTCACTTATATTTTAGTACAGGAAATTTATTTCAAAAGATCCTTAACCTATACAATCGTAAAAAAACAAATGTCAGTTATATTGTAATAGCATAAATTAGATGTAACCTTCTCAGCACAAAACCACCTACGCGTAAGAATAGAAACGTTCAACAATTTCTCATTTATTCTAGTGTTATTTTTAAACCCCTTAAAGTTTATTGTACAGATTTTACATAAAAATCATAACAATAGGTCTACTTTTATAGGTCTTCTTTTATATTATGCAAAATATCATAATTTTAATTTTTTTTTTAATAAATATCTAAGTACCAACTTATCTACAGTTGAAGTGAGATTAGGGCGTTCAAACAAACAAACTCAACGGCTTAAAATTTAATTAGTACCTATAAGCTTTATTAATCTAAGCCAGAACAATATGATTTCGTTTAAATTAAGGGTTAGATTGAAATCTACATTTTTCCTAGAGAAAATAATTTTGGAATCAAGATGAAAGAAACGATAGAGGGAAATTATCGTCCATGAATCAATAGGATCACATTACCATATTTGTTAACTCTGAATCTTTTATGTTTAAACATTGAAAAAGTCCAATACTACTCCGATCATTTATATAACTATATACAATACTTGCCAAATAAAAATCCGTCAAACCGGCATGAATAAACAAGAAAGGTTGGAGAAAGTTTCTTGGTAAAAATATTTAAATCTTAGCATTTTGTGATAAATTAAAGGTACACAAATAGATGGCTCGTAAAGGTCACAAAGCCCGAGTTTTAGAGCCCTTCAGAAAGTGTGTCGACTGTGCCCGCGCCCCGCGCCCGCCAACCGCGCTCCGTTGGAAAACATCCATGTATGCATTTTATAGTTTTCCTACGAACTCGCAGTCGTCAAATAGTCAACGCCCAATGGCTTCATAGCTATTCATACATTGCAATCATACTTGTACATTGTAATGTCACTAATGTTATGGCATTCTTCGGAAGTAACGTTATGAAGTTTCAATAACTGTTTTTGGCTCTACAAATTATTATCAGGCAAAGTAATCAAAACTTGTGACATTGGGTTACAATAATTGTAATCTTGTGATACTTAGTTGTGATCGTTGGTATATAAATTTGTCCCAGTACGGTACCTTACAATTATGGGAAAATCATCATAATTAAATCCCATATTATTACATATTCCCACTGCTGCAGGGATACAGGCCTCCTATGACGGTTGAGGACATCCACCACGCTGGCTTAGATTTTTGGACATGATGATTTTGATGGTGTGAGGTGTCTGTTTTTACAGAATATGTGCTTCCATTAAAAAATATCATCGAGAATCTTATACTACAGCTACTAGTTTGCTACTACCAAAAATCTACTTGAATTATTCTGAAGAGAAACGTTATGTTGAATTAATTATTTTTATTTCGCTAGATACTGAAATTATTAAATTATTACCTAATTGATTAAAATTATACAGTTAAGTTATGACTACATAACTTATTAGTCTACCACAGTACCACTAATACGGTTATAAGTTATAACACATGAATAAATTCGAGGCCTTAAAGTTAGTAAATAATAAATATTTAATATGTACTTATACCTATATACAGACAAAAAGAGAAATGGTTGTAGATGTACATATATGTAATAGATAATATGGTGGTTTTTATTGGAGCTAAAAATATCTATTTTTATCCTGGGGTAGTAAACCTCCATATGCAAAAAGACTTAGACTTTGCACGTTCTCTTATACTAGTTAATAAACATTATACCAAGCGTAACAAGAGCTCGTGTATAGCAAACCATTACAATTTTCAATGAGCGTAGTCTGATTTCTTAAAATTTTTTCTCAGTTCAAATAACCTTCAAGGGATCTGATGCTGTTCCCTCGAGGCACCTCGAGGGCAGTGCTCGCGAGGTCCACCCGGGGAGGGAGGGGTAAGTTGCGCAACGCATTACAATAACGCTAAGTTACGTGCTTTGGCCACTGCGCCCGCGCGGGGGTCATGCGCCGAGCGAGCCGTTTCGGGGAACGGTGATACGAAACCATTGTCACGTTCATCGAACGATTTGCTAATCATATTTGAATAAGTGTTGGTAATAATTTTATTTTAATGAAAACGGTTTGAGGTAAAATAATAATAAGTCCTAAAAATAAATCTCATTTGTGGAGTACAAATGAGATTTATTTATAATTGGGTAATTAGAGAATTAACTACCATGAAATTATAATTTTTTTAAACTAGTTCCTCGATAAAGAGCGTTCTTTCCCAATAAATTTGCTATGATTATGAATCAGGAGCGCGAATAAGAAACTAAAAACGACATAAAACTTGACAAAACACTCATTTACATCAATTAGTCACAACACGTACAAGTCATAATAACACTGATGTAATCACACATAACAATTATTTACTGCATACTGGCATATATTATTTTGTAGCTAACTTATTCTTAATTTATAACGATAATTGATTTGAATATTATTAAAAACCACGTGGTCATGTAGGAAAAAGGAAGAGTTACTTCGTGTCCTAAGTTATTGTCAATTTTTTTGTCATAAAATAGGTACCTAGTTCATAGATGCATCATAACGTTGGTTCTTCTGTTATTAATTAAAAAGAAACGGAAGTCTAGGTATCTACTTATTTTATCTTTTTTTGATTGGCTTGGTTGTATCTTGGTTTGCTTAAAAAGCCATTTAATGCAAACTTAGTTCATCAATCGGCATTGCGCCATTACCCTGAACTTGAAGCGCGGTATCTAACAGCGGGTTACCATGGTAATTTCAAAAGGTACAAATCCATAGAGGATCGCTAGACCGCCAGAGATCCAGCTGTCCATGGAAGGATGCGCAAGCGACGCTCACTCGTTTCTTTTTAGAAAGTGGCACGTGGCGGGGTTGTTCACCCTGCGCGATCGGGGTCACGCCGCCCGCGCGCCGCACCCCGCGCCTAGCCACAACTACTTTACTAGCCCTTGATAAGGAAACTCCATTGACACCATCGAACGGGTCGCCGGATAAGGCGCTCCTTGCGATATATAGGACGACTTCTTTGATATGTTTGTCGTGCGTAAATGATAACTTTTGCAGATAACTCAGCATTCACGTGGAGCTGTTTATACCTAAATAAATCCGTCGTTAACTATTATTCTCAGAAATGTTATTAGATAATCAAGAAATCAGTATTTTCTTCCATTATTATTGAGGTTTTCTCAACGTAATAATTATTATATCGTTTAGGTACCTACACTTTGCACCTCTAATTAAAATATACGTACCATATGTAGTTATGTGGTAGGTAACTGGTATTTACACAAGTGGTTTACAATACATAAATAGATTATTGCTTAGAAATTATGCATCGATATGGAAAAAAAATCTTCAAAACCTAGAAATTATTTTTCCCACAGTGCCAAAACAAAAAAAAAGTGCAGATGTACATAGTATCGATAACATAATAACTGCAATCACTTCATCAAGTTAATCATTTACATAACGATATCTCGATTCCGTTCATAAAAAAACACGAATAATTCATATCCATACATTACGATCATGTACTCGGAGTAAAACATAATTTAATCATACTAATAGGGATGCTCGACACCCGCATCGCAACAACATGCAACATAAACTCCCGCAGACTAAAACTAGGCCAAATTGATTGACTTATTTTTCTATTTACGACATACACTGCCCTATCCGTCTCGTCTGGCTAGAACAATGCAAGCTATTTGTATCCTACACAGGATCCTTGTTATTAGCTGTATGTTAATTTAAAAACGTAATGACCATTGTATGAATACAGTCTTGCTTTTTATTTATAGGAAGTTTTATGAAGTCACACATATAGTTATATATATTTATTTTGAATAAGTCTTTGGACAAGATGTAATCGTATACAATATAACATATTTTTAAATATCATTGAATTGAAAGCACATTAAACAAAATATTGATGGAAAATTAATTAAAACAACATGCGCTATATTTGTTTTCACCGACACAAATTCAGACAATAATGACTGTATGAAAGTAATTTTATGGTCGAAAACTGCTACCAAAAATTAAATAAGTTATTATTATGTTTCCTGTTATTTTTGGTTTTCTAAAAATAAAATAAGTAACTTATTTATTGTATGTTAAAATGCATTTTAATTAACTTAATTAATACAATGTGATGTAAACTCTTAGAACAATAACCCCGTATGGTCTCTATTTTACTATGTAATTACTAATTGCATCTAAGTTTACTACTTTAATTATATTTTATTGAGGTAAAAGTACTTATCAGCTTTAGTATTAACGTTATGTCATTATTCAAAATCTAATTGGATTTTCTAATAAGAATCCTTTAATAAAACGATGTTATATTACAACGATGTCAAAGGTTTAGACAGTTATTCTTTACATTTTATGGTCGCTGAAACACAGCGAAAGCTATTTCTATTAGGAGTCTTTAGTAGAGTAGAGTCTTTAGTATATATATTAGGAGTCTAATTAGTAATTACCTATGTGGTCTGGGGTTATTGTGTAATGTATATATGTATTTGTATTTAGCATTTGTGGTGTTGCCCGTCAGTACAGCAGAACTCCTTGCCAGCAGAGAAATTGGTTGGACTCCAGTCGCCGCCGCAGTTTCGGATGAAAAGGAACGCCCTCTCGCGGTGCACGTCGCGCTCTACCGCGCCACAGATCACTGGGCCGGCACGCGGCAAATATTTCAAAATCTACAAAAAACGTTTTATCGGTCACAAACTGTTGGACTTTTTTATAATTTTAATGCCTATGCTTTTCAAATATAATACAATAGATAAATATCAATTTTAACAAAGAATTTCAATATGTAGAGTTATGAAACAAATTGTAGGTAACTTTTGGTAACTTTTGGTCTAATAACCAAAAGTTAAACTAGATAATACATAAATTTAATAAAATCAACAAGTATTATCACATTTTCATAATGCACTACATAAACAAATTTAACACTGCTTCTAAATATTTTAATGTTGGGTGCCTTTTTAATTGAACAAAATCTGGCTATTAAGCGAAAAATTAGATTAATTGTAGAACGGGAATTGTGACTAACATCTAGTCAAATGAGTTCTTTCAATTTGAAATTGATTTTTAACTAAGTGTTCATGCGGAAACTAATTGCTCGAATAATTATATAACATTTTCAAAAAGTCTGTGAATACAACTTTGTCCTTTCTCTTACTGTGTACATTTCTGAAATGAGTTGAATGTTATTTGCTTCTACTACAATAAACAAAATGCTCAAACTCAAACATTAGATACTTGAAAGAATGTGTTTAATTTTTTCAACGATAATGACGAATATGATAAATCGTCTGCATATATAGCAAGTGACACCCTTGCTGTAAGTATGGCACGGCGAATGCTATAAAACATGGTGTTTTTATTGAATAGTGTCTCCTGTAGCTAATACTTAGGAAAGCGGTATCTCGGAGTAATTGCAGCAACATTAAGACTAATTGAAATGGAAATCTTTGAAGGAAGTGCGTCAATGTTTACGACGTTTACATATTTTATTGTCCGTCAGTCACTTTCTAAACACATGAAGTATGCTAACAAAATCATTGTACGTTTATTACCAACCCCGTGGAGCAAGTAAATTTGCAATTTATGTTTGTATAGTTATAAACTATCGTAAGTATACGCGACTTAATGTCCACTAGAATTGATTTTGAAAGGACTGTAATAATATACCAAGTCAGTGTTGTATACGCCTGTAATATTTTTTGTTGTGTGTGTGTTGTTTGTAATATAAAACGATAAACAAATAAATTAAAATACATAATTTATATCGAAACGGAGACATAATAAATTATAAATATCAACATGCTATTTACAAATATTTAAATGATAGATTGAGGCAGAGGGCCGATGTCTTAAGTCCATTTTTAAGCCCCTTTCACAATAAGGTTTTTAAATTGGTCTCGATTTGAGATCACGAATTAGATTGGGCTTAGTGAAGATCAGCCAATTATGTGGATAACTTAATTAAATATAAATCGAACATTACTTAATCTTGACTTATATCTAGTTTATTCTTTCGAAGTGTCTAGTCGTCCGCTAAACGGATGAATAAAATAAATTAGTCGTCCGATTACCGGATGAATAAAATAATTTAATCGTCCGATTACCGGATGAATAAAATAATTTAATCGTCCGATTATTCGGATTACTAGATAACCTTTTAACACTAAAGCTAGTTGGGTTGGACTAAAGCAAAGAGGGCGCAGGACTTTGATTTTTGATGGAGTTGGTGTCATTATAACACCTATTTATTATTGTTTTATCGTAAAGATTACGCTAATATAAGCATGTTTTATAGGAACAACTTTTCTCTAAAATCAAAAATGGCCGAGATATTCGCCCTCAATTCGTTAGGTTAGGTTTAGGTTAGGTTAGCCTTTAGGTTAGGTTAGGTTAGGTTTCTTAAAAAAAAAACTACACAGAAATAGGAGCCCCGCGAAGCGGGGCTCCGTCGACGCGCAAAAAAAAATCAAGTTTAGGTTATAAATTTATAAAGAATAGAAAAAATTCGATCACGAGGCGGGACTCGAACCCGCATCCTTCGCGCCATTCCGGGGCGGATGCCTCACCAACTCAGCCACTCGTGACCCGCCCGAGTGATCGAATTTATTCTATTCTTTCAGTTTTATGTGTCTGAAGGGACACACCGCGCGCCATCTATTGAGATGATTAACAACCATTTCAACCAGTATGAAGCACTTTTCAGTGAATACAATATTGTAGCGATGGAACACGACCTTTTTTGTTGAATTTATATTTTTGGTTTTATGGCATTCAAATGCTTTATAAATATAAATTTATAAAGAATAGAAAAAACTCGATCACGAGGCGGGACTCGAACCCGCATCCTTCGCGCCATTCCGGGGCAGATGCCTCACCAACTCAGCCACTCGTGACCCGCCCGAGTGATCGAATTTATTCTATTCTTTATAAATTTATATTTATAAAGCATTTGAATGCCATAAAACCAAAAATATAAATTCAACAAAAAAGGTCGTGTTCCATCGCTACAATATTGTATTCACTGAAAAGTGCTTCATACTGGTTGAAATGGTTGTTAATCATCTCAATAGATGGCGCGCGGTGTGTCCCTTCAGACACATAAAACTGAAAGAATAGAATAAATTCGATCACTCGGGCGGGTCACGAGTGGCTGAGTTGGTGAGGCATCCGCCCCGGAATGGCGCGAAGGATGCGGGTTCGAGTCCCGCCTCGTGATCGAATTTTTTCTATTCTTTATAAATTTATATTTATAAAGCATTTGAATGCCATAAAACCAAAAATATAAATTCAAGTTTAGGTTAGGTTAGCCGTTAGGTTAGGTTAGGTTAGGTTTCTTAAAAAAAAAAAACTACACAGAAATAGGAGCCCCGCGAAGCGGGGCTCCGTCGACGCGCAAAAAAAAAATCAAGTTTAGGTTAGGTTAGCCGTTAGGTTAGGTTAGGTTAGGTTTCTTAAAAAAAAACTAACAGAAATAGGAGCCCCGCAAATCGACGCGCAAAAAAAAATCAAGTTTAGGTTAGGTTAGCCGTTAGGTTAGGTTAGGTTAGGTTTCTTAAAAAAAAACTACACAGAAATAGGAGCCCCGCGAAGCGGGGCTCCGTCGACGCGCAAAAAAAAAATCAAATACCTACGTGTGCCCTCCTCCCCCCTCTCCTCCCCCCACAAAAAACCTATAATACGTGCGGCAGTTCTCTAAAGAAACCCCGATAACCTAACTATATAGATAAATAGATGTTATCGGACGATTAAATTATTTTATTCATCCGGTAATCGGACGACTAATTTATTTTATTCATCCGTTTAGCGGACGACTAGCGCTGTCCTTATTCTTTTTTTACTTAAAGAAGTAGTACATTCATTAGTAAACAAAAAGACAATTTCATTCTTGACTTACCACATCTAAGCATTTAGAAATGCATTGTTTGAAGCCGCTGGAACCACATGGTAGGATCGGACCTTCTGTGTCATATGTGACCACTGGCTCTCCCTGTGGCGGACCACGAGGCTTCGTCCGACGACCATCTTTGAAGCCCATTTGTTGCGACATGAACACCCCGCATTGACATGGCTCCAACTGTAAACCATGAAGGTAACTAGAAAATATTCTTTACATCTTTAAGTAGTTAGACCATAACTCTATTTTTTGAAGTTGTGACAATTTATCAGAGTTCACGTTTGATTTCACAGCTACTTTCCATCTCAGCAAGTAAGCTTAATTTTTACACTTACAATGTCCATTAACCCCTTCCTATATTTTAAATATAGAATCAACGTATTCTCTTTCCTAACATGGAATTGAACAGTTAGCAAAATTAGGTAGTCATAATATTTGATATCGGGTTACCAACTATTGAAAAAATAGACAAAAAGCTTCTATCCACATTTAAATTAATTTATATAGAGATACTTCTAATTAAGGCAAAGTCCAAAGAGTGAAGGTAAAGGAAATGAACTTAACCCGTACCTCACTATCGTCATCATCGAAGTCAAAAACATCTATAGTCTTCAAGCTCTCGTGCTGGTCACGCTTAAGTTTGCGCCTGGCGTCGATCGCGGCAACTAACCACAAACACGCGGCCACCGTCGCCAACCGCCGGATTCCTTGCATTGTGATCTGATGACTTTATAAAGACCAATGTATATGCAATAATAAACGAACGGGTATAAAGTGTTATTGCTCCTACTATCTAGGGTTATAGATATGTAATCACAAAAGTTATTATAAAAATATGTTATGCAAAAATAAAAATACCCTCTCCTAATGTTAAATTACTCTGTATGATTTTTTTTGTCCTGCAAATTAAAGGATTTAATTAAATAAATAAAAATAAATAAAAATCATTTATTTGTTTCACAGTGTAGTACAATAAGTTTTGAATACAGTACAAATAGCATATTAAAATAACGGGCACGTAATTGAGATACACTAGTCCCCACACTAGGATCCCCTGTGTTGTGGGAAACTAGTCTCTTCCGATGTTACAGAAATATATTTTGATTTTTTAAAAATTATATTTTAGTTTTTTAAAAGACTATACATTGCAGTATAAAGAAACAAAAATAAAATATTTAACAAACTCCAGTGTATGAGTGAGTGAGTGTGCGTGTGTGTGTGTGTGTGTGTGTGTGTGTGTGTGTGTATGTGTGTGTGTTTTATTTTTCACTGACAAGCAAAGCTTCAGTTTCACTATAATTTAAGTTAAGTAAAAATTGTTCTAATTTCTTTTTAAAAATATATATTGATGCATTTGCTATATTTACATTTAATCTTTTAATAAACTTATTGTAGAGGAAAGGGCCCCTATAACTATAAAAACGTTTGACAAAATAGGTATTACACTTCGGAAGCGTGAAATTGACTCGTCTTGGGGCTCTTGATATTGGTGCAAAGGTTTGCTTTGACATTTTGTGAAACTTTTGTGCGGTAGCCAGAATGTAAAATTGACGGACTGACAGAACTTTTGCGTCGGCGTATAGTGCAGAAGTAGCGTACCGAAAAGGTTTCTTGTAAGCAACTTTGAGTATTGCCCGTTGAGCGCGCTCAATTTTAAGCATCAGGGTGAGACCACCGCCTCCCCAGACTGAAATGCAATAAGAAATAATGGATTCGCAGAGTGCTTTGTAAACTAGTTTTATTGTATGGGCATCGGCAACTGAACGTAATTTTTTAAATATGTGTATAAGCTTTCTAATCCTGGAGGACAGTGTATTGATCTGAGGTTCCCAGGAAAGTTTGGAATCAATAATGACTCCTAAATATTTGATTTCGTCAACTTCTACAATTGATGGACATACACAAGAAGAAGAGTTTGTACACGAATGGATTCGAAGATCCAGCGACGTAGGTGGGACAGAGCGACTCGTTATACTGAAACTAATGAATTTAGTTTTGTCAATATTCAAGGTTAAAAGGTTGTCCTGTAACCAAGAAGCGACAGTAAGAAGACCATTTTGAGCTACAGCTTTTACTTCATTCCAAGAGTCAGAATAAAATACGAGAGCTGTGTCATCTGCAAAAGAGAACAAATTGGTATATAGAAGGGAAAGGGAGCAGAGATCGTTCATGTACATTAAAAATAATGTAGGAGCGAGCACGCTGCCTTGAGGTAAGCCATATGGAATGTTCATTAGAGTGCTATGTTGATTATTTATGCATACTCTTTGACGACGGTCAGTAAGGTAAGAAGTGAACCATTGCAGAGCGATGCCTCGGACTCCGTACAAATCCATCTTACGTAGAAGAATGGGCCGCGAGACAGTATCGAAAGCTTTCGCCAAATCCAGGAATACCGCGATGCATTTCTGTCCCGAGTCTAATTTGTTGCTAATGCAATCAACAAGGGAGGAAACAGCACCGTCAGTAGACCTGTTCTGGCGAAAACCAAATTGGTTGCAAGCAAGTAGCGATTCTTTTTCCAGATAGGAAAGAAGCCTTTTATTTACGACTTTTTCCAAAATTTTGGATAGCGTCGGCAGAAGAGATATGGGTCGATAGTTGGAGAACATTAATTTGCAACCAGATTTATGAATTGGGATGACATTTGCAATTTTCCAGTCATCTGGGAATGTACCCGTAGTAATACTGAGATTACATAAGTAAGTAATCGGGGCAGCAAGGCAGGTTTTTGACATTATAATCATTTTACTTGGAATGTTATCCCATCCACAGCTGGCGGAGGGTTTGAGGCTACTAATTAAATTGGCAATTTCGAGTTCGTCGGTCGGTGTTATGAAAAAAGATTTTGTAAAATTTGGTATAGATAACTTATCGGCAAGAAGATTCTCAGAGGTATTGAGTTTTTGTAGTGTTTTATTTGCAAGATTTTTACCTATGCTAGTAAAGTACTCATAAGTGTTATATAGTGACTCGTCGATAGAGTTAGAACATCTTAATAAATCATCAGAATTAGAGTTGGGCGAGTTTAAGCTACAGATATTTTTAACAGTCGACCATAAGCGCTTTGAATTGCCTTTATTTTTCTTTAAATTCTCACTATCATGGAGGTTTTTAAGATTTTGAAGAATATTATTACAATAATTACGGTAACGTATGTATTTTTCTTGCAGTACGACATCCTTAGGGCGCTTCCTAGCAATATTGTGGAGACGATCTCTTCGTCTAACGCAACGAAGTAGACCTGGCGTAATCCATTGTTTTCTAATGGCTTTAGAATTTGGAATAGTACAACAGCTTGTATTGTTTTCGATCGCTGTGTGAAGTGGATTAACAAAAGCTGCCACTGCTTCGTTAATGTTGTCGATGCTATATAAGAATTTCCAGTCTATATTTTGTACATCATTGCGAAGATTATCAAAATTGATTTTTTTAGATTTCTGTGAAGGAGGGGATGGTTCAGAATTGTTGAAGGTAACACCCACTAAAACAGCGTCATGGTCAGATACTGATGAAGGACAAACAGCAATCCGGCAAGAGAATTGGCTTTTGATTTGTGCATGGTCTAAGCAACTGTCACCCCGTGTCGGCAGATTATGACCTGAAGTTATTCCATAGTAAGCCAAGAGATCAAGATATTTATAGACTCTGGAGTCAGAACTGGAGTTTCTTATATCGATATTGAGATCCCCTACGATAAAATATATGGACTTGTTTTGGTACGATAAGATCAACCGTTCCAGCGATATTAAAAACTCGTCAATATTGTGAACTGACGGGGATCTATATATTGACATAATAACAATGTTGCTATTCAAAACGGTAACCGTGCAGTTGGCATCAGTAAACGAAGGTTCGTGATTCTCAACTTGCAAGCCCGATTTGAACAGCAGAACAATGCCATCACTTTTATTTAAGAAATTGTTTGATTTAAATAGAGAGTAGCCAGCCAGATTTAAATAAGTAAAAGATTCATCAATCCAACATTCAGTTAGGATTATGAGGTCAGGAGCAAAATTGAGTCTATTCAGGAATAAGGAAAAACTGTCAAAATTCTTACGAATGCTTCTTATATTTTGGCTTACGATGGTTAGATGACAAGAATAAAAGTAGTTGGAACAGCTTTCAGGACATGACAAAAGTACATTTTGAATAAGCGGCGTGTTATCAATATTATTAATTAGATTTAAGTTATCGAATGTTAAAAATTATTTTAATATAGGGGACTTCGAATATGTATGCATAAAAAGAAAAAGTATGTAAACAGATGTGAGATAATATTATTAAATTTATTTCCTGTATAGTTAATTTAGTAGTGATAAGTAATGGTGAAAAATAATTATTTGTGAATGAGATTGTGTATATTATGTGAAGTGTGTAAGGAATGTTGATATTAAGTTGTAATTTAATCAACAAGCTGGAGTTTGTACTGTTGTTAAATTTATAATACGAATGCAAAGAGATGAATAGTTTATAAAAGCGATTTTTTTCTTACTTCTAGTCATTTATTGGTTTGAAGAGATTTAAGATGGTTTTCGTTTTTCACCAAGATGTAGGGGGCCCCATCGTATTTTCTTAGATAGATATTCCCATTCGATATCCAGCAATATTTGTATTCCTCCATTTTTGCGAAGTCACGAGCAAGGTAGAAGAGACGTTTGGCATTGGGCGTAAGCATTTCAGAAATATAAATAGGGGTGGGGGGACCCTCGATACCCAGGTGATTACAGTTTAATTGGCGGGTCTTGTTTTCTTTATTAAAGTTTCGTGCAGCGTTTAAGATGTTAGTTTTGTGTAAAGTATTTGAAAACTCAATAAATAGGTTGGACATAGATTTATCTTTTCTATTCGTCGTACGATAAACATCTCTTAAATCATTCGGTTGTATAACAATCTTTAGGGTTGAACAAAGCTTATATACGTAATCATATAGCATGGATTTTGAAGTTTGATCTTTTTTGGGGACATTACGTATTTCTAAGATAGTTTTATTTAATGACCTTGCCAAGGTTTCATGTTGTTCCTCGAGAGCTGCAACTTGGAGGCTAACAGCTTTCCACTTAGCTTGCAAACCATCTATCTTATTTTCCACGTCATGAATTCTCTCCGTGATGAAATCCACAGCTTTTTCAATATCCTGAGTTATGGTGGAAATTGACGAGATATTCGCTGATATTTCACTTATATATCTTTCCATGGAATCTAGCCTGGTGTTTTGTTGGTTGCGAAAAGTATCAAGTTGTTGATTTTGTTCTCGCTGGAAATCTTTCAACCATTCTTTCATCTCGTTTCTGAATGTAATGAACTCATCGTCCTCTGGTCTTGCCATCGCGCGCTTTTTATTCCGTGCAACAACATGATGCTTGTCACTATCACTGTCGTGCGACGAGGCTGCATTGCGATTAGATACATTGCGATATACGTACGCAATAAGGTTCCTTTTGGCACTTATGACTAATAAAAATCAGTCGAAGATAGTATGAATGATAGATAAGAATAAGGTGCTAATTAGTAGTTTTAATAGTGGTTATCAGTGATTGGAGAATTCAAGGTCACACGGGATGCGGTGCGAAACGGACGAACTATTTGTATTCTTTCTAACGCGTATCGTACTTGATCGCGGTACTAGGCGCATATGAACACTCAGAGTTAGTCACTGTTTACACGGATCACTACGCACTTATGTTCTCCTATTATTTTAAAACTATTTACGCAGCTATTTTTTATATTTTCGAACGTTAATAATTATAATATTAGAGACGTCTACTATCGACGACATCCGAGAGGGAAGAGGAATTAAACGTTTACTACCTTTAATTTATTTAATTAAAAGGGCAGTGCCTTCAATTGATTTAATATAGGTATTAACTAGGTACAATATTAAAATTAGAGAGTGATTTTTTTATTTATCGAATATATCACAAAAAATAAACACTGTCGCTATAATATTATAACAAAATGTTAACTTACGTTTTTCCAAATTTCTTCCCTTAAACTAATCACTTCATCACAGTTACATATCTACTGATACTACGGTAGATGATTGAGACTATTTAAGTTAATTTTGTTCGAGGTATTGACGGAGAAAAGAATGCTTGTTCAGCACATTGCGATACGTGCCTTATTCACGCGAAGATATTGAACGTTTATATATGAGGATAGAAATAACTCTACGTACGATATTGATAAGGAATATGTAGGTAATACTAATAGGTATGTGTTTTTCTGAAGCTCATTCTTGTCACGCACCCTCCGTAAAGGGATTGATTACTCCTGTCTTACTTTCATCATCCATTTTACCCACATACCCATAGAATACAACATAATATATAATATTTATATACTCAATATCCACTATAATATGTGTAATTGTAAATAAATACTTATTCGTTTATTGATAGAGGTAATATAGAGCAACAAGAAGCTGAAATAGCAAAGTGGTGATCGAGCTAATTTCAAACACACCCATATTACATTTATTATCTACTAATACCGTATGTGTACTTGCACTACATTTAAATGTTATTAAAGACTCTGTTTTTCTATTTTTCATGTAAATAATTGTACAGATTTTCTCATCAGCTAGGTACTTCCTAGTCTACCACAGTTATAGATGATTTCGAAAATCCCATAGTCGGGATTAGCTCATTTTTATTTTTTACTTAACGTTCTTCAAACATAAAGAATATATTCCAAAATTATATTATGTCACCTACTATAGTAGTATGTACATAGTATGAGTTTTTCTTTTATATTATTTGTTTTTGATATAGAGCAAAGTGAGCTAAGTAAAGTAGAGCATTTAACATTAAATATGTGTGTATTTTATACCCTTTTATAGGCCATATATCTTCGCTAAATAATTAATGAATAAATTACTCAACACACAAATACATTGGTTCTTAAACCACAGAAATTCATTAGAAAAAAAGAAAGCATTTATTTGTCGATTTATTTTACAATAAAGAATTGCACTGCCACAATACTTACAGATACTAAAATTACATACCAAAAACATACACATCACAAAAATGTAGAGTTTTTCAGCACAAGTTCCGAGTTTCTTACAAGCAAATGCAACAAATTTAACTTACGTACAACAAAAATATTACAAGACAAACAGAAATCAACAAGAACTTACAACATAATATCTAACAATGCTGCAAACAAAAATGTTAATAACATTTAGGAAAAGTATTATTAACTACATTAAAAAATAATTGTAAAATCGATAAAAATTATCCTTATTTCTCTCGACTGCGGGCTTCAGTTAATTTAATTACATGCGCATACTAGTTCAGATCTTGAAACACTTGTGCATTGATATGGCATTGATTAATATTTTTATACGTCATCACTAATGGCTGAGCCAAATAACATCGGTGAGATTAAATCGCAAAGACTCCGATGGCTCGGCCATGTAGAAAGAATGGGGGAAGATCGAGCAGCGAAACGAGCGTACCAGGGACAGTCATCTGGACGCCGTCCGGTTGGGCGTCCTAGGTACCGCTGGAAAGACGAAATCGCCAAAGACCTGCGCACCCTCCAAATCGAAAACTGGCAAGAGATGGCGCAGGATAGAGTAAAATGGAGGCTCTTATTGTCGCAGGCCAAGACTCACTTTGGGTCCCTGCGCCACTCCAGTAAGTACCTAAGTATACCTACGTCATCACAATAAAGTATGTATAAAGACTAAAATTGTTTTTAAAATCGTGGAGCTTGGTTTTAGCCCCAATCTATAGTGAGTTTTTTTTTTATTATTTATGATGTACAGTAATACCATGTAATATAATATTATTTTAATTGAACGGTCGGAAAAGAAGCATACAGCGCAGCGCTGTGTGGTTGAAATATCTATTTAATTTTGAACTCAACTATTTTTAAACTCCGCAATTTTATATTTCTCTCTCTTATATTACAATATCTCTCTTATATTACAAATTAATATCGTCAAGAATTCCGCATCCTCGGAGCTTGATAGTTACCTACATGTTACATGTAAATTGTAATGGAAGGAAATTTATAGTAATACAGCTGCCTAGTTGATATTGAATATCAAACTGATTGTAAACGAATTATTAGTCATAAATTCATAATTCATAAGATTAGACAAAAAAAAATATCGAACAAGCTGTTTTGCCTTTTTACCGCTTTTAAAAAAGAAGGAGGTTCTCAATTCAGCCGTTATACCTACATATATTTTTTTATGTATGTACCTACACCGGGTTTGCTGAGGATTCTGAACGGATTTTTCTTATAATTTTTAATTTTGTAATTTGAGCAAGTATTTTTTTGAACATATTTCATGGTCGTCAATTATATCGAATGAGTTGATACTTTCTAAGTAGTTATGTATACAATAAATCCCCTGTCCTGGACAGAGCAAATTAATCTCGTTAGTCGTAAGATTTTTGGTGTTGCTGCAATGCTAAGACGTTTGCGCAATTTTTTGCCCATATCCACGAAAATTTTGCTTGCACAATCTTTGCTTCTTCCTATCCTCGACTATGCTGATGCAAGCTACTTAGACCTTACTGAGGAGCAGTTAAACAAATTAGAACGCCTTCAAAATTTTGCGATAAGATTTATCTTTGGTCTTCGCAAGTTCGACCATATCTCAGACTTCCGCTCACAACTCAGATGGCTTCCTATCCGCCTTCGCCGGAATACGCATCTCCTGTCCCTCCTATACTCAATCCTTTTCGATCCCAGAACTCCTTCCTACTTAAAAAAGAGATTTATATTTATGGGCTCGTCTCCTGAATGTAATTTGCGCTCCTCTAACAATCTTACGCTTTGTATGCCTGCTCACATCTCCAAATTTTATGATTCATCTTTTACCGTGCAAGCCGTAAGATTGTGGAACTCCCTACCAACCGCAATAAAGCAAGCGCAAACTTTGAATAGTTTTAAAGCTGCAATTAAAAAATATTATCTGTCCTCATAGTCATTCTGTATCTGTTCTGTTTTACCTATTTCTCTACTTGAATTTTTTTATATCCTCTTCTGCACGTTTTCTTTCTTTCTTATGTTATATGTAATTTTATAACTTACTTATATCTATTATATTTATTTGTATTCACTCCTTGTATATGCACTATCTACCTTTTTCAATCTTTTCATTTTCCTATATCCCAAGGTTGCCTGGAAGAAATCGCTTCAAAGCGATAAGGCCGCCAATTTGTACGGTGAAGATTCATTTTGTATATTTTGTATTTTATATCTGTGCATTGTACAATAAAGTGTTTTTTATTATTTTTATTATTAACTAGCGGTCCGCCCCGGCTTCGCCCGTGGTACATAATATTTACGTTTTCTCTACATAAGAACCATCCTCGTACTTCAAGGAATATAATAAAAAAAGAATTATCGAAATCGGTTCAGCCGTTCTCGAGTTATGCGCTTACCAACACATTTTGCGATTCATTTTTATATATAAGAAGATAAATACAAGTATAAATACAATATTTAGTAGTAAAATTTTATGACAATTTTTAAATGTTTTGTCACAGTATTACCATATTTCCTACAGTAGTGCGACGAATGTACTCGTGCAGAGAAACGGAGGGGAACTGGCGGGGGTCGGGCGACGCGGGCCGCGTAAGGCAAACACGCTTAGTTTGCCTTACCTAGCGCGAAAGGACGACGCAGTCGTATTTTTTGTGTAATAATTTTATTATACATAGGTACTTACATATTCTATTATGGCGCGCACAAACTGTTCCGTTTACGGATGTAAATCTACATTGAAATCCCAGAAGGAAACAATATTTCAGAAAGATTGTATTACCTAATTGTATCTGTTGAATTAAAATCAAAGCTATGTATATGTTGTCCTCATTATTTTCTAATCAGATTGTACATCCCAATGCGAATGCATTACTTAGTTAAATGTTATAAATTATAATATACAATTAAGAACATCCAAAAATAAAGTGTCCACGTAAATATTTAGCAGTGCAATATCTATAATTATGTATTTATGAACAAATAATTACATCAGATTTAATAATCGCAATTATTTTGAATGTACGAATAAATGATTTCATCATAATATTAATAATCACAATTGTTTTATTTCCCATTTGTTGCAACCCTAGCGTATTTTCGTGTGGCAGCGTAAGTACCTACGCTGGCGGCGGCATCGCTTTACTGTAGGAAATAATATTGTAATACTGTGGTTTTGTAGTCCTTGTTCATTACGAAGAACATAATATAAACATTTTAATTACTATAAACATGGAAATTTCATCATAAATAGAACATATTATTAGATTATTAGAACATAATATTATCTCAAATACTAATATATTTGGATTCTATAGAATAATTTATATGAAACGAATTAGAGTAAAATTATCAACAATCGTTTTATAATAGTAATTTTGTCTTTACTTTTAATATTTTTACTTAATACTAATTTAAATACATAAATACGACTTCCACATTAATATGTAAAGATTAAATTGATTGATTTACTTTATTAGGAATCCTTTTTGAATGATTAATACTGCAAATAATTCTACAATTGGAATAAATTGTGTTGTAGGAATTTTCATATTAAATACTTAAATAGTGTTTGTAGAATATTAAAATTATGTATCATCTGTGTGTATCATGTTCTGAAAACAATTGAATGATATCCTTCAATAAAAACTATCAGTCTTACTGAATGTATCTTTTTTAATGGACAAGATAAATATCACGGAAACCTTTGTTTTTGTAAAGTTTTTTTTAATTATATACTGAAAATTGTACTCTGTAGTTCTTAAATTTATGCTTAATTTATATTTAGAATTCAATTTGGCACTAATATACAATATTATAACACCATTACAAGCAAAAAAAATAACTTTAAATATAATAAAGTATTGCTTTTGCACTATATATAGTGATAATCATAATATTATTAATATGTTTGTAAATTATTTCTGTTATTCAACAAATATTGTTAAAAAATTAATAATATATAAAAACAACCTAAAATCCTTACAACATTGTTAATCTCACTTGCTTTATTTGTAGTATTTATACTGTAATACACTTCTTAGTGAAATGTTTAAATTAATTTGAGTGTTGCAATAAACTTATATAAATGCATCTTATTTCTAAGAGTCCTTCGCTAGCATCAGCTTTGCTTCTCCTTCAAATACAACCTTCTTTTCTTCTTCCACGACACAGAAGAATTTAACTTTCAACAATTTTCGTACATCAACAAGTTCGACGCTGATTGTTAACTTCTCGCCTACAAAACACTTGTTAGGAAACTTCATTGTTTGTGACACAAGAATGGTACCCGGGCCAGGTAGATGTGTTCCAATCAGACCAGCCACCAAGCCATTTAGAAAGGCTCCATGCACTATCGGCCTCTTGTTACCATTATTTTTGTGCAAGTAATTATGATCACTCGTAAGATTTGAGAATGTATCCAAATCCTTTTGTGTCAATGTTTTCTGTATTCTTATTTTATCACCCGCCTTAAAAGCTGCTCTGCTAAATGATGTTGTGTGTAATTTACATATTTTTTGGTA
Organism: Colias behrii; assembly: GCA_029959065.1. NCBI lineage: Eukaryota > Metazoa > Arthropoda > Insecta > Lepidoptera > Pieridae > Colias > Colias behrii. The sequence continues at coordinate 7,640,376 of JARWMC010000002.1, forward strand.
GTTTTTATTGTTCACTGCAATATATGGAAACCTGTTTGACAGCATTCTGTTCATTTTTAATAGTATCTAACTGCCAATTGTGGTTACGGCTTATTTGTTTTGCTCTTGTTCTAAAAATATTGTAGCCAATTGTGATACCACTTTATCATTAGATTCTTTTAATATTTGCATTTGTTGTGATATTTCATAATCGTTCAGTAATGTTTTTGTCTCTTCAGAAAGATAAATAAATATAGTAATTACATCAGCAACAATTTCACTCTCTTCAGATTTTAATAAATCATGTAAAGGTTTCAGAGCATCATGTTTTATTAAATAATCGGCATTCAGGGGATCTGAAACACATTTTGATATTATCATAATTTGATACCCATTTTATAGTTTTTGTTAATTACTAGTTCTATTTATATACTGATTAAACAGCTCATTGAAATCTTGTTAATATGAACATTTACCTGGACACAAGTTACAAATCCCTGTAGTTGCAAATTGCAAAAGTTTGGAATTAGTTTCATTTTTGATAACATATAAAAAAATATCTAAAACTCCAACATCACGTATGAAACCATAGTTTATTGGGTCATAAGCAAAATTAGCTAAATTTGCAAGCACTTGGCACTTAGCATCTGAAACAGAAAATAATACCATATGACCTTTGACATATTCATACTTTGGTCTAATTAACACTTATGTAATATGGTCACGAAAAGTAAATACTGTAAATACAATAATTATTCTTACCGTAAGAAGAAGAATTAATAAATTCGTCTACGAGTAATGATAAATAACTTTCACGGTCAGTTCCATTTTCTGGTGTATGTTTCTTTAGATAGGATAAACTTGTAAACATTGAGTTTTTAGTGCACAAATTATATGTATAAATAGTAAATGCACCTTGTGAGTTATTAATTCATAAATAACATAAATAAAACGGATAGATCAAATTAATACCAATAATTAAATATTAAATTCAGTGTCCGATGTCGACTTTCATAATATTTTGACAGCACGTAAGTACAGTGTTGCCAACTTTTTTTTTTCGAACCCACATATTGGAGCCTCGTGGCCCACCAGAAATCCACTAAAGTAATCGGTCTTTAAAACCACCAGAAAAAACACTAAAAAATATCCAGAGACATGTAAATATTGAGTGCCCGTTGGCGAATTTTTTGCGAGTTATTTGTAAATAACATCTATTTTGAACTAAGTAATTTTTATTTTTGTTACAATATATGTATTTAAAGATCATCTTCAGAAGAATCTGCTTCTTCTAGAGTTTCAGTATGTGAAGAATAAATTTCTGTGAAAGAAATTTTTGTGTGGTTTCGGCATATTTAATGTAAAACCATATTACTTCACAAAATTAATTAAAATACGACAAGCTAGAAGCTACCGGCCGCGGCGTTACCAATACCGACTGACAATTATTATTGTTTTTGTACACAAATATAGAATAAAAAACGTTGTGTGGTTTTATGAAACCACGGTAAAAGTGAAACTGTTCGAACGGTTCCGAACACTGCTTTGTGTAGCGCATGTCGCGTGTCGGTCGGCTGCCGAGTAGGTATACCTACAAAACTTTTGGAAGTAGAACGTGCACAACGTGCTTTAATAAAGGTTATGCATTTTAAACCATACAGACATTCTACTGATCTCCTTTACTCCACAACGGGCCTACTATCTATACGCAAATTATATATTCTTGCAACTATCCTAAAAAGACATAAGACTATTACATATGACCCTAACATAACCAATCGTAGAAGAAGAGATATTATTCCGCTGTTTCATAAAACGAACACATCATTTAGTAAGCGTCAGTATAATAGACAGTCAGAAATTTTATACAAAAATGTAAATAAAATTTTAAACATATATGGAAATCGTTACAACGATTGTAAAAAACATACCTTAAAATGGCTTAAAGAAATTAGTTATACAGAGGCAGAAGACATTTTAAAAACATGTAATTAGTAGGGAGTAAAATGAAAATGGAAAATAAAATAAAAAATCACATTTTTTAAATTCTTGTACATTACACAAACAAAAACATGCGAACACACATACACACACACACACACACACACACACACACACACACACACACACACACACACAAACACACACATACATCCATTCTACCAATTTTAGAGTATTAATTTTATGTTAACATTACCTTATTTTTTAAGCTTTCTTTTAATTGTTAATGCCTAGTAATTGTTATGGAAGAGAAGCGCCTTCTAACACAAGTGAAATTTATCACTTAAATGAAGGCACTTACCTCCAACCCAAGATGAAAACTTGTTTAAAAGAAATAAACAATTTTTATTTATTTATTTTTATTAAATCATACTTTATATCAATAGTAATAAAGTCTATAATCAAAAATATTCAAGCAATAGACAAACAACTTTCGGGGAATTCCCGAATGTTCGTTCTGTTACCAACATGACACAAAATCATACCCTTGTTTCACATAGTTCAAGTCGTTCTTTTTGAGTATTTATGTAAATCTTTCTAGTGGTTGAATGTCGTACCTTACCACTAATTGAACTCATCTAAACCACTAGGAAAATCCACCAGCCACTAAAACCAATATTTGTCCGCTAAATGGGGGAGCTAAACCACCAGATGTAGTGGAAATTCCACTGAGTTGGCAACACTGCGTAAGTACCAACTACCAAACGTCATTTGTCAAGTTTTACCACAGATAAAGTAATATTAGGCTGAGTATTACTTAAGAAATGAAACTAAATTATTAAAGAAAAATAATATGTTGAATTGCAAGCATTTTTGGATCGCAATTTGTAGATCTTGCAAGTTAGATTAAAATCTCTGATTGTTTTTAAGGTTCTTACAATCTTATGGTGACAAGTTACATGCTAATAAAAGATTTAAAGATATTTGATTGTATGCAGACTACATATTCAAATATATTGTTATATTCACTGGTATTACGCTGTGGTATTACGGGCCCATTACCCATACCCAAGAAGCTTATATCTAATACACTGGAGATTTCAATATGAACATTAACCTTACATTAACTTGTAACAAGAAAATATGACCTTGAATGACGCCAGTTATGTTTTTTATCACTTTCACACCTAACTTGGTATTGCAAGAAAACAATGAGGTGTCATTAAGAAATAGACCAATCCGAGCCGCTAGACTTCGTGTACCATTGGTCGCCAACGACGTGCGCAAGAAACGTGATGTGCTGCAGGGCGCTGCGTCAACGAGCGACGCCGCTTCCGCGATGAGTGCGAGCGAGGACGACTGTGCCAACTCCCTTGCACCTATGCAGAACGCGAACACTCTCATCGACGCAAACGCCGTACAATCAACGGACAATAATAACTGGATTCAAGTTAAACATAAACGAACAAAAAATGTAATGCGCGGAAGTGCAGCCCCCGGTAATTCTATGATCGAAGCTTCTGAAAGATGGAAATACTATCATTTGTTTTACGTAAAGGCGGGAACCGCTGCCGAAAAAATTACTGAACATATAATGAAAACTTGTAAAATCGATAACTGCACCGTTGAAGTATTAAAATCGCGAGGTAATTATTCGTCGTTTAAGATTGGCGTACTTGCAAAAGTATCTCAGCTGATTATGGATGTCAACAATTGGCCGGAGGATGTTTGTATAAAGCCGTGGCGCAATAACTTTCGTAAACAAAGTAGTGATCAATAAGTTTTGTTATCTGACTATTACCTATCAAAATTGCAGAGGTTTACGCAGTAAAACAACGGAGTTTAGAAAGTCGGTTTTTAATTCTTCTTCACATATCTTCGCATTGACAGAAACATTTTTAAACGATTCTATGTGTGATTCGGAGTTATTTCCCAATAATTATACAGTTATAAGGAAGGATCGTGCAAATGACACAGGTTATGGTGGTGTTTTATTAGCGGTACGCAGTGAGTATTCAGTGAAACGTATATACGATGTATAGACTACAAGCCGGCATAGGAAAAAAATATGGGTCAATTGAACCACCAGGGGACATATCTAGAACGATAGAAGAGCATAAAATAATAAGATTAATCACTATGCCGTCACTTGTAAGCTGTCCAACTGAGTGCAGATGAGAATTCAAAAGTACAGGTAGACTCGGTAAATTTTGGTCATATATTTTTGTACGGCATTCTTAACCATCGATAGATCCATTAAAAATAATAAGAAACCGCTCAGTGCCGTACAAAAATGGTGGTCCACAAAGTCGGAATTTTTATTTAATTTCCGAGAGTTACCGGGGGTAAATTTGGTCATTTGACCATGTACGGCATCTGTGTCATACTATTTCTATACTGCTTTTAATCCATTATTCCGCAACGCCGTACAAAAATCATGGGGACAAGGGGAAAAAATCGAGAGTTGCAATCCCCTCTGTTTCACCACTCCAGGGGGTCATTTGACACAACACGAAATAAATTTATTTTTAAAGTATTTTATGCATAGATAATATTTTTTCATGTGCCGTACATTTTCGTTGGTTCAAAGGGGAAAAATCTGAAAAAGAAAAAAATCCATATAACGAAATGTTTGCTTTATATTTTGATAATAAAATATAAATATACACTAATATTAAGAAGCTCGAGGTGGTTAATTATCACCTTGGAAAGTCAGAGTCAGGTGGAATGGACTCCGTTAAATTGATGAACTAATAAAGAAGCTATGAACGAAAAGATGTGAATTATATGCAATCCAGGCGCGGTCCCAGGCTGAAATTTAAGGGGGGGGTTAAGCGGCTGGAAAGGTATGCAACCCCCCCCCCCCCATCGTATTCAATAGAAGTTATAAGCAAAAACTTGAGAAAATTTCTGTATTTTTTTATATTTTACAAAAAAAAAACAGGCCAAGTGCGAGTTGGACTCGGGCACCGAGGGCTCCGAACAAACCTACTTTTTATTATGTTGTAACTTTAAAATATACGCCTTTGCAAATTTTCCTTTATCTGTGCTATCAGACATTGCTTTTTACCAAATTTAAAGACTGTATCAACAAGTACAATGTACGAGTAGGTTTTGATTCCCATGCGAATGTCAAAATTTGCGATAATTTGCAGCATAAACGGCTGTATTTTTTAATTGCGTTGGCTTATAAATTTGATTTTTCACAGCTTAAAGAGGCCGTAGATTTAAGTATTCGATATAAATTTCAGTTTGATAGCTCCACTCATTCCTGAGAAAAAGGGTCTTGACAGACAGAAAAACTTTAAAATTATAAAAAAATATTTTTTATATGATGTAAGTAATTATAATATACATTGTTATTTTGGCAATTGTTCCTATATCTGTGTTAGGTATAAGATGTTGCTTCGTACCAAATTTCAAGATTCTGGGATCACGGGAAGTACCCTGTAGGTTTTGAGTTTTGATTCCCTTGTGAATTTCGAAATTTCCGAAAATTTTCAGCATTTACGACTGTATCTTCTAATTGCGTTGACATAGAGCCTGTAAGCGCTCATGAGTAAAAGGGTTGTAAGTTTAAAATTTTTTAAAATATTTTTTTATACAAATTTTGTATAATCTAATTAAAAATTCATGTATTTCCCAATTATTCCTATATATGTGCTTTAAGACAGATATAGCACCTAATTTCATGCACCAAATTTCATGACCCTGTGTACTCGGGAACTAACTGTAGGTTTTGACTTCCTTGCGAAGTTGCGAATGTCAAAATTTGCGAAAAAATTCAGCATTTACGGGTGTATCTTTTGATTGCGTTGGCTTATACGTTTGATTTTTTCACAACATCAAGGGACCTTAGACAAGAGTATTCAATATAAATTTCAGCTTGATATCTACGTTCACGCGTTCCTGAGAAAAAGTTTGTTTTTTAAATTTATGCTGCAAATATTGTCGCAAATTTCGACATTCGCAAGAGAATCAGAACCTACATTATACTTCCTTGAAATTTGGTTAAAATCAATGTCTTTTAGCACAGATATAGGAAAAATTGCTAAAACATACATTTTAGAGCTTATAACATACTAAAAACCGGCCAAGTGCGAGTCGGACTCGCGCACCGAGGGTTCCGTACAAACCTGCAATTGATTTTGTTACAGCTTAAAGGTATTATAGACCTGAGTATTTGGTATGAATTTCAATTTAATACCTCTACGCGTTTATGAGGAAATGGGTAGTAAGTTTGGTGGGGTTTGGCGGCGTCACTCGCGTCCGTAGGTTCTAACCACCTAATTATAATAGGCCTGCCCTACACGTGCCCCCCGGGTGGTGCCAACCGAGTGACAACTGGCCGGAGGGCTGCTAAATAATACTCCTAGGTGATGGTATGTGCGCAGCATCACCTAGTACTGGGGTTGGGGCCGATGAGGCCGCTGTGGAGCCGAAAGGGCCCAGCCCTAGATAGCGGCTGGCGGGTTTTAACCCGGCAGGCGTACTGCAAACTGGAGGGGAGAGGAGGAGAAGAATGGAAGCAGGTTATAAAAAGAAACTACCCCAGGAGGGTACCACCAAGGGTGGAGAATCCCTCCCTGAGTCTAACTCAGGCAGCCCCACGTATTCTGGGGGGGGGCAAAAACTTGCTTAAAGAAACCGTCACTGAGGAGGTGGGATCCCAGGCCTCCTCGGTGCCAGAAACTACTGGACCGATAAACGTTATTAATGTTATAGGCGCTGGGCCCCCGGGGAAACCCAAGGGACCAAAGCCTGCAAATTTGGGGCGGGGCTCTGCTTCGGCCAAAGTGACGCGACCACCCTCGGGTTTGTGTTGCCGACCTGCGGCTGAGCCGGGGCCTCGTTCAAAACACGGCCAACCTAAGGGAAAACCCAAAAAGTTGGCCAGCTCGGCGTGCGCTTCTCCGCTGAGCTACACTGAAGCCTCGGCTGACGTGGTGAACGAGTTGAGTAGCGCATCAAAACAAAAAACACAAAAACCGACAGCGGAACGAGTTGATGCGTCAAAGTCGCGACCAGCCGGTGCACCGACGACCATGAACAGAGGGACCTCAGAATACCTGACGGGACCGATGGAATTGGTTGAAGGAAATCCGGCTTTGGGTGTGACCGAGATGCAATCGTACTCCCGCCCCCCTACAACATTACAAAATCTCACAGCGGAACAAGCTGCTGCGTCAAAGTCGCGACCAGATGGTGCACCGACGACCACGCACGGAGGGACCTCAGAATGCCTGATGGGCCCGATGGAACTGGTTGAAGGGAATCCGTTAGTGGGTGTGACTGAGATGCAATCATGCTCCCGCCCCCCTTCAAATTTGGTTGTCTCCACTGCGCCGAAGGTTGGGCTGCGGGGGACCCTCGACCCTTCAGGGGAGAAATCTCCTGCGGGGCCTGAGTCGTGTCGCCCACAGTCATCGGTCGGTGGCGATCTGTCCTCGGACTGGACCGTTGTTCCCCAACAGAGTCGCAGAGTAAAGAATGCACCAGTTGGGAAACACCAGGAAAGCGACCCTCCAGGGAAGCGGACCTCCAACTCGAGCGACGGTACGACAAAAAACCGATTGAGCAGAAAACGACGACGCAAATTAATGGCTCGTGATAAACTACAATCCGAATTGGATAAAACTACTGGCCCAAATCCGCATGTGCCCGCGGCTATGAGCGGTTCAGCTGCCGCTGCTGCGGGTTCCGGACCAGGGCCAAATCGGCATTCAAAACCCGCTCAGACAAGCTCGAGAGACCCTGCTGGCTCTAAACGATCGCGTCTCGATGATACTATATCACCGAGAGGGGCGAAAAAGAAGCCATGCCTTAATGAGTCCCGGGCTGTCCATTCCGCGAGTTATGCGGATGCAGTTAAGGGTGATCTAATTGTGGCGATAACGTCTGACACACCAACTGGTCACCTTAACCAAGAACAAGCCGACCACATCCTGGCATCACTCCAACCCTTGCTTCATCAGGAAGCATTGAACTATAGGGAAGGAGACGCTCGCATCCTATTTAAGGGCAAACCCATGTTTAAGGGGGGCGTCCTTAAGCTATGGTGCGATGATGCGAGGACGGTGGATTGGCTCAAAGCAGCCACCAAAAAGGTTACATTGCCTTCTGGTGACAAAATCTGCGTCAGAAGACTTGCGGACGTGCCGCGTAGAGTGCGCTGTGGCATCCTGCTCCCAGGTGTGTGGAAGGATATGAAGGTTGTCGGCCTTCAACTCCAGTACCACAATGACTGGGCGCAGGTACACCGCTGGTTGCTCATTCGGGCTGAGGTACAGGAAGCGGAAACGTTTGTTGTCGTCAGCATACCGGAGGATTTGGTCTCTACGGTCATGGAGCATAACCGTTGCCTAGGATTCTTCTTTGGCTCGGTCTATATTAAGTTCCAGGGGCCAAAGGGTAAATATACCGAACGGCCCCCCGAATGGGACAAACCAACGGTGGAAAACGTGACCACGTCGGCAAAGTCGGATTCTGACTTAAACAAGGCTGCAACACTGTCTAACTTAACGACAGAAAGTGAGGAGCAAGCCACAGCTCCCTCCACATCGCGCGACACAACTGATGCGCCTATGGAGGTGACGCCTGACGATGAACTCATCCTGCTCTCAGTAGATTCGGGCGACCTAGAGTCGGCTGATTCGGAGAGTGGTGATGAGTACACCAGAAGGTTCGGTGGTTTGGCCCTTGGTCAGGAAGAAGGGGGGTTGCTATCTGATGATGGCGAACCCCTCATCTGAATGCCACTTTCTACAAGCAAACCTCCAGCACAGTCAGAGCGCTACGGCTCAGCTCAGGAAATGGCTGGAGGTAACCACTACGGCCATTGTGCTTATCCAAGAGCCGTGGGTAAGCAACTCTGGCAAAATCAACGGCCTCACTAACATCGGAGGTAAGATTATTTCCATAACAGGTTCTAATAAACCCAGATCCTGTATTTATGTCTCTAATAATCTACAAGTGCATGCACTAACAGAATTCTGTTCTAGGGATGTGTGCGCCATCCTACTACTAGGGGATAACAACCACAGGCCCAACATTGTGATCGCCTCGACGTACATGCCGGCAGACGAAGACCCACCACCGCGAGAATTTGCCAGGCTGGTGGAGTACTGCGCGGGAGAGGGTCTGGAACTAATCGCTGGCACAGACTGCAATGCACACCACCCCCTATGGGGGATGCCTACAGGTAACAACAGAGGCAGAGACCTTGTTGAATACTTATTTACAACTAGTCTTAATTTAGTCAATACAGGTGCCGAACCAACCTTCGTTACTCGCCGATGTAGAACTATCATTGATCTCACACTGGCGACCCCTGGCATCATAGGTAGCATTAACAACTGGCACGTGTCAAAGGAGGCTTCTTGCTCCGATCACAGGTGGCTACGCTTTAACCTACAGGTAAACACTATTACACCCATTCCTACAAGGAATCCCAGGAAAACTGATAGGGCACTCTACCGGGCCCATCTTGAAAATCTCCTCACGAATTCATGCTTTCCAGATAGAATAATGTATATACCGGATTTAGAACGTCTGGCAGAGCAACTAACTACAAATATTATTTCCAGCTATAACACTGCCTGCCCACTGCGGGTAACGAAAGCAACAGGTGCCAAACAGCAATCCTGGTGGGGACCGGAACTTGCCAAACAAAGACAATTGGTCAGAAGATCACTAAACCGTGCAATGAACACTAACTGCGACCATGATTGGAACACTTACAAAGAAAACAAAGCTGAATACAAAAGACAAATAAGATTCAGAAGCAGTGCAGGATGGAAGAAATTCTGTGATGGCATTGAATCCTGTAATCAAGCAAACAGAGTGCGCAAAGTCATCTCCTGCTGCAATACGTCCAAGCTGGGATCGATCAAAAAAGGCGACAACACTCTTACAAAAACACCAGCTGAGACGGAAGCTGCTCTGATGCAGACACACTTCCCCGGCTGCAAATTCATACAACGACACGAAAGGAAGGACACAGCAACCCACACACCATGTGAGGAAAACTGGAGTACTGCTGAGCTCATAGTCAGTAAGGAAAAAGTACAATGGGCAATCGACAGCTTTCAAGCATACAAGGCACCTGGTCCAGATGGCATATACCCGGCTTTACTACAATGGGGGGGACCGATACTCACGTCTCATCTATCTGCCATTCTGACATCCAGTCTTGCTCACGGCTATATACCGACCAGCTGGAGGACTGTTGACGTTATTTTCATTCCTAAACCAGGGAAAACAGACTACACGGATGCGAAAGCCCACAGACCTATCAGCTTCACATCCTTTTTACTCAAAACACTAGAACGGCTCTGTGATAGACACATTAGGGATACTGCCCTCGTGCGTATTCCACTACATCGGAACCAACATGCTTACAGCCATGGTAAATCTACCGATTCGGCCTTACACTGTGTGGTGTCCAAAATAGAAGAAGCCCTACAAGAAAAATCAATGTGCTTGGGCACTTTCGTTGACATTGAGGGAGCTTTCGATAAGACACACTACTCAAGTATACAAAACGCCCTATCACAGCATGAGGTTAACCCCACAGTAGCCTCATTGATTATAAACATGCTAGGCAGTAGAGAGATACAACTTAGCAAGGATAAAACAAAGAAAGTGCTGGTCACCAGAGGCTGCCCACAAGGGGGAGTTCTTTCACCGCTCCTGTGGAACCTAGTTGTGAACGACTTGATCAGCACACTAAACAAAAACAAATTCCATACCATTGGATATGCAGATGACCTAGTAATACTTATCTCTGGTAAGTTCACGAGTGTTGTCTGTGAAATTACACAGAGAGCTCTATCAATAGTTGAGCGCTGGTGCAACAAATATGACCTTTCAGTGAACCCGCGCAAGACGGAACTTGTTCTATTCACTAACCGACGCCTTCTAGGAAGCTACCAGCTACCAAAGCTATTTGGCTCCGTACTTCAGTTATCGAAAGAGGTTAAGTACCTCGGGATTACCTTAGACGATAAACTCAACTGGAACAAACACCTTGAGAATAAGATCGAAAAAACAAGCATTTCTTTCTGGCAGTGCCACAAAATGATTGGTAATAGATGGGGGCTCTCCCCGAAAGTCACAATGTGGCTCTACAAAACTGTCATAAGACCAATGCTAACTTACGGCTCTGTGGTTTGGTGGCCAAAGACACAACAATCGGTGGCTATAAGCAAACTGCAGAGATTTCAAAGACTCGCCTGTCTGGCAATCACTGGCAGCATGAGCACAACACCGACTGCTGCAATTGAAGCAATGCTCGACCTGCCACCCCTACATCTTTTTGTAAGACAAGAAGCTCTAGCGACAGCTGTAAGGTTAAAGACACAAAACCTCTGGAGAATGTTGCCTACAGCACACAGTAAGATCTTAACTATGGCAGCTGAGAAGGAGTCCTCACTCCTTGCCATAAGTGATAAGATCCCAAAACAATTCATCTTTGACAAGAAATATAAGATACAGCTACGTGAATACACGTCAGAACACAACAGCGTTGAAGACCTACTAATCTTCACGGACGGGTCCAAGACTGGAAATGGTACGGGTGCTGGGGTCTTCTCTGAGGACCTAAACATTAACATCTCGCACCCCTTGGGACCCCATAATACAGTCTTTCAGGCTGAATGCCTAGGACTTCTACTTGCAGCTTCAGCCATAATTAAAAGAAATGTAACAAACTATTCGATTCGGATCTTATCGGATAGCAAAGCAGCACTCATGGCAATCAAAAGCCATGAAATCACTTCAGGGTTGACCCTTGAGTGTCACTTAGCCCTAACTAAGGTATGTGAACTGGGAAATTCCCTAGTTTTACAATGGATAAAAGGACACAGTAACTCGCGTGGAAACGATGCTGCTGATATACTAGCCAGAAGGGCATCTGAAACACCGGTCATGGGACCTTTTCCCATTATACCGATACCTGCTAGCTGGACCCGGATGATGATTACCCAGCTCACTAGCTCTGCTCAGAGAGCAGAATGGTCAAGCAGATCTGACTGCAAGCAAGCCAGAGAAGCCCTACCGGACATTGACTCGAGACTTGCACGTCGGCTTCTCAACCTACGTAGAGTGCAACTACGCGTAATAACAGGGACCCTCACAGGGCACGGCCCCTTTAACAAACATCTCTTCAATCTAGGGATCACAGACAGTCCGCTATGCAGAGCATGCATGGCGACCGAGGAAACGGCAGCCCACGTCATCATGGAATGTAAGGGGGTTGCGGAGTACAGGGCAAGACACCTGGGGTCTCCCGGGTCCCTCCCTGAAGCCTTTGGCAGCCCTCACAAGCTGCTTGGCTTCATGGAGGAGCTCGGGTGGTTTCAGTTTTAGCTGGTTTCCCCCACCTCCCTCTCTCACGCAAAATAGGCGCATAGACGTCGAGTTGCGGAGAAATGCCCGTATTATTATTATTATTAATGGGTAGTAAGTTTAAAAATATTAAAAAAAAATATATTATGTGATGTAACTAAAAATTTATGGTTTTCGTAATTTTTCCTTTATCTATGCTATAAGACGTTGCTTCGTACCAAATTTCAAGATTCTGAGTTCACGGGAAGCACCCTGTAGGTTTTGATTCCCTTGCAAGTGTCGAAAATTTGCGGCATAAACGGCTGTATCTTTTGATTGCGTTGGCTTAGAAGTTTGATTTTTTTCACAGCTTCAAGGAACAGTAGACCTGAGTAATTGATATAAATTTCAGCTTCATACCTCCACGCGTTCCTGAGAAAAAGGGTCTTGACAGACGGACGGACGGACGGACGGACGGACGGACGGACAGACGGACAACAAAGTGATCCTATAAGGGTTCCGTTTTTTTCCTTTTGAGGTACGGAACCCTAAAAAGTTGGTTTGTGGTAACCCTCCACACCTCCTGAGGGTTACCTCAACCCTCCTGCTTGAGGTAACCCTCTCCCACACAAAAATACTCCTCGGTGTTTTTTACAGTCCTCATCTTTCCTTTGATTATTTTGATAAACTTGATATTATCCTTGACCGATTCACTCCCCTTTATGATCACACTATCTTGATGGGTGACTTTAATACCTGCCTCCTTAAATCCGACGCACGTGCGCATAAGCTATGTTCCATTGTCAACTCCTTTAACTTACACATACTCCCTCTCAATCCCACGCATTTTTTTCCAAATTGTGCCCCTTCCCTTCTTGACCTAATACTTGTTTCCTCTCCCGATAAGATTTCTAGGTTTGGACAGTGTCCGGCCGAGGGATTCTCCTATCATGACCTCATATTTGTTTCCTATAAAATCCGCCCTCCTAAGCCTAAACCTAAAATAATCCTACAGCGCAATTTTAGTGGTATTGATCCAGATCGTCTTATTGCAGATGCATCCGAGATCGATTGGTCTGTGATTTATGGGGCTCAAGATGTAAATGAGAAAGTCGAACACTTCAATAACCTCGTCATAGGGCTTTTTGATAGACACGCTCCGTTGCGACCTATTAAACTGAAACACCTGCCCGCTCCTTGGTTGACCGAGGAAATTAAAGTACTGTTAACAGCAAAAGCCAAGGCTAAATCCAAGCTCAGATCTGACAATAGTGAGATACTTCGGGAAAAGTTCAAAAAAATTCGAAATCGTTGCAATACACTATGTAGAGATGCACAAAGACGCCATATTCACCAATCGGTCGAGGACGGCGACTCTGCTAAAGTTTGGAAATTCCTTAGATCCCTTGGTATTGGCAAATCCCCAAATAATTCCTTACCTTCATGCGTAAACTTGGATAGTCTCAATACGCATTTCTCTTCTCATGTTAACAATTTCGACGCTAAAGTTAAACAGCGTACTTTAAATAGAATTACCTCTGACTCTGTTCCTTTGCATCCTCCGTTCAAGTTTAGTCAATTTTCTGATTGTGATGTTAAGAAGAACATATTAGCTATCAGCTCAAAAGCTGTCGGCAGTGACTGCATTAGCCGTAATATGATCATTCCCATCCTAGATACTATTGTTCCCGTAATCACACATATCCTGAACTATTCAATTTCCTCACATACCTTTCCAAGTGCTTGGAAAAATGCTTTCATTATCCCTCTACCTAAACATTCTAAACCCTCTACGCTCACCGATTTCCGCCCCATATCTATCCTTCCATTTCTGTCAAAAGTCCTAGAGCGCTTAGTACAACAGCAGCTTAGCGTTTTCCTTAATAAGTATGATCTCCTTAATCCTTTCCAATCCGGTTTTCGTCCCGGTCATAGCACGGTTACTGCTCTAGTTAAAGTCACTGACGACATTCGCTTTCATTTGGATCAAAAACAGCTTACGCTACTAACATCTCTAGATTTTAGTAATGCTTTTAATACAGTTGACCATGATATCCTTCTCAGCACGCTTAGTTCTCTTAACATATCTCCAACAGATATTGATTGGTTTCGTAGTTATCTACAGGAACGCCAGCAGCGTGTTCAAGTTGATAATTCTTTTTCCTCTTGGACTGACGTTACTGCTGGTGTTCCGCAAGGCGGTGTGCTTTCTCCTCTTCTTTTTAGTTTATTTATTAATTCAATATCCCTCAACATCACTTCTCTCTATCATATGTATGCCGACGACTTTCAAATTTATTGTCACACTTCGCTTGAAGACCTGCCGAATGCTATTGCTAAAATGAACGACGACGTATCCACTATTGTTGATTGGAGTTATAGTCACGGCCTAAACGTAAACCCAAAAAAGACGCAAAGTATAATATGCGGTACGAAATACTTTGTATCCAAATTAGACTTTTCTACTTTGCCTAGGGTAATAGTTGATGGGATTGCTATACCGTATAGTACCGAAATTAAGTTTCTGGGGATTTGGATTGATTCGTGTCTATCTTGGAATCACCAAATAAAGGAGGTTCGTAAAAAGGTTTTTGCTGCTGCGGGTTCGCTCCGTCGCTTACGTAATTTTCTGCCGATACCGACTAAGATTGCGCTCGTCCAAACACTCCTTTTACCTATCATAGATTATGCTGATGCGTGCTATCCTGACCTCTTCGAATACCACCTAGACTGCCTTGAGCGCCTTCAGAATTTCTGCATAAGATTTGTGTTTGGCTTGCGCAAATACGATCACGTCTCCGAGTTTCGCACTAAGCTCAAATGGCTTCCCATCCGTCTTCGCCGAAATACTCATATCCTTCACCTCCTGTACTGTGTTCTGTTCGATCCGAGAACTCCGCTATACTTAAAAGAGAGATTTGAGTTCCTTGTGTCTAACGTCAACCCGACGCGTTCCTCTAATAAACACCGTCTAGCAATGCCACCGCATGTCAATCATGTTTATAACTCTTCGTTTACTGTGCGTGCCATTAGACTTTGGAATGCTTTACCCTTAGACATAAGAGCAGCTCAATCTCTATCTACGTTCAAAAACTTACTGAAGCAATTTTATTTATCCAATTAGTCGGTAATTACATTATTTATTTTATTAGTCAATTGTGTCGGTGTGCGTTTTCTATTTTATGTATGTGTATATTTATATATGTATGTTTATTTTCATATTATAATATATATGTTTGTATCTATCTATTTAGTTATATTATGTATGTACATTATGTATACGTATATATATGTATGTTTATATATATTTATATGCTTATATAATTATCTATTTATATAATATGTATTTTTATTTATTTTTTTCTGTTCTAAGTGCACTTTGCCCTGTTTTTAATTACTTTTGCACTGCGTCTCCTTGTCCACCAGGTTGTCTGGAAGAGATCGCTGTCTGAGCGATAAGACCGCCTGTTGTGCTCTTTTATTAACCAATGTATTGTGTCCTTATTTGTACTTTTCTCTGTGGTGCACAATAAAGTATTTTTGTTTGTTTGTTTGTTTGTTTGTGTTTGTTCGGAGCCAACTTGAACTTGGCCAGTTTTATTTTAGAGAACGCGTGGATTTATCAGACTGTTATTTTTATTGAAAACTTAAATCTAGCCTTGAAGCTGTGAAAAAATCAAACTTATAAGCCAACGCAATCTAAAGTTTTACAGCCATGCTGCAAATTTTCGCAAATTTCGACATTCGCAGGGATTTAAATCAGGTTTAAACGGAACTTGAGGTGTGTGAGTGACTCCGATTCGCACTTGGCCAGTTTTTTTTATATTTTGTACAGTATTAGAATTTTTTTCTATTGTACCGAGTACGATTTTGGGGGGGGTCATGTCCCCCATGACCCCCCCCCTGGGACCGCGCCTGATGCAATCAGCCCATGAATACAGGTAAAGTCACAAGCAAATGCTAGTAATATATACATATTCAAAATGTACAAGTAAAGCGCTTTCAAATGATACCAATCACGGCATATTTATCTTAACTTAATTTTTCTACTCTGTATGTTTTGTCCGCTAGAGGGCGCCACATTAGATTTTGTGAAACCCCATATAGCCTTTAACTAGCTGGTCGCTGGTTATCCAGTGAACAATTCAGACGCTTCTAATGATATGTCATTTGTCGAATTCTGTTAAGTAGTTTAGAAGTTACGAGGGAATAGATGAACATACATACATGACCTGTCAAAACCATAACCCTCCTTTTGCTCTGCCGTAGTCGGGTAAAAATATGTTAATGCCGTACTGTATCAGATGGCCATAAAGCACCCTTAAAATTGTAACTTTCGTCGCTTTCATCAGCCTAAAAGATGTGGTCTGCACAAAAATGTACGGCATCGTTTTTTCCTAATTTATCTATGTTTATACTATTTAAAACAACGAATAAAGTGTAGAAAATTATTATATTTCATTAATCTACGATGTTTAAACTTTTACAAAATTTCAGTTTTTGCATTTCTCTATAACTTTTTTTAGAACGGTTTCTTTTGAACGGCAATACTATACAACAATTGAATTTTACAATATCATGTTAAAAAAAAAGTTCCCGTACAGGGTCAAATGACCTTACAGCTCTTTATATCAAGAATTCGATGAAATTAAGATGATTATTGGTATACATTTAAAAGAACAATTATTTTTTGACGGCATTGCTTTTAATAGTACTTTTGAGTGCTAGATAATGTTTTGAAACCGAAGCCGTACTTAGTCAAATGACCCCCTGGAGTGGGGAAAGAGAGGGGATTGCAACTCTCGATTTTTTCCCCTTGTCCCCATGATTTTTGTACGGCGTTTCGGAATAATGGATTAAAAGCAGTATAGAAATAGTATGACACAGATGCCGTACATGGTCAAATGACCAAATTTACCCCCGGTAACTCTCGGAAATTAAATAAAAATTCCGACTTTGTGGACCACCATTTTTGTACGGCACTGAGCGGTTTCTTATTATTTTTAATGGATCTATCGATGGTTAAGAATGCCGTACAAAAATATATGACCAAAATTTACCGAGTCTACCTGTACTTTTGAATTCTCATCTGCACTCAGTTGGACAGCATACAAGTGACGGCATAGTGATGAATCTTATTATTTTATGCTCTTCTATCGTTCTAGATATGTCCCCTGGTGGTTCAATTGACCCATATTTTTTCCTATGCCGGCTTGTAGTCTAGTAGATGGCCTTTCAAATGATAAAGAAATAATCCTCGCTTTGTTATCATATAAAAATATTAGGTATTTGTGTGCTGTAGTTTATATTCCCCCGAGTGATAACGAATTTTCCAATATTTTATATGTGTTAGAAAATGCAGTATGTAAATTTTCACCGATAGATGTACTCATTTTAGGAGATTTTAATTTGTATTCCATGAGCAGGCACTCAAACGAGATATTTAATTGTTTTACAGCCTTTTGCAAACTAAATCAACATAATACTGTTTTAAATAAATCGGATAGAATGTTAGATCTTGTTTTGAGCAGCATGTCATTGCAATGCGTATCTGTGAGCGGTGATATACCACCTCTCGTACCCATGGATGCACACCATCCACCACTCGAAATAACAATAAAGTGTAGGCGAGGTACAGCCCTCGTTAGTAAGGATGTAGGGGCTTGTTATGTGCGGGTGTAATAAAGGATGAATAACTACGCAAAGGTTATATTTCGTTAACTACATATATTTATCCGTATGTAATTAATATTCGACCTATGCGACCCACCCGCGTCCCGACAAGCCCGTAACTGTCTATGCATAACGCACAAACTGTTTATATACGAGTTACCGTGTGAACCGATGGTGTGAACTTTCTTAGTAGGTACTACACTTGAAATTCGGTAACTCGTAAATTGGCTTGTCGTCGCTACATCATTCCCCCCTTAAAATAAAAAAGGGTATACAAGTAAAAAAATCTTACAATAAAATTAAACAATAAACAGATGTATATAAAGTGTCGCTATATAAGGTTAGGTACAAAATGTTTACAATATAAAGTATAAAAAATGTTCACAATATAAATCAATCAATACGTATCGTATACAAGTGGTTAACAGTTAACACCTAATTTCGTTAAACTATTTATGTTATTACAAAAACTTGGTTGGTTCTTCTAAGTGGCGTGCGATAATTGTTACACGTCATCTAACACTTAGTAACAAATCTCAATACGTTCTTTACACTTGTATCGTTTAATATTACAAAGGCTATTACTGTACACTCATAAGCCATAAATCAAAAGTACTTAAATTTCTAAGTAGTAAACATTTCAATAAAAACTCAACACAAACATAAATATGAAATACCATACTTAAGACGTTAAACAATGAATAATGAACTCGTTTCAAATTTCATAAGTGCTATTATTTATTAAATACGATGTGTTGATTACTAAGTATTTATTATACATTTCTATGAAGTCTTATGAATACTTATAATCATCGTAATTCTAATAAAAATAGTTGAAACAATTACAAATACAATACTATTACCTAAATCGTACCGGTAATCGTATAGCTCTTCCACTACGCGTGGTATGTGTATTAGGCAATTCGCTACTTGGAATTTGTAACGGAACCTTAGTATCTGCCCCATATATCGTATCACTATCTTCATTCAAATAATATGCAGGTTTTAGACGGTCTACAGATATTCTAACTTTCCTGCCAGTCATTTGAATGTAAAATACCTTTTTCTCTCGACTCAACACACGATAAGGACCGTCGTATGTTGGTTATAAAGGCTTACTTACTGCGTCGTTTCTTACAAAAACATAATCGCACTTTTCTAAATCGGGGTGAAAAATATGTTCCGTTTTTCGTTCTGCCTAATAGCTACTGACTGATATTTCCTAATAGAGTCTCGTAATTTACTTACATAGTACTCAAGACTTCTATCTATTTCTAAACTCGATTTTTTATCGTAATAATCACCTGGTAATCGTAAAGTTGTTCCGTACGTTATTCTGCTGCGCTTATGCCGGTATCACTTCTTACTGCTGTTCTAAGTCCTAGCAACACAGTTGGTAATTCCGTAACCCAAGATGATGATATATTGCATAAACGAGCCGTTAATGCCGCTTTAAGCGACCTATGCCAACGCTCTACCGCCCCGTTACTCTGTGGGTGGTAAGGTATCGTACGCAACTTAATTAATAACTTCATTAGTGTAGCAAATAATTGACTTTCGAATTGGCGTCCTTGATCGCTTGTTAGCTTTTTCGGACAACCAAAACGAGAGATCCATCCTTCATATATTACACGCGAAATCGTTTCAGCAGTTATATCTCTCGTAGGAAAACATTCTGGCCATCGCGTCCCCCTATCACTATGGTTAGGCAATACCTAAAACCTTCGGGTGAAGTGGGTAAAGGTCCAATTAAATCAACATGAATATGTTCAAACCTATCGCACTGCGGAAACGATCCTAAACCTGACATTGTATGTCGATTAACCTTCGATCGTTGACATTCAATGCATGTTTTAGCCCATTGACCAAAGTGACGATTCATATTTGGCCAATAAAAACGATTTTGAATCAATTTGCGTGTAGTCCTTATTTCGGGATGACATGAATTATGTACACTATCAAAAGCAATACGTCGAAATTTATCAGTCAAATAGGGTCTAATTTTAACATTATCTAAATTACAATAAATAAATGTACCGCTTTCAAGTAACATTATTTTCTTTAACCTATTATTAGCGTCTTTCGAATTAGATAATTGTAACATATAAGAATCTTGTTGTTGATCCTTAGCAAGTTCCGCGTAATCTATTACAGTGGGACAACTTATTGTTGCGACTCGAGATAACGAATCCGCAACGACATTATCTTGCCCACTTACGTGTCTCAAATCCGTGGTGAACTCACTAATGAATATCAAGTGTCGTGTACGTCTGGGTAACTCTTTCTCGCTATTTACTTTAGAAAACGCGTAAATTAACGGTTTGTGATCCGTATACACCGTTAACTGTCGTCCTTCGACCATAATCCGAAAATGACGAATAGCCAAGTAAATTGCTAATAACCCCCTATCATACGTACTATACTTGCGTTCAATCTTAGATAGATTCTTAGAAAAATAACCTAAAGGTAACCATTCATTACTTGCTCGTTTTTGTAACACTGCACCTACATGAGTATCCGATGCGTCCGTCATAAGTGCGAGCGATGCATCGGCCTAATCGGTGCTAAAAAATCTGCACGTTATAAACCAAAACATAGGTTGAGTTACCTCGGCGATAATAAATAATGACCATTTATACGGTCGCCGTAAACTAAGATCTAAAGTCATTAACTTAGTACCAAATGTCTTAATTACACTACCGTTTGCCGCGTAAGGTTTATAATCACTACACAGTACACAGTACACTCACTCGCGGATCGGTTATTTTTCAACACTGGTAAAATTAAAACATTTTTAGTCGGCTCTCCTGCTGCTTCTGCCACGCACAAGGTTGAATGTACTTGCTGGCGTTATGCTTAAAGCAGTAATGAAAAAAACATAACCAATTTGGTTTTTTCTGTTTTGAGCTTCCTGCACGATTGCGACTTTGCGATGCGGAACGATGCGTGCTATTTCCATACCTTCGACCGCTAAACGATTTGCCTCTCGAGCCTGCACATTCCAGCTGGTTTATCCGCTGCTTTAGTTGTGCTAACTGCTCGAGAAAGTTTAACTGTACCGACGAAACTGCTGTAACTGGAACTGCCGGATTCATTTTTAATTGTTAACAAACGATATCTATGCAATTCACTATAATAATGTTCACTTTTCGTCGGGAGTCACCAATGTAGGGGCTTGTTATGTGCGGGTGTAATAAACGATGAATAACTAGGCACAGGTTATATTTCGTTAACTACATATATTTATCCGTATGTAATTAAAATTCGACCTATGCGACCCACCCGCGTCCCGACAAGCCCGTACCTAACTGTCTATGCACAGAGGCGGCGTAAGGCGTGGGCGACGTGGGCCACCGCCTACGGCCTCGCGGTACAAGGGGCCTCGCGCCTCAAAATTTTTTAAAGCGAGAATAAAATAAAATAAAAATAACTACATTAAAAACAACCGACTTCAAAAACGGAAAAGCAAAAATTAAAAAAGATTTGATATTATTAATTACTACATATTATTATTTTAGATATGCTATTTACTAAAAACTAAAAAGGTTTGATGTCAGTGCACGCATTTATTACTAAGTGCTTAGTGCTTGGCACCGACTTCAAACCCATTTAATAAATAGCACATCTGAATAAGTAATATGTAGTAATTAATAATATCAAATCTTTTAATTTTTTGCTTTTCCGTTTTTGAAGTCGGTTGTTTTTAACGTAGTTATTTTTATTTAATCATTTTAGTGTATTTTTCAACACGAATCAAACGAGCCCAAACTTGATAAAGTTAAGTCAATATATTACTGAGTTCCTATGGCCACCTTCCGATTCCATCATCAAATCAGCTCTATATCATGATAATGTTTAATCGCTATCCAATTTATATACGTACCTATACAAAATTTCAGCTCAATTGGTTATCGAGAAGTGAATCAAAGTTACTTGCTACATTTCAATTAAGTCATCGAGATTAGACAAAAATGCTCATAAAATAAAAACTACTGGGCCTATCCGAATAAAATTTTTATGGGACCAAATCGACAACATTCCGTATCAAACAAAAAAAGAATCACGTAAATCGGTTCAGAACCCTCGGAGTAATCGGTGTACATACATAAAAAAAATATACCGGCCGAATTGATTGAAGTCGGTTAAAAAAGATATAAATCAATTTTGTTGTGAAACATGGTTTCTTAGTCTGGCAACATTTGCCACCGACCGACCAGAGTTCCAATGCCTTAATAAATTAAAAAAAAAAACAACCAGAGTGCGGGGAATCCCTGGTTTTATTTGTTTACTTTCTTGACTAGGAAGACAACCAATCAAGTCAAAGTACGCAATTGTTTTTATTATTTTATAAAATCCGTCTTCAGGTCGCCATAGAACAGGGCCTCGCGAAATCTGTCTTGCCCACATCAAATTTAGGTCTTGCCCCGCCACTGTCTATGCATAACGCACAAACTGTTTATATACGAGTTACCGTGTGAACCGATGGTGTGAACTTTCTTAGTAGGTACTACACTTGAAATTCGGTAACTCGTAAATTGGCTTGTCGTCGCTACAAGGATGAGGAACCCCCTGCATCCCAGGAATCTATAAATAAATCTTATCAATATTTTTGTGACTGGAATTTTCGGAAAGCTGATTTTAGTTTGTTATATTCTATTTTTGAGAATATAGATTGGTCTGATCTTTGTGTTATAAAAGATGCAAATGAAGCCGTCGACTTTCTTAATTCTAAAATTTGCAAAAGTTTAAGCTATTGCGTACCTTTAAAAAATGTTAACAAGCCAGTTAGTCGTTACATTTATCCTACTTGGTATACGGCGGAGATTATTTATAATATTAAAAATAAATATTATCACCACAAAACATACAAAACAAGACGTGGTAATTTAGTTAACTTTGAACTTTTTAAATATTATCGTGCCTTAGTCAAGAAATTGATTAACAAATCGTACCAAGATTACACTAATAGGATTGGTAGTGAGATTTGTAATAATCCTGCAAATTTTTGGAAATTTGTGAAAGAACTTCGTAAAAGCAGATGCGCTACGGGTTCATATAATTATAACAATAAAACCTTAGTTGGACAAGATGCTGTAAATTCGTTCGCTGAATATTTTAGTTCTGTATTTTTGCAAAATTCTCCCCGCTTAAACGTCGAAGAAGCTTTACAAATTTCTGATTCAAATTTTAATGATTCTTTATATGTACAAATTGATAAATTTAAACCTTCTGAGTTAAAACATGTCAGTAAAAAATTAAAGTCGCATTCTGCCGCCGGACCAGACGGTATCCCGCCCTTCGTAGTTAAGGATTGTATATCGGTTTTTCTGAGTCCTTTGTTACACATATATAATTTATCCATAGAGCAGTCATTATACCCCGCTGTTTGGAAAATTTCCCGTGTGACTCCCATACAAAAAAATAGTGATAACTGTGATATAACTAACTATAGACCCATAGCCGTGTTGTCGACATTTGGTAAGTTATTTGAGATGCTACTTAATAATCGAATTAAACGACAAATTGAACCTCATTTAAGTGATTGTCAACATGGGTTTAGATCCAAGCGATCGACCACAACTAATCTCACAAATTTTGTAAGCTATGTAAACGCACGTATGGATGAAAAGAAACAAGTTGACGTCGCCTATTTTGATTATCAAAAAGCTTTTGATAAAATAGACAACGACATACTATTACATAAATATTTTGCTCTATTTGGCTTCAATCCGAAGCTTTTACAATTTTTCGCTAATTACCTAAAAGATAGGAAACAGTATGTACAGTTAGGAAATTATAAATCACATACGTATTACACGAGATCGGGTATAAGTCAAGGCTCGAATTTAGGGCCAACCCAGTTTTTAATTTTAATAAACGATTTGCCAAATGTAGTCAGCACCGCTAGATGTCTGATGTTTGCTGATGACCTCAAGTTATACTTGACAGTTAATAACTTTACTGATCACCAGATGCTTCAAAACGATATAAATTCTGTTGCCCGGTGGGGTGTAGAAAATAGTTTGCTTTTCAACACTGAAAAGTGCAAAATAATGAGCTTTTCGCGCTCCCTAGTGCAACAAAACTTCAATTACAAACTAAATAATTTAAATTTGCAGCGCGTTTCAAATATAAAAGATTTAGGTGTCACCTTTACATCTTGCTTAGATTTTAAAGAACATATAATTAACTTATGTAACAAATCCCTAAAAACGCTAGGATTTATAATCCGTACTAGTCATAATTTTGATAATATAAAATGTGCCATCTCTCTTTATACCGCATATGTAAGAAGCAGCCTCGAGTATAATTGTACTATATGGGACCCCTATGAACATAAATAGGTATATTTTAAAGCTCGAAAAAGTCCAAAAGAAATTTTGCAGATTTATTTATAAAAAGATGTACGGATACTATCCATACATTTATCCCTCCTTATTTGTTTATGGCATGACAGGCTTTATGTCACTGGAGTCGCGACGCAAATATTATATGTTATTACATATGTACCAACTGTTACACGGGGGCGTGGACAACCCAGACGCACTAGAGCAGATCTGTTTAAACGTTCCGCCTAAGATCATGTACAGCGTGGCGGGTCCTCAGGACGTGGGCCTGCGACGTCTTCGCGATTTGTTCACCGTCCAGTCGGGAGGGCGGACGAAGAGTGGTAGGAATGCTCCCCTTATACGAGAAATAAAGCTGCTCAATGACATGCTCGCTCACAGCAATGAATGCGATATATTTTGTTTAAGTTTATATAAATTTAAAAATATTATTTTGTTCTTTCTTAGTTATAAAAAATGATGTAATTTTAGTTAAGTAACTGCCATGTAATGTTTTGGATATACATACCTGTAAATTACTTGTGTTGGAAAATAAATAAAAATAAAATAAAAATAAATAAATTGCCACTGTTAAAACGATGTTTACTTAGATCATTAAGTAATGGATAACACTCACAGGCGCTTCCCCTTTTGCCGAGGTATAAGATTATTCGAATCGAAAAGTCTTATGCTTTCATAAAAACTATTTGCGTAATCGATTACAAACACTCTGCGTATTCGTAAAACATCGAAAGGACGTCTGCGAGTGCTCCGCTAAAATGCCGTTTTGTGCTGTCAAGTCTTGCAGAAACAAGTCAAACACATCAAGTATTAAAAAAGATGGAATAACCTTTCATTTGTAAGTATTTTTTTATTTTTTTTACGTAAATATCAATTTAAATGCAATTTCTAATAATCGTCGATGTATCGTTTAGCGATATGATCAAGACAAATAAATATCGAGTCATGTGTTTACTCGATCATTGATGCGGCTTCACGAGACTATCATGGAAAGAAAGTATACAAATTTAATCTTTATGAACTAAGAGATAAAGTTGAATTTAAAACGCGATATTGAACCGCATTCCCCACGAGACTATAAAGCGATGTAGCGAGACTATCTTGAAGAGAAAATATACAAATTTAATCTTTATGAACTAAGCGATAAAGTTGAATTTAGAACGCGATATTGAACCGCACTCCCCACGAGACTATAAAGTGATGTAGCGAGACTATCTTGAAGAGAAATTCAAATTTAATCTTTATGAACTTAGTGATAGAGTTGAATTTAAAAACTCGTCGCTTAAAAGGTCGTAAATTTTTACGACTTTCTTAGTGACGGACTGCTTTTAACTTGAACGTCGATAAAAAAATATTTTTCTAAGTATAATTTGAAATGAGATGAGAATTAATCTTTATTATATTAAAATTTTACACAACTACATAAAAAGGAGTATAATGTTTATTTTGTAAGTCTTGTATATATTTATTAAAATTTACCTACGCTCGGTTACTTTTAACTGGCAGAACATTTTAATGGTACGGAACCCTTCGTGCGCGAGTCCGACTCGCACTTTTTTGTAATGTTAATCTTGTAACCTTTCTATTATGTAATCTATACTAATATTATAAAGCTGAAGAGTTTGTTTGTTTGTTTGTTTGTTTGAACGCGCTATTCTCGGGAACTACTGGTCCGATTTGAAAAATTCTTTCGGTGTTAGATAGCCCATTTATCGAGGAAGGTTATAGGCTATATTATATCATCACGCTACGACCAACAGGAGTGGAGCCACGGGGGTGAAACCGCGCGGAGCAGCTAGTTTGTTTATATGTATGTATTAATATTGCGTATATTTCAGATTTACAAAAAATCCTGCTTTAAGGCTAAGGTGGATTGAATGCTGTGGAAGAAAATCAGAATGGACACCTCGGTACAGAAATAATAAAAATTTCTGTACCGATATTTATTTTATTGAATATAATATGTGATGTGTTGAATAAATACATATTCAAATACAAATAAAATGGCGTTTTATTGTTTTTTCGTATGCATATAATAATGATGAAAACGTTACAAATGACCTGTGTAGTATTTTTTATGAATATAATATTAATGTTATTTCTAATTTCAACAAAATTATTATTTTTGTAATATCGATATGGTTACATCCCTTTAGAGCGATTGTATTATTACGTATATGTACAGAGATTTTTCTGTGTAATCGATGTATGTGTGCAAAAACATGCTAGTCTGTCAATTTTGTAATAGTTTGAGTTTGTAAAGACACAAATTATTTTTGTGAATGTGTGATTGTGTTTCAAAGTGTGAGTTACCCTCCCCGCACCAAAATCGGCAGAAAGTTTAGTTAGAACATTTGCCAGCGTGCTCCATCCATTACTTAATGATCTAAGGATGTTTATTTATCACTTTCACACCTAACTTGGTATTGCCACTGTTAATACGACTGTAATATTCTGTGCAAAAGGTTAGTTTTTGTACATGAGTTGGTTGATAAATTGCCAACAACATCATTCAGAAGCATTGTTGGATGAGACAATTATTATTTATGCTAAATAAAATAAGTATCTGAACCAATTATTAAAAAGCGATACTCCCTGATTATGGGTAGTCACCATTATAAAATTATAGCAACTCTCACTTTGTCAATATGGCATGTGTGTCAAAAAAATTGCGTCGCTTCGAATATTTAAGTTAATATTGTTGCTTATTTAATAAATATTTTCCGAATATAAAGAATGCATTGTATTGTGCAAAATTGCAGAAGTGTTTGGACACCAAATTCTGGCATAGAATTTCACAGGCAAGTGTATATTTACGTTGTTTACAATATTTCTCAATACTCCTGCATTAACCTGTTTAGAATCATTTCAATGGCAAAAATTGTCAAATTTAGCATCATTTTAGTAAGCAGTCATGTTAAATTTGTTATTTTCCTAATACTTTATCATTTTTCAACAAGTTTTCAATAAACAAATTAAACAAGTAAGGTAACCATGATGACGAGTTTTTATGGATAGCGAAGAGAATATATTGTAATAACAATATTATGATGAACATTTAGAACACCATTTAAAAGATTTTTATACTAGTAATGAAACAACACACGACATCGGTATTGCACTCACATGTAGTTATAAGATTGTTCGTTTTTACATTGAAATTTATATTTTTTTAACTTACCTCATATTTTTTTGTTTTAGGTATTTCAGCTTTCCAAAAAGTATAATAAAAAGAAATATTATATGTGCCTATCAAGGGTAAAATTACTGAGGATTACGACCCAGAAAAAATACCTTTTGAAAAATAAACTTTGTAAAGTTAGCTGAAATTTGTGCAAGGCGGCTGATAAACAGTTTTTCTTTGATGATTTTGGCTTGAAGTTGACCCGTCGAAGCAACGCGTTTAAAAAGAAGATCTGAGTAGCTTACAATTTGGTAAACAGCATCTGAGGCAAAACACAACTTTCCTCTATTTACAAAGGATGTTAATGCTATACATACAACATATAAATAATGTATATCGGTTAATATCCAAGCTTTGTAGCCAAAAGTTATTTAAAACTATCATTCTCTACCAATTAAAATTATATGTACCTATAAAGTATGACCAGTAATATTATTATACATATAAATACTGTTAAAAATATATGTCGTTATTATTTATAGAAAATGATTTTTAGTTTTTTCTATTTCGAAAAATCCTGAATTTACAAACCAGCGTGGTCACTCCACAGAAAGGGACAAAAAACATAACTGACGTCATTCAAGGTCATATTTTCTTGCTACAAGTTGATGTTCATAGTGCAATCTCCAGTGTATTAGATATAAGCTTCTTGCCCATACCCTGTGCCCATCTAAGCCCATACCCATATTTTCATTGAATTGAAATTAACTTTTCATTTGACAATCGCTTGAAAATATTTAAATCTTAGAGTATATATTACAATAGTATAGAGCGCGTGTATTGCACAAATTGCTCAGTGCACATCGTAGGCAGATGAGCTATAGATACTATATAGATGTGTGTGTGACAAATAGGGATGGGTAGGTATCAATTGCGTGTTGAACTATCGATAAGTTTTGTAAATAAATATGTATCATAAGTAAATTTTATGTTCAATAAGTTATTAAAGGAAAAATATATGAATAAAGTATAAATATGTAATTTTAAATTTTTTTACCAACTGAATAAAGTTTGTTTATTCCATTTGAATATTTCTTGTATTAATTATAAGTACTTTAAAAAAATATGTTTAATTGGAATATCAGAAAAACGTGAGTACTTTTTAAATAATAAAGTTAATAAAAATAAAAGATCGGGTTTAGTGCTATTTCTTTAATAATAAATCAAAAAATAATAATATTTTTTTAAAAATGTTAAATAAAAATAAGAAATAATTAATAATTTAAAATGATAATATAATAAATAATATTAATAATTTTTTTATTTAATTTTATCCATTCTACTATCAAAATCTTCAAAATCAATTTAGCGGTTCAGAAAATATATCGTAACATTACATACTTTACATTTACACTATAAGTAATACATTCGCATTCATAATATACAAAACACACCACAAATTTATTTATAATAAATTTTTAAAAGAGTTTTAATTTTAAAGTTAAATAAATAATTTGTTAAAATATAGTTCTTCTAGTAAACTTTATATCGAGTACAGCGTTGGTCAGGTCACATCACTACGATCACGTGGCGGCAGTGAGGCGCGCGAGCGAGCCTGCGCGTGTCCGCCTCCCCTTCACCCCCGCGATGCTAAATTTATTTTCGTAAAAAAGTATAACAATCGACGTACTGATGAAATGTAATGCTGGATTTTAATTTTGTGTATTTTCTAGTATCGTTTTTGCAAGATAGAACTGCACATTTCACCATGTTTATTCGTAAATATTAAAAAAATTCCAGAGCAACGCACTTCGACAGCACTCAACCACGACTACGAGCGCTCGCGGCGGGAACGTCGTGTTGTTCCCACCTGTGCCTACTGTTCCCACTTGGTTATTCGCACTCTATAGATAGTATATATACTCTAAGATTTAAATACTTAGTTTAAGCATGTCATACTGTCATTGTCATTACCTGTGGTCATTACACTAATTTGACGTAAAAACGCCGAACGCATGTTTTTGACGTTGACATTTTTATGAGAATGGCTAAAATCGGCGAGCTCTGAAAATGAAATAGTGCTACGGATAGTACTACATTTTATGGTTATATCTAATTTTAATTTATTCAATAAGCTTTCTTATAATATGAGAATTTATTAAAAAGGCTACCACAAAACAATAAGATGACTTCAACACCGAATATAACCGGTAAGATTTCCTACAAACTAATAAATAAACTACACTCGTATAATTTGATGGAATTTAGTTTAAATTTAACGTATTGTACTACAATTTATATGATATTCTCTTGCAGGCTTAACAAACAAGAATTTATTTCTTGTCGACTTTCAAGAACCATACACGGAAAAAGTTTTGAGAGATGAAACTACACCAAACATACGGAGTGTCGTATTCAGTCCTAAAGGAAACTATTTGGCCTACAGAACAGATAGAAAGTAATCAATACAGTTCCTTAAATAAAGCTGCTCATATTCCACTATTTCATTATTTTTATAAGTACTACAAGATAGTTCTTATATAAATAATGAAATTACATACGAAAATTTAAGACTGGAGCTGCACACTACAGGAAAACGTTTTATTTCTGAAATGAAAATGATACACAAATATATTAAATATGGATTCAAATAAAATTCATAATTTGCAGATATATTTGCAAATGTACAAACTTAAATTTTTAAAGTAACTAATATTATTACAGGGTTGAGATACTGAAATGTGCAGACTGGTCTGTAACAGCTACAATTGATGGAAATGTTAAGGACATGTTTTTCTCTCCTTTGGACACTTACTTCATATCATGGGAAATGTTCTTCACAACAAAAGATAATCCTCAGGTGATGCTTTATTGTAACTCAATGAATACAATAATATATAACATTTATTTAAATATAATGCTCTGCTTATCATCAAAATTTGGTTTGCAGTATAAAATGATGATAGGTTCTAGATCATTAATTTATATTTATTTTCAAAGCAATTTCTATATTCTATTTTAGGGAAAGCCAAATCTACGGGTATTTAATTCACAAACTGGAGAGAACATTGGCTCATTTATTCAAAAAAATCAAATTGGTTGGTGAGTTAATTTATGGTTTTATAAATTAAAAATACTGACTCAATGGGTTTTGATGTAACAGGCTTATTGACAAAAAATAAGTTATTTTTATTTATACAATAATTGATTACTACATAGTTGTAATATAATTTTACACAGAAACAGTAGTTGAATATTCAATCTTATATTGAAGGAATGTCATCTCTAATCCACCAAATTCTATTATTCTTTTTACTTAAATTCTCAGGCAGCCAAAATGGTCATCGGATGAAAAGTTATTTGCAATTCACGCAAATAATAGAATACTTATCTATGAAGATGCTAAATTGGACAGATACACACATAATGTGCAAGCGGAAAAGCTGCAAGCATACAGCATATCACCAAGTCCAGCACCCGCATACTATTTCTCCATTTTTACATTAGGTATATTCAATGAAGTTAAATTTTCTTCATATTTTATTTACGATATTTGTTTTAAATTACACCAATACAAATATTTGTTTTTTACAAAACTTACAACACTTATTGATTAGTTTGTTGATAAAAAATAAAAAAATAGCGCAAATTAAAGCTTTCTTATATATTTTGATACATTTAAATATGATTAAAAAAATAATAAACTAATTATAATAATTATTCAGGTAAATCTGGTCAGCCGTCCTTCTGGCGTATATTCAAATTCCCCCAATTTGACATCAGCAATGCGATTGTGAGCCGATCATCATTCCAAGCTGATAAAGCAACATTTAACTGGAATAGACGTGGTACTAATGTATTTACCATGACACAGACAGATGTGAGTATTTTTTTAAATTATGGAAATTTATTCAAATTTTTTAAAACAAATTATAGGTTTTCTTAAATATCAGTTTATAATGGCCAAATAGACATTTTCATTCAGTACCTTCTTGACATTTATTTTTGTCTTCTGGACACAAAGAAGTTACTGAATTTGTTACTAATGCTTGAATTAATATTAATGAAGGATTGATATAATATTACAGGTAGATAAAACAGGAGGTTCTTATTATGGGAAGCAAGCTTTATCTTATGGTGACATTAAAGGAAATGGTGGAAATATGACATTCAGTAAGTAAAATGTTTTATATACCTACATTTTTAGGTATACAAGCATAGAGTGAATGGATACCTACCAGGGAAGCGCATACCATCTTAGAACACATTTTAGCTTTACATCAGGCGAGATTGTGGTCAAGCGCTTTTCTATCCACAAAAAAAAATTAAGAAAATAACGGTCCCTCAGACTCAAAGTGTAAAATTTTTACCAGTTTTGTGTATTAAAAGGTATTTCAATAATTTAGGCAAAGAAGGACCAATCCACGCGATTGCATGGAACCCGGGCAACTGGAACGAGTGGGTCGCGGTGTACGGACATGCGCCCGCTAAGGCGACGCTCTTCAACGCTAAGTGCGACCCGTTATACGAGTTCGGAACGGGCGCCTGGAACGCTATATACTTTCCCCCTGAAGGAAATAATATCCTTTTTAATAACATGATTCAGATGATTTGAAAATTATTTGTGAACCATTGCTTATCATATTATACATACTTCTGATCGATTTTGCATAGAAGACTATCTATATCTTCAAGTATTTTCAAGTCAATTGAATATATTTTTATCCATAGCCAAATTTTACTGACACTTTGAAAAAGGACAATACCTTAAACCGCACGTAGCAAAATAAATGAAAGATATATATCTATAAATATAACTTGACAAATGTATATTTATAACTTTAATAATGTCAATAAAACTACAAGATTTACCAACATTCACATAGTTCTATCACATTAAATACTCCTTTATTTCTAAAGTGTACTTGTACTTCAACATAAGAACATACAAAGTTGTCAATATTTATCTAGACAATCCTTAACTCCATTGCACTAGTGCTGCTAGGCGGTTTCGGGAACATAGCGACTGGCCACATCTCGGTTTGGGACTTACGTGGTTGCAAGAAGCTGGGAGAATGCTCAGCGCCAGACACTACTTACTTACAGTGGGATCCGAGGGGAGAAACATTCATCACCGCTACCACTTACCCTAGACTCACTGTTGGAAATGGGTAAGATATTTGAATCTCTCATTCTTTACACACTAAAAAGTTCGATCTCTCAATTCTTGTTTATAATTACATTTACAGATTAATGATTTCTACTCATTTCGTGATGAAAACATATTGTATTTAAAATACTTTTCATATTGAAAATTCGTACAGAAAATTTACTAGTCTATGAATTACAACCTGCAATAACAATGACTGCCTTACCTGAGACAAAACCAAACATAGGTACTTCAATTTTCTTTAATGTTCAATAATGTCACTATGGCAATGTTGTTGTGTTTTTTTGCAGGTACAAAATCTGGCACTACACTGGAGCGCTAATGCACAAACGCGAGTGCGTAGAAAAAGAGAATTTACTGTCAATCATGTGGCGGCCGGGCACATATCCGAAGAGTGAATTGTCCAAAACAGTTCCCAAAGGGATAGAAGTGGCCGCGCCAAAAGCCACTGCGTACAGACCTCCAGCGGCTCGTAATAAACCATCCACATTCACTATGCATGAACATGAGAAACCTCATAAACCTGGACAAAATGCTGAGGGTAATGTTTCTTTGTTGTTATTTTTTAACACCTCTGTTACTGTAACAAGTTATTTTTTCTTTTGTCATAATTTATTACAGCCCACGTACTTATTTATTGTTTTCCGAAGTTCTTATAGCTATCTTGCTATTGAAATCGGAGAGAACATCAATGTCAATAAAATTAAATATTCAAAAAAATTGGTCGACGTGACAAGTAACGAAAGAAAACGTCATAGTTAATTAAAAAAAATATTGAAATTTAGAAAAAGTATTTAATTTATTTGCACACATAATAAAGTGCATGAATTAACAAAATTACAACACAATAAAGTGAATTAATTAACAAAATTACAACAAAGCAGCTGAATAACTAGTGGTTAATGTCACTATAACGTTATGAACACCAACAGCCGCTCCATCAAAGCAAGCGATAAAGCAGAAGGAAAAACGCGAAGCGCG
Organism: Colias behrii; assembly: GCA_029959065.1. Taxonomy (NCBI): domain Eukaryota; kingdom Metazoa; phylum Arthropoda; class Insecta; order Lepidoptera; family Pieridae; genus Colias; species Colias behrii. Next base: position 7,673,917 of record JARWMC010000002.1, read on the forward strand.
CAAAGCACGTAAAGCGGAAGAGAAGGCAACGGATAAAGGTGACACTCCCCCCACCACACCCTCCAGCAGGGCGCCATTCGTATCTACGGGCGACCCGGAGAAGGATAAAAAGATTAGAAATGTTAATAAGGTGAGGTTTTGTAGCACGAAAATGCTCTTAAAATATTGCGTTTAATTGGTATGCTTTTCTACCTCCGTACCTATTTTATCAATAATGACTGATTCCTTTATCGTTTTCAAATTAATATCTTAAAAAAAGAAAACATTAAAATTTCTAGTAAGTATAAAAGTACCTTAGAATTAATAAGAGTTTTTATACACAATCATTGGCATTTAACGTGAAGTAGGTATTATGTCATTTCTCTCAAAATGTCTGTCTGTTTATTTATATTTATTAACCGACTTCAAAAAAAGGAGGAGGTTATCAATTCGGCCGGTATATAAATATTTTTTTTTTTGGTCTATAATATTCACAGTTCACAACACTCAAATATTCAATATTCACAGTGGAATGTTAATATGTAAGTACACATTAGTGTTTTGTGAATAATATATTTTTTCTTTTTCAGAAACTTAATGACATAGACAAACTAAAACAACAGAAGGCGGCCGGAAAGCAATTGGAACTCAATCAGTTAGCGAAAATTGAAAATGAAGCTGCTTTGCTGCAAGAACTTGAGCAGCTCAAATTATGATGCAATAAAATAATATATTTATATTTAACTTGCATTTCGCTCAGAATAGATAATGAAAATACTTATACTCTATTCATAAATACATTAAGTTTTAGTATTGTTAAGAAATATCAAGAATTTTCTGTGGACATTTGATTCTAGTGAGCTAAATCTAGAATTAGAATTCTAGATCTTTTTTCTATTAAGTAATATCTATCTATAGATTCTAGATAGAATCTATAGATAGATATTACTTAATTGTTTTTTATATTTAAGTTTATTACTTAAATAACCATTTTTTATCAGAAATAAATTGTACACCTTAGAACAGAGAGAAGAACAATACAATTTTATGTAAGGGACTTTTTTGCATTGTTTGTGTGTTATAATATAATTCTTTAATACTAACAATATTACACCTTTATTTAACACGTTTATTCTTACTTCATTTGTATGAGGTGTCAAAATAATCAAATTGTGTAAAAAATTTAAATTATATTTTTATATAGCTTTATCGAGGAAAAAGTGCTACGCAACTTCAGTGGTTATAAAAATATATACTTGGGGCTGATTTTTCAATCCTTGAATAAAACTTATTCGTCGAATAACGTATTAAACTACCAAAATGTATTCTATCTAATTGCCCGTATTTGATAGTTTACAGAAGGCACTTTAATATTATCGTGTAATATTTTATTGGACGGGTAAGTTTTATCCAAGGATTGAAAAATCGGCCCTTAATATAATGAAAATCTATTAATGTTTTAATAAAATGTAAAATTGGAATAAGTTTTTTATCCAAACCTGGTTTAATTTTCGTCTCATCCCTTAACCGAAATTTAAAAAGCTTTTTACGATCACAATATTACAGTTGAGGGTATTTTTGTTGGAAATTTTAACTCAAAAATAATAAATATCTGAATATAAAATTTAATTTATTATAGGTTATTTTTTTGCAAATTATTTTATTTTAAATTTTACCTATCATTAATTAATTGTTCAATAGACAGTATGATCTTCAATGGCGCAGTAATAATTGGTTCTATTTTTGAACGTTTGATAACGCAACGACTCGTGTTGTAGTTTTTAGATAAGTAATTAAAACACTTAATTGTTTTTATCAATACGAAATTGTATATTTATATGAATTTAAAGTGATTTAAACAACTTCAAATTTGTTATTTTATTGGGGCATATGTTATGTCAAGACGTGACAAAACCACGCGATTTCGGCAAAACTAGAAAAATTACGCTGATACGGTAAAGTAAATATACCTACTTTTAAAATATATGGATCTAGACCAGCAAAACAAAATATTCCAGTGTACAGGTCTCTATATTTAACCAGACGTTTCCCTTCGGAAGTTTTTATTTACACCCGATAAGATATCGATAAATTGATGTGAGGTAGGCGCACATTGTAGTTAGTTCCAAGCCCGCGGTAGGTATACAGACACGCCGATAACTGATTTGTGCAAAACCTATACATAGTATATTTAGTGCCCTTATTATGGACAGAGATAATGAGGATTCTGACGACTGCGCGCAATGCATTCCGGATGATTCAAGGTCTAGTTTTACGATCGGAGAAAATATGGCTTCGTCGTCAGACACAATTGTATTTGATACAAAGTTAATGAAGACGTCAACACAAGCTGAAGAACTTGCGGCCACGTGGGGTGGAAGATGTTCTTTGCCAGATTCAAGCAGATTAAGAAGAGCACACTCCTGGTCCGGGGGACCACCCGACGATGTTGCTTCCAAAATAAGAATTTTAAGAGAACGGTTAGTGCTATCCCTTTTATTTATTTACATAAAACTGTATTTATAAATTTGTTGAATTCAATATTCATTTCTAAACAACTAAGTATTACCTAGTTACTCCATCATTTAAAATATTTTGCATTTTTTGTACCTTCTTAGTACTCATTGAAAATAACTTCGGAAACATGTGAAGATGTTTGGTCTTTTGTTGTAATTTCAAATCTATTAAGTAATAAATATGCGTCTTTTTAATTTGCTGTGTCTACTATCAACATACCTATTCAACAAATTATTTAAATTGAATATCTATTGGCACAGACTAATAATAATATACTACGTATACAACTATTGGTGTAAATATAAGTTATTGATTACTATTACCTAATACAATAAATAGTAATCATATCGATCCAGCTTATTTATTATTATATTATGATCTACTTATCAAACTATACGACGACACAACAAAATATTAATGAATACCTACATATTATGCATAGATGCTTAGATGTTGTATAGTTTATCAGGTTCTATATGTTTGACTACATAGTACTTTACATAGTTATAGATACACGTAGGTATTTTGGATTATCAAATTGAAGCATTTTAAGCATTTTAATCACAATCGTATACTAAAATAATTAGATGTGGTTAATATTTTATTGTAAAATGATCTTCTTTTCATGTCTTAGCCCTGACATCTTATACATAGGTAAACCGCATTCACGTCACAGCTAACCTGAACTTACCTCAGAAATATGAACAACCTCAATAAATTTATTACTTACCTATATTATTTAAAATGCATGCCAATAAGTTGGTATGTTAAATGATGGAAAGTGTTACAGAAACAAGTAGTAATTTTACTTTTTCCGTAGCGCTAAAACTGTAAAGAAATTTCAACATTGTTGTCTTTAGAATTCTATCTAGAACGGCGAGCTCGTCAACGGTAGTCATCACTACTAAGTGCGTCCGTTTAATTGTGCAGGTGTAGCCAATTTTCATAATCATTTCAATTGTACCTAACTTTTTTTTTTTTTTTACATTAGGATAGGTAGACATTTGACCGCAGTCCCACCTGATGGAAAGCGGTGACGCGGTTTATGGTGGTAAATCATGTCTACCTAGAAAATGCCTATTTATTCGCCTCTTGAAGGAACCCATATTGTAGTTCTCTGGAAAGACAGACGCTGGCAGGGAGTTCCACTCCTTGGCGGTTCGCATTAAGAATTAATTACCTGATAATTAACTACCTGAAATTAAGAAGGTCTAACAATTTTTTTACTTATAACTACTTTTTTACTGGATGCACCTACTTATTTCAATAGCTGTGCCCAAGCTTCGTCCACATGAGTAGGTAATATCGTGCTTCTGCAATACTTTTTCGTCTTTGATTAATGGACTACCTCACAAAATTATTTTTTGAATTGGAACTAAGTAGGTACATTATTTTCAAAAGTTTGAAGATGTTCACTAAAGGAACTTTGACAGATACTTTGTTAAAGTTTTGTCATAAAATGAAATATTGGAGGTTACGGTTTACCCTATCCAAAAACATTTCAAAGAAAAAAATTCGTTAATCTTGCCTTTAGACCTAGTAGTTATTCAGGCATTTGAGTGGGATTTGTGCATACTTCGATATGATTTGGGTCAAGATCGCGCGGGGATTACCATGCCTTCTCGGAAGATCAGCATTATTTATACCTAGTCGTAGTATTTTCTTAAAAACTTAAAAACTTAAAAAAGGCCTATGGAGAAAATCCTTATCTACTATCATTAATTACTCTTTATCACTACTTGTCTACTTCTAAATTTAAAATATTTTTTTTTAAACTCTTAACGCTCTAAAATATAATATAAAAATGGGTTTGTTTCTAAACAAACATTTCTTTGTTTATTTCAGATTAGTGCGCACTCAAACCAAACTCCGCCCAGGTGCTATTCGCCACTTCACACATTCACAAAGACTTACTTTATTTTCTTTAGCTTTAGTTGATTTTATGAGCTTTTGTTCAATGAGCATTATGGCGCCATTTTTTCCAAGAGAAGCTACGGAAAAGGGTCTATCAAATACCATGTGCGGAATTGTTTTCAGCTTCTACGCAGTCATCATGTTTATAACATCGCCTTTATTTGGAAAATTCGTAAGTACCTACTTTATACAATAAACTAATGTGAATGCCAATTGATATTAGCCTACCTAGGAAGGGTTACTTGAGACAGACATTCTTAATTTGAATATCAAAATTCTATCAAAAACTTTTATATTGGCTAATACTTATTTATGTAGGTAGATAAAATATAAGAACGAAAATATTACACGCTAGAATCACAGTATTACAATATCTAATACTGTGCTAGAATTGAATACCGTACTACAATTCGCCCGGTTGTTATTGACGAGATCGAGAATAGCTATAAATACCAACGTCACATCGTCTAATTTATGAATCTTAATTGCATTCATAGACGTCGTTGCTTTTGGAATTTTCCGAAATTTATAAACATATAAATAATCTAATATTAGACATTGAAATTAATTGGGTCATTGTCAAATTTTGCGCAGGTTAACTTGTCCCTCAAAATCTTTTTTACTTCTATACCATTAAAAAGTTTACTGTCACTAAAAACTTACAGCAAATACAAACTTAATCGCATTACTAAACATATATTAATAAAATAAAGGCCTATTTTTCATTTTTATTTTATTTTTTAAAGTAACATTGTGGTTTTTTCTGGTAACAGAAGGGTTTTCCATACAAATTTGACCTGTCCCAAGTAGCACTTCGTTACAGAAAATATAAAATAACTACAATTTCCAATATACCAACCCACATCAATTAAAATATTACTATAAACAGAATATTGTAAATATTTCTAAGAGTAGATTTTAAAACCGATCAGTGCTAAAATTTATTTTATAAAATTTTTTTTAACTTTGTCCCACGTAGTGTTTGGAATCGTGTGCTCTACCACAGTATTACAATATTATTTCCTACAGTAAGGAAACGCCTTTGATGTCGCGCGATGCCGCCGCCAGCTGCAGCGTAGGCACTTAGAGCGTTTTCACATTATCCGATCCGATATCGGATATCGGAAGCCGATAGCCGATATCCGATATCGGACACAATTTGCCCTTTCACATTATCCGATAATATCGTCCCGATATCATGAGTGTTGCCAGAGACTGGAAAATTAGATATATGGGGAATTAAAAAAACAGTGGATGCATTTGTGTTACAAAACATACTTTATTTTAAATAAAATAAATAATAATAAATAAACTGATTTTTGTCAAACCGGTTTAATCTGCTGACTGCGGAGTATGGCTTTGTACCCTCTGCAGAGTCAGAATCAAGTTTCAATATTCAATTTCATTGTGAGGCTTGTTTTTTTATATGCTGTTTTTCTTTTTGAAGTGAAACTTCTTTATCGGGGTTGGACAAAAATTTAGTGTAACATTTTTGCGTTACGCCGTACGCGTGACATTTTTGCGTTACGCCATACTCGTGACATTTTTAAGGTCATAAAGAAGTTTCACTTCTTACGTGTGTACTCTAGTACACGCATACATTTTTTTAAATAATAGAACATGTTGTGTGGTCGCGGTCGTAGTGAATATTAAACTTTTTTATATTAAATCATGTATGACTGATATGTTCTTATACAAATAAAATAAAAAATAAAATAAAATAAAGTTCAACTCAGTATATGCGTCCGCGATTAAAGCGACGAAACTGGCAAATACAAATTCAAATTTTATGTTACGTGCAATTTAGGGTCGCCGCATTCTAATTCTGAAATTTTAGAGAAAACTAAACAAAATTGCCGTATTGTAAATTTTCTTTTTAATAAAAAGGTATGATTTAAAAAAAATCAACTGATAGATAGTAGTTGTACATACAGTAAAAATAACTACAAAAAAAAATGTTGTGTGGTTTTATGAAACCACGGTAAAAGTGAAACTTAGGCACAAAATTATCGTATTTGTACGATAATTATCGTACGGTTCGACCGTCACGCGACATGCGCTACACAGAGCAAAAAGTTTGAGACGATGTAATAAAAGTTTCACTTTAAAAAAACCGACTTCAAAAACAGCTGGAAAAGTAAAATAAAAAAAAATTTGATATTATTAATTACTTCATATTATTTAGATGTGCTATCCATACTTAATATTATAAATGCGAAAGTAACTCTGTCTGTCTGTCTATTACTCAATCACGCCTAAACTACTGAACCAATTTGCATGAAATTTGGTATGGACATATTTTGATACCCGAGAAAGGACATAGGCTACCTTTTATTGCGAAATATGTACCACGGGCGAAGCCGGGGCGGACCTCTAGTTTATTATATAGGTTTGATATCGGCGCCAAACCTCCTCCTTTTTTTTGAATTCGGTTAAAAACAAAGCACTAAATCTGTGACTCAATGACAACAATACAATAAACAGCACAACACCCGAGTAGGAGGAGGAGCGAGGCAGAATGAGTAAATAAAGATAATAGACACTAATATCTTGAAAATACGGTTGAATTGTTTAAGAACGCAATATATTTTTGTTTACTTCAGTTCAGCCAATTGCCGTATATTATAAGACGGTATTAAAATAGCTCCCGTATAAATCGTATTTTTAATGCCTTTAAATACTTAAATGAATGTTTTCTTAATGAAAAGGTTTAAAGTAAATGAAAGGATTTTTTTTTACATTTAGCGCCCTATAAATGACTGAAAATACACAAACTAGTGCTTTTTTTGCTGTTGGTATACTGCCTTTTCGAAAATTGAGTTGGTAACACTGAACATTATCGTCCGATAGCTCACGGGCATATCGGTGTCGGCTCCGATATCCGATATCGGACCGGACAATGTGAAAGACAGGTACATATTTCATACATTTTACTTCCCTCCGATATCGGATATCGGCTATCGGCTTCCGATATCCGATATCGGATCGGATAATGTGAATACGCTCTTACGCTGCCACACGAAAATACGCTAGGGTTGCAACAAATGGGAAATAAAACAATTGTGATTATTAATATTATGATGAAATCATTTATTCATATGTACATTCAAAATAATTGCGATTATTAAATCTGATGTAATTATTTGTTCATAAATATATAATTACAGATATTGCACTGCTAAATATTATTTACGTGGACACTTTATTTTTGGATGTTCTTAATTGTATATTATAACATTTAACTAAGTAATGCATTCGCATTGGGATGTACAATCTGAGTAGAAAATAATGAGGACAACATATACATCGCTTTGATTTTAATTCAACAGATACAATTAATACAATCTTTCTGAAATATTGTTTCCATACGGGATTTCAATGTAGATTTACATCCGTAAACGGAACAGTTTGTGCGCGCCATAATAGAATATGTAAGTACCTATGTATAATAAAATTATTACACAAAAAATACGACTGCGTCGTCCTTTTGCGCTAGGTAAGGCAAACTAAGCGTGTTTGCCTTACGCGGCCCGCGTCGCCCGACCCCCGCCAGTTCCCCTCCGTTTCTCTGCACAAGTACATTCGCTTCCGTACTGTATAGATATTGTAATACTGTGGCTCTACTGTGTTACTAAATAAATCATTACTCAAAATAGAGGTGGCGCTGTTTTCGACTTTCTATTAGCTTGAGCAAGGTTTCTGCAGCCATTGTGGTCGTTCGTTAGGTCGGGGGGAGGGGTACATTGAATTTCAGTCGACCGCGTGGCGTTGAACGTGCCGCGTGTTTTTATTCCGCATCAACATTGTTACCTACCTATTAACGTAAGTAAAACCGTTTTTTTCTATTATTTTACGTTCAATTTGTTGTTTAAGGGGTAATTATGCTCAATTTGAAATAAAAAAATAACTAAATGCATTATTCTATGATTTATGTCTTTTAGAATGTAAAATTTACAACTCTGTTATCATCATTCTGTTACTTAGCTCATGGTAACAGAGTTGAGTAAGCATGTATTCTTTAACTTTTGTTTGAAATTTTATATATTTTGTAATATTTTTTTTTTCTTAATATTCGGTTTCCTTATGTAATTTTGAGTTGTTATATGTAAATAAATCATATATAATTAAATGTAACCTTGAAGATATTGTTACAGGATATTCTGCCGTTATTAACGCCCTTAAAATGCTTCTCACGCTAGCTGAACAGCAAGCAAGTTAAGAGAGACATATCGCAGTTATTTACAGATTATATAAAATTGAAGTAACAATTACAAACAGTTAACAAGAGATACGAGACGTATTAAAAACAATGCAACAGAGAAAAACGAAAGAAGTCTAAAAATAAGGACGGCAATCCAGTAAATCCAGTAAATGCTATTAAAAAACGCCATGAAAAAGTTAAGAATCGAAAGGAAAAGTATGCTATTGATAAAATATTTGACAAGAAGGCCGTTAAATTCTCTAGGCAGGAAATACAAATTATACAAGAGTGTCTTGCTGTGGATCAAAGTTTCATATGAAAAAAATCAGCCCGCATGTAAGATAAATGTTTTAAAAACCAAAATCAATCTTTTCGAACGTGACGACATATCAAGAGTATGCAATTTATTCACTTATAGTACAAAAAGAACAACTAAGTTACTGTGTTACAACTCTGTTACTTTCGTGTCCCGAAGATTAAAGAACATATTTACGAAATTTAGGAAAAGCTATTCAATATAATACTGCTATATTACAATAGGTTAATTTGTCAGTTAATGAAGCGGTTATATGTTGTAATTAGCTGTTAATTTATAGATATTTCATGGAGTTGTGTAGAATTTAAGGTTTGTTATCTATCTATCTATACTTATAATAAATCTGTAGAGAGGCCAATTCTGTACATGAAATATATTAAAAAAAAAACTATGAAGGGGTGATAAGGGATCGCTACTGATGCCAAAAATGCAATCAGTAAAATTTTTGTCTGTCTGTCTGTCTGTCTGTCTGTCTGTCTGTCTGTCTGTCTGTATATTCGTTATAGAAACAAAAACTACACGACGGATTTTAACGAAATTTGGCACAATTATTCTTCATACTCCTGGGCAGGTTATAGTATACTTTTTATTACGCTACGATCAATATGAGCAGAGCAGTGAAGTGAAATATTGGGAAAACGGGAGAAGTTACTCCATTTTTTAAGCTTCCGTCGCGTGTGCAGCCTTAATGGTTAAAGCTACATAGAAATCATGTACGACACAAATGTTCTTAAATTATTATTATTATATAAAAATAAATTCCTAGACAGCATAATATGTCTATCTTTTAAAATTGACTCACAATAACACGTAGTTTCAATAGCTTAGCAATTCGGAGCTTTCTGATTATATTTGTCGACTCTTACGTTTACAACACTCTCACTCATCCCTAATTAAAAAAGTTAACATTATTACCTATTCAATAATAATAATAAGAATCATGTAAATCGGTGTAGAAACACCAAAGTTATACATATAAAATTACGTAAGGTATTCAATGCGGTTCGCGCCTCTTTGATGGAAACCCATGGAGCGCATGTACTAAGCACGTCTTCTATGTCATCTTCGGTTTTCTGAGCTACTGAATCGATAATTTCGTCATCAGATAATGCAAACACGTGTTTACGTGAGTCATAAATTTATTATGGTATAGTCCTAAAATGTTTTCTAAGAAACAATAGTGTACTTACATTGTCGGCAAGTTTATTTTATTTTATTTTATTTTATTAAGGCTCATTAGCAGCTGTACATCGATTGTTTTACATAAAAAGTACACAAAAAAGTTCAAGTTCTTAAAGTCGGCAACTTATTTTTGTTCGAACAATAGAGATAATAAATTCCAAATGATCAAGTTGTAAAGGTTGTAAAATAAAACGTGCGGCGGGTCCGCGTGCGAGGTTCATACAATATTTGGCTGTTGATGCGAATAGACGTTCAGAGTGTTCGACCTTATTGACAGATTTTTTTTGTTGTTTTTCTATAGGTTTTAGTAGTGTTAAAGCATATTATTAGTTTACATTTTATTTCTTTATAAGTGAAGTACCAGTAGGTACGCATTTTAGTTATTTTGGAAGTGTTTAATTATATTAATAGTTTATTTTCGTAATTATTTGTTTTTCTATAGGTTTTGGTAGTGTTTAAGCATATTAATAGTTTACATTTTATTTCTTTATAAGTGAAGTAGCAGTTGGTACGTATTTTAGTTATTTTGGTAGTGTTTAATTATATCAATAGTTTATTGTCGTAATTATTTGTTTTTCTATAGGTTTTGGTGGTGTTTAAGCATATTATTAGTTTACATTTTATTTCTTTATAAGTGAAGTAGCAGTAGGTACGTATCTTTGTTATTTTGGTAGATATTAATAGTTTATTTTCGTAATTATCATATATTTATTATAGTAGTGTTTAACTATAATTATTATAGTTCATTTATAGATTTCTTTTGTTGTTATTCTATAGGTTTCGGTAGTGTTTAAGCATATTATTAGTTTACATTTTATTCCTTTATAAGTAGTAGTAGGTACGCATTTTAGTTATTTTAGTAGTGTTTATATTATAATATAATATTAATAGATTTCATAAGTGCAAGGTAGCTTCAGTTACTGTTGATTAAAAATACACAATGCCACCTAAAAAAAGACCATCTTTATCTCGAAATTCTAGAGATGCTAAGAGGATGAGAAATGCGCGTTCTCAAGAATCGGCAGAGGAAAGAGCACATCGGTTAAACTCTATGAGAGTTAGTGACTCAACTTCTCGAGCCAATGAAAGCTCTTCAGAGAGAGAGATGCGATTAGCAGCTGACAGAGCGAGACGAGCTACATCACGGGCGTCTCAAAGCTTTTCTCAACGAGAGCTAAGGCTTACCATTGACCAAGAACAACATGTGTTATCCCGAGCAGCTGAAACTGCTTCACAACGAGAATTGCGTCTCACAGCTGACCGCGAACGACATACATTATCTCGCGAGTCCGAAACATTTACTGAAAGGGAATTACGTCTCACAGCTGACCGCGAACGACATACATTATCTCGCGAGTCCGAAACATTTACTGAAAGGGAATTACGTCTCACAGCTGACCGCGAACGGCATACATTATCTCGCGAGTCAGAAACCTTCACTGAGAGGGAATTACGTCTTACAGCTGACCGCGAACGTCATATATTGTCTCGCGAGTCAGAAACCTTCACTGAGAGGGAATTACGTCTTACAGCTGACCGCGAACGTCATATATTGTCTCGCGAGTCAGAAACCTTCACTGAGAGGGAATTACGTCTCACAGCTGACCGCGAACGTCATATATTGTCTCGCGAGTCAGAAACCTTCACTGAGAGGGAATTACGTCTCACAGCTGACCGCGAACGTCATATATTGTCTCGCGAGTCAGAAACCTTCACTGAGAGGGAATTGCGTCTCACAGCTGACCGCGAACGTCATATTTTATCTCGAGAATCTGAAACTTTTACTCAATATGAAGACCGTTTGACAAATGATAGGGTGCACCATAATATTGTTCGATCACTCGAAGATGAACATGAGCATGAACAACGACTAGAGTCGGTACGCGAACATTACAATTCTTTGACACAAGAACGATTAATAAGTTTGTCTAATGAAAGATTAAGAATCGAAAATATTCGGTCTCTTGAAACGGACGAACAGCGAGAGGCCCGTCTTACTGCAGACAGATTTCGACATAGTCTTAATAACTTAGATGTACACATAGAAGATCAATCTAGAAATACGGTGGCGTGGTCCGACAAATATAAAAGTGGGTTTGCTTATAACTTCACAATTGATTACAGATCATCTTCTGTAATAGGCGATATGAACGTGGTATGTTCTTTTTGTAATGCTTTAAAGTGGAGTAAGGAGTCGGCTGGATTCTGTTGTTCTGGAGGTAAAATAAATTTGCCTTCATTCGAAGACCCACCGGAACCTTTGAAATCATTACTATTAGGGGAACATGTGCAATCTAAACAGTTTTTCGACAACATTCGCACTTATAATAGTGCGTTTCAGATGACATCCTTTGGTGCTCAACAAATCTCCGAAGGTCCTTTCATGCCTACTTTTAAAATACAAGGTCAGGTTTACCATTTGATAGGATCTCTTTTGCCTGAAGACCAACCTAAGTTTCTTCAAATATATTTTGTATCCGACTACAACGAACAGTCGAATATAAGAAATCAATATTTCCCAAATTTAAATGCTGAACTCATTTCACAACTTCAGAACATGTTGCATCAGATTAATTCGTATGTATGCAGTTTTAAATCGGCATTAGAAGCTCTTCCTCGAGATGATGATAACAATTATAAAATTGTTATAAATGCCGATAGGCGTCCAACGCAGGAACACCCTGGGCGTTATAATGCTCCATCCACGAATGAAGTTGCTGTGGTATTGGTCGACCAGGAATGTGATAGGCGTGATATCGTTATCCGTTCCAGAGACAATCGTTTACAACGTATTTACGAAACCCACAGGGCTTACGACGGTTTACAATATCCTTTGATATATTGTCGAGGGGAAGATGGTTATAATTTTGCTTTATACCAAACTGATCCGCATACAGGCGCACCTATTTATAATAAAAAGATTTCATGCCTTCAATTTTACTGTTACCAATTGCAAGTAAGACGGAATAGGTTTGTATACTTGCAACGTTTTCGTGGCTTATTCAATCAGTTTATTGTAGACATGTACGCAAAAATTGAAACCGAAAGATTAGTTTATATACGATCTAATCAAAGGCAGCTGCGCGCTGAAGAATACGTGCACATTCGCGACGCCATGCAGCAAGATAATGATACGGTGAATATGGGCCGTTTAGTTATTTTGCCCTCTTCTTTTACTGGTGGTCCACGCTACATGCACGAACGTACTCAAGATGCTTTTTGCTACGTAAGAAAATATGGACGTCCCGACTTATTTATTACTGTAACTACCAATCCTAAGTGGGATGAAATCACTCGGGAGCTTCTTGAGGGTCAAGCACCGCATGACCGCCATGATATCATCGCAAGAGTTTTTCATTTAAAATTAAAATCAATGATAGATCTATTTACCAAAGATAACATTTTTGGAGAAGTATTGTGTTATATGTATAGTGTTGAATGGCAAAAACGCGGCTTACCCCACGCACATATCCTGCTTTGGTTAAAAGATAAGGTTCGACCTAATGATGTAGACAGTTTAATCAGTGCTGAAATTCCAAGTCCGATTGCAGATTCCGAGTTATACGACATTGTTAAAACTCATATGATACATGGTCCATGTGGTGCATTTAACGTGAATTCTTCTTGCATGCAAGACGGTCGTTGCACTAAAAGATATCCAAAAGCCTTAGTGGAAGAAACTGTAACAGGACATGATGGATACCCGTTATATCGTCGCCGTTCAAGAGATACTGGTGGTTTCACTGTTGAAAAGCGAGTGTCTGGACAACAGGTTATTTTAGACAATAGGTGGGTCGTTCCGTATTCTCCTGTGTTGTCCAGAGCATTTCAAGCTCACATAAATGTTGAAATGTGTAATAGTGTAGAGTCAATAAAATATATTTGTAAGTACATTAATAAGGGCAGTGACCAAGCTACATTTGCTTTGAGAAATGAAAATGATGAAGTTACAAGATTTCAGTCAGGCAGATATATAAGTTCTTCAGAAGCTGTGTGGCGGATCTTAAGTTTCAACATTCATGAAAGATATCCACCTGTGACTCATCTGGATGTTCATCTTGAAGGCGGTCAACGTATATATTTCAACACCGAAAATGTCACAGAACGGTTAGAGAACCCTAGACAAACAACTTTATTAGCATTCTTTCGACTTTGCCAAACTGATGATTTTGCAAAATCTCTTTTATATGAAGAAGTTCCATCGTATTATACCTACGATAAGCAACGAGGTGTCTTTAATCGTAGACGCCGTGGCAGGCCTGTAGATGGCGAGTCAGGTATTTTCAAAGAACATGTTCTTGGTAGAGTATACACCGTTCATCCTAACAACGCTGAGTGTTTCTATTTGCGATTATTATTACATACTGTGCGAGGACCAACCTCATTCATAGATTTGAGAAAAGTAGACGATGTTGTTTATCCCAGTTATCATGCAGCTTGCCAAGCGCGTCATTTGCTTGAAAATGATCAGCATTGGGATGACGCTTTAGCAGAATCCTGTGTTAGTGATAATCCAAGACGGTTACGTCATTTATTTGTAACATTACTTACATTTTGTAATTTGTCAGATGCTGTACAATTATGGGAAAAATATAAAGACAAATTTTCAGAAGACTTTCTTAGAAATATATCTAACAATGATGAAGGCACAACTAATGATAATTTCTGTGATCTTGCCATAAATCAGTGCTTATTAGCTCTTCAGGATGAGTTAACAGCAGTTGGCGGTAAATCACTATGTGAATATGGTTTGCCAACACCAACCTCAGTCGGAGAGGTAACTAATAGGGAATATTCCGCAGAGATTGGTTACAACTTAATGGAACTGCTGACAACATTAGAAAACGGTGTCCCAATGATGACTGCAGAACAACGTTCAGTTTATGACCGCGTGTGCGGAAGTGTTCAAAATAATTTGGGAACAATATGGTTTTTAGATGCACCTGGAGGAACTGGGAAAACCTTTTTGACTAAATTAATATTGGCTTATGTTCGAAATCAGCGTAAAATAGCTCTTGCCGTAGCTTCATCTGGGATAGCTGCAACATTGCTACCAGGAGGTAAAACGGCTCACACTATGTTCAAAATACCAATTGATTTAGATCGCACGGAAAGTCCAACCTGTAGTATTTCAAGAAATAGCGACAAAGCAAAGGTATTACGCGAGTGTAATTTAATCATATGGGATGAATGTACGATGGCCCATCGAAAAGCAGTAGAAGCGGTAGATAGAACTTTAAGGGATATAAGACAAAATGATCGACCAATGGGCGGTATCACGGTTTTATTTTGTGGTGATTTCCGACAAACCTTACCGGTAATACCACGGGGAACCCGAGCTGATGAGGTTAGGGCTTGCCTGAAAAGCTCTTATTTGTGGCGTGATATACAATCGGTGCATTTGACTATAAACATGCGAGTGAGAACTGGAGATAACCCGGATGATAGTCAATTTTCTGATTCATTATTAAAGATTGGTGAAGGTACCTATCCACAACTACACCAAGGAAAACTTATTCTGACGCCTGAATTATGTTGTATAGTGCAATCTCAACCACATCTTATATCGTCGGTTTACGGTGACGTAACAAATATATTAAATAGGGACAATTCCTGGCTATGCGAAAGATCTATTTTAACTCCTCGCAATGACCAGGCATCTGAGATTAATAACAAAATACTGTCGAATATACAGGGGGAAAGCAAAGTTTATAGATCAATAAATAGAATGGTCGATGAACAAGAAGCAACTAATTACCCGATAGAATTTTTAAATTCTTTAAATATGCCCGGACTTCCTTCTCACGAAATTTGTTTAAAAATTGGCATTCCGATTATTCTACTCCGAAATTTAAGACCACCACAACTTTGCAATGGAACTCGACTAAAAGTAACCCAGTTGCAACAAAATATAATCGAGGCTCAAATTTTAACAGGTTGCGGTGCAGGAGAAACCGTCTTTATCCCCAGAATACCCTTAATACCAAATAATTTTCCATTCCAATTTAAAAGGACGCAATTCCCAGTATCGGTGTGTTATGCAATGACAATAAATAAGGCTCAAGGGCAGACTTTTCATGTTGCCGGAGTAGATCTCGGTGTCAGTTGTTTCTCGCATGGTCAGTTATACGTTGCTCTTTCCCGTGTTAGCAGTTCTAGAAATCTTTATGTTCACGTGCCGGACGGGTCAACTTTCAATATAGTTTACCCGGAAGCTTTGCGCTAAAGTATTTTGGTTCTATAGGTCCTTAAGCCTCATGTGAACCTGATGTAAATAATATTACCAATACATTTTAAATTAATAATACACAAGGAGTTACACGCTGACGTAGTCGCGGGCACAGCTATCTATACTTTTCTGCCGGAAGTCACTATTCCACGCGGACGAAGTCGCGGGCAAAAGCTAGTTATTCATAAAGTAACAGAGTTGACTAAAATTTTAAATGAATTACTGTAAAACTTAAAAAAAGCTTGTGCTTCTAATGGTGATTATAAGATATAAGACTGTAATTAATATAAAAGCCAAAATATGTGCGACTGGCTTATTGCACGCCTCATAAGCGAAGCGTTGAGGTGGGTACTACTGTCACTTCGCGCAAAACATCTGATTTTTCAAACTTAAAATGTCTTTATGTATCATACATTGCACTTGTAAGATAATACATACACACACATATTAAGAAAAAACACTATTTTTAACATTCATGATATTTTTGATGTCATTTTTGTTATTTAAACTAGTTAAAAAACAGTTTAAAAAAGTTCTGTCTTGGACGTCCGTGTGTCTGTATGTGCGGAGGATTTTCTTGTTAACACGATAGCGACCGAAATACTTTACTAATCGAGTCTTTTTTTTCTCTTACGCTTGAGTATGCTCAGGAATAGAACCCTTTCATTTTTCAGGGTCTGATTCGATGTGGTTTAATTGTTATTAAATAAACAAAAATAATAATTAATAAATAATTATTAAAAAAAAATTATGAGGCGTGCACTTTTGGATTTTCCAAACTATTTAATTTTATGATAAAAGGTAAAGTGTAATGATAACAGAGTTGTATTTTTTCACCACCCTGACGCACTAAATCTGAAATAAATCTTAAATTATAAGCTAAACATCGCGGCCAACTTAAATTAACCCTACTTCAGTTGTTTTAACAGGCACAGGCATAAAGAAAAGTTCAATTTTAAAATATTTTCTTTTTCACATTTTTGAAATCTGCAGTTACGTTTACCTGCGCAAAATTTGACAATGACCCAATTACGTTATGAATCAGAATTAATACGTATGATTTACTAGATAGAGTTCCTAAGGGAAAACGCGCCATAAATAGCAGGTAGTTATTAAGCAGATAAGAATGTTTCAATATAATCAGATACAAATGAATGACTGAATGTCTCTATTTTTACTTCATTTATGATATTTGGTTTAATTAATCTATACTAATATTATAAAGCTGAAGAGTTTGTTTGAAGGCGCTAATCTCAGGAACTACTGGTCCGATTAGAAAAAAAATATTTCGTTGTTAGATAGCCCATTTATCGAGGAAGGCTATAGGCTTTATATCATCATGCTAAGACCAACAGGAGCGGAGCAATGCGGGTGAAACCGCAGAGCACAGCTAGTATTAAATAAATACGTATTCACTTGACCGCAATTTCGTCTGGTGGTATAAGATAAGGTTCTTACCTATAATTATTATAGCATTCTTTCATCGTAGTTTTATTTTGCTGGCAATATTTTACTAAGATATAAATGTATGTTTAATTTAACACATTCATAACGCTGTCGTTTACGGTGTATTTCATATACTTACACACCCGTGAATACACACTAAGTATAATTCATAATTTCTACCCCAGTTGCCGAGGATAGGTGTAAAATTTATGTTTACCGCGGGACTATTCATGGCTGGCTCCTGTAATGTTATATTTGGGTAAGAAACTATCATTTTACACATTTTAATATCATTTTCAGCTATTTATTTTAATGAATCAATATAAATTTATAAATAATAGAAAAAATTCGATCACGAGGCGGGACTCGAACCCGCATCCTTTCACGCCAATCCGGGGCGGATGCTTGACCAATTCAGCCACTCGTGACCCGCCAGAGTGATCGAATTTATTCTATTCTTTCAGTTTTATATGTCTAATGAATTAAGTTGGAACTACACTAATCTTTATTGTGTTTTAATTAAAAGTATACTACTCCTTTATTTGATTTCAGATCATTAGCCTTAATACAGGACCCTACAACATTTTTAGTATTATGCTTTATTGTGAGAGGATTAGAGGCGCTTGGAGCTAGTGCATATTCAACAGCCAGCTATGTTTATGTTGTAAATGTATTTCCGGACACCATAGGGTCTGTGTTAGGCATTTTAGAAACATTTGTGGGACTCGGCATGTCAGTTGGCCCGGCCATTGGCGGCTTGTTGTATTCGGTATGAATTTTCATTACAATGCTCTGGAAATCAATCTATTTAAAACGTTAAATTATTATTAATACCATTTGTAGAGTACTGAAATAAAGAAATGTTTCAGGTAGATCGGGGGATTTGGGTTACCATTCTACAGTCTCGGTGTCGTTATGGTTTTGACTGTGCCCATAAATATGATATTTCTACCAGATTGCGAAGGTAAGCCGCTGATATTAAAGTATTTTGTTTTAATAGATCTATATATGCTACTGTACTACATGTTGTTACTACCTACTTGTATTATACAAGTAGGTAGTAACAACATGTAGTACAGTAGCATATATAGATCTACTCTTAGTTTCTAATCCTGTATTTAATGTGCAATAAAGAATTTTTCATTCATTCATGCTATAACAGCAATATCATACACACGCTCAATTTTACAATTTTTAACGTGAATATATTTAATTTACAGAATACGTGTCTGGTTCAAAAACGGCATCAATATTACGGCTATTTAAAATCCCATCAATTATTATCACTGGTCTTGTGATAGTTATTGTATCGAATACTTGGGCTTTCCTGGACCCGACACTGGAACCACATTTAAGACAGTTCTCTTTGTCTACGAAACAGATTGGGTTAATTTTCCTGCTACTATCAAGTTTATATGGAGTATTCAGTCCTATATGGGGCTGGGTGGCAGATAGGTAGGAACTAGTTGTGTTTTTTTTTTTTTTTTTCTTTTAAAATAAATTTGCCGCTTTTTGCAATTTTTTTTCTGTTATCTTATGTATTATGTTTTTTTTTAGAGTTCATAATCATTGGTGCATGATGGTATGGGGCCTCTTTCTGTCGACTCTTGGATTGCTCTTATTAGGACCCTGTCCTTTCATTCCTGGACTACCAAAGTACGTAACGTTATTAAAGTTATAAATATAAATTTTAACATTATATCGTTCAGGCCTAAATCAAAAACTAAGAATAAAATCTTCTTTGAATTTCTAAGGAGTAGTAAGGTAGGTACCTAGTTAGTAGGTAGTTAATTCACTGGTTACACATAAACGTATATTTTTTGCAGAGATTTGTGGCTTGATCTCGTAGCGTTATCCATTCTGGGGATGTCTGTTGCCTTAACGCTGCTACCAACATTTCAAGGAGTTTTGACTAGTTCAATGTAAGTACTTTTTATATCCAATGTTTACATAGTCGAATCTAATAAAGCTAATAAATCTAATAAAGCTTAATTTCTGGGCATGCCGCCCAAGTCCCACGGCCGCTATCTTGTAAAAAGGTTTTTACGCTTCATCTCCTAAACTAGCAATCCCAATTCCCACAGAAAATTTACATCTTATCATTTATTTTCATCTTTTAGTATTAAATGAATTGTCTACACCTTTGTTACCTACTATTAAATTTAACGTAAAATGAAAATAGCCTGGAACACAGTGGTTGTGAATTTTCGAAAAGGGGTAAAAAGTTTGAAATTCACTTGTATTTTCGGTTTCTTGCTTCCCGGTAAAATTCTGAATAAAATTCAGAATATTACCCACCTTGGCATTAGTGGGTAAAATTCTGAATATTTCTAACTCCCAGATACGAAGGCGGTTGTCCCGAAGCGATCGCCACGTATAGCGCGGTGGCGGGCGTGTGGTCGTGCTGCTACTCGCTGGGCGAGGTGCTGGGTCCGGCGCTGGGCGGGGCGCTCGCGGAGCGCTACGGGTTCCCCTTCTGCGCCACGCTCTGCGGTGCTGCGTGCTTTACTATGGTAATGTATAATGACGAGATAGAACGGTTGTCCCGAAGCGATCGCCACGGACATGGCAAAAATATCACGAAAATTTTAACATAAAATGAAAAAAAAAGCGTGTGTGCCGAGCACACGTTTTTGAAGTGAAACTTCTTTGGCAAGATTCAAAGATACCAAAATCGTTGCCTTACCATGACGTGACGGTATTGACATGACGCGACCATAATATTTTTTCTCTCAACGCGCCTAAACAAGACTCACTCACAAAAAATGTGTTCAATGAATTTATTTTAATTCAATATCAAAAAAGCGCCTGCAACAATTCTCGCACTAATCATTCTTTATCTTTCTCATTCAGGGAGTCATAACGCTTACATTCTTTTCACTCCGCGAGACATCAAAATGGATAGACGAAGTGGATTCTATAACGGACTCCATTCCGTACACCGACTCGACTTGGAACAGCAATAACTTCTGCAGATCCCGCAGCGCGCCGCCGTGCCAATATGCGGAACATACTCCATTAATATCACCTACGCCGAGTTGCTATAAAAGTGGTAAATACTTACTTCTTTTTTATAAGGTTCTAGATGCAATTTTGATCAAACATAATTTGAGCTGAAAATTGGTATTTCTAAAATGCAGGTTCTAGTAGATGTAGGTACTTTCTTTCTATCTTTCTTTTTCTAGTTATACTACAAAGTATAATTTAAAAAGCTTCTTATACTTGTTTAAGCTGAAATTAATCTTGTCTGAATAAGTAACAAACAAATATTTTAAACATCGCTTGAAAATGTGTAATATAATTTTAGGTCCACCCAAGTACGGCACAACATCTCAAAAAATATGTCTGTTGCACAGCAAAAGCAAGAAAAGTGGGTCAGCGAGCGTCGCCGAAATCTTAGAGTACATACTCAAATTTCAGTTCTTAACAAATATTTATATTAAAATATGGAGACTTAAGAATAGGCACAAAAGCAAACCGATACAAAGCGACGAATTATATCAGAATTATTTGGCGCCTGAGAATGTAAACTGTGATAATACGCTTAAGGAACCAAAGCCTAGTGTTAATGAGGGTACCCATATAAATAATAATAACGGAAATGCTCCTGATGAAGACAGTTATTGTTCGTTCATAGACAACGCTATTTTTGGCCCAGCCTCAAAAACAAACAATGGCTTGATTATGAAACGAAATAATGCGGGTCTCGTTGTGAGATTAGCAAATAACCAGGAGGAGGCGCTTTCCACTGATGAGATAATAAAGCATAATCTCCAAAAGGTACTTTTTTACGAACAAAACAATCCTTGTTTACTGACGGATGATATTTTTGTAAGTATTTTTCAACTTAACATTTGAATTTCATTATCTTGATCTATGTATAAAATGCAAAGAAAATACCTACTAAAAACAAAATTTGACACCAAATATAATTTAAGCTTATACTTTCAAAAACACATTTTAAAATGTTCTTATACACGAGATAACCTTATTAAAGCTCTAGAGTCTAGAGCTTAACTAGCTTTCAATTTAAACCAGACTCTACATTCAGGATTTTATAAAGAACGCGAGCAAAGTTGCATTGCTTGCTTGTTAAATAATAATATATATCAACAATTCCATTTCATATATTATTATATTCTTGCATTTAACCTGTATTCAATATTTATAATATTTTTAAATTACTTTTTAGAATGGTTGCGAATGTAAAGATGGCATCACGTTTGTCCGGGGCACAGTCACAGTTTCATCTACAGGCGCCTGTGAAGTTTAATGAAAATTTGTTATGGCACTTAGTCCATAATGATAAGAAATAATGTAAGATTTTATCGAATAACTTAAATGATTGTAAATTATGTTAAATTTATTTAAATAAGATAGTTGATATTAAATATATTTTACCAGTATTTTAATTTTTTAGTTTTCTACAATTTTCTTGCCCCTGTCGTTTAGGAAGAGTGAAAATATTTTCCACATTCCACATTGTACCAGGAAATTAGAAAATCAAGGAATTTGCTTCGTATTAACCACCCTATCTAGCTTGTTCACACCCCCGACCTGTTACTTATTTCCGTCTCATTCCCTCAAATAGCTACCCCCAATCATAAAGCATCGAGCACACTTGTATCAACTCATTCACTATTTAATTTAAAAATGAAGAAAATTATAACATATAAAAATATACATAGTAAACAATACCTCAAAGAAATATGTTTTTGAAGCATACTGAAAGTAAGAGACAAAGATATTTTTTATAAATTTCAAGCTTCACCATTTATGTTTGATGCTTCGCGAGTCTGTTCAGTGTGAACCGGCCTATTGAAAATTAATTTATTAAATATCCAATTAAGAAATATTTTTCCTGTAAAGTATTATGAAATATTGAACAATAATTTAATATGTTCAGATAGTAGGTAATAACGTGAATTACAGTAATTAAAATTCCTGAATCCTGGATTTAAACGAGTGTTGGTTTTCTTATAACACCATACAACGTGATACAACCACATGAGTAGAAAGACGGAAACAACTGAGTTGTACGATGTACGCTTTTGAATCAGACGTATCAATACTCAGCATCCAGCAATATTATGCTCTCCTAGTGAAAACGACCTCCACTGACGTTTTCCCGACATTTCCATGGCAACATTATCCCGGATACACATTTTAGAAAAGCCTTCTGACCGTTTGCTTTGGTTTTTAGTGTAGTTTCAGATTTCATGAAAATTGTTAAAGATTCTTTAATATTTTTTCATGAAAATTGTATAATTTTATAGCATGTAGCAAAGCTTTTTCGCATTCGCTACGATTCCGCTACGAGTGAAGCTACGAATCGTAAAGGACGTTTCTACAAGGGGATCATAAAGCTCAAGTAGTCGCTTTCTTAAATCACTATGAACAGGGACAGTGGAGGTGCTACGACTGTGCTACAGCCCTAACCATAAGTAACTTGCTATATCCTTTCCTAACATTAATTAAAATAAATAAATAAAGTTTCTTTATAAAATGGTAAGTGAATTTAAAAAGATAAATATATAAACTATACAAATAAACCCTCATCATAGACGCAATAGCATAGATTGCAAAAAATTACTCTAAAACACGTGCTTTCTAATTATAAATTTTCCATTTTCGAACGAACTAGAATCTAAATGTTATCGATCTACTATTTACCTACTTATTAAATTACTGTTTCTACATTTTCCTTTTTTCGTCGAGGACTAAAAATAATTATAACATATATACATATATGTAGTTATATATAAAGAGGGTGGTGATTTAAATATGATTGAAGTGAGGGTGAGGGTGGAACAACGGGGGCACCTCCCTATTGCGTTTGTACGGGAGCTCTGTCGATATCCCTGTCCTCTTCACGTCGGAATATTGAATTCCTACATAACTATGCGCTCCTGGTACCGATCCTGCTAATGTGGGGTAAGAAAATGGTAACTTAAGGGTTGCGTCTTTAATGTCATTAAAAATGTGTTCAATACAAACTAATTTTCATAATAACAGAGAGAAAATTCTTTGAAAATGATGTATCAGTGGGCGGTGTTATTTTTTTTATATAAATTACTAGGTTTCCGCCCGCGGCTTCGCCCGCGCAGTCAAAGAAAAACCCGCATAGTTCCCGTTCCCGTGGCATTTCCGGGATTGCGTCATTTTCCCGGGATAAAAGTAGCCTATGTCCTTTCTCGGGTATCAAAATATCTCTATACCAAATTTCATGAAAATTGGTTCAGTAGTTTATGCGTGATTGAGTAACAGACAGACAGACAGAGTTACTTTCGCATTTATAATATTAGTATGGATTTAAAAATACTTATCAACAGTTCTATCTAATAATGTACATAATTAATTATTTAATCATATACAGACGCAGTCTGCATTTTAGGCGGAAGTGCGAATCGTAGTAAGTGTTACCTATACCTAAACGACAGTATCCGTATATTAGTTTCATACTTCCAATTTAGCAATACTCCGGTAATTTAAATCAAGAAAAGTAATTTTGTAATGTAAAAGTATGTTTATAATTTTTTTTCCTGTTGGAAAAGAAACGTTAACATGCAAAATTAGTAAAGCAAAATTCTTAATTCGAATCTGTTGAATAACATTGTTGAATGGAAAAATTCAACTTTTTTTAAAAAGAAAGGAAAGTGCATTCAAAGATTTCGAAATTTTGCTTGCCACACTGAGGTGTTTGCCGGATTGTTTTGTACTTACTTGCTTCTTTGTTTCTTGGTGGAAACACACAAAGGTGGGAAACACACCGACTAAAGCCTGTTTGAATTACACTCATGAACTTTAATTGAAATAATCGTTGGAGCCCATTATTAGAATGAAATCTCTCAAACAAACGAAATAAATCAAATGAAAGGAACAATTTAAGCGAAATCGGAGCCATGGTTTTTACGTGCGTGATGCACACGCAAACAAACAATCAGAAAATAATATATTTTTTTTGGGTATTTTTAAAAATATATTTTATGCACAAAAATGGTTTGGTTTCTGATATTATAATATCAGAAAGACATATATGTCTAGATGTAGGTACCTAATGCGTAGGTACTTCATTTTACACTCGTTGAGTCTGTGTGAATAGACATCAGTAGGTACAATTAGATAGGTAGGTATCATTTGATACCATAGCAGACCCTGTTTATCGATCCCAATTAATTGATCGATGCTCTAATTTATGTCCGTGAATCATTATGTGCGTAGTTATTGCCAATATGCCCCATGTATTCATTTCACGACATACATTTGCAGTAACTAGTGTTCAATATGATGCTTGTAATATTGTGTGTTTTTGTTTTATTTTCCACGGCGTACTCAAATGAAGAAAGAATAAAATGTGAGGAAGTGAACGTTTATGATAAACCGCATCAGAAGCATGTTCTAAGCATGGGCCTCAACCGACCATATCAACTCGCATTTGACAAACACCAGCATCGCACGTTTTTCAGCCACAATGTTGGACTCGATAATGAAGATTCGTTCGAAATTGCATACGTTGAAAAGGGAGAAATGATACCAAAAGTTGTACACGACGTAAAAAATGGATTCGCTATTGCCATTGATAATAAGGATGGAGTCATTTATTACGGAGGCAGCGAAGGAATTAAAAAAGAACACTTAAAAGAAAAGAATTCAACTATTCATGAAGTATTAAAGAATCATAATGTATGGGATATGTTTTATAAACACGCCCTATATTTCATTACCTATCCATTGCAGCATTTATATAAATTGTTACCAAAAAATGAGGTTGAACATCAAAAACACATACATGAAGAAATTTATCAATTTGTCATAGATGGGCACAACGATATTTTCATTACTAATAAAACAGGATTATTTTTGATAAAAAATGGTACGGATGAACGAATTCACTACAAAGGACCCAAAATATTTCGCGCTATAGAGGTGAATAATGAAGGTAAAGCTCATTTTTGTGGTAAAAATGGCATTTATACAGCCAATAAAGCTGATCACACATTAGTTATGATTGCCGAAATTAAACATATTTTTGGAATTACCTTCGATAGTGATGATAATATTATTTACTCAGATCCTCATGAAATAGTTAAGCTGGTACCAGGAACTTGTGAATTAAAAGAAAAGTAATTAATTTTTAATTGTAGTATTGTAATATTGCTACTTTTGATTTTAAGGTTTTTAATGAAATTTATGATTATATAAAAGTAAATTGAATGAGAAATATGCGGTATATTATTGATTTGTGTTTTATTTTATTTTTTATATCATTACAAATATTGGAAATATATACCTAAATAACTAAGTATACCTACATTTTAGATTACCTATTATAAATTAAACTACAATTAATCATGAAATTGCATTTTAATTATGGTATATTCTAGCATAATATTATATTATCTGTGATAATACGTACAAAAATATATTTCTTAGGCGCGTGTGTTGCTGCTGAATCGCCTTAAACGGCTGGACCGATTTTAATGAAATCTTTGAGAATTTCTCTTTGTTGAGACTTACAATTCGCACCCTAGCGTAGCCGCGGATAAAAGCTAGTACATGTATAATCGTGCTAATGTAATATTGAATTTGTAGCACATATAATAACAACATTAGGTACAAATTGTGATGCCGCGGCCGTGGCAAGACCACATGCAAGCATCTCTAAGGACCGTCCGCGTCGGAATCTCCCATGCCAATTGTTAGTTACCTCTAGCGAAATATTGGTGAAAACAGCTTCAAATCCCACATTATTATATTTACATTACAAAAAGAATCCCTGTACTAGTATTTTTAAATCTATAGTATTGCGTCAAGAAAATCGTAAAGAAAAATTCCATGGGAATGAGATGTTTCACCGCGGCCGGTAAAAAGTAGTAGTAGTAGCTTAATGCTTATATTATCTCTCTCCGGCCTCCTTACTATCCTCCAGCCACAAAAATCGCTCTATCACAACGTGAAACAAAAGCAAATAAACAATATCACTTTCGCATTTATAAATATACTTACATGAAAATATTTATTATTTTACCATAAAAATAGCTAAATCGTTACTAACATAATTTACTTCTATAAATAGAATATTCTATAAGCGAAATATTACCGAGAATTGAGAAATAGTCTCACAAAGAACTTACGTAGGCGAAGACTTTGTTTACAAAATTTCGCTCGGAGGGAGTCCAACTCCGTAATTAGATTTACTAGCAAAATAACTAAAGAAGCCGGAAAAGTACCGCTTGCTTTTCATAGCATTCAATTATTCTATAAAAATCACATAATCTTATTTACGCCCTAAACAGCAACACGGAGTTTATTTTTATTTATCAGCAAATTTTTTTTTGGCTTCACTAGCAATAAATGCTAAGCTTTTCTATTATCTTCATTGTCTTAATATGCTTACTTACCATAAACATAGTTCTTGCTCTTAATTAATTTAAAAATACGCATTAGGTAGATATAGGTACATTATACATATTAATAATGCTAAAAAAAATTATTGCACGATTACCCTTTCGATAATAATTGAATTTTTTACTTATCAAAGAAATAAATTGGAGTTTTGGTAGATATTAGGAAATAATATCATTTCATTAATTTGAATCTTATTTCTACGTAAAAGTTGGTTGATAATAATGGCCTCCCTGTCTCCCTCTCTAATTCCTAGACCTGATTTTTTATATTCATTATATTTTCGTCACTAGACATTAGCTGTAAAAATAAATAAGTGAAACGTAAATTATTGCGACCTAAGTAGATAGTAGTTAGATACTTAGATAATATATGAGTGATAACGAAAATAAAACAAATGGTTAATTTTTACTTTCAATACATTTATTTTAACATTAATGTAGGTTTATAATATAGGTACCGTCAAATTATATTATTTTAATAGCTACAATAAATAATCATACCTACACAATACGCACTTTGCTTAGTTTTGATGTGTTAATAAATATCTTAACAGTTAACATACATTAATACTACTTATATGTGTGTTACTTTTCTCATTACTTACATAACGTATAGTAACTAACTAAATTAAGAGCGCCATTAGACGGGTCCACAAAGAGCTAAGGCATAGCTAAGGCCTAAGCTATTGTTGCGAGAAGCAGCTCGGTCAGTGTGGATATGGCTCGGACGAAACTCTTCGCTCTGTGTGGACTCGCCTATTCAGAATCGATCTATTTAAATCTTTGGTAACATCGTCTATATTTTTTAAATACTAACTAATAAGTATAGTGAAAAACACAAAACTCAAAATTAAAATAGTATTATTATTATTTCTATAATGCCATTTGGACGGAATATTATATTACATAGATACTGGCAGTCATGTAGTTAAATGATAGAATTTGTTTAACATTTGTATGTACTAACGTTCGAAATACAATTTTAATCATTAAAAAGAATAAGTCATTTAGTTACATTCGTAAACTCTGGGTTGCGTTTACTTTAATTACTTAAATAATGTTTTAAAAAGATGCTATAACAGCAAAGAAAACAGAAAGTATAGAAAATATTACACTATACATTTGTTTTTCAGCACCATTCCCGCAAACCATTCGCCTTGATGCTACTGACAGTTTTTTATTCTGCAACATGGAATGAACAGAATCGATTTCCCACCGCGCCATTTGACCCGGCTCCCTTGAGAAAAGCACAGAATAGAGCTGTGCTGGTACATTAGTGGTACCTTCTTGACAGAAATTGAGTACCAGATGATCATTCACAGCTTTGAGTACCTGCACCGTTCCCGTAAATTGCTGATAGGACGGCCGAGCAGCAAGCGTACCTAGAAATTTATAAGAATTTAACAAAAATAATGAGAAGTTCATTAGAGTTTCAATAAACTTGCAATTCTCAATTAACTGATAGGTACTATACTAATATTATAACACAAAAAAAACATTAAGTATATGCACAGCATATGGTCCATTGAAGATACATAATATGTAGGTACATATACATTTATCAATATCCAAAAAGTCGTCATCTCGTACTTAAAAAATATGTTATCTTATTCAAAGTATTAATTACCATTTTGCACGTCAAATGCCTGCCAGTAGCCAGCTGAGTCGTTTCGGAAGTAAAGAGCATATTCAATTGATTGTCCCGCCTCATCCCACAACAATCTCAAGTTCCGGTAGTCCTGACGGAATTTCGCGTTCAGCGCCTGCACGTGATACAGTTGGCCATCTGTAGATGGCTGAAAATTATACAAAAACATATGTAATTAAAAAGGAAAAATAAGTACTAAGTTCTAAATAGGGAAATACTTAAATGAATTCGCAATTTCAAAAACAAGCTCTAAAAACGATTTTTAACCGACTTCAAAAAAAGGAGGAGGTTATCAATTCGGCCGGTATATTGTTTTTTATATTTTTTTATAGAATATAATTTTGCAGATTTTTAAGAAGTAGATAATTTTTTGTGTGCATTTCATGAAAATATTTTACTTCAAATTCTCAGCAGTGAATGACTGAAAACTATTTTTTAAATCGACAGTGAACTTACAATACTTCACAATCTATGATGCATTGTATGTGTGCTACTTGCACTGAGTTTTATTGCTTCAATTGAATCGTCCGCGATTGGTTTTGATCTTCATAAATTACGTAAATTTTAATTGCATGACTTCTGTATCTATTGTTCGTGTTGTTTTTCTCAATTTGTGCAATAAAATTAGATCATAATCCTCCAAATCTAATTCAGTTGGTATCTTGCTAGGAATGTTCAACGGATATAGCTTACGTAGGTAATTCAATATATGCATTACTTAATACGCCATATGTTTTACGTTTTATATATGTTTTATACGTTTTTAATTTTTTTATAATAAATAGGTAATAATATCTACTGGGATACCGTTATTTTAGAAATTTTGTATAATATATACCTACTAGGGCATCCAATCCCGGTATTCCGAGATCTCGTTATTCCGAGATCCCGCATCATTTTTCAGTCCCGCACAATGCGGGATTACATGCGCGGGATCCCGCGGGATTTGCGGGACTGATCTGCAGCAAAGAAACACCCTCCTACGCGCGCTGCCGCGCGACTACTGACAAGCGAGCGAAAAGAGTGAATCTCTCTGCAAGAGGAATTAGAACTTACCTTGGCTTCAGTTGCTTCACCTAGGCGCACATTGTGCCAAATCAATTCTATTGACTCCATAATAAAAAAAGAGATGACTTTCAGACTTTGTATGAATCTGGAGGTACACTAGGCAAATATTTATCTTTGTCATACAATGCACTTAAATGCATTCCGCCCACTAGTGTAGAAGCCGAGAGGGCTTTTTCAGCTGCCGGATATTTAGCTTCACATATTCGCAGCAGCCTGGCAGATGATACATTAGATACATTATGTATCTTACGAAAACATTTCCAAAAAAAATAATATGTCATTATAATCGTACTTTTTGCTTGATTTGATAATTAAAACTAATAAAGCTATGTTGATTTTTATTTCTTTTGTATCCTTCAATCCTTACACTATATGACTAATATACAATTTAATGTAGGTACCACATACACACTTGCGGGATCCCGCCAATACCGAGATCCCGCGGGATTGAGAAATATCAATCCCGCAAATACCGAGATCACAAAAATGCTGCGGGATTGGATGCCCTAATACCTACCTAAAACCTATTCAATATTCATCTGACTGCCTCATTTATTATATTATCTTAGAGACCCGAAGATTAAATGGGTCATATATATTTGACCTTTCGGACATGAGTCAGATGAGACACGTAGATGAGCCCGGAGGACTGAGGTTAGTGAAAATGTTTGCTAGCCCTAATTAAGCCAACGCGTCCTCTTCAAATTGGGCTATTAACAATGACTATTAGATCATAAAACATAAAAATGTACCTACTTAACAATATTCGGTATAATTATGTAGATATTAATTATAAACATACTAAAACTTGTATATAATATTTTTTAATTCAATTACTTACTTTCCAATAAATTTATTCAGTAGGTATACACCAAAGCGTAGATCAACGGCGTACATAGATATAGGTTTCATTATTCAATTTTGGATTTAATTTTAATAAAATTTCATAAAGAATTTCTACGAAATCCATGACATTTCACACATTATAACAAATATTTTATAACAACACAAACTTTTTAAAACAACTCATCATAAATTATATTCGCAATACGAATAGGAAGTGATAAATAAGTTGTTATCGCCGGATAGTACGCATTACAATCTAAACCCCTGCAACACGGGGAGTTCCCTATTGCAACCGATTATAAAATTAGGTGACAGAAAATATACTGTATTCTTCAGTAATGTTAACATAAAAGTAGTTATAGTAAATATTTTTAATCCAACACAATTTTTTTTCAATAATCTAACGCTAGGTACTCTACTTCATCGTAATTCAAAAGTAGAGTAGGTAGCGTAATAAATTATTGGTATCTAATATTTTTCTGGTCACGAAATTACATTAATGATTTAGGTAATAATTATTAAAACTAATGTTCCGTTATTACCTTTTGCAACTCTCACAAAAAAATAACTTCAACTAAATTAACCATAAGGACTTATATTATTTTGAATAAAACTATTAGCATAATATTACAATATTGCACGCCTCATAAGCGAAGCGTTGAGGTGGGTACTACTGTCACTTCGCGCAAAACATCTGATTTTTCAAACTTAAAATGTCTTTATGTATCATACATTGCACTTGTAAGATAATACATACACACACATATTAAGAAAAAACACTATTTTTAACATTCATGATATTTTTGATGTCATTTTTGTTATTTAAACTAGTTAAAAAACAGTTTAAAAAAGTTCTGTCTTGGACGTCCGTGTGTCTGTATGTGCGGAGGATTTTCTTGTTAACACGATAGCGACCGAAATACTTTACTAATCGAGTCTTTTTTTTTCTCTTACGCTTGAGTATGCTCAGGAATAGAACCCTTTCATTTTTCAGGGTCTGATTCGATGTGGTTTAATTGTTATTAAATAAACAAAAATAATAATTAATAAATAATTATTAAAAAAAAATTATGAGGCGTGCACTTTTGGATTTTCCAAATTATTTTAACATTATAGTAACGACACAGAATGACGATGACGGACGTGTTAACTTGTTAATTGCATTTGTATTACACGTTCAAATAAAAATATTTGAAATAATAACTTCATATATTTACAAGGTTATTAAAGCTATCAGCTAGGCGTATGCGTTTTATACGAGTGAGTGGTCTTTATCCATAGCAACTGCATTACGCTTGTAAATCTATACTAATATTATAAAGCTGAAGAGTTTGTTTGTTTGTTTGTTTGAACGCGCTAATCTCGGGAACTACTGGTCCGATTTGAAAAATTCTTTCGGTGTTAGATAGCCCATTTATCGAGGAAGGTTATAGGCTATACATCATCACGCTACGACCAACAGGAGTGGAGCCACGGGGGTGAAACCGCGCGGAGCAGCTAGTATACAATGTATGTTTCACATTTGTTTAGAAGACAAACGTTTTCGTTTATAAAGAAATGCTTCCTGTTTATATACACAATTCTTATATTTTTTTAACAATAAGGTATTAATATTCTATAAAACTATAAATTATTATCAATAGTAATCTTAATGAAATCTTTAAAAACAAATGTTATGTGACACAGCAAAAATTATTATCACACTTCTAGATAAACCTACCCCAAACGTCGACCTTGGGAAATCATCCTCTTCCCAAATTGTGACTGTGGGACAACTTCTGTACGTTGTTACACCTTCCTTACTGAGGTGCATATAGAGTTCTATTACACTCCACTTTCCCAAAACTGTTCTTACGTCCAAATTATCATATTTGTGTTCTTTAAAACAGATTTCTTCATTATCTGTAGAATTTGACGTTTCATGTCCAATTGCTACAGAAAACAGAAGCAGCAACCAAGGCAATCTTAAAATAATCCAACCTTGAAACTCCATTATATTGCTCGTTTATTATTAAGTCAAATAGACATTTTTATTTTACTGACTGTTAATCACAATATTTAGGAATATTTAAGCACTTTTTTGGCATCTGGACGAAACCGTATGTATGTATCGCACGTTAACAAATCGAAGACGACTGACAGTCGAAGAGCAATGCGTGCGCGCTCCTGACTCATGCCGATTGATGTTATCTTATTTAACCCTAGACCTTAAACACATTTAGAAGTCCCACGAATCTTTAAAAATAAAGATGATTAAGAGTTATGACACAGGTAAGAATCGTTTATGTTGTGGTAGATAGAGTTGAATGAAGGATTATTTGCGTTTAATAATTGTTAGTCATTAATACGTACATAAGAGACCTATTGGAATTTTCTTAGAAACTAATTAATGTGTTAAATATTGTTTTAATTTCTACAAACAATTTCTGAAAAAAATAGGTATTTTTGAAGAATAAAGACTTAATTGCGCAGAGATACCATTTTGGTATTATTGGGATATAATATAAATATAAAAAAATGTTAGGTACTTAACTAGTAAGTTTTCGTAAAAAAAAACTCTACACTCATTGTTTTTCTTATATCTATAAACTTTTTGGATAAAACTAGTATATATTGAAACGAATATAGACGTGAATGAACACAATCAATTGCTTAGTACCTAGTTAATTTACGATAGGTACCTACATCTATATTGATACAATACATACAGAATGAAATAAACAAAAGTTTTGTATTACAGAGAAAACAGATGTGAACATTAATGTAGTATTTTTTGTTATACCTATTAATGTTAGTTAATTAATTCACACATAATATATTTGTTATTTACAGTTTTTTCATAGGTATTCATTTAATTTTGATCTATCATTAAATTTGTTTAATGATAGATCAATAAATTTGTTTCATGATTGATCTATCATTAAATTTGTTTAATGATTTATTATCCATTTCATTATTGTTAAATTTTAAATTGTAATCTTCCAATTTATAATTTTGAGTTTTTGTTACCTACTGTTAGTAAAAAAATTGATTTGAATTTGAATTATTCAAGTGTTTCATTTCAATTGTCATCGAAATAATTCTTATACAAAAAGAAAATTAATACTACTAGGGATGTAACGATACATGATTTTGCCGATACGATACCGATACCGATATTTGTAATAAAATATCGGCGATACCGATACCGATACCGATATCGATAGCTTGGTAGAAAAATAAATAGTGAATTATGCATAAAAGTTACCAACATTTAACAGAGACTCAACTGTAAATCGTATTCTTTTAAATAACAATGCCAAATCAAAAAACAAGAAAACCATTTATTTTAGTATTATTATTTTGCAAAGTCAGTTAAACTTTAAGTTATACCATAGGTTATACACATACAATCAGTTCCTAATAAAAGTTTACTATTGGTAGTTTTTTGAAAAAACAAAGTGCGCACGCGCGGGCGGCCTCCCGCATCGTTCATTGGGCGCGGTTTTTTGAATTTTTTGATATCGGTATCGGTTGTTTTATAATCGGCGATACCGATATATCGGCTTGCCGATTATATCGGCCGATATATCGGTATCGGTATCGGTATCGTTACATCCCTAAATACTACCATTTTGCTTTGTGTTGAAGATCAATGTTGGTATCAACTCTTTACTGTTCAATGGAAGGAAGTAAGTTAGATATCATTAAAAAATCATCTTACCTTATCGTTTGGTTCAGAAATATGAATGACAATGCAGGATCTTGCATATTCAACTCTTGAATCACCGGCTAAATGTTGAATTAATTCAACTCCATACCACATGCCTGTTAAACTGTCTATCCAAATCCCATTCTGTGGAGTTCTATTTACACAATAATCGTTCCCGTATTGCATGAAAGGTCTCTCGTACGGGCTTATGGCACCGTAACCGTAATTACCCTGTCCATAGGTTTTTCCGTAATCTCCTCCCGCGCCATATCGCGGTGTTGAATAACTTGACTGAAAAAATACGTTCCCAGAACCGGCTCCACCATATACATTTGATCTACTGGTCGAATATCCCGGGCTATAATTTGGGTATCGTGTCACTGCTGGAAAAGGTGCTATATCACTTTGATAATTCGACTTGTATGGGAATTGATTTTGGGTAGTTTCATCGTAGCGCTGATAGCTTGCGCAATATGCTGATTTGTACAAAAGGGTTAGGACTAAAAAATGCAACATTTTAAGTCTATTTCCAAAATATCAATGATCGCGTGACAACGCAGCGAGGCAATGACGTGTGACTGCTCCAGCTACTATGAGAGTGGGATATAAACTAATTAAGAATAATTGTCGTGTACGGGCTCTGGCCAAAGGTTTACAACCAACAATCCGAAACAAATGACTAACACCCCTTCCCATTAGCTTCTCTAATTATCTATCTCGAACATGATATATAAATTTTATACAGATATTGGATGCCTTATAACTTAATAAACCTAGTAAATCAGAAAATTGAAAAACTTCAAGAAATATCACAAAATAATAATAATACATATAAGACAAAGTCGCTTTTTCTGTCCATGTCTATCCTTATATTTTTAAAACTACGCAACGGATTTTGATGCGGTTTTCTTTTATAGATAGAATTACTCCAGTGGAAGGTTTATTAGGTTTTAGACAAAGTGGGCGAAGCCGCGGGCGGAAAGCTAGTAATTAATGAACAATAAATGTTATGTGTGTACATACTACCAGACTAGTTACTTACATAATGAATACTTAATTATCTAGGGCTTCTATGAATGTATCCATAAATAAGTTAAGAATATTATATTATACCCACTTGAGTATTTAACAACGAACACTTTTGGTAAGAAAGCAAGTATTAACCCCCCCACCCCAAAATTGGTATGAACGTAGTATGGGTATGTTCCCTAAGCAAAATATAACGGATGTCACGTGATTTTAAGAAATACTCATGAAACAATAAATTGTTTCATCACTACAAATACGTTAGGTCAAACGTTGCAATTAGACAAATTAGTGTAACTATCACTCATAGTTGAGTTCCTGTTTATCTTCACAAAGTTGTGACCCCATCTCCTGTTTGGAAGTAGAGTCATAGGTCACCCATTCAGCTCCT
Organism: Colias behrii; assembly: GCA_029959065.1. Classification (NCBI taxonomy): domain Eukaryota; kingdom Metazoa; phylum Arthropoda; class Insecta; order Lepidoptera; family Pieridae; genus Colias; species Colias behrii. The sequence continues at coordinate 7,709,778 of JARWMC010000002.1, forward strand.
TTAGAATAATTTATTTGAATTGAGCCCACGGCGATATATCAATTAAGAATTTCGTCTTCCTACATACTCATGAATCCTTTTTTTATTTAGTTAAATTTAAAGAGCATATAGAAAAAATCAATCAATTTAAAATATCAATTGATTTTTTCTATATTTAATGTTCTCGAAAGATATTATGTAAAGGCACATTTTATTGTTTAAGTGCTAATATCATTGAAGTAACGCTTGTGAGTTTATGAGGTTGCAACTTGCAGGTGGGTAATCTGATATTCTCTGGATCGCTTAACTAATTTTGAGGTTTTTAAGTACCATTCGAAAGCTACAACTTAACCAAAGCAACTAGAATAAGTTAGGTGACCATGTCCTTCGTACAGTGGTTAACGAGTGGGCGTAGAAGAGGGGTCTTGGGTTCGATTCCCGGTAGAGACGAGGAAAAAAATGTCTCGGTCTGGTAGGCCACAGGAGCAGAGGCGGCGTAAGGCGTGGGCGACGTGGGCCACCGCCTACGGCCTCGCGGTACAAGGGGCCTCGCGCCTCAAAATTTTTTAAAGCGAGAATAAAATAAAATAAAAATAACTACGTTAAAAACAACCGACTTCAAAAACGGAAAAGCAAAAAATAAAAAAGATTTGATATTATTAATTACTACATATTATTATTGCACGCCTCATAAGCGAAGCGTTGAGGTGGGTACTACTGTCACTTCGCGCAAAACATCTGATTTTTCAAACTTAAAATGTCTTTATGTATCATACATTGCACTTGTAAGATAATACATACACACACATATTAAGAAAAAACACTATTTTTAACATTCATGATATTTTTGATGTCATTTTTGTTATTTAAACTAAGTAGTTAAAAAACAGTTTAAAAAAGTTCTGTCTTGGACGTCCGTGTGTCTGTATGTGCGGAGGATTTTCTTGTTAACACGATAGCGACCGAAATACTTTACTAATCGAGTCTTTTTTTTTCTCTTACGCTTGAGTATGCTCAGGAATAGAACCCTTTCATTTTTCAGGGTCTGATTCGATGTGGTTTAATTGTTATTAAATAAACAAAAATAATAATTAATAAATAATTATTAAAAAAAAATTATGAGGCGTGCACTTTTGGATTTTCCAAACTATTTTAGATGTGCTATTTACTAAAAACTAAAAAGGTTTGATGTCGGTACACGGGCTTAATACTAAGTGCTTAGTGCTTGGCACCGACTTCAAACCTATTTAATAAATAGCACATCTGAATAATATGTAGTAATTAATAATATCAAATCTTTTAATTTTTTGTTTTTTCGTTTTTGAAGTCGGTTGTTTTTAACGTAGTTATTTTTATTGCACGACTCATGATGCGAAGCATCAGAGAGTGCTTTACGATCGAAAAATTTTTTTCGCCTCATTTTTGCAGCTATTCTTATTATTATAGCCTTGTTAGTTCACGGAATCAAGATATTTTGTATACTATTGTCGAGATAATTTAATGGAGATTAATCCCATACTTTTTAAAAATTGATTTACTTCAATAGAATTGGAAAAAAACACCGAAATAGGTCAAAAAATTTTCCTGTCCGTCATGTGTGAAACCTGAAAACACTATAACTTGTGAAAAAATCCATCATTTGAGTTAATTTTTTTTTTTAAATATTCTAATCGACGATTGTAGGTCACTGAATGCGAATGATTAATTAATTCAGTGTCGTTTAATTGCAATTAATAAAAAACGAAAACTACAAGACTGTATATCTATATACCTATATTTTTTTTTTTTTTATTTTTTATATTTCATAATTAAATGAGCATTATGAGTCGTGCACTTTTGGATTTTCCAAACTTTATTTAATACTTTTTAGTGTATTTTTCAACACGAATCAAACGAGCCCAAACTCGATAAAATGGCCACCCTCCGATTCCATCATCAAATCAGCTCTATGTCATGATAATGTTTAATCGCTATCCAATTTATACACGTAGGTATACAAAATTTCAGCTCAATCGGTTATCGGGAAGTGAATCAAAGTTGGGCCTATCTGAATAAAATTTTTATAGGACCAAATCGACAACATTCCGTATCAAACAAAAAAAGAATCGGTTCAGAACCCTCGGAGTAGTACATACATAAAAAGAAAATATACCGGCCGAATTGATAACCTCCTCCTTTTTTTTGAAGTCGGTTAAAAAAGATATAAATCAATTTTGTTGTGAAACATGGTTTCTTAGTCTGGCAACATTTGCCGCCGACCGACCAGAGTTCCAATGCCTTAATAAATTAAAAAAAAAAAACAACCAGAGTGCCGGGAATCCCTGGTTTTATTTGTTTACTTTCTTGACTAGGAAGACAACCAATCAAATCAAAGTATGCAATAAAAACTTGGCAGTGTTAATTGTTTTTATTATTTTATAAAATCCGTCTTCAGGTCGCCATAGAACAGGGCCTCGCGAAATCTGTCTTGCCCACATCAAATTTAGGTCTTGCCCCGCCACTGCACAGGAGGCTGATTACCTACTTGTCCCTAAAGAAAATCGATCAGTGAAACAGATGTATGCACAATAGGTACGTACCTTCCTACCTTAGCGAACAAAATAGGTCATTTTGTAACAGCAAACTTGTTACGATATAATTAAATCTTTGATAATAAAACAATTGCATTGAGTTAAAAATTTATTTATTTTGTACAAAAATAATACATCTTTATATTATCAGTCATATACATATATGTATAAACAAAAACCCATTGACACAATATAAGAAGGGCAATTAATCTTAAACAGATACCTGCACATTTACAAAAACCTTTGAATGATAGTTAAAGATAAACAAAAGAATACAATTACTAAAGAACTAGAATCTATACAGGACGCACAAACAGCTGTATAACGATACACATTAGGTAAGTCAAACTTAAAAAATTGCTGCTTGTATTGGTACCACTCCCAGCGCTCGACTCTTGAAGGCGTCCTCCTTAATACCAAAGAAAAAATGCCACCATCACCAATCTCTGAGCAGTGGTTCAATATAAGTGTGAATGGGGTTACTTTTAATAGGCGTATCACATCTGGGTGACGGGGTGGATCGTCGGGGTTCCATACCTCTGTGAAATCAATGTTAAACAATTAAGTAATTGTGTATGGTATCAAAATTAAATTTAGTTTAAAAAATGTAGAGTGCCGTAATTATCTTTTAGGTTTCCTTGTATTCTTAAAAATTTTATACAAAAAAGTTTTTGCACAAATACCAGTTTAATCATGTTATTTTATTCACATAAGTTCATAAATAAAACTGTCATTGTTGGCATGCCGGCTAATATGAGGTTATAATGACTGATCTTTGTGATATTTCGAGCTGTACTTCATTTCTCGATATACTATACATATATATTTTATATCAGCAAATATAAATAGTACTAACTATATAATATAAAAAACTTATTAAATATGTAACTTACCCACACCCCTGGCTTTCATTTCTCTTTCATAAGTGGACATCGTATTTGCAGTCCAAAATCCAGGTTCTTCGGGATAATATAGATAGTCCTGTTCCATAGTGTGGCCATCTTCGTCCCACAATACACGAATTTGTTTTTGACCAAATAAATCCCTTTTGGCTCTTCTTTTCAGTCGTATATCCATCCACGATCCAGCTAGTGAGTCTCCAGACCACGGATTGCTTTTTGACGATCTCCACTTTTGGTCCGTGAAATTACCTCTAGGTATCTGGTAAATTAAGGGCAACAACGAGTTAGATTATAAATATTCTGATAATAGCAAACATTGGAAGATGTATATTAAATTCTAACTTACAAGCCAATCGATATAATTGTCTGTATAATTTATTTCGTCACTTGCATCTGATATGTACAACGTAACACAGCCTACTTCATTAGGCTTGTTAGTCATATCAGGATTGTGCTGGGCATATCCAACTCCGTACCACACCCCATAGACGTCATCCATGTTAACTCTGTGTGACCAGCGAATATTATCGCCACATAGACCTTGAACTAAGGTTACACTCAAGTATAAGGGAGCCAACAAAGTAAACATGGTAACACTTGGAATATCCAAAGGAATATGGGACAAGGCGTCGGTCGTGGCCGCATCATTTAATTAGCAAATTGGTTCAGGTAGCTAAATGGCGCAACACTAACATGAATCAGGGAAAATTATAGCCAGTGCAGATTGCATTTGCATTCTTGTAACATGGAATGACGGGATATATTACAATATTCCTCGATAAGATATCGCAAATACTCAATAGACTATTCGATAGATAAAACAATCGATATAACAAGCTATTACCAACATCATAGTAGGTATATGATTATTCAGGATAGTTTTACATATTAGTAGCGTTTAGCTACTATTATGTATTCTGTGGTATGATATTATAGAAAATATATTTATTAATTGTATTTTCAAACTATTTGTATATATTCAAATGAGAAAATAATTAATATTTCATATAACTAGATTATCTTATGGATAACGCTTTCGAGCCATATTACCTTATTTTACATGAACTTGTCTTAGTTATTTCGGTATGACCAAACCGTCATTTCGAAATATTATAGTTAGGTATGCGAAACAAATCAGTTTCTTTTTTAAGGGATTGGCGTAAAATTTCCCAGGGTATTTTTTATAATTTTTCAAATTCTTCTAGAATTTAAATTGTCCCCATAAAAACAAACTAAAGTATTTTACTTTCCCTTTTTTACCCGACTGCATCAGAAGGAGGCTTATACAGGGTGTCCCAAAAAGTAGTGATGAACGGAAGCTGGGAGGTAGATGACCTAGAGGGCTATCCGAATCACCCCCATGTATGTTATGCGATTTTTCGTATTTTCGGAGTTATGAAGTTTTTTTCATTTTTTCACCTATCGCCGAGTACGATGATATTTTCACTCACGGTGATGTCGCACTTGCACTGAGCAACAGGAGGGTCATTTTAAAAATTTCTGGTAATTAAACACCTTGTTATTGTTTTTATTAATCACCATGTTAATCAAATTTTTGCACTTACCACATTTAGATTTCAATTTTTCGATTGAAGCCTTCTGAATTATAAAATGAAATTTTTAGGGTAGCTACCTGATAGATAGAGCAAGTTTTTAAAAGCCAAATGGAAACCTTTTTTTATGTGATTTTATTTTTTTATGGGCCCTTGAAGTTGTAAACATACTGGGTAATTTTATCTTTCTTGGCATTTAATAATTTTTTTATATCATTCGAAGATCTAACGATAGTAAATGTTACCATACTGAATTGGCCTATCTTTTAGCTTAACACACAAAAAAAAATCAAGCATCTTCCGCAATAATTGACGTCACCATGAGTGAAAATATCATCGTACTCGGCGATGGCTGAAAAATTGAAAAAAAACGTCATAACTCCGAAAATACGAAAAATCGCATAACATACATGGGGGTGATTCGGATAGCCCTCTAGTTCCTCTACCTCCCAGCTTCCGTTCATCACTACGTTTTTGGACACCCTGTATGTTTCGACTGCATATACCTATGTATATTGTATGTATTATTTGGCACGCTCTACAGCCCAAACCGCTTGACGGTTATATCAAAATTGCGGTACCTAGTAACATTTGTCGGTTAGTCGGGTTTTCTGTTTTCATAATAAAAATAGTTCTAGTAATTCACACAAGTTCTTTTGCTCCTTTTATAACAAGGTATCTAAAACCAAATCATTCTAATGCTACCATTACGTTTCCAGTATAAAATTGCGTAGACCAAACATTGGTGCAGCATCCATCTGTACCATATTACCTACTGTACCTACCTACCATTAAATGAATTACAGAATAATAAACTGAACTGAATAAAAAGGCTTTCATATTAATTTACATTTCCATTTTATAGAATAAAATACATTCTATGGATAAACCCATGTTTATCCATAGAATGTATTATATATAGGTCTAACTATTTTTTTAGCTCTTTTAGCTTTAGCTACGCTAACATGATGTATATCTCCTCTCCTCCCCATTCATATAATAATGTCATTATAAATTTCCAAGGACAGGTTAAAAATAAAACAACGTAGGTATTATGAAACCATTTTCTGTATTGATAAAAAAATATTTCATTTAACTACGTACATTTCAAACTTTCCTATTTCTTTTGGAATGACTTCCAAATAAACACAAAAATTAATATCAGAACGTACGAAGACGATTTAACACTAATCGCAGAATTTTCGCAAACTCTTTTTAAAGACGACGTCGACAGATTTTTAATGGAGAAGATGTTGTGGATGCTAGCCAGATCTTCCGGTGTGAGTTGATTCTCATTTCTAGAAAGTACCACGCTGTACAATTGAGAATGCGGGAGCCTCATGCAGAAGTTCAGCACCAGGTGGTTATGAGACACTTTCAATACTTGTATAACGCCACCAAAAAATCGATATATTTTATCGACAGCTAGAAAAAATAATTGAAACATTAATATGAGATACTATAAAAAAAAACCTTTCTTTGAATGTTGATTTTCAATTCGGTGAATTAGATAGATAGATAAATTCAAAAGTTTACGTTTTGAACAGCGAGTGTGGTCCCAAGGAGATGTTTAGAATGCGTTAAAAACCTTTTAATTTCTAAATTCATAATACTCGCGTAAAATCACAAGAAAATATGCTTAAAAATATTTTTGTGGGAGAATAAGATCTGTCGATCACACATCAAGAGAACTCTCGCTCTCTAGATTTTAATTTTGTCAGTGATAGTATTTTAAAATATCTATGTGAAGTTTATCTATACTTATATTATAAAGCTGAAGAGTTTGTTTGTTTGTTTGAACGGGCTAATCTCAAGAACTACTGGTCCGATTTGAAAAATTATTTCGGTGTTGGATAGCCCATTTATCGAGGAAGGCTATAGGCTATATTATAGGTATATCATCACGCTAGGACCAACCAAAGCGCAGCCCCGCGGGTGAAACCGCGGAGCCCAACTAGTTTAATATATTTTTAATTTAATACTTACATCCATTTGGCACATCTGTAGGCCAAAATCCTTTATGAGATGTGTTGACCTTAATGTGATAGTCATCTTGCCACAAGCCTTCGTGCCACTCCAACACAAAATGTCTGATTCTGTATTGCTCTGGTAGTCCGTAGGCTCTATTTAAATATGGAGAGTTTGTCAACGGAGGGTACGGTGTAGGTGGAGTTGGCTGGAAATATAAATGTTTTGTTATTTAAGCATATACAATTTATATACATAAGGTTTTAATAATGATTGGCACTTGATGTGTACCTACTATATAAATAAAAATGAATAGCCAAGAGCATAAAACTCAAGAATGGCTCGACCAATTCGCCTAAACTTTATGAATATTTTTGTGAAGGCACAAACAAGGCTTTAACAAAAATATTCAAAAATTAATGCGGAGAAAAGACGTAAAAAAAAACAACTACAACAAAATTACTTTTGACAAAACAAAGTATGTCGCGAAGGAGCACAAAAAAAATCTATGTTGTGTGGTATGTTGTATGTAAAGGCAGCAATGAGATTATTTTTATTATTTACAATTTATAAAACATATTTCCTGAAATATTATAATTCTAATAATAATAATGTCTTCAATAACTATAATAACCAATACGTATTTTTATACACCTGAAACACCACTAATTATAACTACTTACAAGGTCTCTGTTAATAAGGCCACCACTAACATAATCTTCAAACTTTCGTATTTGTATAATTGGACAGTAAGGATTATATTCCGTTATTGTATTGTTGTCTCGGTGATAAATATACTCGTGTATATACCACAAACCCAAGACGGCTTCTTCATCAAAATCCTTAATTGGATGTAAATTTGGACAAAACTTCATATCAATACCACGTACAATGTTAAATGACGATAACAACAGAAAGAAAATATGATTCATTTTAATTAAATTAAATTAACGTACGCACTGTATGTGCAATTAAGTTTGATGCACAGAGACAAGTGGTTAATTGAAGGTGTTCCAGTCTCACGGATCCGTTTATGAACGTCATCCTTATGCGCCTGAATAACAGGGACCACTTTAACCTGTTAATTGACTCACCTCGACCCCACATCCTTGTATTTTAACTTCAATTTATTATTTGTGATGCTAAAACTCATTAGAGGATTTCCTCACCAAGCTTTCCCTTTAGTTTTACTTTCCTTTTTTATATAGTATATATGTTAACGGAAATGTATGTAATCCGTCATTGTATACAATTCCTAGGAAATGTATGTAATTCCTAAAATCGCACGGAAATGTGTGAAATAAATTATTTTATACACATTGCCTAGGAAATCTATACATTTCCTAAATAGCAATCGGAAATGTAAAACATCTAAGATATTGGAAGGTACGCGGGTCGATGGGGGGAGGGCCGAAAATTCGTAATCAGAATTTTTGGTTTGGATAAGGGGGTGGGTTAGGTTAGGTTCGTGTTTTTTAAAACTAGATGGAAATAGGAATAACCAACCACCTCGAGCTTCTTGGCATCACCTTGACGCCTACTCTGAACTTTGGTTCCTATATAGAATCCAAAGCCCAAGTAGCCTCAAAAAAGCTTGGAATTCTGGCGAAGGTGAGACAGTATTTCAGCCCGGGACAGTTGCTCAACCTTTATCAAGCACAAGTCCGATCGTGCATGGAATACTGCTCTCACCTCTGGGACGGTTCCGCCAAGTACCAGCTAGAGGCGCTTGAGGCGATAGAGAGGCGTGCCAAGAGGCTCATAAACGACGATGAGCTAGTAGGCAAAAAACTCCAGAGCCTCGCTCATCGTCGCAGAGTGGCCAGCTTATCGGTTTTTTACCGGATACACTTTGGTGAGTGCGCTGCGGAACTACACGAACTTGTTCCGCCATCCCCGTTCTTCCATCGATCGTCGAGGCGCACAGATTCTAGGCATCGCCATATGGTGGACGTTCCATGTACCCGGACTAAGCGGTTCGATTCCACATTCTTCATCCGAACCGCGAGGGACTGGAACGCGCTTCCTGAATCTGTGTTCCCCGACGAGTACAATATGGGGGTCTTCAAGCGAAGAGTGAACCGGTACCTACTAGGGAAGCGCGTACCATCTTAGACCGCATCTTAGCTTTCCATCAGGCGAGATTGTGGTCAAGCGCTTCCCTATCTAGAATTAAAAAAAAAAAAAAAAAATAGGAGCCCCACTTCGTGGGGCTCCGTCGGCTCACGACCGTCTTTTTGTAGAATTTTGGAAAAAGACGAATTTCGGAATATTACAAAATGCCGGCCGTTTGTAATACGGCGGATTATACAATCCGACTGGGACGTGTACAAGGGGACAGCGGGACGAGGGGACTGATTACTAACCAAATGAAAATTTGATTTGATTGAATATAAGTTGATTTAAGAAATGTTAATTAGTAAGATAATATGAACGTATTATTATTATTTTACGGTAAGACTGTTACCCGATACAGTGTTTTATTACAGAAATCATTTATTTTATACATTTCCTAATACGATATTGGAATTGTATACAATTCCTAGGAAGATTATACATTTCCTAGGATATCTATGCATTAAATAGTTTATTAAACAATATTTTATACATTTCCTAAATGGTATCGGAATTGTACACATTTCCTAGGATTTGTATACAATTCCTTGATTTCATACATTTCCGGTAACATATACAGTACTTACTACCTATATTTATGAAAAAAGACCAATGAATATATGTACAGTACTCCCAAACTGATAATGCGCATAGAAAAATTCGTCACTGTTCGGCAACTGTCATATTCCCCGAGCTTCCGAAGACAAGATATGTATATAGAGTGGTTAAATGTATTTTCTTCATGCATAGTTTATTAGAATTATGAGTTTTATTGTGATTTTATGGTAAAAGAGATAAGTAACGAAATTTGTTTCGATAATTCAATGTAAATTAATAGCGAGGATAAGCCACACGATTGCGAATATATATTTGTTGTATTGATTTACTTGGAAAATTCTATACTTAGAACTATTAAAGTGTCTTACTGAAGCTGGCGTGATGATGGATGTATGGAAGGTTAAAATAAGAAAAGGTTTATATTTAAAAAAATATTTTCAAACACTGGTTTACATTTAAATTGTAGAAATCTAATCATTAAAATCTCAGTCCAAAGGATTTACAGAATCAGGGATTATCTCTATTTCTGATATCGTAGAATGATCAGAATTTTCATTATGCTCTTATTAACTTTCACTTTCCCCACTGTTATCTGCTACCTGTGTAAATAATCATTTTATCGGAAAATTCAACTGAAACAAAACTAAGAAGGGTATGTAACAGCAGCTCTATATAATTCCATACAGAGATAATACGTGCGGTAACCACTAATATATAAAGACGACTGACGGATTTTTGAATTTTTTGACTGACAGGCTACCGTCACCTACCGCCCGAATTGTTTTCGATTGTGTATGACTCTGAATTGACTCCTATTTCTTTCGAACAAGGTGCAAGATGCAAGTGCATTGTTTAGGGCACTTACGATTCAATGATTCGGGGTGATTCGGGTGTTTCTGGAAATACGATAATTGGCGAAGATCTGCATGCGCATTATTAATTTTGGAGTACTGTACATATTTCCATAATTAAATGTGATTTCATTATTATAAAACTATGTACAGTACTCCAAAATTAATAATGCGCATGCAGATCTTCGCCAATTATCGTATTTCCAGAAACACCCGAATCACCCCGAATCATTGAATCGTAAGTGCCCTAAACAATGCACTTGCATCTTGCACCTTGTTCGAAAGAAATAGGAGTCAATTCAGAGTCATAAACAATCGAAAACAATTCGGGCGGTAGGTGACGGTAGCCTGTCAGTCAAAAAATTCAAAAATCCATCAGTCGTCTTTATATATTGGTGGTGACAGCACGTATTATCTCGGTATGGAATTATATAGAGCTGCTGTTACATACCCTTCTTAGTTTTGTTTCAAAGTTGAATTTTCCAATAAAATGATTATTTACACAGGTAGCAGTTAATAAGAGCATAATGAAAGTTCTGATCATTCTACGATATCAGAAATAGAGATAATCCCTGATTCTGTAAATCCTTTGGACTAAGATTTTAATGATTAGATTTCTACTATTTAAATGTAAACCAGTGTTTGAAAATATTTTTTTTAAATATAAACTTTGTCTTATTTTAACCTTCCATACATCCATCATCACGCCAGCTTCAGTAAGACACTTTAATATTTCTAACTATAGAATTTTCCAAGTAAATCAATACAAGAAATATATATTCGCAATCGTGTGGCTTATCCTCGCTATTAACTTACATTGAATTATCGAAACAAATTTCGTTACTTAAGTATCTCTTTTACCATAAATCACAATAAAACTCATAATTATAATAAACTATGCATGAAAAAAATACATTTAACCACTCTATATACATATCGTCTTCAGAGGCTCGGGGAATATGACAGTTGCCGAACAGTGACGAATTTTTCTATGCGCATTATCAGTTTGGGAGTACTGTACATGTTTAGGTGGCATGTATCCTTAGAAGCATCATGATGTTTCAAAAATTAACTATGCAAATTATTATATATAAAAAAACATGAAAAAAACACACTATGCAGGTGTTTCTTTTTTATACCACAACAATTTAAATATGCGATTCACTACGACAAGTATACATTTTGGGGAACAAAATACAATTATTTTATGAATACTGAATCTCGTAATGGCTTTAGACGTGTTTATCCAAAAAATAATATCTATGTAATACAATTAACAAGAACATGCTTTTAATTATCAACTCATTACTATTATAAAGGAACATATTTACAAACCTGCACGTAGAGTTCCTTGATATCGATGTAGAAGCATTCATTTGTATGCTCTATTCTATACTCTCCCTTTGTATGTGGGATTTTTTCAACACCATACCAAATACCAGATATTTGGTCCAAATTTATATCACCATAATATGGCGACAGGTCATCACAATATTTATGGTTTTCAAAATAATAATTATTATTGTTAGTGTTATAACATTGAGACAAAGCTATTAGCAAGCAAAACCATATTAAAATTTGATTATCCATTTGGGATAATGTACGCAACCCGGATAAGGACGGATAACTTTTCGGATAAACGGCGACAAAAATACTAGGCGACTATACACTGCTGGAGTTGGTGTAAAGATTAATCAACGGATTTAGTAGAAGTGAACCGAGTCGAGTCTGTAGGCGGGCCACCAAATGAAGCACACTCACTCAATTGAGAGTACCACACCGTTCGTAATTTACTTGTTGGGGATACTTCCTCCCTTTAATAATATGATGACTGATGAGCTATGCAATTTTCCAATATATACCGAATTTTATAGAGATAGAACAAAAAAATCAACGATTATATTAAATACTTTCCAGAATTTCCGACTGAGATTATATGAGATTCTGCAAGGTTTAGTTAGTTAAGGATTTAGTTGAGGAACTTAAGATTTTCCTTGCGAACCTTAAGTTTTTTGAATGCAGAAAATTTTCTCGGCATACTTATCTACCAGGGTTTCAAAAACAAGAGAATGTACTGATTGTGCAGATCAATACTACGTAGTGACGTAATGCAGGGTATGTATTGATTTTTCGAGATAGGGGAGCTATCATTATCGATCCAGCAGTTTCGTGTATGCGTGAACTAGATTGTTAGAAAGAGAACGGCGCATATGACGTAGGTAAGTTCAATCTGATTGGTCGAACATGAATGACGTAATTTTCTGAGCTGTACTCGAGGTTGAATGTACTAGGAATGTAGAAAACGAAGAGGGTGTCACAACCTTACAATGTAGAGCGATTTTGCTACAGCACATTTAGAAATAAAATATAATAAATTCTCATATTTAACACATATTTATCATTTATTCTATGAATCAATAAAGGCCAATAATTGATATTTAGCTTTGGATTATTAAATTAAATAATTAATATTAATTAAAAATCCTATCTTTATAAAATAAAAAATCAAAGAATGCTTTTATTATTGCTTTTGCTTTTATTATCTGTTAATATTTTGTCATTTTTTAACATTTTTGTAATTTTTTAGTGCAAACATTAATATTATGTAACTATTAAGATAAAAAACTATTAGAAAGAAAGAAAGAAAAAACATTTCATTCAATACACATTACACATAATAATAAAAAATGTGTGCGTGTACTAGTGTACACACGTACGAAGTGAAACTTCTTTATGACCTTATTTTTCAAAAAATAATTTACTATATATGCAACTTTACAGAAATACGTCGAATCACGCGTGGTAGGGATAAGAAAAAGATGGCGCGTAACGGAAAAATGTCACGCGTAACGAAAAAATGTTACACTAAATTTTTTTCCAACCCCGATAAAGAAGTTTCACTTCAAAAAACTTAAAAATAAAACACAGATACAAAATAAAAAGAAAATCAAGTAAAATTATAAATAAAATAGAAATATGTTAACTATGTGTAATTTCGTGTGTTGAATGTTGAGTTGTGTTGGTTTTGAGAAGATAACACTAAAATGAAAACTATTTTTCTATATGCAAAATTATTATATAATAACAGTTCGTGTTTTTAATTTTAAAGTTCGGTCTAATATGCAACGAACCATAGAGTAATGAAATTGGAATCCTTATCCCTTCCTTATCCATTTAATTTTTTGTTAAATATGTTGATTATCTACCTACATGTTTATTCCTCTTTATAACAGATATAAAAATTCTCAAAATAAGATAAATGTGACTAGGATTGCAAGTTTTATCCTGACAACCCCTTAAGGCTGCAGTCTAGCAAAATTGCGTTTTCAACAAGTTATTTGACAATTTTTTCCCGGCTAATGAAATGATAAACTGAATTTTTGAATTTTTTTCTTAGAAATTCTGAATTTTTTTCTTGTTTATCAATAAGTGTTATATACGCAATGTGCGTGAATTTCACATTTATAAAGTTACTTTATGTTACCTTAATCAGGCCTTCAAGATAAGTCTCTTTCCCCCAAAGACATTTCGAACTAAGTTTGTGCACTCACTACGTTGCAACCGAATACAATTTACACATTTTGATCAGCACATAAATATCCTTATATAGTCGTTATTAAAATCTGCTGAATACAATTGCCGAAAAACTTATGATTTTCCTAATTAGAACGTTATAAATTCATTAAATTTCCCATTTTTTGCCTTACAAAATCTATGGATAAATACTGCTAAAAGTTATTTTTTCCATTAATTTATTCGAGTTGGTTGAAGACCAATGAGTATTAATCCTTTAATTTTTTTTTTTTTTTGAATTTTGATAATTCTTTAAATATTAAAAAAATATTTAAAATAATTAGGAAAAATCCTAGCGAATTTCTTTAGTCGCGCTCCTTGGGCCGGAGCGTTCTGACGTGTGCTCTACGCTCGATTTTCCTTCATACCGAAGTGAAAGTTGCTCTACTTCATTAAATTTAATATTTTTGTTAATTGATTATTTTTATCTTAGTTTTGTGCAAATATTCGTATTTTTAAACATTTGATTTCGATATGGAAAATAAACGAAAAAAATATGCGTGTAACTACTAGAAAAAAAATTATCTTCGAACATAAAGTTAATGAAACCAAATACATTACAAAGGTGATTGGCAACAATTTCTTTATTTTACGGGGTGTCAGTAAAGGGATGTATATTTCTTTAAAACTAAAGTAAGCTCATAAATTTTCTTATAATATAATTTTTTTTTGAAGTTCCAAAAATGTTTATATTTCGTTTGAGAAATACGAAATATAATATAAACTTGTATTGAGAACTTGAACTTCCCAAGTTCATCCGGGGAAATCCCCATACGGGGAAAATGATTTGTTTACTCCAAAATTATATGCCGAGGTGTTTTAATTTTTTCTTCTAGTCATTTTCAACGTAGCGGCATGTTGTTTGATTATTAATTTTGTAACTTAAATACAGGATGTTGGTTTTATATTCTGATCTTACAGACGCGCTGACAAATTTAGTCCACCATTTCTAGTTTAGTCCACCAACTCTAAGTACCAATATTAAAACGAATGGATTATCATCACATCATCAAAACTCAGATGTAATGGAAGATCACAATAACATAGAAAATTCAGTGGGTGTTGAGAACTAAACAAACACAAGTAACAGAGATGCGAAGAATAAAAAAAGAGGACGAAAACGATAATTCGTTGATGCTTTCCCTTTTCGACGTATTGTTAAGGTACATCACCAATCTGCAAAAAACAAAACTGATGATTCCCAATTACTGATTAAAAATGAAAAACAAATAATCGACAACAGTGGTGAAAATTTGCTGATCACAATGAAACATCCTTCAGTGGTAGCAGATTTACTCATTTAAAATGTATCGGTGAACAGCGTAAAGGAGAGGAGGACAGGAAAACATTATGAATGTGGATGGTGGATTGTATACAGGGTGTAATCGATAAGTATGTGCAGGCGATTATGACGTTATTATTGCAGGTATCAAAAAACTTAAAACTGATATCGAAATTACTTTACCTAATGAGCAAAATGACAATAATAACTTTTTAAAAGTATAACGAGAAATATCTAAAAAATTTACTTTATACACTCCCATATCAAGAAGGGAAAATGGGACTAGTAGAAGTTAAATGTCTAATTCCGGCAAAAGACATGAATGTGGAAGATGCGGTTAAAAATAAAAAATTTAATATTTGAAATACAATGCAAAAAAATAACACTTTTGTCATAGATAAGAATTATGACTATTTTTTCCAAATTCAGGGACAACTAAACGTTGCAGAAGCAGAAGTCTGCTTATTTGCTGTTTGGACTGGAGTGAATCATTCGTTAAAAATAGAATATATAAAAAAGTATGTAACGTTTAGGCAAAATAAAATGATGGACCATTATCAAGATTTTACATAAATTGCCAACTGTCAGAATTGATAGATTCGAGACTTCAGCATTCGATGCCCATCAAGGACCCATCCTATATCATTCAAGCGATTGAAAAAAAAAAAGAGAAAAATCTAGTGCAACCGATAAAGCATCAGAATGCTAGCAAAAGATTTATTAGGTTTATCAATATAAATCTATTTATTATACATAATATAATAAATCTGTAGAAGGGTCAATTCTGTACTTTGAAAATATTTAAAAAAATAAATAGCAGTGTTACTGGATAGATACCAAAAACAAATATGTGATTAAAAAAATTTTTGTCTGTCTGTCTGTCTGTATTTGAAGGCATCACGTGAAAACTAATGGTTCGATTTCAATGAAACTTGGTATAATTATAGCTTATTATCCTGGGCACAAAATGGAATACTTTTTATCCTGGAAAAATACGAAGAAAAAAAATAAATCTTAATTTTTCAGTTTTATCCATAGACGTTGTTCTGTAGAACCGCGAACACACGTTGCGTTACCCGCAGTGGATTCAGCGATGTAACCTGTAGCGCCAAAAGTCGGATTTGGCTTGAACCGTTTGCGGCACACGCGGGCCGCACGACACCACGCCTCCTCGACTCCTATATAAGGACGGCGTTCCGCGCGATGCATATAATTTATGAATTTTGATGCGAGCGGACGTGTCCAGTGTGGCGAGCGAGAGTGATCGTCTAATATTAATTTAGTGAGAAACGTCTTCCCAGTTCAAAATGGAGAAATAAACCATCCACGCGAAGACCGACATCCGCGCGGACGGAGTCGCGGGCGGAAGCTAGTCAGAAATAAATATCTTTTGTTTTCATTTGCGTATTTTTCTATTTTATAATTTTTTAACACAAACATTACATTTTTTTTATTATATACAAAATTTGTTTATCCGTTTTTAAACTGAACAACTTTCACTAAGAAACTTAGGTCGAAAAAAATGTATAGAGTTATGCATTTTGTATGGAAAGCTTATTTTTTTTATATTTCGTCCAAATTTCTTTGTAAAAGTTGATCAGTTATATATAAACATGAAGTTGAAGATATCAATAGAACGTATTCGCAAATTTTGTGTACTGATAAAAAAAATCACCCGGTGTAATTTTCACGAAAATTGTTTCAAATTGTCATTTTTGGTACTTATTACGAATATAAAATTATGCATACGAATGATTTAATTATTAAAAATTAAGTGGAGCAACTTTCCCTTAGTACATTTGTATTATTTACATATAGGATGACAGGATGCATTTGTTTGCACTACTAGACCAAGCCCTTAACATTAAAAAAAAATCTCAATAAAGATTTATTCCTAAATCTTTATTTTCATACTAGCTGTGCCCCGCGGTTTTACCCGCAGTGCTCAGCTAATGTTGGTCTTGATGATATATACCTAGCCTATACCTTCCTCGATAAATGGACTATCTAACACCGAAATAATTTTTCAAATCGGACCAGTAGTTCCTGTGATTAGCGCGTTCAAACAAACAAACAAACTCTTCAGCTTTATAATATTAAGTATAGATTCCAAACAAATGAATCAGTAATTATTTCATTATCATTACGATGAAAATGTGAGAAAACGTTTCATCCGCTCAGCTTGAAACTTGAAAGGTCTAGAGATTCCATGTACTTTTACACCGGGAACACATAGGTTTGAAGAGACTCTTTATCTAGAAGTCTAGAATTATAGGTCTCTTCAAATCTCTTAGACTTTATGTTTCCTTAGTACATAGATACCAAATCCTGCAAATGTTGTAGTTTTCGTGTATGTGTGGTAAAACAACAGCGCTAGCTAGAGATTACACAGCTACAATATATAAAACACACACCTATAATACGACGATATAAAAGGATCCAAATTCCAACAGAAAATTTTTCGTCATATTTAAATACCTACATACTTATGTGATACTTACCAAATATTAAATATCTAAACTTATTTAATAGAAAACCTACTAACCTAAATTCCAAATCTTTCCTTTGTTGTCTTATATAAATTGAGTAATTAATTTTTCATAATAAAACACTAAGTTTATCTTACAAAACACAATAGGCATGACGAAAGATTTTTAAATCCTCTTCCATAATGTGTGTATACGTTTACTATATCTACAAGAAAAACCCTTTATTTCGGTAATATACTTAAATTTAACGAAGATAAAGCCATTTTTCAAAAAATATTTATTAACTGTGCCAAAACAGCTCACAGGTGTCATGGCGTCGGCGTGACGTCACTCTATAGTAAATACGTCATTATCTGTACGCTTATCAAAGAAAATGAATAAATTGTTTAATTAAAATGTATTATAGAAACGAATTTCAAAGTTTATAAGTGGTGTGCAGTATTGCAGTGTGAATCCACATAAAAATAATGCCCAAAAAAGAGTTAGTAATTGTTCCAACCGAGAAAATAATAAGAAATGATTGTATAAAGCTCGCGCGGAGAAACCCGAACCACGTATTCGCGAATTTGCAATTATATTTCTGTTCTGAGTCGATAAAGCATACGTGAAACAATAGAAAATAAATAAAAATGCGTATTCTCAACATATTCATAACAACAAAATACACCTGACGTGAAGTTGTTTACATAGGCGTGACGTCACGCGTGTTTCAGTCAAAATGGCCGACTGCAGAATTTCAATGTTTTATTTTATTGATAATCTCATTAATCTTAATGTTTTAAATATTTCTAAGTCACTATTTTTAATTTATTAAGCTATTGCATAGCTTCTATCGCGGGCCTTGAGCGCGGGGACCGAATCCAGAAATTCCGTAACGAAAAAACCTCACGCTCCCCACTCCGACGGGCACGGAGGTGTGGCTTGAAGGCATAGCATGCAATAGCTTTACCGCGGCAGTCCCCGAGTGCCACACGTTTTTTTTTTATTATACATTTTCCCTTAAAAACACTAATTCGATCATTTATGGATCCTGTCGTCATGCCTATTTTCATTTAAAAAAAAAAAAAAACAAAATTGTCATCCAAATTATATTCAAAAAGTTAGATTTTTATTTATATTGCTAATCCCTAAGGCTAATCCATACTAAATGGATATGGCCACTATTTAACTTTGATATTATTATAAATTCAGAACGTGATTTTTTCTGAAGGAAGTGCTACGCTACAATATAGCCTACGTCGCGTTACGCGTACGGCGTAGCTTGTAGCCGAGTTCAGGATTTTTTGCCTATAACATCCTTTACAATATATCTATATTTATACATAAATGTAAGATATGACCTATTATTATTAACCCATTCATTTAAATACAACATTATTTTCAACTATTTTTGCTAGCTATCTTCGTAACTAAAACTACATAAAACCACTAAAACTTCGTAATCTGGTTCGTAGCCCGTCTACGAGTTGGTGACGTATCAAAATATGCAATGACGTAATACAAAGCTACGAAGGTACTAGGATAACATAATAACTGAGGGGATGTTTGAAGCCAAGGAATAATAGAGAACGCGGGCATATCGCAGATACTAGTTTGGTGCAATGGGGTAGCAGGATCGACGGTAGGTGGAATAGTTTGCTTCAACTATAGAGGGGTCGTTACATGTAAGGGTGAGGGTACTTCCATATCGATATGAGTTAGTTCGGGACAAATTTTCAAATGACGTTAATGTATTCTATACACTCAAACTAGCTCTCACTTGATTAACATACATTTAAAAAAATTATGAATGTGTCTTTGAATTTTTTTTGTGTCAATAAATAAAGTATTTGTTTATCTTATTAAAATTATTGACAATATTACATCTATTTTATATTTAACTATTTAACCATATAATATGATTATACATATAAAAATAAAATTTATTATAGGTCACATATTTAAAAGAAATATAGGTAGGTAGGTATGTAATGTTAAAACGGCTACCGACTGCAACGTCCTTTGTCTTTGTACCTTTATTCAGAATAGCATTAAAATTATTTATACTTACTTATATTACTATTACTTAACTAAGTTATTAATAAATGAATTGTAATCGTGGATCAAATTACATTTGACGCTTAGAAGGCTCTGTTTTACCTATAAGTAGCCCGCCCGCCCTAGCTCTACCGCCTTAACGTCATAAACAATCGGGTGAATTATTATGATCCATGAAATGTTATCAGTTATTTAATGGTAAGGATAATTAATTGCATTAGAAAATATACAAAATATCTTGAAATTACTATAATACTATTTATGTAAGTAGGTATATATATGTCATATAAATGTTCCCGATTTCATTTTCCTAGATAGGTAACATGAGATCGTCTCTTTATTTATTTAAAAGCCAGATACATATAGCATCTATGTTGCTCTTTACAAGTTTACACTGAATCAGTACTTTTGGTAATTAATATGTGCCAACTGCCAATAGATAACTAGACAAAAAAATCATCTATCAGGTAGGTAATAAAAGTCAAGCGGTGATTTCTCAATAACTTAAAACTTAACAATCTTATATTTTTTTTACATGAGTAGATATAACCAATGGGTAATGGCTCTTTCCATACATTTTATTATTATAAATGATCATAGTTCATATTTATAGATAGGCCACACGTAAACTTTCACAGGATTGACGGTTGCTAATATATAACAATGAAAACGCTTATCTGCTGAAGCAAGTTTGACATTTAACGTGACCTTTAAAGGGAGGTCGTACACACGCGCCTCGTGGGTACTGAGGCCAAATCAGAGGTCGATTGTATTAGGAAAACATAGAGGAGAGCTGTTCAAAGAAAGATAACATTAGCTTCATAATTATTAGTTAGTTGTCGTCGCGTTTATTTATTCTCAAAGGACTATCTCACAGATTCTGAATAAAAGAATTATGATGACACATATTATTTAGTTTCACTCTTATTTATATTATTTACTATCAAATGTTAGCGTTAGATACTATTATAATATGTAAAGCTAAAAAGTAATAGATAATATTATAAACTTGCATCTAAGCATCAAGAACAATATAAACAAAAGTTTTGACCCTATCAACGCTATTCTTGGGCTATTCTCCATTAACAAACACAATAAAAGACAATTTACAAAAAGTATAAATAATGTGTAAATAATGAGAATATAGAATTGAAAAATCTTATATAAGTACAATATAAATAAATTAAACTTATTGTTAAGTTATGCAAAAAGTTTTTATTTATTAAGTTAGAAGGCAAGGTAAGAATAGAGTTTACTCCGCCCAAACCCGCCCAAAATTACGCCATAGGGCGGCAACAAAATTCATAGGGCGTCTTGAATACTAGGATAACAGAAATAATGAGCAGCACTTCGAATTTTGATCAGGGGTATGAATCGTATTATACATACAGTAAATGTCTACGGAGCATGCGTGAATATCTTCACATTAGGTTTTTAAGTTAATTAGATATAAGTTTAAAAACTATTAAAATTTCAATGAAAATCGAAATCGTTGTACCTATTTTACAAGTGAATCTATAATAAGAATTCCACAGATGAAACAAATATCAAATTTGTTATTATTTATTTTAATAAAATCAATGATAAATTTTTTATATTCCTCATAAATAAGTGGTGCTATAAAAGTAATTTATTTTCTCATCTGCGTACTACGTGTTACGTTCCTACACAAATGAAGGTTTTAATTATCATCGCTGACGTCATGAAAGGGTATAAGATATTATATTCCACGTCGAGCACATTTCACAACCAGATGGGGATGGGGTATCGAGGTTTGGGAGTACGGCGTAGGTCATGACGCGGCGCCAATGACGTCACTCAGCGGGTGGAGGGTGCGACAACCTACTGGGGTAGCTGCCCCCCAGTGAAAGTCAGCGTCAGTACGGTTTCAGACGAGATTCAGACTGCACGTTATTACAATAAAAGTATCTACGTACGTTCAGTATATAACCTAAAAACTTTATGCTGCTACAAGTTTTGCAGTGCGTCCACGGTTTAATCCCTACATTCGGTTTAACTGCAAATTAAAGTGTTATTTCGTATTTAACAGTCAAAATGTTCTATTTCTGAAATTAAAATAGTTTAAGTGTAATAAATTTACGCGTTCCAATATAATAGGTTTAAAAAGTATTTTAAAAATAATATTATCTAAGTAACTAAATGACTGAAGAATATTTACTTATTTAGATTCCTTTATCATGTCAGAACTCTTGAAATTTTTAAATTAGACAGTACCTACAAGTTTAGCTCCTGTTATCCATGATTTTTATTTACAATCTAATTTCAGTGGCGATGCACGAAAGCTGCTAAAAATAGCCGGGGTTCGCGCGCTCACGTCGCCCGCAACCGGCTCCCATTTTTACTACTCATACTATTTCTGTCTAAAAAGTATTAACAATTTGTATGAATACAAATTACATGGACTCCTTCGCAGACAATGAAAAAAGTTCGCAAAAAACGAATAGTCGCAAAGCGACAGTGAATCTAGTGTTGTTTTAGTGCTTTCTTCGTCTGTGCTTCTTTATTTACAGGGAAAACGTGAAAAGTAAGTAAATATTTTTTTCAACGCTTGTGAATTACTGATAATGCAGAATTTTTGTCATTTCTCCTTGACACACTTCCCTTTTTGGTTTGGAGTAGTGATCTCAAAGTGTCAATGGCCACTGACGTGAGAGTCACAAATAGTCCAGTGAACCATGTCCTAGATAATTTAACATTAGTTGAAGGAATTAATGAATTAGGTCTTATTACTTCATACTTAAGGATCACTATAAAAGAGCGTCCAGAAGCATTTTACAATAGTAAACAAGTAGTATACATTTCAAAAAAACATGCACAGTAAGTCTCTACATAGCATAAATGATAATATATATTTTATTTGGGTTTGTTATCTCTAAACCATCGACTGGGTGAACAGATTTTGAAAATTCTATTTTATATTTAAAAGCTGGTGCTTCTTTTGTGGTCTCATTTAACCCTTAGCTGGTATCGCCTTTTTTGGCAACACTACCGGTATCGTGGGTCAAATTTTACCCATACCAAACAATCTGTTGTAGAACGTTGATTTTTTATAATTTGTATAAAATTTGGTTAGTTATGAAATAAACAATTATTTTTTTACAAAATTAACATGGTTTAATTTTAGAATATAAAAAAAATATCATGTTTTACACGCATTTGTAACTAACCTTATTTTTTGGCACTTTTTGGTAAGTGTGAACTTAAAACATAAGAAAAAATAGAAATGTAAGAAAAAATTTAACTAAACGATATTCATGGCACTTCTCATATCTTTATAATAACAAAAAAATAAATTACTTCTGAGATCAGCATAAAATAAAAAAAATGACAACCAAAACCAAAATGACTTCTACCATCAACCATCATCCTCATCTTCTTCGCTCTCATCTCTCGTATTTTCTCTTTTTCTCGTATTCTCCTCTTCGTTTTCACAGTCGTCAGAACTTACTCCAAAATACTGTCTTCTGAGCAACTAACAGGTTAGGGACTGTCTCGATCGTCGTCGATGATTTCGTCGTCACAAAGTTGGGTTATATTTGGTGTCATTTCATTTTCCGATTCCAAATCATCACTTAAGTCGTCTATATCAACTCCTCGATTTGTCTGTCGTTCAAAAAGCCTCCATTAAAGTACAAATTAACACTAAAACAAAAAAAAGTACGTAATTACACTCAGTGAAAAAAGTTACTTATTTGGTGTCGTGGGTCAAACGTGACCCAGACAGCTACTTACCTCCACTCCTAAGATAGTTCCAGCGCTGCACTTCCACCCCCCGCCGCAGCTAGCGACGCACGAAGAATACGTATACTCGGATTTTTAATTAGACAAAGTAAACTGACAGCAGCTAATGTCACTTTGTAAAATAATGTTGCCACATTTAAAGTAATAGTGAGGAATTCAGTTCTCATTCAATCAGATGAATGAACAATGAGTGTGAATAGTTCATCATTTCAAAATATAAAATAACATTAGTTCTAATTATAATATATAAAGCTATATAAGATATAAGTTACTAGTAGAATGTAATTATAATCATTTTTTTATTTTTATTTTTACGCTGTTTACGTTATTGTTTTTGTAATTTTTTCGTTAATTGTAACTAATTACGTTGTGTTTGTTGTCATTGTTGTGTTTATTTGATGTTATATTGTTACACACTAAATATTCACTAGACGATCGATTCAATTTCATTCATTCCCGTTTTTCAATCATTCACTTCGTGACAACGCTATTTTTATTTCATCAAAAACTGACAACACAGTAAACGTCAGTTTACTTTGTCTAATTAAAAATCCGAGTATAGAAGCGCACAGTCGTTGCATAAATATTAAAAGGATTATAACCGAAAAGGTTCGCTTCTGGGTCAAATTTGACCCACGATACCTGCTAAGGGTTAAATTTGAGGAAATTAGACATTTTTCTTATAAAAATAATGTTAGTCGAAACAAATATATAAATAGGTTGACCATTTGTTAAATGTGGAAATTTTACAAATTTATCAGATGAGCGTTTAAGGAATACAAAAACTACAAAGAAATGCTATTTTTACAATTTATAGATAATATTAGAATAACGCGCATTTCTTTTTATTAACCTAGCTAGAATAATTTTGGTACTTTTTTGGTTAAATTTCAGTATTTCTAGATAGAGAAACTATTATGAGGTGCCACTAGAGGATTCTAGGCACAGATTCTAGGTACATAATATACTACGTTATTTGTTATAATAAAAACTAGCTTACCGCCCGCGGCTTCGCCCGCTTTGTCTAAAACCTAATAAATTATATACTTAAACCTTCCTCTTGAATCACTCTATCTATTAAAAAAAACCACATCAAAATCCGTTGCGTAGTTTTAAAGATTTAAGCGTACAAAGGGACATAGGGAAATAGGGACAGAGAAAGCGACTTTGTTTTATACTATGTAGTGATAATAGTAAGATTAGGTATGATAGTAAAAATATTTTTTTTAATTACGTGCACCAATTTAATTGGAAATAATTAGGTACAGTACTCCAAAATTAATAATGCGCATGCAGATCTTCGCCAATTATCGTATTTCCAGAAACACCCGAATCACCCCGAATCATTGAATCGTAAGTGCCCTAAACAATGCACTTGCATCTTGCACCTTGTTCGAAAGAAATAGGAGTCAATTCAGAGTCATAAACAATCGAAAACAATTCGGGCGGTAGGTGACGGTAGCCTGTCAGTCAAAAAATTCAAAAATCCATCAGTCGTCTTTATATATTGGTGGTGACAGCACGTATTATCTCGGTATGGAATTATATAGAGCTGCTGTTACATACCCTTCTTAGTTTTGTTTCAAAGTTGAATTTTCCGATAAAATGATTATTTACACAGGTAGCAGTTAATAAGAGCATAATGAAAGTTCTGATCATTCTACGATATCAGAAATAGAGATAATCCCTGATTCTGTAAATCCTTTGGACTAAGATTTTAATGATTAGATTTCTACTATTTAAATGTAAACCAGTGTTTGAAAATATTTTTTTTAAATATAAACTTTGTCTTATTTTAACCTTCCATACATCCATCATCACGCCAGCTTCAGTAAGACACTTTAATATTTCTAACTATAGAATTTTCCAAGTAAATCAATACAAGAAATATATATTCGCAATCGTGTGGCTTATCCTCGCTATTAACTTACATTGAATTATCGAAACAAATTTCGTTACTTAAGTATCTCTTTTACCATAAATCACAATAAAACTCATAATTATAATAAACTATGCATGAAGAAAATACATTTAACCACTCTATATACATATCGTCTTCGGAGGCTCGGGGAATATGACAGTTGCCGAACAGTGACGAATTTTTCTATGCGCATTATCAGTTTGGGAGTACTGTATATTCAGGCAACATTTTAAATAGTAGTAGGTAAATAATAAATAAGCGATACTTTTTTTTTCAAATATTTATTAACTCATTCAATAACAATGTTATAACAGAAACAACATAATAATTATGCAAAAGAGTAACACTGATATAACAAAACATCTAATTAAATAATATTTTGAGCACAGTTAAATAGGGTGAAAATATATATTATGTCGCAGGCAAATTGTATAATCTCGCCGTTTACAAATGCTCGGCATTTTGTAAAATGCTGAGGATTTACTTTTTCCAAAATTCTACAAAAAGACGGTCGCGAGCCGACGCGACGCAGTCCCACTTCGTGGGGCTCCTATTTCTAAACACGAACCTAACCTAACCCGGGTGGGTTAGGTTAGGTTCGTGTTTTTATTTTATCTTATCCAGACGAAAATTTTCTGATTACGAATTCTCGACATATTACAAAATGCCGAGCTTTTGTAAACGGCGAAATAATACAATTTGCCTGCGACATATATATACATTTTATTGGATAGCTTTCAACCCTTAAATTACTCTTAACAAACAGTTTTCTTTTAATATTAAATTATTTCTATAAGGCACAGATGCAAATTCTCAAAATTTGGTATACATAATATCTTTGGATTTATAAACACCTAACATTTACAAGTATATTTCAATAAGCAATTTATTGGTATGCAAACAACAAAATGATCTATTCAATATCATGATCAACTTTTAATATCAACTTTGTTTTCTCTTCATTTTTAGGTACATTTTAATGCATATCTACTACCTACTATTCATTATTTCTTACAATTAAATAACAAACTATATAAGATTTGAAATCATTAATAAAATACTGTTACCATTACACACACAGTACAGTTCCCATTTTAACAGTAAAGTTTAGAAGGGAAACAAAAGGATGAACACAAGCAGAGGGTTAAAAATTAAAATACATAATAAATATTTGTATACTTATAGCTGTCATAATTTATAGTTGGTATAGTATTAAACAATATTTATATAAATTAAATATTTGTGCTACAACAGGAAAAGTTACTAATAAATGACTAGGATCTAATTTTAACATTAAGTACACATATATTTTTCATTATACTAGTTAGACTGATTTGTTGATACCTAATATTATTGGAAGACATTGATTGAATACATAACTATCAAAGTAAAAGTTCTAAAAATAATTGTAAGAGGATTCGTCACTTTGCCTCAAATTCATTTAAAAGTGTATAATAATATTGTAGCTTCTTTCTTGTGCAGATTATAAACTATATTATTACTGTTTCACTAATGGATCTAAATATTTAATTATCATAGGCCATATTTCATCAGATGTCCTACCTTCAAAATCTTTAATAATACCCTTTGACTTATAAAAGTCTATCACAGGCTTTGTCATATTTTCATATATTTCCAATCGTTTCTTAACAGCTTCTGGTTTGTCGTCTGGCCTTTGTATCAAATCTTCTCCAGTAACATCATCTTTACCCATTATTTTAGGTGTGTTAAATCCAATATTATAGACTCGACCAGATGCTAAATGAACCCATCTACTCTTAACTCTGTCAATAATTACATCAAAGGGCACTACCAGATTGAGGACTATGTCAACAGGCTGCACTTCCCACAATGCATTAGCTTGAGTCACTGTTCTCGGAAAACCATCCAAAAGCCATGACCGGTTTTCCACTTTCTTCAGTTCTGACACCATAAATTTAATCATAACGTCATCAGGAACCAGTCTACCGTCGTTTAAATAACCTTTAACTTCTTTACCTAGTTCAGTTTGCTTCTCTATGTGGTCTCGCAATTTGTCCCCACTAGAAACATGTTCAAATCCATATTTCTTTACTATTCGAGACGATATCGTCCCCTTCCCCGACGCAGGGGCACCTAATATTAAAGTTTTTAATATTTTTGTTTTTAACTGCATGATCATAATATGACCTTTGTCGTATTTGTACTTTGATACTGCGCGATGAGTTAAGTCGATACCTTTTTAGTTTGACGCAAGTATTTATCGCATCTATTTATATACTTAATCTTATCAACTTATGTAAAAAAAATACTTGGAATTGTATTTTTTAATGTACATAAATGAAATAATTTTCAAAAACTTTAATTTATATACATGTATGATATAAATTAGTTCTTAAGATATAGATGCTTACATAATCGGAAAATCCGTATCAACTTCACATTATATATTTGTATATTTTTTTTATAAAAAAGAGCCTTATTTATGAAATAACCTTTGTTTTGATATTGATCATTGATGACATTTTTGGTTTGGAAATTGGAATTTGGACTTTGACTGCAGAATATGACATTGACAGCTTTCATTATTGTCATATTTACATGGAATGGATGCGTTCATGCAGAGATTTTTTTAAATGTGTCCTGTCAGTAAAAAAGATTGAATATATTTTTGTAATAGGTATTTGAATTATCTAGTAAATTTTTATAATTATTATTTTTTCAGAATGGCGCTTGTTATGTTACCCTGCGACCTTCCTTGGTGGACTTCTGTTCAACGTCACTTAAAGCATTTGCTCGTAGCTTCTTCCCCTGCAAAACTAACGGCCAGTATGCTCAAAATTCACGATATGTGCAAGTAAGTATTTATAGTATTATTATATAGGTATTTATAAATTTTAAAAGGCTGGTGGTTTCTTCGTGCCTTCGTATTTTTAACGATCGAAAATTTACGCTCATGCATTAACAATTTATCAGATTAGAAATGAATACTTATATAAAAAACCTGATGAGTTTTTTTGTTTGGTTGTTCAGTTGAACGCGCTGATTTCAGGTCCAATTTAAAATTTATTTCAATGTTATATTATATGCCAGAAGCCAACCGCGGGGCACAGCTACTAGTAATCTTATAAGTTGATAAATAATGAAGATTTTTTTATAAAAGATTTAACAGTAGTTGAAATACGCAATCTGCTTTTTATTTTCAATAGTTCGATATTTCAACATCATGTTGCACATAACATGATGTTGTCGTAACTATTCAGAGATACATGAAGCCTATTGTAACGAAAACAATAAATTGAAATTTTAATTCATCTAATACGAACTGTCGATCACTAGCTGTAACGATTTAAATTTGAACACATTTTAATTATATATTACAGCATTGGAATAGATCCTGATGACGACATTAAAGATCCAGACCTTTTAAAATGTTTGGAGCAATTTTTAGATCAAGAACTGGATGATGAGGAACGCAGAAGTTTTTTGGATAACACAATAAGAATTATGGTGAATAGAGCATTGCATCTTAAAAAGTGGCGTCCACCGAAAGGACTTATGTTTAGTCTACAACAACAAAGTACGTTTTTTATTCTATACCTATTACCTAGTTTAAGTAATATTTAATACTAGGTTTCCGCCCGCGGCTTCGCCCGCGCATTCAATGAAAAACCCGCATAGTTCCCGTTCCCGTGGGATTTCCGGGATTGCGTCATTTTCCCGGGATAAAAAGTAGCCTATGTCCTTTCTCGGGTATCAAAATATCTCCATACCAAATTTCATGAAAATTGGTTCAGTAGTTTAGGCGTGATTGAGTAACAGACAGACAGACAGAGTTACTTTCGCATTTATAATATTAGTATGGATTTAATTGCTTATAAGACTATAGATTCAAATTTCTATTTTATAATTTCAGGTGATGTTACAGAACTCGATTATAATTTTTTGTCCTCCCTTATCGCTCACGCCTTTTTTTCAACATTTCCGAAAAGAACGCTCAAAACACATCCAACGTTACAAGACTTCAATTTTACGCATTTTTTTAAGAATTTACACAGGTACGATTTATTAAAGGTACGATTAATTGCGTGCTAAGAAATGTAAAAAAAAGTTTGGTAATTAATTGACTGAATTGCAGAAAATCTCAACGGAGTAAATTAATAAGCCTTTTACATTATTTTGAATGGCTCGATAAAAATTCCAATGAGGGATCTATTAAACTAAGTAGACAGGTAAAGCAAGTATTTTCTTTTGTCTATATAACTGCATCAATAAGAGTATATCAAAGTTTAATAAAATGTTATTTTTATATCCGCACTTGTCAGGTAATGACTTCAAAACAGTGGTTAACTATAGAAGACTGGTTGGAGTGTACGCTTCCACTATGTAAGCTCATGATAAGACATGAAGGAAGACCTGAGAGATGTGAAAACGACGATGCCATCAGAGTATGTTTTGCATCCAGCAGAATAGGCGGAGATGTGCTTATAGATGGTGAATCCCAGGTTAATAATGATATAAACTAAACTGTATTTTTATGCCTCAATTGCAGCCCGTATAAAGAATTTGTTTTATAATTACAGGAATCATTATCGATGTTCATGATGCCTGAACTCCTGCCAGCGATGCTGTCCGTAGAAGCGTTAGAAGACAACGAAGTTTTAAAAATAGAGGGTGTTAGAATGTTTAGTCGTATAAGTGACAAAAAGTCAAAATCTAATGTAGAATTACTCAATGAACCCAAAACGGTAAAACTTTAAAAATTCTCACTGTAAATATAGTCCTGTGTATGCTATTTCATTATTTTTTTTATTTTGTTTATTTTAGGTAACTGTGTGTTTAATGGATGCAGAAGATTATAGTGCTCTTCCTTTAGGACAGTGGGAGGAAGACAACGTATTACGAGAATTGAATAAAAGTCTTTTAGCCTTTCAACAATCTCCAACGAAGTGTCGTGACAATCAAAAGCATGAACGAAGATTATCACCTATTGGTATAACCCATTCTAAACATACATATTTAAATTTCTGCACGAAACCACTCATATAAAACTTATATAGATATGTTGTTACATTTTAAGGAGAGTCCTTTAGTCACACACCACCAGAAGTAGAGGCAACTGTAGTGATAAAACAAGCGTCTTCCTGCAGTACAATAAATAGTCTTAACAGTCGAAGCCCATCTCCGCAAAATTACTGCGCAGCAACATTAAACCTAAACGATCCAAGTTAGTACACTTCTAAACCTACTAAAATTAACATACAATATTAGATATATACTGAGTATATTAAGTATTAACAAGCACAGGTGATTTAAGTATACATTAAAATTATTACATTAATTTTTAGGTGTTGAAATGCAAAAGAAAAAATGTTGGTTGTCTCCTGACACCGAAACATTAAACAACCGAAGAGGAAGGTTTATAGTCCTAGGATCTTCTGGAGAATGTTTGCCTGTAACTAGAACTTCCGGACTGCCTACTGCAGAAACTCAAGAGGACAGCCTCTATTCGAGTTGTAACTCAAGCGATGATGAATATCACAGTGCCAACAATAGCTTTGATGATGGTAAATCTTTGATTTGTATTATTATTCGTTTTCAAAGTGTACTATCACTGTAATTATAAAAAAACACAGGTGGAAGTGAAGATGAAGGACGAGGAGAAAGTGGTCGGCCAAATTCATTCCAATATTCAAAGGAATTATCCACCGAAGAGAGAAGATTAAGTTTTGCTTCCCGTCTTCGAGAAGCCCTTAAAAGAGAAGCAGAAAACTCTTGCACCACCAGTACTACGGGCGATTGGTCCACCGACAGTTCTAGTTATGCAGTTGGCGTCAGTATATCCGGCGCAGGTGTTAATGATAACGATATCAGGTGATTATTTTTACTTAAGTTAACAGGATCGAAAATATGCCTGATTACAACCATAATTATATAAACCACTAGCAGTCCGCCCCGGCTTTGCCCGTGGTACATATTTCGCAATAAAAAGTAGCCTATGTTCTTTCTCAGGGTCTAAAGATTATCTGTGCCAAATTTCATCAAAATCGGTTCAGTAGTTTATGAGCCTATTCATTACAATCAAACAAACAAAGTTTTCCTCTTTATAATATTAGTGTAGATTCAAGGAGAATAAAGCATTTCCAACCTTTCTCAATAACAGGGTAAAACGTGGTGGCTCCGTCGGCTTTGTATTAACTGAAGAAGAAACTTTAGAAAATGGTAATAAACCTATACGACGTTTACTGTCTAGGAAAGAGACTGGCAATAGCTCTAAATACAGTTTTAGCACGGAATACACGTAAGTTACTCATTTATAAAACTGCAAACTCTAGTTGAAATAAATTATATAAAATAATGACCATTTAACGTTACAGATCTGAATTAGAAGAAGTTTACGAACAGTTTAATCAATGGTTAAATGACCCTATTACTGATAACGAAACTGCCGAAAATAAAAACCGTGAATTAGACTCGAGGGATTTAGCAGTCATACGGTATGTAACCAAAACTATCCAAAACAAAATTGAAGTTTTTGTGCCCAAGCGATAAACTAGAATATTTATAAATCACTAGGTTTGCTGGATCACTGCTGAAACGAACACTAAGTGAATCGATGGCGAGTGGAGCTGCCGGAGTAGGATCTGCAGGGGCTGAAGCAGCGGAATTGTACGGAAGAGATACTCGCGAAAGGATTGCCCCTCGAAGACTAGCTCTGGCAGCACGCTCTTTGTCACTAGAGCTGGCGCGTCATCGACATCGTCTTGCTGCACATTTGGTAATACCTCCATTTTCATATGCCACTTTATGTAAGCACGTATTCTCTCTTATGGCACTAACTTGGAAACTAATTTGTAGTAAAATAGATATTTTAAAGCAATGTACATTTGTGCTTGTTTCTTTATGTTTAACTGAAAGCTGAATGTTTTTAATGAATGTAAATACAGTGTCGACGCTACAAATAGGGTATTTTGATAAAAATCTGAAACTTTAGTCACAAAACAAAACATAATACAATATGTGTGTACCTATCTCCATCACAACGAACGAATTTGATAGATTCTGATATTTTGACAGAGACGTAAAGTAAAAGAATCGATACCAGAGGAGATAATACAGACTAAGGAGATGGAAAATGCAATTACCGAGAAAGACCTAAACAGTAATTGCTCAAGATCTTTTAGTTCCTCAACAGAGACGACTGCAACTCAAATATCAAATCCTAGTGTTAGAAAGAAAAGACTCAATTGGGTAGTAAATATGATTGTCGAAACAATAGAAGAAACAGTTGAATGTGAACCTGTTACGATTAAAATAAAGAAACCGAAGGTCAGACTTGCTAGTGTCTGTCGCTAATTAATTCTTAAATTTATTTGAAACACTACATACTAATGCATTTTGTACGTAACATTAAAACTGCACATCATTCAGAATATACGCCAGGCCATAGCAAAATTACATTATTATTAGCTAATGCTAAATCAATCCACGTATTCGTAATTCATTGCAATAAAACAGCAACATTAGTAAAATTGATTTTGTGCCTTATTACTTCCTGACACGAGTAGTTAATAATAATACTAAAAAATAAAACCCTATTTTTTGTATACCTAGCTGATATAATAAAATATATATAAAAATATAATAACAGATTCTCTTTTCCTATCTTGCTTTTCATTATTTTCTATTCAGTTGAATAGAAAAGAGCAACTCTTTCGAGACTTTCTTGCAATTCGAAAACTAATTTATAACAATATTTATATTGTCCCCCTTGTGGCATGAACTAAGTTAATTTTAAACAGATCATTTTCAACATACAAACAGATCTTAAGAGGAATTGAACTTAATACATAGAAAGTCATATATTTACAGTGTGTTATTATGTAATATAATTAATGATTAACATAATAAAAAATATGTTATATTATATCAAGCATATTATATATATATATATATCTTCCCCATAAATTGGGCAATTAATATTTTCAAATAAAATAAAAATTACCTACTTTTTAGTTAAACGAGTTGGCGAACAAAATAGTGTCCGGTGGTTCATGCAAGCCGGTTGCGACAGGGAACTGGGGCTGTGGGCGGCGACAGCGCGGACACCCGCAACTAAAGCTCTTGCTGCAATGGATGGCGGCTAGCGTCGCGGGAGTACCCGCGGTTTTCTATTACACCTTTGGAAATGAAAAATTGTTTAAGGTAACTATTAAAATTCCGAATATTTGTTTTGCTTAAAAATTTTATAAGAGATATATTATAAAATATATAACCATAGCACTAGTTTAGTACTTATTATATTATATATCTGTGACTGTAGCTGGTTGCACAAATTATGCAAAACTCCTGTTTAGCACAATTAAATATTTCGTAGAATGGACTAAAACCGTTACCTTTACTTCCCAGCTGGATACATTAGTCAGGGTGCTGGTCGACCGGAAGTGGACAGTCGGACAACTTGCCCGGGCCGTGCTCAAATTTGCGCGGCAATTTCTTCATGAACATCACGTTATACCGGACAACCACACACTTTTCGACGAACTTATTGGTATTGAAAAAATACCTGATGATTACTAAAGATTACAATCATAAATAAAAAATATATTTTGCTCCAAATTAATCATATTAAGACACAATACAATGTTATTCATATTTAAATGAATAATAATTTTGGATGTGTGTCCCTGTAATTTATTTCATTTAAACTTAAAGCCTAATACATGTTTGAAATATAATCTAGTCAGAATTTATAAAGAATAATTTAAAAACAGTTCTTTGTTACCACAATGGGCGTAAACCTTAAACCTATACCTATATCTGTATCAAGGAAAATATCCACACCTATTTCAAAATTGTCAAAATAGATAATAGAACACCCGTGGAAATAATAAGTTATAAATGCGGTATGAATTACTTCCATTTACATAATATTATATCCTTTAAAAATATTTGGAGTAATTTGTTTATGGTTTCGATGCATTTATGAATATTAAAGCCATTACATGGATACATAATAATTAATTAAGGTAACATAAATATTGGTTTTTGTAAACATATAAATTATTATAAGTACATGATATTAAAACTATTGCTTATAATTAATTATTAGCGTGTTCGTTCAAGTTATAATAATACTTGTACTTATACTCAAAAGCAATATTAAGTTTACCTCAAACTTAAGATATTTTTATACAAATAATAAATAGGTCATGTAAAATTAAATGATACATAATATATAAAAGTGTAAAACATCGTCATCACAGTGCACGATAAATACTTTTGTAGCACATTTAAAAGGTATAAAGCCCTTATTGTTAAATAATTAAAAATAATGGAAAAGTCAGTTGATACTCTGTAATACTTATCAAATTAAAGTTTGTGTACACAGTCTTTTAATAAAAAAAAAAAACATACATAAACCAAAGAACATGGGCTAGGTCATACAATGATGGATTATTATACCTATATAATTGTGAATATAAATGTACAGACTTCATATAAAGGTCTTCCATAGCATGGTTCTCAATGTGTCCAAACTTTAATAATTTTATGTAATCGTTTGTAATACAATGCAAAATAAATCAATGCATCAAAACATTTTTATTTTACCCATTTCCTTTATTACATTGTTTACAATAATTACCTCGTTTATAAAAATATTATCTCATAACATATTTTTTGAAAAGTATTATGATTCCAGCTGTTTTAGAATTTATTTATAACAATCAGGTAAAATCGTTTCGCTTTATAAAACTAGTGAAAATGTAGATTCAAATAAAACAATCTTAATCATATTTAATATTTATTAGACATGACAGGAAACAAAATTCAATTGATCGGAGTTGTTTTATAGGTCACTTATAGTTTTATATTCTGAGAATAAAAAATGTTACTAAATTTATTGTAACATCATTGCACATCGATGTAACCTAACTTGCAACGGACACGTTTTAAGTATAGACGTAATAATCTCGTAAGATCGTTAATATATAAAAATAAAAGAAATTGAAAAAAAACAAAAAAGATTACAAGTATTCTTTTTTTATTTTTTTGTCACATTATTGGTAACCGCAGAGATGTTTAAAAGCTTTTGCTAAGATCATATTCTAAGACAGGGTTTCACAAAAAAAACTTAATATTTTGAAAATGTACCTTTAAAAAGAGTTCTGGAAGCTTAAGTAGATTGTGGACTTCACATAATGTTGATGTCAGATATGTGTACTGATTGATCTTTATACCTCGTGATTCTTTACTATGTAAACCACTAGGTGCATTAGCATGCACTATAAACTTAATAAGCTATCATATGGTCACTTTTAAAATCATTAACATGTCACATTTGCGAAACCCTGTAACATTAAACACAGCCTATCTATATGTACAAGAAACAGTAAGTTATTAGCGTCCACCCTAAAAGAAGAGTCCTCTCATGCGGCGCCCCATGCCCTGTCTGTCGTACATTACGTTGAACCTGTTCACCAGCTGGTTGATCGCATTACAGCCCTTCGTTATTGTACCCAAGTAAGTCATGAGCGCCACATCGTTGCATTGCTAAAAATAAATAAATCATCCTATAACTATAAATACCTTAAATAGTATAATACCTTTAAATAGTATAATACCTATAAATAGTAATTTGCATAATTGAATTAGGGCGAAAATTTGTAAACAGAGCACACAAGTCAGTAAGATCTTATGTTAAAATACTGCTGGTCAATGTGACCTCATACTGAACGCGAAATCACATTCAAAACAAGCCGATAAGAATACGATAGATTCAAATTTGTTTAGATTTCATACACACATGTGCATAGTGCACGAGAGTACATCTGTGTAATATCTGTGTAGTGGGCCCTCTTCACAATGAGCAGCGTTGGCCCAACAAATGATCGTGTCGGATGTTTGCCGTTATTACGGCGATTATGAATAAACACCATTAATGACGGCCGATCATAGACATTTAGGCCCTATACACTATCGTGATTGCCTCTATTCACCATTTCGTTTGTGAAGAAGGCCCAAAAAACACACAATTAGACAGCTATTCAAAAATGGAATTTTAAAGTGCCAGATTAATACTTACATTATAAAAGTGCGTTCTAAACTGCTGCGAAGTGAGCAACGGCAGGCGGTTGGACAGGGCCCTCGCCTCCCGCAGCAGCGCGGGGCGCGGCGGCAGCGTGCCGTCGCGTATCGCACGCACCGTCGCGAGCACCGCGCGCACACGTGACACTAACATCTTTATGGCCGACCTCTGCGCGGTCAAGTGTTCCGCAACTGTAATATTGCATAGCATAAATCAATTACAAAAGAAAATAACTTTGTTGTTTTCTTGTTAACTTTGTTGTTTATGTTGTTTAATAATATGCTCATTTTTAGGGATAAAATTTAAAACAGTAGGTGGAGAGTTAGTTAAACAGGACCAGACAGAATAATTTCTTGGATAGTAATTTTAAGTAAGTATGAAATAAACTAATGTGATGTATAAAAAGGCCAAGTTCAAGATTACTCTTACTTGAAATCAATTTTTAAGTTTAAGATTCTAAGAAGATTTATTTCTAACTACCCTCACAAGGCTTTTTATTGAATGCAAATTAAGATAAATCTAAATTTCTATTTCCTGGTAAAAATAAAGGCGTAAACCAAACTTAAACTATTAAATTTTTTCAATTCAATAAACATTTATATTTTTCTTTTTACTGACATATTTCCATTTCATTCTGTTCCACGCTGTTATTTACCTAAGCTATTGAATGCTGCTTCTCCTGATGACACCCTGGCAACATGGTCCACTCCAATCCTCTCGGCTTCTTCCGCAGCTAAGGTGTATGTGAGTGGTGCAAGAAGCATTGTAGCTCTACCGTTGACAACATCAATTACTGATTCATATAGTACCACTGGTAATTGCTATAAATAAATAACGAAAAATGTAAAGCATACCTACTAGTACTAGTAATTTACAATTACTTTGATTCCGTTCCCGTGGTATCTCCGGGATAAAACCTATCCTATGTGTTAATCCAAGTTACCCTCTATATGTGTGCTTAATTTCATAGTGATCGGTTCTGTAGTATTTGCGTGAAAGAGTAACAAACACACACACATCCTCACAAACTTTCACATTTATAATATTAGTAGGAAGGATATATCCAGAATGGCAAGTTAAGTGAAAAGTGTGATAAAGCTTACATCTCCATTTCTACCAGCAGGATTTAGCATCAACATGACAGGACATTCATTTATATCACAGATCTGACGATGTACAGCGATGTCTCTCTCTGTAGGTGTCTCTCCTGTTGTGTACCATCCTAGGAAATCCATATCAGAAAACACTTGTTTAACTGAAACAATGAATATGGAATAAATAATGGCACATAAAAATGTTAAATCATTGTTACTATTAATTCCAAGAGAGAAGCTATTGCAAATTATCATGTAAATATTTATAGATCAAACTTACACTGTTCTTCCTTTAAATTGTAATAATCCCTGTCAATAATAATATCCCCATCAAGCACGCTGAACACAAGTTCAAATGAATTCATTACTTCAATATTCCTTCCTTTTTGTTTTCCTATGAGCGCTCCAACTACTACAAAAGTTAGAGAAACATTAAAATAAAATGTATTTAAGTTTTTATAATTGCTTAAACAGTAAAACTAACCTGTCTGAGGTGAGCCCTCCTGAGCCCTTAAACGAGTCCAATGTTCTGATACATTCATAATAACTAATGGATGTAAAGATACTGTAACGGAGCCAGAAGTAGCAGTAGTGACCACGACGCTTTTGTTTGTTCCCGGTGGAGGCGCAGCTGGTGAGGTAGGGTTAGGAACATCCACCGATGGTCCTGACGACGCACTTTCCACTTCTACCTCCATTTCAAAATCGATCCTATCTGCACTAGACATTCTCTAGATTCTTTGTATTTCTATTTGCCCACGTAAAGTTCGAACGAAATATTCCTGAATGTTTTAATATAGCAAATAGTTTATTTGTAATGAACCGCAAAATTATCAATTTATGTTTATTTTTTGCATACAATTAAGTACATAAAAACGGAGAATGCGGTTTCATATATTTTAATACTTTTTATAATAAGCAGTAAATATACTGTGTTACTTTCCAAATTCCAAGTTTACATGAAAATCAGAATCACACAACTTATAGCCACAAAAATATATTTATTGTCAGTTCACACTTCACAGTTGAGTTCATAAATCTTAATTCAGTATTCAACACAGAGCAAGTATAACTCAAAGAGAATACAAATACTACGTAAGAGTATAACCAGTGTTGCCAACTTTTTTTTTTCGAACCCACATATTGGAGCCTCGTGGCCCACCAGAAATCCACTAAAGTATTCGGTCTTTAAAACCACCAGAAAAAACACTAAAAGATATCCAGAGACATGTAAATATTGAATGCCCGTTGGCGAATTTTTTGCGAGTTATTTGTAAATAACATCTATTTTGAACTAAGTAATTTTTATTTTTGTTACAATATATGTATTTAAAGATCATCTTCAGAAGAATCTGCTTCTTCTAGAGTTTCAGTATGTGAAGAATAAATTTCTGTGAAAGAAATTTTTGTGTGGTTTCGGCATATTTAATGTAAAACCATATTACTTCACAAAATTAATTAAAATACGACAAGCTAGAAGCTACCGGCCGCGACGTTACCAATACCGACTGACAATTATTCCCTCAGCCCCCGGAATCACAGACACAATAGAAAATCTATTGTGTCGTGGCCCGATCGGGCCGCTCGGTGGTCAAGGGGTTTATTGTTTTTGTACACAAATACAGAATAAACATACATATAACCTTTTGAATCAAATCATACTTTAGATCAATAGTAATAAATTCTATAATCAAAAATATTCAAGCAATAGACAAACAACTTTCGGGGAATTCCCGAATGTTCGTTCTGTTACCAATATGACACAAAATCATACCCTTGTTTCACATAGTTCAAGTCGTTCTTTTTGAGTATTTATGTAAATCTTTCTAGTGGTTGAAAGACGTACCTTACCACTAATTGAACTCATCTAAACCACTAGGAAAATCCACCAGCCACTAAAACCAATATTTGTCCGCTAAATGGGGGAGCTAAACAACCAGATGTAGTGGAAATTCCACTGAGTTGGCAACACTGAGTATAACTCGGATTTTTAATTAGACAAAGTAAACTGACAGCAGCTAATGTCACTTTGTAAAATAATGTTGCCATATTTAAAGTAATAGTGAGGAATTCAGTTCTCATTCAATCAGATGAATGAACAATGAGTGTGAATAGTTCATCATTTCAAACTATAAAATAACATTATTTCTTATTATAATATATAAAGCTATATAAGATTTAAGTTACTAGTACAATATAATTATAATCATTTTTTTATTTTTATTGTTACGCTTTTTACGTTATTGTTTTTGTAAGTTTTTCGTTAATTGTAACTAATTACGTCGTGTTTGTTGTCATTGTTATGTTTATTTGATGTTAAATTGTTACACACTAAATATTCACTAGACGATCGATTCAATTTCATTCATTCCCGATTTTCAATCATTCACTTTGTGACAACGCTATTTTTATTTCATCAAAAACTGACAACACAGTAAACGTCAGTTTACTTTGTCTAATTAAAAATCCGAGATAAAAATATATAGTATTCAACAATCAACTCTCGGATTCAACTATTCACATTTCACGAATCACCACAAAGCAAGTAGGTTCACACTTCGCAGATCACAGTTGAACTTCGACACTGACGTAAATTCCATTTCAAGAAAGAAGTCCCGCGGACAATTATGGAACTAATTTAACAGATAGGGAGATCGGCCAATACATTGCATAATATCAATTATTTTATCTAAATATTCGAGTCGTAGTAGTTTATAAAATGAAATTAAATGAACGATACATAATTTCCCCTACAGATTTCCCCACATTTAACCCTGCCAACATTATTACGCGCGCATACAGCGCTGCGTCTGCGGGACTTCTTTCTTGAAATGGACTCTACGGATTTTTTTTTTTGAGATTTGGCCTGGCTTCGAGACCTTTGGTCGACGTAAAAACTAAGGAGAAGTCATAGACTATATTATTATAATCTTAGATTACAAAATAAAAGGCAGATGGAGCATGACAATCTTCCGTCGCCCTTGTCAAAGAAAATACGAAATCAAAAACGAATACGAACCTCCACCAGTGCCATAGCGATTCTAGTGTCATGCAATACGTCAAAAGGCGTTTGTTATTATAGTAAAAAATTGCTGTCTTGTGTTATTAAAACGCTGTAAAATTTGTTCCCGAAAACAAACAAAAAGATAAAACATCGTTTTACAGGTTTTCTGTAGATTATTTGGCTTATTTAATTTTGTATACAAATAATATTTTTTTCATATACGAAGGAATACAAAACTTCAACGTATGCTGCCAGCTTAGAGTATATATACTATAGAGTGAGAATAACCAAGTGGGAACAGTAGGCACAGGTGGGAACAACACGACGATCCCGCCGCGAGCGCTCGTAGTCGTGGTTGAGTGCTGTCGAAGTGCGTTGCTCTGGAATTTTTTTCATATTTACGAATAAACATGGTGAAATGTGCAGTTCTATCTTGCAAAAACGATACTAGAAAATACACAAAATTGAAATCCCGTATCACATTTCATCAGTAAGTCGATTGTTATACTTATTTTTATGAAAATAAATTTAGCATCGTGGGGGTGAAGGGGAGGTGGGAAGCGGACACGCGCAGGTTCGCTCGCGCGCCTCACTGC
Organism: Colias behrii; assembly: GCA_029959065.1. Lineage (NCBI taxonomy): Eukaryota > Metazoa > Arthropoda > Insecta > Lepidoptera > Pieridae > Colias > Colias behrii. The sequence continues at coordinate 7,751,100 of JARWMC010000002.1, forward strand.
CGCCACGTGATCGTAGTGATGTGACCTGACCAACGCTGTACTCGATATAAAGTTTACGAGAAGAACTATATTTTAACAAATTATTTATTTAACTTTAAAATTAAAACTCTTTTAAAAATTTATTATAAATAAATTTGTGGTGTGTTTTGTATGATACACTTTCTAATATTCTGAATGCGAATGTATTACTTATAGTGTAAATGTAAAGTATGTAATTTAAATGTTACGATATATTTTCTGAACCGCTAAATTGATTTTGAAGATTTTGATAGTAGAATGGATAAAATTAAATAAAAAAAAATATTAATATTATTTATTATATTATCATTTTAAATTATTAATTATTTCTTATTTTTATTTAACATTTTAAAAACATTATTATTAGTTTTTGATTTATTATTAAAGAAATAGCACTAAACCCGATCTTTTATTTTTATTAACTTTATTATTTAAAAAGTACTCACGTTTTTCTGATATTCCAATTAAACATATTTTTTTAAAGTACTTATAATTAATACAAGAAATATTCAAATGGAATAAACAAACTTTATTCAGTTGGTAAAAAAATTTAAAATTACATATTTATACTTTATTCATATATTTTTCCTTTAATAACTTATTGAACATAAAATTTACTTATGATACATATTTATTTACATAACTTATCGATAGTTCAACACGCAATTGATACCTACCCATCCCTATTTGTCACACACACATCTATATAGTATCTATAGCTCATCTGCCTACGATGTGCACTGAGCAATTTGTGCAATACACGCGCTCTATACTATTGTAATAATATATACTCTAAGCTGCCAGTATTTTGAAAATGAATTTGCCATTTTTATGAGTAGATCTTCGGGGTAGTTGCTGTTGGATTTTTCGATCGTGAATGTGATTATTTGTATAGTGCAATAAAGGTTCATGATCATTATTAGATAATTTTAAAAAGCATAATACTTTTTTTTGTTACTTTTATATAGCTGAAAAACTTGTTAATTGCTCCGAGCTGAAAAACGTCAGAGTCGTTTTCGCCCGCGATTCAATTCATTTGAACTCCGTGATGGATATGACAAAATTATTATTATTCACGAATTATATTTATTTATTACTTTATTTTTATTTATTATCCAGTAAAGCAGCTGACAATGTGGATGTCGTAAGGGTGACTGAAAATCACACACCTTTTTAGCGCAAGCAACCATACATAAATTTATGTTTTCTATTATTTACCTAGTATTCATAATTTACAATGCTATTGTTGTGTGTTTGTGTGTATTGGAATAAATGGTTTCTTCCTCCTTTCTTTCTCAAAATAAAATGTCCCGTAATATTGAAACATTTTTTTTTTGTAATTTATTTAATTAAAAATTGAATACAATTATTTTGTTCATATATAACTTTAGTAGGTAGGTACTTTATCATTTATGTAACAAAAGAATTTTTAACATATTATAAAAAAATATCATAAACAAGAATTTATATTAAAATTAAAATTGAAACCTGATAGCTAATTATTTATGTAGCCTACGTTACTAACACCACTACCATAATAATTCAGATGATTGCAATGTCACCTCATAAATCAAAATCGGTTCAGCGATTTATACTGCAGGTCGTGCCAAAGAAATATTATAGATACATAGATACACTCGAAAAACATAACCCTCTTTTTTCCAATAGGATCGGTCATGTCACATGACCGATCCTATTAACAAGAAATAGTTCTTCAGTTTAGTACCCTAGATCATTAAGGTAATGGATAACACTCACAGGCGTTTCCCCTTTTGCCGAGGTATAAGATTATTCGAATTGAAAAATCTTATTTTTTATGATCTAAGTTAATACCCGAAGGAACATTTGGAGAGATTTGTCACTTTGATACCTTCAATATGTTTATAATAAAAACGAAGACGGTCTTATTACAAACTCGCTCTGTGTTACAAAACAGGGACTAATTCTAAAACTGGGTGTAAATCGTATGATAAAACCATGAATGTCTTATGAAATTGTTAGACAGACCACAGATAACGAATTTCCTGAAAAAATAACAAAAATACTTGTAGCCTAATATACAAATCACAAAAATCTAAGACAAAAATATGAAAATGTCATAACGCGGCGGCGCATGACAAACAGACATTATTAATTGTCAAATGTCAATTTGTCAAATATGAATGGCGATTGCGTGCTTTGGCTTTTTGGTCATTGGTTTTAATTGTTAGCTTCTTTACAACGACGAGATTAAATTAAGAACAGTGAATATATGTTTTGTGACAAACGTAGTAAATTTGTCATGACAAATAAAACTGCTTTAATTGATCTTCAGAAGTAGCACTAATTTGAACGACTGTTTCGATATTATTGTTCCATCAGGTCAGCAGATTACTTTTATCTTTACTATTAAATATATAACACAAATAATATGGCTGCAGCTGCGACTAAAGTGGTAGGAATAGCTAAGGATATATCTCCACTGTATTACAGGATTTTATCAAAGTTTCCTCAAAATTTTACCTTCTGCTTCGCGTATGGATCAGCAGTTAAACCTCAGATTGGAAACGAAAAGAGACATAACATGATTGATTTAATATACTGCGTTGATAATTCCCACCGATGGCACGGTGCAAACTTAGAAATGAACCCCACTCATTACTCGTCTCTGCGTTTCCTTGGCAAAGGCTTTGTTGCAAGGTTCCAGGAAAATTGGGGCGCTCAAGTGTATTTTAACACTTTAGTGGAAATTAAAGAGGAGAATGTTACCATAAAATATGGTGTAGTTTCACAAAAAGATCTGATAACAGATTTGTTAGATTGGAATCATTTATACCTTGCAGGACGTCTTCATAAGCCTGTGGAAATAATTAAACAAACAAATAGTTCTCAATTGCAAAATGCCCTTCAGTCTAACCTCAGATCAGCTGTTCACACAGCACTATTAATATTGCCGGAATCATTTACTGAATATGATTTTTATTTTGCCATTTCTAACTTGAGTTATGCTGGAGACTTTAGAATGACATTTGGAGAAAATAAAAATAAAGTTAGGAACATAGTCCAGCCTCAGTTACTGAATTTCAGAGAATTGTATCGCCCAATATTACAACACTTTCATGCCTATGTTGATTTTCCCACTGGAGAAGCACAGTGCCATCAAGATTTAAATCCAGAGACTAAACTTCATCACCTAATGCAGTTACCCATGGTCCCTCAACAGAGGATAGTCAAGTTCTGGAACCATGGCGGTCCACAACAAGATATGGAAGATGTTCTGAGAGCTGTAGCTTATGACATAGACTGTGCAGTAATTTTAAGACAGATACTGAAAGATCTAGTTTGGCAATCTAGTGTACGCCAATCTTTAAAAGGCATTCCAACTGCTGGTCTTCTTAAATCAATTCGATACAGTGCTAAGAAAATAGCAAAAATGTTTTAGATCTAGTTTATTTAATTTATAAGAATATATATGTAGAATAAAATAGATATCTAAGTAATATGTCTATTATTATTTCTGTTAAATTAAATCCTTTGTTTTTTTTTCTAGGATTCAAAATGTTATCAGATGAATCAAGTAGTGATTCAGAAACTGGCCGATTCAAATGTCAAACTAATAAAGATGATGACGCAAAATCTCATAGAAGAGAAGAAAATACTAGCTCAGCTGGAAGGAGTAGGAATGTTGATGAGAGGTATAATAGAGAATTTGGTAGAAGAAGAAATGATAGGGATAGGTTTGATAGGCGCTCTAGAGAAAGAAATAGGTACAGTAGATATTCACCAATAAGACGTAGACATTCAAGAGATAGAAGTAGAGAAAGAAGAAAAGAGAGTGATAGGTATAGACCCAGTAGAGGCTCTAGGGAACGAACTAGACCCAAAGAGCGTAGTTTGAGTAGAGATAGAAAAAGAAAATCCAGATCTGGATCTCATAAGTCCCCAGTACCAAGTAGGAATATAAGAGATGAAATAAAGAATTTAATTACTACTACTGATAAAAAATCTGAAAAGTATGAGAGGAATGTTGATAAAGAAAGTTCATTGTCTCCAAACCATGTAGTGAAAAGGTCTGAAGTTCATAAACCTACTACCCTAGAACAGCCTAAAAGAAAAAGTGACAGCCCTATACTCGTAGAAGAAGATAATGACTATAGTCATGATGAAGTTCAACCGGGGTCATACTATAGTATGATACCAGCAGTTGTCAAAGATAAATCGGAAGAATCCAGTGAAATTGATTCATCAGATGATGAAAAGCTTAGAGCTAAACTTTTAAACTTAGAAAAAGAGTTTCACAAAAGTAAAAAGAAGAAACATAAAAAGAAACACAAAAAGAAGTCTAAAACAAATAAGGAAAAGGATGATTCATGTGTTTCAGTTGAAGTGACAAGTACAACAGATATTCAAGAAGTTAAAGAGCAGAATACTCAATCAACAGAAGTATCATCAACACAAAAGAACAATCAAAAAGAGAGCAGTGAAGAAGGTGAGATATTAAGTGAAGATGATCAAGATATTGATCCAAATGACTTAAGACATAAACTAAAACGCTCAAAAAATGGGTCACAAGAAAAAATGTCTCCAAAGCTAGATGCTTGTGGACCAGCCTTACCTCCTCACTTACAAAAACGTTTTCGGAAAAGTTCTTCTCCTAGTGTAGCTAGTATTGAGACATCAAAGGCAGAAAGAGCCAGGAATATAGGTAAGCAATGTAAAATATCATTTATTTTTATAAAAACCTCATCACAAAGTTAGTAACTAACTGTGTCATAAGTTTATTAAAAATAAAACTTGACAAACGGATAAAAAAATTGTATCTACACTCCTCCTATCTCTATATTATGTTGATTTTCTTATCTTTCTTTTATTGAGATCATGTAAAGACGCAACAAAAATTACATTAACCTATATGCCATGAGCCAGAAAGCTAATTCCAATCTTACATTAATTATATAAATAATAAATTCTATTTTCAAGGGCCAATAATTCCAAGTGATATGCGTAAAGTATTAGCTGAGAGAAGTCCAGAAATAATAAAAGATGAGAGTTCAGATGAAGATACGGGTATAGGCCCACTACCTACTGGTGCTGAAGAAAAAATGACTGATGCCCACAAACGTCTAGAAGAAAGAGCATATGAGTTGAAAATAAAACAACTTGATGGACATACACTAAATGCAAAGGATACAAAGTCGAGAGAGCAATGGATGCTTGAATTACCGGAGGGAAAAACAAAATTCCTTGGTTTGGAAGCTCGCGGTTTTAGAGCAAAAGAAGGCCCTGATATGTCAGATAGGTAAGTGTTTGAAAATTTCAAAAGAAAATGTGGAAGATAGAATATCATTTTTGTCACAAAAAAAACAAAGTTCATATTTGCTTTATCAAATTATGGTGTCGAAGATCCTACCTAATTTTCTAATTTCCTCTGCTTGTCTGGTCCAATTTCTCAAATGGTAAGTTCATATACTTTTGATTAATGATTTAATGTTTTGTATTTTTGTGAAATAAGTAATTTTTCATTTTCATTAATGATTTCTTTTCTGCTTGCTATCATACTCTTATTTAATTATACATTTATAAAAATTTATGGTTAAAATTTATTTTATTGTTAATTAAATAATAATTCACAGGTCAAGTTGGACTGACACGCCGGAAGAGAAAGCGCGAAAGGCAGCGGGTATCGCGAAAGAGGAAGACTCAGCGGAAGCGCTGCAACGGGAGGCGAAAGAGCGGCACATTTCTAATAGAGATGAAGAACAGGAACAAGCTGTTAGGTATGCGCTATTGTAGTATCTTTATCTTGATAGGTTAATTATGTAAAAAAGCGAGTACGAAGTAAAATGTGACATTTGCTCCTCAAAGTCCTTATAATATGTATTTTATTTATTATTATATCCGAAACAAGTCAACACTACACTTGAGATTTTTTTAATTAACTTATGGCTCTTTATGTTTTGTCAAGTATATTTTGTAGTGATTTTACGCGTTTAGCGCATTTAGCTCGTGCGTGATCTGTATGTATCCTTGACTTTATGCAGCTATATATCTGGGTAATAGTTTCTCACGTAAAATGCTTGATATGATAATTCTGTAATTGCTTTTCTTTATTTACCTAAAATACATTTTTAATTAATGGAATATGGAATGATATGGATAGAAAGTTTTAATGAAATAAAAACTAAAACAGTTTTCATATTGATAATTTCAGAAAACATAAGAAAAAGCATAAACGCGATGAAAGCTTGTTGGAAATTCATCAGAAAAAATTGAAAAAGAAGAAGAAGGTAAGTTACTGTAACACATAATTTAAGGTTTGCTTTCTGTGTATTAAAGTAATAATCATGCTTCTCTATATAAAGTTCACATCAAATCTATCTTACAAATATATAATACTAGCGGTCCGCCCCGGCTTCGCCCGTGGTACATATGAAAAATAGATGTTGGCCGATTCTCAGACTTACCCGATATGCACAGAAAATTTCATGAGAATCGGTCCACCCGTTTCGGAGGAGTATGCAGACTAACATTGTGACACGAGAATTTTATATATAAGATATAGTAAATATATTTAGTAAATAATATACTTTTACCGTATCATGATTATAAACCTATGTCAAGATCTACCATTACGTCTGAAATAATACCACGTAATCGTGACACAGCTGCAGTTGCTCTCTTCTTGTGATTAGTAACTTATTTTATTCCCCTAGATCGTGTCCATCTCTGAACCAAATATTATTATCAACAACGGCTTAGTTGTTTAAGTGTGAAAGCGTAATAGAATGTCAGCAACCCTTCACTACAACCATCTTTTTTCTTACAGAAAGAAAGCGAGGATAAGAAGGAGCGTCGTCCATTTAGCCGAGACGTAGACCTTCAAGTTAATCGCTTCGACGATGCACAAAAGAAATCTATTATCAAGAAAGCACAAGATCTTAATACACGGTTTTCTAGTGGCGAAGCAAAATTTTTATAACAAATAACACATAATTTCGTACTCGATTTGAATGTACGAAAATAAACAAACACTTAAATTTGTATATTGTGGTCTAAGCGAGGAATTGATACATAACATGATATAAATCCTATGAAAACTTAATACTGCCATACACGCCTACGTAATAGCAAATCATGAAATGATTTAACATTATTAAAATTATGATCTTGCAATGACGAACAGCAACTAGACTCACAAACACGCTCAGAAATTGTCCGAAGCAAAACTGTGCCTTCACGTTTATTGGGAAGAGTTTTTAATGAACTATAACCATACACCTACCACACTTCGATATTTTTGACGACTTTTCATAGGCGTTTGTGAGTTGTTAAGTTTATCAATGCTTGTAAGTTATAACAGAAGCGCATTAACGCACTTCGTTATATCATAAAATGATCTTTCATGAATGTAGCCGTAAAATTTCTACTGAGATTTAATAAAGTTAATTATTAACTTTAAATGAAAAAAATGTTTGTGCTGTGATTAATTAATGATTCATTGTACCCCGATAATCCTGTAACGTGGACGTATGGCCTGTAAAATTATTTCAAGCAGTATGCAGTAAAAAGTCTGATTCCTCATATTTTGTTGATTCCAAGAAATTTTAAAATAAAATATTTTTAATAAATTTTAAGTATTTACTCAAATATAAGAAACAATCAATTCATATCTCAATACACTTTTTTGTCGTTCGTTTTTACTCGTTTAAATTCCCAATACAATATTTTCGATATTTCCTGATATGATGTACAAATTGAAACTACATAATATTGGCTCTGTTCAATTCGATATTGTTGAAATAAATAGTGTTTTAAGCACATTAATTTTATTTTAATACACAAGTTACAAGAGATAATATAATCTAATCAAAATATATGTATATCGGAAACATGACGTGTTTCATATGTTGTGGGTAAACTTAAAAATGGGTGAACTTTTTACATTTAAAATTTAAGAGTAACTAAGTAACTTTTACTTTACGGGTTATTGGGTATGTTGTATTTTGTATAATATTTTCTTATCGTAACTACACATGGGTTCTATTCTTCTTTAACACCGCTGGCAGTTGTTCCATGTTCAGCTGAAGCACAGACTTTCACTTTTGAGTCTTGACAACAAAGAGCTTCATCTGCCGTCATATCGGCATACGTCCAAGGCTTTTCGCATGTTTTATAAAATGCCGATAACTGAAATTAACGAGGAAAAAAATTAGTATTATATAATACTACCTATTATTGGAAAGTTTTGATATTTGGATCAACGTAACAGCGACCGGGTTTTGATGAAAATTGAAGCTTTTCAGCTTATGTAACAGAATAATAATGAGGAAATACTGACTATGTCCGTGGTTCAGGTCGCAAGAAACCGCGGGGCACAATTAGTACTTTCATAAGTATAGGCTTTCAAAAATATTTGTAAATGGGAAGTTTCAATATTTACATGTCAAAACATTTCTTTTTCATGAATAAGGCAATCAGAGACGTTTTTAAAATTTAATATAACACAGATACGGTTGAAAAAATAAGCTCCTTGGATGCATGCATACGAGAATTTAATAATTTTCCTACCTTCAGTATTTTTTCCTTCATTGAAAAATCAAAAGCTATTAAGCCGATTAAGGAAAGCTGGCATCTTCACAGTACTCACACTTATGCAATTTTACTATATAGTATGTTCAAAAATAAATACGATTCTAGTTTAAGTGTAGACTTGAATTGTAAAATGGGTGCGTTGTAGATAATATTAAAGCTCTCATAATTTATTTATAAAATTACAATTTAAAAGTAACTCAATCGATGAACTTAATTATTTATTCTCATAATCAATTGTAAAATAGTATTGATAATCATTCAATTATCAAATAATAATTAAATTTAATGTCATATTCAAAATAACGATATAAACAATACAATTATCACATGCGCTCACTCCCAATACAATACAATCGAAACCCTAGCACGTAAGAGATAAGGTTACATTACAATAAAAGCTGTATTGTTCAGCTATGTATGAAAATTTAAACTAACCGCGTTTACATTTTTTTTTACAAAACATATTAAAATGATTACATAATTTAACCTAGGTAAAGTAAAAAAATATTCTAATCCGCGTGCCGCGAAGTAGTGTTCTCGTCGAATATAGTTAGTAGTATACCTAACGTCTTTGTTTAAATTACATCACCCTGTATTTATAAACAACTAGCGGTCCGCCCCGGCTTCGCCCGTGGTACATGTTTACGTTTTCTCTACATAAGAACCATCCTCGTACTTCAAGGAATATAATAAAAAAAGAATTATCGAAATCGGTTCAGCCGTTCTCGAGTTATGCGCTTACCAACACATTTTGCTATTCATTTTTATATATAAGAAGATTGCAAAATAAAAACAATAATTGTCCCCTTCACTCTCATAAGCTAGTCTGCGCGCGAGAGAGACTGGCAGACTTTTCATGATGCGTATGCAGTATGACGTCACGCCGCGCGCGTCTTCATAGACACTACACATGTGCAATGTGTAAATGTGTTTACGTTCCAGCTCTTCTTAATCGGCCAATATGGGCGTGTTTCCGCTACTGACTCGGAATTAATAGTAATAATTAATAAATTACAATATAAAAATTGGATTATTTTAAATGTGTATATGTCGTGGCCATATCGTAGATTTGCTCATTTGTCATTTCATGATATGATCGATCATTTCACGAAATGGTCGCATTTCATGAAATGGCCAACATAGTTTGATCAGATCGTTAAATCGTCAACGTTTCACGATTTGGCCATCCACATTTGGCCAGATCGTATAAAATATAAAGAGTCCATAAAATATTAAAAAAATTCAGAATATTCTAAAAACTTGTTTAATGTCATGTAAGTTAGTGCCGCGGCAGCGGCCGGCGAATGCCAGAAGCGAATCGTTTTTGCAATAAAAAACAGTTAGGTTAGGTTAGACTATGATAAGCAACGCACGAGCCGAGCGAGCACAGCGAGCGTGCCGCGGCAGCGGCCGGCGAGTGCCAGAAGCGGATCGCTTTTTAAAAAACAAACAATTATAATACTATAGTAGGATATATAAATATATATCCTAAAAGAAAAAATGCGTCTTAAATTATTTTATTTAAGACGCATTTTTTCTTCAATACATATAAGATATCCACATTTTCCATAGTACTCGAACCGTCGTAAATTCTTTGCTATGATTTTCTTCATATTGTTATTAAACGAATTATGAAGTTTTTAACTGCGAATAATTACATTTTCGCCAGCGGCCGCCATCTTATCACATAAACACAGAGCTTGCAGCGCCTCTACCAATGATTAATGTAACTATTTTACGATATGATCAAATAATTTTGATCATTTCATGAAAAAACCGCGCGTTTAGTTGGCCATATCGTGAAACGATTTCTTATCCTTGATCTGCTCAAGCCACATCATGATGTGGCCAAACTAAATTGGCCATTTCACGAAATGCGACCATTTCGTGAAATGGCCAATCATATCATGAAATGAGCAAATTTACGATATGGCCACGACATATATTTTATTACAAAAAGTACCTACCTTCAGTTCTTCAGCATTATTCAGGCGATTGCATAATATCTCAGGGCCCTTAGCTTTGGTTGCCGTTGCGAGGGCGAGACACAAGTTTTTACATGTGGTGCTTCCTTCGTCATCGCAGTTCACTACGAGTCCTGGAGACTGAGAGAGGAGCGGTTGGCTCCCTGCATCGGGAGTTGATGTAGGAAAACCACCGCAAGAACAGTTGCCCTTCAAAAGTCCAGTTTCCACTGTTGAACTGAAATTTTAAAAACTCGTACCATACCTATACTACTTAAACGTTAAAAAGATTCAAAAATATACTTAAGGTATAGGTACTAAAATAAAATAAAATTAAAATTATAAAACTGTAGAATTCATTTCAGTAGGTACATTGAATAAAAACTCAAAAAATACTACTAGGGCTCTTCATACAAATAACACAAGCTAAAAAAACATTTTGAATTTTTTGTCTATGAACCGGAATTACAAAAACTACTGGGCTCATTTTGATGGAACTTTGTTGCAATATTTTAATATTATAGTTAAATTATTATATTTTATAGTTAAATAAAACTTAGTCCTCGGCAACAGACAGGCTAAAATATATTTTGGAATTTATACTAAACCAGCGCAAACGAAGTCACGGGCAAAGCTTTGTTTTTTTTATTTTAAATCATGAATTTAAATAAATTTATTTTAAATCACCATAAAAGAACCTACAAAAGAACGAGGTTGAGACTTAATATTTTAATAACCAGATCAATATATTTTAATATTTTGGGTCCCTAAACCATACCTCTTCAGAGTATCTTCAGCCCTTACAATTCCAAATCCAATCAACACAACACAATAGATTAAATTCTTAGAAGCCATTGTAGTAGCTGGGGATATCAACTGATGGTCGATATGATTTGAACAAACTTAAATACTATGTACCTAGTAACATACACGTTAACTCGTAACGATATGATTTTTGATATTTATGGACTGATTTCTAATTAAAAAAAGAACATTCTTGCAAATGTAAGCAGAATAAGTACTATTTAATTTATTAATTGCAAATATAAAATCTAATCTTTTCGAATAAATTAAATATTATTTTTATGACCCTGTAAATAACTAATGTAATAACTTACTACTTAGTTACTTATAAAAATTAATTATACACTTTTAAACTGGTTCCAGAATCACTACATAGTATAAAACAAAGTCGCTTTCCTATGTCCCTTTGTACGCTTAAATCTTTGAAACTACGCAACGGATTTTGATGCGGTTTTTTTTAATAGATAGAGTGATTCAAGAGGAAGGTTTATATGTATAATAACATCCATTAAATAGTGGAGAAGTACTGTTATTTTTGAGGTTTCTAATGTGATGTCGTAAAAAATTACATTTTTTCCGCTTACATTGCAAACGCAGGCTGAACCCTACGAGTTTTATCAAAATAATGTACTAAGTATTATACACATTGAAAAGGTCTACAGAAAAGTCCGCGATGGTATATGTCTATCTCTTATGGATAACCCACAATAACTTTTTTTTGTCATTTACTTTTTACGACAAATAATGGCTAATTTTCGATGCGATTTTAACCAATACAGCATTAATCCTTAACCAATTAAATACCTTCAATACATTTTTCATTTAATATAGATCTGTATGGCCTTTTACACCGTATGATTTAAGTGAATATTTTCGAAGATATTACAGATTTAAAAATTGCGGGACGTAGCGTTTGCGGCGGTGCCGGCCGGCCGCCCGGCTATCTATTTTATACCCGTGCAAAGCCGGAGCGGGCCGCTATGTTTTTATATACAACGTTCACAGTTTTTCTGTAGTGTATTTAGTATCAGCATTGCACCCGTGCGAAGCCGGGGCGGGTCGCTAGTGCTTTATATATATGACTTTTACTGCCAGAATGTAAAGAAATATATTACAACAATAATTATTTTATTTTATAGTTGGATTGTTTCATTCTAAAGATTTAGAGCAATAAAGTATAAATAAATAAATTCGTACATTATAATATGAAATTATCTCAGGATCACTTTGTTGAAAATTATTATTTTCGTTCTTTTGAAATAGTACCTACGGCAGGTACTTTACAAAAGGATGGATAAAATATTTTTGAAATACTTAAATCAGAAATAGACATAGTGCGTAGTACATAGTGACTCAATGGAAATAGAAAGATTCGATCCGAATTCGCTCTACATACCTACTACATAGTTCGTAAAATGTGACATCTATGGTCATCTATCGATGAATTATAGCGGTTATTGTTGGCTCGATTTCGAGCCTTCTTTTTTTGGCTAACAAAAATAGCGACTAATAGGTACCTATGTTTTTATCATGTTTTTATACAAAAAATCAGAAAGCCCTAATTATGGGAAAATGTTGCTAACCTACTGATATCAGAGAGCTGTTTTGATACGTAGTGTAACCAACGACAAAATTGTTTTGGTTGATCAGTATTACAATGAGCTATTACCTACCGGCTTATGTGTTGAAATAATACTCGCGACTAGCGAGTTACGGAAAGTCATACACGTATTTTCAGTAGGTATCCACAACGTTTTTGGGTTTCATTTTGGAATTAAATATATTTTAGGTCCTTTATTTGAATTTGGGTAGGTACAAAAGGATATGGCAATAAGCAATTAGCGTTGTAAATCGATCTGATTCGATTTTACTATGCAGGCTCTAGAAGTCTAGAATGTAATTCTGGTAGAGCCTTCCGTCTTATAAAAAATTAAAAGGTTTAGTTGTTTTATAACATTGAAATCTATATAATAAAATCCTATGAAAGTCAAAACTGTACATTGAATATTTTTTTAAAAGAATACTTGGGGCGTGATTACATTCGATATCGATGCCAAAAATATGGTTATTTAGAATTATTGTCCGTTTGTATGTCCCGACTATACTCATAAAGAACTACGGGGATTTAATTCAAATTTGGTACAGAGATAGCTTGAGATCTGAGAAAAGACGTCGGATAGCTTTTATCCCGGAAATCCCACAGGAACGGGCACTATGCGGGTTATTCTTTGACTACGTGAGCAAAGCTGGCGGAAATTTAGTATTTAATAATTTTTTCCCCACGTTTTTAATAAAACCATTACTTAAAAAATTAATGATATAAAACCAGAACAATTGAAATGATGTGTAATTAAATGAAACAAAACATAAAAGTGAATATTATTTATTTTCTCTAGCAGTCTTTCACAGAATATAAAAGGACATCATCATTATCAAATAGTACAAAATACAACTTATTTTTAAACTATTTTGACCCAAACATACACTTATCACATACACATTACAATATTCTATTTACATGGAAAAAATATATTTATGTAGTTCAAATATTTTCTAATAGGCAAAGGTGCTTTATATAACATTTTTGGTTTCTATTGAGATGTGAACAAACTCAGCTTTCCATTACTCTTCTTCTGAAGTGGTTAATGTGAGACAAATTAAATGAATAATCTCTAAAGCGCGTCACACACGGTGAAGATACTATAGTATTTTATCTTAAGATACTGTAATATTTTATATTACAGTATATTACTGTAATATTTTATATTACAGTATAGTAGTCTTAAGATACTGTAATATTTTATATTACAGGGGTCTTAGTACGCAATGACAACAAGAAAAATGATGGTCAGAACGCTGATACCGGATACCTTAAGATACTGTAATATAAAATATTACAGTATCTTAAGATAAAATATTATAGTATCTTCACCGTGTGTGACGCGCTTTATGCACAAATATGTTACTTATATCAGTATTTATTAAGCCGGGTATCCACTTAGGTTCGCCGTGGTTTGCGAACGCGCCCGCTCAGCAAACCAAACATAATGGATACGTCGTGATCGCGGAGCGCGACTGGAGCACGATCGGAGCACGGCGGAGCGCTCGGGAAGCGGTTTTTTGCGCAATCTCAAAGGGGAGCGCAGTTTGTTCGTGGACGCGAGCGTGTGTTTGTTAAGTTCGCGAACATGGAGTGGTCCGATGAAATGATGAATATATGCATTTCATTATTTCTTTTTCCCCTTATACATATTAGCTTGCCAAAATCGAGGAGGTCGTTTGTATTCCATCACAATATAATGTATCAAAATATAAGCTGCACTTCCTACTAATTCTGGAGGCGGTATGTTTGCACCGACCGTCTGTCGTGTGTCGATTGGAGACCGGAGCGTGGAATGTTAGTGCTCCGACAGGAGCACTGATGTTGCAGCCTAAGTGTGTACACTGTACACGTTCACGTTCGCGGAGCACACAGTGTTCGCAAACCACGGCGAACCTAAGTGGATACCCGGCTTTACAGTGAATATCAAACACATGAAATTAAATGTCATTCTGCAGTCTTCTTCATTCATGATTTGGTTTCAATAATGTCAAAACCAAGAAAATTGAATTGCATAAATATCTTATAGTAGACAGTTATTGTGCTCAAGTAATATTTTCTACTTGAGAAATTTTTGCAAAAATGCAACATCAAGGTTCTTCTAGCTATCTCTGTGGTGCTGGACATGGTTTCGGCATTTTACCTAAGAGGCCTTGAATTTCCTTTTTTTCATCATAATTTTTCCACATTTCATATAAGTTGATGATTGCTCTAACAATTTCTTGGATCTAAAAATAAAAAAACCATTTAAGTAAATAAAAAAAAAATGTGAGAAAATATACAGCAGCAGTAAATTGAATACAGTGATTTATTTGATCAACAATGTTGTTCAACAACTTGCTATTTGTGAAATATCTCATAGTTTGCAGCTAAAATTTAAGAAGGATTGATATGATGTACTTATCTATACATATAGTAAAACTGTTGAAAGAAAATTCTTAAAGGCTATCCATACATGTAACTGGGAAACAAAGCTAGTGTTATAATAAAATCGGTTAACAAACCTTATCCATATCTACATTAAGTTCTGCAAACCAAGGCTTTAAATTCTCCTTCCCCAGCATAACACATGCAATATGCAAGGAACCTATTGCTATCTGAAATTGGAAAACAAATTTGGAATTACTTACATTGATCCATCAAAAAAATATTTTTATAAACATAAATAAATATGAAAAGTACTTTTACTCAGTCAATTTATGATGTTGACCATTTTCAGGTACATACCTGATAAGGAGGGTATAATAAGCTAACATCAGTGCGAAGAGAATCATTTACAACTCTCCAAGCATATGTTAGTAACTGGTCATCCTGACCTATATCTTGAACAAATAGTAATAGAGGTCTGTAAGGTTGGTAAACTATTAAACAACAGTCTAAATTTTCTAAAAGGTAGAATTCGCATTCTAATATATGATTCGTTCTGTATGGAAATTCTTGCTGTCCATAAGCATAGCTAAACTTGTTCTTTATAACAGTTTGACATGTAGTTATGAGCCTCGAGTTGGAAATCACACCAAATTCTTCTACTTTTGAAGCCAAGAACACGCATGTCGGTGCTAGCAGCAAAGGATCTATACATTTAAGAGAATTCCTTGCGTAAAACCTTTTAAAGTAAACGGTGGCTGTAGCTATGACTTGCTGGCGTAGTTTCAGCTGCTCACCTAATACTTGGATAATACTTGCAAAGAAATTAAATATTTTCTGATATTCTTCTTCTGATAGTTTTGATAAATCGAGTTGTCGATCTCGTATTAAATCCTGTTTATCAAGCATCCATTGCTGGTGATGTGAACTTTGCCAGAAGTTACCCGCCATTATACATCAAATAAACTATTATTTGCTCCTGACCGTCATGTATACAATATGGTACTGCTCATATGTGATTAAATATAGCATTAAAAATTACATATAATCACTAAACTTTTTCATTCAATTCAAATTTCACTATCAAAATAGTTAATAGTGATTGACTGATTGAATATTGAATTCACAGATTACTATATATTAGTGATTGAATTTTTGACTGTCAGACCACAGAGAAAGTAATCTAGTACGTCCTCAGTACGTCAGACCTGTCAGACTATAGATCGACATATTTGACATTGGCAGACATAGACAATTGGATTACCTGATTAATGGTACGGGAGCTATTAACGTTAAAAAAAAAGTCATTTTAGTATAGTTGGTTTTTTGATATACTGTTCCTCTTGCTATTTCGGTTAGAGTCCGGGCTGTCTGGCTGGTCGCAGTGGTTGCGTTTTTTAGTGCGCATCTTATCTGCACAGGATAATTTCCTTAATTTTAAGTCATTTTTTAACGCGTAATTTTTAATATTTTGCCTTTAGATAGATCCATCAGACATAATTTTTTTATTGCAAGACGTTTTTTTCGTTGTTAAATAGGTGCCAGACGCAATTTTTTATTTCGTTTTTATAAAAAATTCAAATTATTTTAGAATGTCTGTAAATTTCATATTATGTTCTTCAAACATAATATAATCTAAAATTAATTAGCCAGACGCTAATTCGATTGTTAAGTATTAAATATGTACAAATAAAAACGTAGTGAAAGTAGGTAAGTATAACAATTTGGTGATTGTGTATATGGAGAGATAGTTTAAAGTGCAAGAGAGATAGAAAGGGTCGGCCGCGAAAATTAAATAACAATAAAAAATAACTTTTTTTTTTCGAAAATATACGATGCATAGAAATTGAATTGTTCCTACTCTAGGATTCCCTGTGTTGTGGGAACAAGTACCTTCCATTGGTACATTTTATTCCTTAGGCTAAAAAATAAACTATTAGGGTACATCAACAAATCTTCTATACAAAACAATTTTTTTTATAACTAACTAGCGACCCGCCTGGCCCTGGCTTCGCACGGGTGCAATGCTGATACTAAATACACTACAGAAAAACTGTGAACGTTGAATATAAAAACATAGCGGCCCGCTCCGGCTTCGCACGGGTATAAGATATATAGCCGGGCGGCCGGCCGGTACCGCCCGCCGCAAACGCTGCGTCCCGCAATTTTTAAATCTGTAATATCTTCGAAAATATTCACTTAAATCATACGGTGTAAAGGGCCATATAGATCTATATTAAATGAACAATGTTTTCAAGGTCTTTAATTGGTTAAGGATTAATGCTGTACCTATTGGTTAAAATCGCTTCGAAAATTAGCCATTATTATTTGTCGTAAAAAGTAAATGACAAAAAAAAGTTATTGTGGGTTATCCATAAGAGATAGACATATACCATCACGGACTTTTCTGTAGACCTTTTCAATGTGTACTATTATAGTTAGTACATTATTTTGATAAAACTCGTAGGGTTCAGCCTGCGTTTGCACTGTATGTGGAAAAAATGTAATTATTTACGACATCACATTAGAAACCTCAAAAATAACAGTACTTTTCCACTATTTAATGGGTGTTATTATACATATAAATCTTCCTCTTGAATCACTCTATCTATTAAAAAAACCGCATCAAAATCCGTTGCGTAGTTTCAAAGATTTAAAGGGACATAGGGACAGAGAAAGCGACTTTGTTTTATACCATGTAGTGATGATGATAACAATATTAATTCATTAATCTTAATATATATACTGTATAAATCTCGTGTCATAATGTTTGTCCTCAATGGACTCCTAAACCACTTAACCGATTATAATAAAATTCGCACACTATGTGCAGTTCGATCCAACTTGAGAGATAGGATAGTTTAAACATGTAGGTACCACGGGCGAAGCCGGGGCGGACCGCTAGTATACTAGCTATATAAATTCATGCTAACTACTTTAGTTAAATTCAATACAAACTTAAACATGCGAGTGTGTACTGTGTGTGTGTTCACGTGTGTGTGTCTTGTGTGGTGTGGTGTGTGTGTGTTGTGTGTGTGTATGTGTATACATCATTATTGAAACTAATTTTCTATAAATTTATAAAGAATAGAAAAAATTCGATCACGAGGCGGGACTCGAACCCGCATCCTTCGCGCCATTCCGGGGCGGATGCCTCACCAACTCAGCCACTCGTGACCCGCCCGAGTGATCGAATTTATTCTATTCTTTCAGTTTTATGTGTCTGAAGGGACACACCGCGCGCCATCTATTGAGATGATTAACAACCATTTCAACCAATATGAAGCACTTTTCAGTGAATACAATATTGTAACGATGGAACACGACCTTTTTTGTTGAATTTATATTTTTGGTTTTATGGCATTCAAATGCTTTATAAATATAAATTTATAAAGAATAGAAAAAATTCGATCACGAGGCGGGACTCGAACCCGCATCCTTCGCGCCATTCCGGGGCGGATGCCTCACCAACTCAGCCACTCGTGACCCGCCCGAGTGATCGAATTTATTCTATTCTTTCAGTTTTATGTGTCTGAAGGGACACACCGCGCGCCATCTATTGAGATGATTAACAACCATTTCAACCAATATGAAGCACTTTTCAGTGAATACAATATTGTAACGATGGAACACGACCTTTTTTGTTGAATTTATATTTTTGGTTTTATGGCATTCAAATGCTTTATAAATATAAATTTATAAAGAATAGAAAAAATTCGATCACGAGGCGGGACTCGAACCCGCATCCTTCGCGCCATTCCGGGGCGGATGCCTCACCAACTCAGCCACTCGTGACCCGCCCGAGTGATCGAATTTATTCTATTCTTTCAGTTTTATGTGTCTGAAGGGACACACCGCGCGCCATCTATTGAGATGATTAACAACCATTTCAACCAATATGAAGCACTTTTCAGTGAATACAATATTGTAACGATGGAACACGACCTTTTTTGTTGAATTTATATTTTTGGTTTTATGGCATTCAAATGCTTTATAAATATAAATTTATAAAGAATAGAAAAAATTCGATCACGAGGCGGGACTCGAACCCGCATCCTTCGCGCCATTCCGGGGCGGATGCCTCACCAACTCAGCCACTCGTGACCCGCCCGAGTGATCGAATTTATTCTATTCTTTCAGTTTTATGTGTCTGAAGGGACACACCGCGCGCCATCTATTGAGATGATTAACAACCATTTCAACCAATATGAAGCACTTTTCAGTGAATACAATATTGTAACGATGGAACACGACCTTTTTTGTTGAATTTATATTTTTGGTTTTATGGCATTCAAATGCTTTATAAATATAAATTTATAAAGAATAGAAAAAATTCGATCACGAGGCGGGACTCGAACCCGCATCCTTCGCGCCATTCCGGGGCGGATGCCTCACCAACTCAGCCACTCGTGACCCGCCCGAGTGATCGAATTTATTCTATTCTTTCAGTTTTATGTGTCTGAAGGGACACACCGCGCGCCATCTATTGAGATGATTAACATAACACGAATTTTTTCTATTCTTTATAAATTTATATTTATAAAGCATTTGAATGCCATAAAACCAAAAATATAAATTCAACTAATTTTCTAGTTGTTTACAGATGATGGAATATTGGAAAACAATAACAATTCCTTAGACGATAACATAATTAATAATTCTGACAGTGTGAGGGAAGATGATGATGATTATGAAGATGGCTTTTTAAATTTAACAATGTAATTGTTTAACCTTCATTGATATAGATTTTATTCTATTTTCAATGTATGGTAACTTTAATATTTTATTTTTCACTTTTATGTTTTTTTTTTTCATTTTAGCTTTTATTTATAAGAACAAGTGTAAATAATATTGTATTCTTGCAATTATTTCCTGTCGCATAATTAAAATACACTAGCTGATGAGCTGCATGCTTCATTACTTTTTTTTATTTATACACATTATTTAATACTAAACAATCGAATTAGCGTCTGGCTAATTAATTTTAGATTATATTATGTTTGAAGAACATAATATGAAATTTACAGACATTCTAAAATAATTTGAATTTTTTATAAAAACGAAATAAAAAATTGCGTCTGGCACCTATTTAACAACGAAAAAAACGTCTTGCAATAAAAAAACTATGTCTGATGGATCTATCTAAAGGCAAAATATTAAAAATTACGCGTTAAAAAATGACTTAAAATTAAGGAAATTATCCTGTACAGATAAGATGCGCACTACTAAACGCAACCACTGCGACCAGCCAGACAGCCCGGACTCTAACCGAAATAGCAAGAGGAACAGTATATCAAAGAACCAACTATACTAAAATTCTCACTTGTCAACGTCGGTAGCTCCTATACGATAAAGTCCATTTCAAGAAAGAAGTCCCGCAGACGCAGCGCTGTATGCGCGCGTAATAATGTTGGCAGGGTTAAATGTGGGGAAATCTGTGAGGGAAATTATGTATCGTTCATTTAATTTCATTTTATAAACTACTGCGACTCGAATATTTAGATAAAAAAATTGATATAATATGTAATGTATTGGCCGATCTCCCCATCTGTTAAATTAGTTCCATAATTGTCCGCGGGACTTCTTTCTTGAAATGGACTTTACCACTGATTACGGGCTCACCTTGGGCTCCTCTTGGGCTCCTCACCAAACTTGGGCCCCGCAAATTTTTTTTTTAGTTTTAAATTTTTATTATGCCATATCGTTATGTAGTTCACTTAGATCATTCATGGTTTGTTCTTATTTGTTTGCTATATATTATTGTTTGTTCGTTAATTGTTTATTTACAATAAATAAAATAAAAATATACTGTTTGGTTGGCCGCCCCATTCAAAATTAATAATATTTTTTTCCATTTTTAGTTTATAAACATTTATTAACGTTTGTTCTTCAAAAAATAACATTTGGTTGAACATTATTTAATTTCAGTTTTATTATTCAATTTGCAATTGAAATTAGGCATTCTATTACATAATTATAACAATATAAATCTACAGCTTTTTATAATCTCTTCAATTTGTTCATTTGAACGCTCTAATATCTGGAACTAGGACCAATGTCAACAATTCTTTCCCTGTTGAATATTATGTTGAAAATGATTTAACAAGATTTTTTGTTACTATGAAAAGAAAAAAAAGTAGAAATGAATCCTGACTGCTTTTTTAAGAATGAATATTAAGAAATTCCGACGATTATGTACAACGACACCTCTTAGGTCAAAATCTGTAAAGCGTAGCGGTTTGGGCTGGACATACATGCTTATAAGTACATATACTCGAAAAACATAACCCCCCTTATAAAGTAAAAAATAAAATAAAAAATAAAGGTTGTTTTCGAAAATTATTTATTTTTTAAATGAGCATCGTTTCAATATTCAATATTAATTGCTCGCTGTTCTTATGCGGATAAAACGTTATTTAAATAAGGTAAAACATAGAATCTCAAGGCTGTTTTAATGTCCTCCCGGTAACTTTTCAGAATCATAACTCCTTTACTATTTAAAATGGTATTCAACGGCCATGAACTATTTTCAAAATCTACCTGTAAAAGAAATCAATTTCGCGTATATAGTGTACAGGAATAAACTACATAAATAACAGCTATGCTTGATCTTATACTATACCTTGATGACTTCAACATTAAAATCGAGATCCAGATCTTTTATGTTGATTCCGGTTTGGTTCATATGCGAAAGATAAAGCTTTAATGTTACACTTGTGTCCAAAAACCTGATCCTATAACATAAAAAACGTAGAATAAAAGGGCTATTCAATTTGTATTTAATTAGGTACTTAATACGAAAGAAAATAATTTGACAATCTACGTACTTGCGTATCTACCTAATAACTACCTTTTCTTTATAATATTACTAGTGGTCCGCCCCGGCTTCGCCCGTGGTACCTACATGTTTAAACTATCCTATCTCTCAAGTTGGATCGAACTACACATGGTGTGCGAATTTTATTATAGGTAATCGGTTAAGTGGTTTAGGAGTCCATTGAGGACAAACATTGTGACACGAGATTTATATATCGCCGCCATACAACTAAAACCAATTAAATCGAAATTTTGTCAAAAATTACTTATGAATGCCAAAGTACATAAAATTTTGTGTTCTTACGTCTGCGAAAACCCATTAATCGCTAAGTCTTATAGTTTCGCTGCTAGCTAATAAGAAAACCAATTATTTGAAGCATTTCAAACGATTGTTATCAAATACAAAACATTAAGCAGATGTAACTTGACTGCCGACATATTTGTCTCCAATGATTATCAGTTAATCTGATAAAGTTGTTTTTCTTCAGGGAGAGCTCATGAAATACTCTATTTTTCACTCAGTAACAACCATTTACTAAGATTTAAATCTCCATACTAGATTAAAATGGTCCAATAAAAGCTATTAAAACAGTTTAATTGATTATACCTGACGAATTCCATTTTAACAATACAATCTAATCGTCTAAGAAAATAATGAATATCTAAATAATGGTTTTTCTCTCATGATACTTATTCACGGATGCAACCTAATCTCTACAGCGAAAAACGATTAAACCTGATTAATTTGTTTTACCTGACGAATTCCACAATATTATATGTATATTACATGCGTAAATTAACTGTATTTAATTTGACAGTGTACGAGAGTGCTCTTCCAAACAATGCATATTGTTTCACTTGGTCAGAAGTAAATGGAAAAAAAGGTAGCGCGGAAATAGGTACTATTTTATACCACTACTTGTCGAATTGCATTCCAAATTCTGTGACTGAAGTAAGCCTATTTTCTTATAAGTGGTCACCACCGCCCATAAACACTTGTAACACTAGAAGTGTTACAGGTGCTTTGCCGGCCTTTTATGGACAAATAAGCTCTTTTCTTGAAGGCCCTAATGTCGTAGTTGTTCGGGAACACCGCAGGTGGCAAATCGTTCCACAGTTTCACCGTACGCGGAAGGAAGTTGCGGGTGAAGCGGACAGTGGTGGAGCGCCAACCATCCAGGTGGTGCGGATGGAACTGGTTTTTACGGCGTGTGGTCCGGTGGTGGAACTGTGCGGCTGGTAAAAGGTGGAACAATTCCTCAGAGCACTCCCCATAGTAGATTCTGTACAGTATACAGAGAGACGCAACGTCTCTTCGCACTGACAGTGGATCGAGCCTATCGGAAAGCCTACGGTCATCGACAATTCGAGCTGCTCGACGTTGGATGCGGTCAAGAGGAAGGAGTTGATACTGTGGGGCTCCGGCCCAGAGATGAGAACAGTACTCCATATGCGGTCGCACCTGAGCCTTGTACAGCTGAAGTCGGTGGGCCGGCTTGAAGTACTGTCTCGATCTACTGAGCACACCAAGTTTTTTCAAGGCTAATTTAGCCTTCGCTTCCAAATGACTGCGGAATTGGACGTCACTCGAGATTTCAACTCCGAAGATTCCGATTTTCTCTTAAACCGAGGTTCTACGACAAATGGAGTCTTTTTAGCGGTGAACGCGCAAACCTGTGTCTTTAAGGGATTGAACTCGACAAGATTAAGTTCGCCCAATCCGAGACTTCTTGGAGAGAAGACTCGACTTCAGACACAAGTTTGTTTCGACTCTCATTGAGGCTTTCCTTTGAGGTGTTTGCACGGCCGGGATAAAGAGCATCCCCCGTACTGTCGTCTGCATAGCAATGAATGTTACTGATTTGTAACAGATCATTGATATGCAGAAGAAACAGTGTAGGAGATAGCACGCAGCCTTGTGGGATACCAGCATTCACATGAAGAGGCTTAGAGCAAGAACCGTCGATAACGACCTTAATGCTCCTCTCTTCCAGGAAGCTGGCAACCCAATCGCATAACCTCGCAGGAAGTCCGAAAGATGGTAAGATTTGCTGCAATTATGCAGCAAAGGTGTCATACTAGAGGAGTACCATCCCTGGTTCAACAATTTGAATAGCGATGTTGTTTGTAAAGACAGGGTACCTGATTGCACAGTCTCTGATGACGAACCTACGATATCTGCGGATGATGACTAACAACAACCCAATTCAAAATAGTTTATTTTTGTTCCTATCCTAAGGTATTTTATTTTTACTGTCTTAATTATCTTAATTTAATTTTGATTATAATTGTAATGACATACAGGTTTTACCTAATTAGAAGATGAAAATGCTTAGTCATAAACAAATGACATAATTGTGTTTAGAATTTAAGCTTATCAAAGTAAAAAAAACCCTTGTTTGATTTTCTAATTTGATTATGATTACCTATTATTTCAATTACTTACCTATTCTCGCTACCCAGAATATGAAAGTGCTTAATGTAACTATAAACATTGAAGTAATAAAATATTTTATTTCGAATTTGAAGGTGATTGCGACTTTGCATATTTTATTTTTTCCCAAAAATCATTTTCCCATGGGAATTTCGTGATTTCTTTTTTCCAAGCAGGATTATCAAAGGTACATTTATGTAATAGTTATGTAAGATTTTAGACGTCTTGCTCAATAATATTGGCTTTGCTTTGGTATGTCAGTCAGTCGGTTGGTTGGACATTGGTCACTCAATATAAGTCAGTTTTTCCTTTATTTACATACTTTTTTTGGCACCTATTACTGACATTTGAAGCGCAATTTTATTGTTATTTGAGCTAATTAATCTAAATTGTACTTAATTCATTAATTCGAGTTAAAAATTTGAAAACAAATGAACGTACTGAAATTCTAATAAATTACTTGCTAACTGTTTAAACTCTTTAATTTTCTGCAGGGAAAACCAATTATCTTGATACATTTTCACTTGTAACTTCACAAGGGACAGCTGTATAGGATTTTTTTTATCATGGTTAGTCTTAATTAACTAAAAGTAAAAACTAATTTCTCGGGATTTGCTGTATTCCTATTACCTTATTATTTATAGACATTTATCAGTTCTCAGGGAAAACCAATTAAATGGTTCACCTTGTGACAATAGTTGAAAATTTTATTATAAAGCAATAATTTTTTTAAACCTCAATAGACATGTTTAAATAGAACATTTATCAATGTACTGATGCTATGAAGTAATAATAACAATATAATACTACAAAGGGTATTTTCAACCCCATAAACTTTGTAATCGCGATATCTCGGTTTTCACTTTTTGTGATTTAATTGGTTTTAGTTGTATGGCGGCGATATACTTATTAAGATTCATGTTAGTTATGTACTTACGTTAAAAATACTTACGACATATTTCCTTCTCCGTTCAAAGGATATACATGATACGCTTTTCCACTTATGTTATAATGGTCTAAAAACAAATTGACTTAATTCAGACATAATACAAAAATTCAATACAAAAGCATATCTGACTTACCTGCAGACTAACATTATTCTTTTTAAGTTTAATGTCATATACATACATATATTTACTTAAAAAAATATAAGTAAGAATATTTATTTTATAATCAGAGTCATATCAGAGTATTTATTTTATCCAATCTTATGGGTACATTACCTGAAAATAGTGTAAGTGCGGGAAACTCGAGATTGATACTAACATTAAATTTATTTTTATCTGGTGTGACTTCTAAATTTTTAACGATAAAATTATCTACTCCAGTTAAGTTCATATTGTATATCGAAAAATCCATCCTTAAAAAAAATACATAATTTAAGGCATCAACAATGTATCCAACAATTTTCTAAATTACTAAAATAAAATGCAGGTACATATTACCTAATAATTTCGTTGATAATTACATAAAATACATACGATGTCTAATGCCTTCTTGACTACTTGTCTGAATAATTAACTCTGAATAATTATACTTATTTCTGATTAAAAATAGAGTTTTAAAAAGAATGAGAAACCTTGTATTTCTGTTTCTATAAATGTAATATGCAATATAACTTTTTTAAAGCCTGTCACAATATATTAATTCAAACTTTATATGATTTATCTAATAAGATCTAATGTTCTTTAATACCTCACCTCATTCCCATGCCTTCATAGTAATTTTCTACTGTACCGATGTTTATATCTTTCAGGGATGGAAAGGAAAAAAAGTCAGTATGAATTCCACCTTCCTTCCACTTATTTAGAAAAATATCTATTTCATTTTCGATCGAATTGTGTCCTGTAAGAAATAATGCATAATATTACATTACATTCTACTTTGATTGAAATAATGTGTTTTTGTCTGCGTAACATAGATATCTATACGAAAGCTGAAGAGTTTGGTTGTTTGTTTGAACGCGCTAATCTCGGGAACTACTGGACCGATTTGAAAAATTCTTTCAGTGTTAGATAGCCCATTTATTGAGGAAGTTTATAGGCTATACATCATCACGCTAAGACCAACAGGAGTGGAGCCACGGGGGTGAAACCGCGCGGAGCAGCTAGTATGATATGATAGAAAATTTTAAGTTTAAATCCAAACGGTTTTAGTTAGCGCATACGTAGTATATTATTAATTTAGTCTGTGTTAGCGATGTGGCCGAGCAATCTTGAATAGAGAGCGACCAATATTTAGGTCTTCTCATAATTCAAAGAGAGTAGATTAATGATGCTGCATTTTTTATCGTAGTGAATACTTACCATGTACTTTTATTAAACATGGCTTTTAAACAAGAAAACGGGTACTTACGTTCTGCAGTTGCAACCCAAACTACTATAAATAAGATGATTGGCCTTAACATAATCTAAAGTAACTAAATAAATAAAACTCAATATTAACAGTTACCGTACTAATTGTAATTTGCTATAAATACTGTGTACAACATGAAACAGCCCATGTTTTGAACATATATATAAGTCATTAATGTTGATCTAGATATTAATTTTATCAGCTATTTACGTGCAATAAAGAAACTCAATATATTAATCCAGCAAAGATTTATTCGTCAATTATATGGCATTCAAATCTTAACTAACTTAATATGTTTATTGATAAGATAATCTAGTTTCTTTTGCCATTGACCTACTTCACTTACAAATTTCAAGTTTTGATGGTAATCTATACGGAGTTAGGACTACATATTTGCTTAAAAACTAGTTTTATATTTTTATGAAGTTGGCTGTATTACAAGACTGAAGACATACAGCTATTTTCACGCTATATTGTAGAGAACAGAAGCTGGAATTTGAGGGATTCGCTTATAGTCCCAGGATGAACGACAGTTTAACCGTAATTATACAGTCCCATTTTAGATCCACCTGTATTTTGTCTGTTCCTGTTTAATCCTGCCTTATCGTAGACAGAGATGCCTTATCATAAAGTCCACAGCTGTCTATGCGGCGTATTATCATCACCCTAATCCTAGGTATCGTTCTGAGAATAATCTCAACAGTCAACTCTTTTTTGAGTCATGGCCTGTTGCTTTAAATCGTGCATGGTGCAGCCTGTACAGTGTACAATGTACTTATCGTAGGCTCTAGCTTCCTGTACATATTATGAATATATAATAAAGGTATATAATAGATATTTATTTAAGTAAAAGATCGTGGCGTACCCTATAATATTATAAGTAAAAATATAATACAAGTATAGCCCAAGTCTTTTTAAAATCATTTTATTATATTTAAAGAGTTACGGACATATGTATATATGTCCGTAACTCATATTCACACACGTATGCGCAAAAACCACAAATGTAGGACGACAGCGCATATATTTGTAGATTTTACGAATATTTTCACGCAAGTGTATGACAATGAGTGACCCAAGGACTTTGGTGAAGCAAGATGTAGTAAATACTGTGAGTAAATACTTAGTAGATAGAAGCAACACCGAGCGCCGCGAGGGCAGTCCTTCGATGTGGCGACTGCGCGACGTAAATAAATGTATATTCTTCTCTTCTTCGTCTTTATCAGGGTTGCCAAAGCTAATTCATCCAAATCCCCAAAAATCGTGATCGAATTCCCCAAATTTGGGGATAAAATTCCGCTGATTCCCCAAAAATTCCCCTCAAAAATTTTTAGTAAAATGAAACTATAATCAATTATTTAAATAATATTTATTGTTTGTCTTTTATATTTTTTTCTATATATTACTCGAAAGCATTTTGTTCGAAGGGTTAAACTTAACACTGCCGCCCAGTTTTTTAATCGCTTCCCTTGTAGCCATTAATGATACTACAGTTACACAGTACAGTGTAGTACAGTTTACAATTAGCTAAATCATTTCCATCTCTCATATTCGAGTCTTTGCATAACCAGTTTGAGAAGTTTGGTTCTTTAAGCCACAAATCATTAAATTTATTCAAGCGTTTTATTTTAAGGATATGTGTACTATTTGACTCACTTGTCATCAAATCTACTGAAGTCAAACTTGAACTTGGAGCGGCATTTCCTTCTGTACTAGAAGTTGACGCCTCTAATAACTCGAGCTCAGATTCTCTTTTACGTTTAAGCTAAAAAAAACTAGGTAAATTAACAAAGTTTGTGCACAGCAAAAAAGATAATATACCTACAGTAAAAGTTCCTTATTCGCGCTTCCTTTATATTCGCGTTTTCACTATTCGCGGATTAAAAAAATGCGACCCAATGTCTATATTCGCGACTAAAAATTTTTTTATTCGCGGATTTAATAAGTACATAGTTACATAATAATAAAATTATTCCAATGGGTATCTAACCCAATATCCTTGTCAAATGGACTAATAAAATAAGAAAGTAAAATAGATCTTATTACAAGTTTGCCTAAAGTACATATTATGTTGTTAAATGATATCGCCGAGGCCTTTGACACAAGCCGCCTTTGTCGCAAGCCGCCTTTGCCGCGATTGATGTTTTTGAGAATGTAAATAAACAGAATGGAAGCAACCTTATAACTCAATAAATAAAGTATATTTTTAAATGTAGTTCCGTTTATAGTAAAAGCCGCTTTGCGTGTTTTATTGTTTCGTCTTTCACATTCGTTGCAAAAATTGTGATCGAGTAAAACGTCTACTGCACTCTTCCTAGTTTATAATGTCAACTAAAAAAAATGAGAAACGAGTTTCGACACGAAAAAAAATCTGTGTTACCACTTAAAGTGAACTTAAGTTTTAAGAATGAAGGAACATAATACACCCCGCGAATAAGCAACTTTTACTGTATTGTATAAGGTTTAATTACCTTACCTTAGGATTATCTTCTTTATTTTTGTTTTGACCTTTTAATAACCATTTATCCATATTTGCACAAAATCGTATCGTTACTTTGCGACAGAAACATTTAATAAAGGAGAAAAAGGGAATCCCCTGATCATAGACAAGACAAGACAAGACAGACAACTGACAAATTAGGGATGTGTCATGTGCCATACCTACATAGAGATGTGCAATTACCGGTAATTTGATTTTTTCGTAACGAGACCGTCATAAGTACATGAGCTATACATAATGATTCAAAAAAAATGTTGTTATCGATAATAAACGAAATCTCCGCATTACATAATGATTCAAAAAAAATGTTGTTATCGATAGTCATCAAAATCCCCGCATTTTCCCCACATAATGCTAATCCCCAATAAATCCCCAACCAACTTGAGATTCCCCGCAGTTTGGGGAATTCCCCACAGATTGGCAACCCTGGTCTTTATTTATGGCCCCACCCATTAAAGGGACTTCAAATGTATAATCTATGGCTACCACTCTGTGATGACATCAAGATGACAGTGACAAAAATAAAAAGCTAACCACTTCGAGTATCGCATCAAAGTCAACTACACGAATGACCAGCTTCGATTGACCCCTTTTAAATTTTGATCGTTCTTCAAGCGATCCAACAATTTAAAACTAAATATAATAAACACTTGCTATATATCTTAAAATATGATAAAAATATCTTCGTTCAAAAAGACTTATAGAAAAATGCAAGATAAATAATATTTAAATAAACAAAAAACACGTTCTAGTGAATACAAGAAATGATTTTTTATCGCCTAATGTGTGTGATTTATATTTTGATAAGAAAAACCATTAATGTTTTTTTCATTATTAATATTAGTACTACACCATAACTACTCTACTTATTTATGGAAATTAATTTTTGTGATTTGACATTTGACGTCTCAGCAGCGGATTGTCGGCGTAGGCGGCGCAGTTTATTTTTAATTCTAAAAATTATTTTAATTTTAATATTTTAACGTCAGACCTCATTTTTATTTCAAGAGAACCTATAGTGTTAGTGGCGTTACCTTCATCATATGATCAAATAACTATTTATAAGTAGCTTATAGCTACATGTTTCGCAAGAGTGTTATCGAATTTGACCCGGGGCAAATGATTGAATCCCAAAATAGCGGAACTCCTGGTTGGCTTGAAGATTGATTGAATGAAAATTTAGTTTTGAAGTCATCATATTTAACATTTTTCAAAATGAGCCATAAGAGAGCTTTTTATCAAGAGATAAGGAAAATGTTTAGTTGGACATTTTTGAAAGGTCTGATTGTAAATCCTGCTCAGCTACCGTTTGTTGCAGTTTTAATTTTAATCGCTGAATTAATACTTAATGTTTTGATCGTGGAAAGAGTGCCCTATACAGAAATTGATTGGAAAGCATATATGCAAGAATGTGAAGGATTTCTTAATGGTACTTGGGACTACAGCAAACTTCGCGGCGACACAGGACCTCTTGTATACCCTGCCGGTTTTGTGTATATATACTCCATATTCTATTTTATAACAAACAAAGGAGATAATATCAAGCTAGCACAATATATTTTTATAGGAGTATATTTGTTGTTGTTGATGTTTGTGCTCCGAATCTACATTAAAACAAGAAAAGTACCTCCTTATGCTCTTGCAATAACAATTTTAACATCATACAGAATTCATTCAATCCATGTACTAAGAATGTTTAATGATCCAATTGCAGTGCTTTTATTGTATGCTTCACTCAATTTTTTTCTGGATTCAAGATGGCATTTAGGCAGCTTCATTTATAGTTTAGCAGTATCAGTTAAGATGAATATTTTATTGTATGCTCCGGCTTTATTTTTCTTTTATTTAGTTAATTTAGGTTTAAAAGATACATTCAAACAGTTGTTAGTTTGTGGTATAACACAAATTGTATTGGGCCTACCTTTCTTGCTCTCTAATCCTGTAGCATATTTAAAAGGAAGTTTTGACTTAGGACGAGTCTTCAATCATACTTGGACTGTAAATTATAGGTTTCTGGATGAGAAAGTATTTGCAAGTACTATGTTTCACTTGGTATTATTAGGAATACATATAATGCTTCTTCTTTTATTGTTGCCCATGTGTATTCAGTATTTCAAAAGTTATTGCCGCTTAAGATATGTCCAAAGACAATTCCAGCCTCAAATAGATGCCAAAAATTTAGAAAATAGAAAAAATATGAAATCTAAAAAAGAAAATAAAGCCAAACTGAACCAAAACCATAAAGAAGATAATCTATCAAAGGAACAGGAGAACTTCTTAAAATCATTTGAAAATATGTTACAAAAATCATCACCAAAAATGGGAAATAAATCCGAAAAAGTTAGTAAACCTGAAAAAGAAACAGCACCATATAGCATTAATTTTGATATATTGTCACAACTATTTGTTCTTCCTATGTTTCTAGTAAACTTCATTGGTATAGTGTGTGCGAGGAGTTTACATTATCAGTTCTATTCTTGGTATTTCCATACCTTACCATATTTGCTTTGGTCCACAAACTACAGCTTAGTCATAAGATTTTTAATATTGGCCTTAATAGAATTTTGTTGGAACACATATCCAAGTACCGATGCAACAAGTATCATGCTACATGTCTGCCATATAAGTATTTTGTATGGAGTTTATAGTAAAATGTCAAAAGAATTTAATTTTATTGCTAAAAATGCATAATAATACATATTCTTTTACATTTTTTATAGCAAATGAATATAGTTTGGTGGGACTTAATGAAGTGATTCAATAAAACAACAATATAAGCATTTTAAGAAGTATTTATTATGAATCTTAACTAATCAAAGTGAAAACTAATATAATCTTAAATTTAGAGATAGAGGCGCATAATACTTCCTCTGTTATCACATGATCCATTATTACTGGAATTCGCCTTCACTCTATCCAACCCCAATAAAATATATAGCAGAATATTCATCATATTCTAAATTCTTCTATACTTTCTATTTGAAGCTTCACTAGTTATATTTTTGTATTAGTTTTTCATTCAGTCAAATAAATAGTTTAGTTACTTAAGAAAGGAATATTGAAATGTGGTAAATTAAAATTCCTTAGAAAATTGTATAAGAGTTAATAAAGTAATATACAAAGTCATATTTTACTGTTTGAAATAAAATTTTTAGAAAACAAAAACAGTTGATTTTATTTTTATCTTTACTAGTATATTGATAAGAGTAGTTATGGAATTATTTACTAATGTATTCTAGTTATTAAAATGTTATACAAAAGAGACACTCACTGATAACGTAACAATCCTGAATATTAATCTGAGATGTTTACCTCGAACTATTCTCAATTTCTAGTTTTTAACTAGTTATATTAAATTATTCTAATGAACTGATCAAAAAGAAAGAATTGTGCGGGCCAATCAACTCAGTTTAAAGATATGCTGAATTAGAAATAAAATTCAGTCTGATTCTTGTCATAAAAACACCTAAGAAAAGTCTGAAATATACAAAACATACATTCATGTATGCAATAAACGCTATTGATTTTTCAGTAGATCTATATTATGGTGATAAACATACAAGTATCATATAATACGAGTAGATTACAACGGCAGTCTTTAATGACTGAGCTTAAACCTAAGTTATGTAAACGGCGGGTAGCACGCGGACATCTAGACAAAGCCAAAGTTTTTAGTTTTAATAGCAAGTAATAATTTATGTTTGAGAACATGTCGTGAGGAATAAAGAGGTATGTATAGTCTCGAAATACAAGTATTGGCGGTGGGGAGGTGCGCGTCGTCAGCGGGTCGGATGGTGACCGACGGCATGGGTTGGAAGCCTTCTTCAGAAGCTGGTAAGGCAGGCGATCCAGTCCAGAAGTATACCTAATAACAAAACATACAGATATAATATACATATAAGTAAAATACAAGCAAACAAACAAATGATATTATCATTAATAAATTTATATTGAAACTGTTCTGTATGCTTAATAAATGATAAAGAAGTATATTATTGAAAAATACTAACCAAATCTTGTCGCTCCAAGTGAGTCATTTTGTCAACTATAGCCCACAACCAACGCTTGAACCTTGCAAGTCTTTCTGGCGGCTCACCGCTTTCGTCATTAAAACTAGTGTAAGATACAAGAGCGGCAACATTTATGTCGCCGACACCGTTTAACAAAAGGCGCAAGTCTTCAGCTGTGAGTCCTTCCAAGGCCGATTCTGGCAGGACATCCAGAACACCAACACGCATTGCCTAAAACATCAACAAAAAATATATGATTGAATAGAAATTAAAACATGCTTGAATAGTAAACAAAATATATCTACTAACTAAAAATCTACATAATACATATTATATACCTCAAGCGCCTTTTCTTGTGAGATGACCATACGGTGTTGCGCGTATTTGCGCACGTAGTCGTAAACATTGAGCGCGGTCACTTCAATCTCCCGACCACCGGGGACTAATTCTACACATCCACCGCCTTCTTCTTCACACATTTCCAGGCTAAAAGAATAATATTTATTGTTATGATCATGTTAAACTAAAATGTTATTTAAATACCATAATTTTATGTACCCTTTTTTATAACTTTAAAAATTTATTACAAAATAGATAGATATGTAAGTTTAATAATTACCTAAAATTGAGATCAAGAGCAGCAAATAGTGAATGTGAGTCGCCAGTCTCCGCGTCAACGACGAGCTGTCGCAGGCTCTCATATACGACCGGATCGAAGAAGGCCAAATCGTGGAATCGAATCTTGCGGCCGAGCACGTACTTCAGCACGTGGCGGTTGAGGAACATTGGACATAGCTCGTTTTGTAATAAACATAGACCTATGATTCTGGAATAAAGCATTTACACAGTAAGTATTACGCTACATGATATTGTGAATATGGAAAATCTAAAATAATCAGATTCACAACACTATATTATAAGTATTTGCGGCAAAAAATGCTATCATTAGCCCTTTCGTGGTTAATAAAGTATAGAATTCAATCTAAAAAATGTTACTTATGCTGTAGGAAACCAAACTAAATATGTAGATGTATTATT
This sequence comes from Colias behrii, assembly GCA_029959065.1. NCBI lineage: Eukaryota > Metazoa > Arthropoda > Insecta > Lepidoptera > Pieridae > Colias > Colias behrii. Next base: position 7,785,577 of record JARWMC010000002.1, read on the forward strand.
ACCGTCCAACATTCCTAAAGGCGTTGATCCTCTCGGGCGTGGCGCGTCCCTGGCGCGGCGAGTAGTATCCGCGCTTGCCGGGCGAGTAGAACAGCGGCGCCGCGTCGTCGGGCGCAGCGTGCGCGCCGCTCGCGCCCAGCGCGCCGCCGCCGCGCTCCGACAGCGAGAACACGTCTAGATCTGTGTTATATACATTTCAATTAATAAATGTTACTACATAGTATGGAAAGTCGCTTTCCGGTGTCTGTTCCTTAAAACTCTAAATTTACTATTATTTTTTAATAGATAAAGAGTAAGAGGAAGGTTCGTGTTCGTGGTCAGGTATGTATGTTTCAAATATGATCGACTTTTCCCAGAATCAATCACCAGGCATTTTAAACTTTATTCAAAAAGGAAATTCTCCATACTGTATTTTTATATTTGTAACCTTCTTCAGTGTCTAAACTTTAATGTACCATAAATTATAATTTTATCACATATATGACTAAAATTTGCAGTACATATAAAATTTTGTGGAAATCGTTAAACATTTAATAAACATGATCTGTATCATATACGATAATTTTACTAACCTAAAATAGCTTCAGAGGGGTGCATAACTATGAGATCCATAGCTTCTCGAACTTTCTGTCTAAGTGCATCTTCACTGGCTAGTAAGACGAGAAGCTGCGCCGGTGTCAACTCCAATAACATTCCCGTGATCTTGCCCGCGAATGTTGGATGCAAAGAGTGAACCTATACATTATGACAAATGACAATTTTAATTATTACATACTTTCATGGTAAAATAAATTTCAAAATCTCAAGGCTGTAGATAAACCTAGTTAATAATAAAATAGTATTTACCTTAGGATAAAGTCTTTCTCCTAGCTGTGCTTGATGTACTGTTAAATGGTCATTGTGTCCAGCCGATCTTTCTCCACTATAACCGGCACCTTCTGTTCCTGGTGCTCCCTGATAGACGGAGAAAATAAATTTTAGTTTAGTTCAGTCTCTCCCAATTCTTACCCATATTTCAATATCTTTTACTAAAATTCCCCGTGAGCTTGTGAATAAAATAGTGTTGTATAATTTTTATATTCAATAATACTCTGCCGACTGTCTCCCCCTCCCCTTTTTTTAATTTGAGCTAAAATTGACAAGGTAGCAGTTCTGATTTCGTGAATTATTTATTGTCTGTGAAAGTTGTGAAGATCCTGTAGAATACATTACCTGTGGTGAATAAGGGCGCGCGTCCACGCTGAGCACACGGCGCGGTTCGCGAGCGGAGGGCGGGCGCGGCGCGGGCCGGCCGGCTGCGCGGCGCGCCGGGTCCTTTGCTCTCGCTCGACCGGCGCCGCTGCTGCTTCTGCTGTTCATTTTGTATTACTCATTAAAAATGTAGACTATAAGACGACAAAAGTAAATGACTTACAATACTAAAGACATACAAGGTGTGACATTAATTTGTATAATTGTTGATCTAGAAGAATTTGTTTATTGATTGCTTGCTTCCTTTGAGTAAAATAAAAGCTTATTTATGTTGTGATTATAAAAACCTACTGAAATGTATATCCACGTGAATAAAGCACTTATTAATAATGATTTCACAAAATTTAGTTACTATTACTAAGGGGCCTGAACGTTAATCATGTATGAATTCATAAATAAACATTTATTTATTACACTATTATTATAGATGCGGGTGTGTGTTTATATACCTCGCTCCGCTATTGCTACTGGCTCCACCCGCGGTTCCACTCGCGGAGCCTGATGTCCCATTTGTTGTACTATTGTTACTGCCGCTTCCCGTCGTCGGTTCTAATGGCGGCAACTTTTCATTTGCTAGTAGAGCCTGTGGATTGAGTGATTTATATTTACAATTTTCAACAAAGTCAAAGACAATAAATTCCAATTTGAATTTTTAAATCTTAATTTTTCATAGAATCGTTGTTTATTACCAATATTTGATTGATGATCTACCAGTTATTATGAATGTCGTAAACCATAATATTTCGTTGTCCATTCAAATTCTTTTATAAATGAGATTTTAGAAATTAGAAAAAATCGATCACGAGGCGGGAAACCAGGATCCCACCTGAGCAATCCGATTTCTTCTACTCTTTCGGCCTGAATTTTTTAAATTCTAGTTTAAATACTTTTCGTATATAATGTACATCCAGAAATATACCTATATTAAAAAAAAAAAAAAAAAAAAAAAAAAAATGAAACTATCCACCTAGTACCAGTACTCACCTCAGCGACGCTGGTGTAGAAGGATCGCGCGACGCCGCTGCCCTCGCCGGGCTCGTCGCGGAACGTCACCTTGACGCGGTTGATCGCGAGCGGCGGCTGCGCGCTGTGCGCCCGCCGGTTCTGTCCCGCGAACGCGCTGTTCAGCTCGGCGAACGTTTGCTGCAGGAGCTTCGCGCGCTCGCGTTCCATCTGCGTCATCATTATAAATGTGGATGTAATGTGAATTTTCTTTCGCGATTCATACAATATAAAAAGAGCGTGTGTGCCGCACACGTGTCAGAAGTGAAACTTCTTTGGCATGATTCAAAGATACCAAAATCATTACATATATTGTAGAAATATTTCTACACACTTAATAAATAGTACTGTGCATATATAAGTTACTTATGGGAGGCTTAATAATACATTATGAGAATTAAAAGAGCAAAGTAAATAAATGTGTTTCACCTTACAATGTTATATCATTATTTTCATATGGATATTAATAATAATTTCTTCTGAAGTACTAATCCATTCATGATTTGATTTATAACACGAGTTTAAATTAAAATTATATAGTTACAAAATATGCAGCTATACCTTATGTAATGTTAAGTCCCTTTGTTGTGAATTCCTCAGCTTCTCCATGTCTCGTCGGAACTTGACTTCTTTAACTGGGAAACCACCCAATTCCGACACCACAGAACCGGGTTCGAGACCCACGTCTTCAGTGAACACTCGCCCGAACAGGTCGAGTGACAATCTCCATCTGCCTAACAGCAGATCGTGCGACACAGACGCACCAAGTGATGGACAAGCGCGTCTGGAGCAATTCAATATTTCATTAATTACGATAAACATGTAATTATAATTGTATAATGTTAAAACTTAAGTAGGATTTCCATTAATGATTAATGATGGTGAAATAAATTATTAAATGTTGGATGTTTGTTTTATTTCACATTTTTGATCACATATATCAATTTTTTCGTTAATATCATCATGCAATTTTTAAGGCTTCTTCTAGATTTAACGCGATTAAATACATCAAATACGAAAAATAAAAAACGCGAACGGTATCTAGAAATTAATCACTACATAGTATAAAACAAAGTCGCTTTCCCTGTCCCTATGTCCCTTTGTACGCTTAAATCTTTGAAACTACGCTACGGATTTTGATGCGGTTTTTTTTAATAGATAGAGTGATTCAAGAGGAAGGTTTATATGTATAATAACATCCATTAAATAGTGGAGAAGTACTGTTATTTATGAGGTTTCTAATGTGATGTCGTAAAAAATTACATTTTTTCCGCTTACATTGCAAACGCAGGCTGAACCATACGAGTTTTATCAAAATAATGTACTAAGTATTATACACATTGAAAAGGTCTACAGAAAAGTCCGCGATGGTATATGTCTATCTCTTATGGATAACCCACAATAACTTTTTTTTGTCATTTACTTTTTACGACAAATAATGGCTAATTTTCGAAGCGATTTTAACCAATACAGCATTAATCCTTAACCAATTAAATACCTTGAATACATTGTTCATTTAATATAGATCTATATGGCCCTTTACACCGTATGATTTAAGTGAATATTTTCGAAGATATTACAGATTTAAAAATTGCGGGACGTAGCGTTTGCGGCGGTGCCGGCCGGCCGCCCGGCTATCTATTTTATACCCGTGCGAAGCCGGAGCGGGCCGCTATGTTTTTATATACAACGTTCACAGTTTTTCTGTAGTGTATTTAGTATCAGCATTGCACCCGTGCGAAGCCGGGGCGGGTCGCTAGTAATATTAATTTGCTGAATCTTATCTTTAAATAATTGAAATTTCTTACGGTTGCGGCGGAGCGTTTATTCCTTGTGGTGGTATAGTCGGTGGCGGTGGTAAGCCGGTGGTCTCCACGGTCACGTGCGCAGAGATCTCTTGCGACTCGAGCGGGTCGGCCGCGCTCAGTAGCTCGCCCTGACGTTCACGACTCTATTAGTGTTATAGCAACACTTTAAATATCTCATTTAGCAGTAACAAAAAAATAGGATACATAATGTAATAGTATAAAGTTATTTTATCGTCACTAAATTAATATTGGTAAAAGGGCTCTAGTCTTAAGCAAACAAAAGCAACATATAATCCAAGTGAATAAATAGCATTAATCAGTATTGTCCTATTGAACACATGAAATTTGAGAAACTAATTCCATCATATTATATTATTTGCGTTACTACAATTTTTGGATCTGCCATGTAAAAAAATAATTTAAAAAAATTATGCCAATAAGGAGGGAGTAATTTTGTTTATAAAAAAGTCCCCCAAATAAGTGGAGTGACTTACAGCACGTACAATAACGGTCTTTCCCGGGCTTCGCGCGGTAGATGCACGCGGCTCCTGTGTTGAGGTGTTCAGACCGCTAGGACCTGTAAAATAAAAAAATATTAGGAATGAATCTTCTAAGGTAAAGCGAAAATATTATAAGCAAAATAGAACATTACATACCTATTTTATATATTAAATTTATTAATTTATTAAATTACCTGGAGATGGTGATATGTTCATAGCCTGCTGATGTGGACCTTCCATAATAGAACAAGCAGTATTGACTAATGTATGGAATTCCGAACTTGAAGAATTCGAGTCGTGAACTGGGTTGCTATTAGTTGAATGTGTATTCATATGCGGATGCCTAAAGGAAAAGTAAACATGTACAAATAAATACATATTACTAAATGTCATAGTCAATAAACGGAAACTTATAATATGCATATATAAAGAATGGCTTAGAGCGGGGGCACACGATGCGTTGCGGCGGCGGTGCGGCGCCGGAGCGGTGTCGCTGCGTCGTCTTACATAGAAATATCTGTGGCATGTCACACGATGCGCTCCGGCGCCGCACCGGACTTGTAACCACCAAGACGAGGCGGGGAGGGGTGAATGCGGTGCGATGTCGGAGCGGCACCGCTCAGTTGTTTTGCGTCACAAGGAAGGACACGCTGTGCAACGCTGCTACGACGCCGCTGCGACAGAACAACGTTACGGCGCCGCACCACTCGTGTGCCCACTGACACGGTGAAATCTTTGCGGTGCGGCACCGCAACGCATCGTGTGCCCGCGCCCTTAAGGGCTTGGTCTAGTAGTGCAAACAAATGCATCCTGTCATCCTATATGTAAATAATACAAATGTACTAAGGGAAAGTTGCTCCACTTAATTTTTAAAAATTAAATCATTCGTATGCATAATTTAATATTCGTAATAAGTACCAAAAATGACAATTTGAAACAATTTTCGTGAAAATTACACTGGGTGATTTTTTGTATCAGTACACAAAATTTGCGAATACGTTCTATTGATATCTTCAACTTCATGTTTATATAACTGATCAACTTTTACAAAGAAATTTGGACGAAATATAAAAAAAATAAGCTTTCCATACAAAATGCATAACTCTATACATTTTTTTCGACCTAAGTTTTTTAGTGAAAGTTGTTCAGTTTCACTAATAAAACGGATAAACAAATTTTGTATATAATAAAAAAAAATGTAATGTTTGTGTAAAAAATTATAAGATAGAAAAATACGCCAATGAAAACAAAAGATATTTATTTCTGACTAGCTTCCGCCCGCGACTCCGTCCGCGCGGATGTCGGTCTTCGCGTGGATGGTTTATTTCTCCATTTTGAACTGGGAAGACGTTTCTTACTAAATTAATATTAGACGATCACTCTCGCTCGCCACACTGGACACGTCCGCTCGCATCAAAATTCATAAATTATATGCATCGCGCGGAACGCCATCCTTATATAGGAGTCGAGGAGGCGTGGTGTCGTGCGGCCCGCGTGTGCCGCAAACGGTTCAAGCCAAATCCGACTTTTGGCGCTACAGGTTACATCGCTGAATCCACTGCGGGTAACGCAACGTGTGTTCGCGGTTCTACAGAACAACGTCTATGGATAAAACTGAAAAATTAAGATTTATTTTTTTTCTTCGTATTTTTCCAGGATAAAAAGTATTCCATTTTATGCCAGGATAATAAGGTATAATTATACCAAGTTTCATCGAAATCGAACCATTAGTTTTCACGTGATGCCTTCACATACAGACAGACAGACAGACAAAAAATTTTTTTATCACATATTTGTGTTTGGTATCGATCCAGTAACACTACTATTTATTTTTTAAATATTTTCAAAGTACAGAATTGACCCTCCTACAGTTTTATTATATTATGTATAATATATAGATTTATATTGATAAACCTAATAAATCTTTTGCTAGCATTCTGATGCTTTATCGGTTGCACTGGATTTTTCTCTTTTTTTTTCAATCACTTGAATGATATAGGATGGATCCTTGATGGGCATCGAATGCTGAAGTCTCGAATCAATCAATTCTGACAGTAGGCAATTTATGTAAAATCTTGATAATGGTCCATCATTTTATTTTGCCTAAACGTTACATACTTTTTTATATATTCTATTTTTAACGAATGATTCACTCCAGTCCAAACAGCAAATAAGCAGACTTCTGCTTCTGCAACGTTTAGTTGTCCCTGAATTTAGAAAAAATAGTCATGATTCTTATCTATGACAAAAGTGTTATTTTTTTGCATTGTATTTCAAATATTAAATTTTTTATTTTTAACCGCATCTTCCGCATTCATGTCTTTTGCCGGAATTAGACATTTAACTTCTACTAGTCCCATTTCCCCTTCTTGATATGGGAGTGTATAAAGTAAATTTTTTTGATATTTCTCGTTATACTTTTAAAAAGTTATTATTATCATTTTGCTCATTAGGTAAAGTAATTTCGATATCAGTTTTAAGTTTTTTGATACCTGCAATAATAACGTCATAATCGCCTGCACATACTTATCGATTACACCCTGTATACAATCCACCATCCACATTCATAATGTTTTCCTGTCCTCCTCTCCTTTACGCTGTTCACCGATACATTTTAAATGAGTAAATCTGCTACCACTGAAGGATGTTTCATTGTGATCAGCAAATTTTCACCACTGTTGTCGATTATTTGTTTTTTATTTTTAATCAGCAATTGGGAATCATCAGTTTTGTTTTTTGCAGATTGGTGATGTACCCTAACAATACGTCGAAAAGGGAAAGCATCAACGAATTATCGTTTTCGTCCTCTTTTTTTATTCTGTGCGTCTCTGTTACTTGTGTTTGTTTAGTTCTCAACACCCATTGAATTTTCTATGTTATTGTGATCTTCCATTACATCTGAGTTTTGATGATGTGATGATAATCCATTCGTTTTAATATTGGTACTTAGAGTTGGTGGACTAAACTAGAAATGGTGGACTAAATTTGTCAGCGCGTCTGTAAGATCAGAATATAAAACCAACATCCTGTATTTAAGTTACAAAATTAATAATCAAACAACATGCCGCTACGTTCAAAATGACTAGAAGAAAAAATTAAAACACCTCGACATATTTGGAATTTTGGAGTAAACAAATCATTTTCCCCGTATGTCCCAAGTTCAAGTTCTCAATACAAGTTTATATTATATTTCGTATTTCTCAAACGAAAAATAAACATTTTTGGAACTTCGAAAAAAAATTATATTATAAGAAAATTTATGAGCTTACTTTAGTTTTAAAGAAATATACATCCCTTTACTGACACCCCGTAAAATAACGAAATTGTTGCCAATCACTTTTGTGATCTATGTATTTGGTTTCATTAACTTTATGTTCGAAGATAATTTTTTTTTCTAGTAGTTACACGCATATTTTTTCGTTTATTTTCCATATCGAAATCAAATGTTTAAAAATACGAATATTTGCACAAAACTAAGGTAAAAATAATCAATTAACAAAAATATTAAATTTAATGAAGTAGAGCAACTTTCACTTCGGTATGAAGGAAAATCGAGCGTAGAGCACACGTCAGAACGCTCCGGCCCAAGGAGCGCGACTAAAGAAATTCGCTAGGATTTTTCCTAATTATTTTAAATATTTTTTTAATATTTAAAGAATTATCAAAATTCAAAAAAAAATTTTTTAAAGGATTAATACTCATTGGTCTTCAACCAACTCGAATAAATTAATGGAAAAAATAACTTTTAGCAGTATTTATCAATAGTTTTTTGTAAGGCAAAAAATGGGAAATTTAATGAATTTATAACGTTCTAATTAGGAAAATCATAAGTTTTTCGGCAATTGTATTCAGCAGATTTTAATAACGACTATATAAGGATATTTATGTGCTGATCAAAATGTGTAAATTGTATTCGGTTGCAACGTAGTGAGTGCACAAACTTAGTTCGAAATGTCTTTGGGGGAAAGAGACTTATCTTGAAGGCCTGATTAAGGTAACATAAAGTAACTTTATAAATGTGAAATTCACGCACATTGCGTATATAACACTTATTGATAAACAAGAAAAAAAAATTCAGTTTATCATTTCATTAGCCGGGAAAAAATTGTCAAATAACTTGTTGAAAACGCAATTTTGCTAGACTGCAGCCTTAAAACACAAACGCGAGATATTGTTACACATATTCCACATACCTATGATGTTTTTTCCTAGGTATTTGTCTTGCTTCATTTGAGTCAGAATCCGACAAGTATTCGCCATCAGTGTCGACGTCCATTTTTGCAACAGTATCTTTGGCGAAGGATAAGTCCTATAAAAATAGAAAATAATATATGCATATCATTACAAAATAAACAACATGCATACCTCCATCATCACACTTCTATTAAATTTTTGTTATCTTTCATTTACTAGCATATAGAAAAATGTCATCAATATAACTAAGTTAAGATTATAATATCCACATTTTAAAGTGTAATAAAAATAATATACTATACGTGAACATAAAACCCAAGCAACTATTTATATAATTACCTGCGGCTCGTCCCTGGCGAGCGAGTGCGAGTGCGCGGGCGGCGCGGAGGCGGGGCGCGCGGGCGGCGACCAGCCGCGCTCCGGCCCACGCGACGAGAGGCCTAGACGACGGGGCACCACTGCGATACATTAATATTGTTATTTCCTTTGGTGAACTTAAGGATAGGTACATTTTAATGAATATTACTTTTCGTCGAATGTTGTAAAAGCCAAGATTTGCTTAGCTAAAGTTGTAGTACTCATCACTGTTATAGAACTCACCTGATATTATATAATAGTAGTTATGATAATATAAATTTAATGTAGTGATTTAAATAGGTAGTTTAATGTATAAAAAAGTTGTATGTAAGTGAGTGAGTGTGTAAGTGAAGTGTCAACAAACTTGAATCTAACTGTACAGAAAAATCTCATTGTAATTTCCGCTGTTACTTTTATAGCTCTAATCTCACCTTCGAGTGGATTATTAACGCCTGGTGGTCCATCGCCAGAAGCCGGTACGGTGACAGGCTGGCGTGGCATTCCGAACAACTCTTCTCTACGTGCATTTGGTTGTAGCAGTTGCGGCTGATCGGCGAGCGGTAATGCATCTTGCATTGTCACTGTAAATATATCATAATGATAACACAAAATAAATAAACATAGTATATTCTACTCTCAGACAAGATATTTTCTTTACTTAATACACCTTGCAATTGTCGGTGAAGAGGTGGTAAGTTATATCGTTAAGAAACTTACTATTGAAAGGATCAGGTGGTGGACAACCGAGGCAAAGTGTAGAATCGGTCCGTTGGAAGAAGGAGTGCTGTCTTCCTCGGCCATTCTCCCCTTCGTTATCGGACTCGGCTGCTGTACTGCCGCCTACTACCATTTCTTCTTCACCTTCCTCGTTCTCATTTTCATCCTGTATTCATTATAAATATATTGCATTTCAAAGGTATTAAGGTATTAAGATAATTTAATTTTTAGCAACCCTATTCCCGATGTGATTAATGATCATATAAAATATAGTTATGTAAATAGCTCATACCGGGGTCCACAAGTGGTGATGATGGTGCGGCTGTGGTTGTGCCGCTCGCATGTAGTACACCAGCGCGTCAAGCACGTAGGCCACGTGTTTAAGAGCAGCCACGTCCAAAACGGGCAATTGTTCAGCGTGCTCAGCGCTGTGTGCGCGCAGCAACGACAGGCAATAGGCAAGGAACTCGCGACGCGCACTGCCGGCTTCCACACCTATAGTAATAATAAAATAAAGTTTATTAGGTTCAAGGGTTACTAAATTAAGTGAGGTTTATGTATTCTTTATTAATTTAAAGGCTACTAAGTACTTTACATTTATAAAAATATGTTCTACTTATACTTTCAGTCTTATAACACGTTACCTTGATCACGATCCCTCACACGCGGCCCTTCAGAGAAGCCAATGATACGTGTGGCGGGAGTTGTGAATGTGGTGCGACGTGTTGTTGGTGCCGCTGGCCGCCCACTATCCGGGGTAGTTGTACTTGCATTGTTCGACGTTAGTGACGCGCCGAATCTTTGGAAATAAATTGTTATTGTATTGGATGCACTCTGATTTATTTTAAATGCATTAAATACACTAAAAAATATTATTTTAGTTTTCAATCTCGAGATCATTTCGATTTACTTTTGAAATCATGAATTTATTATAAACATACCTTAGTTGCGCTTCAGTAGCATCCATGACTGTGACAAGCCAATCCCAAGTTGGTTTGAGCTGTCTCTCCAAATAGCATTGAAGGCGTAGCGCATCAGAGTACGCCAGCGGTAATAACCGCAACAACTGCAGTGGAGCTCGTTCATACTCCCATAACAGATCAGCAATTTGACGAATCACGATACCTGTGTGATAATTTTAGAATTAAAGTAAATAGAATTTTAATAAGACTTTTTACTATTTTTCTTCTTTGTAATAAGTATTTTAAAAATAGTTTATATCTATAACTGTCGTATCTAATAAAATGTAAAATTAGTATTTTGTGTTTGATTTTACACGAGTATAATATGTTTAGAAATTAAACATTTTAACGTCGGGTTAGTAATATCTAATATATATTATAAAGGCGAAAGTTTGTAAGGATGTATGGATGTATGGATGTTTGTTACTCTTTCACGTAAAAACTACTGAACCGATTACAATGAAATTTAGCACACATATAGAGGGTAACTTGGATTAACACAAAGGATAGTTTTTATCCCGGAAATCCCACGGGAACGGGAACTATGCGGGTTTTCCTTTGCAAACGCGGGCGAAGCCGCGGGCGGAAATCTAGTAATGAATAAATCGCGTTTAAAATCCGTTAAAATCTTTAATTTCTAAATGTAAATTTTTTAAAGATGGTTTGTGTTTTTTTTTTATTTGGTGACAAAAATTATCAATTACGACACAATCGTAAAATTCATTAATTCCACCATTTCATTCATTACTTACCAAAAGCCCTGGCCAAGAAAGACGCAGTAGTGGATGTTGAATGCGGGTCGTGCGCGCCAGCAGCTGCGGCCGCAGCAGAGCGCCGCAGCGAAGCCGGGTCTATGAACACTAGTGAAGATCCGCTTGTCAATCGCACACCGCTGGTGCCGCTTGTCCCACCGCGTAGAGCTTCTCGTGATCTGATAAATGCAAAAAAAAAATAGTTATTTTCTAGACATACTAATTGCGATATAAATGAAAAAAATAATAACCCGACCAGACCTGCTATTTGTATGTGTAAAATTTAGTGCTCACTGAATTAAATAAACCGGTTTGGCTAATGAAGAAGTCGGAGAAAGATTACTTACTACTGAAGTTGAATTATGTTCACTTTTTGCTATTAAACAATAAAGTTGCTTACCGTATAGCCCACTGCATGGAATGCGGAGCCAAGTTGGTTCTAGTGGGCGGCGCGGCCCGTCGCTCCAGAGTCTCCCCGTCGTGCAGCTGCGGCTCCGTCTCACCCTCCTGCTCGTCCGTCTCGCCGGCCTCCGAGTCCTCGTCCTCGGGCTGCGTGGAGTCGCCACTCTCGTCCTCTGGGTACAATAGAAGCGACGCTATTCCTGCGTCGTGCAACGCGTTATTACATTTTAAACAAATCATGCGTTGTGTGCCAACAACGCACGATTTACTTTGCGTTAAACGTGGATGCAGTCAATAACATCACACTGTACATTTACTTCATAAGAAACAAACTGGATGAGTAATTAAAAAAAAAAGAAAAGTGTTTGAAATGAACATAAACAAACACAGCACCTTTCTTTTAATTATGCCCCCTCTAATGCTAGGCGTCCATTAGGGACGGATCGGGGCGGGTCGCATCGCAACGGGCCGCGGCGCTGTTATGCTCCTGCGTCCATCTGTACGGGGCGCGGCGGACCGCCTAGGCGGATTTTATCTAACAGACGTGTTTTCGTGCTTGGACTGACATCGCGCTACCATGGACAGCTCCGAAGAGATGTTATGGTTTCAAATCAAACAATATCTAGTACAACATCATGAACAATATCTAGTACAACAAAAAAAAAATATTAAAATCTTACTTATACTTTTGGAGATATGCGTGGACAAACATACAAACACTTTTGAAATTTTGCACAGGTCTTTATTAGAAGCTGATATAGATTAACATATCCAAAAACTGGGTATTTCTGAAAATATACAATAATACATACATACGGGTCGAATTGATAACCTCCTTTTTTGAAGTCGGTTAAAAACCTAGAATTTAAATGAATTATTTAATTAACTAACTTACGTGTTGAAATTGATATTTTTGGTTTTATGGCATTCAAATGCTTTTTCATTGCATTTCATTTTCGTTTATTTTTTAGCACGGCACGTGCGCTCGCCGCTCACATCCGCCTGCCTGCGTCCACTAGACGGGTCGGGGCGGGCCGCAGCGCAATACGTTGTGGCCCGCCGCGCCCCGATCCGTCGCTAATGGACGATGTTTCATACAAAACATAGGCCGGCGTATTTTTGCGTTGCGATGCGGCCCGGCCCGATCCGCCTAGTGGACGCCAGCCATAATTATGATACGTACCGGCATCAGAACCTTGTGTAGCGCCGGTTTGCACACTGCGTTGCGCAGATTCCGCATTGTCTTGATCATCAGAGTCACTCTCGGTTTCAACCTCTGCTAACATATCTAGTTCACTCTCACTTTCCCCTCCTTCAGCACGCTCTGTTCCATTTTCAACTACCACATGTTGGTCAGCTCCCCTAAAAATGTTTAACGTTAAAAATTTATATTTACTGATACTACTTTAGATACATGTCACATAACTTCAAAGTTATTGTAATAGTTTTACAACACTTTATACAAGACAAACCTGTCGCCCATCGCGTCGTCATGATGTTGAGCGTCAGGCTGTTGAGTAGGTGCCGGTGTGTTCGGCTCATCTGTTTCTGAAGCATCATCATCACCACCGAGCGCTTCACCCGTGACATCATCTGCATACTCGGTGGCGACAGGTGTAGACGACCTGTCCGGAACTAACGTGGAACTGCCTATTGAAGTACCTCCTGTGGCGGCAGCACGACCGCCAGTCACATTCGATTCTCTAAAAAATTAATTTGGCGATTAATATCAACCATCAGTCGTAAGTCGCGAAAATTATAATTGTCACAAAAAATAAAAAAAATATAACACTTTCTCATTTGATTTAAATTTTACACTGTTCACTTCTTTTTATTTTTTCGGGTATGATAACGTACCTGCGTGCATGTGCATGACGTGGATGACCAGTGGAGAGTGGTTCAACACCAAATAAATCTTCGCTCCCATTTACAAGGTCTACATAAGTAGTGGCCAGTGGGAACGGCGCTGTAGGACGCACTACGCCCAATCTTACGGGTGCTAGCAATGCATCGGCCGCTTCTACCAATTCTTCCACTGCTAAAGCCACTAAGGCGGCAAAAACACGGCGGCAACGTACTAATGATGAGGTAATCGAAACAGGCCTAAAAATTAGATATTATTATAAAAAAATATCTTAAATGTCAAAATTTATGCTGACACAAAACTTCAAATAGTATCTATTCAAAAATCAGAAATAAAAATTAAATAAACTTACCCTTTTTTCTTAGCTGCTCCGGGCGCCATTTCAACGCTAAATATAACAAATATTCTTGCAACGGAACGAACGAATCGGCGCGTAACCTCACGCGCACGCTCTGCGCGTCCGGGGATGGTGTCATTTTTCTGTTCTCTAATCAGAGTGTGCAGTAATGTGTCCAGCATCTATTCAAAAAATAAATATATATACATATATTATATAATAATCAGATTGTGGGCACAGTTATTATTTTTTTCTGACGAGATTTTACAGTACATAGTTTCTAATATTGCCGACTTAATACAAATACCTTCCGATAATAAGCTTGCTGCAATTTTGAACACGTCATAATATCATATTTAGAAGGTTTAATATTCATGAACAAAATTAACTTAACATATACTAGGCACATACATTTAATAATATATCTTTAGAAACTAATTTGGTTAATATAATATGAAAACCCAGTAATGACAAAGTGGAGGAAGTATTACCAACTTACCTCATTTGTACACTTTACAATAAGAGCATGTGTAAATTTGTCGAGAAGCGTGGTGCCTGACTGTTGGTGCGAAGAGGTTGATGGACCTTCAGTTTCATTTGCATTAGCGCCGCACATTATAGCTGTTTCTACTGCCGGCCAGACCGCTGTGGACAAAAATTATTATAATTAGCCTTCCAAAGAGTTATCCTATAAAATGATAATAGTCATGTATAAATATGAAAAAAAAAAACATTAACAAATATATATTTAAAAGAAATCCACCATACCATTCATCCATCCATCTAATAAAATTTACAAGCGACATACCTAACAAATGCAATAGAGCGCGTCTAGCAAACCGCGGGGGCTCCAAGTCATGATCGGGTACATCCAGTTCGGCATCAGAACCGGGCTGCTTTCTTGGACCACGGGCTCGGCCGCTTCCTGCTCTGAATTGGCGTTGTTCTACCGCTTGGCGTCCAACCGTTTGAACGAGGAAGAGGAGGATGGATTCACCTCTGCAACAATGAAAACATAATTATTCAATAGTTAGCTTATGTTTAATATTTTAACTTATCCACATGCATTGTATACCATCAAATAGTAAAATTTATTATGAACTTAAAAAAAATACTAAAGTAAGTTATAAAATCTCACCTAGAATTAAAGTGTGTAGCTAACTGCGTGTCTCTGGCCAGTCGGGCCAATAGATCGCATCGAGCGGCCCAGTTTCCGCCAACCAACGCTTTGCAACGACACTTCTCCCAGCAGTCACAATACGCAGTCGGAGATGTACGTTTAAGTTTACAATCATGACCCTTATGGCACACCTAAAATGTAAACGAAAGATTATTATCTGACCTAATAAACATTACAAACTATTGATATAAACTTACTTTGAACAAAATTTACCTTAGCGCATTCGGTGCAGCAACATAAAGAGCCAGTAAGTCCGCATGTTTTGCATTCAAAAATATCCTGTGAAAAATAAAAAAGTAAGCATTTTGTCCATTTAGCCCAGTATTATATATTTAGAATTCAATCATTCAGCTTTTTAATACCTGATTGATATGATCTTGTCCCGTCCAAGTAAAGCTGCAAGTATCATTACAGCAGAGTACCAAAAGTGGCGAGTGATCCGGATGTGCATTGGGCGGGAATATAGCGGCGGAACGTTGCATCTCGTCCGCATCTGAACAGGCGCGTATCGCGTCCAATAACACGAGTGCAGCGCGGTAAGCGCGTTCTGCGACTGCAGCCATTAGTGGAGTTTGGCCCATGCCATCCCTGATTAGATACAAAGACATATTAAATCACCTTAATCAAACAAGAAAAAAATATTCAATAAATCGGATACAAAATTTATTGACATTTAAAATCTTCAAAGAATTTTTTTGTATTAATAATGAATGAATAAAAGCTTTAGTATCTCACTTGGCCGTAAGCAGTTGCATCAAGTAGGGCTGCAACGCCGCACTCTCGGCGAGCGCGCGCAGGGCCGCCAGCGCGTTGCCGCGCCGCTCCGCCGGGTCCGCGCTCACCGAACCACCGTTTCCGCTGTTCGACATTTTGCTACAAATGTTTATTTATATTTACGATTCCCATAGCCTTGTATGCACATTGTCAATTACACACTCGGTCTACTTCGTAATTAAATATAAGTAATCATTTATCTTGCAGCTTATAAAAAAGAAATAAAAGGCTTAAAATACAACAAAATGAAATAACACAAGATACGCAAATAAAATAGAAAGCTAGTAATTTAATTTTTTTAGTTTTTAAGAAAGTTAAAAACGAAATGAATAAAATTAACAAACTATGAATTTATTCTACCTGATGTATATTTTTTTTTCGTTTGTTCATTACATATTATTTATATACATATTCATAGTCATTAATGTTACCCGTTATTAATTCCCATCAGACTGTCTTCATCTCCAGATGCTTCAAATGTTTCTGGGCCCGGCCAGGAAAGGGCTGGAACAGCCTCTTCATTACTTGCGCCACTCGACGCGTTCGGTATATTTGGCATAGACGGATTTTCAACTACATATTAAGAAAAGGAAAAGTTATAAGTAGAACTATATAAAATGCCTATTGGTAAATTTGAACAAAAATATTCCTTACCTATGTCAGGTTCCTTGTTAGATGTTGGTGCGCACATATGCACACATGCATGCAGAATATTCCTGTTACCGTCACAGCGTTCTTGTAAAATAGACATAATTTGTTGTTCTGAAAGAAAAGCATTAAACAAATAATAAGTTCATTTATTTGACTTATTTGCATTGATTAGTTAATGATTTTAATAAAAGTACAAATAATTTCGATCATTCAAGCGCAGCTACGGTTACAGGTAAATTAGCTTGGAGAAATTTTTGCATATGTAGTGGTGTGTATATTACTCAGATCTTAGAGCGCGTTTCCACTATATCGTTCTGGCCTATACAAAAATGTTTCGATATCCTAACATTACTATTTAATTTTATACTTATTCCTAGCAACACTTTTGTTTTCAATAAAAACAAGTTTTTATTTGAAAGAAAATGGTTTTGACTTTATAAAAAAAAATATATCATTCAATTTTACGTCCTTGAGCAAACGACAAGGCGACTACCGTGAAACAATAAAATATCGTGTCCATAATAATTTGTTTCATAATTAATATTTGACCATAATAATTACGAAACAAAACAAATAAATAAATCGTCACTTGATAGTGGAAAGTGGAAACACGCACAAAACCAGAATAAACCAGTTTACGCTGTCCGCAGGTGCCACGTGCAGTCGTTTGGTACCGTTAGAACATAAAGCACATTTCATTCAAAAATTATAATTATTATGTACGTAGTTTAATTGATAAATTTTGTATTTGTTGATTGTTGTTATTATTTGTTATTATTGTTATAATATTTGTTGAAGTGAATTACATGTCCCGCAGCCGGAGGCCCCAAATGAAAACTCAGATGTACTTAAAAACTACATTTAATAGCTAAAATGAGACTTTTACACCCATGTCTGCACGATGCAGACCGGAGTTAAAGAATGAATTTATACAGTTTAATAATTATAAAGACGTAAGCTTGGATGCTAACTAAGGGAAATCGCATCCACATTCTATTCCCGTGCGAACGGCGTATTCAGCAGTTTTGTATGAAGGCAGGGCCATAACTAGTGTTTAATTTGTGTGTAAGTGTTGTAACTTTATATTGTTAATTCAATATGGCTCCAGTGTTAAAACATGGTCGAGGCAAGCCTTTGACTTCTCAAACTAAAGAATTAAACTTTAAATGTCGTTTCTTTTTCAGGTTAGTAAATTTTTCATTTTAGTAACATTGTTAATGTAAAAGTTATATGTATGTTAAATGTGCAAATATTAAAATAAAGTCTCATCTTTTTCAGAGGAGAAACACATATAGTTTAATTTAAAATCCCTTATATATACAGGGTTACTTGTAAAACACCGGCAACCTCGCAGGACAAGATAGCTAACATCATAAGTAACAACATTTCGACTTTTGATAATTTGTTAGATTTTATTTTCATACAAAAATGAATATTCATTTAATTTTCCGTCTGAATATTATAAACTCTACGCCTCCCAAAAATTACGTAAACAAAAAGCGAACAAGAGGGGGAAGGGGGCGTCGCGTCGTCCATCCGATAATTGATAGAACATAGACTTACAAATGTAAGGAGAGTACAATAAAAGTTTAAAAAATCATTTAAAAATAATTTATTGCGTTATGCCAAAAGTCGTAGAACAAATGTTGTTACTTATGATGTTAGCTATCTTGTCCTGCGAGGTTGCTGGTGTTTTACAAGTAACCCTGTATAAAATAAAAACTAAAAATAAAATGTTGTTTTATTTTATTTGCTGACCATACACTACTACAAACGCAAAAATTTCTCCAAGCTAATTTACCTGTACTCATTATAATCTTTAGATTACAGTTAAGAAGTACATTAAACAATACTTACTGTTAGAATCTGACTCCAGTTGATGAAGCAACTGACGAATGCCATCTAAATCGCATCGGAGTACGCGAGGCATCATATGTTGAGGTTCGGCTACAATTATGATGAGTGCAACCTATAAAAATATAAATCTTAATCAAATATCTACTTGATGCACTACTACATTTGAATTTTATTTAAACACCATAGAAATAATTAAAGTTACAATTAATTTTTAATTTTTGGTACTGGGATATTATATACTTTTTTAGAAAAGTAATACAACTAATTATTAAATACATAATATATTACAATTCTACCAACATATCATCAGACCAAAATAAGCCGCAACATACATAATAAAATATGTACATATTAAGCTAAATGCATTTCAATATAATTACCTGCGACTTGAGCGCCGCGTGGTGCGAGTGCGCGGGCCCGTGCGGGTGCAGCGGCAGCGCGTGCGCGGTGACAGCTCGCGCGGGCGCCAGGTTCAGCGGCGGCGGCTCGCGCACCATGCCGACGCAGTCGCGCGCGATCGGGTACAGCGCGCTGTTGCCGTCCAGCATCATCACTACTGGCTCGCTTCCCTACACAGACACAAGATTGTTATTGACTTAATCTATACTAATATTATAAAGCTGAAGAGTTTGTTTGTTTGTTTGTTTGAACGCGCTAATCTCGGGAACTACTGGTCCGATTTGAAAAATTCTTTCGGTGTTAGATAGCTCATGTATCGAGGAAGGCTATAGGCTATATATCATCACGCTACGACCAACAGGAGAGGAGCCACGGGGGTGAAACCGCGCGGAGCAGCTAGTTTATTATATGTCAGACTAGCGACCCGCTCTGGCTCAGCTGAGCGTCAAATCGGGAACGTAAGAAAATAATAGGTTGTGAAATATGTTACAAGTTACTTAATATAAAATAAATAAGAACAAAATAAGCTTAAAAAGTATTCATGATTCTTAATTATTTTTTTTTTTTTTATTTATTATATTATGATGAGTGCAGATTGAAAATATAAAAAATATGTTTATTTTATAAATAAATTTAAAACATAAAATTAAGAACTTACTTCGGCAGCAGTGGCCAGTTGAATCAAATGTCCATTTGAGTGCCCCAACAGGGCAGTATGGTCAGTAGGAAATACACTATCTGTCAGAGCACGTGTTGTTCCCACGGCATATACGGCATAAGCCAATGCACCACCTGGACGTCGTACTACGGCGTGCACGCCTCGATTGTCAACCTAAAAATATATATTAAAAATTATACTGAGATTTAATATACGGAAAATATGATTATGTAAAATTGACATGATTTGAAATAGCTACTATGGAGTTTAGGGCGCTTTCAATTTATGCGTGTCGGACGGCTGCGGTGCGTTAGACGTAGAGCGCACGGCCGTTCCTCTTTTTTCATACAAAACGCTCTGTGCGTCAAAAGTGCGGCGCCGGTACTGCGAACACTCGCGGACGTTCGCGGCGCGAAACTGTCGCACGAAACGCATAAATTTTAAGCGCCCTTAGTGCCGATTGTTTTCCATAGTTACTGCTTTCCGAATCGATGGTAAATGGTAAAACTGTGACGATTCAAAAGTGCTTCTAGCACTGATTGAATAAATAAATGTTTTAGTTTGATTAACCATTTACAGATAATGAATGATATTGATAGCGTTTTTTACACTTTTCGAATAAGGAAATATTTCGATTCATTATTTGTGATTGCCATTTTATTTCACAGAAAAGCTAAACTGCATATGTATAAATATAGTGAAAAAAATCTGGCCATTAGTTGTTTATAAATATATACTTACAGCAATAGTAATGACTTGTAGTTCAGGTGGAAGTGCGATTTTTCGTGGAGATCGTTGCAAGCAGTCCGGTCCGCGAGGACCAGCTGAGCCACCAGCACCCCATTTAACAGCAACCAGATCATCTTTGCGAACTAAACGACAATCTTGTAGAAGTGCTGTCCAATCATCTGGGGTAGATGGAATTATTTCCTTTCCATCCTTTCCAACTGAAGGAAATCGTACAGCCGCGTATGCTCCATCAACTTTAAGCACACGACCAAGTGGCACACTCTTAACATCTTCAAGGAAAACAACTTCTTTAAGCGGCCATTCTTCTTCGTCACGTTTAGTACCATCATTAGAAGAACCTTCTTCGCCACGAACTGTGACACGTTTTGCCCTTTCTAAAATAAAAGCATTATTTAAGAAAATATGTAATTAACATTAATTGACATGCACCGTCCTAGAAATATTTACTACTAGCGGTCCGCCCCGGCTTCGCCCGTGGTACATATTACGCAATAAAAGGTAGCCTGTGCCTATAGCCAATGGCTGTCTGGGGTGTAATGGCTGTCTACCACCTATCAGCCAAAGCCAACCTCACCTGCTCGCGGTGCACCCTGCTGATCAACGAACGAGGCTCTGGTGACAAACACATACAGTGGTAGAGCTACAGTTGCTTATATAATCTATAAGTAGCACGAATGGGCGGTAGCTCGTCCGGGGTGGAACCACTGTCTCGCAGAACACCGGCGTGAAGTTTTTCATCTTAAAAGCGTTTCGCATAGGTAAGCGAGATAACCGGGCGCCCATCTCTCCCCTCCCCTCTCTCTTTCAATGGCAGCGGAATTAAATAGATATATACCCCAGGAGGGTACCAGCACTCATCGTGCAGGAGAATCCCTCCCTGAGCTCAATGGTTCAGGCTGCCCAGCGTATTCTGGGGTGGGCAAAATTTCGCACAAATCACCTTCTTCCCGGACTTATAGGAACAAACATCGTCCCATACCCTCCCCCACACTTCATGTGGATTTCTGCAACGTGAGGGGTTTGCACTCAAACATGAATGCCGTTCACTTTCACCTGGAGACCACGAAACCGGCATTACTCTTCCTAACGGAAACTCAAATCTCCTCTCCACCCGATACCTCCTACCTCCATTACCCTGGCTACAGCCTTGAGCATAAATTCCTGCCACGTGCCGGTGTATGCGCGTACATCCGAGAGGATTTGTGTTTTCGTCGCCTTGGGAATTTTGAAGTAAAGGACCTATCAATATTATGGCTGCGTTTAGATTGTGACGACCACCCCCGCATCTATGCGTGCCTCTATAGGTCCCATAGTGGTAACCCGGAGACCAATAAACTTATTGAGCACATGGAATCCGTGACAGATCACATACTCCGTGAGATCCCTTCTGCTGAAGTCGTGATACTGGGCGATTTCAATGCCCACCACACAGAATGGCTAAACTCTCGTACGACCGACCACGCAGGGAGATCTTTCTATGAGTTCGCCATTGCTTATGGCCTGACGCAACTAGTGCCCTCGCCCACACGAGTGCCCGATGTGGAAAATCATTTTCCTTCCCTGTTAGACCTCCTGCTAACTTCTCACTCTGAAGGCTATCAGGTTAGAGTCGATGCTCCCATCGGCTCGTCAGACCATTGCCTAGTACGATGTGTAGTGCCAATAACGTACTGTCGCCGCCCACCTTGTGCGAGTTCTCGTCACTTATGGCACTTCAAGTCGGCGGATTGGGACGGGATGCGCACATTTTTCTCATCGTATCCCTGGGACAGAGTTTGCTTCTTGGAAAAGGATCCTAGCGCATGTGCCGAAAGTGTTGCTGATGTATTATTGCAGGGCATGGAACTCTATGTCCCTAGCTCGAAGGTTCCCATCGGCGGCAAGTCTAAGCCCTGGTTTGGTGGCTCTTGTAAAGCGGCAGCTCGCGTTAAACAAGAATGCTACCAGGCCTGGGTTGCTGGTTTAGCGTCTAGTGATCCAAATTCTCGAACACTTAAAAAGAAGTTTAACTCTGCCTCAAGAGCCTTTAAAAGAGCGATTGCGAAAGCGAAGTCGGAGTATATTACCAAACTTGGGGAAAAACTAGCCCGCCTTCCTTCTGGAACAAAAGCTTTTTGGGCTCTCGCCAAGGCCGTACAAGGCAACTTCTGTCGCCCATCTCTTCCATCCTTACACATGAAAAATGACCAGCTAGCACACACGGCAAAAGAGAAAGCCGATCTTCTGGGCTCTCTTTTTGCAGATAATTCTACTTTGGAGGACAAGGGTAATCCACCACCTCATATACCGCACTCTAAATGCTCTATGCCGGAAATCCGTTTCACGCAGAGAGCGGTACGTAAAGCCCTTCTTGCTTTAAACGTGAACAAGTCATGCGGTCCGGATGGTATTCCACCGATTGTGCTAAGGATGTGCGCTCCAGAGCTGACTCCGGTGTTAACGCGACTCTTCCGACTCTCGTACTCCACAAGCATTGTCCCGTGCTCCTGGAAAACTTCTTTAGTGCATCCCATTCCCAAAAAAGGCGATCGCTCTGATCCGTCCAATTATAGACCTATTGCTATCACTTCCTTGCTTTCAAAAATAATGGAATCCATTATTAATCGCCAACTTCTTGAGTTCCTAGAGGAGCACCAGCTGATTAGCGATTGCCAGTACGGTTTCCGTAAAGGTCGCTCAGCTGGTGATCTTCTAGCGCTCTTGACACACAAATGGGCGACCGCTATTGAAAGCAAGGGTGAAGCTTTAGCGGTAAGTTTGGACATAGCGAAAGCCTTTGATCGGGTTTGGCACAAGGCACTCCTTTCAAAGCTTCCATCGTACGGGGTTCCCGAGAAATTGTGTCAGTGGGTCTCCAGTTTTCTCACAGAGCGGAGCATTAAAGTCGTTGTCGACGGTTCGTGCTCCGAGTCTAAGCCTGTGAATGCTGGGGTCCCACAAGGCTGCGTTCTTTCTCCAACTCTGTTTCTTCTGCATATCAATGACATGCTACTAACCAGTGGCATTCATTGCTATGCAGACGACAGTACTGTTGACGCGCTTTATACCGGCCGATGCAATATGTCTCGGGATACCACTATTGAGCACCGGAACGAACTTGTGTCTCAAATTGAGAACTCTCTCGAGAAAATCTCGAATTGGGGAAAAGCCAACCTCGTTGAGTTTAACCCTAAAAAGACACAAGTTTGTGCGTTTACCACAAAAAAAACACCCTTCATCATATCTCCATGCTTTCAGGGCATTCCTACCAGAGTCTCAGCTAGTATTAGTATACTTGGTGTCGACATTTCGTGTGATGCCCAGTTTCGTTGTCATCTGGAAGGTAAGGCCAAGTTAGCCTCTCAAAAACTTGGTGTGCTCTGTAGAGCGGGACAGTATTTCACACCCGGCCAACGCCTTCAACTCTATAAGGCACAGGTCAGGCCGCACATGGAATACTGTTCCCATCTCTGGGCCGGTGCACCCAAGTACCAGCTTCTTCCTTTTGACCGAATCCAGCGACGTGCAACACGGTTTGTGGATGATCCTTGTATTACTGATCGGCTGGACTCTTTGGCTCTCCGTAGAGATGTCGCATCTCTCTGCGTTTTTTACCGCATTTTCCACGGTGAATGCTCTGAAGAGCTGTTTGGTACAATACCAGCCGCCGAATTTCACCACCGAAGCGCACGCCACAAGCTCAAATTTCACCCACATCATCTCGATACTTGGCGTTCTTCCACCGTGCGTTTTAGGAGGAACTTCCTACCGCGCACTACTCCTCTGTGGAATGACCTTCCAAATTCGGCATTTCCCAAGGACTATAATTTAGAATGCTTCAAGAAGAGAGCGTATTCCTCCCTCAAAGGCCGGCAACGCAACCACAATACTCCAGAGTCTGTGGTTGTTCATGGGCGGCGCCAATCATCGCTTTCTGTACGGTGACGCGCAAGCTCGTTTGCCGACTTATACATAAAAAAAAAAAAAAAAAAAAAAAAAAAATAGCCTATGTTCTTTCTCAGGGTCTAAAGATTATCTGTGCCAAATTTCATCAAAATCGGTCCAGTAGTTTATGCGTGAAAACCATACATACATACATACATACATACAAACCTTTCCTCTTTATAATATTAGTATAGATAATACTTACTGTGTGATGTGCTGGTGTCACTGCAGGTAGAAGACGCAGGGCTCGGTGGTGGCGGCATGTCCAAACGGTCCGCCATATCTTTATTGCTATCTTTTGCATTGTCCTTATTTGAACTGTTTGACGATGACGCCTTCACGGATGATACAGTGAGAGGAGATTGGTTCTAGAACAAAAATAGTTTCAATGTAAACTTTTTACTTTTGTAAAAATTGCAATGTAAACTTTTTACTTTTGTAAAAATTGCACCCGCATATTGAACAGTAACATAATAAAAACAAACCTGTAAATCTCTTTTATCCTTGTCAGATACTGAGCGATCAGGCTGTGGAGCTGGTAGGAGCTTAAATCTGCAAGTGTCAGATAGATTCCATGCAGCATTTTGTAGGATACCCACTTTAGGCACTCCAGTTGACATATTAAATCCTGAAAAATAAATCAGTTCATATTGAATACTTATCCTTGTACAGTACTCCAAACTTAATAATGCACATGCAAATCTTCGCTAATTGTCGTATTTCCGAAGACACTCGAATCATTGAATCGTAAGAACCCTAAACAACGCACTTGCATTTTACACCTTGTTCAAAAGAAATAGAAGTCAATTCACGGTCATACACAATCAAAAACAAATCGGGCGGTAGGTGACGGTAGCCTGTCAGTCAAAAAACTCAAAAATCCGTCAGTCGTTTTTAAATATTGGTGGTGACTGCACGTGTTCTCTCTGTGTGGAATTATATAGAGCTGCTATTACATACCCTTCTTGGTTTTGTTTTTAAAGGTGAATTAAATTAATCGATGAAATGATTTACACAGGTGATGGCAGTAGGGAAAGTGAAAATGAAGAAGAGCATAATGAAAGTTCCGATGTATCTAAAATGTCAGAAATAAAGACCCTGATTTTGATTGTTTTTATTTTTATTTTTTTATAATTGTCATAATATTGAAGAATGATCAGTACTGATTTTAATGATTAGATATATGGTTTAAATATAAACCTGTGTTTGAAAACCATATTTTATACAATACTAGCTTGCCACCCGCGGCTTCGCCCGCTTTGTCTAAAACCTAATAAATTATATATTAAAACCTTCATACACATACATATTAATTTCTTTTAGCACAAAACATAATTTGACTAAATTATGCATAAAAAAAAAGCATTTAACCACTCTATATAGATATCATCTTCGGACGCTCCGGGAATATGACAGTTGCCGAACAGCGACGAAGATTTCAATGCGCATTATTACTTTTGGAATACTGTACTTATTTAATTATAGGTAAAATTGAACAATCAACCCCAAAAATTTCTGTACATAAATTTAATGAACTTACCAACAGCTCCTGGCTGATACATAGGTGCATTTTTCATAGTAACACTTTGTCCTGCTTGCAAATCTTGCGGAGTAGTCGACGAGTGACCACGCTGTTGTTTACGAGATCGAGCACGATGTTTTTCCCAAAGTCGAGCACGCTGTCCGAGCGGCAATACACCCCTACAAATAGTAAAATATTAGACCATTATTTTTAGTTAAATAAATGTATCAAATTTCTATGAAAACAAGGTCGAGTTACTTTTTAGAGAATCTAATATTAAACATACCACCAATACAATGCTCCAGAGTCCAATCTTGCAACAGTATACAATGAACATACATGAAGAGAAATTGGTTTGTCTGAACCAAACTCTGTAAATGTCTGCAGTGGATGCTCCAAACGCGTAGCGCCAGGTGCGTGAGCTACGAATGAAATTGTTTGTTAATATAATAAGAACTTAGAGCAGATAGCAAAAATTAACGATTAAAAAAATTATCTTCATACCAATAGACTCGTCCAAGAATGTTGCAATTCGTCCAGAGTCAGTCAAAACCGAGATTCTTATACCAGCAGCACTGATATTCACAATTCTTTCCCCCGAAAGTAAGCCAAGATAATTGCTACGTGGATGATAGGCGATATTACCCAAAGTCTAGAAAATAATTAATGAATATTAATATTTAATTATTTTTTTTGCATTAAAATTGGTTAAGTAAACAAGGCACTTTTATATTAAAAACATACATCATTTCTTTGATATGGATGTGGGTCAGCCCAACGCCACTGATGTATCTGTCCATGCGTAGAGACAGCAATCAATTCACTATAAGTTGCTGCAATATGTGTGAAACGAATATTGCTATCCCAATACTCCAATTCTTCAGATACCCAAAGAGGTGAAGCTGTCATTGCAGAATCTTTCTTTTTGTTTTCAACTGCAAACATAACATATTTTAAATGAAATATGATGCATTCCATACATACAAATAAGTATAAAACAAGATAAAACGTAAAAATATAACAATGTCAGTGTTTATATAATCATACCCCCTTCCTTGTCCCAAGAAGTATCACGGAGAGCAGATTCGAGCCATCGGCGAGGTCCAAAGTATTGACGTTCACGCCAGCGACTGAATTCCGAGGGTCTTTCTTGAGCCGAGCTGCTGCTCTCGCGGCTGGCGCCAGCTCGGCCGCCACCACTACCACCGCCACCCCCACTGCGACTGTTAATATAACTACTTAGTATTTATTAAATGACTATTCAACACGCCATGGAATCACAACGCAACTGGGTTTCCTGTGACCAAAATACCAGTAACTGTTATTTAAACTAATGACTACAAAATGTGCGAGAACAAAAGATAAAAAAAATTAACAATATAAATAACAGTTAGTGATACAGATGGGAATAAAAACCCTTTGCAATGTGACACCATGACTTCCAGTTACTAATAAGAAAAACAATAAAAAAACAAAAACAGAATTTGCGTAAGCTTTTGCGTGCTATATTGGATTGAGGACTACATTCAACACTGAGGGCTGAGGACATAAGAGGCCAAGGAGCGTAGCTTGACAGGTGTACCTTCTGATAGCCGCGTACCCGAAGATGTCCTCGGAGAACATGGCATCTGCGTCGATGATGACAGACTGGTCCTGCTGGCTGGCGTGGAAACCGCCATCGAGTAGTGAGATGAGATCCTCCGGCACATATCCATCGCCGCCCTCACCGCCTTCAGGCTCTTCCCCTTCCTCGTCGTCACGCGACAGCAAGTTGTTCACCGCTAGATTCACGTCCAAATTTGTCCTCTGTAAAAAAATATTTACTATTTACTGTTTTCTTTTTAAATAAAGATTTGAGATTGCAATACTATTTTATATTTACCTGCAGCTCCCGTATGATAAGGCTTCTGCTTTTTCCTTGCAATACAACTTGGGCTTGAGTGACCAGATCTTCAGGCACAAAAGGAGCAGGTACTGCAGACACTACTCGGCCTGACCCCGATGCACCAATTATAACGCCAGTTGCACGACTTGTTGAGCCTATGAACAATGAACAAATAATAATTATAATAAATGTAAGCACCTTTCAAGGCACCTTGTGGCGAGGTGACAGGGATTGGCGCTTCTGCCGTTCGGAGTTTAGAATGAGAAGTTCAGGTTCTCTCACATCTGTCTTGCCTTTGTTAGCCGTTTAGAGAGGGCATATATACAGGGTGACTTGTTATAAAGAGGTGTTTTAAAGAGGTGAAAGTATAGCTCATTTGGAGTAATAAATGTAAACATTACCTAGCCGAATCTTATCAGTTTCAGAAATGAGAGGGTAGACGTTGAAGTACCAAAGAAGATAGAAAAAGTAAGTATAAAAAAAAAAACAAGACACATTAGTAGCAGGTCTTCCAACGAAATTAAAAAAAAAATTAAAATTAAGAACATCACATATTTTTGTTTAATATTAAGTTAATTTTTATTTGTGTGCAGAAATAATCTTAGGTTTATATATTTCAGTTGAAATTTCACATCAAATATTTGAAAGAAAATATTAATAATTATATTATTTAAACTTTAAAGTTAATATTTCAATTAATACAGTATAAATTATTGTTAAAGGATTGGTGTTTGCTATTATAATGATTAGATTTTATAGATCTGGATGACTACATACTGTTTCAAGTATTTCTGATCTGAATGGTAAAAGAAAGTGGTTTTCTCTTCATTTTTCATAAATAAACTTGGTATATTATTGATACGAGAAAATAAATGAAATATAATACAAACTTGATTACTGTAAAGTGACTTTTTTTAACGTAAAACAGTCTTCTGTCACACTTAACAGTAGTTAATTGTCAGGATTTCTTGGAAAATCGTTAATAACTCGAGAATTACGTATAAATTCAGTGGGCCTCCTCATCTAACTTAAATAATAGTTAATTTTCTTCAAAACAGAACACGGTTTTTGGGAAATTATTAAAAAAATTGCCAGGACAACCTTTGAATAGGACAGATTCCAGAGCCTCCCGACCTTACAGAGAAATGCCCAAATATTATTGTTCAAGGTAACACTATAATGTATAACTAAATTGGATAAAAATTTGAACAGTATTAAATGCATTTATTGGAATTCTTAGTTTCTTAATACAATTCTCACATCCACATTTGCACCTACCTGATACATCTATATAATATGTTTCTTCTGTATATTAAAGAATTAAATGTTAGTTCACAATCAAAGAACACCACAATTCTAGAAAGGGTGAACAGAATTTAATGGTAATAATTACAAAAAAATATGATAACAACTTCAAAAAAAAAAAAACTTAATGAGCAATGTGGTTTATGTGTGCCTAGGTGTTTACACAATATACAGATACATACAGTAAGGAAACTTCATACAAAACGTTCGAAATGGCTCACGCATACAAACAAGCGTGTTTACGAGAATCATAATGGTATTCAGGGGGATCGATAGTAGCGGGTGACACATCCACAGATTTTGAATGACAAAGATACATAGTATAGAAAAGTGATGTCAATGATACACTTTACGTTAAATAAATATCGATTGTTTCAGTTTGTAGCCTAACTATATTTTTGGCTACGGTATCTATTGTCCCAAGTATTCTTTTAAAAAAATATTCAATCTACAGTTTTGACTTTCCTACGATTTTATTATATGTATAAATATTAAAATAACCATTACATAAATACCTATGCCTTTATTCGAAAATAAAAATTACAAATTATTTACTGAAAAATAAAAGACTTTCGTCTACTACGACTAATTCGGAATTTATTGTTAAATTTTATAGTGTAAAATATTCTCAATCTTATGAACAGTTTTTTTAAGTAGGTAGGTAACTGATTATGTTTAATTCGTTGTAAATTAATTCAGCCACTTTACAGTTTATGTGTTCTCTCTTAAAGCAGCAACGAAAATGTTATCCATTTTCTCGACATATTGAACAAAATCATCTGGTGGTATAATTGGTATAGTTGAATTCAAACAGCCGAATACTGCGCAATTAGTACGTGGCATTTTTAAAATGATCGCCGAAATCAACTTATCTACAAGCACGTATTCAAATTAAACTGAAATAATATATTTCACCAAAATGTTAAAACAAATACATAAAAGATTAGATATTATAATTATTGTATTTTTATCGATACGTGACGTCACCACTTTGTCAAGCACTAAGCCTGTCAAACTATTTTCTTTTTCATCCTAAAACAAAAAGGTGGAGGTTCTATGCTCGTATGATAATAATTTTAATTTATTTTTGCATATTTTGTGTTTTTTTTAATTTAATTTAATTTATCGTTTTAAAAATAATTTAGTAGATATATGTACCTACATACAAGTATTGTAAATTCTGGTTTAAAATAATTATTGAATATATGAATAATACAAATATCAAGCATTATAAATAATTTAGGTACATTAAATAACCTTCGGCGTCCATAACAAAACAAGATTTCGAAATATAGCACTGATAAAAACGTATTTACTTTTACAAGGTGTATTAATTCGGATTGTTTCTTGTAAATTCATATTTAGGCTACACCATTTTTGTATTTTAACGAGTTTTAATCTCAAAATTACCACAAAATCGACTGTGAAAAAAAAGCAAACAGAAATATACAGGCCGAATTGATAACCTCCTCCTTTATTTTTGAAGTCGGTTAAATATCAAAAAGGTAACAGCCCTATAGCTATAACAGTACTTACGTCATAATTTCATCGCAGGGGCTTAGTTTCCTAACTGTATGTACGTATATATCTGTCAACTGTGGTGTTTATTTATTCATGAAATGTATTGTAACAATACAATATGATGTATAATATATCATATTGTATTGTTATGTATTGTAAATGTTTTTAATTGTTATATTGATCATGCTTAAAAACTAATTTAGCTTCACTTGTATAGAACCCAGAAAAAAAATAGCCTATGTGCTTGTCTTTCAATAATTGTTTTAAAAGAGGAAAAAGCATCCATACATTCTTAAAATGTTTTGTGTTTCTAATAATTACAGTAGAATCCGTTTATTATGACTCCGCCTATATTGACCAACCGGTTATTATGACGTAATTGCACTACGAAGTTTGGTTTTCATATAAAATTCTTTATAAAAAAGTCGGATATATTGACTTCCCTTACAGTGACATGCCGCTTATTATGACCCATTTTTAATAAATTATGTCTGGTTATAATGACCGAAGTGAATTCATTATTAACTCAGGCCCCGGAATCACAGACACAATAGAAAATCTATTGTGTCGTGGACCGATCGGGCCGTTCGGGGCTCAATGGGTTATCACGATTTGTTAACAGCAATATTGAAACTGATAATTTGACCAAAGCTATGTCTTCTATACATAATAGTATTAGAGACTGTTTTTACAATAAAATGAAAAAACAAAAGCAGACAAAAATTACAGTGTACTTACAGTAAAAATACACTTGTATGTGTTATTATAATAATCTGCTGATTACGTGCAATTTTGATTTTGATTTAATATGTACCTATACATATGCAAGTATACTATGTTTCTGTATTAAAATACTTAAATACATACATATTTACATAAAAAAGATTTTTCATTTCACATAACGCTTTGTATGATGTCCGCTTATTATGACGTGTTTGTCGATTCCCTTCGATGTCATTATAAACGGATTCCACTGTATTACAATCACTATCATAAAAGAAGCTTAATTTTTTTCTGAACATATATTCCTGAAATATGTTAGCATTTTTTGGTTTAATTACTTTTGTTACTATCCTTACATCTGATTCATAATATGTAGTCATTGTGAAAGATTGTGTAATTAAAAATAATAAGTCAGTGTTTTATTCATTTCAAATACCCTATGTGCACCCAGGTCATCCACTATGCATAAAAACTTAATCACTGATTTTTTTAAATGAAAATTAATTATTTCTAAATCTTGAAAAGCAACTAATGAAAAAACTTTTTTTGACAGTGAGCCTTTTTATTATACAGGTGCCTTTATACTTGTAGAGATATAATTTTATAATAATGTGCGTCTTGATCGCAATCATGCGTATCACTGAAAGTAAGTAGTATTGACTTGAATTATGGATTTCAATACATTACAAAATGTGAAATAACATAATCAAGAAAAATAATTAAATACAAAATTATTTTGAATCATTTAGGACACAGATAAATTAAGAATCTGGAATATCAAATAATCCACATTCTAAATGGGTACTATAAAGTTGAAGCAACCATACAATTAACGCTTTTTATTTATTGTATTTAGTAGTAAAAGTTGTAATTACTTATTCATTTAATTATTAATAGAAAGTTATACACAAAATATGAATCATATTAAAATCTTCTTTGTTCCATTGTAGTTAAATTCTAGAATATTCTAGCAGGATTGTTATATTAACTTAAAAAAAAATACTATATATATTGCTAATAAAATAAAGAAAATTTTACAATAAAAAACATGTATTGTACCTTGTGAGCTTGGAGCTGCTCTGATAGAATTTCTCATAATTCTTGCTCTTGTGCGTGGCTGCTGACGTGAGCCACAACCACTTCCACTTCCCCCTTGCTTTCCTCCACTCGTCCCACCTCCTCCGCTTCCACCGCCACCATTTCCACCATTTTTACTGGCATCAGCCTTGCTCAAATCCAATCTGTCAGGTATGATTGAGAATGCAGCCCGACATATTGTACCATCTTCTTGTAAACAGGCTATATGAGCAGGACCAGCAGCCACAGCACACACTCCTCTCAAAGAGCATAATGCTGGGGAGCCAGCACCTGTTCCAAATCTATTCCATCTCTCAGCAACCTCTCTAAGCCTACAACAAGTGAATACAAATAAGCTTTGTAAACAATGGACAATCAAATAAAAAACAATCTCATTTAAATTTTATTATTAACATAAATATCTCTAGATTCTGGGAAAATAAAATTGAACATCAGTTTTTCAATTTCAACACCAAAACACTGGTATAACATTAGTTATTCTCCACTAATGCAATTATTCCTTAATTCATAGATTTAGATTTGTTTTTAATTAAAATCTGTATGGATATGTAATATAATAATATAATAATGGTATATTAGTTAATATAGACCATTTGAAAGATTTTTTTTTAAGAATCAATTGACTTATTTTTTCAGTTTAATCTATAAAAAGAATACTGATTTGAATTTTGGTAGTAGTTTCTAAGTTTAACAATAGTTTATATTCTCATAAGCAATTAATTAAATGAAGTCATGAAATTTTATGCAATGAATGTTTAGTACATAATATATTCCTTCCTTTGGGCTCTAAACCTAATTAGGGCATTGTTATTAACATATACACCATGCTATCCAGTGTTTTATTTTAGGAACACTGGAGCTTCATAGAACTGTAACGTCTTTTAAATTATGCTGACTCTGAATACTTATATTAATATAAGAGAATAACATCATTCATCATATTTTTATATATATTTTTAAAATAAAATACACCGGGGTTCGCAAATTGACCTATAACATCATTGTAGAATGTAGATGATCATCGTTAGGCCATTCAAAAAGCTACTTTTCATAAAATTTGCTATGGGAGACAAAATTTATTCAACATCATTAATTCATAAAAAAATATTTTTGTACAAAAAAAAAACTATAATAATCCGAACAAGTCATCGTCGAAGATTCAATTTTCTCAAAATATGTTTAAGATGTGTTTTCTAGCTTCCCTAAAATATCGGATTAAATTCTACAACCGTAATGGAGTCATGTAGAAAGTTGGATAATCTTACCTATCTATCAGTTGATCCTCTGTTCCAGGTAAAGGATGAACAACGAAATGCATAGAAGACATTTTCGTTAAGTTTTATCCAATGTTAACAATACCATACAGACAACATTTACATTTCAGTCCACCATTAATCATCAGAACAAAAGAACACTGATAACTAGAATCTACTTCTAACCACCATATTTCTCGTGGTTCCTTTCAATAGCGTTTTCGTTCTCAAATACATGTGAGTCGGTACAAGACGAAAAAAGAAAGAAAATATCAACATGGCTTCTTCGCCTGAAATGTTGGTAGAACTGACACTTATGTCGCGTTCATGGATACGTTTACCGATTGTAAACTGTGAAGTAGGTACATTTTGAGCATAACTTAATGTAATTATAATTTCTGCTTCTGCATTAATGCTTAAAATAATGTACTGTAAAACCTATAGTGAATGTAATAATTGATATTTCAGCAATGAGAAAAAAAAGAATTTGGATTTCTCACGGATTTCCGATCAATTATTTTTTATAATTTTAATTATGACTGCATACGAAACATTCAACCTAAGCATTCAACTTTCAATTATTCAACTGAATGAATAATTAATGATTTTTAATAAATAAAAATTAAATTAAAAAGTCAAATTATTGTAAGTCAAAATTGAAAATCGGTAAAATGAACTCTATTAGCACAGCCAGAAAAAGAAAAACAAGTAACAACGTCAAAAATGGCGGCCAAGTCAAAGAAGCGGTTGTGTAGGAATGAAAATAAATTATTAATATTAGAAAAATTGGAAATTAGGGATGTAATATGTTCGATTTGTCAGTCAATTCTTATTGAGCCTGTAACATTACCATGTTATCACGACTTTTGCCAACGTTGTTTTAATGGTAGCATTGAAAATAATGCTTTGTGTTGTCCACTTTGTCGCTTACGAATTGGTTCTTGGGTCCGAACAGCTACAAAACAAAAAAGTTTGGTGAATAGTAAATTGTGGAACTTCATCCAAAACAAATTCCCCGAAGAAGTCGACAAAAAAGTAAAAGGAGAGGATATCCAAGGCCTGTCCCCAGGTAAAAAAAGGAACCTCATTGATATCTTCTTTATTAAAATATTATCCACTAGCTAGCGCTCCGCGGTTTCGGCCGCGTGGATCCGCTCCTGTTGATCTTAGCGTGATGATATATTATAGCCTCGATGAATGGGCTAACTAACACCGAAATAATTTTTCAAATCGGACCAGTAGTTCCTGAGATTAGCGCGTTCAAACAAACAAACTCTTCAGCTTTATAATATATAATATTAGTATAGATTAAAAATTACCAATAGCCAAATAAAACTTTGTTTTTACTTTAAACTTATCTTACTTTTCAGAAATCAAATTGCCACGCTTAAGCAAGCCTGGAGAAATAAGATCTGAGTATGAAGTAGAACTGCAACGTTTACGTGCCGAGAGGTTAAAACTTGAACAGAAACAAATACAAGAGACAGTAGTATTAATAAAGTAAGCCATGGCATTATTGTCAAAATTATAACATTTTATTTATTAAAATAGAAATAATAACTCACTATTCAGCCATGCGAAGTTGTTGCTAATAAATAATTTTAAATATGCCCAGCAGATATCTCCCATAATGCTTTTACAATAGTCACAATACCATTGCACCTTTGATTACTAAATTACAAAATACAACTTACTCTCAATTAATATTGTTAGTAGTAATCCTATCCTTCCTACTAATATTATAAATGCGAAAGTTTGTGAGGATGGATGTATGTATATGTATGTTACTCTTTTACGCAAATACAGTGTAAACTCTATATAACGTCACTTTAACGACAAATTCACTACTAAGGCATCAAAATCAATTGGCTTTGGTTGGTTTAGCTTGTATTCCATTTTGAGTGACTTAACAAAAGCATTTTGGTTTAAATTACCTCCTCCTTTTTTTGAAGTTGGTTAAAAAATGATCTGCATTGCGCTCTGCCATATCTATGCCGGCTCTATGGTTATCAACAAACTTAAAAAAGGAGTTCTCAATTAACCTTGTTTTCCTTAGTAATTTTAATTTCGTGAATTGATTTGATATTTCTTTTTTTATTTGAAAGCTAGTATCTGCTATGTGGTTTCCTTTAAATTTGGTTTAGTGCTAAGAATGCAGGTGGTTTTTAGATTTTTGTAAAAAAAATAATAATTGTGTAATTGTCTTAATGTTTTAAGGAAACTTAAAGAGGAAGAGGAAGAAGCTCATAAAAAGTATTTAGAAAGTCTCAAACATGATGAAATGCTAGCAAAAAAATTACAAGAAGAGCAACAGCAGCACTGTGAACAGCAAAATGTAACACAATCTAAAACTGTAAAAAAGAAAATAACTAAAGTTTCAAGTAATAAATCCAGACTGAAATCTTTGACTATTGATAGTTACATAACTAAACTAAGGACACCTTCAAAGAAGTAAATAATATTTTTCTTTTAAACAACCCAATCAATGAAAATTAGTGACATTGTACATTTCATTTAAGCTGAAGGGTTAAACATTTAAAACTTGTTAGCATTAATGATTACAAAGTAAATCAATTCAATTTATTTTTTGTCTCTTGTATGTATGCTTTAGGTTTTATCAGGAATAATTGTATTTTTGTTAAATAAAAAGGAAACAGATATTGTATCTTTCTAGATTGCCATTTTTCCTCACACAATTTGATTATTATTGGTGTTTAATGCTTAACAACACATATGGGGATTCCTTATTATTATATAGATCATCCTGATCTCAGTGGAGACGAATTGCAAATAACCAAAAATCAAAGATCCATACAGCTGATCCAAGTGGCATAACTAACACTACTATCTTTTATTTATTATATACAGATTGATGATAATTTGCCTCATGTTTTCAGTAGTTCAATAATAACTGATGATACAAGTACTGACGAATCAGTATTAAAAGAACCATCAGCAAAATCATCAAGCAAGACTTCACCTGAAGTTCACAAATCCACTAATGATTGCTTAGAAAAGAGACCTAAAGATGTTTGGAACAAAGAAAATGGAAAAAATTGCACAATAAAGGTAAATAAAACTATTTTTTTTTACATTCTTCTCACATCACACATCTTTATTAGTAAAATCTATTTATATAAAACTCAAAGGTGACTGATATAGTGATCTATCAACGCACAGCCCAAACCACTGGATGTATCGGGCTGAAATTTGGCATGCAGGTAGATGTTAGGGCGTAGGCATCCGCTAAGAAAGGATTTCCCGAAATTCTTGCGGGAACGTGGAAAAACGGGGATGCACGTACAAAGTCGTGGACGGAAGCAGTAGAGATCAATTTCAGAAGGGTACTATTGTGTGTTTGAATGTAAAGAATCTAAACATTTTTATTGCACATAAAAATGTTTGATTCTTTACATTCAAACACTCAAAATTATCTTAAAACAAAATGTTATACAACCTCTCATTAAATATATTAGTATTGTTCTTTTGCAAACAAATTCAGTGCAGGCCTCCTAACTAAAATTAACTAAGTTTTAGCTTTTTTTCCTACAATTGTAGCTCATATTAGTTTTTTCATGGACATTCCTTTAGAGAAATAAAATTGTTTCTGGTTATTCTGACACATATGTAAGTACTAGCTTTCCGCCCGCAGCTTCGCCCGCGTTTTCAAAGAAAAACCCGTTCCCGTAGGATTTCCGGGATAAAACCTATCCTATGTCCTTTCTCGGGTATCAAAATATCTCTATACCAAATTTCATGCAAATTGGTTCAGTAGTTAAGGCTTGATTGAGTAACAGACAGACAGACAGAGTTACTTTCGCATTTATAATATTAGTATGGATAGTAATGAAGTTGATTAATCAAAGGTTTTACATTTGTCATGTTCCTGCTCAATCTTTTTTTGATCAAATATTCTAAGCCTCCTACGTTGAGACTTGTCTACTGTAAAGCTGGGACGATGAACATTTGCATATCAATGTGCCATTATTCTAAAGAAATGTTTGATAATACCATAGACATCAAATAGTCTTAGCACCTACTTCACACTCTTTTTCCGTAGTATATACTTTAAAGTGAATTTTGTAATCATTGTTGCTGCCAAAATATTGTGGCGCGTTCTTTTGATTCGCCTTCTGGAGTATCTTCTCTGAAGTTCTTTGCCAATTCACACCACTATATACAGAAGTTGTAACCTTTTAATTTAATCAATAATTTATTTTAGAAAGATGACAATACAATTAAAGAAAAATGCAATGAAAAGCATCCAGTCAAAACTAAAAATGGCTTACAGTCCCTACTTGTATCACTACCCCTACCTGCTACAGGAATTCTCCAGCACAAGTCCAATATTGTAGAAAATAGGAATTTAGAAACTGGTAGTGTTGACTCCATGCAACAAGAATTATGTTATTTTAAACCTATTGAAGGCACAACACCAACTAGGTGAGTAATCATTAAAAATTTGTTGTCATCCAGTCGTTGAAATTTGGCAATGACCATAATACCCCAGCCACACTATGCTACTCGTCCTGCTCCTCGTCCTGCTCATCGCGCTTCCGCTCGCCTCGATATTGCCGTTTATTGCCGATTTGCGATTAATCGCGACGCTCTTCACTAGGGATGGGTCGTCGACGTATTTTTCATCAACGAGACTAGATCGTTAAATGTCGTTCATCAACTAGTCGTTCAACTAGTCAAAATCTTCGACTAGTCCATGTACATGACATGTCCTTGTGTAAAATAAATAACTATTATTAAATAAATTCTTAAAACAATAAATTCTAATCTCAATAAAACAATTAATGAATGTTTATGCTTTCTTACAAAAATTATACTCCCTAAAAAAAGTATTACTAAAAAACTTATTATCGTTTGTTTTTATAGTTTAAATTCAAAACATTGGTCTTGTAAACCAAAAATATTTTTTTTTTAAAAACTTCAAAGAAAAGAATTTATTCTTATCAATAAGACTGTTTAGCCGTTGAATTCAACTAGTGCATTGGTGAGCGATGGACTAGTCGAATCGTTGAGTGTACATATAGACGGTTAATTTTACTAGTCCGTTGATTCCATGACGCCCATCCCTAATTCGCACTCGTATTGCCGGTCCTTTGACTCGCGCGCAAAAGCCGACAAAATAGGGAGCAGTGAGCAGGACGATGAGCACGACGAGTGGCATGACGAGTAACGTGGCCACACTACGTCCCTGCCTACTTCCCTCGTCACTTCCCATACCACTCGTCGAGTCGTGTGGCTGGGGTATAAAATAAAATTTTCGTAAAAAGGGATACAAAGTTTCTATTTGAATGTATGGGCGTAATATATTTTGTAATTAATATGTCACCGCAAAATTATAAAAACCGTTACGGAGCAGGCCGTAATGTGAGGCCGTCAGCTTAGAAATGCTAAGTTAAGTGATATACATATAAGTACAGGTAAATTAGCTTGGAGAAATTTTTGCGTTTGTAGTAGTGTATGGTCAGCAAATAAAATAAAACAACATTTTATTTTTAGTTTTTATTTTATATATATAAGGGATTTTAAATTAAACTATATGTGTTTCTCCTCTGAAAAAGATGAGACTTTATTTTAATATTTGCACATTTAACATACGTATAACTTTTACATTAACAATGTTACTAAAATGAAAAATTTACTAACCTGAAAAAGAAACGACATTTAAAGTTTAATTCTTTAGTTTGAGAAGTCAAAGGCTTGCCTCGACCATGTTTTAACACTGGAGCCATTTTGAATTAACAATATAAAGTTACGACGATGACGAAAAAGTTAACGATGGTTAAGTTTTTAAGTTGACGATGGTTACCTGTGCAAAAGTTAGCCTGGTACAAATGGTTGAATTGTTTTTTTTAAATCAACACATTCGCGTCGGTATGGCGGGCTGTAAGTCACACCGGAAAAGTATGGCATGACACTACCGCCTAGGTACTTCTTTTTTATGGGCTATCGGTAAATTCTAAAATTTTTGTGTTACAAATTGTTTGACTTCGCTATTTTTCCGACGAGTTCGACTAACGCCCACGCGACTAAGCCGCCGGTACCAGTGTTCACACCATCGTTTTTCTTTTTGTCATTGCGTACTAAGACCCCTGTAGAACCGCCATCCTGTTACAAATGACTCGAAATTTTGTGTCAATATCTCCCGGTCTATACGTAATAATTATAATTTTTGAATGAAATGTGTGCTTTATGTTGTAACGGTACCAAACGACTGCACGTGGCACCTGCGGACAGCGTAAACTGGTTTATTCTGGTTTTGTGCGTGTTTCCACTTTCCACTATCAAGTGACGATTTATTTATTTGTTTTGTTTCGTAATTATTATGGTCAAATATTAATTATGAAACAAATTATTATAGACACGATATTTTATTGTTTCACGGTAGTCGTCTTGTCGTTTGCTCTAGGACGTGAAATTGAATGATATATTTTTTTTATAAAGTCAAAACCATATTCTTTCAAATAAAAACTTGTTTTTATTGAAAACAAAAGTGTTGCTAGGAATAAGTATAAAATTAAATAGTAATGTTAGGATATCGAAACATTTTTGTATAGGCCAGAACGATATAGTGGAAACGCGCTCTAAGATCTGAGTAATATACACACCACTACATATGCAAAAATTTCTCCAAGGTAATTTACCTGTATAAGGTACAGATTGCGAATTCATGCAGTTTAGTAAAAATAAAGAACCTAAACAAACCCTATCAATATAAAAATTATCTTCTGAAAAAAAATGGGTTATTTATTGTGAGCAATTTGTTACGGATCACAAATTTAATACAGATTACAATCTCGTGTTATAGATTATATTCTATCGGTGTTTACAATTTTGCAGTCACATAAATTTACTTTTAAAGTATAATGATTGTTTGATTCTAAGATTGGGGCGTCATTCACGAAAGCTAATTAAATTAATTTTTAGCTTCATGACCAATCGAGGCCTGCCTCTACGCGTTCCCACCCTACGAGTAGATAAAGATATAAAAATACCCACAAAACAAAGCCCACCAAGCAGGGCTCAGTACATAGAAAGTCTTTGTCACCTGAGAAAAATTTCGTTGGAAAATAAATTGCCTTCTGCATTTGTAATTGCTCTCAGTATATTGCAGGCAAAAAAGGTACGTTTTGTGTTTGTTATAGGAAATTTTCCTAAGCAATTCTTTTTTCTATAATTTTATTAAGTCTCCATACATTATGACCATTGTATTATCTATTTCATTTTTAGTATTTTCTTAACGCTCTTCAATAATTTATAATTTTTCTTATTACCTACAGATACCTAATATTTGTTTAAATATCATATGCTCAAGAAAATTAAAAATGTTAGATACATATAATTTATTTCAATAGACTACTCATTGAGTATGGTCTACAATAATTTCAAAGCCAGAACTAAAAACTGCAATATTTACTTTATCAATATATCACAATATGTGTTGTTTTGTTCTTTCATAGGTTTCAGAGAAAAATTCTTGTACCATGAGGTCAAAGTTAAAACGCTCAGCACCTGTAAGTCTGACTGCAGTTCAGTCATTATCATTTAAAAGAGAAAGGAATGCTTCTACAAGAAACAATCATGATGATATTAACAAGCTCACTGATAATACTGAGACATTTCTTAGACGTACTCGGTCCATGGGTAGTATTTCTAAAGTTGATAATGAAACAACACCGAAGAAAAAAATGAATGAACGTAAAGTGTCTTCAGAGAGAAAAGCGAGACTAAGAAGCGGAAGCAAGAAGTATTCAAAGAAAGACACATATAGCCCTCCCATTCGTGCTGAATCAATAAATAACAATAAGGTAAGTCTAGCTGTAAAGAATTTATCTAGTCCTTTGGAGGATTGTGATGTTAAACATATTTTACAAGAACAGCTAAGAATCGAAAAACTAATACAACAAGAGAAGCGAGATTACGAGTTAGCGTGCAAAATGGATGCGGAGTGGAACGGGAGACGTCAGCCTCGGCGTGCAGCTACAAAACGACAAGTAACATTAAACTATGCTCTTCGGCCAGCAAAGAAGGTTAAGGTTTAGTTAGTTCCTCATAAAAGTAACCTCCAAAATTTGATCAATTGAAAGTGAAGTAAATATTTTTTAAATCCAGAGTGGGTTCCATCATACATTCCATACTTTTCATATTAGCCCCGTTTGAATGCTCTGTTAACTAATAAAATAGATCATACTGTAAAGTATAAATTTTAAAATGAATATTTGAACATTTTATCAATGTTATAATAAAAGATCGGAATTGCTGGAACAGTGAAACAATAAAAGGTTCAAAACGTCTTCCCAATTGGATATAATATTGTTGTTACATCCAATGATTGGATATAATACAGTGTTGTACATATTTATTCCATGCTGTGTATTTATTTTTTGACATAAAATGTTGTTTTATGCATTAACCACATTTTATAATTAAACCTCAGACATTAATTATAATATTAGCGCGATAACAAAATAGTTCCTTCTTAGATCAGTTAGGTGTATTTTTTGATCTAGGAGTTCCTTACATAACTACAAAACCTGTGATGAAATTATTTTATGTAACATAGCAAATATAAAAACGAAGTTTGTACTTGCTTATTATATGCCACCGATAAAAGACTTTTTGTTAACTTTTTTTTAATTATGTATGTATATTTATAATGAAAACAACCTAGACATTAAATTAACAGTCATTACTATAAGGGTTTCAACAAACAATATTCTCACCGACTAAACATTAAGAATTTATGTAAATGTAAAGATGTAAGTTTTATCAATATTACAATATTTTTGTGTATAATGTAACTATCCAATACTAAGTGTGAAATGCTTGTAAATTTATATAAATAGGTAGGTATGTCATCATTTTGATCAAACAAAATTTGTAGTTTGAAAAGGGTGGGTGGGTATACATAATAATTGTAAAATTGTATTAATTATTTAATCAGCGTAATATGATATTATGATGTAACTAAAAAAAGAGTGTTGAGTATACGATTCTCTTTTCAAGTACGATATTTTAACCTTTTATTAGTAGGTACTTAACCAAATATATTGACGTGATAAAATGATTAAAGGTTAATGATACAATCTTTCAAAAATATGTATTAAATTTATTAAAAATTTTGTCCATACTTATGTTATTGTTAAAATAGAAAAGAGGAAGGATCTCATTTCTTAGAGATTTTGAGAGGTGTAAATATGAAGTGTAGATTTATAATTATTGTTTACTAAGTCTTAATCACAGCTTGAATGCTGTCAAATTTCAGCATTAGAATGATCTCCTTGAAAATCTGGTCAATTACTTTTTAATATGTTTTGAACATAATTTCTTAGTTTATGCACTGTACCTGCATAATGTTTTTTATATGTACATAGTTCAAGCTGAAAGGATCGAAGTGAGGGTGTACTAACTGCAATGTATGGAAGATTTGTGGCCATTATAATATTTTTATAAATGCTTGCTGTGATATACCACAAGTGGTGATAAAAATTAGTCTCTACGTAATAATTAGTCTGATCATTTGTTTTATAACTTCATTATTCGTGGCCGAACTTTAGTTGTGATTTTCATACTCTAAAACATTGATATGTAAATAAACGATTTATTAAAAACAAATATTTTTTATTCATCTTCAAATCTTAAGTCGAAATCTTAAAATTCACATTGGGACATATACTTGTTTCTTGTACCTTCCTACTATACTTTATTATTATTTTTCTATTTCAGCGGCTTCGTCAGCGTAATCAAAGAGAAACCCGCATAGTCCCTGTTCCCGTGGGATTTCCCGAATTTTTTGTCCTTGCTCAGGGTTTAAGCCATCTCTGTACCAAATTTTAAGTATATTCATGCAGTATTTTTTAAGTTAAGCCCGGACATACACACAGACATAAATTAAAGCATCTATATTTTTGGATTCGATATTGATTGTAGATCACGCCCTAATTTTTCTTGTAAAAAATATTCAACGTACAATTTCAAATTTCCTACGATTTAATTATATGACATTTCTTTCCTTAGAAAATGAATGAGTAGGTACGTATTTTCACGCTTCGAAGTTGTTTATCGTTCTGCCATAGCCCAGTAATTTGCACACTGTCCCTTCGTGACCCAAATAATAATTTTTAATCCAAGCCTTTAATTCTATTTTTGCTAAAATTCCTACATAATCCCTATAATAAGTGTCTGGGCATTGATTAGCGACATCCTAGGTACGATTATATCAACAATGTATTATCACTATCACTACATAGTATAAAACAAAGTCGCTTTCTCTGTCCCTATGTCCCTATGTCCCTTTGTACGCTTAAATCTTTGAAACTACGCAACGGATTTTGATGCGGTTTTTTTTAATAAATAGAGTAATTCAAGAGGAAGGTTTATATGTATACTAGCGACCCGCCCCGGCTTCGCACGGGTGCAATGGCGGCCGGCCGGTACCGCCGCAAACGCTACGTCCCGCAATTTTTAAATCTGTAATATCTTCGAAAATATTCACTTAAATCATACGGTGTAAAGGGCCATATAGATCTATATTAAATGAACAATGTATTCAAGGTATTTAATTCGTTAAGGATTAATGCTGTATTGGTTAAAATCCCTTCGAAAATTAACCATTATTTGTCGTAAAAAGTAAATGACAAAAAAAAGTTATTGTGGGTTATCCATTAGAGATAGACATATACCATCGCGGACTTTTCTGTAGACCTTTTAAATGTGTACAATACTTAGTACAATAATTTGATAAAACTCGTAGGGTTCAGCCTGCGTTTGCAATGTAAGCGGAAAAAATGTATGTTATTTTTGAGGTTTCTAATGTGATGTCGTAAAAAATTACAGGTCTTACCGTATCGTAAGCGAAGACGTTACGCCTTTGGTACACCAACGCAATTTAGCAACTGCAGCTGCTGCAATCGCATGCGGCAGCGAGTCCTTGCGAAATAATTGCGGCAGCGAAACATCTGCGGAACGTTAGTACACTGCGTTCTTACGCAAGAAAATGTCATTGTAGCTTTCGTGGGCTGTAGGTGCAGTCGTTGTTTCAGAATGTCATCTGAGTCGTCCCAGTCGTCGCTTTCAGATTC
Organism: Colias behrii; assembly: GCA_029959065.1. NCBI lineage: Eukaryota > Metazoa > Arthropoda > Insecta > Lepidoptera > Pieridae > Colias > Colias behrii. The sequence continues at coordinate 7,830,319 of JARWMC010000002.1, forward strand.
TGAAGAGGAAGAATTGTTGTTACTGGCGTCGCGGTCGGTATTAAAGAGAAAGCGTAGAATCTGGGTGCATGAAATAAATCAGAAACGAAGAAAACTTGGAGAAAATAAGCTATGCTTAGAACTTCAATCACATGAAGATCGTTTCTATACATATTTCAGAATGAAGCCGGAAACTTGAATATTTACACAATCTTCTTGAACCTCATATTAAAAAGAAAAATACAAACTACAGGATGGCTATTTCAACAAAAGAAAGACTGGCACTTTGTTTAAGGACGCTATTACGTATTTTTACAAAAACACGCTGTTTTACGGTACCATTTTAACTTAAAGCAATTACACGTGAGAACATAGTAATATCTTAATTTAAAGATAATATATTCAGCTCTACGTTCATCTTATAAAAATTGTACGACGTCATACAAAATTGTCGCTGAAATACGTTTTTTCCATCACAATAAACGCATAAAATGCAAAAAAATGGGGTCTAAAGCGGTACCATTTTAGGAAAATTAAGAGCCTAATCTATTTTCTTAACTATATCTTATTGAGGGATATATAGTCCTTTATATATGGTGTAATTTTTATGAATCTAAATCAAAATTTTATTTCAATTATGAGCTAAATTAAAAATACTTGTCGATTTCTTCATACATTTTGTTCTCGCGGTTCGTCAGACCGCGCTCAGAAGCGCTCTTGGAAGGACGGGTGTATCGCTCCTCGTGCCAAAAATAAAAACGAAATAAAAAAAGATTATTAGTAGTTTATAGTCTTTTTCGTGATTTGAAATATTTGATACTTTATAAGAGTAAACTGTATAAGTTTCATATTCCAATTATTTGTAATTTAAAATTATGTTTTAAAAATTACCTTGCCTGAGATTCTCTTTTTTATGGGTTGTTGAATAGGAATAGCGGCAAAGTTTTGAAGTAGACTAGTAGGAAGACTATTATAATGTTGGTTGATATGTATAAGATGGCGCCGACGAAAATTTGACTTTTTTTCGTGATGGGTGTCATTTTCATGGTTTTTGGGGTAGCTATTAACGAATATGAGGTCAAAACTATAATCCAAGATGGCGCTGACGAAAATTTGACTTTTTTTCGTGATGGGTGTCATTTTCATGGTTTTTGGGGTAGGTATTAACCAATATGAGGTCAAAACTAAAATCCAAGATGGCGCCGACGAAAATTTGACTTTTTTTCGTGATGGGTGTCATTTTCATGGTTTTTGGGGTAGCTATTAACGAATATGAGGTCAAAACTATAATCCAAGATGGCGCCGACGAAAATTTTACATCTTTTCGTCATGGGTGTCATTTTCATGGTTTTTGGGGTAGGTATTAACCAATATGAGGTCAAAACTAAAATACAAGATGGCGCCGACGAAAATTTTACATCTTTTCGTCATGGGTGTCATTTTCATGGTTTTTGGGTTAGCTATTAATGAATATGAGGTTGAAACTATAATCCAAGATGGCACCGACGAAAATTTGACATCTTTTCGTCATGGGTGTCATTTTCATGGTTTTTGGGGTAGCTATTAACGAATATGAGGTCAAAACTGAAATCCAAGATGGCGCCGACGAAAATTTTACATCTTTTCGTCATGGGTGTCATTTTCATGGTTTTTGGGGTAGCTATTAACCAATATGAGGTCTAAACTATAATCCAAGATGGCGCCGACGAAAAATTTGACATCTTTTCGTCATGGGTGTCATTTTCATGGTTTTTGGAGTGGCTATTAACCAATATGAGGTCAAAACTGAAATCCAAGATGGCGCCGACGAAAATTTTACATCTTTTCGTCATGGGTGTCATTTTCATGGTTTTTGGGGTAGCTATTAACCAATATGAGGTCAAAACTAAAATCCAAGATGGCGCTGACGAAAATTAGACTTTTTTCGTGATGGTTGTCATTTTCATGGTTTTTGGGGTAGCTATTAACGAATATGAGGTCAAAACTAAAATCCAAGATGGTCGTCGAATTTCAAGATCGCGTCATGGTAATACTGTCGCGTTATGGAGCAAGGCGGCGATTTTGGTATTGGTATCTATGAATCTCGCCAAAGAAAATTCACTCCTGACACGTTTTCTCGGCACACACGTTCTTTTTTATTTTATTCTCTTCGTTTAAATGTTTTAGATAAACTTTATTTAAATAAAGTTTAGCGAATATATTTAAAGTTAATAATATCTGTCAGAATATAAACACAGATGATGATTGCCACAGAGTTGCGTTTTATATTACATTTCTAAATTCTAAATATGCATTTCAATGTTCTTTAAAATTGTTTTTTTTAAGACTTTCTACAAAACTGTAGTTGTTAACGTTTTTGTTATTTTATTTAAGTTTACTTTAAAGGAGTAAGAAAAATATACCTAATTATCGACGGTTACATTGGGGATTTGGTAATACCTACATAGCTGTCTCAAAAACCTTGAAAATGACGCCCATGCCGAAAAGATGTAAAATTTTCGTCAGCGCCATCTTGGATTATAGTTTTGACCTCATATTCGTTAATAGCTACCCCAAAAACCATGAAAATGACACCCATGACGAAAATATGTCAAATTTTTCGTCGGCGCCATCTTGGATTTTAGTTTTGACCTCATATTGGTTAATACCTACCCCAAAAACCATGAAAATGACACCCGTGTCGAAAATATGTAAAATTTTCGTCGGCGCCATCTTGGATTTTAGTTTTGACCTCATATTGGTTATTAGATACCCCAATAACCATGAAAATGACACCCATGACGAAAATATGTAAAATTTTCGTCCGCGCCATTTTGGATTTTAGTTTTGACCTCATATTGGTTAATAGCTACCCCAAAAACCATGAAAATGACACCCATGACGAAATGATGTCAAATTTTCGTCGGCGCCATTTTGGATTTTAGATTTGACCTCATATTGATTAATAGCTACTCCAACTCCTTGAAAATGACACCCATGACGAAAAGATTTCAAATTTTCGTCGGCGCCATCTTGGATTTTAGTTTTGACCTCATATTGGTTAATAGCTACCCCAAAAACCACCCACATTTGCAAATGTGTTTGCTACTTAGGAAAAGTTCAGATTTAAAGATATAGGTAATGTGACGAATTTAATTTATTTCATTCCGACTGTTTCTCGGAATAACATACATGTACTAAGAATTGCATACAATGCCGGGTTTAATATATTGCCGGTAACGTAATATTATGTATGATAATAATTCTTAAAAAAGTATTTTATACATTTCTTAAAAAGCTTCGATATTGTATACAATAATACAATTCATATTCAAATTGTTGTAAAATAGTCACACTTTTTTAAGTTGGTTGAATACACTAAAATACTTATAAGGATCGTACCTACTAATAAAAGTAACAAAATGAATTTTTAAAGTTCCCAGTAATCTTCTGGAATCAATTTCAATAAAAATATAAAAAAAAAATAATATCAAGTATGAAGATGGTCTATAAAATGGAATGCGCTATGTTTACGTGAGCGTGATGTCCCGCGAACCACGTTGCGACGTTAAATACCTAAATTTGAGTAGCGCAGATTTGTGACAGCGTCCTTAAGGTAAGTATTTATTAAATGTTTTAAGTTCATTTTTCCACATTCCAATTACAAATATATCTTATATATAAAATTCTCGTGTCACAATGTTAGTCTGCATACTCCTCCGAAACGGGTGGACCGATTCTCATGAAATTTTCTGTGCATATCGGGTAAGTCTGAGAATCGGCCAACATCTATTTTTCATATGTACCACGGGCGAAGCCGGGGCGGACCGCTAGTTCTTATATATTTTTAAGGTGTCGTGTTCTTTGTATCTGTCTTTTTGGTACTTGGGTGTTTGTACTGCTCACAGTCGAGACCGAATGGGTTGGTATATTGGGTGAGTGTATTTGTGCAATGGTTGAGTTTGTATTAATGAAAATGGGGACTAGGTATTTGTGCACTTGTTGAAATATTTTGGGAGTTTGTATTATCAATAGTGGGGATCGTATGTATTTGTGTATTAGGTGAGTGTATTTGTGCCATGGTTAAAAGTTTTTGAGAGTTTCTGTTTATGAAAGTCGGGACCGAATGTCTCGGTGTATAAGGTATGTGTATTTGTGCAATTGTTGGAACATTTTGGGAGTCTGTATTATCAATAGGGGGAGCTTATGTATTTGTTTATTGGGTGAGTGTATTTGTTGTTCTGCAAATTGCATTTGGGTTGACATGTTCAAGTCTTCATTAATGTAGTAGGGGAAAGGGGCCTAAAGTGGGCATAGAGCCTAAAGCGGGCACTCAGTATAGTATCGGAATTTTAAATAATGGCGCGCGCGCGACTCGTGAGCACGATCCCCGCACCCCTCCCACCTCGCGGCAGTCGTTGGATTCGCTTGCGATCACGCATTTACAAGCTGCAACAAATAAATGTTTTTCGACGATTTTTGAAAAATATTGCAAGGTATGTAATATGCGTTCTTTTTATTTTGGTGTTTACAATCCTTTAACCAAAATTTGTTAGTTATTAAGTGGCTATCTGGCCATATTTTGGTTCCATAAAAATCCACGTGTCTGTCAATTTTGAGGTAGAATGTCGTCTGAACCTGTCAAATGTCGAAAAAGGCAAAGCGGGCAGGGTAAAGCGGGCACGCGCCCGCTTTGCCCCGTCCGCTAAAATGTTACATTCTTTTGTTAATTTGCTTTTTCCTTTCAGATGACCGCTTATAACCGGCGTCAATATAAGCGTAAAACTTCACAAGCCTCATGGCAACGCTCAACTATGCAGCAAGCAAAACGAGAAGTGCAAGAGTTAGGAAAACCTGTCAAAAAAGTAACAACTAAATATGGGATTCCAAGAACGACATTGCAGACATCTTAAATCGGGTTCGTGTAATGTAAAGCTTGGTAGGTTTACTACTGTCTTTTCTACGGAACAAGAAATGGAGCTTTTGGAATACCCACATGGACTCTTTATTTTACGGGCTGTCTAAACAAGAATTTTTGGAACTTGTATACCGGTAGGTAAGTATACAAGTTCCAAAATTTTTGGAATAATTTCCAGAATTACACTATTTTAGGATTTATAAATAAATAAATATATAAAATAATTGTATCGCTTATTAGAGACTAAATAATGATAGACTGTAAACAGGGCGTTATTTTTTTAAATATTATTTCAGATATATCTGGAAATATTGTACCCAAAAGTTTAAAGCTCCTAAGAAGTTCCTTTGTTTCATATATTCACTAGCGGTCCGCCCCGGCTTCGCCCGTGGTACATATGAAAAATAGATGTTGGCCGATTCTCAGACTTACCCGATATGCACAGAAAATTTCATGAGAATCGGTCCACCCGTTTCGGAGGAGTATGCAGACTAACATTGTGACACGAGAATTTTATATATAAGATTTAAAAATAATTGTATGACTGTTTGAAATACATAACTTATAAAATATTTTTGTGTCTTATACTCTATTTATTATTGTATATATTATTTGTGGCTGTATATTTTGGAATCTACTGTTTAAATCCAGGCCTGCACGCTTTACCCAACTACTGCCCGTTTTGCCCTAAACGAAAGCCCGCTTTAGGCCTCCCCTTCGGGCAAAGCGGGCAATCGTAGGCTTTTAGTAATCTGTTAATAATTATTATATACTTTAACTTTTGACAAATTTAACCACTTAGCATTCAAAAGTATTTATTAATGGAACTTTTGGCAAAAAAATAAATGGATTAACTTCTTTTCAAACTTCATTTTTTTTAATTTTCCCGTAAGGTGCCCCCTTTGGGCCCATCTCCCCTAAATATTGCTAGTTCGGCTGGATGAAGAATTACTTAAATTAGAATTTGGCTGGCCATTATCAAGTTCTTGCAGTTGAGCCTGAGTTATAATATTTGTTATTTGGAGTTTGATAACAGCTTGTTTATGTAAAGAAAACTTCTTGACTGTGTTCTTGACAGTATTAGCATAACCTAAAAACTCCATGTCGATTCTGTCACATGCTACTTTACAAGATTTTCTGCAGTGTTTGTGCCTGAAGTTCCCGTTTTTCTAGTCTTCAAATAATTTATAATTTTGTCAGCAGGATCGTTGTTGCTTACACGTCGTCGTCTTCGAGATATTTCTTCATGTCTTGGATTACTCTCAGTTGCCTCGGGTTCAACAATTTGTTCTGCTTCAGTAACATCTTCATTGTCATTCTCTGTTGATATAGTACTGGTATCCGGTATTATCCTGCTGGTTTCCAGTGTACTTTCGGTTTCCCTTAAATTTATGGAAGAATCTATGAACGACATTATTTAGATAAGCCCATTGCCAATTAGCAAGTTTCTTTGCTGCTTGTTCACTGCTTGTTTGCTGTTATCTACAGCTTACGTCAATCTCATACATTCGTAGTCTATTCTATTGAACGCTACGCTAACAGAAAGCCACTTGCATAGGGGGGCTGGTGACACATACACAGCAATATCTTTCTCTTATCGTATGGGTGGATGTACTGTTTCAAAGATAGTAACACAAGTATGTGAACAAATTTGGAAGATACTACAACCAGAGTACATCCCAGTTTCATCTACTAAATCTTGGTTGGAAATAGCAGATGCATTTCAAACAATATGGGGTTTCCCTAACTGCCTTGGAAGCGTTGACGGCAAGCATATTGTTATTTAATCTCCACCTAATAGCGGCTCACTATTCTATTGCTATAAAAAACGATTTTCTACTGTGTTGTTGGCTGTAGTTGATCCACATTACAAATTTACATACATCGATGTCGGATAAGGATTCCGACAGTACAATATTTGAGAATTCATCATTTTATCATCTTTTAAAAAATGGACGGGATCTGAGTTTGCCAGCTCCTAAGCCTTTGCCAGGTTTTCAACAGCCTACTCCACATGTATTCATTGGAGATGGAGGATTTAAATTAGAGACCTTTATGATGAGACCTTTCACTAGAGATGCAGCAATGACTGACAACGATAAAAAACATTTTAATAAATCATTAAGTAGGGTACGAGTTGTAGTAGAATGTGCGTTTGGCATATAAGCACAAAAATTTAGAATATTCTTAAGGCCCTTACGCCGTTAGTACACCTACGCATTTCGCGTGCGGCAGCGAATCTCTGCGAAACTACTGCGTAGCGAAATATCTGCGGAACGTTAGTACACAGCAATGTTTTCGCAACTTTCGCAATGCGTCTGTGTAATGGCCATTTCGCAGTTCCTTGCGAAACAATACTGACAAGGACGCAACTATTAAAGTGAAACTTTTATTACATCGTCTCAAACTTTTTAGTCTGTGTAGCGCATGTCGCGTGACGGTCGGCTGCCGAGTAGGTATAAAGCAGTGTTCGGAAAGTTTCACTTTTACCGTGGTTTCATAAAACCACACAACATTTTTTCATCTATCTATGTGCTAGAGTGAGACATATCATATGCGAAACTGCCACACTACCTACTGACAGATTTTTCGTTGTTTCGCTGCCGCACGCGAATGCGTCGGTGTACTAACGGCCTTAGAAACAGATTTAAATAATACTATCAAAATTGTTAAGGCTGCCATTGTGCTTGCATAACTTAAGCGCCTTATTCACGGTCCATCTTGCTGTACGTCCCGCCAAGGTCATACACGATGCACGACGCAAAACGACAGTGAATAGTATTGACGTACGTCAATAATTATTATCATTATGTTGCTGGATGTGCACGACCAATTTTTCGTCCAGCGAGCACCCCCACCACCGCGAACGTCGTGCAGATGGACAGTGAATAGCGCGGACGTACGTCAGAGCCGTTCTGCATCGTGCGTGCTCGATCGTGAATAGGCTTGCTGTACAGCAGATCAGTGTTGCCAACAGAACTGGTTGCGACATTTCGCCGTTTTTCATGCATGAAGTAGCCTAATATCGCCGAATTTCAGTTTATATTCAGAAGTTATCTACACTCACCGGCACGGAATCTTGGCCACTTCAAATTTCTGCGAAAAATTACACTATTTCTTTTCTACTACAAAATTCAATAAAAATTTAATCAACACTAGTTAATTTAATGTGTTTACAAACTTTTAGTAATAATTGGAAGTTTATAAGAAGTTCTACCACGTAGATATGAATTTACGCTTTTCCTGTGAATTTTAAATGATTTCTTAAAAAATTTACAAAAATTAGAAAAAAGCGTTTCCATAAAAAAAATTAACCTTTTAATATTGGGTGTTTCCTTCTCTTGCCTTAAACACTGCTTACATTCTTTCTGGCATACTCTAGAAGACATTTTTGATGTCCACTTGAGCTATAGTGTACCAAACGGCCCCAGCTGTATTTCTAAGCTCATCTTACATTGGTGGTGGGTTGGAATCGAACTTTATGTTTCTTTGAAGCATGTTCCAGATGTGTTCTATTGGATTAAGATCCGGGCTACGAGCTGGCCACTCCCAATTTTTCAATAATAACCTCTTGAAGGTACTCTTATACGCTTCGTACGACATGCGGACGTGCGTTAAAGTGTATTAGCAGCAAATTTTCTTCACTGATAAACCTGTAATAGGGCTGAACAAGTTCCTGGAGAATTTCCTCGACGTACCTGATCAAATTTAAGCCATTATCTACGATAAATAACTCCGTACGAGCATCCGAACTTATACCTCCCCATACCATTATTGACCCTCCATGAAAAATGGCCGTTTGAGTTGTGGTGATGGGTGAAAACCTCTCTTATCGTCTCCGCTTTACTGACTCTTGGCTATCAGAAGCTCGTAAAGTGCCTTGGCACTCATCTGTGAACACCTCACGAGCGCACTGGCTGTGGGTCCAGTTTTCATGTTCTCGCGCAAAACGAAGACGTGCTTCTCTGTGATGTCTGAGGAGTTCTGTACGGCGTGCTGGTCTGCAAACCTTCAAATTAACTTCCTTCATTAGTCTTCTCACTGATTGCTCACCCACATTTATTGTCCTAGTGTTTTGGAGCCGGTGGCGTATCTCAAAAACTTTTAGAAAGCCATTTCTGAGTATCTCTTGACCAATAAACCGGTATTCTCGAGCTGATGTGCACCTCACACTTCCACTTCCTGGTCTACACGTGTAGCTGCCAGTCTCCTGGTATCTTTTCCATGCATAGTACATAGCTGAACGTCGTACCTACTGTACATTAGGTACTTTATGTTGCGGCAGTCTTTGGTCTAATATTGTGATGACCTGTGCAGGTTGTTCAGATGATAACGGCATTTTTTATTGTTTGTTATGATCATTGACTACAGCACAACAATAACAATATCTTAAAACGGCATAAACGATATCGAAAAAAGTTTAAAACGAACAATTCGTAACTTCGGCTTAACAGCACAAATCACAAATTTCGACTAACTCTTAAAAAGTGGTAAAAGATTATTCTCAAACTTAATGATTTCTTGACATAAATTTAAAGAAATAATATGTTAACATATCTGCATACAAAAAAATCGTGAAAAACACTTCAAACATTTTTTATCGGCAAATTTGTAAGTGGCCAAGATTCCGTGCGGGTGAGGTATATATATAAAACTCAAAGGTGACTGATATAGTGATCTATCAACGCACAGCCCAAACCACTGGACGTATCGGGCTGAAATTTGGCATGCAGGTAGATGTTAGGACGTAGGCATCCGCTAAGAAAGGATTTCCCGAAATTCTTGCGGGAACGGGGAAAAACGGGGATGCACGTACAAAGTCGTGGGCGGAAGCTAGTTATTTTAAAAGAACTCCAAGGCGAATTGTTGAATAACACAGATTTTATGCAAAAGTCCACTGCAGAAAAATGGCAATTTATTTTAAAAAAATGTCCTGACGAATTTGTTTGTTTAAAAAAAATGATTAGCTATATACTCTCTGTTCCCGCCACTTCAGCATTTACTGAAAGAGTCTTTTCGGTCATGAATGTGAAGTGGCGGGAAAAGAGAAACCGAGCTTCATTAAAATTAATTAAAAATGAGCTCTTGATAATAATATATATAAATTTAGATTTGGAATGTTTGGATTCATATAATTCATTTAAAAATAATGAAAAATTGTTAGGTACTGCAAAAAGTACAAAAAAATACATTTTTAAAAATATTAAATAAACTAGCTGTGCCCGCGACTTCGTCCGCGTGGAATAGTGACTGCATAGTAGTTACTACTTAACTTTTATTGAATAAACACGTACTACCATAAATAATTAAAAGAACAGTTAGTAAAATTTATTACTAAACTGAGCTTAAAAATAAAAAAAATAAGTGCCTAATTAATTTTCTACGTAAAATTTATTTTAAATTATGGCATATTATTTTTTAGGCACCAGGAGGGAGAGGAGCAAATTTATTTACCTTCCTTCCTTGTATGGATGTTTTTGACAATATATTGTGCAACAACTGAGTGCCGAGGCAAACGTCAAAACGTAAAGGAATAGAATCCGCTATCGATACTAATTGACATAAGCGTATGATGTTTTGCTAAGGATTTGTTCACCCTACCAACGACGACGACGACCACGAACAAAATTTTCATCCAGTCGCAATTTAATAAAATTGTGCAAAACACAATTAAAAATCAATTATTAAAATTTCCTGTCGTTCTGGTGATTGGAATTTTTATTTTTGAGATCAACGATGAATGAAAAAATAGATTTTTCGTAGAAACAGTGGCTCCTAGAAAAAAATGTATGTGAAGTTTTTTAAAGATAATTTTATAATCTACAATTTTGGTAAAAGTTAAGGATACCATACCATACCATCATTATCATAATAATATATTTTATATATATATTTTTTTATAATGGTACTTAATTTTAAAGATCGTCGGGAAATTTGTAAAATTATATATATTCCTTTTCCTTCGTTGCGTTGGGTTTTTTTTTTTTTTTAAATTTCGGTTTAATTTTTAAACTTCGGTTTCTTATTTTCATTTAATATTTTCAAGTGAGCGAGACCTACCTCTACCTCCATAATACATTCCTACATCTGACATCTTTTAAGTTGGGCCGTAACCGTGCATAAATTGTAATGGACCACAGTGGCAAAAGAAGTGGTATATTTAAGAAAAAAAATTGCCAAGGGCCAGGCCTATGTGGCTTTGAGAAGAGTTCAAAATTTCCAGGGTGTGGCTATCCTCTCGCTCCCATGTCCCCCTCTTCTTTCACAGACTTTCAACCCTTCCCTTTCCATCCCTAGTAAATGGCAGAACCGATTTTGATGTAAATAATATTATCTAATTGTACCTATATGTACACGTCATATCCTATCGTTTGATGCTCCATTTGGTTTATTTATCTAACCACTGTCACCCCTAAAGTGCCCTATATGTAAAAAACGGATGAACCGATTTCGATAAAACATTACTAATTGTAATTCACCCGTTATGCACATTCATTTGATATATCACTTAGGTAGGTACTATCACAATATTTGACAACATTCGTTTCTTTCATTCCCACTTATACCTATACAGGGTGTAATCGTTAAGTGTGCACAGGCGATTTTTCCGTAAGTATTACAGATAACAAAAAACTTTAAACTGATATCGAAAGTACTTAACCTAATGAGTAAAATGGCGGTAATAAATTTTTAAAAATAAATCGAGAAATATCAAAAAAATTATCTTTAAACCCTCCCATTCATTAAGTATGAAATATGAATATCCCATATACCTACATTTAATGTGAAAGATTTTAGCTTTTGACGTGACAACGTCTTAAATTAGGTTGCGACTGGGAGTCACTTATGAAAAAGTGTAACGCTCGGTAACGTTACGATGAGTCACCGAACGAGAGAGAGGCCCGCGGTCTGCCACGCGCGCAGCACATAAATATTCTACCGAGAAAAAGACGTTGTCACGTAAAATCTTCGCCCGTAAAACCGACTTTACAGGCAACCATTTTTTTTTTTCTTTTTTTGGTTTTCTGCTTTAATTACTTCGCAAATTTGAAGTGACATTTTCCACATTTTTCCGGACATTTTCACGCATTTTCCGGATATTTTCCGGGAATTTTCCAGGCAATTTCCGGACATTTCCCTGACAAAGCCTGTAAATGTCTGGAAAATCCCCGGGAAATGCTCGGAAAATCCCCGGAAAATGTCAAGAAAATCCCCGGAAAATGCCAGGGAAATGTCCGGAAAATGTCTGGAAAACATCGGGAAAATCCCCGGGATATGCTCGGAAAATCCCCGGAAAAAGCCTGGGAAATTCCCGGAAAATAACCGGAAAATGCCTGGGAAATGCTCGGAAAATGCGTGGAAATTTCCGGAAAAACCGTGGAAAATCCCTGGAAGATATCCGGAAAATGCGTGAAAATGTCCGGAAAATATCCGGTAAATGCGTGGAAAATCCCCGGAAAATGCCAGGGAAATGTCCGGAAAATGTCTGGGAAACATCCGGAAAATCCCCGGGAAATGCTCGGAAAATGCCTGGGAAATTCCCGGAAAATGTCTGGAAAATCCCGGAAAATAACCGGAAAATGCCAGGGAAATGTCTGGAAAATATCCGGAAAATGCGTGGAAATTTCCGGAAAAAGCGTGGAAAATGCCTGAAAATGCCAGGGAAATGTCTGGAAAATATCCGGAAAATGCGTGGAAATTTCCGGAAAAAGCGTGGAAAATGCCCGGAAAATGCTCGAAAAATGCGTGGAAATTTCCGGAAAAACCGTGGAAAATCCCTGGAAAATGCCTGGAAAATATCCGAAAAATGCGTGGAAATGTCCGGAAAATATCCGGAAAATGCCTGGAAAATCGCCGGAAAATGCCTGAGAAATGTCCGGAAAATGTCTGGGAAATGCGTGGAAATTCCCCGGAAAATGCCAGGGAAATGTCCGGAAAATGTCTGGAAAACATCCGGAAAATCCCCGGGAAATGCTCGGAAAATCCCCGGAAAAAGCCTGGGAAATTCCCGGAAAATAACCGGAATATCCCTGGGAAATGCTCGGAAAATGCGTGGAAATTTCCGGAAAAACCGTGGAAAATCCCTGGAAAATGCCTGGAAAATATCCGGAAAATGCGTGAAAATGTCCGGAAAATATCCGGTAAATGCGTGAAAATGTCCGGAAAATATCCGGAAAATGCCTGGAAAATCCCCGGAAAATGCCTGAAAAATGTCCGGAAAATGTCTGGGAAATGCGTGGAAAATCCCCGGAAAATGCCAGGGAAATGTCCGGAAAATGTCTGGGAAACATCCGGAAAATCCCCGGGAAATGCTCGGAAAATGCCTGGGAAATTCCCGGAAAATGTCTGGAATATCCCGGAAAATAACCGGAAAATGCCAGGGAATATGTCCGGAAAAAGCGTGGAAAATGCCTGGAAAATGCCCGGAAAATGCTCGGAAAATCCCCGGATAATATCCGGAAAATGCGTGAAAATGTCCGGAAAAAGCGTGGAAAATGCCACTTCAAATTTGCGAAGTAATTAAAGCAGAAAACCAAAAAAGAAAAAATGTTGTGTGGTTTTATGAAACCACGGTAAAAGTGAAACTGTTCGAACGGTTCCGAACACTGCTTTGTGTAGCGCATGTCGCGTGTATCGACCGACACGCGACATGCGCTACACAGACCAAAAAGTTTGAGACGATGTAATAAAAGTTTCACTTTAAAAAGAAAGCTAAAATCTTTCATATTAAATGTATATGGGATATTCATATTTCATACTTAATGTATGGGAGGTTTTAAAGATAATTTTTTTGATATTTCTCGATTTATTTTTAAAAATTTATTACCGCCATTTTACTCATTAGGTTAAGTACTTTCGATATCAGTTTAAAGTTTTTTGTTATCTGTAATACTTACGGAAAAATCGCCTGTGCACACTTAACGATTACACCCTGTATATAGGTATAGTAAATGGATGAACCGATTTTGATTAAATATGTCTAATTATACTTTACACGTCATGCCCTTTCATTTCATGTCACTTGAGTCAAAATTCACTTTTTTTATTATCTACCACTTTTATACCTATATCAAATAAATGGATGAACCGATTTTGATAAAATTTGACTTATTTTTACTGATAGGTCGTTCACTTTCATTTAATATATCACTAAAGTATATTCGACAACTTTAGTTATTTTCATTCCCACTTTTACACAATAAATGGATGAACCAATTTTGATACAGTTTATTTAAGAACCAGCGTCGGAAAATATGCTGCCTAACAAAAAAACATCATCTAATTCGGATTACCTGCTAGCGAGCTACGGTGGCACAAACACACACACACACAGCGGTCAAACACTTATCACCCATATTTTTGCATCGGGGGTTAAAAATATAATATTATAAATACGACATAATTTAAAGGACATTTTATGTATAAAATTTACCTAGAAATAAGTATAATTTTAATTTGACCCCTCCCCCCTACTACCTCAGCTTACCCCCCCACCCTTGGGGACTTTCGATATGATCACTTGGACATAACTGTAGCGTATAACAGATAACTTACGTTTTATCGTACACTGTATGTGTACCATAGAATGCCTTAGCAAATGTTCGCCGTGAGTACTTAAATGGTCATAACTTTTTTATTTATGAACCGATTGACATGAAATAAACACTAAATGTTAAATGAAGATTACCACAATATATTAGTGAAAACCGCATCGAAATCGGATAAGCCGTTTCTGAGATTAGCGTGTTCAAACATACAGACAAACAGACAAACAGACAAAAAATTTTTTAACTACAGTTTTGGGTTTGGGATCGATTTAATAATAACCCCTGCTAATTTTTTTTTACATATTTTCATTGTACAGACACCACTTTTCTAGAATTTTATTATATGTATTGATTGATTGATGATGATGATACTCTTTTTTGTAAGTCCGTACCCTTTATTTACCTCCTTTGAAATCAGATATACTCTATTTCTTCTAATAAAAGTTGGTTACCCTAGCCATGCTTGATGCGCGCACGATCGTCAGTAGGATACATCCAGCACCGCAGCCTTGAGCTGACGTACAGCGGGCAAGGGCGTCGCCAAGGGGGGGCAGGGAGGGGCAGCTGCCCCCCCCCCTAGAGATTCTAAAAAAGTTGCCAAATATAATGCAACCAAAGTCCTAAAGCCCCGTCATGGTAAACATTTGTTTAGCAACAAAGTTGAATCAACGTGTTGCGGAATTGCTGTCAACATGTTGCTGGCAGTTGATAGCGTCATTTTGACAAGCTCTCGCCCGACAAGCGTAAACATCAGTTTAGCGACTGTGTGAACGTGTTTGCAACAGTTTTTAAACATGGCAGTAGTGTGGAGCAATGATAAAATAATGCAAATAATAGAATTATTTCAATCAAAACCATTATTATGGGATTCTTGTATAAAAGAATACAAAGATAGAAACAAAAAGAACGATGCATTCGAAGAAATTTCTCAAGCCCTAATTATACCCAAAAAAGAAATAGTTTCGAATCCACCATCTTTTTCTCTTTTTTTTATTAGAAATCCTATACATCAGATACAGAGAACACAACAACACTACCTCCTCGGGCAACATTTTAACGCAGACTGGCATGTGGACAACCTGTATTGATTTAAACATAGTTGCTAGCAACATTCTCGCCGTTCACCAACAATGTTGATCAACTGTTCCTAAACAAATGTTTACCATGAATACGGGGCTTAAGTCTTTGAGTTGATATGCTTGAAGTTCAAGCCTTGAACAATCATTTCCGTACGTCGAAACTCGAATGAATTCACCAATTCCACTCCTAATATTCCGTACGCTCAACTACGCTCTGCCTGCTCTACTCTATCGTTGAAGCGGGGAGGGTTGAATGGTTTGGCCATGATGAGTGTGCAACTGTGCACCAAAAACTTATACATGGAAACTTACAAAATTTTAATAATAAAGTGGTCGAGAAGTTTACAATGAATCCCCGAAAATTATATTTTAATTAACCTAATATAAATAAACAACGACCACTATAATATTAAAATCTGGTAATTTAAAAAAAATACGCTGTACGCTGTACACTTATTCAAATTCAAACTCCTTTTTATTATATTTTTCTAACAAATTTATAATTACTTATTTACAAGTTTATTATTGCATAGTCAAGAGCTCGTGCTCGTGTAGCTTTACACATTGGACTCTGTAGTCTGTACTGTCACAGATTATATATGTATATCAAGAAGCTTATATCTTATACACTGGAGATTTCGGTATGAACATTTGACGTGTAACAAGAAAATTGTTGTGTTTTATCACTTTCACACCTAACTTGGTATTGCCACTGTTAATACGAAGTTTTCCCAAGGCTACTATGTATGCTGTAATATTCTGTGCAAAAGGTTAGTTTTTGTACATGAGTTTGTTGATAAATTGCCAACAACGTCATTCAGAAGCATTGTTGGATGAGACAATTATTATTTATGCTAAATAAAATAAGTATCTGAACCTATTATTAAAAAGCGATACTCCCTGATTATGGGTAGTTACCATAATAAAATTGTAGCAACTCTCACTTTGACAATATGGCATAAGTGTCAAAAAAATTGCGTCGCTTCGAATATTTAAGTTAATATTGTTGCGTATTTAATAAATATTTTCCGAATATAAATAATGTATTGCATTGTGAAAAATTGCAGAAGTTTTTGGACACCAAATTCTGGCATAAAATTTCACAGGCAAGTGTATATTTACGCTATTTACAATATTCCTCAATACTCATGCATTTACCTGTTTAGAATCATTTTCATGGCAAAAATCGTCAATTTTATCATCATTTTAGTAATCAATCATGCTAAATATCTTCTATCTATCTTCTTTTCCTAATAATTTCATCATTTTTCAATAAACCAATTTAACAAGTAAGGTAACCATGATGACGAGTTTTTACGGATAGCGAAGAGAAAATATTGTAATAGTTAACAAAATTATGATGAACATTTAGAACACCATTTCAAAGATTTTTATACTAGTAATGAAACAACGCACGACATCGATATTGCACTCACATGTGGTTTTATGTTTGTTCTTCTTTAACATAGAAATTAATAGTTCTTTTAACTTACCAAATTTTTTTTGTTTTACTTATTTCAGCTTTCCAAAAATGAAATAAAAAGAAATAAATGGCTGTCCATAGTGCCTATCAAGGGTAAAATTTATCAACATGCCAGAATATGCAGTTTGCATTTTAAGCCTGAGGATTACGGTCCAGAAAAAAAATACCTTTTGAAAAGTGCTATACCTTTTTATTTACCACATTCTTGTTACTGCGTCTCAACTGTGGATAAAGTAATTTTAATTATATTATAATTAACCACCATGAAACCATTAGTAACCGTAAGTACAGCTCCTGAAAGACATACGAATTTCTGAGAACTGTAATATCGTTACCACACATCAACACTAGCGATGCAACTCTCCCTTTGGAATATTGAAAAGTTTTAGACTGAAGCTTGAGTAACCAAAACGATGTTTTAATGTATGTAGCACTCATTTTAATTAAAAAATCGTAGTATGAGATCAAAAGTTATCAAGCGTTATTTAAAACTATCATTCTCTACCAATTAAAATGGTATGTACCTATAAACATGATAATTATTCATGTAAGTTGACCAGTAATATTATAATATAAATTATAAATACTGTTAAAAATATATGTCGTTATTATTTATAGACCATGATTTTTAGTTTTTTTTATTTCGAAAAATCCTGAATATACAAACCAGTGTGGTCACCCACAGAAAGAGACAAAAAACAACACTGACGTCATTCAAGGTTATATTTTCTGGTGACAAGTTAATGGTCATAGTGCAATCTCCAGTGTATTAGATATAAGCTTCTTGATGTATATGTATTATGTATATAGTACTAAGACTGTTATTACAATCGTTGTAGATGTAAGGCTCGTAGTACAAGTGAAAAGCTTCATGGGCTGTCGACTTTACCTACAATTCATACCTACTTTTCTCATTCATAGAGAATGAGAAAAGTATGAATTGTAGTAGGTAAAGTCAACTTGCCCCCCCCTGCGCCTTCGGCTGACGGCTGGCGACGCCCTTGACAGCGGGGATGGACCGTGAATAAGGCGCTTTACTGCAGATTCACGAAGGTGCACATACATTCGAAAACAAACAATTTTCGGAATCTATAGGAGCATTCGTACCGATCATAGAAATCTAAATAACAAGACACATAGAAGTGCTATAATGTCATAATTCGTATGAAAACCGCTGTCGCCAAAATCAACACATTTAAACCGATAGCTAAACAGTACACACAAGTAAACTATGCCTTTTATTGGACAGCTTGATTTTAGTGAAACCTAACTTAAATATTAAATTAAGCTTTTTAATATGTATCCTAACGCACGAATTTACGGTTTATTTTAGAATAACATGCCTAAGTATATGAGACGTTTTGTTTATTTTTGCTCCAATATGCAAAAATTCGGCTTTTCTACAACAGATGTTGTCAATTTTCAATAGATATAACTTTGAACATAAACTCATAGAAATAAGGTTGAAATTTGTGTTAAACGTGATAATAAGAATGGTCGACTGTGTCATTCATTGTTATTTCGATTACTATGGTGACACTCGTAATACTTGTAAATATTCTATAATTTTAAGGAAAAACGGCAATATTTATAAACTAAAATACTTACCGGTGAAATTTTATTCCTTTATTAGTATAATTACAATTTATGGAAGAATTTCCGCACTGGGAAATGCTGTAACACACCATGTTTACTCACGCACGTGTCAGGAACAACTGAACAAGCGACCACCAAGCGACGAACAGACTTGTGGCATGGTAACCACCTGAGCGGCGACAATGTCACGCGTGCTTACGACTTCTATTGCCTTGTTATTTAGATTTCTATGGTACCGATGCATCTGAATAGACATAGGGCGGATTTAGCAGCATTTAATGTTAGATCTCAATTTGTTAACTATTTTAAAATAAATTAAAAATTAAAAACGGAAATGTAAACAATACATTTCTTACCATTTATCCCCGTCTTTTCTTGAATTTTCCTCCATGCCACCTCTTTTTTGTATGCATTTTTGTAATAAACATGCCCAACTGAATATAACTCGGGATAATTTCGAATCAAATTCAATAATATTTCAACATTTTCGGCTTTCATTGTGCGAAATTCTGTCCTCACCGACAGAACGCGTGGTTATGCCTTGCGATGCGAAACGGTTGCGTCTGTGTAACGGCCATTTCGCAGTTACTTGCGAAACAATACCGACAAGGACGCAACTATTGCATCAAGCTATATAGTAGAGCGAGACATAACACATGCGAAACGTTGCCATACAACTTACAGTTTTTTCGTCGTTGCGCTGCCGCATGCGATTGCGTAGGTGTACCAAAGGCGTTATACTATTATCTAGACTGCACCAAAAATTTGTTTTGATAAAATATGATCTATCACTATATACTTAAGGTTGTATTTCCTTTTAAGTGGAAGCTACCCAAAAACGGTCAGAGCTAGAGGTCCGCCAAAAGCAAATGGTCCTTGTCTAACGTTTTGACAACTCTTTTGATTGATTAATCATTGATGTTTGTAGAAATGGTATTATGGTAGTTATGGTGACTATGCATTTTGTTTGACTTTGCACCATCTCACGAATTATGAATGGGTAAAAAATAGGTATTTAAGATTTCGAAATCCGAAATCCTCGAGCTCGTACGAGATAAGGCTACGATAATGTATTATTCAGCTATGAAAGAAAATTAAATTTAGGCCGCCTCTCCATCTGCAAGAAAACTTCCGCAAGAAATGTCCGACAGTCTGTCTGACAGCAGCTTGCAAGTCTACTTGCAGGTGGAAACGCGGCCTTAGACTTGCAAGCTGCTGTCAGACAGACTTGAGACTGTCGGACATTTCTTGCGGAAGTTTTCTTGCAGATAGAAAGGCGGCCTTACGGTGTTTACACTTTTACGGTACAATATACGTGCACTATGTTTTAGTTACTTTTACATACATAAAATTAGGTAGCATATCATCAATAATGTATTGGACATTTACCCGCTCGCTTTTCAAGAAATTTGTCCCTTATTTTGTTGATGCTCTCACTCTGACCGGTTTTTGCGCCAAGACGCAGTCTAGTAAGTAGTAGGTATAAGTTATACCGTATCGGTCAATTAAGGAAAGCTGGCATGTTCACAGTACTCACACTTATGCAATTTCACTTACAGTATGTTCAAAAATAAATGCGACTCTAGTTTCATTTTAGACTTGAATTGTAAAATGGTGCGTTGTAGATAAATATATGCAAATATAATTATGAAAGCTCTCATAATTTACCTGTAAAATTATAATTTAAAAGTAAATCAATTGATGAACTTAATTATTTATTCTAATAATAATCAATTGGATAAAAGTATTAATAATCATTCAATTATCAAATAATAATTAAATTTCAGGTCATAAAAACAATACAAATAACACGTGTACGCTCACTCCCAACACACGGATGGTTGTTTTGATAATGATTTAAATAACGTGCGTCTTCTGCAGTTGCGGAGCAGTCTTGTCCTGACTTTGGTCGAGTAAAGATATCTAAGAAATATTATATTTGTAGTAAGTACGTAATACCTACCAATACGCGCTAACAAATATGTGTTACATGTTTATTGTATAATTTTCACACTATTGGTTTTCTCAAACTCAAACATTTATACAATTAGACTTCTTCTAGAAGCACTTTTGAATCGTCATAACAGTTTAACAGTTTTAACATTTACCACCAATTCAGAAAGCAGTATCTATAGAGAAGAAGAAGAATCTATTTAATCATAATCGTAATCTTCTACTTCACTGAAACTTTCATCGCTCGAAGAACTCGCCGTCGGAATTTCTTAATGTTATTATAAATGAGTCAGTGTAATTATCTACTTTTGGTTCTAATTGAATATATTTTTCCTCATGTTCTCGCGTCTTTCTCCAAACGTCACTAAACATATCCAGACTAATAGCATTTGCTTCCTTTCTAAATAATTCTTCCACAGTTTTCAAGTTAAAGTTCACATTTTGTGATGCTACTTTCCCTTTAATTATGCCCCATAGTAACTCTATTGGGTTGAGTTCTGGATGGTGGAAGGCGCAATACACTATGTCCATGATCTTTGAGGATTGCATCAAGTAAAAATTGTGTATTGTTTGGCTTATTTTTTTTAATAATGTCATAAAGAATAGGTATTGTGTTTCTTTCTGGATATGGTATATTATGTTTGTCCAACCAAGCTAACATGTCACTTTTTCTTGAATTCGATGTGGGCACTGGATCCGATACGACGTTGTGGTATGATGCATTATCGAGTACTAAAACTGACTGAGGTGGTAAATTTGGAAGAAGTTTTTCTATGAAATAAAATATTATCTATGCTTAGGAATGCTTTTCCCTTATGCCCGAGATCCAAAAAGCTAGTTTTTTATGCTATGATAGCAAGCTAGTGTCAGTCAGCTAGCAAGCTTCTGGCTTCGTGTAGACAAAACTAGATTCGTTTCTAAGCTAGAAAACTAGTTAGCTAGTTGACAAGCCAGGACAGTTTTAATAGGATGGAGTTCTATTTTTTAGGCGAATAGCCACCCCAACCACTGATTTTACTATCTTAGCTTATGTACTGTGTTTATGTGACCGATGAAGCTAGTTTTCAGTAATTGATGAGAGCGTTTAGCATATGTGGTGCAAGTTGACGCCTTTGCTGTTATTTACCAATGATTCCGGTTAGGTTTTCATCCGGATCCACGAAGAACACGAGCCGGAGAAACGCTTGGGATAGTTAGCCATCTGTGGCATCCTCAGGAGGTACATCTATATCATCACGGGAATATCATAATGTGGGTCCGGATCAGGAGTCTACTTTGGCGCATGAACCCAGCGCGTTTGTTGGTTACAAAGGTAGTATAAAAACACGAGGAGGTAGTAAATTAAAGTAGTAAATTAAAAAGTATTGTCTCATACAAAGTAAAAATGGACCAGAAATTCTTACTCATGAATGATAATGTCCCTTCGCATACGACATGACAGGGAACGGCCGCTCTTCGAGACCAAAATATTCAAGTTTTAGACTGGCTTGCATATTCGTTCGTCTTTTAATTCTATTGAATATGCTTAGGATATGTCACAACTAAGCGCTCTAAAAGATTTTCCGCAAAATTTAATTACGGATCAACAACTTTACGAACACTTCCAAAGAACACATACCGCAATAAGACATTGGTATTCAATTTTAAGTAAGAACAACCGATATCGTTTGTAAATTAATGTAAATGGTGATAACTCTGATTATTAATTAGTAATTTGATTTTTGAAAAAAAAAATGCCGATTTTAGTCAAAATTTATATTTTTCTAACAAGATCCTTATCATCCAAATTTCCACATTGGTGAGAAAAATTGACATTTCTAATGAAAATGAACAAAAAATTAAATGATTTTATTAAATACTGTAAAATAGTCTATAATTCTTCCATTTACTGTATCACAAAATTCTTCATAGATTTTTAGATATTCGTACTACACCAATTACATCACCCTGTATTTATAAACAATTGCAAAATAAAAGCTACACATAGGCCGGGAGATACTGACACAAAATTTCGGGTCATTTGTAACAGAATGGCGGTTCTACAGGGGTCTTATTACGCAATGACAAAAAGAAAAATGATGGTCAGAACGCTGGTACCGGTGGACTAGTCGCGTGGGCGTTAGTCGAACTCGTCGGATAAATAGCGAAAGTCAAACGATTTGTAACACAAAAATTTTAGAATTTACCGATAGCCCATAAAAAAGATGTAGGCGGTAGTGTCATGCCATACTTTTCCGGTGTAACTTACAGCCCCCCATACCGACGCGATGCGTTGATTAAAAAAAAAAAAAAACAATTCAACCATTTGTATCAGGCTAACTTTTGCACAGGTAATCATCATCGTGCAGACATTTACGAAAATCGCCATGCCATACTTTTCGGACGATTCCAAATGGCAACCATACCGCCGAAAATCTGCAAAAAAAATTTTTTTTCGCCAAACAATTTGTACCAGTATTGCATTTGGATTTTTGGAGCGTATTTGATAAAATGTGACCATTATTATATTTGCCATACTTCTAGTAGGGGGAAAAAGTGCTGCCATACTTGAAAAATTAATTTATTCGTCACGTTTCAAAAATACGACTGTACAATACGTAAAATAATTTTTTACAGTATGGGATCATTATATTCTGTTTGTTTGTATACAATTCTACCTAGAAAAAAATATCGCAGATTGCAAACATGGGGCGGATGATTGTAAGACTTAAGCCAAGACGTAAAAAAAAATGAAAAGAATTGGCGATTTGTCGTCGTCGGTCGGTCGGTTGTTTGCCGTTGACCAGTACGGCATTTTTGGAAAGTATATGATGCAACGTGACCATTATTATATTTGCCATACTTTTAATAGAGGGAAAAATTAGTGCCATACTGCTACAAATCGTTCAAACTACGAATAAAATCTTACAATAAGAAAAAAATCTTATACACATTCGCCACCTCCCACAGGTATGGCATTATCACACTTCTATTTATAATCATTCAGGAGTTGTTGAAAAAAAAATGTAGGGTGGTACAAATCGTTTGGCGAGAAAAAAAAATTCAAAAATTTGCAGATTTTCCGCGGTATGGCGACTATTTGGAATCGTCTGAAAAGTATGGCATGGCGATTTTAGTAAATGGCTGCACGACGATGGTTACCTGTGCAAAAGTTAGCCCGGTACAAATGGTTGAATTGTTTTTTTAAATCAACGCATTCACGTCGGTAAGGCGGACTGTAAGTCACATCGTAAAAGTATGGCATGACACTACCACCTACATCTTTTTTAAGGGCTATCGGTAAATTCTAAAATTTTTGTGTTACAAATCGTTGGACTTTCGCTATTTATCCGACGAGTGTGACTAACGCCCACGCGACTAGTCCACCGGTACCAGCGTTCTGACCATCATCTTTCTTTTTGTCATTGCGTACTAAGACCCCTCTAGACCGCCATCCTGTTACAAATGACCCGAAATTTTGTGTCAGTATCTCCCGGCCTAACATGTGCAATGTGTAAATGTGTTGACGTTCCAGCTCTTCTTAATATAGGTATATAACCATAGCTGGGCATTAACTCGTTAATCCGTTAATCGTTAATTATTAACGAAGTTAACATTTTGATTAACGAATTAACTTTTAAAAATGTTAACGGACACGTTAACTTCCGTTAATATGCAGAAGCCCGTTAAGGACGCGTTTACGAATCTGACAAAAATAAGCAGTTTTTCGGTACATTTTGCGACTAAATAATACAAAACCAAATTTAACTAATAATTACCATAGATAGATTACTCCTTAATCTTTAAATGGTAGCAATTTTTTAGTCGAAAATTTTGGTTTATAATATTATAAAAAATATTTTCCGTTGCCTCTTCACACAAAATTGACAATATCGTGTATATGGTACGGGAGCTATTAACGTTTAAAAAAAAGTCATTTTAGTATAGTTGGTTTTTTGATATACTGTTCCTCTTGCTATTTCGGTTAGAGTCCGGGCTGTCTGGCTGACCGCAGTGGTTGCGTTTATTAGTGCGCATCTTATCTGCACAGGAAATTATCCTTAATTTAAAGTCATTTTTTAACGCGTAATTTTTAATCTTTTGCCTTTAGATCTATCCATGAGACATAATTTTTGTATTGCAAGACGTTTTTTTCGTTGTTAAATAGGTGCCATGAGCAATTTTTTATTTCGTTTTTATAAAAAAATTCAAATTATTTTAGAATGTCTGTAATTTTCATATTATGTTCTTCAAACATAATATAATCTAACATTAATTAGCCAGACGCTAATTCGATTGTTAAGTATTAAATATGTACAAATAAAAACGTAGTGAAAGTAGGTAAGTACAACAATTTGATGATTGTGTATATGGAGAGATAGTTTAAAGTGCAAGAGAGATAGAAAGGGTCGGCCGCGAAAATTAAATAACAATAAAAAGTAACTTTTTTTTTTCTAAAATATAAGATGCATAGAAATTGAATTGTTCCTACTCTAGGATTCCCTGTGTTGTGGGAACAAGTACCTTTCATTGGTACATTTTATTCCTTAGGCTAAAAAATAAACTATTAGGGTACATCAACAATCTTCTATACAAAACAATTTTTTTTATTACTTAACTAGCGACCCGCCCTGGCTTCGCACGGGTGCAATGCTGATACTAAATACACTACAGAAAAACTGTGAACGTTGTATATAAAAACATAGCGGCCTACTCCGGCTTCGCACGGGTATAAAATATAGGTATAAAAGGGCCGCGGGCGGCCGGCCGGTACCGCCGCAAACGCTACGTCCCGCAATTTTTAAATCTGTAATATCTTCGAAAATATTCACTTAAATCATACGGTGTAAAGGGCCATATAGATCTATATTAAATGAACAATGTATTCAAGGTCTTTAATTGGTTAAGGATTAATGCTGTATTGGTTAAAATCGCTTCGAAAATTAGCCATTATTTGTCGTAAAAAGTAAATGACAAAAAAAGTTATTGTGGGTTATCCATAAGAGATAGACATATACCATCACGGACTTTTCTGTAGACCTTTTCAAGTACACATTGAAAAGTTAGTTAGTAAGATAGTTAGTACATTATTTTGATAAAACTCGTAGGGTTCAGCCTGCGTTTGCACTGTAAGTGGAAAAAATGTAATTATTTACGACATCACATTAGAAACCTCAAAAATAACAGTACTTCTCCACTATTTAATGGATGTTATTATACATATAAACCTTCCTCTTGAATCACTCTATCTATTAAAAAAACCGCATCAAAATCCGTTGCGTAGTTTCAAAGATTTAAGGGGACATAGGAACATAGGGACATAGGGACAGAGAAAGCGACTTTGTTTTATACTATGTAGTGATGATGATAACAATATTAATTCATTAATCTTAATTCTTAATATATATATAAATCTCGTTTGTCCTCAAAGGACTCCTAAACCACTTAACCGATTATAATAAAATTCGCACACCATGTGCAGTTCGATCCAACTTGAGAGATAGGATAGTTTAAACATGTAGGTACCACGGGCGAAGCCGGGGCGGACCGCTAGTATACCTATATAAATTCATGCTAACTACTTTAGTTAAATTCAATACAAACTAAAACATGCGATTGTGTGTGTGTTCACGTGTGTGTGTCGTGTGTGGTGTGTGTGTGTGTGTGTTATGTGTGTGTATGTGTGTACATCAATATTGAAACTAATTTTCTTAGTTTCTCTCTTTAGTTTACAGATGATGGAATATTGGAAAACAGTAACAATTCCTTAGACGATAACATAAATAATTCTGACAGTGTGAGGGAAGATGATGATGATGATGATTATGAAGATGGCTTTTTAAATTTAACAATGTAATTGTTTAACCTTCATCGATATAGTTTTTATTGCATTCTTTTCAATGTAACTACATGGTAACTTTAATTTATTTTTCACTTTTATGTTTTTTAGGGTTCCGTACCTCAAAAGGAAAAAACGGAACCCTTATAGGATCACTTTGTTGTCCGTCTGTCCGTCCGTCCGTCCGTCCGTCCGTCCGTCCGTCCGTCCGTCCGTCCGTCTGTCAAGACCCTTTTTCTCAGGAACGCGTGGAGGTATGAAGCTGAAATTTATATCAATTACTCAGGTCTACTGTCCCTTGAAGCTGTGAAAAAATCAAACTTCTAAGCCAACGCAATCAAAAGATACAGCCGTTTATGCCGCAAATTTTCGACACTTGCAAGGGAATCAAAACCTACAGGGTGCTTCCCGTGAACTCAGAATCTTGAAATTTGGTACGAAGCAACGTCTTATAGCATAGATAAAGGAAAAATTACGAAAACCATAAATTTTTAGTTACATCACATAATATATTTTTTTTTAATAATTTTAAACTTACTACCCATTTCCTCATAAACGCGTAGAGGTATTAAATTGAAATTCATACCAAATACTCAGGTCTATAATACCTTTAAGCTGTAACAAAATCAAACTTCTATGTCAACGCAATCAAAAGAAACAGCAATGTACGGAACCCTCGGTGCGCGAGTCCGACTCGCACTTGGCCGGTTTTTTTTTTCATTATATCTTTTATTTATAAGAACTAGGGCATGCACCCGGGTTTACCCGGTTCCGAAAAACCCGGGTAAACCCGGGTTTTTGATGATCTTGAGAACCGGGTCTGAATAATATGAAACCCGGTTCTCCCGGTTCCGACCAAAATATTAAAATATAAAGTATTATTTATATTTTGCTGCTTTACTTTAAAAATTTATTCTATCTGGCAACGTCAGACTCACGTGCAACGCGAATTTTCGTGCCACGCCTCAAGCGTGGCTCTGATTGGTTGTCTAACCTTAGATGCTATAGGTTTCCTACGGTTGTATTTATTATTATTATTATGAGCCATGACTGTCCCACTGCTGAGCAAAGGCCTCTCTTCCTTCAATCCGTTTCTCCCTATTTTGAGCAATTTTGCTCCAATCTGCTAAATGGGAATCAAGCTCGTCCCACCATCTTGTTCTGGGCCTGCCACGCAGCCTTTTGTCCTTGTTGGGGATCGACAAAGTGGTAATTTTCGACCACAACTCCTCCGACATTCGGCAAACATGGCCAGCCCAGTTCCATTTCAGCTCAGCAGCTTTATGAGCTATATCGATTATCTGTGTTTTTGAGCGCAGTATCTCATTTTGGACGCGATCCGTAAGTTTTACGCCCAAAATATTGCGCTCCTTCGATCTTTGGCAAACCCCAAGTGCGAACCTTTGGCGATCAGTCAATGACCAAATCTGTGCACCGTAGGTGAGGATGGGTAAGATGCACATGTCCATGAGTCTTCGCTTTAGTGAAAGAGGCATCTTTCCTTTCATCAGCTCTTTCATCGACCAAAAGCTTCTCCAAGCGTTCTCAATACGTTTACCAATTTCTTTATCCTGTCTTGCTTGGAAAGAAACTATTTGGCCAAGATAGGTATACTCATCGACATAATATGCAACTGACCCACCCTCGACAATGATGGTGGTTGTGGTGCTATTAGTCGCCGGTTTGACGTCTCCGTTGCTCAAGTGCCCCAAACCGGTCAGAGCCGGTTTGCCTGTTCGGGAGAAGGTCCTCGGTGGGCATTAAAGCGTCTTGATCGCGAAGCATTGCAGGCTGCAGCGATTGTTCTGGCTTGGGCGTCACCGCCAATAGAGGCCGTTGATGTTGAAGCTGAGACTGAGTGGTTTCGCCAGGCCCTCTCACAAGTTTGTGATGCAGCCATGCCCCGGGTCAGATCTCTGCCTCCCAAGCGGCAGGTTTACTGGTGGTCTGAGAACCTCACAACACTGCGTAGCGCCTGCGTTAGGGCCAGACGCCGATACAGCCGGTTACGTCGACGCCGCTTCCGTGATAGGGAGTTGGAGAATCAGCGCTATGCAGAATATCGCGAGGCCATTAACGAATTGAAGAGAGCCATGGAGAGGGCAAAGGCAAAAGCCCGGGAAGATTTCTTAGCATCTCTTTCTAGGGATCCATGGGGCCGGCCATACAGGTTGGCGCTGTGCAAGCTGCGCCCCAGGGGTCCACCATTGACGAGGACGTTGGAGCCTGAGTTCCTGGATAGAGTAGTGGGGACCTTGTTTCCAAACGGGGATGCTGCAGTTGTGCCACCTATAATGGCACAGCCGTTGTCAGAGCAACATCTTACTGATGTGCCAGCTGTTACGGAAACAGAGTTTCATACGGCACTGATGCGACTTCGGGGTAAGAATACAGCCCCAGGTCCTGACGGTGTTCCCGGACGAGTGCTGGTAATGGCAATGGATTGGTTGGGTGGAAGACTGAAAAATCTCTTTACCCAATGTCTTCTTGACGGCACTTTTCCACGCCAATGGAAGATAGGAAGGCTTGTATTGTTACGAAAAGAAGGCCGTCCAATGGACTCTCCTTCGGCATATAGGCCAATAGTCCTATTGGACGAAGTAAGCAAGCTTTTCGAGCGAGTAATTGCTAGTCGGCTGGTTCAGCACTTGGAGGGTGTTGGTCCCGATCTAGCTGACTGCCAGTTTGGTTTTAGGAGGCGGCGCTCAACTCTCCACGCAATCTTGCGTGTTAAGAATATAGTGGACCAAGCAGTTGCTCGTGGCAAGTTCGTCATCGCGGTGTCTTTAGATATAGCAAATGCATTCAACACCCTTCCTTGGGCTACGATCAGGGAAGCATTACGGTTCCACGGGGTGCCTCCTTACCTGTGCCATATCGTGGAATCATACTTATCTGAGAGGTGGGTTGAATATCCTGGGAGGCTTGGCTGGCAGCGCCGAGAAATCACATGTGGTGTTCCACAGGGGTCGGTTCTGGGACCACTCCTGTGGAACATTGGTTATGATTGGGTGCTGCGAGGTGCCAATGTCGAGGGTACCGAGGTGACATGTTATGCCGACGACACTTTGATAACTGCTGGAGCGAAGACTTTTGCTGAGGCAGCCTTGCTGGCAGAGACTGGAACAGCCCAGGTAATCGCACGGATCCGTCAAATTGGTCTAGAGGTTGCTCCATCTAAATCGGAAGCTATATGTTTCCGCGGTTCACGACGAGCTCCTCCACCTGGGTCTTGTCTGAATGTGGGAGGAGTGTCCATTGCCATTCAGCCGTCAATGAGGTATCTGGGACTCATATTGGATAGCAAATGGACCTTCTATCCGCATTTCAAATGTCTGTCGCCCAAACTTCTACGAGTAGCGGGCGCTCTAAGTGGTTTACTGCCCAATATTAAGGGACCAAATGAATCCTGTCGCAAGCTGTATGAGGGGATTGTGCGGTCCATGGCTCTTTATGGAGCTCCTGTCTGGGCTGACTCGTTGACGAGCCGAAATATCAGCCTCTTACGTAGGCCTCAAAGGATGATGGCAATCAGAGTCGCCCGGGCATACCGTACAGTCTCTTATGATGCAGCTTGCTTACTAGCTAGATGTCTCCCCTGGGACTTGGAAGCGGAGATTCTCTCAACCATGTTCCACTGGCGAGAAGACGTAGGCCTGCATCGGAGCATATCTCCTATAGATATGGACAGGCGTAGGGCCAGACTCCGACGACAGGCCACGGAGGCATGGGCCAGACGGCTAGGGAACGCGCAATATGGCATGGTGTCTATCCATGCCATTTTGCCTGTATTTAGGCAATGGATGACAAGGCGCCACGGCTCGCTTTCTTTCCGTACGACACAGATTCTGACGGGGCATGGTTGCTTCGGTAAGTATCTGTGTCGAATAGGAAAACAGCCAAATGCTGCCTGTCACCGTTGTGATTGTGAGGAGGATACGGCTCAGCACACCTTGGAGTCGTGTCCGGCGTGGATAGCGGAACGCGATGCACTGCGTGCTATGGTTGGATCTGACCTCTCACTTCCGATCGTGGTTGGTGCTATGTGTGAAAGAGAGGACGCGTGGATGGCAGTGCTGTCTTTCTGTGATGCAGTGATGTCACAGAAAGAAAGTGCTGAGCGCGACCGGGAGCGCAGGAATCCCGTGCGTCGCAGAGCACGCCGCAGGGGACGTCGGGTCACTTAGTAGACCTGACGAGCTCTTGCCTTTAGCGTTGCAGAGTGTGCGCGGCGGGGGCTGCGCACATTCAATAGGCAACGCGAGGAGGGTGACAGACTGTTGTGGCTGCAGTCTGTTGCAGTGATAGGCATGCGCGTGGGGTAGTCGCGACTACATACGAGTGGATTGCCAATGGCAGGCGCGCGAGGGGTACCGTGAGCGTTCCCACCGGAGATCCCGGGATCCCCTCTTTACTTGCGCGGTAGTAGGCCACCGTGAGGTTTTAGTCAGTAGGAGTCTGACATAACCGTGCTGCTGCCCCCGAAGCAGTCGGTATTCATGATGAATTTCCTCACGTTAAAAAAAAAAAAAAAAAAAAAAAAACACGCATTCCCCAACCCCCCCCCGCCCCTCACTTCGCTGACGCAACATACTCGCAAGAGAGTGTGTCCATGCTCCTGGAAGGTCTTCAGAGAACACAAACAAATGCAATAAAAGAAATCCTGGATAGTGTTATGGGAAACCGCGCAATGACCTCGACTCCCGCGCCGACGGCCGAAAACGGTAATTTTGCGCGGTGTAAAGCGGTATTTAGCGGCGCACCGAACGAATCGATAGAAGGATTCATAGACGCAGTGGAAAGCTACAAAGAGTGCGCCAACGTGGCTGATACCAACGCAATTAAAGGGATGTCAATGTTGTTGACGTATGATGCGGCCACCTGGTGGCAGGGCATTAAGAACCAAATATCTACGTGGGACGAGGTCGTTTTTAACTTAAGAAGCGCTTACGGCGACCGACGGCCGCCCCACAGAATATACCGCGACTTGTTCGAAAACGAACAAGGGAAAGAAAATACAGATGTGTTCGTGGCGAAAGCTCGCGCCTTGTTGGCAAGGTTGCCACCGAGTGACTTAACGGAAAAAGTGAAACTAGATATGATATACGGCCTGTTAAACATTCGTATAAGAAAACGACTCCGCAGAGAGGAGTTTACGACATTCGCCGAATTACTAAAACACGCGAGAAATATTGAAGACTCCATGGGAGAAGAGGTACGACGAGCATCAACAGCGAGGCCATCGCCGTCCGCCGGCGCGAGTACTTTCCGCGCCGCTCCGGCCCCCTCCGCTGGCGGCGAAGCGCAGGCACGAGGCGCGCCCGCGATGCGCGCGCGGCCTGCGGCCTCTGTTTCGCCGCCGCCGCACCGCGCCGCCGTAGCCCTGCACGCGCCCGCGCCGCCGCATCCGCAAGCGCGCGGAGCGCCTGGCGTGAACGCGACACCTCGGCCTCCTCCGACGACCTCGGCCTCCGGCTCGGGTCACGCACGTCCCTACTGTACCTACTGCAAGCGCTACGGTCACCGACGTGAACAGTGTCGTAAGTTAGAGGACAGAGGTGAGTCTTACAGTCATAATAATAACGCGAGTGAAAGTGCCGTAAATTACGTAAATAAATCGGAAAAGTTCTATAGTCACGAATTACCCGTGCGCGATCGTGACTTTCAAAATCGTTCGTTAGGTACAGTGAACAATGACTATTTTAATAGTGAAATGCTGACCGGTATTCCTTATGAAAATAAGTTAAGTTCAGACATTTTATTCGCGAACGATACATACAACAATCATGATCACGATGCTCATCCGATTGGTTCGCATATTAACCAAAAGTGTATTAAGTCGGATTTTATATGTAATAAATTTTCAAAATGTAAAACCTGTAATAAGTCAGATTTTTCGCAAAAATCAACGGATGAAAGAAACAATAACGTTACTGATGATGTAAATTTAATATATTGTTATGATGATAATTATGTGCGTGTTAAGGACGATGACGACTTGTTGGCATGTAGCGTCGGCGATAGGCCCGTCAAACGTCGCGACTTACGTCCCATTTTCAAAATCGAGATTTTGGGAGTAAATGGTACAGCTTTAATTGATACTGCCGCGAAACACTGTATTGCCGGTTACACACTATATGCTCTCCTTCTACGCAAAGGCCACCCGCTCACGCCCTCGACGAGGCAAATTAAACTCGCCGATGGCCACGCACGTGAAATGAACGTTCTCACTACCACGTTGCAGGTGCGGTTGTTACACGTTATCATCACAATACCATTTCTTATTTTCCCTGAGTCCGGCGACAACGAGACATTACTCGGCATAGATTTCCTTAGGGCTATGGGCGTCGTTATTAATTTCTCCAAGAAAATATGGTATTTTGACAACAATCATCGCGTTAAACATACGCTATTTTTTGAACCAACTTCGCGCGGCACTACGTGTGCCTCCACAAATGTTCTCCGGGATGACGAGGGCACTCAGCTGGAGTCAGCAGAACGAGACGAACTCGCTCAGATTCTTGTTAGGCACGCGCACACTTTCCGTCTAGGGGGAGCTCCTACGCCTTTCGCGGAACACCGTATAGATACGGGTGAGCACTAGGGCATGTAATATCGGAATAGTTTTGAATTCCGATATTGATTTCCGATATTTGAGCTCAATATCGGAATTC
Organism: Colias behrii; assembly: GCA_029959065.1. NCBI lineage: Eukaryota > Metazoa > Arthropoda > Insecta > Lepidoptera > Pieridae > Colias > Colias behrii. Next base: position 7,863,346 of record JARWMC010000002.1, read on the forward strand.
CGATATTAATATCGGAATTGGACATATATGTTAAAAAGGTGGATTTTGTTAATTAAAAACGTAAGTATTATAATCATAATCTTTTATTTGGTATGAAAATAGTTATTTTACTGCTAAACAACTTAATTTAACTGACTCAAAATAAACATGTTTTAAAATTTAAGCAATACAATTTAAAAAATATAAAAAATTATATATAACTCTTTGATTTATTACACGACTAGTTGTTTTACTTCTAAAATACAAATTTAACTAACACTAGTCACTAAAGGATGAACTTTATAAAATTTTACAAACATAAAAATATATAACATGCAAAATCAACAATTATATGGACGTGGAGTCCGGCAGGAATGCTAGTTGCTATTTATTAAACTTAGAATTAACATTAGGTAACATAACAAAACTTAAATAATTTTAAATTTGCATTCAAAATCAACAATTATAAACAACTAGCTTTCCACCCGCAGCTTCGCCCGCGCAGTCAAAGAAAAACCCGCATAGTTCCCGTTCCCGTGGGATTTCCGGGATAAAACCTATCCTATGTCCTTTCTCGGGTATCAAAATATCTCTATACCAAATTTCATGCAAATTGGTTTAGTAGTAAAGGCGTGATTGAGTAACAGACAGACAGACAGAGTTACTTTCGCATTTATAATATTAAATAATTAATAAGTATTTAAGTATGGATGAATAGAAATAAGATTATTTTTAACGCACGTTTCTCTTGGAAATAAGTTCTCAAAAATACTAAAGCATCAATCATTATGTCGGATAACGAACTTCGGATTTTATTACAAAAATATCCAGCAGATGAAAAAACACGCTCACTTTCGAAACTCGTAGGCAAGACTGATGAAAGGTACGTGTACGCCTGTGTCAAATAAACACCTCTTTCACCTCTGTTATCGTATATAGCTTTTTCAGTCATTACAAATCCTAAAAGATCAAATTCGTCGTTCGGAGGCATTGATAAAACAGCCGTACGACACTCACTCTCAGTTTGCGGGACAGCGATAGTGCTGGTTTGGTTATTTTTATATTTGAGACGTTTTAACAAGTCCACAACGACGTCACCATTTAATAATTTAGCACTGAATAAAAAATAATCTTAATACCGATATAACGATATTGGATCACTCAGTATCGGAATTGTAATATCGCAATTTTCATTCCGAGATTCCGATATTTCGAGATTCCGAGATTCCGATATTCATGCCCTAGTGAGCACCCACCGATAGCAGTGCCCCCATACCGTTTGAATCCCGCGAAGAAAGAAGTTATGAAAAAAGAAATTGAGAAAATGCTGCAGGAAGATATAATTGAAGAGTGCGAGTCCGCATGGTGCGCTCCAGCGTTGATGATACCTAAGGCTCGTGGCGGCGTCAGGTTCTCTGTAGATTACAGGCGCCTGAACGCTGTTACCAAGTCGGACACGTACCCCATGCCACTAATTGATGAGCTCCTGCAATCAACAAAAAGGAACTGCTTCATGAGCACGCTGGACCTCAGATCTGGTTACTGGCAAGTAAGCGTGCGGGTAGAAGACAGGGATAAGACAGCCTTCATATCTCCGCTCGGCATATATCGCTTTAAGCGCATGCCTTTCGGCCTCAAGAACGCGCCGGCCACATTCCAGCGGCTGATCGACCGCCTCCGCTCCTGCGCATCTTTAAAGGACGTAGTCCTGTTAGCCTACTTGGATGACCTCCTGATAATCTCAAGTGGATTCCAACAGCACCTCAAAGACCTCGAGGCAGTTTTCGAGCGCTTGACTGAATATAACCTCCATGTAAATAGGGAGAAGTGTGTTTTCGCAAGGGAGAGAGTGAAGTACCTTGGACACATAATCACACAGGAAGGCGTCTCCATCGACAATGATAAAGTTAGCGCTGTACTCGAAATGAAGGAGCCGGCCAATCTCAAGCATATGAGAACTTTCCTTCAAACGTGCTCGTGGTTTAGGAAATTCATTCCTAACTTTTCCCAAGTGGCTGAACCGTTAACGCGTTTGACACGAAAGAACCAACCATGGACTTGGGGTGAAGCTCAATTACAAGCTTTCAATGAGCTCAAGCGGTTGCTGACTTCAGCCCCAATTTTGATCCAAGCTGATTTTATATTACGAACGGATGCCAGTAATTACGCTTTAGGAGCTGTGTTACTTCAGGGGGAGTTAAAAGAGGAAAGACCAATTGAGTACGCGAGTCGACTCCTTACCTCAGCGGAACGAAACTACTCTACCACCGAGCGTGAAGCTCTGGCGGTGGTATGGGCAGTCGAACCTTCGGAAGCAACACATGACCAACGTGCCATACTGGACAAAGATAACTTTGTCCCACAAATAACACCCTACTTACGACGATTCCTCAGCTCGTTGTCGGCGATCAGAGAACGAGTCGAGAAGCAACAGGACAAGGCGAAAGAATACGCCGACCAGTCGCGTCGGCGGGTAGAATACAAGGTGGGTGATAAGGTGCTACTAAAATCGCACCTCTTGAGCAAAGGTTCAAAGGCACTCACTGCAAAATTTATGCCGAGACGCGATGGTCCTTACGTCATCACCAAGAAGATAAGCCCTACGACGTACAACATTGCGCGTATGGAGCTGCCTCACGAGATTATAGGGAAATACCATGTTCAAGATTTGACCCCGTTCATTAGTAACGATGATACTCCGCCGGAACCTGTTAACCCCTTCAAGAAACGCGGACGACCGAAGAAGGTAAAAGAGCAGCTAGTCCAGGAACGAGGGCGTACACCTGAACTAGAGGGGGAGTATATAGTAAACCGTAGTCTTGTAGGTACCCGTGTCTTACCCACAAGGGCCTCTCGCGGGCGCTTGCCAATAAGGTTCGCCTCACCTCCCGCGCCCCTCTGTAACGGCCGGCGCGTCTCCCGCACGTGCAGCAGGGACGCTTGCCAATGAGGTTCACCTCACCTCCCGCGCCCCTCTGTAACGGCCGGCGCGTCTCCCGCACGTGCAGCCGTTATTTTAGTCGAGGATAAACCGCGAACGCGATACTACGCCTAACTTTAACGTTTCCCGCGCAAACCCTAACTTGATCTTGTGTGCATTCTGATAATATAGTGTACTGTGACCTTGTGTGGAAAGGCGACCACTGATCCACAACCTTTGTATAAGTATTTTATTAGTAAAGAACTGACATCCACCCCTGAGTTATCATTTCTGCCTGCTGGCAGTGGCGTACCCCATACCTGTGACGACCTATGTCTATAATGTCATTTTTATCGCCTTTTTTGTGAATCGGTTTTACAATTGAGTATTTCAGTCTATCCGGAAAAATACCTTCATCAAATGATAGATTAATCAAATATGTCAATACATTAGCAATAAGATTAATACATAATTTAATAATATTCGTTCATCAGTCCTATATATTTATTAGTCCATGCTTGTATTCAAGTTGAGAGAAAATCAAATAATAAGTAAAATCTTATCACCTTGAATACAGTAAAATAGTAAGAAGCTGAAGTCTAAGCATGAGTTTCAGAAAGGGAGTGCATACAAATAAAAACAAATTTTATTTTACAATAATTTATTTATTTACACTTACAGTAATTAACATAGAATTGTAAATTTTGACAATGGTACGGAATTTTTAAAAAATAATTGATTTTGAACAGTATTACGTGGTATTACATATTTAAATAACAATATTATTTTTATTTGTTACATGTTTATGTTTATTTTTATATGTTTGTGCTGCTGTTTTTATTTCGTCCTCAACATGTTATGTGATTTTGCCAGACAAAATCTGTTGATCGGCACCAACTGTATACAACAAGTACATGAATTACTGTATTTTCAAAATAACTTTTTAATGTAGTTTTATGTTTATCACAATTAAAGGGATAATACACAAATATGTCAGTAAACATTTTAATTTTTTGTTTCAATCCTTTTTTAGGAACATCTTTCTTCAAAAATAAAATAATGTCCGTCACTAAATTTTGTTTGATGGATATATTAAAATGATTTTTTATTCTTTTTATATTCTTTGGAAATTCGTACACTTCACTACGGAGGACTGAGGAGAGGACTCAACTCAACGCGGATCGGCGGATTAATTTCACGAATGACGAATCACGAAGAACAGTACAAAATATGGAACAAAACTACAAACAAGCGCAAAGAAAGCAAGTAGCAGTCGCCATATTTGTGACGTGATTTTCACAATCAATATTGGAATCAATTCATTGTGTTGCTATCGTAATTATTACTCAACTTGTAAGTTACACAAAATTTAAAAATATTTATAATACAAGTTCAATTAAATAATTAGATATTTAAATAAATGTTCTTTGTCTTTTTTTTATTGTAATAAATTATTTCTTATCGATTGTTCTGCCATCTGTGATCGTATAAAGCAACTAATTGTTTTGGATGCCGATAAGAGATGGCGCATTTTGAAAATAAAAACCCCAAATCTGTCATTGTATGGAACTGTCCTACCCCTGGTCTGCGCTCGGCCGCCGTTGTGAGTGGACACTGTGACGCTTGTAAGCAGCTCCTCGTTTACGAAAAGATCGCTGTACGAATAAAAAATATTTGACCTAATAAACTTGATCCTTCACGCATTCATTTTATTTATAGTTTTTTATACTTATGGGATTATACATTTCATATTTAGTTTCTGACTTGATGGAGTGACCTGACATGTACTTCGAAGACTGCTACTGGAACTCATAGACGAGTATAGCTAGATGTACCGAGTTCGGGCTCGTTTTGTTAGTTATGTTGAGACCTTACCTCCGAACTTGATGGAGTGACCTGCAGATGTACTTCGAAGACTGCTACTGGAACTAATAGACGATTAGAGCTAGGTGTGCCGAGTTTGGGCTCATTTTGTTAGTAATGTTCAGACCTTACCTCCGGACTTGATGGAGTGACCTGCAGGTGCCTTCCGAAATGGAACGCTTTAACGCTTAACGAAGCTTTTAGCTTTAAGAACTTTTTTTGTAGCGGATTAACGATTAACGAAGTTAACTATTTGATTAACGGTGCCCAGCTATGCGTATAATGTCTTTGATCGTAAGTCGGTTCGCATATAATTGTACACGGCATATTATGGGAAACGCTGTTCAAAAACATACTGGAAAATGAAGATCAGTATCAAAGCAAAGTAAGACTACAGGTTTCTTTGCTCATAAAATCCAAATTATAAAATTTATTTTGATGTTTATGCGTTTTTAGTGGTATCCTAGGTTGCTACTTGCTTCAGGAATAAATACACCCAGTTTTAAATAAAATAAAACAAATAAATTGAGAGGGCTAAAGTTATATGGATAGAGAGGTAGGTATCGCTATCGCTATATAGTATAGAAAAAAAGTTTTTGTAACATCAATTTTGCAACAAAAAACCCATCCCACTTTTATGAAGCGTGTCGTTTGCGGTAACCATTACTTGAGCGAATCTAAAATTTTCATAATGAATTTCACTTCAGCCAAATAGACTCTTCTAAAGTGATCATGATGATAATAAAATTGCTGGTTAGATAGAACATGTTTATAGTAATAATATAATTTTCAGATTTTTATTTCGCTTCAGCAGCCATTGTTCTTCCTCCAAGCTGCGTGGGCCGTACATCGTATCTAAAATTAAATATTAATCAGATTATCTTTGTATCTGTTTTATACAGGGTTACAGGTTAAGTCGACCTATTCCTGTTAAGAGCGTGTAGTAGGGGTCAAAACAAACTGATTTGATCTTATAATACCATATCCAAAAGTTAGCCGTTGAAGAGTTATTGCAATTTTAAGTTTTTTCTTGAAAATGCCACTTTATCTTCGCATTTAGCGTTTAATTTTATATTTTACTTATTTGGTCTGGGTTATTTTGAGTTTTTATGTAAAGGTTGAGTTAAACAATCATTCTCAGCAATAAAAATCCATATCGCTGCAAACAATTCAAAGAAATGGCTTTTAAACTAAAAATAATAACATTAAAGTAATTAAGTTACAGTGCGACACAAAAGGGATGACAAAAAATGAGGGCGCCACCGTCGCGCATATAGCAACACTGATACTGCGACGCAAGCGATCTTGATACTATAGACTAAAAATCAAAAATAAAAAAAGTAATAATTACCGCGATTTAAACTTGTTTCATTCATCATCGTGTAAATTTAAGACAAAAATACATTAGTATTTTAATTGACATACCTAGGTCAAATTTTACTTAAATGTATTTGCAACTTGTTTATAAAAATCGGTCAAGCCGTTTAGACTGCAGAGGCGCACATAGAATCAAACATACAAACCTTCTGGGACCGTCAGGTAAAAAAAAAAACAAGGTGATTTGAAAACTACATATTTTTTATTTTTTTTTGTCGATATTCTCCTTCATTTTTACTCCCTTACTCTACTATCCTGCGTACTGTGCTTTCAGAAACCCCTATAACAAACGAATTAAGATGAATAAAATCAAATAGTACATTTAATATATTTATTTAGTAGCTTAAAACTAAAATTTCCTTTATTTTATTATTATTTTTTTCAGTTTCTGTCAGAGGCCAAGACTCACATTGGGTCCTTGCGCCACTCTAGTAAGTAATAAGTAAGAATTCATAGATAGCTGTATGAAAATATTTATCACTATACTATTTAAGGCTGGTTGGATTGGATATAACTTCTTGACTCAAATTGTGCTGGTCGCACTATAAAAACTTGTTTTTGTTTTCATACAAATAACCTCAAATTAAATTGCAAAAACGTAATAATCGCCATACATACATACATTAAGCACTCGTCACTAATGGAATATTCTATTTTACGAAGTACTGAGCAAAAATAAATGGAATCTCACCGGTATAATCTGCTGTACGTTTGTAAACGTTTTCCAAATATTTTTCTCGTTTTCCAGCTTGAAATTATGACAAACACTGAATGAAAACACTATATGACATCACGGACACCGCTAAGTTTAACCTTTTTCTTGATTTCTTCTTTTTTGTGTTAATTTCTTGTTTTAAATAACAATTTTATCTCAAGAATTCTCAACTTCACCAAAAAAACAACAAATTTTTATTCAACTTGACAGCTGCATTGGCAATTCAGGGTTGCCAGGTAATGAAAAAAAAATTAGTTCTAAATTAATTAATTTCATCTCTTTTATGTCGTACTGTAACTCGTTTTAAACAAAGATATTGAAAAAAATCTCTATGAAAATGTGTCTGCAGATGTTTTTAAAATCATGTGCATGTTCTTAGCTATGTAAAAAGGTATGATAACCTCAGGTAGCATTCGTAGATTCCAAGAAATCGGGGATAAACTTGGTATGGGGAAATAATTCTTAGAATAGCTCATTAACATCGGTCTAGTTATTATCTGCCTATGCGAACAATAAAGGGTTGTGCCGCGTGATTATGATGTCTCACTCACACGCTGCAACTATCTCGCTTCCACCTACTGGAGAGAGCGAGCAAGGTGATGGACGAAGCTGTATGGGGCGAAGGATGCCGCTTTGTATTTTTTGACAATTCAGTCTTAATGTGTGGATGGGGATAATTTCAAATAAATTAATTGGACCATACTTCCTTCCGGACAACCTAAATGGTGAAAATTATGAGACCTTTCTGCGCCAACATTTAAGCGACCTACTTGAAGACATACCCCTGACTTTGTTAAGAGACATGTGGTTCCAACATGATGGCTGCCCTGCACATTACAGAAGAAGTGTTAGAGAATGGTTAGACATCAACTATCCAAACAGATGGATCGGAAGAGGTGGGCCCATACCATGGCCGGCTAGAAGTCCAGACCCAGCCCCCATGGACTTTTACGTATGGGGGCATATGAAGAGTCTGGTGTACAATGAGCCGAACCCGATTCCATCTGTTGATATATTTTTACGACAAAAAATTATCGATGCAGCCAATAAGATGAGGAACCAATTAACAACTGGGGTAGTCAAGAGTTCTCTGCGGAAAAGGTTTCGAATATGTGTTCGCAATAGAGGAAGACATGTTGAGCAGGAACTGTAAAGTTTTTAAGAAAAATAAATTATGACAAAATTTATTCTGATGTTGTACTTTACTAACACTGTCCCATGTTTATCCCCGATTTCTTGGAATCTACGAATGCTACCTGAGGTTATCATACCTTTTTACATAGCTAAGAACATGCACATGTTTTTAAAAACATCTGCAGACACATTTTCATAGAGATTTTTTTCAATATCTTTGTTTAAAACGAGTTAACTTAATTACTTTAATGTTATTATTTTTAGTTTAAAAGCCATTTCTTTGAATTGTTTGCAGCGATATGGATTTTTATTGCTGAGAATGATTGTTTAAATCAACACAAAATAACTACATAAAAACTCAAAAAAAACCCAGACCAAATACGTAAAATAAAAAATTAAACGCTAAATGCGAAAATAAAGTGGCATTTTTAAGAAAAAATTAAAATTGCAATAACTCTTCAACGGCTAACTTTTGGATATGGTATTATAAGATCAAATCAGTTTGTTTTGACCCCTACTACACGCTCTTAACAGGAATAGGTCGACTTAACCTGTAACCCTGTATAATTATTAATTATTACAGTAACAGTTATAACATAAGATTAATGTTATTAACCTTTTCCCAGTTCCCTCGAAAAAGCATACATATTCTATATCATAAATAATAAATTGTCTGTTACAAAGACAAATAATACTAGGAAACAGCAAGCAGGAGCTGAGCGAATGTGCCGAGGCAGCTACCGGCAAGTGCCAGAAGAATCTTAAGGGCTTTTCCCACTCAAACAGAAATAAACTACATAGCGTATACCTATAAATACCTGCTTGCATGTTAATTGTGTATTGTCAAATTTCAGCTGAAAAAAAAATATATTATTAATTCTTTTTTTTTTCAGTGATTAAAAACTTTTGACTAATATTTGCAGTCAAAAGCCGCTTTGACCAGCAATGAGTATTGACTGTAACATAATATCTATTTTTTGTCAAACAAGCCTATCTGTTAAATAGTGAAAAAAAATAATTAAATATTTACCTTGCACATTTTCATAATATGTCAGCTGTAAGATTATTTTAACAAGGGATTTCCACTATGTATAATCCAAATATGTGCCTGAAAATAAATTATTTTAAATAATATTCAAATCAAAAAATTGAGTCACACTAACTTTGTTTACATAATTGCTTCATAAATATACACACATTGTACTTTTGCATGCATCATCATTTTTATATGTTTAAGGGTTTTTATGTTTAAATACCCACATAATTAAAATCTTGAATTCACTGTTACAGGTCAAGTTTGTTTTATTATAGAAAGTTTATCACTCACAAGAATTGATCCTCAAAAGAAACATGTGACTAAATTATTATGTTCATTATAAAGATTGACAATCAATACATACTAGTATAAACATTCAGTATCATACCAAAACAACACACTCACCACATCAAATTAGCTGCTTAGATTTTGTACCATTTTGATCTTCATGATGATTGCACATCACACATCCAAACACCAAGGCATCTTCTCCATGTTCTAGACTACACTCACACTCAAGTATTCCTTCATAAATAGTCCAGAATAAATAAGCCTTTCCAAAAGAATTTTATAAATAGTCAAACATACTTCTCTGATGCAAAAATATGTCAGTCAAATAAGTAAAACATCCATCTCATAGTACACATCCTTTATTTTTCTCTCTCATCACACAACTTCACAATGTACGCACAATTTTGGGTCAAACTTACCACTACACACTACAAAATTACTTACTTTAAAATATTTTTTTTACCACAAAGTGATAATAATTATATCACTAGAAATATAAATTCATAGCTAACAAAAAATAATTTTAACTTATAAATAATGCCTTTGCTTCAGCTAAAGTAGTCATGAGATTTTACTAGTGATGTCTCACCTCACGTCTGGGGCTTATTGTTCCAGCCGCTGTTAGATCCAGAGGGACCTGAGCCATTACCTCCCCAACCTTGACCATTTGACCAATTGCCTTGGTTCCAGTTACCATTTTTGTTGCTATTCCAATTAGGATTGTTACCTTGGTTCCATGCTGGTGGGGGTCCATTTTGATTCCAGTTTGCATTGTTATTCCAATTTTTGCCTGTATTGCCACTTTGGGGTGGACCATTTTGTCCCCAATTATTAGGTCCTGAATTGTTAGGACCTCCTAAAAATCCTCCCCACCCTGCCTGATTCAGTGCAGCAGCAACAAGACTTATAGGTAGATTAAAATTTGCTGGTGGTCCACCACCATTTGGGTTGATTCCCAAGTTCTGCATGTTTAAAGAATCAATAGTGCTACCTCCACCAGTGTTGCTTGATCCACTGCTGGGTCCTGAGCGACTTCCTTCCCAATTGCTAGAGCCATAAGAGTCATCCTTCCAATTTGGATTATTTTTGCTTTTAATTTTTGGTGCAGCGCTTGAGACTGAAACTGAGGCACCTTTAATAACGTGATCCTCTCCACACAAACTTTGTGCTACTTCAGGATCCAAGAATGTTACAAAGCCAAATGCTCTAAATGGACGCGGAACAAATACATCAGTAACTTCTCCAAATTTTGAAAAATATTCTCTAAGATCATCAGCTGTCATATCTTCAGTACATCTGCCAACAAATACTTTACAAGGCATTTGTGGAACCACTCCTTCTTTCGAATTAGGTATACGCACATCAACCCATCTACCATCAATATTGTGTCTCTGAGCCAATGCTCTCATTTGTGAGGCGTAAGTTGCAAATCTAATAAAACCAAAACCTTTGAACGCCCCGTTTTTATCTTTCTTCAATTGAACCATTACAACTTCTCCAAACTGTTCAAAATATTGTTTAATAGATTCTTCAGTAGATTTCCAAGGTAATCCGAGACATATTAAGTCAGAACATATGAGTTTTTTTTCTAAACGCTTAGTTTTAGCCGCAGAATTTTCGGGGGACACGTCTTCCATCTTTCGTTTATTTTCTTTGGGAAATACACAAATATAAAGATGCTTTCCCCATCCTGCTTCTGTAGGTGGATGAAGCTTTCCTTCGCTGAGCCGAATTCCCCGAATGCATTTGCTTTCATGATGGCGATATTTCAGTCCGCAAGCGCCTGGAAATTGAGCGACTAATGTTGATAATAACAAAGTCCCGTTTAACTCGCACGGTATTTCAACGGCGTTGGAGTCATCCTCGTCTTCACTGACTTTAATGTATTCAAACAAATCCTCATTATAATTACTATTCTTGCTACTCATGGTAACAATAGAGTAAATGTTAAATTGATAATGTATTAATGTTTAAATTGACTGTAAAGCCTTCTATATTACGCTGATTAGTTATGAGCAAACAGGAGACAGGAGTTTCAAGTTTCAACTGGTTTCAACAAAATGGCAATTGCCATCCTCAATTCTCAATTCTCAAATCACAATTGCGTATCTACTATCTAGCTGTCACCGCCAGTTTATCAAATGCACAGATTACAAATACAAGTTACAAGAGAAGCCGCCACGAAAGAAGTCCCGCGGCGATGTAAGAACTAAAGTCAGACCCTGTGGTCAGATGGGGCCCCTACTACTAACCACAGAGCAAGTCTACTAACTAGACTGTGCAGTGTGCACCGTGGCGCAAAAAACGGTCTGAGAGCGTTTTTATTTCCAACTTGTCTCTTTCTAATTAGGTGACCATGGCTTACCAAAATAAGGACAACTTACTTGAAAAGCAAGCGATTAAATGTCCTGTATACATTATATTGATGATGCGCTATTTAATTTAATGTATGCAAACATAAACTAAAACATAGTGTTTAAAGTATATGTTACCGTAAAAGTGTTAACACCGTATAATTTTCATACATAGCTGAATAATACAGTTTTTATCGTAATGTAGCCTTATAATCTCTTACGTGCTAGGGTTTCGCTTTTAAGTTTTAAATTTAAAAAAATACCGATACATAATTCGTGAGATAGTGATAAGTGCAAAGTCAATCAATATTCATGATCACCCTAACTACAATTTCTACAAGTTTATAATATTATTTCATATTATATAACTATCGTTATCTGTGAATTATGATTTACCGTTGAGAGATCTCTCGCTCGGACCGTTTTTGGTAAGCTTCCGCTTAAAGCAACCCTACTCATAAAGGAAAAGATCATTTTATCAAAACAAGTTTCAATTGTTTATCAAATTTTTTCTCGTCTCTGGGCCGGAGCCGAAACTATCAACTCCTTAATCTTGACGACATCCAACGTCGAGCAGTTCGAATTGTCGATGACCGTAGGCTTTATCCCAAGCTTTATCCCAACTTTATCCTCTATCAGAGCGAAAAGACGTTGCGTCTCTTGTATTCTGTATAGATTCTACTATGGGGAGTGCTCTGAGGAATTGTTCCACTTACTACCAGCCGCACAGTTCCACCACCGGACCACACGCCGTAACAATCTGTTCCATCCGCACCATCTGGATGGTTGGCGAAAATAAAGCGTCTAAAACGTCTTATTCACGGTCCATCTTGACGTACGTCCCGCCAAGGTCATACACGATGCACGACGCAAAACGACAGTGAATAGTATTGACGTACGTCAATAATTATTATTATTATGTTGCTGGATGTGCACGATCAATTTTTCATCCAGCGAGCACCCCCACCACCGCGAACGTCGTGCAGATGGACAGTGAATAGGCTTGCTGTACAGCAGATCAGTGTTGCCAACAGAAATTAATGAAAATACAGAAATTAATGATATTTGTGATAACTTAGTGAGTACATGAGCAAGCAAGAAACAGTTATTTTATATTTTTATGTACACAGGAAATACCCAATTATCATTACTTTTGGATCAACCTAGTACACATGGACAGTTTATACTCAGAAGTTATTATTTTAAAAGAACTCCAAGGCGAATTGTTGAATAACACAGATTTTATGCAAAAGTCCACTACAGAAAAATGGCAATTTATTTAAAAAAAATGTCCTAACGAATTTGTTTGTTTAAAAAAAATGATAAGCTATATACTCTCTGTTCCCGCTACTTCAGCATTTACTGAAAGAGTCTTTTCGGTCATGAATGTGAAGTGGCGGGAAGAGAGAAACCGAGCTTCATTAAAAATTAATTAAAAATGAGCTCTTGAAATATATAAATTTAGATTTGGAATGTTTGGATTCATATAATTCATTTCAAAATAATGAAAAATTGTTAGGTACTGCAAAAAGTACAAAAAAATACATTTAAAAAAATATTTATTTACTCTTTATTTACCTCCTTTAAAATCAGATATACTCTATTTCTTCAAATAAAAGTTGGCAACCCTCGTCATGCTTGATGCGCGCACGATCGTCAGTAGGATACATCCAGCACCGCGGCCTTGAGCTGACGTACGTCGGGGATGGACCGTGAATTTAGACGCTTTATTCACGGTCCATCCCCGACGTACGTCAGCTCAAGGCCGCGGTGCTGGATGTATCCTACTGACGATCGTGCGCGCATCAAGCATGGCTAGGGTTGCCAACTTTATGTAATCCATCGTCCGGTGCGGTGAAGCGACTTGAGACGTGTTCCGCTCATGCCGCCAACGGGAGGGAAGAGCAGGCAAACCACCTTTCCTGTTCTTGGCTTGCGCCTGGCCTGGAGATGGGCTGCCGCCGAGGGGGTCGCGGAAGAATTCTAACAAATACCCGCGGCCCCATCATTAAAGCGGCTCGACGGAACACAGTGGGGTTTTAGTCGGTAAGAATCCGACATAACCCACGGCTCCTTCCCCGGGGGCCGTGGGTATCTTTGGAAGATTTCCCCACTATAAAAAAAAAAAAAAAGGGTTGCCAACTTTTATTTGAAGAAATAGAGTATATCTGATTTTAAAGGAGGTAAATAAAGAGTAAATAAATATTTTTAAAAATGTATTTTTTTTGTACTTTTTGCAGTACCTAACAATTTTTCATTATTTTTAAATGAATTATATGAATTCCAAACATTCCAAATCTAAATTTATATATTTCAAGAGCTCATTTTTAATTAATTTTGAATGAAGCTCGGTTTCTCTCTTCCCGCCACTTCACATTCATGTCAGAAAAGACTCTTTCAGTAAATGCTGAAGTGGCGGGAACAGAGAGTATATAGCTAATCATTTTTTTTAAACAAACAAATTCGTTAGGACATTTTTTAAAATAAATTGCCATTTTTCTGCAGTGGACTTTTGCATAAAATCTGTGTTATTCAACAATTCGCCTTGGAGTTCTTTTAAAAAATAATAACTTCTGAATATAAACCGTCCATGTGTACTAGGTTGATCCAAAAGTAATGATAATTGGGTATTTCCTGTGTACATAAAAATATAAAATAACTGTTTCTTGCTTGCTCATGTACTCACTAAGTTATCACAAAAAAAATTGGTTGTTTGTAAAGTAGGTTTACGATCGAGATGTTTACGTGATAACGTCTTATTGGTGGCAGCGCTCGAGATGAGACGGAAGATCGGTCCGTCTCTCTCTCGTTATACCTGCGAACGCGCTCGTGAGGTTTTGGTGTGACACAAGTTTCTGAACATGTCACCCGACTAAAACGATTTTAAAAACGTTATCACGTTAAAAAATCATATCAATAGGCCACGTTTCCAAGTATTTTCATTAATTTCTGTTGGCAACACTGATCTGCTGTACAGCAAGCCTATTCACTGTCCATCTGCACGACGTTCGCGGTGGTGGGGGTGCTCGCTGGATGAAAAATTGGTCGTGCACATCCAGCAACATAATAATAATAATTATTGACGTAACTACGTCAATACTATTCACTGTCGTTTTGCGTCGTGCATCGAGTATGACCTTGGCGGGACGTAGGTCAAGATGGACCGTGAATAAGGCGCTTTAATCAAAATGATCTTAATCGATAGGTCTATGTTAGGTCTGTATAGGTGAATGTACCCACATTATCTGTTTTAATGTAACTTGCCCACAGTTTAAGTTGCGCCGCGATTGTCCGCAGGGGTTTATTTTAGATCTCTTCTTGTTTTTTGGAATATTATATCAATGATCTACTTTGTTATTTGCTGGATGTGTGTGAAATAGTTTCTGTTTGCAGATGATACCTCATTAATATTTATTGTGAATAGACATGACCCAAATGAAGAAGAAACAACTTCCCGAAAACATTAATGGGATCCATATGTCGTGATCGATCGAGTACCCTCACTATTATAACATAATATTCTTTCGAATAACATGTTTTTGCACCACATAACAATTATAAACCCCTAGGTACTTAGGTACTCTATTGTTATTAGAATTAGTTTTCATTGTAGAGTATTATTTTGAAACCACCGAATATTCATTTTGAATTTCATTTGAATTCAAATTGTAATATTGACATGATTTTAAAAGAGCAACTATGGAGTTTCTTGTCGGTTCTTCTCCATAGATGCTGCTTTCCGAATCGCTGGTAATTGTTAAAAATGATTCGAAAGTGCTAAAAGAAGTCTAATTTTATAAATAAATGTTTGAGTTTGAGTTTGAAATGTTTTGTGTATTGGTATTATGCGGTATGCTTAGATTTAAGCTTTCTGAAGCATATAAGAAAGAATATCTCGCATGGTCAATCTTATTCTAAGACAATTTTTATATAATATTTTTGCGCAACTACCAGTTTAATAAGAATGTAAGTTATTAGTAATTACCTAACAGTAGACAGAACGAATTATAAATTGTTACTTGTCGACCATAAAATTATTATTGGAGACGGATGGCAAGCATTAACACTCGATCACCTTGAATCTTGACTTTTACTTGTTTTTTCTACCTCTATAACTTTAAACATCCATACATATTGTACTAATATTAACAATTCGAAAGTAACCTTGGCGTGCCATCTTGTATTACGTACCTACCTACCTACCTATCTTAAATAGGTATGTATTTCATATGATCATGTTTATAAAGCCATATAATATTATGTACCTACTTAATATTATGCTTTATATAAAACTAGCGACCCGCCCCGGCTTCGCACGGGTGCAATGCTGATACTAAAATATACACTACAGAAAAACTGTGAACGTTGTATATAAAAACATAGCGGCCCGCTCTGGCTTCGCACGGGTATAAAATAGATAGCCGGCGGCCGGCCGGTACCGCCGCAAACGCTACGTCCCGCAATTTTTAAATCTGTAATATCTTCGAAAATATTCACTTAAATCATACGGTGTAAAGGGCCATATAGATCTATATTAAATGAAAAATGTATTGAAGGTATTTAATTGGTTAAGGATTAATGCTGTATTGGTTAAAATCGCATCGAAAATTAGCCATTATTTGTCGTAAAAAGTAAATGACAAAAAAAAGTTATTGTGGGTTATCCATAAGAGATAGACATATACCATCGCGGACTTTTCTGTAGACCTGTTCAATGTGTATAATACTTAGTACATTATTTTGATAAAACTCGTAGGGTTCAGCCTGCGTTTGCAATGTAAGCCAAAAAAATGTAATTTTTTACGACATCACATTAGAAACCTCAAAAATAACAGTACTTTTCCACTATTTAATGGATGTTATTATACATATAAACCTTCCTCTTGAATCACTCTATCTATTAAAAAAACCGCATCAAAATCCGTTGCGTAGTTTCAAAGATTTAAGCGTACAAAGGGACATAGGGACATAGGGACATAGGGACAGGGAAAGCGACTTTGTTTTATACTATGTAGTGATGATTGGTTCATCAGTCACGCTATTAACATTTTTTTCATCAATTTATTATTATAAACTATGCGCGTGGCTTCGTACGCTTTGTAGAAAACTTAACTAACTATGCTTATAATACTAAGTTTATCTATTAAAAAAGACCCATCAAAATCTGTTGTGTAATTTTAATTATTAGAAAGGAAAAATCTCAGCATCTGTATGCTTAGATTCAAAAAGTCGCTTTCCACGGTCTGTGTCTGTTCGTACACCAGTACACACAGTCGGTGGAACACACAGACATGTATTACATGTCTGTGGTGGAACACGACTATGATTTATTCTGTGTTGTGTTATCCTAGTGATTTAAGTTTTTATCTGTGTAATATTTTAATTACCCCATTTTTTATCTTTTATACTATTATATTATACTTCGATTCATTTAAAAATACCGTCAAATTCTGGATGACTTGTCTGCGTTTTAACTCAAAGCACAGAATAATACATAGCAGCTAACGCTACTCAAAGGGAGAAAAATAAAATTTAATTAATATTTTCATTACATTTTAAATAATTTATAAGGTACGTATAACTTTATTCGGTTATGTTTGCCTACAACATGAGATTTACCTCCTATAGACGATCGATAAATGTCAACTGATGAACTTTCGATTTCATCCTTGTTGAAGATGAAACCTGTTTCGTCAGATGTCAAATAACATCATATTAGCACACATTTATGTTACAACATAGAGCATACGTCTTGTCTAATAATAATTTTAAGATAAAATAAACTGAGGTAGGTATTAACTGGTGTCTACCACAGGCCACAGCTACAGTTCCTACATGACCATAGCGTACATTAAAATACTCGGCATTATGATTTATATGCATATCAATGATTGAGTACAGAGTACAGACCGTACTTACTTAGTATCTATATTAATGAGAATTGTCAAGTTAGTAAATATATAAAAGCACAGACGAAGGTTTTGTCATAAGCTGGGTAGAAGGTCAAATACCAGTTTTGCAACATTTCCTTTAGGCTATGAACAAAGGAACAGTGCAATATGCCCCTTCACTAGGTATCATATTCAATATACCTACGTTATACATACTATTATTATTTGCACCAACAGGAAGCCTGCCCAAGGCAAACTCACTGCCATCTACTATCCCATTTTATAAAAAAAAATACTAGCAGCGCTCCGCTGTGTCACCCGCGCGCGATTAAATGAGATTTTCCTTTTAATCCTGGTGTTCCTGTGGGAATATCAGTATCGGT
Organism: Colias behrii; assembly: GCA_029959065.1. Classification (NCBI taxonomy): domain Eukaryota; kingdom Metazoa; phylum Arthropoda; class Insecta; order Lepidoptera; family Pieridae; genus Colias; species Colias behrii. The sequence continues at coordinate 7,881,288 of JARWMC010000002.1, forward strand.
ATAGGTATAACAAAAAGCCCAAGTTACTCCTTATAACAGCAGCTATCTGTCAGTGAATGTCCCGTTAAAATCGGTCTAGCCGTTACTAAGATTAGCCGAAACAAACAGAAAGACAGACAAAAATAATTGTAAAAATTACTATTTTGGTATACGTACAGTGCGTATCTATATGCATTAATTTAAAATCGGTTATTTCAATATGTATTAAATTAAACAGACACTCTAGTTTTATTATTGAACAACACAGTAAAAAGATTTTAATAAGTACCAATACGATACCTGATTTTTAACTGTATTTATGATTTTAAACCAATTTTATAATTTAAAATTACTACGATAATTTCATATTAGTAGTTATACACGGATATTTTAAAAACAATGTAACCTTAATCCTTATAGGTAATTTATATTTTATAATATTACTAGCGACCCGCCCCGGCTTCGCACGGGTGCAATGCTGATACTGAATACACTATAAAACTGTGAACGTTGTATATAAAAACATAGCGTCCCGCTCCGTCTTCGCACGGGTATAAAATAGATAGCCGGGCGGCCGGCCTGTAGCGCTGCAAACGCTACGTCCCGCAATTTTTAAATCTGTAATATCTTCGAAAATATTCACTTAAATCATATGGTGTAAAGGGCCATATAGATCTATATTAAATGAACAATGTATTCAAGGTATTTAATTGGTTAAGGATTAATGCTGTATTGGTTAAAATCGCATCGAAAATTAGCCATTATTTGTCGTAAAAAGTAAATGACAAAAAAAAAGTTATTGTGGGTTATCCATAAGAGATAGACATATACCATCGCATGATCGCGGACTTTTCTGTAGACCTTTTCAATGTGTATAATACTTAGTACATTATTTTGATAAAACTCGTAGGGTTCAGCCTGCGTTTGCAATTTAAGCGAAAAAAATGTAATTTTTTACGACATCACATTAGAAACCTCAAAAATAACAGTACTTCTCCACTATTTAATGGATGTTATTATACATATAAACCTTCCTCTTGAATCACTCTATCTATTAAAAAAAACCGCATCAAAATCCGTTGCGTAGTTTCAAAGATTTAAGCGTACAAAGGGACATAGGGACATAGGGACATAGGGACATAGGGACAGGGAAAGCGACTTTGTTTTATACTATGTAGTGATCTTTGCAATCGAAAATCTAATGCTATTTATAAGCAAGAATATGAAATTAATGAAATAATAAATAAGTAAGTAGGTACATATTATTGTTATTTCATGAATTGCTCGTTAAAATGAAAAACCAATTAGATCACATGAAACAATACACAACATAACGGATAGCATCCGTGATCCAATTACACGTAAGCAGTTTCCCCGCAAACAGAAGTACCTAGATATTTATTATTCTAATCGCGTCAGGTAAACCGTGGAATTTCGCCGGCGGCCGCGCCGCCACCGCCGCGCGCCGCCGTCCAGTATGAAAGGCCACTGACACCACTTCGCCAGACTTTTGTTTGTTTTATTTCATTAGCACAATATAATATGTTGTATAAAAATATGTGAAATAATAAATATCTAATTACGCTCTGAGTATTAAGGATGATTGGTCTTCGATTGATTGTATCAAGTGATGTTGATGTAATGCTTTATGGGTACAGGATACTTCCCGTGAACACAGTCTTGAAATTTGGTAAAAAGCAACATCTTATAGCACAGATTAAAGAAAAAATTGCTAAAAGCATAAATTTAAAGTTCCAACTAGGGCATGTAATATCGGAATAGTTTTGAATTCCGATATTGATTTCCGATATTTGAGCTCAATATCGGAATTCCGATATTGATATCGGAATTGGACATATATGTTAAAAAGGTGGATTTTGTTAATTAAAAACGTAAGTATTATAATCATAATCTTTTATTTGGTATGAAAATAGTTATTTTACTGCTAAACAACTTAATTTAACTGACTCAAAATAAACATGTTTTAAAATTTAAGCAATACAATTTAAAAAATATAAAAAATTATATATAACTCTTTGATTTATTACACGACTAGTTGTTTTACTTCTAAAATACAAATTTAACTAACACTAGTCACTAAAGGATGAACTTTATAAAATTTTACAAACATAAAAATATATAACATGCAAAATCAACAATTATATGGACGTGGAGTCCGGCAGGAATGCTAGTTGCTATTTATTAAACTTAGAATTAACATTAGGTAACATAACAAAACTTAAATAATTTTAAATTTGCATTCAAAATCAACAATTATAAACAACTAGCTTTCCACCCGCAGCTTCGCCCGCGCAGTCAAAGAAAAACCCGCATAGTTCCCGTTCCCGTGGGATTTCCGGGATAAAACCTATCCTATGTCCTTTCTCGGGTATCAAAATATCTCTATACCAAATTTCATGCAAATTGGTTTAGTAGTAAAGGCGTGATTGAGTAACAGACAGACAGACAGAGTTACTTTCGCATTTATAATATTAAATAATTAATAAGTATTTAAGTATGGATGAATAGAAATAAGATTATTTTTAACGCACGTTTCTCTTGGAAATAAGTTCTCAAAAATACTAAAGCATCAATCATTATGTCGGATAACGAACTTCGGATTTTATTACAAAAATATCCAGCATATGAAAAAACACGCTCACTTTCGAAACTCGTAGGCAAGACTGATGAAAGGTACGTGTACGCCTGTGTCAAATAAACACCTCTTTCACCTCTGTTATCGTATATAGCTTTTTCAGTCATTACAAATCCTAAAAGATCAAATTCGTCGTTCGGAGGCATTGATAAAACAGCCGTACGACACTCACTCTCAGTTTGCGGGACAGCGATAGTGCTGGTTTGGTTATTTTTATATTTGAGACGTTTTAACAAGTCCACAACGACGTCACCATTTAATAATTTAGCACTGAATAAAAAATAATCTTAATACCGATATAACGATATTGGATCACTCAGTATCGGAATTGTAATATCGCAATTTTCATTCCGAGATTCCGATATTTCGAGATTCCGAGATTCCGATATTCATGCCCTAGTTCCAACATAATAAAAAATTGGTTTGTGGCTTGTGCCGAGCCCTCGCTGCGCGAGTTCGACTCGCACTTTGCCGGTTTTATTATAATTAATTAAATAGGTAGGTACTGGCTAAAAAAAAGTCACTACTTATAACAACAGCTATCTGTCAGTGAAAGTCCCGTCAAAATCGTTCAAGCCGTTTCTGAGATGAGCCGGAACAAACAGTCTGACAGACAGACAAACAAAAATTGTAAAAATTAATATTTTGGTATATGTACAGTGTATACGTCCATATTTATGAATTTAGTAAAAATCGGTTATTTCATTGGTATTGGTATATTCATTGGATTTATTAAAAGCTGAACCTAACCACTTAACCAGCCTGATAAAACGAGTTGGGTTATGGCCTATGGGTAATGGGTTCGTAGCTACAAGTATCTACGTTTAATACAAGTTAGAAGTAAGTTTTTGCTGGCCCAATCCTTACTTCTGCCAATCCTTGACTACGCTGACGTATGTCTTACTAATCTAACTCAAGAACAACTTAATAAACTTGAGCGGTTACAAAATTTTGCTGTGCGGTTCATTTATGGTCTGCGCAAGTATGACCATGTTTCGGAATTTCGGTCAAGACTTCAGTGGCTCCCCATCCGCCTCCGCCGGAATACACATATCCTTGCCTCTCTTTATTCCATTATCTTTAATCCCACATCACCTTCCTACTTAAAAGCTAATTTTGAATTCCTCGGCACTAGGAATACGAACTTACGATCAGCTGAAAATCTTACCCTTCATATACCTTCCCATTCTTCCAATTTCTTCCATTCTTCCTTTTCCGTTCAAGCAATCCGGTTGTGGAACTCCTTACCAGTCACGATAAGAAAAGCACAGACCCTTCACTCCTTTAAAAGTCAATTGAAGAACTACTACCTTCGCACGATCACTGACAAATCGTTAAAATAAATCTAAATTTAAGTTTTTCCTTCTATATAATTTTAATCTTATTGTAATATTAATGTATCAGCTTATGTGTCCTTCATTATGTATAATACTTTTCTATGTTTATTCTTTCTTCTTTCCTTGTCTTACTCTACTCTTTAATTCTTGCTCACTATATCTTTATCTACATCGAGTTGCTTGGAAGAAATCGCTCACGAGCGATAAAGCCGCTCTTTGTACATCTCTACTATAAGCTATCTTAACTATGTAACTTTATCACTGTGTATGTACAATAAAGAGTATTTCATTTCATTTTCATTTCATTTCGTACCTACCTAGGTATACCTATATTAAGAAGAGCTGGAACGTCAACACATTTACACATTGCACATGTTAGGCCGGGAGATACTGACACAAAATTTCGGGTCATTTGTAACAGGATGGCGGTCTAGAGGGGTCTTAGTACGCAATGACAAAAAGAAAGATGATGGTCAGAACGCTGGTACCGGTGGACTAGTCGCGTGGGCGTTAGTCACACTCGTCGGATAAATAGCGAAAGTCCAACGATTTGTAACACAAAAATTTTAGAATTTACCGATAGCCCTTAAAAAAGATGTAGGTGGTAGTGTCATGCCATACTTTTACGATGTGACTTACAGTCCGCCTTACCGACGTGAATGCGTTGATTTAAAAAAACAATTCAACCATTTGTACCGGGCTAACTTTTGCACATGGTACGGGAGCCAGGTCCAAATTTGGTTCATTATTTCCTCTCAAGAGATAATTCGTCAGACGCATCAGAGTATAGTATTATAAAGCCTCGTGAACGTCAGCTGGCGCTCGGTTGGGGGGGTGAGTGGTTGTAGCCTCCCACGCACGTAGGAAAAAAAAATACATTCATTCATTTCCTCTCAGCTAAAAATTTGTCAAATTGTAGCTAACCCAATATCTCAACGAAAAAAAATAATCAGCTGGTTACAACATGGTGTATTATACGTCAGCTGGTGTCTCGAACATGAAAAAAAAAATTATTTTCCGTGATTTCCTCTCAAACAAAAATTTACCTGATGATAGCTTATATGTAACTGTGGTTAAAAATATAGGTCAGCTGGCTGTATCTTGGTGGAAAAACCATCAGCTGATACTTTGAAACTTATTACATAGGAGTTAGACAGAAGCATCTATTGCCAATTTATATGCATCAGCTGACTAGATTTTCCTCAACTTATTGCTAGCCGATTTTTTTATTTATCGCATCAATATATTAACAATCAGCTCACAAATTTTCATCTGGGAGGAAATGACGTATCTTTAATTATCATCGTTATTTTTAAAAATTCAAGCAACACACGCTAGCATAATGTAGACAGTAATAACTAATAAGGTACGCTTGGAGGTGGTTAGTTGTGCGCATGATCGGGGTACTACGTACATTCAGCCACATCGGTAAATATGTTTTTACAAATATTATAAACTGCATTTAAAAATAACTATCATATCATCAAATTCACATAACTACCTAAAAGTGTAACAAATATGAAATAACCCACTAAAAACATTAGTTAACTATAATTATTAAAAAAATAATAGTATAATATATAATTAATAAAGTAATTACTTATCTTTTACGGGGACTTATGTTGATGGAATTCCACGTATCTCGATGATTTTGTTAATGTGTCATTCTATTCGAGAAACCAGCTGACGTATAATACACCATGTTGTAACCAGCTGATTATTTTTTTTCGTTGAGATATTGGGTTAGCTACAATTTGACAAATTTTTAGCTGAGAGGAAATGAATGAATGTATTTTTTTTCCTACGTGCGTGGGAGGCTACAACCGCTCTTCCCCCCAACCGAGCTCCAGCTGACGTTCACGAGGCTTCATAATACTATACTTTGATGCATTTTACTAATTACCGCTTGAGAGGAACTTGGTCATAAAATCTGTTCCTGGCTCCCGTACCAACAGGTAACCATCGTCGTGCAGCCATTTACTAAAATCGCCATGCCATACTTTTCAGACGATTCCAAATAGTCGCCATACCGCGGAAAATCTGCGCGGCGCTCGGCCGCTCGGAATGGCTAATGTTTTTGTAAGCCTTGTATTTAAAAAAAAATGTATAGGAATGAATGGTTTTTATTATTTAATGAGTTTGTATATGTATTATTGTAAATACCATTAAACCTTTTTGTATGAATAATTGTTTATTTATTTATTTTTAACGAGTTTTGTACAATGAACTAAAAAAAATTGCTCACCCTGATTTCAAGCTAGAATTACTTATTTATTGCAAAGTAATTTATGACTAAGATATTTTTTATATATTAGCTTGTTTCATAACGATTCGAACGATATTAGTTATACAAAGTAGCTCCCTACAAAATTTTAGAGATATCGTCATTTTAATAACTCGCGCCGTTCTCGCGCGACCACCCAGAATTGCCTACACAGATTCGCGAAACCGTGCAAAATGGCCGCCACACACGAAAGGGTAATAAGACCCCTGTAGAACCGCCATTCTGTTACAAATGACCCGAAATTTTGTGTCAGTATCTCCCGGCCTATGTGTAGCTTTTATTTTGCAATTGTTTATAAATACAGGGTGATGTAATTGGTGTAGTACGAATATCTAAAAATCTATGAAGAATTTTGTGATACAGTAAATGGAAGAATTATAGACTATTTTACAGTATTTAATAAAATCATTTAATTTTTTGTTCATTTTCATTAGAAATGTCAATTTTTCTCACCAATGTGGAAATTTGGATGATAAGGATCTTGTTAGAAAAATATAAATTTTGACTAAAATCGGCATTTTTTTTTCAAAAATCAAATTACTAATTAATAATCAGAGTTATCACCATTTACATTAATTTACAAACGATATCGGTTGTTCTTACTTAAAATTGAATACCAATGTCTTATTGCGGTATGTGTTCTTTGGAAGTGTTCGTAAAGTTGTTGATCCGTAATTAAATTTTGCGGAAAATCTTTTAGAGCGCTTAGTTGTGACATATCCTAAGCATATTCAATAGAATTAAAAGACGAACGAATATGCAAGCCAGTCTAAAACTTGAATATTTTGGTCTCGAAGAGCGGCCGTTCCCTGTCATGTCGTATGCGAAGGGACATTATCATTCATGAGTAAGAATTTCTGGTCCATTTTTACTTTGTATGAGACAATACTTTTTAATTTACTACTTTAATTTACTACCTCCTCGTGTTTTTATACTACCTTTGTAACCAACAAACGCGCTGGGTTCATGCGCCAAAGTAGACTCCTGATCCGGACCCACATTATGATATTCCCGTGATGATATAGATGTACCTCCTGAGGATGCCACAGATGGCTAACTATCCCAAGCGTTTCTCCGGCTCGTGTTCTTCGTGGATCCGGATGAAAACCTAACCGGAATCATTGGTAAATAACAGCAAAGGCGTCAACTTGCACCACATATGCTAAACGCTCTCATCAATTACTGAAAACTAGCTTCATCGGTCACATAAACACAGTACATAAGCTAAGATAGTAAAATCAGTGGTTGGGGTGGCTATTCGCCTAAAAAATAGAACTCCATCCTATTAAAACTGTCCTGGCTTGTCAACTAGCTAACTAGTTTTCTAGCTTAGAAACGAATCTAGTTTTGTCTACACGAAGCCAGAAGCTTGCTAGCTGACTGACACTAGCTTGCTATCATAGCATAAAAAACTAGCTTTTTGGATCTCGGGCATAAGGGAAAAGCATTCCTAAGCATAGATAATATTTTATTTCATAGAAAAACTTCTTCCAAATTTACCACCTCAGTCAGTTTTAGTACTCGATAATGCATCATACCACAACGTCGTATCGGATCCAGTGCCCACATCGAATTCAAGAAAAAGTGACATGTTAGCTTGGTTGGACAAACATAATATACCATATCCAGAAAGAAACACAATACCTATTCTTTATGACATTATTAAAAAAAATAAGCCAAACTATACACAATTTTTACTTGATGCAATCCTCAAAGATCATGGACATAGTGTATTGCGCCTTCCACCATCCAGAACTCAACCCAATAGAGTTACTATGGGGCATAATTAAAGGGAAAGTAGCATCACAAAATGTGAACTTTAACTTGAAAACTGTGGAAGAATTATTTAGAAAGGAAGCAAATGCTATTAGTCTGGATATGTTTAGTGACGTTTGGAGAAAGACGCGAGAACATGAGGAAAAATATATTCAATTAGAACCAAAAGTAGATAATTACACTGACTCATTTATAATAACATTAAGAAATTCCGACGGCGAGTTCTTCGAGCGATGAAAGTTTCAGTGAAGTAGAAGATTACGATTATGATTAAATAGATTCTTCTTCTTCTCTATAGATACTGCTTTCTGAATTGGTGGTAAATGTTAAAACTGTTAAACTGTTATGACGATTCAAAAGTGCTTCTAGAAGAAGTCTAATTGTATAAATGTTTGAGTTTGAGAAAACCAATAGTGTGAAAATTATACAATAAACATGTAACACATATTTGTTAGCGCGTATTGGTAGGTATTACGTACTTACTACAAATATAATATTTCTTAGATATCTTTACTCGACCAAAGTCAGGACAAGACTGCTCCGCAACTGCAGAAGACGCACGTTATTTAAATCATTATCAAAACAACCATCCGTGTGTTGGGAGTGAGCGTACACGTGTTATTTGTATTGTTTTTATGACCTGAAATTTAATTATTATTTGATAATTGAATGATTATTAATACTTTTATCCAATTGATTATTATTAGAATAAATAATTAAGTTCATCAATTGATTTACTTTTAAATTATAATTTTACAGGTAAATTATGAGAGCTTTCATAATTATATTTGCATATATTTATCTACAACGCACCATTTTACAATTCAAGTCTAAAATGAAACTAGAGTCGCATTTATTTTTGAACATACTGTAAGTGAAATTGCATAAGTGTGAGTACTGTGAACATGCCAGCTTTCCTTAATTGACCGATACGCGATGTATTCTTGTTTCATTCATGTATTCTTTGTTTGAAATGTATAACATATTGAATACAGAACAGCTTCAAAGTTTGGTTATTTTAATTATTTGATCAGCTGTATTAATTATTATTATTAGCCATTAACATGATAGTTCGATATTGATATACCTACCTATATGATTATAAAACTCATATTAGGTACGTATTTACGTATTATTGATATATTTTCTACTACCTATCCATAAATTGTTTTTGTTAAATATGTATTTTGTTAAATATGCTTTCCGCCCGCGGCTTCGCCCACGTTTTCAACGAAAAACTCGCATAGTTCCCGCTATAATTTTTAAAATCTTCCAAAAAAATTCAACCTGCTCGGAGAGTGCAGCGATTACCTAAAGCCGCGGCCACACATTGGATTCAACTTTGCGTCCAATATTGGCTATAATTTGAAATGATCAAACTACTGCACTATACATTGGCTTCAATGTCCACTTTGTAACCAATCAATGGAAACAGACTAGCTCATTGGGCCAGTCCCAACTGTGGTAGTAGCAGAGAAGCGAAGACGATGGACGATAATTTATTTGCACTAGCGGCTTACGTGTACGAACTAGGTACATATACATATGCTTATTACTTGCATCAGACAAGTAATCAACGAAAGAAAAGGCGATGGTGGATGATAAAAATGCACACTTCAGACGACTAACAGAGACGATATGTGTGGCGCGAGCGCGGTGTTGTGTCCAAGTTGCCCCCGCGCACTCCCCTTTCATTCCCCTCTCCTTTGAACGTGTATCGAAAACCGACACTGAGCGCGTTAGTATTGGGCATTGGACAGTGATTGGACGCAATGTCTACATTGTGCCAAAGTACTGATACATACATTGGTGCATTGGGCGCAAAACGTTACGTTGGTGCAAATATCTCCAATGTGTGGCCGCGGCATTAAAGATACAATTTATCAAAACTCATTCATTGCCAAAAAATAAGAAATAAAATAGGTAACTATACTTACCTACTTATGTAGGTATAATAAATTATTTCTTAATTTAAAATATTTAATACTTACCTATTCTTTTTTATTTTAGGAATTTTACTGAATAGGTATTTTATTTTAATCAAATGAAATAACAATATTATACTATACATCTTTATATATAAAAATGAATCGCAAAATGTGTTGGTAAGCGCATAACTCGAGAACGGCTGAACCGATTTCGATAATTCTTTTTTTATTATATTCCTTGAAGTACCTACGAGGATGGTTCTTATGTAGAGAAAACGTAAACATGTACCACGGGCGAAGCCGGGGCGGACCGCTAGTTAATAATATATTTGCGAGCAATCAGCAAGTCTGTATCTAGCCTAGAAAACAATCGCGTTGGTGCAAATGTTAGGTAAGGTAACATTTGTGAGAGGTTTTGCAATTTAAAATTAGTTACTAACGACATGCGCTGAACTATGAAAAGTTGCAAAATTAGCAACATTACTCAGTAATTACAAATTAATAGTTAAGTACATTTATTTTTCAAATTTCAATTCCTATGAGAATGATATAATTATTAATTAATCATTTCTCATGATTATTCGATTGCAGTAGGAACTAGGAACGTTAACAAAAACAGGCTGTCTGGTAATTGGTTTTTTTAGTGATGATACCTTTGCTTTTTTACTTTTTTTACCTTTATTTTTCATTATTTACAGCATAAGATTTTTAAGCTATTGCATAGCTTTTATTTCAGACTTTGAGCGCGGCGACCGAACGTAAAAATTCCGTAACGATAAAACCTAACACCTCCCACTCCAACCGGCACAGCGATGCGTTGCTAATTGCTATGCAATAGCTTTACCGCGGCAGTCCTCGGTGCCACACGTATTTTTTTTATTAATCTTCTAAAATTTAAAGTGTTGTCATATATAATACAATTAATTACCATAATAAATGCCTAAATGCACGTTTAGACATTGACTTTAAGGCCTGAATCGGGTAGAATTCCCTTTTAATAAAAATTCCCAAAATTGAGAGTTCGTGACTCGTGTAAAATTCGTTGAGGAAAATTTCAAAATAAATAGGTATTTTTGTGGTATTTTGCTAAAAGTCTTCGTGACAAAAAAACTAAGAAATGAGGTATTAAGGGCCAACATTACAAATCTCGCAGTCTCAGAGCTTGTCGGCCAATGACCGGCTTTGACCGCAAGTTTTTCTTTTGTTATTGGTGCGTTGGTACCATGTTCGTTCCTAAGTACCTACCTGATAATGTGACGTAGCAAAATTTAAAATATTTCACATACCTACATATCCAGTCGTATATTGAAGTATAACTTCTTTAGTTGCATATATTCTTTCAACTAGAAAAAACTAAAAAAAACTGAGCTACTGATGATGAGATACTGTTATTGTTATATAATAACTTGAGTCGAGCGGTATGAATTTGAGTAAAGTGACTATAACGAACTAAACAAGCGATGAATTTTGGTTGATAATAAAAAACAGATTGATCGTACTAAAAGTGGGTTGTGCTTAATCCATTTAAGATATTAGATAAGATTCTACTTCTCTAACTGAGAGACTTAATTATTAGGTGAGCGACTAAATTATTAAGTGAGCTACTAGAAATACATACTAGATTACATTGTTTCATTTAATTAAATAGTTATTTCATGATATTAAAAAAAATAGAACGCATAGTTCCTACTCTGCTCATTATAGTATTTTAAAGCGATTTTTCTATTCGAAACACCTCATTTAAGATAAAATATGGCGCTCATTTGAGGTAGTATAAATAAATCAGATCCTAAATAAGGAAAAAAAAGCAGGACGTACTTAATAAATGTAATACATCTTATGTCGCTCAAATATTATATGAAGCGACTCATATTGCATTTTATTTAACTCAAATTAATGTTTTTTAGTCGCTGTTCTATTGATTTTTCATCACTCGCAGTCAGTCAATCCTACTTATCTAGTAATTCTGTAACCACAATCAATTATTTTTGTCACATAAAATTTAAATTTACAGTTACTCGTTTAAATTTCACCCCTTGTTTATTAAAGCGGGACTTTTTTGTAAAAAGTTTGGGGTTTCACTGAGTAGATTTTTCAGACGTTTTAAATCTTGGCGCTATCAATCCTAGGGGGTAGATTTTATTTGCGCATCAGAGATTACACAACAATGATAACTATAAAAGCGTACGAAAAGAAAGGTTCACTCTGGTTCACTCTTTTACACTTTTCGCGCAAAATGCGTGACAGTCAATGTTGGATGTAATCCCGTGTGTCAGGAGGGGCAAATAATAGAGGGATAGAAACGAAAAGGTGGGCTAATTACTTGCTAATTCAGATATTCCACTAATCAAATTATTAGTCATTGCATTGTTTCAATATATTTTTGTGGTACATCTAGAGGACACCAGTCATTCTTTAACACGGTAAAGCATGCCTCTCTCTATTTCTCAACACGACCCAGTTACGTTTACTACACACACCCCTCCACGGCATTGACATCTCTACCACCTGCCAGATATACTAAAAGTATGCTGTCGGTTACCGACAGCATACATACCGACAGTCGGTATGTACCCATAATATACACCCATGCTGATTCAATACATTGCAACAATTGTATTAAGCAATACATATTATATACAAAATTCAGTATCAGTACTATGACAGAGCTATATTTGGCACAAGCTTTCAAATTATACATAGAACCGAAAGGCGAAAGTTGACCCTGAATGTAATATATCTAACAAATTAATGTTCGATTTCATAATGGTTACAAATTAATCAAGTTACCAAACAAGTAAGTAGTTAAATACAAAAACAAATAATTGTATTCCGTACCTGCTCATATTCAAAATTACTTCAAACAATTGTGTGTAAATTGCAAGTTTGTTTTATTTTTCTTTATCTCTCAACTCTCATAAGGTAAACGTAATGCGATAGGCCGTTCTTATGCAATTTGATTCCACAGCTATTTTGTGTTGGTAAAATGTGTTATGATTGCGATTTGCGATCCGGATTGGATGCGGTATAAAAATTACAGCTATTTACAAAAGTGGGTAATAAATATAGTTAGAAAGTTATAAATTCTTCTTCCAGGAATAGGATTGTACAAAATTATTATCTAACCATCAAGGTTCAGCGATATTTAGTAATTCGTGTAATAATTTGCAAATTTTTAGCAAGCCTTCCACAAAACCAGCATAAGGACTCGTAGTGACTGGTGAGTTTTGGCCGGATCACCGCTTGAGATGTTGGCATGGTGACATGGTCTATGTCTTATTATCTTAATTTGGTAAAAATATCGAACTTTTCAACGAAATCGGACCAGTTTGCACTAATTATGTTTATTATTATTTTTTTATTTTTTTATTGTCAATAGGGAAGCGCTTGACCACAATCTCGCCTGCTTAGCTCGCCTGATGTTAAGCTGAGATGTGGCATAGTTAAGATTATACTTCTTTCCTTCAATTGTTTTTGAGAGTTTGTATTCGGTGAATGGTGATTATAATTTATATCATATCTACAAGATATCTACATAGTTAGTTACCTAGAAGAAAAAAGATATAATATGTCTGAGGAAAATTGCTCACACAGGAAGTTCTTATTACCTACCAACAATAAAATAAAGATCTTATCACATAAATATGTAAACTGTACATTTATTTAATTTCAAAATATGTATGTTGGACTGTTGCAGTTGGTGCTATAAATCTCTTGAGTCTTGGCCTTCAAATATCCAGATGTTGAAAATAATCTTATTTTACCGTGTCTACAGTATCCAAATAATAGGAGTGCTTTTTCACCTAATTTCACCTTAGGGCGGAAAATGTAATTCCGGTGTAAATTTTAAGTATTGTAGAGCTTAAAAGTGTCTTTCTTTTCGATAATAAATTAAAATAATAATATCGGATGACAACTACCTACCTATGATCACATTTTCATTCCTATCTTAATATATATAAATCTCGTGTCACAATGTTTGTCCTCAATGGACTCCTAATACCACTTAACCGATTATAATAAAATTCGCACACCATGTGCAGTTCGATCCAACTTGAGAGATAGGATAGTTTAAACATGTAGGTACCACGGGCGAAGCCGGGGCGGACCGCTAGTATAATATAAACCCTTATATCATAGATCCCTATTAGGTATATGTGGTAGTGTCAGGAAGAAATGCGATCAAGATAATACAGAAATTTTGTATTATATATAGGTAATATCTATTAACTTTCAACTGTCCAGAACTCCAGAATCTGAGCTGTTTACTTCACTGTTTTATTTTTCCTACTATTTAATTAAGAATCCATAAATGCTGTAGGTAGGTACGCTTACGCACTCTGATAAAGGCGCAAAATGTTTTTCTAATTGATATTACTCTAATGAGTCATTCGTTACGATATAACACCTTCAATGCATTGCACGTTATCATAAACAAATTCAATGTTTGTCTACTAAACTAAAACTATAGTTAGGGGAAGTAACTACCTATCTCTTTTTATGTTTTGTTTGAAAAGTAATGGAATATCTGATTTCAAGAAAGATAACATTTTATGCTTTTATTTTGCAGGAAATAGGTATAAAATCATTGTATCTTATCGTCCACTTATAATCAATGAATACTTATCTAATTATCTTTGAACAGTCCGATTGTCGCCAATAAGTGCTTGATCTCGAAAATGGATTGATAGTAAATACCTACCTATTTTCAGTTACACTATTTAATTAATAATAACTTATTATTATATATCATATAACTAGTTACTTAGTTAAGGTACTTATTTTTATTTTTTGGAGTTTTAATAAAAAAAAAATAATGTAGGTAATTTTATCTTAATCAAATAAAAAGCAGTAGTTAAGTTAGTATTTTTCTAATATTATTAAGATTTTACTCTGAAGCGCATGCGCATAATATGCTCTCGCGCTCATACTCATGGTTGAGTAATTTTTGTGTTTACCTTTTTTTAGTTTTGGCTCAGATGGCGCAGGTGTCACCGTTAGAACTCCACAAACATTCAGGTATGTATTAAAAAGTACACTAGAGACTACAGCGAACCGAAACTTATATGCTTTAGAAAATAAGTTGTATCTTACGGCTCTGGGATCTTACTCTACTACTGTTCAAATTTCATCGAAATCAGTTCAGTATTTTTTGAGATAGAGGTCTAAGTATGGATATATATACCTAGCATTCGCAAAGAACACAGCGTACCAACGCGCTGGGCCAACCAAGTCTTCTTCACGCGCTTTCAAATGACAGAATCTGCGTCATGAAAATCGGTTCTGCAGTTTTTGCGTGAAGGAATAACAAAGAAATAAACAAACATATTTGAAGGATGAGTTTCATTATCATTGTTATCTAACTAATATACTTAATTAAGTATAATAAAAAAAATAAAATAAAATTAGGTCTTGAAATGTTTTAAATTAAAAGGTAGTTAGGTATGTATATCTTTTTAACTTAGAAAGGTATACTATTGATGTAAATAAAATAAAACAGGAACAACTTTTAGATACAACATTTTTTCCTTAAGTCAATAGATAAGGGTCACAGCGCTCTGAAGTGAGTACTATTTTTCAGTACCTACTCTTAATTATACATATATTGGCTATTGGCTCTTTTCCCAGACTCCAGAACAATGAAAGCACACTGTAGAACATTTCAGCCCTGCTTTTCGACGTAAAAGAAAAAAACGCGCTTCTAGACTCTACCTCCTGGGTGGTGGGAAAAGAGTGAATAATTAATCTATACTTATAATAAATCTGTAGAGAGGCCAATTCTGTACATGAAATATATTTAAAAAAAAACTATGAAGGGGTGATAAGGGATCGCTACTGATGCCAAAAATGCAATCAGTAAAATTTTTGTCTGTCTGTCTGTCTGTCTGTCTGTCTGTCTGTCTGTCTGTCTGTATATTCGTTATAGAAATAAAAACTACACGACGGATTTTAACGAAATTTGGCACAATTATTCTTCATACTCCTGGGCAGGTTATAGTATACTTTTTAATACGCTACGATCAATATGAGCAGAGCAGTGAAGGGAAATATGGGGAAAACGGGAGAAGTTACTCCATTTTTTAAGCTTCCGTCGCGTGTGCAGCCTTAATGGTTAAAGCTACATAGAAATCATGTACGACACAAATGTTCTTAAATTATTATTATTATATAAAAATAAATTCCTAGACAGCATATTATGTCTATCTTTTAAAATTGACTCACAATAACACGTGAAACTTCAATAGCTTAGCAATTCGGAGATTTCTGATTATATTTGTCTACTCTTACGTTTACAACACTCTCACTCATCCCTAATTAAAAAAAGTTAACATTATTACCTATGCAATAAAAAAAGAATCATGTAAATCGGTGTAGAAACACCAAAGTTATACATGGAATACGCTGTAAGTCATCGCGCGTGAATACAGAATCATGCCATAAGGATTATTTTTGTGTATCAGTTGCCGCGTTCGACGCGCTTCGCGGCGGGAGCTATAAAAAGGCTGCGGGTCCGCACCCGTTTCGCGTTGTCACGGCATCACGTGTGAACGGCTGAACCGATTTCGATAATTCTTTTTTTATTATATTCCTTGAAGTACGAGGATGGTTCTTATGTAGAGAAAACGTAAATACCACGGGCGAAGCCGGGGCGGACCGCTAGTTATATAAATATAATATTGCAAAATTAATTATTAAAAAAACTATAATAACAAAAAAAACAATTACTGATGACAAACTATTATTAGAACACATATAATATATGTATACTGTATAGTTAACCTTTAAGTATGGACGTGGAGTCTCACAGGCTACTCAATGTTTACGTTTTCATAGTTTCGCCTATTTCTCCCCACTCCCCGCGATTGAGCGGCTCAGTAGCTTTTGTTTTAGTTGCCAAACTACCAACGGGGGAGGAGGTTGTGTCGTCCGGTGAATATTACGTGAGTAATAACCATCAAAAAATTGACTGGAGCCTGTCAGGCTACACGTCCATTGTTGTCATATAATATATTTTATAAGGGCGATTATGTTTGTTTCAGATTTTGTAGTACAAAATGTCAAATATAAATAATGCCGGTAATTTTTCATCAAAACTACCGTCTACGAGTTCTGTTCAAGGCCCTGCGCAAAAAATTTCCGTGTCGCTGATCCAACTTTCGAACAAAAAGTGAGTGAGTTGTTAGCTACGGATTAGTCTGACAATGAAGAGAATATTGAAGGTTTTTTTTTTATATTGGAGTCCGAACTAATACAAAATCATGAGAGTGACAGTGATGAAGATCAGGACCAAGATCAGGACCAAGATCAGGACCAAGATCAGGACCAAGATCAGGACCGGGAACCGGACCAGGTCCTAGGAGAAGAATCGGATAGTTCCAAAAGCTGTGGAAAGAGGAGATTTAAAAAAAAAACTAGCACTCATGCTTGTAGTGCCTCATGTGCAAAGACTTGTTATAAATACACGATTGCCAAGAGAACTGAGGTTGACTATGAATCGCGTTTTAGGTAATGATATGGTTACAGAAGGTGTCCAGGATCAAGAAACCATTCAAGGGTCCAGAAGAGCATGTAGGTAGAATCTGTCCCGCGAAAAAACATAGGATAACTACCTATGTTTGTGTTGGGTGCAAGAAACCTGTGTGTCTCCAATGTTCTAGACCTTTGTGCACTGACTGCCAATAAATTAGCGTTATTAGACCGTTGTCAATATTTTTTGTATTAGTTACCTGAAGTAGGTATTTTGTGTTTTTGGTTCCTTATATATTATATTTTAAGAAAAAAAGACTCATTTTGTTATAGTCATAAGTTTGGCTGTTTTTAATATCTAAAAATGTAGCCTAAGTAAATTTAGACTTAAAAGTGCCACGATTTTTTATTTTTTACATTTCTATATTTTTTTAAATAAAAGTTGATTATATAAGCACGTTATTTTATTGCTAAATCCCTTAAATTCAATATCCAATCAGCTTTAAAGCAACCTTATATCAAATTCTCAAAAAAAAGTATGTACATATAGGAGCCTGTGAGACTCCACGTCCGCAGTAGTGTTAAGAAAAAATGACGTCCATACTTAAAGGTTAACAGTACTGAAAAATAGTACTCACTTCGGAGCGCTGTAAAACCTTAGCTATTGACTTAATGAAAAAATGTCGTATGTAAAAGTTGTTCCTCAAAAAACAATCTACAAAAATGTTCTGATATCATTTCTTCGTAAAATGATAAAAAAAAGTTTTATTGAAAAATATAAATATCTCTAATTTCTGAACATTTTCGCTTATAACTTTTTTAATTATTTTTTTACGACAAAAAGTTACTGAACCAAAGTTGTAGAGAATTTAATTTGCAACAAATAATGTAAACAATTTATTTTTATCAGATAAATAGTTTAAGAGATATATCGTAAAAACCATTTCAACCGCTATTTTCAAGATGGCGGCCGTGGGACAAGGGCGGCGACCCCACAAACTTGGTGATTTGATTGAAAAAACGCAATCCCAAATGTAACTTTTCAATGGACTAATTTTATTTCATTCATTTTAAATTTTATAGCCATGTGAATACTGATTTGTAACGACTTTTATGGCAATAAATGGTTCTTTATTCAAAAATTGGCCGTTCTAAATGATTCAAATTAAATTATGGTAAATTTCGTAATTTTTCGATTTTCATGTGTTTAATGTAAGTACATGATGTTGTTTTTGAAGATGTTACAATCGAAGGACAACTATGAGTACCAGCAAAACCTTGGTGGTACATTTTTTTTTCACAGGATTTTTCGAAAAATCGACATTTTGCCGAGAAATTCAAAAAACTATACGTCCATACGTGCAACGTGCCCGGCCCAGCGTAAACGGCCGAGTTTTATGGTCTTTATGACATTCGGCTCCTCGTACATTCCATAAAGCTCATGATTATACCGTACCAACGTCCATTTTCCAGCACAGCACCGAATATTCGTCTGAGGATTTTTCGTTCGAAGACCAGCAGGCAATCCTCATCCTTTTTGCTCAAGACTCAGCTTTCGGACCCATATGTTAGTACCGGTCTTAGTAGGGTCTTAGTAGGGTACTCGTAGCATAGATATTACTCACAGATCACAGAAACTAAAGGATATTACTGTATATATACTCGTAGTAAGTAAGCTTTACTAGTTACCTACCTAAAGCTTTAAATGAAAAATGGTTTTCTTAGCGGACGAACGAACTGATATAAAAATACCGGATTGATATTTAAAGTCAATAAATATTCAAATTTTTGAATTAGAATGTGATCGTAATCTAGTAATTTCAAGGTCTCACCTTAGACATTTAAAAACACGAATAGCTAAATTTGAATGTACGCGGTCCGTTCACTTTGGAACTCATAGGTAGGTAGTTAGTGTACGTATCAGAAAACCCAACTGCAAAATAAATATTCCTGTACCTATTTAAATAGATTTAACATTTCAATATTATTCCCAGAATTGAATATTTTAAATGGATAAATTATGCCAAAGAGTTGTACATATTTAAGTATATAGTTAATACATTTAAATAATTATTCAATCATGCAATTAAACAGAACAAAAAAGCACTATAATAAATCTTGTTGCAGCTTTTCCGATCATCCAGAATTTTTTATGATGGTTTTTAAAAACAATCCTACTTGTGTCCTGTGTGGCGTTTATTATCAATCATTTGAAGAAACCTTATCCAATTAAAGGATTGTTAACATTGGCATTCATTCAGCTACGATAACGTTATAATAAAAAAAAATCACAGTACAATTACCATCATATTTAGAGAAATGCTTATTGTTGCTTATTGTTAATCGAAACTAGTGTAGATTCATACCTATTATTATCCCACCAATGATTTAATTATTATTATATAGATGGTAGGTAAGTAATCTGACTCCAAGTTTAATACTGGGCAAATAATTACATATAGGTATGTAGGATTTAGGATAAATAATAAAATTGGTAACTATGTAAATATATTAAGTAAAAAAAACAGTATTTTCTACATAAATTTATTTAATCTTAAAATTAGTCTTAACAAATAGATATTGTGAAATGTGATGATCTGTTTAACAGATTTAAAATAAAGATTTCATTAATATATTATATAGGTAATATTATGTATAATTTTCATTTATATTTTCCTCTCGTAACTAACTATATAACATTTCACTAAGATAAATGTGCGTAAACTCAATGACTATGCTTACTATCACATAAAAACAAAATGCAGAAATATTTTAAATACAAGATTCATATTAATTTACAAATGTAAATAAATCAAATGACACACATGATTTTAACAAATTTAATACCACAATACAAAACTTTTAACTCCAATATTTATATATTATTTTTGACTAGCAATCGGGACATATATCTTTTGCTGTTTTCTTCTATGGTAGAAACATTTTTTAATTTGCCATTTTGTTAAACAATATTATTTCATCTAAATGTTTTATTTAATTGCTAACATTGACATTCCTAAGAAAAGAATCATCTATAGGTACTAGCAACTACAGTAGGTAATAGGATATTTTATAAATTCAGATGTAAAATTGCGAATGTTATCGATGAGAACAAATTTCGAACTCATTTATTTATAAGTAATCGTATTTGCATTCGTGGACAGTTTTGATAGTAGAATTCCAACTTGGAATGTCTACTCAATATCTACATAGTTTTACACTTATCAATACATTTTTTTATAAGTACACATACTTAAAAAAGCATTTGAAATAAATGATTATAAAAGCTTATATTAATTCTTAATACTAAGTAAATAATAGGTGTTTTTATAGGCGTTTTTCATGAAGTACGTAAAATTTTCACTTTGTGGATATCAAACACCTGGATAGGATATTATAACAACGAAGACAAAAACGATTATACAATAATTTACACATAAATGATATACTTACATATATTCGTTATTTCTATGATAAGTTTATAAAAATATAAATACTATTTTTACAAAAAATCTCTCCGTAAATTTTTGTTTTTAAGTATGCATTCAAATATGCTTATAAAAATGATTTTATCAAAAGAATTTTGTTATTGCAAAATTTTTCCCGACGATATAACTTAACTTAGAAACAACTATAGAAATAGGTACCATATATACGAGTATTTCAAAAAGCATTTAAAATAGTAGCTATGTTTTAAAATATGTATTTCCAATACATAAGGAATAGACTTAAAGTTTAAATAATATGTTTAAAACCAGGTTATTATCGAGCTGTGACCGACCTTGTACCAGATAAAATATCGTAATATATACCGGCATGAAATTGAGTAATGGAATGTAATATTACACAAGAGCATTCTGAACTTTAATTTTTCAATAATTATGGAATGTTTTGGTTTCAAACATACCAAACACTTACTTTTCCGAGTTATTTAATGATACAGATCTTATCTATTTAATCTTAATCGTTTTAATTATATTGGTATATTATCATTGCAGAGATAACTGAATTTGTCGAACCCATTGTCGACTATAGTCGACAGTTATCTATAGATAAATGAAATGAATTCTATGAAATTCAAAAGAAAAGGTAAACTTTTGGTATACAACCAATAAACATGATAAAAATAGTATTCCATAACACTAAGTTATGAATGTAGAGATCGCATATTATTAAAGGATAACAAATACAAAATCATTCTACTGTTACAGACTTCGCAAGATTTCTTGGGCAATCGACATTACATCCGCGCAAAACAGCTATGTGATATGCTAGTAATTGCATGGGAATAACAGTAAGCACTCCTTGTAGACAGTCAACTGTTTTAGGGACTTCGAGAACCCGGGACGCTAAGGCCATGGTCTCTGTATCACCTTTTTCGCAAACAACAATCGGCCGACCTTGACGCGCTGTCACTTGTTGCAATGCGTTCATACATTTTGTATAAACGGGATCACGCATTACTATCATCATAACTGGCATGGAATCATCAATTAGAGCAAGAGGTCCATGTTTCAATTCACCCGCCATTATACCTTCACTATGCATGTAGGTCAATTCTTTAACCTTGAGTGCACCTTCCAGACAAGTAGCAAAATTATATCCACGACCCATAATCAACAGAGAACGTTGGCGATACAGATCTTCCGCCAAAGCTTTTACTTCCGAATCTAACGCTAATACTTCCTGAATCTTCTTATCTAATTCATGTAATCCAGCAATTATATCCGCGCGGCGCTTTTGGAGAGAAATTCTATCTTCACTAATAACTAAAGCAAACATAACAAGAGATACAAATTGAGATGTATAAGCTTTAGTTGATGCAACACCAATTTCCGGCCCAGCATTAATATGTACACCACAGTGAGACTCACGACAAATAGAACTGCCCACAGTATTTGTAATTCCCACAATCAAAGCTCCATGGCGCTTGCAATATCTAAGAGCCATTAAGGTATCTGCAGTTTCACCAGACTGAGAAATGAAGAAGCATACATCATCACGAAAAACTGGTGTATTTCTATCAAGGAAATCAGATGCCAATTCCACCATTACTGGAAGCTCTGTTAATTCTTCCAATAGTTGTCTTGTGGCTACAGCGCTATGGTAGCTGGTTCCACATCCAATCAACATCAACCGTCTGCAACGTTTAATTTCAGGTATATAGTCTTTTATTCCTCCGAGTGTGACTGCTCCATCAGCAAAGTTGAGACGTCCTCTCATTGTATTAACAATTGATTCTGATTGTTCAAATATTTCTTTTTGCATAAAATAATCATAATTTCCTTTCATAATCTGCTGCAACTCCAATTTTAAAGTTAAAATTTCACGTTGGTGGGGATCAGAACTGCTTCCTGACATACGGTGAATACTCAGAATACCATCTTTGATGTGTGCTACATCATCATCTTCAAAGTAAAGGACCCTGTTAGTGTGTTCAATTACAGCAGACGCATCTGAGGCAAAGAAATATTCAACATCTCTCTCCTCTTCAGGTTGGAACTGAGCATGGCTGTTAACACGTGGCAATGCAGGTACTACTCCACGAGTAGCCTTGTTATTATTGTACATAATAGGCACATGATCGCTGGAAAGGCTGCGTCTTGTTTTAATACCAACCAGTAAAGGGCTACCACGTCTGGTTGCTACACACTCATTTGGAAAGTAGCGAGATTTAAAGCATAAAGCAAAGGCACCTTCTAGTTGTTGAATTACCTGCTCAACCAGCTCTTGGAAGCTGTAGCCTTTGTGTTGGTTGTAAATATGATGCACCAGCTTTGCAATAGCCTCCGTGTCAGTCTGGGATTCAAAAATATATCCCTTGTTTTCTAGGAAAGTTTTAACTTCTTTATAGTTAGTAATGATACCATTATGGATAACAACAAATGCATTATCTTCTCCAGATCGTTGAGGATGAGAGTTGATAGCGCTCGGTTCTCCGTGAGTGGCCCAACGGGTATGAGCAATTCCACAATGAGATTCTACACATTCTTCGACCGCAAGTTCGACACTGCGTTCTTGGAGTAATTCTTCAAGCGCGGCTACTTTGCCTTGTTTTTTCACAACTGCAATATCTTTATGATCCGCAGCGTCGACAGCGACGCCTGCAGAATCATAGCCACGGTATTCCAAACGCTTCAATCCATTCACAAGTAGCTCCAATATTTCCCGCCGGGTCTTAGGCGTTAGATGATTTATGTATGCGAAAATTCCACACATTATTAGCGAAGAACGTTTATTAGCCGCGAGTGCACTGAACCACAACCGACGAGAGACTGTGTTCAACTCAAAACACGTCTAACGTTGAAGGCCTTCGCCATTAACTCCTTCCACAAATTAAAGTTACTTTCACTTACGGCAAAGCACACGTCATCGTGTTTCGTTATCGTAGATACTCATTGGTAACGTAAATACCAGCGTACAGCGGCAAAACCAGTCTTCCAAACAATCCAAATGATTATTTCAATCTTGTCATTTATATTTTGACATTTTAATTTTTATGTCAACGTCAAAGAATTTGACGTCTACGTTGACGTCACTCCAGAATCCAGATCCAAGTCGATCTATGAAGATGTTGTCATGTGTTAAATTATGAAGAATTTCAGGCGGGTAAGGACTTATTTAGGCTAAACCTGTGGGCTAAACTGTACATTATAGGGCGTGGAGTTGAGAGTCGTAAATTTTTTGTGGTTAGCTATTGTCCTATGGAACCTAAATCTGAAATTTCACACCGCGCAAACTTTTAGTTTTTGAGTCACGAATTTTTGAAAATCGGAAAATTTTACTCCATTTTAGCTTTGAAACGCGAACTTACTGTTATGACAGTGTCAAATTGACATACAGCGATTGTCAAACGCGTTTCATTTCAGGTAAAACATTTCTATCTAACAAAAAAAATATTATAATTTAAATTTTATTTATGAAATTTGTATATTTTTTAACAACAACATTAAAAATAATTATTATTAAGTATAGTTATTGTAAAATAGATTAAATAAAATAAAATTATTAATATTCGCAATTTATAATTTAACAAAAATATTAAGCCCTATAACTGTACAAAACTATTAAACTTTTACTTTTAGTATTCAAATAGGTAGCGAGGAGCGAAGCGACGAGCGTATTAGGTTAACATTTGAACTGCCGCACGAGCCGAGCGAGCGAAGCGAGCGTGCCGCGGCAGCTGCCGGCGAGTGCCAGAAGCGACTTTAGGGCGATTCCCACTCAAACAAAAAAAAAACTACAGGTTAAGAAACTTAAAAGAAAAGCAGTTTACTATGAAAAGTCCCTTTATCGATTAGACACCTCAAAATAATGAAATTCAGGGAGCATGTTTCAAAAATTTAACCATAATGTCTATCTCAAATCTAAATCTAAATCTGTCATAATATTTCAAATCAAAGAGCTAATGCAATATTACTAGTATTGAAAACTATTATTGTAAAGTAATATTAATTGCTTCAGATCAATGTGGAACTGGAAAAAAATACATGCTTTAGTTATTAATTGATGTTAGTTTGCATCCTTGCCTGCCAAAAAGTGGTAACAATCCAACATAACCTTAAAAACTTCATTTGTAAATATCTCGAAAGCTATTAATTTCCGCGCCCCCCCCCCTTTACTGGGGAAGTTCCTAGTACCCACCCCCCCTCTCTCCACCCCCAAATTCCACGCCCATATAATGTACAGTTTAACCCTTATTTATCGTATACTAGCGGTCTGCCACGGCTTCGCCCGTGGTACATATTTACGTTTTCTCTACATAAGAACCATCCTCGTACTTCAAGGAATATAATAAAAAAATAATTATCGAAATCGGTCCACCCGTTCACGCGTGATGCCGTGAACAAGGAAAACGGGTTTCATTTTTATATATATATAGATATAGATTATACATATTGTAATTAGATAATAATACTACTTAGAATTACTATATTTATTACCGCAAACTCATCTTGATTGCTGGGCTGATATTAACGTTGTGTTGTTTAATGTGGTTATGATGTTTCCACTAAAAGGACCATATTAATGTCAATCCAATAATTGAAACAATCATACACTGCATTATTTTTTTTTTGCATCGGCATGTGTACATCAACGCTTTACATTTTCACTCTATTAACGCTGAACCACAGAATATTATCTAGTAGCTAGCTTAGGAGCTAGCTGAACCTACGATATCATTATCCTCAGATTATAAAATAATAAATAACCACTTATATGTATTAACTTTCATTTTATAATCTAAGTCATCAGCATATAAGTTTTAAGCGCAGCAGCAGCTTTTCATGATATAAAAAAAGTATAGAAGTAGAAGTTCTAGGTATATTACAAAGTTACGTTAGTTTTATTTTTATTAATTTAAATAAAAAAATATGTAAGAACCCAGGCTTTTCGGAATATCTGTTTCATGGGCATAATATACTATGATTAATTGCATACACAAGTGCATATCTGTGGATCACATTAAATTTTAAGCACAGGAAAATTCTGATGGTCACCCTATTAGAAAGGGATACAAAAATACAAAATGTCCTCGCTCCTACTCGCTCGGCTTACTTTTCAGTTGCGAGCACAGAGTACTATTATAATATAAAAGGGTTGCGAGTCCATGTTCTATGGTCTGATATGGGTGGGGCACGAGCACATTATTGGTGGAAAAGCACCCTTAGCACATAGCAATAGGTTAAGCCTGATGGTATAGGAAATATGTACTTATTTTTTCCTTCAAATAATTGTCAGCACTTGATAAAATTTAAAAGGCGATCAACCGAAAACCGGACGCTACCAGCTTTCACATTAAAAAAGAATCATCAAAATCGGTTCAACCAGTCGAAAGTTCCGATGTTGATAACAAACAAAAAAAATTCAGTCTAATTCAGAACCTCGTCCTTTAAGTACCTGAAGTTGATGGATGGTCAATGGAGAACTAAAATAAAGAAACAATAATTACACCAGTAGCTTCTTTATTGGTTTTATCAGGATTAAGGTCTTTACAAAATTATTGAAAATATTAAGATACATTTAGCTTATAAAGAGTTTCCAGTTGTTTCCGTACATAATCCAAGAATTCATACAATCGTCACAATTGAATATTTAAACCTTTACACTTGCCTATCTAATGTAACTGAACGATATAAACATGTATTTTAGATAAGGTCAAACTAGGAACAAAATCACATATAAAGTTCATCAAATATCTATCAAAACGTTTATAACGCTTAATTATTATACCCTTAATTCCAACTATATGGCGCTGGTTCACAACCGATGCCATCATTTTTTACTCTCTGATGTTTCCTCCCTACTAATACATTTCAACACCGTAAGAAAATAACATCTAATCTTAAATGTAATTTTAAAAATTTTTATATCGCCACAAATTGAATAAAATGAATAAATAGAAAAACAATGGACGACACTACTTTGAACAAAGATGGTAATTATTATACATAAACAATTTAGGACTTGAAACTTTAAATCTAAATTAAAAGTTACATACAAATTTAAAACAAGGAATAAACTAGGTATAAAATGAAGTGAAATTTACAAAGATGACAAAGTGACGAGTGAGGTGAAACGGTTTAAAAATTCAATCAGTCCTCCATTGCCTTTCCTCCTGAACTCTTTACGATGGAAAATTAAGACATAACGAGCCTTCAAGTACGGAAATTCAAACTTGGAAAATAACTTACGACTAAAATAATTAAAGAGACATAAACTTAGCACATACGTGTAACTAAAACGAACGAGTATTTTGTTATGATAAATGCAAGAGTCGGGAACGTGTGTGAAATCACCAGTTAAGAAGCTCCGATCGTGTGAGTACACTAAGGGCTCACGACTACGATACAACATCGATATTGGGAATTTTTTTTTAATCGAGGCAACCGTGCCGTCATCTGGCGGCCGCTCGGGGAGCAACATCAAGCAGGCCGCGCGGCGGCGGGCGGCGCGCGGCGGGGGGCGCGGGGGGCGGGGCGGCCGCGGCGGGCGCGGGGGGCGGGGGGGAGCGCGGGGGGCGCGGGGGGGAGCCTGGCAGACGACGGACACTGGCTGCGCTACGTTATTTAAACAGCCCAATAGTTATTTTTTCTTTTGGGCCTTCTCGGCGGCTTTGGTGACTTTACCTGTAGTCACCTCCTTAAAGGTCACGCTCTGAAACATATCAATACATTGAGTGGGAGCAGTATTTGGCACATAGGGATAGAGCAGGAAGTATAGAAAAATCGATAATTGATTCGTTTACGTGGGTGGCAAAAAGCTATGCTTAGAGCTTTGGGCCACCCACGTACCCGAATCTGCGCTAAATCAAGAACTTGGGTTTCATCAAATTCTTTACAAAAACAGATAAAACACTAACATTTAAACAAGTTGTATTGATATAAACGCGACAATATCGATACCTTGATGACACCGACAGCGACGGTCTGACGCATGTCGCGCACGGCGAAGCGGCCGAGCGGCGGGAACTCCTGGAACGACTCGACGCAGAGCGCCTTGGTCGGCACCAGCGTCACGATGGCCGCGTCTCCGGACTTTATCGACTTCGGCTCCACTTCGGTGGTCTTACCTGATTGTGGATAATGCTTTTTCAGAGACTAGGTACACCCATAAACGAAATGACAATTCCCTCAATTTCAATTTTAGGAAGATTTAGGCAGAAAGCGAATCAAAGGAAATGTTCTGAAATATCTACGAAGCAGTTTATTCTTACGTTCACCATATTACCTCTGCTATACGACCGGTTGCATTAAGTCAGTAAGAACTCAAATTAAATGCCCTATTCAGACAAGAATTGCTACTTGGTTCCTAATTATTTGTCAATAAGACCTTTTGAATATTGTTTAAAATACGCTATTTTAAAGAAAATATAGGCAGTTAATTTCGCACACATATACTATAACTAAACGAAATGGACACGTTACCGGTACGACGGTCGCACTTCTCCTTGATCTCGGCGAACTTGCAAGCGATGTGTGCGGTGTGACAGTCGAGCACGGGAGTGTACCCGTTGCTGATCTGACCCGGGTGGTTCAGAACGATCACCTGCGCACCGTACATACTTCTAAATAGCCCTTTTTTGTATATGTAATAATTGCTTTTTTTCCATTACGGAACTTTATGTTTGTAATGAAAAACCATGATCAAACGAATGGTATGGGTAAACATAGTCTATCGAACATATTAATACTTGGTTAGTGACATAACTTCGTTAAGCTTTATGCGAATCAAATCAAAAATGAAAATATAATATAATTTCAGGAATGATAGTACATAAAAAACGTTTTATTTTTAAGATAGGCATTAATTTTCATAAAATAATATCATTACTAACCGGTTTCTAAATGTACCTAAACCAGAATTTAATGACATTTAAATGCAAATTACGAAATAATCAATAAACTAATGATTATTATTTATAATGAGATATTTTGTACTTAATCACTTGGAAATGTGCAATTTGCAAACTTTTTTGTTTTTTTAGGACTACGACATACCTGAGCAGTAAAATCAGAGGCTCCCTTGGGTGGGCAGTTCTTGGAGTCACCAGCCACGTAGCCGCGACGCAACTCCTTCACGGACACGTTCTAGCGTTTCACAGAAAGTGATTTATTTTTAATGCACGACCGTATACCAAAATTATTAAATGGCTCATTATTGTCTTATGCGTAAATTAAAAGCAAATATTTAAGTAGCTGGCTTTATGATACGTATGTGTACAAAACTGTTCAATTATTATTTCATGTCTTAGATCACATTTGTAAAGCTAATTGAATGAATATTTATAAGCGAATAAATCATTCAGAATTCAAATTGGGACTGTGTTAGTAAAATTTAAGATACATATTAAGAAAAATAAAAGATCTTTTTAAAATCCATTGTCTATTATTGAGAACCAATTGTTGTTTTTAAGTTTACTGGTAGAAATGTTAAACCTTGACGTTAAAGCCCACGTTGTCGCCGGGCATGGCCTCCTGCAACGCCTCGTGGTGCATTTCCACAGACTTCACTTCCGTGGTGATGGCGGCCGGGGCGAACACCACCACCATACCTGGTCACCACACCGAAATATGCGTTCACTATATATACTATTTGTATATTGACAACTTTTAAAATGAAAAGTTATATAATTTTACCACAGTAAAATATATTTTTAAATACATAATGCGCTACTTTTTGGTATGTCTAATAGATGCATTTATATTAACTCAGTTGCAAGTTCAATTTCAAAACCAATTGCCGTGCATAAGTTCATTATTATATAAAACAAAATCTCCAATTCAGGAACATCAGCAAACAAAACGCTGCGACCAAGAAAGTCTTCTATATCTTCTTTGAGTTCTTCTAAAACATGTCGAGTCATCGGACCTTTCCATAGAGCACGTAGCTTCTAGAAAGTTCTAACCTGGCTTCAGTATCCCGGTCTCGACGCGGCCGACGGGCACTGTGCCGATGCCGCCGATCTTGTACACGTCCTGCAGCGGCAGGCGCAGCGGCTTCTCCGTGGGCCGCGACGGGGGCTGGATCGCGTCCAGCGCCTAGAACATTCCGCGGCTTTAGTGCGCCCTTTGAGGGTTGCGTCGATTGTACCAATGCAACATTTGCATGTTATAAATTTTTTTTTTACAGTTTACTACATTAGATGCCTTTGTTTTTCGAGATATTAGAACTTAAATGTAAGTATAATATAAATATTGAAACAAAAAAAAATATTGAAATATTCCAATTGAGATCGTGTATTTTTCGTCATGTTCCACAAAATATATAGAATGAAAAAGATATCGCTGGATATTGTAATCTTTGTTGAATTTCGTGTAATAATAGGTAAAACCAACTAGTATAGCTGTTTCGCAATGCGGATGCATAGGTGTTGACATTTTAAAGTTGCAAGATGTTTAAGTCGAGTTGTAAGTTGCCAAGGTAAAAATATGATGATTTGTATTGTGTCCGTACAAGGCATTAAATTATCAAGCAAGATTGTAAAACGTGGAAAAACTACTTTTTATGAAGATGTTCTTTATTGAATTAGACAAAGGCGTGGGATCCGCACCTCAATGAGGGTCTTGCCCTCAGATTTGCCGTCCTTGCGCTCGATGGTCCACCCCTTGAACCAGGGCATCTTGTCGGACGGCTCCAACATGTTGTCGCCGTGCCAGCCTGAGATCGGCACAAAGGCCACGGTGGCCGGGTTGTAACCTGACACAATGTTACATAATCAAACTTTACCGGATTTCTTTCTAAATTAACATAATATCCCAAATATATAAGCTAACTCGATGAATAATTCAATAGCGATGCCGATTTATTTTATTATTCTAAGTTAAAAATGAAATTAAAGTTTGAACGCAAGAGAAATACAATCGCGCAGTCTAAATATTTGTGCTCAATGAATTCAATCGCATCATATAAATATTTAAGAATGTTATAAATTTTTTGTAATAAATGGCAGATATTTCAGTGTGGCATGACTAACCGATCTTTTTAATGTAAGAGGAAACCTCCTTCTTGATTTCCTCATAGCGAGCTTCATGGTACGGAGGCTCGGTGGAATCCATCTTGTTGACGCCCACGATCAATTGCTTCACGCCCAACGTGAAAGCGAGCAGCGCATGCTCACGAGTCTGCCCATTCTTACTAATACCGGCTTCAAACTCGCCTGTACCAGCAGCTACTATCAATACGGCACAATCGGCCTGTATGCGAAAAAAATATAATAATATTAATTTCCGTCGCAGAGTAGATAAAATTAATATATTTTCTTTTGTTTAAAGATACCAACCTGCGAAGTACCAGTAATCATGTTCTTGATGAAATCCCTGTGACCAGGAGCATCAATAATAGTCACATAGTACTTAGCAGTTTCAAACTTCCATAGAGCGATGTCAATAGTGATACCACGCTCACGTTCCGCTTTCAGCTTGTCCAGTACCTGTAGTGTTGCGGCCCATATTAATATTTACTTACGCGATAGCTCAATCGATATTATGTACCTATTTAGTTGTGCCATTGCTCGTATACTTACCCAGGCGTACTTGAATGAGCCTTTGCCCATCTCCTGCGCTTCTTTCTCGAACTTTTCGATGGTTCGCTTATCAATACCACCACATTTATAAATCAAATGGCCGGTAGTGGTAGACTTGCCAGAGTCTACGTGGCCGATTACGACGATGTTAATATGAGTCTTCTCTTTGCCCATTTTCGATGTAGTGTATTAACCTTGGGTACCTGACTAACAAAATTATGTAACTTCAATTATTGTTTAACAATATGGGAATTGGGAGTGCCCGGATAAAAATATCGATTTTGCTTTTTAATCAAAGCAGGAAATACATAACAAGAAAAAAATAATTAAGTAGACAAATAAGAATTGTTCCTGTTTCAATAAAGGAAAAGCCTTGATGCATTGAACGCATTAAAATTAAAAATGTTGAATAGCCTTGTTTAATTCATAGGTATTATGTATGGGAAAATTATTATTTATTTATCAATTCCGGCTTTAATTTATTTTTATTTCTTTAACAAAAACAGCATCAACGTTGTAATTTTATTACGTCAGACTTTAAGGGCAATATAATCAATACAATAACCGAACAATAGAATCGCCTTTTCATAACTGTATATCATTCTTTTATCCGTATTAGTCCGTTTCAAATCCCCTACTATTTTGTGAACGCGTAATATATTGACCGAGGTGTTACCTTTTGAGAGAATCAAACACCAAAATTAAAAATCACCAGACAAAATTGCAATGTGTTATGTTGGATGCACTAATCGGTACTGAGAATGCACTCGAAGATGGAGGCTTCGATTGACCTGTGAGCAAATCTCCGGGAGAGCTCCACAGAGCGTGCGCAGGACGTCCGGGACGTCGATACAGCCAGCATTTCATCCAAATATAGAACACGTAGGATAGGTACCTATGTCTGTTACATCACACACCGTAACTTAGGTACCTATTATAACATTAAATGAAATGTTTTAAGTTGTGCATTCATTGAAACACTACCTGCAGTAAATCTAATAGCTCGGGAATTATTAATACACACTGAAAATAACTTTTGAACGCAACTGTATTATCCTATTATGTAAATAATCTTAACTTTTATAAAACCCACCCACAGATAGCTACGTCTCATCACACTTAATTATTATCATCGTAGATGAAATGCAAGTGCATTCAGCCTAATAATAGCGCTCTGATCTATATGGTTTTAAAATAGACGTATTTGCAGACGACATATATTAGTTCCCTCTGCTTAGAATTTAGAGATAGATATTGTCACAAAGATATCTAAGTAGATAGATATAGAGCGTGGCACGCGGCATACATAATACCGGCGACGCACGTTTCGCCGGCTTCTGCTTCCATTTTGTGTTTTCTAGTGCATTTCGATTTCAAAGAGCAATTATTTGACAATTAAGAATATAAAAAGTTAAAAATTATTAAAGAAACCATTATACTAAATTGTCAAAAATATAACGCATGTTAAGTAGGTGCAATAGGACAAGTCGTCAATCAAATTGTATTACAATTACCTAAATATTGACCCAGAATATCATGGAAAACTGACTAAGATTTTATTTTTATGCAATTTTAGTAAAATTCTAAATAAGCTCCTAGTCCTTTCAAATTGTTTTAAAAACAAAACAAGAAATTGCGTAATTGGAATATGCGCTACCGGTAAATTTTTGACAAGAAAATAAAATTTTCTTACCTCCATTAAAAGAATAAAATTAAAATATAATTAAATGTCTTATTACTTACCAGAAACACGAGTTCTTGATGTTCAACACAACTCCAAAGACAATGTAATGAAAACTGGAAAATCTCACCTTTCAGTGCCGCAGTTGCGAATTTTCAGCTAGATTTTCAAGCATGCGCTGTGCGGTCTCCCGGGAAATGAAATCAATAATGTCAATTGACGTTCTCATTTTTAAGTGTTCTTATAAATTGATAAAATAATATTGAAAAGTTAATTAAAACTCTATAAAATATTTCTTAACAATATATATGCGATGATTTAATATAATAAGCTTAATTAGTAATAAAAGCATTTAAAGAAAACGGATGTTCATAATTTCGTCGTCAGACTTTCAGCTATGCCGCTTGCCAGAGTTAACATAAAAAAGAGTCATAAATAAATTCTAATAGTATGAGGTTTATCTGAATTCTAACGTTAAAAGAATGTTAAGGTTAAAATATATTCTCATTTTGATGTGTTAAATATTTAATTAATTATTTTCAAATACATACAAACAACACAGCATGGTCATGGTCCTACGCAAGGTCCTACGTATGACCTACACCAACGTCGCCATAATATGCGCGAAATGGTAACGATAGCATTCATTCATAAAGGCAATGTTCGTGTTCGTGAGAAGCTACCATAAAATATCAAGAGAAAAACATTTTATTTATTTGGATATTTCTAAGGGATATTTTATAAAACGTACCTATTGAATTTACATTTTGCGTATAAAGTGCAGGAAGATTCTTAAACTCTTAGATAAATGGAAAAAGTAATAAATGAAAGAGATGTCTCAAAGGATATAGAATAGTATAGAATATTCAACGGAAAAAATAAAAATCGGTCAAGTACTAATAGACCGGGAGATATTGACACAAAATTTCGAGTCATTTGTAACAGGATGGCGGTTCTACAGGGGTCTTAGTACGCAATAATGACGCAATAATGAATGATGGTATGGCATGACACTACCGCCTACTTCTTTTTTATGGGCTATCGGTAAATTCTAAAATTTTTGTGTTACAAATCGTTTGACTTTCGCTATTTTTCCGACGAGTTCGACTAACGCTCACGCGACTAAGCCACCGGTACCAGCGTTCACACCATCATTTTTCTTTTTGTTATTGCGTACTAAGACCCCTGTAGAACCGCCATCCTGTTACAAATGACTCGAAATTTTGTGTCAATATCTCTCGGCCTATAACGGACAATATGGGTTATAAACACAGGTTATAAATAAGCTAGTTTTGATAAAAACCGATTTTATTTTAAGTATCGATATAATTACAAGTATTTAAATATACATGCTAAGAGATTTTTTAATAAAACAACAAGTAGATTATTTTGCATATATTTATAATAATGAAGTTTTAAGATTATTTTACCTATTACAATCGGCTATTAATATTATTTGATAATAAATAATAATAGAATACAACTAATCAATCATAATAAAAAGACGGCCATTTAGAAATACTCTCTTTTATGTCAATGACTATACAGGGTGTCCCACTATCGGTATACTAAGCGCGAAGGGATTTGTAGTTTTACATACACTGATCACGTAAAAAATACTTAAACAACAAAATTACGTCAAAAATTTTTTGGTAAATTTTTCCTTAAAATCCATGTTTTCTTCTCTAACTTCGCGCAGCCGGCATATACCGCTTCGCTAATGTGAGCATTTTGTCTATGAGAACCTAATCTTAAACGATAGCTCACGTGCAGTTGGCAAAGTTAGGCGGGTTGCTTGTTAGGGGTGTACACATAGAGTTTTAAGAATTAATCTATTTGAAAAAAAAATGCGTTTGGAATTTTTTAAGTATTTTTTACGTACTCAGCGTATGCAAAACTATAACCTCCTTTGAGCTTAGTATACCAACGGTGGGACACCCTGTATATAGGTATATTTGTATATATTATTTTCTTGAAATCGCATATATAATTATTCCCATTATTCCTATAGTTACTTTGAATAAAATTCAATGATTTTAAAAATTATGTGAAAATAATATTGGAATAAAATATGACAACATTTTAGTTTTTTTCATTTATGCGTTTTCATCATTACTCGTACTATTTTAATAAATAAATTAAATGTTCTATCAAAAATGTAAGAACTTTTTCTAATATGGAATTTAATTATACAATTATGTTTAATATAATTAACCCATACTGAATATAAAAAAATTGCAATTAAAATTAAATAAAGGTTCATATTATAAATTTCTTTCATATTAAGCTTATATTACAACTGAAAATAATTATGAATAATTTATAATTATAGAAACTAATTACACGTCATTATACATACTAAATGATGTAATTATAAAATGTTACAAAATTTCACATTAAAATGTTTCATGTTTATGTAATACCCAATTAGTATATTTCATCACAGATAATTTTATTGCTTTTGCTGGAATGCGAGGTCCTTTATTTGCCACCTGGCCATGGTAAGTAACTGCCCCAACCCTTGCCTGGATTTGGATCATGTCCTGTAAAATAATTATTATGTATTTACTTGCAATCGTACAGATAAAGTCGAACTTAAACGTTATCTATAATACTAGCTGCTACCTGCGACCCGCGTTGCTCCACTCTTATTGTTCTTAGCGAGATGATAATATATAGCCTATAGCCTTCCTCGATTAATGGGCTATCTAACACCGAAATTATTTTTCAAATCGGACCAGTTGTTCCTGAGATTAACGCGCTCAAACAAGCAAACTCAACTTTATAATATTAGTATAGATTAGAGTACCTAGTAGAAAGCTGTTGTTTAATTTTTTTTTTTCTATTGATCATATTTTTTTTTTCAACAAGGTATGTATTTTGGGTGTAGGACAAGGTACTTATTGCGGTTTCTCTACAAGAGCGTAATTAAAAAATTAATAACCTGATTTCTGTCATACGAAAAATTTAAAATATTATTTTATACAAAATAAGCAAATAAATAGAACGACTTATTTTTCTTTGACCACCTGTTTCTGCAAAGGAACATATATGTTTACTCTACAAATTACAACATCAAAGCAATTTATTTTAATGAGGTTTCTAACATTTTAAATAGTTTGGTAAGAAGCAAGTTCAAAGGCTTTTGAGCATAGAAGCAAGAAGTTCTTTACCTATTGAATTCTTAACGGTTAAATTTATTTCCTTTCTATTCATTCGTATTTTTTTAATAAAGAATACATGAATCTAGAAGGAAGTGTATCTATAATACTTCACCACATATTACACAACAAAGAGCTCAGCCGCGTCTGACAATTCGCGGATAAACTCAATAACGGCTACACCGATTTTCATAACAATTTCAACAATCATTAGCGTGGAAGGTAAGTTAGTAATTTGTTAAGTTTAAGACTATGCAATCGGAACCGGAAATTTCGAGAAATATTATATAAAAAAAAAGAATGTTTATGTTACGTTCATTAAAACTACACGACGGTTAGCTATTAGGGACGAATAGCTAGCATTTTAATAAAATCATTACTTTATTGATGTCAATGCAATTAATGCCAATCAATTGCTCATTTCTTAAAAAAAAACAAATTCTATAAAATAGTATAAGTACTTATTCTAAAAATATTATATTCCCGGTATAGATAGTTTTTATGCTTCTATCGTCTTGGTATCGCCAAATACTCATGAAGTCCTATAATCAAAAGTAATTACGGAGTAAATAATAAATTGTTTACTTTGGATAAGTACTGGATTCTGTCTTGTACTTATTTTATTCTGTGGCTCAATATAAAATATGTTTATACAAAAAATTGCATCCAACTATTTATATAGTAAAATATGTATTGATGTATTATATATATAATAATGTTATTATATCTCAACACCGTGTTTTTATGTAAATGAAAAATTTGAATGTAAAATGAATGCAAAATCAAATTTAGAAGATATAGACATTTGTGTGATATTTTTAAGTTTTAAACACAATCTTGTATAGACTTTACCCTTGGCAACAGCTTGTATTTTTTGCATCTCTTCCGAGGAGAGAGTTAGGATCTTCTGCAAGACAGGAACGAGCCGGCTTCTCTCGTCTCCCGGAGCCAGTGTTAAAAACTATTGAAGAATAATATCATTTTATTATTTTAAATGTTTTAAAAATGATGAAAAAGCAGCTTTTGTCTATTGAGACAAAGGATTAAAGTTATGGTGTTAATAACGTACATAATAATATGATCCTGTATTTTCGCTTTTACATTTAATGACAAACATTATAGTTCAATTAATAATTTATCTTTTTTTTCTGAATGTTATACACAGAAATAATGTCATTATAATAAGAAGTACGAATTGATTAAGATTAAAACTAATTTTAAAAAATCTGGAAATTTACTCCCCTATCTCTAGCAATCAATCAAGCATACTCTTTTATGTGTACAAAATTATTTGAAAATACATATTATGTGACATTATTATTTGGACTTTTATAAATAACTCTTCCTGGATTCCGAAAATCATTATTAAAATCTTCGAGGAATACCTTCAAAGTGACGTTCTTCATGTACTCAGTGTTGTGCGCATTTTGCGACGAGCCGCGCACGCGCCTCAACTCCGACTTGAGCAGGTCGCTGAGCTGCGACATTCGCGCGCATTCCCGCTCCGACTCCGCTAGCAATACCGTCACATGTTTCACCCTGGACGATATGTCAATATTTAAATTACTAAATATTTTAAACAAAAAACTATATCGCCTTCAAATGGTTAGAAATGGATAAACTTAAGTGGGACCAACAGGAAGGATTTCAAATAAAACAAATCAGTAAAATATGTTTCGTCTGGAGAAATAATATAGGCGAATTCAGAACCTCCTCCTTTTTTAGTAGATTGATAGACATAACACAACCATATATAGAGAACGAGCTGTGCCACGCTGTTTTACCTGCATTGCTCTGCTAACCATAGCCTATAAGCCTTCTTCGATAAACGGACTATCTAAAAGTGAAATCGGAATCGAAATTGTAATTCCTGAGAATTGAGATAAGCGCTTTCAAGCAAACAAACAAACATACCATCTCTTCATTTTTACAAAATTAATATAGATTAGAGTTGTTGAGTATTTTATAATAGCCCTAAGTTCCTCCTAATTAAATTTGTTATCCATCAAGTAAGTCGTCCTTGAACTCAAATTAGAAAGTATAGATATCGAGGACATTGTTAACATTAAAATGATAATAACGCTCATAAATATTAAAAATATATATTTGAATTGTTGAGTGATTTGTTATCAGAAACGATTGAATGAAATCACCTGAAATTCGATACATCTTTTTTATAACAAGCGGCATAGATAAACATTTGTTTGTGCCGCCCTTTATTAGCCTGAATTAACATGATTGATAATCTTTTTCAAAGATAAATGAATATTTCCATTTATTTAATCTATATCTGTATCAAAGCAAGCAAAGGTATGTATACTAAATATCTGATAACAGTTATCAGAATATAATATATAAACAATAATTTTCTAGGAATCAATGTATAAAATAAATCTGTCCTTCAGAAATAATTCCAGCGGCCAACACAAGCTTGTTATCCACTGCATTAACATAAATTAATTATTCCTACAATTTGACTGCCCAATGAATAATTTTTATAGAAATACAACTAATGTGTCAAATCTATTTTTTAAAGAAACGGACTGTTTAATATTTTAATATTATAAACATGTTATACTGTTGATCTTTACATTATAATTTAGTAATATATTAAACTTTTAAAATCCTATTCTTTGTATGTTTCTGGTATTGAAATGTTGAGCATTAATCTTGCTGAGAATTCGTGAAATATAACTTATGTAAAAACGTTTTGATACTGATTTTAATGTGCTGTCCATTTATTATATTATAATTTAGCATATGTTACTTCCTATTAGATGATTAAATAAGACTTCCCATAATATCATAATCAGATACCATAATGCTGACATTGAGAAGTTAATTTTTATGGTAAATTTTTAATTATTTGTAGTCCTGTACATTTCTACTTTGCATAGTTGTAATAAACATTGTTTAGCCTTTTATAATATATTACTTGCTTTATAATGTATGCTTGCTTAAAATAACAAAATACATCCTCTTCAGAAGGAAAATTTATGTCTAATGTCACTTCATTAAAGTGTGATAAATATAAAAAGACACACCCACAACCTTCAAATCCAACAATCAATAACTCTCATTGAAAAGTCACGTAAAGTCATAATTCAAACCCAGGAATCAAATGTAACGTAACTTTAAGTGTAAAAAAGTACCTCTGCTGTAATGTAAGTACTTTCCGCTTCAAGTCCGTGATCTCTTGCTCGGGTGTGAGTGCGAGTGACGATGTATCAAGCGTGTCGTCCTCAGTGACGCCCTCCTCTAGCAACCGTTCCAACGGCACTGGAGACCGCCGACTACCTCCTGATAGGAACGATTTAGACAACGGAGGCGATGGAGCCGATTCTGAACCCTGGATATGGAATAATTAAACTTTTTTAGTAACTATAAAAAGAGCGTGTGTGCCGAACACACGTGTCAGAAGTGAAACTTCTTTGGCAAGATTCAAAGATACAAAATCGTCGCCTTACTCAATGACGTGACGTGAATTTACTCTCAATGCGCCTAAACAAGTTTCACTTCAATAATATCAACATGGACAACAGTGGAGCCCGTATTTTACACTAATCTTTGGATTTTGAAGCATAGGCATATGCATGCATAGCATATTTTGTCATGAAAATGAATTCTGAAGCGCGTGAAGTTGACGACGGAAATATTATGCGTGGTTAAAGGTTGTTGTCGCATTTAATTACATAAGTGACATGTTGAATTGGACTCTATACATTTTACACATAAACATTTTTTATACTATACATATACAGTATACTATAGAAAGGAAATTTTGCCATTATTGTTATAATCCTTATCTAAGAAAATTCTTACTTCTCCCTCTTCCCGAGGTATCATAGATACATTGATGTCCATTTCAGTGTAACTCATATCCTCTTTAGGTATCACTGGTATAGTGTATTTATCGCGATTTAAATCTTCTTCAAATCTGCCAGCTTTCATAGTTTCTTGTACAGTCGCAAGCTGTTTTCGCAAATTTTCTGTCTCCTTTTGGAGCTTTGTTTCCAAATCCGTTATTTGTGACTTGTAACATTGAGTTAATGTTGAAATCTGTAAATAAAGAAATGAGTTAATCACTTACTGCATACACATCAATAAATCTGTTAATTAAAAAAAATCAAAGTGATAAAGAAAGACAACACAATTAATTGAGCATTTCTAGAAAAATAATGTGTGATGAACACTGTTTTTGTTCTGAGAAACATTAAAGTACTGCTAGATGTGATTTTATAAAAAAGAGTGTGTGCCTAGCACACATGTCAGAAGCGAAACTTCTTTGGCAAGATTCAAAGATAACAAAATCGTCACCTTACTCCATTACGTGACGGTATTGCCATGTCGCGACCTTGAAATTTTACTCTCAATGCGCCTAAAGAAGTTTCACTTCAAAAATATTATAGTATGTATTTTATATTTTATTCCGTAATTGCCTCACTTGGAGTTTATGTTGTGTTCTCTCGGATTCCAACTGTTGCGAGAGTCTCGTGAGATCGTTTTGTAACCTTGCTGTTCTCTGTTGAGCTCGGGAAGCATCAGAGCTCGCTTCAGCCGCACGTTTACGCGCCGCTTCCAATTCCGCACTTTGTTCGGAATATTTTTCTCTGAAATATAACATAATATATAATTCAAAAATATTGAAAAAAAAATATTATAAATAAAAATTATATAGACACGTTATTGTTAGTTTTCAAACTACAAAGGTTGAATAAAAAAATGTCTATTGAAAAGGAATAATTTATAAATATATATGTATATTGTGATAGTTTTTATAATCATTAAATAAGTGTTGGACTTACTGTAGGGTATTCAATTTAAGGTTTAAGCTTTCAGTCTGCGCTTTCAGTGCAGCAGCTTCTTCCTTCAGTTGTTCTTCTTGACTGTGGTCAATTGTTTGATTTTGTCTTAACACTGCTTGAGCTCTGACCTGATGTAAGTAAATAAAAATTTATCACATTTGTCTGGGTGTGTGTGTTTTTTATTGTCAAACTATTATCGACTTTGTCCTCATTAAAATAACATTAAAAAAAGCGCAGCGCACTACCTTTCGCGTGTGACGCTTCGATGATCCCGGAAATAAATTGTTATTTGATTTTGAATTTTATTTTAATGACAACAATGTCGATAATAGTTTGACAATGAAAAATGCGCTGCGCCGCGCTTCGCCATATCTGCGCCGGCCCCAATAGTTTTCAAAATCGGTTATATAGTTTTTTAATGTATCCATTGCATATCCACATCATGAAAAATTATTCCTCTTTTTATTAACATAAGTATAGTCTAACACTGTTGTTGGGCACAAACCTTATAACTTGTATACTCTGTTTTTAAATCTGCCAACTCCATTGAAGTAATCCTCAAATTTTCATTTATTTCTGCACATTTAAACTCCAATTTCTTCATTTTATTATTAAGTTCAATTCTTTCTTCTCCAAAGCTCATAATAATTTTCTCTTTTTCACTGAGAAGAGAAGTCATTTCTAAGTCAGTTTCTTCATTCTTTCGCTTTTCGTCTTCGAGATCTTGCATTAATTTGGATATAATATCGTTTTTGGTGCTAATAACACTATCTTTTTCTTTGTTTTCCTGTAAACTGTGTTGTATTTCTTCTTTAAGTACACGGTTTTGAGTTTCTTCTGTCTTCATATGTTCTTCAAGTAGTTTTATTTGAGTTTTCATAGCAGTTATAGTTCCTTCTTGAGTATCAATTGTTGACTCCATCTATGGAAGAAATAATAATTTATAGCCTATTTATAATATAATGTTTCATAAAATAACTCATAATATGACTTAACACTTACTTGCATAATTTTCTTTTTCTTTTCTTCCATCTTAGTCGTAAGTTCTTTCATTGATTTTTCATAGTCTTCCATTTCTAAACTTAAGACATTCTTTTTTTTAACATCTCGCATAGCCTTTTCTAATTGCTCTTTTGTATTTTTATGCGAGCTCTTTTCCGTCGCTAATTGTTCATTTAACTGTGATTTTTCCACTATAGAAAAGAAATATAATTAGAGATTATAACCAGTTTATTTTGAAAATTAAAAATAAAATAAGAATGTACCTTCTAAATTCTCAATAGTCGATGTAAGGGACTTTATTTTTGATTCAAGTTCCAAAATTTCAACTTTGGGTGTTTCATTATCGCGATTATTACTACTATCAACCTCATCAACACTAGTTTTTGTGTTATTATCTGTTTCATCAATCAACTTTTTAAGTTTTAACTTCTCTTGCTCTGAATTTTGCAACTGTGTAGTAGTTTCATTTAATTTCTTTTTCAATTTAAGAGCAAACATTCTTAATTTTGTATACCTGGAAAACACATGACTTGTTAAAACAGAACAAATATTCATTTGATTTTTTTATTTTTGTCAGTATTTAATATTTATTAATGATAACCAATTCTACATGAGATGATTATTGAATCATTATCTATAGATAACCCTGATTGACATGTTATGGCCGTAAGTTAAATAAAAATATTAAAAATATGAAATTCATTACATAAATAAATGAAAAACAATAGTATAATATTTACTTGTCTTCAAATGTCTCATCTAAATCCTTCATTCGAGAATGTTCCTCAGCTTTGGATATAGTTGATGTAGACATATCTTCATTGGGTAACTCAGACACTAAAAAAATATTTAATAAGTATCTAGATAAATAAGTTTTATTTAAATTTACTACTTACTAAACACGCAATCATTATAATATTACCATTACAAGAATTCGTTTTCAACCTGTCAAGCTCCTCTTTTAAAGTAATTATTAATGTTTCTTTCTCTTTTAATAATGAGAGAGTG
Source organism: Colias behrii (assembly GCA_029959065.1). Lineage (NCBI taxonomy): Eukaryota > Metazoa > Arthropoda > Insecta > Lepidoptera > Pieridae > Colias > Colias behrii. Next base: position 7,924,398 of record JARWMC010000002.1, read on the forward strand.
GTGTCTCTTTCAGTTATAAGTTTCTCATTATCTTCCTTGCTCTTGTTTGTATTCTCTTCTGAATTTTTCAGATAATTTTCCAATACAGTAATTCTGTCCAGTAATTCAACATTCTTGTTATTTTTCTCATCTCTATCTTTTTCAAGTGTTTCAATAAGATCTTCCATTTCAGAAATAGCTTTTTGTAATTTAGAAATTGCCTCACCTCTTTCCTTTAACACTTGATTTATTTCTTTCATCTCATTTAACAATTCATTGTTTTCTGTCTTGTAGCTTAATAATTTTGTTTTTAGATCTTCATACTCTGCAACTATGTTATCATATTCTTTTACTTTGCCTCGACATTCTTTCAATTCGGTTAATAAAGAGGAATTTTCCTGTTTATAGTTTGAAAGTTTTGTTTCCAACTTCACTAAGTCAGCTTGTAATGAAACATTTAAATCAGACAAATTTTCAATATCATCTTTAGGCTGCTCTAATGACAATTTGAGGGTTTCCACTTCTTCTCTTAGCAAACCATTCTCATCTTGTAAGTTTTCAAACTCTTTTTTGAGTTTTGAATTCTGATCATTTAAAATAGTAATGTTACTTTCTAATTCTTTAAGTTTTTCATCTCTTTCTGTTTTTGTTTGAAGTTTTAAATTTTCGTTTTCTTTACACACATTTTCTAATTGCAGCTTAACAGATTCAATATCTGATTTAATTTTATCATTTTCGTTTGACAGCAGTTTGTTTTGATTCTCTAATTCAATGATATTATCCTTTGCATTTAATTTTTCTTTCACAAGAATTGATTTCTCACCTTCTAGAGCTTTTAGTTGCAAAATCAGATTTTGCTTTGTACCCTCATCTTCATTTGTTTTTAATGTATCATTTTCTTCTTTTAACTTTTCGATTTGTAAAATAAATTGATTCATATCCTTTTCAATGTTTTGTAATTCTTGGACTTTCCTATTAATTTCACCTTTCAACATTTCATTTTCATTATTTTTTTCATGTATTTCAATGTCTCTCTTAGTAATTAATGATCTTAGTTCATTTTCAATTTTAACTTTAGACTCAAGAGAATCTTGAAGTTGTTGTTTCAAATAAGATACCTCATTTTTCAGTGCAAGATTATCTTTTTCAAGACCAATATTTTCTTCTGACACTTTACTTTTATTCTGATTATGCATGTTTACTTCATTTAATTGTTTTTCTAATTTGTCAATTCTTTCCTTAAGTGATAAGTTTTCTTTATTCAAAACATTCATTTGATCATCCAGAATTTTAGATGCTTTTATTATTTCATTTTGCCACTTAGGTATGTTTTCTGAGTATTCATTAACAGTTTTAGTTAAAATAAACCTAGAATTCTTAAGTTGATTTATACATGATGCACATTTTAGAATTTTGTCTCTATAACTTTTCAACTTTATATTTGCTTTTTCTTTTTTAGACTTTTCACCTTCATATAATTTTGCTAATTCCTCTATTTTATTTTTATTTTCCATAGTCTCATTTTGCAAATCATTTTTTTGTGCTGTAGTTTTAATTAAATTAGATTCAAGCATCATAATTTGTTTGTTTAACTCATCAAGTTTATCTTTATAGACTGTTTCTGAAATAGAAACATTTGCAATATAAACATTTTGAAGTAATCAAATTAAAATCTCTTAAAATAATTATCTAAACTAAATTATATCATTCAATTATAAAGTAATGGAAAGTGTGAATGGTTACTTTTAAAATACCAACCCTCTTGAACTTTTTGTTCTAAAAGTTGTAGTTGTTCCCTTTGTTGCAGACCAATATTGTTAAATTCTGCAGTTCTAGATTCCATTTCAGTCAATTGATTGATGAGTTGTTCATTCTCTTCCATGAGACGATTATTTTGTCTTTTGAGGGAAGTTATTTCACTATCCACATCTGAGAGCTTTTGTAATGCAATTGCCAGTTTTTGATCTCTTATTATAATATCTGCTTTATGTTTTTTTATTTCTTCATCATAATTATTGAAGCTATCTTCATAACTTTTTATTTTATTCTGAGCTACATCTATTTCTGTTATGTAATTAAGTTTTTGTTCTGTAAGGGAATCTACAAGCTCCTCTAATGTTTTAATATTATTTGATAATGCCTTTTTTTCATTATCAAAATCTTGTTCTTTTTTCTTAAATTTATCAAGTTCTATCTGGCACTCTGAAAAGTAAATCTGTATTAATAATGGTTAAAAATATTGATCAATCATTAGGTTAGCTGTAATAACTGAACTAAAACGAAAGCCATAGTCTGGGGATAGTCTGTAGCTTATAAATTGCTTTCCTATAAATTGATTCACAACCAAAATCAATACATAACAAAGATATAAATATAATTAATATGAGTGCAAATTTAAATTATTAATAACCAACCTGTTTTTGCTTGCTTGGCTTTCTGTGCTATAGCTAGGAGACCTTTGCATTTAACAATTAAATCATCTCTACTTAAATCATCAAAGGGACTTCTTTTGGGAGTTTCTCCTGGACCCTAAAATAAAAGTTATGTACATAATATAATATGTCCTGAAATTGTAAGTAATAAATTTTACAATCAAGCATACTCATAAATTTGTTTCAATACCATATCATTTTTAAAAATGAATTAATTAGTTATCAGTACTTACTAACAGTGATTTAACAGTTTGTATCCTTGAAATTAGTTAGGCAGTATAATATATTTGTATAACAAACCTTTACTTTAGATTATTTATTTGCATACATATGAACTCTCATTACGCCCTATGATCTAAACTAAATACAGAAAGTAATATTACACATAATGTTGATAAAAAATGTATTTTTGTAAGATCTAGTTTTATCTCAACAATTTCCCTTCAAATTCGCAACAACGTAATAATAAAAAATCTCTACTGTGTCAATTATTTATTACCTTTCCTTCGGAATTATCCATCATAATATTATTGGATATGATAAAGAATTATAAGAGTAACTTAGCAGAAGCTATGCCTCCATATCATAAATAACGTAAGCCATTGATACAAGTTCCACACGAACACAGAAATGTTAATAAACTATTTTGAATAATTAAATTATTTTCATTTGCAGTTTTCGCTTTGGAGTTTACAATTACAACTCGCAAAGATTTTACTTTTCTTGGTAATATTTGTTTGAAGTCAGAATGCGTAGTCAGTTTAATATGTCAAATACTCAAATCAAAATTATGCCAAACGTCCATGTCAAAATGACGTGACATAGTCAAAGACTATAGAACCTCGCCATGAAAGAAGGTCCACCACAGATTACATAGTAGTAACTAGTGGTTGCTCGGAGCAATTAACTAGCCTGGAGAAGTAACAATTAATTGAACATTATAACACTAGTTTAGCCTTTTTAACTTATGGCAAAATTTCATGCGAAAAAAGAGGACCGATATATGTCAGCTCGACAGTTTGAAATGACATGTAACCATTTCGTTTTGTTTTGGTCACCAGTCTGGTGACTAACGCATGGTGATTTTAATTATTGTTTTTGAAGTGAAAAACGTGTTTTCTATTTTCTTATGTTATTTTCTGAAAAGATAATTTACTAAAGATTACATGGCTTGTGTTGTTCACGGCTGTAAAAGCCGTAGTACTGGGAAATCGGATGAAGATTGGAATTTGTCATTTCACAGGTTAGTGTTTTGATCAATTTTTTTGTTAATTGTATTATAAATAAGTTAATTTACGTTATTTTCTTAATCATCTATGTTTTATCTAACCGTAATCATTGAAATGAAATCATAAGTTTTTAGAAAAAATGCAAAATATAACTTCCATAGTGTTGTGCAATTATCGATACTTGAGTAGGAACGAAGTACTTCATTGATAATGACTGCTTTAGGTTAGGAAAAAAAAAAAGGTATTTAAGTATGGATTTTATTGTTATTTGCAGGTTTCTGGCTTGAGAAAAATTAAAAGATGTTTGGGTTAAAGCTATAGCACAGGGAAAATTGGAAGCCTTCATAACATTCTCGGCCTTGTTCAAATCATTTCGAATCAGACGGGAAGAAAAGTAAAGTGCTTTACAGAGATGCTGTGCCACAAGTTTATGGTGGCATCTATTTTAAATAATAAATATTGTAATTTGGTAATTAAGTATCGAAATAAAATGTTGTAAAAAAATAAATGTTTATTTGTTTTATTTGAACCAATTTATTTTAAACTTTTAACAATTTTTTCCTGTGGGAATGAGTTATTTTCCCGCGGTAAATTGTAGCCTATATGTTATTCTGATGTTTAAACTATAGTATACTTAATTGTAAAGTTCCATAAAAACTCATTCAGTAGTTTTTACGTGAAAGAGTATCAAATGTCCATTCTTATATATTTTTGCTTTTACAATATTAGTAGGATACGATTATTGATTTGTAAAAAGATCAACCATGTGGAAGTCAGATTCGCGCACGAAGGGTTCCGTATAATTCTACGAATGAATCTATGAAAACAGGAAAAAAATACGTACCTTTTTACGAAACCATAAAAACAACCTAAACCGAAATACCTAATAATATTTTTTTATAAATACCACTACCATACAATGCAAGGCAGTCAATACGCATCGTAAATGAATAATTCCAAATTAAACGAATCTTAAAATTTGGAATTACCTATCCATAATTCAAAATTAAACGAATCTTAAATTATCTTCAGCAATTTTATAACTTAATTTTTTTATTTATCGACATTTTAGTATTCGATAATGTGGCAAGCACTACCTTTTGAGAACAAAAAGTGGCTACATGTGGATTTGAATGCCAAGCCGATAACAGTGTGTTGTCTCTTTCTATCGCATTAATTACGGTATTGAATAAAAGAGAGCCACTATATAAGAAACGTTCAATTAATTGTTACTTCTCCAGGCTTGTTAATTGCTCCGAGAGTGGTTGGCAAATTCTTTAAATTATTTTCACTTGCAACTTCGAATTTCAGCTTTCACCTTGCTCTGTGGCTTTCACAGATTACTAAAAATTTTAAATGGCGGATCTAGTCATCGCTAATGTCGTTTTCTAAGTGAAGAGAGAATTAAAATAAATACTTTATTGTCTATTTGGTTCCATTACAGTCTTAGTGCTATGACGTATTGAAATGTGAATTGTTTATTATTGAATATTTGTATTGATTCCTTTGCTTCAAGGTATGTTATTATGGGTCATCAAGCATAACACGATGGTTGCGATCCTTGCGGGGCGCGTCCATGAGTAATAATATTGTTTTATATTATATTTGTATGCCTTTGTCGAATCGTGGTATCACGGCTGCTTCTTCTTGGATATATACATCATTTCAAGAAATTTTCAGTGAAACTTATCAGTCTGTGTAAAATGTTCTCTAACTGCTAACTAAAGATCTTATTCTGCAGAGTGCGAGAGAAGACAGAATGTCGAGCGATGAAGATAAACCTCCTGCGCCTCCTGTCCGGCTCACTAGCAATCGAGCAACAGACCGTGTCGATTCTGTTGCATCTGTTGACATGAGACCACTGCCGAAAGGTATATTGTAATAAACTTGTAGATACAAAGAGTAAAATTATTTTTGTAAAAGTTTAATATGCAAAATTGAAATCAAATTGATTTTTATCATTGTATGTAGGTTTAAATATGAATCTGTTATTAATCATATAATTTTTTGTGTATTACAGAACCTGATGATGGTGGTGATAGAAAGAAAAAAACTTTGAAAGCTAAAATAAAAGGCTCAAAAAGTACTGCTCATAATGACAACAAGCCTAATATAAGCTATCCAACTAATTTTGAACACACTGTTCATGTGGGATTTGATGCAGTAACAGGAGAATTTACAGTAAGTAAAATATGCATTTGCACACTGTTAATATTGCCCTCTTGACAGATATGGAAATCCCCATGACACACCACACAAATAGTATGCCTACTTTTTTGTATTAATTGTGTGTCTTATAAGAAATTAAAACCTTTATTTTAATATGCACTAGCACTTAAATTAATTGATTCCAAGCTTACATCCACCATAGAGATGTTGAGACAAAATGCTTTTAAAATGGTTTGATATTATAAGCTTCTAAGCTGCAACACATTGTTTGCTTCGCTTCAAAACTTATATATTTGTTAGGAAAAGTAAATGCTGCTCCCTTGTTTTTTCTCATGTATCACAATTCTTAAAAAAATACCTTAATGGTTCAAAATTATATGAAGTAGTGTTGATTTAGAGTGATTGCAGCAAATATAAAAATGTAGGAAGTATGTACCTATTTCAGTAATGTAGTAATGAATATAACAATAGAAAAACAAATGTATACAAATAAAAAGTATAAAATGCATGCTTAGACACATATAGAAAGCACAAAATAAATAGACATATAACAATATAATAATATATTTTAAATAGAATTTGATATTATTATAATTTAAACATGATTAGGTACCCTTTTTGGTGAATGAAGTTGATATTAAACAATACAAAGAGTATTGTTATTCATAGTACCCTTAATAATATACAAATGATCATGTAATTGAGTTCCATGTATTGCCGCTTTTGTTTCAAGCTGCCTATAACAGTAAGTAATAGCTTATGTCCTCTGTCTGTTTACATTATTGTCATTTTAAATGCTTAATAAACATTTTTTTTTTATAATTGTTAATATGCGGTTATACATGGTGTGTTTAACAATGTGTGGTATTTGAAAAACCCATAATTGACATTTAAAATTTGAGATGTCACCATGTATTACTTTGAAGAACTCTCTGTGTTGCCTTCTACAATAATCTGTCTCACTTTTATTTCGGTATTTTTATTGCTTAATGCAGCAGTATTTTAGACTTTATAGCAGTATTGCAAAATATGTCACATATTGTGCTTGCATTTTGTTTTTGTTTTGTTCTAGAGTTAAATAAATATTAGAAATAGTGGTACTTTGGTATAACATTAAATATTCCCTCCTACATATATCTAAAATCTAAATGAACACTTGAGCTATAGCATGAGTATCACTTGTAGTGGAAACTTGGATTTTATACATTTTATTTGTTGTAGTATTATAATGAATATATTACTGTAACTAAGGATTTATTTTCAGGGTATGCCTGAGGCATGGGCACGGCTGTTAATGGCCTCAAACATTAGCAAACAAGAACAGAAGAGTAATCCACAAGCAGTTCTTGATGTTCTTAAATGGTATGATGCATCAGCAACCCAACCGCCTGTATCTAAATACATGACGTCCGCCCAGATGCATACAACTCATTCAGGTAATATATAAATTAAGTGCTCAGCAAAAGTTAGTTCCTAACTTCTTTTTGTGTAAGAATATAATAGGCCAATGAAATAAGATAAAGAATGACAACAAACTGCCAAGGGTTCAAAACATCTTATTTGAATTAACACTTTTTGCCATTTCAAATTGAAAATAAAGTAATAACAGAAACATTAAAAAAAAACTAACTGTAAAGAATTAGTAATATCAGAAGTTGTGCCTATAATGCTATACATATTTGGAAACTGTTTCATTTTGTATATTTGATGTTGAATAGAGAAAATATAAAAACTAAATTCTGTGAAAAAGTTTTATGTTATCGTCAGATTATCATATTTATGTTTTTTATTCTACTTAATCTAAATCTGATGCCATGAAACATTAATGGCCAACAATTCATATTTTCCAAAACTGATTGACTGCCCTATAGTCGGATTTTTAATTAGACAAAGCTATCTGACAGCAGCTAATGTCACTTTGTAAAATAATGTTGCCATATATATAAAGTAATAGTGAGGAATTCAGTTCTCATTCAATCAGATGAATGAACAATGAGTGTGAATAGTTAATCATTTCAAACTATAAAATAACATCATTTCTATTTATCTATTTATAATATATAAAGCTATCTATGCCATAAGTTACTAGTAGAATGTAATTACAATCAGTTTTTTTTTTATTGTTATGCTGTTTCAAAATTCAAATTCAAATTTTAACATTAATTGTAACAAATTACGTTGTGGTTGTTGTCATTGTTGTGTTTATTTGATGTTATATTGTTACACACTAAATATTCACTAGACGATCGAGGCAATTTTATTCATTCTGGATTTTTCAATCATTCACTTTGTGACAACGCTATTTTTATTTCATCAAAAACTGACAACACAGTAAACGTCAGTTGGCTTCGTCTAATTAAAAATCCGACTATAGGAGCTTTATTTAATAAAAAAAAAAGTTTTAAATATGATGCAAGATAGGACTGAAATAACCCGCACAGTTTATGTATCTGTTAAATAATATGAACTAAGTCAATCAGTTTCAGTATATAGAAAGTCTGTAAGCAGTATTTTTGACATTGTTATGGTCTGCGCAAACGAGGGATTTTAGTCCGCGATTTTGTCCGCTAAAATAGAATACTTACAACTGTATTGAGTAACCCAAACGAGGGATTAAAAGTACCGAGTACTAAAAGTCCCCCGAATAACCGCGGAAATGCAGGGAGCGGACCAGATAAAAGTACGCGGGAGTCACCGAAAGAAATAGAACACGGGTGAATAGGCGAAGCAACGCACACGGCGGCACATCTCTCGTCTGCGCAGGCCATTATTGATACTTCTATGAAATCATATATTTTTTTTAAGAGAAATTTTTTTTAAAAAAACGAATTATCTCACTTATTGATTGTTTACCTACGTTTTTATCTGTATATTGGCATTACTATAAATACAGTTTACCTTCCATTGCAAACCGATTATTTAAATTCTTCAATAGGTTCCTCAGTGTCTCGAGTTTCATCGAGTAGTCCTTCATCATCTACACCTACAGACACAGAGCATCCAGAGCCCCCACCCCCACCACCTTCAAGACCGGACCGTACTAAGAGTATTGTAAGATTTTTCCTAGTTATGTATTACATAAATTATATAAATAAAATTTTAAATATGCTAAATATCAAATATGTTATCTTATATATAAAATTCTCGTGTCACAATGTTAGTCTGCATACTCCTCCGAAACGGGTGGACCGATTCTCATGAAATTTTCTGTGCATATCGGGTAAGTCTGAGAATCGGCCAACATCTATTTTTCATATGTACCACGGGCGAAGCCGGGGCGGACCGCTAGTAATATATAAACTTATTTTGTATGGAATTTTAGTGCTATTTATTTTCTTACAATTTTCTAAAGGATTCAGGATAAAGTGGTAAAATCTCATAACAATTAACAAAATGTTACAGTACACTAAACCAATAGAAGAAGAAGAGGCCCCACCCCAACGACCCGCACCTGCGCCTGCGTCTCCTCCGCACGTTCCGCATCCTGCTCTCACCACACATTCTGTCAGTTACTTTTATAATTTTATTTATTAATAACTCCTTCTGAAATTTAGGCTAACTAGAAACATATTATAAAATTCAAAATACTTGAGGATAAAATATATACAGTAGAATCCGTTTATTATGACTCCGCCTATATTGACCAACCGGCTATTATGACTTAATTGCACTACGAAGTTTGGTTTTCATATAAAATTCTTTATAAAAAGTCGGATATATTGACTTCCCTTACAGTGACATGCCGCTTATTATGACCCATTTTTAATAAATTATGTCTGGTTATAATGACCGGCATGATTCTTTACACGGAAATGTGGGAAGATTATGTTGTCATTGATAGCGATCTCCTCACATCCGAAGAACCCACCGATGAAAATATCGTACAGAACATTAGTGCTAAGGAACAACTGGAAAGTGATGGGGAAGAGGAAGTCGAGGAATCACCATTACCTACCGCAGAAGAGGCATTAAAAGCTGCAGAATTATTATCACGATTTGTTCACAGCAATATTGAAAATGATAATTTGACCAAAGCTATGTCTTCTATACACAATAGTATTAGAGACTGTTTTTATAAAATGAAAAAACAAAAGCAGACAAAAATTACAGTGTACTTACAGTAAAAAAATACACTTGTATGTGTTATTATAATAATCTGCTGATTACATGCAATTTTGATTTAATATGTACGTATACATATGCAAGTATACTATGTTTCTGTATTAAAATACTTAAATACATACATATTTACATAAAAAAGATTTGTCATTTCACATAACGCTTTGTATGACGTCCGCTTATTATGACGTGTTTGTCGATTCCCTTCGATGTCATTATAAACGGATTCCACTGTATATCACATTATTTCGCTGTACCATTTATGAAACAAAATAAGCGGGACTAATTTTTATTATTTGTTTATTGTATTCATCTTATATCTTTAAAACATCATCACTTTTAATTTTTTGAAGTGGTACAAGCTAGAATAACTCAGGCCCCGGAACCACAGACACAATAGAAAATCTATTGTGTCGTGGACCGATCGGGCCTCTTGGGGCTCAATGGGTTAAAATTGTAAATTATTTTTTATTAAGTAAAAATGTTTAAAACCATATTAATTGTTAGTAGTAGTTTGTAGGTACCATATTAATTGGCGGAAGCCAAGCTTCTCTTTGGGTGGCTGTAAATTCAAATTCAAAATACCATATTTAGTTCTGTTGAGTCGAATGCACAACGGGTATGTTACGGGAGGTAATATTTATAATTTTTTTCGTATTTTATAGATATGCAGTAGAGCAGAGGTGGTAGGGCCGGTGTTGCCGTTGGACCGCAACAAGAACCCCGCGCACACGCCGCCCGCGCTCGCGCCCGCACACGCGCCGCCCGCCAACGGCGCGCCCGCACCTACTGAGACAGGGTATGTCAGGTATACTTGCGTTTGAATAACATGTACTGTATGGGGACTTCTACCTGGATGTTATATTCGTGTTTATAATACATACTAGCGACCCGCCCCGGCTTCGCACGGGTGCAATGCTGATACTAAATACACTACAGAAAAACTGTGAACGTTGTATATAAAAACATAGCGGCCCGCTCCGGCTTCGCACGGGTATAAAATATATAGCCGGGCGGCCGGCCGGTACCGCCGCAAACGGTACGTCCCGCAATTTTTAAATCTGTAATATCTTCGAAAATATTCACTTAAATCATACGGTGTAAAGGGCCATATAGATCTATATTAAATGAAAACAATGTATTCAAGGTATTTAATTGGTTAAGGATTAATGCTGTATTGGTTAAAATCGCTTCGAAAATTAGCTATTATTTGTCGTAAAAAGTAAAGGACAAACAAAAGTTATTGTGGGATCCATAAGAGATACACATATACCATCGCGGATTTTTCTGTAGACCTTTTTAATGTGTATAATACTTAGTACATTATTTTGATAAAACTCGAAGGGTTCAGACTTCAGCCTGCGTTTGCAATGTAAGCGGAAAAAATGTAATTTTTTACGACATCACATTAGAAACCTCAAAAATAACAGTACTTCTCCACTATTTAATGGATGTTGTTATACATATAAACCTTCCTCTTGAATCACTCTATCTATTAAAAAAAACCGCATCAAAATCCGTTGCGTAGTTTCAAAGACATAGGGACATAGGGACAGTGAAAGCGACTTTGTTTTATACTATGTAGTGATTACTATGAATGTATACAAGAATATAAACTTATGGCAAATATAAAATCATATGTGCTACTAGGATGAGACGCTTTTATTAATTATTGTTGAAGATGATTTCTAGAATCTTGTCATAGCGATACAAAAATAATCTTTTTACAGAAGGTCTACTGGACAACAGCAGAGGAAAAAGAAAATGACTGATGAGGAGATTTTAGAAAAATTAAGAACAATTGTTAGTGTCGGTGATCCCAATAGAAAATATACAAAAATGGAAAAAATTGGACAAGGGTAAGACTCGGCGAATTTATTTCCAGTAGTTTAAAGTATGTAATATTTTCTTAATATTTATGGTTTATTATTATTTTAGAGCGTCAGGAACTGTGTATACGGCAATTGAGACCTCAACAGGAATGGAGGTTGCTATAAAACAAATGAATCTTAGTCAGCAACCTAAAAAGGAGCTTATTATTAATGAAATCCTTGTGATGCGGGAGAATAAACACAATAATGTTGTCAATTACCTTGATAGCTATCTCGTGAATGAGGTAAGGCCTGTTTATGTATTCTATATCTTTTAAAATATAGGTGTATGAAATAGTCAATAACATACTCAAAGCAAAGATAAATCTTTAAAAATATAATATTCATTAGAGATAGCAATTCACACAACAATATAACATCTTTAATTATTTTTGTAAAGTTTCATACTCTTATCCAGGATTGTTTTCCTATGCTAACTTGCAGGAGCTGTGGGTAGTGATGGAATATTTAGCGGGTGGGTCTCTCACTGACGTAGTGACCGAGACGTGTATGGACGAAGGCCAGATAGCGGCCGTGTGTCGCGAAGTGCTGCAAGCGCTGCACTTCCTGCACACCAACCATGTGATACATCGCGATATTAAGTCCGATAATATACTACTTGGTCTCGACGGACAAGTCAAATTAAGTATGTGATGACATATTATGTTCATTTATCAAGAATTCATTTCTAAAGATTTTTTGCCAACTTATTACAATTAACTGTTGTACCATATGAAGTAAATCCATGCAGTAATTTGAGTTTAGCCTGGACATACATACAGACAACTAGACAAAAATTCTAAAAAACATATTTTTGGCTACAATATGCATTGTAGATCATGCCCCAAATATTATCTAAAAAAAATATTCAATGTGCAGTTTGACTTTCCTACAATTTTATCATATTACTAGCGGTTCGCCCCGGCTTCGCCCTATCTCTCAAGTTGGATCGAACTGCACATGGTGTGCGAATTTTATTATAATCGGTTAAGTGGTTTAGGAGTCCATTGAGGACAAACATTGTGACACGAGATTTATATAATATATATATATATATATATATATATATATATATCATATCATATTATTATGTAATCATGGATTTGAAGTTGTATGAAATTATTTTTATCCTTTTACGATATTGAATAGTATTGTTTCGTACTTATATTACTGTTAGATTTTCTTTTGTACTAAAAATATATATTAATTTACAGCTGATTTCGGTTTTTGCGCGCAAATATCTCCTGAACAAAATAAACGAACTACCATGGTGGGTACACCATATTGGATGGCACCAGAAGTGGTAACAAGGAAGCAGTATGGACCAAAGGTAAAAACAAAATGAATTTTACACATATACAAAACTAAGGGCGGGGGCACACGATGCGTTGCGGCGGCGGTGCGGCGCCGGAGCGGTGTCGCTGCGTCGTCTTACATAGAAATATCTGTGGCATGTCACACGATGCGCTCCGGCGCCGCACCGGACTTGGAACCACCAAGACGAGGCGGGGAGGGGTGAATGCGGTGCGACGTCGGAGCGGCACCGCTCAGTTGTTTTGCATCACAAGGAAGGACACGCTGTGCAACCCTGCTACGACGCCGCTGCGACATAACAACGTTACGGCGCCGCACCGCTCGTGTGCCCACTGACACGGTGAAATCTTTGCGGTGCGGCGCCGCAACGCATCGTGTGCCCCCGCTCTAAGTGTTCGCCCCAGCAGTCTGGGTAGTTCTTTTTTTTTGTTTTTTAAAATCTTAACAGTTATTATCATAATGTCATTTAAAATTAGTGCAGTGGATCTTGAGTTATAAATAGTGTTAAACTTTTAAAAAGTATTAATCAAATATTATTTTATCTTTTAGGTGGATGTATGGTCATTAGGAATAATGGCTATTGAAATGATTGAAGGAGAGCCCCCTTATCTTAATGAAAATCCCCTGCGAGCGTTATACCTAATCGCTACTAATGGTAAACCAGATATCAAAGACAAAGATAAACTAAGTGCTGTTTTTCAAGACTTCCTTGACCAGTGCCTAGAAGTGGATGTAGAAAGGCGCGCTACAGCACTAGATTTACTTAAGGTTTGTTTCCATTTTTTGTAATAGGTGGCACATCATATTCTTATTTTGTATAAAATTATCTTTCAGCCAGCGTTGTTAATCAAAAATCCGCATAACTCCCGTTCCATGGTCGGTAGACGGTCAGGCAGACATACTTTCGAATTATAATATGTATTAGTAGCGATACAGACTACTATATTAATTTGATTAAAAGTCTTATAGCAAATTAGGAATGATGGAGTAGGTATAAGCTAAATGTTGGATTTGCGATGCTGATAAATATGAATGGAACAAAATAGATAGACACTAATGAAAGCAAAATTAATTTGGTATAAACTGGATCTTGCCAGTCCAAATGTTATTTCGTTCGTTAGTTAAACATGTGACAATATATAGAATTAATCACTAAAAATGAAATAGCCAATAAATTTTTACATGTTGTGATAACATTACATTATATAATAACACACACATGTGTGTACTTGATTACGATATAAAATACAATTTATGCCTCCCTTTTTTCATGCATTTTTTTTTTTACTTACAGCATCCGTTCCTAAAAATGGCTCGGCCTTTGGCCTCGTTGACGCCTCTGATAATGGCGGCGAAGGAGGCCGCCAAAGGCCATTAGCGGCGGCCCCCGGCGCCCGCCGCGCCGCGCGCGCCGCCTTCCCCCCGCGCCGCAGCCGCGCCCCCGCGCCCGGCGCCCCAGCGCCCCGCGCCCTCGCGCCCGGCGCCCTCCGCGCCCCGCTAGCGCGTCCAGTGCCTCTCTGCGTCCGCAGCACATTGTATTCCGCGACTCGACCACTTGCGCCCGACGGCACCCCTCGACTCGACCTCTCTATCTCTGATATTTAGGTATAGAGACGTCCGACAAGTGGCTGCGAGCTATACAAAGTATATATTTTTACAAACGACTATGAATTAACGATAATGCAGTCCAGTAGCCGTAACGAGTACTGTAGTGTCGCGTAGGAGTTATTCGTTTCGCGTCGGTGACGTGATCTCTGATTGACGTGTTTCGCTCGACTAGCGGGAGTATTTGAATAGAATGTAGATATAGTGTGTTAGAGTTGAATCGAATTGTTACGGTTATCTGCAAACGAAGACTGGCAGTTTATATATTAGAATTATAAATATTAGAATACTTATAGGACTTTGTAATAGTACGATCAGCTTTTTCACTGTGATGATATTTGGTGACAGTAGATTGGAACACGTCAGTGCAGGGCGAGAGCTTAGCGTTAGATATGTGCTGTACCACTAGAACTGACCGTCAACGATATATTTGTATTAAAAATTTGATTGGCGTAAGTGATAAAAATAGGGAAAATTTTTGAATACCTATTTACTGTAATTTTTTTGGTCATAAATTTTCTTAAAATTTATATATATCAACTTTAAATATTTTACTGTGCTTCTATTTATTTTATGTAATGTTTGACCTTTTTTTAATGTGTAAGCTTTATTTTGCTACTAGATAGCTAGTTTAATATTTAATATTTTAAACTGCTTTAATTATGTAATTTGAAAAGTTTTTTTTTATTATAAAATTGAGATTTAACCATTTTTCATTGATTCGTTTTTTTAATGTTTGTTATAAAGCTATTTTTTAACATAATCATAAAACTCATACTTGGTTTTGAGTAAATCATTTATTGTTAGTCATGGAAATGAAGCATTTACATAGTATTAAGTTTAAATAGTTTATTTATATGACATGAATATTAATCTGGTATTATAAAGCATATTGGCGCCATTACATTTAAATAAAAGAGTCTATAGTAATAGACTAAAATACTACTAATCGAGAGTAAGTTTGACGACATTTGATTAAAGAGAGTATGTTTATAATTACTGACTACCAAATTTAAACACCCATAGTATTGTGTGTACAGTATATAATATGTGTGTTTAAAATCCAATTCTTTTCTATTAAAGTTGTATGTCTTCCGCAATTAATTAAACCTTACAAGTTTGTTTGCAAGCTCTCGAAAGAAAATGTTTGGAAACTGAATTCAAAACGCATTTATAAAACATTTAAGACAATATAAATTAGACACTAGATAGATGTAAAGAATAACCAAACCATGCTATATTATTATATAACTACGCAAAAAGTATTTTTCATTTTTAAGAAATGTCCTCTCTGCTTTATATTATATAGGTTGTGCCGAAAGACGCTGTTTTTAGTTATTATTTTGCTATTTAATTAAAGGTGAGATAAGCAATTGTATGGACAACATTGGATGACGTGATTTAGGCCTTAACATTAAAGTTGATTGATAACTTAAAGCATACTATGTTAATCTTATAGGTATATGTGGCCATACCTGCAAAATGTAAAATAATATAATACCTACTTAAAACGAAGAAAACATTATAATATTTATTATAGTAGGTACAAGATGTATTTTAATGTTACATGAAAAT
This sequence comes from Colias behrii, assembly GCA_029959065.1. Taxonomy (NCBI): domain Eukaryota; kingdom Metazoa; phylum Arthropoda; class Insecta; order Lepidoptera; family Pieridae; genus Colias; species Colias behrii. Next base: position 7,940,691 of record JARWMC010000002.1, read on the forward strand.
ACTTGTAACTCTTTATTAGACGTGAATAAATACAATTTAATTAAATAAAACAAATATACCGTATTATTTAACTTTATTTAAAAAAAAAATATAAAGTTATACATTTCTACTTTCCTTTTAGTTTTACTAAATGAAAATTGCCTGGCCTACGACTCATACCACAAATATATTTAACATGGCCTATGTATACTAATATAGTGCATCCATACAAAACTATTGTACAATAATAAATATAGAAAAGTTGTTCATAATAGCAGATTTCAGAGCTTGGAAGTTTCAGTATGATAGTATATAATTTTAGGAGTGTATTACCTATGTGATCTTGAAGGAATTTGCAAGTATGAATAAGATAAAATGAAAGTTGATATGTAATTATATCTATAAATTAAGTTGAAAATGTATTATTAATAAATGTAATGAAATATAATGAAAATAAATGGCGTGATTAGTAACTTTCACCATTTACACTAGGAACTTGTGTAATTGTAACGTCACCCCCTCACAGCCTAACTTATAGGAAAAGTAAAGTGTTACTTCAAATAGTATAATTATGATTACTTATTGTTTATTGATACACCTAACGACTAGCATCATTACACAACTTCATCAGAAGTAAAAAACACCTTGAATTTATTTTTTTAGTCCCTGTATCAAAGTGGTGCCATTATTTTAAGGAATACATATTGTGCTTACTTAAAAAAATAATAATTACAAAACTCACATAAGTATGTGGGTAGTTAAGTGACCTGTAGGTCTACCATGAGTTTACGCACACGATACTCGCTAGCGATTGTAGTAAGCGGTTTGTATGAAATTTCGTACAGCGCCCCTAGTGTGCCGTAGCGGAACTAAAAAGCCTACCATGAGGTGCATTATAGTATACTACAGTAGATAACGTATAGTAAACTATACTACACTCGCTGTAGTAACCATACAATTTTTGCACCATGAGTTCTAATTTTGACATATGTCATAGTTTATAACTATTCGATGATAGATACGTCATTCACGGAAAATAATCTCGTGAACTATTCACGTTTACTATTGTAGTTACGTCAGACGATTTAACTATGTCAACTCATGGTAGAGGTACTGATTTGTGATTTAATTGCCATTTGAATCGTATGTAATCGCAGTAATGAACGTATGGTGTCCTCTAAATAACGACTGCAAGTTACAAATGTTTCTCCAATTCTAATAAAATTTATTTATCTTAAATTAATCATCAACAATGTTTGACGTAGCACTGTTTCTGAATTTGATTCAATGTACGAATCTTTCACAGTTGCACTGATATTAGTAACTGAGTTACATTTAAATTATTATGAAAGAAAACCAGTTCGATTTACAAAAATATTTATTTCATCAGAAGCCACAAAATCATAGGATAATAATATAACAACTTGTACTTAAAATATTTAATTACTTGATATTGTTACCCCTCATTGCAAATCACTTACAGCTGCAGTTCGTTTGTCAAATGTCATTTCGTAAGCCGGCGCCAGACATGGGGATCAAAGTTTGAGCACACATTTTCAAAACTTCGATCAAACTTTATATGCACAAATGTATCCGGCTAGACTTGTATTTCAAATGATTTACGGGCACAGTTACCGCAAAGATGGCTCACAGAATAGACGACGATTTTGATGACTCCGTCAGACTGTTTTTATTTGAGTGCCTTTAATTTTTTTGGTTGAAGTAGCTCAATAAATAATTCTATTGCTGCGTCATTACCCCACTCCATTATTGACGCTCAAAATACCACTCACAGATTAACTATTGCATACAACTGCTCCGTTCAGCGGCGCACACGCAACAAGTGTGGCAGGCCGCACAAACTTTGAACTTTGTTTACTTTGATGTGCGCACTAAAAACCGACACATGATGGCAAACTACAAATATGTGTTCAAACTTTGCACAAATACGCAAATGTCAGTGCCACACTTCGCGACTTTGTAGGTATTTGCGTATTTGAACATATGTCTGGCGCCGGCTGTACAATAAAGGACTTGGCGTGCGATAGATCGCCTACGTTCAAATAATATGGCAAATGAACTGCAGCCGATATCAGTTTAGATATCTTTATTTATTTACAACGAGAGTTAATAAATAAAAGTTCAAAATTTATAATAAATTACAATGACTTGAGTTTGGTAACTAAACGTTAATCACTACATAGTATAAAACAAAGTCGCTTTCTCTGTCCCTATGTCCCTATATTGTATGCTTAAATCTTTAAAACTACGCAACGGATTTTGATGCGGTTTTTTTTAATAGATAAGAGTGATTCAAGAGGTTTTAGTATATAATTTATTATGTTTTAGACAAAGCAGGCGAAGCCGCGGGCGGAAAGCTAGTTGTATATATATATACAAAGATACAGTATAATATTTATTCAATAAAATATAGTACATCTAGTATTCATGTAAAATATAGACCTTTGTTTCTATAGAGCTGATTTTTTCAAAGGTAGGAATTTATTCTATGGAATTTCAGAATAAGGAGAAACTATACAGTAGTAATAAATAATGGACTCAACTTACTATCACATGTGTTGAGTTTGAGTATAAAACTCTTTATTACATCATCTGCCAGTGAAATTCCAGAGATTAGCCCAAAAAAGCAGACAAATGAAAATAAAACTATTTTGATACATCAAGCATTTAGTTAATAAGTGGTTAAATGTAACAAAGAGACACTCAAATTTTATTATTGGTATAGATTACCGTTAATTAACCAATACGAAAATAATAGGGTCATTTCGCCTGTTCGCGTCCGCGGTGCTATTCGCGTCCATTTTACGCATTTGCCTTAGAAAATTCACGAAAATAGGTATACTAGCACACCAATAAAACGTAAGTTTATTACCACCAACACCTCAATACTTACGAGACACGCACACATAATACATATACAAAACATCCGTGCGCATAGCGAAACCTGTTTATAAAAAATATTTAGTTTTGGCCATGCTATGGCAACTTAGAATTAATTAAAAAATCCATTTTTAAATCTGAACAGCGCCATCTGTACCTCAGCTTTTTGTACTAAAAATTGAGTTTTGCTACACTAAAATATTTAGCCATTATTTGGGGAGTTTACTACGAGGTCACTAGTAAATAAAAAAAAAATTACGACAAATGAGAAACAATCTATCACTAAATGCAATTTAACAGACATGAAATAAAACTTTTTGGAGAATTTTTTCATTTCCTAATTGTATATTATTATGTTTTTTTACACGTGTCAATTATTAGAAAGGGGAAAATGTTATTTTGTATAATGGCAACACTACTAGATAAATTGCAAATGGCGAATGTGTCTTGTTTGCACAACATCGTGTTTTGCTCTTGCGCATTTTCTTTTTTGCAATAAGTTCTGGTGGTTTTCCGTGTGTCTCTCCGCGTTGAGTTGAACATTCGTTCCTCCGTGTTGCTGTGCCGCGTAAAACACTGCTTCGTACGTCCGCGTTGAGTTGACAACCGTCCTCCGTCGTCGTTTCGGAAGAACAAGAACTTGTGAAGTTACTGTGAGCATAGGCCAGTTTGGACCCATAATTGTGAACAGTAAACTACCGTCCTGTCCGTATATACATAGTAGTCTTTGGTTTTGGCTATTCAACGAAAGAGCGCGAACGTGCGGTATGTTAGAAAAAAAATAGTGAGCAGCGACGCGTTTGATGGTGAGTATTTTATTGTTTTATTTGAATTTTAGAATATTATGTAGTTGTTTCTAGACCTTGTTAATGAAAAATGGAATAGTTTGAATTATGAATTTCCATATTTCTTTTATATTTAACGGCTTAAATAAGGTGGACGCGAATTACTACACCGAATTTGTAAAACTTCCAATTTGCGTCCACAGCGGACGCAAACTATACCTACCTACAAGGTATAATAATAGAACAAATTGCGCCCACTTGTTTTTCATAACGTACGATTGAATTGTTTGTAAAAATATTTTTTAATGTTATGTGTATACTGTATAGTACGTATAATGTTGAAAACAAAATTTTTTAATTAAATTATTAATATTTTTATGCTATTTTTTTCAGTTAAAAATGAGTTCTTCGGAGTCACATAAGAAAACGTACACAGAAGAAGATTTAGAGAAAGCCTTTTGGTCTAAGATCCGAATATAGGTCGACCTTCACCGGCGTGATAATAGAATGAGACCAATTTTATAATAAATGTAGTCTATTAAAAAATCTATTAAAGATGGGTTGACTGAAAAAATCCTGGACAGGATATTTTTAGTTAATTATTAAAAAAATCTTTTTATTTTTTTAATTATGCAGTGTTGAGACAATAAACAATTTTGTTTTAAAACAGCGCTCATGCTGATATATATTTTTTTTTCTATCATCCCATCAAGTGAAAGTAACTGGTACGGACATGCCTGTTTATACCTGCCAACCTAGCAGTTTGTCCAGGTAAATATTAGAAAACCCTATGACTGCACATTCTGTAGGTTTCATGCTTCAAGTCTATTATAATTTTTTTTATTATCTTGATAAGTACTGCAATTAATTAAAAAAAATATTTTTTAAAAATTAATTAAAATGTCCTGTCCAGGATTTTTTCAGTCAACCCATCTTTAATAGATTTTTTAATAGACTACATTTATTATAAAATTGGTCTCATTCTATTATCACGCCGGTGAAGGTCGACCTATATTCGGATCTAAGACCATTAAATGAAATTAAAGTGAAGAAGAAATCTGTAAGACAAATATGTAAGGAATTTTCTATTCCTAAGACAACAATATTGGACAAAATCAGTGGCCGTAGACCAGGTGGAGTTAAGAAACCTGGACCAAGACCAACTCTAGGAGTAAATGGCGAAAAAAAGGTGAGAAAAAAAGGTGACTAAAGAGGGTCAAGAGAGTGGGAATCCCAAATCATACTTTCCATATCAATCCGACTTCCATCTGGTGAAGAGATCCGCTTACTCTTCCAACGCAAACCCTTATATATTCCACTGGATCCACATATTCGGAACATTGATCGGACATAAAAGATCCATCAATGCACGGTATAACTTTGAAGGAAATGTATCTGATATAGGATTGAATGCAGTCATCCTTTGTTGGGCATTTGCGAGGGGCGGAGAGCTAGCTCCTCAGTTCGATTCAAGAGGGCGAGATTATGCTGCAGACATAGAGGTGGTAGCAATGGAGGGGGATGATGACAATGAGTTGAACAAATTGGAATTAACCCCTGAGGATGTGATATGGATGAACACACAGGGTAGAGATGCCTCCACTTGGTATGCTCTACTTAAAGGCAATGGATTCAAAGTTCCTCCAATTGTCTCCCGTATCATCAAGAGACAAAGAGGACGAATTGGAGAGACAAGATTAGACTCAGTAGGTGAATTTGTTAAAGATCATCTAATTTACTAATACAAGTGCCAACAGTAATAGAAAAGAATGGCTTCTTAATATTTCTAAATGTGGATTTCCAGTGAAAAAACAGGAATTGTTGGATACTATTCAAAAAATAATTCATGAATTGGAAATTAAAAATAATTTTAAAGATAATCGGCCAGGTCAAAAATGGTTTAAAAAATTTTTGGCTAGAAATAAAGTAATTTCACTGAAAAATGCGGAAGGAATTAATAAAGCCAGAGCTCGAGTAACATAACAGTCTATAAGACTGTGGTTTAGACAATTAGAAGAATATTTGGAGAGTATAAACCAAAAAGAAATATTGAGTGAACCGATGAGAATTTTCAATGGAGACGAAAGTGGTTTTGCTCTTTGTCCAAAGACAGGAAAAGTTTTAGGCCCGAGAGGGTTCAAAAACTTATACCAAATAACTAATATTATAAAGCTGAAGAGTTTGTTTGTTTGTTTTTTTGTTTGTTTGTTTGTTTGAACGCACTAATCTCGGGAACTACTGGTCCGATTTGAAAAATTCTTTCGGTGTTAGATAGTCCATTTATCGAGGAAGGTTATAGGCTATATTTCATCACGCTACGGGCAACAGGAGTGGAGCCACGGGGGTGAAACCGCGCGGAGCAGCTAGTACCAAATAAAGCCTAATAATGAAAAAGAAAACATAACGGTATTATTCACTTTTAATGCGAATGGAGATATATGTCAATTGTCAACCTTGTGTGGTGTTTCCATACATTAGACCACCAAAAGCTGTAGTGAATAGTATGCCGCAAGAATGGTGCTTAGGCAAATCGGAGACAGGTTGGATGAGAGGAGAAATATTTTTTAAATACATAACTAACGAGTTCAACAGCTGGATAATGGACAATAACATCAAAAAACTAGTGCTACTGCTAGTAGATGGGCATAAATCGCATATGTCATTAGCGCTAAGTACTATGTGTGAACAACTGCAAATTATTTTGTATGCTCTTCCACCCAACACTACCCATATTTTACAGCCAGCTGACGTTAGCGTATTTGCACCGGTAAAAACATATTGGGAATCAACAGTCCGCACATTCCTATCAAAACCAGAAAATTCTAATTCTGCCGTCACAAAAACAATTTTTTGCACATTGTTAAATGATGTATTGAAACATCCTAACATGTCCGACAACATAAAAATTAAGCGCTGTGGTCTTTACCCATTCGATGCAAATAGTCCAGATTACACTAAATGTGTAAGAAATACTTTGGAAAATGTTCAGGCCGCTTGTCAACAGTCACACGATGTTACTCACTCAGATATAAAATGTTTTAAAAAAGTTTTAAAAGTCCTGAAGCCGACCCTAAAAGATAAAAAAAATGACATACGGTCTATTACGTAAGCAGTCAAAACGTTGAAAAAGTCTCTCTCTGCAGAAGTAGGATTTGCCGAGATCTCAATCGAAACTGAATCTGATAGGTCGCATATGAAACTTTCAAAAGATAGAAATAGTACTATTGATTGCGAATTGGATGCAACCAAAGAATTAACCATTACTTCACTACGCGAAGAAGTTGAGAATCAAAATAATGAAGCTAACTCCAATCCTATAGTACAGGTCCAAACAGTATCAGCCCAAATACATTCTACACCAAAACAGTTTACACAAATAACCACAAAAAACAGTAATACAGCAACAGTATCATCCAAACATGAATAAAACGAAATTATAGAATACCAAGGTAATTCTGCAATTATCTCTTTCGACATTACATCTTTCGGACAGTTACTTCGACGTCGGCTCTATCGTGTCCTTAGACGACGTCCTTATTCTACCGTTACAAGATATTGCATCCCCGTCAAATACAGAACAAATATTAGACACCTACTTACACCTTTGAATTCTACAATTTACACAGCCAAATTTTTATCTTCAGAAACGTCCCCTTCAGCCTTTCATGCAGCGAACAACAAACAACCATGTTTAGCAGTGGTTGGAGAATTAAATCAAAATAAAAACACTGATCCATTTAAAAACCACCTGATGTTGTCAGATATTTCTAATAAACAAAGAAAAATTCATCAAAGAACACCAGCAGCAATATCAACTTTTGCATGGAGAAAGTATTATGAAGACAAAGAGAAGATTAAGAACGAAAAACAAGAAGCAATACGAAAAAGAAAGTTAGAACGAATAGAAAGAGAAATGAACAAAAAAAATCTTTCCAAAACTCTCAAACGCTTCGTAGAACTGCTCCAAAACGAAAAAAGAAGATAAATCCCCTGCAACAACATACACAAGAAACGTTTGAGAAAGAAAATTTACCAGCTGTAAATCGATTGAAATGTCCTGAATGTGACGATGAACTAATTTCAGATGTAGAAGACGACAATGAGAAAAATATTGGCTGTGACAAGTGTGATAGATGGTATCATCTGAAATGCACGCGATTTGTGGGATTGAGTTATTTGGAGGTAAAAGATACGTCTTTCGAATGTGACTATCATTAGGTAAAATTCTGAGGCTGTAAGTAATAATCATACCTTGTCTCATCATTATAAGATTCAGTATTTCTTTTAGTAATAGGATTAAAAAAAATATTGTACTGGTTAATAATTGCTATGCCAAAAAACTTATCATTAAAGATCAAGGCTCATCAAAATCTCTTATATGATTATAATATACCTTGTGATTTTAGAGTAAGCTTCAGAACTGATTATTATTGAATTTTAAATGGACAATTATTATCATTTATTTCAATGCTTTATTTGTTTTCATTTAAATTTTTTTTATTTCGTTTCTTGTAGTTGTAGAATTAGAGAAAAATATTGTATTGTTTAATTGCTATGACATGGCAAAAAAAAAGTTCTATTAATCAAGACTGATAAGAGACTGATCTTAAGTGACAATAATATTTCTCGTGATTTTAGGGTAAGTTTCAGAACTGATAGTTTTTTATTTCAAATGGACGTTATTGTTTTTTTTTAACTTTTTTAGTTCTATCAATGTTGAGGTTATACATAGGTATTTTTTGTATTTTAAAGTGAATGAATAATTATAATGTTGATTGTTTTTGTAATAGATATCTTAATATATATATCTCGTATCACAATGTTTGTCCTCAATGGACTCCTAAACCACTTAACCGATTATAATAAAATTCGCACACCATGTGTAGTTCGATCCAACTTGAGAGATAGGATAGTTTAAACATGTAGGTACCACGAAGCCGGGGCGGACCGCTAGTATTCTTATATAAAGAAATTGTTAAAATCAAATCTTTGTTTACATTAACCTAATAAATATCATCCCTTAATTCCTTTTCTAAGCTAGTGGACGCGAAGTGATCCAAGGGTGGACGCTAATTGGATTTTTGGACGCAAACTGGGTAAAACGCCTAATTCTGCTTTTTCTCTAAATAAATAAAAACCACAAGACGTTTCGAACACAACTCAATAGTAAACCTGAAAATAGACTATATAATATATACATATATATAAAATAACAATACATAAATTTCCCTGGAAAATTCCTATTAGAACATTTTTATTTTCTCCTTCAAACTTTCCAACTGCACTAAGTGGACGCGAACAGGCGAAATGACCCTACATAAGCTGACGATTAACCGAGATGTTAATTTGAAGCACCATCGGATTATAAAATTTAATATACAATTTGTATATAAGTTTTATTTTTTTCATAGATCTGCAAAGTAGAATATAAAATTAAACCACTTCACTTTGCTATTTTGACTTATTTATATTGAATGCTACAAACCACCTTTATACATATGTATAAAGGCTATATAATAATATGTATATATTAACTGAGAAGTGGTTCAATTGTATATTATACAGTTTAACACCATCATGTCTCAGTAAATGTCTAGCAACTACAAAAAAAAAAAATTATAAAATGAAGTAATTTTTTAAATATGCGGTTATGTTGATAAAGTTATCACATCTATTACTTCTCATCAATAGATTTAGAGTTAAATAGTGTACTGTTAATCTTTCCGATCCTCAGCTGCAATAAAGTCCAATGACGCTGAATTTATACAGAAACGTTTCTTCGTGGGCGCCGGCCCATCATTGAATACGTGTCCTAGATGAGCTGAGCACTTGGAGCATCTCACCTCAGTTCGCACCATACCTGGTCGTGTTAAAACCAGTAATATATTTGCCCCAACTATTATTTCACATATGTCCATTCACCAATAAACCATATAACAACACATCACATTAAATAAAAAGTGACCCCCATGAGCATAATATTATCCAAAATGATTTTCATAAAGTTCATGTAGTGGTTGGTGGGCAATGTAGTCACAGCGGCAGCAGTTGTCGTCCGGCCGGCAGCCATCCAGGAGGGGCAGACGGGACAGGATAAGATGGGTCAAAGGAGTGAAGGCAAATGCAGATTAATGTCATGCACATTCCATACATGATGAGGATATAATTCAGGGTTAGTAATATGATTAATAAGTGATTATATACATATGTGTATTGATTATTTTATTAGTAGATAAAACATTGTGCAAGTTTTGGTATGATACCATTGATAAACAACCATAAAATGATTTTGATTGACAAATTTGTGCAAGTTATTAATTCAAATATAAGTGGTGTTGTAAATAATTAAAAACAGGGGTTCATGTGTATTAATAAATTAATAATCATAATTACGTACAGAAAAACCAGTAACATCAACTTACGGTTTTGTGTGTGACAGGATTGTATCAATAGGTGATTGTGGATATAGGAAAGAGAAAAAATAGTAAAAAATATTAGCAACAAATCCCAACACCATAAAAATGATATTGTTATAAGAATAAAAAAGGAAACAATATTGATAATTTACATGTACTAACAATGAAACTGGTAAGAAATAAAATTAAAGAATTAAACAAAGAAATGAAGACTATTTTATGCATATTGTGAGTTGAATATTATAAAATATAATTAAATAAATTATGCATGGGATCTCAATCATTGCAAGAGGTCATTCTTATACAGTAGACTTATGGTAGTAGTATTATGGTATTCCAACAATTGTTTTGCATGGCAGTGTGGGAGTATCAAATTTGTTGGAACATAGTGTGCTGAATTTATTTTCCAGACTATTTCTTAAATTCGTCATACTTTGTCTATTTTAAATTTCTCATAAAATAAAAATTTCTATACACAATAAAAATAATATAAATAGATATAACTGATTTTGCATAAATAAGTGACACAACAAAGCCAATTGAATTCGTAATAAAGCAATGATAGGATCATGAAGCACAGAACATGGCCTTGATCATGAATTAAAATATCTGAACAATACCCTGTAGAATGAATTTCAATGCAAACATTGGAGATTGTTACAAATGAATGAGCATGAATAAATTTCTGCTATGATTTTAATCATGACAAGACATTATGTGTTTAGCTACATATATCATTAGCATGAATGGGTAAGAATTAAGAAATGATAAAAATATGTATGTACATCAAGAACTATGACTGAACAACAATTTAGTGATTAATGGTTTGTATTGTAATTTAGAATTGAAATCATACCTGCACTTGTATCTTGATGTAATGTTACTTTTTCTTTAGCAAGTACATCATTGAAAGCTGGCCACCCACATCCAGAGTCATATTTTGTTTTGGAAGTAAATAATTCTTGACGACACACTATACATACATAAACACCTTCTTCATAAAATTTATTGTAACATCCTGAAAAATATTTATATCTCATAAGAATTATACAAAGTATTCTAGATATTAAAGGTAATACTTTAATAAATATGAATTAATTAACCTGTAAAGGGCCTTTCAGTTCCTGCTTCTTGTGTGACATGGTATTGCAGAGGTGTGAGTCGTTTCTTTAAGGAGTCTTTATCTTCCATTGCTCTCCAAATCAATGCTTAAAATATCAAAGTATCAATTATCTGTAACGCTACTTCAAACAAAGTAATAATTTATCGCTATTCATTTATAAACAAGACGTTGTAACTTTAGCAAATGCTGACTTACCTGTTGTAAATGGATGCCTTAACTGAACACTTCTATTGAATTGCGTCGCTTTTCTAAATATAGTTATTGGTCTCAGTAGAGCACGCATTACTTATCACTCACATTACCTAGTTTTGGAACAAAAATTATGTAATTGCGTATCTGTTAGTATTGATAAGATAAAAAAAGTTGTATGTATGCTTTATTTACTATTCCTCTATTTAAAGAAACCAAAATAATATTCCAGATTGCTAGAAGCAGTGTTAGCAACCTGAAGTGAGCTGATTATCGTACCAGGGGCGTAAAATTATCGTACATTAGGCGTTTTTGGTTCGAAATTATCGTACTTTTTAGAATAAAGTCAATTATAAATAAATAAATCATATAAATTGTAATATTGATAAGTATGCAAGTTCTCTATAGTTAATCTTTGTTTAACTACCGCTGTCAAATCAACGGGACACTGAAACCCAAACGTTTTACGAGCCATAAATATTCATTATACTCTTTGGTTTTACGCGTGGTACAGACTACAGACCTGAACCGATTCCATTTCCACTTTATGTTCAATAAACGCGCCAAGTTTAAAATTCAATCTGACAAAATTTCACTGTTTCCATGAAAGTTCGATATGAAACACGTCAAAATTTCATATTTGTATGGGTGAAATAATATAAATTCTCGAATTTTGCCTGATAGAAATTATCGTAAAATCAGCGTACGATAATAACATGCTATCGTACATCGTACGTAGGCACCAAATTATCGTGTTTGTACGATAATTATCGTACGGTTGGGAACGCTGGCTAGAAGTTTCAAGTGAATCTCTGTGTAGGGGTGCACGATAGGGGTGCACGATATAAATCGATATTTCGTAAAATATCGATATATGTACGCGATATATCGATGCAACCCGATATTATCGAATCATCTAGTATCGGTACGTACAATCGATATATTTCATTCAATATATTAATATCGGGAGAAATTAAAAGCACATTCCATTTCTGCTTTTTTATAAAATGATTATACCTATCTGTAATCAAGTTGTTCGCAATAATAAAACGCAAAGACACGAAATTCTTCTACTCTCCGTGAGGGCAGCACTAGTAGTAATTTATAATCTGTATAAATCACTACCTACTTAGTTTATGATCTGTGGCTTCGTATTATATCTATATTTAATTAATCTGTGGTTTGCGATTACTCGCTTCGTTCTCAGTACAAATTATCCTATAAAATAAAAGTTGTCTGTTTTGTTTAATACAGTTTACAAAATTGAAATATTTAACAATGGTGGCTAGCTGTGTTCCATCTGAGTGACTTTTCAAAAACCGCACAGGTTTTAACTCAGCAGAGAAGCAGACTGCAAGCCAAAAGAGTAAATAAAATTTTATTTTTGCAAGATCTAGAGAAAAAGTATTGGGATTTATAAATAAATAAAGTTGATTTGTTTCTGCACTCTGATTTACTCATATTAACCTGAACCCTATCTAATATTCAATATTATAGACTAGTTAAATACAAATCGCTTACGAATTACGATATATCGAAAATATCGATATATTTGTACGATATATCGCAAAGTATCGATAGAACACTACGATATATTATATCAACAAAAATATCGATATTTTTTTTTCATGAACATCCCTATCTCTGTGGTGAATCTAGAATAGATTCGCAGAATTAAATAGTAATGACAGATTTTACCAACATGTACGTGCATCAAACCGTAGACAGAGAAACCAATAGACAAACTGATATCTTATGTCGCATTCACACAAGAAAAAGAGCAACTTATGCTGGTGTTGTGTAAAGAAATGAGAGAGAACGATAAAATTTTTTGTTTCACGCAGCGTGCCACTTTTTTCAAGAATAGCAACCTAGTTTGATAAACAAAGTTTGACAGCTAGCTATCGTCTTCCATAAAAATATAGTTTTTACATGCTATAAGTTACGTAATTCATGGTAATGATGGTATGTTTGGTTTTGAATGATTTAGACTTACTGTTAATACCTTATAAAATAATACCATGGTGCGGTGTAGCGTTAAAGGGTGTAAAAGTGATAGTGGAACGAAAATGCCTGGATTGTCTTTTCACTCGTAAGTATACAACTCTTTATCAGTTTATAGGCCTTCATGATATTTTAGCGTGTTAATATATTGTGTATCACGTGCTGTTGACTTGAATACATTGTTTAAAAACCACAAAAATAACAATTATAAATTTTAACCTAAAAATTTTTGTGTTGCCAACTTTTCTACAAATTGTTACCCACTATTATGGGAAATAATAATATATATTCTGCAGTGTGTATTTAATTAAATATCTGAAATATTCAATGGCTTGTTCCAGTTTTCCTGAACCGGATAATTTACGACAAATTTGGATTGTAGCTACAGGACGAACAGATTGGAAACCAAAACCGAAGGTTAGAAAGTATTACGGCAATCACCACCACCGCGACGCTGCCCCGCCGAAGACAATGGACACTCTTGGTTCCAACATTGAACCGGAGGGACGTAGTTAATTAAGTTAGAGATAATTTAAATGTAATTTTTTTATTACAATAAATTATTATTAAGTAAATTTCGTTTTTTTTTTGCGCCTTCGCGGGTCGGTGAATATTATTAACGTGTTTATCTGTTAATACTTACGAAAATAAACATTATTTTATTTATTTTTTTATTTTATTTTATAAAAAATAATAAACAATCGAGTTTTCATCTACATTATCATTACATACACATTTTCATATGGGATTATGATAATGATATATACATATTATATAATATATAGGTATGTGTATATACATAATATGTATTACCCATCTAAAAGTAATATGTTTATTATATACTAGCTGCGCTCCGCTGTTTCACCCGCGTGGCTCCACTCCTGTTGGTCTTAAGTTTTATGGTACAATATAGCCTTCCTCGATCAATGGGCTATCTAACACTGAAAGAATTTTTCAAATCGGAATCAAAGTAGTTCCTGCGAATATCCCTTCCCTCCTCACCTTCACCCCGTCCCGCACTACGCCTCCTCATTGTATTAAACAGTATACCTACTATTTTCTGTAAATTGACACTTTTAAAAATTCGTTATATCTTTTGAATGGAATATCGCGGACTTTCTTGTAGATATTGATCCATTCTATAATACCGTAGAACATTTTTTTGTTCTATTTTCAATAGATTCCGCAGCGCACGCGATGACAGAATTTTTATTTAGGATACATTATTGCATTTTTGGTAAGGATCTCTAATTTTTTTGAAAATGCAATATAGCCTATGTTGCTCAGTGAAGATGCAGCTTTCTAATGGTGAAAGAATTTTTGAAATCGGTCCAGTAGTTTATGCGTGAAAACCATACATACATACATAATTACAAACCTTTCCTCTTTATAATATTAGTATAGACGTGTAAGTATGTACCTACATAATGTGGATATCTCATTATTACATAAGTTATGTGAATAATGATATTGAGTAGATTTGTATCTTACAAATTGTGGGGTTAATTTTCCCTCACACGGTAACCCTAAATATTGTGACGTATTCTTTTTTATCTCTTTCTGCGACACGCATTGCCGGTGTCTATTGGTTTCTCTGTCTACGCATCAAACAGAATATCAAGTTCACATTTCACTGTTCTGTGGTTCACCGTTTCACATTATCCGATCCGATATCGGATATCGGACGCCGATAGCCGATATCCGATATCGGAGGTAAGTAAAATCTTCACATCTAATATCTAATCTAATATTCTAATCTAATCTAATATATATTATAAAGGCGAAAGTTTGTATGGATGTATGGATGTTTGTTACTCTTTCACGTAAAAACTACTGAACCGATTACAATGAAATTTAGCACACATATAGAGGGTAACTTGGATTAACACATAGGATAGTTTTTATCCAGGAAATCCCACGGGAACGGGAACTATGCGGGTTTTTGAAGGGCGGAAAGCTAGTGATTTATAAAATTTAATATATTATAAAATATTTTAAATTATAATATGTAGTTGTAAGTATAATTAGCATTACGAATTATGATGCGAAAATCAAACGGACGATGTTATTTAAAATGCCGTCTTGCGTGTTAAAATGGTGTCGCAACAGTACAATTTTAAATAACAAAACACAGGGGATTACATTCCACAGGGAAGCAAGTTATTTATTTTATGTTTTAACAACTTAAATGTCACATATGACTCATGGTGAACTTTTGGAATAAGTTCGTGAGTCACAGGTGACTCTTTTTTTCAAGAATCTTTGGGATATATTTTTGTTATGAACGTGGAGTGATATACGAAATATAATTACGTGAACGTGTGGCGAAAACCCTAACCTTCAAGAAATTGAAATAAATTTTCGCAAAAGTTTTATACATTATCTGTGGTAGGTACTAAGGTAGGTAGGTGTGTGTATCCTATTTGTTCGAAATAAAACAAAAAATACAGTGAAAAGGAAAACGTTTTATTATGAAAAGTTTGTTTGTAAGTATTATTAGGAGAACCAATCAACACATAATATTATGTTTTTCGTTGTAGCAATATAAACAAAATGCTTTTTTACATGTTTTGCACTCTGTGTGCCCTTGTTTAGCTTTTCGAGCCAACTGCCCTTGAATTTTTAATTTTTCATAGCAACCGGTACATCTCTTTCGAACTAACTTATTGTTTGTAGTATTACGCGGAATTTCTTGAAGACTATGGCCAGGAGATGAACTAGAAACTGGAGATCTGGGAGTCAGAGAAAGCGAAAGTCTTTGAGGCACGTTATTTTCTGTAGTTCTCGCTGCTGGCCCTAGAGAATGTCGAACTAAATGTTCTTGTACTTGCAAAACAGACAATTTAGGACATCCTGATGCCAAATCATTGTAAATGCACCTAGCATTTATTACAGCAACTTGAAATAAAATATATATAGGATATATATAGGATATTATATATAGGATAGTTTGTTTGGCTTTTGCGTAAAGGAGAGTGAAAGGATGCTAGTTGGTCCGAAATATCTATACCTTTTGCTTCATTATAGTCTATTATAACGTCGGGTTCATCAAATTCGGTTCGTCGGGTCATCAATCAAGTTTTATTGTCTATACTTGATGTGTACACATATGACTCATTGAACTTGGAAAAAAAAATCTTTTATCCCACGCTTATGCTCATATATGAGGCTTAAATATAAATTGAATAAAATAAATAAAAACAATAACTATTTTTATAAAATATAATTTACTAAGACAATGTGAATGTTTTTTACCCTAATAGAAAAAAAAACTGATGGACGTGGGCTAGTGTTATTTTGTATTGTATGGGGACAGTTAAGTTGTTAATGACAAAATTATTACGGCAAAATTTATAGAAAAAAATACAGCCGCCATTGTCATCAGGACAGCTGTTACCATAGTGTTGCCATTATTTCAAAATTTCATTCTCCCAAAAGTCGGGGAGTTGATGTAAAGTTAAATAATTTTAAAATTACGATAAAATAATTTGATACAAAATGCAAATTTGTTTTTGCATTTTCTTCTCACAAAAACATGTATTCTATGCTAACCCTTATATAACAACCATATTTAAAAAAAAAAATGGTTGCCTGTAAAGTCGGTTTTACGGGCGAAGATTTTACGTGACAACGTCTTTTTCTCGGTAGAATATTTATGTGCTGCGCGCGCGGCAGACCGCGGGCCTCTCTCTCGTTCGGTGACTCATCGTAACGTTACCGAGCGTTAGGGCGTATTCAGAAAGAAAGCTTGAAACTTATAAGCGCTTATAAGCGCTTATCGGCGCTTATAAGCGCTGGTAACCCGCGCAGGAAAATATATGAACATGCGCTTATAAGCGCTGATCGGCGCCGACAAGTTTGTTGAAACTTGTTGGAACTTGTCGGCGCCTATCAGCGCTTATAAGCGCATGTTCATATATTTTCCTGCGCGGTTAACCAGCGCTTATAAGCGCCGATAAGCGCTTATAAGCGCTTATAAGTTTCAAGCTTTCTTTCTGAATACGCCCTTACACTTTTTCATAAGTGACTCCCAGCCGCAACCTAATTTAAGACGTTGTCACGTCAAAATATCACAGCCAATTAATACTGTCTACGACATCTGTTATAAGACAGTTAATTTGAAAATTTCAAGTACATATATGTATACTGAAATCGTATGAAGCATGTTTCCTATTTGTTTGGTTATAAACTGACATTTTATTTATTTTATTTTATTTATTTTTATAATAATTAAGGAGACATTACCTCTCCTCCCCCCAATATTGGTTGAACAAGTTTTCATACATTTTCCTTTGGTTTCGCGTCCAGTGGTTGATTTGTCAAAGCTAAATAGTAATTGTATTTATGCATAGGTTCTAATAGTTAGAGTATACATAAAAAGTATGTCAAATTTAAAAATAAAAATACTAAAGTGTGGGGTAATTTTATTGCATCTGGCAATCAACCTGGCACACACACATGGATGTGTCGCCGCCATTACTAGGCTTCACTCAATGTTTAGGCGATACTCCGTCCGTCTTTTTTTATACGTCCATGGACCGGACCATGTTATTCATGTTGAAGAGCAGTATAAAAAAACAGATGGAATAACTGCAGAAATGGAAGAGTTCATAATAAGAGTCAGAGATAATGATTGTGATTCACACTCTTCATTCGCGGCTGAATTTCTAGATTTAATATGATTCTATTGATTAAACAAAATTTAATTGTATTTATACATATATTGTGTTTTTTCTTGCTTTCACTCGGTGTTCTTTTTTTGAAGTGAAAACTTCTATAGCGGCGTTGGGTATAAAATCTTAAACTCGCGTCAGGACACGTGACCTGATCGAAAAAGCGTAAGACGGAAGGATGGATATCAAACATGCTCAACGTTAATAATCAAGTTTTCACTTCTGCCGGCACTCCCGGAGTGCAACCCGTCTTTTTTTCTATCAGTATCACATACAGTTATGTGATACTATATTACTTAAAACACAATATTATAAACTTAGATTACAAAATCTAAGGTTGTAAAGATGAAGAGTTGTTGCCGTGTTGTTGCTTGTAAGAGAAAATAATAAATAAAAGTATCAAAAAAATATTTCCAACTATAACCTAAGTTGCCATATGATGATTTTTTGAATTTGCCGCCTTTTTCCAGTCTCATCTTTCGTTAGCCAGACTCAAGAAGCATAAATCTAAAACACTGGAGATTGCAATATGAACATTAACTTGAAGCAAAAAAATATGACCTTGAATGACGTCGGTTATGTTTTTTGTCTCTTTCTGTAGGGTGACCACGCTGGTCAAAATTCAGGATTTTTTGAAATAAAAAAAACTAAAAATCATGGTCTATAATAATTATAGCATATATATTTTTAACAGTATTTATATTATGCTGGTCAACTTACATGAAATTATCACCTTTATAGGTAGGTAGATAGGTAGGTTTTAATTGGTACAGAATTATAGTTTTAAATGACGCTTGATAACTTTTGATCACATAATACGATTTTTTAGTTAAAAATGAGTGCTACATACATTAAAAACGTAGTTTTGGTTACTCAAGCTTCAAATTCTTAAACTTCTCTTAAAATGCCAAAGGGAGAGTTGCATCGTTTTAAAATCGATACTTACTGATATGGAAGAAAAAACACAAAATATGCTGAATCTCTAAGTAGGTAGGTAAAATTAATAATCCAGTTGGGTGGGATTAAATAGGAGTTCTTAAAAAAATATTCAGAAAGCGTTAAAAGTATTAGAATAGAAATTTGGAATATTATGTATGTTGCTTTTATTTAAACTTTACTCTCATAATATACATATTTAAGTATATGATTAATTTTTCATCTCAGGTTTCTCACACGTGCTAAGTTTCATTTTTCTGTAAATAGCAAGAAAATTTTTAGATTATTGTTAAAGTTTGTCGCTATAATTTTACTCTTACACTTCACAAAAAATATCTTACAGCAAGAGATTCCTTGCTCTTCTGCATTTGCATTATTACAAACTCCGTATCGTCTTGATCAGAATCATTGTGGTCTGGTTTGTTTTCGTCTAATTTTCCACAAAAAGGTGTTTCGTTGAGCAACGGCTGCATCTGTTACATTTTTGAAAATAGGAATTATATATTATATTATTTGATTTTTTTCCGTTATCTTCGTCTTTTAAATTGGAGCATAAAAGATCTAATATTTTATATAATATTATTCCGAGCGAAGGCGGGACCTATGTGCCACTGATCAGTAATTTGTCCTAAAAAGGAAAATATTGAATAGTGGACAATCTTACACAATTGTTCACGATTCTTCCGCCTGGTAATCCGTATTGCCATATGTCAGTAGAAAGATTTTCCGCCTGCGGTGTCATCCATTTACGAAGTCCACCCTTATGCCGCCGCCACCGGAATTCCTTGCTCTACAACAGTGGCAGGATTTGCGATTTTTGTAGAACTAGTGGTCCGCCCCGCCATCGCCCGTGGAAAATATATATTATAGCATATAGAACTCATGGATCATGTAAATATCCAACGTGAAATAGTTTTTGAAATCGGGCCAGTAGTTCGTGAGATTAGCGCGTTCAAACAAACTCTTTAGCTTAATTAGTATAGATTACTACTATATTATCTGTGGTATAGAAACCTGCATGTCCTGAGTGCTAAAACACTTTTTTATGTTTTTTCTCGATTTACTTCCGACTTTCTTGTCCGTGTTTTGTAATTTACTCGTTATTTCTTTAATAGTATCCCATAGTAGAATACATGGGAGAACAATGAAGAAGATTGTGTTTAAAATAAATTCCATCGGTCTAGAAATGCAAATATTCATTTAAACATGAGCTAAATATTCTCATTAAAATATTTAACCATTTAATCATAATGCTCCTGCCACACTATGCTCCTCGCGCTGCTCATCGCTCTGCTCATCGCTCTGCTCATCGCTCTGCTCATCGCGCTGCCGTTATTCGCCGCGACATTGCCCTCTCTGGCCACACACTGCTCTACTCGCGCAATTAATCGCGACGCGACGCTCCTCACTTGTTGCTCTGTGCTCACTTGTCATTTGCCTTGTCTCACACAATGGACGTTAAAAAGATGGCAGCGTGCGCGCTATGCAATTTTAGTATAGCTAATTATATTAATTTAGGTAGTAAAAAGAAATAATATATATCGTCGTCGTCGTCCTCAAACATAAAAAAAATATTAACACTTTTCATGCGACCATTCCATGCTTGGCGACGACATAATTTCCAATTTTGCATACTGGCATACGTGTGCGTTTTGCGCGAGCGCTCGATGCGGACTGCGATCGCGCGATTATGTCAGTGTTACCAACTCTCAAAAATATTTATCCCTAAAGTTTCTGTCAAAAACCCCTAAAAACGCCTAAATTATTCAGTTGTCCCCTTAAAAAAAATATACAAATATAAATTCATAATAATTTAGAAAAAAAAAGTGTGCGTGTACTAGTGTACACACGTAAGAAGTGAAACTTCTTTATGACCTTATTTTTCAAAAAATATTTTACTATACAACTTTACAGAAATACGTCGAATCACGCGTGGTAGGGATAAGAAAAAGATGGCGCGTAACGGAAAAATGTCACGTGTAACGAAAAAATGTTACACTAAATTTTTTTCCAACCCCGATAAAGAAGTTTCACTTCAATAATATACTGTAATATGTTTCAAAAGTCTTTTTATTACAAGTTATTTAAGACATAAAATATTTCGTTTTCATCTGAAGATGATTCGACATCACTAGATGTCGCTATGAGTCGCTAGGTCAAGAAACAAATATTAAAACTAGTTATGTAATTGTCAATTTAAAAATATTAAAGAGTCAAAAAAATCCCTAAAAATACCCCTAAAAATTTCAGACCCCTAAAAAAATCCTATCTCACTTATTTACCCCCTAAATCTGGGGGGAAAACCCCTAAGTTGGGAACCGTGGATTATGTCTATGTGGCCAGGCACTCGCACTCGTATTGCCAGTCCTTACTCCTTTGACTCGCGCGCAAAAACCGACAAAATAGGGAGCAGTGAGCAGGCCGATGAGCACGACGACTGGCATGACGAGCGTTGCCAGTTGCCACACTATGTCTCTGCCTACTTTCCTCGTTTTCCCCTTATAGCCTGAGCAGACGAGGGACTTTTCTCCGTGACGGAGAAAAAAGTACTATCCGCAAATAAAAACTCCGCCGCGGACTCAACGCACGCCGTGTGCGGGGAAAAGAAATAAAAAAGAAGTCGGTAAATAAATTGCAACCCTCGCAAAGTTGTTTTAGTATTGCTAGGCTAGTTTAATATAAGTAGATGATATTGGTTCTCGTTCTCAACCTCAATCTGTGGTCTACAGATTAAAGTCTACAGTAGTTAATTAGTCCGTGAAGTGCATAACTAGCATTTCAATTTACAGCCACAAGTAACAGTAAATATTATTATTAATTGTTTTTACTTGCTCACAAGTCGAACGGTACGTTGTTTGGTATCTGGGTGAACAGGCCAACCGTCTTTATCATAAACCAGAGTGCGACGTCTTAATGAACTCTCGTAATAATGGTCAAGTTTACGGGGGGAATTAAACAATAATTCCAAGCCCCAGGAACTTGTACACCGACAGCATAAACCTAAAAAAGCTTTGAGGATACCTGTAAAAAACATTAGAATTTAACTTGGGTAGAAATTTTTTTACCCAAGAATAAATTTATTTAGCTTTTAATAGAGAGAGAGAGACAAGTTATTCTGTAGAAATTAATTATCTTATGATTCTTTTCGAAATCCTCTTGTAATGTTCTACGAAGATATTGTTAATAATTTATCAATTATGATGCATCACCGAGAACTAATAATGCGATAAGCACTCCAAAAAATATCACGAATAGGTTCAAAGTGATTATATCTAGATAGCAGAGAGATCGAATGTATCGAGATCCTTCTCTGGGAGAATGCCCAGCAGCTATAAGTTGTGCATCTGGCATATCTTTACACGTCAACCTTGGGTCTTCGGCTGAAAGAATTGAATAGTAATTAATCCATATACTTTTACTAAATAAAAATAACATGACACGCGGGTGTTTATTTTTACAGATTTTTACACTAGCCGCAGATTTTAACCAGAGATAAAACAAACGTAGGTTTATTACGTAAGTAGTCACTATTTAGCGATATAATTTTTTATAGAATATCAAATAATCGATCACGAGGCGAGATTCAAACCCGCGTCTTTTGCCATACGCATACCGGGCGACCGCGACGCACGCCGACCTCTCTCGGCCACCCGTGATCCCGCCAGAGCTATCGAATTTATATTCTAGGTACTGTTTCGGTTTTTATGTCTTTTTTCTATAGGTTTCTACTGGTGAAAAATCTATAAAAGTAGGTAGATAGGTAATATCTACTTTTGTGTTTGATTTTACGCGAGTAAGTAGGTATAATATACGTTTAGATTAAAAAGACTTTACAAGTTACAACGATGCGGACGTTTCGAACACTACACGTCTCCCCGTAACCATGCTCACGGGGAGACAGTAAACTGTAAAGTGTTCGAAACGTCGCGTTAAATAATGAAATAATGGAAAATTATTGCAGTTGTGAATTAAAAAACGGAGTAAGAGATAAGAACTGTTTTTAAATAGGTATGAATTTTGTAATTATTAACTCACTGATACAAACGCATTCACAGTGCCAAATGCAGAAACATCGGTCATTTTTTTTAATTCTAACGTCTCGCACCGCTACTGACTCATCATCATCATTCATCAATGAGACTAAAAATATATCAAGCAATAAATTTATATAATTTTCATTAAGGGCCGATTTTTCAATCCCGAGATAAACAGTCTAATAACTACCCCTCGAATAGATTTATTCAATTATTTATCTAACTCATAACGGCTCGCCTATTTTTCAATCGTGATTTATTTGATGAATAACTATCTGACCAAATATTTCCATATTGGCAGCTCTGTTCTCGGAGTGGCGAAACAAACATATTAAATTAGTCAGGTTAGAGCGGGATAGAGTCAACTCTTGCAATTTGTCAACAACCGTCATTATGACTCACGTCAGGGATGCATTTTAAGTTTGTCTTGTATTGCTCTTGTCTTCTATGATTGTTGATTGTTGTTTTGATTCGAGTAAAGAGTTTGGTTAAATTTGTGTTTCAATTTATATATTTTACGATGGAAACGACATACTTAAAGGCAGCGTTCGGCAAATTTTCAAAGGCATGGTCATCAGTACTATCAAAAACATCAATTTCAATATGATTTTAATTGATAATAATTATATAAAAAGAGGTTTAATTGTTAATAATTCTACGCTCTATGTTATGACATACGAAAATATCCCAAATTTGACGTATCAGTTGTCAACTCAAACGCCTAACCGTCGAATAGCGCGCTATCTGGCCGTTGGAGCGGCAAATAGATTTATTCCTCAAATAACGTAGTTATTCGATAGATAAGTCCTATTCGTCTATTGAAAAATTGAATATTTTGTTAACTGAAGAATAAAGTCTATCTAGCTGTTTATCTGGGCATTGAAAAATCGGCCCTAATTGAAATTTTAGTTGACAGTTAAAACAATATATCAAGTTTAAAATTGTCCAATCTTACCTGAACATAAAGCATCAGTAAAAGAACTATCCAGTGGAATTTCTAATTGAAAAGGTTTTGTATGCATGGGTGGTATAAGTAACTTAGTTGTTATACCATCCGATGAGTGTATTTCCTGAGAGTCAGTTAAGCAATCTCGAACTGAAATTCTAAATATATTAATTTATTGATTACTAGCTTTCCGCCCGCGGCTTCGCCCGCTTTGTCTAAAACCGAATAAATTATATACTAAAACCTTCCTCTTGAATCACTCTATCTATTACAAAAAACCGCATCAAAATCCGTTGCGTAGTTTTAAAGAATTAAGCATACAAAGGGACATAGGGAAATAGGGACAGAGAAAGCAACTTTGTTTTATACTATGTACTTAGTGATAAACTAAAAGGAAGAAAGAAAGGTATGGAAATTGATATATCTTCTTTATATATAAAAAGTACGTGTCTCTTTGTGTCCGTGATGGACTTCAAAACTACTGAACAGATTTTAAATTTTATTTGTATGCAATTGATGGCGCCATTTAATATATAGAACCCAAAAACGCGTTTGACCGTTCATATTTGTAACTAAGACAGGACAGTGTCTGTCGGGTTAGCTAGTAAAAATATAAATATTAATTTACCTATAATATGAAGCAGACAATCCAGTATTTGTAACTTGAAGATTCAATGTAGATCGAGTTTTACGCGTATCCGATACTATTGAAGTCAGCCTTCCTGAAGACCTATAAAAATGCTATCTTATGAATGCCTTCACTTCACGTAGAACCTGACTTAAAAAAAAGATAAAGCACCCTGCGACAACAAGTTTGTTATCATCAGCTTTCGCTTCTAAGTCCAACTGAGTTCTATGCGAGGTTCTGTGCGGTAACTTAAGGTAGCTATCTGTGCCTTTTTCCAGTATATCAAGGCTTGCTAAGCTTCCAGCCAATAATGCGCGCGTCGTTCTGATAACTACTCTTCGGCGACGCTTAAATTAACATTATAAGGACATGAATACAAAAAAAAATCATACCTAAATATTATGTACTGGTAATTATATACATTGCATGTGTAAATCTAAATACCTCATTAATATATTCAATAGGCGATTCGAAGGTCTTATTAATTTCACTTTGGGAATTTTTTCTATTTGATTTTATCATAATAATATCGTCTATAGGTACAATTATAAATTCTTCATGTTGGTCTGTTAATTTATGCTCTGCCAAGAAATTTCAATTATTACGAGACGAATATTTACAGGTACATATTAGCTTTAACAAATTGAATTATTAACTAAACTAAATTATGTTTTATGCAATTTTACCGGTTTTTCTGTTGTCCTGTAATAAATTTTCTGTTACATAATTCAACGGCAGAACTAAACACAAGCTACCCGAAGGCAACGTATAATTTTCCCTTGATAAGAAATCTTTTGTTCGATATCGAATAGTTAAGTCTTGGTTGTTCCATTCTGGATCCACAGTACTAATACTGAGCAATAAAAATTAAGATATTAAATATATTACATAACGCAAATCAAAATTGGTTCTTCAACTTGATAAGCGCTAAGCAAAATATTATAATAAGAATGAAAATACCTAGCAGGGATGAGTTTTGTGAAATCATTCCACATTGTTTTACCATCGATTGTGCTCATCTTTTCATATAGCTGTATTCTTGCTTCGTGCAATATGTCGGGTTCACCAATTTCATATATAACGAAATCTCTTTGTTTTGAGGGTACATTTTTTCTCTTGAATAATGTATTAACTGGAGTACCTATCGTAGAACCCATAATATCATCTTCGTCTTTTCTCAGCCTTTTTTTCATTATTTCTACAGAAAATGTGCTTAGATCGTCTCTGTTGTATAATAATTTATTATAACGATGAGAAGATTCCTTTGTTAGCAATCCCTTAATGTCAATAATTTCATCTTCATCGTTGACATCCCGAGGTGTATTATATAACTCGCCTATATTATCCTCGTCATAATCATTAATAATATTATAATTTTTTAGTTGCAAGTTGTACGTGAGTGAATTATACTTTTTTTCATCTCTATTGTAGAGCAACTTTACCTATTCTTGGCGACTGGCGTAAAATTTCTATATTATTTTATGTATTACAGAACCTAAATCTAATTTCTCTACTACTTACCTACATGCTAAATAAACTACAATAAAACAAGTGTAAAGCATTATTTATGTTCCACTTGAGAAACAATTTTAGAAGAATGGAATTTTAGATACTTATAAGTACCTACTTATGTATTGTATGTAAGTACCTAACTACTAACGACCTAGGTACCAAATATTTTCTGTAAATCTAAATTTAAATAAAAAATAAAAGAGCGTGTGCGCCGACGAGTCAGAGGAGACTTTTTTAGCAAGATTCAACGATACCAAAATCGTCCCCTTACTTCATGACGTGACCGTATTGCCATGACGCGACCTTGAAATTTTACTCTCAAGTCTCAACACGCATAAAGAAGTTTCGATTCAAAAGAAGTCTACAAGAAACTCATATAAAGAACCGGTACGAGTTTCTAGTCACGTTTAGGTTTAATATTAAACAATGGAACTGGTTTATGGAGCAGAGCGGTCGCGGTGCGGTGCTGCGCGGGGAGTGCCGAGTGACCGAGCACGCGCGAGCCCAAGCGAGGTGTCGCGAGGCCGGTTTGCACTCACACGGCCGCAGACGCTCGTTTAGCAAGATCCAAGACTGGTTGTATTATTGTGTACGCTACATGTACGAAATTATAATTTAATAATGGAAGCGTTTATTGAAGGCGTAAGAAAGCAACCGTGCTTGTGGAATCCATTGCATCCTGATTATCGCGAAATGCAGATTAAAGACGAAGCATGGCAGACCATTGTAGAACACTATAACAACAACTCTATTCCTAATAGTAAGTTTGTATCCTATACATATTTATTATATTCTTATAATAAATCAAAAGAATACCATACAGCGCGCAAACAAATTTGGTCTCAAGTGCGCTTTCATAATATGAATATCTTGAATATTTAAATAAGTACTTACCTAGTAGATATGCACGTTTTCAACACTAACACCTATAACTGCAGATTTGCAATCAGGACGCATTCCAAAACAAATTTTTAATATAAAATAACTTTTCAGTTCAAGTTGCGAAGATAGAATGGAAAAAGTTACGCGACAACCATCGCGACGCGCTCAAGCGAGCAAAGCTTGGTAAAAACAAATTATTACCTGCGCAAATCACAACCTGGAAATATGCTAAAGCAATGCAATTTCTCGAGCCACACATGAAGTATAGAATTACAGAAAATATTGAAATGGATCCTCCATCTACGAATAATTCCATAAATAAAATCAATGACCATGATGTTTCAACAACAGAAAGTAATGAAATTATTATGGGTAATTCAGCGAAAAGACGCTGTATTGAGAAAAATAATAAATATCGAGAAGATAATGACGCCTTAGAATCCTTTTTTAAATGCATGCTACAAAGTACAAAAGTTATGCCACACTGGATGCAAACGCAAGTAAAGAAAAAAATATTTGCTGTTATTATTGAAGCGGAGGAACACCTTTCTTCTCAATCTCAGACTGATTTATGCGAATTAAAAGATCAAGATTCCGTTATACAATTGGAGAAGAAAATAAAATGTGAGGTCTTTACAGACGAAAGTTGTGATAATGATTACTAGTTATATAGTTTAGTTAGTATTCACAGACATTGTTTTCACAGAAAATAAATAAAAAAGTTATCAACATGTAACAAATAAGTAGATGTGTTGAAGAAAATTCTAAATTGTGATTTTAGTTATTATGTAGGTACAGTCAGAAGCATAAATATATTACTATTTGCAGATTAGCAAAAATATCTGTCACAAGAACGAGTTCAATAATATCTGTCAGCCCGTATACAGCAAAAATATCTGACATTAGTAGGCAGCATAATAAAGTGGCATCAAAATTATGTGACGAAAATGTACAGCAAATAATTGTGATAACCTCTCACAGCATAAATATGTGACGTCACCTAGGAGGCAATAATATCTGACACGATTATATTTTCAGTTTAATTTAAAATTAATACAAAACAAATAAATATTATTTTACGTTATAATTATTGTATGCATGCTACATTTATGTCTAGATATTATATCATATTATATCACGATCAAATTGAAATATTCACTAAGTGAGTAGATATTTTTTATCCGCGGCTAACATGTCACATTTTGAATTTCTTTTGTTGTGTTTGACGTTAGCGGCGTTTGACATAATAAATATATACCTATGTCGCAGTCATCTGGTTAAATGTGCTATTTGATTGAATGACTAGCGCGTTCATTGAATGGCGACATTTATTTAATGACTAAAGGACAACTCGTCAATTTCTAAACGTCATTTAGCACAGTAGTCGTTCGTCTGGATATGGTGGTATGGTTGGGTTCGTTATAATTTTTAACTACACAGAAATATATAATATATGCATGTTTGATATATATAATATATCAAACATGTCATGGACGCCAGATATTATTGCCACCTAGTTGATGTCACATATTTATGCTCTTTGTGAGGAATCAAGGCAAAATACAGAAATATGAAATTGTGTCAGATATTATTGCCTCCTAGTTGATGTCAGATATTATTGCTTCCTAGTTGATGTCAAATATTTATGCTTTTTGTGAGGAATCAATGCAAAATACAGAAATATGAAATTGTGTCAGATATTATTGCCTCCTAGTTGAAGTCAGATGTTATTGCTTCCTAGTTGATGTCAAATATTTATGCTTTTTGTGAGGAATCAATGCAAAATACTTAAATATGAAATTTTGTCAGATATTATTGCCTCCTAGGTAATTGATGTCAGATATTATTGCTTCCTAGTTGATGTCACATATTTATGATTTTTGTGAGGAATCAATGCAAAATGCAAAAATATAAAATTGTGTCCGATAATATTGATATTATTGCCACCTAGTTGATGTCACATATTTATGCTTTTTAAGAGGAATCACATCGAAATATAGATATATAAAATTGTGTCAGATATTATTGCCTCCTAGGTGACGTCACATATTTATGCCGTGAGAGGTTATCACAATTATTTGCTGTACATTTTCGTCACATAATTTTGATGCCACTTTATTATGCTGCCTACTAATGTCAGATATTTTTGCTGTATACGGGCAGACAGATATTATTGAATTTGTTCTTGTGACAGATATTTTTGCACATCGCCCCCTAGGCATATATTATTGCTCGTGACTGTACGTATATGTACCTATTTTCTTGTGTAAACGTTATGAATAAATTCAATTTTATATATAACTAGCTTACCGCCCGCGCCTTCGCCCGCTTTGTCTAAAACTTAAAAAATTATATACTAAAACCTTCCTCTTGAATCACTCTATCTATTAAAAAAACCGCATCAAAATCCGTTGCGTAGTTTTAAAGATTTAAGCATACAAAGGGACATAGGGACAGAGAAAGCGACTTTGTTTTATACTATGTAGTGATGTGCTTGTGTATTATTTAAATATAATTAGAGTAGGTACATATAAAATATTTTATTTTATTTATAGATTATTTTAAATAATGAGAATTAATAGACAGTGTATCAAAAGAACTGAAAATAACATATCATAAGGTCGGTACAGTCGAATTCGGAAAGTTGCTTCTTTTTTGAAATTGGTTAAAAACTAGATTTAGTACATTAATAGAACCTTACGGATTGGAGTATGTATGTATGTTGGAGTAGTAGTCTGTATACTGGCTTTGGGAACCTCGTAGGTATACTTACGAAATTTTTCCACAAAGGATAATTGATTTTCTGTTTCCGATAAAGGATATTGCTTTTCGTCATTTAGCTTAAATCTTATTGTTGCATTATTTAAGCCGATATCTTGACGCTTCATTCTATTTTGTAATTGCTTCCCCTTAATTATAATCTGAAAAAGAAATGAGATTACTTTACCAAGTAATAAAATAGACGGCAGTCGGCACGTAACCGTAGCCGGTAGCGCTAACGTTCAATTGAACGTTCAAATGAAAGTTGATCGAGATATTTGTATAATGATACATATTATGGTACATTAGTCAAATGCAATAGCCAATACGCAACACGCATTCTAATAGGTACAAGAACAAATTAAAATTTAAAGTTTTAAAAAGTCGGGGGTTCTAGACAAAACGAGCATAGGTACAGTAATAATTCCGCAAATCAAATCAAATTATCTCCGCATTGTCCTCATCGCAACATAGAAAAAAACCAGTATGCCGTAAAATCAAAAAGTTCGATGATATGTGACATCTGCCAACTCGCACTTGGCTAGAGTGGTGGATTATGGCCCGGACCCTCATAGCAGGCCCTTGTCCTTACAATGGGAACATATTATAATATTGTATGGGCTGATGATTGATGTATCTGCTTACATTATTATAGTCTTCGCCAGAACAGCCAAGAACCCCCGTGACACTCTAAAATTAAAATTAATAGTTAATACTTATTATATTATAGATGTTTGAAATCTACAGGCATTATTTTAAAACGAACTAACATCAATCTTCTTAAGTTTATAAATTTGATACGGTGCTTTACGACGAAGACGTAGAATATACGGATTAAGGAGTCGTATGCGCTTATTACTTGCCCCTAAAACGTGTTCTATAGGTATGTACTCATCAGCGGAAGGTTGCTAAGTATAAAAATGAAATCTGATTAAAAAAGTTAGCTACCTATTGATTTTGTATTAGTTATTATATTATTTTGTATTTACAAAATATTAAATATATTACGTAGGTAATTACATATCTTTGCATTTAAAAAGTATAATGTTTATCTATCTAACTCGTATATAGATAGGTTTAGAATGTAGCCCAGCTGTATTAATTTACAAACTTTTTCAATCAAATCGCATAGAAATTGATTCTTACCACTGGGTCGTTGCACATTTTGACGGTAACTGCAAGCTTTTTCTTACAACGGTGTAATGAATTGTGTTTGAAAAGTTCCTCTCTTTGAAATCTTGCGACTTCACTATTCGCTGATACTTCAATACCATTCTGCTCTTTTACTTTAATTAGCCATGTTCATATAATATAAATTCATAATTTAATAAATAGTGATATTTTACTTACGCTTACATCGCAACTGAGGAATACAGACCTCACTTCTAGTTCAGAATTTCGTTTTTGGTTATCATCATTTTCATAGCTATTTCTTACCGACTGACCCGAAGTTAAAGATAGTGCTTCAAGTATTAAAATGAAAACTGGAAAGCGCGCAATCAACAATAAGTTTTTGAAGATGTAAATTATTGTAGGTCCAATACACAAGCAATACACATTAATAACTTTACTGGCTTATTTTAAAAGAAATAGGCATTATAATAAGTATAGGTTTGGTATAGGTAATGCTGTTTTGAATCATATTATTAATTATGTTGATATTTAAAAAAGTGATATCTAAATTTAATCGAATTTATGTGAATAATTATTAACATTCTACATTATGCTGGATGTTATGATTGTTCATAGCACAAGAAGATACAGATAAGATCTATAAAGCAATCATTAGACCATTTTAGGGTCTAAGGTTTACGTTGAATATTTTTTAGAGGATATAATATGTATGTTTCAATAGAGTGTAGGAGCAAAAAACGAACCACAATATTGTGTGAAAGGCATTATTGATAAATTTTATCTTCTTCGGTTCGTAAATGACTCCACCAAATATTGACAATTTATGTCAATCAATTAAAACGTAGTGATCCAGTATATATTACTTTCCTCTATGGTAGTGATCAACCTCATTGATGTCAATGATTTTGAATTTCGCTACGCCAAGTATGGTAGGTAGTATTACCTACCATACCTTAGGGAATCTTTTGACTCTGTGGTAAGACTCTTAGGCCGGGAGATACTGACACAAAATATTGGGTCATTTGTACCAGCGCTCTGACCATCTTTTTTTATTTTTGTCACTGCGTTCTTAGACCCCTGAAGAACCGCCATACTGTTACAAATGACCCAATATTTTTTGTCAGTATCTCCCGGCCTATCTGTCAGGAGGCGTGGGTGTCAAATAAGGTTTGACGATGCAAAAATCTCATTTGTTTCAAGGAATTTTACAAACAAAGACTAAACTATTTTTCTGCTTAATGAAGTTGAGCAAAATAATTTTGTTTATATCAGGCTGGATCTTTTTGTGATTTACTGTAAGCATACCAGCAGCAACTGATGAGTAGTGAGCAACAATGCAGCTCATGGCATGCACTCACTTTTACATATAAATACATAATAGTGTTAAATCAACAAGTAACTTTTTCTTAACAAGTAAGTTTTATTTTGAAGCCAAAGTTTTATACTACCTGGTTTATATGAGAAAGGGTGAATAATAAATGAAAGATTGAATATTCGTATTAAGTATTTTATTGCAGTTAAATATAATAAGTAGCATAATTTACAATTCAAACGAGAAAAGGAAATATTTCTCAAATGTGCCTTGCGTATGTATGTAGTTAACAATTGTTTTTGATAATAAAATCTTGTATATCTTGCACCCGAAACTTACTTTCTCAATTTTATCGTTCAAATTCCGAGCCCCTCTTTGCCAACATGATTATTTCACGAAAATGATGTTCAAAGCACATGGAAATTAACATATTTTTGCAAGTATGCACTTATAAAATAATCAAAAAGACCTGACCAATAAAATCAATAATAATAATAATTTACACAATTTATAACATCACATTAGTTACTTAAATATTTCCTTTTAAAGGAAAAATCAACAAACATTGATCAGATCTTCTTGTTGATAAATGAAAAATATGCTTGATTGGAGCGATATGATATTACAATTAACAATTATAATAATATTACACTGATTGTCAAAACTAATGGTTAATCAAGCTGCAATGATTGAAATTGAAAATTGTATTATTATTTATTAGCAATAAACACTGGGCAAGATATTATTAAAATACGAAAAGCAGAGAAAATAATATTTAGAACTGTACAAAAATCAACTGCAGCTTGCTACTTAATAAATTTCTATAACGCCTCAAAAAAAAGACACACAGATTTTCCGCATTTGTCAAAAATAAAAAACACGCTTCGAGCAAAACATAATACTTTACTACAAGACATACACCGAACTTCACAACCCTTATTTATAATACTACAACTAGTCGAATTACATAGCTAAAATTATACAAGACAGAAACTACGCTAAAATATTTAAGACTCGGGATCATTTGATACATAGGTGGACGCTTTACTGGTCTGAAAAGAAATGAAAAAATTAATGTGATGTATGAAAAATATTAATATAAATAAAATATAAATACATTATCTGGCCAGATTCACTATTTACTAATAAAGTGATAAAATGTTTATCTTTTTGACATTTCTCATTTGAACTGACACACAAACTAAAGTGAATAGAAGTAATTTTAGCAAAAAGATGTGCTGTATCGTCCTAACTTAGCTGGTCAAGCGTTTTTTACAGAAAAATTATCAATTGAATAACGTAAACGTAAAAACGTAGTACCTAAGTACCACAAATATACTTAAGAACGCGTTTTCAAATCCGTAAAAAATAAGTTATAATTCGCTATTCATTTTTTGATGAAAGAAATCTGAGTACTTATTATATTAAATAAAACTAATAATTGCCACAAATCAATATCTCCTAATCACGGGAAAGTTATAGATATTAATGTTGTCTAAAAATTATCCATTTCCTATTCACTCAAAATTGTCGATTTTTGTGCTTTATTCAGGAACATTAATTATCCGCTACTACATACATAATTTTATTTCTTAAAAATACAATAGGTAGATATGTAACAACTATTAATGAACCTTTTTTAATAAATATAATAAGTTCAAAAAACACAAAAATGTTAAAAATAATCTCATAATGAATAAATGAATTAAATGTGAATCGTCTAATTTTCATTCCTTTTTTCTTGTTCGCATGAGTTTTAACGCGTAAGGATGTATATGTAATGTTAAGGATTATTTTATGTTGTCACTCTGGACACACTGCATAGAAACTTTTTATGAAAACACATCCTTAAGCGCTAGACCGAATTTATTTAGAAAAGATTTAACATTAACCTATGCATTAAGTATAAAAAGCTAAAAATAATTTTGGATTTTATGTAAGGAAATACAGAAATAAGTATATCACTTACCTCACAACTATCATAGAATTCCATTGTAGTCTCACTATCGGGAAAATAGACAGTAACTTTCTTGTCAGCTGGCGTGTTCCTTGTGTAGTCTATACCTGACCATGAGCATGTGTCACCAATAATCTATGGACAAAAATATATAATGAAGAAACAAGATATTATCATGGATGTCCTAGTCTGCTATAAGAATCAATAGTTGAGTTTAATATAATATCTTGTAAGTATATCACTGTGAAATAGTAAATACATTTACTCTATCGCGGGATTTTCTATCGAAAAATTGTGATCCGCTTACAATTTAACGCATTATTTTTCGGTTAATTATAATAATAATCATCAATCGATGTGAAACCGTTAAAGTATGAAAAAAGCATTCGATATATGGATAGTGACGGTTCGTATTTAGCCCGGCTCTTTCAGAGTCGCTACGTAATTCACAATATTTGAACCATATGAATTAAGCCCAACAAAAAGTAACTACTATAAGCCTTTGAAGAATTTCCCTTAAATGCTCTTCATTTTAATAATAATAGCTACAATCCAACTAGTTGTAAAGTTCTCATACAAATTAATCAAGCCCAAATACAACATAACTACTGTATACCATAGGATCGACGATGATCGAATTTTTTTATTGTATTTTATCTATCCCAGCATACGTTTTTGTGGCCTATTCGGGTGTGAAAAATAGATGTTGGCCTATTCTCAGATCTACCCAATAGGCATACAAAATTTCATGAGAATCGGTCCAGCCATTTCGCAGGAGTATGGTAACTTACATTGTGACACGAGAATTTTATATTTATAAAGAAGAGATAGAGAAGAAGAATGTTTTCCTCACCTGGAACTCTGTATCGGTGTGTATAAGCATGTCGGCGAGTATTTCGCCGGTATTGGAATCGGTGACGAGAATCTTGGGCGAGCACACGTCGTTGTCGAACAGCACTTGCACGTGCGCGTCCTTGCACGTGGTCTGCGCGCCGTCCTCCTCGATAGCCACCTCGCCGTCGCACGCGTAGTACACCGCTGACTCTTCCTCCTCCTCCTTTAATTTCATTACACACTTTTTAGACTATGAATATTATTTTCTCCATATCTTATACTTTGGAGTGTACTTATGTGTTACACAATAGTACACTTAAGAGTGAGTTACACTTAAAGAGTTCTGGCAGTAATGTCGAATTGTGCTAGAAGCTTTTATTGCCAAGGTAAGGAGACAGACATCTCTTCTTCACTCCCAAACCACTGAACAAATTTGGTAAAACTTGATACACAGATAGTTAGAAACCTGAGAAAGGACATAGGTTAGGTCTTATACCGAAAATTCCACGGGACCGGGAACCATGCGGGTTTCCCTTTGACTACGCAGGCGAAGTCCTGGACGGAAAGCTATTAAAAAATAAACCTTAATAAAAGATTCTGACAAAAAATTATAAATAAATTAGTATGTCTTACTTCATTGTAATAATCTTCTGAATCACCAGCATGTTCATCATAATCGTGTTCATAATCTTCTTCATCTTCCTCATGTTCTTGTTGTTCTTCAAAATGCACTTGTTTTAGGCCTGCACTTGAATCCGAACTTTGAAATATACCATTTTGTTTATTATCATTTTCTGTACTCCTATCCCTATTTTGCGAAGTCGTACTGGATTGACCGAAAGCCGAACTCAATGAAGACATTGCTTTATCAGCTCGTGCACTGTCCTGTAGATGCTTAGGAAGTCTAAGTGGGGCAATACCTCCGGCGGGGTTTTCATTTGCTTCTTTCTCTTTGCGTATAGCTTCAGCAGCAGCTACTTGTAGTTTCTATATAAAAAAAAACCTCACATGACAAACTATTGATAATAATTTTTGAGATATTTGAAATCAGAAAATAACTTACCCGAACACATTCAAGTACTTTTTCCTGGAATTTAGTGGCCAAATCAACAGACTTGAAACGCACAGCAAGAGTCTCCTGTTCACCCGCGCTATCTGCGTAATTACGACCAGCCCACGTCCACGCACGATCTGAATTCTTCATGGGAAATAGCTCCAGGTCCATGAATAGCAACATATTCAATACCGCCTTGTGCACTTGTTCCCTTCTGAGTAGCAAACGATATGTTTTTCTCTCTGGATGATACAATATTTTCATTTCCCCAATACCACGTTCTTTCCATTCACGAGTTTTTTCATCGAAGCGATATAATTTACAGCGTTCGCCAAATAATTTTTCCTGTAATAATGAAATTAAAATAAAAGGAACAACATAATAAAATAGTATGTTATATGTCGCCTTAATGTATAATGTTATCAACTTAAATAAATACATGCCTCGTCTTCTTCCCCAGTGGTAACAACAATTTTATCTGGCAGTGGAACTATGGGCTCATAGTGCGGATCATATTCATCTTCGCCAGTGGCGCTCGTATTAGATTTTTCGGCTGTATCATTACCACTTTTACCCTCCTCTTTGCCTGATGCACTAACAAAAAGCTGTTGCCCAGCACCTTCCCATTTAAAATCGGCTTTTTCTGGAAAATAAAGGAAACATTACATAAAGGTTATCAATTGAGAATTATTATTATCACTATTAAAAATAATCATATGTTATTGCTACATACTTTGAATGGCAAATTCGCTTGTACTCGAAGATAATTCTGCAAATGACAAGCAAACATCAGGTATCTTTAATGCTTCTTTGGGTTGGCCATTGTTATCAGATTTATCAATTCGTTTTGTGTCCAAATTTGCTGCTGCGAATAAACTTTTTGCCCCAACAGTGCCTTTTTCTTGGGTGTTAAAAAGGTTATGAGCTATAGACGATTTTTCACTAGTTGCAGACTTGGTAGCATCTTGAGCATTAGGATTTAAATTACCAAATGAAAAAGTAGAAGATTGCCCAAATATTCCACCTGAAGGTTTTGTTTCGTTTGTTTTTAGCACCGTTGGACCAAATAAACTTCCATGTGATGATCCACTGAACAAATTAACTGGCTTTTGTTCATCAACAGAAAATACTGATTTTACATCAGAATCATTTGGTTCATTGCTTTTATTTAATGTAGCTTTAAATATCGATGTATTTGTTGACATGCCCGAGTTAGAGAAGATGCTTTTTTGTGAGCTGGTTGGTACATTTCCTGTTGAAGAACCAAATAAATTTTTTGGCTCGGATGACCCAAACAAACTTTTGGGTTCAGCAGACCCAAATGATACTTTCGGTGCAGTGTTCTGTTGTTCTCCAGGGGTATTTAGAGCGTTAAACTTAGGAGCGGCCAAAATAGAGCTTTTTGCACCAGTAGTAGGAGTCTGTACAAAGCCAGAACTGACAAAATTTACTGGTTTAATTGCACTACTTTCACTAGAAGTTAAGTCTGTGGAAGGTTGATTTTTAAAAAGCCCACCAAACATGTTAAGTTTTTTTCCAGTTAATGCATTCTGCAATGTAGAGGGTGAATTATTTTCATTATAGGGACCTGTGTTTCCTAACGGTGTTTGGAAAATAGAGTTATCCATTGTCTTGTTTGAGGCTAAGGGAGTACCATAGCTACTAGAACTACTTCTTAAATTTACAACTGATGATTTTATAGGAGTTGTTGCGTCAGCTTCATCCTTGCTGTAATCGTCAGATTGCGATTGAGATTTTATTGCAGCTTGTTCCGATTTTTCATCGTCGTCGTCACAACCTCGACAACCTTCACATGGGCTTTTATTTTTGTAGGTATAAAAGTTTTCTGGTAACATCAGTTCTTTGGCCTTTTGCTTTTCTTCCGAAGATGCTTGTATTTCAGATACAAAAATTACCTCATCCTCTTTTACAACTACATCTTTGTTTTCTACTACATCACCATATTTATTTTTGATAGCTTGATCAACTTCCTGTTTAAATTGCTGTGCAATAGCTTTATTTTGGAATCTAAGACAAAATTGTTGAAGTTGCAAATCTCCATCACTATAGTCATTGGCTGCAAACAGCCATGTTTTTTCATCTTTTGGCTTATAAATGACATCCGGAGATAAAACATGATTGAGACAAATTTTATGAACTTGTTCACGGCGCATTACAATCCTAAAACAATACAATCACGCTTAATTATTTTTCCAATAGAAACAACGCCTTCATAGCCTAATAGATGATTAATTTCTACTAAGAAACTTATCTGTAAACATACTGAGGAGTATGCAGCGGTGGGACAGTAATTAGCGTATGCGGAACTAACAGTTCAAATGTATGACATCTATAGTCAAGCCAATTTAATAGGCAACATTTGACGTCTATCAATTTTATCTTCTTCAAAGAGAGGTAACCTGCTTAAAAACATCGATTAAAGTAAATTAATCGATACGGACTTGAAACATTTGTCAATCAAACTTGAAACATTTGTCAATCAAACTTGAAACACATGTCAATTTTAAAATTCATTAGGTGAATCCCTGCCCCAGTAATATACTTTCTTTCGTAAATTTAGGGAGCAAAATAAGACAAGTATAATACATTATTAAAAAAACATGACGCATTTATTAATTTATGATGATTTTTATTCACAAGTAATCAAATGCATTCGATTCTAGATGTCAGATTTCGATTTTTAGAGTAACGTCTCTGGTATTTAAAAAGAAAAAAGTTTTATTGACACAAAATTGTAGCGACGTCAGTTCTTTAATTCAGAAATTGTTTATTATGTTGAGAATGGTTTATCAGTAAAATCAAATCTTAAAATTGCTTGTATTGGTCATTATTATTATAAATATGTAATCGTAATTGAAAAAAGTTAAGCAAATGTGCAGTTCTAAAATAACGAAATATCATGTTAATCTATGTAGTCGTTACTAGGTTATGTTGTTGAATTTTGTTGAACTGTCAAATGTTGCCTATTAAAATGGCTCTACTATAATGTTAATCAAATCCAGTACTTGCATCGTGCATGAACCATTAACAAGTGATTAACAATATACAACAATTATTAATATAATAAACAAAGTGTATAATTTTTAAATTAGATAATATTTTGAAATCTTAGAAAGAAAGAACTAACTAACTTAACAACTAAGTTTCTTCTTATTACATTAACATTTTAAGTAGTATTCAAATTTTATTCATATAACTAGCAAAAAGTGGTGCTTTAGGAGTGTTCACGAAGATTTCTACTGAAATTGTAAAATTTACAATTGACCGCATTTCATTTTTTATATTAACATGTAAGAAAAAATCATAAAGTAAAAAACATACCTCAACTTGCCACTGTCCTTATGTTTTAATATTTTAACAATTCCTATACCACGTTCTTTCCACTCGCTTGCAGTAAATATGAATAACTTTGCTCTGTGACCATATAGTTCTTCTTCATTTTCTTCACCAGTTACAACTTCAACCTAAAAAAAAAATAATAATGAGAATCAATCATGCATTGCAAAGTGAATTTTACTTCAGTTTCATAGCTATCTATGTTAATGTTGTTTTGATAAAAATTATATGAGGCTAATGTAATGTTTCTTCCGCATTTTCAAAAAGTAAAAAAAAAAAAATTAAATGTGACATAATATTCTGTTTAATATTTTTTAGATTAATACAAAATTACGTAATAAAAAAGGTACCTTATCAGGCATAGGAATTACAGGACTGAAATGTATATGGGCTCCTTCATCTTCTGACACATATTCATCATCTCCACTTTCTTCCCCTTTAATACTTTTTGGAGATTTAAGAGGACTCTTGCCTTTCACAGGTGACTTGGGCTTAAATGCAAAATCAAATGTACCACCCTCCTTTGATCCAAATGTGATTGCATTTGAAGGTGTTGGTAATAATGCTGGTTTTTGAGCAGGGAGGTCTTTTTCATTTTTATTTGAATTAATACCTGCTTGAACATCACTGCCATTCAAAGGCTTTTGAAGGCTGAATACAGAATTTTTTGAATTATCGCCAAATGCCTTAATACTGGAATCACTGTTAGGCGAAATACCAAACTTAAATGTCTGGGAAGCATTTGCGTTAAAAAGTGAGGATGTTGATACATTACTTGGTTCATTGGACTTTTGAGGTATGCCAAAAGTATATTTTGGGGTAGAGGTGTTACTGAATATGGATTTGACTTCAGTACTGCAAGAGCCTGGGTCTTTTGGACTATTACATGCTGGACATGTTTCAACATCTTTTTCATTTCTAACAAAACATTGTTTACATTCCCATGAACCTTCTTTGGGTTTAAACTTATCACCCCACCCAGATGCTATTGGCTTATTGGGAACTGATTCTTTTGTAGTTGTCACTTGAGGATTTATACCAAAATTGAATTTTGGAACATTTTCTTTGGTTACATTAGAGTCTGCCTTAGTTAAATGCGGCTCTTTAGGACTATTACAAGCAATGCAATTTACTCCATCGCCTTGATTACGAATAAGACACTGATTACATTCCCAAGTCCCAGGTTTTGCTTTAAATTTATCACCCCATGTGGAATTAACATTTTCTTTAATATCTTGGGGCTTTGGTGTTTCACAGCAGGCACATTTTGTAAAGCTTTCTAAATTATTTGTATAACATGCAGTACATTCCCATGATCCTGGTTTTAATTTGAATTGATCACCAAATCCACTTTGGTTATTTTGTTGGGCAATATTCTTTTCTTCTTTAGCAGCTTTCATATCATCGCCTAATCGGGATTGTGCTGTTTTTACAGCATCCATAAAATCATCGCATATTTGCACGTTTTTAAAGCGTAAGCAGAAAGTTTCTGGTATTAATTCACCATCTGAAAAATCCTTGGCACACCATGTAACAGCTTTATCCATATTCGGCATCTTTTGGAAAGTCATTTCTTTTGTAACTGCATGATTACAACAAACTTTCATAATTTGTTCCCTTCTCATAAGCAAGCGTAACTTTTGATTATTATCTTTATGGGCCAATAGTTTTATATTTCCTAAACCACGTTCCTTCCATTCTTTATTACTTGCATCAAATCTTAGCAATTTTGCTCTATGCTCAAATAATATTATTTCGTCTTCTTCCCCTGTTTTTTGATCAACTAGAGCTGGTAATGGTACAACTGGTTTAAAATCAACTGTTGGTTCAAATTCCTCAATAGTATCTGAAGTATTTAATTTGTGTGATGCTTCTTCGTCTTTTGGTGTGTCAGTTTTTTGGTTGGATATTGAACTGAAAACGTTGGTAAATGGAGAACTATTTGCTGGTTTAAATGTTAATCCACTGAAGACACTAACCTTGGTTGTCACCGGTTCTACTGTTTTTGTTTCCTCTTTTGCAGCTTCTGTAACTGTTTTAAATGAAGGTATAGTACTAAACGTAAATCCTCCAATTACTGT
Source organism: Colias behrii (assembly GCA_029959065.1). Taxonomy (NCBI): domain Eukaryota; kingdom Metazoa; phylum Arthropoda; class Insecta; order Lepidoptera; family Pieridae; genus Colias; species Colias behrii. The sequence goes on from JARWMC010000002.1 coordinate 7,982,188, forward strand.
TTTTGTTGGTTGTGATTCCTTTGTCTCAGATTTTGTTTCAGTTTTTGTCACTGTTGTGGTATTTGTGGTTTTAGTTACTTCATTTGTTTTCGTAACACTGCCGGCAATAGCTGAACTTTCAATTCGTGCTTTTTCAAAAGTGTCATAGAACATTCTGGCAATCTCAACAGATTTAAATCTTATACAGAATTTCTCTAGGATAACTGTTTCTTCTGCAAAGTCATTAGCAACCCAAAAGTATGCCTTAGTTTCATTTTTCATAGGTTTGATTTCCATTTCTGGTATAATTATATGGTTTGCACAAATCTTATGGATTTGTTCTCTTCTCATTAGTACTCTTACTTTTCCTGTGACATTATGTTTGAGAAGTTTCATTTCCCCTATACCTCTTTCCTTCCATTGCTTATCTATAAATCTAAATAATTTAGCACGAGCAGAAAATATTGCAGTCTCATTTTCTTCACCTGTAGTTACTTTAACTTCAGCTGGTAATGGTATAATTGGTTTAAAATCTGGACAAGGATCATAATTTTCTATTGAGGTATTGCTCCTTTCAGATAATGTCCTTGATTTATTTAAACTAGTATTTGGCGAAGACAATGTAAATACCCCATCGCCTGCAGACTTGGAAGAATCATTCAGGCCTAAGAAATTAGTATTTTGGTTTGTTGTTAAAGTACCTGGCTTACTCCAACTTGAAAGAATATTGCTTGAAGAAGATGTAGTTATTGGTGTTGTCATTTTATTATTTGATGGAAAATTAAAAACTGGTGGAGCTGCTGAACTAGTTTCAGTATTAATGGGCATTGGGATTTGATAGTTGTGTGGAGTTCCTTTTATGTGTTTTTGAGGTATTGTCACGCTCAGTATTGGTGCAGGAGCAGAGGTAGTAGGCAGTGGATCGGAGGATGTTATCACTACATTCACGGGCAATGTTCGAGAGGAAGTTTTAACATCCGAAACTTGTTGAATAACCTTACTAGAAGGAATTGATGAAGAATTTGCTATTGTTGATGAAACATTTGAAATAGGAGGTACATTAGGAACGGGTTGAACTACAGCAGGAGTAGGTGGTATTGTAGGTGGAATCAACTGAGAAACATCAAGGTACATTTGGTCAGGAGTTTGATAAACACCTGGATAATTCACTGGGGCTCTGTTTGGCTCGAACATGGTTGCTGCACCAGGGACTGTAGGATTTTGGGTTAGTTGAGAGTATTGATTATATAAATTATAAAGATTTTGACCATACAATTGATATGGATTAGGTGGTACTGGAAATGGGGGTACTAATCTTTGCGTGAATGGAGGCATAACTTGGGGTGTAGCAAATGGCATCTGATTCCCGAAAGTAGACGCATTTTCATTTGCCCTGTATTCTTCATCCAGGTTATAAAGATCACTTTCGTTGAGGGTCTGTTCTGAAGATGATTTCTTCAACTTGTTGACTTCTTTTTTTAGTTCAGCAATTTGTTTTTTCAAATCAGCAACATCTTTACATTCATTTCTACATTCAGAAACTTGATCCTTAACTTGGTCAACTGATATTTTTAGAAGCTTAAATTGTTCCGTAGTATTTTCTATATTTGAATGAATAGTATTTATAATTTGATTTCCTAATTTTCTGTTTTCATCAAACCAATTCTTTGTTTGTTCCATAAAATCATCTATAGTCGAGTCTCTTTTTTGAAGATTTTTTATCTGTTTCTCAATTCTATCAAGCAGATGCGGATCAATATTAGTGTTATTGAAAACTTGCGAATCTAAAGCTGTACGATAATTTGTTGAATTCATATTTGATAACTGTTTACTTGACTGTTTTGGAGTAGAACTTAGATTGCGACTAAATTGAGAAATGCTTTTGGAGACTAAAGGAACATTTTCAATTTCAGATACATTCTCATCAGAAGAATATCTTCTATCGCCATCATTCAAAAGCGAAACTGACAAATTTTTGTCTATCTTGCCAAGACTAGATTCTGTATTTTCAATTAAGTCTTGGATGTATGAATACAATGGCAATGTTTTATAAGATTCTTTTTCCTTAATTGTTTCTAGTGCTTTGTAAGCATAAAGTTTGGCTTTACCTAATAATGTTGCATATTTGGAATTAATTTCGTTAAATTTTGATGTGCTCTTTTCTTCATCTGCCAGTTTTTTGTATGATTCACTAAGATAATAAAAACTATCTGCAGTAGTTAAATCAGATAATATTTCAATAGCTTTTACATACTCACATTCATTGTAATGGCTTAAAGCTACAAAAAGCTTACTCTCTTGTAATAGTATATTTAAACCTTTATTATCAAATTCTTTGTGTGTATAATCAAATAATCTCTGTGCTGGTAATTTGATAACAGATTTACTTTTCAACTTTTCTAAAAGTGGTATTGCTGAGGTGTAATATAATTTTGCCCTAGATTCATATACATTTTTCTCTTCAAGTGATGCAAGTTGAGACAGTTTATCAAATATACGTCCAAGAGTACATAACAGTTCAGGATCTAGGCCATGGTTGTCAATACATCTTACAACTTCAATTCCTCTGGTTAGTGTTGAACGGATATCCGTATATTCCGTACCCAGTTCATTTTGACTGAATTTATATGCACAATCCCACCACTTAATCTGTGGCAGTGAGCAGAGCAGGTCTGTTATGTTAGCCGGTATGATAATTGGGGCATCAGCTGGAATATAATTAAGTTTACTTTTTTGCTTTTGAGCAGTTATAGCAGCACTGTATAGAAAAGCTAAAATGTCTAACTTGTTTAATGTCTCTGGACCACAAGTTGTCATTGTTGGTTTAAGCATATCAAATATGGTACATTTGAAATCAGCAAAGTCATTGTAATTTATTAATATCCACACAAAATGGTGTAGTGAATTTGGATACTGTTTTTGAGCATCAATATCATATCCTTGTATTTCTACTTTTCTAGGAAGTCTTAATGCGGGAGCATTAAAGAAATTAGATGTGAGATATGACTCTACTTTGTTTTTCTCTCCACTAGAAAATAAGTTGTCATAAATTTTATCTTTCCAATTTTTTCCAGAACAAAATTGGGATATTTGATTTAAAAATATCTGGGTTTTATCGTGGTGGTTAGCAAAGATGAAGTAACCAGATTGTGAACACCTATAAGTTCCTTCCAGGTACCATCGTAATACAGCTATTCTTTGTTTTTCTGATGCACCAGTAAGCCAATTAACATTGGGACTTATAGGTGATGATTGCCATGAAACCAGCATTAATATTGAAGATAGTTTTGTAGCATCATGCCAGTTCAATTGATCTTTTTTAGCTTTTTTCAGTATAAAAGTTGCTGCTAGGAATGAGAATTGGGCACGGTGATGTTGTAATAGACTAGTATGAAATTCAGCTAACCCTGGTGTAGGACCAGCTTTTGTTACACTGGCAATTGATTGATCATAGTCATTAAGAAGTTCTCTAGATTCAATTAGACTTTTACACTGACCCTGCGGTACTTCCGTGAGACTCAGTGTACAAAGCCTCTCCTTGACAGTCAGTAATAGAAGTTGAAATAACCAATCATTACTCTTATTGGAATTGCGTTTGAGAACTTCAGACATGGTTTCATACCATGCAAAGTTATTCAAAAATGGTGGTTTTGCAAACTCCACATTACAGCAATGGTCAAATGCTTCCTTCATTTTATTGGTATCCAAATAATGCTTCAATAAGCGAAAATGTAGAACTGCATCTTTAGGCCTAGCCAAAAGTTCTGACGTTAGAAGTTTGGTCAATGCTTCAGGATCAGGATTAGCAAAGGTAAGAAGTTTTTCTCTTAATTTAAATGTAACTGGATGTTTTGGAAATGTAGCTTCTGCTTTTTCACACCAGTACTTTGCTCTTCCAGCGTCAATACTAGTATCATCATCAACTAGGATTGCACAAACTGAAAAAGTCATGTAATTATTAGTATACATCATAGTAACAAGAAAATACAATACCAAATTATGTGAATCTTTATAAAAAAAAAAGATATATTTGTTTTCCTAAAAACATTGTACTACTAATCTTAAATGCAAGATTTCACCTACTCTTAAGCAACACTATAGGTTATGAGTGTTTGAATATGTGTGAATAGATTTTTTTTCTTCAATTCAACAGACTTCAGACACACAATTGAAAAAATGTAATAAGTTCCATTTTATTATATTTAATTATGGCAAATACCACAATTCAGGTGAAGTAAAAGAATACTTACTATCTAAAATAATACTTGTCTGAGCTGGGTCTAAATCAAGTGAAATTTTAAATTCTTCAAAAGCTCTGTCTTTGCATCCCATTTTTTTAAAAGTTTGGCCGAGAAGTTTGTGGGCTGCTGCATTGTTAGCTTTGTGGGTAAGGTATTGTTCCACATATTTTTGGCAGCTTCCGTAGTCGCCCACTTCAAAATATAACCGCGCGATCGAGTATGCTCTGGCTTTAAACTAAAACCAAAATAATATTATGTACTTTCATCGTAATATGATTTATAAATGAGTTAAACTTAAGTATGTACTCACATCTTTCAGCGATAATTTCGACATTAGTTTTTCCACGTGTATGTCAACATCTTTTTTGTTTTTATACATTTTTACCAACAAACAAGTATTTTAAAACAAGATAATTCTTTAAAATTACAATATTATATGAAGTAAAACACATGGATCAGAAAACAGAAAATGCTGTTACACTTCATCACTATCTCGAAAGCGCAAAAAGAGTTTTATGACAGTTAAGCCGTGTGTGGCCTGCATAAAAATATAGAAGTTCTAAATCAAAATAAGCTTAACCTAAGCGACTTTTATAACGTTTTGCATCACAAAAATACAATTTAATAACGTTCATTTTAATATTTTAATGTAAAACATCACAAAATAAATCACTGTTGTTAAAAAGTATAATAAAAAATTATATGTAATATAACTTTGACATTCTAGATCCATCCATTGATAGTCTTTAAAGTAACTGGCAACATTTTTGTTTTAAAGAAACGTTGAATTTGAATTTTCTTAGCTTGTTTATATTATTTATTTATTTTTATTACTTGTAGTAATAAAAAAGCCACAGAGCAAGTAATATAGGTATTTATTATATATATATTTGAAAAAAGCGAGTTAAGCCCCTGGACCTCAGCTACCGTGGATGGTGAAAAAAAATCATCATCATTCACGTGTCATTCACATTAAATGTGTAAAATGTGTAAAATTTTTACACATTCTATAGCAAAAACTTCGTCCGAAGGTAACTAATCACAAATATACAACAAAATGGTCATACCAAACTATTCGCCTATTAATTTTTATTCGTTGAATCCAATGACTATTAGCTCAATTAACGGCGCCGTTTTACGTAGTAACTAATACTTAATCTGTGCTCCCTGCTAGTGGTCAGATCTCATTTTGCAGTCAAAAGTGTTTATAATAGGAAGTTTAGGACATCCTCGGAGGATATGTTACGAGATTTGAATTTTGAAATATTATGTTAAACGATCTTTATTTTGTTCGTTGATAATATCTACACCCGCTGATTCATAACATTCATAATTTTCATTATCTGATTTAGATTCTAAATTTAGAATAGTGTTATCAGAAGCTTCTGATTCTCTCTGTGCAGTGTAACTAGTTATTAATCTGTGGACTGTGGTGCACACTGCACAGTGCACTGCAGACTGACTGACACACGATTGACGATGCCGATGACAGATCTTGGCATTTTGTTGAATGAAGTGTGTGGTCTGTTTAAAACAGCAAATTGTTATAAACACAAACCAGGATATACCTATTATTTGACCTATTCTTAACCTGGTTTTAATATTTGACAATAATACTTGTATTTCATGGATTTCCTTAAATCATTTAATTGAAATGGGTGATTCGGATTCCGGATACGGCTCTGCCGTTACTGTAGATTCTATAAAAGTTATTGCTGAAAGTGTGGGCATTGCAAATCTCGGTGATGATGCTGCAAAGGATTTAGCGGATGATGTTACATTTCGTCTCAAAGTAATCGTTCAAGATGCAATGAAGTTTATGCATCATTCCAAAAGACAAAAACTTTCAATTGCTGATATAGACCATACTTTAAAAATTAAAAATATTGAGGTAAATTTCTTTATGTTATTAGACATGTTATATTTCAAATTTAATTGAAAAGGTAAACTTTTGGAGATCTGACCTACCTATGTTAGTTATACAATTTGTAGTTGTCATTTGATGGTTTTCTAAAAATAATATTGTATGTTGTTATGTAGTTTATTTTAAAATGCACTTACTAAGCTAGAAGGTTTATAGACCTATATTTAGCTCCTGATGTCAGAAACTACTGAAATCAATACAGGTTTCAATATTTATATTATAATATTTTTTGAAGTGAAAACTTCTTTAGCGGCGTTGGGTATAAAATCTTAAACTCGCGTCAGGACACGTGGCCTGATCGAAAAAGCGTAAGACGGATTTTTTTTTTTTTTTAGCCCTTATATTCCATGCGTAAGACGGATACCATTCCAAAATATCAAACATGCTGAACGTTAATAATCAAGTTTTCACTTCTGCCGGCACTCCCGGAGTGCAACCCGTCTTTTTTTTTTATTATGATATTAGTGGTATGAAGGAGGGCTTTATGTGCTATAGAAGTAGAAAATTAAACAAATATATTTTGTGTTAGTTTTATGTTGTGTATTGACACTAAGCACTGTTAATGTAATAGTAAATATCTTTATTGAAACTGTTAAATTGGTCCAAATTTCTAGGTACTCACATAACTCATATATATACATACTTATATACATATTCATACTCGTACACCCATCCTCTCCTTCCCTATCCTCATTCCCTCCCATCCTCGCCCCTTCTCCCTAACTCCTTCCAAATCCCTTTAAGGACAGCAACACATCCACTCCCAGTGGAGTGGATGCTTATGGGCGGTGTGTATCGCTTAACATCAGGCGACGCGTCTGCTCGTTTGCTATCCTATATCAAAAAAAAAAAAAAAAATTTTTTTATTTTACAGCCACAATATGGATTTATACAACCAGATTCACTACCATTTAGATTTGCAACAGGAGGTGGAAGGGAACTTCATTTTATTGAAGAGAAGGAAATAGACTTATCTGAAATATTATCTGCGCCTCCACCTAAAATCCCTCTTGATGTTTCACTTAGAGCCCATTGGTTGAGTGTTGATGGGGTTCAACCAACTGTTCCTGAGAATCCACCTCCACTGTCTAAGGAAGCACAGAAGTTGGAGTCTGTAGACCCTATAACAAAATTAAGCAAACCTGCCAATAAAGATTCTGCAGGTACTGTAATAATCCATATGGTATAGAGTAGGTTTAGAATGTACATAGATTAATTATTAGCACTCTGCAGAGGCATTTCGAAATGTTACTAATCATCCACAATTTAATTCAGTTGTCTGTTTAAGCTCAAAATAGATTAATGACACTATCTTAATTTGATGTCTAATTGTGTGTGTGCATATAGTTACTAATGTGTCACTTTTGAAGATTGAATGTTGTGTTTGTAACCTACCAACAACTTTTTTTGACTTATTATTAATGCCCAATAGATAGATATACATAATATATCATTGCAATTCAATTTATGATCTTTGGAAATGTAGTTTTGTACATATTTTTGTGTTGTATCAAATACAACAATATTTTAACTGTTTTTATTTTTTAATAGGTAAACCAGTATGTGGTAAAGCTGCTAGATTGAAGGCTTCTGAATCAGTACATGTTAAACAGCTTGCAACCCATGAGTTGAGTGTGGAACAACAGTTGTACTATAAAGAGATAACTGAAGCTTGTGTTGGCAGTGATGAAGGGAGGCGTGCAGTAAGTTTATCAATCTCTGTATTTGTTTTGGTTATACTTTGTAGTATTGTAAAGTGTCACTTATCAATTTTAGGAAGCTCTGCAATCTCTTGCTTGTGACCCTGGTCTTCATGAAATGTTACCAAGGATGTGCACCTTCATTTCTGAAGGTGTTAAAGTTAATGTTGTGCAAAACAACCTTGCTCTTCTCATATACTTGATGCGGATGGTTAAGGCATTACTGGACAATCAATCTCTATATCTTGAGAAATATGTAAGTAGTTTATGGTTTAAAATTTTATTATTATAAGGGAGTAAACATTTTTGTTCCTGTATAATGTTAAGTTCCACATTTTTGAGTTGCTTTATTAAAGGACTTTGTATTATTCTATATATGTTGTTATAAAATTTGTATTTATTTCAGTTGCATGAATTAATACCATCAGTATCAACATGCATAGTTTCCCGGCAGCTATGTATGAGGCCGGAAGTAGATAATCATTGGGCATTAAGAGACTTTGCTGCCCGGCTCATGGCACAGATTTGTAAAACATTTAACACTTCCACAAACAATTTACAAACACGAGTAACAAGGTAATTTCAATGTACATTATTGAGATACAATTTTATTCTGTTTAAAAACTATTATGTTCTTACTAAATAACATTATCGTGAGAATTTCAATTTTAATATACAGATCAGACCATTAAAGGAGCACACATGCATGTCTTTATTTCTTAAAGTCTGTTATTATGGTGTACAAAGACACTATTTTTATTTAATAATTTACTTTCAGGTTGTTCTCTAGGGCATTACAATGTCCATCTCAAACAAATAGTGAGTCAGGTCCATCTATGGTAACCACTATGAAAGAATCTGAGAAAACACCACTTGCATCTCTGTATGGTGCAGTACAGGGCTTAGCCGAATTGGGCCCTGAAGTTGTAAAGGTATATAGAATATATACTGAAAAAATTAAAATAAAAAAACTGTTATATTCTATGTTTTTGTAATATATTTGAAAAACTATCTTGTAAATTGATGGACAGAAAAATCTTGAAAAACTTAAAAATATCCAAATGTTTTATGATGGACAATGAGGTCTGATGTAATGTGGGGGGTATTTATAATGAATTTAAAATGTTTGTTTCGTTAGTCGTTTTATAATATCGAATACGAAGTGTGAGTGAATAAAATAAATTAGTCGTCCGATTACCGGATGAATAAAATAATTTAATCGTCCGATTACCGGATGAATAAAATAATTTAATCGTCCGATTATTCGGATTACCAGATAACCTTTTAACACTAAAGCTAGTTGGGTTGGACTAAAGCAAAGGGGGCGCAGGACTTAGAAAATTTTTGATGGAGTTGGTGTCATTATAACACCTATTTATTATTGTTTTATCGTAAAGATTACGCTAATATAAGCATGTTTTATAGGAACAATATTACATATTCGCCCTCAATTCGTTAGGTTAGGTTTAGGTTAGGTTAGCCTTTAGGTTAGGTTAGGTTAGGTTTCTTAAAAAAAAAACTACACAGAAATAGGAGCCCCGCGAAGCGGGGCTCCGTCGACGCGCAAAAAAAAATCAAGTTTAGGTTAGGTTAGCCGTTAGGTTAGGTTAGGTTAGGTTTCTTAAAAAAAAAAACTACACAGAAATAGGAGCCCCGCGAAGCGGGGCTCCGTCGACACGCAAAAAAAAATCAAGTTTAGGTTAGGTTAGGTTTCTTAAAAAAAAAACTACACAGAAATAGGAGCCCCGCGAAGCGGGGCTCCGTCGACGCGCAAAAAAAAATCAAGTTTAGGTTAGGTTAGCCGTTAGGTTAGGTTAGGTTAGGTTAGGTTTCAAAAAAAAAAACTACATAGAAATAGGAGCCCCGCAAAGCGGGGCTCCGTCGACGCGCAAAAAAAAAATCAAATACCTACGTGTGCCCTCCTCCCCCCACAAAAAACCTATAATACGTGCGGCAGTTCTCTAAAGAAACCCCGATAACCTAACTATATAGATAAATAGATGTTATCGGACGATTAAATTATTTTATTCATCCGGTAATCGGACGACTAATTTATTTTATTCATCCGTTTAGCGGACGACTAGCACTGTCCTATCGAATAAATGGTATGTATGGTGTAGGTGTTCATCCTGCCGCGCGTGCGTTGGCTGGGCGAGCGCGTGGAGGGCGCGCTGAGCGGTATCGGCGGCGCGGACCGGCTCGCCGCCGGCAACCTCAAGCACCAGCTGCTCAAGGTGCTCGCGCCCGTCGTGCGCCAGCTGCGGCAGCCGCCCGACCTGCCCGATGACTACAAGTTAGTATATTATCTTTTGTTTCAGGAATGGGATGGCAATACTTGACATTCTCCTCCCCCATTTTTGAAATAAGGTACATAACCTATGTCCATTGCCTTCTCCATACACTTGTTTCAGGCCACAGTATAAAATATAATGTAGTGTGATAAAGCAATATAGTCCCAGTTTCGTCTAGCCTTAAATTTACATTTATAATATAAAAAAAAAAACTTTACATTTACTAACCACATAACCAAATAAATTTTAAATATAAAAAGGAATGAGCTCTAGTGTATAAGAATTTACTATGGTAGTATGATTTTTTTTAATTCTTTATTGCGCACACAGAAGAAACATACGTACAAACGGTGGTCTTATCGCTGGGTAACGATCTCTTCCAGGCTACCGAATGTATTGCGTAAGGAAAAAATTTTAAAGAAAAAAATAAGGCATTACTACGATAGTCAGACTGTTCGTTTTTCACCCAGGCGTGACTACGGCTACCTAGGGCCCAGCCTGCAGCAGATGGTGGGCAAGCTGCGCGCGTCGCCGTCGGCGAGCGGCGGCGGCGGCGCGGTGGCCGTGGTGACGTGCACGCCGCCGCTCGTGCCCGCCGCGCCCGCGCCCGCGCCCTCCGCCTCGCACCAAGCCACCAAGACTGTTGGTACGTGCTATCCTATCCTATCCTATCCTATCCTCTCCTACTTCCTACTTAATATTATAAATGCGAAAGTTTGTGAGGATGTGTATGTGTGTGTTTGTTACTCTTTCACGCAAATACTACTGAACCGATTACAATGAAATTTAGCACACATATAGAAGGTAACTTGGATTAACACATAGGGTAGGTTTTATCCCGGAAATCCTACGGGAACGGGAACTGTGTGGGTTTTTCTTTGAAAACGCGGGTGAAGCCGCGGGTGGAAAGCTAGTAAAGTATAAAATAGCTAAAGTCACATTCGCTTTTAGAAAAAAATGTCATGTCATTGGTTCAAATTCATACCACATTTCTTAATGCTCAAGAAAATACCTATTGTATATGCTCTATTTAAAAGTCTGCTTCACATACGCGTAGGCATTGTTTCCTTCGTACAATTATTGAGCGTGATTTTTGCTTAGATGTTAATTCATAATTGGATGTCAAGGAATATACTTGATACCAATAACGTGTATGCCGCGGTTGACTCTTACCTACTTCTTCAAAGTGCTATGAAAGAAGTAGGTAAGAGTCAACCGCGACATAATATTCGCAAAGTACGTATTCAGAAACGTGCGTGCTCCCTTACTGTGCATGACGCTCAGCAGTGAATCGGACTATAATAATTATATAGTCGGTTATATAATAATTATAATTTCGACGATAAGACGGTTGTCACAAAGGTTTCAACAAACTTAAAAACTTTGTGACAACCGTCTTATAATTATTATAAATAAATAAATAAAATTCATTTAATTCAGGCCACATAGCCCATAAAGTGTTAGTAAAATCTTATCCTAGTGTTAGTATTACAATTACCTATTACCTACATACATTTATTACTACAGCTTAATTTACAAATCCAATGCTTACTAATGATATTATCCGAATAATTTAACACCTTTAACACAATATTTGAATTTTTACGTATACGGTCTCTAATAGAAAAAATCTTTTTTCTCATAATTGCATAAAAGTCATTTACTCTATATAACGCAAACATCAAGGAAGCACTACAGTAACGCGGCAGGCCCATAAACATCCTAAAAGCATTGTTATATTGAACTCTTAGAATGTTCATGGTCCTACGCGTATAATTAACCCAGAGGTTGCTCGTATAAAAAGACTGACAATACGAGGTAAAAAGAAGCTTTTTAACATTTCTACTGCACTGCTTAAATCTTCTTATAATCATATTAGATCGTACAGCTAAACCTCGCCTTTCTCTCTCTATGTCAACTTCGTCGCTTAGAGTACTGGTGACAAAGTGACCTAAATATTTAAAATTTTCTACAATTGCTAGTTTCGTTCCGTTCAAATAAATAGGTGGGATGTTATCGGGACCCTTTCCCAAGCGAAATACCAAGACATTACTTTTCTTCTCATTGTACATTAACCCGTGTTCGCTAGCAAAATTTTGACATATATCTACCAGTACTCTAAGACCCTTGATCGAGGGGCTAAGGAGCACCATGTCGTCCGCGTAACTTATGTTATTGACATTAAACCCGCCGATATGACAGCCGACATGGGCTGAACTCAGCTCCTCGATCAGTGCGTTGACATACAGATGGAATAGGATCGGAGAAGTCAGTCCACCCTGTCTTACACCACAGTTCAATATGTATGTATCTGAATATGAACGCTGCCACTTTACAACATTCTTTTGGTGCTGATACCAATATTTCAAGATACGAATAATACTATGAGGTACACCCGCGTTAAAAATTTTGTCCCATAACTTATTGTACACCACTCTATCATATGCCTTGCTTAAATCTAGAAAACACGCATACACAGAAGTTTTTCTAGATTTATAATAGTTAACACAACTCTTTAATGCAAATATCGCAAGATCCGTAGATAAATTTTGTCTGAAGCCAAATTGACGATCATTAATTTTTACACTCTTCTCTAGGTAGCCCAATAAAATAAATTCAAAAACCTTTGACAACACAGTGGCCACTGATACCGGTCTATAATAATAAATAAAATAATAAATTATAAGACGGTTGTAACAAAGTTTTTAAGTTTGTTGAAATGGTTTTTTATCGGCCTTATGCAGAGTTTCCTATTGTGCTATAGACAATAGCATCTTCTTTGTGTATGTGAATATTATTTAAATTTTATTCTTCCTCTAGATTCCTTGGCGACTCGTAATGTGATAAGTTCCAATACGCCGCAGTCGCCAGCGCCGTCCACGCCACCCCCGCAGAAGTTTGTCATTGTTTCACAGCAAAAACCACAGCAGGTGAATAATTTAAATTAAATTTAAAGAAAAACAATATAATCTATCTATCTGCAGGCTTTTGAAACTACTTTTCAAAAAAATCGAAAAAGTTTAAATTTTTTTATTTTTGTTTATATATTTATGTGCATTTCGTTCCAAAACAGACACAGCCCGCTAGCGGTGCGAGCCATATTGTGGTACATAGTTCGCAGCCGACAATTGTTCGTAGCCAAAACGTTCAGGTGAGCAAATTTATATGTATCTACGATTTTGTAATTTGTAATGCACTGTGTGTAACAAAAGCTTTTGCCTATGTACGTGTCTGACCGTTTCGTCGGATATAGAATATCTTTTATTATATTATGGTCTTCTTTGATTTAAGATTTTATTTCCTAAAATATGATATGATAGACATATTGTGAATGATGCATGCAGATTGCAGAGTGAACGCGGAGGATATGACGAAACGATCTTTCAATAGGTTATGAGAAGCGTAGAACAAGCATGATTTATACCGCCTATTAAATTCACCTTCTATAAATTGAATGAACCGTTCGATGTGTGTGAAGTGAACGAACCACGAATGTCGCTTAGGAATGCCACACATTGAAGTGACCGCCGTTTGTTAATTAAGCCGCCGGCCGATAAGTTGGGATCGTCGTTAGGAAGTTAAGAAGTAATGTGAGCGAAGTAGATGTAGAGGGTGCATGTCTTGTTTAGTCGGTGGTGGTGACGAGCGGGCCGGCCGGCAACCAGCAGCCGCAGAAGGTGGTGGTGGTGGGCATGCCGCCGCAGCCCGCCGCCGCCGTGGGGGGCGTCAGCCAGGTATACACGCGCGACACACACGCACACATGTAAACACAAGCGTGTATAATATACGCAAACATGCACATACACACACACATCATAGTACATAAACACAAGCATGTATAATATACGCAAACATGCACGCACACATAAACGTAAACACGCACGTACGTCAAAGACATCAAATACAGGTTCGCAATTTTATACAAACACAAAGTATTTTAATGTAAATTCCGAACAATTTAAACTGTACACTTTTATTTTAATTTTCTACATGCGTCAGTCGAACTATGACAAAACAATGATCACACTAATCATACTACTACATAATATATACAAAAGAATATATTAGAAAATAGGACAAGGAATAAACAAGATTGTATTTTCTGAGTTAAAAGAACTAAAAAAGTATACAATTAAATAAATAATTTTAGTATACGTTTAAATTGTAAGCCGTACAGACATCTACAGACAATCTACAAATCGAATCGAATCGAAATTTGCAAAATTCAATGTCTTGTTTTCGTTTTAAATACTCTGTACCAAAAAAGACAAAGTTACAAAGACAAAGATAGGAAGATAGGAAGTTACAAAGAAGAGATAGGAGCTCTATTTGTCTCTTTTCATTTAGTTGGATCTGTATCGCCGTTGCTAACGCGATCAAGATATTTTAGGGACGGGGTTCATCTATCAGTGATTATGTCCGGTTAGGCGACCTAATTAAAAAAAAAAATATCGAAGACGACATGATTATCTAGGACTGTGATTGATGTTTGATGCAATACTTCGCAATCTGATCTGTAATAATAAAAATATATGATATTTATACGTTAGGTGATTTGCCTATTGCCCTATTTCATGCCGTAGTTGTGCGATGTGCTTAGATCATAGTATTGTTATGTATTTTTAAAAAGTTCGATATGGGGTTTTCCAACAGGGGCGCGCAATCCCCATGGGTTTCGTCAGTTGATTGTCGCGGGTTGCGGATTGATACAGGGGCGTGCAACACGCGTTTCATTTGAATAAAAAATGATTTTTCATGCGGCAGAATATTCGTTGGCCAATGAAATTACCACGAGAAATATAGGTGGAAAAAACATTCTAAAATATCCGTCTCACTTTTATTTTGAATAGTTCTCACGGGTATCAAAAATAGTTTTAGTTTAAACCTATAAATCTTGAATTAATTCTTTTTATTAATAAATATTTTGGTTGTAATATATTTGGGGATATTGAATTCAAAAATGAAAAAGAAACCTTGAAGTTACATCACACATGGGCAGAACCATCAACCAAGCCCCTATATTATTGTCAAAATCGTCGATAAAGTAAAGGGGTGCATTCAATGAACTAACGTTTGTCGTCCCTTCCTAAATAATGAAATGTATGAGCGAAGACTACTAAACCCTAATTATATCCACCCTCTGATAGTGAATCTAGACTAAGACTTATAAATTGCCGCGAAACAAATATCATTGAGTAAAACTGTTCCCGCAACTTTGTTTGCATAGTAATTGCGGTTCTTAGTTCGTACAAACACGCGGGTATTGATACCTTGCTTTTATTATTCGTTGTATTGAATTATAGTTACATATTAATTGCTTATTATTAACATGGTAGTGATAATTACCATGTTGAATTACACAAACAAATGCAAATGCTTCAGTTCCATAATCTTATTGTTAGTAAATATCGAATAAATTAACTTCTATGTATCCATCCTATTTAATGTAATTGCGCAAGACAGTAACAGAATTTCAGTTTTCAGTAATACTCTACTAATTCCATATATATTTACAGATACAATTTCCTTGTATATAATCGTGTACATATTTTGGGCAGGCGCCAGTATCGGTGGTCGCGAAGCCGGTGTTCGCGCGCGGGTCGGGCGCCCCGCAGCCGCCGCCCGAACTCGACGACCTGTCGCACCTCGCCTGACAGCCGCGTGTGCTCACCATTATCAAACACCTCAAGAAGACCAGATGAAGATGCTATACGAATATCCTAAAGTGCTCCCGAAGATCCGAATTTGATACTGTGTTAGCTCTGTTTTGAAGAATTGAATATTGTGCTTACCCGAGGCTCTGAAGAACATGATACGATTATGTTGTAATATATGAAAGTTCTGTTAGTCCAACCAGCGTTACATAATTTCAGAATACATTTTAACTATTTCTACGCGTTGTTGAAGCCTGTAGCGTTTCATGTCAACATGTCATCACTGGCTTATCCAAGAGAGCCGCTATCAAAGGATAACATGAAGTACTTTTGTCAGAGCGGACTAACTCGAAAGTTATTTAATTTCGTGATAACAATATATTTAAAATTCGAAAATGTATTCTACATTCAACTACTTTTATTATTTTATTTTATTCCACTACGTGCCTATGTAATTTTTTCCAGTATGAATACATATTTTTTTTATACGTACCATACATATTCCGTAAGTTTTGAAAAAGATCATTTCTATTTAAATAATTTGTAATGATGAATGAACTTTAAAGTATCTAGTTAAATATTTCATTAGTTTTGTATCAATTATTATTAGAGTCCTTGGTACTTACAACACGGGAAATTATAAAGTTCTTCAGTAAATTGTATAAATCACTTGAAGTCGCGAGTATAAAGGAGTTTGGTTTCCCATCGATTTTAATTCGATTTTAGTATGGCTGCAGTGTTTGTTTCACCCCAAAATCTAATCCTTTTTAATTTTGAGAATGTATTCGCAACGATTGAAAGAATTTGTAACAGCTATAAAGTTTATTTAGATTTATTTATTAAGAGAAAATATTAGTTGTATTGATTGATTTGTTGTAGAGATAAGAAATATTATTAATATAGATAGGTTTTATAATTATGACACATGTTTTTTTTTATCCTTTAAAGCTATAAAAAAATGGGCACTTAGTTCTATATTTTTGTGCAATAAATTTATTTTGCGTGATGGCAAAAAGTTAAACTGTCAAAGTTTAAATTGTGGACGTTGGGAAAATCAACAATAAGGATCTGCTTCAGATAAGGTTTACATAAGCATACAGGCTGTTCAAATATCAGTGGCAATTGAATTATCAAAAATCCCTAATATATTTCAATGTATTTGAAAAAATAAATGATGATGATTCTTTTCAGCAAATTCGCTATATATGAAATCTTTCCTTATCTAATAATAATATATTATTATTATTAGAAACGTGAAACTATGTGACCATGGATGGGTGTAAGTTTGTTTGTTCCTCTTTCACGGGAAAAATTCTTAATGGATGTTATTAATACTTGACAGTGAAAACTGAAAAGTGATGTTGCTTATATACTAGAATAATACATAAGCATAGTATAAAGAGTACAAGTAGGCCGTCTCCCGGCGTTTAGGAGCGCACGGTACCTAAACTCGACCGGCGCAGGGTTGTCACTTGTCACATTGAAATTTTAAATAATGTATAAACAAACACTGACCGCACTCAGCGCTGGCGCGCCCCTCACGAGAACGGCCCATGAGAAGGAACCGAGCAGCGTTGTGTGCGTGCGTCAAGCTTGCGTACGTACATTAACGGGGGGCGTGGTGAAGCGCTCCGCGTACATACAAACGGCGCGATGTACCTTTGCTCGAAGATAACTTACTTGTTCTCTTTATACTATGACATAAGCTTCAGAAACAATTACTTTCGCCCGCGAATTTGACCACGGCCTGGGTGTCACCTCGTGGAACAGCTGGTACTATATAAATAATAATAATAGAATCCGTTATAAATAGCCTCAACACGGTCAATACTTCCTTGGTTATGCCATTTTCTAAAATAAATTTGTTGCATTACTTATGTTAGATTTGCAATTACATATTGTTTAATAGACTATTACCAGAATTAGTAATTGTTTTAGTTGATAGTTACAAATCAATGATAATATTGTATTTCTTTATTAATAAAATATCGGGGCATAAAGTGAATTTGTCTTAACCTTAGAAATTTTATAATTTCCAGATGTGCGTTTTTTTTTTAGTTTGGCGATATTAAGTATAATTTATATTAGATGAGACTTACAGTGACTATTAAATTATTAAAAGACTTACTGAGTTATTATAATTATTATTGAACATAGTTTTATAGCGACTGATATACCTATTATGGTTTCGACTGCATTATGTTTGACTTAACAAACATATGTATATAGTTATTGGCTTGATTGGAAAGGTAGCGTTTTTTAGTCTTTATTTCGCATTATAAAAGTCGTAGCTAATTTCAAACTTTCCCAATTTTAATAATTAATTTCTTACCTCATATTTACGTTTTCGTTATAATAGTCCGAATACATATTATTATATAAGTAAAAAGGCGAAAATGGGAGTTTCAGGTACTGCTAGACCGCCCGAAATGCACACATTGTTAAAAAACGGTTTGCCGTTTCTATAGATAAGTACTTAAAGTTCAAAAGGATTTCTTTAGAAGAAAAATATAGATTATTGTAGAAGTTGTATTTTAAATTCCTTGCCTAATTAATGATATTGTAATATTGGTCTTTTATATAATTATGCACTTTTGTATAATCAGAGATAAAAATATATACATATTTCGATTCTGAAATCAAAACTTTTATTTATAAAATACGATATATTTATATTATACATGGATAAGAAAATCATTTTGATATTAAATCAATACAAAATTAATACTCATTCTTACAATATTTGTAATAATAAATTGAGGTTTAATATTGTATAGATATCTTATACTATACCATGGACCAATACTCAAGAGGACTGACAATCGCCATAGTAAACAACGTAATTCGTTTCTCAGTTCCCAATTTTGTCGATAAATGTCACTTGCAGTAGTAGCATTTGGCATTTTTTATAATTGAATGGTTCTTGTCGTACCAAAGACGTTTACTAGAAGACGTTGTAATTAAAATCGTTTAAGAACTAGATGTCGCTACTAAAAAAAATCAATGTGCCAAAATATAGTATCTTGACGTATGTTATATTACAATATATCAAATCATAGGCAAAAAATTATTTTTATTTATAACATAATAATTATTACCTTTATATTTTGTTACTAATTATTTTTTGTGTCAGTACTTTTAAATGTTATTAGTTTTAGTTTCAATGTATTTTTTTATATAAAAATATTTAATAAGCGTAAAATAATACTTTCTTTTTTTATTGTATTTTGAGTAAACGAAACACTAATGGCGGTTAGTTTGACGGACGGATTTAACTTTTTTCACTTCGTTCATCGCTGTTCGAGAGTGACTTCGTGACCAACATGGACCAATATAGCCACAAGCATGCCACAGAGCAAGCAATATAGGTATTACAGGCCGTTACTGAGCGCGAGCGCAGTATTACGATAATGTATATTATTGTACTACTGTGGCGCGAGTTCATTTGGAAGCCGTATTTAGAGCAATTTTAAATAATTCGTTGTAAAAAAATACACATTTGTTTACTAAAATTTTATGATAATATTCTTAAATATTATACCCTTACTTATGTAGACACAAACAAAATAAAAAATACCGCGAATTTTAAAACAAAAATCACGCGGAACTATTTCGAAAAACTTAATGTCATATTTTTTTCGTACTTCTGAATACATTCTGAATACACCATTTCCGGCTATAATCAGATTCTAGGGCATAGAATCAAATCAATCGCTCTTAACATAAAACTAAAATAACAATTCAAAAACACCAGAGTTTTTAAACAACTAGATGTTATAATTGAAAATCGATAGTTTGCTGCTTCCTTTCTTAGTTCTAAAATTGGTCACTAGTGGCGCTGTGAAAACTGCAAATTAAATAATAAGCTCAAATCAGAGCGCCATCTAGTAATAGTTTGAAATTTTAGTGCTACGATCTCTAGTATGGTGATTGTCAGTCCTCTTGAGTATATTGGTCCATGACTATACTTAAAAATGAATCTCCTAATGAGTTACTAAGCGTCAAACTCGAGGATGGCTAGACCAATTCGACTTAGGGCCGATTTTTCAATGCTTGGATAAAACTTATTCGTCGAATAATATATAAAACTAACATTTTAATTTTTTTTTTTTTAATAATTTATTCATAACCATGGATACAAGTCCTTCAGTCGCAATCTTAAAGTCTAACATTGACAGTTTACGTGACATTTTAATATTATCGTGTAATACTTTATTGGACGGATAAGTTTTATCCAAGCATTGAAAAATCGGCCCTTAAATAAATAAAATTCATTTATTTCAGGCCACATAGCCCATATACCCCATATAGTATTAGTAAAAGTAAAATCTTATTCTAATGTTCGTACTACAATTACCGAAATACATTTATTTACTTATACATTTTAATTTAAAAAGTCAAGCCAAGCCAATAATTCAATTAAAAAAAAAACATTTAAAACAATATTTGAACTTTTACAGATACGGTCTCTGATAGAATAAATATTTTTTCTTATTATTGCATAGAAATCATTTACCCTATATAACGTAAACATCAAGGAATATTAAACAACACTAAAATAATTATTTTTGTGCAATATATTGATTGAGCATTTACTAAAAAAATACTCATATAAATTAAATCAATTCGAAAGCCCACCGTTACTATAAAACAATTTATCAATTTTTATCTAAATGGAATCTTAAAAGTTAAAACGTTTAAAATAACACTTCTGGAACAACTCTAAAAAGCATGAAGTGGTTGATTACGATGTGTTATACTGTAGTGGCATGTGAACGGGTAAATAAGCACCGAATCCGCGCATAATAGACACAATCCTTCACAATGAACGAATGCCCACTCGACTGAATTGATAAGTGGGTTGTACCGCGCGTGGGGAGCACAGCCGCCCGCCCGCCCGTTTCTACGTGGCTTTCAGACTATTTTTTACTATCAGCTTTTAGCCTCGGAGAGTCAATTCTTTATTTTAGCAGTAAAAAGTGGTTAAGTTAATTGGAAAAGTATTACAATGTTATTTATAATTTTCTCCACATTTAATAGGTACCTAATTATTAGTTAAGGCGATAAAAGTATTAAGGGAGCAATAAGGAAACAAAAAATTAAAAATATTTTTTATTCCAAACGTTTTTCGATGCCTCAAAACTTGTCTCTTGTCTTGTAAATTGTAATATATATTTCTATCTACAAATATAAGTAGTTAATTAAATTAGTATACCTATCTAATTAATGAAAGCCAAGGTGCTCAACGTTAGCCGCTCTGTGCAGTATTGAACTCTATGCGAGGTCGGAGTGGTCCGGCGCGGCAGGCGGCGCGGCCGGCTGACCGCTGTCCGCTCGCTGGCGGCTAGTGGCGCGGTGTTCCCCGGCGCGGTGCACTCGCACACTCGCACGCTGCTCTCACTCCACTCTCGTCTCGGCTTCAAAGCAATTCGGAGCTACAGATTTTCCCGCCAAATTTTTTCGCGCCCTTTCTCCACTCAAAACTTTTTAATTTTTGTCTAAACAAGTGCACAAGGACTAAATTATCGATTGACATAGTGATGCGTTGTTTCGTTGTGTTATTTATTTTATTTTTTGTTTTTTTACCGAGAGCGACAGAGGCGATTCGATGGTTGTGAGTATACGCATTTTTTTCATATTTTCTTACTCATATAAATATTTACAATACATTTTTTACTTAATCATAAAATATTTATTTTTAATGATAACTACTTACATCCCAGACCACTGGTCTGCTCTAACACCAAATTTTCTAAAATTATTTTATTTAAACTGCATACATACTTAGTTACTTAGTTGAAAGGTAAAATAAAGTATTTAGCTTATTTCAAATATTATTTTATTACCTATAGATATATCATTATTATGAATTGATATACAATATTACGTATCATCAATAATAATAATGTGTTACCGAAAACTACTCAAATGGTAATTTTAAGTTCTTGATGTTAGGTAAATTTAATATATGGGTACCTACTACCTAATTGTTATTTATTTACATATGTATATGATCCTATTTTATACGGATTATTATGCCAAGCACAAATAATACTTATTAAAACATTACCTATTTATTTAATCATTTAATTAAGTAGTTCTTTTGAGCACTACTGACTACAGCATATTTTTTTCTATAAAAATTTTATGTACTTAAGTAGGTATAAAAATTAATAATAAACTAAAATTTAATTTATGAATCTCATTCGTCTTCGATTACCTATATAGATTAAATTAATGATTCTTATTTTATTAATTGTCGCCATTGTTGATTTGAAATCACATTGAAACAAAGACAAGGGTTGAATACTATAATGAAGGGTGATACTATGTATAATCGAGAATCGAGATGAATATGGTATACTCAATGTGCATTGTAGTATGATTGTAGTCTATAGTGTTATTTATTATTTAATTGAATAAATCATTGCAAAAAGTCAAGTGACAAATTGTCCATACCGCGTTGATTTCGATGTATCTACTGTATCTACCCAATCGTTACACTTGAATAACATTTTTTTTTGTTATAACTACTGCCAAAGGTACTTTTAAATAAAACCGGCCAAGTGCGAGTCGGACTCGCGCAACGCTGGATGTTTGTTCAGAAAACAAACAAACCTATTTCTTAATACATATGTTGTAACTTTCATTTTAATTTTTCTTTTATCTGTGCTATGAGATGGCGGATGGCGTTTTGTGCAAAGTTTTTAAGACTGTGTTCACGGGAACCCTGTAGGTTTTTATTCCCTTGCGAATGTAAAAATTTCATGAATGTCTTGAGAAAATTTGCAGCATAAACGGCTGTATCTTATGATTGCGATGGCTTATAAGTTTAATTTTTTCTCAGTTTCAAGGGACCACAGACTTGAGCATTCGTTATAAATTTCAGCTTGATAGGTACCTCCATGCGTTCCTGAGAAAAAGAGGTCTTGATTGACAGACATACAGACAGATAGACTGGCAACTAAGTGATCCTATAAGGCCGTTTTTCCTTTTGAGGTTCGAACCCCTAAAAATGTACAAAACCATTTAAACCAAGTAATAATAACAAAACAGAACACAGATCAGATACTTATTATCTGTTATGCAGCTTACTTCTAAGGTGCTGATTTTCAATATGATACTTCATAAAATGTTAAGCATATAGGTAGTATGAGAGGTAGTAATAATTTAAAATATTGATGTTCTCATTCACCTTAATATTTAGTCGTCTTAACTGTTCGATGTTAGAAACTTGAAAAATAGTGGTTTTATTTACAGGTTGAACTTCCTATTGTACCTCATATTGTATGAAATGAAAAATTCTACAAGCCTCAGTAAGTACAACATAAAGTTGTTCCATTTACCAGTTTGAAATATACCTAACTACAGGGAAATTAAAAAAATAAAAAGAAAGAGTTTTTCTGCCTAGCAAATATCTATTTATAAAACAAATAATAATTATAAATTTTGGGTGTGCACTTTATAAAATAATTCGAAATGTAATCCCAGAAGTTTATGAATGACATACATGAGATTAGTGAAACAGGTTGAAAACAAGCTTTAGAAAAGCGTAGCTTCTATATTGTATATAGCTTTCAAAAACTATACCTTTAAAATAAATAACACTTCCTTAAATTGAATTATCTCTCTGTAACACACACATAGAACAAATGGCAAAGGAATTGATTTACAGGGTATAATTTTCTTCACAAGTTCAATTGTAGAGTGTAGGAGGTAAGGTAACCCGACGCCCCTGCGTCCATCGCGCCCTAATTGAACATTGCACTAATGAGCAGCGTTGTTCCGTTGCAGCCCACAATTATTCGCCCCCGAGATTAAACCCGGAAATATCTCTGGAAATCCGAGCTCTGACGCCAATACAATTGGACTATCGATTCCAATTATTTTGCACAAACATTAATTACGACTGTTAGGATTATAAGGGACTCGTAACTCCAATTGATTTATTATTTTAAAGAATATTTTTTCTGTTACATAATTAACCATAACTAACTATAGTTAATCCCTTTTGTGTTAAAGCGAATTGAACAGATTATTGTGTAGACTCGCATGAGAAGTTATTTACGGTATGAACTTTTGACAATCATGTTCGGTATCAGCTAAGGCTTTTAATTCTGACCTATTTATCCGAACTGATGTTTAGAAATACTATTTAATATGAAGGCAACTAATATTTTTAATAATAGCATTCTTTAGACTTCAGTCCTAAATACATATATCTATCAATCATCGAATATTAGTGTAATTAGATCCATTATAGGTACATAGGTAATTATTACTTTTATAACTAAGTACGCTGTACGGCCAACTTAAATACTAAGTACATACCATAATTACTTACCTACTTCTTCTCATTTATGGCTATCAAAATGAACTTTCACCTAAATGTAAACAAGACATATATTTGTAACATTTTTACGACATAATATTATTAGACTTGCATTACATAATATTATATTCAAAATAAATATATTATTATTAGACTTGCCATCTAAAACTGTAAATCTTATTATGTTTTTTTTTGAATAACATAGAAATAGACCAATGTATGTTACTAATTTTCTCTGAAATTGTAGAAAGTCATATATGTTTTCCTATTAAAAATTTCAAAAAATATATAACTACGTAGAGATACAAGTTGTATCATACAACCGACCAATGCATGCTCTACAATTTTGCGTTGGGTTAAGTAGATATACATCGGTCACATCGATAATTTGAGACTCAGGGTATCATTTAATTATCTATAAACTGGTATCCTAAAACGTAGAGCATATTATGAAAATATATCTACGGTTTAACTTTCAACCTAGAAGCTTCAGAACAAATGATTTTTAATTTTAGGGTTCCGAATCACTTTGTTGTCCGTCTGTCTACTGTCTGTCAAGACCATTTTTCTCATGACCACGTAGAGGTATCAAGCTAAGGAAGCTTTGAAATTTTTAATATGTATTCTAAGAGACAACAAAATACTATGGGTGCAAATTCTTGAAATTTGCAAGGGAATCAAAACCTACCTACAGGGTACTTGTCGGTCGTGAACACAGAATCTTGAAATTTGATACAAAGCAACGTCCTATAGCACCTGATAAAGGGAGAATTGCTAAAAGCATAAATTTAGTTAGAACATATAATGAAAAATAGGTTTGTTCGGAACCCTCGGTGCGCGAGTCCGACTCGCATTTGGACACTTTTTTAGTTTGTTAGGTACTTGTATAGTTATGGTTTAAATGTTCATATAAACCGATTTGAACCTGTTTTCACTTTTTAATAGATTTAGATATCTTATATGATTATAATAGTACGAATGTAAGTACATATAATATTAATAGTCACTATAATTATAAATTATATGGGTGGGTATATAAGGAAGGGAAATCAAGTTAAAAGGACCATGAATTACCATCTGTAAGTAATTCGCGTGAGAAGAAAGATTTAGTTTTCGCCGAGTTAGCAAGGGCCCGGCCCGTGTGTGGCAGACCGAAAAAAATAATTTTCCTCGCTCGAGTTCCTACTGTGACTTTTCCAGGCGGTCGTCCCGTGCATCTGGCAGGGCCTATTATTATAAGGGGACGGTTCTTAATGCCCTCTTAGGTATTTTTATATGACTGCCATCTTAGTTTTTACGATTGTGATTTTTATTGAATTCTACATCTATAAGTTTAGTCGGAGCGGGCGACTCGGCTGTGGGTGAAGGAGAAATACGGGCCACTTCAGTAGATTTATTTTATTGCTCTGAATCGGACAGAAAATTCTTTATACGACTCACTATAAACGTAGGTAGATGTCGTAATTGGTCATACAGGTTGTGACAATAACTAATTATCCATTTCTTAATTGCCAGGAGGAACTTAGAGAAACATCCAGTTACGAGGCTTTGTAATAATTACGGAAGAGCATTGTTTTTCCAAAAATAAGTAGGTACCTGTTTTTGTTATTCTACCAATATAATCAATCAAATAAACATATCGCAGATACTTACCTATATTATTAAATTTATTGTTAAATTACCTACTTTATGATCCTTCACCAAATGAAACATTTACGATCTTTTTAAAAAAGTTTTATTTTAAAAGTGCTGATTAAAAAACTTAATGGAAGACTATGGTGCACAACAGTCCATAAACATGTAGTAGGTATATGTGTAGGGCTTCGCGAGGGCTAATTTTGCGGAGTGCCGGGCGAGTAACGATTAGGTACCCTATATGGCTAAGTATACCTTTGTATTATGTAGGTCTGAATCGATCCATTATAATCGCTTTCTATAAAAAGGTTTCATTGTTCACAAGACGATCGTTTTATGAACGAATGTAAAGCTAACCCTTGTTATCGAACTAATGCTATTTTTACACCAAAACGACGGGCCATCTCGTAATGGTTTTTGTAGATATAACAAGAAATAAGTGCAACAAATCGCTTCGTGCACGATTCATTTGATCTGACACAAATTTATCCGCGCCACAGCGCTCTTTATTTACGCCGACGACGATGTACACTTTGTCCTGACAAATTCATAAATTACCGACATCCTTGCACCAGAGCGTATATGCTTAGCTTTAATCTTATTCACCGATTTCTTGTTTAACCGCATCGACAGTCTCTTTGAAGTATGACGCATTTATCAATGAGCTGTGGATTTACTTTACCGTACAAGTCAATTATGCTAATGGCACACATACATAACGGACATTTATGTTTCTAGTTTTACTATTATACTGTTATTATAAAAACACATAGACCTTTGTAAATCCTTGCTGTGTAGTTATCAGTGCGGATTTACACAATGTCAGGTTGCCGAGCAATAGGTTATATTTATTTTATAGAACGCCATATAAATTGAAAATAATTTAATAATAAAAGACCATGACGTTAAACTAATCATTCGAAAATCAAAATCTATTAAGTACCTAGGTAATTTTAATAATTTGGATATTGGATGATTTTTATCTGTTCCATTACGCAGAAGAGCAGACCGGCATAATATATTGGAGTGGAATCGATTTATATTTCTGAGAATCAAAAGCAAAGAAAGCGAGGTGGTTAGTAATTTATAAGCTTGTAACAGTGACGAACTGAATCCAGAGAAGTCATGCTGTCTGGAGTGAATCCTTGGTTATTGCAAACAGTGGAAAAGTTGCAGGAAAAGACAATACCTATGTCTACACTCATATCAAACCATCCTTACGTTTTAATCATAGATATTTTGTGAGGCTACTATTTATTTACAAGGAAGTAGTTACATACTTCGTTCCACTTGCACATCATGAATAGACTGGATTACTTACCTATTTTACTGCATTTAAATAATTCGTTTTAGCCTAGTCTAGATTCCAGGCTTTTGACGTAAAATTTACCTAATCCTTAAATAATAACGTTATTTACAATTGCAGAATATTAAAATCCAAAGGTGTTTTTTACATTCATATTTCGCAATCCTATTAAAACTGTAAAGATAAGGCACGTCGCCCGACCCCTCTAGTGCACAATCCTCGGCCAGAGTAATTCCGCTGTATGTAAAGTATTTAAAAACAAGCACGTTACCTATTCAAGTCTTGTTTATATAAACCAGAACGTAGGTAATTATAGTCACCCCTTCATGTACGTATTCTGATATACAAGTTCGTACATATACAAAATGCATGTAAATGACAAACATTTTCGGGGCTGTAACTATGTAGAAGTATTTATTTTGGTTTGCGTGGTTTTAACATAATTAACGTAAGTTTTATTCTAACGAAATTTACACCATTAAATAACAATTGTGCCTTAAAGAGGATGATTTAGACAAATCGCCCTTGTATTGTACAATTTGTTGAGTAATCCCTGCATTTGTTTCAATTATTTCGACTTCCTATGTGCTCCTTTAAGTTTGCCCACATTTAAATAGGAAATGGGATTTTCAAGTGCGTGCTCTGCATAAACAAGTAAAATTATAATTTAATGATAATGCTACTCGTGTTGTTTGCTCATTTTGTATGAGATTTTAAGATACGAGCGTAAACCTCACATTAATAATGAAATGGGACTTCAGATATGTATTTGTAGAACGTGAAATGCTTGCATAATAATATACTCAATGTCTATGTACATTTGTACAATCTATAACTACGTGTAGTACATTATTGCTCTCCCTAATTAATACGGGGACATCTAATTCACCCGTAGTTGTCTTTGATTAATAGTAGTCATTAGACAAGTAGCTTTTGTGAGTGTGTCGAATGGTACATAATTAGAGTATCATTGTAGTCGTATCTAATGGGGCATGGAAGCTTACTGACGCGCGACAGGAGACCAGTTGTTTGTCAAGAAATAAATCAGAACTGATGGGAGGACTGTTCATTCCTACCCTATATTACTACATATTTGCAGTAAAGCCAACTTAAAATTTTTGTATCTGTTAAATTTTAGATAGGTACAGATTATAACATTAAGGAATTGCTTAGACTTCTAATATGTTACAAGCTATTTTGCTTCTCGATCCTGTAATCAATTTTACGATTGCGAAAAATTGTAGATCAGAAATCTAAGTGGGTCTACGCTTTGAAATATATTTTCTCTTGGAGCTCGTCTCTATACCTTGTATTGATAGGAAATAAAATAGCATGCTTTTTGATTCTACTATAGCTAATACAGCTCTGTATATAAATTTCATCATACTCAATCGATTGGTAGGCAGAGGTACATGTAACTTTCACCTAAAAAATACGATTTGTTTTTTAACATAAACTTGTTGTTGGCGGTACAGCACACGCACGCTATAACAATCATACAACGTTTAATCATCATTAAAGCCGAATCAGCGGCGCGGCTGCGGCGACGCGGTTGGACTCGCAACAGCTGCTTTGGCTTGTGAACAGTTTTTGCGTTTATTGATAATTTGGGTTTAAAATGACTAGCAATCGTTTTTATTATTTAGTTTAATGATCTTACTGAAACTTAAAATCAGACTATGTACTAAATCAATGAATAAGAAAAATGGCCTATAACGGGCTATCGCACAATCACATTGACACGTTTAGTAGCGCTCAGATTACAAAAGGCCATCAGCGTATAAAATTTACCTTAACAATTATTAACATTGTAACCTATTTTATAATTATGTGCGTGAACAAAACACAAAGCGGTTAAGCAAAAAAGGTCGGTGGTCTTTTATCCTGTAACACAACCAGTTATGATAAAGCGGTCCCCTTTGCCGGTCTATACGGGCTTTTGTCTCCTAGATCAAGATAGACGCGTAAAATTTGATACGGGAATTATTTTATTTTATTGTATGCGCACGTGCGTTGCGTGACGAATAAGATAATGTTCGGTACAGAGCCGGCGTAGAATAGTAGATTGCGCTTGAATTGACTATAATGTTAATTTGGCTATAGGCGAAACTGTGTATTAAATTCGCGATTTAGTTCTATGTAATACAGAACGCTTACTAACAGGTGTAGGGCGCGTAAATAACTTCGAACGATCGACGAGATTCCGGCATCACACGTCACCGATGACGTTGCGTGCAAGATGCTTACACAATTCTAGGCCAAACTATAAGAATGGAAAACGACTACATGGGTTTAAAAAGGGGTTGATACAGTTTATAACTCTTAAATGTAATTATAATTTACCTAGAGACTAGACATAATGTTTGACATACATGGTAGTAAGTACATATAGTTAGATATGTTTAATAGAAAAAAATGTAGGTCAAAAAATTAAAATACTCATATAGTAGATAGGTAATATGAAAAAAAAATCTATTTCGTTGAAGTTAGTCTGTTTAGTCGCACTACTAAGTTTTCCTGATTCTTTTACAATGGCAATTACAGAAACTAAATAATTGTCCATGAATCAGTTCTTGAAATGCGAGCTTTTTCCACGGAATCGGAAGTCACCGGCAAGCAGAAGTAGCGCCTGTCCTTGGCAGGCACCACGTCAATGAAATTTAATATTCCAACCATAACCCAGTTATCGTAATAGGTACGTTTATAAAAAGTTGCAACCGCGGTATTCCTCGTTAAAGGGAGGGTTCAGGTAGTACCATTTGCCCGCCCGTCACTGCCGCACGTAAGCTGTGTTCACTTCTACGAACTTTCTACGCACCATAAGGCATTTTCAAGTTTTATTTTATAATTATTCACATGCATTACATCTTTGTAACTTCAGTGTGCGTTAGAACATTATGAAATAAAAATATATTTTTGTTTTTTCAGGAGAGCAGAACTTACTTAATAGGGTAAATTATTTATTAATTCTATTCTTTTTCAGCTGATCAATTATGCAAATAGATGCGATATGGACGACAATTTCAATTTGCTTTGACAAACAACATGAGTTTATTTGTTGATTTACGGCAGATTAAATCATCAGTAACAAGTCTTTCAGAAATGGTAGACAAAATATCGGGTTCGGTCTGTAAAGACACTCCATATCATGGGCGAAAAAAGAGTGTAGACTCTGCACTATTTGGAAACATTTACAAGCCTGCTACTTTAGGCCTTGGAGTAAGATTCTCACAAAGTCAAGAAGATATTTTGGAAAATATGCCATCATCTAGATTAAGGAGCCATATGTCGCTCCCCAATTTAGGGAAATCGGAAAATATTGATAAGTCACATGAAAATAAAACGAAAATTATTGAAATTGATGATAATACAGAAAAGCAGACGCTGTGTAATATGACATCAGATCAATTAAATAATTTAATAATTGCTTCTTTAAACAATAGACCACATTTTGATGACAGTGGTGAAACGCATCCTATGGATTTCTTAGAAAATGTTAAATATTATATATCTGAATTGAATATGCCAGAGAAAAAGCAACTACCATTTATCATATCTTGCCTTAGTGGTGTTCCTCTTATGTGGGTACGCTGTTTTAAAAATGAATTTAATAATATCGATACATTTTATTCTTCATTTGAAGAAGAATTTTGGGGTACCGAAAGACAAAAGACAGTCTTGTACGACATGAAGTTGGGAAAATATAATGAAAATGATTCACGTCTTACTATGTCTCAATACTTTTTATCAAAAGTAACTAATTACAAACATTTGAATCCTCCGCCATCAGATCTGGAAATAATATATTCTCTAGCTGCTCATTTTCCATCAGCCGTAGAATTGGAATTACGTTTAGCGCCAAAACCAACACTACGAGAAGCATACAGCCTGCTTCGACGAAGAGAAGGCGAAGGCAATGACTTTCTACCAAATTACTTGTATGAGATGTGTGAAGCATTTCAGCGAGGATTGCCACCGCAATCAGCTCGCCGAAATGATTTTATAACTCAACCACCTGGCGAAGAAACGAAAAGGACAAAATAGTTTTCAAAAAGAAAAAAATACTAATTTTTTAATTTTGAACACATTTAATTTAGGATGTACCGAATTCAAATGAAAAATATTTATTGCAGAAAATATACATGCACTTTAAAAAACCTGTTTTATTTTATACCTACCTTTGGAATAATAAAAGCGGAATACATATATGAATAAATAATGTATGTATAAGCATGAAATGATCAAATTTAATATGGCAATAACTTTAAGTGATCAAATTATTTGCAATAAAATTACATTAGATTTTTCATACCAAATCAGTTTAACTATTCATAACTGTTCATGTACTACGTTCCTTATTCACAGAGCCTTGCACGATATTGAAGGTAATTGGACAGAAAGTGACTGCTGGGACGCAAAACAAAATGGAATGCTATGGAGTGACCAGGCGCGTGTGTGTAGGCGACAACCGACAGCGATGCCGCATGTCGCGGCAGCGGCCAGGCTGGCACGATCAGCTTGCCTTTCTGCACATGCTGGTGAACGATGGAACTGTTCGTCTATTGAATTAGCTCCGAAATTCACACCAGATTTGCTTACAGGTTAGTATTTGTGTTGAATGTTGGCAAATTATACAATTCGATCCTTGCATCTAAATTCAAGGAAACGCATTATATGGGTCATGTTATCTTTGGTTTATTTGATCGCTAGGGTCTACGATTGTTTCTTGCAGGAATAATTTTCCAAAAAAGATGAGTGCTTCCGCTTCTCTTTATAAACCCTGCTTCCTAGTGAAACTGCTGTCAAAATCTACCCATACTCTTCCAAGGATAACCGAATGATCAGGCAATATAGAAGATAATTATTGTTATTTTCTAAAGTTTATACATACTATAATATACTTATTCGTTGATATATACTAAAATATGTACCTACGTCCCAATCGTATGTAAGTCAATTAACAATCTTTTATATTTGGTGTAAAGCTTAAAATAAAAATACTACGGTTTCCAATTAGTCTAATAGAAAAGTGGAAGTGCCTTTGCGAGCATGTAAGTTTAATCAAATTAGGAAAGTCTGCACTTCGACGGTCTGTATCAATTCCATTTCATTAAAGTTTCTTCACGAGTGCAGTGTACCGGTGAATCCGTTCTATGTCGACGAGAACTTCCGACAATCATGATAGATAAGAAAGGCGAGTTTACAGAGTCTTTTAAATCAACGGCGGACATTGTGCGAGAGCGGCTAGCGTAACGACATCGCAGCGCCCTTTCTTTACCCGTTGTCTCGGTTCCGCATTAAACATTCTATTAACATTTAGTGAAAGCTTTTATTTATTACTTTTCGGATAATTAATTTTTAACGTTACATTAAAAACTGGTTCCAAACACTTTATTTACCTACTGACTTTAATTTGAACTACTTACGTGTTTTCTTTTGATTTTATGTTAATTATTCGTTGCGTGTCATCATGAAAATTATTCAGAAACCATCCTCCATATCATGTCAATATCTAAAGTCGTGAATACCGTGACATAACTCCCTACGTACATTCAAATATAAAATAATACTTGTATACGGTTTTGCGAAACTTTAAATTGCAGCATAGTACGGTAGAGCAAAAGGAACACGAACGAAAATTGCTTGGAATATATTTTTCGTGCTATGACGAATACTAGCTATACCATAAATAATTGCGTTTGTATCGTTTCCGTGTCATTCTATTGATCTTTTTTGACAAATTACCGTCCACAACATCGCGTGGTAATAGCACTGAAACGCGATAGCTGAAGTACCGAGCTATTTTAAATATTATGAAAGTCATACCTTCGCAATTATTATAGTATATATAATATAAAAAGTTTTTATTTTGGTTAAATTCTTATCCTTCTGGTATCTTTTAAAAGTTTTGCTATTTTGCGAAATACATATACTCAGATCGTATAGCTTGGAAGAAATAATAAAACGACGACCTGGAATTTAGAAAAAGGAAAAATCGACAAACAGCAATGTTTTTCTAGTTTTAGCGTGTTCTGCGACATTGTATCGTTGGCAACGGACCATGCCGGATACTGTCTACATGATTGTACTTTTACGAAATACGAGGCATTGTTTTGGTAGCCAGAGCAACTGCATACGCCATACAATTTAACTAATTAAATAAATTATCCCTCAAACAAAATTACGTACGAATCTTTATTTAAGCCTAATACATTTTAATTAAAACTTTTATAAGCTATAGACATAATATATAGGACAGCGCGAAGGAAAACTTTTCACAAATGCTAATTAGGTACTTACTTATGCGAAAGAAGTTGTAAATTATAATTTTTAGGAATAATTTTATAAAATGCTGACATACTAAGCTGACATAGGTCCACATTATATGGAAAATGAATGGGCATCATCATGACTTCTAGACAAGGGATTTGCCATCGTTCATCAATCTTTATTGACATTTCAATTATCCCAATACGTTATCTTAGCTGCTTAAATTGAAAAGGATATCGATGATTTGATAGTTCGCCCAGAACAGGGTCGAGGTATAGTTAGTCGGACAAAAGATTTAATTACACGCATGAATCAAGCGTGTGGGCCGGGGAAGGAGGTCTGGGGAGGTCCAGCGATAGGAATACGGGGTGAAGTCACGCGCGAATCGCGTTGCGATGCACAATGATAAGCCGGTCTCTGCTATTGTACAGGTTCAGGACGTGCTGATGCTATCACATTGTTATCACGACTAATTAATAGAAAAGCATTTAATTGATAAGCACCCTACCACCTAATAATTATACAAAACAATATGTAGCAATACTTTGAAAGTAGGCAAGTACATCTAAACGGTAATAAAGTTTTAGTGACATTTCGTAATATGATTACTGTAAGTGGGGTTATAAATTATAATAACTGCTTCGTTAGAAAGTATGGTTGTAAGGTTTCAATTTCAATAAAAAAAACTTCACATTTACTCGATTTGCTTTATTTAAACATTATAGCATAACATTAGATATCAATTGTTCAAATACGTTTGAAATTTGATCGAAATTAACTCCCAGCGAAAACTGTCTGTCTAACATAGCTTACGAGTAGATAAATCGATGAGACTGAGCTTTTCAACTCCGTTGTTTAATTACTGTAAAAGTATTTTGATATAATCATTGTAGCAGTTCCGGACTCTATGTTCCTTCACTTGTCAGATTTCATTCATATAATTGCGGTTGTTCACATTATACAAGGGACTCGCGAGCAAGCATACGTGTACGCGATGTCGGCTGCCGCGCTGTCTTGGACAGTGGCGCGAGCGTGTGCGTCGGGCGCGCTGGCCGCGTGCTCGTGCGCCGCGCCGCCCCGCGCGCCGCCGCGCCCGCCGCGCCAGGCCGCGCCGCCCGAGCCGCACGCGCGCTTCAAGTGGGGCGGCTGCGGGGACAACTTTCAGTGGGCCGAAAGGTACTTTTTAAACGATTAATATGGAGGGATAATTAAAATATAATGCTCGTTAGAAACAAGTCAACAGTTCGTGTTGCACAGTTGTTAGGTATCTTTTCTTTATAATGCAGTTCATAGTTTTATAGAAGTTTTGAAGAGATTTTAGACTTACTTTATTTTTAACTTATTTTTTGTTAACGTTTAGATTCGCAAAACAATTCTTGGATGCACATGAAATTGATATCCGAGATGGTAATATAGAGGAGGACTATGATTTTGATACTACTACGATGGATAAACCAACTACTACAACGGAGCCCACTACACCACCGGTTCCAACAACGGCACCACCTGTGGTTATATTGGTTGATGATCAACCTGCTTCGCCAAATATTACCACCGCGACTCCGAGAAAAAAGGGCCGACGTGGTCGCAAGCGATTGCCAAGATCTCCGCGTCGTGGGAGACCAACAAGAAAACGATTCAGAGAACGGTAAGATAAAATACAATATTCATTTATAATTGTAATAACGTAGGTAGGTACCTACAATTGACATAAATTGAAATAATTACATTTTATTAGTATTAATACTTCTTAAGTAAGATATGGTATGATAATCATTATGAAACATTTTGGACTCAGTATAAAAATATCATTATAGATACGAGTACGACGACAGAGGTTTCAAACATCGCAACATAGAATATCGTATGGCTGCGGACGACCCTCGCTTTGACCCTCAAGTGGATTTACAAACACGGCTCGAACGTTTACGTCCGCTCATAGCTTCTGCAAACTTGATGAACGGTCGCTTTGGTAGAAAAGTACGTAAATTATAAAATGAGCTGGATTCATTCTTTCTTAAATGTACTATAACTTGAACGAAAGATTTAGAGAGAATTTCAAATATTTCAGCTTTGAATTTCCACTAAGTAGTAAGTACCTAGTAACTGTCTACAGTTTTAATTATTATATGCACTTAATAAGAGTAGGTACAATACATTAAATAATAATATTCTTATGTAATCTTATGAACTATATTTCTACAACAGAGTTGCAGAGTTATAGAACATTATTTTTTCGGATGTATGCTGTTTTCGGTAAATAATTGATTTAACTTACAGGTAATATCTAGCGGCATGCGTACGAAATGCACCTGCCACGGCGTGTCAGGCTCATGTTCGGTGCGCACGTGCTGGCGCTCGCTGGCCCCGCTGCAGCGCGCGGCGGCCGAGCTGGCCCGCGAGGCGGCGCGCGCGGGCCCGCTGCGGCCGCGCCGCCGCGCCGCACGCCCCAAGCCGCGCCTGCGGTACGTCACGCCCAGCCCGGACTACTGCGAACCGGACCCCGCTGCTGGATCACTCGGCACTCATGGCAGGTTAGTAGGATCATGTTCCGTCATGTCCGTTCATGTCAGTTCCCATTTGATATGGAAATTGTGTTAACAGTTCTGTGTTCTCAGTGCATGTTCTATGCCTTCTATGCAACCTTTTACGCTCATATAGATTACAATTTTATGCCTTAAGGCTTAATGAAATAAAAATAACTTAAAAACTTTATAGTTCACACTTACAGACTAAGATAATTATTCAAAAATATTTTATACTAGTTACTACGTTCTCAAGTTTTTGGTATTTTGGCTATGACAACAAGAGTTTCTAGGAGAATAAAGATATCTATACTAATATTATAAAGAGGAAAGGTTTGTATGTATGTATGTATGGTTTTCACGCATAAACTACTGGACCGATTTTGATGAAATTTGGCACAGATAATCTTTAGACCCTGAGAAAGAACATAGGCTACCTTTTATTGCGAAATATGTACCACGGGCGAAGCCGGGGCGGACCGCTAGTATTTTAATAAAATGAATGATCGTAGGAAATGCAACGCAAGCCTGGGCAGCGCAGCGGGCGGGTGCGGGCGGCTGTGCTGCGGGCGCGGGCGGCGCGCGCTGCGCCACTCGCGGCTGGAGCGCTGCCGCTGCCGCTACCACTGGTGCTGCCGCGTCGACTGCCAGCTCTGCCGCGTCACCAGCGAGGAGCACTACTGCAACTGACTGCATGCCACTTGATTATAACACGGCTTGAGAAACGCCGATTCGATTATAGTGTTGCCGTTTGAGATGTTAATACTCAATTTACTGTGTTCTTAATATATTTTGTAATTAAATTTTTATTTGGCCTCATTATTTTTATGTTTAAAAGTGTTAAAGAAGATTTTTTAATATAATATGTTCGTTATTTAAGAAGAAATTGTTTCAAACCCATATAGAATAACGGAGAGTTCAGAATGTAAATGTGTGTTGTTCTTTTCAACTCTCGACGTGGATCTTAGTTTAGTACCTGTATGCAGTAAGATTTGCTTTGCTATTTCTATACAGTCAGCTTCTATCATTAAGACAGTCTTCCTAAAGAGAATCCTTAGCGTATGTTGTAGCCTTGTTTTGTTGCTGATGTCCTTAAATATTTTAAAGTACGTTCTAAATTCGTTTTAGTTTCAAAGATTTATAAATTCGCGTATGTACCTTCGTACGTAAACTTGTACCTTATCCAAACCTTATCCTGTAGGCAAAAAACTTGTATCAAAATTATAACAAATTTCCACAAAAAACGCCGCCTGGGATTCTTAATAATACATACGTTTTTATTAATGCATATTTCATTATTATAAGATGTTTAAAAAATAGATATTTGTGATGCCACCAAAGAAATTCCTACGCGTACAATAATGTACTAGTCATATTTTTCGGAATTGATGTATAATTCCTAGTTTATAAAATCATACGTGGATGCTTGTAGAAATTATTCTAATGTAATGTATTTATTTATTTAACATATAAATCGATGTTGTACTTAGAATGTCCACTTTTAATCCATTATTTAGGCATAGATAATTAGACTATTCTGTACGACAATAAATGTGTGTAGTTTAGACGTAGGTGCGATAGATATTTTGCATGTATTTTTCCGCACAAATTTAACTTGTAAATAAAGTTTTAAAAATCATGATTAAAAGTTGTATGAATTATGAGACAACGATATTAGAAATAAATGAAAATCTTAATAAATTATTTCCCTTTGTTGTCTCGACTGTAAATAAATTCGTACTTAGATTGATGTCGTGGTTTCATTTAACTACCTGCTGCATTTAGCTACCTGAAATAGCGGAGGTAAATAAAAACAAAAATATTTTCTAAAGTTTTATTCACTGCAAACTGTGAGCTTGGATTTTCATTCACGTTTTTAGAGTTCTCAGTTACAAAGAGTGAAAGGATTTCGGATGAAGCCAAACATATAAAGAAATACATTCATGAGATGCTAGGTACTCAATTCGGATAAAACATTTATTTGTCGCTGAATTTTAGTTAGAGAATAGTGTTCGTAAAAATTTGAGAATCACAAAATTTTTACTGCAACCAAATAAATTTCACTTATCGCCTATAAATCACATTTTGCACTTAAGTTAACAATTATGAATGCAAGTTTCAAATCATAAGAATTAATTTGGTCCGTAACAGTGATGAAAATGCATGATGTATACATGAACAGTAATTATGAAAAATATAAAAAATAGCAAAATACAATTTCAGTACTTTTCAAAATGATAATATATGTACTACAAATTATAAATGAAGAACTTTATACAGAGAACAGTATGACACACAACTTTCACTCCCACAGGCAACCTTATGGTAATTGGAATAACAAAAATTCTAAATTAATTTATTTATTTCATCATAACTCTGTATGCTGTTGCTCTTTACCTGAAAAAAGAAATCAATATTAGCATGTATTTTTTGTGCTTTCAAATTATTATGTACTTAAAAACCGCTAATTAGTACTTACTTTCTTTAACTGGTATTTCTTCTGCTTGATTATGTTCGATCTCCTGCAAAATAAAAACAAAATATATTATAGAGAAAGCGATACAAAATAAATTGCAATTCACTAATGAAAAAAATATAACCAAACTCAATCATTTATTTATGCAATTCAATTCAATTAGACTTCTTCTAGAAGCACTTTTGAACCCTCATAACATAGTTTTACCATTTACCACCGATTCGGAAAGCAGTTTCTACGGAGACGAACCGTCAAGAAACTCCGTAGGTATAAAAATTGTAATGATAAACAAACATTCAAACTAAAACAATTAATATGAAGTTTGAAATTTTGAATTTGAATTGTAAATCAAAACAATAAATATATACTTTAATTTATTTAATTGTATGTCAATCAAAACGTAGTTAAGTAATAAAGTTTAAACACAATAACAAGATTAAGGAGAACAAAAACTGAAGATATTTAATTATTTTAATGATATGACTGGATTCGATGCGCGTGTTATTATAATCTGCAATGCAATCTATTTAACAGTTGTGTCTGAGTAGTTATAACTAAGAAAAAAACAAAGACAAAAAACTGCACATGTACGTATTACACAAAGAATACATAATTTTATACCTAACACAAAAAATAAACTTGAGAGGTGTCAAGGGACACCCAGATGGAAAGAAGTTCTAAGAGAAAGAGAGACAGAGAATAACGCGCACGCCGCACGGCTTACAACTTTAGCAAAAAGTGTCGTTACAACTTTCGGTCTTAATTCCGTCTATCAGCCCCTCGTCTCAACGCGCGATAAGAAAAATGAAAAAAAAAAAACATACCTGATCGGAGTCATTCCTCTGGTAAAGTCCTCTGCGCACTCTGGCCTGCAGCGCGCGCAGCTCGTTGTCGTACTCGCGCCACTCGGGCACGATGCGCATCGCCGCTGACAGCTTCGCTTCCTTCGTCATCGGGTTGTTGCACTGCAATAGTGGGCGAATCAGTGTGGGGTCCCACAAGGTTCATAGCTCGGTCCTATGCTCTTTGTGATTTATGTTGATGATATTTACGGTACTCGGGGTGAATTTGGTATTCACACATATTGTGTGGAATTCTGTTATGTAAATTAAATTTAAGAAAAAGACAATTCAACAGATTACTGAACCAAAAATATAGCTAGAGAGCTAGCGCAAAGCTACCTGTATGTATTTGACCAGACCTGGATTTTTGTGTGTTGATTCCCCTATACCTACTATACATGAGATGAGGAGTCACTAAGCCCAGAGTGGTGGACGGGGCGGGCGCTCAGGTAAGACAGGTGGAAATTTTTGGCGAACTTTGAAACCATTTGACCACGTCTGCCATTTTGATATTTGAAAATAGATTATTATTACTATCGGAAAATAACAATGGCAGACCATTATCACGCGGATAACATTCTGGCAGACACTTATGAAAGTGCTGAAAAAAATACAATTTTGAAAGTATTTGACCAGATCTGCCATTCATATATTTTATTTATTAGGGTCTTAAAAACTTATTTTCGAAACGGCAGACATCTTCATTGCGTACAGACTTCAGCAGACAACAAAACTTAGCTACTACATGGTCAGATCTATGCATGTACTATCTCTGTAGCTATCTTTTTTTCCATATATATCACTATTATTCTCACTCTAGCCTAAAGTATTTTTATTTTATATAGTTACTAGCATTCAAATAGTCTAGGGTTTATACCTGAGAGGGCTCTTTTCGGTTCCCACTCTAACGGTTATTGCCAGATGTTTTCAGTATAGCACAGATTAGATACTAGCAGATACATCACTTCCATGCAAAAGTGAAAATTACTACGCTATAAATAGCCCAAAAAATCTTAATAATAATAATTACGCTTCACAGCAAGAAGAAATGTACCATATGTACCCGCACAAAGTCGATATTGTGTTGCCTACCGCTCGACTCAATGGCTAGGGTTGTACCTTTAATAATTATTACCAAACTAATAAACCGAATATGCGATGATGATGCGAAATAACTATAATTCTTTTAGAGTTTGATAAAATGATCAGGCAGGTATTTTCTTTAATCCTTCTCTGAATTCTCGGTTACTAAATTTTATCGCTGAAATTATTCTTAATCGCGTAAATTTAATAAATAATCATATGGAAAACACTTTTCATTTGTTTTTTGACTTTCACGCCCAACTACTATACAATAATTACGTTGTTTCGGCGAGAAAACGCAGATTTTGACGAGAAAACGCAGGAAACATGAATTGCGAACGCTCAGTCGGGGAGTGGTCCGTTGTATCATTTTAGATAGATTGTATATTTTGTATCTGTAGAATTGAAATCAAAGCTATGTATATGTTATCCTCATTCTTTTCTTATCAGATTGTTGATCCCAATGCGAATGCGTCACTTAAATTTTATAAAAGACAATTAAGAACATCAAAAATAAAGTGATACGTAAATATTTCACAGTGCAATATATTATGTAATTAATAATTATATATTTATGAAAAAATAATTACATCAGATTTAATAATCGCAATTGTTTTGAATGTACATATGAATAAATGATTACATCATAATATGTAGTAATAATCACAATTGTTTTATTTCCCATTTGTTGCAACCCTAGCATATTTTCATGTAGCAGCAGAAGTACCTACACGGGCGGCGCGGCGGCATCGTGCGACATCAAAGGCATTGCCTTACTAGGTAAGTTTATAATGATTAATTCTTTAATAATTATTTTGACTTTACTCATTTCTTTTATTATATAATTTACGTTTTACTTTTACAGAATCCGATTCAATGGATTATGAAGACGAGTCACACAACGCCATACATGACTCCGATAGTGATGATGAATGAACATTTCAATGGAAGCAAATATAAATGCATGCGTGTTTTTTTATGTTGTTGTGTAATTGTTAATTGTTTCTTAAAAAAGAAATAAACTAAATATTTAAATGATGATTTGTTATTTGCAACACAACTTTATATTTGAGATTCTTTACGAATGTATTTAGTTTTGTATCATCAAATTTATAAATTTTATTCCATAGTTTTCAAAATTAAATGTAAATGACCATAAAAACATTAATAAAGTAAATCATTGATGTAAGGTCAGGGAACGTAATACATATATATACATCTGACCATGTAGTAGCTAAGTCTTGTTGACTGCTGAAGTCTGTACTTAAAGTCTTGTTGTCTGCTGAAGTCTGTACGCAATGAAAATGTCTGCCGTTTCGAAAATAAGTTTTTAAGACCCTAATAAATAAAATATATGAATGGCAGATCTGGTCAAATACTTTCAAAATTGTATTTTTTTCAGCACTTTCATAAGTGTCTGCCAGAATGTTATCCGCGTGATAATGGTCTGCCATTGTTATTTTCCGATAGTAATAATAATCTATTTTCAAATATCAAAATGGCAGACGTGGTCAAATGGTTTCAAAGTTCGCCAAAAATTTCCACCTGTCTTACCTGAGCGCCCGCCCCGTCCACCACTCTGGGCTTAGTGACTCCTCATCTCATGTATAGTAGGTATAGGGGAATCAACACACAAAAATCCAGGTTTGGTCAAATACATACAGGTAGCTTTGCGCTAGCTCTCTAGCTAATAATCTAAGTAACTCTCAAAGACACGAATTAAAAGATATTCCTAAAAAGTGTTACTTACGAGATCAATAGTTTTAGCATATTGCTTTGAGCTATCGTCGCACCATGTCTCACACCACAGCCACTCCTGAGGCAATGATTTGATAGCTACTTGATGTATCATGTTGTTTGGCAAGTCTTGATCTGTGATAATGAAATAAAACCATTTTAATTGGTCAATATTAATTAAGAATACATAACGGAAACGTTTAAAGGTTAGAGGCAGTTGCCAGTTATTTTATCATTGTAATTTATTTATTTATAAATTATTTTCGTTATTTGCACAAAATAATCTTTTGGAATTACCGCTAATTATTTTTTTCTTGTTCTGCAATCTCATAGAAGAAACTGTCGAATAGCTTGCTTACAATCGTCGCGAAAACGGATCAGATATCCGTTTTATTTATGACTATTACAAACCGTAATAAACGAGCAAAATGTACGCACACGCACGCAAACCGACGTACACTTGCACGCACACACGCGCAACTTTACACACGGTGCAATACCTATATATTTATATATTATAATCACCCAAGTTAGAGAGACTGTTGGGGTCCTGGCTGAGCGCCTGGTACTGGCCGCGCAGGCGGTCGCCGGCCGCGATGCGCCGGAACCGCTTCAGGTCCACCACGTACAGCGCGCTGATGTGGTAGCTGCGCCCCTGCAGGTGGCTGCGCCAGTAGCCCTGCTTCCAGAACCTACGCGACAAGACAACGTCATCATTAAGTACAGATATCAAGATTCAAACTGATATAACTTTTGTGCAAACAAGTTACACTAGAGACTCTATTAATATTACTATTTTGATATTAATTTTGTAAATATTTAATTAATAAACGGCTGGTTGCGTTGCCAAGGTATTAACGACATTATTATTAACTTGTCTGTTAAAAAACAATATATCGAGCAATGCAATATTTTATATTAACCTTAACCTAAAATCTTAATATTAATCTAATATTATCTAATATTCTAATATTTCTAATATTTCTAATATTTCTAATATATATATTATAAAGGCGAAAGTTTGTAAGGATGTATGGATGTATGGATGTTTGTTACTCTTTCACGTAAAAACTACTGAACCGATTACAATGAAATTTAGCACACATCTAGAGGGTAACTTGGATTAACACATAGGATAGTTTTTATCCCGGAAATCCCACGGGAACGGGAACTATGCGGGTTTTCCTTTGCAAACGCGGGCGAAGCCGCGGGCGGAAATCTAGTAATAGAATGAAATTGTTTTAATTACCTGAAACCTTCCATTTCTTTTCTACTATCGCAAAATGGAGTGTAGCCATACGGCGCACCCCCGAGATCTAAATCGACTAGTTCTTTTAGGTCTGCCCGCACAATCTAGAAGTAGTGGCATATGTTAGCACAATAAAAGGAGAAATTTAGCAATACTGTATTTATAAAACCGATAATTTAAAGCAATTATAAATGGTTCATGCCATAAACAGAAAAATGGTACGGAATATCCATTATTATTTTTACTTAGAATTCATTGAGTATCTTAACACTTAGAAAATATCTTGTCACATCCTTCAAATTACTATAAATTTAGGTTTCTGAAAAATCATCTGTCACAGAACAAACCCAAATACAAACACAGAACATATTCTTTCATCTACTCCTCACCTGGTCA
Source organism: Colias behrii (assembly GCA_029959065.1). Lineage (NCBI taxonomy): Eukaryota > Metazoa > Arthropoda > Insecta > Lepidoptera > Pieridae > Colias > Colias behrii. The sequence goes on from JARWMC010000002.1 coordinate 8,025,828, forward strand.
GCATCAACGAATATAATTTTCTTCACGTGCAAGGGGAACAGCACGTCAAGGAACAGTATCTTGTATCCCCAGATGGTGCGCTGTCGGTCGCGCTGCCGCTGCAGCCAGCGCGGCCACACGTACTGCACCAGCTCGTACGAGAAACCGTACTCTTCCGCCATGTACGGCAGAATGTCCTATATATCACGTATTATATTATTATTTGAAGGAAATAATCTTTATCTTGCGATATCATGTGTTATTGTTATTTGAAAGGAAGAATTTTTCTGTCTTTCTTTATTCTCCATAATCGAGCTTGAGAAAGTCAAGTGTGTCTGCAGTATTTTAATACTGACTTAATATTTATGTTATAATATGTAATTACACACCAATATAATAATTAGAACTAGTATTGAAAGAAGTTAAATCGTCTAAAATGCATATATTATATTTATTTAATTTACTCAGATTAAAGGTATAACTTCTTTACACACATAAGAAAAAGTATTATTACTATGCAATAATTTGTCCTGAAATAAATAATTTTATAATTGATAGTGCATTATGAGCTTGCAGTTTGCAGTAAATAAAAAAATTCATACCTTCAGTGACGGACTAAGGTAGTTCTTCAAAAACCAGAACTTCACGGGTGATTTGGTATTTTTAAGTACAGACAACATCATAATACGGAGGAACCGCTCGTACAAGTGTCCCGACGCAACTGAGAACACGTTTATTGTCTCGTCTTGCGCTTCTTGCTCTTCGCCACCACCGCCAAACGAACTGTATTTAATGTAAACTTCTTAATAAATAATTGTGTTCTACCATTAACATATTTAATTTGGACAATTCTAGCACGGTCATGACGATAAAAACATAATATAAGTTGGTACATAATATTCTTATATTGGAGACCGTAAATAAATTGTTTATTTTCTACAAACAGGCACAAACCTAGCAATAGAATTCCAAATGCCTCCAGAGTTCTTATCGTCGTTCTCAGCTAGAAGATCCAAATGCTGTTTGTCCTGTTTCTTGCTTACGCGTAGCTTGATCACATGGCTTCGGAACGAACTCATCAGTACCTGTATATCCGGACTGCCAGCTGGTGTGTCTGTGTTATCGTGCCTATGTAAAAAAAAGAGGTACAATTATTAATATTTGAGAAATATGGATAAATAAAAAACTTTGGAACTTTTCAGGCCTCATAACTCGGATGTAGCCAGTAGGTATATAGGCTAAGGCAAATATTTAAATAATTAATTACAATTTACTCAGTCTGATGATTATTCTTACCCAACAATTTCATAAATTTCCTCCGAACGGCCGGGTCGCAGCCTCAATATCCAAGCACCGGGATTGGCTTTAAGCTGGAAGTATCCAAGATTAGCCATCACAATGGTGTCCATAGTTTCTGGATTATCTCTACTGCCGAGAATTAACTGCAGACCACGAGGTGGTGTGCCAAGAGTGCTATCCCATGCGTGACCTTCCAGTAATAAATACTCCAACTCGAATTCACTGAAAAATAAAGAGACTTGTACATCTTTAAAAAACTTTTTTACCTAAAAATAAGTTTATGCATTACATTGGCATCCTAAAAATGATATAATTAATGTGTATATTTAAATAAATTGGCTTTTATTTTACCTAATATAAAGTTTTTATTACCATAATTCTTAAAGCAATCTTAATAGGATAAAACAAGCATATTCAGACTCACAACTAAAATACGCAATAGGTAATAAATAACGTCACAATTGAAAAAACTTATTATAACAAACAAAAACAAAATCTACTTTTTACTATACTATTGTCTTCATGACTCACCTATGCACCAAAGATTCAACATCAGCCAGTCGTATATTATCCAAGTCATACACCGACTTGACGCACTCAACGAGCCAGTTGGGCGGAGTCCGTAGCTCCATAGAGAGTAGAGGCGCGTGAGGTAAACGGTTGAACCGGGCTATTGCACCTCCCGTACTCGCGCCTGTCGACGTGAACTGTAGCTCCGGTTCTAACACGTAGCGGTAGAAACTGGTGGTTTAAAATTAATTGTGTTTCAAAATTATGATATTTGATGAACAATTATTTTCTTTGAAAATATAATATTACTTTTATAAATTAAGCGGATAAGGTTTTTCAGGTTACTAGTGATTTGTATTGAAATAACATATTCGTGCTATGTTTGAAGAAGCATTCACCAAGATTCAAAACAATCATTCTTCTTAATAATTTTTGAAAAACTAACACAAATTATAAATAGTTAAATGCAGTTTTACTGTCATTGATATTTTAAAGAGAAAATTATGGAGATTTGAACTTGACGAACGAAGAATATATACATACCTTTTAAGCGGCATATCCGAATTTTTGTCTTGAGGATTGAGGAACAATTTGATTCTACAGTTTATGACTTTCCGCAGCACCAACAATAATGGAGCAAGGCGCTGCGCCGCATTCGAAGCTGGATCAACTACTGCTACAATCTGTATTAGAAAAACACGTATTTTAAATTTCTAAAGGTGTTTAAATGAAACCCAAAATATGCCCAATTGAAGATCTATTATGTGTTAGTAAACAAGGACCTTCTATTTCCTTGTATAAATTAAAAAAAAATTCTTTAAAAAAATAAAAGTTTTATTCATATTTAATCAAGCCTATTAATATTTCTATATTATACCTCAATAGCTGCTTCATCAGAATAAACATGAGGCAACTCGACCAAAGAATGTTCAGTCCTCAAGCCGGCTGGCAGCGGCGTCCTCACACGCGGGCTTCGGGACGCTAGCACCGATATCACTTTCAGGTACACGTCTGTTGTTACCTCTACGGAGTCCACATCTGTTAGGGCATTATACAATAAGATTTCAAGATAATACATATAATTTTTCTTATACACTGATTGTGATGTTGTTTGCAAACTTATAAAACCAAAAATAATTTTGTATTTCTAGAGAAGGGCAATAATGCGAAAATCATTGTTTATGTATTTAGTACTTACCGTCATCATCGTCGTCTAACACTTCATTTGTTGATGTCTTCTTCTTTTTAAAGACTTCAGCTAATTTTTCACCATAAACTTGATTACTGTATCTAAACAAACACAATAATCCTTTATAATATTTTAGGATGGTCTATAATACAAAATATTACAGAAAAGTATAAAATGCTATATAACTTATTGCACATCATTATGAAGAGAGCCTAGCTATTATACTTTTTTTATTTCTCATGGCATTACACTGTTGGAAAATTATTATTAAATGACTGCGTCAAAAATTATGTTTTTTAGTGATTTCATGGCTTGGCTCTGTGGAGAAAGGCTTTAGAACACCAACCTTTCCAGCAAAACAAAGTCCTCTACCGAGAGCTGTTCGTCCGCAGCGAGCGGGCCGATGTAACGCGCGTTGTGCACGAGCGCCCGCGCGCCGGCCCGCAGCCGCAGACTGCGGGCGCATAGCACGCGCGCCGCTTTAAGTACCCACTCGTGTTGGTTTAGTGCACCCACTAGTTCTGGCTGGAAATATAATATATTCAGCATTGAGCTATTATTACTACGTATAGAGGAGACACCACGAACAAAATCTGTGCTGCAAGCGCGGCGGCGCGGGGCGGCTTGTGAGTCAGAGATTAAGCGATGTCATCGACTCACCGCTATAGAGGCGAAACTTTGGCGAAAAATAATTAATTTAATCTAATAAATAAATTATTACTGAATAATCTTATCATTTAAAAACTTTTCAATTAAAACCAATCAATGTAACAAAAAAAAATTGATACATAGGTAATTTATTTTCATCTTTCATGATTTAACTTTTTTTCAAATAATATCCACAGTACAATATTTTTGAAATGTGTAAAATTATTTTTCCACTATAAAAATTTACTTCATCTAATATTACTATCTAAACATCTTTCATACCCAATGCCGTTTCTTAAATTTTTAGTCTATGACAAATGACGCAAAATGGCGCCCGCCAAAAATTTTGCTCGAACCAAGTTTTAACAATGATTATCTAATTAATTACCGATGAAAAGTTATTTCTTTGCACTTTGCCGCATTACTTGAATTATAAGTGCAATATCGCAACACACTCGAGGGCACACTCATATTTGATGAGTTTCTTGGTTTTTTGCTTTAAAACAAACAAGACATGAACGCGACCATCGCACTTAAGCGACTGAGGGCAGTTAAGCCATATGGCTTATGTTGAGCGGAACATATGTGATGTAGGCGGTGTCGTCTCCATATGTATATTTCAATGATATTCAGTGCATTTTATCTTGATTAAATTTTTGGATGAAAGCGAGCTATTAGCATTGTTATAACAATTTATATCGCACGGAAAATGATCTCTGAATCTTCTGTGATGTAATCTTTCTATAGAAGAATTATATTTTAATTTATTACCTTATTTTCAATTATTAATCCATTTCAATAGTGTTAAAAATATCCCAATTTGACCCATGTTACAATTTAATACAAATAGGTGTACAACAATGAAACCAAATACAATAGATATTACAACAACTTACCAATATATTACAGTCTTGTCTCTCATGGCAGCCTTCATCTTCAAGCAACTGAACCACATATTTGGTAGCCTTTACTGGCTCAAGCACAGCTAGTGCAGCTAATACCACTTTATTCAACGATTGATCGACATTAGACTGTCCATCAACATTAGGAATGAAAGCTACGCGTATTCCGCCAGATTCTCTCTAAAACAAAATAAGCAATATACATAATATGTACCTAGATTTTTTTTTATTCGTTAAAATTCTATATTTCTAAATTTTAGTCTACACAATTCTTCACTGTTCATAATTTCTAATGTTCAATATGCATTGATTTTAAGAAAATACAAATACTTAATATAGATTTACCATGAAAGTTAATGCATTTTTAAGTAGTTCCCGAGATGCTTTTTCGTTCAGGTCACCAATAACCCAAATAGTTTGTGTAATTTTTTCTGCTTTTTCGGACTTCACAAAGTATTTTAATATAGGCAAAGCAGTGGCTAATGCGTCTCGTCCTGCAAAATTAAACATAACATTATATTGCATATATAATTAAACGACATTATATTGCTATTTCAGCACATATTTTAATAAAATGTTACCTGTTAAATGTAAAATTTTATGTATCTTATCTTGCGTGAACAACTCAGTTGAAGAGGCTATTCCAGACAAGTCCAAATACTGTGTAGGATCTGAGCCTAAAATACGACGATTTAATCTGAAAAAATAAATTTTATTGAAGTTATATATTATGTAAAATAAAAGAATTGCTGGACATCAATTTATGATCACAGAAAATTGAACTTTCTTTTCATTGCTGGAAACCTAAGAATAAATATTTTTATTTGTTCTATACTTATATCGGAACACAAAAAACTCTAAACTCACTATCCATCATATTTCAAATCAAAGACCCACCTCGGCATAATATGGGGTTGTTTCATAATATAATCCACTGCATCGTCCGAATCGGCCAGATCTCCCCTGAACACTGCTCTTTGCAGGCGGCTCGTGTGCCTCGATAGCGCGGTAACTAGCGCTTCTTCCAAACTGTCCACAGATGACGTGAGCGCTACCGGCCCTTCGTCCCATAGTGGCACACCGTTCACTAGAACCTGAGGATGTTCATTCTTGAATGATGTAAAAATATTTTTCGTATTTTTTTGTTGATATCGGGATTTTTGGTTCTAACAATTTTTTGGATATGAAGATTTTTTTAATGTATAAGTGTTAAATTATTAAGCTGTACACTTGGAAAATAATTAAAGTCAAAGCATAAAACATTTATTCAAAATATTTATAGAAGATGCCCATATCTTGTATAAAGTAAATGTTCTATGTTTGATATCAATTTTACAAAGATATCAAAATTTATTTAAAGCATAAGGAAGTAACAACCTACCTGAGGGAACTTTTCAGTGCCTAATTTAGAAACAAACTCCTCTGCGAGCTGGTGACCGAAATTATACTCTGAATCCTCTGATGTGATCTCATCTATGTTAGCATTTGCACTGGTATATTTCTTCAACTGTTTCTTCAAGTGGTCCATACTCAACTCTTCATCTTGTAATGAATTAAGTAGCTAGAAGAACAATGATGAATATTATATAAGAGCATATACATCTACATTACACGATTACATTAAATAAATTATAATGTATGCCGTAAGGACAAAAAAAACATTCTTAACTACTAATAAACATACCTGGGTTAGGAAATAAAAGGCTTCCCTATTCGAGTTCCTATCTTGAGCGACATAATTAAAAGCACTTCGTACGGCGATGCCCAGAGGCGTGTTGTTGGGAGCTAACACGATACCAACACGTACCGGAGTTGCGTGCTTGAGTAAAGTTTCGCCTAGTTTTAATGGCGGTGCAGATGATGCGGAAGTTGGATCGACTATTATTACCTGCAAATTTCTATGCTTTAGTTTGAAGACAGATTGTAGAGAGCATACAATTACATATATGTAACAAAGTGAAATTATGTATTAGAGCTGAATTTTTATATTTGAAGATCTGGATTAATTACATATTTTTTTACTTACCCTAGCACATAAGTCAAATTTATGGAAAATTATTTTATTGATGATAACACATACTGCATAAAAATGTAGGAAAATATTTTAATTAAATCCAAAATTTTAACTGACCACAGTATTCCAAAACACTTACATAATTATAAATATTCCTTCTCAGGTTCCTCAACATTCCAGGATATGTTGGCCTCAGTAACTCCATAAAGGAAGAGGGCCAACGTCGGTAACGTTCATCCGATTCGAGATCATTTAGCCAGGTTATAGAAGAGTCTCTAATGTCCAACCCATACTCCTCCCAAGTGTAGGACTCACCCAACTCCAACGTCATTAGCGTATTTATTAATTTCTTTGATAGGCCTGTTAACAATTACAGTACACTTATATTGTAAATTGTAATTATTTACAAAAGTATGAAAAATCCATTTAAAATAAGGAATATTATTATTTTATACATTTTTCACATCACAAAATTGTTTTAGTGTGTAGTTTCTTTTTTTTTCATTTATCAAGATATATTTATACCTAAAGCATGAAGCGTGTTCATTGGTCCAATATCTTCTCTCAGAGAATTCAAAAGCGCCATAATATCAACCTCTTCTGCATCATATTGCGCTCCAGACACCAAAAGCAAGGGTTCTGCCGGTCGCAGGCCCAGCGACGATGCCCACACGTCTTGGTTATACAATACTTCGTCACGGAAAGAGCGTGGTACATTCACGTGAATAAGAGATTTTGTCTGAAATTGATATATGTAATTTACTTGCTGAATGTCATTCAAGGATTTTCTTTTATTCAAATGAAAAGAAAAAGAAGTAATAAAGTTTGATTATGAAAGAATTTTTGTGTGTGTACAGTTTTTTTTTTTTTCTATTTCTTTTTTTTCACATAAATTTTAATTGGAGTTAGAACATAAAACATAAAAGCTATTCATGAATCAACTAATATTCAAACAACAAATTGAATAAATGATTGTTTTATAGTAACCTGCATAGGGAAGTTCTGTGCTATAGATGTAAGTACTCGCAGGGCTTCATCACCACCAGCATCGTGGGCATCAATAACCGCAGCAGCAGCTTGCATACTCAGTGCTTGCATTTGCCACACTTTAAGGGGCTCTAACTCTTCACTCATTTCAGACAGGTGACGTCTGAATCTTTCTAATGGTGTTCGGAGCGCAGGGAATAGATTCCTGTTACATACATCAATACATTTTTAAACTTAGAAATGTGTTTTGTTGGCATATAAATGGATTGGAATTCGAAAACAAAGAAAAGTTTTAAAAAATTCACATTATGAAACATTAAAATAATATATTGTACATTATTTACTCACTTAAGCCTTCCAAAATTAAATCCATCTATTTGATTTTGCGGATCATTTTCGTCCTCTTCCTCTGATGGTACTGAAGTATCACCTTCATTTTCCTTAGGAGTTGTATCATCCTGACTTTTGTACTCTGTGCTCTTTAATTGCAGTTCTACACCATAGCCAGATAAACGGAGTTTTGGTTTACCCCTTGGCTAAAATGGAAAATACATATTTTAATAGTACAGGCTTACTACTTTTTACTAATGTCTTACAGGCACCTCTTTTTAGTCACTTAATTTTATGTCATTTATGCATGCATAAAAGTTTTATAGGGTTGAATTTCTAGTAATGTAATAGTAATGTAATAGTGGAGTGTCTAACAATTCCTACCTTAACATTCCATCTCACAACATAATTGATAACTCCTTTATCAGCATAGGCAGCTAATATTTTGTGCTTCACAGAAAACTCTGGCATTCCAAGTTCACCATACAATATTGCAGTGATTGTTCTGTTGTCACTGCTTGGATATGTGTGATCTAACAAGTATGTCTCCAATCTATGATCATTCTGCAATTAAAAAAAAATAATGTAACAACAATTTAGTTTTGTATAAATAATAGAAATAATACTAGTTAAATAGGATCAGCACCGAAAGTGAAGGATAGGAATGAAGAAATGAAATAAACATATATCTAAATTATTTTTTTCATAGCAATTAATCCACTTACAGCTTCAAACTTCTCAATAGATTTAAGGACATCTCGTAATGCATCATTATCGCAGATCTTTCGAGACGCAATTGCTACAAATACATCACAGGCCACTTCTTTTGCTCCATTTTGGTTGGCAATTTCATCAAACATCCTAACTGTTGGTGAATTCAAGTGCATAGATAGTGCTAGCTTGGCCATACGCAACTGTGCTGGTGGCAGCAGTGTGCTTGCAACGCCTATACATGAATCATAAATCTCTTTGTCTGTTTCTGAAAATAAAATTAATTCACTCATTAGAAATAAAAGTAGGGTCATTAATATGGTGGTAACATGCTAAATCAAGGGTTTCTGATCAAATACAAACAAAAATAAGGTCTGCTGCTGTTCAGCAATACACAGAAAGCTGATCACCTTCTTATACGTAAAATCAATCATAAAAAATATAATAATTGCATTACCCAATTATAGGCCCCGAAAGGAAAATAGAACTTTAAGTTTAGAATTCACTTTCATATATTAAAATATAAAATTGGATATTTTGATTAATATTTTATCCACTTACCCAAAAGATAGAGACTAGATTTTAGTGAGTTAATACCATCAACGTAAGACCAAAACAAATCTACACTCTCTCCAGAGAGATATTCAGCTAACTCTAATACTATAGGAGTAGCTTCCCATTTTGCACTCACGAAAGTGGTAACTCCTTTCGATTTCTTTTCTTCTCTTTGTTTTTCTGGATTTGCAATGCCATTAAAAACATGTGCTAATAATGTTATTATAAAAATACTACACCCGGCTGTCTTCATTGTTATCACGTTATATGCGCTGTACGCAAGTGGCCCGATATGAAATATATTACTACGTTACATGAAACATATGCATATTTTTTTCTTATGATAAGTAAGTTAAATTTCTAAATTTAATTTTGCTAATATTAACATTAATGCATTGCCTGTACACATAAACCACCCAATGACTGATTAACACGGCACAACAGTGGCAAAACGGCACAATTTTGATTTTGACTTTCCAATAAGTTTTTTGACTTTTGCACCAAACGTCAATTTTGACATTGATATTTTTTTTTTTTGTATGGCAAGAAGATATGACTATTTGCCAAGATATGCCATATTGAGATAATTATTGTCACGAAAGAAATCCCGCGGCAAAGGCAGGAATGTGGGCAGGAACCACAGTAGGAACAAAATTTGACGTCTGTGACCAAATATTTTGAATTTCGCGTGTTCGCTACCCTTTGATTCATTATCCTTGACTGTAACTTAGGTGCTAAAACCACAACTTAAACCCTACAGAACTAAAATATGAGTCTCAAGAATCGAAACGTTCGTTCCACAGTTCGTTCGTTACGAACAGTCCTTCGTTTTTTAGTTAAACGTTTTACAGCGTTCGTATCTATGTTGGAGTTTAATCGTACCACATATAAATAAAAAAAATAGGTACCTATCTTCTCAAAACTTTCAAAGCATAAATTACAAACTATAAGCTTTTATTTTATAATCAAATAGAAATAATATAATCTGAGTAAAAATTCCAATCAGTTTAAATGAAAGAAACTGAAATTTAGGTCTCGACTGTTAGATCTTCCATCTACGAATTATAACTTAATAAGGTAGTAAATCAACACAATGCATGCATTGAAACGTTATTTTGACTTTAGTAAAAAAAATGTCGGTTTGACAGATTTCAGATTTCTGTTCTGTATTCTGAATACCAGATACCTACCTATTTATGGATTAACAATATAATTTAAGGATTTTGAACTAAATCGAGTAAGGTATAAATGAATTGTGCAGACATTTTGTTTTAAATTCGTGAGTGGTATTTATTTTTTTCATTTAATAAAATATTTAGTCATAGAACGTGAAAGACAAAAGTTTTGGTGACTTGCATACCTACCTATATTGCATTCGTAAAAGATATGTTTTCTAATGTTCTAATTCCTTATAGAAGCTACTTATAAATCTTTCTGAATTTACCATAGGTTTTATGAAAGATACAACAATGCAGTATACTTCAGATGAAGCTTACGCTCGGCTAATAAGTCACAATATGACGGTGCCACAAAGAATAAAGGTAATTAAACAAATAATGAAATAAACATTAACAGTTTCTTTGTATCAATATGTTTTAAGTTAACAGCCTCTAAATTAATAATATTAAGTATGCATTAAGGTATTAGATCATTAAGTAATGGATGGAGTACGCTGGCAAATGTTCTAACTAAACTTTCTGCTGATTTTGGTGCGGGGAGGGTAACTCACACTGATGAAACACAATGAAACACAATCACACATTCACAAAAATAATTTGTGTCACGAAAGTCGTAAAAATTTACGACCTTTTAAGCGACGAGTTTTTAAATTCAACTCTATCACTAAGTTCATAAAGATTAAATTTGTATTTCATTCCAAGATAGTCTCGTGGGGAGTGCGGTTCAATATCGCGTTCTAAATACAACTTTATCACTTAGTTCATAAAGATTAAATTTGTATTTCTTTACAAGATAGTCTCGTAAGGAATGCGGTTCATTATCGCGTTTTAAATTCAACTTTATCTCTTAGTATATAAAGATTAAATTTGTATATTTTCTTTCCGTGATAGTCTCGTGGGGCCGCATCAAAATCGAGTAAACATGACTCGATTATTTGTCTTTATCATATCGCTAAACGATACATCGACGATTATTATAAATTGCATTTAATTAGAAATGTACGTTAAAAAAATAAAAAAACATACACAAATGAAAGGTTATTCCATCTTTTTTAATATTCGACATGTTTGAATTGCTTCTGCAAGACTTGACAGTACAAAACGGCATTTTTAGCGGAGCACTCGCAGACGTCCTTTCCATGTTTTACGAATACGCAGAGTGTTTGTAATCGATTACACAAGTAGTTTTTATGAAAGCATAAGATTTTTCGATTCGAATAATCTTATACCTCGGCAAAAGGGGAAGCGCCTGTGAGTGTTATCCATTACTTAATGATCTAAGATTAAGGGCCGATTTTTCAATGCTTGGATAAAACTTATTCGTCGTATAATGTATAAAACTACCATTTTAAAAACGTATTCTAATTGCCCGTATTTGACAGTTTACGTGACATTTTAATTATCGTGTAATACTTTATTGGACGGATAAGTTTTATCCAAGCATTGAAAAATCGGCACTAAGTTATACTTAATTAAAAATAATCATTAAGAAAACTATATAAGCATATTTTTATCTAGGCTACAGGAGATGTCATGGATGAAGAAAATACACCAAACGGAATAATATCTGGATGGGACTATGCAAATGAGAAATTTGACATGAAAGTTCCAGAAAGAATCCTGGTTGTAGGCCAGGATCAGCACATTGGTAAATTTAAAGTGAACTTATTAATTAGGAGCGTTAAATATATTAATTTCCTTTCAGATAATACCTTAAAATATTGGACGACTACTCTAAAATACAATCTGGGCCCACTTTGTCACTATACTGAAAATTTGAGCAGATTTTTAATATAATTTAGTTTTAAAATTAGTTATCCATTCATATTAATAATTGTAATTTAATTCAATCTATCTAATTTATATCCAAAATCCTATCATATTCAAATCATTGTAAACCTAAAATAATTACAAATCTTTACAAATTTGACTTCTTCCTTTATAACTAACTAGCTGCTCCGCGCGGTTTCACCCCCGTGGCTCCACCCCTGTTGGTCGTAGCGTGATGATATATAGCCTATAACCTTCCTCGATAAATGGGCTATCTAAGAATTTTTCAAATTGGACCAGTAGTTCCCGAGATTAGCGCGTTCAAACAAACAAACAAACAAACAAACTCTTCAGCTTTATAATATTAGTATAGATGTGTTTTGAGGAAATAACAGTGTAAATAGAATAGAAGGAAAATATTATCTGTAATTAATTAGTATAAAATGATAAACCTTATGACATTGTTAAATTTATTCAAATATTACTTTATTTTATTTTTAGGCACCAAGGCTACTCCAAGGGAAATTCAATTGGATAATGCTGTACTACCAACTGATCCTGGAATGATTCGTGTTAGCACACCACCAAGAGTCATCACACTTGACCAGCACTACTTCCCCTCTGCAGATGACTTTCCACCTGGAACTGCTAATTCCCCCCCACAGCACATAAGATCCGCGCGTTCACAGGGGGAAGCAGTTCGCCCAATATTAGCACACCCTGAAAATCTTAATGAGTCTACCATGACAGAATCCCGCTTGGTTCTAAGGTAATTATTTTTAAGTTGTAATGATTAGGAATGTTTTCGCCATTCTTGACTAGAAAACACTCATGATAATATTTTGTAATCATAGGTAGAAGAAGAATGGTACCTTATTTAAATAACCAATAATATTTTTGTTTGCAGAGATCCAACTCCTCCAATAGGAAACGGAGAGGGGCTATCAGCGGCTGAAGAATTGGTTCATCTTCGTCGGCAAATAGCCAAATTAAATCGACGTGTTATGACAATTGAAGCAGAAACACTTCAAAGGCAACAAAAGGAGAAAATTGCTTATGCAATAAGCATTGCTTATTTGTTATTCAAAGTGATCGCCTGGCTCAATAGATCTTAATCTATAATCATGAGCATAAAATTAAGATGAAGTTTTATAGTACTGTTGACTTCATGAAATTTGTCATGCAACCACTGGGTGGCAAATCTTATAGAGCCCTGATCCACTGTAGTTAAATTTATGAAGAAGGAAGTGTTAATCATCTAATGAAATTTGATTTGTTTAGTTAATAGGTGCATTTTTATACTTCTGTGATTGTGCTGCTGCAGTTGATTATATTATAGTGAATGTGGTTACATTGTTGGTATTCTAGTTAGTTATATTTAATGAAAAAATGAACTGTTAAGTTTCTTTTCACAGACATTGTTCATTTCCTTGGGTCATTATACTTTATAACTATTAATAAAGCTAAATCACATTAAAGTTTATGTACTTTAATTCCATATATATTCACAAACAGTTGTTCAATTTTTAGTTTATATTAAAATAAATGGGTATCTATTAAATTAAAATATTATTTGAGGGTAACACTCAATATATTCAAAAAATGTCAGCTGACATTAACACAGTTATTATTAAACATTCACAATTGTAAAATTTCCTGTATCAAGAGACAATATGCTGGTAGTTAAATATTGACAGACTGATAAAATACTGTAAGAGTCGCAATAGTAAGTTAAATCAATATAGTTATGTTTGTGAAGGCTTGTCTTCATATATAAATATAACAGAGAACAATGGACCACCGAGTCGCTGTGCCAGCCAGGCATTTTTAACTACAGCCAGTTTTAGGGAATCCACAGCTAAGCGTGCATTGAGATTTGTGTGTAGTGCTCTGCCCATCCCTTCAAGTATAATCAGATCTACCCCTCTGATTTTCATCTCCGTTACAAGATCTGTAAACAATTAATCCATTATAGTTATATGTATACATTTTATGGATATCATTTTATAAATGAACTAGCTTCCGCCCGCGGCTTCGCCCGCGTGGTGTTTTGATAAAAGGTAGCCTATGTTCTTTCTCAGGGTCTAAATATTGTCTGTGCCAAATTTCATCAAAATCGGTTGAGAGGTTTAAGCGGGAAAGCGTAACAGATAGACAGAGTTACTTTCGCATTTATAATATTAGTAGGGATAAATGAATTAATAGAAAGCATAAAAATCATCATACCTACACTAATAGTTCTAAGATCAAGACATGGACCCCTTTGGCCACTTGATCTTACAACTAAATTGCCTGTTGCAATAGCACCTGCAATAACAGGACAAATATGTGATGCACTTTGGAGTACATTTTCCAGCTCTGCATTTGTGATATCATTTAGTGCAGGCCATTCATTTGCACACAGAATAATGGATGTTCCCCTGAGCAGTAGACCTCTTACAAAAGGTAATATGCCTAGCACAACATCGACACCACTGTTGTCTACAAATACTGCAGCACAATGATGGACCGTCTTCTGTGGACCAAAAGTTATCTTAAACTTAGTACACTATGACAATAATATGATAATTAGATTACTATTAATACTTTGCGATTTCTTACCTCCAGTTTTTCAATCCATTTGTCAAAGCAATCATACAGCCAAGGTCTTTTTTGAATTTTTTGTAATGCCTCATATAGACCACAATCAAGAATAGAGGTTGCAGCTTGTGCCCCCCAATCAAACATATTGCCTATGATCAACATTACAGTATTATATTGAGATATTGCAATTTACCAATCAAATATATTTTTATTTACTTTTTTTACCTGCTAAGACACCACTACAAAGGGCAATCCATCTTTGTCTTTCATCAACAAAAGCATCTATTTCAACCAGTCTTGAAGCGAGATTTGCCAGTGCTGCTTCATTTTCAATTTTCTTTTGTTGTTTCCATAAATCAAAAAAACCTTGTGCTCGAAGGCAAGTTTCATTTATATCAAGCAGTAAGCGTATCGTTAACTGTCCATGAGCACTGAAATATTGTAAAAAAAATGTTATCATATGAGGTAAATGTTAACACTTTTCATTGTAATTTAATAAACACAACATAATCTACTTACAGAGGATTTACTCGTAGTTCTTTTAATGCCTCCACGTAACAAGTTTTGAACTTTAGGGCTCGTATTTCAATTGTAGGGTCATCTTTATTGGTTAGAGCAAAATTAACATATTTATCTACAAGTTTTTCGCATGTATTTAACCAGTATTCCCTTGCTTCTTCATCTGCTAATAAGTCCAAAGTATCTGGACTATATTTATCTGGCTCACTCAATATGTGCGACAAGCCAAAATGTTCCATTCCTATAACTATTACCTCGCCGAGAAAACAATTGAAAATAATTAACTGCTAAATATACATTTATATTGTCTTATCCCATTGTATTATTTTATCGGTATGCTAATGTCCATATTGTTTTTATCTTATCACTACTACTATATTACTTGCTCTGTGATCACTACGAATCCGACGAATCTACCTACCACTACCTACATATAACTCAACCAAGAAGCTTATATCTTACCGCGGCTGTACACACTCGTCGAGAGCCTCTCGTCGAGAGCCTCGGCCGAAAAGACTCTCGTCGAGAGCATGCCTGTACACACTCGTTCTAACATTTGAACTGAAGACTTACACGAGAATGGACGTAGAAATAGCTGCTGCTATTTGTCTTTGTGCCGTGAGCTATTACAATTTTTTAAACATTTACTATAAAAAAAAATTCTCAAACCATGGAGAAAAAGAAGATGGTGGATGATTACCATGCACCGCAGTAGAAACAGGGAAATAAATATAAAAACTTCATGAATAGTTAATGTATTTTATTGTATTTTTAAGGAATCAATAGAAACGCTTCTTTGTTTCAGAAGTACAATGGAAAATCCATTGGCTGAGTTGGTGGCAGAACCTTCTGGCCAATTTAAAATAAATCCATAAAAAATAAGTTCCATAAAAAAGGTTCTGTTTGATAACACTCCAAAAACTGTAATTCTCGTTCATTAGACCACATAGTGAAACACGTGCGTTCATAAATAACGTCAGCGAGCAACTAACTGAACAAGTGTGTACATGCTCGCTCTCGTTTTCCTCGCGAGACTCAACGAGACCCTTTGACTCGGGCGCAAAAAACCGACCAGTAACCGAGACAACCGAGGCGAGACACGAGAGAGCGAGACAAGACGAATGCCACCATGTACATACTCGTTCTCGGCCTGTCTCGGTGTGTCTCGGCGAGTGTGTACAGCCGGCATTATACACTGGAGATTTCGGTATGAACATTTGACGTGTAACAAGAAAATTGTTGTGTTTTATCACTTTCACACCTAACTTGGTATTGCCACTGTTAATACGAAGTTTTCCCAAGGCTACTATGTATGCTGTAATATTCTGTGCAAAAGGTTAGTTTTTGTACATGAGTTTTGTTGATAAATTGCATTGCATTATAGCATTGTTGGATGAGACAATTATTATTTATGCTAAATAAAATAAGTATCTGAACCAATTATTAAAAAGCGATACTCCCTGATTATGGGTAGTTACCATAATAAAATTGTAGCAACTCTCACTTTGACAATATGGCATAAGTGTCAAAAAAATTGCGTCGCTTCGAATATTTAAGTTAATATTGTTGCGTATTTAATAAATATTTTCCGAATATAAATAATGTATTGCATTGTGAAAAATTGCAGAAGTTTTTGGACACCAAATTCTGGCATAAAATTTCACAGGCAAGTGTATATTTACGCTATTTACAATATTCCTCAATACTCATGCATTTACCTGTTTAGAATCATTTTCATGGCAAAAATCGTCAATTTTATCATCATTTTAGTAATCAATCATGCTAAATATCTTCTATCTATCTTCTTTTCCTAATAATTTCATCATTTTTCAATAAACCAATTTAACAAGTAAGGTAACCATGATGACGAGTTTTTACGGATAGCGAAGAGAAAATATTGTAATAGTTAACAAAATTATGATGAACATTTAGAACACCATTTCAAAGATTTTTATACTAGTAATGAAACAACGCACGACATCGATATTGCACTCACATGTGGTTTTATGTTTGTTCTTCTTTAACATATAAATTAATAGTTCTTTTAACTTACCAAATTTTTTTTGTTTTACTTATTTCAGCTTTCCAAAAATGAAATAAAAAGAAATAAATGGCTGTCCATAGTGCCTATCAAGGGTAAAATTTATCAACATGCCAGAATATGCAGTTTGCATTTTAAGCCTGAGGATTACGGTCCAGAAAAAAAATACCTTTTGAAAAGTGCTATACCTTTTTATTTACCACATTCTTGTTACTGCGTCTCAACTGTGGATAAAGTAATTTTAATTATATTATAATTAACCACCATGAAACCATTAGTTACCGTAAGTACAGCTCCTGAAAGACATACGAATTTCTGAGAACTGTAATATCGTTACCACACATCAACACTAGCGATGCAACTCTCCCTTTGGAATATTGAAAAGTTTTAGACTGAAGCTTGAGTAACCAAAACGATGTTTTAATGTATGTAGCACTCATTTTAATTAAAAAATCGTAGTATGAGATCAAAAGTTATCAAGCGTTATTTAAAACTATCATTCTCTACCAATTAAAATGGTATGTACCTATAAAGATGATAATTATTCATGTAAGTTGACCAGTAATATTATAATATAAATACTGTTAAAAATATATGTCGTTATTATTTATAGACCATGATTTTTAGTTTTTTTTATTTCGAAAAATCCTGAATATACAAACCAGTGTGGTCACCCACAGAAAGAGACAAAAAACAACACTGACGTCATTCAAGGTTATATTTTCTTGTGACAAGTTAATGGTCATAGTGCAATCTCCAGTGTATTAGATATAAGCTTCTTGAACTCAACAATTGAAAATTGAAATAGATTTATATTTATACATAGAATAGTACCTATGTATAAGGTACCTAGGTACTGAAAAATGTAAACACGTCTGTGTTGCTATATCGGAATTTAGAAGCTTTCATAATGCGCTTATTACACCTCTCTAAATTTAGTCCGTAATTATTATGAAGTTAATTTCGAATTATCACATAAATCTTTCTTTGAATAAATTTTGAATTAATTTCTGCACACCCCAGGGTGTGCTCTCAAACACTCGTTATATTGATTAACTGAAAATTTAGGCTCCGTCCCCGGTCATAACACAACTTATGGCCGGGCTCGTAAAAGAAAACGGTCGGTCGAATCATGTGATAAGGAGTCACAAGCTAAAAAATAAAGGGCTCTCACGCCCCCCCAAATTCCCGCCCGTGTTGACGGGCGGCGCTATATTCTTACTGAAGGGGAAGCCCCCTTCAGTACACAACCGCCCCCCGCGCCGAACAGTATTCCCCACGCAGCCTCCTCGCGAGGCTGCGTGTGAGACGACCCGATTGATGATGAAAATTTAGGAAAATTTAATCTTAGGCTACTAATTTCTAAATGGCTTTTGAAATTATTAACTACTAGCTTGCCGCCGGCGGCTCCGCCCGCGGTTTCAAAGAAAAACTCGCATAGTTCCCGTTCCCGTGGAATTTCCGGGATAAAACCTATCCTATATTACTCGTGGATAATGTAGCTTTCGAATGGTGAAAGAATTTTTAAAATCGGTCCAGTAGTTTATGAGCCTATTCATTACAATCAAACAAACAAACAAACAAACAAAGTTTTCCTCTTTATAATATTAGTGTAGAAAATGGAGGTTTATTAGGGGCATAATCAAAAATTATTAACAAGCTGCAGAAAAAATATGCGCGTTTAGTCACTTTTTAATTATACTAACATTTTGAACGAGCAAACAAAATATAACAATTAATTTGATCAATTTAGCACCTCACAAAGTAAAAAATATGTTTATAATAAAACCAAAAAACATACAAGTGTACAAGCGACTCTATAATTCATTTTCTACATTCATTTTGTTAATGTTGGTAGCCCTGATTTTAAATCTGTCACCCGCGCTGGCGAGCGCTCACTTCGTTTACGGTCATTTTGAAGTTTGGGAATGTACCTATTTAGAGTGGATTGCATTGTATATATGCGAAAAACACTCAAATTTAAGTGTTGTGTATAGTTATGTGTGAAGAATTATGTGTAACCCTATACATTTCGTGTTTCATGACTGATTTATTGAATTAGTGCAACGCAAGATGGACGAATTGTCTAGGGGTATGTCACAAACAGGAAGCACCACTGTAACTGACAAAAGTCAAGAAAATGATGGTAGGTAATTTTCTAATACACATCTTCATGTTTTTCATCTTAGTTTTCCCCTGTGCAATTATTAGTAGAATTTATAGCAAAATGATAATAGATATTAAGGTTAATTACTAAAAATGTCCTAACGTATTTTTGAGTTTGGCGTTGATTTTGACTGTCATAGATGATGTCAAAAAACAAATCTTAAAAATAATGTGTACATTTTGTCAGTGAACTTTTTACATGTGAATTTTTATAAGTACATTCATAAATTCTTTATAATTTATATAAAAAATCTTTATCAGTGTAACTACTGTATTGTATTTGTTGTGTTGTGTTCACATACTATTAATTTGTATAATGGTTTATGAATGTTATAGGTAAACATAACATGAAAATTGAACTTGAAAAAATATATGTAATGATTGGAGATCAGATATTTATATTTTATTTATTTATTAAACGTCACCACATACACTTCCAATAAATTAAAATCAACAAAATTGATTGTTACTCTGATTTGTAGTTGTTATATTGTTTTAACGTTATTTGGACTTCA
Source organism: Colias behrii (assembly GCA_029959065.1). NCBI lineage: Eukaryota > Metazoa > Arthropoda > Insecta > Lepidoptera > Pieridae > Colias > Colias behrii. Next base: position 8,045,724 of record JARWMC010000002.1, read on the forward strand.
CTTTAACTTCTGCTAATAGCCAATAAAATGTCTCATGTATGTTGTAATATGACCTTCCAGACAAGGTTTAAAAATAATGAAGTCATTATATTTGAAAATATTGTGCATTTTACACTTATGTAAGTTAACATAATATAAACATTAGAAATGTTGTGTAGAATAGTGAAAATAACATTGATATGTAAGTTATTAAGTGTTTACTGATAATATTAACTCTTGAACTTGGATAAATGGTGTCAATTGATAAACATTTGAACCTTGAAATACCATTGCCATTCCTTTTATAACAAAAATACAGTTAACATTTGCTTTAAAAAATATTTACAGAATATTTTCAATGAAAAGCAACAAATCAATACTAATAATAAACATAAAGAAAAAAAAAAAAAAACCTAGCTAAGATTGTTAATATAAAATTTAATTAACAACAAAATTATGTATGGTATTTCTTAATGTTAAAATCTGCACATCAAACATGACTTCTGTAATTTACCTACTTCATATTTAAGTCTAATAAATTAAAGTATCATTCCAGAACATTTTGCTTAATTTTATTTAAATCATTATTTTTCGGTCTAAATAAATAGTAAATGATAAATTTGTTTATTTCTCTGTATATTTTATGCTTATTAATGTCAATAGGCACAGCATTTGCAGATGGAGTAATGTGTGGTTCACAATTGTCATGCCAACCATGCTAGCGTTGGTAGAAACACTACGGTCATACCTCGGTGGAGGATGTGAGTGCACTTGCATGCATAAATTGAGGTGTGATTCTTGTGATATAACATAAATATTATTATATTTGATCAATTTATTTAAAACATATTTAGCAGATTTAAATGTTAATTTTGCAAATAAAAATATTAATGTTTGTTATAAATACTAAAAAAAGGGTTGTTATTTCATTAAAACATTTTGTACACATTGCCTTTTCCCTTTTAAAACAAAAGATGGTGGTGAAAATTGAAACAAAAGTCTTATCAAAAAGCAGATAATTCAATAATTTTAAAGAGAACATTACAAGTTTTGTCAAAATATGTACAGGTAAATTAGCTTGGAGAAATTTTTGCATATGTAGTGGTGTGTATATTACTCAGATCTTAGAGCGCGTTTCCACTATATCGTTCTGGCCTATACAAAAATGTTTCGATATCCTAACATTACTATTTAATTTTATACTTATTCCTAGCAACACTTTTGTTTTCAATAAAAACAAGTTTTTATTTGAAAGAAAATGGTTTTGACTTTATAAAAAAAAATATATCATTCAATTTTACGTCCTTGAGCAAACGACAAGGCGACTACCGTGAAACAATAAAATATCGTGTCCATAATAATTTGTTTCATAATTAATATTTGACCATAATAATTACGAAACAAAACAAATAAATAAATCGTCACTTGATAGTGGAAAGTGGAAACACGCACAAAACCAGAATAAACCAGTTTACGCTGTCCGCAGGTGCCACGTGCAGTCGTTTGGTACCGTTAGAACATAAAGCACATTTCATTCAAAAATTATAATTATTATGTACGTAGTTTAATTGATAAATTTTGTATTTGTTGATTGTTGTTATTATTTGTTATTATTGTTATAATATTTGTTGAAGTGAATTACATGTCCCGCAGCCGGAGGCCCCAAATGAAAACTCAGATGTACTTAAAAACTACATTTAATAGCTAAAATGAGACTTTTACACCCATGTCTGCACGATGCAGACCGGAGTTAAAGAATGAATTTATACAGTTTAATAATTATAAAGACGTAAGCTTGGATGCTAACTAAGGGAAATCGCATCCACATTCTATTCCCGTGCGAACGGCGTATTCAGCAGTTTTGTATGAAGGCAGGGCCATAACTAGTGTTTAATTTGTGTGTAAGTGTTGTAACTTTATATTGTTAATTCAATATGGCTCCAGTGTTAAAACATGGTCGAGGCAAGCCTTTGACTTCTCAAACTAAAGAATTAAACTTTAAATGTCGTTTCTTTTTCAGGTTAGTAAATTTTTCATTTTAGTAACATTGTTAATGTAAAAGTTATATGTATGTTAAATGTGCAAATCTATACATATAATAAATCTGTAGAAGGGTCAATTCTGTACATTGAAAATATTGAAAAAATAAATAGCAGGGAGTGTTACTGGATCGATACCAAACCCAAATATGTGATTAAAAAAATTTTTGTCTGTCTGTCTGTCTGTCTGTCTGTCTGTCTGTCTGTCTGTCTGTATGTGAAGACATCACGTGAAAACTAACGGTTCGATTTCGATGAAACTTGGTATAATTATACCTTATTATCCTGGGCGTAAAATAGGATACTTTTTATCCTGAAAAAATACGAAGAAAAAAAATAATCTAAATTTTTCAGTTTTATCCATAGACGTTGTTCTGTAGAACAGCGAACACAAGTTGGGTATTATTATAGGCCTAGCCGTATTTGAGTCCAATAGATATTTATAAGATGTTACTGTCAGAGTTACTCAAAATGGAGAAATAAACCATCCAGGCGAAGACCGACATCCGCGCGGACGGAGTCGCGGGCGGAAGCTAGTATTAAAATAAAGTCTCATCTTTTTCAGAGGAGAAACACATAGGTATAGTTTAATTTAAAATCCCTTATATATACAGGGTTACTTGTAAAACACCGGCAACCTCGCAGGACAAGATAGCTAACATCATAAGTAACAACATTTCGACTTTTGATAATTTGTTGGATTTTTTTTTCATACAAAAATAAATATTCATTGAATTTTCCGTCTGAATATTATAAACTCTACGCCTCCCAAAAATTACGTAAACAAAAAGCGAACGAGAGGGGGAAGGGGGCGTCGCGTCGTCCATCCGATAATTAATAGAACATAGACTTACAAATGTAAGGAGAGTACAATAAAAGTTTAAAAAATCATTTAAAAATAATTTATTGCGTTATGCCAAAAGTCGTAGAACAAATGTTGTTACTTATGATGTTAGCTATCTTGTCCTGCGAGGTTGCTGGTGTTTTACAAGTAACCCTGTATAAAATAAAAACTAAAAATAAAATGTTGTTTTATTTTATTTGCTGACCATACACTACTACAAACGCAAAAATTTCTCCAAGCTAATTTACCTGTACTAAGCTTTGTTTTTTATTGTGTCTTAAAATGTAGTTTATAGTGCTTTTGGTTATTAATTATTTTGTGTGTGATATTAATATAAAACTAGCTGTAATTAAAATTACAGCTTTATCATAAGAGATCAAGTATAATTAATAACAACTGCGGGTTCTATTACAATCATTTTGAATTGAATCCTAATTTGCAAAATATCTCTATAACAAGTATATCATTATTTAGTTTTTATAATAAATCAACTAGAGATACTTTTATTTATTATAAATATATATATTTAAATTCCATGTTTCATAATGTAAACTTGTATGCATATTACCAAAAAAATTACAATTAATGATATAGAATTTTCTATCACAACATATTCCATTCTGTGGTACGCTATACTAGCTCAATGGGCTCTAACATATTTAAATCCCTATATTGAACAATTTGAGCATTGAAAATATACAATTTGGGTAAGAATTTTAGTTATAGATTTTGTAAGAAAACCAGTTATTATGAATTAAATTTCTTGGTTTATACTTTATGAAATATATAATGTATAATTATGTTGTCGTCATCTAGTTGAATCTGCTATTTGATTAAATGAAGAGCGTGTTCATTGAATGACTAGAGAAAAATTTGTCAAGTAGGTTAATATAACATTCAACGTCATGACTGAACGTCAAGAGTTGAATTTACTTACAGTTAGTTAGGTTGTTAATAATGCCTTCATAGCATGAATTACAAAAAAATAAATATTAATCTCTAGCCATAAAATTCAGGTATATTTAGGTATAGTGTATAGATACAAAAATTTCAACATAATTAATTCCTTAAAAGAAGTTAATATGGGAAGTTAAAACTTACATCTACAAGATGAAATATGAAACTCATGATTATTTTTTGTAATGATCATTTACTTACTCACTTATGAATACCTGAAACCGCCTTTTGAAATTTTCGTGTCATTTGGTTGTTCAATTTTCATTGAGTGTTGTGTGCCAAGAGTGCCGGGTGTTCCCTGTGTGTCGCAGAGATGACTCAGCGACCCTGAACCATTAACGTTATAACGTCCCAAAAGGTCGTCACTAACGAACGGTATTCCATGAAAAAATGTACAGTACTCCCAAACTGATAATGCGCATAGAAAAATTCGTCACTGTTCGGCAACTGTCATATTCCCCGAGCCTCCGAAGACGATATGTATATAGAGTGGTTAAATGTATTTTCTTCATGCATAGTTTATTAGAATTATCAGTTTTATTGTGATTTTATGGTAAAAGAGATAAGTAACGAAATTTGTTTCGATAATTCAATGTAAGTTAGTAGCGAGGATAAGCCACACGATTGCGAATATATATTTGTTGTATTGATTTACTTGGAAAATTCTATACTTAGAACCTTAGAACTATTAAAGTGTCTTACTGAAGCTGGCGTAATGATGGATGTATGGAAGGTTAAAATAAGACAAAGTTTATATTTAAAAAAATTATTTTCAAACACTGGTTTACATTTAAATTGTGAAATCTAATCATTTAAATCTCAGTCCAAAGGATTTACAGAATCAGGGATTATCTCTATTTCTGATATCGTAGAATGATCAAAACTTTAATTATGCTCTTATTAATTTTCACTTTCCCCACTGCTATCTGCTACCTGTGTAAATAATCATTTTACCGGAAAATTCAACTTTGTAACAAAACTAAGAAGGGTATGTAACAGCAGCTCTATATAATTCCATACAGAGATAATACGTGCGGTCACCACCAATATATAAAGACGACTGACGGATTTTTGAATTTTTTGACTGACAGGCTACCGTCACCTATCGCCCTAATTGTTTTCGATTGTGTATGACTCTGAATTGACTCCTATTTCTTTCGAACAAGGTGCAAGATGCAAGTGCATTGTTTAGGGCACTTACGATTCAATGATTCGGGGTGATTCGGGTGTTTCTGGAAATACGATAATTAGCGAAGATCTGCATGCGCATTATTAATTTTGGAGTACTGTACATTCGTAATTCCTATGTACAGTACTCCAAAATTAATAATGCGCATGCAAATCTTCGCTAATTGTCGTATTTCCGAAAACACTCGAATCATTGATCGTAAAAGCCCTAAACAATGCACTTGCATTTTACACCTTGTTCAAAAGAAATAGAAGTCAATTCACGGTCATACACAATCAAAAACAAATCGGGCGGTAGGTGACGGTAGCCTGTCAGTCAAAAAACTCAAAAATCCGTCAGTCGTCTTTAAATTTTGGTGGAGACTGCACGTGTTCTCTATGTGTGGAATTATATAGAGCTGCTATTACATACCCTTCTTGGTTTTGTTTTTAAAGGTGAATTAATCGATGAAATGATTTACACAGTTGATGGCAGTAGGGAAAGTGAAAATGAAGAAGAGCATAATGAAAATTCCGATGTATCTAATGTCAGAAATAAAGATAATGCCTGGTATTGATTGTTTTTATTTTTATTTTTTTGTAAATGTCATAATATTGAAGAATGATCAGTACTTGAAATACTTTTAAGCTGAGATTTTAATGATTAGATTTATATGGTTTAAATGTAAACCTGTGTTTGAAAACAATATTTTATCCAATATAAATGTTGTGTTATTTTAACCTTCTTTTCTTCCATCATTACACCAGCTTCAGTAAGACACTTTGAAAGTAAGTATAAAATTTTCCAAGTACATATATCAATCCAACAAAGATATACATATTCGCAATCGTGGGGTTATCCTCGCTATTTAGTATTTACTAACAAGGAATTATCGAAACAAAATCGTTACTTACAAATCAATATTAATCTCTTTTAGCACAAAACACATAATTTGACTAAATTATGCATGAAGAAAATGCATTTAACCACTCTATATAGATATCGTCTTCGGACGCTCCGGGAATATGACAGTTGCCGAACAGTGACGAAGATTTCTATGCGCATTATTACTTTTGGAGTACTGTATATTTACGAAGTAAATAGAATAACCATTTGAAAAGGATGCAATATTATGCATAGCAATATCAAAAGATCTTATACAAACGAATTCAAATTACAAAGCATTATTACAGGATCAAAGAAAATGGTAAACGTCAGCGTCTGTTTCTTTTCGAGCGGTTTGTCGTGATAAGATAAATCTTGTTTATAGCTTACGACTTCCTTATGTGATATACAAAATATCCTTCTTTGGGATTTAAATACTGTGAACATATCCTACCGTGGAGTCGTTCACATACGTCAATGGTACATCCTTGTAAAATGTTATATCTCTAAAATTACTTATTTGTCGTTATGAATTTTTGGCATGCGTGAGCACGTATGAGCCTATAGCTTCTGAGTGTTGAAAGCTATCGGTTCCTTTTCTATGCTTACTTATTTGATCACTACGTGAAGAAAACTGGTTTATCAAAACTGAGACAAAATTGCAATATTGAAAATAGTATTAAATACATATTTACAATAACGGAACCAAACTAAAATTTATTCATTAATTATTTTTCGACGGTCATACAGGCCAATAAAATAACGGAAGTCCATGCCTTTTGTCTGGCAGGTTCATCTACGGCAGTGGTGTACGTGAGCGAGCTATGTCTGGAGTGTGAGCGAGTGCGTGCAGCTTGCGAACGACTTGGTACCGTTTTAGCGGTTCCCGGGCCCGAAGGACTGCCCATATCCCAGCCTCCGCCCACACCCCCAGCCTATCTTGTAACCACACCATTCGATGGGGACCTATTCGATGCTGCACACAAGGCAAAATACAGGTCAGTTTGCATAATAAATCACAATAAATTATAAAATTTTCATTAAGACTCCTTCCTCTTCCTCCGCTTGTGTTTGTCCAAGCACTCGAAATTACTGTTATAGAGAAGAATGATTTGATTTTTTTATTTGTTTGATTGTAACGATTTAATTCAAATATTATTGGTCTGGTTCGAAAAAAGCGTCATTAAGCGAAACAGATGTATAATGCATCTGCCCCTTATCCCACTACATGGGGACATGGGACTTTACTATTATGTAATTTTAGAAAAATATTAATCAGCCTTAGATCATGATTTATGGTTTTTATATGGAGCTATTAACGCTTTGACTGCTGTGCTAAAACTGATCGTTATTTGTAATTGAAAACATTGGCACACCGCACCACGCGTTAGCTTGTGATTGCAAAATTATTAATCGTTCATAACAACGTTAGAATTTCTAGATATTTCACTTCTTTTTCAATTAACTAAAACACATTGCTACCAAATTAAATGTAAATTCAAGTCAAATATTCAGCCTACTAAAAATATCGACTGGTAGATCACGTCTTGTTTGAGGAACATTTCATTGTTTCAACATGAATACCAATTGATGAGATTAAATGTTTATTGTTTTAAACGGTCGCCGCACCAATCCTGGAGCCACCTTACACCTCGACTCATGTTTGCTTTGAGAAAATTAATTTTAGGTTCTACTTATCACTCTTCTGGGTTTACGGATGATTCACCTAACTTTGTTTATAAAACGTATAGTAATCACCAGCTTGTACCGTTATGTTTTCTCGAATATTTTCTTTATCATATTCCATATGCCATTAAAATAATAATGATAAGTCCATGGAATTCATATTACATTGAATAAACACATCATGATTGTTTTAACAACCTGTGAAACATAAAAATAGTGGGTACCTAACTAATCAAAAGATATTTTTCATCATGCATTTAGTTACATTACAGTAGATATACAGTCTACCATTTATCGACCGATAACATTATATAATTCAAACTCTTGAGTTTATTTCACATAGCTAATTTAAAGATCATAAATTGTCTGCCATTTGAGAATATTGCTATGTATATGAATTTAGAATACAGTAATAGATAACATACTTTATTATCATCTCAATAAACTATTTTAATAGAAAATTGAAATACCAAAACAGAGAGAGTAATAAGCATGTTCGATTTCAATAACAATAATGTATTCTTGGTCAAGGTGTATTTTAAATGCTCACTTACACGCAATATTTAGTCAATTAAGCCGATTAGCCTCAAATATTGTCAATTAAATACAATTACTATTTTGATCACTGGACCGTTTTACTTTTATGTGCCTGCAATAAGACGGCTTTGTTGTCTTCGATTTACGCATGTTTTTCACATAAAAGTTGGTGATCTTTGTGTATTTACTGAACGTAAATAAGGTAAGGTGTACGAGTACAAGCGCGGCCCGCGGGGTGACGACGCGAGCACGACTCTCTGCGTAGCACGAGGGTCGCCCTTGCTACCGCACGACGCTCCTCGCTATTTTCGGCCAACATTCCTCGCGGCTGTTTTTCAATCTATCCTGAAACGCATAACGTGCGTGCTGTTCGGGCTTTGTTCGAATTAAAGTGAATCGCGTAAGGATAGTTACGGAAAATATACATTCATGTTAAAATATATTTGGATATAATATAGCGTAGTGGAGTATGCTGGATAACGTGTGCCCGTTTTATGAATGATGGAGGTGACGACCGATACGATGTTAAATACTTTCAGTGATTGTTTAGTGTGTTATAAAAGTGTTTATGTGTACTTGCGGACTAGTGCTGACAGTATATTGTAAGGATGGGCCCTACACGATTACCTCCCACCCCCGAAGAGGATGAAACACCTCAAGAGCTTTTGACTGACGTGAAAATTCAAGAGTCTCGAACATGTGAAATGTTGGTCATATTTTCTTGTCTTAAATTTACTGATATTGTATGGTGTGATTAAAGATTTTTTGCATATTTAACTATTTCGATAAGTATATATATATATATATTTTTATTAAAATGGGTTATTATTAATTTACGAAACGCGATTATATTTATTTGTGGGCATTCAAAATTATTGCAGACACAAGTTTAGTATTATTCAATATTTCTGTGCTCCGATCTAACCTACTTTAATATAAGCAGATAGTACCTATACATGTATGACTACTCACATTCCGCAGAATCATATATTCTTCGTCAGAACTATTTAAATCGGCTCATGTCTGATGTGAATATGTGATCGTTGAGTACGTTTCTTCCTACCCACTGTAAATATTGGTGCTAACATACGTCACTGAAACTTCGTCGGCGCCCGCGCCGCGGCTGCGTCAATAGATATTTTTTTATTTCTTAAAAATTGTTAGCTTCCGTCCCCTGTTGCGACTATGACTATGAGTGTTAACAATTTAAATTAAAACATGATCTAAGTAGCCGGTATTGGAAGTTGGAACAAATGGAAAAAACTAAAGCTTCTTCCGTTTTCATTATTTATGGTCGCCGCGGGTTTGTACAAGAAGAAATAACTAAATTAAAGTTAATAAACATAAAAATTATACAACCCACAATTATAATTTTGCATTGATACTAATATGTTAGTTGTTGTTTACTAGAATTAATATAATAATTTATGTAGGTACATAAATTTTGTATTGCAGAGAATTTAATTACATTAATAGATCATAAGTAAATTCAAGACAGTACTTACACGATAAATTAAATTAACTCATTGTCACACAACATCAGATAACAGTTTTTTATAAAATGAAAATCTAGGTATATATTAGCTACTCGTCCCGGTTCAGATATTATATTATTGTAATTATCTATCCATCTTTATCTATTTTTGTAAAAGAAAGTATGTAGTTTTAATAACACCACTTATAACTGAAAAACGGTAACTGTTTAAAATTTTAATTATGTAGGTATCCGGGCGGAGCCGGGACCAGCCGCTAGTTGTATATGAAATATTGTAATAAATTAGTTTAACTTTAACCTTCAAATGTGTAATATAAGAAGTTGGGAACATTTGTATCGTATACCTAAACGGTATTTAGTAAAGTTAATTAGTGATATCCAAGCAAGCGCGTTATCGGATCCATAATAATTTCGCGTGATATGCATAACTATAGTGTTCACAAAATAAACGTCTGGTGATATCTTTCTCATGTCAAGTGATGGATATATACATATTTTTCATAGTCTTGATAATACTTTTTTAAGAAAAACAAATATGATTGGTTATTTGTTCGCAATTTGTACAACTGTAATTTAATTAACATGTTTAAAACTGATGTATACGGAAACCAATGCATTATTTGTATTATTGCCAGATATTTTTAGACTATAACTGTCTTGTAGATTTGGGCGAGATTTATGTAAATATTATGGTTAAATGGGATGACTATTTTTAATTCTGTTATTTAACGTGGCGTCCTTCCGGTTCATTCAGCCCGACGGAAACAGTATGAGAATGTCACATACGTATTCGAGTGAATGAATATCAATGATTTTATGAATGAATCTTTAATTATTTTTAGAAATTAATTTTACTATTTTTTCATACTTGATATTTATTTGAGCATACTTATATAATGAAAATTTTGAAGAATATTATTATAATCCAAGAGCCCACGACGGCCAGACTTTCCTTTTTTTAGGAAAGTTGAAAGTTTCTCTGTATATGTCTCCTATACAGATAAGAACGACCAGCGACTATCAAGTTTGGGTTGTGGTTACTTTGGCAGGAAACAGGTAGTAAGGTATCTCGATGACTTTTTAGTTATTGTGTCATCGAGATACGTGAAATTCCATCAACATAAGTCCCCGTAAAAGATAAGTAATAACTTAATTACTTATATATTATACTATTATTTTTTTAATAATTATAGTTAACTAATGTTTTTAGTGGGTTATTTCATATTTGTTACACTTTTAGGTAGTTATGTGAATTTGATGATATGATAGTTATTTTTAAAAGTGTCTGGCAAGATGTAAGAACCATGAAAACTGTCCGGCTCCTTAGGTACCATCTTTTTATAGGTCCCTAAGTAGCATATATAAAATTTAGCTTTTAAACTATAATGAAAGTTATGTACTATTTTATACACCTTTACTACCTGTTTCCTGCCAAAGTAACCACAACCCAAACTTGATAGTCGCTGGTCGTTCTTATCTGTATAGGAGACATATACAGAGAAACTTTCAGCTTTCCTAAAAAAAGGAAAGTCTGGCCGTCGTGGGCTCTTGATCTATTAGTGTATACTGATTATTTTTAACTTAGACTTGAATGTGGATAGTGTACAATCGTGTCATCTTCATAATATATATTTTTTGTTTATTTATTAAATAATATGAAAAATATATTATGATGCAGGGTGCTGGGTCCAACAGCGGTGCTTCAGCTCGCGGAGCGTGAGGAACCTCCGCCGGCCAACGCACGTCCTCTATATTCATTGGCCATGCGCGGAGCCGTCATATGTTTCTCGGGTTTTCGCAAAAAGGATGAACTCGTAAGGATTTTAAAATTTATTGTTGTATTATTAAATTTATCGCCTAGCGGATTTACAATGTATGTTTTTTTTTTCGACAGACGTACCTGATCACACTTATACACTATATGGGGGGCTCTATTCGCAAGGACATGTCGAGTAAGGTGACGCACCTGATTGCGGCTGCGGCGACAGGTGACAAGTATCGATACGCGTCGGGCTTCGGGCTTCCGGTGCTGGCGCGCTCGTGGGTTGACGCCTGTTGGGAGCGACGCGATGACCCCGCGTGCTTTGCCACAGATGATAGTATGATTGTAAGTTTAAATACATTATGCCAACATTATTTACATTGAAATAGTAGGTAAGGTACCAGTTATGTCTTCCTAAAATTAAAATGCAAAGTTCTACAAAAACTACCTGCATACCTACGTAATATTCCTATTAATTAATTAATTAATATATTTCTTTTGGAACTGTTTTCGTATTTGGAACAATGTAAAAATGTAAATTTAATATTAAATCTCTTTTGATTACTGTCAAAATAATTTGATTGAAATTTCCAGAAAGAGCACAAATTGAAAGTTTTCGCGGGTGCTCGCGTGTGCTTCGTGGGGTTTCCTGAAGATGAGACGCAGCACATGGCCGAAGTTCTCGCCAGCAATGGCGGTTCTTCTTGTCCTCTCGATGATCCTGATTGCACTCACGTTGTAAGTAAACTTACATATTATTTATAAATCATAATTTAAAAAAAGGTTCAATACTTTTTTTTTATAAGTAAGAATGTGTATAAAAAAAAAAACAGATTTGAGATACAAAAAATTACGTCAAAATTTACGTCATGTAAAATTTACTCTTCGCACAATAAGCATGCACATAGTATGTAAGTAGTTCAAGATCACGATTCTGGGTAGATACAATATTATAGTAGTGGTGCTAGCTTTCCTTATTTTTTGGTGCACTTACTAGGTTTCGTTGGCAATATGAGTGTATAGAAAATTTCTGGGCATAAAAAGTATACCTGGAATTTGATTTTTCATGCTTAGATTGCATTTTTCCTACAAATACCATGACATAGTTCCAGTAGTACAGCTTTTAGAGTAAAAGGAGTAGTTAAAGTAGGTTTTGCCCAAGCACTGACATCACTCCTGTCCACACGGCTTAAAGTCGACCCATTGTCTATTTTCACTGCTTCAGCAAAACCAAATGCGTGTATTTAAATATTCGCTTTATTTTCAGTTGTAACTGGCTTTTATGTTCACTAGAGATATTTGGTGTAGCACAGTCATAACATTAGCACAGTTTATTTACATTCATCAATTCACACCTCAAGTTCAACTCTTAATGTGTATATTTTAATGCTTCCTATCCACTTTATAACTGAAAATGTGAAACTATTTTAAAACTATCATTTTTCAATCTTTTTCTGTATCAGTTACTTAATTCGTTAGTCGCTTTTTATGTCTCAATAGTTCTGCATGATTAAGATGGAATGGCTTCATTACATCATTGCGTGGTGTGTTTCACACATGTTTCAGGTTATGGCCAATGGGGAGACTTTCGGTCGTTCGCTTGTCCTTTCACCCCATTCAAATACCCCTAACACTTCAACAAAAGCTATCCGTTCTACTCCCAATAGACCTCAAACCACTCCAAAGAGCTCTCTGTACCGTAGATTGTCGGCAAGACTATCGGGTTGCCGGTCTAGTCCTAATAAACAAAGTAATGAAACGAATGAAGATGTTCTCAAAGATGAGAGGGAAAAACGTTTACAAATTGCACGAGACAGAATTAGAAATAGTAAAGGAAATAATTGTGAGAATAAAAGTTACGATGGTAACAGCAGTATTAATAATATAGATAACACGTTTATAGACGATTTAAGTTTAAGCTTTAACGATAGAAATCAAAGAAATGAACAAATAGAATTACGAAAATATAAAACTAGTGACAAAGAAAATAAACACATGTCCTGTTTGCATGGTACAAGAGGTCATATGAAAGATAAAAGGGAAGTTTTTAAAAATAAGTCTATGAATATATTTAATATCGTAGATTGCTTAACAGAGACTGGATCTCTAAATTCTTCTCTTACCAAAAGTTTATGCGATTTAGATTATAAAGATGAAACTGGTTTTTTAATACCAACATCGGTCGAATGTAAAGCATTACAAGAGTCCACAACAACAATTTCTTCGGGAAAGAAAAGAAGTCGGAATTCAACGGATTCTAATTTTCAAGTGAGCCCGGTAGATGCAACTAATTTATCGCCAGATAAAACTGAAGAATCCACTTGGAAATCTATCAAACGACTAAAAATTAAAGATTCTTTCAAATTCAAAAATAGACCAACTATATTTAAACGCACAAAGAAAGATTCCGTAACAAAGGTACCTGGAGATATTACAGTCGAACCTGTGAGTCCAGAAAGCGTAAAACCGACTGATCCAGCTGGAGAATTTGTCGCTACAACTTCTTCCCCAATCAGGGAAGACGATGATACATCAATTTGTTCAATGAATCTCAGTAAGCAATCTGGATTTTTTGATATTTCGTTCGCATCGATCCGTAGTTCTAAAACGGTCAAATCTAAACTAAGAAGAAGTGTCAAGTCATTTACGGCTTCTTTTAGAAGTGAACGAAAAAATAAATATGAAAAACGTGCCGAGCGTAACACAGTTGAAGTCGATCCATCTCACTTACCCTCAGATTTAAAGAACGTTTCTACGCCAAAGAGGGATTTAGATGATATGCATTTAGACATATCTCCCGTACAAGTCGATACGGTCGACAGCACCGACATGAGAACTCCAACTATTGTAACGCGAAATTTCGACGAATTGGACGAATCCGCGATATTTAAGACACCACAAAGAGTGTGGATGAGAACCCACCGTCATTCTATCTGCGGTAGTGCAGAATTAAGGGCGAAGAGTGCCAGCCACCTCCCAGTGAGTACAGAGTGCTTCCCCCCTCCCCCGTCCCCGTGCCAGTCCGTCTCCGATGCCCTGCGGGCCCGCGCCGTGCCGTCGCCCGCCTCGACGCCTCCCATCCGCGACGCCCGCGCCATTTCGCAATGCCATGGACTCTTGTTGCCGGTACTAACCCTCATTTAATTCAGTAATACCTACTAAATATTAGATCAGCTTGCTATTCGTTAGAAAATAGCGAATTGTCATGCCATTATATCAAAGAAATACAGTCCGCTACGCCATCCGATAACAGTATCGACATGCATGTCTATTATATTATCTATGTAGATGCTTTACAAAAATGCCTCAATGTTAGAAATACGTGGAAAGTTGTCACCGTTTTTTATGTGTTAGAGATTTTTATCCTAAATAATTGCAGGTCGTGGACGAACACAACACAGTCGTGGTGCCCGATTGTTCCCTGCGCATTCACGTAGTGAAAGCCGAATGGTTCTGGGCGTCAGTTCAGAATGAAGAAGCTCAAGACGAGAGAGATTACCTGTTTAAAGACGTAAGTTTACATTTTATTTTATTTCTTTTAACTTTTGTGAAAGAACAACTATACAATTGTAACTTTGAAGCGAAGAGGACAAATTTTTTACTATCGATTGTATGATGACCAAAATGTACTATGTATATGGGGTTACAGTACCTGGAGGAGGTGTCGCGGCGGTCGTCGGTGGGCGGGGCGGGCGCGGGGGGCGCGGGCGCGGGCGGCGCGGGGGAGGAGGGCGCGGCGGGCGGCGCGGGCGAGCGCGGCGCGGCGGGCGGCACGCCGGCGCAGCTGCAGCGCATGCGCAAGCGCAAGCTGCGCGGCGGCGACGCGGCGCTGCACAAGCGGCGCTCCTCCGTCGGCGACGCGGTGCTGCTCAGCCTCTCGGGCAACCTGCTCGACTGCACGCCCTCGCCCGACGGCAAACAGCTGCTCGAAGGTACCGCCGTTGCACTTGTCTTTTGATTATTTTCTTTTATCAACTGTAATCTTATTATAACAAACGTAATTTATATATTATATCATGTAATGGGAATTATATTGGTGAATATGTTTGTGCATTTGTAGAATCAGAAGTACCAGACAATGTAGTTCGAAAGTTGATGTCGCCACGCCAGCAAGTATTTATGGAACTGTTACAGACTGAATCCAATTATGTTGGAATACTTCAAACGATAGTCACAGTGAGTATGATCTTTTTATGACAACAAGTAATTTTTATTTTAATAATATAATACTTATTAACATTATAATATTTCCTACCAGATGTTCAAGCAACCTCTTGAAGAGATGGCTGAAGAAGACACAAACAATGGCAAGAACCAAGCTCTTCTAAATAATACTGAGCTAAAAATTATATTTGGAAACCTACCGCCTATTTATGAATTACATCAGTGAGTATTTATTTTTTTATTTCAATTGATTATTCTGTTATTATTATATAATTTTATCAAATGTTTTTTATTTCAAATATTTTGCAATTAAACTCTGTCAATTCAATATAACAATATTATATTTTTGAATATAATATATATTAATGTAAAATAGGGGTTCAAGTAGGCAAGATAGGTAAAAAATATTAAGCGTTTACACTTTTTTTAGACGTATGTTGGAAGAGCTTCGTTGGTCGCAATCCCACTGGAGTGAGGAAGTGAGCATCGGTAGACTAGTGCTCAAGTACACTCCTGACATGGTGAAAGCCTACCCGCCATTTGTTAACTTTTTTGAAAACACCAAGGAAATGCTTCAACAATGTGACCGTGAGAATCCTAGGTAAATTTTATACAAAACTGAATGCTATTTAATAAAATGTATTTTTAAAAATGAAAAATTAAAACAATATTATTATTTCAGATTTCATGCATTCCTGAAAATTTGCCAAACAAAGCCAGAATGTGGACGGCAAAGCTTACAGGAACTTTTAATTCGACCTGTTCAGCGACTACCTAGTATTAGCTTACTGCTGGATGGTAGGTTAATGTTACGTTTGCGTTATTTACTTGCAATTAATAAAATCATTATTTATACCACTGACAAATACTTGATTAATGCAATATTATAAGGTATTTTTCGTATTTGATATAGAAATGTATTTTTCATTTGGATTGTATTAAGGTAAATTTTTGGTCCTTGCTTCGTATTTAGTAATTTTTATCATCTGAATTGATGGTCTCGAAATTCATCCTAGATCCAGCTACAATAAATCAAAAAGTTCAGTAGCAGCTCCAAAAGCAATCTTGTTCCCAAATCTTGTTGAATTTAAAACTTTCTCTGCAGACATATTAAAGCACACGCACAAGAGCAACCCGGACCACGGCGCGCTGGTGTCGGCGCTGGCCGGCCTGCGCGAGGTGATGTCGCACATCAACGAGGACAAGCGCAAGACTGAGGGCCAGCTGCAGATGTTCGACATTTATAACGACATCGATCAGTGTCCGGTACTTAACAGCTTTTTTTTTTTTTAATAAAATTCTTAAACGCAATGCTGCCTCTAATTTTTTTTATCGAGGATAAACATGTTTTGCGTATTAAAATTAAAAAAAAAATGTATACTTAAACCAAACATGTCGGAATTAGTAAATGCCCAAAGGTTTTTTATGTATTGGGAAATGTGGAAATATATCTCTAGATTACACGATGTAATGTAGAGATATATTTCCACAGTAATATTATTGCTTTTCATTAAAAGGTTAGCAGTATTTGTATGGATTGTAACCATTTTCAGGCTCATCTAGTATCGTCACATCGATCCTTCGTGTCTCGATGCGAAGTCGTCGAATTATCCAAAGAACTCTCGGGTAGAGGGGACCACCTTGTACTGTTCCTTTTTACAGACACCATGGAAGTTTGCAAGAAAAGATCTAAGGTATTAAATAAAAATCTAATTATTTTATTTTAGATTTTAGAGATTTCCACATGTTTAAATATAGAGACCATAAAATATGTTTTTAATTGTTTATTAATTTACTATTTTTTACTTCGTGCACGCTTTTTCTAGCACACCATTAAAAACCATATTATTGTATCTTATTCCTTTAACATATTCAACCTGTAAGTTTACAAAGTCTTCTTGACTGTTTGTACTGAATTATAAAATGTCTCTTTTAATATTATAGGCTTTCAACAGTAAAAGTCCAACAAACGGCACGGGCACAATGAGGATAGGTTCCAGCAAACCGTACCGTCACATATCGCTCATGCCACTTAGCACCGTCAAGCGGGTCGTCGATATAAGAGAGGCTGAAGGTAATAAATATTACTATTTTTTGTTGCGTCAGTAGGCCTTGCTTAAAAGATGCATCACAAAATATATTAATTTCCAATCATAGTGAAAAAGACAAGTGTGATAAATGTTTTAAATATTCATTGTTTTTCCCTAGATTGTCACAACGTATTTGCGTTGATGTGTCGAAGCAATCAAGAACTAAAGGAGAAGCTATACTCGTTCATGATAACAGACGAGGCTGTGGATAAAGGACACTTTCTTCGACAGCTTTGCCGGCAAATGGCTAATACTGTCTGTAAAGCTGATGCTGTAAGTATACATTTTTTTAATGTCTTAGTTATAGCACTAAAAAATATAATTATTAGATTTATAAATATTTTTTTATTTATATAGATGATTAAGTTATTTTTTATTACTTACTTATAAATAAGTTTTATAGAAAGTGTAAAACAAATAATAGATATAGGTATGCTGTTTTTGATTGTTTATTACAATAGTGTAAATAACTAGTTGTATTCAATGTGTGTAGGACAAGTTTCTAGCGTGCCTCGAGTCTCACCAGCTAGACATCGATACTAGCGACCTTGCACTAAGTACTCTCTCCAAAGTCTCCAAGTTCGCAGCTCGCACTAGAATAAAGGTATTGTTTTAACATCACCATTTTGTACATATTTTAATATAAAAAGAGCGTGTGTGCCGAGCACACGTGTCAGAAGTGAAACTTCTTTGACAAGATTCAAAGATACCAAAATCGTCGCCTTACACCGTGATGTGACGGTATTGCCATGACGCGACCTTGAAATATTACTCTCAACGCGCCTAAAGAAGTTTCACTTCAAAAAGTTCAGGGTAATTTTCGAAATTCAAATATATTTTAAAAGCTTTATTTTTTAAGTATGACCGTCACACTCCATTGCGAGCATGAATAGTTTATAGACGTGTTAGCTCAGCTTTTGTGTCTAGATAAGTAACTTAGTAACGGTAGGTAAGTGATGTCCAAAAGCTGGCTAATTTTTAGTATCGTAACTAAAGCATGTACATGTATAAATAGTATCCACTAAATGGTGTTTTCACTTGTATTCTCAAAGGTGCGTCATAAATTCATATATATCACATTAAATAAGGAGGAGGGCTTATATATTATATCAATGGGAACATAAAAATACTCTTTTAATCTTTAATTGACACGCCACATTGATTTTTCTTGTGTATGGGAAAAGTGGGAAATTAATAGAGAACAGTTAACAAAGTATTATTAACAAAGTAAATAATATGTAAGATATAATAAACTATACACAAGTCTTGCACAAAGTAGCTACTCTATACAATTGTATGTTTGTAATTTATTGTTACTATCTTATCAATATTGTACATATTTCTTGATTGCTATCGTTATCCTTAACAATAAAACGTTATAATATAAAGTAAATAGTAATAAACTTTTATCATAGCCTAGTTTATTATTGTTTTCTTAGTCTGTTAATTTATATTTCCAGTATTTTCTCAAGTTTTCTTTATCCTTTTCCTTGGACTTTCAATTAAATTTTACCCAGTTAAAACATAAATATTCAAAATCATGCAAACATCGGTCAATATTATTGTACATAAAAGATGATGACCATGATGATTGAATAGTTAAAAAAGTCCTAATTAGTGATTTAGAATGTAACAATAACAAATAGTCACAGTATGCTAGTATAATTATGAATGACTCTCTTTTTGCGATCGAGATTCTGATTATATTCGTAACTTGTATGTCTCGCTATCCTATAGTAGTATTTCATACCAGCGTGTATTTCACATGAACGCTGGAAAGCATTGAGCGGAGCTAAGGAAAAGTATATTTGATAAGTTGGAAGTATTGGAGTGTGTTGTCGAGTGGAGTGGCTGGTGTGAGTTGCGCGTTGTGTTGTAGCTGGAGGCGCTGGCGGGGCTGGGCGGCTGGCTGCGCGCGGCGCCGTCGGCCGCGCTCCTTGACACTTGGGTATTGCGCGCTCACTTACTACCACAGGTCTGACGCCTCGCGACACCTTCACTAATCGCATCCGATACGTGCGCTTCGCCCGACTCTCGCTCTGCGCTACTCGGTCACCCTCTTGTTACTAATTCAGCTGTTGTGTCGACTCATTTAAACGCTTGGGATGCACTCTCTCGGTTGAACGCGGTGGCACGCTTTGGGACGGAGTGATGCCTGAGTCTATTTTTGTGTACGATCGTAGTTGTTGCGTTGGTATCATTTGTCATTTTAAACCTGGGATCCATGCGAATGCAAATATCATTATCACACTCGAAACCTGTTTGCATTCAGATGCGAAATGTCATTTCCTTGCGACCGAACTAAACTCGGTTCAAATTTCGTAATTTTAACTAAAAAATAGAAAATATTGCGTTCACGTACTTTATGCTTTCTTTTGTAATATTTCGGATGTATCTGTAACATGTTTGTGAGCGTGCTATACCCCTCGTTTTTAAGCTATATTGTGATCATTTACAAAACTACTAATAACTCTTATTATGTTAACATCGCATTATCATTTTGTATGCTAGTAAGTTGTGTGTAAACATTTGGATTATAATTACGAAGTTTATGGGTTTTGTTATATTTATCGAAATAAAATGATATTAAATATAAAATATATTTTGTAGATACTTTATTACTGGTTATTGGTAACTAATAAAATTCATACAATATTTATTTTTTTGTAATTAGTATCATGGTTATCATTAGTAAATTGACGTATGGTTTTGGGCTATAAATTGTGTTATAACTAACAAACGCTTAACCGACACCGTACTATTTCATTAAGTAATATTGTGTATCATTATCAGGTGGAGCGCGCGTTGTCGTTCAACAAGACGCCGTCAAAGCTGAAGCGCGCGATGTCGTCGATAATATCCCCGTTTGGATCCACTTCGAGCCTCACGCCCGCGTCGCAGCAACTAGCGCAAATGAGGCTTGCGAGTTGCAATAATATTAATGTAAGTTTGTCTGATGTATGAAATCATTGTTTTTAATTTTTAAATAGGTATAAACATGTGTATTGTACTTAGATCTTGTTTGTTTTTTTTAACTACAAGTGGCTTCTGTGTTGATAAAGGTATAGATTAGATTTTATAATCAAAGAACACCTTAAAAGATTTGTTTTAGGATACCTACACAATATAATGGTCTGATTTGTATCACCCTCAACTATAATAGGATATGAATAAAATAAAACGCAAAAAATAAGAATCAATAAATTTATTTCTCAATAATATGTGTCCACGTTTATAAACAAACAGTGATCCTATATTAAAACGATCTATTTTATACAGAAGTTAATACCCTTCATTGTTTACAAATTTAACTGTGTATAAAAATCTAGAAAAGGATTTAATCATAGTAATGACATTGAGCCCTCGTTCTACATGTATGTAATGTTGTGTTGCAGGAGATGGGCGGCAGCGGCGGTGGCGGGGAAGGCGGCGAGGTGCTGGTGGCGCCGCTGTCGGTGCAGCCCACGCGCAAGGCGACCGCCGGCGCCGCCGCCGCGCTGCGCCGCTTCTGACGCGCGCGCACCCGCCCCTCGCGGGAACACTAGCACTTGCACTAGCAGTACCGCTAGCAGTACCACTAGCAGTACACGCCGTACTAGCGGGACACTATGAACAAACGAGATTTGTGCACGGATATCGTGGTTACATTGCGGAGTTCGGATTCCTGAGCGTTTTATCAGCGGGACGATAGTCGGAAGTATAAACAATTTTTTGCTTCGTATATCGTGCTGTAGCGCTGTAAATCTGTGTAGTGCCGCTGGAGGGGGCTGGAAGAGTCTAAACTAAGTGTACGTAGCTTTTCGTGACGTCATATTGTTCCACGCTCGCCCTATAGTGGTTGAGTGAGCGGGCGGCGGATCGTAATCCACGCGGATACTATTTATAGCGGCCATATCGCTCTGATGATGCATCAAGTGTAGCTGCTTTCAATGTTAGCGCCTGCTTCATTGGGTGTATAATTCGATGTCAAAATATATGTCAATGTATTCAGATGCATTCTTAGAGTGAAATTGTTCCGTATCCGTAATGTGCTAGACATTATTACTGGACAAAGTGGTGAAAACGTGAATTTCGCTCGCACTTTAGCGCCCGACCCCATCGTCGCGAATATTTCAATGCCAACAATCGCATGTCGAAATTAAAGACTTTTTAACGGATTTTAAACGCGATTTATTCATTCTATTATTTTCCCGACGTTTCGAACACTTTACAGCGAGCGTGGTCACGGGGAGACGCTCGCTGTAAAGTGTTCGAAACGTCGGGAAAATAATAGAATGAATAAATCGCGTTTAAAATCCGTTAAAAAGTCTTTAATTTCTAAATGTATAATACTCGCGTAAAATCAAACATCAGAAAATAATCGCATGTCGATTTAATAGACAAGCAATTATTGTAGGAAAAGAGCATCAAGCTAAATAAAATGAAATAAAATCGTATCCTAATTCATATCAAGTTTGGAACAAAATATTATATCAAAACACTGATGGAAAATGTGAAATAACTGTTATTTAAATAAAAACAATATAAAAAACGGTGCGTTAATTTACATTTTAAATTTGTTCAGTTAATTATTTTTGTTATAAATTTGTAAAGTATCTACAATGTGTCTGTTAGACAAACTCTATTGTTGTTTAGACTTTGATAAGAGTCGGAATGATCCTGTAAAATTCGTTTCTAAGACTGAATGATTTATTGTATTATAATGCACAAAATATTAATTCTAGATCGCACATTTGAACAGACTTCGATTTTTTTTATAATTATTTTTGAATGGTTATCTGATTTCGTTATACATATTTTAATTATCACAAGATGTTAGTGAATGTAGAGCCGAATTTCAATGTATCTGTGTGAGTGTGAAGTTTAATTTAGGACTGTAATTTAAAATCGGGTATTATTCCGACTCTTATGACATATCACGCGTATGTACAATTATTGTGATTAAAGTAGACATGCCCTTGGGGTAGTTTTATAGGAGAAATCAATTTTAACACATATACATATATGGGTACCGGATGCTCAACTCTGTATGTTCACAATCCAGTGGGTTATGGTTCCTGAATTTTCAATTTATTGACGGGGAATCTGTATCTACCTAAAAAAATTACGTAGAGCTTATAGATGCAAATAATTGCGTGGTTTGTCCTTGGACCGGTGATGACGTATGTGCCAACGTATTATTCCTAAAACGTAAAGTTTTGGTTGACACTAATTCCACGTCGATACTTTTGGGACACTTAGCAATTATGTTACTTATTTAGGTGCAAAGTTCGGCGAGGCCGTGTCGGGTAAGAAGTGCCTTCGATAAAGCAGGTTTCGAATTTGTTTCGGGTTCAGTGAATCTTTTTGATAGTATTATAACATTATAAGGACTTGTAATAAGATTGCATTACGTAGATTTCCAGTGATTTTAAATCAAAAAAATTATTGAGTATGTTTAATTGATGTCTATATGGTGCGAGACAAAAATTTTAGATAATAAAGATATTTAATCAATATCCACAATCATGTTAATATATTTTATGCAAAATTTTCATTACTGTCTAATTGTGTGCAATGTTGTGATTAATGCAATATCGATTAGCCATTCGGAAGAGTTTCGTGTCAAATCAAAATATTGATATTATCCATATAGTGTTGAATAATTTGTACATATTGTGATATTTTAATTTAATCGTGTAATAGGCATGTAGGTTAGAGTAGTAATTGTATTCGGTGGACTACCTTTTCCGTCTGAAATTAATGCACAGCGTTCCTAACATTGGTTTGTTGCTAACGGAGACGGCGGAAAATAATTACGCTTACCGTAGAGACCGGATACAATACGTTGGCATCTATAACGCCAACCATTCAATGTATATAGCGTGTCTGTCCAATATTATTATTTAATAAAATCTTGCAAATGCGCCCTCGAATATTTTTACATCATTAGTTGGTGTAGGCTCAAAGGCAACTCGTGCGTCTACTGTCGCAAATGTACGCATATAACTGCATTGTACAAAGTTCTATATTTATAAATATGTTTAATGATTGAAAAAATAAAGGTTTATTTTGAATTCAAGTGTTTAATTTATTTACAATACCTTTCATCTGTTGAATTTATATTTTTGGTTTTATGGCATTCAAATGCTTTATAAATATAAATTTATAAAGAATAGAAAAAATTCGATCACGAGGCGGGACTCGAACCCGCATCCTTCGCGCCATTCCGGGGCGGATGCCTCACCAACTCAGCCACTCGTGACCCGCCCGAGTGATCGAATTTATTCTATTCTTTCAGTTTTATGTGTCTGAAGGGACACACCGCGCGCCATCTATTGAGATGATTAACAACCATTTCAACCAATATGAAGCACTTTTCAGTGAATACAATATTGTAACGATGGAACACGACCTTTTTTGTTGAATTTATATTTTTGGTTTTATGGCATTCAAATGCTTTATAAATATAAATTTATAAAGAATAGAAAAAATTCGATCACGAGGCGGGACTCGAACCCGCATCCTTCGCGCCATTCCGGGGCGGATGCCTCACCAACTCAGCCACTCGTGACCCGCCCGAGTGATCGAATTTATTCTATTCTTTCAGTTTTATGTGTCTGAAGGGACACACCGCGCGCCATCTATTGAGATGATTAACAACCATTTCAACCAATATGAAGCACTTTTCAGTGAATACAATATTGTAACGATGGAACACGACCTTTTTTGTTGAATTTATATTTTTGGTTTTATGGCATTCAAATGCTTTATAAATATAAATTTATAAAGAATAGAAAAAATTCGATCACGAGGCGGGACTCGAACCCGCATCCTTCGCGCCATTCCGGGGCGGATGCCTCACCAACTCAGCCACTCGTGACCCGCCCGAGTGATCGAATTTATTCTATTCTTTCAGTTTTATGTGTCTGAAGGGACACACCGCGCGCCATCTATTGAGATGATTAACAACCATTTCAACCAATATGAAGCACTTTTCAGTGAATACAATATTGTAACGATGGAACACGACCTTTTTTGTTGAATTTATATTTTTGGTTTTATGGCATTCAAATGCTTTATAAATATAAATTTATAAAGAATAGAAAAAATTCGATCACGAGGCGGGACTCGAACCCGCATCCTTCGCGCCATTCCGGGGCGGATGCCTCACCAACTCAGCCACTCGTGACCCGCCCGAGTGATCGAATTTATTCTATTCTTTCAGTTTTATGTGTCTGAAGGGACACACCGCGCGCCATCTATTGAGATGATTAACAACCATTTCAACCAATATGAAGCACTTTTCAGTGAATACAATATTGTAACGATGGAACACGACCTTTTTTGTTGAATTTATATTTTTGGTTTTATGGCATTCAAATGCTTTATAAATATAAATTTATAAAGAATAGAAAAAATTCGATCACGAGGCGGGACTCGAACCCGCATCCTTCGCGCCATTCCGGGGCGGATGCCTCACCAACTCAGCCACTCGTGACCCGCCCGAGTGATCGAATTTATTCTATTCTTTCAGTTTTATGTGTCTGAAGGGACACACCGCGCGCCATCTATTGAGATGATTAACAACCATTTCAACCAATATGAAGCACTTTTCAGTGAATACAATATTGTAACGATGGAACACGACCTTTTTTGTTGAATTTATATTTTTGGTTTTATGGCATTCAAATGCTTTATAAATATAAATTTATAAAGAATAGAAAAAATTCGATCACGAGGCGGGACTCGAACCCGCATCCTTCGCGCCATTCCGGGGCGGATGCCTCACCAACTCAGCCACTCGTGACCCGCCCGAGTGATCGAATTTATTCTATTCTTTCAGTTTTATGTGTCTGAAGGGACACACCGCGGTTAGAGTCCCGCCTCGTGATCGAATTTTTTCTATTCTTTATAAATTTATATTTATAAAGCATTTGAATGCCATAAAACCAAAAATATAAATTCAACAAAAAAGGTCGTGTTCCATCGTTACAATATTGTATTCACTGAAAAGTGCTTCATATTGGTTGAAATGGTTGTTAATCATCTCAATAGATGGCGCGCGGTGTGTCCCTTCAGACACATAAAACTGAAAGAATAGAATAAATTCGATCACTCGGGCGGGTCACGAGTGGCTGAGTTGGTGAGGCATCCGCCCCGGAATGGCGCGAAGGATGCGGGTTCGAGTCCCGCCTCGTGATCGAATTTTTTCTATTCTTTATAAATTTATATTTATAAAGCATTTGAATGCCATAAAACCAAAAATATAAATTCAACAAAAAAGGTCGTGTTCCATCGTTACAATATTGTATTCACTGAAAAGTGCTTCATATTGGTTGAAATGGTTGTTAATCATCTCAATAGATGGCGCGCGGTGTGTCCCTTCAGACACATAAAACTGAAAGAATAGAATAAATTCGATCACTCGGGCGGGTCACGAGTGGCTGAGTTGGTGAGGCATCCGCCCCGGAATGGCGCGAAGGATGCGGGTTCGAGTCCCGCCTCGTGATCGAATTTTTTCTATTCTTTATAAATTTATATTTATAAAGCATTTGAATGCCATAAAACCAAAAATATAAATTCAACAAAAAAGGTCGTGTTCCATCGTTACAATATTGTATTCACTGAAAAGTGCTTCATATTGGTTGAAATGGTTGTTAATCATCTCAATAGATGGCGCGCGGTGTGTCCCTTCAGACACATAAAACTGAAAGAATAGAATAAATTCGATCACTCGGGCGGGTCACGAGTGGCTGAGTTGGTGAGGCATCCGCCCCGGAATGGCGCGAAGGATGCGGGTTCGAGTCCCGCCTCGTGATCGAATTTTTTCTATTCTTTATAAATTTATAAATACCTTTCATCTTTAACTACAACAATAATAACATCGCAATTTACATAATATTATCCGCAATTAATTTCGAGTACGTCTGCCTGATTTAATGAATCGATATACGTTAATACATGCTCTAATAGGCACAGAGAGCATCACACCGGCTAAAGGCATTAGCGCTAAGAACATAAATATTTGGGGCATTTCAGCGTCGCTTAGAGCAGAAGCTTTCATCAATATGGTTGCCTGAAAAAAAGAGAGCTCACTAAACAAAACATAATTTGCTTTATTATTAAAGTTGAATTCGAATACTGCTCATTAACATGAAAGATAGCGTGAATACATATTAAATTCAGTGAATAGACTGATTCAACTTTAATAATAAAGCAAATTATGTTTTGTTTAGTGGGCCCTCTGCATAATGGGCAGCTTAAATATTAATTAACACTCAGTGACCCATAAAAATCTTAAAAATATAGGAATGTGGATATAACTAAGTATTAATTTTTCACATTTTTTCAATTGACATTTTTCACATAAATTAAATGAGGCATGTACTAACAAAAGTAACAAATGGTATTATTTGCCATTGGGCGTCGATCCGTGTTGAACAAGCGTTCTCTTCTGTCGCAATATTCATGTCTGATACAAAGTCGTGACTGCGATATACGTATAGCATAGCGATTAGTTCTAACAGGCTCACAAAAGGCATCGATATTCCCGTCATAATTGCATCGACACTTTCCAATAGTGCAAGTCCGCCCTAAAATCCAACAAATATAGGAAAAAACCGCAGAGCTTATAATTATTTCAAATTAATTGAGGACGAAAATACTCACTGTAGTAGCGTATAACAAGCTGAGACTCATACAACTCAATATGGTGCCTGCTACTACTACTTGTTCTGCAAACCTATTACAATATTTCAGGTATATTATTTATAGAAAGCCATTCAGGATTGTATTCATAAATAAATTCGTAACGTAAATGAGACGAACTTCACTTACACTAATTTAACTTTGTATTCAAAGATTGTATGGAGAGCCGTTTTCACAGACATGTACGCCACAGTCATATATGATAAGGCAAGACCGCTAAATATTAGTACAGACCTGAAAAAATTAGGTATCAAAGTTATAAATTATTTCTGAGTGTTACGTTTAACTATTTAGACTTCACTTACATAAAGTGCGAATAATTACAGATTAAAACGCATTTCGAGTACATAGGTATTATCCAAAGTGTACCTAAAATCAAGATTGTTTTTAGTTTTAAATATAATTTATTCACGCATTCATAATTAATTACTGTGAACTATACCCACTTTCACGCATATTGTATGTTGCTTTTGTATTTGGCTGTATGTAGTCTACGAGAGCGCAAACAGCCGCACCGCTCGAGTGTAAGCCAGTCAATAATAATAATAGTCCACTATGCCACACATTTTCACTATTTAAATGTGGATCTATATGCCCCGATGCTAAAAAATAAATATTACGTAACATGTAAGGTCGTAATATTTGGTTCCAAACATTAATCATTATACCTACTCACCGTAATGATTGAGTCCCTTTCCGTGAATTAGTTCAGTACCGGTACTTGCAGAATGTATATAGAGCGCTACTTCCAATGCATCTGCAATACCCTGTATAATAACGTTATATATTATTATAAATAATCACTGAATTACATTCTACGCTCATACATACGTTAATGTAATTATTTAAAAAAATTAAAAAATATTATAAGTATAATAGTATACAAAAGCATACAGCAAATATTTCTTTCACACCGATTCGGTAAACTTTACGCAAAGCTCGAGGCATGGAGGCAAGATTTGTAACAGCCGTGAATACTAATATTAATGACCAAATCCATGGTATAGCCAGTAGAAAAGTCTGCATATTATTCCAAATTAGCTGAAACATTTTGAATAAGAATACAATACCTATATTTTATTTATACAGTAGTATTACAAGCATTAGAATAGAGGGTACTGACTCGCCCGTATGCCAGACGTTCACTTATCATTAACAACCACAACGATATCCAAACAAGCACAATACTTAGCACAAGAGGCATATTAAACTGGCCAAAATTATAGTCTGTACGCAGTGAAGCCACCTCCACACTGAAAATTTATTAAGACCTTTATATAACGTAGTTATGTAATATATTTCAATATGCCTATAAAATGATGAGACATGTCTTAATATTTAAAAGATATTATTTATAATAAACCATGATAATCTTACTAGAAAAAGTTATATGCTGGAGTGCTATACAGTGTTGGGTAGCCAGAGCTATATTCCTCCTTACACATTTGTATTTTATGAGTATTTTTGCTTACATCTGAATATCTTACATCGCTGAAAGCAGTATAATGATCTAAGATTTTATGTGCAACTCACTCCTACGATAAAGTCTAAGGTTTATGATTTATCAATGTAGACTATATTGTCTTATAAACCAGCTAAGTTCCCAACAACTTAACACTTATCTTTATCTAAGTATACCTACTAAGTTTGATTGGAAGAGCGCACTAATCTCAGGAACTACGGGTGCGATTTTTCTCATTTATCGAGGAAGACTATATAAAATTATCACGCTAAGACCAATAGGAGCGGTCAGCGGCGGGATAAAACCACTGGGAACAGCTAGTTAATATAATATACCAAGAGTTTGTTGCTTTGTTTGAGCGCGCTTTTAAGAATTACGAAATGAAGAATATTTTGTGTTGTATACTCTAAAATCGAATACAGGCTATATAACATGACGCTACGACCAATATAAATGAGTAGCAATGAAAGTTATCTAAAAAACATCATTATGTTTACTTATTAATTATATTTTTAAATGTATCACCTCCTAAATGACGCATTTCTCCAAGCGAAATCGTCTGTACCCACAGTATAATATTCATCATCTCTATAATCTTCATCTAGTTCTCCGACCGATAGGGAAAACCTAGACTATATAATTCTGATTATCTTACATAATTCCTCCAATTACCATCGCATAAATAATTAAGTATAACAAGTATCATGCGAACACGTATGACTATGTATGTATTTTGAAACTATTTTACCAACCTCCCTTAGAGTCAACGTAGAAATATCTTTAAGAACAGGATCATATGGCTTTAAATCAAAATCCCTGAAAAAATTAACAGTGACGGATAAAATATAATATCTTGGTTCAGATTTATTTTAACTTGTAGGTCCAGTGTCCACATACCTACAATATGTGAATGGTAATTTGGAATCCGATATTGAGTGTATTACATAAATCGCTGCTATCGCCGCTATAGTGCAACAGTTGATGGCACGTATTAATGTATTTATACATATTGCAATTCCAATACCTATAAGAGCAATTATTTTAATTTATTTATAAAAACAATTTATGAAGATAGAGCATTTATTTCAGTTTTGTATATTTAGTTATTGCAATATGAATGGTTAGGTAATTGTTTCTTTAAGATTATATATTTTTTTCTTGAAAGACCCAGATAATTTCGTCTTAGTAATAAATTACCATCTAGCATAGGAATAATCCGAAAAGCGCGACCGGGACCACTGATACTCCACTGACCAAGGTATACTTCGAAATGACGCAGAGGATTTGCCAAACTTGCAGTTGCCGTTACCAGAAACAATATGAAAAGGACTGGAAATTAATAATTTTATTATTGTTTTATTTAGTTACGAGTATTTTATGTAATATAATGTATAAGCATTGATAATAAAATAGCTTAACTGACAATTGCCTTTTTATCAATTTGCTTTAGGTATTTGCTAATATGAAAAATAATTGATATTGTTAATATGAAAAATCCTACTAATATTATAAATGCAAGTTTTTGAGGGTGTGTGTGTTTGTTACTCTTTCACGCAAATACTACTCAACCGATTACAATGAAATTTAGCACACATATAGAGGGTAACTTGGATTAACACATAGGATAGGCTTTATCACGGAAATCCCGGGAACGGGAACTATGCGGGTTTTCCTTTGAAAACGCGGGCGAAGCCGCGGGCGGAAATCTAGTAATTGATATTCGTACAAAAACCACCAGTTAGAGCTGAAGCCGCAACTCGACAGTGCATAGTTAGAAATGCGCCTAAGGCCAGAGACCCGTATCGCAGTTTAGATCGTCCCGCAGGTCCGTGCCGCCCTCCGCTGCCCGCCGCATTATCCATCCCGGGGATGTGAGACGTTGATACCACGACAGACGTATCGCTTTGCTATTTTATAACATAAAATTATACTTATAATATAATAATAAAGAGGAAGCCAATTAAACAAAATATTGCCGAGATTTCTCTTTTAAAAACATTTTTCGTAAATGTGAAACAATACCATATTCCTATTGTCGTATGTAAGTATTACATCAAGAGAATTTTGATTTCTGTTCGCCATTGTCTTTACTCAGTATAATTTGGGAATGAATATAATTCAATTTTCTGATTTTGTTGATATACTTTTAGCGTAATAATATGTCATCATGACATTTTTGTCAGTAGTCAGCGTAGTCAGTACATACTCAGTATAAATAATATTTTTTATTCTGCTGTGAATCGTTGTGGAACCGTCGCGTCTGTACGGATCAGCAGTCATCAGATACATTTTACACATAAAGGATATTCGTGAAAATTTGTATATAAAGAGTAATTCCCGTCGTAGATTAGTATGATTATTCCTCATGTTTCGATTTTATAGACAAACTGAATAAATGAAACGACTTAATTTTGCTAATCTTCTTTTATTAACCTTAACAACAATAAATTCTTATTCAACTAATTTAATAACTACTGTACATTTTTATAACTGTACGTACAAATGAGATTTTAGAAACACATATAAACTATTTCACATTTTGTTGGCATTTCGGCACCGATGTGGAGATTTTTAGCATACAAAAATATTCATATGAAACGATTAACTTAAGATGTTTATAAATAGAGGGCTTAAGAAATATTAATTGTTCTGAACATTGAGATAATATTACTTCGTATGGAGCAGACACCACGAACAAAATCTGTGCGCCAAGCGCGGCGGCGCGGGGCGCGCGATTGTCGGCTAGACAGTCATAGATTATGCGATGTTACTGACTCACCGCTATAGAGGCGACACTTTGTTTCATTCTGTCTATTTTATTGGGTGCCACTCCTTACATGCACGTTGACTTGAAATTTTCTTTGTACTTACTTAATATTTATTTTAGGTATAAACTGACTTTACTACGCAGGGCTAACAGTATCTGGCATATAATATAGGATGATGTAAATAGTGACGTCATATGGAATAATTTAATTTTTTTCGGGTTTTAGGTTCAGTCAGGGCTATGGGAAGTTTCATTCCTTACAAATTGAGCCTTTTTTAGAAAAAAAATAAAAGCCGTGTAATTTTGTACAAAATGTTTATTTAGTTCATCATCCTCAGAACATGTTCCCGGCTCAGAAATTGCTTGTATTGTTCCAGTACTATTGTAGCACACCTTCGGCTAAAATAAATATAACATAATGTTAGTGATGGCTAAAATAATATTTTATTTGCTATACAAATCCGTAAAATTTTATTATTATTACTAACATCAATACAAGGAACAGCAGACTTCTTTAGAAAACGCCTTCCCGCTTTTGTGGTATATTTATCCTCATCGCGAAAATGCAATGAACAGACGTAAGTTCTATCGGATGGTAACCAGGTTTCTTCACTGCGGTTTTTTTGGACAAATTTTACCCATTTTTCCCTTTCTTCACGGCCCAGACATGGAAACCTTGAATAGGAAAAATATTAATTACTAATCTCTGAACTAGCGGTCCGCCCCGGCTTCGCCCGTGGTACATATTTCGCAATAAAAAGTAGCCTATGTTCTTTTTCAGGGTCTAAAGATTGTCTGTGCCAAATTTCATCAAAATCGGTCCAGTAGTTTATGAGCCTATTCATTACAATCAAACAAACAAACAAAGTTTTCCTCTTTATAATATTAGTGCAGATAAATAAATAATAATTCAATTATACGTTCAAGTCAGTAGCTTATACAATATCAATTAAAAACTTGATTAAAATCAATTAACAAA
Organism: Colias behrii; assembly: GCA_029959065.1. Classification (NCBI taxonomy): domain Eukaryota; kingdom Metazoa; phylum Arthropoda; class Insecta; order Lepidoptera; family Pieridae; genus Colias; species Colias behrii. The sequence continues at coordinate 8,078,228 of JARWMC010000002.1, forward strand.
AAAAAAATTGGTGATTAAGTAATTGATTTTCATATTTCATGATTTCACCTTTTTTCAATTAACAACCAGTCTATGCTTTTCTAAATATGTAAAATTATTATTTTATACTATAAAAATATACGCCAGCAAATATTACTAACAACACTTATTTCATGCCCAATGTCATATCTTAAATTTTTAATCTATGACAAATGACGCAAAATGTCGCCCGCCAAAAATTTTGCTCTAACTAAGTTTTAAAAATTATTATCTAGTTACTTACTGATGAAAAGTTATTCCTTTGCACTTTTCCGTATTATTTGTGCAATATCGTAACACACACGAAGGCATATTTGCGTTTCACTTTAAAACAAATAAAAAATGAGCGTGACGTTCGCGCCAATGAGCGAGCAAGCGACTGAGTGCAGTTACGCCATATGACGTATGTTGAGCGGAACATAAGTGATGTAGGCGGTGTCGTCTCCATATGTGTATCTCAATGGTTCTGAACGCCTATTGATTTCGAAGTCAATTCTACAAAACATTTCTGGCTTTACCACTTGACATTAACAAAATAAACTTGGATTTTTACAAAATTTAATTGTCTCTGTACGGATAGAAAAATTATTGTACCTTAATGCAACAATGAGACATGATCTAAATTTACAGGATTAATAATTCATTGTATTTTTAATTTATACATATATAGATCAATACCATATTCATTATTTTATGATATACAAATCTGATTATGGTAAACTTTGTACAACCTCTACGCCAAAGAACTATAATTTTCATAACTTACTCTACCAAATACATGTACAAAGCATTCATGTTACTAGGTTACCTCGAAAATATTGTTGCATTGACGTATACAACTAGACTCACTGTTGTCTTTTATAAGATCGCCGAAATGGTCGCGTTGTAAAAATACTCCTTCAAATTAACATCTTATTTCGTAGTAGTAACGTTCAAAATATATTATAAACGCTCAGAACAAAAGTCTGCCTAATAGGCGCGGCTTGATTCGAACAAAGTTTGAGCGTGATTGTGATTCTAGTTGTTTTTGGTCGTCAATGGCAAAATGCTTAATATTATTAACCCTGTTTCTGAGAGATGATTCATAAATTTCTAACTAATTAGAGTCAGATTAGCATTTGTAAATATGTAATTTTCATTGATATTGATGACATTGAATAATTGAAGTATTTTTGAAGTGAAACTTTTTTAGGCGCGTTGAGTAAAATTTCAAGGTCGCGTCATGGCAATACCATCACGTCATGGCGTAAGGCGACGATTTTGGTATCTTTGAATCTTGCCAAAGAAGTTTCACTTCTGACACGTGTGACTTCTGACCGTTTTTTATTCATGTAGGTGTACAACCAATTTTACTAAAAAATGGTTTTAATAAATTATATTTTTGGAGCTCTCTGGTACTGGCACTCACAAAAGGCACATTTGCAATATTAATGTATATTTTTAGAATCCATTACAAATGATTTTCTCACTTTTCCAGCAATCGCCCAAGAGCTATTAAATAACTATTAATATTCTTATCTTCTCTCGTTATTTCCGATAAGGCATGTTTTATATGAAAGTCTTGTGGTGAAATCCAGAATAAAAATATAGGATAATCAAGAATATTCTTTGATGTAAATACATAATGCCAAACATCCAAGCGTTAATTAACACGTTTAAATTTCTAGTAGTGGAAATTTCATGTTTCGAATTTCGTTACAGCAAATAAACACGATCCTATTGATATACAGGGTGACTGGTAATTCGACGTGATCCTTCAAAGGGGTTATACTAGAGGTCATTTGCAACAAATTAAGTTCAGCTAACCAGGGGTCAAAAATGGATGGTTATTGAGCTATGACCCTTTTCTTTTTGAAGTGATGCAAGTTTTGGGCAAGTTTTGAAGTGAAAACTTCTTTAGCGGCGTTGGGTATAAAATCTTAAACTCGCGTCAGGACACGTGACCTGATCGAAAAAGCGTAACAGCTCATTCACACGAAGACGAATCGTGATTTTTCACGAATCGTGTTTTTTCACGATTCGTTATTTTTTTTGACGGGAGCAATGCTTTTTATATACCCATGTTCACACGCTTCACGAATCGTGAAAAAAGACGTAGACGGATACGTCGGTCACTACGGTCATTAGAATGACGATTCGTTAAAAATCTCGAATCGTGATTGGCGCTCGCGCCCCGCGCGCCTGCCTGCTCCGCCCGCCTGTCTGCCCCACCCGCCGCGCGCCCGCTCAATTCAGTACTTTCCTTTGACTTGTTAAGACGTGTAGCGCTGCGCTTCAATAAAATCATGTCGAAAAAAGAAAAAGAAAAATTGTATGACCAACAAATAAATCGCGAAGTTTTGATTGCTGCAATCAAAGACAGGCCAGTTTTATGGAATAAATTTTTGTAAATTTATAAGGACAAAACCGCTAAAACAGCAGCATGGCGGGAAATATGCATAATTTTGAAAGAAGATTTTGAAGAAATGGATCAAAAGGACCGACAGTTGTTTGGTAAGTTTTTATTGAGAAAATTTTAAATACAAATCTATACTGCCTATATTTTGTTGTCTTGCCATGGTACTGATCCAGTTTCTGATAGAAAGTAGGTCATAAATTCATTTCTCATTGAATTGCCAGTTCCGACACTCGGTGATACTTCCTGGGGTAGTAAATTTTCAAAATTAAATTCTTTTTCTAATTCAATTCCCTCCTTTTTTATAATCAAATTGTGGAGGACAGTACAAGCTTTCACTACTGAAATAGCTGTTTCTCGTTTAAGGTCTATGGGTCTATGTAAAATTCTCCACTTATTTGCTAGAATGCCAAACGCACATTCCACGTATCTTCTCGCTCTGGTTAAACGATAATTAAATATTCGTTTACCTCTGTCAAGATGCGTTCCACCAAAAGGTCTTAATAAATGTGTGTGTAAACCAAATCCCTCGTCGCCAATAATTACGTAAGGAACTTGAACTTCTGATTCTGTAAATAAAGGCCTTGGTTCGGGTATATTCAAACGGCCTTCTGTCAACATTTTCCAAAAACTTGACTCTTTAAATATTGATGAGTCGCATTCTTTTCCATAGGAACCTACACTGACGTAAACGAATCGATAATCTGAATCTACGACTGCTAATAACACTATTGAAAAGAAATCTTTGTAGTTCATATATACTGAACCACTATTTGACGGCTTTCGAAGCCTAATATGCTTCCCGTCAACTGCTCCAAGGCAGTCAGGGAAATTGGCCTTTTCATTAAATCCACTTGCTATCTTTAACCACTCTTCTTCCTTATTAGGAAGTGGCATAAATTCTTCATATAAATTATTCCATATACTTTGCGTCACTTCTACTACGATGGTGGAAATGGTTGATTTGCCAATTCGATAACTAAAATGAAGATCTTCATAGGAAAGTCCTGACGCCAAATACCTAAAAAAATATTTCATTAAAACCAAATTAGTGGGATGAAGAAGTCGTATTTTCATTCAGAATAAGCGTTCCCACTAGGCACCCAAACGATTTCATATGTTTGACTGGCTGCCTAGTGGGATAGATTAGTCTAAATGAAAATACAACTTCTTCAAGCGCTTCTTCAATTATACAAATTCAGCTTACTAAGCATCCTCTTTTTACGAAAGCAAAAACCGTTATAAAACGTATGGGGCGTAGCCCGTACAAAACAACCACAGATCAGGTCCCTGTATATTTTATTTATGTATAATAATTCATAAATACACAGACGGACAGCGAACGGCGTTTGTGAATAGATATTCGCCCGACAACAGACCGCTCGTCTTGTCGTGACGTGTTTCGAAACCGTGTCCTTATTATTACAGTTGTTTTCTAGTATATATATATTCATCTGTGGTTGTTTTGTAATATTGGGAATAATGCGATGTAAATAAAAATCTTCTTATAAAACCGTTCATACAGTTTTATGAATTATTGTTTCAGGAAGTTCAGTGATGAAAAGGTGGACACAATTGAGAGACACTTGGAGGAAATCATTAGATGAAAACAAAGAAACAAAAAAATCTGGGTCTGGTACAAAATCTAAGCCCTACAAATATAATCAAGAGATGAGATTTTTGAAGCCAATTATTAAGCCAGGTGAAACATATGACAATAATCCAAATACAAGAGATGAAGCCCAAAGAGAAAATGCAGATCAACAAGAAAATCAGAAAGAGAAACACTTAGAATCATCATCAAAAAAGAAAAGAATGGATAGTGGCAGCGTATTGGATGATAAAATGATGAAACTTGTTGATCATCAATTAAACACAATTGGAAGTGATGACCGTAACATGAATTTTTTTAAGGGGGTTCTGCCATCCCTTCAGCATTTTGATGATGATCAAATACTGGAATTCCAATCTGGGGTCATTAACCTAATACAGAGTATTAAAACTGGACGAAACTATTCGAATTGGCATCAAAATTATTACAATTCACATCATCACAACTATAATAGTGGTGGTTATTATACTAAGCCTCAAGAATCACCGGGAGGAACGTCTAATAATAATAATACTCGGCCTCTTCCTGAAAGTTCATCGATAGTAAATGCAGAAGTGTCTGCAGAAACGCCCACCCCTCTACAACCTGGAACATCGCTGATCCATCGCGATGATCCAAGTGCATCACCGGCACTATCTACAGCTCTAAGTCAATTAAGTGATTATCTGGATCTATCAAATTTCTAAAAACATGTTCTAAATTATCATAAATATAACCAATAAATAAGAATAATAAATAATATAATTAGTTTTTCTTGCCTTATAGTTATCGCCAACTTTTCTTCAGGGCTAATGGCCTTTCTCATACATGTATCCTGTTTTCTCAAATCCGTATCCAACCTTTGGAGAAGGAAGTCAAAGGTATCTTTAGACATTCTAAAATAAGTGTAAAATTTGGTATCATCTTCTCGTAACGAGCTCATCAAAGTATAAAAATCCCCAACACTTTGTCTTTGCCTTAAAATTGGATGCACCCAGTGTATTCTTCTTGTTTTTCTTTTTTTAGATCGACGATAATACCAGTACAAAATTAAAGTATTCACGTCCATTGTCTTTGGTAGTTTACTCTCAACTGAACACAATCACGAAACAACATGTGAACATCAATTCGGATATTTTGACGAATCGTGAAAAAACACGATTCCGTATTCAATGTGAACATCTATCCGTCAAGGCGAATCGTGTTTTATACCGAATCGTCAAAGACGTATCCCGTGTGAATGCGCCTTAAGACGGATGGATATCAAACATGCTCAACGTTAATAATCAAGTTTTCACTTCTGCCGGCACTCCCGGAGTGCAACCCGTCTTTTTTTGAAGTGAAAACTTCTTTAGCGGCGTTGGGTATAAAATCTTAAACTCGCGTTAGGACACGTGGCCTGATCGAAAAAGCGTAAGACGGATTTTTTTTTTTTTTTTTTTTTTTAGCCCTTATATTCCATGCGTAAGACGGATACCATTCCAAAATATCAAACATGCTGAACGTTAATAATCAAGTTTTCACTTCTGCCGGCACTCCCGGAGTGCAACCCGTCTTTTTTTTTTAAACTGATTGCTCATTCTTCGGCTTTCAAAAAAATATCAATTGAATGTGTAAAAAGGCAGAAAATTTTCATATTAAAATCCGTCATAGTTCAATAACCATCCATTTTTGACCCCTGGTTAACTGGACTTAATTTGTTGCAAATGACCTCTAGTATAACCCCTTTGAAGGATCACGTCGAATTACCAGTCATTCTGTATATCTTTTATAAGAAATATTATACACCCAAAACATTGTTAAGTTAGTATTTGACTAGTAAGTCATTAATGATTATGATTACAAAAAACATAATTATGTTGTTCTAGTATTACCGCAAAAGCTATTGGACGGATATTTATGTAATTTTCATTGGTAGAGTAAAAAATAGTGTCTGTTTCGCAGATTCAATTAGTAGACTAACATGTGATTGATATATACTTTTTGAGTCATTGATTAAATAAAATAAAACATTGTTTATGTGGTCCCTCACAAAAAACATTGCTTACAATGAAATCAATACATAATCAACGTATGAAATCTGTATAGTAAGAAACCATTGCAAAGAAATTGTAAGAAAACTACGAGAATGTATTCTACAAAGAAGAGGCTGCTTGGTACAATTTGTTTATAAGTTTGATATGGTGGGGAGTAGTTAAGAGATGTCTATGGTATATTCTAAATTATAGAGGTCACATTGAAAGATGACTACGAGGCTGTGTTCTACAAACAACTTGTTTATAAGGGTAGTTTTTAAGAGTAGTCTATGGTTCTACAACGTAGGGGCCGCATTAAGCGGGTAGAGGGTGTGCAGGGGCTAGGAGGGCGGCGGCGCGGGGGGCGGGGGGGCGTCCTGCGGTAGAGAGAAGTTGATGAGCAGGTCCCGTACACCCGCCCATAGGATGCACTCGCCGTGCGGCTGGTGGAACTCTGCGAACCTGGAATCGATGTTTATGACTTAAATAAGGAGTGCTTGTTTTGAATATTGCGATTCCACAGTGAACACTAATGTGCTATTGGTGTGAAGTGTTGCAAAAACAATGGATAGTAATATTTTTAACGTACAAGAATTGGTTTATTTCAACATATCATAATTTACTATATAGTACATAAAAATACTGGATTAAAACCCTTTTAATAAGACACTATTTTTCTTCAATGTTTTATTCAAGAAAAAGTAGAGTAGAGTGTCTTATTGTATTTACCGTTTGAGATGAAGGTTGACAGCGATGAGGTGCGGCTGCTGTGCATCCCGGCGCTCAGCAATTTGCATCGCGTTGGACTGAACGTCATATACCAGTGGAAGAACTAATTGTGTGTCACCGCGCGTCAGACAGATCTGTATACAATGTTTAGGTGGTTTAGAACTTAGATAAGTAATACAATTTTATGTAATTATAATCTCATTAACAACTTTTATGTTTAATTTACTCTGCCATGTACTCGTTTTGTAAAAAATCCAAAATCACAATAGTAGATGAATGTAATGAAAATGAGATATATCTGCTCTTATGCAATAAGAAAATCACAATTTCCATTACTTATAGCTTTCCCACATTATATTATTGTACGATATAAAGTGTAAAGCATAATGACTAGGCGAAGTACTCACAAAGAAGAGTATCTTGTGCTTGGCGAGCAGCACGGCGGGCTGTCCGGCGGGCACGATCTGCGGGCCGTGCGGCGGGATGCGCAGCGCCCACTGCAGCTGCCACAGCGCGGGCGCCGCGGGCACCAGCTCGGCGCGCATGAGCGCCACCAGCGCGGGCAGCGCGGCCGGCGGCGCGCCCAGCGCGCGGCACCAGCCCTGCAGCGCCGTGCCGCGGTACGGCGCGATCGCCACGCGCTGCTCGAAGAACTTCTCCATCACCTGACACATTGTCATTATGTCATTTTTTTATTTAATTTGGTTATTGAAGATCCTCGATAGTATGGCTAACAACTAAGTAAGTACCTATAATCAACTACTAATGTGTGCATTCGTATGTATTTAGTTTAGGGTAAAATTGTTCCGTGGGTATTTTTGGAAGATTTCCCCACTAAAAAAAAAAAAAAAAAGGGTAAAATTGTTCAGTCATAAGAATTTGTTAATGCCTCACTAGTCATGTAAGCCTGATACTTACTTACATTGTACTTCTTCTATAAGCTTTCTTTGTTTGCATTTACGTTGTATCGTGAAATTTCTGAGATTATTTATCACTGAAAAGTTAGATTGCATTATAATTTAGAAAATAGTTTACCTGCAAGTCCTCAGCGGACCAGTTGTCCTTATTATCGGGCAGCGGCGTGAGCTGCAGGTGCAGCGACTGCATGTGCTGCGGGTGCAGCGCCACGCGCGCCGCCAGGCACGCAGTGTCGCAGCGGAACGTCAGGCTCGTCGCGTCCACCGACACCAGCGTCAACTGCGAACAAGAAGCTTACATCTAATACACTGGAGATTGCAATATGAACATTAACTTGTAACAAGAAAATATGACCTTGAATGACGTCAGTTATGTTTTTTGTCTCTTTCTGTGGGTGACCACGCTGGTTTGTAAATTCAGGATTTTTCGAAATAGAATAAACTAAAAATCATGGTCTATAAATAATAACGACATATATTTTTAACAGTATTTATATTATAATTACTGGTCAACTTACAAGAATTATCACCTTTATAGGTACATACAATTTTAATTAGTAGAGAATGATAGTTTTAAATAACGCTTGATAACTTTTGGCTACAAAGCTTGAATATTAACCGATATACATCATTAACATCCTTTGTAAATAGAGGAAAGTTGTGTTTTGCATCAGATGCTGTTTACCAAATTGTAAGTTACTCAGATCTTCTTTTTAAACGCGTTGCTTCGACGGGTCAACTTCAAGCCAAAAACATCAAAGAAAAACTGTTTATAACAGCCTTGCAAAAATTTCAGCTAACTTTACAAAGTTTATATATAAATTTATAAAGAATAGAAAAAATTCGATCACGAGGCGGGACTCGAACCCGCATCCTTTCGCGCCATTCCGGGGCGGATGCCTGACCAACTCAGCTACTCGTGACCCGCCAGAGTAATCGAATTTATTCTATTCTTTCAGTTTTATGTGTCTAAGGGACACACCGCGCGCCATCTATTGAAATGATTAACAACCATCTCAACCAATATGAAACACTTTTCAGTGAATACAATATTGTGACGATGGAACACGACCTTTTTTCACAAAAAAAAAAAAAAAGATGGCGCGTGGTGTGTCCCTTAGACACATAAAACTGAAAGAATAGAATAAATTCGATTACTCTGGCGGGTCACGAGTGGCTGAGTTGGTCAGGCATCCGCCCCGGAATGGCGCGAAAGGATGCGGGTTCGAGTCCCGCCTCGTGATCGAATTTTTTCTATTCTTTATAAATTTATATTTATAAAGCATTTTAATGCCATAAAACCAAAATATCAATTTCAACAAAGTTTATATTTCAAAAGGTATTTTTTTTCTGGGTCGTAATCCTCAATAATTTTACCCTTGATAGGCACATATATTTCTTTTTACTTCATTTTTTGGAAAGCTGAAATACGTAAAACAAAAAAAATATTAGGTTAAAAAGTATAAATTTCAATGTAAAAAGAACAATCTTAAAACCACATGTGAGTGCAATACCGATGTCGTGTGTTGTTTTATTACTAGTATAAAAATCTTTAAAATGGTGTTCTAAATATTCATCAAAATATTGTTTTAGCAATATATTCTCGTCGCTATCCGTAAAAACCCGTCATAATGGTTACCTTACTTGTTAAATTTGTTTTTTGAAAACTTGTTGAAAAATGATGAAAGTATTAGGAAAAGAACTTATTTAACATGATCGCTTACTAAAATGATGATAAATTTGACGATTTTTGCCATTAAAATGATTCTAAACAGGTAAATGCATGAGTATTGAGGAATATTATAAATAACGTAAATATACACTTGCCTATGAAATTATAGGCCAGAATTTGGTTTCCAAACACTTCTGCCATTTTGCACAATACAATATATTCTTTATTTTCGGAAAATATTTATTAAATACGCAACAACATTAACTTAAATATTCGAAGCGACGAAATTTTTTTGACACATATGCCATATTGTCAAACCGAGAGTTGCTATAATTTTATTATGGTGACTACCCATTATCAGGGAGTGTGACTTTTTAATGATTGGCTCAGATACTTAATTTATTTAGCATAAATAATAATTGTCTCATCCAACAATGCTTCTGAATGATGTCGTTGGCAATTTATCAACGAACTCATGTACAAAATCTAACCTTTTGCACAGAATATTACAGAATACATAGTAGCCTTGGGAAAACTTCGTATTAACAGTGGCAATACCAAGTTTGGTGTGAAAGGGATAAAAAACATGATTTAGGGTCAATGAACTTCTCGTCAGTCGTCAATCCTAGACGATATCTCCAGTGTTTAGATATAAGCTTCTTGACTGCGACATTGAGACAATTTAATAATTTGGCTTAACATTTTGATCTGATATTCTGGTTTTGTATTGCGTAAAAAATTTATTTTTTATGTGCATTTTAAACATTATTTTTTATTAGCGTCTATTCCAGACCATAAAATAATTAAAATCGCTTGAGTCTGGTTCTATTTTGTATTTGATTGACGTCTAAGTAGAACATCGGATAACAAAGTATCCATTATATTTGAACAACTAGCTATAGGTTTTCTAACAACGAACATTTTATGCAAGAAGCGTTTTCCAATTACACACCAGCGGCGATATACTCACAAACTCCTCCTGCTGCACGGCGCGCTGCATCGCCCGCTTCATGTACACGCAGGCGAGGAAGCGCTGCAGCGGCGCCAGCGCGGGGCCGGGCGGCGCGCCGGGCGGCGGCTCGCACGGCGTGCACAGCGCTTCCAGCTTGCTCACCGCCATGGGGGTGGCTGTAGCGCCCGCCCATGGACGGCCCCGCCCGCTCACTGTGCTAGTTGAACTTGCTTGTGGACCTGATAATGTATACAACATTTTTATTTATTATAGCTACTAAAGACGGCATACATTTTCGATGAGACGTTCTTAAATTAACTTTATTTTACTGTAAGCTATTTTTACAAACTGTGAGCTATTTTTTATGATGTAATTAGATTAAGTAAGTTGTAAATAAACGATCGTTGTGAGAGAACGCATTTTTATTTCAAGCCTCATCCAAAACATACCTTTATTGCATGAACACAAATTCTATTGTAATTAAATACTACACAATTTTGTTTATATGTATTAAAACAATTGAATAATTGCAAAAGTTTTACTATGAAATATAAGCAAACTGTTTGAAATATACGAAAACGTGTTAGTGGCAAGGTGCTGAGCGAAAATATAATTCATTATAATACATATTGGGTAGACTAAAGTTTCAAAAATTTTCAAAAATTTATCTATAAATTGTAATTATTTCACATAATATACCTTTGTGATCAATATGATGTCTGGGCGAGGGGTGGTGTCCGGGCGAGGGGCGCGGCAACGAGGGCGAGGCGGGCCACGTGGTGAAGGGCGAGGTGGGGGGCGGGTGCGGGGACGCGGCGGGCGCCAGCGGGGACGGCGCGAGGGGGGACGCGGGGGACGCGCCCACGCCCGCGCCGCCCGCGCCGCCCGGCGGGGACGTCAGGTTGAACGAGCCGCCGCCCATCTGCAAGCGTTTAGTGATTGATAAATTATAGGAACAAGTTTTTGAAAATTTTTGAGCTACTTATAGTTGGTTGGTTACATGGTTTCTCTCTCATCTAAGATAGTTATTTAAACTACAAAAAGGTATAGGTCTAAATTTATAAATTAGATAAACAAGAGTAATAATATAAACAAACTGCATTCATACCATTTCTACCTAAACCTGTACATTTGCACAAAGGTTAGACAATTTGAAACAAGACACAAGTATTGATTTTGAACAATTAATTTACTTAACTTTAAATTGCAACGTATTAACATTAATTACAATTCACTACATTATAACAATTCACAAACCTGATGCGCAGGCGAAGCGGGGTGCGGTGTAACGGGCGCCGAGTGCGGCGTGTGCGGCTGTGGCGGCGTTAGCGGCGCCGGGAAACGTAGACCACCTGACAATTATATCACACATTTTCAATAATTATTCACACAGTCAAATTAGTATCTGAAAATTATATTTAAAAGTTGTATTTATTGTGCGATTACAACATAATTAAAGATTTTTAACGTACCTGGTGGCATTGGCGACATTGGTGAAGGAGGATTATCGTCCTCAGCGAGAAGCCGGGCACTAATGTTATCTTCAACATACCGTGACAAAAATGCCTAGAAGATAAAATAGTTTTATTTATTTTATTTATTTATTTATTTATTATACTTCATTGTACAAACATGAATGGACAAAGCAGAAAAAAAAAAGAACAAAATCACAAAAAGGCATCATTTGTACAAAAGGCGGCCTTATTGCTGAACAGCAATCTCTACCAGGCAACCTGGTAGGAAAGGAAATGTAAGAAGGTCGTGGGATAGCGCAAAATAAATGACTATAATTGCAATTACATATAACAATACATTGCAAATAATATAAAATAGACACATATATACACACATATTAATATAAACTAAATATTACATACATATATACTTCAAAAATATGTACATACTAAAAATATTACTAAAATACATATTGTACATACACATACTTACATAATATAAAATACATATTAAACATACACATACATATTACAAAATACATACTATACACAAGCCATAGTACACAGATGATAAGACATTCAAAAACAATGGTTACGATTACAGATGTCAGCAAGCAGTTTTAATTATGGTCTAAGAAAAAAAACTAGATATACATTAATAAATGTTACGTTAAAATCTTACTTTTAATCCTTGAGCTGGCGCAAATTCATCGACGACTGGAGCACGGTCAAATTTAGAATAAGCACCGTCTCTTATCGTGACTACGTTGCCTCCTCGAATGCCGACTTCTAGTGAATATGCACCAGCGTAGATTATCCGAATCTGTAAATAAATCACATTTTTCTAGAAAAATCTATTTAATTGAAAGTCGAAAATTAGAAGATCTTCTAAGAAAAACCAAATGAAAAAACGTTTAATTCATTTTTTGTATAAAATATAACGTCTACTCTCAACGAAGCAATTTTTTTCCTTTTATTTTTGAACATACCTTTCGCCACGAATGGGCCAATAGTGTGAAAGTGGGCGTGGGCATAATAGTGCGCACGTGGTGCAAGCCGAGCTGCGGTAGCGTCGGCAGTCGGGATAGAGACAGCAGCGGCGCGTACGTCTCGCGAAGCACTACGCCCAGTGAGAGTAAATCCTTGTTCCTGCATTTAATTGGACATTACTTCTTAATTTAATTAGCATTTAATATAATACAAAAAATATTCTAGTACTTTCAGCGAAATTTGTAAGTTGCACCTCTATAACGTGCTTTAGCTTATATAGGCCAATTAAACACTATGCCGATTTTGTTGACAGAATTTTTAAATTTTATACTTAAATTAAAATTAAAATAAATATGCGTATCCAAAAGAGTAAGGAATTTATTTGCTATTTAAACATTATTGTAAAACTAAATTTAAAAGAGTAGCCTAAAGTATTCTAAAAGAGTAACTACACAGTAACTCTCTGCACAACCTCTTATAGTAAATAAATCGATGCCCATTAGCTGTTTAATAATTCGTGTAAAACACCAGGCCCTCGTTACTGTATGTGGTATGTCCCACTCACCAGTTGAGGTGCAGGTCGAGGTGGTGGTGCAGCAGGTGGTGCGCGTTGGCGGCGGGCTGGTGCGCGGGCGTGGCCACGGTGTAGCGCTGCGAGCCCGCGCTCCACTGCAGCACGGCCGTCGCGCGCTGCGCCGGCCCGAAGCCCAGCACCAGCGAGCGGTACGTGTACGAGCGGATGCACACGCCCTGCCATAGCGTCTCGCGCTCTGTGCAATGTATGCAATTGTACTGACCACTACTCGATACATTTATTGACGTTTATATCTTCTTCTTCTTCTTCTTATCAGCCGTGGGACGTCCACTGCTGGACAAAGGCCTCCCTCAAGGATTTCCAGTACGACCGGTCACCGGCGGCCTGCATCCAGCGGCTCCCTGCCACTCGGACCAGGTCGTCTGTCCATCTTGTGGGAGGTCGTCCCACGCTTCGTCTTCCCGTTCGTGGCCTCCATTCCAGAACCTTTCTGCCCCAACGGCCATCGGTTCTACGGGCTATGTGCCCCGCCCATTGCCACTTCAACGTGCTAATCCGGCGAGCTATGTCGGTGACTCCGGTTCTCCTACGGATCTCCTCATTTCTGATTCGATCTCGTAGGGAAACTCCGAGCATAGCCCTTTCCATAGCACGTTGGGCGACGCTGAGCTTGTTCACAAGGCCCAGGGTTAGAGGCCACGTCTCTGTTCCGTAAGTCATCACTGGTAACACACACTGCTCGAAGACTTTAGTCTTCAGGCACTGAGGGATTTTGGACGAAAAGATGTTCTTTAACTTCCCGAACGCTGCCCATCCGAGTCGGATTCGACGATTGACCTCCTTCCCGAAGTTGGACCTGCCTAATTGGACGGTTTGTCCGAGGTAGACATATTCGTCAACAACTTCGAGAGTAGAGTTTCCAACAGAGACTGGAGTGGGCACAACATGGACATTCGACATAATTTTCGTCTTGTCCATGTTCATGCTAAGGCCCACTTGTTGTGAAACTCTGTAGAGGTCATCGAGCATTGCATTAAGGTCTTCCATGGATTCTGCCATGACTACGATATCATCGGCAAAACGAAGATGAGAGATGTACTCGCCATTAATATTGATGCCAAGTCCTTTCCATTCCAACAGTTTGAAGGCATCTTCCAAAGCAGCGGTAAAAAGTTTGGGCGAGATCACGTCGCCTTGTCTGACACCGCGCTGCAATGGGATTGCCTTTGTACACTGATCTTGTACTCGGACTGACATGGTGGCGTGTTCGTACAAGCTTCTCAATACTTCGATGTACCGATAGTCAATACGGCACCGCTGGAGAGACCTTAACACGGCCCAGGTCTCGATCGAATCGAAGGCTTTTTCATAGTCCACAAACGCTAAGCATAGTGGCAAATTATACTCCTCGGTTTTCTGTATAATTTGCCGCAGCGTGTGGATGTGGTCTATGGTGCTAAAGCCTTTACGGAAACCGGCTTGTTCGGGAGGCTGGAAGTCATCTAACCTGCGTTCGAGACGATTCGTGATAACCCTGGAGAACAGCTTATAAACATGGCTCAAGAGTGATATCGGTCTGTAGTTCTTCAATAGGGTCTTGTCTCCCTTTTTGAAGAACAGAACAACCACACTCCTGCTCCATGCTTCAGGCGTTGTGCCCTCGAGTAAGGCGGAATTAAATAGCCTCTGTAGCATTCTAAGGATTGGTTTACCACCCGCTCTCAGAAGCTCAGAGGTGATTCCGTCCTCACCCGGCGCCTTGTTGTTCTTAAGCTGTTTTAGAGCTATCCTAATCTCGTACAGGCTGATGTCCGGGATATCTTCGGTGAAATGACGTTTATATGCTTTTTAGCAATAGGCTATTTGACAGTATAAAAAATAAATTACTTTTTTGTGTAATCCATATATATATAAGGTTTTTGAAGCGATTTAAATTAATAAATGATATAAATAATAACTTATTTATTTATAAATCGTCGAGAAAAAACATCACATTTTTTAAAATTAACACGTGACCGAAAACATCCATGATTGGCTGCATCTGCCATGACGTCACAACTGCGTAAATAACAAGTGATCCCAACGTTTACTCACGTCGTTGCTGAATTTCGCTTTTGGTTTTGTTTCTTGTATAACTTATTTCTTGTGATTCAAGGTGTCTGTAATCAGTTTTGTTCTTTATGTGTTATTTTTGTTTGTCATGGAACCTAATTTCGAAAAAGCAGACAGTAGAAATCTACCTAAAGTGGACGCTATAATGGTTGGCATGTTCTTTAAAAACAACCCAGATTTTTACGCTCCTGAATTGAGAAATGTGAAAACAGCTACGTAAGTTAATATTTCAATCGTCATTCATTACCTTTTTAGTTAAATGTACGAACATGAATCACAATAGCACAATAATTATGAAGTATACATTTTTTAGGTTATGCCCTTTGTTTGTAAATAAGCGAGTCATTAACATTAGGTACCGGATGATCAGGCTTAAATTGTGTCTAGTAAAACATACAGACAACACAGAATTGAAGGGTGCAATATGAGTTTGAATCTTTCTGTACATCATCAATTTATATATATCATTATCTAATCTCAAGCAGGTAAGTAATGAGACGATTTATACTATGTATTGCAAATAAAATAAACTGCCTACTAGGTATTCAACACCATATATCATACATCGAAGTTGTCTTCACAAAAAATGTAACTGTTTTAACTGATATATCACTTGGATTTCGGCGAGCTAACTGCAACCACTTTCTACGCATTTTTATGTCTTTTGGAGCACATATAAATAGTTTGTCAGGGGTTTTAATAGTTGTATTTCTGCATCCAGGAACTACACACCACCTATAAGAACTCATTTACTGGTTTTTAAACAGATTAACTTAATTATACTATAATTAAAACAAAAACGAACAATAAGTACTAGGAGCAAGTTGATGTTTACGGAGCTGTGACGTCACCATGGTCGCGAGACGCCATATTCTTCAAAATTGTGTTTTGGCGGCATATTTGAATATCATGTTTTTATTTTCCATTTTCACAATGAATAACTACAAAAAATTAAGAAACATGTGTTTTGTGTGCTCTATAAACGTATCTTAATAATTTGAGACAGTTTTCAAAACCTTGTCAAATAGCCTATTGTAGCAATTGTTGCATGAAGATAAGCTTAAAACAATTGGTTGAACAACAAGTCAAATTTGCTGGAATCTTTGGTTAGGGAGGTTTTAGGGGCCTTTGTTACATTAACGACTTCAATCTAATATAAGTAATTATCTTAATTTTAATTTTTAATGATTCTTTCAATTCCCATTAAGTTAATTTATAATTTCAGATACATAATATGTCTTTTACAATGCTGAAATAAAATTTTCATCCATTCTGTTACTTATTTACCTTGAGCAGGCCTCAACATGAAATCATGTAGCAAAGTGTGTAGATGTACGATAGCCGCCCAGTCCGCGAGGAAGGCGTCTGCAGTGCGTCCCGCGTCTGTACCCAGCTCGTACTGCAGGTACACGCAACGACGCTCTCCTATTGACAATAGATTTAATTGTAAAAAATATATACGATTTCATGTGACGTACCAATCATCGCAAATTTCGCACATTTGCCGAGTCCACCATTTCGAGTCTTTACACATTTCACATAATTGCGGATATTACTTATAATTGTGTTTTATTGTAAGTATAGTAGAGCCATTTTAATAGGCAACATTTGACAGTTCAACAAAATTCAACAACGCAACCTAGTAACGACAACATAGAATAACATGATATTTCGTTTTATTAGAACTGCACATTTGCTTAACTTTTTTCAATTACGATTACATATTTATAATAATAATGACCGACACAAGTAATTTTAAGATTTGATTTTACTGATAAACATTCTAAACATAATAAACAATTTCTGATATAAAGAACTGACGTCGCTACAATTTTGTGTCAATAAACTTTTTTTCTTTTTAAATACCAGAGACATTACTCTAAAAAACTAAATCTGACATCTGGAATCGAATGCATTGATTACTTGGGAATAAAAATCTTCATAAATTAATAAATGCGTTGTGTTTTTTTAATTATGTACAGTCACGAGCAATAATATATGCCTAGGGGGCGATGTGCAAAAATATCTGTCACTAGAACAAATTCAATAATATCTGTCTGCCCGTATACAGCAAAAATATCTGACATTAGTAGGCAGCATAATAAAGTGGCATCAAAATTATGTGACGAAAATGTACAGCAAATAATTGTGATAACCTCTCACGGCATAAATATGTGACGTCACCTAGGAGGCAATAATATCTGACACAATTTTATATATCTATATTTCGATGTGATTCCTCTTAAAAAGCATAAATATGTGACATCAACTAGGTGGCAATAATATCAATATTATCGGACACAATTTTATATTTCTGTATTTTGCATCGATTCCTCACAAAAAGCATAAATATGTGACATCAAGTAGGAAGCAATAATATCTGACACAATTTCATATTTCTGTATTTTGCATCGATTCCTCACACAAAGCATAAATATGTGACACCAACTAGGTGGCAATAATATCTGACACAATTTTATTGCGTTGATTCCACACAAAAAGCATAAATATGTGACATCAACTAGGAAGCAATAATGTCTGACACAATTTCATATTTCTGTATTTTGCATCGATTCCTCACACAAAGCATAAATATGTGACACCAACTAGGTGGCAATAATATCTGACACAATTTTATATTTCTGTATTTTGCGTTGATTCCACACAAAAAGCATAAATATGTGACATCAACTAGGAAGCAATAATATCTGACACAATTTTATTTTCAATTTAATATTGAATTAATACAAAATAAATAAATTTTATTTTAACTACGTTGTCTACGTTGTTTTAAAACATTATTACCATATTAATTAATATGTGCCGTCGTTGTATACTACATATTGTATGTCTAGATATTATATCCTACTAGCTTAACACCCGCGGCTTCGCCCGCGTTTTCAAAGAAAAACCCGCATAGTTTCCGTTCCTGTGGGATTTCCAGGATAAAAGCTCTCATAAGCGTTAATCCAAGTTACCTTCTATGTGTGTGCCAAATTCACTCTGTGCCAAGTTCGTGATACTCACGAACTTTCGCATTTATAATATTAGAAGGATATCATATCATGACAAAATTAAAGTATTCATATACTTATATGAATACCCACTTGGATAGATCTATTTTATTTGAAGGTTCAGTGTAACCTTTGTGTATTATTTAGAAATTGTTTTGTTATATTTGACGTTAGCGGCGTTTGACACGATTGCTCCGTTATTCATTTTCATTTACCTATAATATTGCTATTACTTTATTGAGTATCGAAAATTATGGCAAGTTATCATATTATCGTAATTTCATTTAAATAAAAAAAATTTACAAAATATAATGTGTCTTTTGTTCATATTCTTACCCCAGCAAAATACAAAACACTAATTCAATAAAAAACGTTTGGCCTTTTTAAAATCCTATCCTATCTTATCCTACTAGTCCTACTATAATCCTACTTCCTATCCTACTAATCTAGTATTATAAATGCGAAAGTTTGTGAGGATGTGTATGTGTGTGTTTATTACTCTTTCACGCAAATACTACTGAACCGATTACAATGAAATTTAGCAGACATATAAAGGGTAACTTGGGCACAAAGGATAGGTTTTATCCCAAAATTCCCACGGGAACGGGAACTATGCGGTATTTCTGTGAAAACGCAGGCGAAGCCGCGGGCGGAAAACTAGTGTCACATATTTATGCTTTTTGTGAGGAATCAATTATATTTTACAATACAGAAATATAAAATTGTGTCAGATATTATTGCCTCCTAGGTGACGTCACATATTTATGCTTCGAAAGGTTATCACAATTATTTGCTGTAACATTTTCATCACATAATTTTGATGCCACTTTATTATGCTGCCTACTAATGTCAGATATTTTTGCTGTATACGGGCAGACAGATATTATTGAACCCGTTCTTATGACAGATATTTTTGCTAATCTGCAAATGGTAATATATTTATGCTTCTGACTGTATTATACTCGTCTTATTTTGCTCCTTAAATTTACGAAAGACAGTATATTACTGGGGCAGGGATTCGCTTGATGAATTTTAAAATTGACATGTGTTTCAAGTTCGATTGACAAATGTTTCAAGTCCGTATCGATTAATTCACTTTAATCGATGTTTTTAAGCAGGTTACCTCTCTTCGAAGATAAAATTGATAGACGTCAAATGTTGCCTATTAAATTGGCTCGACTATAATAAATTATAATAATTATTAGTAGTAACAAAATAAGTATGAAACTCAGCACAATCTATAATAGAAGAAACCTTATCAGCAATAGCGTGCAACAATTTAATACAGAACTTACGTCGAATTCAAGATACTCTATTGGACACTACCACTGAAATTTACCACGGCCAGATAAATGTACACTTATTGTCACCAAAGCAATTACGCGACGAGCTGCAAATTATATCAAGCCAAATTCCCAAGGACGTCACATTACCCATAGAGAACATTCATACAGACCTGTATAAAATCTATAAATTAATAAAGGTAAAAGCTAGAATTACCGAAAACTTCTTTATATTTGAAATACTCATACCATTGATTAGCCGGGACAATTACCAACTATATAGATTGATACCCATACCCAAGCAAGTTAATAGCAATATGATAAGCATAAAACCAATAGCGGAATATATTTCTATAAACATAAAGAGAGATGCCTACATTACATTAACATTAGCCGAACTACAAGCATGTCAAAACCAGAATGATATTTATTTTTGCCAATTGCACGGTCCCATAATAAGCTTTAGCAACAATGAACGTTTTTGCGAAATGAAAAATAATAAATGTAAATACAATATAAACAGCTGTAAAAGTAGTTGGATACAATTACACGATCTAACTACATATTTATATTTTCAATGCGATACTGCACACATACGCATTATATGTGACGATGACATACAGTCGCGCCAAGTCAGCAAGGCCGGACTTATATCACTAAACAAACAATGCATAATAAAGGGACAAGATATCACACTGTACTCATTTAAGCAACTTGAAAACAAGCTTTACCTGAAACCGGACATATTAGAAACCAAATTAAATCCTATTCACAATCTGATTAGCTCTGCTCTGCCTATCACAAACTACTCCGACAACGAAGATATCAACACATCATTAAAAACTCTTGGGGAGAAAATAAAAATCATGAAAAACGCTGTCGATAATACGGATACCTTAGGTATTTCACAACACGACCTACACCAATACGCAGTGTCATATGGAACACTAGCATTAACAATATTAGCAAGCATCTTTTTCTTCGTGTGGTGGCGAAGGAGTCGAGCGACTCCACGGCAGAGCGTCCCAGCAGCCCAACAGCAGAGCGTCCCAGCAGCGCAACAAACTATTCAGTCTCGGACAATACCCCAAGAGTGTGTCGATTCTAGTGTGTGTGTGCATCAAAAAAGTGCTACTAGTGTTCGTGCGTCTCCCTTACCCGAGCGGGGAGAGTGTAGTGAAGTAGCATGTGAACAAAACAGACTCAGACGATGGGCAAGTGCGCGTTTTAAAAGGAGCGATAGGTCGACGTCGCCAATAGCTAACAAACGCTCTGCTATAATAAGTGACTCAGTGGTGGAATTATAATTTTTAAGCATCATAAACATTTCAAGACTCTTATAAAATTTTATATATATCTTCTGTGGGCCTCGGGAGCATGTTCGAGCAGCGAACAAATATTTTATTTTAAATTACTTATTATCCATAGTTACATTACATATTACAATAATTGAGCAATAACGTAAATGAGGTCAAGCTGCCTCAGCAGTATTATCGTGCGACGGCCCAGCTGGCCGGAAAGCGCAGTTCTTCCATAGCTATCCGCTCGAATCCGCGTAAATTATATATAATTATTAGCAGTAATTAAAGTGTTCCCAGTTGTCCCATAATATCATAGCATTATTAGCAGCATTTAGCGCGACCTATATACAGTCCACATTCGAAGTAATACGTAAACCGTACAAATATTGTCTTACAAACATTCAGAAAACGGAACACACCTTGTTCCTTAGGGTTAGGAGTGCGCACGGGTGACCCGTGAAACACAAATTCCGCGGTCCACACTCTCGCCTGGTTCTTAGTCGTAAGGCGCACGGTGGCCGCAAGCAAGCGAGCTCGTAGCGCAGCTGCTGCGTGGGGCGGAGCGCCCTCAGCAAGAGGTAGTGACACTATGCGCATTCCAAGTGCTGAGCCGCTCCACTCGGGCTGCACGCCGCCGTGTGTAACACCGCGGTTCGACAACTGGTACAATACAGGTAAATTAGACGAATAAAAGTATTGTTGTTATGTACAAGATATTAAAAATCATCGAACGATGTGTCAGGATACTGAGACAAATAACATGTCTAAACATAGATAACGTAAATGAACATGTTTGGAAATTGAGTCTCATTCAGCTATTTCGTAATTCCATGAATAGTCAGTTATAAAGGAGTGTCAAGTGTGATTCGTAAAAATTATAGTGCCTTCATTTGCATTTGGCACATTTTTTAAATATTTGATACCAAATGCAAAAAAGGCACAATTTATCTAGATAAAAAACGTAAATAGATGTTTAATAAATAAATCCAAATATACTCCAATAATAATAAAATACCTCTTGAGCCAAATTAACGAAAGGCACTCTTTCGTCGGCTGCAGCGACCACGTGCGCGAGCTCGGGCAGGAAGTACGCGGGCTGCCGCACCTTCACCGCTTTGGTGGAACTTGCAGACAATTTGCGTTTTCCTGGTTGCATACCTGAACAATTAATAGCATTTTTTTTAATAAACACTTGTCGGAGTTGAGGTTATAAAAATGAGGCAGTTAAAATTACAGAATACTGAATTTATAGAGCACTAAACTATATTTAACTGCATTTAATTCTCAGTATAAAATTGTGAATTGAAGTAATTTAATTATAAGAGTATGTATGAATTTACCTGGAGTATCTAGAGGTGTGAAAGGTCCATGTGTCAGCGTAAAAGTATCAAGTTCAACTAATGAATGGAGTTTCAAAAAACATCTTGCTGTCGCCGGCGACGCGCTGGTCGTGGATGACTATAAAATAAAAAAAATTATTAATCATTTTAACTTCATTCTAGGCACTAGTTTATCACAACGCTGTCCTTTATTTTTTGTTGTTGTAACATAGCATACTATGTCATGAATTAGCGGAATAATGTAAATTCTTAATTATAAATTTTTACCAAATTTTTCTATTTACGTAAATAGTTTTTATAGTATTGTAAATAATTATAACAATATATTATGAAATAGACCAATATTATGTAGACAAAATAAAGAACATGCATATACGCACTTCGTCCTCGCACTCGTCGGGCGTGCACCTGCGCGCGCCGGCGAGGTGGAACGCGAGCGCCACGCTGCACGCGCTGCCGCTGTTCGTGCTGCTGCTCGTCGTCGCCGTGCTGCCCGCAGCCACCTCTTTCATTTCTACCACCTAACATTGCCAATTAAAAGAAACATTTATACACAATTTTTTAAAGTATAGAAAGATTCTTTACGATATTGCCCTGACAAGGGAAAGCATGCACTTTCATTAAAAAAATGCTGTAATTAAAAGATATATGCTATATATCACTTACTAGTATATGATCGGTATGTCGATGTAAGGTCACATATAGGCGATCAGGCGACAACTTGCTGAGCGGGTGATCAGCACCGTGCAGAAAGGGCAAGTGTTCGCACACACTTGCAGGTAAGTGTTGAAGTGTTTTCTCACAACGACGTGCCACCAACCAGAACCTTTTAAAAATTTGACATAAATTATTATTTTATCTATACTAATATTATAAAGAGGAAAGGTTTGTATGTATGTATGTATGGTTTTCACGCATAAACTACTGGACCGATTTTAATGAAATTTGGCACAGATAATCTTTAGACCCTGAGAAAGAACATAGGCTACCTTTTATTGCGAAATATGTACCACGGGCGAAGCCGGGGCGGACCGCTAGTTATCTATATACATAAAAATGAAACCCGTTTTCCTTGGTCACGGCATCACGCGTGAACAGGTGGACCGATTTCGATAATTCTTTTTTTATTATATTCCTTGAAGTACGAGGATGGTTCTTCTGTAGAGAAAACGTAAATATGTACCACGGGCGAAGCCGGGGCGGACCGCTAGTTAGATATAAAAATTTTATTAATTTCAAAAATAACCTCTCAAGGCCTTAAAATATTCCGCTGCCTTGACCACTAATTAATGTTTACAATTTGCTTAATCCTTACTCACTACACTTCATTTGGCTTATGCCGCGGCCACACATTGGTTTTTTTGCACCAACGTAACGTTTTGCGCCCAATGCACCAATGTATGTATCAGCCTGAAGTGTGCATTTTTATCATCCACCATCGCCTTTTCTTTCGTTGATTACTAGTCTGATGCAAGTAATAACTAATAAGCATAGGTATGTACCTAGTCCGTACGCGTAAGCCGCTAGTGCAAATAAATTATCGCCCATCGTCTTCGCTTCTCTGCTACCACAGTTGGGACTGGCCCAATGAGCTAGTCTGTTTCCATTGATTGGTTACAAAGTTGACATTGAAGCCAATGTATAGTGCAGTAGTTTGATCATTTCAAATTATAGTCAATATTGGACGCAAAGTTGAATCCAATGTGAGGCCGCGGCTTTATAATGACAACAAAGTCAAATCAGTTCAATCCTTCTAAATGAAAGCAAGTGTTTATTTCTCAAACGCGCAACAAAGCGCAACATACCTAAGCTGCGTGAGCATCGGTCGCAGCGCTCTCAGGTCAGCCGCAGCTAGTACCACAGCGAGCTCGGCCATCTTGGGCGTGGCGGGGTATGCGGGCACGCGCGCGCGCAGCTTGCCGCCGTGCGCGCCCACCGACACCAGCAGCTGCTCCGCGCGCAGGCACGGCGACACCACCGAGCACGCCAGCACGCACGGCCACCCGCCCACCATGCACTCCACCTTGTGCAAATTATATTTATCTTTATTATTGGTTTACGTAATATTTACAGAAAAGATTCTTACAGCGACTTATACGAATGAACGTTTTATTTTGTTTTGATTTGAAATATAGTTATTAAATTAAACTAAGTTGTAAATAACACAGATAACTAAATAACAGAAAAATAAGAATAATAATTTAATAATTAGAAGTAGAAGTCGAGATTCTGAATAATTTTTTGTTTAAATATTTTAAAACAGACTGTGTACAAATGCGTTACAATGACATAGTGTTAAAAAAAAGTATAAAAATTACGATATAATATTTAATATTTCGAAAACATACCCCCAAATCGTTCAACAGAACTTTAAGATCATTAAGCCGTTGCCGTGAACGCACGTGCACTGTGTGCGCAAGAAGCCGCTCCATAGACGGCGCGTGCGGTGTGAGCGCGGCCGCGACCCGCTCGCCGCCGGCCAGTGCGGGCACGTGCCACACGCACAGCGACTCGCCATCCGCGCCTATGATCAACCGGTAACCTAGCTCGCAACCCAGCTCCCTATAGGAAAAGTAAAATTATGTTGATTGGCGACTTTGTAAAAATAAAGAGCGTGTCTGCCGAGCACACGTGACAGAAGTGAAATTTCTTTGGAAAGATATAACAATACCAAAATCGTCGTAATCTATAAATAGTAGTAGTACTTGATAAATTACTGATCAAATCACGCATCAATCATCTTCCAACGAAATCATACTTATTGATTAATATTAAATCTATTTATAAAGTAACAGTGATATATTTTTTTAATTACCTCCAATAAGAGACTTGTAGTTTTTGTCCAGGTATGTATTTATCCACTTGTAAATGGCGTGCTAATCGATCTCTACATAACCTCAAAGTTTGGGTATACAAAAGTTCCAAAGATAGAGATCGACAGAAGAATCGTAATGCTGTGAGGGCTCCATTCAAGCCAGCGGCGGCAAGACGTGCTTGAGCTACACCTCGCAACCAGTTCAACTGAGAACTGTGTACTAAAGGTTTCCCTTCTGAAAAATAGATTAAAAAGTTTCAGCAGGAAAATCAATAAATATCTAATAAGTATATTTTTTGGTTATTCTTACCACCAGTTTCATTATCTTGTATTAGAATAGCAATATCTAATAAACGCCAAGGCACATTTGGTCCATCACCCATCACTGTTAAAGAGACACTAAACTCTTGACCCACTGTAAAAGTGGCTCTTCCATTTTCAACCTTAAATATAAAGAACAAAATTAATAATTAATTTACTTTGAGTCATAGTTTAAACAGTATGTGGTTATAGTATAAAAGGTTAAATAATGAAGATTAACTTAAATAAAGGTTATCAGTATCTCTGAAGTAAGTTCTATATTCGCTACAGAATCATTAGTAATTATTAAGTTTTACCTTTAAATTTCTAACATCACACGGTAAGGAGGCTGTTGTTAATCTTTGACGAACAATATGAGCAAGAGCTCGCAATGTTGACCTTCTTTCAGTAGGAGTGAGAGAAGGAGGAGGAACCAGACGTTCACGTATCACAGCTGGAAGTCTACTGTATGTGCCTAATGTTAACACTTCCACTGCTGCAGCCATGTGGAATGTTGGTAACCTGTAAAATATTGTTGCTTATAGAGCAATTGATACAGGGAGTTTCCTCTGGTCAAAAACAAGTCCATTTATGGACATATGGGGTTTATTCATTCCCCTTATTGAATAATTCTACATTCAATTTTATAATTCAAGAATTCAGTTTTAAGAAAAATAAAGGGTTTATATCAATAATAAATTAAATGCCATGCAAACACGTGAATACATAGTCTCAAAATACATTTATAATAACAAATTAGCTAATCCAGGGATGAAACTTTTTCTATGGAAGCATTAACATGAGCATACCTGGCATGGACTAGAGTTTCTCGAGCTACTCTTGCTAGAACATCTGCTGTTTCCACAAAAAGAAGAGCTTGTTTGTCCAAAAATGCCATAATATGGGCTGATCTATCTACTTTAGTAGCACTGCTTGCCCACTTGACGAGCGCTAACAGGCGTACAAATAGTTGCCGTGTGCGAGCACTAAATTTGTATATTTCAATCTTACGCTCCATATCTGTTTTACGGGGTAACCTGAAAGATGCAAACAAATATTTAATCAGTTAATAAAATATAGACATTAAGATTTCAAACACTGAAACATTGGCTCTGTTAATCAAGCAATTTATATGTCAAAGGCTGAACAAAACAATAGTGTAAATATTACATATATCTAAATACAACAATATAAAGACAATAACAATATGAACAGAAGAAAAGCACTTACAACTCGGCTAAAACTGTTAATTCATCATAAGTTCTTTGGACTATGAAATCTATTAATAGTCCCAGTGAGATAGAGCCTCCCCGGGCACCGCCACCTTCGGTACCCTGGGTACATCCTTCTATAGAGACAGGAACCATGGTTGATGGTATTGTAATTAAAATTCTCACAGAAATAAATAAGCCGCCCTAATGTAGCTTAACTTTCATTTTAGACGCTACTTGCATAGAGTATTGGTCATTTTAAATTTGATAATAATTTTAGTATGTATCGCTTTTTATGGTTATTAAATTATAAAAATATGATTTAGTATTTATCACAAAAGTCAGGTTTCAAACAATTGACGAAAATAAATCACAATCACCACAACAATCACTAAATCCACCGCGACTATAATATTTTATTCATTTATTCCCGTATATAAAAAGCTACTCTGTGATTTTATTACTAGAATTCCAAATACCAATATATTTATAATGTTGCTATGTGGTAAAATTGAAAGTCGCTGGCTGTCATTCTATACAGATTAAATCAAGATTAAATAATATACTACGTAGTACCAAGCAGTACCAAGTACGCACGAATACTGCCTAGCCATAAAATGTTTGGTGATTCTTATTTTTAGCACTTGTTAGACGAAGGGTATTGTTTTTTGCGGACGTATTATATCTAAGTTGTATAAGAGAATTTATAAAAAAGACTGATGAAGGCTTATACTTTTAGGAAACTTTACTAATTACTGTTTTTTCCTGTGGTTTTTTCAGATAATGTCGTGCTATGGCGATCAAATTTTTATTGTGTAATTATAAATTTATATAGGTACCTAGTTTGAGTTATCGAGAGGGGATAAGTAAAATTATTGTACATAGGGAAAAATGATAACCGCACAAGCTTAGAGTATAATATATACTAACTAAGGTAAACGCAGGTATTAACGACCCCTCTAAGGCAATTTTCAAATCAACCATATTTTTTAAGTATACTGGTTCTTCTAAAGATTTATAGTTTCATTTTATATGCTAGTGTTATGTATAAAAAATGTTTTTATTGAAGCAAATACATTCTAATAAAGGATAATCTTATAAAAAATAATTTACAATGTGACTTAGTCGATTGTTGCAATTACCGACCCATAAAAACGGCTGTGAAGCTATTAACGATTTTTATGCAGCTATTCCCGATCGTATGTGAGAGGAGGCCTTTTTCCAGCAATGGAATGTATAGAAGCTAGTGATGATGATGATTACCGATCTTATTAAAATGAAATAAAAATGCAAATATATTCGTATTTTTTTATTATAGTTATTTTTAATAAAACAAATGAGTACTTCTTAGTAATGAACTAAATAATTATAAACTTTTAAATTAATCAACATAATACTATTAATATATGTACATATATTAAATTAAGGATTTCAAACTCTAGGATATTTCCTTATGCTATTTGATTGACTGCTTCGGCGAGTTGTGTTTTACTGTATACTTTTCGCCGCTTTTGTGGCTCCATATTTCTGGAAAAAAATATAATTATATGTTTTATGTTAATTTAACCATGAAGAAGCATTTTTTAATAGGCACCTATTATGTCATAAAAGTAGTAAAAATATATTTGCACGCTCAACTACGAGCAGAATGTTTAAGGATCAATATTATCTGTATCTACAAACATCTTTATTCTACATTCTGCAAATAAAGCAATTTGAATTTGAATTTGTAGATGAGAAACTAAACAATCTATATTCGATCGGTAATAGCTTCCTATAGTTGCTATTGCCGACCCACATGGGTCGGTTATAAAGTATGTAAGTATAAACCTAAATTGTATTACCGACCCATAAAAAAAAAAATGGTTATTTTAATTCATTTGACCATCAGACTATAAAATAGATTATAATTGATTAATGTCATACAAAATATGAACAAATGCATATTGTTTGAACAAAAAAACAATGATTTACTACTGTAACTATTCGATATCGATCCTCGAAAAATATCATAACTTTGTATAAATTGACAACGTTAAAAGGTAAACACTAGACAAAAAAGTTTAGTCGCTAATAGATTTTTATGAAGACTCATAGCTTAGATTTAAACTGGTCCATAAAACCACTTGTGTTAGTGTGATACAATAACATAAAAGAAAATTAAAACAAAAAGTTACGTTGCTGCCATTGCCGACTTACGGGTCGTTGATACCTGCCACGACTTAAACTGGTGAAGCTAACACCGTTCCATTTTAATTTAAAGTTTTATCGTTTCAAATTACTTTTTATTAATAAAATGTTGTAAGAAATGAAAAGTTGACACTTAAATGCATTGACATTTAGTAATATAAATTAAAGTATGGATGTCATTTGTTTGTAAATGTCTTAAAAAGATAAATCACAGTACTTACCCGAAGGAACAACGGAACAGTACGACACGTCCTGCGTCCACGCTACCCCGCAGCAACTTACGTATTTTAACTCTTTTTTGCACAGTTTACTCGCACTAACGTAAAAGTATACGATGCTCAAGTAATACATTCGTGTATAACTTTGCCTACCTATAGCTATAATAGTTCTGGGAACGTTTAAATTTCGAATTACTTTTATAGGTCGGTAATACCTTCAGATTTTCGATGGGTCGTTGATAGCTGCGTTTACCTTATAGGCTGTTTTCCAATTACAGAGCATAATGCGACTCAGTGGCGCACAACAAGCGCACAATGCCGAAGGTTGCGCTAAGTTCAGTGTTGAAAAAAAAAATATTCATAGAGTTAGCAATAACCTCATTAATGTGTAAATAAAGTGGTATACACACAGAACAGTAAAGTAGATAGAAGTGTGATGTGGGCGTGGCCCACGTGTCACTTGTAAGGTAAGATCAAGGTAAGATCACCTAAAGCCGCGTATAAATTAAGCGCGGCAAACCATCGAACATTGGCGCGCGTTGCGGCCGCGCACTATGTAGACGGGATCGCCGCGCGCGGCGACGCGAACATTGCCGCGCTCGAACGTGCCGCGGGGCGATCCGCTCGCTGTCGGTTTTTGAGACCGCATCAAAGGAGCTTCAGCCGTTCGCTCGCGCGCCGTGTGGACGGTGTGTAGTTTTGGTGATTTGGCTCGCGCGGCGTATATGTAAAAATGGACAACGAAAAGTGCCGTTTACTAATACAATTGTATGGCGCTAATGAATTTTTGTGGAACAGCAAATCCTCCCAATGCCACAATAAATCGCTGAGGTATGATGCGTGGGTAGAAATCAGTAAGAAAATGGATATACCTATTCCTGACTTGAAAAAGAAAATGACTACACTTTTGGCGACCTACAGAAGATATGTTCGTGATGGATCGCCTGCCGCGCGCGGCAACTACGTTCAACTTAAAATATATCTACATATTGGCTCGCGCAGCAAATGAACGTCAACTCTGGTCGAACATTGGCTCGCGCGGCTGCCGCGCTTAATTTATACGCACCTTAACTTGCTCTCAGTTGTGCGCAGAAAAATATTCGAGTCGGTTGTCAGCTGTCAAACCTTTTTTCCATATTTATTCATTAATTAGGACGTGTTGTTCGGTATTAGAGTGCAAAAATGATAGCAGACGAAATAATATCAGCAATGGAGGCATTTCATACCATCGGTAAGTCTTATTTTTATTTATTTTACATATTATATTTTATGTTATAACTTCGCTTGTAATTTGTCAAAATTGTATACAAATATCTAGTCAAAATGAACCTTAATCCGTAAGAAATTAGTACTATTATAGATTGAACAGCAAACAAGACTTTCTGGAATATTATTGCAATAAACAAACGAATGTCGCTTTAGTGATGCTTGTGACGCATATCGACAGTATCGATACTTTAGAAAAGACAAACATTATAAATATTAAATTTTATTTTATTTTTCCTTAGCTTTCATTTGTCCAATTTATTTATAGATTTCTCAAAGAGGCTAATTTAAAAGAGAAATGGATAAATGCAACGTGACGAGTTAACTGGATGCCGATTGCCGAACAGCACTAAGCAGTCTAACAAAGGCCACCGATACAGCAAACCTACGGCAGTTCCAAGATTTAAAATAATGCATATTTTCTGTTTGTATTTTGTAAATATAGATTAATACTATTCTATTCCGTTTTTCATTTAATAATAATAATATAAAAAGACGTACTTAGTAGTAATAAACATACTCCAAAATGTGACAAATTATACTATACTCATATAATAGAAAGAAAAAAAAAATACACAAAAAATATTTATTTTTGAATTATCGATAACAAGGCTGACATCCCTCAGGGCATAGCATCAGATAAATATCAAGTTAATGTCATTAATGTTCAGTGACACAAATTTCAACCTTATCTCTATGTGTTGAGGTTCAAAGTTATATCTATCGAAAACTAACGCCCTCTGTTGTGGAGTAGCTGGATGTTTTCGAATTTGGAATTTCTGTGCAATGAGAAACAAAACAGCTAATATACCTAGGGATGTTATACTAAAATAAACCGTAACATGGTGCGTTAGGGTACATATTGAAATGCTGAATTTATAACCTAAGTCAGTTTTTACTCAAATTAAGCTGTCCAATCAAAGGCATAGATTACTTGTAGTGTACTGTATAACTATCGGTTTAAATGTGTGGGTTTGGCGACACTGGTTTTCATAGTAATTATGACATTATAGCACTTCTATTTGTTTTTAATGTTCTGTGGGTATACATAATAATTGGTTGAAAAATATTTACGGTTATTTTAAGTAATTTGGATTTTGATTATTTCATTAACATTTTTTTCAATGTTTGTACCTTCATCCATACTTATATTTATTTTTTTAACACAATTTGAATTAACTTTGATTATTTCGAAAAAAATACAATGAAACGAAAGCTTTAAAATTTTTTCCAACAATTAATAATTACTAACAATAAATCGATTGCACGCATCAATTCACGCGCATTACTTTTAGAGCGTTTTCACATTATCCGATCCGATATCGGATATCGGAAGCCGATAGCCGATATCCGATATCGGACACAATTTGCCCTTTCACATTATCCGATAATATCGTCCCGATATCATGAGTGTTGCCAGAGACTGGAAAATTAGATATATGGGGAATTAAAAAAAACAGTGGATGCATTTGTGTTACAAAACATACTTTATTTTAAATAAAATAAATAATAATAAATAAACTGATGTTTGTCAAACCGGTTTAATCTGCTGACTGCGGAGTATGGCTTTGTACCCTCTGCAGAGTCAGAATCAAGTTTCAATATTCAATTTCATTGTGAGGCTTGTTTTTTTTATATGCTGTTTTTCTTTTTTTAATAATAGAACATGTTGTGTGGTCGCGGTCGTAGTGAATATTAGAACTTTTTTATATTAAATCATGTATGACTGTTATGTTCTTATACAAATAAAATAAAAAATAAAATAAAATAAAGTTTAACTCAGTATATGCGTCCGCGATTAAAGCGACGAAACTGGCAAATACAAATTCAAATTTTCTGTTACAAAATATAGGTGTTGTTATTACAATTTTATAGGTGGCTAATACATTCTACCCACTATCTGGGTGTGCAAATATTTAAACAGAAATAAATTATAATAAACTAATTGTTCGTGTCTCAAATTCTTAAATTCTTCGTTGTCACAGATTCCGCAATGTAATAAATTCTTGAATGTCATAAAATTGTTTCTCCATTAACTATTTCGTCAGTTTCTTCTTAAATATATTTACTGAGAGAGAGAGAATTTTCTTTTTAATAAAAAGGTATGATTTAAAAAAAATCAACTGATAGATCGTAGTTGTACATACAGTAAAAATAACTACAAAAAAATAACCGACTTCAAAAACAGCTGGAAAAGTAAAATATAAAAAAAGATTTGATATTATTAATTAAGTACTTCATATTATTTAGATGTGCTATTTAATATATAGGTTTGATATCGGCGCCAAACCTCCTCCTTTTTTTGAATTCGGTTAAAAACAAAGCACTAAATCTGTGACTCAATGACAACAATACAATAAACAGCACAACACCCGAGTAGGAGGAGGAGCGAGGCAGAATGAGTAAATAAAGATAATAGACACTAATATCTTGAAAATACGGTTGAATTATTTAAGAACGCAATATATTTTTGTTTACTTCAGTTCAGCCAATTGCCGTATATTATAGGACGGTATTAAAATAGCTCCCGTATAAATCGTATTTTTAATGCCTTTAAATACTTAAATGAATGTTTTCTTAATGAAAAGGTTTAAAGTAAATGAAAGGATTTTTTTTTACATTTAGCGCCCTATAAATGACTGAAAATACACAAACTAGTGCTTTTTTTGCTGTTGGTATACTGCCTTTTCGAAAATTGAGTTGGTAACACTGAACATTATCGTCCGATAGCTCACGGGCATATCGGTGTCGGCTCCGATATCCGATATCGGACCGGACAATGTGAAAGACAGGTACATATTTCATACATTTTACTTCCCTCCGATATCGGATATCGGCTACCGGCTTCCGATATCCGATATCGGATCGCATAATGTGAAAACGCTCTTAAGAGTGCTCGATTGTGCGAAGCGTTGCTGTAGTTGGAACATTCAACGTTAAGCATTATGCCGCATAATGCGCTCTAGTGCTGTAATTGGAAAACACGGATAGAGTGCGAACAACGAAGTGGGAACAGTAGGCACAGGTGGGAACAACACGACGTTCCCGCCGTGAGCGCGTGTAGTAGTGGTTGAGTACTATCGAAGTGCGTTTCTCTGGGGATTTTTTTCATATTTACGAATAAACATGGTGAAATGTGCAGTTTGATCTTGCAAGAACGATACTAGAAAAAACACAAAATTGAAATCCAGTATCATATTTCATCGGTAAGTCGAGGCTGTTTTCCAATTACAGAGCATAATGCGACTCAGTGGCGCACAATGCCGAATTATGCTGGTGCTTAATTGGAACGTGAAACGCACCAGCAGGTTGCGCTAAGTTCAGTGTTGAAAAAAAAAATATTCATAGAGTTAGCAATAACCTCATTAATGTGTAAATAAAGTGGTATACATAATAATTGGTTGAAAAATATTTACGGTTATTTTAAGTAATTTGGATTTTGATTATTTCATTAACATTTTTTTCAATGTTTGTACCTTCATCCATACTTATATTTATTTTTTTAACACAATTTGAATTAACTTTGATTATTTCGAAAAAACTACAATGAAACGAAAGCTTTAAATTTTTTTCCAACAATTAATAATTACTAACGATGATCGATTGCACGCATCAAGAGTGCTCGATTGCAAAGAGAATACAAATACTACGTAAGAAGAGACGGGACTCCCATAGATAAAAATAAACTTCAGAAACGTCAAAACAAGGCTAGATTAGAATAGCCAACATAACAACTAGTGTCTGACAGAGCTACCAACATAAGAATAATGGCATTATGTAGGTACCTACCCTCGACATCGATAATAATTTTACTTGCACTTTCGTTAAAGAAATTTGTTATTGTCGTTTAATTAAATGTGAAATAAAAGAAACGCGTACAAACAACCATTTATTTATTTATTCATTATAAATACCCATCAGTCCAAATAATCATAACAGGAATTACTGTCTTTGAAATGCTTTCCACTCACAAATTTCAACTGATGTAGTTTTTCAATAGATAAATAAGCAAGATCCTATTTTTCTGTCATTTTAACCCATTCTTCACACCTGAAAATGAAATGTCGACAATTATGAATTAGGTATTCCGTGTCCCAACACTGTTTCCCCGATTCAAAATTATAACAACTTATCTGATAAAGTGAAATATAAGTTATATGAATGAAAATACAAAGATAACGCTGTTGCATAAAGAAATTTCTACTGACCGCAGTTCATCTAGAGGAAATCTAGCCATAAAATAGCGTTTTATCCCGTCTTAACGCTCCGATCTCAAACCACATATTTCACATTTTCTGTACGCCATTCTTAGCAACTAAAGGTCCAGAATATCACAAGCTGCACAAAAAAGCTTTTAAACACTTACTTATTATAATAAACTATACGTAAATAAACTTATTTCGCATTACAAAATGTTTACCGGTAACCAATAACCATAAAATAAATTACAATATGGAGTAATGTCACTGTGACAAAAGACAATGATGAAGAGTGAAACACACTGAGGGAGTGAGCGAAACAAATATAGTCGCCATGAAAATTTTGCCCCGTTTCATATAAAAAAAATTTTCTATGAAGTTGCGACAGACTGCTCGATTGTGCGAAGCGTTGCTGTAGTTGGAACATTCAACGTTAAGCATTATGCCGCATAATGCGCTCTAGTGCTGTAATTGGAAAACACGGCGACTGTTGTACTTATTTTTATGAAAATAAATCTAGTATCGCGGGGGTAAAGGGGAAGTGGGAGGCGGACACGCGCAGGCTCGCGCGCGCACCCTTCGCGCGCCTCACTGCCGTCACGTCATCGTAGTGATGTGACTTGACCAACGCTGTACTCGATAGTTTACTAGAAGAACTATATTTTAACATATTATTTATTTTACTTTAAAATTACAACTCTTTTAAAAATGCATTACAAATAATTTTGTGGTGTGTTTTGTATGATACACTTTCTAATATTTTAATGTAAATGTAAAGTATGTAATGTTACGATATATGGACCGCTAAATTGATTTTGAAGATTTTGGTAGGTATAAAATGGATAAAATTAAATAAAAAAAATTATTAATATTACTTATTATTTCATTTTAAATTATTAATTATTTCTTATTTTTATTTAACATTTTTAAAGCATTATTATTATTGTTTGATTTATTATTAAAAAAATAACACTAAACCCGAATTTTTATTTTATTAACTTTAATATTTAAGAAGTCGAACACGTCTTTCTGATATTCATAAACATATTTTTTTAAGTACTTAAAATTAATACAAGAAATATTCAAATGGAAAAAAGAAAATGTGTGCGTGTACTAGTGTACACACGTAAGAAGTGAAACTTTTTTATGACCTTATTTTTCAAAAAATAATTTACTTTATGCAACTTTACAGAAATACGTCAATCACGCGTGGTAGGGATAAAAACAAGATGGCGCATAACGGAAAAATGTCACGCGTAACGAAAAAATGTTACACTAAATTTTTTTCCAACCCCGATAAAGAAGTTTCACTTCAATAAACACACTTTATTCACTTGACAAACAAATTTAAAATGACATATTTATACTTTATTCATACATTTCTCCTTTAATAACATATTGAACATAAAATTTACATAAGATACATATTTATTTACATAACTTATCGATAGCTCGGCACGCAATTGATACGGTCTACCCATCCCTATTTGTCACACACACATCTATATAGTATCTATAGCTCATCTGCCTACGATGCGCACTGAGCAATTTGTGCAATACACGCGCTCTATACTACTGTAATCTTAGATCATTAAGTAATGGATGGAGCACGCTGGCAAATGTTCTAACTAAACTTTCTGCCGATTTTGGTGCGGGGAGGGTAACTCACACTTTGAAACACAATCACACATTCACAAAAATAATTTGTGTCTTTACAAACTCAAACTATTACAAAATTGGCAGACTAGCATGTTTTTGCACACATACATCGATTACACAGAAAAATCTCTGTACATATACGTAATAATACAATCGCTCTAAAGGGATGTAACCATATCGATATTACAAAAATAATAATTTTGTTGAAATTAGAAATAAGTAACATTAATATTATATTCATAAAAAATACTACACAGGTCATTTGTAACGTTTTCATCATTATTATATGCATACGAAAAAACAATAAAACGCCATTTTATTTGTATTTGAATATTATGTATTTATTCAACACATCACATATTATATTCAATAAAATAAATATCGGTACAGAAATTTTTATTATTTCTGTACCGAGGTGTCGCTACAGATATAATAAAAATTGTAATTCACTGATTTTTAAAAGGAATCAATTTAGAATAAATGTGCCGTATACATTTTTGAGGGTCACTTTTTTTTGTCATCAAATAGTGCTTGTGCGTTTAGATACCCATTCTGATTTTCTCCCACAGCATTCAATCCATCTTAGCCTTAAAGCAGGATTTTTTGTAAATCTGAAATATACGCAATATTAATACATACATATAAACAAATTACATAATATAAAGGTTACAAGATTAACATTACAAAAAAACGGCTAAGTGCGAGTCGGACTCGCGCACGAAGGGTTCCGTACCATTAAAATGTTCTGCCAGTTAAAAGTAACCGAGCGTAAATTTTAATAAATATATACAAGACTTACAAAATAAACATTATACTCCTTTTTATGCAGTTGTGTAAAATTTTAATATAATAAAGATTAATTCTCATCTCATTTCAAATTATGTATACTTTTTTATCGAAAAATATTTTTTTATCGACGTTCAAGTTAAAAGCAGTCCGTCACTAAGAAAGTCGTAAAAATTTACGACCTTTTAAGCGACGAGTTTTTAAATTCAACTCTATCACTAAGTTCATAAAGATTAAATTTGAATTTCTTTTCAAGATAGTCTCGCTAAATTTGTATTTCTTTAAAATATAGTCTCGTGGGGAGTGCGGTTTAATATCGCGTTCTAAATTCAACTTTATCGCTTAGTTCATAAAGATTAAATTTGTATTTCTTTTCAAGATAGTCTCGCTTAATTTGTATTTCTTTAAAATATAGTCTCGTGGGGAATGCGGTTCAATATCGCGTTTTAAATTCAACTTTATCTCTTAGTTCATAAAGATTAAATTTGTATATTTTCTTT
The DNA here is from genome assembly GCA_029959065.1 of Colias behrii. NCBI lineage: Eukaryota > Metazoa > Arthropoda > Insecta > Lepidoptera > Pieridae > Colias > Colias behrii. The sequence goes on from JARWMC010000002.1 coordinate 8,115,690, forward strand.
CCATGATAGTCTCGTGAGGCCGCATCAATTATCGAGTAAACACATGACTCGATTATTTGTCTTGATCATATCGCTAAACGATACATCGACGATTATTAGAAATTGCATTTAAATTGATATTTACGTAAAAATACTTACAAATGAAAGGTTATGCCATCTTTTTTATTATTTGATGTGTTTGACTTGTTTCTGCAAGACTTGACAGCACAAAACGGCATTTTTAGCGGAGCACTCGCAGACGTCCTTTCGATGTTTTACGAATACGCAGAGTGTTTGTAATCGATTACGCAAGTAGTTTTTAGGGTTCCGTACCTCAAAAGGAAAAAACGGAACCCTTATAGGATCACTTTGTTGTCCGTCCGTCCGTCTGTCAAGACCCTTTTTCTCAGGAACGCGTGGAGGTATGAAGCTGAAATTTATATCAATTACTCAGGTCTACTGTCCCTTGAAGCTGTGAAAAAATCAAACTTCTAAGCCAACGCAATCAAAAGATACAGCCGTTTATGCCGCAAATTTTCGACACTTGCAAGGGAATCAAAACCTACAGGGTGCTTCCCGTGAACTGAGAATCTTGAAATTTGGTACGAAGCAACGTCTTATAGCGTAGATAAAGGAAAAATTACGAAAACCATAAATTTTTAGTTACATCACATAATATATTTTTTTTTAATAATTTTAAACTTACTACCCATTTCCTCATAAACGCGTAGAGGTATTAAATTGAAATTCATACCAAATACTCAGGTCTATAATACCTTTAAGCTGTAACAAAATCAAACTTCTATGTCAACGCAATCAAAAGAAACAGCAATTTAAGCTGCATATTTTGAAACTCGCAAGTACTCGCAAGGGAATCAAAACCTAAAGGGTACTTCCAGTCGACCTAGAATCTTGAAATTTGGCATGAAGCAACGTTTTATGGCACACATAAAGGAAAAATTCCGAAAACCTTAAATTTTACGGAACCCTCGGTGCGCGAGTCCGACTCGCACTTGGCCGGTTTTTTATGAAAGCATAAGATTTTTCGATTCGAATAATCTTATACCTCGGCAAAAGGGGAAGCGCCTGTGAGTGTTATCCATTACTTAATGATCTAAGACTGTAATATATACTCTAAGCGCACAAGCTAGTATATAAACTACTAACTACTACTACTAACTACCATACTCACGCCGAATCTTTCTCTGTTTTAATAGCATCTACAGACGCTCCGATTTGGTTGGTGCCAACCATATCGGAACCGACAAGGCAACCATTCCAACATTGCTACAGATTGTCCGACGGTTGGCCTTCCAGCTGTCAGTTGACCATAGAGTAATATGTCAGTTGACCATAGTACGAAGAGAATGGGCTAAATTCTACTATAGAAATAGAGAAAATTACAGTCATATGCGGCTCTTACAACTTATTTTTTAAGGTTTTTAATGTAGCCGCACTGTCAATTTTTTTTAATACTTCTAACATAATAAAATACGCTTGATTTCTGGCATCTCTATTTGCGTAATCTTTGTTACTTAAGTCCCACAAACAGGGAAAGTCTTTATATAGTTCCAGCAATTTTATTAATATGTCACGTTCGGTGACCGTAACTCCCTCGGCGTTCATGTTGACGTCCTACACCGGCGGCGTTGCGAATGTGAATGAGCCAATTACCTATATTACTCTATGGAATGAGCCGATTTGGTCGGAACAAAGCTTCCAGACGTTCCAATTTGGTTGGATCGGATAGGAAGTTGGTTTGGTCGGTATCGCCGGCGCATCCGACCACGTCAAACCAATATTAATAATAATTATGTCGGACCGACCGCTCTCTACACTTTCCGATTTGGTCGTGGTCGGATGGTTGGCACCAACCAAATCGGAGCGTCTGTAGATGCATTAAGGGTTGCTCGAGCTAAAAATATTTTTTTTTATAAGTTTTAAGCCTCCTCTACACGTCAACAGATGCGTCCGCGGACTCTGGCAGATACGTCCGCAGATGAATTTCCACGAGCTGTCCACACGTCTGTAGGTCGATCAGTCTATGTTCATTCTTGGCAGACGCAACTCGCACTCGCACATTAACATTTAAAAAATGGATATTTTTGTGATATTTATTTTTGGGATTCCATAAACAGTTTTCAGCTTGATATAGCTCAATAAACCTAAAAGTTTCCTCTGTGCTTATATTGTTCGTCATTTCGAGCGTTTTTACGAATGATGCGACACAAAAAGCACGCGTGCACTCGCAATCGCAACTCCGTTCAAACTTGGTTCAAATGCGTCGGCAGACGTGTGGACAGACGCCGGACGTTCGCGCCGAAACCCTTTGATGCGGGACACAATACCGACATTAAACGGATTCGAGGCGGACGCATCTGCTGACGTTAAATACCTACCACAGACGCACAAATCACCCCCTCTACACGTCGGCGGACGCATCCGCAGATGACGTCTGCAGATACATCCGTTGACGTGTAGAGGAGGCTTTAGGCTTGAGCAAGGGCTTGAGGCATAGTCAAAATTTGACTTTGACATCAACTGACAATCTGTGCTAACAATGACAGAAGATTGTTGTCTTTCTGAAGTCATTTGTATTAGTTGTGTAAATTGAATTTTTAAATTAAATATTTTGATTGCAAATGAACTTAGTCATACTTACAATCACTATGAAACATATATAATAACACAGCCGTTCGCATTCTATACTCAAACTAAACTCTCAAATCGATTAAATTAACGTATACTTTACACAATATTTTACCACCGCGAAGCCAATTACTGTATACAGTAAATGAACATTGCTTTAATATTAGGAAAATTCTGTTATAGTGGTGTATGTTTGAAAAGTGTGAGCAAATCGCGTGTTAATCCTTTTAGAATCCAAGTGCTTAGAATGGGATTACTTACCGAAGGAAGCCCTTTGACTTGGGAAGAAACAAAAGCTTTAGCAGAACATGTGCGCCAGCACGGAATTGAACAATTCATTAATTTGTATAAGAAACTCAGAGATCGAACTGGAGATGTACTTAAATGGGGGGATGAGGTAATACTTTATTTTTTAATTTAATTTAAAACTTCCGTGATCTTGTATGTATGTAACTATGGTGCTGTGTGGTGGACATAATGTTGCGGCCCTTGGGTCCGTAACCATCCGTCCATTTTTGTAAACATGTCGGAAATTTGAGTAATTATAAAATTATAAAACATTGTTTTTCAGGTAGAATATATTATAGTAAAATTTGATGATGAAAATCAACGTGCAACAGTTAGCCTGAGAGCTGATGAGATTCTACCTGAATTACAAAAGACAGAACTAGAAGATCCTCAAAGTAACTATTATTTATTTAAAATATGTTGTAATATGTATGTGTAAACTAACAACTACTGCATAATGTTTTTTATATGATGAAACTGGTCTAAATTTAATTTCTTGCATGATAATATGAATTCATTTTTACTAAACCTACTGTGTCATGATTGAGTTGTTTTATAATGAATTGACTTCAATGTAATGGCCTTCATACTTCTTTGCACATGACTCATTGTTGGTTTAAAATATTAAGAATAGTTATTATTTAACTATTTATAACATTTTATTATCAATTGTAATCATTAAAAAAATCTTAAATGTATGATTTCAATACATTTGTATAAAATATATGAATTCAAAATATTCATTTAGATCTTCTTTGTACTATCTTTATGTAGAAGCAGTTAACTGTTATTAGATAAGATAACACACATAGTATGATGATTGTTCAAAAATGTAAAGTCCGCGATGGTATATGTCTATCTCTTATGGATAACCCACAATAACTTTCTTTGTCATTTACTTTTTACGACAAATAATGGCTAATTTTCGAAGCGATTTTAACCAATACAGCATTAATCCTTAACCAATTAAATACCTTGAATACATTGTTCATTTAATATAGATCTATATGGCCCTTTACACCGTATGATTTAAGTGAATATTTTCGAAGATATTACAGATTTAAAAATTGCGGGACGTAGCGTTTGCGGCGGTGCCGGCCGGCCGCCCGGCTATATATTTTATACCCATGCGAAGCCGGAGCGGGCCGCTATGTTTTTATATACAACGTTCACAGTTTTTCTGTAGTGTATTTAGTATCAGCATTGCACCCGTGCGAAGCCGGGGCGGGTCGCTAGTACATAATATAATCATCTGCTAGTTTCATTAGAAAATTGCAATTCATCATGTTAATTGAATATAGGCTGAATGTATGACTGTTTGTCTATCAAATTTATGAATCAATTATGTACATATCAAAAATCTTGTTCTTACCAATCACTAAAAATAAAAAATAAGTTATTAAATAATTTCTCAGTTTATGACTTTATCAATGCTGCTTGGAAAACATAAAGGATATCTCAACTTCATAAAGGATATCTCAACTTACATGTTGAATAAACATTCATAACGGCACTTGTTTAGAAAAGTAAACTTATAGGCTTTCATGTTATTTGAGTCATATTTCAGCAACAAGATTTCATAGTGTTAAAGAACGAATTATTTCATATTTTCTATATTGACATCCAGCAAACTCATCTATAGGATTTGTAAAAAAAATAAAAAATATTGAAGTAATTAATGGTAGTTTATTACTATTACTTGGTTTTAATTGTTTAGTTAGTATAAATGTGTGCTAAGTTATCCAATTTTTTGTTTACTTATTAGATGTAAAATCTTTGTGGCGGCCAGAATATGGTGCATACATGATAGAGGGTACACCAGGAAAACCTTATGGAGGCCTTTTAGCACATTTCAATATTGTAGAGGCCAATATGAAGTTTCGTAGAGCTGAAGCTTGTACATTATTGAAAGATGGTGAAGTTATAATGAGTATTACAAATTTTCCAAGGTAATACAATATTTTTCACATTGATATATTAAAATTGTTAATTTATTTTAAGAAATTAAATGCATTTAAAAACTATAATTTCTAAAACAAATTAGATTTTAACTTTGAATTCATATTGTTTCTAGGTTAGGTTGTCCAGGGTTTACAAGCCCACCTTATGAACCAACACCAAGTTCAGGTGTGACCAGGTCACATTTCTTTCCTGATGAATCCATCTATCCTGGGCATCCTCGCTTCAAGACCCTAACATCTAACATAAGACACAGAAGAGGAGAGAAGGTGGCAGTAAATTTACCAAGTATGTTAAATTAGAAATAGTTAGACTAATAAATAACTTGTTTCTCAATCTCAATAAAAAAAATATTTGTATAAAACAATAACATATATAGAAGTTTTATTTTCATTTGAGCAGGAAATGAATAGTACTAAATTATCATTCTTAGTTATCTAGACCGCAAGTGGTAAAAACAAACTATGATAATGTCAATGATTCAATGTTTATTCTGCAAGTCATCAATTATAAACATATAGTAAAAAATATGGTGTATGGTTGTTTACAATTATAATTATGTATGTTATTTATTAAAGCGCAAGTCATGTGCAATAACTCTTTTCCTTCATAATTGAAGCAAATAGTTTTTGGTATTAAAGTTTACCAATCTAAATATTTATTTTTAAGTAATATTAGAGTGTACTATGTAAAGTACACAAGCCTCTATTAAACTCGTAACAAGAAGCGTTTATCAATATTGATATGTCATCATGGCGCATTTACACATTCGTGAAAACATCGCCGCGTTACTCAAACATTCGTATACGAGTGTCGTCACGAACCATTGTTCAAACAATCGTACGTAAGTTCGTGAATCGTTGTCGTCCTAAAAACTGCTCGTAACGCGAATACGCGAATAAGGCAAATATATGCATATTTTTACATCTGTTCGTTATTATCTTCTCTACTAAGTTACAAATATAAACATAACAAAAAAATATTAATTTCATGTACTATTAAACAGCGGAGTTGAAAAAAGTACCGTTTAGCATTACAGTTTGATTAAAAATCCTGTCCTATGTCTACTACTAGGAAACTTTATTCAATTTTAATTTATTTGCAGCGTTTTATGCATTTATTTAGAATTTTAATTTAACGAAATACACATATAAACCTTTCCTTTCAGTATTCCGCGATGTCAATACAAAGATACCTGTAGATAATTATCACGAGCTTGAGAAGGGAGTGGCTCAGCCCGATTGTGTGTACATGGACGCAATGGGGATGGGCATGGGCTGCTGTTGCTTGCAGCTTACGTTCCAAGCGTGCTGCATTACTGAGGCCCGCACTCTCTACGATCAACTAGCACCTTTATGCCCAATTATGGTGAATATACATTTTTGGTGCTTTTAAGTTGAGGAGAAAAAAAATTAACTACTTTTTATTATGTACAATATGATTGTACCTATTGTTCCAGTGATATGAATGCATTAATTTAAAATAACATGACATAGTTGACTACGACTTTCGCCGTAACATAGATAATTATTCATTGAAATTTTTAATTACATACTTTAATTACAATAATCAATAATTCTATATATTTACATTTTACATTGTAAATACAAGTACGTAAAACTTGGTTGGTTATCAATCCGAAACAAGGTTATCGACTTTTTAATTATTTTATGAGACTGTAACTATGTCTAAGAGCTATACATTCGGTTGAATTATATATATTAAAATTATACTTGTGAAAAACTACAAGGCCATACAACAACTAGATATTTAATTAATGTTTTAATTTTCTACTAGCTAAGATAAATCCTTATCTGTGTTATACTCAATTATAATTTCCTATATTTATTTAATATGCGATAATGTTACTTTTGGATAAACGATCAATTAACATTTTTTGTTTCTAAGATACTAACTATAATAATTATTATTTTATCTCATTTTTTTAATTAATAAGATCTTATCGCTTTAATAAGATAAACAATCTATCTATCTACGCAACAAATTTTCAAATTAAAAACAATGATGCCCCAGATTTGGACCAAATGTGGTTTCCACTCATGAAAAATTGAAATATCAAAGCTCCTTTCATCATTGCGTGTTTCAGTTGGCCTTATCGGCAGCGTCGCCGATATACCGCGGCTACCTCACGGACGTGGACTGTCGCTGGAACGTAATATCCGCGTCTGTGGACTGCCGCACGCGGGAGGAGCGTGGGCTCGAACCGCTAAAGAATAATAAGTTCCGAATTCAGAAATCACGCTACGATTCCATCGACTCCTATCTGTCGCCGGAGCATGAGAAGTGTGTGAACTTTTTAAACTATAATTTTTTTCGTTATCGTACTGGTTAACCTTTAGCTTAAGAAGATATGGAAATGACTCATATTACTTTGTAACTTTCGAAATAATTGCACTTGATGATTTTATTAAGAGTTTTTAACTCTTGTTATAAATGTTATCGTGCAATTTTTTTTCAGATACAATGATATACAAATAGTTCACGATCCCAACATATACCGACGCCTTCGCGAGGGCGGCATCGATCACCCGCTTGCGTTGCACGTTGCTCATTTGTTTATTCGGGATACCGTATCTCTGTTCTCCGAAAAAGTCAACCAAGATGACGAAAATGACACTGACCATTTTGAGGTCAGTTCAAATCCTAATTATAAAGTTTTGTTAAAATAAAATTAACAAAAAATACATACATACAATTTTTTTTAATTCTAGTATTAAATGTGAGATCTTTTTAATACATCGAATTGACGCGTTCAAATAGAAACCCGTGATGTTCTAGAACATTCAGTCGACGAACTGGCAGACGATGCGCTTCAAGCCGCCGCCGCCGAACTCGCGTATTGGCTGGCGCGTCGAGTTCCGCCCGTGCGAGGCGCAGCTCACGGACTTCGAGAACGCGGCTTATGTTTGCTTTGTGGTCCTGCTCACGCGCGTTATACTGTCCTATCGGTTGAACTTTGTTCTACCTATTAGTAAGGTATGTTAACTATTTATAAAAATTTGTAAAATAAATATAATTTCTCAAATTCAATCAAACAAAAATAGATTATAATTAATATAAAAATTATCAAAAAAGAAGAACTAATGAGGACTAAAAAATTACTATCATATATACAAATTACTATAAGATGTTATGGTGCAGGTGGACGAGAACATGCAGCGCGCACAGCGGCGCGGCGCGTGCACTCAGGAAAAGTTCTGGTTCCGCCGCGACGTGCGCTCGCCCGACGCCGATGTGTACGCTGAGATGACCATCAACGAGATCGTCAACGGAAAGGCATGTTGTTAGACAGTTATCCGTTTTAATATATTCTATTCAATATCATTTTTACTAGATCTTGTTCCAAGGGGATCACTTCAATTGTTTTTGATACAATACGTTTGACATAATTTGATTATTTGTAGTATTTAACATTGTACGGTCAGCCAAGAAAGTGGTGTACCAGTTTTGATTTAGTTTCCCGGTCATCGAAAATTACAACAAGGTTCGTTATAAAAAGATATTACTGAAAGAGACAACATTATCATGACGTAAACCCACAGATCTATTACAACTAGATTCAAAACATGCGTGGCCACCTCAGTGCATTTCGCTCTATCTTCGAGTGTTGCCATTTTATAAACTTTCCTGCATTTTAGGGAAAAATTTTCATAAAAAATACGTCCTCAAATTCACTCTTACATTAATTATTTATTACAATTCAGTGTAATAAATAAATAATGTGAGGTAAAAATTCCGAATTGATAGTTTCCTTAAAAATGTCCTGAAAATCACCTGCAAAATATGTTTAATGTGACTCATAAGTAGAGAATATTTTTTTCTCATTCAGTAATAGTGTGACAAGTTGGGGGTGTGACTGGGAATAACCACAATAACCGTTTTTAACCCGCTGCTTTCATTTTTTTACTTATATGTTCGAAAGAAGACCGGTATATAGGAAGTTAGGTATATCTTTCTTATCTTTCCTTGCAAATCATCGAGTTAAAAGTTTTGTTCTGACAAAAAAGCTGTAGATAACGATGTGCACTAGATATACATAGTATACATTCGAGAAGGGAAGACCACAAATAAAGGAATATTAAATTCAGATACAGTTTCAATGTGTTTTATTATCATAGATTATTTTATACATGTATAAATTTCTGTGCTAAGGGCCGATTATAAATACATATTGGAACATACAAATCAAGTATACTCTGTCCATTATATTATTTGCTTTTTGACAGCTTCACGCCTATGAAGGATTGTATTGTCTATGTTAAAACGTCATACAAATAATTATTGTACTTCATGGACAGGCCCCGCCCACATAGTGATATCTACACAGAATTATTCAATGATGGGTCGATAGATTATAATAATCGATAGAAATACTCTGTAAAATGTATCCGATACAGAAAAACTCTTCTATTATGTTATATAATTTAAACATAAAGACAACCAAATTGTAAGATAGAAACCAATAAATAATAAAATATTAATTTAGTTTAGTTTTAACATAAAATGCATAGATATGTGGTCTTATTATTACATATCTTATTAGTATGTTTACGTTGTAATTATTATTTACGTACCGGATTCGATTTATGATAATATTTTGAATTTATAATTGAAATGGTATCACAATCGATAATCATTTGGTACATCACTTCTGGTATCACCCGTCGAGCTGTCAAAAAGCAATTCTTATAGTGGACAGACTATAGGTACAAAATCTACGTAGCCCGATGTCGAATGTTTTTCGTACGTAAATGTACGCTTTTGGGCTTATGAAATTTAGACATAAGAAAAAGTTGCGTAATTGGCTTGAATATCGTTTCCTTGAGTTTTAGAAAATCTTTATTTCCGTTTTCGATGCTGCGGAGAACTTCTGTTTCTTCCATATTTATAAGCATTTAACAAGCAATTTCTTAAGACGATTAGCTGATATCTGTTTTTGCTTCTGCAACTGAAAAAATAAATTTTAGAATATAAAATATTTTTTGTGTCAAGGCCATTATATTAATTATTTTAATACCAATATATTGGTATCAAAGTATAACAGTAATATACATATATAGCAAATAATTAGAAATAAAAATACTTCAATATATTAAATTTGAAAGTATGGCATCAAAACAACTCTGCTTTTAGAAATAAAAACATTTTTTAAAGAGAAATGCTAAAAATTAATGGCAAATAAAATGGAATTAATGCTTAATTTACTCCGGTTATAAATTTTTATCCATTATTAAGTATGTATTACCAAATAGGTAACTTGTTATTTTTATTAATTAAGATGTATTTTTTAGTACAAACCAGTTTTCGAGTTTTAGCACCTGGTGACACATTTTAATCATTTCATTTCTGTCTATTCCTTTTAACTCCTCTATAGCTCGTTGATGGTATTGGAATTTGGATCATCATTTTGTGTTGCCGATACTGACTGCACAGATTCAAACTAAAAAATATAAATTCTTAGATCTATATTTTACTTTTATTTTACTAGAGATTTAATATAAAAAGCAATTTAATATGTAACAAAGTTTAATAAACGCATATGAAAATAATCTATCTTAGGGTTATAGGGAAATCCACAGAACATTAAAAACAAATAGAAGTGCTATAATGTCATAATTACTATGAAAACCAGTGTCGCCAAACCCACACATTTAAACCGATAGTTATACAGTACACTACAAGTAATCTATGCCTTTGATTGGACAGCTTAATTTGAGTAAAAACTGACTTAGGTTATAAATTCAGCATTTCAATATGTACACTAACGCACCATGTTACGGTTTATTTTAGTATAACATCCCTAGGTATATTAGCTGTTTTGTTTCTCATTGCACAGAAATTCCAAATTCGAAAACATTCAGCTACTCCACAACAGAGGGCGTTAGTTTTCGATAGATATAACTTTGAACCTCAACACATAGAGGTTGAAATTTGTGTCACTCAACATTAATGACATTAACTTGATATTTATCTGATGCTATGCCCTGAGGGATGTCAGCCTTGTTATCGATAATTCACAAATCAATATTTTTGTGTATTTTTTTTTTTCTTTCTATTATATGAGTATAGTATAATGTGTCACATTTTGGAGTATGTTTATTACTACTAAGTACGTTTTTAAAGTGAAACTTTTATTACATCGTCTCAAACTTTTTGGTCTGTGTAGCGCATGTCGCGTGACGGTCGGCTGTCGAGTAGGTATAAAGCAGTGTTCGGAACCGTACGATAATTATCGTACAAATACGATAATTTTGTGCCTAAGTTTCACTTTTACCGTGGTTTCATAAAATCACACAACATTTTTTATATTATTATTATTAAATAAAAAACGGAATAGAATAGTATTAATCTATATTTACAAAATACAAACAGAAAATATGCATTATTTTAAATCTTGGAACTGCCGTAGGTTTGCTGTATCGGTGGCCTTTGTTAGACCGCTTAGTGCTGTTCGGCATCCAGTTACCTCGTCACGTTGCATTTATCCATTTCTCTTTTAAATTAGCCTCTTTGGGAAATCTATAAATAAATTGGACAAATGAAAGATAAGGAAAAATAAAATAAAATTTAATATTTATAATGTTTGTCTTTTCTAAAGTATCGATACTGTCGATATGCGCCACAAGCATCACTAAAGCGACATTCGTTTGTTTATTGCAATAATATTCCAGAAAGTCTTGTTTGCTGTTCAATCTATAATAGTACTAATTTCTTACGGATTAAGGTTCATTTTGACTAGATATTTGTATACAATTTTGACAAATTACGACAAGCGAAGTTATAACATAAAATATATGTAAAATAAATAAAAATAAGACTTACCGATGGTATGAAATGCCTCCATTGCTGATATTATTTCGTCTGCTATCATTTTTGCACTCTAATACCGAACAATACGTCCTAATTAATGAATAAATATGGAAAAAAGGTTTGACAGCTGACAACCGACTCGAATATTTTTCTGCGCACAACTGAGAGCAAGTTAGGTGATCTTACCTTACAAGTGACACGTGGGCCACGCCCACATCACACTTCTATCTACTTTACTGTTCTGTGGGGAAATCTAACAATGGAATTTGATTGTGATTTAAAATCAACTTCTTAAAATGTAGATAAGTAATTACATTCATGCTTATTGTTGGCGTAGCATTTGACTCAAGGAGAGATAATTTAGGTTTGCAAACAAAAAAATTGCGTTAAAATTCTTTGAACATATTCTCGCTTTTTAGATGGTACCCAATTTTACCGACTAGCATCAATCCATATATACAAATGCCAGAATACGTTGGAAAACTATGGGACAAACATTTTTTTGCAATTTTGTGGACTTTTTTTCCCATTTGCAGGCAACATTGTGATTGAGGTTATCTAATGCTAGGCGTCCATTACAGGCGGATCGGGCCGGGCCGCATCGCAACGGGCCGTCTCTAATGGACGCGCTGTTTGCTCCTGCGTCCACCTGTACGGGGCGCGGCGGACCGCCTAGGCGGATTTTATCTAACAGACGCTCGCCGCTCACATCCGCCTGCCTGCGTCCACTAGACGGGTCGGGGCGGGCCGGGCCGCAGCGCACCGCCGGCAGAAATCCGCCTGCGAAGCGATATCCGCCAATGCGTTGCGGCCCGCCCCGGCCCGATCCGTCGCTAATGGACGATGTTTCATACAAAACATAGGCCGGCGTATTTTTGCGTTGCGATGCGGCCCGGCCCGATCCGCCTAGTGGACGCCAGGCCATTACACTTAAAAGCTAAAATTACCACGAAATATTAACAATAAGAATGATCAGTTGATAGGAAACAGTCAATTATAATGATTCTGATATTATGTATCTTTATTTAATTGTTTACTTACGATCGAAATGAAATTCCATCGGCGTTTGTTTCCGTGCTGCTGTTATAGCCTAATACGCTGCAACCACCCATAATTATAAACACTCAGTACACGTAGTACATTCAGAACACTTTTATAATTAACTTCCAAATGTATTTATCACCAAAAAGAACATTAGACACAAGAAAACTAATTAAATATCAGATCTGCTTTGTTTGTTTGGCCCAGGTTTGACTACTGTCAAACCTGGGCCAAACAAAAAAGTGGCCACGCAGATAAGGACAAAAAAAACGTATCTACATCCCCTTCACTCACATAATGTAAGCGTAGCTATCTATCTCTTTTCACCATATCATTGCAAATCTACTGGTACTAGATCTGTGCGTAAACCTATGTATTTAGTATTCATACGTCATATGTCACATATAAGTACATGACATTTTAACCTTTAGTATAAATGAAAAGGACATTAGTTTCTACAAAGCAATTGAAATGTTTCCAAACAAAAGTAATAAAAACTATTTAAATAGACAACCGAATTCCATTTGAAAAAGAAAACTGACAATTGACATTTTGTCAAATATATGAAAAAAATCGATATATTTTCCGTGTTATTTTTCAATCAACTGCATATAAAATCATCTCAATGCCTGCCAACTTGACCATTGCCGAAAGAGCACAAATAATTGCCCAATTTAATGAGGGAAGCAGTATCAGTGCGATATCCCGGAATTTGAATATATCGAGGCATTCTGTCCGCTTTTGGATTCGTCGTGAAGGAGAGGAGGGAAGTTTGTTGGATCACAGAAGAAGTGGTCGCCGGCCTGCACTCTCCAATAACGATAGAGAATTCATGAGACGGGAATATGAAATCAATGGTTTTAAGCCCACAAAACATTTTGCGGAGATGTTCGATGTGAGTGCCCAAACAATAAGGAATCATCTACATTACATGGGGTTGCACCACAGGCATTACGCCAAGAAAATATATTTGACGGATGCTCACAGACTTGCTCGTCTGAACTTCGCCAGAGAGCACTTAGAGTTTGATTGGTCTAATACAGTGTTTTGTGATGAAAAAACGTTTAAATCCAGTCAGCATGGACGTCTTCACCTTTGGCGATATAATTCAACACGGTATAAAGATGATCATGTAATCCCAAATAGAGAATCAGGTCGAATTTCCGTAAATATTTGGGGCTGGATGAGTGCGGATGGTGTAGGAGAATTGTGTTCTCTACCTCCTCGAGCGACGGCTGTAAATTATATCGACGTGCTTCAGAATGCAATGCTACCGACAGTCCGTAATGTTTACCCGGAGAACGAAGTGCCACAATTTGATTTTGTTCAAGATAATTGTTCAATTCATAATGCGAGGATCGTAAGAGCCTGGTTTCGTTCACACACTGACGTAAGGGTAATTCAGTGGCCCTCAAGATCGCCGGACCTCAACCCGATAGAAAATCTTTGGGGCCTTATGGTCCAACGATGGTCGCATCAAAATGAAAGAACCAAACAAGCTCTTATTAGTCACTGTAATTATATTTGGGAGGAAATGCGGGGAACCGATATTTGCTCACGGCTTGTTGGTTCAATGAGGTCTCGTCTTTTAGAGGTTATAGAGGCCAACGGCGGTTACACCCGTTTCTAATTTTTAAAAATTTTCAATATCTTCTAAATATTACTATATATGCTATGTTTTTGTTTGTTATAAGTATTTTAAAATTGATTGTAGAAATTTAATAAAAGGATAAATCTATTTTTAGCTTGTTTTTTATTGATATTGTAATTACAAGTTTACAGAAATTGTAGGTTTGTGGATTCGCCTTGTGCCTTTACAATTTTATGTAACTTGTTGATTACAATTCTGAATTTGTAGATACAATTTTGTCATCAAAATCTACAGCCCCCCGCCGTTGATTTTACGACGTCATTGGTTCCATCAAGTTCAAACTAAGAACAGCTGTCACGTTACAAACAGTAATAGTCGTTATCAATAATCAGATAAAGACAGCAATAGAAGTTGTCAGATCGATCTGCAAGCGAAACTAATCTTTATCACCTATGAATCTGCAAGCGATATTCAAACTTAGGGTGGTACACCACCTTCTTGGCCGACTGTACATTATGAGTTGGAATGATGTGTTCCAAACTATCCTACTAGATGAAGTGTACTTGCTTGAATCTACCTATTGACAATACATGTGTCCCCAGGACGGTGTGTTCCCGGGTCTAGTGCCGCTGATCGAGTCGTACCTGTCGGGCATGGACGTGGACGCGGACACGCACTGCTCGGTGCAGCAGTACCTCAAGCTGATCCAGCGCCGCGCCGCCGGGGAGATCTCCACCATGGCCACCTGGATGCGCGAGTTCGTCACGCAACACCCCGCCTACCAGTGAGTCATTCATTTAAATATTAAGAGAAATAGAAATGCTACTTAATCCGAATCTATGTTTATAAAAGTGATAATCTCTGAACAGAGGATAAAACGTAGAAACTAAAAATATTTGAGAACTTTAGAAAATCTCTTAGAAATTTTCTTATATTAGTCGGTTTATAGTTTTACAGTTTTCAATATAAAATTTATTGTTTCGATTAATATTGGCTTCTATTTCCGTTATTTTGATTAAAATGTTACCATTTCAGGAAGGACTCGGTTGTGTCGGAGAAGATAAACTATGACTTGTTGAAGACCGCCCACGGTATACAGACGGGCTCGATCCCGGCGTCCACGCTGCTCGGCAGCAGCAACGTATCCAAGACTAACGAAGACATTCCCAAAGCATTTACTAAAATGATGAACAAAGACTGTCCCTAAACTTTACCCACAATACATACACGTAGTGCCTTCCGACTAGCGGCTTCGGTTTTTGGGCTTTGTTACTATACTCACTCCTACAATAATAATTTAAAAATGTTTATTAGTTATTTTATATGAGATGGTTAAATAGTTCTTTAGAAGGGTTTTACATGGAAAACTAAAAAGGTTTATGAATTTTATCAGTGAAATTATATATTTTTAATGATATCCCATATTAATTCTTTACTAATGGTTATATGACCATAAGAAAGTGTTAAATCCAAAATTGACAAAAATACAAATTGTTTTTCATAGGACGTATCCTTTAAAAACACTGTATTTTTTTCTTCTAACTTTTTATATTATGTTAGGTATTAGTTTATAACAGCACTACAAACATGATTTTTTGAGTATTTAGAAAATTTAATTAGATCCTATTAGAATTATGAGCAAGTTTACCATTAATTGCTGTTGTGTGTGTTGAGAGGTTGTGATCGATTTTATTATTCGAAGTATATTGTTTAGAAATTCCAATGAATTCAATTATTTTCGTCGACGCTGGACGTACTATTTTACAACTTAAGGAAATGCCGTCTAATTTATATAATGTCACAAAATTAAAATTGCACCAAATGTTTTATGTTGGAAATCATAGAATTAGTAAATGGCTCTAAAGATGTGCCTTTAACAAACAGATGTGCAATAAAATAAAGTACTTATGCTTATTTTTTCAAACTGTAAAAGTTGCAATATTTCTATTTTTACCTAACTAATTAATTTTTAATTGTTTCTTTTATTGTAGTTATTAACTTTTTCTTCTTTGCTGATAGTGTACTTAAAATTGCGGTACAAATAAAATTACATCACTATGTTAAAATATGTTACAAACGAACATATTGAAAAAAACAATTTTAATTATATAATTATCTGATCATGTATTGGTACTTATACTTCTATATTATGTATATTGGCGCTACTTAAATTGTTACGTAAGGTATTATATTATATTGTTGTTAAATGTTACAGGTGACACAAATGTGTTATCTCTGATTAGTAATAAAACGACTATAACAGCTCAAATTTATTTATTTTTATAAATTCTTTATATCTAAAACTGGAGGCACTCTAGAACTTATCAACAAGTTGAAGTATGTGTTGTTGTTCTTGTTGTCGCCATTCTTCACTGCCAGCATCACCTAAGTTGCCAGCATATTCTGAAACAAATAGTAATTATGAAATACTATTTTAATTAAATACTCTTAAATCCATTCAATGGGTGATTCTACTTTTAAATACAATTTAATTAAGGCTTCGATTTATATACCTCTCATAACGTGTCTTATTATCTTCAATGAACCGCCTCTTAAAGATAATACGCGCTGCACACGTTGTTTTATTGATGGCGGGCCTGCTGTGCATACCTGAAAAATAGAGCATTTTATCTTATTCTGTATAAAAGAATAGCTTCAATACGAATTTATTGCGGAAGTTATTCCATTTGAAAATTTATTTTAAATAATTATTGCATTTTCTTTCCACCATACCTCTAGTATAATCCTGTCAATGAGCTGCAAAGTGAATAAGCCCCCAGACAATCGCTTCAAATACTGTGCATCATCATCTAAATCTTCTGTTTCTTGCTAAAATAATTTTGAGATATATGGATTAAAATTTTTCGAACAAATGTAATTAATTCATCTATATAGAATATTATTTCTATACCTCCATTTCCTTTTCAATACGGTCTACTTTGTCCATGTATTTAAAGTGTAATTCTAATAATCTGTCCACTTTTTCCAGGTCATTTTCGGTAAATTTCGCAAGTAATCTTTGCCGCTGACTGCCTTGACAGTTACGTAACATCGATGATATTATTGATACTACATGCTCTAAAATAAATATAAAATTAATTACACATTTATCAATTATTTTCAAGGCACAAATGTTTTTACTTGAAACAAACCTTCATGTTGATCAACTGTTAACAATCTTTTTCTCTTTGGTGTTTTCATGAACAGAGGGAAAACAGTTCGTAAGCCCAAAATATCGACAAATTTATTGCAATTGTCTCGACCATCAGGGCCTGCTAGTGCATGATCCAATACTTTTAATGAGCCATTTCTCGACATCTTTTTCTCTCTACAAAAACATATTATATATTAGTAACTGTTAAATTCATTTTCTTAAACAAACAAGATTTAACATGAAAATATAGATTTTATTTATACAAGTGAAGCCAACCTTAACATAAGATTCATAAGTTGTAGACCTTCCCCTCTCAAGAATCGGTCTCTATTGCTAGGCTCCATGAGAGCACAACATAATGAATCAAACATGTTTTCCATTGCCTCTTGCTCTTCAGCACCACTTGGATCATGCCTTTTGTAAAACTGAAAACAAATATTACATACATTTTTATATTCCTCAAAAAACTTTGTATATTCTTTGTATCTTCATTATTTTACTTTTATGTGTATTCATAAATTAAGTTCCTTTTTTGTATAAAAAAATACATTTCAATATATTTTTAATAACAAGTAAGTACAGAAAATTTTTCCTCATAATATATGTTGATGACAACAAAACTTGATGATCATCCACAATGCAGGTTGCAGAGGTTATAAAAGATTGGTACTAATAAAAATATTTACAGCTAACTGTTGCAACAAGACATCAATGCCATCAAGTTCACCAAGTAATTTCCTATTCTCTGGGGTGTTCTGCAGAAGTATGGATAATATTTCTGTTGCATACAACTTGTTAGCATCGAATGGTGCCTTCATCTGAAAATAGCAGATCATATAAAATTTTGTATATATATTCATAGTTTATATTATATAATTTTAAAATATAAGTTTGCTCTACTTACCTTGAGTCTTTTCAAAATCCACTGAATAAAACCCTGTTTGGCGACTTCTACACATAGTTCAGGGCGAAATTCTGTTATGTTTTCAATTATACCTGGGAATAGTGAATTACAATTGAATAATTTTTCATAATGCAAAGCATTATCTCTTACCCAGTTTCTTGATCATGCTTAATTATCTACTAGAAAAAAAACTATCTACAAGACAACATTAAACATAATAAACACAAATATACCTAATGTGTTATGAACGGCATCCCTCTCATCTGGTACTTGCTCATCAAGTCGAGCAAGATTGTGCAGAAGTAACGAAGGGCACTCTGCTTCTGCTAATGCATTTATCAACTCTTCTGCACCTTCCTCACTTTCATGCAATATATCAACATCGGTTAACTCCTATGATTAAAAAGTTAAATGATTTAGGAACAATTGAAAGCAAAAAAACATATTATACTGTATTTAAATTATGTTTAAATTCATACCTGCAATAAATTGACAACTTTTGTAGATACATCGGTATTATCGTGAGACAGTAATTCTAAAATTGAATTAACACATTTCAAGTCCACCAACAAGGGATACTGGTCTGGCACAGTGGCTACAGCACTTAATTCCTGCAGAGCTTCATATAGATCTAATTCACTCTCCATGAATTTTTCTGGTTGGTCAGGAAACTTAATTCTCATTTCTCTGTTTTTCAGAGCCTTCTTTTCGAAATTAAGAACTAATTTTTTTACAGCAGTTTCATCTAGAACTTCACCCTGAATAATAATAGCACAATATTAACCTAATTCATATTAAATTTAAAATTGATTAAAGTAAAGTAAACATATAATGTAAAATAATTTTTTACCTCTGTTACTTCATTTTCTACGAATTTAAGAATATCTTCACGTTCTTTGTCAGTAATAGTTGGTTCTTTTGGAAGAGATTTTACAGTTCTTTCTATATCCGATTTTACTAGACGACGTACTTTACTTGACCGCACACTTTCATCGTCTGAATCTTCAAGTTCATCTTCATTGGGACGTTTTGGAGTGGGTGTGGGCTATGGAAGAATATAATTACCTATTGAAATATTCATTACAACTACTATTTACAATGAAACGCTACAAAATAACAATAATAACAACCTTAAATGAGAGTAATTCACCAACATCCATTTTTGCTCAGCATTAAGATCTTGAAAAATAAATTATCGTTGTTCAACACAAGCAATGCTTGCACTTTATTATTTAATATCTCTTTCATAGAATATTACTATATTTCCAAAAATACAAAGACAAACATCACAATCACAGCCGCATTTCCCAATTCCCATGACCAAAGAGTATATTGTATAAATTCAATTGAATTGACAATTGTGAATTGACATGTAATTGACATTTGACAATTGACCGTTGACGTGCTACAAAATAAAATATTATAGGCTCGTTAGCTCAGTGGTTAGAGCATCCATTTAAATGTTACAAAATAAAATATTCTACAGTGTATTTAAGATTTATAACGACTATTCATTCCTATTTATTTTTAGATTTGAACGGTAAGATCACAGAAGATTTATATGACATCCGATTTATGATTTTATAACAATATTAATTTACGTATAGATATTAGATCCTTACCTATGATCCTTACCTTTACGTCTGCCTTATTTATATGTACCCCAATTAAATTTCTAAACGTTAAGTGCTACTGTCATACAGGATATTTGCGATTTGCGAGCGCGAAAATCCAAATTATCCAAAGTTTACTTCCGACTCACGTTAGATACCACAATCACATAAAAATAATATAAAAGTACAATTACAATGTACTATTATAATTTTAATCTATATTGATTTAATTTCCATTAATTACTTAAAACTTAAAAGCATTGTACTATTTTATATTTTTCAAGATTGGAGCGACTATTTCAATCGATAATGGTAAAGTCTGAATCTTAAGGTTTAAATTAAATAATTTTTTGTAACATTTCAATTATAAATTTTCAATTATTATAAATTAAACATACATAGAAAAAAAAACGTAAGTATAGGCATTTTATTAATTAAAGTATATTGGACATATGATTTTAGACTATTAGGTACTTGCTAATACATCTCTCATTTCAGGACATTAATAAGAGATATGAAGAGGCAGAAAATGAAATACAAGATTTATTAAATCTATTGAAAAATACGTATGAATTGAATTTACAAATCAATATATTTTCTACATTGGGTGCTTATTTGTTGTCGAACGTAAGGCATGCGAATATTAAAAATATGTACCTATGAATTATCACATTGAAATTGATTTTAAATTAAATTAATGTTTCAGGGTGAACATAGATCAGTAATAATTAAATATGTACCACTATATAATAAAATACTGCACTGTTTAACAAGTGGTCGTTCACTACAACATGTTACACATAATTTTGTGTCTGCTCTTTTGTATATTGATGTAGACGAGGGGCCAACCAGAAGAAAAGCTTTACATATTCATGCCCAAAATATGATGCGGGTCAGCGGATGTCTATCAGCAATGTGCGATCTCTTTGTGACGTGTATGATGGTAATGGATATTACAATTATTTATCTCTCATTAATTATCTATGCTTACTCATGAATCTTCTGGACGTTTATGAATGAAGTTGAAAAATTAGCGCTAATTTTAACTCTATTCCCTAATACAATATTTTTTTGTTATGCGGAGTATACTTGGAGTATAGGAACTTCCTTTAATAATGTTTCATTAATTTCACATCTAGTATTTTTATGGTATGGACTAGGTATTCTCGAAGACTGTCTGATGTCTTCCTTGACTATACACTCGCTGTGAAGTGTTCGAAACGTTGGATTTAATAATACAATAAATAAATCTAGTTTAAAATCCGTTAGACCGTTAAACTGTTTAATTTTTAAATGTATAATACTTGCGTAAAATCAAATACAAATCAAAATCTCTCCTTATGCATATACATACGGTAGCCTGGAAGAGATCGCTACCTAGCGATAAAGCCGCCGTTTGTACCTATGTCTTTCTCTATTTTATGTTCTTTCTGTATTTGTATTTCTTATATGTGTGCAATGAAGTGTAAACTACAAAATTAAATAAATAAAATACACAAAGCACCAGGATACGTGGCGGGCGCTGTGCCGCAGCCTCGCGGAAGTGTGTCGCGGCTCTAATATCAACCAGAGTCATTGTGCGCATCTCATTCCATTGGTATGTTTATTAAATGTTTAGGTATATAATTATTTGACATTATGTAATATTTTACAATATAATGTTTATACATACAGACATGACGTTTATCTATAGATTTATAATATTTTAAAGAGGAAGGATTTCATTGATTGTTTGTTTTAAGATTAAACTCAAAGAACTCTACAAATCGACCGATTAAAAATTGTTTTGCTAATAGGTAGCTTTATCTTTACTTATCGTATCTGGGTGAATTTCAACAAATGCCATTTTTCTTATCATATCGGTGAACTTTTTCATTTATATATATTTTTTATTTTTTTCATGTTTAATGTAATATTTAGGATACTAAATACTCCCTTATTGGTAACCATCAACGTATCTTTTAAGACTATGGAGAAAATTCAGTTTGAATTCTGGTTTCCACCGATGTGACAATCCGGCACCGATTATCTTTTCTGTACACCGATATGATAAATTTATTCACCGATGTGATATACATATACAGCGATATGATAATCTATCCACCTTTGAACATCAAAAAAGAAATAGTAGGCTTATACATTTTTGAAGGAGTGACTAAGAACTGAATACCTGAACTAAGGGTATTATTTTCTTAGAATAAAAAATAATGTTTTTTTTAATTATCATTGTGTTTATTTAAAAGAAGTATAAAAAACAAAAATTTCTTGTACGTTATTGTACAATACACATTTATTAATGTGGCGATCAAGCTAATTGTTTTGCCATGTGTAGGTACACTTAAAACATTGTGGCGTTCTAGGTTCAACAATACTAAGAATAGAAACTTTATATAAGAAAACTTTATATACCTAATTAATCAGCCTTTTAAGTTTAACCTTAATCATAACAACACTACAATAATCACAGCTTTAATTATCACTTAATTTAATATTTTTAAAATCTTTGTTCTCAGTGCGTAAGTATCATAGATTACATAGAGATCGCTTATATCTTACATCTAGCAAATAATCTTTACCCTTAAAAAAAAAACTTAAATTAAATCTGTCAGTATAATTTGGTTATTATGTTAATCAGCCTTTAAGTTCAACATAAATCACTACAGAACTTGAACCGTCTTCGTACTCCACTTTTATTAAATTGCACCATAATTAGACTTTTAAGTCATAGAAGACTATGTAGTATACCTATAGTTAATCACAGCACTTAATTACGTACTTTTATAATTATTATCTGTTACAACAATTAAACCTCTTTTTTTCAATTAAAACTAAAAACAATAAAAATAAAAATTTTAAAAACAAATCAGCCCAGATCAAAATAAGTCATCATCAGTGTCACTGCAACCAAATATATAATTAAATCTCTGTTTGATGTCAGGAGTTGGTTTACGTGGCTCATTTTTTTCTTTTTTAAAGTTAATTTTAGATTTTATTCTAAATATTTCCTCATCGGTGTCACTGTCTTCCACGGTAGGACTTGAAAATCTATTAGATGCTTTTACCGTATCCTCTTTATTTACGAATTGAGTTGATTCCTCTAAACCAACTAAAATGTTCGTGTCAATTTTCTCTAAAAATGAACAGGCAGGAGTACTTTGATCAAGATCTACATAGTTCAATAGCAAATTTTCAGACATTTTTGTCGAAGAGGATGATCTGGGTGCCGCATTTTCCGAGATTTTTAATGTATTTGATGGTGTAAAATACTTTGAATGTGATGGCTGTGGGAACAAAATTAATTTGTCAGTTAACTTTACTGGTCGCATTTTAGTGATATCTATTTTGGATTTAGTTCTGGATTTTTTATTACTCGAAGTAGAAAGTTGAGGTTTAGACTTAATTTCGTGTTCGGTTGACAAATTGTGGAAGTCTAGATGTTTGCCATGTGGACATTTAACAACATATTTCATACATTCATCTTCTATACAAGAAAGTCGACGTAAAACTATACGATTTTTAGCTTCTTTAGTCCAAATGACTTGTTTGACTTGCAATGTTCCACGAAATGTGTTCAAATTTGTAGGGAGAAGCCAGTCCTTTTCTTCAACTTCATATTCTTCTACAGTACTAATTTTCACGCCTTGGACAGCAGATTTTAAATAGTTTACAAAAGAGTCTATATTATTCATATCACCATCGTGTGCAACAAATCGATCCGCCGTTCGCTTCAGTAGCCCACCTACTCCATCTGGCGCACCTTTTCCATGACCACATTCACTATAGTTCCATATTATGTTAGTCAGAGAAGAGCAGTAAATACTGAGTTGGGACATAATATAAAAAATTTTCTTATTCCGATACTGGCCTGATGGAGAATCAGAAATAATAATAAGATTCTGAACAATTGGAGCTTCCTGTTTAATTTCTTCTAATATTGGAACAAGGTGAGCCCAAACGGCGGCAGCATCATGGCGCAGTGAAGAACTAATAGTGCAGAAACATTGAGTTGTTATATTCTCTTCCTTATTTTTATAGTAAATTACAGCAGTGTGTAATGTGAATTGTTGACGACTGCCACCAAAGTGCATAGATTGTATTTCGGACCCGTACTTGGAGCTATAGTTCTCACTAAAGTCAATGTGAACGACACAATCCTTTTCAGTCATGTTTTGTTTGTAGTGCTTAAAAGCTTGACTTTGATTTCGTATATTACTACAATGTGTTAAGAACGGTTTCAGATTGTTTTCAAATATTTTGATTAGTTGTAATGGTTTAACGGTTATTTTTACTTTTTCTACATTAACGGCTATTTTATCGACTCCATTTTTTTTGTAATTCTTTTTTATCTTCTTCCAATTCCAATAAATAACATCTTTGGAGTTATCAAATTCTTGATAATTTAAATGACGATTCTTACAGACAGGACATGTTCTTTGCAGGCATTCTACCTTAAAAATATCACAGCAAATACTACTTAGAATTTCAGTCGTGGTGTTTTCTTTTATGATACGATTTCTTTTTAAAGATGATATAACAAGATCCATGTTCTCATGTTTCTCACATAGGCATGTATTTCTCAAGTTTAATTTTGGCTGCGTGACCCAAAACGGCCTCATTCTTGTAAAAGTGACGTAACTGATTGGAGGGTAGCCCGAAGTCAAATACTTTTTGTGTAAATTTTTAATTGTGTCTTTCATCAGCCTTTTCTGTTTTTTTACTCCATTTTGTGTGACAGTATCCTTTTTACCTGGGCAAAGATTTGAATTTTCATCATCCTCAAAAAACTGAACAACAATCTTACGGATACGTTTTTGCAGGTCTATATTTTTTGGCTTCGTTGGGATTCGTCTCACTTCTAAATTACTCTGTTTTAATTTCTTAAATTCTTGATGTAGTCTCATGTATCTCTTTTTGTACATTAGTTTCTCTTTATTAGCCTTTGCCAATTGTTTTCTTAAATCGTGTATTTGCTGAGTTTTAACGTTTTGATATTTACGAAATTTCATTTTAATGTCTTGTTTGAATTTAACAGTATTAAAGGATGTGTCTAAGTTAGGACTATTTGGGCGTAATGTTGATTCTTCTGAATTTATAGAACTAATACTTGGCGTTCGTAAAGGAGATGCTATTGATAAATCTAGGGGACTGCTTGTACGTAAATAGTGGGAACTACTCGCTACTATGGCATCAATACGCAAATTAGGACTATTACATCGAACATTCTGTCGCAATAGCCGTGGGCTATGAGGTCCTATTAGTTCTTGAGAAATACCGGGCTCATTATCTTGATTTTTCGGTAGCGATTCTGCGTCATTGGTCTCTGAAACACTTGTTGGGTTGTTGCGGGCACCATTTGCCTTATTTTTTTTCCGCTGATAATATGCACGGGCACTGATTCGGTTTTTCTTTTGTGCATTGCGACGTGCATGTGCAGTCATTTGGCTTCGGGTTAGGATAAGTCCAGCTGCCTTTCTTTTAGCTAAGCGTTCTCTGTCTTTTCTTAAATGCTGCTCGTTTAACACAGGATCACTTTTGATTTTAGCTTTTCTTATTCTTTCCATCAACCTCTTTCTCTCTTTTTTCTCCTCCTCGTTTAGTTTTGATTTCAGCATTCTTAAACAAAATTAATCTTAAACAAAATTACTCGAACGAATTGTGTGCGGCACGAGCTGCACACAAGTTAATATTTATGAAAGTTAAAAAATATAATATGTGTATATGTATGTATATAATGTATGGTTGTAGGTATGCTCCATTGTTTTTTTGTTTACTTTAATGAAATGACACTATGTCTACCAATATGATAAAATTACACCGAGGTGATAATATGATCTACCGATGTGATAAAACAATCCACCGATGTGACAAAACTATGCGTCGATCATGAATCAAAACACCGATATGATATTTAAGACACCGATTGATTTTTCTTATCACATCGGTGTAAATTATCACATCGGTGGTAAAAAAGACCACCGATTACAGCGATATGAGAACAGCGACGTGAGAAATTATCGACTTTTTTGAAAATTATGAAAAATGTATAATATTTAGGCTAAATTCAAGTACCTATAATGATGCTAATTTACTTACTATGTCTGTTAGAACCAAACAATCGTAATAAAACTTCACATTACACTAGAAAAATGCAACCACCGATAATATAAAATAATTGCTTGGAAGTAACTGAAATGTCGTACTTACGTAATTGGCGGGAATATGCAGCGATTTGACACACGTCCGTCCTGACTGCGCACTAGCACACACTAACGAGGGAAATAAAATTGGGGTGGGGACACTGTCGGACTCATCGATGCAAAGTTAGGTTTAAATTACTTTTGTGCAGCGATATGACAAAATTTTGCGAGACAAGTACATTTATGCCTCTCAGTAATAAATATTATGAATTACGTAATAAAATATGCTACATATTAATAATAAAACTAATATTCTATGAAATAGAATAAGTTCTATTCTTAAGTTACTTATTTTTATAACGATATAAGCGTTTTTGCTTGTAAAAAAAGTAGAGGGACAGCACCGATGTGACAAAAATAGAGGTTTATGTATTTATTTCTACCTTTGTAAATAGACTTAGACAAATAATATTTTATGCCACAACCCAATAAATACCTAATGAATACAAAAAAAAATAGTACAGAACAATATTCCTTTTTTCAAATACTAATTTCAATGAAGACAAAAAAAAAAGTCGTTTGGGAAATTCACCCATCTTTACTGTGTTGAATTCATCGATCGCTATTCCTTTAGCATGAACCTAGCCCTTTTTTTATCAAAATTGGTTCATTACTTTGCATTCCACATATTATGCTCTCGTAAGAAGTATATAGCCGCGCATTAATTTTAATTTTACTTTTCCACATTTTAGTTATGCATTTTTATATTTCGTTAAAACTTTAGAACATAATGAAATATTTTCTTCTAGTGCATACAAAAAATTCAGCGCGGCGATACAAACGCCGTTAATGTTCTACAAAGTTTAATAACGAACCAGCAGAATAATAAATTGTTCCACATTAACGACGGAATGTCGATATTTACCAGGTTTGATATTTGTGCATGTAGATATTTGATTATTAGTAAATATATTATACATAATATACCTATAATCTCTCTTCTTCAATCGTATTCTTCAATCAATAAATCTTATTACCTTAATACTTTATCTACCGATTCTGACTCGTTCGAGAAAGAACGAGTAAACTTTTAAAGACCATATAGGTCCATAGGTTTAACGATAGGTTAAACTATAATTTTTTTATTGATTAAAATCCAAATAATTTTCATTCCATAATATACCTAACAGCACTTAGTTTATGGTAATCAACCAATTAATAATAGTTAGGCAGATCAAATAAAGTGTTTGCAGGCAGCAACTTGGGGCAACGCTCAAGGTAAGAGCACAAGGGTTAATTAATAAGTAGAGATACAGGACCAGTCGATATAGGTGCCAAACGGCAAGGGCGGCAAATGCAAATAACAATTTCTAAAAGTTTTACACTCATTGAAAATCTATTAATTTTTTTACACGCGTTCGATCATTAGTCTTTCGGCTTACCTCATAATTAATCACACTGTGCAGAATAAATAATTCGTATGAATGCATTGACCAAACCAGCCACAAGGCTTTTCGAATCAACTAATATCACTTTTTTTTTAATCAGAGACATGGTACAAGATTTGTCTTGTTTGGAATTATTAAACACAGTAATAGAAAATCTGGAAGATGATTGTATTGAATATATATTGCAAGCTAAACAAGTTTTTCAAGAATTACGCAATTTGACTCTCTCACATGGATGTTGTCCACAGGTATAAATCAAAAGTTTTGATAAAGCTTTATCTAAATTCTAAAACAAGAAAACATTTATATTGGTTTATATTTCTTTGTAGGTTATACAATGGAAAACCATTATTTTTTACTCCTTTGAAAGAGGTAAGTCATTACTGGTCATTACTAATTAATCATTATTCAATCAAAGTGTGCTAAATTTTCAATTTTAAAGATTTCATTCTGATGTGTAGTTTTAGGAAACCGAGGAATTGTTCTTTGCGAAAGACAAAAAACCGGATTAGAAAACGTTCATACTGAGAATGGAAATGAAGGAGATGAAACGCAAAATTTGTTCCAAAATATTTTTCGAGAAGTAAGGAATTTTCATTTCAATAAAAATAACGAAATTCAGGAAGATAAAGAAAAACCACTACTGGATACTAAAAACACGAATAAGCAGTCCAGAAGCGAACCGTTATTTAGAAAAAATATATTAAATAGGAAGAATCATTTAAAAAAGTTGCCTCCAAAAACGTTTGCAAAAAATCAGGAAGATCTATCATTTTCATTTCTTTTAAATTCAAATAAAACTTCTTTACAACAGAACGTTCAACAATCTGTTGATACACAAATAAATAGTTGTGGTACAAGTAAAATTATAAACAGTGATAGAAATAGTAACTACGTAAGTCGAGCAACAAATACGACAACAGTCCCAAATTATTTAGTTAATAGCAGTATTCTCACAAATGAAAACGAAATAGATTTTAACCCTGTTCATGCTTCAACACCGAAAAGGAAATATTATTATTCTTCGCAAGAAAACGTAACGGAATCGACATCACTGCAACAAAGCCACCCTACTTTTCGTAAACGTACTAAAAAGTATACTCGCGGCAATCTACGCAATATGAGTAAAATGAGAAATCGCTCCTTAAGTTCTAAGTTTTTAGACGTCGTTAATCAGTCTTGTACAACGATAATAAAAAGCTTCAAAAGTGTATTCAATTTAAATTCTCATAAGAAAAGCAACGAAGATGAAATTAATAATTTTCATAATGACACGTGTAGTTACAGTTTTACAAATTATATGCAAAGAAGGGACAAGTTTTTTGCTGCAGAACGTAGTGGTTTCGAAACAGTTGAGTCTGGAAAAGGTCTAACCAATTTGACACAATGCAGTACATGTAATAATACACTTGAATTAAAAGAAAAAATGTTATTTGACCCACGCCTAAAAGACACTGTTAAAAAGCTGAAACTAGGAATAAACCTATTTGGATGCGACTTTAAGGTTAGATAGTGATAATAAAAAATAAAAAACAGAGAATTATGAAATAATAACTTTATTTATAAATTTTAACTTTCATATTGTATTTCTTTTCAGAAAATTTCAAGAACATTTTGGCCAAACGAGAAATATATGACGCCTTCTCTATTATACAGTCTATATCGTAAGCTTATTAACAAACGATGATGCTCCTAATATAAATAAATTAAATATAAATAATGGAAAGTATTTTTATTTTTCCCAGACAAATTGGGAAGTCCATGTCTTATTAAGTACCGAAATAATGTTCACTTTCACAGTCTGCTGTAAGTGGATTCATGACGAACCATGTCCCTTGTGATTTCAGGAACTGTTGGCGTGCCTGAAACAATTTAACATATTATTTTCTCTTCCAATATAACTAAGAAATCTATAGTAATATTTTAAAACTAAAGAATTTGTTTATTGGTTTGTTTGGTTGAATGCGCTTATGTCAGGAACTACGGGTCCGATTCTAAAATGTTTTTCAGTGTTAGCTTATTTATAGAGCAAGGCTGTGCTAAGACCAATAGGAGCGAAAATGCGGGTAAAACCGCGAGGGACAGCTAGCCCATATTATAAGTTTATAAATAATTATGCGACTATTATTAGGAAGCACGGTCCCGAGATTACAATTCGTTTTTCACCTTGAATCAAACAGGGTTATGTCATGTCGATAACCTATAATTTTAACTACTATCATCATGTACTAATCTTTATGAGTTATATCTTTTTATCACTTCTTTATTACTTAACTTTTTAGTATCAAATTTATCAAACTCTACCTACTATATATAAGAAAAAAATATACAAGAATTCAATTTTATATAATTTTGACTTCAAAGACGTTCAGAATTCTAAAATGCATGCCATACCTGCTATTTGCAGTGTGAATTCTAATTCTTTGCGCAGAATACTCAGCATCTTTTGAACGCCCTCTTGTCCTCCAATAGTAAGTCCCCATAAAGCTGGACGACCGACAAACACCTAAATACAAATAAATTGTTAATTATTATGTACATTGTAAAACTTTAATCCATACTAATATTATAAATGCGAAAGTAACTCTGTCTGTCTGTCTGTTACTCAATCACGCCTTAACTAATGAACCAATTTACATGAAATTTGGTATAGAGATATTTTGATACCCGAGAAAGGACATAGGCTACTTTTAACCCCGGGAAATAGGATAGGTTTTATCCCGGAAATCCCACGGGAACGGGAACTATGCGGGTTTTTCTTTGACTGTGCGGGCGAAGCTGCGGATGGAAAGCTAGTAAGTTATAATTATAAAGTAGAATTGTACCATTTTTGCGCCAAGGGCTAACGCTTTATAAACGTCCGTCCCACTTGAGACGCCACCATCTAGATATACTTCTACGTTGTAGTTTCTAACGGCTTCAACTATTTCAGGCAAGGCTTCGATCTAAAAAATAAAAAAAACTTTTTTAACTTTTAATATAATATTATATAGCTTTAAGTGAAGTTTCAAATTATTTAAAATGATGAAATAATTGTGATGTTCTTCGTTAATAAAAACAAAAAAATACCGTTGGTGGCACTCCGTCAAGTTGTCTGGCGCCATGGTTTGATACTAAAATACCCGAGCAGCCGGCTTCAACAGCTTTTATTGCATCGTCACCGCGCAATATGCCTTTAGCTACTATAGGGAGCTTTGTAATGCTGGAATAATTACAATTCTCATGATAAATAAATTTAATCAGTTATTGTAAATATAATAAAAAGTAAAGGTTTCATTTTTTACCTTTTCAACCATTTAACTTCGTCCCATGTAAGTGTTTTGTCGAATAAATTGTTGACATAGTTATTTAAACCACTGCCATCAGCAGTACTGTGAATTTTTGTCGATAAGTGTCCATCAAAGTTCGCTAATCTGTAAAAAAGGCAATGTCGGTTTTAATAATATGTAAATCCATTTCCATCCAATTATATCCTTGTATTTTATTAACCTAAATATGTAATAATAAATCTTACTTCAAATGACGCGGTAGGGTAAATTTGTTCCTTACATCCGCCCTCCTTAAACCGAAAATAGGTGTGTCTACGGTGAGAGCAATTGCTTTAAATCCTGCTTTCTCAGCTCTTAAAACAAGTTTTTTCGTGATTTCTCTGGAAAAGTTAAAAATGCAAGCCATATTAAAAAAATGTGAGTATTGGAAGAATACAGAAATACCGTTAGAAATTTTATTATTTTAAAATTTTTCATATTGTTTTTTTTTTAACTTTACTGGCAAAAATACTATGTTCTGAAACCACACTATAACTGTCTCAGTTTCATAATTAAAATCAACAAAATATATGTAAATTCTTAGTCTCTTAGATAAACCTAATAACTAATTGCAAAATATTATTTTGTCAACGTTAAGTCTCTATGCAGTGTTAGAATACTATATCCTAGAGTGAATTTGGTCAATTGTAAATACAAAAAATATGTACCTGTCGTTATAAATATAAAGCTGGAACCATTTAATTGCACTTGGGCCTGCTTCAGCGACTTCTTCTATGGAACTTGTTGAAATAGTGCTCAATGTATAAATTACACCTTCGGCTTGTGCAGCTAAAAAGTCAGCAATTTTAAAATAGTGTAAAAAATGATAATTAGAACTTTTAACACAATTATGCTACAAGATAAATATGAAACCTTTGACATTAGCAGTTTCTCCTTCAGGATGCGCCATTCTCTGCATTGCAGTAGGAGAAATTCCAACTGGCATGGTCACTCTCTCTCCCAAGATAGTGGTTTGTAGATCGAAATGTGTGATTCCAACGAGACATTTTGGCCGAATTCGAAGCCTGGAAATGTATTCAATAAATTCATTTTATTGTATTTTCACTCTAAAATGAAGTCCATGTTAACTACACGGAAATATGTTTACCTTTGAAAGGCACGTTTGTTTTCTGCTAAAGTAAATTCGTCAGTAGCACCACTTTTATAATAATCTCTTGTAGCTTTTGGAAGCAATGCAGTTGCTGCATCTTCCAAATCTTTGATACTTATAAATTTCTCCATTATACTTGAATAGACAGATCACACTGACCAATCTCCTTCAAAACAATTAGTTTATGTATGTGTATTTATTTGATAAGGCAGTTAATGAGTTATCAAACGCACAATAGGGTCGTGGGTCAGAGCAGACGTAATATTTGCAAAATATTTTTTATTATAATGTGATCACAAGGTTTATTACATTTGAAAATAAAATAGTATTTTTGATATTGAGATTGGCAATTAAGTAAAACACACGTAAATTTCAAAATTTATTTTCGATTTTATTATATTTGTATGAATGCTTTTAACTGCATCCCTTGATGTCAAATGCCTTTCCTTACATATTTGCCATAGAAACGTTATATAAAACTCAACCGATCTTATAACAAATCTAATAAATACAAATATTACAATTTCAAGCATATTATATGCTTGTGATAACATTTTTAAGAATGTCATATAATTTAATGAGAATCCGTAAGTATGAAATTTGTTATATGTACTAGCTGAAACATTTACGGTTTGCTTGAAATTAATATTTATAGGTCAAATGATTCATAATTTAACACTCGTGATCATTCCTCTTGATATAGCAGCTATCCTTCGATATTAAAAATGTCATGAAGATGGTATTTAAGTATTTACAAGAAATAAAAATTTGCAATGTTCTGGGAAACTAGAACTCTTTTGGCAGTTTCAATCTTACGTTTGAGATATCGACACTTTTCCATCACTCTTAGCCTAATCGATCACAATTTCACTTTCGTTTCCACAACTTTCTCCGCGAATATTACAAAAGATACAAAACATTTCGGAATAATTACTAAGCTATGGGAAATTAGAACCGCCAATTACCCTTCTACTATATATCCATCTTTGGTAATAAAGTTATTAACAATCAAATAACGGTCGATGCACCAGGTTTAACATATTTAACATAATATAAACGTCATAAAATCAGTGAAGCATTCAGTGTCATGCAAATTTTATTAATATAAAATACTAAGTTATCCTAGCCAAGCGATACATTGGACTTAATCAATCCATTTGGTTCAAATAAAAATTAAAAATAACATATTTTAACAAATGTACAGACTATCAGGTGCATGCAAATTGAGCAAATTAAATTCAAATAAGGCACAAAGTCTTTGCGATAAATTCTAAAAAAGCCTATGAAGAAACAATATCTCTTTAAATGATGCGGTGGTATTACTGTGTATTTATAATGTAGTTTACTATTATATTACTAAAGATGCTTATAATAATATTAAGAATTAACTTCTTTCTTTGTATGAAGATACAATATTTTGTGAAGAATATACAGTTTTTGGATACGACGTTTGCCTGATAGCCTGGATAATTTACATTGTATAGAAAAAATAAATATACAACCTTTAAGCAATATAAAAATAAATAACATATATTACAAAGCAGAACATTGACAGTGGCAACATATTCCTGTTAGACTAGTGTTTCCATACATCTATATCTACATTATCTAAACACTTGTTATTAGTTAAGGTAGCGATACATTCTTCAATATCGCACTGTAGAGTTCGTCTTAGGCCACTAATTGTACAATTTTGGCCTAAACGTTCATTTTTATTGAGACCAATATTTGAAACGGTATAAGCAAATTCTTATTGACCACATTAGCAGCAGTTTACCAGGATTTAAAATTTTGTTGTATATAATATACTCGATATTGATTCTATTTTTTGATCCAGGGTAAAATGTAGTCATCAACTCATGTTATGGTGAAACCAATAATAAGGCTTTAAATTATATTAGCGTAATTTATAAGTATATTTTTAGTATTATTAATAGTGTAGTTATATTTTAGTAAAATTAACAGTGTTATCTTGCAAAATTTTAAAATGCTGTTTTTATAATTTTTATTAAAATTAAACAAGGTATAAAATCACATATTACCAAGAATAATAAAAAAGAATTTAATAATCGCAAACAATATCAATTATAATTATAAAACAAACGATCACAAACGTTTTCTTTGTTAGCACCCACAAACGGTCCGTTAATATGAAGCGATATTATTTGCTTTCAATATATAATCCTAAACCTTAACTATTATTTGTACTGTGAAAAATAAACTCGCGTGATAATAATAAGAAAAGTTTTAATTACAAGTCACACAAAAAAAAATGAAATTATTAATATTTTATGTATTGTGTAAAAAAACGTGTCATGAATTCTACGATTTTATTAGTATAAATGGTCTAAATTTCATGATAAACACTTATATTTACAGTACTCCAAAATTAATAATGCGCATGCAGATCTTCGCTAATTATCGTATTTCCAGAAACACCCGAATCACGCCGAATCATTGAATCGTAAGTGCCCTAAACAATGCACTTGCATCTTGCACCTTGTTCAAAAGAAATAGGAGTCAATTCAGAGTCATACACAATTGAAAACAATTCAGGCGATAGGTGACGGAAGCCTGTCAGTCAAAAAATTCAAAAATCCGTCAGTCGTCTTTATATATTGGTGGTGACCGCACGTATTATCTCTGTATGGAATTATATAGAGCTGCTGTTACATACCCTTCTTAGTTTTGTTTCAAAGTTGAATTTTCCGATAAAATGATTATTTACACAGGTAGCAGATAGCAGCGGAGAAAGTGAAAATTAATAAGAGCATAATGAAAATTCTGATCATTCTACGATATCAGAAATAGAGATAATCCCTGATTCTGTAAATCCTTTGGACTGAGATTTTAATGATTAGATTTCTACAATTAAAATGTAAACCAGTGTTTGAAAATGATTTTTTTAAATATAAACTTTGTCTTATTTTAACCTTCCATACATCCATCATTACGCAAGCTTCAGTAAGACACTTTAATAGTTCTAAGTATAGAATTTTCCGAGTAAATCAATACAACAAATATATATTCGCAATCGTGTTGCTTATCCTCGCTTTTAACTTAAATTGAATTATCGAAACAAATTTCGTTACTTATCTCTTTTACCATAAAATCACAATAAAACTCATAATTCTAATAAACTATGCACGAAGAAAATACATTTAACCACTCTATATACATATCATCTTCGGAGGCTCGGGGAATATGACAGTCGCCGAACAGTGACGAATTTTTCTATGCGCATTATCAGTTTGGGAGTACTGTATAAGTTTAGCTAAAAATAAAGAGTTTAGCAAAACTAAACAGAATTTTTTAAAAGAAGAGACTTCATAATCCCGAAATTTATTCTCTTGTTAATTTATAACAGAAAGCTACGTGCAGTTCGTTTTGTAATCGAATCATATAGTTAATATTATCGAAAAAGGTATTTGATATATTATTACGTAATACACGTCTTTAATGTTATCGCCCTATCGCCGCTAAGCGCGGCAGAATGAAGTCGAGTTTCACACAAGAATATCTGGTATTAAGAATCCTTATGATTTAGTTTCTTGGCAGTGCGAAGTGCTGATATCACAACTCAAATTAAGCAAAATGCAATAAAAGCCAACGTGAATAGTGAGGTTGTGCATTAATTGTTCATCAGCCCCGTTTATTTATTAATTATTATTTGTCAGATCGTTTTGTGTTTTTGACTCTTTCAGTCTAGAATTTGATAAATTAAAAGAGAACAGCGTTTCCTAGGCTTTTGCAGTGCATTCACCAACTTTAAGGCTTTATTTAGACATGCTGATACTTGCGGAACTTCAGTTAAAATATGAATTATGATTGCTTATATTCGAACATTTGATTCCAAATCTTACAG
This sequence comes from Colias behrii, assembly GCA_029959065.1. Lineage (NCBI taxonomy): Eukaryota > Metazoa > Arthropoda > Insecta > Lepidoptera > Pieridae > Colias > Colias behrii. The sequence continues at coordinate 8,151,568 of JARWMC010000002.1, forward strand.
TAAATTAATACAAATTAACTTGTTAATGTCTAGTCATAGAATACAAGAAGGCTTATTCTCTACTAGAAATTAAGGCCAGAGTACCCCATCCATTACATAAAAGGCATGTTAATCATACTGTTAATTGCTAGATTAGATATAAATAAATACTTGCGAAAATATCACTTGCGTTAAAACTCGTATTAAAAACCTTCTTATATTCAGAAACTAATTTCCAAATACTCATATGTAATGCCACGGTGTGGCGGTCGTTGATACTAACAAAATGCAGCTTATAATTGTACGTCCTTATAATAAAAATTAAATACACTATGCATAGATAGAAATTATTCTCTTATTGAATATACGAGTAATGAAAACATCTAATTAGGGTAAATAAATACTATGGTATAATAAGCGAACATTAAGTTAAATAAATAACTTTAAGGAGGGTGGGCGCAAACAGAACTCGTCATAATTAATACTTAACAATAAATGCCCTTGAAGACGAACTTTACACGTATCGTTAACATCACAGAACAAAAGCGATGCGCAATTGTAATCTTTTCATTATTAACTCTTACGAGGGAAATTGTTTAACGTAAATGTGCATAATAGTTATCACTATTTTAAAGAAATTTCTAAAATTATCGACGAAATTAGCGATTGTATTTCATTTTTTTTTTTTTTTTTTTGTTCAGGCGGTTACTTGTTACGAAATGTCTCGCAATTGCGCATCGCTAAACAAAACTACGGCTAAGCGGGAGACGCAAAACAATAAATAGGTTCAAAGCTGTTGATATACTATACCTCAATACATAGGTTGGTGAAATTTTCGGACTTTGTTTCAAGTGAAATGGCACCATATTATATTAAGTACCGAACGTTAAAATACATGTACATGTTGCAATAATAATAAATGAAGCATTGCATAATTTAATTATAATTTTCGTAATTTAAATAATAATAAACCAAAATATCTATTGAGTGTCCAACCATAAAGTGTTCTAATCACTTTGGATTTGGACAACTCATAGGGCGCATAGACTAACATTGGATTTATTATAACGCCTATGTATTCAAGGTTAACACATCAACAGCGCGGGACTAGTCTCTTCTTGCACTCGGAAGCACCCAAGTGAAAAACAAAATTAGCATACAAAATGCGTTTATACGGTGCACTGAAGCAAGGTGATAAATACATTAGCGTGATATCGTTGCGTCCACGCTGAATAAGAAACCAACTGTTGCAGTTGGATTGTAGTCAGTAGCAATTTATTGTATGTGTGGACTCAATCCATCACTCGGGCGCGTCCAGGCGTCAATGCGAACTTATCTACGTTGTTTGCGTCTACGCAATCCATTTCTTAGACGCGACCAAGGAACAACGCGAACAAGTATCGATGGTATAGCGTGGACGCAATGCATTACTTGGGCGCGTCCAGTTTCAGCGCGAACTCTACACACTATTCAGTTTGAATCAATCGATTGTATCGCGTGGACGCATTCCACTGCTCGTTGGTGGGGCGGGAGCAGCGCGGCGTGGTGCGGCGGAGCAGCGAGGCAGCCGCGCTCAGAGCGGCGCGGGGTCGCGGGGCGGCGGCGGCGCGGGGGGCGCGGGCGGCGCGAGGTGCAGGCGGCGCGGCGGCTCGTCGTCGTCGGGCGGCTCGTCGTCGTCCGCGCTGTCGCCCGCCTCGCCCGACCCGGAGCCCTCGCCCGTCTCGCGCCCCTCCTCGTCCTCCTCCTCCTCCTCGGGGCATAGTTGGTACGCCCTGCGTGAAACGTAACACGGTTAGTTTTGTAAATAGTTTTCAAAAACAGACAAAAAAGTCTGTCCTATATAGAAATAATAGAATAGATTTCAAAGTCGTAAGAATATTATACATAATTGAAATTTTCACATTGGTCAATTAAAATAAATGTTTGAAACTACAAGAATAGTAGTAGAAAAGTATATGAACTCACTTTTCTAAAGTTTTCCTTGCCGAATTACTGCGTTCAAGGAAGTATCCAGTGGATGTTTCGTTTGAAGTTCCTGGTGGCGACCACGTCCCGTACGAACCGTACCCAGAACCATACTAAAAAGAAAAATTATGAAATTATTATATTTACTGCAACAATACATAAAAAAATAAAAAAAGACTGAAAATTTATAAACAGACAAAGTTAGGATGTAAAAAATGTGCTGACTGACACGCATGGGTGCTAGTCTGAAATGTATCAAGGCATATTTTTAATACATACGCGATCAAGCTCATCCTGTAGCCATGCGAGCAGCTGCCTCCAGCGACGGCGCGCCTCAGCATGCGTGTGCACGGCGCGCACGGCGATCGGCGCGCGGCACATCACGCCCACCAGCAGCTTCACGCACGCGTATGTGCGCTTTTGGTAGTGGCTGCGTGCGCGCAGACCCGTCTCCAGCAGACCCGGCCGCTCTTCTGACACGCCCTGTGCAAGTTTGGGAACAATATTAATGTACCTATGTGATATAATTCTGAATAGTTTATAACTTCATAGGTTATAATTTGCTAGAAAATAGTTCAAAATAGTGCTAAAGTAATTCATTTTAAATAAGATATATCATACATGTGTGCTTCATTAAGAAGCCAAAATGATTAACTCTGAATTATAAGGCTATCAATTAAAATGTTTAATATACATATTATGCATTAAACATCCTACAACCATCTTTCACAACATTACAAGTAATTGCAAAAAAAAAAGATGAGTATCTATACCAGTTAGCACGCAAATCAGCTCGCAAAAATCCCGGGTGTACGACATGTAACACGTGTAAAAATAAACACGAGCGTACCTTGATAGCGTTGTGCAAGCGGTGCTGCTGCCAGCTGTCCTCCATGAGCAGCAGCGCGGTGAGCGCGTCGCAGTGCCTGCGCAGCTCGTGGCAGTACGCGCAGGCCATCTGCCACAGCAGCTCGGCCAGCGCGGCGCGCGACCAGCCCGCGTGCTCCCAGCACAGGAACTGGATCAGCCGGATGCCCTCCTCGCACCCGCAGCATTCCTCCGTCAGTTTCTTCATGTAAGTACTGTTGGGAAGTTCACTCTCATTTCAATACAATAAATTATTCAAATATATGTTATTAATTTATTGATAATTTAAAATGAATCAAACAACACAGTTTCTCAAAATACCATAATTGTGAATTATGCTAAGACTATCTTATGCGAAGCGATGCGATGATGATCTTATCTATATTATGCGAAGATTTAACAACCTGTTTAGTACGAACTGTCACTCACCCAGTCCTATTATAGAGCAGATCAGCAGCGGTGGCGGTGAGCTGTGGCCGCGGGCCATGCGTGGGCGGTGGCTCCGCGAATGGGTTGGGCAGCGGCGTCGCGCCCTCTGCCGCGCCTGCCGACTGGCACCGCGCGCTCACGTCGCAACACCGTACTAATGCGCACACCACCTGACATATACAAATACATAATAAATAATAATAAAAAAATTGAGTAAATAGAAAAAAATTATAGGCTTCTATAATATTTCATATTAGTAAGTACACAATAGATATGAGAAACAAAATTATAATTGAACAAACCTGATGTATTTTAGCCGACTCTGGATACTGATATTTTCCAAGTGCTGCATAGGATTCATCCATACACACTGACAGCACAATATCCAAAACTTTGAGCTAAAAACAAAATTTACATCCATTATAATTTCACAATAACTTTGACTACCTATTTGGTTAAAAAAATTATATTTCACAAGTTTCCTATGTTTGAATCTACATGCGATCTTTTATATTGGAGAAATAGGACAGTTCATAACGCAACATACAACACAAAAAAACATAATTCCCAATAATTAAAAAACACTTATCGTCCAGAAACATTGTTATAATCTATAAACAAACACGGCACAGCACTCGACCCACCCTGAGCAGCTGGTACTTCTCGTGCGCGCCGAGCATCGCGTACGCGTGGAACAGGTTGAACAGCAGCGGCAGGTGGCGGTGCGCGTGCGCGTCGTGGTGCGGCGCCGCCAGCGCGCGCGCGCTGCACAGCACCTGGTCCGACAGGCACGTCGCCTCCTCGCGGCTGCACCACGTGCCGTACCCGTTGCTCACTGGTACAAAAATCGGAATGGAATATTGACCGTTGTTGACATGTAGATCTAACAAATGGCCAATAAATCATAGAATATCGCAAGTGACGAATTTATGCTCGCTATTTTAATTAATTGATAGGAATCAATAACGATAACGTAAGTATTTGTAAAGTATAGGAATATATATTTACCTGGTGGATCTTGAACTGAGAAATGTGCCAAAAATACTATAATTTTCATAAATACTATCCTAACATCACCCGAAGGACACGACAGTAAATAATCACATAACCTGAAAAGAAGAAAATTAGTTAAATATCCCTTTATTTATAAGTTTACGATGCAACCTTTACTTTCGCCATTGATACATTACCTATGTGGATGTTTAAAGAGATCTGTTGCAAACCACGCTCTCACACTTTGAGAACACCTTAAATGCTGGCAAAGAATGTCGTGCCTGAAAAAAAAATTTATAATATGAAATAGCGATCATATAATACCATTTTAAGAATTATTAACGGTTAAAAATTGCGGAAAAGCATACGAACATGTTTAAATGTTCATATTTTTTCCTGACTTATAAAACAGAAATATACATCGCGTAAATAATAATAATATTTACCAGTCGCTCGCTGGACCACGTAAAGTTTTCTTCGTGTGAAAACCAACTTGGAACAAAAACTTTGTAGCCATCTGAACAGCTAACATTGACATTTCTTCGTGTTCTTGACCCTGAAAATAAATCACAATTAAATTTTTTTCATAAATGAAATATGTTTTGAGAATGTATAAGTCTTGAAATGAATATTTACCCAAACAGCACTTTGCGATCCAGGGTAAACTTGTAACCTCATTAAACATAATTTCTTCATGAAATTAAAATGTTCTAAACTAAACTGATCTTGATTGTGACAGAATGCAATGTTGCTTCTACGAACGGAATTCCAAATAGGTCTCGGTATGGCACTTTCCCTGCAAAATATACAGATATAAATAAATATTTAATACAATATCTTAAGCGCAACAAGAAGCTATTTAATTTTTAATGAGATTTTTTTGTATATTGTTATTTACACAGACAAAGCATATTATTTATATTTTTATAAATGAAATGTTATAATCATAACATACTTGAGAGTCATATTTCTCATTGTTTGTTCTAGAGACGTATCTATCGTGTCCTTTCGCGTATAAAATAACATGTAAGCATTCCACCACCTTTTCTGGCGTTTGTAAGATATCCGCTTTATAGTTGAATCAAATACCTGCAAATAAAATAATGCTTTTATTTTACAACAATAGTATAATAAAAAACCAGTGTTTATTATGATCAATATTACAAAAACTTGACCATTTAGTGAACAATCATATTTCACATCTAACAGTATATAGAGTATAGAAACAGTACAGTTTTATCTATACTAATATTATAAAGAGGAAAGGTTTGTATGTATGTATGTATGTATGGTTTTCACGCATAAACTACTGGACCGATTTTGATGAAATTTGGCACAGATAATCTTTAGACCCTGAGAAAGAACATAGGCTACCTTTTATTGCGAAATATGTACCACGGGCGAAGCCGGGGCGGACCGCTAGTACAAGAATAAAAGTAAAATACAATACATTTAACTCAAACAGAAACAATACAGAATTTGAATAAAAATTAATTTCCTCTACCTCTCCCATATATTCGCCGCCAAAGCACTGCGCCTTCATCTCGTCATCATCGTGCATAGCGCACTCGGCCACGTCGCCGTCGTCCAGCTTCACCCAGCGACCCATAGAACCCGTGTCCCTACAATACATATTTCGTTTATTGTTCACTTAAAATAATTATTTCTAAAAAAGTGCCTTTCAAGTGCATACTTAATTTATAGGGATATTTAAAACAGATAATTTAAAGTAATGAGCATAAAGTTCGTATATTCACATTAGCTGTTATATTACTGTATTAATTCATTCATTTGAAACATTTATAAATATTCTACGAACTATGATCTCTTTTAACGAGAAAAATCCCTGATAGATTCCTACCTCAATAATACATAAGAGTAATAATGTCCCCCGGAAGCCTGTCCGGAGTGTACGACGATCCCGCTCAACTCGTACTGAGTGTAACGCGGATCTTTCTCGCAATTCTCACTACCTTCCCATAGAGCTCCTTCGCCCTCTGCACGTGCTAAACCCCACGCTAAAAAAACATGAAGGAATTATAATTTATTGCTTTACTAATTTAATTTTCTTAGGAAATTACTCGTAATAAGTTCCGATTTGTTTTACCTGTATAGGGTTCCACGTCCAATTCACGCGGAAATTCAAAGTAATCATTAAATTTTATTGCACATACTTTTTCAAAATCATATTCAAATCTTTTAAGTTGTATGACTAGAACTGGAGGCAGTTTATTTAAACATAATCTTTTCACTGTTACCACCTGAAAGTAGAATAAAAATTGTCTTGAGTCTCAATATATTCAAATTCAGATAAAATAATAATTTTAGCGCTAGTTAAAATTATGAATAATACCTTTTTGCTACACTTATCACAATAATAGGCATCTGCGCCTTCTAATAATTCGCCGCGTACATATGCCTCTAACGACTCCTGTAACCGCGACATATTCCTTATGTCTAAAGATACTACGCTGAATGGCTCTTCCTTACAATACCTAGAAACCATCACACAATATTATGAGAGAAAAGGAACTATTTCATTAAAACGATAAAAAATTATTAAATTTACTCTTCAATACAATATTTTGAGTTTCCAATCCATTGTATTATATTTTATTTAACTCGATTTCTTTACCTGTGTGGGCACCCTTTACATATCTTCTGGTCGGAATATGTTCCTCCCATAGTTTTGGCCATTAATTGTTCTTGACCTAAAGATTTAAGCGCTTCGTCTAGAGACTCTACTAGCGACATAAAAAATTCCACTGCGTCTTGTTGTTCACGTAAATTCACAGGTTCGCCTTGCAATCTAAAACCGTAAGATATTACAAAATGGCTCTAACTTTTATATAGTTTATTTCAGTTTATAAAGGCCATTTATTACCTGAAGTGTGCCCATAATCCCCGAGGAACATAATACTGAAGTTTACTGTAATGTAAATGCGCAAATATCGCTTGCACTTGCTTTAATATGGTGATGTTGTAGTCGCCGCTATTCTGGTAAAATAAAGCTTGATATATTATTTTGCATTAAATTAAGAGAATTACTATGAAAGAAATACACTATTATTATTACCTCTGTATTATTTTCTATAATGTTGTGGTGATGTATTTCTCCAGAAAAATCTTCATTTGGATCTGTAGCGGCGCCTAATAATTGAAGAAAACCAATTAGTGGACTTGTGAGAATGGCATATAGCCAAGATGTAATTATGTATATCTTAACGTGAAAATGTTCAGGTATTCACATGTGAGTAGCCAAGTGGTGCTATTATACTATTAGCAATAGTTTGAATGAAATCCTGTCTTACCTTGTACGGTAAGTAGTGCATCTCGTACTGCGCGCACGCAGTACAGTTGCTGCAGCACAGAGTTCATGTAGCAAGTTGCACCCGCATTCTTCAGTCCCACAAGACCTGCTCCGGGTCGTGGGCCCACGCACGGCATGTATTCCCATTCTGATAGCGGCATGTTCTTATCTGTGGAAAGATAACGAGTTTTATGTGCAATCATTTTTATAACTTTCTTAAAATGAAAATCAAAATTAACATTAGAATAATACATTTACAATTAGTCTAAATTCAAAATTATAAACTTGTCATTTCATAAAGCATTTTGTAAGTCATGATAAAAGAACAATGTTCAAGAAATTATATCCAACTAGTTTCTCTTTTACTAGTCAGATAACTAAAAACTTATTTATAATCAATCCCACATGCTGCTCTCAAAGTACAGTCCTCTAATTAACACGGTTAAGTGCTTTCATAATAAGTTGCAACTAACCGCTATAGAACATGAGGTGCAGCAGGTTGGCGAGCGCGGCCATGTTGGGCACGCAGCCGTGCACGAGCGCGAGCAGCAGGTCGGCGGCGGCGGCCACGGAGCCGGCCGTGCGGCACAGCGGCGTGGGCACGTCCTCGCTAGTGCCGGAGCCGGGCGCACCGCGCTCGCCGCCCTCCGTCATGCGGCACCACGCCCACGAGTACGGCCAGAGAAACTCTGTTGCCACTTCCTATAGCACAAATGACGCATGATAATGATTAAAACAATTAATTTAACAGCCAAAAACTTTGCGCCCAAAAAGTTATAATGTAAGTATGTACAGTACTCCAAAATTAATAATGCGCATGCAAATCTTCGCTAATTGTCGTATTTCCGAAAACACTCGAATCATTTAATCGTTAGAGCCCTAAACAATGCACTTGCATTTTACACCTTGTTCAAAAGAAAATAGAAGTCAATTCACGGTCATACACAATCAAAAACAAATCGGGCGGTAGGTGACGGTAGCCTGTCAGTCAAAAAACTCAAAAATCCGTCAGTCGTCTTTAAATATTGGTGGTGACTGCACGTGTTCTCTCTGTGTGGAATTATATAGAGCTGCTATTACATACCCTTCTTGGTTTTGTTTTTAAAGGTGAATTGAATTAATCGATGAAATGATTTACACAGGTGATGGCAGTAGGGAAAGTGAAAATGAAGAAGAGCATAATGAAAGTTCCGATGTATCTAAAATGTCAGAAATAAAGATAATCCCTGATTTTGATTGTTTTTATTTTTTTGTAATTGTTATAATATTGAAGAATGATCAGTACTGTAATTTTACTTTTGAACTGAGATTTTAATGATTAGATTTATATGGTTTTTAAATGTAAACCTGTGTTTGAAAACCATATTTTATAAAATATAAATTTTGTGTTATTTTAACCTTCTTTTCTTCCATCATTACACCAGCTTCAGTAAGACACTTTTAAAGTACTATAAAATTTTCCAAGTAAACAATCCAACAAGTAATATTCGCAATCGTGGGGTTATCTTCGCTATTTACTTACAAGGAATTATCGAAACAAAATCGTTACATACAAATAAATATTAATCTCTTTTAGCACAAAACACATAATTTGACTAAATTATGCATGAAGAAAATGCATTTAACCACTCTATATACATATCATCTTCGGACGCTCCGGGAAAATGACAGTTGCCGAACAGTGACGAAGATTTCTATGCGCATTATTACTTTTGGAGTACTGTATATGTATATTTTTTGTTATTGTTTATATATAATAAAAAAAAACCTTCGACATTATATTATAGAGCAGGCTCCAAGGAGATGTTCGTTTGCAAAAATAGCGGACCTAAATCTGACTTCTGATATATATTGTATAGATCCCAGACATCCTATAGACAGATGTTGCCAACCAGTTTTGTGGTCCCCCTCCCCCCACCCCGGTAATTAAATATGGCATACAAAGAAAAAAATAAAAATTTCCAAAACATGCCGTGTGGGGTATCAAATGAAAGAGCTTATTGAGTAGATCACGAATATATAGCATACTATAACATTTCTTACACTTTCTCTAAGATTTTTTAGAAAATTTACGAAAATGCTCCATTTTTGAGTTAACTTTAAACCACTATAGATTGAAAACTCATGAATATATTTTTTAAATTATTATTTTAAATAATTAACAATAGTCCATTGTTTACGATTCAATAGTTTGTAATAAGTGAGCTATATGTATGTGGTGGATTTGATGACCCCACAAAATGTTTTAAATTGCAAGGCGCAACTTTCACTGAAGTTACCGATTTGAAATCTAATCACACAGAGGCTGATTCAAGAATGTTCTGCCATATTGCAGAGATAATTATTCTAAGCCCTGACACCGATATTTTTGTATTAGGCCTTTATTTCTGGCATAAACTTGAAAATATACTCGCCATCTTTGAATGCTCCCCCCACTCCCCCATGCAACTATTTCACTTGTGGGGTCATCAAATCCACCACATACATATAGCTCACTTATTACAAACTATTGAATCGTAAACAATGGACTATTGTTAATTATTTAAAATAATAATTTAAAAAATATATTCATGAGTTTTCAATCTATAGTGGTTTAAAGTTAACTCAAAAATGGAGCATTTTCGTAAATTTTCTAAAAAATCTTAGAGAAAGTGTAAGAAATGTTATAGTATGCTATATATTCGTGATCTACTCAATAAGCTCTTTCATTTGATACCCCACACGGCATGTTTTGGAAATTTTTATTTTTTTCTTTGTATGCCATATTTAATTACCGGGGTGGGGAGAGGGGGACCACAAAACTGGTTGGCAACATCTGTCTATAGGATGTCTGGGATCTATACAATATATATCAGAAGTCAGATTTAGGTCCGCTATTTTTGCAAACGAAACTCCACTGAGAGTCTGGTCTATTAAGATTATTATCCTATCAGAATATTTTACTATAGTATAGTTAAAAAGTACCTTGATTAAACCTGCATCTTTATGGTCAGGGTGTGCACCATATTGAAATTTAACTTGAGCTGGCACATGTGTAAAGAGCTCTTTGGTGAGATTCAAATGCCCCTCCAGTAAAGTGTCTTCAAGGGCTTCGGGATTTGTGCGAACAGCGCGTAACCAAGCAACCTATAACAAAACATCGAGATATTAATAATGCACAATAAATAAATAATAATAATATTTGAGATAATCATTTATTATAACTATGAACTGAAAAGAGTAAGTATACATCAAGATAATAATTTTATGTAAACAACTATAATTTAATAAACTTAAAGTGCAACTACAAAATTTCTTACTGTCTTTGAAAAAAAACTGTTTAATGAACCGGTTATTTCATATATTTTTTCTTATAATGATTCAAAAGCGCTGCTAAACGAAATCTATAACAACAAATATTTGAATTTGAATATTTCCACTTTATAATTTAGTCTCGCACATACCTCAGTGGCCAGATCCTCCAGCGTCCTCGCTGTAGGTCCGGCGAGCGCGACGAGCCGGCACAGCAGCTGCAGGAACTGGTGCGCGTGGCGCGAGTGCGCGGCGAGGCGCGGCAGCGTGGCGGCGCCGCCCGCCCCGCCCAGCGCCGCGAGGGCGCAGCGCGCGCCGCCGCCGCCGCCCCACGCGCACATCGACAGCAGCTGCTCCGCGGACGACACGCGCACCTACACCACATCGTATATTAAACGCATTTCATTGCTCATTTTGTATTAAATACCACACTATTAGTCGATAGACTCAATAATTACCAAATTCACCAATTAAACTACAATATGAAATGCAACTGACTTTATTCAAGTACTAGTAAATTTCATTATTAATTAGATTGAATGCAACCAGCTCATTATAGTGTTTAGAAGATTCAATCAGATCATAATAGCCATTGAGATATTGTAAAGGAGGTACCTGAGCGCTGGGGCAGTCTATCATCAAATACAAAGCAGTATCCTGCCACCAAGACTCGTGTAATAGATCTTCAAGATGTCCTCCGCCAAGAGCCATGCAAATTGTTACCACCTCCATACACTCTCGAACCACTAAAAAAGCGAAATCATGAAATAATTAAAAAAATATATATTATATAACAAAAATAAACAAATCATATTCATAAACTTGCAAGTCTTTTTAAATAACACAGGTATGAGACTGTTTTATACTAACATGTAACATCATCTGAATGCACCAAGCCTGAAATTTCTGAGGGTTGGGCCACAGAGTATGTAAGTGCGTAGAGAGATCGCACTGTGGCTGCTGTTGGCACGCGCCACCACACTAGTGAAGACACCGATTCACTATCTTCACCGCTTGTCACCATCTGTAGAATAAAAATACGAGATATTATCACATAACATGATTTGATTGTTCATGCAAGGTTTAAAATTCCAATATGTTACCTGCTCTCCAAGTGTGTTTGCTAATTTCTCTGCAATAGCCTTGACGATTATTTCGCAGTTGTGGTTTGGTACAGACTGTAATGCTTCTCGCAATATCGTGACGTCCATTCTAAAATACAATCCAATTTTAAACTACACATTTTAAAACCGGTTATTTATCTATTAAGTTCATTAATTTATTTTAATTTGTTACCTAAAGTCCTTGTCAACTGAGGTATCAGACCCATCAGGAGCGAGAATTTCAAAAAGATGTCCCAGTGTATATAAAGCTAGTTTTGCTAGTCTCACGAGTGCCAAGTACCCAACTCTGAAAAAAGGAAAATTATTTTGATACATACAAAAAATTTCGAGTAGTCAGTAAATCTCCAGACATCAAATTATTTATATGTACCTCCGCGTATGTGGTGCGGCGCCCTTCAGAAACTCATTGTCAGACAAACATTGTACCAAGAGGGGAGCTTTTTTTACACAAGCTAGTTGAAAGCTGCGATTACGCTCCAATCTGGTGTCTGATGACGGCATCACCATACTGTATAAAACCTAAGTAACAAAATTCAAATACTGACTTATATTATCAAATACAGTCAATTATGTTAATGGCCATTATTTTCAATAACCTACCTCAATGTTATAAGCAACGGCGGGTGGCGCTGGCCCGTACAGCATATCCTTTAATTTGGAATCATCTCTGCACAGTAATGCTTCTGTTAACTTCTCTACCTGAAATCTCAAAGTCATTTAATTTTTATGAAATATTATTTTATGCAATTTTAGCAGCAATTTCTCGTTTAGTGTTCTAATTTTTTTGTTTACGACATATTTCTTGTTATAATGATAAATTCAAATATACGCACTGTTAACTTATGCGATGGGCATATTTGCGAAAGAAGATGTGCAGCCTCCGTTAGTGGGATGTGACCTTTGGTAATACCGACATGCTCTAATTCCAATATAAAGGGTAAATACCAAGAGCCTTGTGAAAAAATCTGCAATAAAAAATTTGAAGAATTAATTGTAAAATAAAACTGAGTTCTGAAAGTATTATAATATGTAGAATCAAAATAGGCTTAATGGAATGACTAATTTTATACATCATAATTTTTCTATCACATCTTACAAAACATAACATAACATAGTTCTAATGCCTTACTTAATAATAATTACTTAATTTTTATGACAATGTCTCAGAATAGACAAATATTTAAATATTCTTACCACACCAGGCAAAGCGTGTTCCGGTGTCGGCGGAACCGGTGGAGAGGTGGCGCTCGAGTCACTGCTCGACTCGTTGGACGAGCCACATCCACCACTGCCGCATACTTGACCGTCGTACACCTAACACGAATTATTGAGTATTGTATATTTACACAAAAAAATAGTAAATTCACAAGTATATAATTGAATGAAATTATTTAATTTGGAAATTCGGTAAAAGCAATATTTTCTCATTGAAATATTTTCACATATTGAAGCTTAAATATTGATATAATTTATATAAGTACCTTGGCAACAAGAATAGTCTTGTCTCTGAGTGGGATTTGTGAAAGTATTTTTCTGTCGTGACTTGAATCCAAAAGTTCACCATTCACATACAATTCTAACTTATTTATATACATTTCCAGTTTGATACTGCTCTCTGATGTACATTTTAACCTATAAAATGTTTTTTATTCAAATTATAAATTCTACATTCAAAAAAATGACTTCTAATGAATACTTTGTTGTTTTATAAATAGTACCTTCTCTGAACAGCCACGCGCAATGAGTGAAGAGTTTCATTAGAATGCGAAAATAATTCAATATCATCGATTTGTCTTTGGCCTGTTTGAAAATTAAATCTGACTATTATAGTACACTGCCGTCCCCTGCCCGACCTGTAAATCGGCAGAATCTGACGATCCGCCGAGAACCTTCTATCACATTCGTTTATATATTCTTGTATGGCACGAATTACTCTACACATCTTTGTACAACTCTCAGTCCCGTCTGAAACAAACAATATTACACTTAAACTTGGCAACAATAATAAACTGGTCCTATAAATCTTTACGACACAAGCTATTATTAAATTCAGACGGGAATTTTATTATAATCCATCTTAAATATTATTGAAGAAAAATAAAACATGTACAACACTGAACCAATTGTTTAGTTGAATAACATTGGTTGCGTCAGCGCAGCGCCCGTGCACGTGCATATCTCACGCAGCAGCTCGATACCTCATCAATATGTATAATGTATCTCTTACAATATTTCCCTACCGTCACTAGTCTCCATGTCCTTCTGCAGGCGCTGCGTGCGCGCGCAGCACTGCGTGAGGAACGCCTCGTGCTGGTGCGCGGGCGGCAGCGCGGCGCCCGTGCACGTGCACGTCTCGCGCAGCAGCTCGATACCTCATCAATATGTATAATGTATCTCTTACAATATTTCCCTACCGTCACTAGTCTCCATGTCCTTCTGCAGGCGCTGCGTGCGCGCGCAGCACTGCGTGAGGAACGCCTCGTGCTGGTGCGCGGGCGGCAGCGCGGCGCCCGTGCACGTGCACGTCTCGCGCAGCAGCTCGATACCTCATCAATATGTATAATGTATCTCTTACAATATTTCCCTACCGTCACTAGTCTCCATGTCCTTCTGCAGGCGCTGCGTGCGCGCGCAGCACTGCGTGAGGAACGCCTCGTGCTGGTGCGCGGGCGGCAGCGCGGCGCCCGTGCACGTGCACGTCTCGCGCAGCAGCTCGATACCTCATCAATATGTATAATGTATCTCTTACAATATTTCCCTACCGTCACTAGTCTCCATGTCCTTCTGCAGGCGCTGCGTGCGCGCGCAGCACTGCGTGAGGAACGCCTCGTGCTGGTGCGCGGGCGGCAGCGCGGCGCCCGTGCACGTGCACGTCTCGCGCAGCAGCTCGATACCTCATCAATATGTATAATGTATCTCTTACAATATTTCCCTACCGTCACTAGTCTCCATGTCCTTCTGCAGGCGCTGCGTGCGCGCGCAGCACTGCGTGAGGAACGCCTCGTGCTGGTGCGCGGGCGGCAGCGCGGCGCCCGTGCACGTGCACGTCTCGCGCAGCAGCTCGATACCTCATCAATATGTATAATGTATCTCTTACAATATTTCCCTACCGTCACTAGTCTCCATGTCCTTCTGCAGGCGCTGCGTGCGCGCGCAGCACTGCGTGAGGAACGCCTCGTGCTGGTGCGCGGGCGGCAGCGCGGCGCCCGTGCACGTGCACGTCTCGCGCAGCAGCTCGATACCTCATCAATATGTATAATGTATCTCTTACAATATTTCCCTACCGTCACTAGTCTCCATGTCCTTCTGCAGGCGCTGCGTGCGCGCGCAGCACTGCGTGAGGAACGCCTCGTGCTGGTGCGCGGGCGGCAGCGCGGCGCCCGTGCACGTGCACGTCTCGCGCAGCAGCTCGATACCTCATCAATATGTATAATGTATCTCTTACAATATTTCCCTACCGTCACTAGTCTCCATGTCCTTCTGCAGGCGCTGCGTGCGCGCGCAGCACTGCGTGAGGAACGCCTCGTGCTGGTGCGCGGGCGGCAGCGCGGCGCCCGTGCACGTGCACGTCTCGCGCAGCAGCTCGATACCTCATCAATATGTATAATGTATCTCTTACAATATTTCCCTACCGTCACTAGTCTCCATGTCCTTCTGCAGGCGCTGCGTGCGCGCGCAGCACTGCGTGAGGAACGCCTCGTGCTGGTGCGCGGGCGGCAGCGCGGCGCCCGTGCACGTGCACGTCTCGCGCAGCAGCTCGATACCTCATCAATATGTATAATGTATCTCTTACAATATTTCCCTACCGTCACTAGTCTCCATGTCCTTCTGCAGGCGCTGCGTGCGCGCGCAGCACTGCGTGAGGAACGCCTCGTGCTGGTGCGCGGGCGGCAGCGCGGCGCCCGTGCACGTGCACGTCTCGCGCAGCAGCTCGATACCTCATCAATATGTATAATGTATCTCTTACAATATTTCCCTACCGTCACTAGTCTCCATGTCCTTCTGCAGGCGCTGCGTGCGCGCGCAGCACTGCGTGAGGAACGCCTCGTGCTGGTGCGCGGGCGGCAGCGCGGCGCCCGTGCACGTGCACGTCTCGCGCAGCAGCTCGATACCTCATCAATATGTATAATGTATCTCTTACAATATTTCCCTACCGTCACTAGTCTCCATGTCCTTCTGCAGGCGCTGCGTGCGCGCGCAGCACTGCGTGAGGAACGCCTCGTGCTGGTGCGCGGGCGGCAGCGCGGCGCCCGTGCACGTGCACGTCTCGCGCAGCAGCTCGATACCTCATCAATATGTATAATGTATCTCTTACAATATTTCCCTACCGTCACTAGTCTCCATGTCCTTCTGCAGGCGCTGCGTGCGCGCGCAGCACTGCGTGAGGAACGCCTCGTGCTGGTGCGCGGGCGGCAGCGCGGCGCCCGTGCACGTGCACGTCTCGCGCAGCAGCTCGATACCTCATCAATATGTATAATGTATCTCTTACAATATTTCCCTACCGTCACTAGTCTCCATGTCCTTCTGCAGGCGCTGCGTGCGCGCGCAGCACTGCGTGAGGAACGCCTCGTGCTGGTGCGCGGGCGGCAGCGCGGCGCCCGTGCACGTGCACGTCTCGCGCAGCAGCTCGATACCTCATCAATATGTATAATGTATCTCTTACAATATTTCCCTACCGTCACTAGTCTCCATGTCCTTCTGCAGGCGCTGCGTGCGCGCGCAGCACTGCGTGAGGAACGCCTCGTGCTGGTGCGCGGGCGGCAGCGCGGCGCCCGTGCACGTGCACGTCTCGCGCAGCAGCTCGATACCTCATCAATATGTATAATGTATCTCTTACAATATTTCCCTACCGTCACTAGTCTCCATGTCCTTCTGCAGGCGCTGCGTGCGCGCGCAGCACTGCGTGAGGAACGCCTCGTGCTGGTGCGCGGGCGGCAGCGCGGCGCCCGTGCACGTGCACGTCTCGCGCAGCAGCTCGATACCTCATCAATATGTATAATGTATCTCTTACAATATTTCCCTACCGTCACTAGTCTCCATGTCCTTCTGCAGGCGCTGCGTGCGCGCGCAGCACTGCGTGAGGAACGCCTCGTGCTGGTGCGCGGGCGGCAGCGCGGCGCCCGTGCACGTGCACGTCTCGCGCAGCAGCTCGATACCTCATCAATATGTATAATGTATCTCTTACAATATTTCCCTACCGTCACTAGTCTCCATGTCCTTCTGCAGGCGCTGCGTGCGCGCGCAGCACTGCGTGAGGAACGCCTCGTGCTGGTGCGCGGGCGGCAGCGCGGCGCCCGTGCACGTGCACGTCTCGCGCAGCAGCTCGATACCTCATCAATATGTATAATGTATCTCTTACAATATTTCCCTACCGTCACTAGTCTCCATGTCCTTCTGCAGGCGCTGCGTGCGCGCGCAGCACTGCGTGAGGAACGCCTCGTGCTGGTGCGCGGGCGGCAGCGCGGCGCCCGTGCACGTGCACGTCTCGCGCAGCAGCTCGATACCTCATCAATATGTATAATGTATCTCTTACAATATTTCCCTACCGTCACTAGTCTCCATGTCCTTCTGCAGGCGCTGCGTGCGCGCGCAGCACTGCGTGAGGAACGCCTCGTGCTGGTGCGCGGGCGGCAGCGCGGCGCCCGTGCACGTGCACGTCTCGCGCAGCAGCTCGATACCTCATCAATATGTATAATGTATCTCTTACAATATTTCCCTACCGTCACTAGTCTCCATGTCCTTCTGCAGGCGCTGCGTGCGCGCGCAGCACTGCGTGAGGAACGCCTCGTGCTGGTGCGCGGGCGGCAGCGCGGCGCCCGTGCACGTGCACGTCTCGCGCAGCAGCTCGATACCTCATCAATATGTATAATGTATCTCTTACAATATTTCCCTACCGTCACTAGTCTCCATGTCCTTCTGCAGGCGCTGCGTGCGCGCGCAGCACTGCGTGAGGAACGCCTCGTGCTGGTGCGCGGGCGGCAGCGCGGCGCCCGTGCACGTGCACGTCTCGCGCAGCAGCTCGATACCTCATCAATATGTATAATGTATCTCTTACAATATTTCCCTACCGTCACTAGTCTCCATGTCCTTCTGCAGGCGCTGCGTGCGCGCGCAGCACTGCGTGAGGAACGCCTCGTGCTGGTGCGCGGGCGGCAGCGCGGCGCCCGTGCACGTGCACGTCTCGCGCAGCAGCTCGATACCTCATCAATATGTATAATGTATCTCTTACAATATTTCCCTACCGTCACTAGTCTCCATGTCCTTCTGCAGGCGCTGCGTGCGCGCGCAGCACTGCGTGAGGAACGCCTCGTGCTGGTGCGCGGGCGGCAGCGCGGCGCCCGTGCACGTGCACGTCTCGCGCAGCAGCTCGATACCTCATCAATATGTATAATGTATCTCTTACAATATTTCCCTACCGTCACTAGTCTCCATGTCCTTCTGCAGGCGCTGCGTGCGCGCGCAGCACTGCGTGAGGAACGCCTCGTGCTGGTGCGCGGGCGGCAGCGCGGCGCCCGTGCACGTGCACGTCTCGCGCAGCAGCTCGATACCTCATCAATATGTATAATGTATCTCTTACAATATTTCCCTACCGTCACTAGTCTCCATGTCCTTCTGCAGGCGCTGCGTGCGCGCGCAGCACTGCGTGAGGAACGCCTCGTGCTGGTGCGCGGGCGGCAGCGCGGCGCCCGTGCACGTGCACGTCTCGCGCAGCAGCTCGATACCTCATCAATATGTATAATGTATCTCTTACAATATTTCCCTACCGTCACTAGTCTCCATGTCCTTCTGCAGGCGCTGCGTGCGCGCGCAGCACTGCGTGAGGAACGCCTCGTGCTGGTGCGCGGGCGGCAGCGCGGCGCCCGTGCACGTGCACGTCTCGCGCAGCAGCTCGATACCTCATCAATATGTATAATGTATCTCTTACAATATTTCCCTACCGTCACTAGTCTCCATGTCCTTCTGCAGGCGCTGCGTGCGCGCGCAGCACTGCGTGAGGAACGCCTCGTGCTGGTGCGCGGGCGGCAGCGCGGCGCCCGTGCACGTGCACGTCTCGCGCAGCAGCTCGATACCTCATCAATATGTATAATGTATCTCTTACAATATTTCCCTACCGTCACTAGTCTCCATGTCCTTCTGCAGGCGCTGCGTGCGCGCGCAGCACTGCGTGAGGAACGCCTCGTGCTGGTGCGCGGGCGGCAGCGCGGCGCCCGTGCACGTGCACGTCTCGCGCAGCAGCTCGATACCTCATCAATATGTATAATGTATCTCTTACAATATTTCCCTACCGTCACTAGTCTCCATGTCCTTCTGCAGGCGCTGCGTGCGCGCGCAGCACTGCGTGAGGAACGCCTCGTGCTGGTGCGCGGGCGGCAGCGCGGCGCCCGTGCACGTGCACGTCTCGCGCAGCAGCTCGATGCCGCGCGCCGATATGTCGTCCTCGCACTCCGTTATCACCTGAATTCATTGGTATATTTATATTTTATACAGAAGAAATGAATGTTATGAATGAGTTCAATATGAACAAGTTTCTGCAAAAAAAATATAAATTATGACCATCCCGTAAAAACACGTGTTTCTTAAACGCTTCTTGTCGAATCAACCTGCTTATAATACTGTTTCCTTTTTCAGATGTGTTTATGGCTAGATAGATCGCCTGATTGCGTCATTCTTACTCGTAAATTTCAATAATTATTATTTTTAAATCAAAACACTAATCTGTGTTGAAATTGTCAGAACTGGACAAAATATTAAAAAGTACAACTGAAGAAAGACACACCACTTATTAGCATTGAAATATAAGACTTACCCTCCATAAATAATCTAATCCTATGAGATCAGGGTCGTTAAGAAGAAAGCCACGCCTCTTAACTTTAAGTTTTCCTTCTTTCGAGTTAACTGCCTTGAAAAACCTGAAAACAGATTTTAAAAATATTATCTCCTGTTTTACAACAAATATATTTAAAAATATTGCCACCACGCTGTTGTTTTACCTTTCAAAACATTTGATTCCTGAATGAGTTAGTAGGTTTGGTGGTAAGGTCATAATGTTACGTCGAAAAAAATGCAAATTAATATTTGGATCCAAATCTGGTTCTTCACCCATTAATTTACTGAACCAACGAAAGCACGCTTCACGATCTCCAATATGAGCTGGTTTTTCTGCCAGACATACCCATATTTGTTTAGCCTGAAAAACCAACTTATCAATTTCAATACATTTTAATCAAATTTTAGATTTATTAACCATTACAAGCTATAACCATTACCTGTTCAGCACAAAGCCACAACTGGCCATCTTTCAACAAAAACCGTAAAAAACTTAGTCGCTCGTGTACTTGTGCCGCGTGGGGATATCTACCATCAGGTAACCAATTTTCCCAGTCAATTTCACTCTCTTCTGAAAAAAAAAACGCCGAATAAATAACCCCTCCATTGTTTTCTGATTAAATTAGACTGACAAATTTATTTTTGATCAAACTCACCCGTTAATTTCGCCCGCACAGTGTCCATGTAATGCGTCAACGAGTCGGTAACCAATATGACAAGGGAGTGTTGTGTTTGCAGCCTGTCTATGAGCTCTTGTCGCGTGACGTGCGGCCGCACTCCGGCGCCGCCGCCTGACTCGTACAGACAACATATCTCACGCATCATCTTTAGCGCCGGTAATACCCATGTCTCGTTGCTCTTCAGCTCTTCTACACATCTGGTACACGATTATTAAATTATACTTAAATGAATAACAATACGTTTATTTTTAACCGACTTCAAAAAAAATGAGGAGGTTATCAATTCGGCCGGTACCTATATATAAATTTTTTTTATGTATGGTCACCGATTACTCCGAGGTTTCTGAACCGATTTACGTGATTCTTTTTAAATAAAAATATATTTTGAGGGTGTCAAAAAGAAACTTATTATAAGTATTATAAATTCTATTTCGCACTTACTTGTCTAGCCAAAGTGTTTTCTGCGCATCACGGTCTTGACTACAACTATAATCGAGTATTTTAATGAAATTCGCAAGTGTTAAATCCATTATTTCTGTGCATACTTCGTCAGAATGCGCCAAATTCCAAAACAGAACTAATACCTATAAAAAATAAATACGATTAATTTTTATTTCCCAATTATTTCGTCTAATTCAGTATCTAAACACATAACATACTTTATTCGCCATTACGCCATCCTTGTCATCTTCAGCCAGCCTCCTTATTACTTCTATTAACTTGTCGCTTTGCTTCTTACTGGACGTTGACCAACTAGCCTATAACATTTGAATATGAATATAAAATTCAAATTTTTTTACTCATATTATGTCACTATACAGACTTAACGATTTTTGAGTTCAATTACCTTAAAACAGTCAAAGAGATGATCTAATTGATCTGGTGTGAAATCCCAAGCGAGTTTCGCTAATAAATCATGTACATTTTTTACGATTGCCTCATGCTTCCCATGTTGAGCCTTCCATATCGCGTCCAAGTCTTCTCGCGTTAAAGAGTTCTCTTTTATCATAAATCTTAGCATTTTTTCTAATCTCTCTACATACTGCGGTTGATGAAGTGAATCGCGTAAAACAATATCCACCACACCGTTTTCTCTAATCCAAGTCTAAAAAAAGATTTTTTAGATATAAGTTTCCAATATTCATGAAGTTTTTATTTGACATTTAATTTTAAGGATATATTTTAATACATACTGTAATAACAGTTGGTGTGAGCCATTCTGGTTTTGGTTGCTGAGCGATCGTACTTATAAGTTGGTTTATTTCATTTAACGCTGACATCTTTCCATTGAACGACGACATTTGAAGCAATCGTAAAATCATTTTCAATCGAAACATTTCTAGTGCTGCAACATGAAAAGGTAGAAACATTCATTCATTCATTCTTACTATATTTATATAGAATTATTTAAACCATGGCGTCTTCTCTTCTTCGCTTGCTGCATGTGGGGTTTCATAACATACAATGTAGCAGCTTAGGAGCGGATATATTACAGCGCCCCTAAGCAGCTACAGGGTATGCAATCTGCCCGAATCTTCTTTCAGACTCTTCATATGTACTCTTGATACATTGCTATAATAATTAAGCACCCAATGGAAAAAAGTACAAATATTTTTTAACATGACAATTATGTTTGTTTTATTGAACATGTTGTACAATGTGGTGAAATTGTTATATGTACAAATGTGATGAATTTCAAATTTTCAAAACAATGAGGCTATCATTTATGATAGTTATTGTTATACATAACTTTAACCACATCCCCATCTCAATCAATACAATAAGTAAATAACAACAACAAGTAATTACTAACATTTAAGTAGACTATGGTGATGTGGAGTCTTGACAGAAACACATTTACATGCTCTGATCAGACAAGAAACTGTGTCAGTCTTATTCTCACTACCGCGTGCTTCGCGTTTTAATTCGTCATCGGTTAAACTCTCTAACAATGTTGGAATACATTCCTGTAACAAAATATTTATTTAAATTAAAAAATAAAGGTAAAAGAAACAAACTAAAAAATATGTAATACACAATTTACAATATACAAACCAAAACTGGTAGAAGATAAACTGTAACAGTATGAGGTGTTAGAAGATCATGGCACAGCCCCAGAGGCCGTAAGAGTTGCCACACAGCAGCTACACGGGTTTCTCCTGTTGTTGACATCTCTAGGGAAGATGGCTGATCAGACCTTGAGGAAATTGAACCCTAAAAATATGAAGAAAAAAAATACATATTTTAGTTGAAATAAAGAAATGTTATAATTTGAACGACATAATCTCATATTAATTAATATTACAACCAGTAATCATATTATAAGTTTAAAGACACATAAATTTTTTGGAAAGTTTATTATTACAGTTATTGATAAAAAAATATATTTCCATGTAAATATATGTCAACACTGAACAGATTAAAATCACACTTTGCAATCTGGCATTCATAATATACTCACCTCCATATTGTCCGTGCTACTAATAATGCTATCGGTGGTATCAACTTTTGGATCTTCACTTTCTTTTTCTATAATTTCATTTGTGACTTTCTCCTCGCAATTTACAGATGTTGTTAATTCTGATTTTTTAAAACCCATTATAGCTTCAAACCTTTCCCTTAATTTTACAAATCCGCCTGCTTGACCAAATCTAAAAAAAATATCTTTATGTTTATAAAAATTTCAATAACAATTAAAATAAAAACAAAATTTATCTTATGTTTAAAGTTCTGCAATATTTTTTTAAATACCAAATAGTAGTGACATACATATTAATGAGATGGACCAGCCATCCCTTGGGTGTTCTGTGGTCTTGAGATCTGGCAAAAACCTCAGTTTCCTGATTTGACCCTTGCCCCGTGGCAGACACAGTTGAAATTGTCAATCCTTCAGAAGTCCTAGATGCATTGAAAGTGTGAAACCTAGAATCATATTAATATAATCAATTGAAATATGTCTTATAGGAGGTTTTTCTTTAAGCTTATGTAGATTTTCACTGTTTGTGGTGGCCATCTCGTCTTATTGACATAGACTGTCTTACTAGTATTTTATGATTCTGTTAATAATGCCAAATTACCTCATACAAGATGACCACCACAGGCTGCAAAAATCTACCCTCGCTTAATGAAAAAAAAAAAAATAATTTTATATTTTTAATTATATTAACTGATATAAAACTATTGCTTATCTAGCACTACCTTAGCAATCTTCAGTTTTTAAATGTGTCTACAGGGTTTAAATGACATAGTAATTCATTTATCCATTCACCAATAGAAATACTTTTATAAAAAAAAAAACTTACCAATTGCATGCAGAGCATTGTTAAAATTACAAAACTACAAACAAAATTGAAATGGAAATTTAGGATCTAGGATACATATAAAATAGATAGCCATGAGGAAGGCATTTTCACACACAAATACATTATAAAGTTACCAATAAACCACTAAACATTTAATCACCATCAGGATTTTAATTGATTCTAAATGTGCAATCTAGCAAAGATTAGGAGGAAGCATTGTTGCCCACTAAGAAAATAATCAATTAATCATACAGGTAAATTAGCTTGGAGAAATTTTTGCATATGTAGTGGTGTGTATATTACTCAGATCTTAGAGCGCGTTTCCACTATATCGTTCTGGCCTATACAAAAATGTTTCGATATCCTAACATTACTATTTAATTTTATACTTATTCCTAGCAACACTTTTGTTTTCAATAAAAACAAGTTTTTATTTGAAAGAATATGGTTTTGACTTTATAAAAAAAAATATATCATTCAATTTCACGTCCTAGAGCAAACGACAAGACGACTACCGTGAAACAATAAAATATCGTGTCCATAATAATTTGTTTCATAATTAATATTTGACCTTAATAATTACGAAACAAAACAAATAAATAAATCGTCACTTGATAGTGGAAAGTGGAAACACGCACAAAAACAGAATAAACCAGTTTACGCTGTCCGCAGGTGCCACGTGCAGTCGTTTGGTACCGTTAGAACATAAAGCACACATTTCATTCAAAAATTATAATTATTACGTATAGACCGGGAGATATTGACACAAAATTTCGAGTCATTTGTAACAGGATGGCGGTTCTACAGGGGTCTTAGTACGCAATGACAAAAAGAAAAACGATGGTGTGAACACTGGTACCGGCGGCTTAGTCGCGTGGGCGTTAGTCGAACTCGTCGGAAAAATAGCGAAGTCAAACAATTTGTAACACAAAAATTTTAGAATTTACCGATAGCCCATAAAAAAGAAGTAGGCGGTAGTGTCATGCCATACTTTTCCGGTGTGACTTACAGCCCGCCATACCGACGCGAATGTGTTGATTTAAAAAAAACAATTCAACCATTTGTACCAGGCTAACTTTTGCACAGGTAACCATCGTCGTGCAGCCATTTACGAAAATCGCCATGCCATACTTTTCGGACGATTCCAAATGGTCGCCATACCGCCGAAAAACTGCAAAAATTTTTTTTTTCGCCAAACTTTTTGTACCAGTATTGCATTTGGATTTTTGGAGAGTATTTGATAAAATGTGACCATTATTATATTTACCATACCTCTAGTAGGGGGAAAAAGTGCTGCCATACTTGAAAAATTAATTTAGTATTAATTTATATAAGTGAAGATTTCCACCACCTAGATCTTTGAAATTTTGTATTTATATTCGTTGAACCTCAAACTTACAGGAAAAATTAGTGCCATACTGTTACTAATCGTTCAAAATACGAATAAAATCTTACAATAAAAAAAAATCTTATAATCACACTTCTATTAATTATAATCATTCAGGAGTTGTTGAAAAAAAAATTTAGGGTGGTAAATGGTTCGGCGAAAAAAAAAATTTGCAGATTTTCGGCGGTATGGAGACCATTTGGGATCGTCCGAAAAGTATGGCATGGCGATTTTCGTAAATGGCTGCACGACGATGGTTACCTGTGCAAAAGTTAGCCTGGTACAAATGGTTAAATTGTTTTTTTTTAAATCAACACATTCGCGTCGGTATGGCGGGCTGTAAGTCACACCGGAAAAGTATGGCATGACACTACCGCCTACTTCTTTTTTATGGGCTATCGGTAAATTCTAAAATTTTTGTGTTACAAATTGTTTGACTTCGCTATTTTTCCGACGAGTTCGACTAACGCCCACGCGACTAAGCCGCCGGTACCAGCGTTCACACCATCGTTTTTCTTTTTGTCATTGCGTACTAAGACCCCTGTAGAACCGCCATCCTGTTACAAATGACTCGAAATTTTGTGTCAATATCTCCCTGTCTAGTAGTTTAATTGTTAAATTTTGTATTTGTTGATTGTTGTTATTATTTGTATTGTTATAATATTTGTTGAAGTGTTTAATTTGTGTGTAAGTGTTGTAACTTTATATTGTTAATTCAAAATGGCTCCAGTGTTAAAACATGGTCGAGGCAAGCCTTTGACTTCTCAAACTAAAGAATTAAACTTTAAATGTCGTTTCTTTTTCAGGTTAGTAAATTTTTCATTTTAGTAACATTGTTAATGTAAAAGTTATACGTATGTTAAATGTGCAAATATTAAAATAAAGTCTCATCTTTTTCAGAGGAGAAACACATATAGTTTAATTTAAAATCCCTTATATATATAAAATAAAAACTAAAAATAAAATGTTGTTTTATTTTATTTGCTGACCATACACTACTACAAACGCAAAAATTTCTCCAAGCTAATTTACCTGTAACAAGTTCAAATAGGCTAAAAACAGAAAAAATCAAACAATACTATGATTATATACATATCACTTACTTATTATTAGGATTAAATGCCATTGACAGGAGATTCAAAAATCTAGGATCATCCAATTTCATGGCACACAATTTAACAAGTTTCTCACAGTTGGAACGCACACATTGCTGTATGTTATTCTTCCAGGATGAAACTGCATCGTCAGTTAGAATTTTTGTAAATGATAATGTTAGAGCATCATTATAGAACCGCTGACAAAGCAGATTGTTTACATCTTCACCTAAAATATGTTATTAGCCAATAAATACTTAAAAAAATCTTTGGAAAATATGTGGAGACATAGAATAATTTTTAATATAATAATTATCGTAA
Source organism: Colias behrii (assembly GCA_029959065.1). Classification (NCBI taxonomy): domain Eukaryota; kingdom Metazoa; phylum Arthropoda; class Insecta; order Lepidoptera; family Pieridae; genus Colias; species Colias behrii. The sequence goes on from JARWMC010000002.1 coordinate 8,178,137, forward strand.
TAATTATCATATATTAATATGCTATGTAATAAAAATTTCACTACAAAAAATTTTCACTTCAAACCTTTGGTTGCTAATTCTGTAGCAGCATTAAGTAACGCCTCTAACTCCTGCTCTGGTAGAACAGGTACTACCCATCGAGGATGTGAGATTTTTTCTTCTAATGCTTTTAGTTTTGCCTCGGGGAATACCATCTATAAAGTAAATTGGAAATTACAAACATACAAAAAATAAAATAATAATAATTAGCAATCATAATCTATCACTTGAAATGATATTTATTTTGCAGACATTTTCTTCTCTAAATAAATAAGATACACAATAATTCTAAAAATAAACCTATAGATATAAAATTATTACCTCCCCAGGCACATGCTCTTGTTCCTTCATTGATATTGTCATTATTATAACATAACTATAATCATTTCTTTTTCTGCAAATAAAATTTCAATAATGTATCCAAAAAAAATTGCTTATATTTTTTTTACAAGTGAATAACACACAATTTATAAATTTATAAAATAATATTCTAAATAAAACAATAACAATGTTTATATATTATGTACATAAATAATACAACGAAATCTATTTTAATTACTTGCTAATACTAAAAAGGTAATAGTAACATTTAAACTCCAATGTCTAGCGCACAGCATAGTAAGTAAATAGATAATATTCATTGATGTAAATAATATTAAACAAATCTATTTAAAAATGTTTTAGAAGGTATTTCCGAGACAGGAAAAATCTATAATCGATAAGATCATGCCGGAAAAAACTCAAGCTTTTCTTCAAGGAATATAATCTACAGTATAGAGAAAAAATACAAGTTACAAATATTGTTATTATGTCCTTACTTTAGTTGCAAAAAATAAAGTAATCCTACAAAAATAATAAATTCCGATCAGCCGGCGCGACAAAATGGCGTCATTGTCTTGGACATATATATTTAAAATGATGGTATAAAACATCTCTTTAGATAAATAAAGAAAAAAATGTCGCATGAAATTACAAACAACTTAAATTACCTTTAGTTTTTATCATAAATTCAACGCATTAAAATTACAAAACCACAAATTCATCCACTACACTTTTTGACGTAATAACGAAAATAGATAAAATAGAAACCTGACTGTTAAAGACGAATATGTATAATGTCAAATCCAAAGAGAATACAAATACTACGTCAAATCGTTTTTTACATTCGTTTACATTCTACAGCCTACAGCTAAAGTCCATTTCAAGAAAGAAGTCCCGCAGACGCAGCGCTGTATGCGCGCGTAATAATGTTGGCAGGGTTAAATGTGGGGAAATCTGTGAGGGAAATTATGTATCGTTCATTTAATTTCATTTTATAAACTACTGCGACTCGAATATTTGGATAAAAAAATTGATATATGTAATGTATTGGCCGATCTCCCCATCTGTTAAATTAGTTCCATAATTGTCCGCGGGACTTCTTTCTTGAAATGGACTTTAATGGTACGGTCTACACACGTACAGTAAAATTGAGTGTCGTAAAAATATTTAATTTATAAAATTATTAAATATATTCATTATTTATTTACAACAATAGTTGTGTCAGTAGTATTTACTACCACTTTACTACTCTTTGGATTGTGTAAGCTAGATAGAGATCTATGAAAAAAATATAAAAATTATTTAAACTTTTTATTTAAAACACAAGAAAGGATCATATTATATAAGAAGATAAAAATATGTGCAAAAGGGGCAATAGGACCTAACAACGTCTACCCGGCCTAAGACCCTAGAAGACTTCAATTATTGGGGAATAATAAAATGAGCGACTGAAATGAACTGAGAAAGCGACTGATGATGAGATACTGTTTTATAACTGGAGCGGTATGAATTTGGCTAAGCGACAAATAAACTAAAGAAGCGACGAATATTGTTGGTAATAAAATAAAGATTGAGCGTACATAAAGAGAGCTGTGATTAATCCATTTGAGATATTAAAAATCTAACTGAGCGACTAAGTTACGAGGTGAGCGACTAAATTACTAGGTGGGCGACAATACTAGAATACTTAGAGTATATATTACAATAGTATAGAGCGCGTGTATTGCACAAATTGCTTAGTGCGCATCGTAGGCAGATGAGCTATAGGTACTATATAGATGTGTGTGTGACAAATAGGGATGGGTAGGTATCAATTGCGTGTTGAACTATCGATAAGTTATGTAAATAAATATGTATCCTAAGTAAATTTTATGTTCAATAAGTTATTAAAGGAAAAATATATCAATAAAGTATAAATATGTAGTTTTAAATTTGTTTACCAACTGAATAAAGTTTGTTTATTCCATTTGAATATTTTTTGTATTAATTATGAGAACTTTAAAAAAATGTGTTTAATTGGAATATCAGAAAAACGTGAGTACTTTTTAAATAATAAAGTTAATAAAAAACTAAAAGATCGGGTTTAGTGCTATTTCTTTAATAATAAATAAAAAAATAATAATACTGTTTTAAAAATGTTAAATAAAAATAAGAAATAATTAATAATTTAAAATGATAATATATTATATATAATTTTTTTATTTAATTTTATCCATTCTACTATCAAAATCTTCAAAATCAATTTAGCGGTTCAGAAAATATATCGTAACATTACATACTTTACATTTACACTATAAGTAATACATTCGCATTCATAATATTAGAAAGTGTATCATACAAAACACACCACAAATTTATTTATAATATGTACATTTTTAAAAGAGTTATATACTATCTATAGAGTGAGAATAACCAAGTGGGAACAGTAGGCACAGGTGGGAACAACACGACGTTCCCGCCGCGAGCGCTCGCAGTCGTGATTGAGTGCTGTCGAAGTGCGTTGCTCTGGAATTTTTTTCATATTTACGAATAAACATGGTGAAATGTGCAGTTCTATCTTGCAAAAACGATACTAGAAAATACACAAAATTGCAATCCAGTATCACATTTAATCAGTAAGGCGATTGTTATACTTATTTTTATGAAAATAAATTTAGCATCGCGGGGGTGAAGGGGAGGTGGGAGGTGGACACGCGCAGGCTCGCTCGCGCGCCTCACTGCCGCCACGTGATCGTAGTGATGTTACCTGACCAACGCTGTATTCGATATAAAGTTTACTAGAAGAACTATATTTTAACAAATTATTTATTTAACTTTAAAATTAAAACTCTTTTAAAAATGTATTATAAATAAATTTGTGGTGTGTTTTGTATGATACACTTTCTAATATTATGAATGCGAATGTATTACTTATAGTGTAAATGTAAAGTATGTAATGTTACGATATATTTTCTGAACCGCTAAATTGATTTTGAAGATTTTGATAGTAGAATGGATAAAATTAAATAAAAAAATTATATATAATATATTATCATTTTAAATTATTAATTATTTCTTATTTTTATTTAACATTTTTAAAACAGTATTATTATTTTTTTATTTATTATTAAAGAAATAGCACTAAACCCGATCTTTTAGTTTTTTATTAACTTTATTATTTAAAAAGTACTCACGTTTTTCTGATATTCCAATTAAACACATTTTTTTAAAGTTCTCATAATTAATACAAAAAATATTCAAATGGAATAAACAAACTTTATTCAGTTGGTAAACAAATTTAAAACTACATATTTATACTTTATTGATATATTTTTCCTTTAATAACTTATTGAACATAAAATTTACTTAGGATACATATTTATTTACATAACTTATCGATAGTTCAACACGCAATTGATACCTACCCATCCCTATTTGTCACACACACATCTATATAGTACCTATAGCTCATCTGCCTACGATGCGCACTAAGCAATTTGTGCAATACACGCGCTCTATACTATTGTAATATACATAGACTATATACTTAATACAGGTAATATATACTCTAAGACAGCACTACTTTACCACAGAGTACTAAGTAATTGTTAATCTGCAACTTTCAAAATATTTCAAACTTCAAAGAGACAATTTCGTGTGACTGTCTGACTGATGAGAACCAACTTCATTTCATTTTATTTCAATCCAGCATTATTTTTATATGTGTTTTATATACCTAAATATTAAATAAATTATTAATTTATATCACAGCTCTGTAAAAATAATTTTTAATTTTATTATCAGCGCAATGATTCTAAATTTATGAAATTAATCACTAGTAAAGTTTTCAATATGAATCCAAAAAGTCCTGAAGCGAGGAGGAGAGATGAAAATCCTTTTGATGGCTTAAAAATAACGAATACCGAAATTCTAAGCACTTTAGAAAGGCGTAGTCAATGTCCACGCTGTGGTAAATCACGCATGTATTTTTGCTACACTTGTTTTGTACCTATTTCTGAATTAGAAAGTAAAATACCTTCATGTAAAGTAAGACCTTTTTTATTATTAAAATTTATATAAATATGCAGTCATTCAAATCTACATGATTTGATTTATTTACAGTTACCTATAAAAGTGGATATAATTAAACATAAGCGGGAGATTGATGGTAAAAGCACTGCTGCTCATGCAGCTGTATTAGCTCCAAACGATGTGAGAGTTTTTACGTATCCCGACATACCTAGCTACGAAAAGGAAGAAAGAGTAGTACTTCTTTTTCCAGGAACAGATGCCTGTACTGTAACAGAATTGTATACAGGTAAAGGGAATAGTGTATCCTATGCAGATAACCTCCTTGCTGAACTACCACAAGGTTATAATGTTGGTACATTGATGAAAAAAGTCTTCCATAACAATAAAGACGAAAATAAAATATATCATTCAGACATTCTACCTATAGATAGATTAATATTAATAGATAGCACATGGAATCAGAGTCGAGGTATATATGCTGATAGTAGATTACAAGTTATACCAAAAGTGGTATTACAAAATAGAGTATCTCAATTTTGGCGACATCAAAAAGGGAGTCCAAGGTGGTATTTGTCTACAGTTGAAGCTTTACATCAGTTTCTATTAGAATTGCATATTTGTGCTTGGGGTTGTGATGTTGGCTATACAACAGAGCTTACCATTAATTCTCCAGTACATAGTGAAGAACCCCACTCACAGTGTATGCCTTATAATGGACAATATGACAACTTATTATTCTTTTTCAAATTCATGTATGAAAAGCTTCATTCTATATATAAACATGAAGATATGTTAGCATACAAAAGACCAATGGAGGTATGATAATGTAGAAAATTGAGAATTAATAAATACATTTTATTATAAGTTTCTTCTGTTTATTATTTTTCGTTTTTTTTGTTTCAACTATTAAAAGCATAAGAATTAAGATATTTAATTTATTTTCTGAAAAGGACAAAAATAAGATGCAGAAACAGTTATTAATATCTATTTTATTGAGATAAATATGGGTCACCAACAAGATCAAAAATTTTCTTATTTTCACCTGATTGTTACTGTAATAAAGTAATAATGGACAGTCGGTACGAAAACTATATTATTTTCAAGTATTCTTATCATCATTGAGAGCATTCTGAATGATAAAAGAATTGAATTTGAAAATCGCACATCCTGTGCATAAAATAAAGTTACAATATTTTTAATTTAATAATGATGTCATCCTCACAATTACGATACCAATACTTTGCCGATAGTTTTCGTGCTAGCCCCTCTGGTCTCTGTTATTCTAATATAAGGGAGCTGTTCAAGTATTCTGTAATCCTTTAAAAAAGTACCTTTGCCATTTTTTATCCTTTTGATAATTATAGCAAAGTCTATAAAAACTATTCTTCCATATTATATCATCATATTATTATATCATTCCATATTATATCGTGCCATGCAGAAGCAAATTAGTAGTCTGATATCTGATGCCCAACATGGATTTTGGCCTGGTCGTAGTACTACTACTAATCTTCTAAATTTTATGTCAAATGTTGTGCCTGCAGTAGATTCTGGTCATCAGGTGGATGTTGCCTACTTTGATTTTAGAAAAGCATTTGACACTGTCGATAATGATATTTTATTGAATAAGCTGGCTTTATTGGGATGTACACCGCATCTTTTAAAATTTTTTAGTAGTTACTTAAAGGATAGACAGCAGTATGTTGATTACAAGGGTTGTTTATCTGACTCATATTACACCCTATCGGGAGTAAGCCAGGGTAGTAATTTGGGCCCTCTCGAATTCATAATAATGATAAACGATCTGCCGCAGGTCATCAAGCATGGAGTATGTTTATTATTTGCAGATGATCTTAAATTGCTGCTCGAGGTAAGGGATAAAATGGATAGCGAAAGGCTCCAGCAGGATATAGATAGTATAGTGGAGTGGAGTCATCGGAACAAGTTGTATTTTAATGTAAGTAAATGTTCCATCATTAGTTTTACTCGCGCACGGGTACCTTTAAATTATGAGTACATAGTGGATGCGGCGCCGATACGAAGAGTTACAGAAGTACGGGATTTGGGGTTGAATCTCACGGCTGACCTTTCGTTTCGAGCACATATTACGCAAATTTCTAAAAAAGCGTATAGAAAATTGGGTTTTGTACTCAGGCAGTCACAGGGGTTCACCAACATAACGGTAGTCAAAACCTTATACAATAGTCTTGTCAGAAGCTATTTGGAACACAGTGCGGTCATATGGGCACCGCACGAAGCAAAGTACACGGTTATGTTGGAAAGAGTACAAAATAAATTCATGCGCCACCTGTACATGAAGCTTTATGGCGTATATCCTTCTATCCCCTAATGTATCCCACACTGTTTGTACTGGGCATGGTGGGGTACAATGAGTTAAGGGTAAGGCGCGAATTTAAGCTGGTGGCATACTTGGTGGGGGTTTTAAGGGGCAAAGAATACAATCCCGGAATATTAAAGGAAATGTATTTAAAGGTTCCAGACCACTATTTAGAAAAAAGAATCTTAGCCAATATACTGTATGTACCAGTAGCGAGAACTAATCTATTAGCCAAATCGCCTCTTATTTGTGCATTTCGTACAATTAACGAATTGCACAATATAATAGATGTGTTTTCTTGTAGTTTGAGCGAATTTTCAAAGGTACTACTAAATATATTATGCTATCAGCAAAAATGTTAAGTTTATGAATTATTGAGGCTTAATAGGCTATTATTGTGTTACAACGTGTTTATTTTTATATTTTTATGAGATATGTTTGTTTTTCTTAATTTATAAAAGAACTCTGTCGAATTAGGTTAACCTGTAATGATAGTTATAGTCCTTTTCACCTATGATGATTCCTGTGACACTTCATCCTGTTCCGAATTAAGTACGTATTTTATATTTAAAAAGTCAAAATAATTTTAGTGCATAATATTTTTATTTTATGGCGGCATTATTACCAAAAATATAAAAATGAAACATCTTAAGCTTATAAATCAAAAACAGTATTGTTTAGTTTAATATAATGAAAAATAAAATAAAATAACACAAAAATATAATACCTACGCAATTCGTGTACATGAAATGGATCGTTGAAAAATCATAGAGTTGGAAAATCATATAATCGGCGCCCATCTTGTGATCGTTTGTCAATCGAGTCAATCGTCTGTACTAGTACGTCAGCCTTGTATACAAGTTGCATTTTTATATTGACACTTTACGTGGTATTCTGTTATTTTTACTAATTGTTATTGTTGACTTTTTGTTGCTGTTGTTTACTAAGTTTCCTTAGTTAATTGTTGGCGAAATGCCGAAAAAACTAATTTTGGTACTTTATTCAAATCGATTTTATTTCCATATTAGAATATTATCGATTATCGGAAACAATTGATACGATTTCAGTAACCGACATCTCTACACGTGTCAAAAATCGATGTGTCACAGAAATCATCTTAGGTGGAAAGGACTATAGTTCTATGTGTAAATAAATAAATAAATAAAATCATAAAACAAAGATTTTTCTGAAAAATGAGACAAAAAAGATTTTTTCATGTCTCTTAGATTTCTCAAAATGGTCTTAGTTATGGATAAGATTAGGTAAAATCACAAACTTTACTATGCATTCTACCAAACTTCAGAAATTATTACTAAACCAAGCACTCAAAGTTATTTGCTGAGCTCTTTGGAAACCAATTAATCACTGAGCTGTTTAAAAATCATCTGAGATATCTGTATCACTTTATTAGCCTTAAGCCTTAGGCATTTTCTATTTTCCTATCCTGTAATAGTAAAAATGGCGATAAAAAATAAGCAATATGAATACCTCATTATTGCTCACTTTATACTTGAACAGTTCCAAAGCATCATTAACTTTGACTCATAGTCACTAAACACATATTATGAATTTCTAAGTTTCTTTAATTCTGATGTATATTACAATATAATTATCAAACTTCATGTAGGCTGAAATAGCTTAAGTATGAGATACAAAAGCATCTCTACAATAATAATTATAACTATAACACTGAAATTATTTTTATATATTGCGCTTAACACTACATACTGTTTCATCCTTTAAGTCCATTGTTTATTTAAACAATTAAGTGTAAGGCATTAACTATAATTTACGCAAATCTAACACAAAAACACTTCCATCACTAGCACTCGCACCTACTTTTGTACCGCGAGAATTCCAGCACACTTCAAATATACCACCAGTACCCTTATAAGAATGTACAAGGGATCCTGATTGCGTAGACCAAATATGAACACATTTATCAAAAGAGCCACTGGCTAAGAATTTTCCATCTGGTGAAAAAGCTACACTGTATACTGGTTCTGTGTGCTTTGTGAGTGTGTGCACACATGCACCTTTTTCAACATCCCAAAGACGTACTGTAGAGTCAAACGATGCACTAGCCAAAATTAAATTCATGTTAGGGTTTTGTGTCCCAGGGCCTGTAGGTGACCATTTTATTGTATAGATTTCTTTTGAGTGAGCTTGTAAATCATGTACACATGTATCTTGCTTCATAGACCAAATTTTCAAAGTCATATCATCAGAACAAGAAGCAAGCAGTTGTCCTTGAGGATCCCACTTTATAGCATTAACTTCATTCTGAAAGAATATAATAACATTTTAATTTTACAATGACATTGAAAAAGTCATGCAAAATGACTGAAAAACACATTATGTTTCTCAAAATAAGTAAGATTTTAAGAAATTAGATTTGATACAGAGGTACTAAAAAGTAAAAACATAAATAATGAATACATCTAAACTTACTGTGTGACCCAAGAAGCTCTTAATTGGTTTATCAACATGTAACTTGCACACTTGAATGCTCTGATCAGTTGAGCAGGAAGCAAATGATGTATTTGTTTGCCAATCAACATCTAGTGCAGGTGCTTTGTGGAAGGAAAATTGCTGAGTGCATTGCCCTGAAGCTGCATCCCAAATAATAGTTGTCTTATCCACCTGCGAAAATAAATCATATTATGTTTTATTGTTTGATCAGGTTACATGTATATCAAGTATTATGAGCAGTAGAATTGAGAATTATCAAAGTAATCAACTAAATTATATGAAAATAGATTTATATTTACCCCAGCACTCAAAATGTAATTTCCTCTTTTGTTCCACTTTAAAGCAAAAATTGGTCCTTTGTGCTGACCTAGAGTAGAAGCAAGTTTACCATCAGTAGTCCAAATACGAGCATAGCCATCATACGAACCAGTCGCTAATAGGTGACCATCACACTGAAATTCAAAAATAAAAAGTTAAATCAATATGATCAATGCAACATTTCAATAATTTTACTGCTTGATTTTTAATAATAGTTGTAATAGGTTCTTGATTTGGATAAAAACAAGAAAATTAACTTACATTCCAATCTAAAGAAGTAACATCCTTGTTGCTTGGTACTTCAGCTCCACCTCTTTGAATACAATGTCTCAATATTAACTGATTTGGAATACTTGTTGGGTTGTCTGACATATCCCATATTCTGTAATAATTATTAAAAATTTTCAGAGAAAGTATCTATGAAAATAAAAGTTATAAATAAGTGTAAAGTGAAACTATACATACCTTGCAGTACTATCTCCTGATCCACTAGCCAAAAGGTCAGTACTAGGATTCCATGCACAAATGAACACTTCAGATTCATGTCCTCTGAGCACTGTGGCTTTGTTTGGGGGAATATCAATGGATTGGTCTCCTTCTATTGGCTCTGGTGCACTTGGCGTTTCAGCTCCACCAGTTGTGGATGCTGCACTACATGTTGTAGCCTAGGCAGTATATTATATTCAATTAATTTTCTGTCAAACTGAGGCAAAAGTATATTATACTGTTTTTAATGTTACAATAAAAATATTAATATGATAAATTCAAAATTAAGTCTGTCTGTCTGTCTCTTCTTTACAATTAAACCACTGAACCGATTACTATGAAACTTGGTAGAAAAATATTTTGAGACCAACGAAAGTACACCTAGGATAGTTTTTAGCCTGAAAATCCCACGGAAACAAGAGATATACTGGAGACTTATGTTCTTCTTCAGCATATGATGATGTTTCAGATTAAAATGCTTCATTTATCTTTTTGTAGGAAAGCTTTCAAAACATATTCCAAATATTATAGTCAAGCCAAGCAATTAATAATATCTATATTTTTATATCATCAGGCAGACATTATGATTTTCCTCATAATCAACATTGACCAAGTCGTCTATGGGTATGATAACAGTCACCAGGGTATATAAATAATGGTCATTATCCAACTATCTTGGTGAATGTTAACAGTAACCAAAGTATCTAAACACACACTGCATTTAGGACATTCACAGTAACACCAACACTTCGCTTTTATTAAAAACTTTAAAAGAAACATTTTATATTATACAGCGCCCAGCAGACTGACGAGCAAACAGTAGGGAAAATTGGTGTATTAAATTAACTAATTAAGAAAATTTTAACTAAATATTGCACACTTGGGACCAATAAATGTATTTCACAGTGTCATGATGTTAGATAAAAAGTAACACATACATCAACACCATTTTGTTCACTGCCTGATCCTGTTTCCTTAATGGCCTGTTTTTGAGCATTGTGAGCATTTTGTCTTGCAGCCACTATATCGGGTGTGACAGCATCAATCAAGCTTAAACTCTCAGTGAGACGTGTTTCTGAACCTATGAATATCAGTATAATTTTAATTACAATTTATTAAAAAATATGATAAGTACACTTTTTCTAACAATCAATTATGTAAATACCATCTTCGCCAATTGTAATTTCTGCTTCGGTATATTGCAAACCTTTCTGAAGTATATTCAGCAAAGCTGCCGGTGGTACTAAAGCACCATTAATGTTACTTTGAGAAATGTGTGATTCAATGCCAAAAGTATACGCAGAATGATGAAAACCTGAAAAGAAAGTGTTTTAATTGGAATATTCTTTGGAAATGCATAACGCTAAACTGTTACAAATATCTTTACCCGATTCTTGTAAGTAACGGTAAACTAAAAAGTTAACTTCGTCAATAGAAAAACTCATTTTTTACATTTACTCGTCTATTTTATGGGAACTAGAAATTAATAATCGCTTACGAATAACAAAGTTATTGTAAAGATCAATGTAAATTGTAATCAATAGTCAGAATTCAGATTCTATCAGTATCACACATACACCACAGACATACACAATGACAAACAGTGTTGCCAACTTTTTTTTTTCGAACTAACATATTGGAGCCTCGTGGCCCACTAGAAATCCACTAAAGTACCTAATCGGTTTTTAAAACCACCAGAAAAAACACTAAAAAATGCTAAAAAATATCCAGAGACATGTAAATATTGATTGAGTGCCCGTTGGTGAATTTTTTGCGAGTTATTTGTAAATAACATCAATTTTGAACTAAGTCATTTTTATTTTTGTTACATATTTAAAGATCATCTTCAGAAGAATCTGCTTCGTCTAGAGTTTCAGTATGTGAAGAATAAATTTCTGTGAAAGAAATTTTTGTGTGTATTGTGGTTTGGGCATATTTAATGTAAAACCATATTACTTCACAAAATTAATTAAAATACGACAAGCTAGAAGCTACCGGCCGCGGCGTTGCCAAAACCGACTGACAATTATTATTGTTTTTGTACACAAATACAGAATAAACATATAACGTTTTGAATCAAATCATACTTTATATCAATAGTAATAAAGTCTATAATCAAAAATATTCAAGCAATAGACAAACAACTTTCGGGGAATTCCCGAATGTTCGTTCTGTTACCAACAAGACACAAAATCATACTCTTGTTTCACATAGTTCAAGTCGTTCTTTTTGAGTATTTATGTAAATCTTACTAGTGGTTAAATGTCGTACCTTACCACTAATTGAACTCATCTAAACCACTAGGAAAATCCACCAGCCACTAAAACCAATATTTGTCCGCTAAATGGGGGAGCTAAACCACCAGATCTAGTGGAAATTCCACTGAGTTGGCAACACTGATGACAAATATCCAAAGCATAGATAATGAAGACTAAATTCATAGAGATAAAGAATGGCTACCCGCTACCAACACAGAGTAAAGTTACCTACGCAACGCAACCAGAGGATAAAACTATAGAGTGCGAATAACCAAGTGGGAACAGTAGGCACAGGTGGGAACAACACGACGTTCCCGTCGCAAGCGCTCGTAGTCGTGGTTGAGTGCTGTCGAAGTGCGTTGCTCTGGAATTTTTTTCGTATTTACGAATAAACATGGTGAAATGTGCTGTTCTATCTTGCAAAAACGATACTAGAAAATACACAAAATTGAAATCCAGTATCACATTTCATCAGTAAGTCGATTGTTATACTTATTTTTATGAAAATAAATTTAGCATCGCGGGGGTGAAGGGGAGGTGGGAGGCGGAAACGCGCAGGCTCGCTCGCGCGCCTCACTGCCGTCACGTGATCGTAGTGATGTGACCTGACCAACGCTGTACTCGATATAAAGTTTACTAGAAGGACTATATTTTAACAAATTATTTATTTAACTTTAAAATGAAAACTCTTTTAAAAATGTATTATACATAAATTTGTAGTGTGTTTTGTATGATACACTTTCTAATATTATGAATGCGACTGTATTACTTATTATTATATTATGCACACCCCGGACATTCCATACAAAATTATCGTTTTGACAGTCACACTGTAGAGACTGCAACTGTGTGTGTTAACGCTTTATGGTTGGCACATTTGTGACTAGCGTAAAATAAAAATTTGCGTTTTTCTGATGAAACACATCCGTAAACAGCACAATATCTAACCATTTTCTACGAAAAACGATAATCACAAATCCAAAATAATAAAATTACTTTAAGTCAAATTGATTAATGTTGTCAATCTTCGTTGCGTATCGTCCTTGCAGAAAAATGCGGCCCATTTTTATCATGATCGTGCGGGGTGAGGTAAGTGTTTAATTTTGGCGGGAGGCGGAGAGTGTCCGTTCTGTAGCGTTTAGCTACTATTATGTATTCTGTGCTTATAGTGTAAATGTAAAGTATGTAATGTTACGATATATTTTCTGAACCGCTAAATTGATTTTGAAGATTTTGATAGTAGAATGGATAAAATTAAATAAAAAAAATTATTAATATTATTTATTATATTATCATTTTAAATTATTAATTATTTCTTATTTTTATTTAACATTTTTAAAACATTATTATTATTTTTTGATTTATTATTAAAGAAATAGCACTAAACCCGATCTTTTATTTTATTAACTTTATTATTTAGTACACCCGTTGAACGTGTGGGGCGGTTTAAGTACTTGGGACACTTTCTCACAGAAAATCTAAATGATGATGAGGATATTGAACGTGAGCGACGAGCGCTTGCCGTCAGATGCAACATGCTAGCACGCAGATTTTCTAAATGTAATGAAGAAGTAAAATCGATTCTATTCAAAACATATTGTCAAAATTTGTATACTTGTCAATTATGGTCAAATTTCACTAGAAAAGCTTTTGGCACCATTAGGGTGCAGTATAATGATGCATACCGCATCCTAATGAAATTGCCTAGGTACTGCAGTGCGTCTAGCATGTTCGCAGATGGCGGCATCAATGACTTCTTCGCAATTATTAGATTGCGAATAGCATCTTTTTGGTCACGTATACGCTCTTCTAATAACAAAATCATAAATACGCTCTCCGAGTATTTGAACAGTCCCATTCTTAGGTATTGGTTGTGTGTTCATTTAGGTAGGAACCGTAAATAGTTCAATTGTTTTTTATACTGATAAATAAGTTAAAGTTAAATGTTGTTAAGTTAAATGTCCCAAATATATGCCAAATTGTAAATGTAAGTGTAATTATATTATGTATGGATATTGGTGTCTGAAATAAAGATTTATTTATTTATTATTATTTAAAAAGTACTCACGTTTTTCTGATATTCCAATTAAATATATTTTTTTAAAGTACTTATAATTAATACAAGAAATATTCAAATGGAATAAACAAACTTTATTCAGTTGGTAAACAAATTTAAAATTTACACATTTATTACATACTAGAGGTCCGCCCCGGCTTCGCCTGTGGTACATATTTCGCAATAAAAGGTAGCCTATGTCCTTTCTCGGGTATCAAAATATCTCCATACCAAATTACATGCAAATTGGTTCAGTAGTTTAGTCGTGATTGAGTAACAGACAGACAGACAGAGTTACTTTCGCATTTATAATATTAGTATGGATTTATACTTTATTCATATATTTTTACTTATTGAACATAAAATTTACTTATGATACATATTTATTTAGTATTTACATAACTTATCGATAGTTCAACACGCAATTGATACCTACCCATCCCTATTTGTCACACACACATCTATATAGTACCTATAGCTCATCTGCCTACGATGCGCACTAACACAGCGCACTAAGCAATTTGTGCAATACACGCGCTCTATACTATTGTAATATATACTCTAAGCCCAATGATAAAACCACAATAAAACACAGGGATTTATGATAGTTGATTGTAAGTTGTAAGTAGAGCTAGAGATCTCTTTATTTAAGAACTTTAACTTTAAAAATATATATCATACATATTTAAGGTTAAAATTAAAGATACGTCTTTTCTTGACTGGCCGGTTGGCGGGGTTGGTAGTGACCAAGAAGCTTTTACCTAAACACGTAGGTAGTGACCCTGCCTTCCAAGCCACAGGCCGTGGGCACACCCGGGGCAAATATTTGTGTGATGAACATAGATGTTTGCTCTGTGTCTGGGTGTTAATTATCAATATAAGTATTTATCTAAAATTAATAAATGTATGTCTAACAGCCATCAGGGTTTCCTTATCACAAGCGAAAGCTTAGTATATCGTGCCGTGTGTGAAAATTGTCCCGAAATATTTATTTATTTAATCTATTTTTAAATTTTTAGTCGACAATTAAGTCGACAATGTTGTGTTTGTAAAAAAAAAATACTAGTTCCGTTTAAATCGGAAGTAGTTTTTACTATATTTCCGGGAAATTAAATTTAAAATTTTTATTCTCAATTTTTATGTTCCATCACTTCTATCTATGATTATTTAATTAAAGGAGCTTTCTATCTAAAATAATACGCCGCGAAAAGAAATATGAATACAATATACGAGTACAATATTGGTAACATGATATGTGAGATATATTTATTATTTATACCTACTTACGCCAAATTTATTTCATTAGTTTCCTCCTTTAGCTTTTATTTCAATTTTAATTTTTATCACCAGTTTGCTTTGAATGTGCTGACTATGTTTATGAATATTGTTCTTTACACGGACCACAATTAGTGATTCCCGACGAAACGGTAATTGAAGTATTAGGTATACATAGAATAATTTATTTTCAATTAATGGCATTTAAAACAAATATTTTATTATTCGCTACATCTTTACTTTAATAGATACTACCAGATAAAAAAGTATGTGAACATAAACCAGCAGCAGTTCTAACTACACCATCATCTTTTCTGCATATTACTTCTTCTTCTATACCAGGTATTACTTTTAATTATTCTTCACATTAAAAAATTTAATGCCAATTTGTAATTTTCAAAACAAAATGAGATTATGCCTCCTTTAGGTCCACGTAAATCATAACATAAAATCGCTCTTTGCGACGAGAAAGAAAGAAAAGAAAAACATAATGTTGTATTTAAAAAAACAATTTAATTATATAAAGTATGAAAATTATTAATCAAGAACAAGTTTAGTCATTATTGTACTACATAATATAATTTCAATGAAAAGGGGCAGGGTTAGGAGTATTTACAAGAGTTGTACTACCTCGTGGCGTTCGTTTTGGTCCATATCGAGGAATACGGACTTGGGAAGCAAAATCTTCGTACTGTTGGCAGGTAAGATCGAGCTAATTTTTTAACAAAGAACATCTGATTTGAATTTTTGAATTAATTATTATTAATTACATTTTTGAACCCTTCGTGCGCGAGTCCGACTCGCACTTTTCCGGTTTTTTAAAGATATATTGTGTTGTGCATAGATATTATGTTATCGTGTGTTTTCACCATGGTTGTCACCGTGGTTATCACAGTGGTTATCACCAAAGATTTTAATGATATTATGCGAAACGAAATACAAAATATTTGGTTGTCACATCTACAGTACTACAAGCACACTACCTAGTCCATTGAAAAGTTACATTTGGGGTTGCGTTTTTTAGAGGACGCAATTTTATTTTTGTGATGTGTAGGGGGGGTCAGTGTGAAGCTAAAACCAAGTTTGTGGGGTCGCCACTCGCCACCCTTGTCCCACGGCCGCCATCTTGAAAATAGCGGCTGAAATGGTTTTTACGATATATCTCTTAAACTATTTATCTGATAAAAAATAATTGTCAACAATATTTGTTGCAAATTAAATTCCTTACAACTTTGGTCTAGTGACTTTTTGTCGTAGAATTATAAATAAAAAAGTTATAAGAGAAAATGTTCAGAAATTAGAGATATTTATATTTTTCAGTAAAACTTTTTTTTTATCATTTTACGAAGAAATTATACCAGACCATTTTTGTAGATTATTTTTCGAGGAACAACTTTTATATACAACATTTTTTCATTAAGTAAATAGCTAAGGTTTTACAGCGCTCCGAAGTCAGTACTATTTTTCAGTACTCTTAGTCTTAGGTATACAGTATACATATATTATGTGTGTACTAATAATAATTTGTCATCTGTAATTGTTTTTTATTGTTATTATAATTTTTTTAATAATTAATTTTGCAATATTATTTATACTTAATTAATTATTGAGTCTTTTCCGCGCCACCCAGGAGGTAGAGTCTGGAAGCGCGTTTTTTTACGTCGAAAAGCAGGGCTGAAATGTTTTGCAGTGTGCTTCCATTGTTCTGGAGTCTGGGAAAAGAGCCAATGGCCAATATACGTATAGTTAAGGGGAAAGAAAAATAGTACTCACTTCAGAGCGCTGTAAAACCTTAGCTATTGTCGTAATGAAAAAATGTTTTATATAAAAGTTGTTCCTCGAAAAACAATCTACAAAAATGGTCTTATGTCATATTTTCGTAAAATGATAAAAAAAAGTTTTATTGAAAAATATAAATATGTCTAATTTCTGAACATTTTCGCTTATAACTTTTTTATTTCTTGTTCTACGACAAAAAGTTACTAGACCAAAGTTGTAGAGAATTTAATTTGCAACAAATATTGTTTACAATATTTTTTTATCAGATAAATAGTTTAAGAGTTATATCGTAAAAACCACTTCAGCCGCTATTTTCAAGATGGCGGCCGTGGGACAAGGGTGGCGACCCCACAAACTTGGTTTTAGCTTCACACTGACCCCCCCTACACACCACAAAAATAAAATTGCGTCCTCTAAAAAACACAATGTTAGGCCTAAAAAATGTAACATTTCAATGGACTAACCAGGATAATTTGGGAGGTTGGCGAAATTTAGAAATAAAGCCGTCATAATGTAAAAGATCATATTTTGATGACAAATAGTTGAACGCCTTGCTTGGTACGCGCGTACATTTATAATTTTTCCCTATTTACAATAATTATTTTACTAATCCTCTTTCAATAACTTATTCAGCATATATAAATTTTAAATAACACAATCGTGACTTCATTGCTTATCCTAATTATATCTGAAGAAAAATATTTCCTAGAAAAATTAGAAAATCAGCTAAACGCCTTTTTTGTGAATTCTCTGAAACAAAGGAGATTTTTCCGCTAACCGCTTTAACCGCTTTTAACCGCTCAAACTTAAAAATGTTTTGGTGTAGGTATCTATAAAGTGACCTACCCACTCAATGGTCGGGCGCTCAAAACATCCTTACCCACTTAACGGTTCAACGCCTCCTGGCGGCAATTATTTTGACCTGCTCGAATGGTTCTATGCTCCCTGGAGGCAAGCACGCAGCTGTATTAAATATCCACTTTAAAATACACCAAACTCTTCCTGTCCCTGTCCAACTTATACAAATTGTAATCTACACATCCCATTCTAACTATATTCGAAGAATTATGGTCAAGGTCAATACAATTTTGTCGCGTTATGTTAGTTTGAAGTTCGTCGTAGTCTTGGGAGTCTTTTCATTTTCTGTCTTCAAATAAATAATATTTTTATATGAGATGTGGTATTTTATCCTAAAACAACATTGTAAAGTATAAAATGAATTTGAATCATATAAATGTTTGTGTATCAGTATTATCACATGTTTTAACAAGAAAATGGTGAAATATTTCTTTGCAACTTCAACTCATTATTTTTAATTGAATTTCAAATAAAAATACGATGTAAATAATACTGTCTTAATGGAAATTTCACTGGAATTACGAGTAATTCTTTTATTTTTTATAAGTGTTTGCCATTTTTGAGAAATCTTCATTACAAGCCGATTGCGCGCCCGCGAGCGGGAGTACGCGCGAGAGGCCAAACCAATGACCACGTAAGGATGTTTTGAGCGCCCGACCGTTGAGTGTTGACCGTTGAGTGCCTCCTGGAGGCAATCGAACCGTTGAGTGGCTACCATACAAATGTTTAGATTGTAGATTGTTCGTTACGCTGCAGCTGGCCCTGATAAACTTGCTGTTATTGTTCATTTCTTGACACATCTCAAAAATTACTAAACCGATTCAAATGAAAATATTTTCTAATTAAGTACACAACAAAATTGCATGTGTTAATAATTAAAAACTGCCTAATTCGTTTCTGTTAAATCAAATTTCCGGCAGATTCCCTATAACAACGTTGGTAATTTGTACTTAGATGCATTTGATGCATACAAATCTAATTGGATGAGATACGTCAACTGCTCGAGGCATTGGAGCGAACAAAATCTTGTTGCCTTTCAGCTTAAAGGTCAAATTTATTACTGGTTAATATTTGGTTTAATTTTTTGGATATTGTATTTAATGTTATTGAATATAGTGATTGTATTTCTGTTTTATTTGTAGCACTATAAAAACAATACCTCGAGATACTGAGCTTCTCGTGTACTATGGAAGTGCATTTGCAAATGCACTCAATATTGACCTGCGTATATATAATGAATTAAGTTATTTTTCTAAAATAGCAGGTATGTTTGTATCTGTACGACGTATGTGCACTAACGGTAGGGTTCAGGGAATTACTGTTTAAATTAAATACCTGCTCCGCTTTTTACAGACAATGAAAAACAACTAGTGTTGAGCGAAGATAAAAAGCATTATGCGAAAAATTTAATAGTGGACTCACATTTATTTGGAACATTTTTACGTTCTAAAGGATACGAGGAGAATAATAATTGTCCATCCACGTCACAAAAGATGCGTTATAGATGCTCTACAGATGTGTCGAAGTTATGCACATACTCAACAAATAATTTACGTAATATGAGGAAACATGAAGCATTACATTTAAATTATAAGCCTTTTGAATGTCCCGTGTGTGACTATAAAACTAAAATATATGACAATCTAAAAATACATGTTTCACGTATGCATAATGCTGAACGTGAACAGTATTTGTGTTCAGAATGTAATTACAAAACACATCGTATGGAACAAATGAGACTCCATAAATTAACTCATTTACCATATGATCCTATTGTCTTTTTTGAATGTGGTTTTAAAACAAATAATTTAAAGAATCTTAATAGGCATGTTAGAGCCCGACATCAAAGAAAAAACATAGTTAATTAATTTATTTAATTAATAATTTAAAAATCACATACTAGACATAGTGCCAAAATAACTTGGATTACAAACTTAGCTGGCTAGATACTTTGGGCGAGCCCGAGAGGCGCATGATCTTAAAATAGTTTATTATCTACACCTTCTAACATAAAAAGTATGTTTCCCGCTCGAAGCGTGAGCAAGAAGTACACGTAGACAACCACCCATAAAGGTGGTCGATGTCGCAAACGTTTATTTATTGGATCCAGTCCTCGGCAGATCATCCATTGCAGCTGGCAATGCGAGGATCATAAATATTGGGAAATTGGTGGTTTTCCGGGTTGACAATCATATACCAGGATCTAGCACCTTCATAACTATCTGATATTTATTACTGAATTTTCCGTCTTTCTTGTCGTTCAAATACACACATAAATCATTTCAACTGGGCATAAGTTATATATCTTTTTGTTATATGTATAGGTATGATATAATACTTTCCGCCCGGTTGATCGCTCGCAAAGTCAAAGAAATGCTCGAATCATAAAACCTATCTCCCTTTTTCAGGTCTCAAACTATCTTTGTACCAAATTTCATCCAAATCGGTTCAGTAAATTAAGCTTGAAGAAGAAATCGACATACAGATAGACGGATATACAGTTACTTTCGCATAAATCTTATAAATTTGCTGTTTTATTACATCTGTGACGATATAATTTATTGAAGCATTTTCTATAATGTCTTATAGCCTTGTGTAATAATGACTCCTTACTGACTCTGTCACCTACGTGCCAAAAGATCCGTATTTACTATACTCTGTGGTCGAGCGTCTTATTTTTATTTTTTTTATCTACATATTTCTATCCGTCAAATTTCAATATGTACTCCTTTAAGTACTCGAATTATATTCAAAAGTCAAAATTCAAAATATTTAACTAACTTCTAAATAAAACTTCGTTTTATTTGATTGCATACATTATAATAAAAAATTGTGCCTGTTCATTTAACATTATTAGTTAGGTACATTAGATGTCAGCATAGAGCGCTGAATAAATAAATGTTATGACAAGTGTGAATTAAGCTTTTATTTTTAAATTTTGCGGTCATTTATTAAAATAAGAAATAAAGTGAAATTTACGTGTATTTTTGAGTTTTACTGGAATGGATAATTCCTTGAACAATGTTGCTTCATTACTTCATAAATTATGTAAAGGATTGTCATCTAATCCAGGTAATTCTTCCTTTTTCGAAAATTATTCATGTGTCAACGTGATTTTTATTTAAATATAATAATTTAAACATTAATTTATTTAATGATAATTGAATTATGTTTACTATCCAAAGTTATCTGAGGGATATCTTCATAAATTTGAAGAAGAGTATATAGACCTTGCATGGGATAAGAATAATAGGTCAAATGAGTCACCAGGAGACCTGTTTAGAACTATAGAGGGCCATAAAATAATAGTATTCAGCACTATTCCGTAACTTGTAAGCTGTCCAACAGAGTGCAGGTGAGAGTTCATAAATATGAGTAGAGGGAGGGTTTTTTGATCATATGACTTTGTATGGCATGCCATGCCATCAATAGATCCATGAAAAATAATAAGAAACCACATAGTGCTCTACAAAAAAGATGTCTATTTATGGTATGCTAATTGCTATGTAAAATCAATGAACGAAATACAGGGTGTAATTGTTAAGTGTGCACAGGCGATTATTCCGTAACTATTGTAGATATCAAAAAATTTTAAACTGATATCGAAAGCCTAATGAGTAAAATGACAATAATAACATTTTAAAAATAAAACGGGAAATATCCAAAAAATTTACATCAAACACTTCCATACATTAAGTATGAGATATGACTATCCCAAGCATGTAATATGAAAAATTTTGGTTCTTTTTTGGTTTTGTGCTTAAATTACTTCACAAATTTTAATGAAAATTCATTTAGAAACTCTAAATAGAGCTTGATGTGGAATACAATGGTATTCCAAAACGAGGACGTTACTACGAACATTTGCTTTGAACACAAAATGTATGGGAAATTAAATGTATGGGAGTGTTTAATGTAACTTTTTTGGATATTTCCCGCTTCATTTTTAAAAAGTTATTATTGTCATTTTACTCATTAGGTATAGTACTTTCAATATCAGTTAACATTTTTTGATATCTGTAATAGTTACGGAATAATCACCTGTGCACACTTAACAATAATTACACCCTGTATATGCTCCCTCTAGGCGTAATTTAGAACTCTCCCCACTCAATTAGACTGCTTATAAAATGATGGTGTAGTGCTGAATACTATTATTTATGGTCCCTTATCATTCTAAGCAGTTCTCCTGGTAACTCATTTGACCCATCAATTTTTCTCATGTGGGCCAGTAGTGTAATATTATAAAATACCATTTGTAAAATTACTAAGGAAATTTTATAAAATTATTAATTATTTCAGACGGAGCATATGAAATGGCCCTGTCTTATTTGTCTTCAACAAATGACAAAACCAATTCACCTCTTGATGAAAAATTACTATGCCAAAAAATTCATTCTCGATTAGCTGCTATTTCAAGTAGAGATGCAGAGAAGTTTAATGAGTCCTTTGCAAAACTAAAAAATACAGTAAGTATTTAAGTGTTTATTACCATAGTTCACATATTATTTATATTACAATTTTAGTCTATGTATATATCCATTATTATGTATCAAATGAAATTTATTTACCAACCTTGAAAGTTCTTAAAAATTTATAAAAAAAAATTATGAGAACTACTTGAGAAATAGATTTATATTATTGAATACTTTCCAGTTTGTATTAAAGCAACGGGTAGCAGTATTATCTCTCTTGCTTCAACTAGCAGATGGGCCCCAACAATCAGATTCAACTCAACAACTTTTCCCAGTGCCAAATCTCAATATTGCAGTAAGTGTTGTAAAGTTTTTACGTTACCTACAATACCAAACAGTAAAGTTATATCTGCTATAACATTATTTAATTTTGCAGAACTCTGCAGTGGCATTTTCAGGGACAACTACTTCCAGCAAAAGTACAATGGGATCATTAAGTTGGGATGGAAACACTCCAAAGCAGCAAAATTCCAATCCAAGTATTCCTTCCAATAACAGTAATATGGCCTTAGCCTTACAGACATGTGGTAAGAAGTTATAATTTAATGCAATGTCAATAGTTTAAGCAATGCCTAAATGTATAAATAACAAGTAGTTATATTACAGATCGTTCAAATGAACGTTCATGTGTGAGGGATGCAGTCCTGGCAGCAACAGGTGTTAAGGCGAGAACAAGTTGTTCATGGCCTAGACCCATACAAATACTTTATTCTCGGATTGCACACCTTGGTTTCTTACATGATAGACTCAAGGAATTTATTGATCCTACTTCGGGAGTTATGCCGCAAGGTAAGGTTTAAAAAAAACATGGAGACTGGAGTAAATCCTATCCTACTAATATTATAAATACGAAAGTTTGAGGATGTGTATGTGTGTGTTTGTTACTCTTTCATGCAAATACTACTGAACCGATTACAATGAAATTAAGCACACATATAGAGGGTATCTTGGATTAACACATAGGATAGGTTTTATCCCAGAAATCCCTCGGGAACGGGAACTATGCGGGTTTTTCTTTGAAAACGCGGGCGAAGCCGCGGGCGGAAAGCTTCATAATTATACATTTATATCTTTTACAGTTATTAGGAAATTTAAGTATAACAATGTAATGAAGACCATTATTTTATAGGTCTCATGGGTGAAGGCTTGGTGGCAGCAATCAGAGATGAGTTAACAGAATACTATAGAAGTGTTGCATTGTTACAATCCCAGGTTATTATTTTTGTTCCCTTTAACATATTTCTGGAGCAATTTTTAATGGTTGGAAAATATTAATTAAGAGCCGATACACACACAGCCGAACCTATAACAAATAAGTTATAGGTTCGGTTATACAAGCACATGAATAATATAAATTAAAGCATCTTGTTTAATAGTAACGAAAAATCTATTTTAGGTCTGTGAAAGTGATGGGTGTGGGGGCACTCTTCGGCGCGTATGTGTTTGGGCTCAAGATCCTTTACATAGATTGACTTGGCTGGCAAATATTACACATGCTGCTCAACATAAAAAAGGTAATGCAGTATAAAATAGATAAATAATATGCTCATGTTTGGATCATGATCTCTGCTTGTAGCAGTATTGGTTTGGTAACTAGGCCTTCTTTATAAAAAATAAGTATAGGTGTGATACATGGATCTTATTATAACTACACTTGGCATATTTGTTATGGTTTTTAGGAGTAAAAATAAATATTGCAAATGTTGTAGGCAAGATTTAAATCTGGGAGGTAATTGAATAAACTATTTCAGGTGGTGAATTGGCGTCATGCATTCACCGATTTGTTCATCACGGTGACGAACGAGTGGCGGCTTTAGCTCGCAGACTCCTGACTGCACTTACATATCCATTATTACTTATGCTAACTCGATGGCTTTTACATGGTAATTACAATACAGATGTATTTTTATTATTTTTTTTATATATTGAAATATTCTTTGGACATCTCGTTTCTTCACTTAGTTTCTTCACCATAAAAATCTTATTTCAATTATTTATAACATGTATAAAATGTATATTTATTTATGTTTAGGAGAGATTGACGATCCCTTCAATGAGTTTTTCATTGAGAGTCGTAGTGGTGTACCTATTGACAGAATGTGGCATGATAAATACAGAGTGAGGTAAGTAGGTATTCTAATATATTATTATTACGCAATAAATAACAAAAACAAAACCTTTAGTCACAAATGAGTTTCGAGCTCAGTTCTTTAGACAAATAATGATTTATTTCTGAGAATGGATAATGTAAATAATTGTGTAGATGAAGAATGCCTACTAATTTAACATTAAACCTAAGATGATTCAAACATATTTTTCTGTTAGGGATTGGATGGTTCCATCGTTTATGTGTCGGGAGCAAGCCGCACAAATCCTGGCAACTGGCAAAAGCGTAGTGTTTATGAGAGAAGCTTGTGCTGATTTACCTGATCATCCTGGGGAAGCAGATTCAACACCAGACCATGCTCATCATTTACAACATCTTCTTGCTGCCCATACACGAAATGGTTTGTTATTTTCATTATTGGGTGATTTGTATAGGTGTAATTTTTTTCAGAAAAAAGAAAAAATAAGGATAGGTTGTTTCAGTTCAAGATTTAGAATTTATAAATATGTATAAATGATGACGATCTTCCCGCCTAAAACACACTCACTCCTTGCTGTGGGCGCGCATCCCGTGGAACGTGGGATCGTTAATGAAGCCATCATTGCTTAACTTGACGCTTAAAAGAAAGACATTTGTAATTTTTCACGTTGGAACGTTGGCGATAATTTCTACTTAACGCCTAAACTTGACGCTATAATACACCATTTAATCGTTTTATTTAGAGATCATCTCAAAATCTGTCCAGCAGTTTTTACTTTTACGTTACAAACATCCATACATTCATCCACACTTAAGACCTTCGCGTTTATAATATAACTTATACGCATGTTTCTGAAGCTGTAAGCAGCGAGGAGGAGTCGTCGGGCGCGGGGTGGTGGGAGGCGGGCGGGCTGCGCGAGGGCGTGGGGCTGGCGCACGCGGCGGCGGCGGCGCGCCTGCTGGCCGCGCTCACCTCGCACCACCACCTGCTGGACCACCTCGCCGCGCACCGCCGCTACCTGCTGCTCGCGCAGGGCGACTTCGTGCACCACCTCATGACGCTGTTGCAGTTAGTAGTGGTCTTTGTGTACCATTGGATTTGCTTTAGGCTCAGATGCGATGTATAATAAAATAAGAACGTCTGTGCCGATCAAACGTGTCAGAAGTAAAACTTCTTTAGCAATATTCTAAGATGCCAAAATCGTTGCCTTACTCCATGAAGAGATGGTAATGCCATGACTCGACTTTGAAATTTTACTCTCAGCGCGCCTAAAGAAGTTTCACTTCAAAAACCTTTAGGAGACATCATAATAAAAATTGCCGGATCCGAAAGCTTTTAAAACCTTCATAATTTACTGTTTTTACAACTCCAGTTATAGGTTTTGTTTTAATTATATTTTCCTATATATGAAATCATTATAATCTTAACATAAGTAATGACACACACCACTTTTTTAGGGAGGAATTAAACAAGCCAGCAACATCATTGTATGTACACAACTTGACATGTACGTTGGAGGCGGCCGTCCGCGCCACCAATGCGCAGTTCGAACCGCCGCATGTGCTTGCCAGACTGCATGTTAACCTTTATCCTAACTGTAAGTACTTGTGACTTCAAATAAAAATTGTTGGCATTTATTTTATTTGGAATTATAAACAAGAACTCTAGTTCTAAACTACTCTAAATGAAATATGAAATGTAAAGCCTTATAATTTAATTAATATGTAAAACATTACACTCGCATATTGTGTAAATATTTTGTTGCTAATTTTATGTCAGTGAACATTTTATAAGAATATTTCAACGAAGCGAATGCCACAGTGCATATTTGGCGTACAATGCGTAACCATCACGATCTTTTTACTATTATATCTGTAAAAGGGCTGATAGACGTACGAACTTTAAAATCACGGTTTTAAAGTTCGCGTACTTGGCTCGACGTCGGTGACACACGCAAGAGCTTGGTCAGTAGCTTCTCGCGTGTCACCGATATCGAATGTCGCTATGTCATCAACGGAGGGAATTTTATGTTATTCAGGAATTAAATATAGACATTTTTAATTTAATAACCAGCACTAATTTTTAAGTAAATAGCATTCTAACAAAACAAATGTTCAAAAATTGAAGGACATTTTCGTTTTTACTATTATATTTTGAGGGTACTTTACAAAAAAAGAGCGTGTGCTCCGAGCCCACGCGTCAGGAGTGAAACTTCCTTGGCGTGATTCAAAGATACCTTCGCCAATATTCAATTATATTATATTCATTCATATTAATTATATTAAATTATTTTCATAAAACTAAAAGAAGAAAACGAAATCAGCAAAAGTGGGTGAAAAACTGGCTTACAAAAGTATATTTGTAAGCCAGTTTATCCCACGTAAATTTGGTGAAGGAGTTACGTGAAGAGAAGGAAGACTTGCGTAATTACACTAATTATTTAAGGATGCCTGAGCCGTTATATGATGAACTTTTGTACTTAGTAACACCTATTATAGCTAGACAGGCTAGGGTCGCGGCTCGCGGCGGTGACAGACGTGCGAGCGAAGGCGGGCTACGAGTAAAATTTCAAACATGTTGGATCGTCAACGAACTTACTCGACGGTTTTTAAGTACGCGTACTTGGGGTGATACACGAGCGAAAAAGGTCGTCGAGCCACAAGTTCGCGTACTTACTCTCACGTCTATCACCCCTTTAAGGTGATTGCTACGATCTGTTCCCAGCCAATATCCCGCTAGATGGCGCTGAATTCTACATTTCTAGTTTATTTGAGTTTTTGCGTAATTGGAATAGTCATCAAACCTAGGAATAGTCATGGCGGTTACTGAATATTATATTTTATTGAAATATGTTATATCATTGCCTTAAAATCCACCCAATTCGGTAAAATTATGCGTTTTAACATCTGTCATTGCATACAGGGTCGTTTACACACACAGACGTATACAAAAATGATAAAGATTTAACTCTAGATGGCGTGAATGTAAAGCGCGTCACACACGGTGAAGATACTACCTATAATATTTTATCTAATCTAGTAATATTTTATATTACAGTATCTTAAGGTATCCGGTATCAGCGTTCTGACCATCATTTTTCTTTTTTCGCTGTAGAACCGCCATCCTGTTACAAATGACCCACAAAGGAGAATGACCACGGGTGGTATCGGTAAAATTTTAGTTGTGCCACGTATTCGTTATATTGTTAATTCCTATTTGTATTTATAATGATCATATGTATCAATATTAAGTCTTAATTAAACCGGATAAATTGAAATAATAGTAAAAGTAAAAGTTTTTCTTTTGAAACATGTATGACTACGTATGGAATCGGTAAAATACTAGTTGTGTCACGTGTTCGTGATATTGTTAATTCCTATTTGTATTTATAATGATCATATTTATCACTATTAAGTTGTAATTATACCGAATAAATAGAAATAAAAGTAAAAGTTTTGTTTTGACACATACCTATATCTATCTCTCTTGCAAACGTCATATGTCATAGTTTCTATTTGAAATGTCAAATGAATGTGTTCGACGCATTGTTCGATGTTATTTTGAAATAATGTTTAAATTACGATTTACTTTTCACATTTGTCTTGTAAATTAAAATATTACCTATGTAATAAATGTAAAACTTAACGTTCATCGTTAGTTTAAACTCGATTAAGTAGTTTTTTGAAGTGTTGAATAAAACTATTGTTTTATTTTTATTGTCGCGAACTGCGGCTTATTTACATAAAAACTTTAATCATATCTAAAAGTACTAACATCAAGCTTTAAATTGAGCTATATTTCATCTTGACACAATAAGTTTGATTGCGATACCAAGTGCCATAGTCACTTGGGCAATCTCCTGTGGTTTTCATTTTTCTGTATGGGTAGACAAAACTTCAAAACGCCACCTGCTACGGTTTATATTATTATGAACGATTAGCTTTCCGCCCGCATTTTCAAAAAAAAACCCGTATAGTTCCCGTTCCCGTGGGGTTTCCGGGATAAAACCTATTCAATGTGTCCAAGTTACGTTCTATATGTGTGCTAAATTTCATTGTAATCGGTTCAGTAGTATTTGCGTGAAACACACACATACACATCCTCACAAACTTTCGCATTAGTAGGAAGTAGGATTGTTATAAAAATAAAAGTTATATTTGTTGGCGTAAACTATTTTATTGTAATTTTGGGAAATAAATAATGTCAAAATTGATTACCTACAATAAAACGCAGTTTTATTTTATTACCTACATTACACTATTGTTTTTTTTTTATCAAAACATGTATTTGAAGTAGCAAATATGATATTATGCTGATCCAAGCATTTTCACTCAAAACTAATATCACTAATGATTTGTAAAAGTAAATTATTTCAATATACATTTCATAACCAACAAGTAAGAATAATTATTCATACAACAACAAATCAAAAACACTATTTACTATGGAAAAAAAACCAGGAAGGTGAAAAACATATTTACGATTTCGATGCACTCGACTTTTAGTAAAATAATAGGTAAAAATATTATTATGGTTTTGATCACAGACATATCTGTGGTTTTGATTTTAGCTACTAGTATCAGAAAGCTGCGTGTTCAATGCACGTCGGGGTCCCACAACTGTGGAGGAAGGAAGGTAGAATACCTCCATCGAATAAGTGAAGTTTCTCGACATACTCGATTTGCCGGCCGGCCTCAATGAAGATTGTCCGAAAGTTGTATATGTGCTCTGTAACGAAAAAATTTCGCTAGCGCGATTCAGAGTGAGGTGTCGTACAATATACCTAATGAAGTTTTTCATCTTTTTATTTTACTGCAAATACAAAATAAAAATTAAACAATGGTAATGTAAATTCTAAACAAACTACTACCAAAATACAATTAGAACAAAAATCATTTGACTGGTTGATTTCACCCAGAGGCCAGAGGCGGCTCGTGACAAAATTGTATGGGTGTTCACTTGAAATAAAACAACGAAAATACAATAGCGTAGCAGGATAATTTATTACAAAAAAAAATGAGCACCACATTTTATAAATGTCTATAACACTAAAAATTACAAAGTACAGGCTATTTCAAAACGAATTCAATGACTAGGTATCAATAATTAGTAAATCACCGAATTTGCATTCGCGAGCGTAGGTATCCATAGTGTTTGTCACTGACGGTCACTGACCTCTATAACTTATAGTTATAGAGGTCAGTGGTGTTTGTTGTGTAAACATGTATGTATTTGAGTAGTTAGTAGCATATTATATTCTGAATTTCTGATCCATGCCTATTCACTCAAAACTAATAACACTAATGATTTGTAACAGTAAATTATTTCAATAGGTAGGTATTTGAACATTTCCCAACAAGACGTAAGAATAATTATTCGTAGGTATACAAGATACAATAACAAATCTAATACACTATTTATTATTTTATTATTTACTAGCGGTCCGCCCCGGCTTCGCCCGTGGTACATGTTTACGTTTTCTCTCCATAAGAAGTAATAGCTAGAGAGCTAGCGCAAAGCTACCTGTATGTATTTGACCAGACCTGGATTTTTGTGTGTTGATTCCCCTATACCTACTATACATGAGATGAGGAGTCACTAAGCCCAGAGTGGTGGACGGGGCGCGCGCTTAGGTAAGACAGGTGGAAATTTTTGACGAACTTTGAAACCATTTGACCACGTCTGCCATTTTGATATTTGAAAATAGATTATTATTACTATCGGAAAATAACAATGGCAGACCATTATCACGCGGATAACATTCTGGCAGACACTTATGAAAGTGCTGAAAAAAATACAATTTTGAAAGTATTTGACCAGATCTGCCATTCATATATTTTATTTATTAGGGTCTTAAAAACTTATTTTCGAAACGGCAGACATTTTCATTGCGTACAGACTTCAGCAGACAACAAAACTTTACAGACTTCAGCAGTCAACAAGACTTAGCTTCTACATGGTCAGATGTATATATGTATTACGTTCCCTGACCTTACATCAATGATTTACTTTATTAATGTTTTTATGGTCATTTACATTTAATTTTGAAAACTATGGAATAAAATTTATAAATTTGATGATACAAAACTAAATATATACATTTGTAAAGAATCTCAAATATAAAGTTGTGTTGCAAATAACAAATCATCATTTAAATATTTAGTTTATTTCTTTATTTAAGAAACAATTAACAATTACAAAACAACATAAAAAAACACGCATGCATTTATTGAAATGTTCATTCATCATCACTATCGTATGGCGTTGTGTGACTCGTCTTCATAATCCATTGAATCGGATTCTGTAAAAGTAAAACGTAAATTATATAATAAAAGAAATGAGTCATTATAAACTTACCTAGTAAGGCAATGCCTTTGATGTCGCACGATGCCGCCGCGCCGCCAGTGTAGGTACTTCTGCTGCTACATGAAAATATGCTAGGGTTGCAACAAATGGGAAATAAAACAATTGTGATTATTACTATTATGATGTAATCATTTATTCATATTATGTACATTCAAAACAATTGCTATTATTAAATCTGATGTAATTATTTTTTCATAAATATATAATTATTATTAATTACATAATATATTGCACTGTGAAATATTTACGTATCACTTTATTTTTGATGTTCTTAATTGTCTTTTATAAAATTTAAGTGACGCATTCGCATTGGGATCAACAATCCGATAAGAAAAGAATGGAGACAACATATACATAGCTTTGATTTCAATTCTACAGATACAAAATATACAATCTATCTAAAATGATACAACGGATGTTTCCTGCGTTTTCTCGTCAAAATACCGAAACAACGTAATTATTGTATAGTAGTTGGGCGTGAAAGTAAAAAAACAAATGAAAAGTGTTTTCCATATGATTATTTATTAAATTTACGCGATTAAGAATAATTTCAACGATACAATTTAGTAACCGAGAATTCAGAGGATTAAAGAAAATACCTGCCTGATCATTTTATCAAACTCTAAAAGAATTATGGTTATTTCGCATCACTCGGTTTATTAGTTTGGTAATAATTATTAAAGGTAACAACCCTAGCCATTGAGTCGAACGGTAGGCAACACAATATCGACTTTGTGCGGGTACATATGGTACATTTCTTCTTGCTGTGAAGCGTAATTATTATTATTAAGATTTTTTAGGCTATTTTGAATCAGCTGTTCTAATTTAATTCTAGAAATTTATTAAAACGTGATTTTTTTAAAAGTATATTATGAGTTTATAAATACCTCAACCAATAGTTATTGTGTCCTATCCTCATTTCTTTATATCTTGGTAGTTAACTAAAGTGTTAAATTTACATAACCTCAACAACAACATTTACACTGCCACTGCACTAAAACTAAACTAACTAGCTCTCTAGCTATAAGAACCATCCTCGTACTTCAAGGGATATAATAAAAAAAGAATTATCGAAATCGGTTCAGCCGTTCTCGAGTTATGCGCTTACCAACACATTTTGCGATTCATTTTTATATTAGACTAGCGGTCCGCCCCGGCTTCGCCCGTGGTACATGTTTACGTTTTCTCTACATAAGAACCATCCTCGTACTTCAAGGAATATAATAAAAAAAGAATTATCGAAATCGGTTCAGCCGTTCTCGAGTTATGCGCTTACCAACACATTTTGCGATTCATTTATATATATATACTAGCGGTCCGCCCCGGCTTCGCCCGTGGTACATAATATTTACGTTTTCTCTACATAAAAACCATCCTCGTACTTCAAGGAATATAATAAAAAAAAGAATGATCGAAATCGGTTCAGCCGTTCTCGAGTTATGCGCTTACCAACACATTTTGCGATTCATTTTTATATATAAGATAAGATTATGTGAAAATAACCAGGAAGGTGAAAAACATATTTACGAAAACATAGTAACATAATATGGCTGTCGCTACAATAATTATATTTCAATTTTATCTTTTTATACCTAGTAGAACTGGCCGACGAATAAAAAAAATCGTATTAGAATAAATACAATAAATTACGGAACAAAAAAAGGATTGTAACTGAATTAGGTATGTTTGTTTCTGGGCGCACCGTTTTCGACGACGCGACGCGCGACGTAAGCGTATAGGTATAGGTACCTACTTTGCTAAAACAAACTAATAAAATTGTGTGTCTGTCTGAAAATTCGGAAAAGCATATTTTGCAAGTTTGTAATTACTTTGATAGTTTACCGATTTATAATAATTGTAATTGTAATTGTATAATATATAATTTGCAATGTGGTGAAATTTCATAAAAATCACGGGCCAATTTTTTGTTTTGAATCCCACCGAAAATATAATTGCGTTATTAGAATAATTAATTACTATACCTACCCACGATCAATTATTACAATATAGTCTCAAATGCATACTAGAGAAATATTGCAATTTGATTCAATTAAAATGCATAGCATACAAAAATAAATTCACAACACAAGAAATTCCGCGCGCAAATCATAGCGCGTGTCAATGAAATCAAGAATGTTTTATATCAAACCGACGCGGACGACGACGCGACGCCGAACAAAAGTACCTACGACGGACGACCACGCTTCGAGTTGCCAAACAACATGAGTAATAAATTGTTTACAAAAAAAACAAGTTTTCCATTTTTCTGTATGAGTAGACAGAACTTCAAAACGCCACCTGCTACGGTTTATATTATGAACGATTGTTATAAAAATAAAAGTTATATTTGTTGGTGTAAACTATTTTATTGATCAATAATTTTGGAATTTAAAATTGTCAACATTGATTACAATAAAACGCAGTTTTATTTTATTACACTATTGTTTTTTTTATCAAAACATGTATTTGAAGTACCATATAATATTATGCTGATCCAAGCATTTTCACTCAAAACTAATATCACTAATGATTTGTAAAAGTAAATTATTTCAATATACATTTCATAACCAACATGTAAGAATAATTATTATTATTCCTACCTACAACAACAAACCTAAAACACTATTTACTATGGGAAAATAACCAGGAAGGTGAAAAACATATTATTATTTACGATTTCGACGCACTCGACTTTTAGTAAAATATAGTAGGTAAACATAATATTATGGTTTTGATTTTTGCTACTAGTATAAGAAAACTGCGTGTTCAAACTACTTGTTTGTCTGTCTGAAAATTCGGAAGTACTTTGGTAGTTTACCGATTTATAATAATATTGTATATATCGTTGTTTAAAAAATATTCAAACACAATAAAATATGATATACTGATTTATCACTGGTTTCAGTGATGAACTGATGAGTCAATTATAGCCACTATACTTTCGTCATACGTGTGTATGATTGATGTGATTTGCAACGTGGTGATATTTCAGAAAAATCACGGGTCAAATTGTCCCACCGAAAATATAACTGCGTTATAAGAATAACTATACCTACGATAAATTATACATAATACAATATAGTCTCAAATGCATACTAGTGAAATATTTTATTTGAATCAATAAAATAAAAAAAAAAAATAAAAAATAATAATAATACAAAAATAAATTCACAACACAAGAAAATCCGCGCGCAAATCATAGCGCGTGACAATGAAATCAAGAACTTTCGAGCCGACGCGGACGACGAAGGAGCCTAACAAAAGTACCTACAATCATAGGCGGCTCGTGACAAAATTGTATGGCCGTGTTCACTTGAAATAAAACAACGAAAATAGGTACCTACAATAGCGTTAGCAGTACAAAAAAAATGAGCACCACATTATAAATGTCTATTTATACACTAAAAATTATAGAGTATTTCAAAACGAATTCAATTATTATTTAGCAATAATTAGAAAATCCCCGAATTTGCATTCGTGATCGTATTCATAGTGTTTGTCTACACTAATATTATAAAGAGGAAAACTTTGTTTGTTTGTTTGATTGTAATGAATAGGCTCATAAACTACTGGACATTTTACCAATGTTTGCAAGTTTGTGATTACTTTGATAGTTTACCGATTTATAATAATTGTATACTTATATCATTGTTTAAAAATATTCAAACACAATATGATATAGGTACTGATTTATCACTGGTTTCAGTGATGAACTGATGAGTCAATGTTAGCCACAATACTAATCACTTTCGTCATACATGTGTATGAACTATGATTGATGTGATTTGCAATGTGGTGAAATTTCATAAAAATCACGGGCCAATTTTTTGTTTTGAATCCCACCGAAAATACATATATTACTAATTGCGTTATTAGAATAATTAATTACTATACCCACGATCAATTATTACAATTTACAATATAGTCTCAAATGCATACTAGAGAAACATTGCAATTTGAATCAATTAAAATGCATAGCATACAAAAATAAATTCACAACACAAGAAATTCCGCGCGCAAATCATAGCGCGTGTCAATGAAATCAAGAATGTAATTTTATATCAAGCCGACGAGCGACGACGCCGAACTAAAGTACCTACAGTACCATTTACCTTCAGTGTACAATACAGTTTACAGACCTACGACGGACGAACAATAATGAGTAATAAATAAAAAAAAACATAGTTTCTAAGGTCATTAGTTTTATTTTATTTTATTGTTATTTTCTTTGAACGATTGGAAATGAAATTACTCAATTTTTACACAGAACTTTGATTTATTAGAATTATGCTCATTATGCATAAGATAACGAACGCGAATGCACGACATCTAGCGCGTCAATGTCTAAACATCGCCTTTCGTTTAGACATTGACGCGCTAGATCTGTAATAAGTATATAGTCTATGCGCTAGATGTCGTGCTTTATGTCGTGTTTCGCTTGGCAAAAGTCACGCACACTACTGTAGAAGTGTCAAATTTTTCCGGTATTTTACTGTTGTTTTTCTAAGTAAATATTGTAAATTATTGATTAAAAAGGTCGAACGCGCACACATTTCATTATAGAGAAGTGATAAAATGATTAGTTTTAAAGAAATAGTGTCTGTGTTAAGTGTTTAGAGGTAATCAAAAATGTATGGAGGGACGGTCGGAACATCAACCTTAACATCACTACAGGTGACGGGCGCGAAGACAGCGGGTGGGACGTGTTCGCGCTGCAGTACCGCGTGGACGGGCCGCTGGGCACGCTGTTCCCGGCCACGTGCGCGGCGCGGTACCGCGCGCTCTTCACGCAGCTGTGGCGCGTCAAGCGCATCGAGTACGCGCTGCACGACGCGTGGCGCGACCACGCCATACTGCACAAGCGGCTCAAGGGCATGCCCGGTATGATCTTTCAGGAACAAATATCATTATTCATAGACATTAAAGGTGAACATCATACATTCTTGCTATAAAACTAAAAAATAGTTATTATTATAATACTTTTTTTATTTGGGCATAAGCGAATTCGCGCTTTATGGGTGGACATTTTTTAAAATTCAAATTATATTGTAAAATAACACATATTCGATGCTAATGCAGAGGTGTGGGGTCTGATGCGGCGCGTGTCGTGTCTGCGAGCGGAGGCGCTGCGACTGTGCGGCGCGATGCAGGAGGCGAGCTGCGTGGGCGCCGAGCCCGCGTGGGCCGAGCTGCTCGCCGCCGCGGCCGCGCGCGCGCACCTCGACCGCCTGCTGCGCCTGCACCACCGCGCGCTCGACCGACACTCCATTCACGCCATGATACACCACACAACACAGGTACGTGCGCGCCCTCTAACAATTCTACCTATATTCCATGATACATGACATCACCCAGTTACACCGACGCGTGCAAAAAAAAATGTTGACTTGAGCTTTGGTGATGATGTGATTGTGAATTATGTGTGCCAAGGGTTACTTTTTAAAGTGAAACTTCTTAAGGCGCGTTGAGAGTAAAATTTCAAGGTCGTGACATTGCAATACCGGCACGCCATGGAGTAAGTTAGGTATTTTTGAATCTTGCTAAAGAAGTTTCACTTCTGACACGTGTGCTCGGCGCACACGTTCTTTTTATTAATTAGCTGTTTTCCAAATAATATCTTATAATATAGAGATAAAACTGTTATGTTTTGTTTAAAAATTAACAAATTATATACCTAATGTACAGGAGTTGCAATCTTATTTGGGGAACGTTTTGAACGAAACACTGGCACTGCGAAGTTTCGAGCAGACACTACATGCAGGCATTAACGCGGAGCTCGAGCGACGAGAGCGGTATGAAGTGTTGAAAGCTGAGCGAGCTGATAGAGGTATAATTTTTTTTTTATATTATCTTTATTTTTTACAGACTTTTCCTTATCTCATTTTAAATTACGCACCAACATTATATTTTATATACCTTATTTTAGGGGAATACGCCATTACTGCAGCAGACGAGGCGCTTGATAAAGAGAAGAGGAAAATATTCCATCAATTCTTAGCCAGTCGAAAAGCTGATTTGAACGTTTGGGCGCGAACATACAGGTTTGATTTCCAAATATTTTCTTTTTGACTTCTAGAAAATGACTCAAAATAAAAAATTATTACAAATTAGGTGCTAGTTTTGTAAGGATTCAATATCGCCATTTTCATGATAGACCAATCACTTCACATTTCAAGTATGTAATAAATCGAAAACTTGGCATTCAAAATATAAATCAATTTAGTATTTCTACTTTATCTAAAATGATTTTCTTTCTTAACGTATTTTCAATTTCTATGACAGAGGCCACGTGACCACCCTGATACTGAAATTGGCTCTGCACCAAGAAGTGTCTCTGCAAACGTTAGCATTCCGCCTTGACTATAGTGACTTCTACAAGCGAGGTGACGCCAAACTGCACGAACCACTCACGTATCAACACAAGCGACTCAGTGAAATTGGACTTCATTTAGCTAAGGTTCACTTCACACTCATTTATAAATACAAACTAACGTAATTATGGTAAATACGAACACAAATATGTATAAACGAGCTATAATAAAAAATAAACATTATTCATATATTTTGTAAGCTTTTTTTATGAAAAATTTACAAGTTTATAAATATGCATTTAGACACAGAAGATATTGGTATATGTATATATATATTATTTTATTTTTCAGAGTAAATTGATTGACCACTCTAAGAAGAAGTGACAAGAAGCCATGACGCCTAGCACTGGCCTGTTTTGTGCACAGTGGCTTGGTAGTCTCGGATGCATTGGGTCCAAGTAGAGATATTGATTTTTATACAATAATAAGATAACACAACAATTTAATTATTTTTAATGTGTTTATTTGTGTTTCTTTATATTGTACTCTGAGACATTAACCACCACTTTTTTTAACTTGATCCCTGATAAGTGCCATTGTAAAATTACTAATTGAATTAAATAATATACCTACTGCAATATATTCCTTTTATTTAACTTGTAAATGGTAATCAAATATTCCTGATAATGTGATTTTACTCATAATCTCATTCAGTATAAAATACAACAATTTTCGATTTATATACAGGTTGTCCCACTATCGGTAATACCGATTCGGTATACTAAGCGCGAAAGGACTTGTAGTTCTGCATACACTGATCACGTAAAAAATACTTCCTTAACAACAAAATTACGCCAAAATTTTTTTTGTATTAAGAATTCATCTATTTGAAAAAAAAAAATGCATTATTTTTTACGTACTCAGCGTATGCAAAACTATAACCTCCATTGAGCTTGGAGTACCGACAGTGGGACACTGTATAAAAACCAACCATAAAGGTACAGTTAAACAATTTATAAAATATTATATATACCTCGCTTCTAACTGTGCGGGGTTTCTTTGACTACACAGGCGAAGCGGCTGGCGAATATAATTCCCTAAAACCACACTAAAACCAATATTATATTGTCCATCTTTTTCGGACTTCCTTTTTTTAACCCTGACTTAATAGGTCATGAGCTGGCATTTTAATATAGTAATAAACCACATAAACGCATATTCCTCCGACTGCCTCCGACCTTAATTTATAGTTTTTAATTTTTATTGCATTCACTATGTACTGCGCATTTAAAAAAGATTTTATTTATTTTTTTACTTATTCCTTTGACGATCTGATTAAAGTTCAGATTCTTTTTGTGCGCAAAAGTTTGCGCAGCATTCATTGCATTCATAGCATTGGCTGTTTTCCAATTACAGAGCATAATGCGACTCAGTGGCGCACAATGCCGAATTATGCTGATGCTTAATTGGAACGTGAATTAGTTTTCAAATGCACCAGCAGGTTGCGCTAAGTTCAGTGTTGAAAAAAAAAATATTCATAGAGTTAGCAATAACCTCATTAATGTGTAAATAAAGTGGTATACATAATAATTGGTTGAAAACTATTTACGGTTATTTTAAGTAATTTGGATTTTGATTATTTCATTAACATTTTTTCAATGTTTGTACCTTCATCCATACTTATATTTATTTTTTTAACACAATTTGAATTAACTTTGATTATTTCGAAAAAACTACAATGAAACGAAAGCTTTAAAAATTTTTCCAACAATTAATAATATTACTAACGATAAATCGATTGCACGCATCAATTCACGCGCATTACTTTTAAGAGTGCTCGATTGTGCGAAGCGTTGCTGTAGTTGAAACATTCAACGTTAAGCATTATGCCGCATAATGCGCTCTAGTGCTGTAATTGGAAAACGGGGTTAGTTTGTCACATGTGCACCCACACCCCGTTTTCCAATTACAGAGCATAATGCGACTCAGTGGCGCACAATGCCGAATTATGCTGATGCTTAATTGGAACGTGAATTAGTTTTCAAATGCACCAGCATGTTGCGCTAAGTTCAGTGTTGAAAAAAAAAATATTCATAGTTAGCAATAACCTCATTAGTGTGAGACCCATTTGTAAAAAAGTCTTCAAATAACGATTTTCGTGGGACTCACCTCCGTCATACGGACTACTGATATCCACTTAATCGGCATGTTTTTCTGAACACAAAAAGTGCGGTAGTCACTTTCTAGGGGTATGGAGGGGGGAGCTATGACGTAGCAAAGGTGGCCGTCGGGCCGTTCTATTGTGCGGTATATCTAGATAACTACTGGACCGATTTACTTAAAAAGGGTGTCAATTGAAAGATAATTAAATAAACATTATTTGATTCCTAAGATTCATTAATGTAAAACTAGTACCAACTGAAATATTTTCAAAAATCAACATTTTATGAAATATATATTTTTTTTAATGTAAAAATCTCGGTAACCGTTAGAATTATGAGAATTTAGCTTATTATAAAACATATAGCTACTTTTATCACCTTTCTAATGAACCTTCAATAATGACAATCGAGCAGTAAACAACGAAACTACAGCCTATTAATTGAGCGTCGGTAGCGCCAAATTAGCCCTTTTTTGGTATGAATCATCTTGAAATTATCTTTAAATTTAATAAAATCGTAGGAAAGTTAAAACTGTACATTGAATATTTGTTTAAAAGAATACTTGGGGTGTGATCTACAATATATACCGAAGCCAAAATTATAGTTTTTAGAATTTTTGTCTGTTTGTCTTTATGTCTGTCCGGGCTAAACTCAAAAAGTACTTGTATGGATTTACTTCAAATTTGGAACAGAGATAGCTTGAGACATGAGGAAGGTTAAAGGGTTCGTTTTATCCCGGAAATTCCATGGAAACGGGAACTGTGCGTGTGTTTCTTTGACTATGCGGGCGAAGCGGCTGGCGGAAAGCTGTGTAAAATAATACAGGGTTAGTTTCAATGACAATGACGGCCAAATTTTCAGAAATGGTTCAGAATCGATAACATTTTCGATCTAATGAAAAAAAAAACGTTTTTTTTTTTAATTAGATTTCATTCCTGTCCGCCACTAAAAAGCGAACGTGTGGACATTACAAAAGCACAATTCAGTTCAACAACCTAGATAGGTAGAAGTTAGCACACACATAAATTTGGCGATGCGCGCATGAAGTGCATTGATTCTCAATAAGCTTATCGCGTGTTTACGATTTAGGAAATTTTTAAGACATTTTCAAATGAATGCTATTATTTTTTTTTTATTCGACAATAATATTTCAAATGTA
The DNA here is from genome assembly GCA_029959065.1 of Colias behrii. Taxonomy (NCBI): domain Eukaryota; kingdom Metazoa; phylum Arthropoda; class Insecta; order Lepidoptera; family Pieridae; genus Colias; species Colias behrii. The sequence continues at coordinate 8,218,908 of JARWMC010000002.1, forward strand.
CCTTTGGTTTAATATCTAGATCTTAATTTTAAATTTTGGCTGGTCATTGAAAACTAATCCTGTATAATTCTGAATAAAAAGTAGTTAGTTACGTCAATTTTATTTTTTTTAATTTCCTGATATGTGAGCAGAAACGTATTACATAGATAGTATGTTCAGTGTTTTTTTCTAATGTGATCAGCATAATAAATAGCATAGGACAGCGCACTTTACTTGGATATTAATAATAATGGTTTTTAGTAAACTCAATACAAGGCTAAAATTTAATAAAAAATGTTTTTATCTAATTATCATCGTCATTATTTTGATCAATATCTTCTACATAATAAGACTGGTTAAAACATTTGTATCGGACGTGGCATATCCCTTCCAAGCACTTTTGTTTCATGTCACTACATACACAACGGGATGAACGGCAACCAGCATTACATGTCATGATAATATCACTTCGATAAACTGACTTTACTGATGAAGTAATTGGCAACAGTTTTTTGTCCTCACCTTTCAGCTACAGTCTATGGGTTCAGAAAGCGTGGGTCTTGCTACGTTTGCATTCTGCCAATAAAATGCCTGGTAGGTGGCTCTTAGCGCATGCAGGCGAAACGCAAATCGTTGAGGTTATCTGACAAAAACCAAGGCTGGTTATTAGAACTGACTTGTTATGCCTGCTAGATGGAAAAGATCATACACTCGATTGAAAACAAAGACCGTCTATCTAAAGAAATATCCATTCAGGCATCAGAACTTCAAACAAAAGATTTAGATATCCTTAACGATTTGAGAGCAGCAATGTTCCAGAACATCAGAAAACTTGATAAATTACACAACATGCGTCTCGCTTGCATGTGCTAAGAGCCACCTTCCAGGCATTTTAGTGGCAGAATGCAAACGTAGAAAGACCCACGCTTTCTGAACCCATAGACTCTAGCTGAAAGGTTGAGGACAAAAAACTGTTGCCGATTACTTCAACAGTAAAGTCAGTTTATCGAAGTGATATTATCATGACAATGTAAAGATGGTTGCCGTTTATCCCGTTGTGTATGTAGTGACATGAAACAAAAGTGCTTGGAAGGGATATGCCACGTCCGATTATACAAATGTTTTAACCAGTCTTATTATGTAGAAGATATTGATCAAAATAATGACGATGATAATTAGATAAAAACATTTTTTATTAATTTTTAGCCTTGTATTGAGTTTACTAAAAACGATTATTATTAATATCCAAGTTAAGTGCGCTGTCCTATGCTATTTATTATGCTGATCACATTAGAAAAAAACACTGAAAATACTATCTATGTAATACGTTTCTGCTCACATATCAGGATTCAGGAAATTAAAATAAATAAAATTGACGTAACTAACTACTTTTTATTCAGAATTATATTATTTTACACAGCTTTCCGCCAGCCGCTTCGCCCGCATAGTCAAAGAAACACACGCATAGTTCCCGTTTCCATGGAATTTCCGGGATAAAACGAACCCTATAACCTTCCTCATGTCTCAAGCTATCTCTGTCCCAAATTTGAAGTAAATCCATACAAGTACTTTTTGAGTTTAGCCCGGACAGACATAAAGACAAACAGACAAAAATTCTAAAAACTATAATTTTGGCTTCGGTATATATTGTAGATCACACCCCAAGTATTCTTTTAAACAAATATTCAATGTACAGTTTTAACTTTCCTACGATTTTATTAAATTTAAAGATAATTTCAAGATGATTCATACCAAAAAAGGGCTAATTTGGCGCTACCGACGCTCAATTAATAGGCTGTAGTTTCGTTGTTTACTGCTCGATTGTCATTATTGAAGGTTCATTAGAAAGGTGATAAAAGTAGCTATATGTTTTATAATAAGCTAAATTCTCATAATTCTAACGGTTACCGAGATTTTTACATTAAAAAAAAAATATATTTCATAAAATGTTGATTTTTGAAAATATTTCAGTTGGTACTAGTTTTACATTAATGAATCTTAGGAATTAAATAATGTTTATTTAATTATCTTTCAATTGACACCCTTTTTAAGTAAATCGCTCTAGTAGTTATCTAGATATACCGCACAATAGAACGGCCCGACGGCCACCTTTGCTACGTCATAGCTCCCCCCTCCATACCCCTAGGAAGTGACTACCGCACTTTTTGTGTTCAGAAAAACATGCCGATTAAGTGGATATCAGTAGTCCGTATGACGGAGGTGAGTCCCACGGAAATGAATTTTATTTCAATTGGGGACTGTACTACATTAATGTGTAAATAAAGTGGTATACATAATAATTGGTTGAAAACAATTTACGGTTATTTTAAGTAATTTGGATTTTGATTATTTCATTAACATTTTTTTCAATGTTTGTACCTTCATCCATACTTATATTTATTTTTTAACACAATTTGAATTAACTTTGATTATTTCGAAAAAACTACAATGAAACGAAAGCTTTAAAAAATTTTCCAACAATTAATAATATTACTAACGATAAATCGATTGCACGCATCAATTCACGCGCATTACCTTTAAGGCCCTGCGCAGACGGCACACTTTTTGTGCGATCGAGTCTGCGGCGCACAAAAAGTCTGCATGGCGCGCAAAAAGTCGGTCGCGGATTTTTCACAGACTCAACGCACACGACGCACATCTTCGATCATTTTGTCGGCAGAGCTGTAGGGACGTAGACGCTATGGAAATCGTGTAAAGTGTGCGCCGTCTGCGTTAGCGCGCGTTGAAGCAAACGTTCAATTCTTTTCACACACTTTTGTGCGGAGCGGCGCGGTGCGGTCTGCCCGAATTACACGGATTTTTTGTGCGCCGGACTTTTTGCGCGTCGTGTGCGTTACTGCATATAATTTCATAGGTTCTATTTTCACAGACTAAAAAGTGCGTCACGGATAGTCTGTCGTCTGCGCAGGGCCTAAGAGTGCTCCACAGAGTGCTCGATTGTGCGAAGCGTTGCTGTATAGTCGGATTTTTAATTAGACAAAGTAAACTGACGTTTACTGTGTTGTCAGTTTTTGATGAAATAAAAATAGCGTTGTCACGAAGTGAATGATTGAAAAACGGGAATGAATGAAATTGAATCGATCGTCTAGTGAATATTTAGTGTGTAACAATATAACATCAAATAAACACAACAATGACAACAAACACAACGTAATTCTTTACAATTAACGAAAAAAATACAAAAACAATAACGTAAACAGCGTAAAAATAAAAATAAAAAAATGATTATAATTACATTCTACTAGTAACTTATATCTTATATAGCTTTATATATTATAATTAGAAATAATGTTATTTTATAGTTTGAAATGATGAACTATTCACACTCATTGTTCATTCATCTGATTGAATGAGAACTGAATCCTCACTATTACTTTAAATGTGGCAACATTATTTTACAAAGTGACATTAGCTGCTGTCAGTTTACTTTGTCTAATTAAAAATCCGAGTATAGTTGAAACATTCAACGTTAAGCATTATGCCGCATAATGCGCTCTAGTGCTGTAATTGGAAAACGGGGACAGTGTGCACCTAACTGTGTCCAGAACTGTGTATTTTTTCTTAAATCTGTGGCAAATGACAATGTTGGTGACGTCTGACAGTTATAGATTGACATTTGCCCTTGGCGGTAAAAGTTATAAAATATAATTAAAAATTCTACCTGCAAATAAAACGAGAAATTCAACAAACGTAAATCAATTCTTTAGTACGATTTATGATCAAAATCAGTTATAGATAATTATATCTTACGGAAAAATGGAAAGATTCACAGAATTTGAAAGTTTGGACGAAGAAGTTAAAGAACTTTTGGAAAACTACAAATATAAAAGAGCTACATTTTACGAACCATGCACTCGAAACAATGTTAAAGATTGTTTGATAGGCCTTTCAGAAGTGCGTACAAACCCACGTATAATGTACAGATTTTATTTCATTTATATGTGTTAGTGTAAATAATAATTTGCGACGCAAAAGTGTTTCATAGGTACCTAGGTACCTAGTTACCCGGCATTATATTTTTACCCCTACTATAATATTATAAATGCTAAAGTAACTCTGTCTGTCTGTCTGTCTGTTACGCTTTCCCGCTTAAACCTCTCAACCGATTTTGATGAAATTTGGCACAGCAATCTTTAGACCCTGAGAAAGAACATAGGCTACCTTTTATCAAAACACCACGCGGGCGAAACCGCGGGCGGAAGCTAGTAAAATATAAAGATTATGGATCCATAAACTGCTGAGTGTTAACTGCTACCTAATTTGAAAATCACATTTAGGAAACACGCAAATGTTTGATTTTAACTATTTACATATAATTATGATATAGTTTTAAGCATAACTGATTATTGTTTCAGGAATTGAGCTGTATGATTTTAACTATCTATTTATTTAATTATGATATCGACTATATTATACTTAAAACTCTATATTATAGAGTTTTAAGTATAACTGATTATTGTTTCAGGAATTAAACCTTTACAACATAAATTATATATTTAATCCTCATGTAGACTTTGAAAATGACAAATTAAATACTGATGCATTGGTCAAACTTATAAATTCAGTTTGGACTTTATTACACAAATACAAAAGTATTAAAGAGAAGAGTGACCATTTGACAGAGCAAAATCATGTACTTGAACATAGCAATAGACATTTGAATGTAGGTACAAAAGATTATTATTTATTACTAACTATATTAATTTTATTTAACATATTAAGTAAAATAATAGAAGTAAAAAACAGTTAATCTTTGTTCTGGTCTAGGATTCCATTGGAAGACTTCGAGATAAAGTTAACTCTGAAAAAAATGAATCCAGAGCATGTGTTGCCTCGGCCCAAAGAGTGTCCGACCAATCAAACGAGGTTTATCAAAAGTTAATTGAAACTCGAGCTAAACTGAATCAGGTGGTTAAACAAAAGGAAGCTAATGAAAAATGTTTGCAAAATAAAGTAGCAAGGTTGAAGTTGGAAAATGACAAATTAATGGACAGACTGCGAGGTAAAACAAGTGAGTATTTTTTATTTTTCCAATTATTGTAGTTTTTCATCATAAATGTTATTGAAAAATAATTTCCTGCTTTAATATTACAATGTCAGTTGGTATAAAGATTATTTTGCAGGCAATTATACTCCATGTGCTGATGTATGTGATGCCACTCTGACACAATTAAAGGATCGAGAAAGGAAACAAAGATCTGTTATAGCACAACTACAAGCTAATAATCAGGAATTATTAAGAGAAGTGATTGCTATGAAAGAAGAATTTTTACTGGCAGGAATAACTGACCTCAGGCTGAAACAATAACACTTGTGAAATTATGAGACTAACAATTATTGGTTTCTGAATTGAGTATTTGAAATTAACCATACCATGCTGCTTAAATATTTTCTTGTATATGACATAAGCTTTCAACCTAAATAAAATCAATTCTGCATTCAGAAACCAAACTTATGCCTGACAGTACAAAATCTGTTGAATTTTCAGTATTATGACATAATGTATATCTTTTATTTGTTGTGTTTTAATAAATTTAGTATAAGCTTAGTACCTAGTTAGGGTTTCTTCGCTCAGCGGTATTTTACCGGGAGGATTTTTTTCGCTATTCTGTAACATATTGAATCTTATGGACATAGTCTCACTTGTGGTAAAAAAATCGCGCAGAAAATAATTCTGTTATTCGATCCAAATTTTTCCGCGCGAGTTTATAAAATTCGCGCGTTTCGCTCTGACGTGCAACGGCGTTAATAACAAGATCCATCGATTTTACACGTGTTTGTCAACTGAGAACTGAATTCAACTGATAATAATAATCGTCAGAAATTTTATTCGCAGTACGTACTAGGAACTATTCTGCTTGCGGAATTTAATACGCAAGATTAAAAACCTCGCGGTGAAAGATCGCTATGCCGACAGAGCTATAAGTGAAATATATATTTTACTGATGGAGAAAATTGCGAGATAATATTATTCTAATTGCAAATGATAAAATTAAATTGTAATATTTGTCTATGTGTATTTATTTATAAGATTAAACAAATCTGTCTGATATGTGAAGAAGCTAGAAAGATTTCATAAACAAAACAATGTATATAGGCATGTATACACTATACCACCACTATACAATAGAATTGCGTAATAGATGGCGTGGGGGGTCCATAATCCGACAGTAACTTCGCGGCGCGACGCGGATGTATGAGGTTACGCCCAGTGCGGTTGGACCTTTAGAGACAAAACCGAAAGAATAGAATAAATTCGATTGCTCTGACGGGATCACGGGTGGCCCGTGGCCGAGAGGTCAAGGCGTCGTCCCGGAATGGCGAAAGACGCGGGTTCGAATCCCGTCACGTTTTTTTCCATTCTTTAAAATTTTTGAAGTTAAACTTCTTTAGGCGCGTTGAGAGTAAAATTTTGGTTCCGAACCTCAAAAGGAAAAAAAAAAACAGAACCCTTGGAACGAACTTATAGGATCACTTTGTTGTCCGTCTGTCTGTCTGTCTGTCAACACCCTTTTTCTCAGCAACGCGTGGAGGTATCCAGCTGAAATATCGAATACTCCTGTCTATGGTCTCTTGATGCTGTGAAAAAATTAAACGTAAAAAACAAACGCAATCAAAAGATACAGCCGTTTAAGCTGCAAATTAAATATTTGCGAGGGAATCAAAACCTACACTGTACTTCCCGTGAACACAGAGTCCTGAAATTTGTTTAAAAAAAAAACAATGTCTTATAGCACAAATAAAAGAAAAATTTCTAAAACATACATTTTTGAGTAACAACTCAATAAAAAGTAGGTTTGTTCGGAGCCCTCGGTGCGTGAGTCCGACTCGCACTTGGCCGGTTTTATTTTTATATATAAAGCTTTTGAATGTCTATAAAACTAAAATATCAAGTACATAATATCTACTTTTTCCTTCCCGTCAGACCCAACAGGTTCTTAGCCACATTTGACGTCGATCGTTGTCCTTTATTATTATTGTGACGTACTTAGGTATGTTGATTTTCCTTTATAGTTATACCACTGTAATACTGTGGTATAACTTTAAAGGAAAATCACTTTATAGGAACTGGCCTGCATTCTCACAGGCCAGAAGTCAGAACAACAGACCCTGGGTACCGTCGCGTTGCCTGTTTGTTGCAGACTATAATGTTTTGGATTGGTTTATAATTTTTCACCATTTAATAAAACCATAGCGGCGGTTGTACACACAAGTCGCAACTGTATAGTCAATAGGCCGCACTAGATCGGCACGCGCAGCGGTTACTGAGGTAGAAGCGGCATACGCGTAAAAATAGGTACGTTCCGTCTGAATTTAGTCTCTCAGTTAGAATTTTAATATCTCAAATGGATTAATCATTACCCACTTTTGGATGCTTGTACATACACTTAATCTATATTTTATTTTCAACCAATATTGGTCGCTTATTTACCTAGTTTATTTGTCGCTTACTCAAATTCATACCGATCAAGTTATTAAAACATCAGTACCTAGCTCATTTTATTAAGTCGTTCGTTTTATTATTTCCCTTTGAAATAACAGTAGGGTAGCAAGTAGCAGTAATATAACAATATGTGAGCTAATAAATAATAATTGACGCCTTTTGCTTCTAATGGTAAGCGCGACGATTGTTTGACGTTATTTCATTTGTTCGAAAACTTTGGTCAGAAGACGCACACTGAATAAATTAAGAGTACCTAATATTAGGTATATCGATCTATCGAGTGAGGCTTGCGGTGGCTACTTGCGCCGACGCTTGACGCAGCTAAGTACTATTCATCGTTTGACAAACACCGAGTTGAATCATTCCAATTCCAACAGCTATACTATGTTCGAGACTTCGAGTCACGACCATTTTGCATTCATCCGCGAAACAGTGCGCGCGCACTCCGTTACAATTAACATTGCTGCGTTATCGTAAATATTTCTACAAGTGTGATAAGATCATTACATCACTAAATGATAAGAGCCGCTAAGGAGTGATTTGTCTTACCGGTTGAGGAGTTATCGCTAAAATTCGACATGCAACGTTACTGACTAAATCAAGTGTTAAAACAATTGGCTTTGCTATTGATTTTGTGTGTATACATTTTCGAATGTCGTTGTGTAATCCATGGGAACGGCGAAAAGACTGAAGGTTACAGTGGTCGGAGATGGTATGGTGGGCAAAACATGCCTTCTATACGTGTACACAAGGAACGAGTTTCCAAAGGAATATGTACCAACAGTGTAAGTACATGGCTCTATTAATAATTGTAATAGTTAATCCGAAAAAAGACCTGCTGCTGCAGAGCTGCCTATAGGTCAACGGGTCAGTAAACGCTGACGTTCCGTACTGTGGTTCCGTACGTGTCTAAATTAGCAGGTGATGCGGTTACGTCGTTATCTCTTTACAAATGTTGTGTGGAAAATAAGGTGGAAAATGACTGCACCCAATTACAACTAGGTTCTGTTTATGTAAATTTATATTTGTTCGATTGATTTAAGGTATTTTCCTTCTATGACTTCATAAATATTTTATCAACACATTAGGTACCTAGTATGAATCATCAGTTTAATCATACTTGTATTATTTATTGGGTATAAATTAAGACTAACGTAGTAAATCGACAAAATCATTAAATTTTCTTTGATTTCAGTCGTCTAAATGATTTAGTCACTAAATTCAGACAAATGCAATCGCATTTAGGAAGTTAGGTTTCTAAATTTAGTAAAAAGTACGGCTACTGACTCACTAAATCATTTAGGAACCTAATTAGAATCCTGATTTAGAAGACTGAATTTAGTAAGGTCTAATAAGCCTTTTAGACTAGTCAACTGTTATAATATTAGTATGGCGTTATGTACCTAGTACCTACTCAAAAAATATTCACTCTATGTAGGTAGGTAAATTATACCAAGTAACTAAGTAGGTATACTGTTTTAAGGAAAATAGGTACCTACTCAGTACCTAATTCTAGAAGTGTTTGGCCGTACCTATAGGTACTCAATAATGTGAAAAATGGAAATGCGTATGAAAATATTAACAACATAGGTAGGTAGTTAATTTATAAGTACTTGAACCCGCAGCTATTTCATTCTGTACCTGTGGGTGCCGCGATAATATTGTAATACTGTGGTGCCGCGGGTCTGTTTGCCTGACAGTCGATTAAAATAAAAACTACTTAGGTACCTACTAATCTTTCAATATATTGTAAGCAGACAATTACAAACAACTTCTGCAGTCATCAAGAGATATACGATCACAAAAACAAACAAATAATTTGCTAAAGTGATTGTAAGATGCATATAATATATAACATACCTAATACATTTATCCATACTAATATTATAAATGCGAAAGTAACGCTGTCTGTCTGTCTGTTACTCAATCACGCCTAAACTACTGAACCAATTTTCATGAAATTTGGTATGGAGATATTTTGATACCCGAGAAAGGACATAGGCTACTTTTTATCCCGGGAAAATGACGCAATCCCGGGAAAATGACAAAATCCCACGGGAACGGGAACTATGCGGGTTTTTCTTTGACTGCGCGGGCGAAGCCGCGGGCGGAAAGCTAGTTTAAATATAAAATCGGTAATCGTGATTATTCATTTAAATTGCGTACCTATGTGAAAAAAAACGGAAAGAATCAGAAAGCTCTAATTTTTCAGCCTTACCTACGCCAATGGTTCATCTTCAGATCTTGAAATGTTTCCAGTTTTTTCCTATTAAAAAAAGGTAATATAACAATTAATTGAAAATGGTTTACGGTACCTATACCGTGATCTGAAAGTATGTACCTATGTAGTTCCAAATCTATACTAATATTATAATGCTGAAGTTTGTTTGTTTGTTTGAACGCGCTAATCTCAGGAACTACTGGTCCGATTTGAAAATTTCTTTCGGAGTTAGATAGCCCATTTATCGAGGAAGGCTCGACATAGGCATAGACTCGCTCTTGCATAGGCATAGGCTATATATCATCACGCTAAGACCAACAGGAGCGGAGTAATGCGGGTGAAACCGCGGAGCACAGCTAGTAGCAGAATAAGCCTGTAGGTCAGTAGGTATTCCTATTAATTACTCTCCTATTAACTTTAAGAAGATTTCAAAAAATATTTAAAGCAAACATTACGTAAAATTCTGTAAGCCGAGGTACTTAAACGGAAGTTATAAATTTATACGAATTGGTAACCGTGACCTAATCAATGGCCAATTTAAATATGTTGTCACTAACTACCTAACTCGTTCTTTAAATTTGAGAAAATATTTTAAAACCTTATCCTTGATTTTTCTTAATGATATTAATGATATTTTATCTATATTTTACCTATTCCGCAGATTTAAATAGTTACCTATCCTATTCTACTAATATTATAAATGAAAAAGTTTGTGAGGATGTATGTGTATGTGTCGTGGCCATATTGCTATTTCATGGAATGATTGATCATTTTATGAAAATGTGGTCGCATTTCATGATGTGGCCAACATAGTTTGATCGTTTGATCAGATCGTTAAATCGTCAATGTAAGCGTCAATGTTTCACGATTTTGTCATCCACATTTGGCCAGATCGTATAAAATATACTTAGGGAGTCCATAAAATATTTAAAAAATTCAGAATATTTTAAGAACTTGTTTATTGTTTAGTGCCGCGGCAGCGGCTGGCCAGTGCCAGAAGCGAAGCTCTTTAGAAAATAAACTAAGAACTAGTTTTATAAGGGTCATACTATACGAGCGGTTTTCCCGCCGCGGGAATCCGCTCGCCAAAGCTGCCGCAGACCATCAAACTACACGGGACGCGGTTTATCGCTGTCTTCTGTTCATTTGAACATCACGAGCGAGCGCCGAATGACGTAACGTAGCGGGAAACCGCCCGTGTAGTTTAAAGCGCCGGTTATCAGCGGCGGTTTGACGCTGCATGCGGCGGTCGTATTTGTCCCGCCTGTGAACCGCGACGGGAAACCGCGCAGTGTAGTATGCTGCATACAACTTTCATATTAAATTGTGACTAGTGCGGTTCAGAAGCGGATTCCCGCGGCGGGAAAACCGCTCGTATAGTATGACCCTTAAACCGCTATGACACTCCGGTTGGTTTAATGCTCTGTGTCGTACGGTCTACTAAAATAATTTCGTACGCACATAACACTGGTCAACAGTGGTTGTGGTGCCAAGAAGCTGTAATTAGACCTTTTACTAATTACATGTATGGCAAAAATATTGATTTCCTACGTGTAGTTTTCCAAATATTGATTTTTAAAGAAAAATAAATATTTTCATCAAAAACGGCATAATTATTACATTGTTAGGTGCTCAAAAACTTTATTTTTCGCGACTTTCGAGAATGAGGCGTAGTAGAATAGCTATCACATTGTATCCCCCTGACCCTGTAGTAGTCAGCCATCATGTGCCGATCCCATCGGCTTTGGTACCTTTCTTCCATGGTTTTAAGGTCCTGGTGAAACCGCTCACCTTGTTCTTCACTATAGGATCCCAGATTCTCTGGGAATTGATCGAGATGACTCTGGAGATAGTGCACTTTATGGACATGTTACACCCAAAGTTTTTAAAATTATTTAGCCTGTTTTTAACAATTTCAGTGTAGTTACTTGACTTGTTATTTCCCAGAATAACTTCAACAAACGAAGTCCAGGAAAGTAGTTCCAAACTAGTCATTGAATTTACGAAATCAGTATCTTTTGAAAATACACCCTTTTATCTTTTCTATCTTATAAATTAGGGATTTTTTAATTTTATAGGAAAAACATTGCCCATTTTTGCCTTTACAAACTGTTTCATTAAACCTAGTTTAATATGTAAGTAAGGGGGCAATATGATTTTATCTCTTGTAAAATGAATTAATTAACAGATAAGTACTAATAAGATTTCAAACAGAGCTCACAAATGTACTAATTATATCAAAATTAAAAAGTAAAGGTAGGTTACATATCTACACGTAGGAAAAAATAATAATTTAAGTGTTCCCAATGCCATACATAAAACAAAACTGAAAACTATATCTCGGCACCAATTTTTTTTTGTTGACCTGTGTAATTAATACCTACACAATTTAGTGGAAAAGTATGACCGAAGGGAAAAGTACGGAAAAGGATCGAGGAATGAATATTTTAAAGTACCTAATATTTATTTTAAATATATACTAAGTAAACCTATACTTGCATTTACACACATATTTTGTAGCGTTTTATTGACTTTTCTGTTTTAACTTATCAGGTAGGTATTATACCTTCTCAATTAAAGTTTAACAGCCGTACAAATAAAAACTTGCTTATTCAAACCTTATGCAATGCATAGATATGATAAGAATAAATAAAGAATAAGGATGTCATAATTTCTTACAAATAAATTCGGAATAACGTCGATGTACCTATGCTCACGCTATGCAATAGGCGCGAAGCGGCAACGTCGCAATTCATTCACAAAATTATGAAAAACATTGAAATTGTCTACGGTTAAGCCTTGGTGCTGTCATTTTGCTGACGCTCGTTTGACTTCGTCGAATTTGTTGTGATGTTTAAATAAATAAATAAATAAATAAATATTATAGGACATTATTACACAAATCGACCTAGTCCCACAGTACCTAAGTTCAATTAAGGCTTGTGTTGTGGGTACTAGGCGACGATAAATATAATATTTATAAATACATATATAGATAACACCCAGACCCAAGAACAAATAATTGAGTTATCACACAAATATTTGCCCTGACCGGGGATCGAACCCGGGACCGTCAGCTCAGTAGGCAGTTACTTTACCGCTGCGCCAACCGCGTCGTTTCATCATACGATGTTCTGTTTATTTATTTTTTAAATATTTATTGGAAATAATTTAAATATATCATTAAATATGCAAGCAAATGATAGATAACGCTATCCAATATCTGGAGAACAGAAGATAAACCCACCTTGAGATAGAGAGTTGCCAAATAACTGGTACTCAAAACATACAACTCCAGGCTTAGAAGATTTATATTTTCAACGAAAGTGTATATTATTGTGATAAGTTTAGAAATAAGTTTTATGTATGTATGGTTTGGCGCATGTTGTAAATAAATAAATCATTATAAATATCAAAAGGGTTTTTCATAATTTCGTATATTTTGACATTTCATACAAAATTTTCCATTTCAATAGGTACGTAATGAAATTATTAATTTGCTCAACTTTTTCTACTTCTCGTATTACTCTCATTGCTATTATCTCAAATTTAGATTGAAAATTGCTTCTAAAACTTGTAAAACACAGCACAATGTACTAAAAGATATGTTATAACTCGGTTATGTCAGACTTATACTAGGGTGGTAGCCGTAATAAGGACGGAATAGCATTAGTATGAATACTTATTACGAAGTTATACTAGGTTACATTTATTTCGTGTTTATTTGTATGATTTTTCCTTATTCTTAGTTTATTCTTTGCATAAAATGTTATAACTCGTTTATTTGTACGGCTGTAAGACTAAAGATCAATATATAGAAAAGACGGATATATAATATGAAACTATTTATAGTAAGTATACTTGCAGTTCAAGATCAAGCCGTTACCGCCGACCAGGAATCGACTGTTGTGTTTTAACTTTTATGCTAAGTAGGTAGGTATGTGGTGAAGCTAAGAATGATATTATATTGCGGCATTATACATAGGTATAATATATAGATATTATGTATCTATAAGAATTATGTGTTGATATCTCGCAAATCGGGGTTAAGTGTCTCACATCGACCACAAATCGAAATATTGATATAGGTAGGTAATATGTATTGCAATTAAACTGGGTACTTACTTTACAATAATAATAGGTAAGTAGGTACTTAGTATATTCTGAAACAAAGATATTTAATTTGGCAGCATCATAATAATAATAAAGACTCACTAATTATACTTATAGTTTTTCGTATGGCCACAGATGGCAGCATGCCGAAATATTGCTATTCCGTAGGAGTGTGACAGTAGGTACCTACATCTAACTGCCTCTGCTGTGTAAACGGGTCTATGTGGTATCTATATTTTTTGAAAATTAAAAAAAAGTCATACGAAAATTTACCTCTATTCAGTAATAAAAAAAGATGTGAAGACTATTTCCGATTGCAAATTGTGTCGAGTGATTTGATCGAGTTAAAAGCAACAGATTGCACTATTTATAAAGTTACATACGCGACATCATTGTTGTATTGTACGAGCCTGTGACTTCCTCCTCAAGAAACTGGACACACGCCTACTAACGCTTTATAGACTTCCTTGCTATCCATCTCTGTATCACATTCCAAGGACCTACGCATTTGTAGTCAATGACCGTAGGTAACCGATTTGCATTGTTATTATATTCAAATTGCAATAACTTGTCATTTCAGTCTGTCTACCTAACATATTTTTATTTAAAATTAATTAAGAAATGTAGAAAAAATATATCATCTACATAGGTACCTAGTTAATAACTTAATTTTGCACGTTTATTTAATTATATATACCTAGTCTGCGCGGAAGGACAACTATAAATCCAATATCTATTTACTGTTCAATCGCCACTTCTATATTTAAACGAGTTAGGTAGGTACCATTCGATGCTGCTCATCAAGCAGAATTATATATTCTATTCAATTAATTTAAAATGAATATTTCTGTAGCATGAATAAGAAGGCTTTGCCAACGTTTTAAGCTATTAATTTTTGATACCCGGGTCATGACTTTATTTTCCAGTCCATCGAACTATTAGAGGGGGATGAAGTCAGATTTGAAATTTAGTTTATAAAAAAGGAAAACTTTCAATTTTAAATAGTTTAGTTAGGAACGCTAAAAACTGCTAAAACTCCAATAATAAAAAACAAACAGCATTAAGTTCGACATATTATGATCGAAGCGTTTATTTAGCAAACGCTGCAGACTGCAGTGCTGTACCTACTTAAAAATACATAATAATATATCCTTTTTTTTAGATTTGACAATTACGTGGGACATATTACAGTCGATGGCGAAGAGATCGAGATGGCGCTATGGGACACAGCCGGCCAGGAAGATTATGAAAGATTGAGGCCGTTATCATATAACAGTGTAAGAATAGTTTAATTTGTTAGGTAAACGCGTGCTACACCTTTCCCTATCGAATAAAGGTTTTTAAACTTAAATTGTGTATTTATTATTGCTTAGATTTATATCACTACCTACATAAATCATATTTTTACATAAAATTAATGTTTATTTTTGTTCTAGACGAATTGCTTCTTGGTCTGTTATTCAGTTGGCAGCAGATCTTCCTACGAAAATGTTATTCACAAATGGTATCCTGAATTGAAACACTTCAGTTCTTCTGTACCTATAGTTCTTGTTGGTATGTACCATATTCTCTTCATAGGTAACATTGCTAAATAATTAATATGTTAATATAACTTAATTTACAATAAGTTCACCGAATATTTGCTAACATTATGTACTACTCCTACTGAGTAGTAGGTACCTGTATTATTATGTATTTCTATGATTTGATTTATTCTATAATTATATTTAGAAATACTTTTTGCCATGCTTGATGTCGTAGTAGTACAATATTTACTGGGAAAGCTAAATCTTAAATAAGATGCAAAAGCACCACATCAGCTGTAATATTTTTTTTTTTATTTTTTAACATACCTATTATATACCAATTTAAATATTCTTCCAGCTACAAAAACTGATTTAAGGTCATCAGGAAAAGCTGTCATCACAACTCAGGAAGGAAAGCAATTAAAGAAAAAAATCCGGTAAGAATTAAATGTATTTATTGTCAAAATTAAATTAGTTCTGGCCTTGTCCCAAAATCCTTTCCTAGCTGACGTCACTTGATTCAAAGTTCAAAGCTGTAAGTCTGTTGCCAAATAAGATTACAATAGGTCTATAGGTAATCATTGCTCAACACTAAATAAATCTAGAAATTTAGTGTTGAGCAATGATTATCCTGCCAATTATATTCCTATCTATAGAAACTAATTATTATATTTCAAGCAAAATATACAAAAATAATTCCGCATCACTCAAAAGTTAAAACAACTAATTTATCCATATAACTATCAATGTCGTTTTTAACATTTTTATCTATGACTATTGGTTATGGCTAAAATCGGTTTTAAACTTTAAAAGTACCTAATAAGTATGTTCACCATTTTAAATAAAAATCCTTTAAACATTTGAAGCTATGTTGGAATATCATATCGCGAACGCGCGCCGGCAGCTGTGTTATCAGAAACATTATCATACGCCGATAGTGCTGCAAACTGAGATACAGCCCGAGTAGCTGTTTAATGACTGAATCGTTTTGAATTTTATTATAAACACAATGTAATAGCTACCATCATTTCCTTTTTTATTTATTATTTAATTTGATGAAATGAATTAGCACTAATGATGTTACACAAGCTACGTATTCACGTAGATTAATTATACGTCTACCTTCTGTAATTTATAATGCAGGTTGTAAATTGTAATTTACACATTTTAACTAGTTAGCTTCGATTGATTTAGTAAAATATATAAGTTTTAGTGTATGGTTGTACCTACTATAGGTAACGACATATATTACTTAAGTTTGAAACATTAAAAAGTGTTCAATTTAACGGATGCCCATGCAAAAACAAAGACATACCTAACTTGTATTGTCTTCATTCTGAATAATATGAAGAAGAATCTAGTGCTTTCATAGTAGTTATGTCTGTAAATATATATTTAATATTTATATTTTAAACGTGTACCTACTCATTTTAATATGAAGTATATAATTAATTACAGTGCTGCTCAACTAGTGGAATGTTCCGCGCTGGAACGAGTGAACATGCATGAAGTTTTTGAAGAGGCTGTACGTGCTGCGCTTCGAAAAAAACCTGTTATCAAAAGAACTTGTCAATTCCTTTAGTTATTTTAAGAGAATAAATACTTTAGAGATCCCAAGATTCATATCGTGATCTTCAAGATCCATTCCACTGTTTGTATAAAGACGTGCCAAAGTTTAACCGAGAGATTAACAATTTAATAGGGCAGGTGACCCGGTTTTGGCCATTTTAAGAATTTTGTAGACTTTGAGGCTATATCATTTTACAGTTTTTGTTATGACGGACATATTTCTTGTAAAAAGTGATTAAATATATATAAATCTAGCCTAAAGATATATTTTTTTTCATAAAGATTCAATGGAAAAATAATGCTGTAGGAAAGAAAAATAAATGGGAGTTTGTGCCATTTTTGGCCAGATTTACCCTATTTCTGGCCATGTCATGTGCCAGTTCTGGCCATCATCAAATTCATCAAAAATAAAAAGCAGATAATTCAAAGTAATGAAAAATTTATTCGAAAATCGCATATTTTACGACCAACAATATTTATTTAGAGAAAATAGCTAACATAATATTGACGACATATATGAAATATAATATCTCAGCTTGAATTAAAATTACAATGAAGTATTATTACCGAGCAATGAAGAAATTTCTTGGAACCAGTTCCGAATTTTCTCTTCAGTTACTAAGGCACGAGCTTTATTAATATACTCGGCATGTTTTGGCTCAAATCAGGATGTCTCGCCATAAATCCATCGAACCAGGATCTTGAAGGTCTATCATTTATAAAAGGTGTAGCAATTTTGCCCTTCACAACAATTTTCTTAACAGAATCCAGTAAACCTTCCTTGTTAATAGGAAATCCAGCGCGAGCGCAATCTTTGATCCATATGTCAAGTTCGTATTCTATTTGTCTTCCAAGAACTGACTGGGGCCCTACATGTCCAGAAGTTTCAGGTGCTTTTCCAGAAATTTTGTGACGCAATGTCGTTCGAGGTACATTAAAATCTCTACTAGCAGTGGCAACGGGCATCCCATTCTTTATTGCGTTCAATGCTAATGATATTTTATGCGGTGAGTATGTACTGGAACAATTTTCTTTTCACGACACCGATTTTTTTAGTATTTGGTTTCGATGGAGGCATTATAATTATTTTAACTCTGAAAATGAATAGATTACTTATATCAAAATAGCTTAGTAATTAAGTTGAAAAATCACGATAAAAACTAAATGGCCAAAAGTGGGGTTATACGTGCACCACTTTTGGCCAGTCATGTGGCCAAAGATGGGAAAATTCATTCATTTTGGCTCCATTAGTGGCCACCTCTCATAACCTCACTTAATAAACAAATAGCGATAAAATAACATTAGTGTGTTATTAGACAGTGTATTCTTTATGAAGAATTAACATAAACATTAAAAAAATAAGAAGGATTTAATAAATAATTATTGATTACTCACCCGCTCGCCTTACCCGTTTTGCTAAGACTTAGAACAATTGGACCGATTTAAGCAAAAATGATTCAGTAACCTCATTTCGAGATAATAGAGTTTAAAGTTTATTTCGGTATTTCTCTGGCTTTGTAGTTCTAAATGTTATGTTTTTAATTTTATGTTATTCTAAGTGTTCTAAACTAATTTACATGCATGTATTTAGTAAATAAATTTTAATAGTTTCGTAGATATTCAAGAAAACTTGCGCGTGGATCATTATTACATAATACATTTTGTATGGAATTAGCTGTGTAGGCTGCGGAAAGAAAAATGCAAAAATGTTCCAAACTATGACAAAAATAAAAGCTTAAAAATGTTTTTATTTTATTTAAAAAAACACAAATGTTACCCTACTCCTCATCCAAATCAAAGTCGGGTTCATCACAATAACCATCTATTCTATATCGTCTATTATTGCATCGTCTCCCTTCAGTTTTTTATAATAACCAATGCAATCATTTGGTATGAGATGGAATAACGATTTCAAATCGTTTAACTTCTTTTTGTTAATCAGTTTTCCTGAAGGCCATAATTCTTGCAAATCTTCTTCTATGACACCCAAATCAACGCCTTTTAATTTCTTTTTAATATTCAGTTCTTTGTAGTCCTCATTAAAGGAAGTTCTCATGAACAAAGAATGTTGAGTCTTTTTTGTGATTAAAATTTCTTTTGTTTTGAGCCAGTTTACTTTGCTCTTATCATTAAATATTTTTCTATTAACTATTTTCTTTTCTAGAATTTGAGATGCAACAAAATCACAACTTTCCATTTTATGGACCTGTAAAGGATTTTTGTTTTTGCATTGTTTCATAATGGCAATATAATCATCCACGGAGTATATCCTTTCATATTGCTTGAGTCGAGTCTCAATTTTAGCGAAGTCGTTGTCATTTGGTAGGAAAGTGTGTCGATTCTAGGTAACGGAAGCTGATTGTCTCGAGAGTGGGGTGTCTATTTAATAAAGCCTTTAAAATCAAAACGATTTTGATATTCCTGTTTTGCCCTCCGCAACAGTCACTCCACAAAATCAATTTTTTTACTGTAGGAGGTAGCACGCACTTAATATATTTCCTCAAACATGAACCCACTTCTTGGGCCCCTCTGCCTGCCTCGCCTTCAGCCCAAACAAAACAATTCCCAACACCGTTGGAAGCCGAGTGTATACCGCAGTTGTATACCCATAACTGCCTTTTGTAGAAAACTATATTGGTCGGTATTCTAGGTAAAGGCAAGGTTTTCTCCAAATCGTAAGTCAGACATTCAGTTTCTTCACAAGTTTTAGCCTGTTCAAAATCTTCCTTCAGCTTCTTCCTTAAATCTTCGGCAATTTTTTGGTGTTCTTCTTTTTCTCTTTGGGCATTTGCTCTTTCAGCTGAGGTAGTAGAATTTTTCAATGTCATTTCATAAAGATCACATTTGTTACACGTGTCTTTCTTAAGGCTCTTGCACCTCAAATTGAATTTTTGTACAAAAATATGTCTAACAACATTGAAGGATGGACATTTTTCATCTTTTCCAAATTCTTTTTCGAATTCTATTTTGAACAATTCGTAGATTTTTGGTACCGTCATTCCTGGCTGCAGATATAAAGCATCGCTGTTCTTTTCTCTACGATAATGTGACTCGTATTTTGGCAACCTTTTGATAACATCGATAATAAGCTCAATATGTCTTTGTGGCGTTTTATTCCATCCGCCTGCTGTTTCTCCTCTTTTATCTTTTATTTCTCTGTCATTGCGTTTTTTTCGAAGACTGACAGTAACTTTTTGAGGTGTTATTTGCAGAGTTCTACAAAACATGTCTCGACAAACAGGTATATTGCCAAGTGTATACGTGCGAATAAATTCGCGAGGTTTCCTCTTTGACGGGGAGCATAATGTAACGTAACTTCGTTTCTTTTTGCTTTCTGTAATGTTAGATGTTATGTACAAAACTTGAGCTGCGTACGATTCAAGATGTACGAATCTATGAAATTCTCGTTCCCTATCTTCTTTTGAAACTAAATTAGCACAATCTTTTTTGCATGAACATTTAAAATCTATGAATTTTTTAGATGATACTTCCTTCTTTTTAGTTTGGTAAGGTAAATTTTTGTATTTCCTTTCTTTAATTTCCTGACGACTGTATTTTTGTTTGAGTTTCCTTCCTCTTTTTTTACGACCTTCATTTTCGTTTTCTGGTGCATTCTCTAAACTGCATACGATATCGTTAGCAATTTCTTGTCGGTAATTAATTTGTTTTTCTGCTTCTTCACTTCCTTCGGTGTTATTTTCTGTTTCACGTTCTATTTCTTCCATAACATCTTCAACATTAAGTCTCTCCGTTGATTTTCTTTTTTCAGTTGCCGTACTCGGAGAATGGATTAATGCCTGTGTGGTTTTGATTCTTACTTCATCACAATCAGTGTCACTTTCTGAATCTGTGGTATCTTGTGCTATAAAATCTGGATCTCTTACGCTATCGTCACTGTTATATGTTAGGTTATCATTATCTTCTAATCTTAGTGATGTTGGTTCTTCAACTATTTGGTCTAATGCAATGTGCGTATCATTAGGAACACTCTTCATTATATAAGGAGTCAGAGGTGAATATGACGGCGGAGGAATTGACAAATTGGAAAGTAGCGTTGGACTAGTAACGCCATCATTATCTGAAACATGAAAAATAAGTGGTTCTGACAATCCAATTTAATTTTCTTAACAATAATATGATATTAATCGGGATTGCTTTAAACGTAGTTTTGCTAGATCCTTCTGTGCCAGTAGGTAACAAAGTATTGTTTGTCCCCGCCTGCAGCGCCTTAAAGTATTTAGTTTAACTAATTTGAATATACATTGTGAGACTTGTTTTTCCCTTTTCAGTTCATTATTTTTAAGCAGTCGGGTTTTTTGTTTTTATAATAATAATTTTACATAGGTACATACATAAAACAGTCATCATTTAGGAATTTTAATGTAAATAATAGTACCTTCTAATCTCGGTGATGTTGGTTCTTCAACTATTTGGTCAAATGCAATGTGCGCATCATTAGGAACACTCTTTGTTATATGTGGAGTCAGAGGTGAATATGACGGCGGAGGAATTGACAAATTGGATAGTAGCGTTGGACTACTGACATCATCATTATCTGAAAGATTAATTGCAATAAAATTAAGATGTTGATTATTGTAATTTGAACTTTAGTCTAACGAACATTTTACTGTCCTGGTATTAAATAGTACCTTACCTTCAGATATTCGTTTTTGGAAAACTTCACCAGAAGCCATTTGGCTAACATTGATTGGCGATTTGTTAACTTCGGTTTCTTCAATAGCATTCTCTAAAATAAAAGATCTTTCCCGATCTTTCAAGTTACGTACTTCATTCGTGCAATCTCGCTGTAAACAAGAGGCTAATTCCTCGTCATCACTTGCCTCGATATATGTTTCTTGTCGACTTTGAGTATTGTCAATGCGCTGAACTACTGTGCATTCTGACCCCGACATAGAGTTTATGACATCTTTTGGCTTAAAAGGCTTGGCTTGGCTTTCCTCATCATTACTGTCGCTTGCTTCTACATATGTTTGCCTTTCATTAAAATGTGAACTATCTTTAATACTAACAATCCCCTGAAGTGGATTTTCAGAGCACCGTTCAACAAAAGAGTCTTCACAAGGTTCTTCAAGCATCTCATTTGTCAAAATGTTGAAAATTTTTTCCGTTTCTGGAGACATTTCTCTGATTGGCGATGACGTACAAGATTGTTGATTTTCGTCATCTGAAACAATATGGAGCCGTCGTGTATATTTTTGTATCCCTGATAAGTACTTTAACTCTTTACGTTCCACCTATTTAAAATTACGTCGGGCCACGTTCAATATAGGGTCTCAAACAAAGCGCGAAAAAGCAAATCAGCTGTTTCACACATTTTGGTTAAGTAGGTATAAACATTTTGTATAAAACAGCTGTTTTTTTTCTAAAAAACACTTTAAAAACAATGTGGAAATAAGTAGATACCTAGTATTATGTGTTCTTACCTAGCTTACTTTGAGCGGTTTGACGAGAGTTTTTATTGCAATAGTCTTTCTGAACCATCCTTATAATGTTATCACTCCTCTTACATTTCTTTGAGAGATGTGAATAATTAAGAAGCGAACCGCCACCTTCTACGGCAAAACAAAAAAAATGCAAATAGGTAAATAATAAGTAAGTAGGTACGTACGGTCGGCTGTAGTTAGATAGTAGGTAGGTTAGTTCCAAATAATTTGGAGCTCACCTATAGCTGTGTTTCTAGGTACCTACCAACTTATTCTGAGTAAAATGTATAGGTAGCAAGCCGGGCATAAAGGTTATTTAGCGGCTAAATATACCTAAAAGTTCATCCGTAGATTAAGTAGATAATGTCACCTGCACGTAATAGTAATTATTGTAACAAAATATGATTATAAAATACATAAACCACAGAAGTTACTGCAATGAAAACAATTTAAAAGAATATGAGTAGGTACATAAACACAACGCGATCGTAAAATACATATTAATAATTATTACCAGTAGCTATCTACAATAATAAAATTACTTACCATCATCTTTTTGCCCTGCATCTGTTCTTTTACGTACACTTTTTAATATTGAATCTTTTCTATTCATTTCTAGGTTTAAGACTAAACTTTTGATAAAAACTCGAATCACCAACTTTACAAAACACAATTTAACAAATTCAATTACAATGAGATGTTACTCATGCACTTTTCTTTATTTTTACTACGCAGCAATAAATTTCACACAACGTTTCAATAGACGAGATCAGTACGAAATGACGACGCCCGCTCCCCACTCCGCCCGCTGCAGCCGCACATATTACGCGTTTGCAGCGGCGCGAGTAGGTAAGTTTATTTAAAGTACCTACCCACAACCTAATAAAGTAATAATGTTTGCAATGAGTGCAGTTTTTTGTTTTGAAAAATATTTAATGACACAATAGTATTTACTCAACAATTACGTCTTAATAAACAAATTTGCCATAAATTGCGAAGTGGATCCTTTTTGTTTATTCAATTAAAGTATAAGTAATATAGTTTTCATTTCAAAATTGCAAAAACGTTTCAAGCTCTGAAGTTCATTTTGTGTTAAAATTTAAATGAAGAAAACACGCAGCAGCATTATTTGCAAAAAAGATTCAAGTGAGGTGGATCGTTTTTGTAAAACTTTAACAGTAATTTTTCACTGCGCTTAAAGTTTTACAAAAACGATCCACCTCACTTGAATCTTTTTTGCAAAACTTTAGCGCATTTGAAATGGTTGGTTTAGAAATATGCAAAAATGATCTTCAATAAGTTTGTCTACATGACCACATTATTCTAAAAAAATAGAATAAATTTCATGCAAAACATACAATTTTATTGCAGGTACAAAAAAATGCAATAAAAGATAGAAGGTTTAAATAGTTATATACGTATTTCATTAAAGTTTTCGGTATAAAAATAATATTTTGTTTACTTTTTAGCCGAGATATTAATGATAATTTTATATTTAACCGTGAATCGTTTTTTAAGAATTGAATTTTTCGTTTTTCTTTAATTAAATAGGTGTGGTCATGTGGTCTGAATCAGTATACTTCTGTAGTCGAATGTTATTTGGAATTGAGTTAAAATGATTCAAGGTTATTGGAACATTTAAGCAGAATGATTTTTATAATATTTTCCATATTGTATAAAAAGCATTATTGTTCCAAGTAGTTTGAATCATTATAGCAAAAAACAAAAAACCTATATCAGGGCAACCAAGAAAATGCAAAAATGATTCTAATAGCTTGAAACATTTTATGCATTATGAAAAAATGATGTTCGCTATGACAGTTGTGGTTTGGACCATACGGATTTTCGTCAATTATTAACATAGAGTTCCGAGTCTTTGATATGTTAAAATATACCTTATTTAGAGTACATAAGTCACAAAAACTCGAAATTGTCGAGATTGTGGGTTGGATCATTTTTGCATAAATCGGTCCAATTGACGCTCTTCAAAAACTAACGACTTGTTGGATTGAAGAGAAGTTTGACACATCAGAGCTGTCAACGCTATCAGTGCTGCCAATATTAGATATTTTTATTCCCGTAAACTCGGAGCAATTATCAAGCCTGGAGAAGTAACAATTAATTGAACAATAAAGCACTAGTTTGGCCTTTTTGGCTTATGGCAAAATGTCATGCGAAAAAAGAGGACAGATATATGTCAGTTCGACAGTTTGAAATGACATGTAGCCATTACAATTTGTTTTAGTGACCAGTCTGGTCACTAACGCATGGTGATTTTAATTATTGTTTTTGAAGTGAAAAACGTGTTTTCTAGTTTCTTATGTTATTTTCTGAAAAGATAATTTACTAAAGATTACATGGCTTGTGTTGTTCACGGCTGTAAAAGCCGTAGTACTGGGAAATCGGATGAAGATTGGAATTTGTCTTTTCACAGGTTAGTGTTTTGATCATTTTTTTTGTTAATTGTATTATAAATAAGTTAATTTACGTTATTTTCATAATCATCTATGTTTTATCTAACCGTAATCATTGAAATGAAATCATAATCAGCTTAGTTTTTAGAAAAAATGCAAAATATAACTTCCATAGTGTTGTGCAATTATCGATACTTGAGTAGGTACGAAGTACTTCATTGATAATGACTGCTTTAGGTTAGGAGAAAAAAAAAGGTATTTAAGTATGGATTTTATTGTTATTTGCAGGTTTCTGGCTTGAGAAAAATTAAAAGATGTTTGGGTTAAAGCTATAGCACAGGGAAAATTGGAAGCCTTCAAAACATTCTCGGCCTTGTTCAAATCATTTCGAATCAGACGGGAAGAAAAGTAAAGTGCTTTGCAGAGATGCTGTGCCACAAGTTTAAGGTGGCATCTATTTTAAATAATAAATATTGTAATTTGTTAATTAAGTATCGAAATAAAATGTTGCAAAAAAAAAATTTTAAATTTTATTTGTTTTATTTGAAGCAATTTATTTTAAACTTTTACCAATTTTTTCCTGTGGGAATGAGTTATTTTCCCGCGGTAAATTGTAGCCTATATGTTATTCTGATGTTTAATCTATAATATGTATAATTGGAAAGTTCCATAAAAACTCATTCAGTAGTTTTTTCGTGAAAGAATATCAAATGTCCATTCTTATATATTTTTGCTTTTATAATATTAGTAGAATAGATATTAATATTAATAGAATGAATCTATGAAAACAGGAAAAAATACGTACCTTTTTACGAAACCATAAAAAACAACCTAAACCGAAATACCTAATAATATTTTTTTATAAATACAACTACCATACAATGCAAGGCAGTCAATACGCATCGTAAATGAATAATTCCAAATTAAACGAATCTTAAAATTTGGAATTACCTATCCATAATTCAAAATTAAAAGAATCTTAAATTATCTTCAAGCAATTTTATAACTTAATTTTTTTATTTATCGATATTTTAGTATTCGATAAAGTGGCAAGCACTACCTTTTTAGAACAAAAAGTGGCTACATGTGGATTTGAATGCCAAGCCGATAACAGTGTGTTGTCTCTTTCTATCGCATTAATTAGGGTATTGAATAAAAGAGAGCCACTATATAAGAAACGTTCAATTAATTGTTACTTCTCCAGGCTTGTTAATTGCTCCGAGCCCGTAAACCATAGAGTAATATATTTGTCTTTGCCTTAGTTATAACGATTTGAAGTTCTAAATGGCCACAAAGGGGTCGGTGGCCACAACCGGGTCACTTGCCCTAGATAAGTTTATTATATTATGATAAATAATTATTAACGTTTCCAACGTAAGAACCTTTGAAAAAATATTTTATACAAGCAATACTTATTAATTCAAGGTTTAATAATAATGATCGATTATTAAATCAATCTTCTATCTACTTAAATTATTTTAGCTTATAGGTGCTTATAGGTAGGTAATTCAATAATTCATACAATAAATGCATTCAGTATTGTGTTACACGCATATTAATATTTAAGATAATATACGAGTAGAATCACGAGAAGTTTATGTAATATTGTATTTATAAGAACAAATCAATTTTAAAAAGACTAGGCTATTAATTTAGCTACCCAATTTACTGTAATTTGTTAACAATCTACTTGGTAGGTACATGAATGTTATCGGAGTACTTATTTAAATTTGTATGCGACAAATTCAATAATAAATATACAATTTTGTTACCTATTTGTATTGTTTTATTTAGAACCCGATCACATGTATTAGGTAATAGGTATTTAAAAATAGTGCATCGGGTTATATGAGGATGCGGGGATGGGATGGTCTGATCTCTGACTCATACTTTAAAGTTTAAACCCATGCTAACAATCATAAGCCAAAGTTTCAAGGTTAAATTTAAATTTTGTATCCTTAAAATTTTATTCTATGTGTTTCCCAGAAACGAAGTCACTGAAGTTAGTTCATTTATTTCAGATTTAGCATTTAGGTAATTAGACAATTCAGAGGATCATACCAAGTAATGTGAGCTAACATGAGTACTATGTATGTTAATGTACCTTTTAAACGAGCTATTATTGTATATAGGTATAAAATATACCACTATTTTATACATAACATGATCCGAATCGCGTGCATAATATCTTGTATAAAGGTAAGTATATTGAATCTTTGAATTTGAAACTGGGCAAAATTTGCTATATTATGTATTCAATATCGATTTAATAAATAATAAAAAATACTTAGTTACTAACCAATGTATTGGAGAATACATTGGTTAACCGGTTATCTAAAGTTAAAAATTCATTTCTGGGCCAAGGTATACGTTTTTACGACAGAATTCCTCATAGTATTAAAGAGTTTAGTAGTCTTAAATTTAAAACTTATTTTAAAAATGTATTTAGTTCAGACTTCAGAGAGCTTATTACAGCATTACGTATGGAATATATGGAAGATGAAAATCCATGGAGGGTTGTCGCTTATGAACTACAGGACAGTTCTTTGGAATATTATGATATATATTATGTAGTTAGATATAAGTTACATGTAATGTAAAATTATATTGTAGGTATATGGACATGATTTTAAAAGAGCAACTAGGTATGGAGTTTCTTGCGGGTTCTTCTCCATACTGCTCTCCGAATCGGTGGTAAATGTAATGACGATTCAAAAGTGCTTCTAGAAGAAGTCTAATTGAATAAATAAATGGTTGAGTTTGAACATGTGTTGCTGGAATCCGATATAACGATATAACATAACCCATCGAACTATTTTCCACTGGAGCTTTGGTTACCAACTCTTTACTGTTTGAAAATACTTCATTCTTTAGAGGGGTGGTATTTCATTATCAATCTTTGATTTTCAAAGTAAAAAGCCATAAGTATTTTTAAATTCGCGCTCTTTCTGTATGATGTGCGTATCAAAAAGGACTTAGCGAAGACATAATGGTAAGGCCACGTAAAATTGTACATTTTCTACCTTTCACATGTCCCTTAGAGCGTTTTCACATTATCCGATCCGATATCGGATATCGGAAGCCGATAGCCGATATCCGATATCGGAGGGAAGTAAAATGTATGAAATATGTACCTGTCTTTCACATTGTCCGGTCCGATATCGGATATCGGAGCCGACACCGATATTCCCAGTGGCTATCGGACGATAATTTTCAGTGTTGCCAACTCAATTTTCGAAAAGGCAGTATACCAACAGCAAAAAAGCACTAGTTTGTGTATTTTCAGTCTTATGGGGCGCTCAATCTTTAAAAAAATTCTTTGCTTTTAACCTAAAACCCTTTCTATTAAAAGAAACCTTTTTTTATTAAGAAAACACACATTTAAGTACTGTTAGACGTAACTTTTGATTTAATATTTTTGTGGATGAATAGTTGTCAATATAGCTGTCACTGTCACCTGTCAGAACATGCTTAGCTGTCGAATACTATAAATTGCCGCTTTCCTTTGACTCGTGGCGCAATCGTACGGATCGTGCCTAGGGGCTCGGACGTTGTTTATACGACGTTTGACCCGACTACCTTCACTTTGCTAATAGTCGTTGACTTGCTGCGATTTGTTAATCAATTAGGTAGCTGTGTAGAATCGCAGTACATTCTTAATACATTTCAAACTAATATTTGTGCCCGGCCTCGCGTGTTATTTCTTATATCAGAATTGGGATAGAATTCAAGCCCACTATTTTTAAATGTGTTTATGTTTACGTAGTTTTGTAACTGGCATTTGTGTTTTTTTTTTCTCGTGCGTTGTGTAAAGTAAAAGTTTGTTACGTGGATTATTGTAACGGGAATGTAGTCCATCGAAGAAATTGTGTGTGCTATCTGGGCTGTGGTCCAGTGTTTGTAATAAAAACCTCTCAGTTCACAGGTAAATTAGATTCAGGGATGCGAGGGCCCTACGAAGTAGTGAACATCCTGCCTAGTGGTCGATACGAGTTGAAACTCGTTGTGGTGACTACGGAAAGAAGACTCAAGCCGCGGCACAGCATAATATGGTGCCCTGGCGTGGCGAGTGGTGTCCCGAAGCATGTGCCGAATTTTTTTGACGATGATTGTTATTGGCTCGTAGTGATTCAAATCGCTAGTCGAACCCTGGCGTTGAGGTATTGTCTAGTCGCTGACGTATCGTAGTGATGTATTTCACTAGTCGTACGAGCGTAGATATACCGTCAAGTCGCCGTCTGTATGTCCGTAGTGAGTTGTCTCGCTAGTCGGATTTGAGCGTTGAGGTATTGTCTAGTCGCTGACGTATCGTAGTGATGTATTTCACTAGTCGTACGAGCGTAGATATACCGTCAAGTCGCCGTCTGTATGTCCGTAGTGAGTTGACTCGCTAGTCGGATTTGAGCGTTGAGGTATTGTCTAGTCGCTGTTTTACTAACGAGTGCGTAGAAAAGTATGGTCAGTGTGGCCGAGGCAGTGTGTTTTTGAAATCCCGAGATGAACTACCGTTGTATTGTAATACGAGAAAAGGCGTACGAGGACGTACGTTTGTCAGTATGGCCGTGTTAGACGTAACTTTTGATTTAATATTTTTGTGGATGAATAGTTGTCAATATAGCTGTCACTGTCACCTGTCAGAACATGCTTAGCTGTCGAATACTATAAATTGCCGCTTTCCTTTGACTCGTGGCGCAATCGTACGGATCGTGCCTAGGGGCTCGGACGTTGTTTATACGACGTTTGACCCGACTACCTTCACTTTGCTAATAGTCGTTGACTTGCTGCGATTTGTTAATCAATTAGGTAGCTGTGTAGAATCGCAGTACATTCTTAATACATTTCAAACTAATATTTGTGCCCGGCCTCGCGTGTTATTTCTTATAGTACATATTTATAGGCTTTTAAAATACGATTTATACGGCAGGTATTTTTATTTGCCGTATTAAAATATACGGCAATTGGCTGAACTGAAGTAAACAAAAATATATTGCGTTCTTAAATTCAAATATCTATCTTCGAAAACATTAGTGTCTATCATCTTTATTTTATCTCATTCTGCCTCGCTCCTCCTCCTACTCGGATGTTGGTTGTGCTGTTTATTGTATTGTTGTCATTGAGTGCTTTGTTTTTAACCGACTTCAAAAAAAGGAGGAGATTTCACACCGATTTTATTTTTATTTTGAATTTACAACAAAGAATACAAAGTTTGAAAACTCTTAATTCTAAAATAATTGCTTATGACAATAAAATAATTTGTGTATCTTTACTTACAGGAAATTACAACAATCATATTACAAAATATTATATTTGAACGAGTGACAATATTATTTTAGGATATTACAGTGTAATAAGAAAAAGAAAAGAAAATGTGAACAAAGATTGTATCACTTAATAAATTTATCATACTACATGTACTACATGAACTTTTATAAATGTATGTAGTGAAAAAATGACTAAATGACTAGGTACGTCTTGCTAAAAATACATTTAATAGATTTTGAAAGGTATTTACTATTTACTAATATGTATTACTAAAACTATTAACTAATAGTCTAATACTAGGTTGTAGTAGGTATTGATATAAATTTATTTAATTTATAATGTGTATATATTATGTTATACAAATGACCGATATCAAAACTATTTAGTAAATAGCACATCTAAATAATATGCAGTAATTTGTGATATCAAATCTTTTTTAAAAAAAAAAACATTTGATTTTTTTTTATTATACCTTTTTTTTATCAACTGGCAATTTAGTTTAGTTTTCTCTAAAAATTTCTGGCAACACTCATGATGATATCGGAACGATTTTATCGGACAATGTGAAAGGGCAAATTGTATCCGATATCGGATATCGGCTATCGGCGTCCGATATCCGATATCGGATCGGATAATGTGAAAACGCTCTTAAAAGTTAAAGTCCATAATTTAAAAAATAAAATATTAAAAGTAGTTGATGTACTTAGTAACATTTTGTTAAGAGAAGTCTAATTTATTGTTATACCTATTTATTTTTGGCGAATACGACCAAAATTTATAGTAGTAGCATATTTTCTAACTTTTACTTTTTTTCTCTATACTTGAAATTCTTGTCACAAACCTACCCTCAGACCTATTATGTGAATTTTATATTTAAAACAACCTTTTGATTCGAACAGTATCATTTTAACTTACTTCGTAATAGAATTTTACGTCAGTAATGACTGTTTCTTTAACAATATTACGATGTCTTACATATTTTTACCACAATGATAACCATGTCCACGAATATGGTGTCTCGAGAGTTACGTTGCGAGTGTTACCGAATACTTGCATAATATCCATGTATCCAAACTTTTTAAAGCAGCGTTATTATGGCAACACTGATGCTCGCCCTGACATTGAAAAAAAAAGAAAGAACCATTCATCCGCCAAAAATTGACATTTCCAGACATTTCATGTGTGACGATCAAGTTGACCGATTGTTGTTGGGAAGTTGATTGAATTAATTTATTCATTTTGAGTTTAAATGTGCATATTTCTTGTTCTTAATTAGTGTTGCTCAATGCTACAATCTGTACTGTCTGAGTACTGATGTGAATGAACCATGAATTGTGACGGTACAGTGGATTCATTTACGGATATCACAATTTGAGGTTAGAACCGCACGTTTTTTCCGTCGCGAGAGTTACCGAGCGTTACTGCGAGCATAACCAAGCGTTACTGCGAGAGTTACCGAGTGTTACCTTAGGTCGACTCCACATAATAATAAAATAAAAAAAAAATGGTTGCCTGTAAAGTCGGTTTTACGGGCGAAGATTTTACGTGACAACGTCTTTTTCTCGGTAGAATATTTATGTGCTGCGCGCGCGGCAGACCGCGGGCCTCTCTCTCGTTCGGTGACTCATCGTAACGTTACCGAGCGTTACACTTTTTCATAAGTGACTCCCAGCCGCAACCTAATTTAAGACGTTGTCACCTTTGATTATATACTCCCATGTATATAATCAAAGGTAGCATGGGAGTATATAATCAAAGGTTGTCACGTCAAAAATATTTAGAACTTTTTTTTTTATAGTAATGTTGTTTTAGGTTAATTTTAATTTCATATAGCCGAAGTGTTTTTTTTTTACGAGTTTAACAAATATTACTGAGTGGACTGACAGATTTATTTTTTATATAGGGTGCAATTTTATTAGTTGTCAATCCGGTAAGGGTGTGTTCTGTCAATGAAACTGAACAACTATCCGCAAGGGACATAGGTCGAAATACGAAAAAAAGAAATTTGGTCCTCCCATACAAACAGCACGCTCCGCAAATCCAATCAGTATGGGAGGTCCAAATTTTATTTTTCATATTTTGGCCTATGTTCTTTGGGAAGTTGTTCAGTTTCCTTTACTGAACACACATTAACAGATTGACCACTAATAAAATTGCACCCTATATTTGTACCTTGCTTTGATGGTCTTTTTGTATGGGAAGTGAAAGAGTACCTTTTTTCAGATGGCTCCCTTAACAGCAGCTGAAAAGCAGAAAAGGTACAGAGATCGCTTGCGGCAAACTAATCCTGAAAAATACTCTACCATATTAAAAAACAATGCAGAAAGAAACAGGAAATATAGAAAGAAGGTAAAAGAAGGTACTACAGAAGAAGAAAAAAACAAACAAAGGCGAAAATGGCGAGAAAAAAAAAGAAAGGAAAGGAAAAAGGACTCTAATAATACGGCCAGTGATGAAAAAAGAAAGTTTACGCAGCAGAATGCAACGAAAAGAATTTACAGAATGTGGATTACTAAAAAAGCTCAATATGAAAGCAAAATTAATTTATTGAATAAGACAGTAAATAGACTTCGAAAGCAAAATGCCCGATTGATGCAAAAATTAGCTCAACTACATAATATTACAATATATGAGGAGTGTCTTTTCAAAAGGGGATATGTACATTCTATCTTATTTTTCACAAAATGAGAAAAATTTATATGGGAAATATTTATAGACCTACCGAAAAGCATTATTTCTGTTATGAAACTATTTCATTACAGTGTTCTAACTACACATTTTGCCAAAAAATATGACTTGTTAATTTAAAGCTACAGAGTTCAGAAAAATCATAATATCATCTTTTGACACGGATCTTTTATAATATCCCCCTTTGTTTTGTACTTATTGTAAATATCCCCTTTAGTTGTGTACTATTTTGTAAATATCCTCTTTTGTATTGTACATCTCAAGATTTTAAATTATAATAAAACACAGAATATTCTTATTATTTAATAATAATGACCAAAATTAAAGACATACTTATTAATTCTACTAAAAAGAATAATAGTTCAAATCCTGATTTGTCCAATATCAGGTGTCAAACAATCACACATAGATTCCATTTCGGTATTCTGTTCTTCTTCAGGGCTGCAGTTTGATTCATCAATAATTAATTCTTTATACCACTTTAGTTCATCTAAATTATACCACTCTTCGCCAAACTGTTTCTTGAGCAAATTTGAAATATCTTTCTTCTTGCATTCTTTTAGTGGACGTTGTACTACATCTAAATCATGTAAAGACAAAGGAGATCGCTTGCCCTTTTTGAGTAATGACATTGATTTTTCTGCACCTGTTTGGAATCTGTAGTTTTCATAGACCTTCAATTCAACAGTGGCTGAACCACGAACCCGTTTCTTATAGAAAAAAATTCTCTTCAAGGACTGTATACCATCCAGTTTCCTGTACTGCTCTTCCAAGCTTTTTATATCCTTAAGAATCCAGTCTTCTCCTAGTACTTTTAGCTGACCATATTTCTTGAAAACATCATAATATTCTTCTTTGTTGGTTATCACGGGTTTCTTTCTTATTTCTTTCTCCAGCCGACCAAAGACTCGGTCAGCTGGCAGAAAACTATGTCCCCTCACTGGGAATATTAGTGTTATGTCTTTAAGATGTGGTGGGGAGTCATTTAAAAGGTAGAAAAGCAGCATGTGTATGATGTGGCTGTTTTTGTTCTGCCCACCACACCCGTCGCAGAATAATCTCAGATGGTGAATCTCCTCATCAAGGGTCAATCCTTTTAAGTAGTTATAAACTGCAGACCCTACTTCAGTAGAACCTCTTGCTGACTGTGATTCATCCCAAGTATAGAATATTGGGTTTCTAGAATCTAAGGGAACAATACAGAAGTTATACAGGCTGAGCTGTCTGGCGTAGAAAGCATCCTGAATAGGAGTTCGTGGTAAACTTTGCACCTGTTGTAAATCGAAACATGCAGATATACTATTGGGCTCATTTTTTTTCAAATGTGCATAAAATGCATTGGCTCGCAGTTTATGTACTCTCAATTCTGTCATATATAATTGTTTCTTTTCGTTATCTTTTTCTTGTTTTATTTTATTTTTCCATAACACACACACGTTACAAGCATCAGTGGCTGGAGAGGAAAACCCAATATTGAATTCTCCTATAAAAATCTTGTAAAACATAGTTTTTTTCACTTTCAAATCATCTGACACAGATTCATTATAAATTTTCAACAATTTTCTTGCACTTAAGTCACATGACAAGTAGATTCTCTTGGACTTTTCTCTTCCGTAATGGCTTTCCTGTGCTGGTAGCTTATTTAAAAAGTTACGAAGACTCTGTTTTTTAGCTTCATTACGATTTCCATATTTATTACCACCACGGTTTTCTTTAGGCGTTTGTCCATTGTATAGTGTTTTGCTTAGATTTTCCACTCTTCTTTTTGTTATTCCAAAAGCACTCAAAAAGAAGTTCTTGCACACTTTAACCACGCGTTTGCTTTTGGAAAACAAATGGTAGGAACAACTGATTTGTCTGCACCTTTTCTTTACATTTTCTTGAGGTATATAGTTACCTTTCCTTTGTGCTTCATGTGAACTTATCAACCGAGACAAATATATGTCTTGTTCAATCTTGGTCTTCCGGATGTATAGGGCTTTTCTATTTTGTATAACCAACTTCAACGAAATGGATTTGCACTTGTATCCAGATCCCGAAGATTTATGTGAGCAAGGTAACTTAAAATTCGCACAAAGAGGATCTTCGTCTGCATAACTGCAAAATACAAATACAATGGAATTACAAAACAATGTCGAAAAGTGTAAGTAAAAGGTGCAACGAAAACGTTATAGATTCATTCACTTACGATTTCTGTTTACGAGGTTTTTTCGCAATTCTATCCTTTCTTCCGCCACTATTCAAATCTTCTACTGTTTTCTCATCCATAATTTGGTAAAATCCAGTTGAAAGTATCTCTTAAACAGCACTGAACTTCAAAAACAAAAATGACTCTTTGGAGCGGAGCGAAAATAGTTTGACAGAAGTTTAAATGACAGATGTCAAATTACCCAACTTGCCAGAGTAAAAAAAATACCGATGCGTTCAAAAAACGATAATTACAAATACTTTGCGTTCCGTTCTATAGAGTAAAATATCTAAAAATAAAGCCTAAAGCATAAAGTTAAAGGAAATAAAACACTATGTAAAACACAGAACATTAAAAACATATAGAAGTGCTATAATGTCATAATTACTATGAAAACCAGTGTCGCCAAACCCACACATTTAAACCGATAGTTATACAGTACACTACAAGTAATCTATGCCTTTGATTGGACAGCTTAATTTGAGTAAAAACTGACATAGGTTATAAATTCAGCATTTTAATATGTACCCAAACGCACCATGTTACGGTTTATTTTAGTATAACATCCCTAGGTATATTAGCTGTTTTGTTTCTCATTGCACAGAAATTCCAAATTCGAAAACATCCAGCTACTCCACAACAGAGGGCGTTAGTTTTCGATAGATATAACTTTGAACCTCAACACATTGAGATAAGGTTGAAATTTGTGTCACTCAACATTAATGACATTAACTTGATTTTTATCTGATGCTATGCCCTGAGGGATGTCAGCCTTGTTATCGATAATTCACAAATAAATATTTTTTGTGTATTTTTTTTTTTCTTTCTATTATATGAGTATAGTATAATGTGTCACATTTTGGAGTATGTTTATTACTACTAAGTACGTCTTTTTATATTATTATTATTAAATAAAAAACGGAATAGAATAGTATTAATCTATATTTACAAAATACAAACAGAAAATATGCATTATTTTAAATCTTGGAACTGCCGTAGGTTTGCTGTATCGGTGGCCTTTGTTAGACCGCTTAGTGCTGTTCGGCATCCAGTTAACTCGTCACGTTGAATTTATCCATTTCTCTTTTAAATTAGCCTCTTTGGGAAATCTATAAATAAATTGGACAAATGAAAGCTAAGGAAAAATAAAATAAAATTTAATATTTATAATGTTTGTCTTTTCTAAAGTATCGATACTGTCGATATGCGTCACAAGCATCACTAAAGCGACATTCGTTTGTTTATTGCAATAATATTCCAGAAATTCTTGTTTGCTGTTCAATCTATAATAGTACTAATTTCTTACGGATTAAGGTTCATTTTAACTAGATATTTGTATACAATTTTGACAAATTACAAGCGAAGTTATAACATAAAATATTATATGTAAAATAAATAAAAATAAGACTTACCGATGGTATGAAATGCCTCCATTGCTGATATTATTTCGTCTGCTATCATTTTTGCACTCTAATACCGAACAACACGTCCTAATTAATGAATAAATATGGAAAAAAGGTTTGACAGCTGACAACCGACTCGAATATTTTTCTGCGCACAACTGAGAGCAAGTAAGGTGATCTTACCTTACAAGTGACACGTGGGCCACGCCCACATCACACTTCTATCTACTTTACTGTTCTGTGATGTAAAAGTAATTATCGCGTTTTGAAACGGCTAATTGGTACAGTGTAAATTTTGTATTGTAAATATCCTCTCTTGTTATGAAATGAAAAACAACTATTATTTTTTTAATTTTGTAAGTGTAAATATCCTGTTCTGAAATGAAGCTGCTTTACTTGGAGAATATCCTATTTTGATTAAGATTCAAGTGATGAAAGTGTGTATTTTAGCACTAAGAACAAGACGGCATACTCAGTTTAATAAATAATAAAAATGTAAATATCCCCTTTTGAAAAGACTCCTCATATATTTCTTGAAAACGGTTAAACATCCTCAAAAATTTATCAAACCCCGAAAAAAAGTACAATTAACATTAAGCTCCAAAGAATACTTTTTAAAAAATGAGACCTGTGACGTGATTGATTTTAATTAAAAATATAATACATGGTTATTTTCACAAAAAAAAAAATTGTTTTATTGTAAACATGTCCGACACACCTACACTTTTCTGTCAAGATTAATTGTCACAATATTGTGTCAAAATATATTATCTATAATATACTTCATTGAGATAATATTACTACGTATGGAGGAGACACCACGAACAAAATCTGTGCGCCAAGCGCGGCGGCGCGGGGCGCATTTTTTTGCTCTAACTAAGTTTTAAAAATTATTATCTAGTTAGGTACTTACCGATGAAAAGTTATTCCTTTGCACTTTTCCGTATTATTTGTATTATTTGTGCAATATCGTAACACACACGAAGGCATATTTGATGCGTTTCACTTTAAAACAAATAAAAAATGAGCGTGACGTTCGCGCCAATGAGCGAGCAAGCGACTGAGTGCAGTTAAGCCATATGGCTTATGGTGAGCGGAACATAAGTGATGTAGGCGGTGTCGTCTCCATATGTATATCTCAATGATATACTTATATTTTCTTTAATAATACAGTCAAAGGAGACGATTTTTTTTGTTTGGAGAATAGGCCCACCTCAATTTCCTAGCGTATATTAATGAAATGTGTGTTAATTTGTTCCTTGAAGTCCCCAGATTACAGTGGTGACATTACTTTTACATGTTTTAACCGGAATCTTTAGAAACACGATGTGCAAACATTTACCTCATTCCTACATAAAAACTAACTGATAATGAGCGATTTGTCTTGTGTGACCCATCCGAATCATTGGGTACAATATATTTAAATGAATGAATAAATAAATATTAGAAAACATTACATACATTGTCACGATTCCAAGCTCGGAAATCGGAAACAGCGAAGTTACCACAATCACAGCGATTTGGTTATAAATAGTATAGAAAATAAGTGATATAAGTGTGTGTACCTCAAGTTTCTGGACCTTATGCGATTTTAGCGTATGGGAAAACTGATTAAATAAGAAATTATTAGTTAAGTAGGTAGGTAGGTATGTGATTTATGACTAGGAGTAGGTACATAATATTAGGATAGGTAGCCATTTGCACAGCTATGCTATTATTCATGTTCTATTGTAATATTAAACGCTCTTAAGTTGTAGCAATTACATTTTAAAATAGGAAATAAAAACATTGTTTATTTTATATAAAAACATTACAACTACGACAGGAAGAATCTGACGTCTATCAAAGCAGCCAATAGATGTAACGTTTCGTTACACGGATTGTTTTAGCTTAGTAGAAACAAATTGTTTTATTTGATTAATTACAGGATTTAAAATCGCTATCAATCACATTCTTCCATATAAATAGGAATAAAAACAGTTTCTAAAGTGATTTGTTTAAGGCAGTTTTTTTTCGCTTTTTGGTTTTATTTTCATTCTATCGATAAAAACGTTTCGTTCCAGTTATTTTTAATGTTGGCCATTGTTCTTGGTTTCTAGACAGCACTACAGCAGGGATGATATCAAAATAAAGCTTTTTAATTCGATTTCATGATTCCGGTTTCGTTTGTAAAACAACGAAGCTTCAAAATTCATAATATAATTTTATATTTTTACACGTTTTTTTTTTATTACTATACGTTACCGAGTCTTGGTGGGCCCACAAAAAATAGTCTCCTTTGGATTAAACATTATGAACATAGCTTTATACGTCCCGAGCGTTACTATTTGTCACGTATGTTACTGTGTTACTGTCTCGAGAGTTACTTGTATACAAGACTTTTAAGTGGTAGTCGAGCACGCTTCGGCAGGAATTGGGCCAGCTCGCACCGGGGAAGATACCACACCCCCACAGAAAACCGGCGTGAAATAGTAGCTACTACTGTGTTTCGTACGGTGAGTGGGGGGGCCGGAGGCCCGTATCCTTATCTATCCTATCCTATCCCTATCCTTATCCTTCCCACCCCTTTCCCTTATTCCCGTCTTCTTTCCTTTCTTTAACCCAATAGTCCCATCCCATCCAATCCCTACCCCCTTCAAACAAACAAAATGGCAGCGGGATTAAATATAGAATTACCCCAGGAGGGTACTAGCATCGTCGATGCTGGAGAATCCCTCTCTGAGTGTTTACACTCAGACTGCCCCACGTATTCTGGGGGGGGCAAAATTCCGCTATTTTATACTGCCACGGACAAAAAAGGTAAGCCTGTATCTGCGACCCCTACCACACCTCTATCTGTGGACTTTTGCAATATTAGGGGACTCCATTCAAATCTAAATGCCGTCCACCAACATCTTGAGACGGCTAAGCCGGCTTTACTCTTTTTGACGGAGACACAGATCTTCTCTTCTGCTGATACTTCTTACCTTAACTACCCGGGATACACGCTGGAACACTTATTTTTACCGCGTGCCGGAGTTTGCGTCTACGCTAGAGAGGATATTTGTTGCCGTCGCCTTGGCATTCTTGAGGGTAACCTGTCAATACTGTGGCTACGTGTCGACTGCGGTGATCACCCCCGCATTTACGCATGCATTTACAGGAGTCATAGTGGAAATGCCGAAACTAATCGCCTCACCGAGCACATCCAAGACACGATTGACGAACTCCTGCAGAAAATCCCCTCCGCTGAAATAGTGGTCCTGGGCGATTTTAATGCCCACCATTCCGATTGGCTGGGATCAAGAACCACAGATTATGCGGGTAGAACTTTCCACGACTTTGTTCTGTCATACGGCCTATCTCAGCTTGTCTCTACACCCACTAGGATTCCTGACTTTTAGACCTCTTTCTAACATCTCATCCTGATGACTACCACGTTGCAGTTGAAGCTCCACTAGGGTCTTCCGATCACTGCCTGGTGCGGAGTACTGTGCCTGTCGCACGCAAATCTCGACCTAGACCTGCAAGCTACCGTCATGTCTGGCACTATAGATCGGCGGATTGGGACGGGATGCGTTCCTTCTTTGCGTCCTACCCATGGAGTCAGATTTGCTTTGTATCCGAGGATGCCGATGCTTGCGCTGACTTAGTCGCTGATGTGGTCACACAAGGTATGGAACTCTTTATTCCTTACTCTGTGGTGCCCGTTGGCGGCAGGTCCCAACCCTGGTTTGGACAATCCTGCAAAAAGGCATCCCGTTTTAAACAGGAATGTTTTCAGGCCTGGGTTAAAGCCATAGCAAGAAAGGACTCTAATGCTAAGGATCTTAAAAAAAGGTTTAATGCTGCCTCCCGACAGTACAAGAAGAACATCAAAAAAGCCAAAGCAGAGTTCGTCAGGAGAATCGGCGAGAGACTTGCGCGCTACCCCTCAGGTACACGTGCCTTTTGGTCACTTGCCAAAGCCGTTCAGGGGAACTTTTGCAAGTCATCCTTTCCTCCTTTACGTAGGGATGACGATACTCTGGCCCACACTGCAAACGAGAAAGCCGATACCTTGGCCACACTCTTTGCGTCGAATTCGACCCTGAATGATGAAGGAAGAGTTCCACCCACCATCCCATACTGCAACAGCAAAATGGCTGACGTGAAATTCACACAACGCGCCGTACGTAGAGCTCTTCTTTCACTCGATATCAATAAATCGAATGGGCCAGACGGAATCCCTGCAATAGTTCTTAAATCTTGTGCTCCCGAATTAGCTCCAATCCTTACGCGTCTGGTTCGATGCTCTTACACTTCCAGTATAGTCCCAAGCACTTGGAAGACCGCCCTGATACACCCTGTACCGAAGAAAGGCACTCGCTCCGACCCGAAAAACTACAGGCCGATCGCGGTTACCTCCTTATTCTCAAAAGTGATGGAATCCATCATTAATTCCCAGGT
Source organism: Colias behrii (assembly GCA_029959065.1). NCBI lineage: Eukaryota > Metazoa > Arthropoda > Insecta > Lepidoptera > Pieridae > Colias > Colias behrii. The sequence goes on from JARWMC010000002.1 coordinate 8,259,608, forward strand.
GTTACAGTATCTAGAGGATCACCAGCTGTTAAGCGACCACCAGTACGGTTTCCGTCGAAATCGCTCGGCTGGTGATCTTTTAGTTTATCTGACCCATCGATGGGCATCTGCAATTGAGAGTAAGGGGGAAGCCATGGCAGTTAGTCTAGATGTGGCCAAAGCGTTCGATCGGGTGTGGCATAAGGGGCTCCTCTCCAAGCTGCCTTCATACGGACTACCTGAGAGATTATGCAAATGGATAGCCAGCTTTCTCAAGGCACGAAGCATTAAGGTCGTTGTCGACGGAACATGCTCAGAATCCTTGCCTGTGAACGCTGGTGTTCCACAGGGGTGCGTGCTGTCGCCGACGCTATTCCTTTTGCATATCAATGATATGTTGCAAGTACGTGATATACATTGTTATGCCGATGATAGCACGGGCGACGCCGCATATACCGGTCTTGCAAATCTCTCTCAGGACCAAGTGGATGAGCATCGGAAACAACTTGTGTCTAAAATTGAGAAATCTCTTGAAGAAGTCTCAATATGGGGCCAAAACAATCTTGTCCAGTTTAACCCCTCAAAGACGCAAGTTTGCGTATTCTCAGCTAAAAAGAGGTCTTTTGCAGTGTCACCTACATTCCAGAGCACTCCTCTCAAAGCCACGCCTTGTATCGGAATTCTCGGTATCGACATTGCGAGTGACGTACAATTCCGCGGTCATCTGGAAGACAAGGCTAAATTAGCCTCAAAGAAACTTGGGGTGCTCGCTAGAGCGAGACAGTACTTCACGCCAGCTCATCGCCTACTACTCTACAAGGCCCAAGTTCGGCCACACATGGAGTACTGCTCTCACCTATGGGCTGGAGCACCCCAGTATCAGTTACTTCCTTTTGACCGCCTTCAGCGTCGTGCCAGCCGCATTGTCGATCTACCTGAGCTCACCGATCGGCTGGACCCTCTGGCTTTGAGGCGCGATGTTGCGTCTCTGTGCGTATTTTATCGCATATACAACGGGGAGTGTTCTGAGGAATTATTTGCCTTAATACCACCTGCACAATTCCACCATCGCACTGCCCGACACAAGCAAAAATATCATCCACACCACCTGGATGCATGGCGCTCGACAACCGTGCGTTTCGCACGTCATTTCCTACCCCGTGCTACAATCTTGTGGAACAATTTACCACCTTCCGTGTTCCCCAACCAATACGACATGGGAACCTTCAAGCAAAGAGTCTACACCTTCCTGAAAAACCAACTTCCACCTTAAAGCCGGCAATACGATCGCAGTGTTCCCAACGCTGTGATCGTCATGGGCGGCGTCTATCACCTACCACCAAGTGAGTCGCCTACCCTATTGCTAGGGTTACTATAAAAAAAAAAAAAAAAAAAAAAAACTTGTACAGTTTTGACTCAAAATTAAATTGACGCATCACGTTCGAAAATTTAGCACCCCAATTTTCGAACGTGATGCGGCATCTGCTTTTCACACTTCATTTTTACGACAGATTATTACCAATTATCAGTGTTATTTTCTCGGAGGTTATTTTATATTTGACCGGAATGAGAATAGAAAAATAAAAACGAAAGGCGCCTATTCTAATCTTTATTCAAAATTTATTTTGATAACTCTTTTTTTAATGATAGTAATATTTTTTATATGACAGATGACAATGTAATGTCAAATTCCCTGACTGCTGACTGCTGACAGTTAATTTTGGTATTGATAGGATAACGTAGCGTTAGCAAGTTGAGTAACCTTATTTATTTTTGATGCAGATTTAATAAAATTTTAACTCGGTGATAGTTTCATGTGCTTATAACAAAAAGAGTCACTTTGTGAGGGTATTCGTATATCGAAGTGCTTCTAATAAAATTTCAAAATGAAACGTACCTACGACTCCATGAGCTCTTCCATCGAAATAAGTTCATACCGAGATCAACATTTTAAGGTTTCGTTTTTAAACATATGTATACAAATATCTATGAAAACATTACTGTGGGAACCTCATAAAATTGATATATTTTTCTAGGGTTCAAGAGGCGAGCAAGAAAAGCTACTACGTGCTTCATCCACATTGTACATTGGAAACTTATCTTTTTACACAACAGAAGAACAAATTTATGAACTTTTTTCTAGATGCGGTGACTTACGTAGAGTAATAATGGGCTTAGACAAATACAAGAAAACCCCTTGTGGCTTTTGCTTTGTTGAATATTATGCAAGACCAGATGCTGAAAACTGTATGAGGTATATATTGTTGTTCCTTTTTTCGTAGTTTACCTAGCAAATGGGGGCAAGGCTCTATTGTTCTGTCATTCAGTTCTGAATAATGATTTCAAGCTGAATTGTTCAATATAAATAAAAGTAATATAAAAACAAAAACATTATACTTCTAGGTACATAAATGGAACTAGATTAGATGATAGAATTATTAGATGTGACTGGGATGCTGGATTTATAGAAGGAAGACAATATGGGCGTGGAAAAACTGGTGGACAGGTAATAATGGTGTTTAATAAATATAACAAATGATATACATAATTAATCACTTATTAATATATTTTGTTATTTTTTACAGCTAATTATATTAATTTATTACAGGTTCGTGATGAATATCGAACGGATTATGATGGTGGACGGGGTGGTTATGGGAAAATAATTGCTCAAAAAATCACCCCAAATACATTGGAGCGTTGAGTGTATGATGGAAGAATTTGTGTGAAATGTGCTAAAGACTGTAATATTATAACAATACAATCCATTCAAAGGGTTAAATCTGATTGTATCTTAAATGAACTAATAGTAAGAATTATTTTATACAATATTGGATTATTTTATTTAAACCATACCATTTAGAATAAGTTGACCTTTATAAAATTATCACCATAAAAGAGATACAATTCAAAATTGACATTGGCATTTGTGGCATCTGAGGGATGCAGATAACTTTGAACTCTTGAAATTGTGCATGCAGTAATATCCAATTTAGTTAGCCATACACACTACATATTTCTATAAATAATGAGTGATATCTTTAAACCAAGGTAGAAGAAGGAATCATTGTCAATATTGCATGGATACAGTTATATGTACATAGAAATGTACAAAATGATTAATATCTCTATAACTATCTCATCTCAACATACTGGATAAATTTTTTGTAGGGTTCCTTATCAAAAGGGGTAAAATGGGACTAATAGTGATACTGCTGACCATCTGTTGGTGTGACAGTAGGTTGTGTGTCAATAACTGTAATTAGAAAGATGAAAATTTTCAAATACGTATTTTTGAAGCTGCTATTGCAACAAATAATTATAAAAAAATGGATGGCACGGTTATAAACTGATTTTTAATTAATAACATAACTATTTGAGCAATTTCACTACAAAATGTTTTGTATAATATGGTCCCTAAACTGTCCCACAATTTTTATCAAATTCAATATTTAGGAATAAACTTGAACCAAAATAAAACAACAACAATATTTCTGTTAATTCTTTATTTCATAAGAAAGCGTACACATAAGAGCACAAGTTTGGACACATAATTTTTAAATAATTTAAAAGCATATTCTTGGTAATATATTTGTCTATGATGTTGTATAAATAACATTGATAAATTTAATGACTATATGATTATTTTGTAAGATTGAATTGTTAATAATAACAAAATAATGTTATTCAAATGCAAGAGATACATAACAAAGTCTAATAAAATCTGACTAGAAAATATTTAAAATGATATTTCGGTATTTATAACAAACTTGAACCAGACCGTTAACAGTGATAGATCCACAGAACAGTAAAAACAAATAGAAGTGCTATAATGTCATAATTAGTATGAAAACCAGTGTCGCCAAAACTACACATTTAAACCGATAGTTATACAGTACACTACAAGTAAACTATGCCTTTGATTGGACAGCTTAATTTGAGTAAAAACTGACTTAGGTTATAAATTCAGCATTTCAATATGTACCCTAACGCACCATGTTACGGTTTATTTTAGTATAACATCCCTAGGTATATTAGCTGTTTTGTTTCTCATTGCTCAGAAATTTCAAATTCGAAAACATTCAGCTATTTCACAACAGAGGGCGTTAGTTTTCGATAGATATAACTTTGAACCCACAGAACAGTAAAGTAGATAGAAGTGTGATGTGGGCGTGGCCCACGTGTCACTGGTAAGGTAAGATCACCTAACTTGCTCTCAGTTGTGCGCAGAAAAATATTCGAGTCGGTTGTCAGCTGTCAAACCTTTTTTCCATATTTATTCATTAATTAGGACATGTTGTTCGGTATTAGAGTGCAAAAATGATAGCAGACGAAATAATATCAGCAATGGAGGCATTTCATACCATCGGTAAGTCTTATTTTTATTTATTTTAATTATATTTTATGTTATAACTTCGCTTGTCGTAATTTGTCAAAATTGTATACAAATATCTAGTCAAAATGAACCTTAATCCGTAAGAAATTAGTACTATTATAGATTGAACAGCAAACAAGACTTTCTGGAATATTATTGCAATAAACAAACGAATGTCGCTTTAGTGATGCTTGTGGCGCATATCGACAGTATCGATACTTTAGAAAAGACAAACATTATAAATATTAAATTTTATTTTATTTTTCCTTAGCTTTCATTTGTCCAATTTATTTATAGATTTCCCAAAGAGGCTAATTTAAAAGAGAAATGGATAAATGCAACGTGACGAGTTAACTGGATGCCGAACAGCACTAAGCGGTCTAACAAAGGCCACCGATACAGCAAACCTACGGCAGTTCCAAGATTTAAAATAATGCATATTTTCTGTTTGTATTTTGTAAATATAGATTAATACTATTCTATTCCGTTTTTTATTTAATAATAATAATATAAAAAGACGTACTTAGTAGTAATAAACATACTCCAAAATGTGACACATTATACTATACTCATATAAAAGAAAGAAAAAAAAAATACACAAAAAATATTTATTTGTGAATTATCGATAACAAGGCTGACATCCCTCAGGGCATAGCATCAGATAAATATCAAGTTAATGTCATTAATGTTGAGTGACACAAATTTCAACCTTATCTCTATATGTTGAGGTTCAAAGTTATATTTATCGAAAACTAACGCCCTCTGTTGTGGAGTAGCTGAATGTTTTCGAATTTGGAATTTCTGTGCAATGAGAAACAAAACAGCTAATATACCTAGGGATGTTATACTAAAATAAACCGTAACATCGTGCGTTAGGGTACATATTGAAATGCTGAATTTATAACCTAAGTCAGTTTTTACTCAAATTAAGCTGTCCAATCAAAGGCATAGTTTACTTGTAGTGTACTGTATAACTATCGGTTTAAATGTGTGGGTTTGGCGACACTGGTTTTCATACTAATTATGACATTATCGCACTTCTATATGTTTTTACTGTTCTGTGTTTGAACCTCATCACATAGAGATAAGGTTGAAATTTGTGTCACTCCACATTAATGACATTAACTTGATATTAACCTGATGCTATGCCCTAAGGCCTAAGGGATGTCAGCCTTGTTATCGATAATTCACAAATAAATATTTTTTTGTGCATTTTTTTTTTTCTTTCTATTATATGAGTATAGTATAATGTGTCACATTTTGGAGTATGTTTATTACTACTAAGTACGTCTTTTCATATTATTATTATTAAATAAAAAATGGAATAGAATAGTATAAATCTATATTTACAAAATACAAACAGAAAATATGCATTCTTTTAAATCTTGGAACTGCCATAGGTTTGATGTATCGGTGGCCTTTGTTGGACTGCTTAGTGCTGTTCGGCATCCAGTTAACTCGTCACGTTGCATTTATCCATTTCTCTTTTAAATTAGCCTCTTTGGGAAATCTATAAATAAATTGGACAAATGAAAGCTAAGGAAAAATAAAATAAAATTTAATATTTATAATGTTTGTCTTTTTTAAAGTATCGATACTGTCGATATGCGCCACAAGCATCACTAAACCGACATTCGTTTGTTTATTGCAATAATATTCCAGAAAATCTTGTTTGCTGTTCAATCTATAATAGTACTAATTTCTTATGGGTTAAGGTTCATTTTGACGAGATATATACAATTTTGACAAATTACGACAAGCGAAGTTATAACATAAAATATATGTAAAATAAATAAAAATACGAAGTGTCTAGTCGTCCGCTAAACGGATGAATAAAATAAATTAGTCGTCCGATTACCGGATGAATAAAATAATTTAATCGTCCGATTACCGGATGAATAAAATAATTTAATCGTCCGATTATTCGGATTACTAGATAACCTTTTAACACTAAAGCTAGTTGGGTTGGACTAAAGCAAAGGGGGCGCAGGACTTAGAAAATTTTTAATGGAGTTGGTGTCATTATAACACCTATTTATTATTGTTTTATCGTAAAGATTACGCTAATATAAGCATGTTTTATAGGAACAACTTTTCTCTAAAATCAAAAAATGGCCGAGATATTCGCCCGCAATTCGTTAGGTTAGGTTTAGGTTAGGTTAGCCTTTAGGTTAGGTTAGGTTAGGTTTCTTAAAAAAAAAACTACACAGAAATAGGAGCCCCGCGAAGCGGGGCTCCGTCGACGCGCAAAAAAAAATCAAGTTTAGGTTAGGTTAGCCGTTAGGTCAGGTTAGGTTAGGTTTCTTAAAAAAAAAACTACACAGAAATAGGAGCCCCGCGAAGCGGGGCTCCGTCGACGCGCAAAAAAAAATCAAGTTTAGGTTAGGTTAGCCGTTAGGTTAGGTTAGGTTTCTTAAAAAAAAAACTACACAGAAATAGGAGCCCCGCGAATCGGGGCTCCGTCGACGCGCAAAAAAAATATCAAATACTTACGTGTGCCCTCCTCCCCCCTCTCCTCTCCCCACAAAAAACCTATAATACGTGCGGCAGTTCTCTAAAGAAACCCCGATAACCTAACTATATAGATAAATAGATGTTATCGGACGATTAAATTATTTTATTCATCCGGTAATCGGACGACTAATTTATTTTATTCATCCGTTTAGCGGACGACTAGCGCTGTCCATAAAAATAAGACTTACCGATGGTATGAAATGCCTCCATTGCTGATATTATTTCGTCTGCTATCATTTTTGCACTCTAATACCGAACATTACGTCCTAATTAATGATTAAATATGGAAAAAAGGTTTGACAGCTGACAACTGACTCGAATATTTTTCTGCGCACAACTGAGAGCAAGTTAGGTGATCTTACCTTACTAGTGACACGTGGGCCACGCCCACATCACACTTCTATTTGTTTTTACTGTTCTGTGGATAGATCTATTATGATAGTATAAAAAAAAATATATTAAAATTACAAAAACAAAAATATATTCTTATGTTAAAAATGAGAACTTATAAGTCTATAATAAGCAAAGAGAATTAAATAGAATAGAATGCATAATTTTTTTTTCATAAGCAACATGAAAAGTTAATCTCTGGGTGTCATTTCTGGCAACAAGTCGTACCATAAAGTTTTTGCTTCTCTAAAATCATACTCGTTCAGATGTACTATCACCTGAAATAATAATATAAACCTAATTAATAAATCACTCTCAAATAAGACTTCAAAAACAATCACACTTATACATATTATTACTGAGGTTGTCTTAATTATTTTTTACAAGTTATCTGAATATTTTTGCATAAAGGACACAGACGATCATGGAGATTACACATAAAATCCCACAATGGGTATAAAGGAGTTAAATAATTTCTAAAAAATCATCGAGAATTTAATGACACAACTAAAATACTAACGTTAGCGATTCTGTAGGTAATTGACAACACAATCGTAATTTTTATTTTATTCTGTTTCCTTATTCATTTACTATTAAGTATTCGGCAGTCGACGTGCATTCTAACTATTATATACATGTAACATAAGAGATAGGCCACTACATAAATATAGAATACTAATACGTGCCGGTACGTGCCGTGCCGGGTACGTGCTCTGCTACGTATCAATTTAATTATAATTTATGTTACAAAAAATTGGAGCATCAAATTCATTTATTCAAACAAAAAATATTTTATTAATTGCTAGCTAATTTGACAGCGAAATCCCCATTTACAAAACGATCCGCCATTTATTGAATTCATTTGTTACAAAAAATGTGATAAATAACGAACCACTCTACCGATTTTTTACAAACTTCACAAAGACCACCTATTAAAATAGTCCGAACAAAGCTTACACCTCAAGAATGGGCTCACCTAGAGCCCATTCTTGAGTTATAAAATTACAAAAGGAGTAGCATTAACTTTTATATTACCTGTCCAATGACGGGGCTGCCCCCAAGGAAGCCCTTGTGCGTGGCGACGGTGACCTCCACGTGCCGCGAGTGCAGCTCGGCCAACGGGATCACCCACTCGAACTGCTCGTCGTACTCCGGCATGCAACTGTCCTTCACCACCTAATTTTACACCAAGCAATAGCATATAATATAAAAAATTTGATAAACGCGTTTCACTAAGTTTATTCAAACCAATACTCTTATATTTTTTTTATAATTTGACTTCTTCTAGAAGCACTTTTGAAACGTCATAACATAGATAAACCATTTACCAGATTATTAATGCTATCAAGTATGTTATGAGTAAAAAGGCTTATGAGTTATGAATGCAGCGTCAGATTGCTATATTTTATGCGGGGATCGAATTTAGAAGTCCTAGTTTGTGTTTTACAAGTAAATAAGCCACATACAACAAACTTAGGGTATAAAACAAATTTCTATATGGTGAAATTTAAATTCAATCAGATTAAGGGATATTTCTTATAAACAGAATTACATTACGAGTATTATAAAAATCTTACCACAGTCTTGCGCTTCGAGTCCTTGGAGCGTCCAGGTAGTAAGTACAATTTGACATATGGGTCGGGCACATTAGTTGGATCCTTCAGCGGTATGTTCCTGTGATTAATTAAGATAATTCAAATATATACCGCGTATTTTATTCTTGTTTATACATTATAGATAATAATCAATCAGTGATAAAAATAGAATAAATTCTATAGAAACTCACATAATTTTATGCACAACAACATAAAGGATCTGATTTTGCATGCTGTAACGAAGAGACAGTAGGATGCGACCCAAACCAGCTTCACCTGCGGATCTACGAATTTAGAAATAAAATTAACTTACTTTTCTAAATAATGAAGTAGTTTTAAAATATATGGATATTAATCATTAACTTACGTGGTTAATGATGACGTTCTATGGACAAGTTTCGGAGTTTCTTTTTCCACTGGAGGTTGGCTTTCTTGCGGAATATCTGCAAGAAACAATATTAATATTATTCCTTTATAAAAATAAAAAATAGGATACTTTTAAAGTATTATTTACCAATTTCTCGTGTGATTTGTTCAACAGGAATTGATTTTTCTGAACTGTTATCTTTGCCGTCTTCGATATTTTTCATTTCGGGTGCTGGAGGTGGCACTGTAAACACATAGACACTTTTTACCTTAATATAATCCTGACTCATATTACCCATGTTCCTATTCCTATATTCTTTGGATCTACATTTTTACAAAAATTATTTATTTTATCATATCTATCACAATTTTGCGATAAAATGCCGGTATAAATGTGTGTTCCTCAACTTGTGAGTTGACAAAACTGACAATTTTACAAACAAAACTAATTCAAATTAACGATGCGAACCCAATTTGGAATGAAATTTTAAAGGAATAATCACCATCGCCATTGGCTGGTTTTGGGGCATCTATAATGTCAGCAGTTGGCACGGGAACAGGCTCCGGTACTGGCGTGTATGGAGCTTCTTCATCATAATCCGCTTCCTTAAGCGCCTCTTTAAGAATCTACAGATGCGAATATATGTTTTGAAATTCTAATAAGTATACTAAATAATGATATCAGGAAAAAATGGATGAGTAAGTCATGTTACAAGGTAAGTTATGATGAATGACTTAATAAAATTAGATGATATGTATTTCGCAGTGCAAACAAAACCATCGAGTATAGTTTTTACATCTCTCTGCCCAAATATATATTTATATTCAACCCCATATACATTAGTAAAAATGTTTATTGTTATCCAATAAGAAAGTATAAAATAATTCGTCTTTTGCAATATTCGGACAATTTTTAATAAAATAAATACCTTTAATTGAAGCGCCAAAAGTACTTTCGACTCTGGTCCAGATTTCTGCAAGTTGATGGGCTGAGTCAACATGGCGAGATCTTTTTGTTTCAGTAAGGCCGCTATTCCATAAGTAAGCTGTCCCAGTGAACTGCCTGTCTTCTGGTCTACAACCTATAGAAATAGAAAACATTAAAAACTCTCTCATTTATTGATGAGTACAGATTAGTCAAAATCCTTTTCATCATAAAAATGTTGGGGAATAGTGTTTTAGTTTATTATTGGTTTACGTTTGCGTAAAACATTGCTAAACTAAAACATTTTCGTTTCTCTTGAATCTGATATTAACTACTGAAAATTAAATTAAACACACAAAAACAACTCAATAAGTGTGTACATAATATGTTTCGAAAATCCACCTATACCTTTATGTCGAGTATATCAACTTCAGGATGTTGCACGAGGAAGGAGTGACCGATCTCGTACACGGGACTGTCGGTTCTCATCTGAACCGCTGTGTTCTCTGTCTTCTTACCGACGGTCAGTTGCAGGTATGGATCGGGTCTAGACGTAGCTCGGGCATTCTAAAATGAAAAAAAATATATATATCTGCTATATTTAATTAGAGATTACATTAGTCATAGAAATAATAACATACCGAATTCCATGTAATAGAAACTATTATATTGTGACTAAGTACAGAATGGTCTTTAACAATTTATTGTAATTAATTGATTCAATTACTATTTCTTAATTTTGTAGTAAATTTAATAATAAACTAGGATTCATAACTCACAGGTAGATGTTTGCACGAGTCGATGTATACGGACAGAACCGCACTACTAAGCTCAGCATTCTTTATCAATTGAGCTTCCGTAAGAGCCTGTAACACACAAAACAGCAGTATTGTATAATGAAGATTGAAACAGGATACCTATCTATCTTCCTAGATGTAATGAAGATTAAAATTTGAGAAATGTGAAATATTAACATTGGGCTTAATTATCAACACATCATTAAATTTAAATAATTTTCTTACATTACGCAGATCCGAGAAATTTGTTGAAAGGCGGTGCCATGATAGACGCAGCAGGACCTTGCCATGCTTTGCTTGTTGCAGTGTTTGCCACTAAAATATAATTTAGAATAAAAGTTCAGATTTTGTAATAGGTACATACACAGAAAAAATATTATAAAAAAAGGTTTCAATCTTTGCTTACTGTATCAAGGCGACCAGCGCGAACTACTTGCGAGATATCCAAGGAACACCTGTAAAATATTTCGCATTATACTTCTTCGAATACTTTAATATTACATAGAACTTAATATATTTATTAAAAATGTTAAAGAACACTCCAAGCTGCTGTACATCGAAACTTATTAGCACAGTGTTAGTGATTAGTAGGCGGAGCAGTGTGGAAAACGTGTTAGTAGTAATTAGTGGAAATGAGTACATGTACGAAGATACTGTATCTCTCGGTGGATTTCTTTAGCAGATGCTATTCTATGGGGTACTAAGTGCCTTACTAATTAATTGAAAATATATGTTCTACTTATTACCAATTGCAGTCCTTAAGCATACTTCACTGTAACCATTTTATAATTCAATTAGATAAATTATATTAATAAAATGCAATATACATAGTTCTTGGAGCGAATATTAAAAACATAATATATCTAAATTTCTGATTTGTTTGATTTTGAGCTATGTGCATAAAATTTCCAAATTAGATACCAATCCTTTATTTCTACATTGTGAACAACTCTCAGTATTATCAGTCGTAACCTTACAATACTTGTTTAAACAACTACACAATCTTTTGCGTGCCATTCCTTTTAAAACTCCAGTGTTACTAATTATGAAATAACATTCCATGAAATGAATGTCGTAATATAGCCGAAGTATACTGTGATATCAAGACAGTTGTGGATAGTATACGCTGTGTTGGACAACGACCGACCTGCCGAGGTTTTCGTCCTTCCCAGCGCGATCCCAGTCGAAAAGCTGAATTGTAGCGCGCGTCGCGCTGTCTCTCAGGATTGACTGTCATCAGTCACATAATATACGTACATACATAAGCGAAATGAAAGTGTGTTGTACACATAAACACATATTAGTAAATAAAAAAATAATAATTAGTCCCTATAGCACACGTTATGTTGTCACCCATTCTGATAAATTTGTAAATGCAAAAAATCACCACACGTAATTGCAACGCAAAACTAATACGGTTCGTGAAAAACCATCTTAGCACCTGCAATCGAAGTTGATTTCATATAAGTAAATCATTATCAAAGTATATGAATGCGACGTACCTATACTTATGAGAATAATATAAAGTTATGGCATATTTATAACTTGCGACAGAGGTGCTAAGATGTACAAATAACCACGCAAAACAAAACAAAAAGGGTCGTCGCTAAATTCGTAACGGACCTGCCGAGGTAATCATCGTTCTGAATGCCCATCCCCGGGTCCCAGTCCCACAACTCGCACTGCAGCACCTGACTCTTTCTTGAGCTTATAATCGCCTTAGGACAAACCACAATATGAAATTATTAACAGACCCCAACATCCACCCTTTTAGATATTTATAACAGGACAATCATTGAATTTTATTTATGTCTATTGTAAAATATATTTACAACTTATTTTGTTCACAATGAACGGGCTATTCTAAAAGAGGAGATTAAAAACATTTAAATCGAATTAATAATATTTGAATCAAAATAAAATAGAAAATCTCACCTGTACAAGTCTACCCAAAAAAAAAAAATAATAGAAAACTTATAGCCTTTGAAGCGTTCAATTATTTTAAGTCTGTTTAAAGAAATAATATTTGAATGAAAGCTTAATATTTGCTCATATTATTTCTTAAAACGGACAAAGCTAAAGCGTGTAAGAAAAAAGAGATTGTTTATCTAGACAAATAATAATAATTGAAGTCTGAACAGATCTTATACATTGATTTGTAGTACATATAACACATTAAAAAAAATGTAATAACTTCCGACTAACCATGTGACAGTTTTTTACTTTATGATAAAAAACAAACAACATCTTTTTCCTTACATAAAGCGATTGACTAGCGTCTAACATCCAGCGCCCACTACAAGCCCCGGTGCGACCATGCGCTAGCTCCTACCGCCACCGCCACTCACCTGCCCAGTTTGTCATCATCGTTGCTATCGTCCTTGTCGAACACTTCTATTTCCAACGCTTGGCCCAACGATTGCATTACACGAGCCTTTACATATGAGAACAAAATCATATTGACGAATTCGAATTTGTAAGGATGCCACTGATTCATTCACATTTAATGTGCGGTTATTTTGAAATTTATGATCGTCAGTTAAAGAGTGGATGATAAGATATTTGAAAACCAATTGTACGAGATATAGAGGACAGAGGCGTCGTCTTCGTAAAAGCAATCGCCATTATGCCCATAATTATACTTCATGCTTTGCTTTTGAAATGATAAAGCTAAGTGTGCATGCCAGAATAAATTTATAAAAGCTCATGTGCAGATATTATTATTTTTAAACATAGATGTAATTCAAATATATATCAGAAGAATGTTTAGAAAATATATTCTAAAAAGATAGTTTACAATCAATAATTATACAATTTTTTTAGTAAAACCGAATTAAACCGGATTCCTTCAAAAATAGTATTACATGTCACACACTTTACATTCATTTAATTTAATTATTAAAATATAAGTATTCAAAATAATTAAAATATGTCTAGGTGCATATAATGCAAAACTAATAAAACTACAGGCGCATGCTATAGAACAATGAAATATTAAGAAAGGTTAGCACTAAGCATTTCGAAACACTATGATATTAATCACAATAAAATATAAATGCTTTTTTAGTATCAGGATCTCATCATATTGAGAATTACTGATGGAAAACATTATTTGAATATAAAATATAAATCCTGAACCCTTGGAACAACTTACTCACCTACATAATGAAGAAATAAGAAAAGATAATTCAATGATCTACAATTTTGAAAGAAGTTTCCAATGCATCCCTATTTATTAATATAGTAAGAAAATAAATAATGTTATTATTCAAAGTGCACTACCCATTACCAGTGCAAAATATAAGAAATTTCATAATAGAAAAATGTAATAACTTACCTCACACCAGTAGTCCCAGCGAGGGTTAACATCGTTATCAATATGTTTTGTTTTCCACTGCTGGGCGCCGACCGTTATGATGGCGTAAGGGTCAGACTTACCCTTCCCTGTCATGTCAAATAAATTTTAAGTGACATATTTGATAATATTTACTTGCTCTGGTTCATTCTGACTGAATAAATTAGCACTTAGCTTTAAAAAAAATGTATAGCCCTTCTCCATTATGGAATTTCTTAGATGTGAAAATGTGATAGATAACTTTATAGTTAAGTAGTAATAATAGTAAAGTTTCATAACAAAGTTTGACACGACAAAAATTAGGTATATACATTTTACCAGGAACACCATACCTATCATAGATACGTCTTTTTTCATGAGATTCTGAGCTTGAACTAAATGAATTCGAAGAACACCCTGAAATAAAATAAAACTTTTACCAATATGATTCCACTTTATAAGCATTTATGAAACATTCATTCATTGATAATGATAACTTATGTCTTATACTAGTTATATACAAGATTTTAAATGGAAAAAAATTCGCTCAAAAGAAAGGCGGCATTTTTCCATCCAAAATTTATATTTATCTGAATGTTTATAATTCTAATAAGAATTCATAATATTATGTTTTAGTTTAATATTATATGTACCTCAGGTTCAGGCATCCTCAAATCGACAGTGGGTATTTCATCACTGAGCTTTATCGGCAGTTTGTTAGGTAGCACCATCATCTTCGCGATTTGTTCCACAATACAACGACGCAGGATGTCACTGTTATATTTTAACATCCATTAAAACTATTTCGACAAGTTTTTGCATCAAAAATTACATTAAATGAACAAAAATTTCACCTACACTATTTTGATCTATGTGATGTAAAATCCAATCTACGAAAACAGTTACTCAAACACAAGTTAACATTTGGAAAATATATGAATTGTTTCCAAATTGTATTAGGTACTAGCTTCCGCCCGCGGCTTCACCCACGTGGTGTTTTGATAAAAGGTAGCCTATGTTCTTTCTCAGGGTCTAAAGATTGTCTGTGCCAAATTTCATCAAAATCTGTTGAGAGGTTTAAGCGGGAAAGCGTAACAGACAGACAGACAGACAGAGTTACTTTCGCATTTATAATATTAGGCGATCTTCACACTGCCCCGCATCATGCTGCATATTGCGTGTCGATGCACCTACGCGCGTTCCTGCGGGAGTGTAGATCTGCATCATCGTGCGGGTTTTTTGCGCAATCACGCGCGGAGGTGCGTTTGTAGATTCACGCACGGCCGCGGCGGCTCTCATTTATTCGCCGTTCTCTGTGGTGGTCGTGCAATACTGAGCATCACGACGCGCGGCACTGCGGGATTCGGTGTGCCATACCTTGCGTCTCGCCCCGCACCTACGCGCGGAGGTGCATGTTTCTCCGCGTGTATGCGCGTGATCTGCATGAACGCGCGTGGTTGCATTTTCAGTGTGTTGGACTGTGCGTGTTTTCTATACAAACGGAGATACTTACAAGTAAAGTTAAACACGCAGTCACGCAGCATGCAGCGTGGTGCGGGGCAGTGTGAAGATCGCCTTAGTAGGGATTTATATCAGTCATAAAATTCTTGAATGTAATCATTATTTTTATTACCTAAACCCTGGCATGTCCAAAACATCGGCGGCTCCAACAAGGTTGAAGTCAATAGACGGATTATTGAGGAAGAATATCTGAAGGCCACCCACCAAGGGCATCTTGGAAATGAGAGGCTTCATAACAACACGCGCCATTCCGTGAAGCTTAAATTCAATTAATTTATTATTAGAAAAACAAGATAGATATCTTATATTATGTAAACAAAAATAAACTGGTAACGAATTGATAGGCGCATAACACAAGAATGAAAGTTTTAATAACTGATAAATTTTTAAATACAAAAAGACGAGGCGAATATATATGTAGATAAATATTAATTAATAAAAATATTGAATGCATTAAATCATAAAAAGAGTTGAGATCTAAAGCCCTATTAATTTGAAGTCTATTAAGTACCTTGTACCAAACTATCAAACAATGTTTTTAATCCAACTAGCAGTTGAGATTAACGCGTATAAACAAACAATTCGTAAATTTTCAGTACAATATTTCTTTGCTCATTACATTACCTGCAGATCTTTAATTCCACCTCTAATACGCTGAAGGACGAACGAGATGTCGCAATCACCCGCATAACTATAAACAAAAAATAAACCTTTACAATCATGATAACATTGATTGTAGTATTCTCTTTTTTCCATTTACTTTTCCTGGAATTGTAAAATAATATTGTCCGAACAATTTGTATTGTGTACTTGAAAGAGCCCTTAATCTACTATCTAATTGTTTAGATAGTAGATTAAGGGCTCTTTCAATTTATGCGTTTCGTATCGGACCGCTACAGTGCCGAAGCGGTGCGTTTGTCGTACGGCGCACGGCCGGTCGTTTGTTTTCAAACAAAATGCACGGTGCGGCAACAGCGCGGCGTCCGTACCGCGAACGCTCGACAGCAGGACGGAACCGTCGCAAGTCCCATAGGGATGTCGGAAATGCAATAAAGTATCGATATATATCGTATCGATGTTTTTTGAAAATATCAATATCGATATTGATATTTTTATTAAAAAATATCGATATATCGATGTATCGGTATGATTTGACAGAGAATATTCGTGCTCTAAAAATTAATTTTTTGGCCTAATCTAATTCAATCATCTTACATTTCTACGGGTACTCAAGTACAGAAATACGCGCGTTTTGAGGTTATAATATATAAGTCAGTCGTGGTAATAATACGGACGGGCAGTTGAAGAGCACTAAAAGTAATGTTTCTTCGTCAGAGTCCATGGCTTAACTGGTGTCAAAATTCAAATAAATTTAAAACAGCACTAGCATACAAACGCACGGCAGTCAGATACGCTTTCAATTTAAGCGTTTGGTAACGGACTGCTACCGTACTGCAACGGCACGGCAGCGGGTTATAACTAGCGGCACGGAAAACGTGCGGCAGCGGTCCGATACGAAACGCATAAATTGAAAGAGCCCTAAGATTTGATAGTTAAGTATAACAAAAATAAAAATTATAGTAGGTATACACCTGTGATTGATTTTACGCGAGTCGCGAGTATTATGCAGTTAGGAATTAATGCAACCCTGCAACCATGCTCTCTGCAAAGTGCTCGGATTAAATGATATAAGTCGTAAATCGCGTTTAAAATTTTAATTTGGGCGCTGAATTATATTAAGAAAAATATATATAAATACATATTTATTGTGTTTGTCATATTAAAGTTTGAATTAATTATAATAATCATGCAGGAAAAAATAAATCGAAATTCGTTATCATTTACCACTTCCTTTGATATTAGCATGGAATAGTTCATATTAGCATGGAATAAACTAGAAACCGTTATCATCACCGTGACTTTACCTCATTATTCATAAAGTACATAAGAGATTAAACTTACAACAAGTCAACATCCATAATGATTTCATTTCTCGAAAGATTCTTATCATACACCTTAACGCCGCCAACTCTTGGTGCCTGTAAATAGTAAAGATTGTCTCAAATATATTTATTACAATTTAATTTACTATTATCATGCTTAATAACTTTTATCTTATTAATTTAGGTTAATTAGGGAACTTGGCAACAGTTATCAAAAAACAACTTTGAATCTGTAACACATAATAATAAATTACCTAAATAAATAAAGTACAAATAAAATACTTACAATGGTCCCAAGGATCATGCGTTCAAACTTAAACCCATTCAATTTATAATTCTTTAAACTCTCAGCCACAGCTGGTTCAATAGATTCTTTAAGTAAGGTTCTTGCATAGTAGTTTACATTGGGCCATACTTGAAGCAAGATCTATAATAGACATTGAAATTTGAAAAATAAAATTATTTTAATTTTAGAATATTATTTGTTTTATTTAAACTAATTACAAACCCTGTTCAACCATTCAGCTCGTTCTATATCAGGGAAGAATACCTGAAAATTAAAAAATAGATGCCATTAACAGATCAGTGTTCGTTTTGGTAATTGCCTTAAACATTAAATTAATATGGGCTGATCAAATAACAAAGACCATACATTGAGTATTTAAATTAAATAGAATTGTTTGATTTTTTGTGCATCAATTGAATAGCAAACAAAATAGGATAGAAAATATTCCTAGGCTACTTTATAAATAATTACTTTATAATATAAATTATATAATAAATATAATATACCCAAGCTGGTAGATCATCAAGTCTTGCAAGAATTACATCCTTTTCCGAGGAAATAGCTGCAACTTTAGCTATATTTCGCCTGTACTCATTCTCTCTACGCCATTGGTCCCTAAGGACGGAAAGTATCACTGGTCCAATCAGCCAAGCAACACTCCATTGCATATAACCAACTAAGTATACTGCACCAACTATAGACACCTAAAAGTGATAAATTACTTGAACATCATTTTAATTATCATAAAAACATATTAACTTCAACTGTTTAGTTAACATTATTATCATTGTTTATGTATTATATCATAATGGTTTGAATTTGTTATGAATGAATAAGCATCAAGCATTGGTTCAAACATTTCAAGGTCTTCTATGACTCACCACTTACTTGAACTGTGTTTATATGGCAATGTGAACCTTGAATGAATTGAATACAAGTGTTATATATAGAAAACATAAGAGAAGTCTATTTCTAACATTATTTATAGACTTGATATTCAATGTTATTATTTAATTATAAAGATAACGAAACAACAAATGTGGTATGCTGTATACATTTGCTAATAAATATTACCTTTTTGAAGAATATATAGATCATCGACAAAACATTGTTGTCGCCATCACTGCGTACAGGAAGAGCAAACTTGCTGTTTTCCGACATATTATGTTCACAACTTGCCTGTAGGTGTATAATGTACATGTATAAAAATACAAAATAATTTGCTATAAATAAAATTATACTTGAAAACAATCTAAACAAAATTATAGAAATAATTATTGATAAGTTTAATATCTTTATTTTACTTGAAATATGGACAATGGTAGTCATATTTATTTTTAGTATTCCAAAAGTGGCATCCAATCTCATTGAAATTTTATGTACGAGCTTTATGAATAAAATATAAACTTACCTACCATAATAAGAGTTAGGTTTTTGCAAATAAATATAAAAATAAAGCGAAATGTACTAATACAGCATAATACAAAAACAAAAGTGGAAAAAGGCACTATATAGAACTACTCTAAAAGTGCTAGTTAGAAAAAAATATCCATACAACTGCGGAGCCGAAAGTCGAAACTCGAAAGCCCGAAAATTGAGATTTGACAAACATGAAACAGTGCCGTGACAAATTGACAGTAAACAGTTCGAGATTCAGTGTTGCCAGATGATGATCAAGCGTTCTCCCCAAATCTCACCCGAAATCCCCCCAAAATGTTAGTGTTTTGTGAAAAAAAAACCAGTAATTGGAAAAGTATTTATTTATTTAAATATTAAATACAATCAAATAAAATCATACTTATCATACTAATATTATAAATGCGAAAGTATGGATGTTTGTGAGTTTGTTTGTTCCGCTTTCACGCCTAAACGGCAGAACGGATTTGGATAAAATTTGGTAGGTAGATAGATTATGTACTGGTTTAACACATAGGCTACTTGAGAATTAGATATTCAATGCCGGAAGGATGTGTTAATTTTAAACCAACTTCAAAGATGTTCAAGAGATTTACCGCGGGAAAATGTCTCATTCCTCACCTCCAAGCAGAGGCGGCTCGTGACAAAATTTTATGGGTGTTCACTTGAAATAAAACACTGAAAATACATGGTGTAAAGCAGTACAATTTATCAAAAAAATTACTTATAAAGAAAATGCATACGTGATACGTCTTTCTTTTTGGTGTGCAAAAATATCTATAACTTAAAGCGACAAGACCGATAGACGCCAATTGCAGTTCATTCAACAAATGGTACCGAGATTGTGAATGTTTTTTCATCTTGATTGAAAGATGAGCTAAGTCGTCAACGCCCGTTTCAGTCCAAGCACTCTCACCTCCGCCGGCCGCGCCCGCTTTAAATAAAAGACACGGAAAACAAAATAGTTTGTTGCTTTCATCACAACCACACAACCACGGTGTTTTCACATATTGTTCAGATTTAAACACACGCGTATATGTTTTCGTTTTTGTCGTACATTTTTGCGTCAGATCAAGTTCAGGCCGTGGCGGTCCCTTAGCTTTACATTCAAGCCGAATTTGTAACGTTTTATCACACTTTTTAATGAACGCCACATTATATTTATTGTTCATTTTATCACTCACAAGTAATACTGATAACTACAGGCTATTTCAACACGTATTTTATAATTTTAATTAGAAAATTGCATGAATCGCGCGCGTGCATTGAAGTTGACTCGAGTGTTTGTTTATATTATAGAAGTGGCAACTGGCAACGTCGCGCCGCGCGCGCAATCGCTGTCCTGCCGGGCGGTAAAAACGAACCGGCAACGTTTGCGGGTGCGGCGCTCCGAATTTTGCTACTTTTCCATAGAAAATCTTTTGTTTCACGCGCAGGGCTCTGGCAAAACCCTCTCTTTCACTCCTATTGGATTTCGTATTAGGAAATGTACTAAATCTTTTTTCATTGGAGCGCAATCGTGAGCGCTCCGCTTCGCGCGTTACATAATACAGTAGGTATTATACAGGTGTATGGAATGATGGAATGATGGATATATTCATTGGTATTAACAGTAGTTTTAAAGATTACGATTGATTTTAAATAGTAATAACTAATAATTAATGTTTATAATTAAATTAAGGAGTATGATTTAAGATTTTATTATAATTATTTATGGGAGTTCACTGCACCAGCGCTCCTTAGGGCGAGCCGCCTCTGCCTCCAAGCCAAATTTTTTCCCCCCGCAGAACCCCCCAAAGGATTTGTCCCCCCAAAAATCCCCCCGCGGTCGGAAAATACCCCCAAATTTGGGGGGAATCCCCCCCATCTGGCATCAGTGTCGAGATTTGACATTAGACACTAGACAGATGACAGATGGACAGATTACACCAAAGAGTTAATTAGGGCAGATTACACCATCGCCCAAACAACCACAGAGTCAGTAATTACACAAAAGATAAATTACTTGATTAATATATTAATATATTATTATTAATACTTATTGGCTGTTTTCCAATTACAGAGCATAATGCGACTCAGTGGCGCACAATGCTGAATTATGCTGATGCTTAATTGGAACGTGAAACACACCAGCAGGTTGCGCTAAGGGCGTATTCAGAAAGAAAGCTTGAAACTTATAAGCGCTTAATAAGCGCTTATCGGCGCTTATAAGCGCTGGTTACCCGCGCAGGAAAATATATGAACATGCGCTTATAAGCGCTGATAGGCGCCGACAAGTTCCAACAAGTTTCAACAAACTTGTCGGCGCCGATCAGCGCTTATAAGCGCATGTTCATATATTTTCCTGCGCGGGTTACCAGCGCTTATAAGCGCCGATAAGCGCTTATAAGCGCTTATAAGTTTCAAGCTTTCTTTCTGAATACGCCCTTTGTTCAGTGTTGAAAAAAAAAAAAATATTCATAGAGTTAGCAATAACCTCATTAATGTGTAAATAAAGTGGTATACATAATAATTGGTTGAAAAATATTTACGGTTATTTTAAGTAATTTGGATTTTGATTATTTCATTAACATTTTTTTCAATGTTTGTACCTTCATCCATACTTATATTTATTTTTTTAACACAATTTGAATTAACTTTGATTATTTCGAAAAAAATACAATGAAACGAAAGCTTTAAAATTTTTTCCAACAATTAATAATTACTAACGATAAATCGATTGCACGCATCAATTCACGCGCATTACTTTTAAGAGTGCTCGATTGTGCGAAGCGTTGCTGTAGTTGGAACATTCAACGTTAAGCATTACGCCGCATAATGCGCTCTAGTGCTGTAATTGGAAAACACGGAATATAATGCCTTTATAACTTAGAGTATATTTAATATTATATACTATCTATAGAGTGCGAACAACGAACTACGAAGTGGGAACAGTAGGCACAGGTGGGTTATTCAATTTTATCAATTCTATACCTACCAAAATCTTCAAAAATCAATTTAGCGGTTAAAATATAATATCGTAACATTACGTATACTTTACATTTAAACTATAATACATTCGCATTCATAATATTAGAAAGTGTATACAAAACACACCACAAAATTATTTTTAATACATTTTTAAAAGAGTTTTAATTTTAAATTAAATAAATAATACGTTAAAATACAGTTCTTCTTGTAAACTATCGAGTACAGCGTTGGTCAAGTCACATCACTACGATCACGTGGCGGCAGTGAGGTGCGCGAAGGGTGCGCGGCGAGCCTGCGCGTGTCCGCCTCCCACTTCCCCTTCACCCCCGCGATGATAGATTTATTTTCATAAAAATAAATACAACAATCGATTTACCGATGAAATGTGATACTGGATTTCAATTTTGTGTTTTTTCTAGTATCGTTCTTGCAAGATCGAACTGCACATTTCACCATGTTTATTCGTAAATATGAAAAAAATCCCTAGAGAAACGCACTTCGATAGCACTCAACCACGACTACGAGCGCTCGCGGCGCGGCGGGAACGTCGTGTTGTTCCCACCTGTGCCTACTGTTCCCACTTCGTTGTTCGCACTCTATAGATAGTATATAAACTCTAAGATTTTAAGTATGTATTATATAAAAATTACTTTTTAAATTTTCGGTCGCTCGCAGCAAGCTCGCGGTCGCAATTTAAATTGTAACTTGTAAGTAATAAAAATTAATAAAAAATACCTCATTGGAGAGTCATTTAAAATATTTTATCTATTACATCTGCAGAACAGGCACCGTAATATTTTTTAGATATGTTTTAAAGAAAAATTAAGTTTTCAAATTTGTCGTTCCAGTTTGGTCGTCTACAACAAGTAGGTAACAACTTCTTCGTCAACTTTGCGTTCAATGTTGGTCTTAGAGCATCCTATTCTACATGAATATATCCTAGAAACTATAACATTTCAAAATATGTATGCTCTTAGTCGAAAATCTGATACTTTTTATGAAAAACCATTATGTAACTTCGAATATCCCGAAATCGGCTAGATTTCGCATAGCCTTGTTCGAAAACTGGTCCATCCGTAAAAGCGTAAGGTCTGCAAACGATCTTATGCCTCTGTATGTATATTATAATATGTTACCGGAAATGTATGAAATCAAGGAATTGTATACAAATCCTAGGAAATGTGTACAATTCCGATACTATTTAGGAAATGTATAAAATATTGTTTAAAAAACTATTTAATGCATAGATATCCTAGGAAATGTATAATTTTCCTCGGAATTGTACCTATATAATTCCAATATCGTATTAGGAAATGTATAAAGTAAATGCTTTCTGTAATAAAACACGTTGTTAATTCTTTTTATAATAAGTAGCACTTATTGAGACAATCGGGTAACAGTCATACCGTAAAATAATAATAATAATATGTTCATCAACTATCTATTAACTTTTAACGTAGGTAAGTATCACAAAATCAACTTATTCTTATAAAATCAAATTTTTATTTGGCAGGTAATCAGTCTGATAATTAAGTAATTATAAATGTCACATTATAAAAGTAAATCATTATATTATAATAGGCATGACGAAAGATTTTGAAATCCTCTTCCATAATGTGTGTATACGTTTACTATACAAGAAAAACCCTATATTTCGGTAATATACTTAAATTTAACGAAGATAAAAGCCATTTTTCAAAAAATATTTATTAACTGTGCCAAAACAGCTCGCAGGTGTCATGGCGTAGGCGTGACGTCACTCTTTAGTAAATACGTAATTATTTGTACGCATTGCGAAGAAAATTAAAAAAATATTTATTTAATATGTGTTATAGAAACGAATTTCAAAGTTTATAAGTGGTGTGCAGTATTGCAGTGTGAATCCACATAAAAATAATACTCAAAAATGTGTTAGTAATTATTTCAAGCGAGAAAATAATAAGAAATGATTGTATAAAGTTGGCGCGGAGAACCCCGAAACCACGTATTCGTGAATTCGCAATTATATTTCTGTTCTGAGTCGATACAGCATACGTGAAACAATAGAAAATAAATAAAAATGCGTATTCTCAACATATTCATAACAACAAAATACATCTGACGTGAGTTGTTTACTTAAGCGTGACGTCACGCGTGTTTTAGTCAAAATGGCCAACTGCAGAATTTCAATGTTTTATTTTATTGATAATCTCATTAATCTTAATGTTTTTAAGATTTTTAAGTCACTATATTTAATTTATTTATTATACATTTTCCCTTAAAAACACTAATACGATCATTTATGGATACTGTCGTCATGCCTATTGTGATTATAATACTTTGTCAGTCCATATAGCTATTTATTTTTGCAGGGTAAGCTCGAATGGCATTTGGAAGTGCATTATACTTTATTTTTAAAGCACAGACATTTTGCTGTAGCAATAATACCCCTCGTCTCGTTGTCCCCGCGTAACTTCCAATATCTTAAATGTTTTACATTTCCGATTGCTATTTAGGAAATGTATAGATTTCCTAGGAAATGTGTATAAAATGATTTATTTCACACATTTCCGTGCGATTTTAGGAATTACATACATTTCCTAGGAATTGTATACAATGACGGATTACATACATTTCCGTTAACATATACATGTGCGGTACCTATATTATTACTTGCTCTGTGATGTGCGGTTGGTAGCGTTTTAGTCGTTAGAAAAATCGCAAAAAAATAAATAAACAACACTTTGTTTATTTATTTTTTTGCGATTTTTCTTTACGTGGGTTATTTTTAAACATACACAAACAATTTTTATTTTATATCTTTATTTTCATAGTCATGTCTTAATTTCTAAAGCAGTCGACATATTAAAAAAATATTTACGGTGACATATTATTAAATAGAAATTCACAAGTTTTGAATTATAAAAAAAAAAAATTGTATACATATGTACTGTATTGTTTTCACTATTAATTATTATTTAGCGTTAAAAGATATTTAGGTGGAATGTGACATAATTTTTACAATATAAATCATTCACGATCTTCTTTGTGCAATAAAAAAGCGATCTAATCGCTTTTTTACAACAATCTCTTAAGATTTTTACATTTTTATGATCGTATATATTTTTGATGATGATTGATGTGATCGTATATATTTTTCCTTTGATAGACTAGATAAAAATAGTATATTAGTTATAAATTGGTAATAATAAAAAAATGCTTTAATTTTTCTTAATAATTGTTAAACAGATATTTACTTAATTAGATATCATGATCTAAAAAATATAATATAATATAACATTTTAAGGCACACATCTTCATATATAATTCTTTTGGAATTTCGATGACCTAATTAATTATAAAATGTTTGAATATAAAAACAGATCTAAAATTTTAAAATTTCTATTCAATTTCAGTCAAATATCATCATGGCACATTTATAATATGTATTACTAATTTAATATAGAAAATATAAAGCCATATAAAGTCATTGCCTTTTTTGATACAATTATCTCAAGTCATTTCAAATCAAATAAAAACATGAAGAATGTTTAAGTATAATTAATGTACAATTTAAATTAACATACATTGTGCACATCATTTACGCATTTTGTTTGTTACACGATTCTTGTATCTTTTCATTATTGAATATTACTCAATATCCCGAAATTTTAATCTACATGTATTATTGCTAGAATTCCTTTAATTTAGTCAGTAAGGTGTTTTATTTTATCAAGTAGAGCGTCACATGTTTTCTTAGCGTCACCAAGTAACATAGCAGTGTTTGGATTATAGAAGATTGGATTGTCGACGGCTGCATATCCAACTCCCATTGATCTCTTCATAACAACCACCTAAAGAAAAGCAACATCAATATATTATATCTCTACAATGCATCAGTTTAGAAAAAAACATTGTATACAAATATCATTTTACACCAAGACTTTGTTAAAGTCATATAATGTACATATTTCGGTTATCTCGCAGTTATTTTTGACATCTCCCAATCGTTTTTTATAAATTTATCTAGTCAATTGTATCGAAAATAAATATAAAAACATTGTTATATACCTGATTCGCTTTCCAGACTTTAAGTACAGGCATTCCCGCAATAGGGGAGTCGGGGTCGTCTTCCGCAGCACTATTTACGGTATCATTAGCTCCTGCAAAATAATACATTTATTTTAATACATATTGTAATTACCAATTTTTTTATTCGCAAAATAAAAAAAATTCTTTATAATTACCAATAACAAGCACTAGATCTGTTTCCGGGAATTCATCATTAATTTCTTCCATTTCAAATACGTCGTCATATGGAACACCGGCTTCGGCGAGCAAAACGTTCAACTGACCAGGCATGCGACCTAAAAAAAAACGTTTTTTACGTAAAAGTATAATAGTTTTTTTTTTAATAAAAGTTTTAATTAAAAAAGTAAACGACAGAAATAAGATTTAAGAAGTAATTATAAACAAAATACAGTGATCTTTGTATAGAAACATACCTGCAACAGGATGGATAGCAAAGCGCACTTTCTTTCCGACGTTCTTGAGAATGTTTACTAATTCTGCGATTGGATATTGAGCCTTCGCTACACATAGTCCATAACCTAAAGAAAACAAAAATTATATTAATTAAGAAGTTAATTTAACACTACTCAAATATCGTGCGAGGGAAATAATTGTTTTTAAATAAATTAATAGGAAATTAAAATAGGCATAGAATTTTTTTATTGACTTACTACAAGCATTGACATAGTAACTATAGTGTACACATACCAGGTGTAATAATAATATTAGAAGCGCGGTTAATAAGATCGGCCACAGAGTCCACATTCATTTCGGTGTGAGTGGCGCCCGCGGGCCGCGCCGACCCGCTCGAGGTCACTCCGTAACCGCCCAGGATCACATTGGGGAGGGAGCGGTTCATAGCCTGGACAATTCAATACAAATATATTAAAATAAACTTCTTCAATATACCAAATGACATTCAAATGCACATTTGGAAAGTAAGGGACATAATACATATATTCATTATTCATATAATAGAACCATACAACGCAAGTATTATGACCAAACAGATATTTAAAATTGTACAAACGTTTATTTTTTTATTTTGTGAATAAATACGAATACAAAATTTTCAACTTTACCTTGCACATAATATAAGACAGGATAGCTCCCGAGCTACCGATTAGCGCGCCCACGATTGTCATGAGCGAGTTGTTCAGCATGAAGCCCTCAGCGCATAGAGCCCAGCCAGAGTAGCTGTTCAACACCGTTATCACTACGGGCATGTCCGCACCTAATTGGGAAAATATATTATTAAAAATACACAATTTTACCATAGCTATATTGAAGTTATTTAGAAATTAAGTGCGAGTCGGACTCGCTACACTTCAAGGTACCAAACAAAAATATATTCCGTAGGGTGTTCCGTATATTACTTACTAGCTTTCCGCCCGGGCCCGCGGCTTCGCCCGCGTTTTCAAAGAAAAACCCGCATAGTTCCCGTAGGATTTCCGGGATAAAACCTCTCCCATGTGTTAATCCAAGTTATCCTCTATATGTGTTCTGAATTTCATTGTAATCGGTTCAGTAATATTTGCGTGAAGGAGTAACAAACACACACGTACACATCCATCCTCACAAACCTACGCATTTATAATATTAAGTAGGATGGTGATAATGTAAGGTCAGTACACGCACCTCCGATAGCGGCGGTGAGCGTGAGCCCCTGCACGGCGCTGAGCAGCGCGGCGGCGGAGAGCAGCGGCAGGCCGGGCGCGGCGGGCAGCGCCACGAGCGCGCCGCCGCAGCCCAGCGCGCCCGCCACCAGCCCCGCGTTCAGCGCGTGCCGCCCGGGCAGCAGCAGCGGCGCCGACGACAGCGAGCCCTGCAGCTTGCCGTACGCGACCAGTGACCCGCTAGATAATGAGACAATACATAAAAAAAATTATCATTTAAAAAAATAAAAAAAAAAAACAATAACGACACACATCAATTTTCTTATTGTAATTCATTATCTAACTATTATCATTATTATATTAATAAAGCAAACAAAGCTTCTATATTATTCCAGAGGAGAAAAGGACAACACCCTGAGATGATGATGTTGTCTTAATAAAAAAAAATTATAACACTTACGTGAATGTGATTCCACCGATATAGGTTCCAAGGAAGAGCGACGTCTTCAGCGTAGCGGCGGTGGGGTCGAGAGCCATAGCGGGAAAGTCGTGCATGTATGTGGCGATACACGTCAGCACAGCCGCCATACCTACCAGACTGGTAAAAAATAACTAAATTGTTAAAAATCATACTGGTATTTATAAATCAAATTATTGCAAATATAATAAAAATCATAAACATGTTTTAAGGCAATCACAAACCATAGCCAGATAGATAAGTGATAAAAATGAAGTATCAAAAATATTTTATATGAATAAGTATCTGTTTGTTTTAGTGAACATTATATGTAACAAAGTAGCATGTGATAAAGGAGCTAGAAATTTTAATGCTTTTTGGGACCGTTACTTTTATCAATCCAACTTTGTAGAGTTTTCTACATAACTTCATCCATACAAAGGAAAATAATAAGTCTTAAAAATAAAATGTCATTTTACCTGTGGAAACCGGCTACGAGTTGCGGTAGGTCAGTAATCTCAATCCTCTTAGCAATTGTACCGCCCAGGACGCCACCTATGCCCGCAACGCCTAACATTTGCGCTAGAACTTCAGCGCTAGGTGTTATCGCACCTAACGTAGCAGCAATACCACCGGCGACACCAATCTAAAACAAATCCTTAGTTACCCACACATTCATAGAGCACAAAAGTAAAAAATAAGTCATCATCATGCAACCTCATATTACTAAAGAATCATCAAAACTTCGACTAGCTGAACCCAAGTTGCCTCATTAAAAACAATTGTACAATAACAGCGTACAATCAACTGTTTAGACTTTACAACGACTGTCGATTAATAACAACTGTTATTGCGATCCGAATATAACTACTACATCTTTAAATTAGATTATTTAAAAATAAATATAAAAGATATCTAATTACATAATATGATTATTGAATACAATTATATGGACTCTATAGATGTAGGAATTACCTTCAAATGATCATGATATCTCAATGCCTTTACAATGATCAATAGATTGAAACTAATGTCATCAAGATTACAATGAGCGGGTCAAGCTTGGGTTGAGTCTATAGCTACGTCTTTTTCTTTATGAATGCCTTTTCTAATCATCGGTTGCATTAAATGAAAGAAACAAGTTTAAATATGAATATAAGATTACATACCATACCAAGGTAATTTCCCTTCCTGGCAGTGGTTTGTGAGCTGAGACCGGCGAGAGCCCCAACACAGCATAGTGAAGATGCAAGGTACGCCATTTGGTGCACTTCTGGGTAGCCCTGATATAATAATAAACATATTTACATAGTGTAAATATAAATAGAAGCAGTGGTGGCTCAGTGGTGAGACCTCGGACTTCGAATCGATAAGTCCGGGGTTCGAGACCAGGCGAGCGCGCAGGAAATAAATTGATTTTTCAATTTATCTGCGCATGTTGTAACATCACCACTGCTCGAACGGTGAAGGAAAACATCGTGAGGAAACCGACATGTCGAAGAATTAAAAAGTTCGACGACATGTGTCATCCGCCAACACGCACTTGGCCAGCGTGGTGGATTATGGCCTGTACCCTCATAGGAGGCCCGTGTCCCAGCAGTGGGAACGTATATGGGCTGATTATGATGAAATATAAATAATTATATTAAACAGAAAACCAAAGTGTCTTCAAATGGTCAGAACTGGACAAAATTTAAATAGGATCAACTGGAAGGCTACTGGAAAATCAGTTCACCTAGTTAAGTTTTGAGGTAAATAACCCAAAAAAAATACAGTCCAATTAAGAACCTCCACCTTGTAAAAAATCGGTTGACAAAAATCATCCATTTCAGATGCTATTTCGCAATTTCCTCTTTTTTGTTCGATATTTACCTGCATAGCGGTGACGATATAGCCACCAAGTAGCGCAGCAGCAGGGATGCCATATAAGTATCCGTATTCTGGTGGATCACCTGGCCTAGAAGGAATAATTTTTTTTTTATTTTGTTTTAGTTGTAAACATATTTTATTATTTAATTGCATCCATGCATACCTTTTGAACATATCCAACATCCGCTGTGTTACTAAAAAGCCACCAAAAACGTTTACGAATGAAATCAATGCTGCAGTACTAGCCAACCACTGTGGATGAAAAATTATAATTAAGAGATAGAAAGTTATTTGTGATTAACAGTCTTGTGCTTATTGATGCATAAGTGTAAGCACGAAAGTAATATTAGCGTGTAAGATGTTTCAATTAATACTGTGATGTAAGGTTATTTTTACTTCATGGAATTTGTGTAGGTATATTAAAGTTATAGGTATAAAATTTCAGCATGTGAACCAAATTGAAGATGTGAATTGTTAATTTATATTTAATTTTAGTTTATATAAAAATTTATACATTTTTTTATGTATTTACTTTTTACCTGTACAGGAGTTTCAGGGACGTATCCACCGCCCATAAGCAACAAGCCGCCCACAGCTGTAATGCCAGATACCGCATTGGTCACCGACATTAAGGGCGAATGTAGGGCCGGAACAACGCCCCACACAGTGTGGTAACCCACAACACCTATAACAGGAATAAAGGAAGTACAATTGATACAGTGTTTTGCATACATACTAAGAAAGTGATAAGATACACCAGCTAATGTTTTAATATAATATGTACGTACATATAAATTTAAGTAAGTATAATATGTTTTTCAGCAGTTTGAAAAACAAAATAAATTAATTAATTCAAAAAATTTCTCGTGAAAGTTTAACAAACATTCTTACAAACTTTCGCATTTATAATATAAGTAGGATACCTAATCGTAACAAAAAACTTACCTGACAGTGCTAATGTTGTGGTCATGGTTGTAAATGCAGGATTTGGTGAAGCTATACCTAATCCAATCAAACTCGCCATGCCTGTTGAATGGAGACAATTTATTTATAAAAATTTGTTAATTTATAAAGAAATATAGAATGTAATTGATGACATCATTATTCACTTTTAGGCAGAGCAAACGAAGAGCTACTACTACTCGTGCGGCGACCATATAAATGGCTTATTGACTTTTCATTTCAATAATTTGAGTCATAAAAGATCCTTTGTAACCGCCTATTAAAATCTTACCTGTAGAATACAAGAAGGCATCTTTCATAGTTTCATTGAAGGGGCTCGGCGGTTCCAGCTTGGCGGGTGCGGTCGGTTTGGCCGCGGTTTGCGCTGGCGCCATACTGGGCGGTGGTGGTGCTGGCCACAATAGCTCTCCCGCTTTCAGTACTATCGCACCACGCGTTACTTCGTCTTCAAGGTTGATGTGGAAGTGGTCGTTTGTACCTGTTGGAAGTAGTTGGGATTAGGTTTGTTTTAATTAATTGTATGAATATTTTGTTAACTGTGATGCAGTCCTGCAACTGTCCTGTGTGCAGGATTGAATGATTTATTTGTAACTCTATTCTCTATTTATACTTATATCGTTTTATCATATCATATTATAATTATTGAAATTTAACAAGACTTATGTATTGCAAAGATAATCTATATAAAGCCCTCATTTTACGCATACTTACCCACTTAAACTCACGCACAATCTTATACCTATAACCACAACCACATACACACACACACAAACACACACACACTAACACATACACTTACATACAAACTTTTAGTGCAGGTCCACACTGCGAGCCTAGCGCGGTTGCGACGGCGGGCGCGAAATATCAAACGTATGAAACGCGCCTTTGCGTCCACATTGAAATGACTATGGCGGAAGCCTAGTGCGACGGTAATGAGCGAGCCAGCGCGCGTAGTTTTCAAACTCTCCTATCCGCGCGTTCTGGCCACACTACGGGCCTAGTCAGCAAGCGACCCAATGCGCGGACGGCGGGGGTATCAAACCAGTTCGGTCTTGTCGCTCGACTTCTTATATTATATCCTTTATTGTTTTTCGTAAAATAGCGGTAAATACTTAATTGTTGAAGTGAAACTTCTTTATTTATAAGTGCGATTCAATCTAAAACACTTATATACACCACAGTAATTTTGTAGGGTATAATCTCAATTCTTCATATAAGATTCACCCGTTATTCCTCTGTTTTATTTATTTCGTGTACAACTTCTATAATGATCTCATCTCAAAATCGGACTGTCCAGTAAAAATAACAAATCGTCCAAAGTTTGCAACACCCGAAAAACGTCGAACCGCTACTTGAGCTCGCGCGTCGGTGTGGCCACCGCGAGCGCCCGCTCGTCGCGCCCGCCTAGGCCGCCGCCACCGCGCATTCAGTGTGGACGCACACTTACACACGTTATAATGCTGGCACTATGTCTTAAGGAGTGGAAAGCGTCGATCGACTATAGCACAGGTCTAGTACCTAGTTTAGTCGACCGTCGTGTCTTTTTAACTATTTATAATGTGTGTGTCAATAAACGTTTTTTCATTTTTTTTTCATACAGTTTGAGCAAAAATTAGACATTTTTATTTCAGCCTTGATTCCTGTCAATCTATAAAAAGTGCCAATGAAAACATATAAAGTCATAAAGTTAATTATAGATTGTAATGAACTACTTCTTACCTAAACTGAATAAAAACGCCGAAATATTGTTTGCATATAGCGTGGACGCATGACTGGGCATACGACTGGGCAAGTCCGTAAGACCTATGTGTGTGACATCATGAACTTTTACTATCTCGCCCTTTTTCGTGGTTTCAATGTTACCGCCCATTTCTGCCGCCAAGTCGACAATAACGCTTCCTGGTGCCATATCACGAACAGCATCCTAAAACAGACCACATTCAATAGGTTCCGAATAATATCGTCACTAGCAATTTGATCTTCTATGTGATTTTACCTCGAGTATAAGTAAAGGCGCTGGCTTGCCCGGAATAAGTGCTGTACTTATAACTACATCAGATGTTCGCGCTTCTTTGCCAAGCAGAGCTCGTTCAGCTCGCAAAAACTCTTCACTCATTTCTTTAGCATACCCACCCTCTCCAGAACCCTCTTCCTGTACCAAAAAAAAGTAGACTCATAAAAATTTCTTATTTTAATATCAACGAAATAGAATCTGATTGTGAAATATTTAAATACCTAATAGCTGATGTGTTCTCGTTTTATGTAATGTAATTGTGTAATTTTACTTGGTTCTTTTCAAATCTTTCTCATATTATGTAAATCTCTCCTATGTCCATATTAAAATATTTAAAAAAAAATATTTATATTTTTGCCTTAGGGGCCATTCATAAATTACGTCACGCGAAATTTAGAACTTTTCAACCCCTCTCCCCTCCTTGTCACAGGTTGTCACATTTTTTGTACCCCGTCCCGCCTAATGTGACGTCACACATTTTTCAAACTTATGCATGTATCTAAAAATAATCAAAAGAAAACAGTTATTTTCATTTTTTTACTTATTTTACTTATTAAATAATCTTAAATATCGAAAATTTAAAAAATCGTAAATTTTAGTGTCCCACTTGCATTACAACATGACTCTAGGAATTAAATGTTGTTGCGTAAGAGATAATTTTATAGCGAGAGTGCGAAATTATTAATAAATACATATTACATATAGGGAGGTAGATTAAAAATTTTCTGTTCAAAGTTTTTTGCTCACGTACAAATTTCGTTTCGTTTTATTATGTCACGTCACAAAGCTTTTGATCCCCCCCTGCCCCTTGTCACATAAAGATGATACCCTCCCCCCCTATTAACGTGTGACGTAATTTATGGATGGCCCCTTATCATTTATTACCTAACAAATTAATATTTACAAACAACTTGGAAAAATACGCCAACAATTAACCTAATTAAATAAAGATATATAATAAAAAGTGCGATAATAGATTAAATATGATATGGCGGTAATAATAATGCAGGAAAAAGTATCTATACTATAAAAGAAAAACATGTCATAATATGATAAACTTGTATTTAATACGCTTTAACATCAAAGATAGCCTTGTTACAGTTGATATAGTAACCGCTATAATGCAGTGAACAAACAATAAATGCACATCTACGTAATACGAAATACTAACGTATTTTAGATAAATAAATCTATTGGTATTTTATCGAGCGCGAAATATAATACCTATATTTTAATTTTCGTTTCTTATATGGCCAATTAAATTACTGAAAAAAAAAATGAGAATGGTGTTTTTTTTTTTCAAGATACTTAATTATACGACGCTTTCGTACGTTAAACGTTTCGTCAATTAACTGTGTCTATTTTTATGTTCGCTGACAATCAACGACTGTCGTTTTATGAAATAATTGCCACTGTAATTCTCTTTAGTTTTAATTTTAGAGAGGTATAACTAGAAAGCACGTGGATAGTAGACAAATTCAATATGAGTCGATCAAGAAATTATAATTACGTGATAAGTTACGTATAGCCATAACATGATACTTTAACCGCATTGCATGTGTTATGCCCGTGACTCGGTCATTCACATAAAATAATAATCGGATCGAGTAGATTGGTCATAATTGATCTGCTATTGTCTATTTAAGACCCAACCAATCTCGTCGTTAAATATAGATGTGTATAAAGCTATACATATTTGATAAGAATATTTGGATTTCACTTGTCAATACCGGATTTTTAAACAGCTTAAATTCAAAATAAACCTGCATATCACGCAAGACAAAAAGATTCAAAGTTTGTTTCAATTATATGTCGCAACATTCATTCTCTTGATAAAGACATTGTTTTTAATAGAGATAGATATTCTTCTTTTCGATATCATCGACGCGACCTTTCAACATGACATATTTATTCTTCGCTGTAGTCATATGATGTATACAAATTTATTAATAAAAAAAAAAAAAAAATTCAATCATCAATTCACCGATCTGCCTTTCATGGTGTAGTTGTTAAACATTAGTTGAATGTAGAACCGTTGTATCCTAGGATTTATTTCCAGTCTGACATGGCCGAGAAGGCTGATCTCTTATGTGTCCATAAATATAAAGTACTTAATAGAATAAAGAATATGCAGGTCAAAATTAAATGTACAATAGTTATGTGCACGTCAATGCTCAAAACCAGTTTATCCAAAAATTTCATTTTTGCAAATATTGAGATTTAAGACCTCAACTTATCTCTACTTATGTCGCTAGAGCTGAAATAAAAATATGCACATTAACCCACCATTAATATCACACTAAAGAAAGGCGCCCTAAACTCTAAAATGTACACAGTACACTGTATAGTCAGTAAACCACCTTAACTACCACTCCAATGAACGGCGCCCAAAACTAAAAAAAATATACACAATACACTGTAGAGTGTAGGGTCATAACCCACCTTAACATCCATAGTAATGAACTGCGCCCCCAAGCTCTCGATCTGCTCGCGCACCGCGGGTCTAGTATCGAAGGCTCGCACAGCGGCGCCCATGCAGCGGGCCTGCGCGGCCGCCGCGAGCCCCGCCACGCCGCCGCCCACCACCAGCACGCGGCACGGCGGCACGCGACCCGCTGCCGTCATCTGACCTGTATATGTACATAGCAGTCATCTACATCAACTACACTCATAATCTCGCTTGTCCAAAGCAAAACTATCTACGCTTTTATCAGGCAGTGTTCATATTAGCGTATGTCATTATGTATATCTACTGAAAAAAGGTTGAGGTCTAATTGGAAAAAGAATAATGCTGAATATTAAAAAAAAATGTTAAGCATTATCCTAAAAACTTGACATAAATAAAAATAATTAATTCCTTTTTTATTAGCAACATTCATAGTTGTTTCAAATAAAAATAAATGCAAATTAATCAGATGACCTTGACACACACCAAACTTTTGTTTCGTATAAATTTATATTTATGTTTATATACAACATTGAGCTCTATAAGAATAGAAATTAGAAACAAAATGTTTTTGTCAGAACATATACAAATGAATTGAACATTACTTGAGATCAATAAACTTGATACATGCTTCAAGACTGAATATACAAACCTGAGAAAAATCGCGGAAAATGTGCTGCAGCTTCAATAACAGCTCTGTATCCCGCCACATTGGCCATTGAGCTCAGTGCATCAAATACTTGGGCACGACTAATACGAGGTATGCAATCCATTGCTTAAAAAATAAACAATTTATAATTAAACTAAATACTTATTATAAATCATATATCAACAATACAAATTACCAATTTAAGCAACTTACCAAATGCATTTACTTTTTTAGCAGATAATTTCTGAATTAAATCTTGATTTTGAGCAGGGTACAAGAATGATATTAAGGTCCCGTCATCTCTTATATTTTTAAGTTCAACATCTGCTACTGGCCGCACTTTGAGGATTATATCTAAAAATTAAAATATAATTTGTTTAATTGGTTCTCATCTTTCAAGTTCAAGGCAATCATAAAATAAAGATTTTTTTACCCGATTGAAAGGTATCTTTTAAACTTGTTACTTTTGCACCAGCCTCTTCATAAATTTTATTAGGAAAATTGGCTAAAGTCCCAGCATTTTCTTCTATATTTACAGTAAAACCCTTTTTTACTAATTTGTTAACAACAGCCGGTACAAGAGCCACTCTGAAATATAATAATAGAAATAAATAATGTTGTAATATGGGATATTAAACAATTGGATTTAATGAATATTATAGCAAAATATATTATTTACCTTCTTTCATTTTGCCAAATCTCTTTTGGAACACCAACACTGAGTTTACCGTAAGGAACTCCTTCCACTTTGTTTGTAGATGAACAATAAAGTCTTCTTTGCCATGATTGGGGTAATGGCTTGCCAAAACGCAATATCCTCAGGCAGCCACACATGTTGATGTGTTAACCTATTGAAGAAAACAATTGATAGTATTAAAGAATAATTTAAAAGTTTTTCTCAGCATACAAAATATTATATTAAGGTTAGTTATGGTACCTTCATTGTTTGTAGCTTCTTTGTGTTTTTGCGTGTTTTTGC
Organism: Colias behrii; assembly: GCA_029959065.1. NCBI lineage: Eukaryota > Metazoa > Arthropoda > Insecta > Lepidoptera > Pieridae > Colias > Colias behrii. Next base: position 8,297,062 of record JARWMC010000002.1, read on the forward strand.
ATAAATCCACATGACAAATATAAAGATAGTAGTACCTACTTTTATGTAAAGGCATGTTTAGAATAAAATTTTTGATTAATGAATACTGAATAGCCATTTATGTAAATTATGCGGGCAGCGGCTGCGCTCTGTGCTGCGCTCGGTATTTACATTACTATATAAGTATTAGTTTCTACTCTACTTGGTTACTACTGTCACTGTGTTTACTACTCGGTTTACTACGTAATCGTTGAAGTTGAAAAAAAAAATGAATTCAAAATTCAAATCGAAATACCTAATTTTTTTTTAAGTAACGAAAAAAAATGACATTGACAAAACCCCAAGCTTTTGGAACAGGAAGATGTCGGTAAAAAAATATCTCCCAACATAAAGCAAGGAGTTGTTTGTGGACAATTTTTATAATAATTTTATGATGTTATAACTAACGATAGGTATTTATTAAATAAGTTAACTAACTAAAAGTTAAACGTGAACTGGTTATTAACAAGTCTCATAGGATAAAATTTATGAATGCGAATTAAAATTCAGTTTCATCAAAATGAACTATACACTTAATATACTATAAATAATAATTATCAATCAAAAATAATTTAAAAATTAAAGATAAAAACTAAGTATTTCTTTTTGTAAATAATGCATAAAGATAAAAAAAAAACAAAAACCTACTCCAAATTAAATTAGAAATTGTCTATGTCTATTTATTAATGAATTTAAAATCAACGTCCAACAACAAGTTAATTCATAAAAAAGAATCTGAATGGTGTAGACCTACGAAATATAGAAAATGAATGAATAAATAAATACACTTACTAAATTAGTTACGTTTGAGTAGTAACATATGGTTGCCAGTCAGTGCGAATGCCGCGCTCAAGCTATCATAAATGTGTCTTTTTTTGAAGAAAATATGTTTATCTTTATTTGTACACACGACACAAGGGCGCACGAAGAACCGAGCGGCACTAAAAGCCAACTCGTAGAAAATAATATTTTTGTCTCGACTCTGACAGACCCGGCCGCCGGCCGGTGCCGCCACCGGTGGGCGTCGCGGTGTCGCGGGCGCGTCGTTCATCGCTCTCACTCTGTCAAAGATCAAGAAATGTTCAGAACTTCATTAGAGGGAATTGGTGGCATGAAACTCAAAGTAAATAATATTTGTTGAAGAAATGAATCGAAAAGTCTTGCAGTAACAAACACGCATTTTTCATGGTAACCTGGTACCGCGATCTGTATGAAAACCAAGCGTGTCTCGTGTCATATTTTTTGTACTGACCTTGACGCGTTATGACGTCACGAGTGCTTTTTAGTGATGGGAATTTCATTTTACGCTAAATCAATTAGGGACGACACTCGCGCGCCGATTCTAGTATATATCGTTTTCAGTATATCAATTGTCGGATAGGCTGTTTTTGTCAATAGTCAAAGCTTTTTTCCTTCAACAAAGCTGGCTTCACTAAAATGTTTAGAGCAAATTGTGCTATATTTTGTTGGAAACCAATCTTTATGTCCCGTTGCCTCGATCCATTTTTCTTTTATGTTCGGGTTACTTGGAAAACTGAAAAAACAAACATAGTCTAAGCAATAAGGAGTTTTCTTAAAAAACTCCCAAGATGGCGTCCATGTCATATTTATTTTTAGTACGTTTGTATTAAAATACTTAAAAGTTCTAGGTCAAGTCATATTTGGGGTCACGGAAGAATTCTACCATACCAGTGGCCCCGTCGTTGATGCGGCTTGACGGAACACAGTGGGGTTTTGGTCGGTAGGAATCCGACATAACCCACGGCCCCTTCCCCGGAGGCCGTGGGTATCTATGCAAGATTTCCCCACTTAAAAAAAAAGGTCAAGTCATATTAAATGACAAAAAAAATCTATGCCTTTTTTCTGAAAAATTGCTCCTTCAAATTATCATTTTTCTGTTCGATTATAAAATCGATTAGAATCGAGAACTGTTGCATCAAATGAACATCACTAACCACAAAATTGGACAGAAAAATGAGAACAGAAAAATGAGAAGACAAATGAAATGAAATGAAATGAAATGAAATGAAATAAATTTATTTGTCCATTTTATGTTTTACAATAGTTATTAATGTACGACAGTGGGTCCCAAACTAAGTGAAACACTTGTGTCTTGGGACCCTGAGTTGCGCTTCTTGGTTTTATACAATATATTATGTTATGGACAGTAGAAAGTCAACAAGTAGGTAAATAATCTAATGTAATGGAAGTTAATACAATTAATAAAAAAAATAAAAGAAAAACACAAAGTACATTATTTTGCGGTTTGCAGCACGCGTGTTCGTGATAGAGTGTGTGTGTGTGTGTTTACGTGTGTGTGTGTGTGTGTGTGTGTGTGTGTGTGTGTGTGTGTGTGTGTGTGTGTGTGTGGGTGTGTGTCATTGTTTGTGAGTGAAGGCATGTAATAATGTGTGTCAGCTCAGTGGTCCTTTAAGTAATTGTTCGGTAGACGCTATTCATAGCTTATTATCATACGACGCGATCTTTACCGTGCCAAGTAAAAGCCGCAATGTGTTCCGAATCATTCCGTATGATTTTCTATCCATGTTTGTCACGATCGTTTTCCAGACTTCCACAGATATTCTTTATTTGATTTTAAAATAAATAGTGCATATTCTGATTAGAAAATTAATTACCGGTGGAAGGAAACATCTCCGATAACTCGGCCACTCACAGCCGTGGAGTTTCTACTGTTTATAACTGTGCAATTCGGCATTTTACTCTATTCAGTTTCACGTCTTTCCTTGGCGAACTGCAAGCGCGGACTGAGTGTAGGCCAGCGTCAAGTAAGTGTTGTATTGTTGTATAAGTGTTGTTATACTTAAGCGGCCTTTACATTTGGCTAAATTCAGTGCACTAAATGAAGACAGTGAGCGTGGCGTAAAAAGAGCTTGCTCTTTACACTTGACCTAATTAAGCTGGCTAAACTCAGTATAACCGCGAATTCCGAACTTGTCGTACGTACATAGAGCTCTCATGGGACCATCAAAATATCAAAGAATAGGGCTCGCCTTGGCTATGGTTGCGTCGAGCTCGATTTTAATTAATAAAAAAAGACGCAGGAAGTGTTGGGTGAAAAAATATTTGCTCTTAAGAGAAAAAATATCAACAACGAATTATATATTAAATGTATTAGAGCCGGAAGATGTAAGAAATTTTCTGAGATTGGGATCTGAACAATTTGAAGAATTACTGAGATTAGATAATAATGAGATATACCTACGGTTCCCGCGGGATTATTAAAACCGAAAAAAACTCGGACGAAGTCGCGGGCAACAGCTACTTGTATGTATTAAAGAAGAAAAAAAGTAAATGGTTTAATTTAAATACATACCTTCTTAAGTTCTTTGAAGTAGTTTGTCCGTAGATTTTGAATTTTTTTATTAAGAGTTTTTAATGTAGCGTTTGGCTCAAATTCCTTGTAAATTTCCAAAAGGACTCGTTGCCCCTCGTGTCGATAAGTTTTATTTTTATAATCTTTATGGGTTTTATCCCATAAATAGGGCATTTCCTTATACAAATCCAATAATTTTAATATTACTTCTTTTTCCTTCGACATTTCGACCTGTGATTTCGACGGCACTCCACCGCGAGTGGCAGTCGGCGGACAACTGAAGGCATTCATATATATGTCGTGGCCATATCGTAGATTTGCTCATTTCATGAAATGGCCAATTTAGTTTGGCCAGATCGTTAAATCGTCAACGTTTCACGATTTGGCCATCCACGTTTGGCCAGATCGACGATCTGCGACGAAACTTTTACGAAATGCGACCATTTTTGTTTCTTTTTTAAAAAGCGATTCGCTTCTGGCACTCGCCGGCCGCTGCCGCGGCACGCTCGCTTTGCTCGCTCGGCTCGTGCGTTGTTTATTAAAGTCTAACCTAACCTAACCTAACTGTTTTCTATTGAAAAAAACCATTCGCTTCTGGTATTCGCCGGCGCTACCGCGGCACTAACTTAAATGACAATAAACAAGTTCTTAAAATATTCTGAATTTTTTAATGTTTGATGGACTCTCTAAGATATTTTATACGATCTGGCCAAATGTCGATGACCAAATCGTGAAACGTTGACGATTTAACGATCTGATCAAACTATGTTGGCCATTTCATGAAATGAGCAAATCTACGATATGGCCACGACATATACAGTATTATCTATGAGGCATTCTTTGACTAAATCGCTGTTGATGTGTAGGGGGGGTCAGTGTGAAGCTATCACCAAGTTTGTGGGGTCGCCACCCTTGTCCCACGGCCGCCATCTTGAAAATAGCGGTTGAAATTGTTTTTAAGATATATCTCTTAAACTATTTATCTGATAATAAAACAATGTTAACATTATTCGTTGCAAATTAAATTCTCTACAACTTAGGTTCAGTAACTTTTTGTCGTAGAACTATAAACAAAAAAGTTATAAGCGAAAATGTTCAGAAATTAGAGATGTTTATATTTTTCAATAAAACTTTTTTTTTTATAAGTTTACGAAGAAATTATATCAGACCATTTTTGTAGATTGTTTTTAGAAGAACAACTTTTATTTACAACATTTTTTCATTAAGTAAATAGCTAAGGTTTTACAGCCCTCCGAAGTGAGTACTATTTTAAGTACTCTTTACTATACAGAATACGATATATTATGTGTGTACTAATAATAATTTGTCACCAGTAATTATTTTATTTTTGTTATTATAATATTTTTAATAATTAATTTTACAATATTATTAATAATTAATTATTGAACCTTTTCCCCACCACCCAGGAGGTAGAGTCTGGAAGTGCGTTTTTTTTTACGTCGAAAAGCAGGGCTGAAATGTTCTGCAGTGTGCTTCCATTGTTGTGGAGTCTGGGAAAAGAGCCAATAGCCAATATATTATGTATAGTTACTACTGAAAAATAGTACTCACTTCTGAGCGCTGTAAAACCTTAGCTATTGACGTAATGAAAAAATGTTGTATATAAAAGTTGTTCCTCGAAAAACAATCTACAAAAATAGTCTTATATCATTTCTTCGTAAAATGATAAAAAAAAAGTTTTATTGAAAAATATAAATAGCTCTAATTTCTGAACATTTTCGCTTATAACTTTTTTATTTATAGTTCTACGACGAAAAGTTACTGAATCAAAGTTGTAGAGAATTTAATTTGCAACAAATAATGCTAACATTGTTTTATTATCAGATAAATAGTTTAAGAGATATATCGTTAAAACCATTTCAACCGCTATTTTGAAGATGGCGGCCATGGGACAAGGGTGGCGACCCCACAAACTTGGTTTTAGCTTCACACTGACCCCCCCTACACATCAAAAAAATAATATTGCGTCCTCTAAAAAACGCAAGGTCAGGCCTAAAAAATGTAACATTTCAATGGACTATTAATAAAGTGTCACATCTGTTTGTAATCATTGGTCAGCTACTCTTTGATACTTTAATATTGTTCAGAACTCAGAAGTCAGAACTCTGAACATGTAAATAAAGTAGCCAGACACGTACACTCCTGTGTCTCGTTCTCAGCACGCGAAGTCAGCAGTGTGAAAAAAGACTGATTAGATAGCACGATATTTTCTAATTACCTATCTGTTTCTTTGGTTATCTTAGGTTTCTAACTCATTGGTTAAGGAAAACTGGTAGAAAGTTTGTCAATTATGGCTGTAAATAATAGTAAAAAAGTTTTTAAATTTATCTCGGACCAAGTCACTACTTCATCGAGAAATTGTGAGTACTTATCTAAATAAATAATAACAAAAGATAGATATTTAAGAAACTGTCAGATATATACCCAACTTAAAAAAATAAGGGAATTACACTCTTTGTTTCCCATCTTTTTGAATATTATATTCTTCTATGTAAGTATATTTAAAATATTTAGAATCATTAAAAATGTGTGTTTTTCAATATGAATCATACTTTATACTAATATTATAAAAAACACACAAATTTTGCAGCAATTAAATCTCTCTTAACTAATAGGAATTAATACAAAAATATATTTAGGATCCTATTAATATTTACTTAAGTACAATAATTTTCTTACATGTCATGCACACATTTCATATGGATAAAATTATCCAAATGTATAATATATTAATATATATATTAATAAGTGTTTTATCATATCCAGATGGCACAGCAAAGAGGGTTATTGCTTCAAAGCCCATTGTGGAGATGGATGGTGATGAAATGACCCGCATAATTTGGGAAAAAATTAAAGAAAAACTTATATTCCCGTATGTCAAGGTAAGCTAATTTAACTAGGCAGTATTTTATCTGTAAGTTAGTTTTTCTAATGCTAACCTATGGTTATCTCATTAAAAGTTGACAAATTTAGGTCTGAATTGGGATTTGGTCCAATATAATAATCCCTGGCAATGTAGAATTATTTAAAGTATGTAATATGCTTGCTATTGGTGCTATTCAGTTTTTTTAATAATTATTTTAGTCTTATTTTAGATACAAACCTAAATCAACCTTCGCTGGGGTGAAAATAGAATGAAACCAATTTTATAATAAATTTAGTCTATTAAAAAATGTAATAAAAATGGGTTTGCTGGAAAAATCCTTCACAGGATATTTTTAATGAATTATTAAAAAAATGTTTTTTTTTACTTCTACGTTTTTGATACTTTATTAATTCTATGTTAATATAGAAATAACAATTAATTTTAGTACTACTTACCAGTTAAAAAAAATCTTATAAAAAAGTTATTAACTACTAATAAATCATCTATTTGTTAGTAACTACATATTATGTTTCAAAGACCTCATATTTGTTTTGCTTGCTAAAATAATGTGTGCAAAGACCTTTTCTATTGTAGTTAATAAAGATAATAAAATTTAATTGGACCAAGTGGTAGGTCAACACTTTATAAAAATAACATGTGCACACTAAATTGTGAAATGTATGTTAGTTTCTTTTACTCTTTGAATATTACATTATGAAATGGGGCTAATAATATTTGGAAAATTTAACCTATATTAAATGGTATACCTTAATTATGTAGGTACCTACTGTAGGTGTGCAATCAAAATAATAGTATTTTTTTATTTTTTTTATATTGTTTCTTATGGTCATAATAATTACAGTTTTTTTAATAAATGCATCTAAAAGTATGTAGGGTATATATTTATGAAAAAAAAAGGTTTGTGTAAATATTCAGGCATATTATAAATTACGGATATTGTAATCCCTCCAAGCCTTGTACTAAAACTAACGGTATAAAAGAATTTAACTGGCATACAAAATTTTAATTTTAAATTTATTTTGTAAAAAGAAAAGAGCTTATCTTAGTTTTTTTTTTCTTATTTGGGTCCGTAAGTCCGATTTTTTTTTCTAAACGCAAGCGAAGCTACCCTGCCCTACGCTATACATATAATATGATACCTTTATTGGGTTGTATAAAGTTTGAAATATTCAGACAATATTGCTTTAATATCATTCATTTTTCGAAATCTATGAATGGCTGTGGAAAGAAAGCTAGTATGAGTTTATGGACGTACATACGTTTAACAGTTATTTATTGTTGACTGGAATTTAAAACGTGTTTTCTTAAAATATCTTGTCGAGGACTGAACTGGTTTCCATAAGTTGTATGGCCTTTCGATATCGGCATTTAAAAGGTGAAATGTTTTGGATTTTATATAAAAAAAAATCTTATTGATGTAAGTAGGTATTGTTGGCAAAAACGTAATTAAATTATCATGCAATTTGAAAAATAATCATTTGTATGAGTTATTTTTAATTAAATTTGCACTCAAACATTTTGTTTTCATATCAGCACAAGTAATTCCCGCATTATACGTTATTGTACCTACGCTACGCTACGTTATGTTATCAAAATATGGCATTATGTGCCGCACTTATCAACAGTTTACTGGGGCAATGTTTTGAGCAATGTTTCAATAAATTACGATCGCTATTGTTGTTGATAAGCAAATATTTGGTACAAACAAGTACATATATGATTGCGATTTTGTTATTATGAAATTGAGCTTTAAAGTAATATCGACTAAGCATGCTTCACGTACGTAAAGGTACTATGCGGTCGCTTAATGTTTATTTTAAAATAAGTGACCCTGATACTTTCACATAAACCTTCTATTGAAGCACTATATATATATTACTTAGGTACTAACTTTAAGCTTTCCGCCCGCTTTGTCTAAAACTTAATATATGTATTATAATATACAAAAACCTTCCTCTTGAATCGCTCGACCTATCTATTTTAAAAGATAGGTAGAGCGATTCAAGAGACGAAAGATGTAATGAAGAAACCGCATCAAAAAGCCGTTGCGTAGTTTAAAGCATACTTAGGGACAGACAGACAGACATCGATCATCAACATGGTTTATACTATGTAGTGATATTAGCTAAAGTAGACTAGAAACAATAAAAAAAAAACATTTAATTCCTAGTCGGATACACTGCAGATAACGATGGGCCCAGTGAGGTCAAATATGTATTTATCGGTCGTGTTTATAATTTTAAATTTAATAGTATAAAGCCAAGCTATAATCATTACAAAGGTCAATGACGCCCACAGCTCGACTGCCTGTACTACGACCTGGGTCTGCCGAATCGTGATGCGACTAATGATCAAGTGACGATCGATGCTGCGCATGCGATCCTCAAGCACAATGTGGGCATTAAATGCGCCACTATTACACCTGATGAACAGCGTGTTGAAGGTACGACATGTGAGATATTCATCTACTAAATATCATCGTCATCAAGACACCGCAGTTTTCGTAAAAATGTTTATTTTGTAGCATTTGCTAACGGAAAAAAATGTTATGATGAAATTTCATTGATCTTTTTACCTTGGAATCACCTTAGGATACGATAATATTGTTTCTTTTCATACATTCTAAATCCGAAAGCAAAGAGCTAATTTAGTGTTGTTTTTAGCTCGTTATTTTTTTATTCAAAAGTTTGAAATCATAAACTTTCTTACAGAATTCAAGTTAAAGAAGATGTGGCTAAGTCCGAATGGTACTATACGTAACATTCTGGGCGGAACCGTCTTCCGTGAGCCGATTCTATGCAAGAGCATACCACGAGTTGTGCCTGGATGGACTAAAGCTATTGTTATTGGTCGTCATGCCCATGGAGACCAGTATAAGGCTCAAGACTTTGTAGTTCCGAAACCTGGAAAGGTATATTCTTTTATATGAGATAAAAGACGTTGTGCACATATGTTCCGTACTTGCATTGCAAGGTCATCTAGATTATATTGCCACGTGTGCATAACTGTTATATAAACATTTATACAAGATACATAAGTCTAGCCTAACACGCAGTACCTATTAAACTTAGCTATTAAACTAATTTCTTTTAAAAGATTTCAATACTCTAAACACTGAAACGATATTTTGTTTATAGAACGAAAATATAAATGGAATAGTGGTTATGTATCTATGGATGGGTGTTTATTATTTTTTCATACGAAAACTAAAGAACCGATTGACCAAATATTTATCCGCCTTCAATAGGATATCTTTGATGTTTGTAACTATGAGGCTGTTAAAAAAATTTAATGATGCTTAATTTTCCAGACGACGAAAGATACTCTTTGAAACGAGCACTAGTAACTAAAATTAACTTTATTCCAGTTGATATATCTTCTATTTTCTAGGTGGAATTAGTATACACACAAGAAGATGGAACAGTAACAAAGACCCTGTTGTACGATTTCAAAGTGCCTGGAGTTGCAATGGGAATGTATAACACGGATGAATCTATCCGCGCCTTTGCCCATTCCAGTTTTCAGGTAAAATATCATAATCTGATAATATTATTCATATCTTTATTGTGTTGATAGGACTGTGGATAAAAATTAATGCAAGTATAATTATGATAGTGGTTATTAATTATTATAAATGTTGTTTTTAAAATAAATAATTTCGGGCAATAGATAATAATGATAAATGATAATAAGATTTGGGGCTGATATTTTTCCGCATTTTGGCAAATTAATCTTTTTAGTTTTTATTCTAACAAATATTCTGAAACAGGGATGAATGTGAACATAAATAACTATATATTTAAATCCTCTTAACAGGTCGCGCTGCAGAAAAAATGGCCGCTATATTTATCAACAAAAAATACAATTCTCAAGCGTTATGACGGTCGGTTTAAGGACATTTTCCAGGAAATCTTTGACAGGTAACATTTTTTGTAATAGCACCCTGATGTCCCTTTAATTTTTTGCTCCAAAGTCAACAAGCATATACCCCTTCAGACATTATTCGTTACTAGGTAAAGTATTGAACGCGTAGCAATAGAATATGTACCAACTTTTTTTTGAATTATACTAATACACAGTGTGTAGATACATTACACACACAACTAAATGAAATTGGATGTAGCTCGTAATATATCTTACAATAAATATTTTAATTATACAGTGACTACAAAAAACAATTCGACGATGCCAAGATATGGTACGAGCATCGCCTTATCGACGATATGGTGGCTCAGGCCATTAAAGGCTCTGGCGGATTTGTTTGGGCGTGTAAGAATTATGACGGCGATGTACAGTCTGATATTGTTGCGCAGGTATATAGAAATATCTATTAAAATAAAATAAAAATATTCCGGGAAGTATGAATTTGGGAAGAAAAAAAATTGATCAGATAAAAAAAATTGGGAGCTTATTTCCATAAATAGATCTTCTGTATGCAATCTAAACTGTTCTCTGAACAAATCATCTGATTGTCATCTCAATCTATATGCAATATCTCTATTGCCTATATCTGTGGTTTTCAAGGTTGTTAAACCATGTTACAATGAATCGATTAAAATGCGTACGCGCATAATAGGTGTTATTTATAATAAACCTTCAATGTTGGTTGCTATGTGCACTTTAAAATTCCTATTTCGCAATACCATCGTCACAGATTGCAGGCCGACATTTTGTGTAAATTTCATATCAAACCATAATTAAAAAGAATTAGGTTTGATATGAAATTACGGATACAATTTCATGCAATAAAGATAGCAACTTGTATTTACACATGAATACAAGAAGCTGGTACTATTTCGGTATCTGTATTTACGATTTTCCAGGGTTATGGGTCACTGGGTATGATGACGTCAGTCCTGATGTGTCCGGACGGACGTACTGTGGAGTCTGAAGCGGCTCACGGGACTGTGACTCGTCACTATCGCATGCATCAGCAGGGGAAACCCACTTCCACCAACCCTGTAGCGTCTATATACGCCTGGACAAGGGGTCTGGTACACCGAGCCAAGTTGGATGGTACACCCGAATTGGAAAGGTTTGCTGTGGCTCTAGAAGAGGTAAGTTTTGGGTTGAAGGAATAAATTTGATTGAAAATTATCAAAATATATTTATTGGAATGGTTTGAAGTCCTTATCAAAGACAGAATGGTTAAAAGAAGTCCAATTTAATGAATTGGCAAAATCATTGAAAAATTATTATTTCACGTTTTTTGGACACATTCAGTTTTAGTTTTACATTTTAAATTGGCGCATTGAAATACGAGTATGGTAAAATTAAAATGTACACTGGAATATATATTGAGTTCATATGTTTTAAACTAATCGCTTAAATAAATACGACCTTCTACGGTACATAGCTACTATGTGTATCTATCACATCATTGGTTATATAATATCATTTCATTACACAGCACCTAAAATATTATTTATAAGTATGGTCGCAATTGCAGTTTCATCAGTTAAGTAAACATCATCTGTTTCGTCTTTGTGCAAACTTTATTAATTATTTCACTCTTTTTGCAAGATGGGCGTTGTACAATAATTGCATTAATAATGACGTGAATTTACACACAGGTTAGAGACTTAGGTGTTATTCATGACATTAAACTTACGCATAACGATCATGTTGAATTTATTATACAAAAAGCGTACAAAAATTTAGGTTTCATACTTCGGACTTGTGATGCATTCACAGATATCTTATGTTTAAAAGTGCTGTATTTTTCGTATGTGCGAAGCGTTCTAGAATTTGCGAGTCCGATCTGGCGTCCCTCTTATCGCTGTTATATTGACCGCTTGGAAAATATTCAAAAAATATTTATTAGGAAACTTAATTTTATATCGAAGACCTCTTGTGCTAATTACCTCGAAGGATGCTCTCTCCAAAGGATCAATACACTCGAACAACGGAGAGATATTATCGACATGATGCTGCTTTACGACATAATGCGTAATAGACTGGACTGTCCAAATATTCCCGGTAATATCTCACTACAAACACCGTCATTACGAACAAGGCATTGCCAACTATTAAAGGTTCCCCTCGCTTCAACCAAACACCTGCAAAATTCTACACTCTTCCGTCTACCTGATATTTATAACAAGAAATTCTCAAGTGTTGACATATTTCATCTCTCCCGTAACAGTTTTAAAAAAGCAGTAACAGACATCACCAATTCAATAATTTCTTAGTTTACCTTTACACATTCTCACCACACTACACCATTATACACTACACACACAGTACACACATTCACACATCCATACCAAACATTCTATAATGGGTACGTTTTCCTCTTTTTTTCATATCATGTCCAAAAAATAAATAAATAATAATATTTTTTTCCACTTTATCATTGTTATAATTAATGTAAAACTACTGTCACATTAATTGTCTTATTATTGGTATTCCTTTTTATTGGCGTATTGTTTTGTTAAAGTTAATTATAAATATTGTAATACAAATAGCTGTAAGGAATCTATGTATGTAAAAATAAAATAAAATAAAATAAAATAAATTTTTATCTCTGAATTTGTTTGAACTCTATCATTATACTCATAAGTATGTAGAAGTATATTATACAGAGATTTGTTTAATGATAAAAATAATTAGTTGGCGGATCCCAGTCAATGTCATTAGGTTAATAATAATTAAACTGGATTCACGTTATCATTTGCAGGCGTGCGTCGAGTGCATCGATAGTGGCAAGATGACCAAGGACTTGGTTATATGCATTCATGGACTAGCCAATACCAAGGAAGGAATGTTTTTACACACTGAAGACTTCTTACAAGCTATTGCTGATCAACTTGAGCACAAACTCTCAAAGTAAAAGCAAAGTCTGTAGATTAAATAAATAAATTACGATGGGTTCTCCAAATAGGAAGGCGAAAATGATAATGATGCAAAAACATATGCATGGAATAAGTACATAATATTCAATATTTTTCAGGAGATAGCCCAGTCATATTAGGGGTTTCACCTCGGAATGAAAGATAATAAGCTGGAAATTGGTAAAAACCTTTGTTTTGTTACCCTAAATATTGTCTCAAAAGTCACAAATGCTATCGTGTCCGCGTCTTGAGATATTGAAGGTCAAAGGTCACAAAAAACGATTTTTCGCGAATATCTCGGTTCCTATTGCTTAAATGATATTTTCACCTATTATGAAAGTTGTAGAGTATAAAATTCTCTACAACTTTTGTCTTAACTTTTTTTTTATACGATCAATCGTTTTTGAGGTAGAGCGCGAAGAGTGCGCAGCGTACAGTCATATATGAGCTAATGCAGGGTCAAGCGTGAGTTACGGTTATCAGTACGTTGTATAAAGTCAATTATTGACAAAAAAATTATAATTATTAAGCAATGCCCATTATTTCTGTACTTATTCTTAATTATTTATATTTAATTATTCAACTATAGTATACTATTAATTCTGGATTATCTATTTTAGTTATATTTTAAAATAAAAAGACAGTAAGGAAATATATTTTAGATATACCTTTATTTATCATTAAATATGGCATGTTATACATTTATTAAAATGTGAGTTTAAATATTAAAATAATTTGTGAATCGAATGAAATTGCGAATGGAAGCTAGTTATCTTCTTCTTCGTCGTCTTCTTCTTGTTGTCGGTCTAAAATATTCAATTCATTGTCATCATCCTCATTATCGGTCATATTCATTTCCAAACCTTCTAGAATTTCAGGATCGTATGTGCTTTCTTCATCGGGATTACTTGGATATAGTGGAGCGTTGAGGCAAGCTTGTCCATTGCACTGGCCACAAGCTAAAGAACATAGTAGCCCTGATTTTCTGCATCCACAGCGGGAACCACAACCATTTTTGCAATTGCAAAATATTGTGTTTAGTAGTTCGGCTGGTGCTGGAGGTAATAACGTTGTTATGGGCTCCAGGATTTCATTTTCAAGCTTCCAGCCCCATTCTTGAGGTTCTAAGTTCTTCCCTAGCCACGTTTGAATCTGGTAGTAGACACGATTGATATGTTGACGGGCTGCTACACTTGTTGGTGGAAGTGTTGACAATTGTACAGGTTTATTTAGTTTAGTTAATTTGATGAATTGCGTGTAGCGGAAATAATCAAGGTTGTCCTCAGATTTTGGAGCATTATATAATGCCAAAAAGATGCGCACTCCATTTTCAAATAAAGTTTGTACGGGGCAGTTTTCTTGTTGAAATACTTCCACCAGTTTATCCAAATTGGTAATTTTCTCCAATGCTCTAGTAACAGTTTTTTTAGTACGACATTCACAGAAACACCTTCTGAAAGTGACTTATCACATATAAAACAGAAATCAGCCATAGCTCTTAAAACCGTACGTCCGTCGTTGTGAAAATACAATTTCAAACTAACGAATAATCTAAACAGTAAAGTTTACTGTTTAGATTATTCGTTAGTTATTGTGTAGTGTAGTAGTATTGTGAAGTGAGATATTGTGTTTAGTACAGTTTACTGAGTAAACTGTACTAAACACAATATCTCAGTAAACTGTACTAAACACAATATCGACGATGAAGTATCAATACCTCCTAACTAACATTTTAGCGATTTTCGTTTTATAGCATTTTCGTGCTTAAAATAGGGTAATACATAGGCCCATAAAAGTCATTTCTCTGTAAACAGTCAATTTGAGCAAATATTAAAGTGTAGCAATACCTCATAACAAAAGTTGCGTCATTTTTGCTGGCAATATATTCTAACTACACCCTGACGCGTCCGCTCTGTGCTTTCATTTAAATCGTACTGACTGGTCTCGACTTGTCGAGTTCAGGGGCCCGTGGGTAGCTTGGTAACGAACATCGTGCGCGGCAGGGGCATTCAGTTAACTATTGGCGGCGAACGTGGCAAGATAGCACTTTGTTTTTCATCGAGTAATTTCTATGGTACCTATTTGTAACGATATATAAGTGAATTTAGTGTTACTTGTATATAAAAACAACAGAATTAAGTTCCAACAGGTATGTACACTGATTATTTTCTTAATATTATGATTGTTAAAAGCTGTTTTCATTCAAATTTCAATGGTTGCATTGCACATATTAGTTATTTCTTGAAGTTATGTAAATAATTCGTGTAGATACGAGATATTGCACTATTATAATTCTAAAAAATCTATGTTTTTCTCTAGGATGTCGCTCAATAATAGACTATATCAAGGCTTACGAGGAAGAAAGATTTTAGAAAACCTCGATATCAACATTGTAACAGGACTGAGGCATTCTACGGAACAAGAATATAGGGAGATTTTTGGACCCAATCACCAATATGTAAGAACGTTAACTTTATAATTATAATGATTTTATCTATTTGTATAATTCGAAAATAACAGGCATATTTTTACTTTTACATGCAGCTACGTGTCGACGACGACAAAATGTATCAGCCCGATACCTGTCTGCCAGGCAAGGTATCTGAAACTAATTCCACTCCGAGAAGAAATGATAACGAACTCTTACAGTGTGCCCCTCAGCAGATCTCTCAAGGTACTTTAGAGAATGATAGTACCATGTCAAACATTTTGGGAGCTGACAATCTTGAGCTTTGTGATGAAGAAATGATTGGTCCACCAGATTTTAATTATATTCAACCTTCTAAAATCATGTCTCGCACACCAAGCCTTGACAGTGTTGAGCTCAATGTTTACGAAGTATTGCAGCCGCCAGATACAACTTATCTGAAACTCACCGAAACTAAGCAACCAATCATAAGTCCATCAGAATTTATTCATATTGAGCTCAATGATAACGTTCAATTATCAAAAAATATTTCTAGTTTAATAACGGCTCCGTTACCTTTCCGCCTCGTTAGATCCTGGTCACATTCTGATTTAACACAGGATAAGGAAAACCCTTTTCAAACACTAAGAAGAAGTCATTCGCTGCCAATATTGACAGCTGGAAATAGTTATCCTGCTTTGGTTGATCGTGATAGTCCCTCGATATTAATAGCAGCTTGTATTCAAGATGATAACCGCCCTCCAAGTACTGTTGGCTCTCAAACTGTTGACATTTCAACAACTGATAGTGAATTAGAGCCGGAATTTGGAGACATGGACGAAGGCAGAAAGCGAAGACGCATCGCTGAACCCAAGCTTTGGAAAAGAAATCTAGCAAAAATACGTAGGATGAAAGGCAAAGAATTTTTAGGTTTCTCTAGGCCTGCGAACGGAAAGTTTAAACAGGATACCATAAGAAGTGCTAGACAGTTAGGTGAGAGATGTAATTCTGAATATTGTAAGAAAAGTAAACTAAGAGGTTGTAGTCAGGTAAGTGAAGAAGCTAGGCAGCAAATTCATACTTATTTTTGGGAACATTTAAACTGGGACCAGCGCAAAATTTATGTGAAATCATTAGTAAACTCCTCTAATACAGCACGAAAGACAAAAACACGTACTACTTCAAGGCGTGAGCAAACCGTAACTTATAGTCTACCCATAGAAAAAGACGGATCTAACAAAGTACAAGTATGTAAAAAAATGTTTTTAAGCACGCTTTCCTTGGGCTCATTTACAGTTTATTCCTGGATTAAAAGTGGTGAGTTTGGCATGCTTTCAAACCAAGAAGAAAGTATCCTAACACGTGCTTCTCCATCAAACTCAACAAACCATCGAAAAATTGCCATTCTTGAAAAGTTTTTTGATGCTTTGCCAAAACTACCATCACATTATGCGCGTAAAGATACCAACAAATTGTTCGTAGAGTCAATATACAGTTCTTTAAGTGAATTATTTAAGACTTACAAGAATCATTGTGCCGAAAACGAATATCCTCAAGTTTCTAGATTTACTTTTGAGAAACATTTCCATCAGAAAAACTTGTCACTTTACACCCTTAAAAAGGACATGTGTGACGTTTGTTGCAGCTATAAAACTGGTAACTTGAATGAAGCTGATTATCAGATTCACATAATTAAAAAGGATAGGGCACGACTTGAAAAAGATAATGACAAAAAGAAAGCCGCAGCAGGTGAATTAATACTCTTAACCATGGACCTACAGGCAGTTAAGGTTTGCCCATGTTTGAACGCTAGCGCTTTATATTTTAAGACTAAGCTTGCGGTACATAACTTTACAGTTTATAATTTAATTACTAAGCATTGTACATGTTACTGGTTTGACGAAACAGCTGCTGACCTGACATCTAGCACTTTTGTTTCGTTTGTAATTAATTACCTGGAAAAGCATTGTGTTAGCCAACAGCTGCCTATTATTATATTTTCTGATGGATGTACTTACCAAAATCGCAACGCAGTTATGTCGAACGCACTATTATATTTCAGTAAAAAGTATAATATTACCATAACTCAAAAGTTTTTAGAACCCGGACATACGCAAATGGAATGCGATTCAGTTCATAGCACCATTGAACGCCAACTTAAAAACAAGGAAATTTACGTTCCAAGTGATTATGCCGCTATAACGAAAGCAGCAAGAAAATCTCGTCCATATGAAGTTGAACAAATCGATTACAGCTTTGTAAAAAATTATGCTGCAACCGATAAATTATTTTATAAAAGTATAAGGCCGGGACGTAAAGTCGGAGATCCGCAAGTGGTCGATGTAAGAGCCCTAAAATACACGGGTATGGTCATAGATTACAAACTAAATTTTGACGAGGACTGGTTGCCTCTGCCACAAAGGCCTAAAACTATAAACTTGGACATTACTTACAGTCAGTTACACTCTAGTAAAATACCCATTAAAGAAACAAAATTCAATCACCTTCAACAGTTGAAAGCAGTGCTCCCTAGTGACTATCACCCCTACTATAATGCCTTACCACATTACTAAATTAATTAAGTATCTCTCTTTATTGATCTCATAATCCCAAGGTTGATTAGTTTGTGGGTGTTGATTATTGTGTTTGAATTATTATTAAAATATGATGGCTATTAAATTAAATTTATTGATCTCATTATCCAAAAGTTGTAATTTGATTGCTATTAAAGTAAAATTATTATTAATATTTATACCTTAGCATTAGCCAAAGGTTTATTGTAGCTTATCAATGATAAGTGTTGTTTTTTTTAATTATATTGGAAAGTTATGTTTAAGTTTTAAATATTTTGTGTTTTATGATTCCATTGTATTTACAACCCATACATTTTTGGTTTCCTTATATTTTATTTTTCTAGAATTTCACTTTTAATTAAAGCTAAAACAAATTCAAATGATGTTTTATTTACAAATCACTATCTTTGAGCATAATCACGTGTAGTGACAGGATTTTAAATCAACATTTTACAGCATTGATACAAAAACCTAATATTAAAATAAAAATAATGTTGTTATCTTTCGAACAATTTCTTCTAAGTATACTGGCAATAAATTGTATCTAAAAAATACGGCTTTCTGTTTATACAATTACAAGCAATATCTAATATCTGCATGTTTTTTTTAAAAGCTGTGAAGTTACATTAAATAAATGATTGCATGATATCTAATAACCTTTTATAATGAACGTAAGCTAAAATAATAATTAAAAACAGTAACGAAAAATAAATAAAACGTTTTTTTTATCTCCTGAAAAATTTAGTTTTTGCAGTTAGTATATATTGACACTTCATCGTCGATATCTCACTTCACACGAAACCATAAAACGTGCGAGTATATACCGCGCTCACTCGCACTTAGAGGTCTTACAATACGTAGGGCTCTTATAATACAAAGTGGTCCCTTAAAAGAGAAAGTGATCTTGAATACAATAGAACATCCGTCTCGGCTATAAATAGAAATGATCATAGGGTAGGGACAAGTATTTCCAGTTATATAAGTATTTAAAAATTTACACGTTTTAAAGGAAACATATATAATGTCGTTTTATTTTAAAATATAACTAAAATAGATAATCCAGAATTAATAATATACTATAGTTGAATAATTAAATATAAATAATTAAGAATAAGTACAGAAATAATGGGCATTGCTTAATAATTATAATTTTTTTGTCAATAATTGACTTTATACAACGTACTGATAACCGTAACTCACGCTTGACCCTGCATTAGCTCATATATGACTGTACGCTGCGCACTCTTCGCGCTCTACCTCAAAAACGGTTGATCGTATAAAAAAAAAGTTTAGACAAAAGTTGTAGAGAATTTTATACTCTACAACTTTCATAATACGTGAAAATATCATTTAAGCAATAGGAACCGAGATATTCGCGAAAAATCGTTTTTTGTGACCTTTGACCTTCAATATCTTAAGACGCGGACACGATAGCATTTGTGACTTTTGAGACAATATTTAGGGTAACAAAACAAAGGTTTTTACCAATTTCCAGCTTATTATCTTTCATTCCGAGGTTGACCCCTTTTTTTACCTAATTTCACTGGGCTAAGATTGTATTAGAGATTTTATAGAAAATATTGAAAATTGGAAGATGAATTGAAGAAATTTGGAGATTATTTATATAATATTTAATATAGATAATAATTTGATTATAATGTTACAAATAAAAATCAGAATTTATATACTTATTGGATTTTTTAGGACCACTTTTTTTCCAGGCATTTTATTTTTATTGAAGATCGTTTCAAGATAGCTGATCTTTTTTTATTTTGTATTATTTTTTTTATATTAAAATAATACTTATTTGAAGTTTTTTTTCTTTTTATGCCTCATTTAACACAGTTGCTACAACAGAGTAGGTACTAATATTTATATTACTGTGATATTACTACTACAAGCAGGTTTTGCTTTGGAAGGAGGTTTAATAATGGTTACTTCATTTTGATAAGTAAACTTTAATAACTTCATGCAAAAATCACTATAATTACCTACAACAAATACTTGAATGCTGTTATATTGATAGATAAATTTCATTCAAATTAATATAAAAGTAAATAATGTCTGTATGTTTAGTGGACAGGGCGTTCCTTTTCTATAACAATAATCAATAATAATAGTTAAGCTTGAAATGGCGTAGTATAATTACTAGAGGAAAATTTATTTAGCGCTGGCCCGAATCTGGTAAAAAAAAGGTTTCTGAGCTTTATTTGCATGACGGGTGAGACAGTATCCATTAGTAAAAATCAATTGATATTCAGAAAAGCAATAATTAAAGATTGGTCTTTTTTTGCAACTATGTAATAATTTCCATAAATGAGAACGCAATATTTTCGTATTATCTGTCATTTGTCAACTGTCGAGTGTCAAGTGAAAAGTTCCACATTTACTTGTCATTGTCAAATGTAAAGTTCAATTTATTTATTTACATACAGTTGTTATATCGGAATTTTATATTATGCTTGTTTTCTAAATGAAATATTTACATTAATAAAGTATGGCATATGGGATACTTAGATTTTCAACACTGATATTATTTGTTAATATTTTAATTTTTACCAAGTCTGATTCTGATACCGAAACATGTTCTAGTGAAACTTCATGTTTAGAAGATAGAAATAGATACTCAAAAGGTACTTGAAATAATTAATAATCCTTCACACATATTTTTTGCACAACTTATAATGCGTAGCAATAGAGAGTGCTATAAAAAAAATAAGTTTGCTTTGTTTTAATTACAAAATTGGTGATCCACGTGATCTAAATCACTCCGTTTTATAGATAATACTTAATGGGGATTAATACTCTCCCTGGTAAAAAAATTTATTCAGGAAAATATTACAAAAAATATAGAAATAGAAAGGTTGCCGACAGTCTCAGTCAATTTTTTTTAGATATTGATAGCTGAAGGCTATAGATATAGGCTATATATCATCACGCTAAGACCAACAGGAGCGGAGCAATGCGGGTGAAACCGCGGTGCGCAGCTAGTTTAAAATAAAGTTAGATTGAAAGGAAGGTAAACAAGCAGACACAATGTCCAATGTGTTTATTAATTTGAAACATTTCTTAAAAATTAATTAATTTTATCATGTTCTTTTGTTCAGATATTCTATGTGGAGTTTGGTACAAATAATTATTTAATCTTCTAGATTTAATTAAATTTTATGTTATGTATTTGTTTCATAGAAATAAATGAATGGACTTCAAAAATTAGTAAGCTAATTGAATTAGCTGAAGCAAACTTTGCTCCTTGTATTGCTGCTAACTGTTCCTGCCATGCTAGTGTAATAGATAATGACTTGGAGAAGTTTAAAAGTGGTATTACAAAAGACATGGTAGATAATGCTTTTTTGAAAGGCACTAAGTATCAGGTATAGTTATGAATAATTTAATATTTCCTTGAAAGTTAAAAAAAAAGAGAAATGTTTTAATTTTGTATTTTTTGCAATTTTAGATAATAGAAGGTAAATTATATCGTCAAAAAGAATGTCATTTCCCGGCAAGGTGTACTGGAATAGAACATTATTTGAAGGCTTTAGCTCCAAAATTACCAAATATAGAATTATCAGTGAACACAAGGGATTGGCCACAAGTTAATCGTTTGTGGGGTCACAAAATGATACCAGTGTTTTCATTTAGTAAGGTATTCTTAATTATTTAATGGAATTTTTTATAAATAAATAGTAGACCAAAACTTGTCACAGACTTTGCAAAATTTTAAATTAATTGTTAGTTTTTGATTTAGCACCAAAATACATGTTAAATTTTTCAAAACATTTTTGATTAAACATGTTATATTTTAAAAAATAAAGAATTTATTCAAAACTATGTTATACTTGCAGACAAAAGATTATGATGATATAATGTACCCTGCTTGGAGTTTTTGGGATGGAGGTCCAGCAATATCACTATATCCAACAGGCATTGGTCGATGGGACCAGCATAGATTGAAAATAACTGCTGCAGCAGATAAGTATGAATACAAAGGTTTTTTTTTTATTGTTGTCCTTCTTTGAATAAATTATATTGAAAACGAGATATTAAATTACTTTTCCTGTGTATTCTATAAGCATGGTTTGAACTTGATGTTTCCTTAAAGTATTGCATTCTTTAAAAAAGCACACATAACAATTACACATTTAGTGATACAATTTATGGCCCATAAAACACTACTCATTTATGTATGAAATTTGAATTTAACTTTTTGCTCTTTGTACCTAAATTATGTTATATATTATAATACTACTGAAAAAATTTACATAATTGCTTTAATCAGTATATCAACATTTTTGTAGAGTTCCTTGGGATAAGAAAAAAGGACAAGCTTTCTTTAGAGGTTCAAGAACTAGTGAAGAAAGAGATGCATTAATATTGTTATCAAGAGCAAATCCTGATCTTGTTGATGCAAAGTATACAAAAAATCAAGCTTGGAAATCTGATGCTGTGAGTAAAACAATTATTTCAATTAGAACAAACATAAAGTTGTTAATATGTCTTATAAATAATAATTGAATATTATTTGTCAGGATACTTTGTATGCAGAACCAGCTAAAGAAGTATCTTTTGAAGATCACTGCAAATATAAATACCTTTTCAACTACAGAGGTGTGGCCGCTAGTTTTAGGTTCAAGCATCTGTTTCTGTGCAAGTCTTTAGTTTTTCATGTGGGAGAGGATTGGTTGGAATTCTTCTATCCATCACTGAAGCCTTGGATACATTATATACCAATAAGTCCAAAGGCAACAAAAGAAGAAATTGTCAAGTATATTAACTACTTCAAAGACAATGATGCATTGGCAAAACAGATTGCTGAGAGAGGTTATCAGCATATTTGGGATAATTTGAGAGATAAAGATGTTAAATGTTATTGGAAAAAGTTGTTAAAAAAGTATGAAAAACTACTAAAGTACAAAGTTTTAAAAAGTGATGATCTTATACAACTATGAATCTTTGTTGTGAATATTTCACAAAGAAAACAAAATGTGTGAATCTCATTGTTTATTACATATTTGATATTACATCAAGAATAAGAATATTTTTATACATTTAAAGCTTGCCTAATGATAAATCTAAACGGGACTGCAACTAAACTAACAAATATTGTACTACTACAAGATGTTTAATAAATTGATTGATTTTTCATAGATGAGATCAAAATTATTGTTTTTATAAGGTACCCACATAATTGATTACGAGTAAGACTATAATATTATATTAAAATGACTTAAATAAGTTCAGTATTAGAAGAATAATCGCTTAGCTTAGTTGAAGTCCCTATCGGGGAAAATGGCGGGTGCGACCAGGGTCCACACGTAGAGGCCAACGCAGAGCCACGACGATGTGATCTTGATCCACATTGAGGCTACATTATCCTTAGATAGCTGCGAGCTTGGGCTGTAAAATATATACAGTTGAACATGGCATATAAATGAAGTTTTTTTTTTATTTTAATTATGACGATACGTTCGGATCAGATTACGCCCCTTTCCTCATTAAAATTTCAAGTATACTATCAAATTTCTTTTCCGATAAAAAATCCATAAAATAAAGATCATGGAAGTTACGATTTACAACATAATATGTATTAATTTAACTAATACTTACTTGTACCAATTGGTGAGAGTCATCATAACATAGAGGGTTGCCAGCGCAAAGACAATGTGGAAGAAACTCCACGAGTAAGCAACACCATCACCCTCATTGTCGAATACTTTTGTCTCTCCGCTATTGCCAGCCTCGCCTCCATCTCCCTCTATGGAATCATAACCTGCGCTCAGTGAGCGAACCAACATGCAACTATTAGCTTTTTTACAAGCAAATGCAATGTGAACTAATTGAGACCAGTATGCCATTAATTTGATGTTTGCATTTGGTCATAATTAGTTACACATTTTAGCAAGTAACTACAAGCTGCAATTAGCTTACTGAGATCATATACAAATATCAATGATAGCTGTGAAATGTGATCATGAGGTTATGATTTTATACATTTAGTTACTTTTATATTTTATTCACGTTTAGATTCATTATAGTATGATCTCAATAAGTGTTAAAACGAAAATACAGTTCAGTGCACTTTCGTATAAAACAGCTGAAGGAAATAAAGACGTTATATACAAGTGAATGAAACTATAATATGATTATTAGCCTAAGACGTGTCTGAGTTATTTCAGGTGTGATTTTGTTTAGTGAGCTTTTTGTCGTTCTATATTTATTATTTATTCCTCAACTACTAATATACAAAAGCGACACCATTACCAATAACAAGAAGGTATCGTTACATTACCTTCGTTATCAATTAGACCTCCATTTCCTTACAGCCGCATTGTAGTCGCGTGATGTGCGTAAATTATTTAAAGTGAGTTAGTAATAATTCAAAATAAAATACAACATTGCATAACTAACTCAAAGCAACAAAAGGTTACATGACAAAAAAGAGAAAAATTGAAAAGAAATTACAAATGAATGGATATTGTAATAATGTAGATTTTTTGCTTTTAGTAATGTGTCCAATATTATATTTGTAACATTTTCTGAAATTTATAGTTCCTTAATGTTTAATATTTTGTATTGATCTGCATCAAAATAAAACAAATATAAATAAAATATTTGGAAGAAATATACCTCCACTGCCTTCTTTAGCGAGAATATGATCCGACATCGTGATTTTGGAGGAAGAAGAGGCGGTACGGACGCAGGAGTACAACACGCTGCATACCCAAATTATTAACCCGATGATGGACTGCTTATCAAATGACGACTACAATTTGGAACGGAAAAAAATAATAATGTTAAGGTATATAACTAAGAAATTACGTACCTAATGTATTTAGGATAGTCTCACAAGTAGGTACAGTTTCCACATTGGAGTTTAAACTTTTATTAAAATAAAAAATATACACAATGAAACTGTAAAAAATATAAGATTCGTTTGTATAAGTTCTATAGTGCAGTTAAAATGCACTCGGCACGTCATTCGCACGCTTTCGTAAATTTTTACACGCATACGTGCATGATGAGGGGCTAATGCGATGTTGCCGCTCCGTCAGCACAGTTTTCATTGTTTCAACGCAAGATGCAAGCATTTGTCTTGCAAATTGCAAGTTGCAATAGTCAATTCATGAAAACGTTCTTATGACGTGGCATAAGATTGCATCGCTCCCAATTGGGTCAGGCTGGCAAGCCATCAGCTACAGCTCTATGTTGCGGGGCTGGGTAAAGGATGGGATAGCAGATAAATAATTCTAATAATACCCGGTCACTGAAAGTTCTTGGAAAACGGAAAACAATGCATTTTAGACAGTAATCCAATATTTTCTAAGTACTACAAGGTATTCCTATAACTACCAACCAAATATTGGATTTCCTACAAGAATAAAGGTGAGAATTTTTACAAATTACCTATGTACCTAAAACAAAATTTGCGTAAACACAAATATTCACCATATACATATAATATGAAATAAACAAATGTAAGTAATTATGTATTAAACAAATAAATTGATTACCTTACCATGTGATTAGATAAGTCATGAGACTTCTTTGTTATAATTAAACAAAGAAAAGCATAAACGATGTGTAATGTAGATGATATTTGTACTTTAAACAAAGAAATATATAAAAAGTTAAAAATGTGTAAGTATATAATATAATATTTCGTGAATAAAAAAACAATTTGTAACAGTGATGTTACGAACATGCATTAATGTAATAATTGGTATTATTTAATAAGGTGATAAAGTTATAAATGAACAGATTTAAATGAAGAAAATTAATTTAAAAGAGAGTATTTCCCTTATTTGTACATACCCAGTAAATATCTTCTTGTGTCTCCTGGTAGAGCCATATTAAATTAAATATTAAATATAATCTAAAAGATAGTGTTATATTAATGATGAATAGATACCATATAATATATAGAATAGTAAATATATAATAGAGTAATTAGCTACGTATTATTTAAGTATAATTGTTTAAGTACATATTTTATTCATAGTTATGATTAATGTCAATAATTTGTTTATTGTTACCTCATTGGTGGTGGAGATGCTAGCATTGCATTCGCCAGCAGAATTAGATAGTGCTGACCATGTAAGGTAGGTAACATAAAGAGAAACAACAGCAGACTGCAGGAGGCCAGAGCGGGGTTGGTGTTCTTGCACAGAAGGAAGGATTGAGATACCACTGGCAATGACAACCAGGATAAGATTAATTGAAATGAAGAATTTCGCCAAGTCACATCCATTTGGCTGAAAAGTAATATTTTTGTTTACATTTGTATATAACATTAATAAAAGTTATAATATATTAGTAGGAATATTTTTGATGAGTTTATTGATTTCATGAATTTTTTTTCATAAAAATGCTTAAACAAATTGTATGCTTAATTTATATTGAATAAATAATAAATATTTACCGTAGTGTAGTAAGTAAAGAGCAATGCAATGCCCGCAATAGTAAGAGAATAACAAGTTAGCATTGAAAGAAGAAGAGCAGAATACCATCCTTTTGATTGAGATTCTTCATAGTTTGCTGGAAAATAAACAAATTAGTTGGATTAAATAGTATAGAAGATTTAGGGCCGATTTTTCAATCCCGAGATAAACAGTCTAATAACTACCCCTCGAATAGATTTATTCAATTATTTATCTAACTCATAACGGCTCGCCTATTTTTCAATCGTGAGTTATTTGATGAATAACTATCTGACCAAATATTTCCATATTGGCAGCTCTGCTCTCGGAGTGGCGAAACAAATATATTAAAATAGTCAGGTTAGAGCGGGATAGAGTCAACTCTTGCAATTTGTCAACAACCGTCATTATGACTCACGTCAGGAGTGCATTTTAAGTTTGTCTTGTATTGCTCTTGTCTTCTATGATTGTTGATTGTTGTTTTGATTCGAGTAAAGAGTTTGGTTAAATTTGTGTTTCAATTTATATATTTTACGATGGAAACGACATACTTAAAGGCAGCGTTCGGCAAATTTTCAATGGCATGGTCATCAGTACTATCAAAAACATCAATTTCAATATGATTTTAATTGATAATAATTATATAGAAAGAGGTTTAATTGTTAATAATTCTACGCTCTATGTTATGACATACGAAAATATCCCAAATTTGACGCGTCAGTTGTCAACTCAAACGCCTAATCGTCGAATAGCGCGCTATCTGGCCGTTGGAGCGGCAAATAGATTTATTCCTCAAATAACGTAGTTATTCGATAGATAAGTCCTATTCGTCTATTGAAAAATTGAATATTTTGTTAACTGAAGAATAAAGTCTATCTAGCTGTTTATCTGGGCATTGAAAAATCGGCCCTAAGATAAATAAATATTCTAATTGAACTCATTCATTTGTTATACTTACAAACCCACTTTTCAGCCCAAGAGTGTGCAAAGTCAATAATCAGTATAAGTTGAATAATAATAAAACAAAAGCCTCCTATCATTCCAAATACCATCCAAGTTGAAGCAAATTGACCCTCTGGAATAAAAAAGGCACCAATGGTTGCACCAATTACTACTAGATATTTAATGCCCCAGAATCTGAAAAATAAGAACATTATTTTAGATAGGATTAAAGTAAACTGAAATAATACAAGTTATATTAAACTATAAATATTTTACCCATTTTGTATGCCAGTTCGGGGATCTTTAGAAGACTTCACCCCAATTGTTAAAAGTGCCATAAATATGAAAAATAGGCATGTAGCGAAGCAGACCCTAGAAACAGAAAGACATTGCAAGATCAACATGAAAGGTATTATATGTGCATGTCATTCTACAATGCTATTTTTTTAATGATAAATACCTACATGAGTTAATTAATGCAAATAATTAAAATTAGTTTAATTTTTTTACCTATAAACAGCAAGATATCCAACTGCCTGATCACAGTCAACTTTGAAGTTGCCTGGTATCAACCCTGTAGAATTTGCACAAAATGGGACCTGCAAGGAATTCATAATAAGTTACATAGAGAAACGTGAGTATGACTTGATTTTGGCCCACTGTATGGTACTTCTGTAAACATTTATCTAAATTAAATACCTTTTTCATTTCTTCATGTAATCCCGGAGCCAATGTAATGCAAGCCACCACTGTCATCAGTAATAACATAAGAGTGTACATAAGTCTTGTTGATGTAGAGTTTGAACAGGAAGGACATGCTGAGCAGCACAGAGAACATGCTGCACTGCCGCAACAGCATGCTAGCTGCGGATAAAAAAAATAACACTAAAATTCATTGAACAAACTTGTTTTGTCTTACTACAAAGTAAAATGACCTTCTTTTATATGATTGTAGGCAATAGTGAATAGGTATAATAAAGTAAAGAAAGAATATTAATTATTGTACTTACTTCTTCAAAACATATTAATGATTCGTAAATATAGATCGTTTTACAGGATGACGTTAAAGTTGATATAGTTCACATAATCTTATTAATTTGATGAAACGTGATGAAAGTAAGTTTATTGATCTAGTTTACCTGTGCAGCTGAACAAAGACCCAATACAGCGCCCATTTTGGATGACTTATGAAATATGTAACATCCAACTAACTATATTACACTGTTTCTGAGTAAAATATGTATTTCACGTTAATCACATCAACTAACAATGGTTATGAAAGTTGTAGAAAATTATATTTTTATTGATTTACTCGAGAGAATATAAGCAAAATATACTTCAGATTTGACGTCATATTATGACAATCAAACTTAAACGTCACGAAGTATTTGTGTCAAAAAATAAATGTCAATGTCAATAAGTAAAAAGTACTTTTTTTTTCTCTGGCAAGAAGATAACCATTTGCCAGTGTCAAGTAAAAAAGTCTTGAAAAAAGTATAAAACTGCAGTATGTACTCACAGAACAGTAAAAACCAATTTGTTTTTACTGTTCTGTGAGTAGTGTGTAGCAGTACTGTTGTGGCCACAGAACATTAAAAACAAATAGAAGTGCTATAATGTCATAATTACTATGAAAACCCACAGAACAGTAAAAACATATAGAAGTGCGATAATGTCATAATTAGTATGAAAACCTGTGTCGCCAAACCCACACATTTAAACCGATAGTTATACAGTACACTACAAGTAAACTATGCCTTTGATTGGACAGCTTAATTTGAGTAAAAACTGACTTAGGTTATAAATTCAGCATTTCAATATGTACCCTAACGCACCATGTTACGGTTTATTTTAGTATAACATCCCTAGGTATATTAGCTGTTTTGTTTCTCATTGCACAGAAATTCCAAATTCGAAAACATTCAGCTACTCCACAACAGAGGGCGTTAGTTTTCGATAGATATAAATTTGAAACGCAACACATAGAGATAAGGTTGAAATTTGTGTCACTCAACATTAATGACATTAACTTGATATTTATCTGATGCTATGCTCTGAGGGATGTCAGCCTTGTTATCGATAATTCACAAATAAATATTTTTTGTGTATTTTTTTTTTCTTTCTTTTATATGAGTATAGTATAATGTGTCACATTTTGGAGTATGTTTATTACTACTAAGTAGGTCTTTTTATATTATTATTATTAAATAAAAAACGGAATAGAATAGTATTAATCTATATTTACAAAATACAAACAGAAAATATGCATTATTTTAAATCTTGGAACTGCCGTAGGTTTGCTGTATCGGTGGCCTTTGTTAGACCGCTTAGTGCTGTTCGGCATCCAGTTAACTCGTCACGTTGCATTTATCCATTTCTCTTTTAAATTAGCCTCTTTGGGAAATCTATAAATAAATTGGACAAATGAAAGCTAAGGAAAAATAAAATAAAATTTAATATTTATAATGTTTGTCTTTTCTAAAGTATCGATACTGTCGATATGCGCCACAAGCATCACTAAAGCGACATTCGTTTGTTTATTGCAATAATATTCCAGAAAGTCTTGTTTGCTGTTCAATCTATAATAGTACTAATTTCTTACGGATTAAGGTTCATTTTGACTAGATATTTGTATACAATTTTGACAAATTACGACAAGCGAAGTTATAACATAAAATATAATTAAAATAAATAAAAATAAGACTTACCGATGGTATGAAATGCCTCCATTGCTGATATTATTTCGTCTGCTATCATTTTTGCACTCTAATACCGAACAACACGTCCTAATTAATGAATAAATATGGAAAAAAGGTTTGACAGCTGACAACCGACTCGAATATTTTTCTGCGCACAACTGAGAGCAAGTTCCTCTTGCATGTCGAAATACCGGCTCCCGGTGTAAACAAATTTGCGCCGTGTATGTCGATATACCGGGGGCCGGTGTGGGTTCGAGTGTTTTGTTTTTTAGTATAAACAACCTCATTGTATATCACCCTATCCTTTCTGACACATTACAAATGCTTATAGAAGAAATAGGCCGGCTAGTGACGCCAAAACACGAGCAGCGCTAGTGAAAAAAATTTAAACACGCGTCATTCAAAACTCCGTCATCGCACGTGGTGACTACGTATTTTTGTTTTGGTGAAAACTTGTTCTAATCTTAAAGTGATTCGCTGAATATTAAAAGCAACGATGGATGGGTTATTAAATATTGATTATATATACTAATTATATAATAGTTCTGTTAATTTTCACTAAAATTCGGTCTGTAACTATCAGCATGTGCAAGGTCGAACGCGTGATGACGATTTTATTGTCGTTATATTTCAGCCAGAAATGGATAAAAAGGTAAGTTGATATTAGATCTAAAACGTAAAACTACTTAGTTTTGATATATTTCATAGGGTAGCATTATATTTGTTTCAAAAACATGAAAATACGTAGTTAAATATGATACTACGTAGTATCATACCGGGAGCCGGTACGTCGACAGATTGCGTATTTTTAGGATGCTACCTAAGTATGGATATGCCTCAGGAATATTTTTGTATGCATTAAAATTTTAATTTATTGCTGACTGCTACATTACCGAAATATGACCAGAATAGATGTTTTGAATGTATGATAGTAAAAAACAAACACATCTAATAAGAGTCATACCTTGAAAATATTATGTTTTACGAAAAGTCGTATCCATACTTTTATAGCCTCCAGGTACCAAAATGAACAATTTTTTGCTACTTTTAACAACTTATATCTTGAAATATTTCTTAGAACTGTACTGTTCTGTTGATTTGTTTTGATGCTTTAATCTATCTTAATCTTAGAAAATGTCTAAAAGTTCCGTTAGTTGCAATATTTTTTCCAAAAACTATGTTTTTAAATGTACGTAATTTTTGACCCAAATTTTTGAGTTATTTTTGTTTAGCTCCTACTCAAGATATTTATAATATAGTGCTGCGATACTTTCGTAATACATAGTTTATAAGCTTAAGTTTCTAATAAACAAAACATCGTGTCCAAATCGGCATGCGTCATTTAAAATTAGGTTGAAATACGATACCCACTTTTGATGACATCATTAAGTGGCGGTTTTTTGTGACGATATTAAGATCGTGTGTTGTGTAAAAAATTTGTATGGTGGCACTTGAATTTTGTGTTGTATTTTAAACCTAATGTGATAAGTTGTAAATAAAATGTTTTAATTACTTCCAAATGTTGTTTTAATTCAAATTATAACCGAAACTTATCTAAATATCACACTACCCTCTGTTGAAAGTTCTGTGATAGCTTTAATTGAGTATTTATATAGAAATGGTTGAAAGTGAATAAAGATTATTCAATTTACAATAAGATTTATAACTTGAATTAACTTGATTCGTACTAGATATGGAGAAAATCGAGTTAATGTAAAAGTCTATCTCAAAATTTCGCTGTCTGTCGACCATACCGGCTCCCGGTATGACGGATAGGGAAAATCGGAAAAATGTCATCGACATCGTAAAGGTTAGGTGATCTTACCTTACCAGTGACACGTGGGCCACGCCCACATCACACTTCTATCTACTTTACTGTTCTGTGACTGAAATGCTGTGAACACGTCGAAAAATCGAAAACGATTATATGACACAAGATATTTAAGTAATAATCGCAGAGCGTTTTATTATAAACACTTCTTTATCGTCATCTTCATCCGATAAAGATCTAGAAATGGAAGTGGAATAGTTAGAATCTTTTTCCAGTTCTGGATGATATGTATATGTATATTTCTTGACGAAAATAAACATTTTTTTTATTTTTTTTTTTTAATTTTATTTTATAAAAAATAATAAACAATCGAGTTTTCATCTGCATTATCATTTTCACATGGGATAATGATAATAATATACAGGGTTACAGGTTAAGTCGACCTATTCCTGTTAAGAGCGTGTAGTAGGGGTCAAAACAAACTGATTTGATCTTATAATACCATATCCAAAAGTTAGCCGTTGAAGAGTTATTGCAATTTTAATTTTTTTCTTGAAAATGCCACTTTATCTTCGCATTTAGCGTTTAATTTTTGAAGTGAAAACTTCTTTAGCGGCGTTGAGCACTTTTTCTGTAATGGGTATAAAATCTTAAACTCGCGTCAGGACACGTGACCATCGAAAAAGCGTAAGACGGATGGAGAGTAGACAGCTATCCCCTCTCTACTACGCGCGTTTTCACTTCTGCCGGCACTCCCGGAGTGCAACCCGTATTTTTTATTTTACTTATTTGGTCTGGGTTTTTTTGAGTTTTTATGTAAAGGTTGAGTTAAACAATAATTCTCAGCAATAAAAATCCATATCGCTGCAAACAATTCAAAGAAATGGCTTTTAAACTAAAAATAATAACATTAAAGTAATTAAGTTAACTCGTTTTAAACAAAGATATTGAAAAAAATCTCTATGAAAATCATACCTTTTTACATAGCTAAGAACATGCACATATTTTTAAAAACATCTGCAGACACATTTTCATTCTCCCTCTACGTTCAGTAATCAGTTACTTGAAGTTTACAGTATAAATTTATGGAAAATGGTGGTATTTTATTATTAATAATGGTTGTTTATTGCACTGGATGCATGGATAATATATATATATATATATATATATATATATATATAATAATTCAATTATCAAAAGGATTACAATAGGTACCTAAGTAAATAAATTTTATTTAAAAATTTGTAAAACTATCAAAATAGATTTAAGAATTTTGCGCGTAAATTCAGAAGCTTTGCCTCTGTTCTAGTTATATACTTCTGTGGTATATATAACCTATAACGTATTTATTGTACAAAATATATAATATTAACTTTATTATTATAATATTAAAACGCGAGCCGATAGTGCCGCGTCTACGGGACTGTTTTCGTAGCGCGTTCTCTGCTCAATTAATATGTAAAGAACTAAAGAATGCTATTCACGGCGATGAATTATGGAATATGCATATGTATTTATGATTAATTGAGTTTCTTCACAATTAAACTTTATTTTTGCAGTAGTTTTATTTAGTAACTAGCTGCGCCCTGCGGTTTTACCCGCAGTGCTCCACTCCTGTTGGTCTTAGCGTGATGATATATAGCCTATAGCCTTCCTCGATAAATGGGCTATCTAACACCGAAAGAATTCAAATCGGACCAGTAGTTCCTGAGATTAGCGCGTTCAAACAAACAAACAAACTCTTCAGCTTTATAATATTAGTATAGATTGTAATCGGTATGTTATATATATTTGTACACTAGCCAATTCTCATGGGCTTGACTATATTTAGTGATGCTGTAACCATAACTTTAATGAATTTAGCGCCCCAAGACGTAGTATTTGTATTCTCTTTGGCCCCAAGAGCAGGTGTTTTACTTTTAGGCCTTACGCAGCCCTAAGTAGTAAGTAGTATATTTATACTTACTCTGTGAGGCCTTACATTGTTTTTTTTTATTTTCGCGCACTTTCGGACCAGCTCTTATAATCAACTTGCAGCTACTTGTAGTTCTAGTATAGAATTATATTATCTGTGCTTGTAGTATAGAGTCCGTCAAACGAGCCGTGTGTCCCTTGGGAAAGACGGCAAATTTAAAAAATCGCGATATGATATTAACTTCTTTAATGCTAACAGGTTTGGAGGTGTTGAATTTGGTTTTAGTAAAGTATCTAAAGAAACAGTCTTGCAGCTGTTTAAGGGGCTCAAATCCAACGCTGTTGGCATCGATGGTTTATCTTTGGATATGATGCAGATTGTAATGTCAGATTTATTACCCGTTGTTACTCATATTACCTATCAATTTTTCACTAGACTCGTGCACTTTTCCGTCTCTGTGGCAGCGGGCAATTGTGAGACCACTTCAGAAAAACAATAACCCTACTGATTTCAAAGATCTTCGACCTGTTAGTATTCTGCCATGTCTCTCAAAGATCTTAGAAAAAGTTGTGTATAGCCAGATGATTAAATATTTAGAATCAAATAATATTTTGCCAGTATTTCAGTCCGGTTTCCGTAAGCATCGAGGCACAGGAACTGCCTTAATTGATGTACTGGATAATGTACTTTCCGATCAAGACACAGGAATGGTTACCATTTTGGTTCTATTGGATTACTCCCGCGCTTTCGACACAATTAATATACCTTTACTTTTAGCAAAGCTGTCCTACTATGGTTTCAATGAGAAAGCTGTGGAATGGTTCAGGAGCTACTTGAGTGATCGCAGCCAACTGGTCGCGGTGGCTCAAGATGATGGAACTACGTCTTATTCTAACGTGAGGTCAGTTGGGAGGGGGGTTCCGCAAGGGTCGATTTTAGGACCGTTACTATTTATTCTATATGCCGGAGATATAGGGGACTGTATAAAAAACTGCAGATACCATATGTATGCGGATGACATACAGCTCTACATATCTTTTCCACCCAACGAAATACAGACAGCTTTGAAAAATCTAGGGGCCGATTTGGATAGGATAGTGAAATGGTCTGAAAATAATACACTGATTCTCAATCCAGACAAGACCAAATATCTTATTATGGGAACAGCAAAACAAATTGAGAAGCTTGAAAAACAGCAAAATATAGAAGTTTCAATTAAGGGCACGGTCCTGCAACGTGTTAATGAAGCCCGCAATCTAGGAATTATATTTGACGAAGGTTTGAGGTTTGAAAAACATGTGAACAAAATAATTTCAAATTGTTTTTATCGTCTTAAGGTCCTATATCGTCTGAAGCGTTATATAAATTCTGAAGTAAAGGTTAGATTATGTGAAACATTAATTCTCTCAAAATTTGATTATGGAGATACTGTATACGGCCCTCGTTTACTTAAAAGAACTAAAAATGCTATTCAGCGGGTTCAAAATGCATGTGCTCGATTTTGCTGGAACATACCTTCTAGGCATCATATATCACCTTATCTTAATAAAGCCAAAATATTAAACATGGAAAATCGAAGGCACATGCATTTTGCCACCTTACTATTTGGAATAGTAAAGTCTACTAAACCTGAGTATCTCCATAATAAAATAACTTGGGGGCGTAATATAAACAGCAGGTATAATACTAGGGCAACTCCGTATATAATGTATTTTCAAAAATTTCATACAAACGCATTCAGAGGCAGTTTTAAGTACAATGCAACTAAATGTTGGAATAACCTGCCTCTTCCTTATCGTAACATTCAATCTGTGACTAATTTTAAAAATAAATATAAAAATTATCTAATCATAAGGCAGGTAGGCCAGCTTTAGTTGCATTGTAACTAAATGTTTCACATTGTTTGCTCCCCTTACAACCTAGTCAATATATATGTAGTAAAGTTTCTATAATTCTTTAACATACAAATTATAATGTAATTATGTATATTGTATATTTATGTAATATGTTTTCTTAATATATTAATTATTTATGTATACCTATTGCTTTCTCTAAACTATATAAATATATTATGTAAAAAATTTACACTGTTCCTTTGACTGTCGAGGAGGGCCCACTGAAAACCGGTGCTGCGATGCCTCTGCATCACAGAATGTCACCGAGTGGTTCCCTTTTTTAATGTTTGATGCTGCACAGACCCTATGTGTTAATGTTGAAATCAGTATTGAATATAATTTTCTGTTTTCTTCGCACTCCAAACTTTATTGTATTTTACTATTCTCTGTTTTTTCCTGTGTGGCAAGACATTAAAATAAATGTATTTTCTTTCTTTCTTTCTTTCTTTATATGGTATGACCGTATGTATGTTAAAACCGTCTTAAAAGTATATTACAGATATTATTTAGATTTTACGTTTTTATCAATTTAGTACATACCAGCTTTCCGACGGCGGCTTCGCCCCCGTAGTCAAAGAAAAACCCGTATAATTCCCGTTCCCGGGGATTTCCGGGATAAAACCTATCCTGTATCTTTCCTCAGGTCTCAAGCTAACTCTGTACCAAATTTGAAGTACATCCATGCAGTATTTTTTGAGTTTAGCCCGGACATACAGACAAACAGACAAAAATTCTAAAAACTATATTTTTGGTTTCGGTATCTACTGCAGATCACGCCCCAAATATTCTTTAAACAAAATATTTAATGTACAGTTTTATACGATTTTATTCAAGTGAAACTTCTTTAGTTATAAATTTTCATATTTTGCTGAATTATATACTCCGAAACGTTTATTCTGGGAAAAGAAAAATTATTCGTCAAAGTGCATTGAGTTATCATGTACTACGTACTAGAGAGGCCATCGCTACTACACTCTCTTTAACACGAGCTAGAGGCAAAAGTCACAAACTCATTTAGTCTGTGCCAGACTGTGCCCCCCGCTTGCCGCGTCAACACGTGCTAATGCTCTGTTCAAAATGCCTTCGTGTGTGCTAAGATATTGTTTTAACAGTTCCTATAATACAAACAAAGCCCGAGGAGTGACTTTTCACCAGTAAGTTTCCTTATTATGAGTAAGTCATGCATTTTACTAATATTGTTATCATTTTGCGAAAAATCACCACGCGTTTTGCGTTTCGCGCCATTTTTCATAGACTAACACATTTCTGTACGCACAGACGTGACACTATCGATGAGTCTGTTAAAAAAATGTAACTGGATTTTTTAACTATGAATATATTATAATATATACTAGAAAAGATTACTGTGGTGTAGTACCTAAATATTTATACTTTTACCCAACTACGCAAAGTGAAACGGTAGGTTATATTAATTAATATTTATTTATTTATTTTTATTTATTAAAAAAAGGTTCATCAACAGTTGTTACATACCTACGTATCTTTCGCGTTAAACAGTTACAATAGGATTTATAAATTACTAGCTGCTCCGCGCGGTTTCACCCCCGTGGCTCCACCCCTGTTGGTCGTAGCGTGATGATATATAGCCTATAACCTTCCTCGATAAATGGGCTATCTAACACCGAAAGAATTTTTCAAATCGGACCAGTAGTTCCCGAGATTAGCGCGTTCAAACAAACAAACAAACAAACTCTTCAGCTTTATAATATTAGTATAGATTATGCACAACAATTACAGATGAACACAACATTCACAGAAACTAATAATAAATTAGGCGATATCTATATTCTATATAATATGTATATCTATACAATTATTAATTAAACAAAAAAAGAAATGTATGTGCTCTTATCATTAAAGAGTTCAGATTAAATACAATAGGCGATATTAAAAAAAAAGTTATTACATTAAATATTTCATCCATTACGGACATAAAGACAATTATGTGTGAATATGAAAAATAATGAAAAAAATAATAATAATATTTCCATACTGTTTAGTTTTAATTCAACTTGTTTATAGGTTTCCGCGCCACGAAAAAAGAGAGGCGTGGAAAATTTGTTCAAAAAAATCGTAGTGAGGACACATGCTTACCATCTGAGTATTCACGCATTTGTTCTATTCATTTTATAGAAGATGACAAATACACCACAAAGACAGGACGAATATATTTAAGGAAAACAGCTGTACCCTGCATTGATGTAATAATTTAACTTTTATCAGTCTTTTTCACAGATCACAGAAACTAAAGGGAGATATGGTTAGGGGACGGGGCCGGTGTCGCAGCAATATGCCCAAAAAAGAACACATGCTGTTTGTTGCATTCAGTTGACGTTCGACCGTCGGCCGGGTATTATTTGACAATGCCGTGTTGTTCCGTTAAAGTTTGTAAAAACCGAAGTGAAACCAGCAACTTTAAGTCAAATGGAATCACATACTATCGGTAAGTACTGAAAATTATACGATTTTCTTACTAAAATTTCAAAAACAATATTACGTACAGTGATTTCTTGGTCTCTGATCTTTTATTTTATGTGACAGAACGACACAATACAATGTCACAATAATTTATGTAAATAGTTTACAATGCTTCTTCTGTACGTGACTCTATTCAAATACCGCAGTGTATAATGAACATACTAAAGCGTTCGATCGTGTAGTACGGCCGCTGCTCGCGGTCTTTACTTAAGGATGCGCCTCAAGTGTGTCCATGTCGATAAGATTCGGATTTTTACTACCTTATTACCTTATTTTTATATCATAATGCATTACTATTAGCTTAATATCTGATTGTATTATTATTATTTGATAGGTACTCGAGCAATAATTTTATAGTAATTATTATATCTGATTGTATTATTATTATTTGATAGGTACTCGAGCAATAATTTTATAGTAATTATTATACATGGATTAAAAAAAGAAGTCACTTATTTCATACTTATTTTACTTTACAATAAGTCAATAGGCAATGCTTTATGGACTTCATCACCATGAATGCTACCATCAAGGTGTCCATTTCTACCTAGTTACTGTATTGCCTATAAATTGTTTTAATTTTAACGTTTCTCATTTTATCGACAAGCAATCCCTATCGTAAACGCATATCTTGCGGCTGTAGTGGTGCTGTATACGTACGTCACTTACAATCTAGTGTGCGAACGAGTAGTCGCTCTCAAATTTTTGTGTGATGACACGCACACAAGGCGAAGTATTGTTTTTATTTTGTTTACTGTTGTGTGCGTAAATTTGTAATGAGACACCAGATTTCGTACTCAGCGCAAGCGATTGGCATCTCTCTAGATCTCTATGGTCTTTTTATATTTTATACTCATAAAAATACCTACTTGAGCACAACATAGATAAGGTTAGGTTGTGGTATTTTTAATGTTCGACAAAAATACAACCCACTACATCCTCTTTTTATTAATTCCCTAGTATCAGTACCACCAGATAGTACCGAGTAAACAGATTGCACAATGTGTCCCATCTGCGCGCATTGCTTAATCTTTGAGCTCGAAGCCACGCCCCTCTCGGCTCGCACGTACCCCACCACGTCGGCCGTGCGCAATGTTTTTGTTTGGAATAGCCTCTCTAGTACGTAGTACATATTAACTCAATGTCAAAGTGTTACATTTTCTTTGAAATAAATATGGAATTGCCTCGATTTGAAACTATCAATGAAAGTACCGTAATATTTCTTGCTTTAAAACCCATATTCTGTGTAATACATGTTTTTTTTACATATTCCATAGTTTACTGGCCTATTTTAAGACTAGTCAGTTAAAGAAAAGAAAAAAATAGTAAAGCTATCTTTAGACTTAGGTACCCAGTATTGTTAAATTAAATTATCACACATATTAAATATATATTCCTAGTTAAGTTGAAATAAAAAAAACCTTCTGATTAAATGGCTAATCAGCTAGGACTCAGCCAGTAAAACATATTCCAAAAAAGGACACGAGGCACACACACCCATGTTAAAGCACAGCGCGTATTTATAAGTTTCTACCCAATTTTCTTATAGGTACCTTGTATTCAGTACTCACTTAGTACGTACCTAGTATTCACTTTACGATTATCTAAAGTACGTAGGTAATTGCAATTTAAATTGCCTTTTTTATTTTTAAGACCCATTTAGTGACATCTCATATAATAGTATGGTTATGACGTCGTTCAATTAAGTAGGTACACATTCGCGATTTTCTTCTATCCACGTTATAATATGAATGACTATGGATAGTAGGGAGTTCCGGATAGCTAAAACTATACCCCTTAAAATTATGTTCAAATAAAATGTGGCCTATTATTGGTTGAACCTAATAGTGGTCTCGTACGGCGTACCACCATAATATAATGTTTTTTATTTTGTATAATAAAATTGTATCTATGTCGCATTGGGCATTGTCCTGTAATGGCATGTGATGTTTTTGAAATAAATAAATAATTAAATTTTGCTTAGTGGTTTTGGCAGTAACTGACGTATATAGGTATACTTACTATTATGCTAGGCGTCCATTAGAGACGGATCGGGGCGGGTCGCATCGCAACGGGCCGTCTCTAATGGACGCGCTGTTTGCTCCTGCGTCCACCTGTACGGGGCGCGGCGGACCGCCTAGGCGGATTTTATCTAACAGACGCTCGCCGCTCACATCCGCCTGCCTGCGTCCACTAGACGGGTCGGGGCGGGCCGGGCCGCAGCGCACCGCCGGCAGAAATCCGCCTGCGAAGCGATATCCGCCAATGCGTTGCGGCCCGCCCCGTCCCGATCCGTCGCTAATGGACGATGTTTCATACAAAACATAGGCCGGCGTATTTTTGCGTTGCGATGCGGCCCGGCCCGATCCGCCTAGTGGACGCCTAGCATTAGGCAACCAGATAAATAGAAAAAATATTTAGTTATAATTGTTGTGGGGTTTTAAAACATATTGGGTGTGTGGTGGCAAATCATATTTTAACTCTTGCTGATGCAAATCATATGTATATTAAATAGACTTTGGGTATAACTCATAACATGGGCACCAATTTCTGAATTGAAACACGTTTTTTATAATCTAAAGTTTATATACTTTTTATATATACGAATTGTAACATATTTTTCATAATCCATAAAATAAAAGATCTATATTTTTCACACAATGTTTCTTGAAACAAAAATTTTAATGAAATTATAGGTACAAAATTTTGTTCACATATTTTTAAAAATAGGTAATTAATCATAACATTATAAGGGCGCTTTTAATGATATAAGGTTTAAAAATAATGCAACAAAGTACCAATAATTGAATCTTTATATATTTCTCAAGACATAGGTACATTCATTCTAAACTTATTGAGGTACAATAAACAAGACAAAAGTCTACATACAGTTTTCTTTTTAAAAAATAATATTAATTTATATATTTACGAATTCTCACAGCAATTGTGAAACAATGATAAGTTATGAGTGGACACAATGTTTCACAGAGAATTGGATCAAATGCAGAAACTATACACAATAATATACATTATAGAGAGCATGTTATTTTGTAGTTTTCAATAACGAAAGTCTATTGTGTTTTATCAAAGACTGATGTCAACAATTATTATATTATGTGTATGTACATTCTCTCTTTACCATTTCAAAAACAATTTAGGTACGAATTATTAACAAAACATTACATTTATATATCTTATCTTTTATAAAATCAATTATTTTTGGAACACATTATGGACCTTCGCAATAGGTACGATATAACATTAGATACCTAATACTAATATTCATTCTGTAAAATATAACACACGATCATATTCAACATTGTAAAGTTATAAATAATAGATAATCTAGAAGATTAATAAATAGATTATTAATATCACAGTAGATAGAACTGCCAGCTAGTTTCTACCTTCCCTTATTTATATCAATGTATTTTGACATATTATTTACTGCATGGCTTTATATCATTTTATATGAGATAAAAAAGTGGCAAAATGTTGTTGTTTATTTTTATGTTTAGTTGTGCTGACAGTGTCGGTAAAAACTGCTGTGATATTGACAATAATTATTATGGAAATATGCCTACTTATCCGAGCGAAAATTAATATAATAATAATATTCTTCATCATTGATCAAACAATTTTTATCTTAAATCTATTGGTAACCATCGTTAAAATATTATAATACCTTTATGAAGCATTTCATGCGAGTCAAAAATCCAATTGCAACAAAATAAATTTCCTTCATTTATTATGATTATACATAAGTTATAACACTATATTGTGTTCGATTAGCATGCCTGGATGTATAGGTACGTAGTGTGTTCAGTTACAATCTTCATCATAAAATGCTCCATTTATCGTATCATCGGCAAACATGCCAAAGTGAAAACAATTTCGTAAAAGATTAACTAATGAAGACCATTACGTAAAGAAAATAAAGATGAATTCATTGTGATATAAAAATAAAAACAGCAACAGAGCATTGTCTAATTAAACAAAAATATTAATACTAAACATAATATCCATGTACATAATATCAAATATGTAAAATCACACAGTGTATTGTATATCAGCATTGTAGCGCGTACATTAGCAAGTTCATCTTTATTCTCTAAGCTGTAGATATGCGAACGGTCCTTATGTCCACGGATATGATAAAATCCCTAAACTTTACTTACAAACAGGAGACATATTTTCAAAAAAATCTATTGCCCACTATACACATTTGGAATTTTTGTTCATAAATCAAGTAAAAGTCACTAATTACAGTTATACAGTATGTATATCCAATTAAAGAAAATTCAAATGTTCATTAGGTACCTACATAATATAACTTAGGAATATTCATATTAATACAATATATTAAGAACTGTTGAAAAATTTCTATGAACCGTAAAAATAATGCAAATCTTTATTACGTACATTTTTAAATTTTTACCATAATATATTTATAGATATGAAATATACAAGATGACAAAGTTTATTTTATTTTATTTTATTCGATATTCAAATTGCATAGTATCTATATTAACACTGTGAAACAAGTAGGCAATATTTTCATCTCGGAAAGTGAGAAGACTTAATCATAACATAAATGAATGAATTTACATATTTACATGCATAGTTGTTCCAAGACAATTTAAAATATGTTAAAAGGAAATATAAGACAAAACTGTAGATAAGGTACATCTGAATTTACTTTGTTAGGAAGATAATAAATATTTATAAGAGATAAGAGTAGAAAACGCACAAAAATTAGTAACAGAAATTCCATAGTAATTATAAACATAACAAGCACTACAATCGTATTATAGCATAACAAGATATTAAATTTAAACATTTATATATGTATTATGTTTATTCAAAAAATGACTGAAATATAAATAGTATGTTATAGAAAATAATAACTACGCGACGCTACAAAATGTTCAATAAACTAAGTACGAAGTCGAGGCTTTTCACCACTAAAATTAAATAATTATAATATCTTATAAAACATTGCTATGTAGACGGTTTAATATCATGACACTACAACTAAGTAAAAAAAATCTTTTCAAGCCTTAAATAAATACAATAATACACTCTTTTTAATTAAATTTAACGAAAACGTTCTAGCCCTTCATGAAATAAGACTTAGTCTGGACTAGCGTTCGTATACAACATAAACTTTAATGTTCATGTTAAGTCATAAGGAATTTGCCCTGATTAATATAAAAAAAAAAATCAGAAGTGGAGATTATTAATGTTTTGATAAGTTTTTTTTAGATAATAGGTATAATATTATAAAAGGTGAACGCAAGTCGCCCGTGCCGACAAGTACGAAACGAAATATGTATATATACATATGTATATGCAATTTTATTATGTTTTCTTTGTACTGCTAGATAAAAATATTATTTTTTATTATGACTTTGGTGTCGAGTGTATACAAAATTGAGCAAATTTGGCTAAATAAATTAAAAGGTACGTAAATTATAAATACGTGTAAATAAAAATAACGATGTCTTAGAATAAAAAAATATAATTATGCTAATTTGAAAAATAAGGATAGGATTTATATTTGTGTAAAAATAAATCTAATAGCTTCATGATAGTTGAGATCGGTTTATTTATAAGCTGAGCGAACTCGAGCACCCGCTGACATTCTATGTATCAGAAAATTGTAAAATTACATAAACAAAACGTATGATGCCAGCTCTTTTAAACTTTTAAAATGGTTTTTAAATTCGATCGAACATTCTAAAAAAATGTGACGGTTCAAAAATAGAATATAGAAAGGAGGGTAGGTAGCATAAATGGAAGTTAGTCAATTAAAATATTGTACTTAAAATTATTAAATACTACATCATGACTTTAAAACTTAATTTTATATTAAAACTATAATTATATTAGATAATATTTACTAACCGCAGTTACAATTACTATATCCTTAAAATATGGCAGTTGTTAAAACGCTAGCTGAGTTGTCGCCTTAACCTACTAGTCATAATCATTTGGTTTATGTAGCGCGGATTACCGTGTGAAATAAAATCTTCGATATTTTCATAACAATGATTTTATCACAACCATTAAACAGCAAACAAAATGAATTGTAAGTAGGTATATTTGGTAGAAATAGCAGGTACTTAATGTATAATAATTAGCTACACATCTGAGGTTACACAAAATGTAACCGTAATTATTATTTGTTTGGCAAGAAATGTTGAAGCTTGATGAATATAATATTTTTCATGAAGTTTTCTACACGATATATTTGTATAGAGGAATTTATGTTATATTTTACCTTTATCTCCAATATTGAGACTATTAAAATATATAGTATTGTTTAATATTTCAAGACATCTAAACTCTTAATTTAATCCAGCGAGATTTCTCGCAAATGTGCGTTTGCTATGATATTACTGTAAAAGCACCAACAGTATATTTGATTATTGAACACGCTTCAATAAATGGAAACATTTGTTGTATGCGGATTACCTTATGATTAGTTAGATTGATATTATAAACTTTGTGATTGGCACAATTATTTAGATGAATTTACACCTACTGTACAAACTTAATACAAAAATATTTGATAGCAGAAAAATAAAATTTATCGATGTATC
The DNA here is from genome assembly GCA_029959065.1 of Colias behrii. Classification (NCBI taxonomy): domain Eukaryota; kingdom Metazoa; phylum Arthropoda; class Insecta; order Lepidoptera; family Pieridae; genus Colias; species Colias behrii. The sequence continues at coordinate 8,341,878 of JARWMC010000002.1, forward strand.
TTGGTAACTGCAGGGAAGGTATATACCGCGCATAATGTATAAGAAACGATTTTATCAAAATCATTATAAATAGTAGTAACTACCTAATATTAAAGTAAATATAGCACGTCGTGTTGCTATAAAAATTATCGTTTTTAACAATCACATTAAGTAACATTATCAATACCTACCTACAAACATAAATATTTTATATGTATGTACACGTAACAACATTGCTTTCTTTTTAACATATAGAACATATTAATATAATGTTAAATAAATTTATCTATTTACAAATACATATATTATAATACTTAATAATTAATATTGCAGCTCGCAATTGCCTGTTTTTTTTTCATTCTGCAGCCCTTTTTTCACATTTTCTTTCGGCGAATTCATCAATGACCCCTTTCCGTATTTCATATCATTTCAATCAATCAATCCATGTTTACTCTTGATCTTAATAGGTACACCGCTTTCGGGTGTGAGTCAAATCTGCAACTCTGCAAGTTTAGATCTGAAGCCACGCTATATTGGTATGTTGATGTAAACATCTCATCGTAGGTAGTTCAGCGTTTGCGCTGACATTTGAGTCATTATCATTCTCGTCATTTTAGAATCGTCACACATTCCAAAAACATAAATGCACTGTTTATAATTATAGTCTCTTCCTTGAGTGCTACCACTATGACACTTTCTAAATGTATCCGCAGACACAGGTATACTATGATGCGTATTTGTGTACGGTATAATTTTAGCAGTGCATCAATGTTTGACACGTGGACTCCATCCACTCCATCCAAACGCGTGTCCCGTCGAGCACGATGACGCGCGAGCAACTCCGCTGAGTATTGTCTTCATCTGATAGGACCAACAGGTATACGTACAGATATGTTTGTAAAATTTTAAGTCTAAATTTGTATAGTCTTTTAGTCAAACCTGAGAAAACTTACTTCATAATATTTATTATCTAATTATTCAGTCAATGCATATAAATAAGCAATGATAAATATCACTGAACTATATTGCGACTGGAATGCTATTACACCGAGTCGTCTTATAAAATAAATAACTTATTTTCGTAGTGTGAAAGCCTTGTTAAGTTTTGAAAGCGCACTTTGAGAACGTGGACGGATTTCACTGACATAATGATATTGTGGAATAATAAAAATAGAAAAGGCAAATAAGAAAAACAAAAATTTTAAACGTATTTGTAAAATTATCCTTAGTTACATCTTATCAAAAATATAACGAAAGCCATTTCACCGTAATAACAACTTAATTTAAATTTGGTCTTTAGTTTGAAATGAAGCGTAAATAATGGTTTTCTTCCCAATTATTTAACAAAAAGATACCTTCAAGTATCAGATATGTAAGATAAGGTGATAACTGACAACATTGATATGGGTTGCTCTGTTACAAATGGCAATTTGAACCGTTCCGTGATTAAAGTACTAACACGTAACAACGCGTAATGCTATGAAGACAAATGTTTCACACTACGTAAATATCAGTTTTATTCTATAATCTATTCTTATCATATACTTATGACTATTTATTCACAGTCTCAGACCGAGAGCGACACACGTATTTCGTATGTTTAAAGGCAAATCTACTGCTCTACAAAAATACGTGGGCAATGTCCATTTTGTAGTCAAAATACGAGTCACAATTGAAGAGAAAAAAATATGCCTCCGTTGATATTGAAAAATATTATTATAATTACATTACTCCGCATATGTATATCTTAAAATAATTCATCAGTAATATATTATTATTTTCTTCACGCCCAATCTTATCGTACACGGAATTTATTCGCACGGGAATACTTTGTGTCTACAATCGACTAACGAGTCTCTCAAGTAGCGAAGTATCCATGGTACAGCCACACAGCAGTAGAATGGTTACTTTACGTACAGCACAACTCAGTTTGGGAAGGTAGAGCGGGACCGCTAATCGCCGAACCTCGTACACGCCTTTTTCCACTTGCACTGGGTGCACCACTGATCCCGTTGGTCCATTCCGTATACTTTCCGACACTTTTTGTTGTCTGAGCGTGGTCTACGGCCAGGACTACCCGGTGATCCACTTGTTCCTGAAATCTTCATGTGTTTCTGTAAAATATAAAGGACATTTATTAACTTTGTCAAAGCATACCTATATACATTTTAGTAATTATTGTGTTAATACGTACCGGTGAGTGAGAGTTAGACCAGGAATGTGTTACGGGAATGCTAATGGACCTTGCTGAAATATTTTGCATAGTTGATAAGAGTCCTTGCCTGAAACAAACAAATGAAAATTGTTAAATTTATTCTTAACGTAGAGTTTTGTAAGGGCCGATTTTTCAATGCTTGGATAAAACTTATTCGTCGAATAATGTATAAAACTACCATTTTAAAAACGTATTCTAATTGCCCGAATTTGACAGTTTACGTGACATTTTAATATTATCGTGTAATACTTTATTGGACGGATAAGTTTTATCCAAGCATTGAAAAATCGGCCCTAAAGCAATAAAAGTGAGTAAATCAATTTTATTTCTTGATTTACACATTTTCGTTTTGCCGTTTTGAAGTTCTTTTAGTATAAAATCTGTTTTCTTTTTTTTCACATCATATAATTTTGTACATTTTTAATGAAACTATATTATATATACCTATAAGATCCCACAATTTGACGTTGATAATCAGGATCTTCATGCGGCGGACGGCACATATCACGGTGGGACAGTGTTGGCGGAGGCGCAGGAGCTGACACTTCCCGCTCAGTGTAGTAGAATTCTTCTTCATGATCACTTTCTCCTTCTTTCTTCGGTCTGCAATCATAACATAATCTTTTATATCCGATAACATGGTTTGACACTCCAACCAATTTCGTCATTAAGATTAAAATGTTTTAGGACTGAATCGCAATGTTAAATAAAAATTTAAAAGTTCAATTGTGGAGTTACGTAAGAGCTGCGCTGACACCGACCTTGCTTTGTGGCGGCACAGCATCTGTAAAGGGCTCGTGTAGTAACTATATTGAAGTAATCAACCTTGTTATAAAGCCTTGTTACTTCCGGGTCAATAAGCTAGCTATTCAGCTGAGCAATACCACATCAATAGGTTAACTTTATTTAGAGTCAAATTACAAATAATCACGTTTAGTTAACTACTAAATAAGAATGCTTTTTCAAAAAATATATCAAACATACCCTAAATGTGTTTGTCTGATATGAGCTTCAATCGAGAAGCAGGTATTTGTGATGTAGCCACAGCCTCTCCAAGTACATTCGAACACAACGCTGTTTACCTGGAACCAATAAGAAAAATAACATGAATAAACCGTGTATTTTTATTTAAATAAACTTTTGTATAATTATGTAGGAAATAGCATGTGCATTCCCAGTAGTTTATATGAAGGTAACCAGTACATAGAAACAGCTCTAGGCCGTGGCCTTGCTAATGTCGTATGCCTCATTCACTCGCTCTTGTGCAATATTTCTACTGAACCACGCAGGCCATATTGCATGTCCAGTTTTATGAAGACAAATGCCTAGAGGTAATAGAATCTAATGACCTGATAACATAGCTTCGTTTGTTATAGCTAGATATATGTTTAATAATCAATCCACATTAATATAAATAATTTAAAGCTTCAAAATTGACGACACATGTTTGTTTCTTTTACCAGTAGAAAAGTAATATATTATCTATCAATGTACTGTTATAATTTGGTAGAGCTATTTATTGACGTCAGAGTCGTGTGATGTCAGGGACGCCAATTCGGCGCTCGAAGCTAAATGCTCGATGCTGGGTAGCTAAAGCTGTATCAAGTGCATTTAAAAGTAGGTTAGGTCAGAGGCATGAGGTAACAGAGAGGGGGTGTCGATCTAGGTCACGTACCACCACGGCCAAGGGTGGTTGCGAAGGTTGCGTTCATCTTTTATATTCTTAGCATTTAATAAACACATTCCCAGAAAACTCAGAAATGTTCCAAAAAATAATAATTCAGTACCTATTGCATTTCACCTTAATTACGACAAAGGGTATGAATCAACAACGGACTCGAGGATCGAGGACAATGTTCCCTTTATGCTACGTGACCTTATTGAAATAATGATTACTCAAATTAACGAATCGAAACGGATTTTACTGTTATAATACTCATGCTTAGTCAGAGTAGAATATTAGTGGAGTGCCTGGAGCATTCAAAACCGTATAACCTCGGATTAGAGTTATAGTGAATGAATTAATATGATCGATGTGGGATATTGTTTTTTAAACTATAAATTGCAATGTTTACCCAAATTTTTTTTGTGCACTCCATTGTTTCGTTGTTTAAAAAAAATGTTATGAAAAATTAATGTTTGACCATATATTTTCACTTTAAACAGTATTTCTTTTTTTTTATTCGAGTAGACATATAGGAATATTTTTCAAAGATACCTGTGTATAAAAATAGCAGTAGGGATCTCGAACAGATAGAAAAACGTGGAGGGGAGAGCGGAGCCACAACTGCTATGTACAATGGAATTTCTCGGCCGGTTTAATTATAAATTAAACGTACTCTATTCAGTACATTTAAAAAAATAAGGTAATTAATTACGACTAATGAAAAGAAAAAAAATTATTAGTACCAAATCTGTTTATTTAAATATATTACAATTACCTACATTGTTGCCTACATCAAATATTTAGTTGAAATGATAATATCATCGTGAAAGCGTTCTATTAGTCGTTTTTTAATAGTTTTTTCTACCGGGATATGCTCTGTAGTGATGACGTTTTTCAACTTTTGCATGGTAAATTGGCAATCATCAGTCTCTATATTTGCTCCATTGCTGCATCTACTTAGATTAATTTTCTTTTCAACATTACTGAGGTGAATTGAATTTTTCAGCAAATTATAATAATCCGAATGATATTTTGCTGCAAGTGTCTCTAAGTCGGTTATACCAGAAATCCTTTTCTGGATATCTCGATAATAATCGGTTTTCTGGACGGCTATAAAATTCGTGATGGATTCATTCAAAGTTGAAGTGTTGATGTATGAAATCTGACTACGCCGGCATTTTTTTGTATGGAGATACTACAAAGACCTCGTCTACTCGAGAGAATGCCGCAATTTGGACGAATTAACCCGGAAATTGAGAGTAGCAGAAGAAACCATTAAAATAATAAAAGGGTATTCAGACGTTTAAAAGACAACTTTTTCCGGTGATGTTGCACTTGCAGTGAGCAACAGGGGGGGTCATTTTGAAAATTTATTGTAATTAAACACCTTGTAATTGGTTTTATTTTGTTGGCATTAAAATTTTGCACTTACCACTTTTAGATTAAAATTTTTCGATTGAAGCCTTATGAATAATAAAATGAAATTTTCAGGGTAGCTACCTCATAGATAGAGCAAGTTTTTAAAAAGCCAAACGGATATTTTTTATGTGATTTTATTTTTTACGGGCCCTTGAAGTTATGAACATACTGGGTAATTTTATCTTTCTTGGCATTAAATTCTCTTTTTTATTCCATTCGAAGATCTAACGATAGTAAATGTTACTATACTGAATTGGCCTATCTTGCAGCACTTGCACACAATAAAAATCAAGCATTTACCGCCATAATTCACGTCACCATTAATCAAAATCTATACGTACTCGGCGATTGGTGAAAATTTGAAAAAAACGTTATAACTCCGAAAATACGAAAAATCGCATAACATACATGGGGGTGATTCGGATAGCCCTTTATGTCCTCTACCTCCCAGCTTCAGTATATCACTACTTCTTGGGACACCCTCTATGGTCAAACATGAATTTTTCACAATAATTTGTTTAAACCATGAAACAATGGAGTGCACAAAAAAAAAATTGGGTAAACATTGCAATTTATAGTTTAAAAAACAATATCCCACGTCGATCATATTAATATTTAATTCATTCACTATAACTCTAATCCGAGGTGAAAACCCCCAGGCACTCTACGTAAAAACTTCAACAATAAAATTTTAAAACAGCCTATCAAGTAATTTGAAACGTGCCAAAACAAATGTTATATCAAAATATAATGATGGTTGGTTTAGGAGGGCCCAACCCTCAATGCACCACTGACCTACTTTGAGGCCCTCGATAAACCAGCCTGGTAACTAGGTAATAGGTACCTAACGAATAAAAATCTTGAAACAATGTATGTACTTATAAGGCAGGCATTACATCTATGATTAAAAATAAATTTTCTTTGAAAATTTTGCCACTTGGATTTAGTTACATAAAGTTTTAAAGACAATAAAATTCAAAAGTAGCACGTGTAATTATTACGTAATTAAATGATGTGTATTAAATCTAAGAGAACTATACTTATAGATAAATGCATTTAAATTCATAATAGACATTGGCTCTTAAACTAATGCTTTATATAATATCTACTAAGGTAGCGTCCCTGAGAAATGCAGCTGTGTGCTATCGCTACAAGTTACACGTGCCGGAACTTTTCAATGTGTGCCGAGGATTGCAGTTGGATGTATGCAGTATATTAGAGCTATAAGTGTGCACACAGTGATGATATAATTTGAGTTGGCCGTGATGCAGACACGAGTATACTCAAGAATTATGTCTAATAATTAACTTATTTCAGACTACCACTTTTAATTATTTTAAAATCGGTACCCCAATTTTGTTTGAATATTAAAACGACTCCACGTTTTTAAGGTTACATTTATTTTATATTTAAAAGGTATCTAATCGATGGTATTTAATTATTTGTTTTTGAATATTATCGTATAATTTATATCAAAACTCAAAATACAACGCTATACATGAGACGAATTTTAAACTAAAATTTCCTAATGTTATAAAAATATTAAATCTGGGGACAACGAAGTCATTCTACAATCCTACACCACGTGAAAATAAGAACATCATCCTTAGCATTAAGGTTTAAAGTCATGTAAAACAGTAATACATGCCGGGTAATATGCCGGTTTGTTGTTGCGCCATCTCTTTCTACGAAGAAACGCCGAGATGACTTATTGATTTGTTTTCATTGCATCTCTTTTCAGCATATGGATGCAATATATTTATATCTCGCGCAAGTGACCTTCCGCTTATTTACTTCGTGTATCGAGGCTAGATAAGCTGTTTTGGTGTCATCTCGTTCTAACTGTACAATGCAACGAGGAAGACTCTTTATGTTTCAAACGCACTGTCGACTGCGTTTTACCGGCTTAGTGGTATTTTCCTGCATTAGGCGGTCATCTGTTTTGCGCTATAACAGTTATTTCCAGCAACAATTAATTCAATTTGTGTAATAAATTAATAGCAATACATTAGATTGATTTCAACTGGACTCATTTTTTAATTTCACTTACTTCAGTATGAGAAATACAGAAATTATAAACTGTTAAATCTAACAAAGGATAATAATAAGATCACGTGGCTAGACCGGCTTGCCAGTGGCACGTGTTTGAAAATTTGTCAAGGAAACACGATTTATGTTTACAACTATGCTTTTCCTGCTTATTTCTCGTGTGATTTGGAATGCATTGCTTGCAAAAAAGTGTCCGGTACAACTTTGTTTAATTTTTTGTGCATGTATACATTACACATACTTATTCACCATAATATAACTCTATAAAATCGAAACTAAGTTAAGGCAGCATTTTGCGGAATGCACCCCATGTCGAGGGGAATAGGTGCGGCGGGTCAATGCACTGTGGAATATTAATGTTTGATTATCTTCATTCTTATTGTATACATTTTAAAAGGTACTGAAGTACTTTCAAAATTCAAAGTTGATTGAGTAGATGAAATTAAAACTGTATCTAAATTCTAATGAATGTAGACGCTCTTCTTATCATTAATTCCTGGTAAGTACATGTAATTAAAAATGTTATTTTAATATAAATTCTGTAAAGCTGGCATTATTGAACGTTTTTTTCTTTCATTTAATTTAAATTTAAGTTCTACAGGTGGCTTCGACCGAGTAACCAATCACCTTCCAAATAGGCCATTTACCAGCGCATTAGCTCTCAAACATTGTACCCTCGAGGTTTTTTTATAACGATACTCAAAAATTAAATATAAACGTACATGTATAGAATGTGTTTGATGGAAAAATGCACAAAGTAGACCTTATGCATAACATATATAGATGGAAGACCTATCCCTACATAACAATATAACAGGAAGATTTTTGAACAATTGTTATAGTCCATCAAATTAGTCCAATGATTTTGATCACGTATAATAAATAGGCAGTAACAACTAACGAAGGAGCAACAAAAGGTTTTGTGCGTCATATGAGTCAGCGCTGCTGGTATGGGCCGGCTAAGGTGGAAATAAGCAGCGATGATGAATCAGTGGAGCGGACAGTCGCCAATCGGAGCTGAGACGCCTTGCTGGTCACCGACCTCGACTGGTTCCGACATGTTACAGTTTCACTTTTATAAACTCAAAGCAATCATCTACACCCCCAAACACAAAATAAGATGAAATATCCTATCAGTTCCAAATCTGGTTCAATGTGAAGCAATTATCCCGTGAATGTCACCACGTACATTTGGCAAATCTTCAAGATTTTAATTCTACGCAATTTATTATGAACGGTGTTCCGGAGGAATTCGTTGTTACAGATATTTTGATGTCGCATAAATTTATTTTACTTGCAAAATAGGCAGTTTATTGAACCCGCGGGACTACTCATTATCGGGTCTGATGAACTCGCCCAGCCATTGTTCCCGCCGTTCGATGGTATTCACCACCACGACATTTGGTTTGGCCACTGTGGAATTTGATTCAAGTATCTGTCGAACAGGTTTACAGACTTGCCAAACTATTACATACATAATATTATCTTAAATACAATCTTGTTGGCGCCTCACCGCTATGCTTGATACATCAGAAAGCCTTTTTTACACACTTATATTATGGCGTACGGTCGGGCAAAGGCCTCCGGGCGAAAACCTCTAGGATAAAGACCTTCGACGATCATTGGTATCACTTGATATATAAATGTAAATAAGCCCGTGTGGTATTTTTTGGTTTATTTATATGTGAAATGTTTTACTAAAATAATGTAGTTACTTAAATATTTTTACATATTATGATAATGAAATGAAACAAAAACCTTTCCTGCTTTTTGTTAACGTGCATATTTTACTATTTGCAAAATATCTATTTATCGTGTTGATTGATTGATGCACATCTTGTGTTATGAAATATTTCATGAATTTAATAAAAAAAAGTTATCGATGTAAATTATAGGACGATTAGAAGTGAGAAGCAAGTGATCCTTCGAGATGTAAACATTTGAACTGTCAAGAACGGGCAGTGCTCCGGTCTTGGAGTCATTGCCCTGTCGATGCCGGTTAAAAAAACGTATTGCCCCCACCTACCCGATGACATTGCTCGACGTGCATTTATATCGAGAAAAATGGAGCGGGCTGTCTATCCAACTACCTGCTGGCTGCTATAGTTAACGAAACTTTTGTTTGAATCTATGATAAAAGTAGGACTCAATGATTAAAGTGCACAATTCCAAACTAGGTTATTTTTGGCTTAGACTCTTTATTCTAAATTCTAATACTCTAAATACAAAGAAACCCACCCACGTTATGATTGCATGTAAAAATGTTGCATGTCATTTTTTTGGTCAAATGTGCAAGACACTAAAACATGAGTAAAATGATCTTTTAATTTTGATATGATGTTCATTAACCAACTGCTCACTTGACATTACGGGGTTGAGCTGTCTTTTATGTAGGTACGTCAAGGAGAAAAGGATAATGTTACAGATTTGGTTATACATAATATAGTTATGATTCATATTTAATTAGTGCTTTTGTTTTTGACAACGATGTCTACCACAAAAACGTTAATGCATCAAGCTATGTACCGATATGTACAGGGTTATTAGAACGAGGGAGTTGTGTGGTGTGTCGGGCGATGACCCGAAGAGCGGGACGGAAAGACAACAAAACTGAAGTTCGTACTTGCCTCTACGACGCCATTTCTCGCTAAGTTAACTCATTGTCAAAAAAAAGAAAACAAAGGATTGATAATGTGCCCAAACAAGTGGTTGAAGCACCGTGTATTAAAATTAATAATGTCATAGGTCAATTCAAAAATATTTTATAGTAGGTATGTTGTATATTCAGCTATAATGATACAGTCGCACAAAGGACTCGGCTAATGCCGTATCTAGGTCACTCATATTATGGATGTAACCTATTTTGCGATTGCACAACAACAATCTCACAGTAGGTACCTACTTAAATAAGCTATTACAGCAGTCGCGTCATTATAAAGTAACCTTCTTTCGATCAATAAATATGCAGTTATTTGGCAAGTTGCTTGAAGTATGCGTTTGTAGGAAATACAATGGGTGATTGTAGAAATGAGTGTAGCCTTAACTGTAGCATTGATATAAAATTCAGATAAATATAGTTGGTATTAATAACCATTAATTTAATTGCTTTGAATAAGGAAAATATTAGGTAAAAAAAATAAAAAATATAATATTAAATGCTTGAAGGCATTTCTTCGGCGTTTTGCTATGAAATTATTGATTTTAAATAAATAAATTTGAGACTGCACATTAACTATCATAATCTTCATAAATCATAGGATGGAAATAATTTTTGCGTAAAACAGAACAATAATGTGTAAAACGTAATTTACTATACTTAATAGCTCGATAGAAACACAAATATTCGAATGTGTGTCTATATAGAATTTATGTGTTGCGTGTGTAAATAATACCGCCTCGCGCACGACCAGTTGCCATTTACACTTCTAACTGTTTACTAACTCCGAAGCAGGGAATGATCCGCGCGCTTCTAGTCCCGCAATGTCTTCCGCGTTTTAAATATAGACCGCGAAGGCCGTGGTTTTATCTGCTGCGTGTTGAAATACTACACAATGCATCGTTATACAACCTTGAAGCGACGTCTTAAAACATTTTTTTTTCGTTTCAGAGCTGATTGATCGTTACGGATTTTTGGAACATTGGCAATTGACAACATTATGTTCTTTGCAATTATATGAAACACCAGTGTAACATTCAACATGCAATCACTAAATGGAACGATTAGACCTTGATTAGACATAGTTCTTTTACTGAGGCTGATGTTGTAAAATCGTTGTAACACTGCTTTGATATCTATAAATAATAATAGTTAAAAAAAACTAAAAAACACGCTTTTTATAGAAAACCGAACTAAAAAATAGAAAATTTTATCAAATTAGTGTATTGTCATCGGTCCTCAATAAATCTACAAAGTTTGAACGAAATCTGGCCGTTTAAAGTGGGTCAAAATCGCGCCCAAAGAAGTCGGTTACAAACAAACAAACATACAGGTGAACCTTATATAAAGCGTGTAATAATAATTATGCAACAAATAGTGCTCGTACACAACGATTATCTTTAAGTTTAGTTGGTATTGTATAAAAATAAATATTATAGAAAATTTTAAATTAATGAATCTTACCAACTGAATGTCATGTATCAGATTCGTAGCCTGTAGTTTAGAAAATATTGAAGTGGCTGTATAAATTCTTTGGAGGGGCTGCGTCGCGATGATTTGTAATTCTAATTATCTTGGCATAATTAGTTTGGCCGTGAGCACACGCGGAAGTTGTTCGCCACCTTTCCAGATAACAATTGGCTTATTTTATCATTGCTCAACGATAAGGTGGCCTTCGACAAAACACGTACTTTATTGACGTAGTCGTCGCTTTGGACCTCGTGATGTGATATTTCTTTGAAGATTGAAACGTATTTCTTGAGGGTTTATCCGTTTATAGGAAAATTTATTTTTACAGTTTTAGTAACAATGTGTCTATAACTCTTCCTCGGTATAATGTAATAATATGATGTATTTTTATAATGGTGTGCTTTCATAAGTGAAAAAAAAAAATATTCTTAATATTTGCTGTATTCGCAACGACGCGACGTGTATTCGTTACTTTTACAGTTTATCTATAATAAAATCTCTGTCCATGCTGGATGTGGTGTGATTGATTTTTTACGCTTCCGAAGTTACACGTGTTAGAGTGTGAATTTCAAATCTTGCTTTTTTCGTATTTTTGCATAAGTGGGCATTATTTATTACTTTCCTTCCTAATAAAACGTTTCCTTACAAATTGTCACTTATGTACAAGGCAATATAGCTCACAAGGTCATTGTAATACTTATTAATAAGTTAAGGTTGCGTGGATCGTTAAGATTCAAGCTAAATTTGCGGTTTGCAAAATAATGCAGTAAAAATCTATGAAAAAATACTTTATTAAGTATGCTAGCAAAATAAGGTAAATGTATTTTGATGAAAATAAAAATAGTGAACCACATACCCGGATTAGTGAATGTGAATATATCTGTTGTGCACTTTGGTGAACGTGCAAAAATACAGTTCCGGGTTGATGTAAACTTTAAAAGAAACTGCTATGAAGACGTGCGTTGATGTGATGATTATGTAATGAGTGCAGACCGAGCACGCCGTGATGCAACCCGGCTGACTATTGTAGTCCACGTCAGAGCGGTGGGCGGAGACCGAGTCCTCGTGAAGCCATTCATCAATCGCTTTATAATACATACATTATCTTGCAATATTAATCAATATTATTCGATACTGTAAGCACAGAATACATAATAGTAGCTAAACGCTACAGAACAGACACTCTCCGCCTCCCGCCAAAATTAAACTTACCTCACCCCGCGCGATCGTGATTAAAATGGGCCATATTTTTCTGCAAGGACGATACGCAACGAAGATTGACAACATTAATCAAATTGACTTAAAGTAATTTTATTATTTTGGATTTGTGATTATCGTTTTTCGTAGAAAATGGTTAGATATTGTGCTGTTTACGCCTTACGGATGTATTTCATCAGAAAAACGCGATTTTTTTTTACGCTAGTCACAAATGTGCCAACCATAAAGCGTTAACACACATTTGCAGTCTCTACAGTGTGACTGTCAAAACGATAATTTTGTATGGAGTGTCCGGGGTGTGCTGTAAGTGTGGAGATTTTTAAGCTCTACATTCCTAGATAATATGCAACTTACTATGAAATAACCTTTTGCATTTTAGGATTCTTTCATTGTATTTATGGCATCTTAATTTGAGACGATCGTTTTATTTTGAGAAAACTCTTTAAAAAACATAATGCGAAAAGTTTATTGTATGCAGAATATTACCGAGGTTTTGCTTGGTTATAATAACCGTGTCCTTAGTCAAGGTCTGCCAGCTGCTGGCGTCACTCCTACACTCATACAATATACTCTAATATATTCATATATTATAACAGATGGTAACAATTTATCTAGTCAACATAAACTGTTTGCATTTCCTTTATAGGGATGTTAATACAATTTTCAAGTACACTGCACAATTAGAATGATTAGTTGTTTGCTGACGCAATGTTTCGTGGTGGTTGTGTGGGGTAAATGGTGCACAAGAACAGGTTCTCACTTCACATGTGTCGGGCAGTGTGCGGGTTCGGTGACCTCCCAGCCCGATAATCCGAGAACTGACACCGAGAAAAATTATACTCAGGTAAGTATAGACCGGATATCAGATGATGCATCAAGCGCACAATTGCCTGCACGATTGCCCTTCTTGTATTACACCTTTTGTGTCCAAACGACGAACTAAGTCAATGATTTTTATAGTATAATGTTACCGGCCGGCGCAGGCGACGGTAGACAATCTGATTATTTTTAACTAGCGGTCCGCCCCGGCTTCGCCCGTGGTACATATTTCGCAATAAAAGGTAGCCCATGTTCTTTCTCAGGGTTTAAAGATTATCTGTGCCAAATTTCATCAAAATCGGTCCAGTAGTTTATGCGTGAAAACCATACATACATACATACAAACCTTTCCTCTTTATAATATTAGTATAGATTTAGTAATTCGTTCAGTAGCTCGCTCAGCTCTTATGAGATAAATTCATAAAGAGTATAAAATGTTGGCATAGATGCGTAGTAATAAAAGTGTCATCGAACTTGTGTTGAGTAAAGTTTATTTTCTTGCTTTTTGCAATCACTAATACCCCATTTCTGAGGAACAATTTTCAATAATATCTACATGAGATTTACACATAATGATTGCGCAGTTGCCAGGCATCATGTGATTATTCATTTGGCGACATCATGTCTCGGAATACTGTCATTACTTCTTTTACCAGTAATAGTTTCAGCATTACCAGTAAGTGGAAACCGCAATAGAACTTACGTGATTTCAATGCGATAAGTTAATTCATTTCTAGGAAAGTACTAATCGAAGTTTAGAACTAAAATCTATTTTATACTGACTCCACATTGTGTAAACATTTTTGATAATATTTGATAAAGTATGTTTATATTACAAAATATTACAAAAATATTTAACATTGTTAATTCCCAATTTATCATTTTCTTTATATTTCAATACACATAAAAGTAGTAGTTGGTTACGCAGAAATCTAGATACCGCATAGTATCCACAAGGCCAAAGTGTAGATATTAAAGATTATGTATACCTACTCCGTATATAATGATCATTTTATTGCTCACTTAAACTGTGGCTACCATTCGTTTCGTGTAAATAGTAGTTACGTAAGTGATGTAGATAATAGTGAGATGAGCAGTTGTGACTAGCGGTACGCCCACGGTATTTTGGCGTAGATACAAGGTTAGCGTGTAGAGCGTGGGACTGAAATGTTATGCATGCCAATTGGTACGTACTGTTGCTCGTGGATAGTTTTTTTTTGCTATTACGTCAAAGATGCATGAATGATTCGAGTTGTGATATATATAGAATACAATTTTCTAAACAATGGCCAAATTTTACTATCAAAATGAAATGTAGAGCTCCTCATCTACGCAATACTATATTTTAAAATTTTTCTTTTTATTTAACTACTTTTTTGTAATTTAAATCGACATATTGTATAGTTTAAACGTTTATTGTACTTTTTAACACATAAATTATACCCATTGATGTAAATTATAAATCCCTACTAATATTATAAATGCGAAAGTAACTCTGTCTGTCTGTCTGTTACGCTTTCCCGCTTAAACCTCTCAACCGATTTTGATGAAATTTGGCAGAGAGTAGAGACAATCTTTAGACCCTGAGAAAGAACATAGGCTACCTTTTATCAAAACACCACGCGGGCGAAGCCGCGGGCGGAAGCTAGTATTGAATATAACACTATTGTTATGATAAACAGTGTTTCAATATTTGACCTCTTTCTATTGTTGAAATTGATATTTTTGGTTTTATGGCATTCAAATGCTTTATAAATATAAATTTATAAAGAATAGAAAAAATTCGATCACGAGGCGGGACTCGAACCCGCATCCTTTCGCGCCATTCCGGGGCGGATGCCTGACCAACTCAGCCACTCGTGACCCGCCAGAGCGATCGAATTTATTCTATTCTTTCAGTTTTATGTGTCTAAGGGACACACCGCGCGCCATCTATTGAGATGATTAACAACCATCTCAACCAATATGAAACACTTTTCAGTGAATACAATATTGTAACGATGGAACACGACCTTTTTTTTTTTGTTGAAATTGATATTTTTGGTTTTATGGCATTCAAATGCTTTATAAATATAAATTTATAAAGAATAGAAAAAATTCGATCACGAGGCGGGACTCGAACCCGCATCCTCAATTTCAACAAAAAAAAGGTCGTGTTCCATCGTTACAATATTGTATTCACTGAAAAGTGTTTCATATTGGTTGAGAGGGTTGTTAATCATCTCAATAGATGGCGCGCGGTGTGTCCCTTAGACACATAAAACTGAAAGAATAGAATAAATTCGATCGCTCTGGCGGGTCACGAGTGGCTGAGTTGGTCAATGTTGGGAATGGCGCGAAAGGATGCGGGTTCGAGTCCCGCCTCGTGATCGATTTTTTTCTATTCTTTATAAATTTATATATTTTCTATTGTTAGGTTCACCTTATCTTTACATAATTTAATTTGTAAAGCTGTACTTTCTTAAATTCATTGTACGGTAGTTAAGAGAAAGTCAACGAATCTCGTACAGAACAGATGTTTATAATCATAAATATGAATACATATTGAAGTGAGTGAAGCTAGATAAAATCTGCAACTGTAGTCACGATGCCAACATAAATGTATTTATGACAATTTTACAATGGCGTTGCATAATGCGCGACCGCAGTACTGCACCTTGACATTGTATGTGCGACAGTGCGACACACTGAACCGTCCACGTGTATCGTTAATCATTATACCTACATATTATTATACTTTCGATATTATGTAATGAGCAAACTCACATGTGTATACTGTACGCATTACGTTTTAAAACTCATAATATGTTCACCTGCACTCATTTATTATTTATTACATGTTAAATACACAAATGATTGATAATAAATTATATAATTCGTTTCGTTTTCTAAAAACGCAGATAGAATCTTTTCACATTATGTTAAAATAGCTCGCGAAAAGAGGTCATTTTGTCATATAACATATTATTAACTTTCACTAATGAATATACTGTGTGAATAACTTTTACTTTTTTTTGGTTCAATTAAATGAGTAAAGTTGTTTTGGTTCAATAAGATTACATGGATATCAAAATAATCATAATATGCTTTACATGTAAATTGACTTGAAGCATTATGTTTGCGAAACGAGGAATAGGAATTGCAGCGTTATTCAAAGTTGTGATATAATGGCCTCTAACGACGGTGAACAGGTGTCTTGCAGTTTGTCCAGTGAAAGTTGCGTTGTTTGAAATACCAGCTCCAAAGATACGTAAATACAATACAATGGGGTTAATATCTACGCATTGAACAAAGACTTGCATCTGCGCGGGTCTTAGTCATTCAATTAATTGTGCGTCATAAATACTTTGTATTGCAATGAGTAGTTCCTCATTAGGCGAAACTTCGTTACAAATACGTATAAAGTGGTGCATTCAAAAACTTAAGGTAACAAAGACTCGTTGCGTACCAACTAAATAAACAAAGTAATTTACTCGAGCTCATATTTACTTGGTAGTAATATGAAAGCGAGCACGATTTGTGTCACGGTCTAATTGAAGTTGGTAACACGGTGGCCAAGCATATTAAACAAGATGTTTAATTCCACCCAAAATGATTTAAAATTTACAAAATGTTTTAAACATGTAAATTAGCTGTATTTTGAGATATCCCCTACATCTTTGTATTGTACATTTTTTTATTAACATAACGACATTCTTACCCTTCATTGCGATTTAACTACAGTTTTTTTTAATATATTTTAAACGAAAACTAGTCTTTCGTCCCCGTATTCACCAACAGCGTTATCCAGTAACCTGGGAAGGAAATAAAATGTAACTTAGGTCACGTTCCTGCCTAGAAACTTCAAACGAAAGTCTGATAGATGTCGACGTCATTCATTAATGTTATATTACGTACTACTTTGAAAGTCAATAAAAATGTTTACTTACCCTCCTCTTACGTGGATGATGATCTTCATAATCCATGGCAATACCTTCATCGCTGAAGGAGGATGAAACTGGCGGTGGGGAAGGGGTGCCAGAGCGCCACGAGGACCCCGAGCTGCTGCTTGCACCAGGAGAGACTGAAGAGCGGCCACCCCACGCACCTGAGGAAGATTATAGTTCACCCTTTATTTTCAAATGAGATTGTAGAGATTCAAGGAATCCCTCTAGCTAACAATAATAGGTATAAGTATAAAACGGAAGTAGGTATAGCTACCCACTTTCACTCGAAAGCCCGTCTATTTTCTCGCGGCATACATATACTTGTTCATTACAACAGAGAAGAAGATGAAACGTAAATTTTTACGATTCGAATGAGTCGGGTGTGGTTCTGCATCGCGATATTAATCACAGGCAATATGATATACTGTATTACTAAGTGCATACATAATTTACAATCTTTTTATCCATCAGTATTTTTACTTCTGTTCTATAAACAAAAAATAAAAACATATTATTCAGCATTTTTGCCTTCAAATTTAAAAATAATTAATGTATGAGTTTCATAGGTTACATATTGGGTCGGTTGTTCAATAATGGCAATCTGTAGAAGAATAGAAGTAGCAATTTGGTTAGATCTCGAAACGCTATGCTAGAGCACTGCTGTGTCGAATACCTGTCTAGACTATGTCTAGACTGCAGTCTAGACGATATCATCGTTTTGTAGATTTTACATAAAACTAAGTTAAATTAAACATTTCTCTCACATGTATATTGTATGTATAAATTTATAACATACAAACGGTAAGCATTCGTAAGCGACGTTGAGATTGCTCGCGTCTAGAACATTCATGGAAGACAATCTGCAATTTGCTTGCTAGATGGGAAAGTGGAAAGCTACGAGTGTGACTTAGCAGGTAATATTAGTTATATAACGTTGCTGCTATACGTTACATTGAGTTACAACGCAGCTGGCGTAGCACGATCAAGCTTGCATAATAGTTAATCCATTGATTAACTATTAACATTTTAGTAAGATGGTAATAAAATCAGCACACTGAATCAATATTTTAATTTAATTTTTTAAAAAGGTTTCGTACTTGGCCTGGGTGAATTTGGAGAGCAGCTTAAGGACATAAGCACGAGAGCCGCGTTGCATTCGTTCATTTGATCGTCGCGCTCGCCGTAGCCCAAGTCGTAGGAGCTGCTTGGTCCGCGTTTGCGAGATCTGTAAACAATGTAATCAAGCGATAAGTACAATCATAACGATTTATTTACCTGAAAACAATTTAAAATATTACAAAATAGAATGCAATGTATAAACAATTTTTGCTATATGTATACAGTTCAATCAATTGAATAAATGAATGAACAGCAAATATTTGTTAGTAGATCATTCTCGATAGATCGATGAACTACTGATGCGAAAAGTTCATCAGTTCAATTACAGATTGAACCCGTCTGGGCGGATTAGGTATTTAGGAAAGTTGCGTAAGGACGAGTCCTATGATCCCGCCGCGTCTGGCCGCTCACCCCGCCATCACCAAACCGGAGTTCGTTAGACTTTGACGCTAGGATAGGTCAAGAAATTTGTATAAAAATAAGTAATCATTTTTATCACTCAATACATTATTCACGTAAAATGCACTGTTGCCGTATATTGATAACCTTTATTGTTTTACCTTTGTTTGTCCGATAAGATAAAAGTGCAATTGCATTAATTTGTCTTTTAATAAAAACAACGATTATTTGTAGTATGAAAATTAAAAAATATTGTTATAAGATATAATTTTAGAGTGTGGGTTGTAGGTATGTTTTGAAAATTCTATGGTATCAACTATTAACCGTATAATTAACGTAAAATCAAACAAAATTTTCGCTCCTGTTAATTTTATTATTAAACATAATTTAAATATAAACTGAATATAGAACACAATTACTTGCCCCACACAATGCCTCAATCAATCCAGTGATCGAATAAATTTATTATCAATAGGCTCGGGATATCAAATAATACGTAGAATGAATAGACGTCCTCCATACAACCGTCTTACCTAGGTACATTGACTCTATCTAGATTCTAGAGAATACTGACCGTAAAAGCAGAAAGCTATATATAGGTGAGCCTCTAGCTCAAGTTGTTTATTTAACTTTTATAGTTAGAATTATATATTTTGCATAGGTTTAATTGTGGTTTTGAACTTTGAACAAACTGAAATTTTTTTGAAAGTAATCATTTTTTCGCTAGAGGATGTAAAATGGTTTTGTTTTTTAGGCACAGCTAAGATGTAATACGTGGTCTGTCGACCTGAATGCACCCCAGATACAAGGTGTGTTCACCCCGTGCGGGCACGACCTTCCGCAGGTCGCTAGTCGCTACTCGCTATCCGATCTACTGCTTTATGATTATATTATTATCAATCAATGGTTATTTACTTATAACCCTAAAATTATAAAATACTAGCGACCCGCCCCGGCTTCGCACGGGTGCAATGCAATGCTGATACTAAATACACTACAGAAAAACTGTGAACGTTGTATATAAAAACATAGCGGCCCGCTCCGGCTTCGCAGTTCGCACGGGTATAAAATATATAGCCGGGCGGCCGGCCGGTACCGCCGCAAACGCTACGTCCCGCAATTTTTAAATCTGTAATATCTTCGAAAATATTCACTTAAATCATACGGTATAAAGGGCAATATAGATCTATATTAAATGAACAATGTATTCAAGGTATTTAATTGGTTAAGGATTAATGCTGTATTGGTTAAAATCGCTTCGAAAATTAGCCATTATTTGTCGTAAAAAGTAAATGACAAAAAAAAGTTATTGTGGGTTATCCATAAGAGATAGACATATACCATCGCGGACTTTTCTGTAGACCTTTTCAATGTGTACAATACTTAGTACATTATTTTGATAAAACTCGTAGGGTTCAGCCTGCGTTTGCAATGTAAGCGGAAAAAATGTAATTTTTTACGACATCACGTTAGAAACCTCAAAAATAACAGTACTTCTCCACTATTTGATGGATGTTATTATACATATAAACCTTCCTCTTGAATCACTCTATCTATTAAAAAAAACCGCATCAAAATCCGTTGCGTAGTTTCAAAGATTTAAGCGTACATAGGGACAGCGAAAGCGACTTTGTTTTATACTATGTAGTGAAGGTTAATATTTTGGTCATAATGCTGAAGTCATCAAATTTCATCAAAGTATTGGTCTTCGATTTAATTATGCATCAAAGTCGTTTCGATTTAAGAAATATATCGTGTAAATGTACGAAATATTTTTAGTTAACCACGCTGCTAAAGATTCTCTGCTCGCCAACTGAACGCATTCTTTATAAAAATAGCTGATGATGTAACGTCCCTTATATCTCTAGGTGTTGTGAAATGTCCCTGATAGAAATAGAAAAAAAAAAACATATTTGCGACCTTCTCGCATACAAAATAAATATTAATGTAGTAGGTATTTTAATACATATTATGTACAATAAATCGTAACGTTCGACACAGGTATTTTACGGTTATAAATTTGAAAATACCGTAGCTAAAATAGTGAGCACGTGAATCGTGACTGAAAAATAAATTTGGTAAGTAAATGTGTTAAGTTAGATAACACAAATGAGATGACGTGTGACGACTAGATAAATATCAAAACATATTTAAACAAGTGACCTCGTCAGCCAAGGTTCCTTGTAACTTATGTAAATCGATTAAAATTTTAATAGTATCGTGGAGCCGGTCGCCGGTCGCCGGTTGCCGGCCGGCAGCTGAGCACATACGAGTAATGTTTACTTCTACTTTGCGGTTGTGACGTGTGACGTACAGCGAGTGCAGAGTAGGCGATACACGCCGCACGCCGCACGCCGCACACGTAACATTGAGAACGACCTTGCTGCTTGTTGCTGCGCTGCCGATATGCCGGCTTTCATTAAACTTATTATAATAGGTTGCTTACATAAATTACGACGACGTGAAATACGATGAGAATACTTCATTAAAATTGTTAAACTGTAGAAAAATAGAATTATGCAAATTTTTGAGATTATCGAAATTTATTGACAATGAGCAATAAAAAAGATGTTTACTGTTATGGTTATTTATACATAGCCATATTAGTCCATTGAAAAGTTACATTTGGGGTTGCGTTTTTTAAAGGACGCAATTTTATTAGATGTAGAAAATTTAATTTGAAACAAATATTGTTAACAATTTTTTTTATCAGATAAATAGTTTAAGAGTATAAATATACTTAGACAAAATTCTAAAATGTTAAAATCAAGTGCCTGAATTAGACAAATAAGTCTGCAAAAAACAGGTACAATACAAAAGCTAGTTCGGGTATGATATCATTTACCGCCACAAATAGGTGCTAGTTGCGTTAGGTCATGATGCATTTTTTTGCTCCACTAAAAGTAAATACTTACCGAATGCGATATGCTTCGCGTTCAATACTGAATGTAGCCTAATTTTTATTATATCTAAATATATTTATGTTCGTTTGTATACATATATTATTATTTATGCAATTAAAAGACATTAAAAAAGGAAAAAAAATAATTAAAAGTAGTTTGTGCTTTATGTTATAACATTTTTATCTCGATCAAAATATCGTTCCGATGTTTACACGTACGTTGAAATGAGAAGAAATATAATTACTGGGATAAAAATAAAATTTCGTGGTAATTACTGTCAATGTATCTTAAATACAACTATTGTCCGGACACAAAAGGGTACAGCGACCTTGAATATTGCAGAAACATTAATACTTGTCATGATCTGAGACTGCCTCTACCCGTTAATATATTTGAGATTGAATAATGACGTTATGCTTTAGATTATTTATACAAAATATGAACACATTGTATAAAATGTTTTATTTATATAATAACTAACTATATGGGGGTATATTTTTAAGTAGGTAACTAGTATTCGATTTGATTTTGATTTTTTCCAAATTTAGTATCTACATGTTTGTTTTTATTTCATTTACAGATTTCATGAATATATACCTATTGTCTAGTTATACATTTATTACCTTACTTTACATAAGGGAAATTCTCAAAATTGAAGTATATGTAAAAACTTCAGAGTCACCAGATTGCCTTTAATGTTCAGTTTCGAAGAATAATTACATAATTACATGCCAGACTTTTTGTTCCCACAAAAGGGGTTATTCCACCTATAGGTAGGTCACTGGAAAGTCAACTCAAAGTTGAATACTCCCAATGACTAATCGATCACTTATTATTATGTACGTTTAAAACATTTTTAATTATTAATACATGAATAATACATACAAGCTAAAATATCTGTTCAAATTTGGTATGTATTGAATTTTATTCATAGGTACGATCTAATAAGTCTCACTAATTTAATATGCGTTATTAAAACACGTACCTACATACGGTTTTTGCATAATTGAATGCAACATTTTTAAACACTTTCTCTACGTCGACGGCATACCTTCACCTGCTAAATGAGATAACGGTGCTTACAACACGAACGAAAGCAAACGTGTGCCCAACGAGAAAGTGACTCCATTACCTTTCCTTTGCTGTGCTCCTTCTCTTTCAATGTTGCGCAAACGCATGCTTAAAGTTTATAATGAGATTTTGGTATGAAATTTTTAGAACTTGTGATGTATATTTAAATATTACATTTGGTTCGTAATTATTATGAATTAATCAAATGATGCGATTGTTTCTAACTGAATAAATTCATTGAATTATTTTGCCTTACCATGCGTGTTTTAATAAATTCAATCCTCATTGATTAATGATTAACAAAAGAAAACGTAACTATGATATTAATTGGTTAGTCTGTCCATGTCATCCGCCCATGACACTCGAATATAGGTATCACTCATTTGCATACAACGTGCTAAAATCTATTCACCCACCGTTTTAGACATTCACAGAGTAGATATTGAATAATCTAATCCACGACCAATCTATACCTAAATATATAATAAAATCGTAGCAAAGTCAAAATTGTTCATTGAATATTTTTTTTAAAGAATACTTGGGCGTGATCTACGTCCGTGCTAATCTCAAAAAGAACTGCATGGATTTACTTCAAATTTGGTACAGACATAGGTAGAGACCTGAGGAAGGACAAAGGATAGGTTTTATTCCGGAAAACCCACTGGAACGGAAACTGCGGGTTTTTTTTACTACGCGGGCGAAGTCGCTGGCGGAAAGCTAGTATTTAAATATATCCTATGTTAGTGTGGACAAATTTATTTCATGCACATAGAATGGAAATCATGGACGTGTTTTGCACGTTAGTTATCACGCCGAGGATCAACATTTAAATTGGAACGAAGGGCGTACTTACTTACTTGTACCTACAACTGCAACTGGCCCACTAGCCGAGTAAGGACGCTACTTGCATTAGGAGTTAGGACGTTTAGGAATGCTACATTACATTGACAAAGCTTAAGGCTGCTTAACAACAAGGTCGATATGTGAAACTGTTTTCCATATAAATTTCCTAAAAATTGTGTAGGTATTTTCATTGCTAATCGCCAAAAAATAAGTACAAAGCAAAAAATCTGTATTACAACAAATTAATCTCAATGCTCATAGAATGCTTATTATCAACACTTATCAATTGAATAAATAATATCAATAAAACAAAGAATACATTAGTGTGTTCATACCACACTTTCCTAGTGTGTCGTAGCGTTCCATTTTGAAACTGGGTCACTATGTCATGGCGTTCGCACCAAGTAGGTACTACGCGAGTGAGGCGCCATCTTTGAATTTCGTTTAAATGCACGTAACAAAGTTATAGGTGGGGTAAGATTTGGCATTGTAATATTGTTGATTTTTAAAGAATTTAAAATCAATTCGAATCATCCTTTTTATTTTATAAATTTAGGATGTCGTCATTTTTAATAAGTACCTACCTACCTATTTTAGAGAAAGTGAACTTATCATAAAATACCGTTACTTTGTTACTTTAGTGTAGTTACTTTATGAATTTCATAAATTAAGATGTAATAACGACTTCATAATAAAATATAATTCTGATGCAACGTATGTTTCCTTAAAAGAGTATCAATCAAATTCTTGAAGTTGAGTTTTTGCGAAATGGAACTAACTACTTCATTTAAGATCTAACAAAAAAAAAAAAACAAATTGTAGAACCGACAATTTCTGCAAACTTGCTCAGTAATCTGATTTATTTTTTATTTCGGCAATGGTTGTGAAATTTCGTCTCAGAGGTAGAGGTCTCGCCTCTCACCGGCATGATGAAAAGTGAAACTGTGCCGTGGACGAGCGTCACGTCGCGACAGACATTTACTGCCGATTGTTCCGGTTCTTTATGTATATCAAGTAACAGTATACTGCTAAAAATTCTGCAAGCCCTCGTATATTACATAACCTATAATTATTTTGGTAGTACATAATATTTATTCAGACCTATTAATACCAACTAATTATCCCACCGGAATTTCACGGTTGGAATTTTTTAATCGTTCACATTGTTACATTGTCTGTCCCTCTTAGAGGAGGGGTGTGGGCTGCGGGAGGTGACTGTAGAATGTAGGCAAGTGTGACAAGGACACGCCCGTACTCCGCGCTAACCTAACACTTCCATCTAGTTTCTAACGTGCTCGATTCGGATTTCGCAACTAGCCGCGCACCTCCACTCTACCGATGCACGATTGTAAGCGATTACACCTACGTTACAAGTACATACCTACAGCAGTATCTGGTGCATGAGAAATAATACAAGCGTCGATACGAGGTCGAATACTATGTATGACAAAGTGTTCTTTGTTTTCTTTGAATCATTCGGAGCCTTTACTTCCGTTTTAGCAATAAAGGTAGTCAGTATACCTAGATGATAATTGATCGAAACACGCGAAAAAGAAGATAAGGGAAACATTGCAAGGTTACTTAGTTTGCAATAGAAATGAAACGGCCTTCTCGCAGTTACCGGCGAGGTGAGCCGCTAATCCAAGGCAACATAACATCGGAATAAATTTTTGTTAATGATTCTCATCAACTGTATGTGGTACAAGCCGTATCAATTACAATGTTATCGTTTCGTTTTAAATATATTTGTATTAGATTGCCAAGTGGACGCTATTGGCCGAGATTAAAGGGCAACTTAGAACAGGAAATAGATGAGTAATTTACGTCAATAATCCTATAAGTACTTGTGTATATATTGCAAGTAATGTTTTTTAGGAATAAATAAATGATACCTATGTATCATTCTGTAGAACAAAAGCGTAGAGCGAAAATCATAGCATTAGTTGGTCTGTATACATAAATTGTTTTTCAGTTCATGGTGCAAGAGAGTTAGGAAGGCTCTGTAATCACTAATTTTATTTTCATTTTTTTATAAAATTCTAGTTTACTTACACTTGCATATGATGTGCTGGGACTTCGATGGTTGCAGAGGCGCGGCGTCGGTCTCCAGCCATGTCTGCAAGTCTTGCAAAATCGGTGTCGACATCAGCTAACCTCGCTGATTTACGCGACTCCAATAGTCTTATTTCTTCCAATCTCTTTTTTAGCTCTATTGGCACCTGAACAAAGAAAAATAACACATTAGAAATGACTCCTTTTGTTTGGAGGATAATTATATAGTTAGTTGCTAGTTAGTTTAGTTAGACTAAAATATTTTGTAAGTCACTCGTGTTTTGGTCTTTTTTTAGCATTAGCATATCATTTGCAGAACAAGCTTTTTATTTCACGTCATCTGCCTTTTTATTATGTAATGAACTAGAGTTAGCAACAAGCTGGGTGTAGGTATGAGATCAATATTGGCGACCTTCGAGCGAGTTGGACGTGACGTCATGACCTAGCGCAGTTGGAAGTGGAGCGAGATGCGTTCCGTGTCACAAACTTTGTTCTTATGCAACCTTTGCTTAATCAATGATTCAAATAGCCTGTTTATAACTCGCAAATTTCAGTTATTTTAGTTGTCATCAAGGTCAAATCAAATATTTGAAAAAAAAAATCAAAATATGTATTTATATTTCTATCCAAAAAATGCAACAGCCTTGATTAAGTTGCTTTATAACAGCTACTTCAGTAGTGTTATGCAGCTTATTATTTAATTCGTACAAAAAGGGCAGATTTTCATTTCTTTTAATGTAAGTTAGGTATGTATGAAAATATAAAAACCATATTTGGGGCGAATGACGCACATATATAAAAATATGTAATCGGCCGTGATTCGAGTGAATTGATTAATAATATGTGGAATAAATATTCAATTAAATATACTTGTTGACATTGCTTGTTTTTCGTCTTATGCTTCCTTCTTCGAGATCGAACAATTGACACGATATATTATGCGCGTGTGCGCCAAGGTGTGCGCCAACTGGTTTATGGTCTCTATGACTGCATATATGTACCTACGTTTCTTTCATACGTCAGCGAGATTATAATTATTGTTACATACAACATTTTGTTATTTAACGCAAGTCCTATAT
The DNA here is from genome assembly GCA_029959065.1 of Colias behrii. NCBI lineage: Eukaryota > Metazoa > Arthropoda > Insecta > Lepidoptera > Pieridae > Colias > Colias behrii. The sequence goes on from JARWMC010000002.1 coordinate 8,368,761, forward strand.
GCGTCATATTCATAAATTGCAACCATATTTTCCTCTTATTGGGATTTACGTGCAATGTTCAAATGACTTAGCTTTATTACTTTTATCAATGACGTATTAGGTACCATAATACCGTTTCTATTTCGCAATCTAAAATACTAAAAATAGTGCTAAGTAGTAACTCTACATTTAAATGACATTGCTAAGTGGACTGCTGAACATAACGTTTAACCTCGATTGATTTAAATTAACTGTTTAGAATCATTAGCCTAAATTCCTATCTATACTTATTACTTATAATATTATAAAGCTGAAGAGTTTGTTTGTTTGTTTGTTTGTTTGAACGCGCTAATCTCAGGAACCTGGTCCGATTTGAAAAATTCTTTCGGTGTTAGATAGCCCATTTATCGAGGAAGGCTATAGGCTATATATCATCACGCTACGACCAACAGGAGTGGAGCCACGGGGGTGAAACCGCGGGGAGCAGCTAGTCTTTAATAATTTTGTAGTATTTGACAATTACTTTCCCTTATATTTTGTTATATTATATGTATGTGTGTAATCTTTCACATCACAGTTTCACATAATTTACTTTTACTTATTAGTTCGGTTCTACCATGTTATACCTTGCCTTTTATGAGAGCCGGATCTACGATTGCAGTGAACGTCGGCTTTGATCACAATACTTTCACTTTTTAAATGATTTTGTACGCGTGGCTACGATTATTTTGGAAGATTGAAAGTTACAAATCATGATATTTTGGCTCCTTCGGTTGAAAAACGTACCTTTTGTGTTTTTTTATTTCATAACATCAAATAATTATTAAGAGTTGAAAATATTATTTTACACGACTGACTATTTCGCTCAAATCGTGAGTTATTTCATGGTTATTAAACAACTGCGATTGGATTGCAATGCACAGACATCGTATTATCTGCCAAAAAGGCATCCCATTTATGTAGTTTTATGTTATTTTTATCATTGTGAAAATGCGATCGTAGGAAGTTATTTTTGACAAAGTAGGGCGAATCTAAAATTGTGTTGGAGTTTATCCGGTTGTTAACAGGTAGTAACCGTGCGGCTGCGCAGCTGTAGTTTCGTGTCCCCCCACTTCCCACCTATTCGCTTTGAGTACGTTATGTAAAAAAGTGACAAGTGTTGCACAATTGCTCGATCCGATGGCGAAACTTGGCCGCCCGCAAATGCCAGTGAAAGTCACCAAGTGACTTTGACACGATAACTGTTAATACTGCGTCATTATTATAGCATTACACTTATTGAGCTCTTGACCAAATTAAGAAGCAGGAATTTACAACTAACACATACGCATTTCGGAGAAGCTTTCCATTCATTATATTTTATGGTTTCTTCTGCAGGAATGCATTTTATAAATTGAAATAAATATTGAGCAATAACTGTCGTGGGCAGTAATTACATATTAAAACATCAGGTTTATAATAATGTCATATAGGTAATTGAGGTTCATGGTCATTAGCAGCGAATGTCGCAGTGTAGTTTCTAGTTCCTGGTTAATCTTTAGGTTAATAATATTTCAGTAAAATCATAAAAATATATTTTTTTGTATTCGCAATGATGGAAATACATCTTATATAGACATTTTTTTAGATAGAGGTTTGTTATGACTCAAGAATTTAATTAGGTTACAGTAACAATTTAAAATACAGTAGGCCCGGCAGAACAGGAATCTGGTTTGCGAAAGTTCAACCGGCTCTATTGCATATCGTTGCCGCTTCATGAAGCAAATTACGTGACGTGGGTTTAACATTTTTTATAAAGTTTCTTTGGCACAAATTGCCATAATTTGAAGCTAATTGATATCATTAACAATGGTACACATAAAAACGGAATACGGGTGTTTCGCTTGTTAGATAGATTACAACATTGTAATATATAAAAACTAGCGGTCCGCCCGGCTTCGCCCGTGGTACCTACATGTTTAAACTATCCTATCTCTCAAGTTGGATCGAACTGCACATGGTGTGCGAATTTTATTATAATTGGTTCTATAGATCATGACATAATGTTAGCTTTATTATCCTCTCTTAATATATCAAAATCTGCAAGTAATTGGATGTATAGTTACCTACGAGGACGCCGTCAACGTATCTATAACAACGATTCCTATTCATCTTGGTGTGATATCGTTGCTGGTGTTCCTCAAGGTGGCGTACTATCTCCCCTTTTATTTTCCTTATTTATTAATTCTATTTCAAACAACTTTTCCTCTCTCTATCACTTATATGCTGATGATCTACAAATCTACACGCACTCTTCTCTTGAGAACCTACCTAATGCTATACGTGAAACCAACAAAGACCTGTCTTCAATAATCCAATGGAGCAAAACACATGGTTTAAATATCAACCCGGTTAAAACTCAAACCATTATAATAGGAAGTCGTCACTTCATTAACAAAATTGACTGGGTTGGTATTCCTAAGATTACTGTTGATGGGATCGTTATTCCATACAGCTCCACTGTTAAAAACCTTGGCATATATCTGGACCAAACACTTTCCTGGTCACAACAGCTACAGGAATTGCGAAAAAAGTTTTTAGCTCTTCCGCTTCACTTAGACGTTTACGTAATGTCCTACCAATTCCCACTAAGGTTGAGCTAGTACAATCATTGCTTCACCCTATACTTGATTACTGTGACAGCGCCTATCCTGACCTTAATGAAAATCAATTAGATGCTCTTGAACGTGTTCAAAACCTCTGCATAAGGTTCATATTCGGTTTGCGTAAATATGATCATGTATCCTCTTTCCGTACCAAACTGAAATGGTTACCTATACGCCTTCGCCGGAATGCACGCATTCTTCATCTGCTTTACTGCATTCTATTTGATGTTAGAACACCAATCTATCTAAAGGAGAGATTTAAATTTCTTTGTTACAATAGCCTTGTGTTGAGATCTGCATATAATCTCTCTCTTTTGATTCCATCTCATCATTCAGATTTCTATCATTCCTCTTTCACAGTACGTGCTATAAACCTTTGGAATGCTTTACCTAATACAATAAAACACGCCCAAACAATATCTTCCTTTGATAGATTGGTTAAAAATTATTATCTTTCGCTGTAACGTCATTTGTATTTATATTTCTAACTCGCACATACTAAATATATTTATATATATATATATATATATATATATATATATATATATATATATATATATATATATATATATATATTTTTTATGTATGTATGTTTTATTATATGTATGTATGTTTATTTTATATTATCTATATGTTATATATTATATGTTATTTATTATTTTATCTATAGGTACTTATTTAATTAAGTAATGCTTGCTTTGTTTTACACCTCCAAAATTATAATCTTCCAGCATTTCCTTGATCACAGGTTGTCTGGTAGAAATCACTTGTTAGTGATAAGACCGCCTATTGTACAATAATCCTATTTGCTGTTATTCTTTTGTATTGTTTTTATTTGGTGTACAATAAAGAGTTTATTATTGTTATGTTTCTCATTTCCATAATACTCGGGTACCACCAGAAGGACAGTACCCGGATCTTTGGAAGGCTTACGTGGAGACACGGATCCAACACGCAGAGGCCCTTTCGAGAATTTTAATGTGTTGTGGGACACCAGCCGCAGCCTGCCCATGACTGCACTATAGAGATACAGCCCTAGGCAGTCCGCGGCCGATGTAGGACTATTGCAGGGTATGGAAATTTAATGATTGGGCTATGGATTGGGATGCTAAATGGACTGGTACTGAGGACTATGGGAAACTATGGCACCTGCCTTTCTACTAAAAGAAAGTAAAAATATGTTGGCAGGTGGTGACTCGCCCTCTCACTGTATGGGCCCCCGAAATAAGTCGCTGCAATAGTGCGACAAGGGGGCAACATATTGCGAGCAGCTAAGGGTGGAGAGGCGTCCCTGGACTTTAAACTACGATCACGCGCTCCCTGAGGGTCCAGCATCACGTGCCCACTCGCCACTTATGATTCGCATCCACCCTTCGAGCTAAAAGCTCTCGCGACTCCACTCTGGCCGGCCGGTTAAGGCAAGCCAGAGGCGGGGGTCCTGTCCTCGTCAGGCTTCACTCCGACCGGCCGGTGAAGGCAAGCCGGAGATGAAGACAGGGGCCTCCCCCGGGAGCACTCGGTTCCCGCGGGGTCGCTACTCCCCGACACCACGCCACAAGGTGTCCTGCGGGTTGACTGATTGCACGGGTGGAATATCTGTTGTCACGTAGACAATAGATATTCCAACCGTGGGCGATGGGGTCGTCACATGTTATTATTATTATCGGTTAAGTGGTTTAGGAGTCCATTGAGGACAAACATTATGACACGAGATTTATATATATTAAGATAATAAAATATACGTTTTTAAAAAGGTAATGTATCGATTAGATGATTGTATAATTATTAACCATCAGTATTAGATTCGTTATGTAGGCGTAATTATAATGGCATTGTGTTAGAAGCGAAAGTTATCGCGAACAAGTGGCATTGACTGCAGCGTCTAACGAGTCATTGGCTGAATGCGTGTGACGTGCGTACTGCGTGCTGCTAGCAGGTAGCATATGCGACGTAGTACATGTATTGTGTTCAAATATGATTTACAGAAAATGATCTTGTTTATCTTTTAATATATTTAGTTAATATCTCACTGCATGTCTTGTTATTTCATTTTAAGCTAATGTGTTATAACTTTAAACTGTATCAATAGAATTTATTTCTATAAAAAAATAATAAAAAACATTATAGATTACGTATTAAATTTTACAATATACCAAATTATATTAAAAGATATTTACAACAATCTGTGTTTTTTTTTGTTTCTCTTCGTTATAATTTATATTTCTTTCAATGTCAAGAAACGAGTGCGCAATAAATTTAAATTATTAGGTGTTATGGAATCACTCATTTGTGGATTGAAATAAAAGTATGTACAATCAAAATATCCATAAATGTTACATAAAGTTAGGTAGAGTGACAATTTTAGGTGTATAATTTATCTCGTCGATAACATCGGTTTTTATTACTGAATGGATAGCACAAGAACAGGTAGCTCCGATTCTTTGATAAGTGACATCGATATATTTGATAACAATAAATTAAGTTAAAATATAGTATTGAATGCAAATTTTTATGAGGAAAGAAAGACGAACACAAAAAATTATCCACATTTTTTTAGGGATAAGGCTCAATGTTCGATAAGGCTGCAGTTGCAGTCACGTTATCATGCATGCATAAGTAATTTACTAGATACATGCGACTAAACGAATACACATAAACTAATAGATTGATAGTCCTGTTTCACCTAATAGTTTTTTTTTAACTAAACTACTCGATAAAAAAACTACTTTAGGATAAATAAAAAATTTGCATCATTTAATAATTTCAACGATTTATTATAATATTAAAGTACGTAATTTATAATTAACACCCAGCTCTATTTTACATTCTATCGTTATAATATTATAATGCTATATATTATTTTATACTAAATGACAGAAATGATAATTTCATAGTGGACTAGATTGAGTCAAAGCAATGAATGCACTGTTGCGAAGTAATACCACCCAGAAATAGAAATCTAGGTAAACGGTAGATTATAAAGTATTATTTAATCTAATCGGATGTTAACTGTTAGATCAATCGACTAGTGCAGCTCGCGGCCTTGTATGATCAATGAATACTAAACTGCTAGCAAACGGATGCGATGGCAACGAGCACGCAAATGCTCTGCCCGGCTGCAACAGAACCTTGCCCCAAAAATTGCGACCTACATTTCATGTAAGTCAAAATGCAACCAGCGTTTTTATTACAGCCATTCTCCTTGAAATATTCATTTCATTAGCGGCTCGCAAAATTGCGTTAGCAATTAATTCAATCCTGTATTATAAATGAAGTCAGTTTTATCCATATTTCGTATCGTTCATTTATAGCTGTACGATTACGTTTTCTCAAGTCATAAAATCAGGAAGTACGCTTGTGTAATAGTACATTGCAGCAACAAATATAGTGCACCAATATATACTACGCTGTAGATGACCCCGATCCAAACAGCAGTATGCAGGACGAAGTGAGATGGCCTAGTTGGCGCGGCCACAGATACGGGTCACGACCCTTTCCTATCGTCGCTTCGACCTAGATCCTATACTCTGAGTATGTACCTACTTTATTTCTGGACACTTGATAAAATATAGTATTAAACCCAATAAATAAACCAGTAAGTATAGAAAAAATAAAGTGATTGCTATTTAATTCGAATTCTCAATGGTTAAAACTTGGTTGTAACTGATTTGTTTGAGCTTTGTTCATAATCAGCGATACAGTGACGTCAATTCTGTAATTTCAGACACTACGTCACAGTATACGTAGGCGAGAAAGCGTAGGCACAACGTGAGTGTGACGTCACAGGCGCTTTTCTTTTGAAACGGTCGCGGTCGTAGGCAGCGAATATTTTATTCTTCGCATAATAATGGACATACATCGAATATTACGTAGTTTGACGATGTATGTGCTAAAGAATGTGATAAGATTTATTTCGACACGGCACCCGGTAATGTGATGCCATAATCGAATCATTTACATGCTAGGTTTAGAAAAGTGAGCGTTCACCTTGGGATAACTATGAGCATGGTCGTCCCCTCTCTATTCTATGTATCGAAACAGTATTATGTTCGTTTATGGACTCGGTTGCTGATCACGCAGGCGTCGTGACCCAGCCTGACCCAAAAACGGAGCGAGTCCACCGCGCCCTGAACACTAGTTGATAACGGACTTCGGTAACCTGTTCAACGCATATACACGCAACATGCGCACTGCTATTATACTTATTACACGGTTCAGCAGTGGGTCTCCGCCCCGGGCTGTCCACTAATATAATTTACCGAACATTGCTTTTGCCTATTACGTCGCAATTGTTAAAACAATAAGTAAATATCTAAATTCATAAAAAATACTATTTTTTATTTTATTATTATTTTGCATCTACCTTTTTGGCAATGTTGAAATGAAAGGTTGGTCTAAAAACAATAGAGCCTTCGAAAAGTCATGGCGCGCAGTTTTCGTGTTGCCAAAAAGGGAAACGCAAGTGGAGGTCGGGTTTTGATGCGGGCTGTACCTACGTCGCCGCGCCGCGGCCGGTTCAATATCATTATTTCTAGGTTAGTGGGTCACCGTGCCGGAGAGGCCCGCGCCGCGCACGCCGCGTGCAGTTTGTAATTATAACTTGATCTTCATGTACATAAAAAGACTTGGCTATAGTGCACCGATACGTATTTGCGGCCTCACGTCACCTTGCGTCACCGACATTTCACTGTACTCAGCCATGATTCTGTCGCTATGTGAATCATTTTTAACCTTTGCCTTTACCTTCGACTTGTACTTTCATAGTTTACTACTGTTTTACTTACTATTGTTTTTTTTGTTAATATTTCAATTGTAGTAATATTTGTAGTTACGTTAGATATGTATGGTAGTAATAAGAGCTTCATTTCATTAAGAACTCTTTAGGCTATAATGACATTCGCCCACACAATAACAGTACCGGTGTAATACTGTTAAGTCAAATCTAAAAACGAGTTATTTTACGTCGCTGACTCAGTGTACGAATTCACGGCTGACGCCACATATCTAATTCAAACAAGTTTTACAATATCGTATAGGAGTCATCAAGTATGGTGATTGGTGATGATGTTTGCACTATATTGTGAATGAATAAACGTTTAAATTGTTTCAGATAGATACAATAACTGCTTCATTTTGCCAAGAGTTAGATAAGTGAATCATGAAACTATTCCAAGGCAAACACAATGAGGTCACCCTCAAAGGGCCGGCCTTGCCTTCGCTGCGGCTGTGGGAGGACAACTACATCATTGTCGAAAATACACCATTAAATTTCTAATAATAAAGCTAAATCATACATAAATTGATATATACGTTCATGTTCATCCAAAGAAATATCAGAATTAATACAACTAGGCCATCATGTTATTATTGTGTGACAGTTATATTATATCTGCTTCAACAGTCTGTAAAGTTCAAACTTGAAACCAATATCTAAGTAGTAGTTAGACGTAGAACGCTCTACACTTGCAACGGGCGGTCTTCTGACATCATTATGGCAAATGATCTCGCTATTTCGGCAAAAGTGGGTCAAATACATTTATTATTTTATACAACGTATGCGCCGTTGGTATTACAATTTTGATGTTGTACTTGCTATTTGACATTAAATCATTGTCTGTTAACCTTTTACAGTTTTTAACTTTTCAAAAAATAACGATGATTTGAATTAAATTTTAACTATAAATTAATCTCTCTATTAAAATAATTCCTTTTTGTGACATCATTATATTAATAGAACCATCGCATTTACACATATGATTGGATTTTGATTGCGGTAGAGTACGCAAGTACATCCGGCTCGCGACCGAGATTGTGGTCCGATCACCGATGCTCTATCTCTATTGTTTTCTCAACGACAAACCAGCTAACAATACTATCTTATCTAACTTGATTTATTTAGCTACAGTATCACTTGTACTTGTAAGGTGTAAGACAGTGATTACGAAATGAATGAAAAATGGGGCCTTCTAAATTTAAAGGACGACGCGACGTCATGATGACGAGACTGCGTTGAATATTTTCGTTGCTACGAAAAATATAATAGTGTGAAGTGTCCTCATTTATCCAAAGAGTTAAAGAATTTGAGCTATAAATAAAAGTGTATTTATATTTCTTGATGAAGTTAAAAAGAATTCTCACAAATATTAAGTGAAAATAACAACACACACGCGATAACTCCACGCAACACTTGCCATGAGCGCAAGTGTCTTCGGTATATGGAAATATTATATCAACTCGAGTGGAAAAAAACTGGAAATCACATTTATTATTCGCTATTGATTTACAATGTTTTCCCTGACAATAAAAGAAATACGATAATAATTAAAACATAAGCTGATAGTAACCATTGTTATAGTAACTATAGTTTCAATTGTTATATTATGAACGGTGTATTTTAATATTTAATATCAATAAAACACATATGTATGGGAAAGGTCAATGCTTACATTTTCACTAATATCTACCCCAAATACATGTTAACTAAATGAGATAATAAACCAGTCGTCGTTTCTGCTGTCCCAATTAGATATAATTGCTGACATGACTTTACATCGAAACTACTTATTGCATAATAGACTTTTGATGAATAGTTGAGTCTAACGGTATTGTTTAGAGTGCTAAGTGTGTCGTAAGAGTACATCGTTGTGTAAAAGTACCTAAGTGAATCTGAAACGGTACACGGTCAGCGCAGGTGTCAGCGGCACTTTCACGCCGAGCGCGGGATTGGCCGCGGCGAATTGTGCTGCCCCGTTTACAATCTCGGCGAATGAAAGGCGAGCCGGTTATAAACGTAGGGAAATCGCTGTTGATTATTCTTTACGTAACGCTTTGAAGTAATCTAATACTTTGTATGACCTACCTCAAACGTAATGTTTATGTATTTGCAAGAAAATATAATATATTATGTATAAAGCTGTTAACGTGTCGTATCTCAAGTAATTTAAAACCTTTTGCACCGTTTTATAAAATTATAAAAAACTTAATTCTTGCTCGATAAATACTGCAGGCATAAGCTCTAGCTAGAGTGTTGACATAAATATAGTAATAGCTGATTTAATAAACATGAAACATAATTATTAATTATAGAGATTAGAGGTATAATCATCAACAAGAATGTTTCATGGATTTATAATTATTATGTATATCCAAATAAGAATTTAAACGCGATCTGTTTCGCTCAATAAAGATGATGTCGACAGAGGTTAGCTGCGGTAACAACGCTACCGACTAACGGTCCGCACGGCGGCCGGCGCCGCGTGCACGTGAAAATAATTCTTGACGCGATTTTGTAACCAATACCGTTACACTGTTCTGGGCCTGCCGGTGACCTTATTTCACAGCGAACACTCGACTTGCATTAACTTTTTTGTTATTTACTCTAGATGTCGAACAAAGCTTTATTGCTTTTCAAAGGTCCGATTCATAATAGTGCCTACGTTTCAAAACATGGAGCTTAAAAAAGGTTTGTTTATAAACGTACTAGCGACCCGCCCCGGCTTCGCACGGGTGCAATGCTGATACTAAATACACTACAGAAAAACTGTGAACGTTGTACTATATAAAAACATAGCGGCCCGCTCCGGCTTCGCACGCGGGTAATATAGCCGGGCGGCCGGCCGGTACCGCCGCAAACGCTACGTCCCGCAATTTTTAAATCTGTAATATCTTCGAAAATATTCACTTAAATCATACGATGTAAAGGGCCATATAGATCTATATTAAATTAACAATGTATTCAAGGTATTTAATTGGTTAAGGATTAATGCTGTATTGGTTAAAATCGCTTCGAAAGTTAGCCATTATTTGTCGTAAAAAGTAAATGACAAAAAAAAGTTATTGTGGGTTATCCATAAGAGATAGACATATACCATCGCGGACTTTTCTGTAAACCTTTTCAATGTGTATAATACTTAGTACATTATTTTGATAAAACTCGTAGGGTTCAGCCTGCGTTTGCAATGTAAGCGGAAAAAATGTAATTTTTTACGACATCACATTAGAAACCTCAAAAATAACAGTACTTCTCCACTATTTAATGGATGTTATTATACATATAAACCTTCCTCTTGAATCACTCTATCTATTAAAAAAAACCGCATCAAAATCCGTTGCGTAGTTTCAAAGATTTAAGCGTACAAAGGGACATAGGGACATAGGGACAGAGAAAGCGACTTTGTTTTATACTATGTAGTGATTAAGGTATATTGCGTTCGACGTTTTTCGATAGTATAATGAATGCCGTAAAAACATGGCCTGTTTACGTATAGCAGTAGTGTGAGTCAGAGCAATTTCGATTGAACCGATTCCGTGTAGCGTGCGGCGTGGATTTGCCAGTGAAACGGTGTTAATAACATGTGACGCGCTGCGCGAGCGGTACCGGGGAATACCACGTCACACCGATAACCATTTCCTTTTGTGTATTACTATGAGGGTATTTTAATTACTAATTAAATGTCTATGTTATTAACATTTACAACACACTATTGTTCCCTAAAATATTTAAAGGCTGTTATTATGTTAACATTTCACCTCATTGTTCGACGCAAATGATATTATTATCGCCAAGCTAATTACTTATGTTTAGTGTAGTATTGACGTACACAATTATATGTATAATTATGAGTATAATAAAGTTACGCCACTTTTATCTATATCGCAGCGCTCAAATGTAAACAACGAAGGCATTAAGACTTCCGCGCAATTCACTTTTGTTATTCACAGAGCTCGTAAGATAACAAATATGTGGCATTCGTGTTCACTTTTGGCATAACTTTGAAATTACGCCTTAATGAGATAAAGTCACGGATAGAATTCAACGTGCTAATGACACTGAACTAGAGGTGAGTGCAATGGTGAAGTAAGGTCGTTATCAAAATTACTTTAAATTGTTGTCAACAAGCGCGATGACTGCGCGTCACATGAATATCTATATAGACGTCACCACTACGTCGTACTCTTTACGCATGCGACTTTCAGACAATTCGCGTGCAAACTACGATAGTGTACAATCAAAGAAAAAAATATTTAGTAGTTATATGTTACCATTTTTTTAGAAAATTAACATTTGAACACATGAGAGTACAGCCGCGTGTATCCTTGATATTTAATAAGCTTAAACCAGTTATATTAATTCAACATAATATATAAGTTGGAAACAACGTTTACTTTTTGCTTCCTTTAAATATTGTGGTCGATCAGAACCGTATTTTTTATCACTATTTTTGTAAACGAGTAATTACATACAAATTGTGGTTAATGTCATTAGCGCTTGTGATAACATGGGTAGATGTATATATTTTAGTTTAGCATTAAACGACTATGCATCAGCAAACACAAAGCGAAATTTGCCTTTAAAAAAATTTACTTATGTTTACGATTACAATTTACAAAATATAAATTATAGCCGATTAAAAATGTAATTATGCGGTAATTATGACTCTACTTTCATTTAAAGCGATCGCACTAATTATAAAGACCGTGTATAATATGAGATACACATAAACACACGCGTGGCAATCGGCTACGTTAATTCAATCCGGCTGATGTCGCGTCACGCAGGAGAAATTGAAATTCCATCTTGGTGCGTAGCGTTAACGGTGTAACGCGCGGCCTATTTCGTGCTCAAGCATTCTTAATTTAATAAAATTAATTATTACGTACAAAGCATAAAATTTCTGAACGTTTTTACAGTAGAAACAAATGAATCACTAATCGATCAGAACGTGATATACTTGCAAGCAATGTAGCAACTTTAATTAATCTTATCTGGGTAATATTACTACACGTGTGAATGCGCAAGTTTACATGCAATGATATCTAATCAAACGTTACCATTTTAATGATGTGTGCTCTCTATTGGCTCATGCTGATAATGTTATTTGAACAAATTATCTCTATTGTAATAATGTCAAAAATATTTTTGGGGAACGCCTCTCCGATTTCACAGCTACGCACGACGTGTCGAATGTGACAAACTTATTATATCATACTTGTTGGTAAACACGATACGTTCGTGACGCAAACACATTGACAGCGTACAATCAGGTATCCTCCATCACACAACAATACCTGTCTACTCAATACTTCTGTGTGCGGTCATATTGGCTCTCATACATATGACTAGACAGCGCATAAAGAGACGTAACCGAAGGAAAGAACACCAGCAACCATCTGCAACCGAGACAGAAAGGAAAACGGGTAACCCTGAAAATGTTCCGGCGATATTTTCACTGAAGGTTTAAAATAGTCGCCGTTCCAAGGGGGGAGGAATTACATATACCTACGTGAAGCAGATCGCCGACGTTGCAGTTTCAGCGTATTGTGGATGTGACGACGGCTGACCTCAATTGGGCAACTCATGTTATTTTAAGTTAATTAATTTTTCATTCTATATTCGATCGTCGAATGTATTAGAATAATTTTAGATATAATATTTCATTGTAATTTTTATTAAATTAAAGTATTAGAAAGTTTTTTGGTTTTTTTTCCAATCTGTGGCTGTCGCATACTTATTTTGCTATAACTAATAGATCTAAGCAATAAAAATATGTTTATATTTCTCTTGCTAACTGGCAACTGCGAAGCTATTTATTAATTGGATTACTAGAACTCGAAATGATGCAGGAAACGTACAATATATTTTTGTGATGGTAATATTACAACATTGTGAGTGAATCGATGGGAATAATTTACCGGTTGCGCTAGATCTGCAACAACAGGTTGACGTTAGTTACTAGAATAATCTCGGCTTTGTGATGCGTCGAAGAGCTACTAAATACTGGGCTTATGCGTTGTTGATACTATGTAATAATATACCGTAGTATATATTCAGTTCTTCAAACGTTAAAAGATTTAACGACGAGTGTACAGACACTCGATTATGTCTACAAAATACGTGAATATATTGTGGTTTTAATTAAAATCATCATTCATTTTGAGATGGGCTCACTGGACAGTTTTTGGTTTGACTGCCGAAATGTTTCAATGAGTGTGCTATATTATTTGCATCACGGGTGCATACAACATAGGCTGCGTGCATATCGCCCCACGTGCAAGCGAGGTCAATAGCTCTGAACGCGCGCTCGCTCCCGCCCCCGCCTCACATTAAACCTTTGTCTACGTACAATGTTATGATGTCAACGTCACTGAAGCTAATGAATTAAATTTCATGAAATACAAATTAATTAAAAAATTATTAACAATTCCCCATAGCTTGAAAGTGATGTTCTGGGATGCCGTTGATGTCTTTTCTTAAAGGTAGAGTTTTTAAAGTAAAGTTTTGAAACTGTGAATTAAAGTCTTGAAAATTTATGTAGGTAAGCTTAAGTTATGTTAAATAATATATATTTTTGAAATAAATTGAAACTCACCTCAGCCGCAGGTGCATGCACCTGAACGCGGAGTTCATCATTGTCATGATTGTGTTCCAGTACATCAGCGCGGACTTCACGTCCGTTGTATGTAAGGAAGACGCGTTGGCCAGGCTTGAGACGGATGCCAGTCAAGCCTCGGAACCCAGGACCAATGAGCTCCGCATCTCTGTATTCTCTGGTTAGTTTTCCACCATCAAAGCGTACAGTATATCTAGTGTTGGGAGTCAAGTTGATACAGTTATTGTTTTCAGGGAAGGGTGCTGGCGTTTTCACTGCCTGAATCATTCCCGAATAGTACAGTCCATCATCACCGAGCGCAGCTACTCGCGTTCCTATGATAGAGCGCTTTGCGAGTCGTTTACCGGTCGACATTGTTGCTAAGTTCAAAAAACTCTTTTCAAATAACACTTCACGAAGTCTTTGATGACAGTCCACACTGACTTTATGAAAATTTGATTCAAGTATTTCAAATTGCCCGGCGTACGCGTTTCGCAGGGTAACCGTCACAAAATTTTGGTAAATTGTAAGAACTTCGTCGCGATTCCGTACGTTTTACACGATCCGGCACCTCAACAGGCCGAGAATATTCACAGCTCTCACGCGGACTCATAATATGAAGGCAGGATCCGTGTGGATCGGGACAAAGGAAAATCCTTCCGCGGCAGTAAACTTTGCACGCAAGCTCGTAACAGACAACCTCAATAGACACGGTTCAAACGAGAACTGGCGTGCGTGCGAGCGACACCGGCCGGCCGGCGAGCAGGAGCGGCGACCGCCCGTCTCGCTTCTTTGTTTTGATACTCAGCTGTTTGTGGGAGCGAGAGAGCTTATTACAGGCCGTGCGAGTGGGCGCGAGTCGGTGTAGTTTAGTTCGGAAATTTTCGTGTCACAAGCCGTGGCTTTTGTTCGGGCGGGCTCGCTATTTTCAGAGAGCCGCCCACGGACGACATTGAGACGCGCCGGCTTGGTTCGCACGTGGACTGGAGGAGTGCTAACGGGATTGCACAACGCACCGCGACGTCGACTTAGGCCCGCGAGCCTGTATTCGCTTGCCGGCTAATACGTGACACAGTTTCTATTCGGATTTTGGGTCAATTCAAATGTCAAGCAGATGCACCCCACTTATGCAACGCTATTAAAGCGGCCTCGTTATATCTACGCACAAATTGAATAATTAGAACACGCAACGGACATAATTATCATTCAAAGATTCCTATATATATAAGACAGTAATATTCCTGTCAAATATACTATGTATATTGTATTAAGAAATACGTACGCCTTCTTATTTACAGTATTAAATATAATTTCTGTTACAACTCTACATCGTTACCTATAAGATGGAACTCTACATCGCTATGAGCTATAAGATATAATCGTAGAAAATAAAACAAAGTAAACAGATACATTTTTGTTTAATTTCTTGAATCTTCATAATGTGCTTTAGATGATTGACGCTGAAAAATTCTCGCATAAATCATAATAGCATTGAAATTACTTTCAATTTATATATTTCATTTGTTTCACCACGTGACGACGATAACTTTCATAATGTTAAAGGCCATTATTCGTTTTATTCCGCAACACTAAAATATTTTAAGGAAAAATCACGTTCTGTTATTACTTATTAATCACGTTTTATTATATCAATAAAAATATGTAGAGCACGTTCGACCATTACCGACAAAATTATTAGTTTTGGTTAGTTTAATAAGTTATAAAATATAAACATAACTTTCATCTGAAGGTTTTACGCCACGTGTAACGTTTAGCCTCAAGTGATATTATTGATAGTAAAACAATAGTTGTACCGTAATTTACCATTAAACGTCCTTTTCATGTAGCTTATAACCATTGTAAAAAGAGAGTTATAACTCTACATTTCTGGCAACGGGTTTTTTACATGTTTTTTATCGTATTGTATTCGATTAATCTCACACTATTAACACACACCTAAAAATTAAACGTACCATACATATTTAAGTTTTAAAGTAAAATATTAAGTTCGATCATAAACAATGACATTGTAGAGACATCATTGAAAATCTTATCTACTATATAAAAATAAGTCGGGTTTTCCTTCCTGACGCTATAACTCCAGAACGCACGAACCGATTTCCACGGTTTTGTTGGAATGGTCTCGGGCTCCGTGTTTATAGCAAAGAAAAGGTGTCTCTGGTGGCGAAACGGAGTTCGCCCGGTTTGCTAGTTTTTACAAAAAATTAGAAATACTTGACAGACAATTTACTTTTATATTTATATTAATTAATAATATCACTAATTTAATGACTATTCTAATCTTTATTAATTATTTAATTATTACATCATTAGAGCAATGCAATGTAATGTACAGTCGTTAGCATGGCACATGGATACATCCACGATACTAAAAACAATACTTACCAAAACAAAATTTTATCGTAAATATTTTATACAAAAATGGTACCTACTCGCATAAATCAAACAACATCGTTAGATATATGTATTAAATATTATTATTTACGGATATTAATAGAATTGCCTACACACCTTTGCGTTCTTACTACCCACTTGTTATGAAATTGCTTGTAGAGCCAATAAGAATCTGTCGATTTCAGAATCTAAATACGTCGTCGATCAGCTGGTGACGAAGTATGTATAAAAAACGACAACAAATACGTACAATCCTTGAACTCAGGTAATAGTTCGCACAAGTTAACAATACAACCAGTCCTCTATGAGATATTATTAACCTTTCTTATTGGTAGTATGTTTTGGACCTTCCAAGATTATAACAGATGGCTTCCGGCCGAAATAATAAATTAAATAATCGAAAGTCAATTTATTTATTGCGTTTGCTATATTAGGTATTATTATGCCGTATGGCTCTACTTTTTAGTTTGTGAAATTGATATTCATTATAGGATTGCGATTCTTTTTATAAAATTATACTCTATGACATACGATTTTCCTTAGCCTTTACGTTTGATGGTTTATATGTGGCAAATTAAAATCCTAGAAAATGGGTATATTTCGTCTTTTACATATTATACTTATGAATTACGACACACTAATAACGAGCGAATATGTGAAATATACCCAAATATGGTTAGGGTGGCTAATGGCTATCCAATATTATTGAGTAGAGCTGATAAAGCATAAAAAAAATTCATCAAAATGAAATACATACGTAAAAACAAAAAAAAAAAGAACTTTCTGTTTCACAAACGTGACGGGAAAAAAGAAACCAATACTAATATTAATAATAAGAAACAAAACGATAGACCACATTAGACATTTAAGAATTAATTAAAATACTTATGTAAGAACTTATTTAAGTTTTTTCAGACAATAAAACTTACTATCCTATTATATTTAAAATATTGTAATAAGGAAGGCATCATTGACCTTTGATTCTGAATATATTACACACAGGAAGTATTTAAAATTAATTATACACTTTTTTCGCTTTTTGTAACTAAGTAATCTTAGCATTATTGTAAATAAGCGTTTAAACACTTGTTCACATAACTGCTAATTAGGAAATTCGAACTTTTATCAAAACACAATTCTCTAAAATAGGAATTTTACGAAAAAGAACAACAAATAATTAAAAATAACTTGTTGGTCCATAATTGCAAAAAATTTTTCAAGGAAATTGCATTAAAATTTCATTGAATTTACTTCAAGTACTTAATCAATTTTGTTCTACTCCCGCTACACAACTGTTATATGTGTCAACAAATACAATAAGTTATTCGATACAATGTAAACAGTGCATGATAGTTTTATGCTAATGACAAAAATATACTTAGAAGGTGAGGAGCAAACCTAATAAAAAAAGAAAAACCTGTTGGCTGGCAGGTTTCCACAAGCAAAGACCTACATAAATGTAGCGGTAACAGCGTTCGACTCGATAGAAATAGCTCTCCGTGGTGACCGTGCCGTATCTTGATAAGGGAAGAAAATCATGATTCCATATCTACCAGACCTCAAACCTGCGGTTAAACTACCATTGTTTTTTCTATTTTCAATTAATAATAAACTCCTGTGACCCATTATGTATGTGTGTGTTATTTATTTATCTTAACCACAAACCAACCATTGTTTTATCAAGTTGACAAGTATTTTTTAATTTTTATCTTTAACATATTATTTATGCCTTTATTTATTATTTTTGAAAATAAAATATGCCACTTGGTTTCGTAAAATTGTTATGAGTGGATGTTATCACAATTACCTTATTTATTATTACACATTTATTAGTACATAATAACTTAACATAAATGTTTCCTTAAATTGTACACTGTAATGTAAATTTTAATAATTAATATGAAATATTATAAGGAAATTGTGTAACAAAACCTAAGAAATACTTATTTATCATTGGTAATATAACATTAAATGTGAATATAATAAATAATGAAAGACTTGAAATAAAACATAACAAAAAATAAATAAATTAAAAATATTATAAAAAAACTGGAGGCGCCGGGTATCGATCCCGGTACCTCTCGCATGCTAAGCGAGCGCTCTACCATCTGAGCTACGCCCCCGATGACATATCATACGAAATAATCAAACATATCGGGTGAATAGAAATACAAACATATTTAACATGTAATACGGAAACAACTTTCACAAACCTTGTACTAACTTGTCAAGGTTTAAAAATTTATCTTATCCTAACGGTTATCTGTACTGTATTTGATACGCGACTTAGCGACAAGTAAAGTAGGCCGTTCTAATCTCATTCTAATACTCCAAAAATGTAAATTGTGGTGATAATATTCACAATGAATATTAAATCATAGTAAATAACAGTACCCTGTTTAATAATGATTATGTTTTGTTTTCATGACGAAGTGATAAGTTCGTAGTGATAACAATTGCGTATAAGATGAATTACTTCAACGTGATTAAATGCAATAAGTCGTTTAATTTCTAATTATGTAGGTAGATACAAGGAAATGTAATTTATTATTCATAACAAGCAAAATATTATGTCGATGAGTAGAAAAAAATCAACGTGATTCAAAATTAACTTGACCTCTTTATATATGCACAAAAATTTTTATTATGTGCGGTAATAATGAGTTACTAACACCTCTAGAATTTAGTGGAACTACCCTTATTATAAACTACTTCACCTTGCTTGTGTTTTAAACATTTTCGTCATGCTCAGAGGTGTCGCCAGGGAAACCGAGTGAGCTTTTCATTTAAATCTCAACAGATGCTAAAGATGGCGCTCGTGAACCGGTAACTAATAAATAACCTTGAAAAATAAGATACAGGAAATATTTATACATACTTAGAACATTTTTAGTACCCACATACAGGCATTAAAAATATTCCTTGTTATTGTTTGTATAATAGTTTATTTTTTTTGCTATCGCCTGTATATAACATTGGCTATACTACGAGCATAAAAAAATTGAGGATGCGTTCTAAAAAACATATTAAAGGTTATTAGCTATATTTTACTATTTTTACAATATTAAATTAATAAAAAAGGTAATTCTTTTAATTAATAAAAAATACGTGGCTAGGGGTAAAAAAACACATTTTTTAACAAAACATATATTTATGTATACAACATCTAAATATTTAGCTATTTTCCTGTAATGTGACGACTTGTGCGCCCTTGCCCACCGCGTCTCCTTGCTTGAAGGGGACTACTTCAGCGACAACTCCGTCACGAGGCGAACGCACTACGTACTCCATCTTCATAGCGATGACCACGAATAGTGGCTGCCCCTTAACCACCTGAATTGATAAGTGAAATTAAAAATTAGCAACGGATTATAGAGTCAAATCCGTACCCTTAATAATATTATAAATATGACAGTGTGTTTGTAAGTTGGTCTTCGAAGTCACAACGGAGAGATTTCATGATATGATATTTGTATCTATATTCTAGAAATAACTTTAGTAGGCCATAGTGACACATGCTCCTTTTTAAGGGGGTGAAACATATCGCTTCCTTTGACTTCGCTGGTGAAGACGTGGATGGAAAGCTAGTATCTATAATAATTGAACGCGCTAATCTCAGGAACTACGAGGCTGATTTAAATTATTTCAGTGGTAAATTATTAGCCCGTTTATTGAAAAAGGTAGTGTAGCGACACCTCGCTCTGAATCGCGCAAGCGAAATGTTTTCGCTACAGAGCTATATATACAACTTTCCGACATCATCCATTGGGGCCTTCACGGCCGGCCAGTCGAGTAGACTGGTCGAGGATCCTCCCTTTTTCGATGGAGGAATTCCACCTTCCTTCCTCCATAGTAGGTTAGGGGCCGTTCATAAAATACGTTCGCATACAAGGGGGGGGGGAGGGGTGTTCGCGAGTGTGACAAGATGTGACAAGGGGGAACAGGGGGTCTACGGCAGCGTGACGTTCGCCGTTCATTAAAAATTTTTACTTGATTTTATTCGTTCTCTCGACTTTTTTTTTCAATTTTGTAATGATAGAAGTCATTTATTTCGTATTAGTCAATATATTTAAATGTATATAATATGTTAAAGCGTGGTTGTATTACGTAATTGAATACTGATATAATATTTCTTAGACATCTTTACTCGACCAAAGTCAAGACAAGAATGACTCGCAAAAAAATTTTTAAAATATAATTTTATCGTTAAATTAAACGCGCTAACATATTTATTACAATAAATTGTAACTTGACAAATTTGTTTTTTTCAACATGAGCGCTAATATTTAAATTTTATTACAAAAATAGAAAAATAAATTTTCTAATATCAAAATTTGTTATCAATCAAAATTTATTATGTTTAGGGGGGAGGGGTCTTAGTTTTAGAGACGATATATTTGCAGGGGGGGTCACAGAAAGTGTGACACAGCGTGACAACCGGGGGGGAGGGGGTCATAAAACGTTAATTTAGTGTGACGTATTTTATGAACGGCCCCTTAGGGTATATATCATGACGCTAAGACCAATACGAGCGGAGCAATACGGGTAAAACCGCGGAGTAATATAGTTTGATAATAAGTTGTACAATAAAAAAAAATTGAAGATCAAATGATATCTAATATCTCAAATAAATAAGGCATATTTTGACGGCATGCCATTAATAGCTATTATATATTAGTAATTTAGTCTACGCATTTTATCTTTAAGCGAACAAAGTAGCGGACCTCATCCAATAAATAATTGGGGTTATGCAAAATACATATTTCTATTTTTTGTGTGTTTCTATAAGTGTTGTAATCACATTTATTTTTATTTGGTAATAACAATACAAACTTCTCTAAAATCTGTTTATTCTTGCAATTTTTGATTAGACAAGCTTTTTTATTAATATTATGCGTTTCCTGGTTGCGAAACACGTAACCGTGAGATATAAAAAGTTTCGCCCATGCATTTTAAATAAATGCTACGTTTTAAATTTAAAAGATAAATAAAAACATTCGGGTCACTGCTTTTATTATTACGAGATAATTATTTAGTAAAAAAATAAATTTACATTCTTTAAAAATAATGTTTTGATAGACCTAAATATACTTAAAATATACCTAGGTATTGCTAACTTTGAGGAAAAAGTCACATATATAAGTTGTTTATAGACCTTTAAAGTATAAGTAAGTTATTACAATTTTTATTGACATTACAAAAAAAAAAAAGTTGAATGTAATTATAACTGTGCTGTAGGTTTAATACTTTTGCCGTTAACCTTCTTTAAAAATCAGTACATAGTATAAAACAAAGTCGACGCTTTCTCTGTCCCTATGTCCCTTTGTATGCTTAAATCTTTAAAACTACGCAACGGATTTTGACGCGGTTTTTTTTAATAGATAGAGTGATTCAATAGGAAGGTTTTAGTATATAATTTATTAGGTTTGAGACAAAGCGGGCGAAGCTGCGGGCGATGATAGCTCATGTCGTTAATAAAGACTACTCAAAATTAAAAGAATAATAAAACATTTGGCGCCGTATTTACATTCATCACTGAAGAGCGTGTCAAACTTATAACACGTTATTCACGCATATACATTTAAAAAAAATAGGGCGTGGGTGCCGAGCACACGTGTCAGATGTGAAACTTCTTTAGTAAGATTCAAAGATACCAAAATCGTCGCCTTAATCCATGACGTGACGGTATTGCCTTGACGCGACACATGAAGTTTCACTTCGAAAATAACCCTCCTATAATGCATTTAGGTAAATTTTTCTATTTATTAACCTTTTTCTCACCTATTTACAGTATAAATACCTATAACGTACCTTATCCCATTTATTGACGAGTATTTTCTCGAACACTCCCGGGGTGGGTGAACAAGCGTTGTTGGCTGTTTGTGTGGAGCCAGCACCAGCCGCTTCACTGTATTTGGGACGCGGTAGATGTACTACTTTCTGGCCATTCTAAAATATAATTAAATATATGACAAGGTATATACTTATATTTTTTGTACTATGATCTTGGTGGACCAATTCGACCCTTCATTCTAGGGCGAAGGTCGAATTATTCTATATTATGTATGTACATCATATCATCATAAAAACTAGTAGATTTGACAGGTACAGGCAAATTTGATAAGAAAATAAGTTCTAGGCAGACGAAAATCAAGCAAATTTAATAAAAAAAGCATTACATTGGTTGATAACTAACTAACCACTAAATAAAACAACTATCGTCATCTTGGAGATATATTGGGACCTTGTTTCACATATTGGACTTTTTTACGGCGCGAGAGAAATTGCAAATACGAGTTTCATTGCCTGTTAAAATCCACCACTACCAAACACTTATTACAAATACCTAACCCTAAACGTTTACTTTACTAACAAAAACAAATCTCGAAAATTAAAATGTCACATAAATACAATTTAAATACTCTTTTTTGTATTGTTTCAATTCAAACTCGTATTCGATAAAGATTAGTTTTATAAGATCTTTAAAGATTTTTTTTTATCTTCGATTACAGATCATTCTGTTTTTGGCGGATGTAGATTAATTAAGAGTGCGTCAGCATTGCCTTTTTTACCATTTTTTAGGTAGATTTATTTTAAATTAGTGCATTACCTATGTCCGTTTGAAAAAAACTTTTTGTTTTTTTATATATTTAGTCACATGGTAAGTGAACCCGCATAAATCTTAATATATATACAGTGGTGGACGTTTAATTAGAAACACGTAACACAATGAAGTAGTCTACAAATTTATTTACATTTGTGTATTAACGTATTAGAGATTAAGCATTATTTCATATGTAATAGAACACCCGTTTATCTAGTTTTATGAGAAATTGCTTAATTTTAATCAAACGTTAGCTTAAATTAATAAAATTAAACAACTTTAAGTGAAGTCTGATTTCCGAGTATTTTCAGTCTGGAAAACAAATTAGAAACAGCATGGTTCGAGTGTTCCAAAGTCAAAACCTGTTGAAATGCCGCCAAAATTTTTTTCTTCTACAAATATTTGCACCGTTTTTTAAACATTCCATCTAAAAGTTTCTGAAAATTAATTTGCTTTGCAGTATAAATGGGTAAAAGTAAGATTTGTGACCCATCAACAAGAAAAATAATTTTAAGTTTACATTTTGACAAAAACTGGAGTTACAGGAAAATTGCAAATCATTTAGAGTATTCGATAAAAATATATTCAATGCTACAGTTTATTTAAAAGAGCATGGTACTTCTGATTAAGTGCCTAAAAAAGCTCGACCATGAAAAACCACTGCTCGCGAGCATAGGCAAATAATTCTTTTCGCAAAGATGGATCCATTTAAAGGTTCCAATTCTATAACGAAATTTTGCAAACGTGTTAAAATCTCATACAATCTAAGCCACGATGTTGTAAAGCCGTTGTTGTCTATAAAGATTATAACAATCTAAAAACAACCCCATACGTGCCCATACTATAATGTTTCCTCCGCCATGCTGAACTGTTTATTTATTATCTAAGGCCTGGTTAACTGAACGACGCGCGTATCCTTTGCCATCAGAATTGATTAAATTAATTTTAGTTTCGTCCCAAAATAAAACTTTTTCACTGGCGGACTGTCCACGAGCAATATTTCTTAGTAAATGAAAATCGTTGTTGTCGTTGTACTGCCTAGTAAGAAGCTGTACTTTCCTGGCGTCTCTCCCAAAAAATTTTGCCTCAACTTACCGCCTGCGAACCGATCTCATCGACTCATTGCGAGGTTCATCTTCGGAAAAAACTAATTTTATAATAGAATTTGAACATTTAAATGGATCCATCTTTGTCAAAAGAATCATTTGCCTATCCTCGCGAGCAGTGGTTTTTCATGGTCGAGCTTTTCTAGGCACTTGATCGGAAGTACCATGCTCTTTTAAATAAACTATAGCATTGAATATATTTTTATCGAACACTCTAAATGATTTGCAATTTTCCTGTAACTCCAGTTTTTGTCAAAATGTAAACTTAAAATTATTTTTTTTGTTGATGGGTCACAAATCTTACTTTTACCCATTATACTGCAAAGCCAATTAATTTTCAGAAACTTTTAGATGGAATGTTTAAAAAACGGTGCAAATATTTGTAGAAGAAAAAAATATTGGCGGCATTTCAACAGGTTTTGACTTTGGAACACTCGAACCATGCTGTTTCTAATTTGTTGTCCAGACTGAAAATACTCGGAAATCAGACTTCACTGAAAGTTGTTTAATTTTATTAATTGAAGCTATCGTTTGATTAAAATTAAGCAATTTCTCATAAAACTAGATAAACGGGTGTTCTATTACATATGAAATAATACTTAATCTCTAATACGTTAATACATATAGAGTAAGTGCGCCAATTATGGACTGGTTCCGTAATATGGACTACCTACATTTCTCGAAAACCATCAGTCGTAGGTAGGTATCGGTCTCCGAAAACTGAATTCCACCCCACCAGAGCCTCGCTAGTCGTTTGCCGTTGGTCAAAGAGCGCGCACGCATTAATGGCAGCCATTTTTCGTTTTTGTCATCGCGCGATGTAATTTTTTAACTAACTTCGTAAGCTCATAACTTCATAAAATACTACTGTTTGGAAAAGTGAATTATACCAGGGGAAAGGTGAGTTGCTTTACAATCATTCATAATAAGTTGATATATCTAATAGTTTAAATATTTTTCTTAGCAACAATATTACCCTAAAAATGTATGTGTATTATAATATGGACCACCGGCATGTTTTGAATATGGACTAGTGGTCCATATTACAAACAGTTTTATTTTAATTTATTTTAAATTGATTGTTTAAGGATAACATCTACAAATACAGACAAACATGGGATAAAGAGGCAATGGCTAATGCAATTAAAGCACGTGTTTAAAGCAAGCAAGCGCGCGTTTGCATTATGCGGTTTTCGTGCCACAGGGATATATCCCGTTAATAGACACGTCTTCGAAGATCATGGCTTTATTGACGAAGACCTTCCAGCAGTAGAGGGGCCTTCTAATGACCCAGCACGCGATATAACGACACCAGTTGATATAATTCCTGATAACCCGATACCTCAGCAAAGGGCTGTTGTACCTGAACCCGATAACTGCTTACCTGAGACAAAGGCTGTTGCATCTCCCACACCTTAATCTGTAATTGAACCATCACCCCAGACCCGTTGATTTATTTATTTTATTTATTTATTTATTATAATTAAAACGGTATTGCACCAATTACATTAATTATATCTAAAAATTACATAAATTATATTACAAAAAAATAAAATTAAATCAAATTACAAATTACATATAAAAAGGAAAACAATAAATTAATATAATGAATGGTTTCTGTTCCCAACACCAGCAATAAATATGATAAATTGATTGCTAGTATTAAAAACAAAAACCATTCAAAACTTTTCAGAAAAGCTCAAGCACGCCGACAACAACGAGCCCCATCCATCCGCGAACAGATCGCATTCGGGGTTGTTATTGAGGAGAGCATTGAGCGCAGTGAGAGCGCGTGGAATTGGTGATAAGGCTCGGGCTGTAGTGTGAGCCGGCGGTATAGCAAAGAGCACATGCTTGCGCGCTCGACAGTAATTATCAGGCACAAATAATTTACACACCTCATCACTCAAATCAATAGCGTCAATTTTGCCACGCAGAATCTTGCAGACAAAGGCTAATTGATTGTATTTCCTACGTGTCTCCAATGAGTTGTACCCAAGACAGCCTAGCAAAAACATTGTCGGATATAAATAGGGATAGTACCCAAATTGATGTTTGAACAGGAACCGAAGGAAAGCCTTTTGGATTTTTTCGAGCATCAGGGTATATTTTCCCTCGTGTGTGTTCCATACACAAGAACTAGTCTCCAACTTGCTGCGGACCAGGGCTCCATATACAAGCCTTATAGCGTGTCCGGTTTGAAAATCACGTACATTCCGAAGAACAAACCCAAGCCGTCTAAAAGATTCCCCTGCCAACATTGCAACATGATCGTGAAATGTGAGCCCGCGATCAAATGTGACACCCAAATCCTTAATTATGATGGATGTATTTTTGATCTTGTAATCAAAGTGTATCGGGTGCCTCATCCGACCGAAGGTCATCACAAAGCATTTCTCTATGTTAAATTCCAATTTGTTTCTAATGCTCCACTCATAAATAGCATCGATGTCATGCTGAAGAGCTAAGCAATCTAACTCAGACCCGATTTCCAAATACAATTTTAAATCATCAGCGTAAAGAAGACTCCTAGCATGAGATACCACTCTAGGTAGGTCGTTTACCATGATCAAAAATAAGAGAGGCCCCAGTATGGAACCTTGACTAACTCCTGAACGCGTGTGGTAGGGTTTAGATTCATACAGACCGAGTCTGACGAACTGTTGTCGGTCACGCAAATAATCCGCCAGCAGCCGAAGAAGTCCCGGGGAAAAACCTATAGCACAGAGCTTCGCCAACAATATGTCATTGTTAACTCTATCAAAGGCCTTCTGGAAGTCAAAGTAAAGTACATCAACTTGACGCCCTCGATCGAGTCGAACCGAAATATATTCTACAAGAGTCATTAAATTTGTATCAACCGATCTCATGGTCCTGAATCCATGCTGTTCATTACACAGATACTTATTCACCTGCATGTAAATATATTTATGTAGGATGCTTTCGAAAATTTTAGCAGCTGAGGATAGAATAGCAATTGGTCGATACTCTTCAACTAGTAATTTGTTTGAGCTCTTAGGGATGGGTATAACTCTAGACAGCTTCCATGTTGCTGGGTAGACACCCGACTTGAGGCCAAGGTTAAAAATATGGCATAATGGTATAGAAAGAGAATCTCTAGCTCCTTTGATAAAAGCAGGAGGAAGACAATCAGGTCCCACAGCGCTACTGAGCTTCAACTTGTTAATACCAGTGACGACATCATCGGTGGTGATATTTTTTATGTTTATGTAATTACTATTAGATGAGCTATCCGATATATTACACTGATCGACATTCAAGGTCGGAGAATCTGGCAAAAATACACTAGCGAAGTAATTAGCAAAAGCCTCAGCAGCCGCAGGTCCCGAGAAAGTTGAACTCTTATAGGAAACGGTAGGCTCAAAGCCTCCCTTCGATCTGAGATTCGAAATGTGCTGCCAAAACTTACGAGGGGCCACTTTAATGTTGTCCTCGATTGCTTTCATATAGTTTATGTAGGCAGTTTCTATTCGAATTTTCAACTGCGCTCTATGATTCGAAAAATGTGTGTAACTTTCGCAGGACTTTGAACGCTTCCACACTGCATGCAATTCAGATTTGATCTTAATGTCTTTAATAATATCATTGGAAAACCAAACTGGGTAGCGTCTGCAGCTTGAATTCTTACGCTTCTTCCTGGGTACACAAGAATCAAATATAGTGTAAATTTTAGAATAAAATAGATTGCAAGCAACATCCACATTCTGGGCATGCAACACATCTAGCCAAGACGTCTGTGATAATAACTGATATAATTGTATGAAATCACATTTTATGAAATTCCAGTCGTTAGCCGGATCTATATTACTCGGCTGAATATGATCGGAGTGATGAGTTGTGCAAAATGACATATCAATATCTACGTTTAATGGCGGATGATAAGCATCGGGTGGAACAATACCCTCTGTAGCAGCTACACTTATCCCAATCGCAACGCTGCTCTCCCTACAAAGAACGACATCAAGCATTCCGCCGTAGGAATTGCGTACAATGTTTTTTTCAGACAGATTACAAAAAGACTTAAAATAACAGTAATAATTATTAATATTCATAGAGGCACTATTCAAATTTAAATCGCCTAGAGTGACTATCACTGACGATTTCAAATTATTTAAAAAGCTTTCAACTTTACAAAACCATTCCATATAATCACTATCATTGGCACTAGGCTTAATATAGACGACACAGATAAAAATTGACCGACCACCCCAAATAAGGCTCGCCCACAGATCCTCTCCTCTCTCTGTTTCGAACTCGGTACAACGCTTTAACATAAGTGACCCATGAGCGCCGAGTAGAACACCACCACAAGGCGTGCCCCTGTCGCGACGGAGAATACTCCAGTCACCGTATACTAATTCATTGTCTTCGATAGATTTGTCTAGAAAACTTTCGGTAACAGCTATCAGATTATTATCTAGTAGGGCTAGCCCACTTCGCCAGGTCTTGAGTTTCGTTTTTAGTCCTCGTACGTTTTGATAAAATATACTAAAGGAGGCAGAGTTACTCTTTGTTATTTTGGTCACGAAAGGGCTGGTTTGATCTCATAACTCCCGATTCGGCCTGTTTACGCTTTTGCGCTATCCAGGTTTTAATTCTAGCATTGACCGGCCATACTTCAGTTGACAGACAAGAATCAAAATAAGCAACAGGAACACCAAGTTTATACGATTTATAATCACCTCGGGGTCGAAGTTCCTCAACAGTACAATTACCCACAGGACAGAGATGGCGGAGATAGTCACGGATTTCATCAGCACTGGATTCCATATTCCAAAGATGTAGGTATTTACGAGGCTCAACAGCCTTAAGGGAGGTTACATTAGGTCCTGCTGCACCACATAGAGAAGGCGGCCGGCGGTTTTGCCTTACTTCCCTCCACTGATGCTGTTCAGATTTAGGGTGGCTAGGGGTTGCCTCGATAGTCTCAACAAGTTCAGCCTTATCAGAGCAGGCCTTCTGGGGAGGGTTGGATTTGGGCCCAGTCACGGCGTTAAGCCTGCTCGATTTCTTTTTAGGCTTCGAAGTCTGAACGGACGCCATGGCTGCCTTGTTTGTGGAAGATCCTTGTGTGAGGAGATTGGGAGCTGTGGAACTCATCAGAAGACTATGAAGATCCGCAATTTGGTTGGAGTAGAAATCCAACTTCGTTTCATAGCTCTCCACTAAGGTCACCGCTTTACTAAGTTGCTCCTTTAATAATGACACCTCATTACGCAGGCAGCGTAGATCTTCGACCGAAATGTTTGGAATGTGGGAGTTAGGGGCGACAATCTTTTTCCGAAACGTAACGTTGGGATCATGACAACCTGCCGACAGATCAGTATGCACGATGTTGCGCCCCCTAGTTAATGCATGAAGACACTCGTGACAGATCCATACATTGCATACATCTGATTGGTATTTTCCGTTTGTGCACGCGGGATGGAATTTTCTTTTGCAGTCATCAATGGCACGCTGCAGATGAGGTTCATCATTGAGCAAAGGAACGAGACAGGCAGCACAGTTCATAATGCTGAATATAGGTGGGAAAAAAAAAAAAAAAAAAAAAAAAAAAAAAAAAAAATTCTGGGAAAAAATTCTGGGATCACTGTAAGTTCAGTATTCAAAGTCAAGTTCAGAAACAAAAGTTCAAAAACCAAACAAAAAAAAAAAAAAAAAAAAGCACACTGGTTCTGATGAGACTCGAACTCGGTCCGATGAAACGTTGCGCGTTATTTCTAGTGGTGTATCTATTGTGCCACGGAAGCTTGATAATATCTCGCTAATTTATGCTACGTATCTTATCTAGGTAGTTAGGCGAGACAATCACGAGATGTCAAGTATAGATCATTTATCATAGATCACTAACTTATTTAGCACACTCAACAGATGTCACTAGTTGCACTAACCAAGTCTTTGTTTCTGTATGAAATGTCACTAGGCTGTAACAAAAACTTTGTACTTTTCATTTAATTCATATAACACATATTAATATCACTGTTTATACTTTTGTTTTTGCATATACAAAATATTATACTGTATTCCTGTGCTTATCTTGGGAGCATTTACTCGCTATATTGCACAAAGTACTACTGTAGCATATGTTCTTTAATTTCACTGTTACACTAGTCCAAACACTGAGATAACATTTATACTGAAATTTTGACTACTAAAACACGTTTTAAGCCACTTTATACACAACTATAACAGTTTTTCAGATTTTATATGAAAAGGAGGATGGCCACATATGACCTGAATGCGAACATTAATCATCGGTGTATCAAAAAATAGTAATTTATGCGTGCTTTTACTAACGGGGTCTAGCTTATTTTATTCGGGCCGGGAAAATGTTATGTATTAATAATAAATAAACTCAAATTCATAACATTGTTTGAACGCATCCAAACGTCTTTCATTTTTACCTGTGGTATGCGTTTCGTTTTCACAGCGCAGCGGGAGTTAATTAGCGATTACGTTTAAAAAAATACTAGAATAATAATATGTATTTCTTTGTTTTATTTCACCTATCATATTTTATAGCAAAAACAGTAAGAAATATATAATTTATAGATTTAAAAAATATTTTTTGCCATAAATACATTTAATAATATACTTGAAATATGTAAAACGGAACGTATTTTTTACCGGCATAATAGACACACAGGTTAGATGACACATGACTGATGACACGCGTAGCTGATGAACATGATTTTGTTTATTACTTAAGTCACTACAGTGTTGTATTGGCTTATATAACAATCAAATAAATAACATAGGCAACGTCGTCCACCCTTAGAATTTAGTTATGGCTGTAGGTATAACTCTAAACCATATTCATTATATACGTAGCCATAACCTCAAAAATGGCAAATTATGTAAAAATTCTAAGCTCCACCAGTTTCAAATAATATATTTGCAATGTGGGATTGCTAAGGGTGGTTAGGCGAACCATTTAAGCCCTATATTAATCATGGTCGCGACATTTCATAGTCAGGTCTTGGTATGTATGGGCAGTGGCCGATGTCCTTTGTTAACGGAATTCAACATTACAACTCAGCTGTCAGCTGTCAACTCTATGGATATCATGAAGCAAATGCACAATCAGGAGTGTCAACACTGACTATGAATGATTCAATAGTTAGTCCCTCTACATCATCTAAATCATATTTTTCGCCAAAAGTGTTTCAGCCTATACCGCATTTAAGGAAAACTGTCAGCAACAGAGGAAGAAAAACTACCAAGCCTACAATCTTGACATCTTTTTTTCAATAATTTTGTACCAAATTCACCATGGTCCATATTTAAAACCATGTGGTCCATATTTTGTACACTTTTTTCTAATGTACAATAATGACATATTTTAGAAAATGTTGATTATTTCTAAGATGTTAATGTTCCTTAAGAATTCTAATATTTCATTTTGTTCCTAAATAACTATCGAACCTTTTAAAATATATAAGGCTGATTAATCTTTATAATTCTGAGTTTTATTACAAAAAAACCTTATGGTGGTCCATAATTGGCGCACTTACTCTAAATGTTAAATGAATTTGATGACTACTTCATCGAGTTACGTGTTTCTAATTAACGTCCACCACTGTAAATCTCTTGTCACAATGTTTGTCCTCAATGGACTCCTAAACCACTTAACCGATTATAATAAAATTCGCACACCATGTGCAGTTCGATCCAACTTGAGAGATAGGGTAGTTTTAACATGTTAAACATGTTTTAACATGGTACCACGGGCGAAGCCGGGGCGGACCGCTAGTACATTATAAGTTATATGAAATTAGGAATTTAATTTAATTTTATAAGAATTTACGTGGTATCAAATGCGATATTTTTACAAGTAATTTAACTTATGGATTTTCATATGAACCAAGAACAAGGTTTTACATATAAAAATCAAACGATCAACAGCTCTATATAATATTTCAAGACAAATAATTATTCTACCCAAGTGAGGCCAGGGCCTATTTATAATTATTCTACCCTTTATTAAGTTAAAAATAATTACCTCATCATACACATGCACTTCTTGGTCATACGTCATCAGACCAACATTGCTAGTCTTATCATTTAT
The DNA here is from genome assembly GCA_029959065.1 of Colias behrii. Lineage (NCBI taxonomy): Eukaryota > Metazoa > Arthropoda > Insecta > Lepidoptera > Pieridae > Colias > Colias behrii. The sequence goes on from JARWMC010000002.1 coordinate 8,400,968, forward strand.
TTTTGTGATTAGTCTTAACCCTTCTTGCGTTTGCTTTATAGAGGCTTCCGCTTTCTGCCATTCACCGTCGTTGACGCGCACTTGATATGCGTTTGGAGTGTTCTCGTATTGAACTGTCACTTTAATATCTGAAAATAAAATTGTTTTAATTTGAGGATTCATTAGATTTGAGGTAACAAATGGCATAGAAAATATATTTGAACAATTTATTATATGTGGCAGATGTATCAAAGGGCAGGAAGATATAGCAAAGAATAGGCTGTAAAATACAACGTATTCTTCTTTTATTTAATGTAATTTTGGCATTTGATTTAGTATACCTAAGTAGTCAAATAGTCGAGTAAAGTAGTAGTTGTTAACTGTTAAGACTAAAAGAAGAAACGGACTAAGCCTGATTTGGGCAAGTGAAAAAGGTGGCTTCGAAATACTAGTCATATTTTATTTACATCAAATGACTAATTACAATTTATAACAATTATATTAAACTGAAAGGCTAACATAAAAATATGTTTCTTTCATTCTGTTTATTCACTATTACCTTTCTCACCAAACTTCAAGTTAATTGTTTTTTGCAATTGATAATTCGGTCGCCAGGCGGTAGGAGCGACGGATATCCCCTTCCATGTGTCGTTCGGTGAACTTTCCAATTGAGATTTAAGTATCTAAAACAACGCAGGTAGAATAAATATAATTAAACAATATACATTATAAATGTTAATTTTTTTGTAGTACTATGAATGAAAACTGAAATAGATATGAAAATAAAGATACTTTGTAATACATAATTGAGTGTCTAATCTTTTTTATTTCATGGATAAAATTTGATTGAAAATAAAATTTGACATTCAGGTAAGTACTACATTTTTTATCTTTAAGCAATTTCCGCACCAACTTTTATAATCTTTTTGTATCAGCTTGAGCACAGAATACATAATAGTAGCTAAACGCTACAGAACGGACACTCTCCGCCTCCCGCCAAAATTAAACACTTACCTCACCCCGCACGATCATGCTATAAATGGTCATTGAGATATACATATGGAGACGACACCGCCTACATCACATATGTTCCACTCAACATAAGCCATATGGCTTAACTGCACTCAGTCGCTTTAGTCAATGATATTTTATGTATAAATACGTTATATACTCACAATATATCCAAAAAAAATGCTCCCTATGCAGCGCCAGGCCATCGTTTTTCGTAGAAAATGGTTAGATATTGTGCTGTTTACGGATGTATTTCATCAGAAAAACGCGAATTTTTTTTACGCTAGTCACAAATGATAATCACAAATCCAAAATAATAAAATTACTTTAAGTCAATTTGATTAATGTTGTCAATCTTCGTTGCGTATCGTGTGCGTATCGTCCTTGCAGAAAAATGCGGCCCATTTTTATCATGATCGTGCGGGGTGTGGTAAGTGTTTAATTTTGGCGGGAGGCGGAGAGTGTCCGTTCTGTAGCGTTTAGCTACTATTATGTATTATGTGGCTTGAGCGTGATGTTGACTTTGTTGCTAATTGTCAAATTAACTAATAATCATAACAAGATTTAATGAATTTTATATCTGCATAAATGCAAATTATTACTCATTATAAATTATTAATTAATCATCTTTACGCTATCACTGAATACATTTTTTATTAATTATGTATTGAAATAAATAAATAAAAAATTTCATTAAAATTATTTAAAAAGGCATCCAACACAATGAATATTCATGCAAAAGAACCCGACACATGGACAATTTCTACACGCTATTCAATATACGTACATGTCCCAAAGCAGCTTGCACGGCGCTTTCATCGCTGAGTTCTAGATCTTTCTGCGGGAACAACTCCGCTTCATGTTCCGGTATGAACGCGGTGTGCACGTCGCCCGATACGAACGCGCTCGCACCGCTCAAGCGGAGCAGGAAGTTCACGTTCGTTTCTAGACCCGCTACCTATAATGAAGTATCGATTATTATTATTAGTAGAGCCTAAAGAGGAAGAAGGTTTCAGTTTAATATTCATGAATTTGCGTTTGGATATAGCAAATTAGATGGTATAAAAATATTTTATAGAGGTGAAGTTTGTGTGAATCTCTGGATATGTACAGGTAAATTAGCTTGGAGAAATTTTTGCTTTTGTAGTAGTGTATGGTCAGCAAATAAAATAAAACAACATTTTATTTTTAGTTTTTATTTTATATATAATATGTCGTGGCCATATCGTAGATTTGCTCATTTCATGATATGATTGATCATTTCACGAAATGGTCGCATTTCAGGAAATGGCCAACATAGTTTGATCAGATCGTTAAATCGTCAACGTTTCACGATTTGATCATCCACATTTGGCCAGATCGTATAAAATATAGAGAGTCCATAAAATATTAAAAAAATTCAGAATATTCTAAGAACTTGTTTAGTGTCATTTAAGTTAGTGCCGCGGCAGCGGCCGGCGAATGCCAGAAGCGAATGGTTTTTGCAATAGAAAACAGTTAGGTTAGGTTAGGTTAGACTTTGATAAACAACGCACGAGCCGAGCGAGCAAAGCGAGCGTGCCGCGGTAGCGGCCGGCGAGTGCCAGAAGCGGATCGCTTTTTAAAAAACAAACAATCATAATAATATAGTAGGATATATAAATATATATCCTAAAAGAAAAAATGCGTCTTAAATCCTTTTATTTAAGACGCATTTTTTCTTCAATACATATAAGATATCCACATTTTCCATAGTACTCGAACCTCTTCGTCGTAAATTCTTTGCTATGACTTTCTTCATATTGTTATTAAACGAATTATGAAGTTTTTAACTGCGAATAATTAAATTTTCGCCAGCGGCCGCCATATTATCAGTTATCACATAAACACAGAGCTTGCAGCGCCTCTACCAATAATTAATGTAACTATTTTACGATATGATCAAATAATTTTGATCATTTCATGAAAAAACCGCGCGTTTAGTTGGCCATATCGAGAAACGATTTCTTATCATTGATCTGCCTAAACCACATCATGATGTGGCCAATAGACATTCGATCATTTCATGCAATGCGATCATTTCACGAAATGATCGATCATATCATGAAATGAGCAAATCTACGATATGGCCACGACATATATAAGGGATTAAATTAAATTAAATTAAATTTAATTAAACTATATGTGTTTCTCCTCTGAAAAAGATGAGACTTTATTTTAATATTTGCACATTTAACATACGTATAACTTTTACATTAACAATGTTACTAAAATGAAAAATTTACTAACCTGAAAAAGAAACGACATGTAAAGTTTAATTCTTTAGTTTGAGAAGTCAAAGGCTTGCCTCGACCATGTTTTAACACTGGAGCCATTTTGAATTAACAATATAAAGTTACAACACTTACACACAAATTAAACACTTCAACAAATATTATAACAATAATAACAAATAATAACAACAATCAACAAATACAAAATTTAACAATTAAACTACGTAATAATTATAATTTTTGAATTAAATGTGTGCTTTATGTTCTAACGGTACCAAACGACTGCACGTGGCACCTGCGGACAGCGTAAACTGGTTTATTCTGGTTTTGTGCGTGTTTCCACTTTCCACTATCAAGTGACGATTTATTTATTTGTTTTGTTTCGTAATTATTATGGTCAAATATTAATTATGAAACAAATTATTATGGACACGATATTTTATTGTTTCACGGTAGTCGCCTTGTCGTTTGCTCAAGGACGTGAAATTGAATGATATATTTTTTTTTATAAAGTCAAAACCATTTTCTTTCAAATAAAAACTTGTTTTTATTGAAAACAAAAGTGTTGCTAGGAATAAGTATAAAATTAAATAGTAATGTTAGGATATCGAAACATTTTTGTATAGGCCAGAACGATATAGTGGAAACGCGCTCTAAGATCTGAGTAATATACACACCACTACATATGCAAAAATTTCTCCAAGCTAATTTACCTGTAAACTGATTTTTGACTGCAAATTGTCACATTATTTCGGAGTTTCATAGGTTATTTATTTTATATCGGGTCAAAAGTCGGAGCAGGAAGTTCACGTTCGTTTCTAGACCCGCTACCTACAATGAAGTATCGATTATTATTAGGAATTTATGATTATTAGGTAAAGGAGATAGGAAAAGTATAGTTAACTTCTATTTACTTGAAAATTTGTCTTGTTATAGCAAATAAGATGGGATACTTAAATAAATAATATATTAGTAGAATATTAAAAAAAGGTAGTTTGTGTGTATCTCTGCAGGATCTCTAAGGGATCTAAGGGATCTCTAAGGATATGCAAAACTGATTGTCACATTGTTTCGGAGTATATGTATACGTTATTTATTTTATACCCGATCAAAACGGGCGAAGCCACGGCAAGCAACTAGTGACATAGTTAATGAGGTTTTTGCATTGTAAATGTTTTGGTGTTGTCTTTAAAACCTTTAATTAACGATTTGCTAATTGCTTTTATTGCTTTAATTGAGCTTAAATATTTATAAGGTGCTTTAATACAGACAATAAATTGGATTAGGTTAATTTAATCTCGTGAGTGGTGGTAATTAAAAACTTTCTATTATTTAATTTTACTTTTCCGAGAACTTCATTTATTTTGAATTGACACACAAATTGACAAAACATTATCATCAAAATATACAATGTTATTAGTCACACATTTATCAAATGCACTATTAATCCGTTATCACACCAACAGTATTTTTTTATATTAAAGGCTTTATTAATCTCAAATATATTTTTTCATATCGAATATCCTAATATGATTGATAAATACTATACTATAATATGAGGTGTCAAAAGTACAACACGCGTTTATTTTTGCTCTAAAGTAAATTATTAATTTAAATTTGATCTTATAGTAAATAATGCTATAAAAACACCTACGTACTCACCGGAATAAATTCCATTTCATATTCTATAATTATACAAGTAATTCTTGAAAAACAAACCTTTTGTTTGGCACTGTTTGGATTGGCTGTCACACTTTATTACAACTAAGAAAAATGGAATTGTTATCACTAAGGGAGTCCATGGCGCAGATGTCAGACATGTTCAATAAGAAGATGTCAGAGTTTCAGCAAGACCTGCAGAAGACCTCCACAACCTCAACCTTAGCAAGTCCTCCATCTCGGCTAGCATCTGATTTTAGCGCTTTTCGCTCGTTTGTCATCACATCTTTACAGTGCTTGCAAACTCAGATGGACTGTCTTTTTAAGCTTTATGACAATCTTGAGATGAGGAAGCGGAGGAAGATTCTACTACTGCATGGTGTCCAAGAATGCAAGGATGAAAACCCTACCACCACCGCACTAAACATAGTCACTCAGCATTTGAAGATCTGCAATCTGTCTGCGGATAGTATAACTCAATGCCACAGATTGGGAATGTCCAAAGACAACAAGCCTAGACCTATTCTTATTAAAGTCCGTGACATCTCAAATAAGGAACAGATCTGGTCATCTAAAACCAATTTGAAAGGCACGGGAATCACCTTATCAGAATTTCTAAAAAAGAATAGGCATGATATTTTTATGGCTGCTCGGAGTCAGTTCGGTGTTTCTACATGTTGGACTAGAGATGGTAAAATCTTCGTGATTGGCCCGGGAGGTGTTCGGCATCGCATTGAGGAGTTGGCTGACTTAAAGGCCATCGCTGCTGCCCCATCAGATAAACCTAATCCTGGTACTGTTGCTCCTACAAGTAATTCCTCAAAAGATCCTAAAGTAGTTGCTCGTTCCAAGAGAGTGGTGAAAGGCAACTAGTCGACGCGTCAAACACTTTCATTTTATTTTATTATGTACTAGCTTGCAGCCCGCGGCTTCGCCCGCGTGGTGTAAAACTTATCACATTATATACTAAAACCCTTCTCTTTAATCACTCTTTTAAAAAATCTGTTTCAATATCCGTGGCGTAGTTTTAAAGATTTCAGCACACATAAGGACAGCGAAACGATTTTATTCTTAACTATGTACTATGTAGTAATGTTACGAACATTTAGTTAGCGTGTATAAACATTCCATCAATGTTTCCTATGTAAATGTAATAATATAAAAATGAATCCCAAAATGTGTTGGTAAGCGCATAACTTGAGAACGGCTGAACCGATTTCGTTAATTCTTTTTTTATTATATTCCTTGAAGTACGAGGATGGTTCTTACGTAGAGAAAACGTAAATATGTACCACGGGCGAAGCCGGGGCGGACTGCTAGTGTAATATAAAACTGTATTTTTTCCAATCACCTTCAGAAGATTTTTATTTTTATTTTAATTGTTATCGTATTACCGTCAATATTATTTGTTTACATATTTTTGAAATTCAATTTTATCTGTCAAGTGTGAACTGTCATCTGTCATGTCTACGTTTACGTCAACCAAAATTATTGCCATAGTAAAATTGTTATATTTGTAATTCTCACGTAATTCTGAATGGTGATGTTGTAAGTGCATAATATTTTTTTCGTATTATTAATTTAGCGTTTCTATTTAATTCTTTTCACTATTTCATTGTATTCTTGAATTACTTATTAATAATATTGTAATTTTGTCCGGAGAGTACGATTATGAAGTATCGATTAATATAATTTTTTTTTTATCATATTAAATACACTTATTAACTATACATATATATATATATATATATATATATATATATATATATATATATATATATATATATATATGTATAGTTAATAAGTGTATTTAATACAATATTATTAATAAGTAATTCAAGAATACAATGAAATAGTGAAAAGAATTAAATAGAAACGCTAAATTAATAATACGAAAAAAATATTATATATATATATATATATATATATATATATATATATATATATATATATATATATATATATATATATATATATATATATTTAGTTTTAGATATTTATTTATATTTATATATCTTCTTATTTATACATTGTTTTAATTATGTCAGACATAAACACCGAGTTTTTAGATAGTCTTTCGTGCTCTTTAGGTTCAACAGATAGTGATGAGAATAGTTTTCATAGTGCTTCTTCCCCTCCTCTCGACCTTACTCTTTCTTCTCTATTTAGTGATTCACATAAGAACTTTAATGCTGTCCATATTAATGCTCAGAGCATTCCGGCTCATTTCCCAGAAATGCTTGCATCATTTGTATCAAGAAACATCCATGCTATCCTAGTATCCGAATCATGGCTTAAACCTACACTCCCTTCCCAAAACTATCTCCTTCCTGGCTTTCACCTTATCCGTAATGATCGCATTGGTAAAGGTGGGGGTGGTGTGGCAATTTATCTTCGTTCTCATATCTCCTATAATATTATACGCTGTTCCCCTCAACCTTCACCCAATAACGGCACCGAGCATCTCCTTATAGAAATCCTACTTTCCAATTCAAAAATCCTTCTCGGAGTCTTTTATAGTCCTTCCCTAACAATTAACTATTTTTCCTCCTTAGAAGTCCTTCTTGATGAATTGTCCCCACTATACACCCACCTTATCTTCATGGGTGATTTCAATACGTGCCTACGGAAAGGTGATATCCGAAGTAGGAAACTACTGTCTCTCCTTCACTCTCATAATCTTCACACACTCCCTCTTAACCCAACCCACTTCTTCCCCGGATGTTCCCCTTCCCTCCTTGATCTTATAATAGTTTCCTCTCCCAATTCCGTATCCACTATCCAAGCACGGTCAGTGCTCTGCTGATGCTTTTTCCTATCACGATCTTATCTACGTATCCTATAAACTCCGTCCTCCCAAATTTAAACCTTCCTCTGTACTGCTTCGTAATTTTGCCGGTATGGATACTGAGTTCCTTTTGGCTGATGCACACGACACTGACTGGGAGACTGTTATAAATGCTGAATCCATCGACTTAAAAGTAAGTACTTTTTACGACTTAGTCACTGCGTTATATGACAAACATGCACCTCTTAAACTTGTCAAAAAGAAACATACGCCTGCGCCCTGGCTCTCACCTGAAATCAAATCTCTTATGAATAGGAAAACTCGTGCAAAGGCTAAAATGAAGACAGCAAAAACGGATCAATTGCGTGAAAAATATAGGAACATCCGTAATCGTTGCAACATACTGTGTAGAGATGCACAAAGACGCCATATCCATAACTCGGTCGAGAACGGCGACCCCTCTTCAATATGGAAGTTTCTAAAATCCTTAGGAGTTGGTAAATCATCCTACGCGTGTTCACGTAATAACTTTAATATTGACGCTTTAAACGCTCATTTTTCATCATCTTCCAACCTTAATGCTTCTACTATACAACAGAGACTTAATTCTCTTTCTACCACCTCAGCTCCTGATTTTCCCCCGTTCTTTTTTAAACGATGCACTGTAGGAGAAGTTAAGAAGACGATATTGTCCATATCTTCGAACGCAGTCGGTGCTGACCTTGTAAGTCGTAATATGATCCTTCCTATCCTTGATATTATTGCTCCTGTCATTACCCACATCTTTAATTTCTCACTTACCTCCGGCAAATTTCCAAATTCTTGGAAAGATGCTCAGGTTATTCCTCTTCCTAAAAAATCCAATCCAAATTGTTTTTCTGATTTCCGTCCTATCTCTATTTTACCTTTCCTTTCCAAGGTCCTCGAACGCATCATCCATGCTCAATTAAGTTCATACTTAAACACTCATAGCATACTTTCTCCTTTCCAATCCGGTTTCCGTCCTGGTCATAGCACGACTACTGCTCTCGTCAAGGTCACAGATGACATCCGTGCAGCTATGGACAATAAACAACTCACCGTATTGTGTCTTCTCGACTTTAGTAACGCATTCAACACTGTTAATCATGATATTTTACTGGGTTTGTTACGCCTAATTAACTTCTCCCCTACAGTGCTCGAATGGTTTCAAAATTACCTGGGTGATCGGCGGCAGCGTATCTTGTTGGATGGTAAACATTCTTCTTGGTGTGCTGTTCCCGCTGGTGTACCACAGGGTGGCGTCTTGTCACCTCTCCTATTCGCCATTTTCATAAATAATCTCTCCTCTCGTATAACTTCTCTCTACCATATGTTTGCTGACGACGTACAGATCTACATTCACTCTACACCCAGTAATTTATCCGATTCTATTAACACTATTAACGCTGAACTTGCAACAATAGTAAAATGGTGTGATGAATTTGGACTTAAGATTAATCCTTCCAAAAGCCAAGTGATCGTTGTTGGAAGTCAGTACCTTATATCAGAGATTGACTGGGGAATTCTGCCGAGTGTTAAAATTGGGTGCGAGGGTATTCCTTTCAGCAATCAAGTAAAGAACTTAGGTGTAATTATGGATCAAACGCTCTGTTGGTCGCAGCATCTCCAGCATATCAGTCGTAAATTATACGCTGCATCTAACTCCTTACGACGCCTCCGTAACTTTTTACCCATACCGACCAAAATTATGTTAGCACAGTCCCTTCTCCTTCCTATTCTTGACTACGCTGATGCTTGCTTTCTAGACTTAACATCTGAGCATAGCATATGAGCGTATTCGGTTTGTTTACGGTCTCCGTAAATATGACCACGTTTCTCATTTTCGTAAGAAGCTCAAGTGGCTCCCGATCCGCCTTCGCCGGAATGTTCATAACCTACAACTCCTGTATCGAATCCTCTTCAATCCCAAAACTCCTTCTTACCTAAAAGATCAGTTCCAATTCCTGCACTGTGATAGCTATTCTTTGCGATCTGTGGACAGGTTAGTGCTGTCTATGCCTCCGCACCGCACACAGTTCTACGGTGGCTCTTTTACCGTAAGGGCCACCGGATTATGGAACTCCCTGCCAGTTAGCATCCGACAAGCTCAAACGCTGTCCACCTTTACCAAACAAGTCCGAAATCACTACTTGAACCTAGCATTTAACTCGGATTATTAAGATTAATTAATTTATTATTTGTGTTTTTATGTATTTTTCTATCTAAACTACAGTATGAGTTTATGTATGTATGTATTATTGTAATATAATTATTATTTGTATATGTATTATACTATATTATATGTAATATATATGATATTTCATATGTATGTAATATGTATTTATAATAGATCATATATTTATGTATGTGTATATATATATATATATATATATATATATATATATATATATATATATATATATATATATATATATATATATATATATATATATATATTTGTACTTCCTACCTACCTCCTTTTTTCATAATATTACTCCACACAGTAGGTTGCCTGGAAGAGATCACTCTTAAGTGATAAGGCCGCCTTCTGTGCTGGACTAGTTTTAAGTTTTAATTTTAAGAATTTATTTGTATGCCAGCACAATAAAGTGTTAATAAATAAATAAATAAATAAATAAATACACTTACTTGATATTCAGAAAGTTTACGTTGTGTTTTAGCCAACGCTTCGTTTCTGTCACGTCCCCATACGACGAGTTTCGCTATCATAGGATCGTAATGTACGGACACTTCTTGTCCTTGCCTTACTCCAGTTTCCACCTGCAGAAAGAATGGAATGGAAGTAAGGAAAATATTCAATTTCTGTTGATGGTATAGATTTTTACAATAATATTTGTTAAATGTATGATTTTAAATGTTACTTTTTACTCTTCCTGTAAAAGAATAGTTTTAAAGAATCCAAAAACAAAAAGGAGAATAATTTGTTTTGAAGTGAAACTTTTTTAGGCACGTTGAGAGTAAAATAACAAGGTTCGCATCATGGCAATACCGTCACGTCATTGAGTAAAGCGACGATTTTGGTCGTATCTTTGCATCTTGCCAAAGAAGTTTCACTTCTGACAGGTGTGCTCGGCACACACGCTATTATTTTTAAATCTGATATACCAAAAGAAGGTTTATAATACCCACTCGAACATTCTCTTCCACAGTTGGTTGTGTCAAACGGTGCAATGTACCCGCTCTTGGCAAGAACCCGGCGCGTGGTTCCTCCGCGTATATGCGGCATTCCACCGCGTGACCTCGTCGGATGATGTCGTCTTGTGTTAGTGGGAGCGGCTCGCCTGACGCTACACGGAGTTGCCATTCTACTAAATCCGTTCCTGGAAAGGATATAAAGAGCGAAAGAAAGAATTAGTCGTAATAATTACATTAGTTATTGTAATACTGTTGTGTTCTTTTCATTGACGTATTATAAATAACTAAATCAATCACAATCATCATTAAGAAGCTCGCATAAAAAATCCCGAGGCATCTATAATTATAATAAGCTCATTAGAAAACTCTGCCTTACATATGCCTGGGCAGAGTTATAATTTGGACATTTTTTGGGCGAGATTGTGTTTGTGTGTACAGTGGAAACAAATAAAAAGTTGCAATATTTTGTAAAACATCAGCCAACATCAATAATCCTCATAATACCTGTAATCATTTCCGTAATAGGGTGTTCTACTTGCAAGCGAGTATTCATTTCCATAAAGTGAAACTCATGAGTCTGTCTATGCAGGATGAACTCAACCGTTCCGGCTCCCACATAACCAACAGCTTTAGCAGCCCTGACAGCAGCATCACCTAACGCTTTGCGTGTTTCTTCTGACAAACCAGGCTGGAATTTGAATGAGTCGACTCTCGTTAATTCGAAACTCGAGGGACTCTCAAAATATTACGAACTAGCTGTCCCGGCGAACTTTGTACCGCCCTGTCAATGAATGTTGTGTTACCTTTTAGCTGAACTAATTTAGGCTTTGATTAAGTAATACAATGATACAAAATAAATATTTATATGGATTGATATGTAATAGTATTTTAATTTATTACTTCAAACACGTCTCAGAGAAAAATGATTGAATTTTAATAAGTTGTGCAGCATGCATTAACTCTTTTCATTCTTTAACTGTTATCGACCACGCCATCGTTTCGTTTCACTTTAGTTGTGATAATAATTCTACCATTATCATTGGGCGATCGACGCTGATACAGTGGGTAACCATCGTTGCCTGTGATGGTCTCTGCCATTAATTTTCGTGGATACCTTTTGGTACACTCGCTGTCAACCATGCATGGTGTTTGTTGGTTGATGGTTTCACACGGTCCATGAATCATATTTATTTTTTTTTAATTTTAATTTTTTCTAGCTGGCCCGGCGAACTTCGTACCGCCCAGTCAATGAATGTCGTGTTACCTTTGGGCTATTGGGCTTGGAACTAATTTAGGCTTTGATGAATGGAATACAATGATACAAAATAAATAAAGATATATTTTATTTTATTTCGATGAATAACACATAGGTACAGGTAAATAGAATAAATAGAATAAAATAATTACTTCATACACGTGCCAGAGAAAAATTATCGAATTAAACTACGTTTTGCAGCCTGGGATGCATTCGGATTAACTCTTTCCATTCTTTAACTGGTGTCGACCACGAAATTGTTTCCTTTCACTTTAGTTATGATAGTTCTACCACTATCATCTTGTTGCCTGTGATAGTTTCTACAGTAAATTTTCGTAGATTCCTTTTGGAACACTCGCTGTCAACTATGCATGGTGTTTGTTGGTTGATGGTTTCACACGGTTCATGAATCATATTCGTGATTACAATATAATGTCGGTCTGGATCGATTTCAGGATTAGCAATACCCGCACATACAATCTCATCTATTTTATCTGCCCGAATTCTTTCGACTAACCAAATTAAAATGCGACCATAATAACGAACATATTATTATGTCATTGCATCTTGCACATATTCACTTGTGCTACCTGTGTATGTCGCCGGTAAAATAATCAATAGCCCAACATTTTCTGCATCTTCTTCTCTGTGCTAATTGCATCGCGTAAATGGATGTAATCTTCAAAACGCAACTTAGCTTGGTTCAACCGAATGAGTCAGGGCCTCCGTTTCAATTTTAACGTTATAATATTATTTCAACGCAATATTGTAGAAGCAGATTTTCTGCATCTTCTTCTCTGTGCTAATTGCATCGCGTAAATGGATGTAATCTTCAAAACGCAACTTAGCTTGGTTCAACCGAATGAGTCAGGGCCTCCGTTTCAATTTTAACGTTATAATCTTAGATTACAAAATAAAAGGCAGATGGAGCATGACAATCTTCCATCGCCCTTGTCAAAGAAAATACGAAATCAAAAACGAATACGAACCTCCGCCAGTGCCATAGCGATTCAAGTGTCATGCAATACGTCAAAAGGGGTTTGCTATTTTAGTAAAAAAATGCTGTCTTGTACGCTGTAAAATTTGTTCCCGAAAACAAACAAAAAGATAAAACATCGTTTTACAGGTTTTCTGTAGATTATTTGGCTTATTTAATTTTGTATACAAATAATAATTTTACATATACGAAGGAATACAAAACTTCAACGTATGCTGCCAGTATTTTGAAAATGAATTTGCCATTTTTATGGGTAAAACGGTAAAATGGTTAAAAGATTGAATGAAGAATGGTTTTCGATCGTGAATGTGATTATTATTTGTATAGTGCAATAAAGGTTCATGATCATTATTAGATAATTTTAATAAGCATAATACTTTTTTTGTTACTTTTATATAGCTTTAAAACGTCAGAGTCGTTTTCGCCCGCGATTTAATTCATTTGAACTCCGTGATCGGATATGACAAAATTATTATTATTCAGGAATTATATTTATTTATTATTTTATTTTTATTTATTATCCAGTAAAGCAGCTGACAATGTGGATGTCGTAAGGGTCACTGAAAATTAGTGTTAAGGTGGATGTTCCGACCGTCCCTCCATACATTTTTGATTACCTCTAAACACTTAACACAGACACTATTTCTTTAAAACTAATCATTTTATCACTTCTCTATAATGAAATGTGTGCGCGTTCGACCTTTTTAATCAATAATTTACAATATTTACTTAGAAAAACAACAGTAAAATACCGGAAAAATTTGACACTTCTACAGTAGTGTGCGTGACTTTTGCCAAGCGAAACACGACATAAAGCACGACATCTAGCGCATAGACTATATACTTATTACAGATCTAGCGCGTCAATGTCTAAACGAAAGGCGATGTTTAGACATTGACGCGCTAGATGTCGTGCATTCGCGTTCGTTATCTTATACATAATGAGCATAATTCTAATAAATCAAAGTTCTGTGTAAAAATTGAGTAATTTCATTTCCAATCGTTCAAAGAAAATAACAATAAAATAAAATAAAACTAATGACCTTAGAAACTATGTTTTTTTTTGTAAACAATTTATTACTCATTATTGTTCGTCCGTCGTAGGTCTGTAAACTGTATTGTACACTGAAGGTAAATGGTACTGTAGGTACTTTAGTTCGGCGTCGTCGTCGGCTTGATATAAAATTACATTCTTGATTTCATTGACACGCGCTATGATTTGCGCGCGGAATTTCTTGTGTTGTGAATTTATTTTTGTATGCTATGCATTTTAATTGATTCAAATTGCAATGTTTCTCTAGTATGCATTTGAGACTATATTGTAAATTGTAATAATTGATCGTGGGTATAGTAATTAATTATTCTAATAACGCAATTAGTAATATATGTATTTTCGGTGGGATTCAAAAAAAAAAAAATTGGCCCGTGATTTTTATGAAATTTCACCACATTGCAAATCACATCAATCATAGTTCATACACATGTATGACGAAAGTGAAGTATTGTGGCTAACATTGACTCATCAGTTCATCACTGAAACCAGTGATAAATCAGTACCTATATCATATTGTGTTTGAATATTTTTAAACAATGATATAAGTATACAATTATTATAAATCGGTAAACTATCAAAGTAATCACAAACTTGCAAACATTGGTAAAATGTCCAGTAGTTTATGAGCCTATTCATTACAATCAAACAAACAAACAAAGTTTTCCTCTTTATAATATTAGTGTAGACAAACACTATGAATACGATCACGAATGCAAATTCGGGGATTTTCTAATTATTGCTAAAATATAATAATTGAATTCGTTTTGAAATACTCTATAATTTTTAGTGTATAAATAGACATTTATAATGTGGTGCTCATTTTTTTTGTACTGCTAACGCTATTGTAGGTACCTATTTTCGTTGTTTTATTTCAAGTGAACACGGCCATACAATTTTGTCACGAGCCGCCTATGATTGTAGGTACTTTTGTTAGGCTCCTTCGTCGTCCGCGTCGCGTCGGCTCGAAAGTTCTTGATTTCATTGTCACGCGCTATGATTTGCGCGCGGATTTTCTTGTGTTGTGAATTTATTTTTGTATTATTATTATTTTTTATTTATTTTTTATTTTATTGATTCAAATAAAATATTTCACTAGTATGCATTTGAGACTATATTGTATTATGTATAATTTATCGTAGGTATAGTTATTCTTATAACGCAGTTATATTTTCGGTGGGACAATTTGACCCGTGATTTTTCTGAAATATCACCACGTTGCAAATCACATCAATCATACACACGTATGACGAAAGTATAGTGGCTAACATTGACTCATCAGTTCATCACTGAAACCAGTGATAAATCAGTATATCATATTTTATTGTGTTTGAATATTTTTTAAACAACGATATATACAATATTATTATAAATCGGTAAACTACCAAAGTACTTCCGAATTTTCAGACAGACAAACAAGTAGTTTGAACACGCAGTTTTCTTATACTAGTAGCAAAAATCAAAACCATAATATTATGTTTACCTACTATATTTTACTAAAAGTCGAGTGCGTCGAAATCGTAAATAATAATATAATGTTTTTCACCTTCCTGGTTATTTTCCCATAGTAAATAGTGTTTTAGGTTTGTTGTTGTAGGTAGGAATAATAATAATTATTCTTACTTGTTGGTTATGAAATGTATATTGAAATAATTTACTTTTACAAATCATTAGTGATATTAGTTTTGAGTGAAAATGCTTGGATCAGCATAATATTATATGGTACTTCAAATACATGTTTTGATAAAAAAACAATAGTGTAATAAAATAAAACTGCGTTTTATTGTAATCAATGTTGACAGTTTTAAATTCCAAAATTATTGATCAATAAAATAGTTTACACCAACAAATATAACTTTTATTTTTATAACCATCGTTCATAATATAAACCGTAGCAGGTGGCGTTTTGAAGTTCTGTCTACTCATACAGAAAAATGGAAAACTTGTTTTTTTTGTAAACAATTTATTACTCATTATTGTTGTTTGGCTGTGTGTTTGGCAACTCGAAGCGTGGTCGTCCGTCGTAGGTACTTTTGTTCGGCGTCGCGTCGTCGCTCGTCCGCGTCGGCTTGATATAAAACATTCTTGATTTCATTGACACGCGCTATGATTTGCGCGCGGAATTTCTTGTGTTGTGAATTTATTTTTGTATGCTATGCATTTTAATTGAATCAAATTGCAATATTTCTCTAGTATGCATTTGAGACTATATTGTAATAATTGATCGTGGGTAGGTATAGTAATTAATTATTCTAATAACGCAATTATATTTTCGGTGGGATTCAAAACAAAAAATTGGCCCGTGATTTTTATGAAATTTCACCACATTGCAAATTATATATTATACAATTACAATTACAATTATTATAAATCGGTAAACTATCAAAGTAATCACAAACTTGCAAAATATGCTTTTCCGAATTTTCAGACAGACACACAATTTTATTAGTTTGTTTTAGCAAAGTAGGTACCTATACCTATACGCTTACGTCGCGCGTCGCGTCGTCGAAAACGGTGCGCCCAGAAACAAACATACCTAATTCAGTTACAATCCTTTTTTTGTTCCGTAATATATTGTATTCTAATACGATTTTTTTTATTCGTCGGCCAGTTCTACTAGGTATAAAAAGATAAAATTGAAATATAATTATTGTAGCGACAGCCATATGTTACTATGTTTTCGTAAATATGTTTTTCACCTTCCTGGTTATTTTCACATAATCTTATATATATATATATATAAATGAATCGCAAAATGTGTTGGTAAGCGCATAACTCGAGAACGGCTGAACCGATTTCGATAATTCTTTTTTTATTATATTCCTTGAAGTACGAGGATGGTTCTTATGTAGAGAAAACGTAAACATGTACCACGGGCGAAGCCGGGGCGGACCGCTAGTCTAATATAAAAATGAATCGCAAAATGTGTTGGTAAGCGCATAACTCGAGAACGGCTGAACCGATTTCGATAATTCTTTTTTTATTATATTCCTTGAAGTACGAGGATGGTTCTTACTTCTTATGGAGAGAAAACGTAAACATGTACCACGGGCGAAGCCGGGGCGGACCGCTAGTAAATAATAAAATAATAAATAGTGTATTAGATTTGTTATTGTATCTTGTATACCTACGAATAATTATTCTTACGTCTTGTTGGGAAATGTTCAAATACCTACCTATTGAAATAATTTACTGTTACAAATCATTAGTGTTATTAGGTAGTTTTGAGTGAATAGGCATGGATCAGAAATTCAGAATATAATATGCTACTAACTACTCAAATACATACATGTTTTGATAAAAAAAAAAACAATAGTGTAATGTAATAAAATAAAACTGCGTTTTATTGTAATCAATTTAGACATTATTTATTTTCCAAAATTAATGATGAATAAAATAGTTTACGCCAACAAATATGTATATTGTATAACTTTTATTTTTATAACAATCGTTCATAATAAACCGTACTCAAGTAGCGTTTTGATTCTCACGCAACGTTGCCGCATAGCATGACAGTAGCAATTGCGCGCGCGACGTTGCCACACAAACACCACTGAGTTATAGAGGTCAGTGACCGTCAGTGACAAACACTATGGATACCTACGCTCGCGAATGCAAATTCGGTGATTTACTAATTATTGATAATCATTGAATTCGTTTTGAAATAGCCTGTACTTTGTAATTTTTAGTGTTATAGACATTTATAAAATGTGGTGCTCATTTTTTTGTAATAAATCATCCCGCTAACGCTATTGTATTTTCGTTGTTTTATTTCAAGTGAACACCTATACAATTTTGTCACGAGCCACCTCTGGCCTCTGGGTGAAATAAACAAGTCAAATGATTTTTGTTCTAATTGTATTTTGGTAGTAGTTTGTTTAGAATTTACATTACCATTGTTTTTTACCTACTATATTTAAACTACGAAAGTAGTCACAAACTTGCAAATATTGGCAAAATATGCTTTTCCGAATTTTCAGACAGACACACAATATTATTAGATTGTTTTATCAAAGTAGGTAGGTATACCTTACTTGCTCAGTGGTATACCTATAACTCTACTCGTACTCCGTTCACGTCGCGCGTCGTCGAAAACTTATGGTGCGTTCAGAAACAAACATAATTCAGTTACTTACAATCCTTTTTTTTTGTTCCGTAATTAAAATAAATCGCTAATCTAATAAGATTTTTTTTTATTCGTCGGCCATTTATACCAGGTATATAAAGATCACATTGAAATATAAAGATAAGTAAATTTTACTGTAATATTTTATTTTTCTAGATCTTATTTCAGAACGCAACTCAATCATAAAGGATTCTGACTAGGTAAGTACCCTAGGTATCTTTCTTCAATTCACTTGCGAATTGCGATCTTTCAATACATATGGTTGTGACTTACGATATTATTATATTTTATTCAAATACTGAGTGTCTAAAAGTAAGCATTCTTTCGTTTTTCATTTGTTTTTCATTTGTTTTCAGATTTAGATTACGCCTAAAATGTGTGTAGTGTGTTTGAGTGAATAGGCATAGATCGGTATATTATATGCTTCTTCAAATACATGTTTTGATAAAAAAAACAAAATTATAATGTAATAAAATAAAACTGCGTTTTATTGTAATCAATTTTGACATTTTTTATTTCCCAAAATTAACAATAAAATAGTTTACGCCAACAAATATAACTTTTATTTTTATAACAATCCTACTTCCTACTAATGCGAAAGTTTTTGAGGATGTGTATGTGTGTGTTTCACGCAAATACTACTGAACCGATTACAATGAAATTTAGCACACATATAGAACGTAACTTGGACACATAGAATAGGTTTTATCCCGGAAATCCCACGGGAACGGGAACTATGCGGGTTTTTTTTTTAAATGCGGGCGGAAAGCTAATCGTTCATAATATAAACCGTAGCAGGTGGCGTTTTGAAGTTTTGTCTACCCATACAGAAAAATGGAAAACTTGTTTTACATTCACGCCATCTAGAGTTCAATCTTTATCATTTTTGTATACGTCTGTGTGTGTAAACGACCCTGTATGCAATGACAGATGTTAAAACGCATGGTTTTACCGAATTGGGTGGATTTTAAGGCAATGATATGACATATTTAAATAAAATATAATATTCAGTAATCGCCATGACTATTCCTACGACCTTAATCTTTTCCAATTACGCAAAAACTCAAATAAACTAGAAATGTAGAATTCAGCGCCATCTAGCGGGACATTGGCTGGGAACAGATCGTAGCAATCACCTTAAGGTTATTACTCATTATGCCTCAGGTATCCTGAGAGGCTTCCTTTTTAGCGCAAGCAACCATACATAAATTTATGTTTTCTTTTACTTACCTATTATTCATAATTTACAATGCTATTGTTGTGTGTTTGTGTGTATTGGAATAAATGGTTTCTTCATTCTTTCTCAAAATAAAATGTCCCGTGTTCTCGACTAAAAACTACCGCTATCCGCATTCATATATTTTGAAAATAAAAAATAATATAATCATTGTAATATTGAAACATTTTTTATGTAATTTATTTAATTAAAAATTGAATACAATTATTTTGTTCATAATATATAAATTTAGTAGGTAGGTACTTTATCATTTATGTAACAAAATAATTTTTACAATATTATAAAAAATTATCCTTAACAAGAATTTATATTAAAATTAAAACCCGACAGCTAATTTATGTAGCCTACGTCACTAACACCACTACCACAGACTCCACTACCATAATAATTCAGATGATTGCAATGTCACCTCATAAATCAAAATCGATTCAGCGGTTTATACTGCAGAGCGTGCCAAAGAAATATTATAGGTACATAGATACAGTCGAAAAACATAACCCTCTTTCTTCCATAGTCGGGGAAAATTATGGGCCGTGTACGTACAGTGCAGCGGCGAAATGACAGCACACATAGCTTTATGGAAATGACGATAAATTATTCGGTTTAGTTCGGCAACGCTCCATCTGTCTTTTATTTTGTAATCTAAGGTTATAATATTATTTCAACGCAATATTGTTGAAGCAGTCAACGAAATCGCGACAAATACCTAATTGTCATAATTTTTACATTTTTATAATTAATCGAACTATCCTTCTTGGTTAGTTTCCTCACCGAAAATACCTTATCAATTTCTGAAAGCACGCGTAAACACAAATATTTGAGGAATTTTTATGTATCTTTGTATAATTGCACTTTTCAATAATTGATTTAAAAAAAAATACAGACAATACTTTATTCACCCTTTTTACTTTTTAATTATTTTACACAAAATACATTTTTGAACGCATGAATGTCAAACAATATTTTCCGTATTTGACAGGATTGACAACTAATGATTGACATGTACGAAAATCAAAATTATTTTTATATTTTGGCAGAATTGTACTCTGTGATTGTACTCAAACAAAATTGCCACCCTTCGAAAAATTGAATTGAATTATTTTTATATTTTGAAATTTAAATACACGATGTTATGAGCAAATTTGATATTATGTTGTCGATTCAAAAGTCTTGTTTTAATGCGTTCTTCAATTCGAGTGGAACTGAGAGTACAAATACCGTCAAATGTTTGACAGAAAGTATGTGGTCAACTTTTTTATGGGAAAATGGAATTGTCGTCTTACTATATCTTACTCGCAATTATTCGAATTTTTCTCACCTTTTAAACCTTCCCTAGACCTCCACGAATAATTCAAGACCAAGATAAGAAAAATCCGTTCAGCCGTTCTCGAGTTTTAGCGAGACTAACGAACAGCAATTCATTTTTATGGGTCGATCAACTTTTAATGGTCCGACGGTACACGCATCATGTCCCTGAACGATAATTAATAAACATGAAATCATAAAGAGTTAAATTGGTTTTAACTATATTCCTTTTAATATTTTCTAACATTATTGTGAACAATATTTTACTTGTTTTATTAATTTGTGCGTAGTTTCATGGTTGTCCAGAGACTAAATGCAATTTTCCAGTACTATCACATTTGTCCCCAAGCTACAATGCATTAACAAACTTCGCATCACGAACACATACTATCACGACCATAAATAACAAATACACTTCTTGTTTCAGTTCATAATTATTGACATAAAAACATACAAACAATTTTTTTTTTTATTGGATATAATACGATTTTCAGGCATTTTACTTTTGTCCCCATATATCATCTACATGGCACAGGTCTCACAGACAACCGTAATTTAGTTATGGAAACAAAACACAGATGGCGCGGTAGATTCCTAAACAACAAGCTAAACACAATAATTAACTGTCGGGCTCAAACGCCATTTTGATTTGTATAAAATCACGGCACGGTTCCCAACTTAGGGGTTTTCCCCCCAGATTTAGGGGGTAAATAAGTGAGATAGGATTTTTTTAGGGGTCTGAAATTTTTAGGGGTATTTTCAGGGATTTTTTTGACTCTTTAATATTTTTAAATTGATAATTACTTAGCTAGTTTTAATATTTATTTCTTGACCTAGCGACTCATACCGATATCTAGTGATGTCGAATTATCTTCAGATGAAGACGAAATATTTTATAACTTGTAATAAAAAGACTTTTGAAACATATTACAGCATATTATTAAGCTATTGCATAGCTTCTATCGCGGGCCTTGAGCGCGGGGACCGAATCCAGAAATTTAGTAACGAAAAACCTCACGCTCCCCACTCCGACGGGCGCGGAGGTGTGGCTTGAAGGCATAGCATGCTTTACCGCGGCAGTCCCCGAGTGCCACACGTCTTTTTTTCTAAATCATTATGAATTTATATTTGTATATTTTTTTAGGGGGACAACTGAATAATTTAGGCGTTTTTAGGGGTTTTTGACACAAACTTAGGGATAAATATTTTTGAGAGTTGGTAACACTGAATCACGGCAACAGTCGTCCGAGCGACGTTGGTGAGTGTGGGGTGGCTTTATTGTCAGTCCGTCAGACAACTGTGATTAAAACATAAGTACTTGATGCATTGTTATCAATTATACTACACGAGATGCGCTTTCGTCTATAATTTAATGTGAGCTGAGATTAATATATAAAATAACAATAGTATTTGCTTGGCGGCTCAAAATTTTAAAAATGTCCCGCGGACAACCAGTCACTTGGTCAACCAAAGTGGTTGTACCATGGACAATTTGGTTGTCCCTAGGACAATAATTATATAAAACTTATACTTTAACAGTTAAATAGTTCATGTTTTGTTTATTACTCGGCTGTTTCGGGAACACATTTTTATTACGCGATTTTATGTCTAGTTTAATTGTAATTTTAACATTTCAAAAATCAAGACGCTACTACTACAACTAAGATGTCCCCATATGAAAATCACATTATACTTCATTCATTCAGTTATATCGAGAATCAGTTCATTTTAATTAAGTAAAATCAATAATACGATACGTAACAACCTCGCCTTAATAGTTTTTTTGTAAAAAATATCACTATTTCCGCTTTACTGAAACTTTTTTATATATGAAACATTATTTGGTTGTTCAAAAGACATCATTCGTTTCAATTTTAATAAAAATATTTCGTATTTTGGGTGTAAATAGAACAAATATCAAAATATTATTTATTATTTAATATTAGAAGAATTTGTTTTAATTCTTAAGGGAATTTAACATTTAAAAAAGTACTATTGTGTAAGTTGTCCAAAGGACATTATTTCCCGTGAATAGATCGGTTCGTGAAGTTAAATCCACAAATGTATTTAATCAACATCACTGCTGCTTATATAATCTTAATCTACTTACTTAATCTTCTAAATGAAATAGTAAAATGCTGAAAATTAAGTAAAAAAAAAAATATGAGAAAATTATGATCGGGACCTTTAAAAATTGATTGACCCTTATATATATAGATTATCAAGAGTTTGAAATATCAAATGGTTCGAAATTTGTGAGAGAAAATAAATAAAACTTCGAATGATTAATTGTTAATCAATTATTATTTATTAAATGCTATTCTACAGTAACCGAATGATAACTAAACATATAAATTCGTGAGAAGTGTAAAGTCAAACTAATCATAACAAAAACAACGGCTCATTGAACAAGTTTGAACTTGTCGCAAAATGTACCTACCTGACTACCTGCTTACAATCTTTCCGCCTCTTTCTCTCTGCAACTTTGAATTGTCGAGTGTTGGACGCCGATGAGTTCGAATTAACGCGTCCGCGTCGTTTTTTTATATAGCAATGATATTTTCATTCGAATTACCAAGTGCACAAAAATGTATGGATTTAGTTCGAAATATAAAGAGATTTTGTAGGGACCTCGTGATAACTTTGAATTATAGAGGTTCGAATTATCGCAGGTTTGAATTAACGAGAGTCGACGGTAATTATATGTATTAATTTTGCATATGCTTGCAGAATTTTGTGTACCAAAAAATGAAGAGGATGAAAAAGATAATGTAAGAGCTCGCGTAATAATGCAAACTAGTAAGTATACAATGAATTGATAATAATTATTATATTTTTAAAGAACACTCACTGCAGGCGCCTCTTCTATAATTTTTTGGTGTCGCCGTTGTACGGAACAATCTCTTTCAAATAAGTGAACAGCATTTCCGTGCATGTCAGCAAATACCTGGTTAAAGAGTAGTAGAATAGTTATGAAATCGAAATAGGAAAAAATTGATCATGTATTATTTAATAAAAAAAGAAGATCACGATTTACATACCTGTACTTCAACATGTCTTGGATCTGTTATGTATTGTTCTAACAACATATTGTCATCACCAAACGATTTAAGAGATTCTCTCTTCGCTGATTCTAATTGAGTAAAAAATTCTGACTCTGTCATAGCAATTCTCATACCCTATAAAAGTAACTATATATTTAAGAGTATACAGAATATTACAATAAATTAAATACAACAATTTTTTCTATATTATTTTATATTTTTATGAATATTTTTCATTTGCCGTTAATAATACATACTTTACCACCACCTCCGCGTACAGCTTTAATCATCAAAGGGAAACCTATCCGTTTAGCTTCGGCCTGTAAAAACTCAATACTTTGGTTTTCTCCATGATATCCTTTCACTATAGGCACTCCAGCCTTTGCCATTATGGCCTTTGAAGTGCTGAAATATTTTCATAACATAAGTATTAATAATTACAGTCTACAGACATGGTAGATTTAAAAGTAATTTGTTACTGGGTCTGTTATATCTATTATTTATTAATTGTTAATTTTTTCAAATCTGTTTCAGGAACATTTCCTAGAAAAGTCAATTTTTTCAGGAAAAAATTATGTGACATGCGAACTTCTTTTTAATATTTCACTATATTTTTCTTGCTTCATAAAGTACTTAACTAACAAGTTTGTACCTTTGTGATTTACATGTATTAAAAATTTTTAAGAATGCAGTTTCATGTTTAAAACTTCTTTATACCATCAGAACAACAAACATTTATTAATTAAAAATAAACATGAATTTTACTGTACCTTTTAATCCCCATATCTCTGATAGCAGATGTTGGTGGACCAATGAATATAACACCTTCATTGGCACATCTGTCACAAAACTCAACATTTTCAGATAGGAATCCATAACCTGGGTGTATCGCTTGACTGTTAGATTTTTTTGCTACTTCTATTATCTTGGCTGCATTTAAATAGCTCTGTGACGAAGGAGCTGGACCTATATGATAGGCCTCATCTGCCTGAAATAGGAATTTAAAATATAGCTGGAAAACTGTGAATGATCAATTGATGTCAGTTTTACATGATGTTGCTGCTAGAACGCAAGTGATGAACAAGTCTTATAAGTATTATAAGATGAGGGTAATATTTTACAAAAAATGTGTTAAAAGAAGATTGGACAATTTAAAGGAAGATAGATTGATTTAAATAGAGATTTTTGTTATAATTATATCTATTTTATTACTTAATTATAAGTAAGAACTTAATTACTTTACTTAATAAAAAGATATTCTATTCCAAGCTTGTCATAACCTAAAGCAATACAAAATATGGACATACCATTTCCACATGCATTGCATTTTTGTCAGCTTCAGAATAAACTGCAACTGTTCTTAAACCTAGTTTATTGGCAGTTCGCATAACCCTGCATGCTATTTCCCCTCTGTTTGCTATTAATACTTTATTTATTGTTCTACGCTGAATATCAGCTTTGATAGCTTGTGCATGATTGAACCGTAATCCACTATTTAAACTTTGGAATTGCCTTAAAACAATACGAAATGAAATAAATTAGTTAAGTCTTATAATAATCACAACAATATAAATCAGATCGAGTTCAAAAATTCTTACCAAATTTTGCTTAATCTATGAGAATACATTTTTTCTTAACTGGGATGTAATTTATTCGAGATTCTACCGCTAAAATGCTTTGTCGAAACTTATACTGATAACGATAACCGCTCACATTGAAACGATTGTTAATGTGTTTATGCATAATCATTATTGTACGAATGTCGTCACATATGGCTATTTGTTATTCCTTATCACAAACTTGAATAAACTAAAGTCAAAAATGATAATAAATGTAAATGAGAGATTGTGCTTTGCGGGTGATAAAAATTACGCTATAATATATTATTGTATTTTCGTCGCAGTTTGTTTACATTTTTGAAATTGACACTTGACACCGTTGACACTTGACAGTAATAAGACAGCTGACAGAACATCCCGAACGATTTTTTTTCCCAAGCAAAAAAAGCCTGGCTGTTTTGGCTGTTTTCCAATTACAGATAGAGCAGGCTCCAAGGAGATGTTCGTTTGCAAAAATAGCGGACCTAAATCTGACTTCTGATATATATTGTAAAGATACCAGACATCCTATAGACAGATGTTGCCAACCAGTTTTGTGGTCCCCCTCCCCTCACCCCGGTAATTAAATATGGCATACAAAGAAAAAAATAAAAATTTCCAAAACATGCCGTGTGGGGTATCAAATGAAAGAGCTTATTGAGTAGATCACGAATATATAGCATACTATAACATTTCTTACACTTTCTCTAAGATTTTTTAGAAAATTTACGAAAATGCTCCATTTTTGAGTTAACTTTAAACCACTATAGATTGAAAACCCATGAATATATTTTTTAAATTATTATTTTAAATAATTAACAATAGTCCATTGTTTATGATTCAATAGTTCGTAATATAATATAAGTGAGCTATATGTATGTGGTGGACTTGATGACCCCACTAAATGTTTTAAATTGCAAGGCGCAACTTTCACTGAAGTTACCGATTTGAAATCTAATCACACAGAGGCTGATTCAAGAATGTTCTGCCATATTGCAGAGATAATTATTCTAAGCCCTGACACCGATATTTTTGTATTAGGCCTTTATTTCTGGCATAAGCTTGAAAATATACTCGCCATCTTTGAATGCTCCCCCCACTCCCCCATGCAACTATTTCACTGTACGAACTATTGAATCGTAAACAATGGACTATTGTTAATTATTTAAAATAATAATTTAAAAAATATATTCATGAGTTTTCAATCTATAGTGGTTTAAAGTTAACTCAAAAATGGAGCATTTTCGTAAATTTTCTAAAAAATCTTAGAGAAAGTGTAAGAAATGTTATAGTATGCTATATATTCGTGATCTACTCAATAAGCTCTTTCATTTGATACCCCACACGGCATGTTTTGGAAATTTTTATTTTTTTCTTTGTATGCCATATTTAATTACCGGGGTGGGGAGAGGGGGACCACAAAACTGGTTGGCAACATCTGTCTATAGGATGTCTGGGATCTATACAATATATATCAGAAGTCAGATTTAGGTCCGCTATTTTTGCAAACGAAACTCCACTGAGAGTCCGGTCTAGGAGCATAATGCGACTCAGTGGCGCAGGTTGCGCTAAGTTCAGAGTTGAAAAAAAAATATTCATAGAGTTAGCAATAACCTCATTAATGTGTAAATAAAGTGGTATACATAATAATTGGTTGAAAAATATTTACGGTTATTTTAAGTAATTTGGATTTTGACTTAGATCATTAAGTAATGGATGGAGTACGCTGGCAAATGTTCTAACTAAACTTTCTGCTGATTTTGGTGCGGGGAGGGTAACTCACACTGATGAAACACAATGAAACACAATCACACATTCACAAAAATAATTAGTGTCAAAAAAAAAGTCGTAAAAATTTACGACCTTTTAAGCGACGAGTTTTTAAATTCAACTCTATCAATAAGTTAATAAAGATTAAATTTGTATTTCATTCCAAGATAGTCTCGTGAGGAGTGCGGGGAGTGCGGTTCAATATCGCGTTCTAAATTCAACTTTATAACTAAGATCCTAAAGATTAAATTTGTATTTCTTTACAAGATAGTCTCGTAAGGAATGTGGTTCATTATCGCGTTTAAAATTCAACTTTATCTCTTAGTTGATAAAGATTAAATTTGTATATTTTCTTTCCATGAGTCTCGTGGGGCCGCATCAATGATCGAGTAAACATGACTCGATTATTTGTCTTGATCATATCGCTAAACGATACATCAACGATTATTAGAAATTGCATTTAAATAGATACGTAAAAAAAAATAAAAAAATACTTACAAATGAAAGGTTATTCCATCTTTTTAAATATTTGATGTGTTTGACTTGTTTCTGCAAGACTTGACAGCACAAAACGGCATTTTTAGCGGAGCACTCGCAGACGTCCTTTCGATGTTTTACGAATACGCAGAGTGTTTGTAATCGATTACGCAAGTAGTTTTTATGAAAGCATAAGATTTTTCGATTCGAATAATCTTATACCTCGGCAAAAGGGGAAGCACCTGTGAGTGTTATCCATTACTTAATGATCTAAGGATTTTGATTATTTCATTAACATTTTTTTCAATGTTTGTACCTTCATCCATACTTATATTTATTTTTTTAACACAATTTGAATTAACTTTGATTATTTCGAAAAAACTACAATGAAACGAAAGCTTTAAAATTTTTTCCAACAATTAATAATTACTAACGATAAATCGATTGCACGCATCAATTCACGCGCATTACTTTTAAGAGTGCTCGATTGTGCGAAGCGTTGCTGTAGTTGGAACATTCAACGTTAAGCATTATGCCGCATAATGCGCTCTAGTGCTGTAATTGGAAAACACGGTTTGTAACCTGAAACAACCCGGACATCTTCTGAATAGCATTATAATCCAATTTTCCTCCAGTCTTCTGTCTTCGAATCGGTTTCTTTTTAACCGACTTTAAAAAAAGGAGGAGGTTCATAATTCGGCCGGTTTTTTTAATATATATCAGCTTATATCAGTATATGTATATATTGTACACCGATTACGTCGAGGTTTCTGAACCCACTGAACCGAATTATGCGATTCTTTTTTTGTTTGACGCAGAATGGTTTCCAATTGGTCCCATAAAAATTTCATTCGGGTAGGCCTAGTAGTTTTTATTTTATGAGCATTTTTGTCTGATCTCGATGAATTGAAATCTAGCAAGTAACTTTGATTTACTTGCCGGTTACCGATTGAGCTTACGTTTTGTATACAGCATAGGTATACAGTTTGAAATTGGATAGTGCTGAAAAATTATCATGACAGAGCTGATTTGATGATGGAATCGGAAGGTGGCCATGGGAATTCAGTAAATAGGTAATTGACTCGACTTTTTAGAGTTTGGGCTCGTTTGATTCGTAGTAAAGTATTATTAAAGTGAAACTTTTATTACATCGTCTCAAACTTTTTGGTCTGTGTAGCGCATGTCGCGTGTATCGCGGCTGCCGAGTAGGTATACCTACTCGGCAGCCGACCGACACGCGACATGCGCTACACAAAGCAGTGTTCGGAACCGTTCGAACAGTTTCACTTTTACCGTGGTTTCATAAAACCACACAACATTTTTTTAGATGTGCTATTTACTAAATAGGTTTGAAGTCGGTGCCAAGCACTAAGCAAAGTATTAAGCCCGTGCTTTTTTAGGAAGAGTTTGTTTGTTTGTTTGGACGCGCTAATCTGGACCGATTTGCTTTCTTTTGCGATTTCTTTAGGTATTAGATAGCCCATTTAGCGAGGATGGCTATAGGCATTTATATCATTACGTTAAGTCCAACAGGAGCGGAGCCATGCGGGTGAAACCGCGAAACGCAGCTAGTGTCTGATAAGATAATTATAATGGTGTTCGAATCACTCGAATTATGACTATACCTAGATGTTTTGATTCGAATAAATCTGATAAAGATCTGACGTTCTAGCAACGAGAAAAGTATAATGCTTATAAAATATTTTGAGATTAATGTGAGAGAAATTGTCAGTCTTACATCTCCTTCAGGAGGGCCCCCTGACGATGGGGTCCCTGGGCACTGGCCCTGTGTGACCATAAGAGACGGAAATGCATACCTTTGCCGTGGGACTCCTTTTATGGAAAGTTCTCTATTTTCCAATGGATTAACCACGGATTCACACTTTATACTAAGGCTACTAAGCAATAAACATGAATAAAAATGCAAAAACCTTTATTATTATATACGTGATTAGCTGTTTCCCGCGGTAGCGTGCTGATATATAGCCTATAGCCTTCCTCGATAAATGGGCAATCTAACACCGAAATAATTTTTCAAATCGGACCAGTAGTTCCCGAGATTAGCGCGTTCAAATAAACAAACAATCAAACAAACAAACAAACTCTTCAGCTTTATAATATTATTATAGTATAGATTATATAGTACAGGATATTCCGTATTTAATAATCTGTAATGTCTGTGGTACTGTCATAGACTATACATAATGGGGTGCT
This sequence comes from Colias behrii, assembly GCA_029959065.1. Taxonomy (NCBI): domain Eukaryota; kingdom Metazoa; phylum Arthropoda; class Insecta; order Lepidoptera; family Pieridae; genus Colias; species Colias behrii. The sequence goes on from JARWMC010000002.1 coordinate 8,430,908, forward strand.
GTCAGTGTCAACAGTTGAGCGTTAATTTTAAAATATGAATCAATGATCAAAATCTAATTAACATTATTTAAATATTCTAGTGTATTAAATAGTTATGTATTTAAAAAAATATGGGTATCAAAGGTTTATGGACTGTTATGTCACCTTACTGTGAAAAGAAATCCTTACATGAGGTAAATGTAAAATGTTTAATGTGTCACAACTTATTTTGATACAATATTATACAAACAAACAATTATAAAAAACTATCATATGTTTCTAGATTAGAGGAGAAACTGTTGCAATTGATCTATCGGGCTGGGTGTGCGACAGTCAAAATGTGACCGATTATTATATTCAACCAAAGTTGTATTTAAGGTAAATAATAAAATAAAAAAAGACGGGTTGCACTCCGGGAGTGCCGGCAGAAGTGAAAACTTGATTATTAACGTTCAGCATGTTTGATATTTTGGAATGGTATCCGTCTTACGCATGGAATATAAGGGCTAAAAAAAAAAAAAAAAGTCCGACTTACGCTTTTTCGATCAGGCCACGTGTCCTGACGCGAGTTCAAGATTTTATACCCAACGCCGCTAAAGAAGTTTTCACTTCAAAAAATAATAGAAGTTTTTATTTCTTATCATTATCCAGACAGACTACATTCACATAATTATTGTTTCAGAAATTTATTTTTCAGAACAGCATATTTATTACTTGCTGATATCACTCCTATATTTGTGTTAGAAGGCGATGCCCCAGAATTAAAAAGAGATGTGATGGCTGCAAGAAACGCGATTCAATTTCGAGGAGCAGCGCCTAAGTCAGACTCGGCTAAAAGTCAAGCACCAAGCATAACTAGGAAACGATTTAAAGGTGTTTTAAAAGAAGTATGTCTAATGCAATCAAAACAATTTTTCTTTTTCATTTCATTAATTATGCAGAAGATAATTAATCTCAATAATTTAATACCAATATTATAATTTTTAAAGATTGAACTCCTTAAAAAATATTTTGCTACAATATTGTGTTGTGTGTATATTTTGTCATTACTAATATATTTTATGAATTATTTTAGTGTGAAACATTATTGAAGAGTATGGGTGTGAGGTGTATTAAAGGCAGAGGAGAAGCAGAAGCTACATGTGCGAGATTAAATTCACAAGGAGTTAGTATTAACTGTGTAACAATATGACCTACTCTCACATAGAAGTGAAAAAAATAATTATAATAATATGTTTCTATGTTAATAATATCAAATGTCTTAAATATGTAAATATCATCAAATACTTATTCTTAACACTGAGCTCTAAATTTATTTGTAATAACAATATGATTATTACAATATGATTACAACAGAGTTTGTGCAACTGCATTTAAATAAATAGATCCCAAATCATTTTTTGTTTTAGCATGTACCTTCTACTCTTATATATCCTAATTATATTTAGTTAGTAGATGCAGTGGTGTCTCAAGATTCAGATTGCTTTGCATACGGCGCCCGGCGCGTATATCGCAATTTTAGCGTTTCAAGCTCTGCAGGAGGGGGAGCTATGCAAGGATCTGTAGATTGTTATGATGCTGATAAAATGTTTGAATCTAATGGTAAGTGCTTTTAGTATTTGATTAAATGAGATAATTTTGTAGTTCCTCAGGATCTAGTATTTAAATTGTTTTAATAATGAATTGTTTGTGCAGTAAAAATACAATTAACCCATTGAGCCCCGAACGGCCCGATCGGGCCACGACACAATAGATTTTCTATTGTGTCTGTGATTCCGGGGCCTGATGGATTGTGGGTAGGTTATGTTTTATGAAACAATTCAAATAAAATATATTTTATCTACTCTACCTGTTCTTAAAGGATGTTTGCTTTGCTTTTAAATTGAGCAATGTTAATTTTTTCTTTAATTAAACAGTAAACTGTCCATTGTTGTTAGGTATAAGATTGGTTGTTTTTAGGATTTGGACGAAAAAAAATGATAGCTCTGGCAATTCTTTGTGGTTGTGATTATGGGGCCGGTGCATGCGGAAGTTCAATAACCACCGTTTTATCTTTTTTGCACACTGTACCTGAAGATAAAGTTATACACAGGTAATGGTGAAATATAACTATTGGTATTTTCAATAAATTATTTATGCAATAAACTTTAACCTATTTTTAAATAAACTAGATTACTATGCTGGGTGACGGATACCAAAGAGTATGAAGACCAAGAGCGCTGGGTGGCTCGGCCGGGAAGATGCGACCGCTGCGGGCACGTCGGTCGCACGCACTTGCGGAGTGGCTGCCCGGTGTGCGCCACTAACAAGGGGTGCGACGATCTGGGGTATAAGTAAGTAATATATAGCTGCAATTACGCAAGAAATATATTTCTGTCCTAGGATAATTGAATATACCACAGTCCACAGACGCGATAGAGAGACGACCTCTTGTTAATTTTGAGATTGGTTGCTCTACACCCCACAAACTGAAAGCAACATCATGGAAGCTTATATTATATTACTTTAATGTGCCTTTTATTACACTTACTATTTACTTAATTTATTTCCTTCACTTATTATTTATTTAATTGATTATCATAAAAATATATTATTGTGTAATAAATATTAATAATTAATTTTATTATGCTTGATATTGAGATTTTCGTCATCTATTCGGTTCGAACATCATTACAACGAATTCGATCCGTGCAAAAATTATATTTTTATGAAAAGAGAAATATCCGAATAGCATTAATACTACTTGTTCGTGTATACAACGATGATGTCACGGGAGCAATGATACGCATAATTATCGAAACCAATAATTTAATTTGTAAACATATCGGCCGCAACGTGTTAATGTGTTTAGTTGACATATAATTTGTTTCATGGGACTGTTTCATATAGATTCTGATAGTGGAATGAAATCACGAAATATTCCAACAAATGGATGCATGAATTTATCTTGATAAAGTTATTTAACAATAATTATTTTATTTTATTTTATTTTATTATAGCTTAATATTATTGCTTTATATTATTTAATTATAGCTTATTTCTAATGCTACTTTTAAAAATATAACTCATAAAATTATTGTAGCTTAATAATTTAACTAGATACTAAATTTCAGCCAAATTGGTTCCATAGTCTTTGTTTGAATGAGCTTGAATCTTTTCATAAAGAAAAGTGCATGGTTTCTTCTATTTTTGTATATGTAATTTAAGTTTCTTGATAAATAAACGAAAACTCGTAACAAAGTGTCATTTTTGAGTAAACATTTATACAGTGTACACTGTAGACTCTACAGTGTTGTTAACTCAAAAGCCACGCTCAATATCACCTCCAGTCCACCGCTGTATGCTCGATAAATCGAAAATTAATTATGATGAAAATTTAACAATCGCCATCTGTGTTCAGGGCGAAAGTGGCGGAATTAAAACGTGAATTGTCGCTCCGTAGCCGGGCGCTCTCGTGCGGAATGCCGTTCCCCGAACCGAAAGTTATGAAGGAATTCCTCGATGCAACACCAGATAATATAGATCTCGACGCGGCCATTCCACAGCCGAGTTTAATTCAATTCGTGGTATTTGCTTTGAATTCATTTATGTTGCTAGTTAGGTACTATCATTGGCTGCGAAACTAAAGGAATCGTTTTTGGAATTTAATATTGTTTCAAATGCTAATGAGTTGTATTCGCATTTGTATAAGTATGTGGCAGAAATTAAATGACAATGAATTTTTGCGAAATAAACTAAATACTTTTTATTGATTTTTTATTTTATTGTGTAGTTGAAAAGCTTTTAAATTTCAGAAAATAATGTCGAGCAAATTGGACTGGACGGAGAGATATTGCGTGGAAAAGTTTTTACCTATACTTACAAAATGGCACCTTCAAAGTAATATTGTTTGTCGGACGATCAAACCTTCAAAAATCATCAAAAAGAGAAACCCAAGAGGTATTGATACAAGCATTTCAAATCATACATTTTTATTTTAGTTTGTATCGATGTTAAGTTTTTGTACAAAATGTTACTTTTTCAGGAGTGCCTAGTTATGAAGTAGTATGGACTGACATTAACAACCAATATGATGCACTCGTTCCAGATGATCAATTAAAAGGTAAAATTCAATAGAAAAAAAATAATAGTTTAAAGCAAAATAAATGTTAATGTAATATGTTTTGCATGTTTTAGAAGGTGAAGATATATCCGACATCTGGACAACAACAGAAAGACAAGATTTGATGAGAAAATATTATCCAGAGGTGGTTGAAAGTTTTGAAGAAAATATCAAGAAACCGCCTAAAGTGAAAAAAGGTCGCGGTCGAAAGAAGCTAGACGAGAAAGAAATCGATCAAAATAAAAGCAATGCTTCTGTGAAACCCAAAAGAAAATATACGCGAAGAGTGAAAAAGCAAACTGATATTGTATCCGAATTGAATCATTCATTGAAAAACTTAAGCCTCACTAGAACAACCGAAGCTAATAACAGTAAATTGAACGTAAGCGTAAGTGTTAATAAACTAAAACGAAAAATGAAAAACAATTCCAAAGGAAAATGCAAAGCCACAATCGAGAGCTATTTCGTAGCAAAAAAGAAAAGAAAGTCCAATGCGAGTTCGTTCCGTAAATTTAAAGATACGTCAGTCGTAAAGCTGGAATATCCAGATCATAAAAAGCTCGACGACGAAAAAGAGAATATTAACGATAAACATCTATTGAATACGCTCGATATGAGTGCAGAGGAAATTCCGGAAAGCGACTTATCTGACATTGTGGATAATATTGTCAAGGGAGCTCCCACGTTTACGACTGCCAAGCTCGATAGCAATCTCGTCAAATTAGTATTTAAAAACAATTTGGAGCGGCGCAGAATGAGTGTAATGTCTCAAATAAAATTTAACAACCATTGTTCAACGCCTAAAAACAGTCCCAAAAAGAATATTTTTAATTTCTCCCGACGTTCATCGGTTAACAATGCAAATACTAGTTACTTTTTTGATAAATTAAGTGAGCGCGATGCTTTTGAAATGTCGCTCGAGTACAAACATAAAAGTGCGATTATAGATGCTGACGCTACTGTTGACTATAGTTTGCCCGACGTTCACATTTAAATCAAGTTGAATTATTATCAAGGTTGTGTAAATATTTGAATAAAACTTTTATGCGAAATATTTAGTTTTTTTTTTCATTACCATGAACCACTTCCTGCATCGGTAATTACTTTGTCTAATCGATTTTAAGTACGTATTAGGTTGATTTAAAAAAATTTCTTCCATCGAAAGATGTGAGCACACTCCTCATTTTAGTATACACGTAGCTATTCATTTAAGTATTTCCTTGATAAACGGCAAAGAGATAGTTATTACTTTTGCGTTGTTAAAGCACAATTCATATTTTCATACCTTTATTTTATACGAAACTTTAACGTAACAAATCAATAACTAAAAATGTTATCTATTTCTTTTCTTACTTATCTTAGAAAAAAAGAACTTAGTGCAGGAAATGCCAATTATCTAATTTATAGGTACATAGATATTATATACTCTTTAAACGCTTTAACAGTTCTCCAAATGCAACTTTAGCTTACATAAATCCGTTCGTATTTCATTTTCTAGCAATAACAAGTAGAAATCGTAATAGTTAGGTAGAGGTTTCAGGTATTCACTAATAGGAAAACCGGTAAGTGCTGAACTTTGCCACGTGACTGATGCATTACATTTGATAATACCTAGTTTATATAGAATCCAAACTTGGAATTAAACTTCCATTTACTATTTTAGAATTATAAGATTTTATTACTGGTATAATAAAGATTAGTTGCTAGATTTCTTATAGTTCTATTATTGCTATCTCTGTATGATCTTAAGAGCGCTTGTTCAATTTAACGCAAGTCAAAATCTACTCGATCTATCGTAGCTTGCGCTATCCTTTTACTATGAACAGCAAAGGTCAACAGGGGTTAAGGAGAGCGCCCAGCAACGTGTCCTCTCTCTGGAAAGGCTCGCTGCCGACTGATTTGAATCGGGTCGCGCGCAGTGTTTTATAGTATTTAAAAAAAAAAATTGTAGAAAAATAATAGAGATACCTTAGCAGATTTTTTAAAATTTTATCTTATAAAGAAGACATTCTTTTATTGCAATATGTATAAATTATATTCAATTTAGTCAAATATCATGGTGAAAATAATCATTTTGTCGACTATAATTTCTAAAAAAATTCACATTGTTCGGATTTTAATTTCGTAAGTTAGGAGTCCAAAATAAAAAAATCTTTTAACTAACAACTTTAATAAGGATTTTTGCAGTTAGTTAAAAAAAATTGTTTGATAGATCTGTCAGCAATTTCAGATATTTTTAGCTTCGAAATTGACACTAAAAGTGAAATCAAGTAATCATCGGCTCAGTTATCTTGATGGTATTCACAAATACTGTATTAATTGAAAAAAAACTCTTAACTAACAACATAGACAATCACATTTCCTAAAATTATTAGTAATTCATATGTTTGTAAGATAAGTAGTTGATGGACAATCTGGTTTGAAAAATCACATATTTGAGCCAAACAGCGCACGGACCGCGTGCACGGTCTTAACCCTAATACATTTTAATTGTAATAATTTATGCCATGACTTTAGGCCAACATACATCACAATTGAACATGAAAATTAGTGTCCGAAATGTTATATGTATACCTTTACAGTTTACGACGGCAAATGTTTCATACCTAATATAAAAATATTCGACTGAACGAACATTAATAACTACTTACCACTTATATAATGTAATCATATTTTACTATCATTATCCGCATTAAAGAGAAATATACGTTAATAAATGGCGTATATATAGTTTATACAGTGTGTACAAACGATATGATGATTAATCAATTTAATATCGGGTATTGGGATGGCTCTATCAGTACGCTAGAGAGCATTTAAACGCGGCTTATTAAACATCGCATCTATTTATAAGTCCATGATTTTATGTCGTATACATATGAAATGCTTTGATGAGATTTTTTTTTATTTTAACATTGTAAATAGCTCGTATTAATTAAAGTGAGCTTAGTTTAATTCTCAATATATTTTTTGCTTCCTGTTATATGACCCATATATTTAATTTTAATGACAGAATTTATAGGTAATTAAAAGTTTAACATAATCAGCCGTACAAATAAACGAGTTATAACATTTTATGAAAAGAATAAACTAAGAATAAGGAAAAATCATACAAATAAACACGTAATAAATGAAACCTAGTATAACTTTGTAATAAGTATTCATACTAATGCTATTTCGTCCTTATTCCGGCTACCACCCTAGTATAAGTCTAACATAACTGAGTTATGACCTATCTTTTAGTACATTGTGCTGTGTTTTACAAGTTTTAGAACCAATTTTCAATCTAAATTTGAGATAATAGCAATGAGAGTAATACGAGAAGTAGAAAAAGTTGAGCAAATTAATAATTTCATTACGTACCTATTGAAATGGAAAATTTTGTATGAAATGTCAAAATATACGAAATTATGAAAAACCCTTTTGATATTTATAATGATTTATTTATTTACGACATGCGCCATACCATACATACATAAAACACTTATTTCTAAACTTATCACAATAATATAAACTTTCGTTGAAAATATAAATCTTCTAAGCCTGGAGTTGTATGTTTTGAGTACCAGTTATTTGGCAGCTCTCTATCTCAAGGTGGGTTTATCTTCTGTTCTCCGTATATTGGATAGCGTTCTCTTTCATTTGCTTGCATATTTAATGATATATTTAAATTATTTCAAATAAATATTTAAAAAATAAATAAACAGAACATTGTATGATGAAACTTCACATTCACAACAAATTCGACGAAGTCAAACGAGCGTCAAAATGACAGCACCAAGGCTTAACCGTAGACAATTTCAATATTTTTCATAATTTTGTGAATGAATTGCTACGTTGCCGCTTCGCGCCTATTGCATAGCGTGAGCATAGTTACACCGACGTTATTCCAAATTTATTTGTAAGAAATTATGACATCCTTATTCTTTATTTATTCTTATCATATCTATTCATTGCATAAGGTTTGAATAAGCAAGTTTTTATTTGTACGGCTGAATATGTTTTATTTTGTCTGCCAATACTTTGAATGTATGGACACGCCCAGTCGCAGGCTGCTTAGTTCACCGATACATCATATTATTATCTGATATAAGTTTTACCTACGTATATTTTAATTTATATGAAATAGGTTATTCATTCAAGCTGAATGGGGCTAGAGAGCTAATATATATTTATAGCACTTCTTCAGTCTATTCTACAATTACTTTATTGTATCCCAAATCCCATAAGGTAGAACAGTAGCGTGTAAGGCCTCTTATTAGATGAAGCGCCTGCTGCTATTTGTCTTCTTGTGTCAAAACATAAAATATATATCCATTTTCCACTCATTTATGTTGTAACAAATGGTTCGTGTTTCGGATATTCTTACACTGATATTCATTTTCTTCGTGCACACAAATTTATTATTCGATGAATATGAGAGATCGTGCAACAAAATAGAATTTCATTATGTATTAGGTAATATTATTTCATTGTTGTAGCGTTTGTATTGATCACACCTCTCATATTTTCATGAAAGGTCACATGACAAGTAATTAATAATGCGCTATTAACATTGTTCGGAGATAAATGTTCGTTTATTTTATTAGGACTTAGTGAATATCTAGGGCTAAATGTGTAGTGAAAGCAGTCTGCAGTGTATTATAAATCTAATATTATTTAATAAACCAAACTGCTGTAACTTGCTTATATGTCTCGTCCTTTTTAAAATGATCACAGCCTTCTTATACTAGGTGGTTTCCAAAAATAGATAGATCTTCTATCTATATTTAGAAACCACCTAATGGTGTTTTATTGATTGGTATCTATTTAAGGATAAAGGACCTACAGCTTAATTAGTTAGGTAATTACTTGTTAGTAACTATAGGTACCTATAAGTTTATTTTTAAGTAGTACTGAAACAAATTGATGGAAAGTGTTTGTATTTACCGACCTCAAAAAATAAACTTTTTAAATAAATTGATATAAATAAATTGACAATCATTCAAAAGCTGTGTAGGTACTAATTAATTAAAGTACAGTGGTCCTCATTAGATAACACTGAAATATATCTGATAAATTGTTCATGTTATAGTTATACTGCTGTTCTACCTTTTTGGTTCCCCCATTGGGAAATCAAGTTTATGTTGTTAAATGTATAAATAAGATGTTATAAACGCTCATTTTTATCATGCTTCTACAGATAATATAATACCTACTTTCTACCTTATATTAGTCGTATGTCGTAAAGTTTTAAAATGAATAAATAAATACTTTGCATCTTAACACTCTGTGTTGCAAACAAATAGTTTGAATGCAAACTGCAATTATTTGTGATAGATCGAGGCAGAAGTTTGTAGCATGTTTATTAAAGCTAGATAGAGCAAAGGGAACGTACTTTACTCAAATCTATATTAATTTGCCAGAAAAAATTTTTAATGCTTATGACGATGTGCAAGTATAAACTTTATAATATTTCATGTTTGTTTTTCAAATTTCACTTAACCAACACGTAACGTAACAATTGTGACAACCTATTTTCTAACTGAAAAATAAAATATCGGTTTCTTGAAATTTGCCCACTAATTATCTACCTATGTAGCCTAAACTAAGTCAAGCTTATTCGATGGCTTTTAGATAACTAAGAAAGATTTTTAACGTAGGTATTCCGTTAAAACACACATTTCATAATTGTACAAAATATGTAGGTACAATACAACGAGCATACAGAACATTATGTTCGTCACACAATATTATTGGTGTAGTCGGGATCAAATAATTGTCACATACTTGTGATCTTGCGAGTCTCTAATCACTGTGGTAACTCGATCAATTTGGCGAGATATTCTATATATTCTATATCAACATTTTCAAGAGTTGATCTAATTATAATTCAATTTACGTTTACGTAATACGTTATATTTATTTTAAACATTTATTATTTATAACATTTTAATAGGTCATTTTCTGATAGTTTCGTATAAAGCTTAATTGGATTAAGTTTCGTGGAAATGAGTAACGACGTGTCTATATAATGTAGATTGATTGGTACACAGAGATGTTTTGCTCGACCCGTCATCTGCCGCTTTCCCAGGAATATCAAATTGTAGCATTTTAATCGTTTTCGATCAACCCCAGCCGTTTCACCGCTGATAAAGTGTTTTAATTGCTAAAAGGCAAGCCTATATAGGATTTATTGAATAATTTAGGTTTTGAAATCATATTTCAAAATACTTTTATTTATAGAAATTGTTTAGTAAATTGGTTTAAAATATTGTCATTATTTTCTCCTAACTAATATTTTTCTAATCTACTAATTGACATTTCATATTCCTTTATTCATTTGATCCAATCAAAATTTATTCAGAATCATTCATGCAAGAAAATAAATAAATTCACATAAATATTACTTTTCTGTTGCTATGCTGAATACTGTATTATCTGCTAACAGTCTACATTTCACAACCTGAAATAGGATTCATATTTCGTCTCCGCTACAGGATAAACCTCACTGATTTACTGGGACTTGGAGTTTTTCAGACAGTAGAGCAATGTTTAGGTTCAAAGCGTTCAGAGTTTGTGCACGATCGAACCGTGAAACGCTGTGCGAAAGTCTAAATCCTTTTTAACCTCGTCACTGTGTTAGAAGGAGAAGCACGATGGGTTTGTTCACCCCTCCATCGGGAGATGTCGCGGACGGTCGGAGAGGGTCGGGAGGCTGCGACACAGAGCGCGCGCGCGTACCCGGCCGTTTCGTCATTGCGACGGAGGCTGTCGTTTGTCAGCGCTGGACCGTAGGAGCGCTAGTTCCGCACCGACCGCATCGTGGTACCGTGTGACAACCGGCCCGCGTAACGCAAGCACGCCTCTGGAGCCCCGGGAAGCAGCGCGACACGTCCCACCAAACCGTGCGGTGTAACTCGACCGGTGATATCGGCTAGTGTTTGTGCTCGTGCTCCGTAGCTCAGTGAAACTTTCTCGGGACCGGCGATTGTGGCGCGATGTGAAGTGGCGACCGTGAATTTATGTGTAAGTTGGTGCGTTGCATGTGTCACTTACACGCTATGACAAAATGTGCAGGCATAGAACATCTTCAGTATTTATAGAAGCTGCAATTTTCACGAATATGTATGAATTACAGATTTCCTAGGAAGCAGCAATGTATTTTAACCTCTACCCGGAGGGGATAAAGTCGCGCACGTGCGCTGTTGTCTTTGATCAAAGGGAATATTTCTGATTTTTAAATTTCTTCTCCATGTATTTTGTCAAAGGAACACAATGCCAAACAAGAAAAAATATAATTAGTATATAAAATAAATGCTACCTTTGTTACCAACGTAACAGGTGTCGACGGTCTACTGGCATTCACTTTAACAATGAATTGTATTGAATAAGATCGATACTTTATATTTATTGCTTTTATAAAATAAAAAAATCAAATAACAACTTAAATAAGTATGCATATTGTTTCATATCATGTTATACTTTACGCAAAGTGCTTAACAAAACCTTTTTGCGAATGCTATGCAAAGAATGAAAGGTAATCTATATGAGGCTTTTCTAAATTTCATTCTATTCTTACCACCCGGACCCCTTGATGTTTATTGATTCTTAAGGCTCGATTTTGTTTTCGGGCTCAATGTCAAATGGGTGATGAATCATAATTGCCATAACATATTTTGTGTATTAATAATCTACATGTGAGGGTGTGAAGTATAATTTTCCGTTATTCAAATTTTATTTTATTTGAATTTTTCATATCGACTTTTCAGTCACGAACATTTGCGGGTATGTGAAAAATAAAACTACCGTACCTATAATTAAATCAGAATATAAACAATCATTATATATTGTAACAGTACTGATAATATTATATTTATATAGTTAATGGTATTCCAAAAATACGACAAGCTTTTATAGAAGAATGTTGAAATTTCTATTTTTTATGAAGTCTCATAGAACCAAACAATCATCGTTTAAAAGAAAACTGTATCCTTACCTTAGCTCGGAACGTTGGTCCATAAAAATATTCATAGATTTAAAATGATTTCTAAACATTTTATAAAGAAAAGCGGCAGGAGCTTTTCCCGATCGACAAGTAGATAGATGAAAACGATCGAGTGCTCATTTTAACTGAGCTATATTTCTAAGTAAACATCTTATTGGTACAATATGTTATATAGGTTTATCTAAATATATACATAATACACGATATGCATACATGGGATTTAAAAACGTAAATCTATGCTTGTATAAAAATGTGATAGATAAGTTCAATTTCCTAAGTGTGTCGTTTTTTGGGTAATTTTCAAGTTTCATGCTAATTTTCAGTCGTTGTTTTGTCTTCTGCAGTGTTTCTGACAGTTCCAAGTATTTCATTTGTATATACATATTTTCATCTTTATAGGATCTTCTGTTATCAATCTCTCATGAAATAATTGTTGTACAAATGTCTGTTTTCTATAAATGTTTTTTGAAGTGAAAACTTCTTTAGCGGCGTTGAGCACTTTTTCTGTAATGGGTATAAAATCTTAAACTCGCGTCAGGACACGTGACCTGATCGAAAAAGCGTAAGACGGATGGAGAGCAGACAGCTATCCCCTCTCTACTACGCGCGTTTTCACTTCTGCCGGCACTCCCGGAGTGCAACCCGTCTTTTTTTTAATCATTTTTGTATAAAATATTTAAAAGCTTTCATTTATTCGTTTGCTTTCTCATCAGCAATGAAAAACTAAATCCAGTGCGCTTTTGTTTCAAATTTATACAAGATTTATATAAAGCTGCTAAAGTTACAAACTTCAAAGTATTTTACAAAATATGCATTAATTTTTTGTGGCAAGGTCGACCATGCGTGAAAGCTCTGTAACAGTTTTAATTAAAATTGTTCAAGTTGATGTTTTTCATAACAAAACGGTTTTCTTTATATGCAAAGAATCAAGGAAGTACGTATTCGTACCTATTACGTATTCTTGCATATAAATTGTATTTTTCGATTTTGATTCGTAATCATGCATAATAACTACAGTACTTTATAATATAATATAATATTTTATAATATTTTTATAATATAATATTTTTATTTTTATTTACTATTACTACAGACTATTAATAGCTGTTATTAAATTAGTTTGTAGAGTTAACAATGTAGAGAATTAAAAAATCTATACTGATAACTATTTAGTCTTTCCAATATTTAGGATATTAGGCGTAACACTTTATTATATGCTTGAATATGAATCACACAAACAATACTTATTGTTAATGGATTTGTCTTTCTATCTTTCCGTGTGCTTTCCGCACGCAGGTTCGCTCGCATACATTTCACGTTCAACCCCTATTTTATCCTTACAAGTTTAATTTTCAAGGTCGATTAATCCATACGAGAATGTTCAACAAAACTTATTCACATTAACAATATTGCTAATGTTAAGTTAATCTTATTAACATTAACAATAAGCTTGGGTAAAATGCGATTTATATATAGCAATGCTAAGCTATAAAGAAATAATAAATTCGATTTCACTAATCACGATAGCCGGGTTTCATTGTTACAATCCTTACCTTTTCGGCACATTGAACACAGAACACGTTACCGGCCTTCCATAGTAAATGTACCTTTATATCGTTTAACATAACAAAATTCATGAGTGTACTAATAAATTGAAACAAACAAATATTTTCTGACTTTGCCTCAAACATTAGTGTTTACCCATTATAGTTTGCACACGCTAGATCTTAGCTACGAGCTACGAGCTACGAGGTGAGATGTTTTTTCACAAATAAGGTTAAAAAATGTTCAACCTTTTTAAATGAAATAATATTTGTACTGTATTTGATCTTTGGGATGTTTTTATGTAGCAATTTAATCATACACGGGTTAACTTAAATATGAAATATTCATTGTTGCCAAAAGGTTGCGGTATAATCTTATTACCGTCTCCCTACGAAAGTTTTGGTCTTCCTCTAAGGGGTTGCGATTTTAATCCATCATATATAAAATCTATTTTATGTTACCGATGATGACTACAGATGACCTTTTTGTTTTTTTTTTTTGTAGGTACGTAGCTAAATATTATGCTTAATCAGAATGCAAACCCGTGAATTATTTTTCAAAATAATATAGATAATTTTCGCGAAAACAAGGAAATAAAGTAGATATTTTTATAATTTCAATGCTCACTTAGGACGACTGCAGCACCAAAACTCTCTTTTGCGAAGCTTATAATCACAAAGCTATAGCTGCTAAAGTTGTGTTCTTACAATTTATACACTAAGTGAAACTTGCCTTCAATTTTCCATTTACGCTGCTTCGCGTTTTACTGTATCCACTGTTTCATTTTATTTCATGTTGTTGTTTTGTTCGGAATGTCATCTGAAGTAAAATGCTAATACATTGTATGGCATTTAATAAAATTTTAATGAGCTTTTGAATATAAATAGCTATTAATTATTTCGTTTCTATTTTTTTGTGTATATGTTTATAATATTATGGCCTTTGTGTGTTCTATTTCTGTGTGAAAGTTGAGCCGACCGTTACTTAATGTGACCTCATTTTTTATCTATATTCTTGAGCGTGTATCTTTTTATAGTTGCGATTCATTTTATATGCCTTATAATATATCTGATTTTCAAAGTATTAAGTACATAAATTCATCCATCGTATCACAAGTTGAAGTGTACACAACAATCGCGTTGTTTAATGAAAAATAGAATATTTGGTACAAAATATGGCCTCGTAACAGTTGAAAAGGCCCTCAGACTTCATGCCAGTTAAAAAGTGAATGCAGAGAATAGTCGTTGATAGCGGGATGTCACGCGTATCATCGCGTATCTGACTGTGCCGACAAAGTTCCACTGAACAACGAAAACATTTCGGGAATGAGTGTACGTCAGAAGCAGTCGGTTCTGAAATAAATGGCAAGTGTTCAGCGACTGACACTCGCCGAACGGACGACACGTCGGAAATTTAAAATGCTTGCCCGATTTTCAAAGCCCATTTATTTGTAGCTTTCGAAGCGTATCGTCGCTTTCTATTCATTATGTCGTCCTTACTGCCCTTGGACGAAGAAAGGTAAATGTTATTAAAGTAATTTGGAATATTAATTTAGCGGGAGTAACATAAAATGGACTTCATTCTATTTTGTATTTACGTTTCTCATATTTTAATATCGTTATAAGATACCATACCGAATGTTAAATTTATAAGTTAAGTAATCTCCGAGGTATTTTGCAAACAAAGATATTTCATACAATTTCAAATACCTAGTTCATAAAAGTTCTTGTCTTGGGAGTTGGGACGACAGTGAAGGCAAACTGCAAGACGGATGATAATAAAAGTTAGAAGAAGCAGCGGTACTCCGCATCGCTATTTATAATTTGTGATATGAATGGTTTAGCCTTTGTGGCTGCAAAAAGGAGGATCTGTTGAATTATTATATCATAGCCACAATAATAAAATCAGGATCATTACAAGATTTTGTTTTTTTTTTATTAGAAAGAAAAATCTAACTTACTGGGTTTTCAAAACCGTAAAATTTCCATTAATACTTGATATTTACGATTTACGATATCCATATAATAATAAAACTCGAGAACGACTCGAACAATTTGGCTAATTATATTTTAGACGTTTTTTAAAGGCTCAAGGAAGGTTCTTATGGAAAGAAAACACGAAGAAGCCATATACCTATTGCCCAATAAGGCAGAACAACGTCTAGGGCAGTAGTTTTAAATAAATACATTTTATCGGTATTAAATATTATAAGATAGTCTAGCCTAAAACGCGTTTAGCACTCATCATTTCAGCAGCCTACACAAAGGCATTGTGCCGTTGTAGTCATTACCGGTTTGACGTACAGGATAAAAGACGCAAAGCTAACCGAATAATTTCCTATTTTTCCAACATTCTGAAATTCAATAGTTATCAATAGACCGGAAAATGGCCGACAAAAAATCTATTGAAAATAATGTACACATGGTTGGAAAACGTTAACGTGGTTTTCGATATTTCCAATACAAAAAGCTTACAATAGTTATCGTTGACACTCCCGGCACGAACGACAGCTAACTGCAGCAATTGTGTCGCATTTTTGCGCACTTTTAATACTGTTCTGTTGGTAGTCGGATTATTGACATTAAGTATATGAACAGAAACAAATACTTAATCAATTTATGCCGCATTTGTGTTACCCATTTTTATATTAATAATAAAGTTTGCATTTTGGAATAGGTAACGGTTTATCATTAACTAGCTGCGCTCCGCGGTTTCACCCGCATGGCTCCTCTTCTGTTGGTCTTAGCGTGATGATATATAGCCTATAGCCTTCCTCGATGAATGGGCTATCAAACACCGAAAGAATTTTTAAAATCGGACCCGTAGTTTCTGTGATTAGCGCATTCAAACAAACAAACAAACAAACTCTTCAGATGTATAGTATTATTAGTATAGATGTGTTGGTGTTTATAAATTGGATATCAGTTTTAAGGAATTGTCACTCAATTAATTTTTTGATCAATTAAAATGATAAGTTCCATTCCCAAATAGAATTAATGTAATCCACCTATGTTTGTTACCTACTTAACCAAGCCAAGCACAAAACGTATTTGGTTTACTTAAAATAATCTGATTGATTTGATTCATTTATCATAACAGGCGCAGGGAGGTGAGTGGAGGCACACGCGGGCAAGATGGCTGCGGCGACTAGCTGATAGCATGCGGGCGGCGGCGCGGCCCGCCCCGACCTAGCCGATCGCACTAGGAGCGCCACCTTCACGGGTAAGATAATAAAAATAGACAAACATTCATAGACAATTCTCAAAAACATACACAACAACTCAAAAACAAAGCACCTGTAACAACACCAGTATTACTAGTTTATGTGAAGTGACCACTTAACATCAGGTGTCCCACCTGCCCCTTTGCTTGCTCTGACGTAACAAAGGCACGGAAAATTACAAAGCAAGAATTGGAAAACATAAACGCACTGTAGACAGATATACCCTTAAGGTATACCTACCTATTTTAATCAACGATTAACGAATATTTAATAGATACATATTCACTCAAGATTAAGGAATTTAATAAATTTAGAATTTATTTTAAACTCATTAGTGTAAATAGCTTTTATGTCTGTAATAATGATAATAACTCTCACATCCAGTTATGATATATTTTAGGTAACCAAGTAATAATGTAAATAATAGTAGATAATGAAACGTGTTCACACACGTGTAACTTTATTGGGACCGATAACGAATTTCGGTTGTTAACCAAATATTATGTGTAAGCAGCATCATTTTTCATACGTAATAGGGTGTGTTCAAAAATGTTTGCTAAATGTTAATAATTTTGGAGAATAATAATTTATATCAATGACAAAGCATTTTAATTATGAGTCTTTGTCATGACAGGTAACTTACTGAAGGTAGGGATAAAGGATGGGATAAAAATAAAAAGAACTTTCCGGAATATCGAGTTTCAGGAAATTTCTCACATCTAGGTTCAATGCTTTTATCTAAGTCTATAATGGAGCATATGCTTGATACTTAAAAGTTTCCTGAACAATATTCAGATTGCAACGTTACCATAATATCCATTTCATGACAATCTTAAACTCAACTTTGTTAATTGAATTAAAAAAATTACGACCATAGTATTCACCCTATGCGGTAACTACATCTCTGTATAATGTTCCTTTTATGCCTCGAACTTGCTGAGATTTAAGAAATTTCATTATAAAGTGCAGCGTTTGAATATTTTACAATGTACACTGCAGAGGTTATCCACAATGCTTATTAATTCTTTAAATAAAGCGGCCTTGCTGGCTAATTAGGCACGGACTCTACAGGCCCATAAAACAGCCTTTCCTACAAAGTTACGAACGCTCCCGGGCGTGTTGTAAGCGCGACTCAAAATATACTAGCATAATACAAAAAGTTACCACTTGTCACTAGACAATTGCGAAAGTTGTCACGCATGCAAAATAGTTTGGGGAACGTAAATCCATTTTGTATTAGGCATATTGTGATGTTGAAGAGTTTCATATATTGCCTTTATGATATTTCTTTATGATACATACGTTTAATAACATAACTGTATGAGGTAAATGTTACATGTAGATAGATAAATTTTATATTATAGAAACTACCAAAACTAATAAGTTTTTATATTATAATTGATTATATTATCATTAATCAATACCACACAAATATTACTTCCTTTGGGAAATAAGTTGTAACAATGAGAGTTAAATAATCAAGAAACAACGTCACAGTTATATAAAATATATAACGTGAAAAAAAAATACGTTAATTTTTACTTAGTTACATTTGGGACGAACCTTTCTGACGAGTATTTGTAGGTACTCCGGCTCGAATTCTCCGCGCCCTACATGCATGAATAAGTGAAGGCACTTGTCCAAGAAAATGAGAGATTTGCCGGCTGTTTCGTTAAAAGGGCGACGGTGTTCACAGCAGGATGTACATGATGTAGAAATATATCATACATACAGTACCTACTCCTATATTATTGCAAACGTATACGAAAATAAACTTTTCCCGTTAACTTCGTTTAAAACCATGAAGTTAAAGAATAGGTAGTGATGTTTAGTCAAGCTTTTGTGTGTAAACCTGCAAGTTTAAAATACAAGGCGTATGCTACGAGCTCCTCGTTTAGTTGTTTGTTCAAGCAAAACGTAATTATAGTTTGCGTTTTTCCGTGTTTGCAATGGTTTTGAGGTGATAACGCATACTGAATATTTTGACCCTTTTCCCTTTGTAAAAATTTTGCTGCCTTTACATTTTGTTAAATATGCCACAATGCATGTTTTAAACATTTGTTTAAACGCTGAACAAAGGCTTCTACAATTTGAAAAACTCAGACTGTTCATTATTAAATTTACACTTCCTTGGTGATTTTATTATTATCGACGGCTTAGAAAGTCTGAATACATAAATTTGTCAAAATGATGCGCTAATATTTGAAAATTCGCGAGATATTCTCCTAACAGAGAGGTTGAATTTATGGATGAACGATATTTCAATGTTATAGAGCTTTACTTTCTATAAAATGTGAAGGAATTTATATTGAAATATAACAGACATTGTAAGGTCAATTACTTTTTAGATATGGTTATATTATCATTTTATTCGATTATTCATTTCTTAATAGTAATATACGTACAATTCTATGTTAGGTGCCTGCGCACTAAATCAATTCAAATTTTAAATTAAATTTGAATTTAGATTAATAATGTGAGTTGTCTTTTTGTTATGTAATTTGAATATATTATTATTTTATTTCATAATTCAACTTTGAAAAAGCTCGGATCTTGTGAATAGCTTTTTCCAGGCCGTGACTTTCAGTGCTGCATATTAATTTTAATTGGATGTTCCGTTGACATCCGAAAGTGTCATAGAAAATTGTCGCGCCGCGTATGCTACCCATACCAATAAAGGAAAAAGAGAAACACACGTGTTGTTATCGAAAAAGATTTATATTGAAAAAATTAATTGAGCATTAATATGTCTGTGTATGATTTATAAATATTTTTATAAACATAATACACGTCGGTACTCATAGCCATTTCGAAGTTCAGGGGACTTGAAAAAATAAAGGGACGGTGTTCTATTGCTTGGGGGGCATAAAAGAGTTATTTTTTATAATTTTTGTACTCGTTTCACATGTGAGATATAACACGGTACTTCATTATGGCAACACGTTTTCATTTATAACTGAGTACATAAGTTGATTATTTTATGAGATATAGGCGCTGATAATACCTGAATGCATCGCTCGGAGTAGGGTCGTATATACGGGTTGGGCCTCGTAAACAACGCATGTTTATGACTTCACCCGCGATACCTCCGCCGTACTCGTAAAATGGAAATAGACCTTACGAGATTATGCGTTTTATCTACGTGCATAGGTTGCCTTATGTGTCTAATAAAATTGCAAGGTATTTAACTAACACGTAGCGGCGATGAGATGTTTACGATTCATCTACAAGTGGCAAGTTTCAGTATTTTCGAGTTTAAGTACCTGATTAAGGAACTAATTGCACGCGAGTAGCACTATCCGTAGGTATACGTTGGTAGTTTGTACGCTCAAAGAGTGACTGATGAACTGCTGTAATACGTATATAACGCGGGATATACAGGAAGAAAAGTCGATAAAGCGGAAATTAGGTCTGGGATTCTCTACCTCAATAATTTAATATCGCCCTGTTACGTTAGTGTGCGGGATATCGTCATAATACGACGGAATATTAACAGAAGCTTCAAGATACAAGCCTTGTTTCTATTTAAAGCGACGTACGCTAGTTAATTATCATTGTATACTACGATATTAATTGTACCTACTACTACTGTTTTATTAAAGACTATGATGAGTAACTTAGTATGTTTTTGACATGGATACAACAAAATTATTTTCTACTATACATCTGAAGAGAAATGTTAGAATTTCACATCTGAACTTTTAGAACGACGGGGAAGGTGTTTTGTTTTGGATATCACAAATATTATACCGACGATCCGTAAAACACGTTTTTGCACTTAATTTTGAAATACATAAACTGGGGATTCCTATTCCGTTTGACAATATCAATGTTTATTTGGAAATGCCTAAATTACTTTATGATGACGTACATACGTGTCGACATAGGTCGTTAACAGCCCACCGGAGTTGTTGAATTGTATTTCAAACACTCTAATGTAGTTTTTTAGTGGCATTGACCATGGACTGCGAAACAATGATCGTTCTGAACAATTATTTCGCAACATTTAATTAAATGTATCCATTTATTCTCATTCCAGCTATTTAGGTTTTCATATTATACACAGGGAATATTAAGCTTTAAATTACCTGTGTTTTGTATTCCGCTTTGCAAATTCACTTCATATAAAATTAATAACATAAAAATGATATAAAATGTTTCATGTACTTCACAAAAACTGTCACATCCGACGAGGTTTGGAAGCCTTTGATTATACCATATATAAATGGTACTACAGTGCATCTTAATTCACTTCTGTTTTTTTATTTATTTTCGTACAAATACCTTCTAATAAATTAATTCATAATAACTGTCGTCTAAGTAGTTTAGAGTAAAAGAGTATTTCGGAGAAGTAAAAAACACGTTGTATTCGAATATTTTTAAGGATTTTACATGCTTAAAATAAAGCTAATTCGTTTAAATTGAGCTCCATCTCATTTTTGATTGCCCTGAATATATAAGGACTTTAGGTAATACGGCTGATGGTAATAGGAAACTTTGCTCATATCCGCTATAGCAGGCTGAGTAATGTGATTGCCCGTAGGCAGACACCACTTAGCAATTGCGCGTATTGAATTAGAAGGTTAGTTAGACTTTGCCCTTTACTATGCAGCCAATTATCCTAATGAGAGTGTATGCACGCTTTTATCCCGTCTAAATGCACAACAAATTTCAGTTTATATTCAAACCAAACAATGTTTATAAATAGTAACAGTCTTATAATAATGTTGTATATGTAGTCATATAATGTTAAACGGCACTTCATCAAACGGGAATTCAAATATATTTAAGATAGGAATAACGAATTGTTTAATATACCATTTTATTGAATCTGAAAAAATATTTTTTATTTCAAAGAACCGTGTTTAATCTCATGGTAAATTTGCGATCGGAAATAAGGAATTTGAAATTAAAAAGGAAAGCGCTTCAAAATCCCGTGCCAGTAGAAGGTGTTAGCGACAATTTTCGATGAGCGATTCAGAACGTATTATACAGCTAAGTGTTGGTGAATAAAAACTTGAACAGGCTTTAATGAGTTTTCCTCGGAATCGCGTAAAATACCGCGCCGCAAGTGCTACGCCGTAGCGCTACGTTTTTGTTCCTATAGATCTATGATAAGAAACGTAATGTGCAATTTGGCGTCAAATTGTTATGACTTTGTAAAATTCATGTAGATTTTGTGATAAATTTATAATCTACATATTTCATTTTCCTCTGAACTTGTTATACTATACAATAGAGATCTATTTGCCTTCGCCTTAGTCCGGGATGTAACATCTTTTAATTGGCAAGATGCCAGATAATAAAAGCAAAATACATCGTGTATATAACAGCCGGTAATCAAGATAAATTTCTTATCTCTTTCTATATAAATAATTGGTTGGTGAACCGAGAAACACCTTTGATTAGGTATATCAATAAATCTTTTTTTAATTTATGGTAAAACTTCTGAGTTGTGCTTTCGTTAGTTAATCTTAAGCCTAATATCACACAAAATATACCCTGTTTTAGAGTAATGCTGGTTTGAACCGATAAAATACATATTAATGTTCAGATTTAACTAAGTTAATATTTGTCCAGGTCTGAATTATTTTGTCAATAAAAATAATAATATGTTTGATTAAAAATACTGGTTAAAGATTAATAAGTTATAGATAAACCCCAAACACTGACACAAAATTTCGGGTCATTTGTAACAGAATGGCGGTTCTACAGGGGTCTTAGTACGCAATGACAAAAAGAAAAATGATGGTCAGAACGCTGATACCGGATACCTTAACATACTGTAATATTCTATATTAGAGAATCTTAACATAAAATATTATAGTATCTTCACCGTGTGTGACGCGCTTTACAGTTTTATTGCTATTTTCATGGTAGGTATATTTTCATGGTATACTTAGATATATAGTTACGTGATGAAATGAGTTATAAAGAGGGTTATTTTTAAATGTTCGTTTAATATTCTGAAACGTTATAAAACGTTATAAGACCTTTATAAATATATTTTTAAAGCTTGTAAAAAACTTTATAAAGCCCGTTGAAAGCCTGTTCAGTCAGATATAAAACAATGAGCTAAATTTGAATTGTAACTGAACGAAAAATAACATGGGCGTTTTATTATTTTACTCATCTCTTTTCATTTATTTTATGTAAAATCTGCTTTGCATAAAGGGTAAGTAATGAATAATAATATTTTCGTATTGAATTTTTTTCAGTAGAAAATTTATAATGGTTATAAGTGGAGAGGATGGAGTATAAATTATTCATACAGATAAAACGAAATATTACGTTTATGCAGACTAATTGTATAAACAATATAAGGAATAAAATCTCTATTTGTCAGAGGAAACATTAGAGAAACGATTTCCGCATCTCATTTGGGTTACAGTTCATTTATATCAGAACCGCAAAAGCATATCTAAATTATTCAGAAGAGAATTTCTGTCGCAGCATAGGAAACGGACTATTCCATCCACTTCCAGCGTAGGCGATTAGCTCATAAATTTGTTGGGCCGCATTACGACGACCCACAATCCTAGCAAATAGTTAGTCCGCAATATCAAGCGAATAGTCAATGGAGGAAAGTGTCTTAGAGATGTATAAGTGTCTTTATAATCATCTAAATAAAATAAAATAAATATTAAAATAATTTATAAAGTCTCTTTATAAAGTATATTACTCTTTATAATTAAATTATTAACCAATTAAATGTCTGAACAAACAACAGTTATATTTCTAGTTAACGAAGAAAATTGATAGCACATTTCAACTTCTATAATGTAAAATATTTATACTCGTTAATGCCTGTAGTGTAAAGTTACACGATGGAACATATTTATCCACATTTATTCGTAAGAACGAGAGTTGTATAAACATAATTTCATTGCAAATACTATTATCAAATAACTATGAGTAACAAACTTATAAATAAGCAGTATATTTTCATTGGAAATCGCTGACAAAACCAATTCAGTTAAAGTTACCAAGTTGTGTTGGTCGCATTGTTCTCGAAGCAAAAATAGCACAAGCGAGCCAGTCGAGCATCTGAACTTATGCCATCGAGCCAACGGGGTATTTATAGTGTGCGCTTTTATACATTGACACAACTTTGTCATGTACTTTAAATAACGCGAGTTCTTTACAGCTATGATTATAATAATTTCATCAAACAGTTGGGGAAGTTCTGTTTTGTTTATTATTGATTGAATATTAACAGACTGAGAAATTGAGTTTCATTTATTAAAAAAAAAAATTGGTTGTCTGTAAAGTCGGTTTACTAACGATAGTTGAACGTGACAACGGCCGATTGTGCTTCTTTGTCGCTCGTTCCGCGCTCTCGCTTGCACTTCAAGCCTTACATGGAACGCCTCAGAGCGAGGTAACGCCGCATGAGTCATGTTTTTTCGTGCGTGCAGCCGGCTCTATCGAATTATAAGACGTTGTCACGTCAAAAATAAGTCAAATACAAAACAAAGTCTTTACCAAAGATAGTAATTTAAAATAAGACAAATATATTCATTAAAAGACTACAGGCACGTGGGTATGTCGAAAATAATTCACGAATGAAAGTATAAGGAAATTAGTTTGTTAACATATTTTAAACTCGACATGTTCTACGAACACACTTTTGAATTATAAATTACAAGTGGCTTAAATATAATATGTAGGTATAATATTACCCAAAAGTGAACAGATAAGGATGCAAACTTTTGTAACATGTTTCAAATGTATCCTTAATGTACACGGGGTATTATAGCCTTGTTCAGCGGGTCGAAAATTATTAAGTATTCTTGAAAATTATAATTATAAAGTTACTGCGTACGAACATGCGAGGTTCGAGGTTTTGAGTGTCTTTAAACATCGTCGACCGGATAATTACACTGTTAATGGGATAATGGTACTTAACGTATTCCTTACTTTTCACAGAATATGAACTGAATTAAACAACTTATAACAATCTTATGCAATAACTGTATCTATTAAATGGGACTTTTGAAGTTGTAATAGTATTTAGTAGATATTATTTGAATTTCTGTTTTAGTGGAATTGGCTTCTGTAAAATGTTTGTACGACACGTTATATAACATACATATCTATAGATCGTGTATTCTTGGTGCATCTAAATATACATTTTATACACGTAACTAATTGCCATCTCATACTTTCTTTGAGTGTATTTGCAATAATGATTGGATTTGAGTTGGATTGTTGCCTAAAATTAAACAACGTCATTAAATTTCGAGCCAAGTACATGGGTAAAGCAGTGATAGCGTTTATACGCGTACTTCGTAATCCACCTCCTAATACTGAGCCTATAAATTAGATTAAGCCATTTGGTTATGCTCTACAGCTATTATATTGCCCATTAATGTTAATTGTATACAAAATAAAATATCATTGCTTAAAATGTAAAAATTTTATAGCGGGAGTCGAGCATGCTTCGGCACCAATTAGGTCACGCTCCCGCCGGGCTAATCTACACCATGAGAGAAGATCAGCGTCATAGTGGTAGCATATTCACAGTAGGTATGTGATCGCGCTTCTTTTAATGGAGCTATAATTAACATCCCAAATCCAAACCCTTTTGAGAATCCACTCGTAGATATTTTATATAAAGTATTTTGTAGTTTAGTGGGTTCCTTAATTATTGTCATTTTGTGAAACAGCAATACTTATCTTAAAGACCTTTTCAATAACTAATCTCTTTTCATTACAAAATACCCTCTACTGAATATTATGAATGAATGAATGTTAACTAATATTACTAACCCAATTATAGTTTCTCTATTAAACCAGATTTTTTCTTATTTGTTTAATATGATGATTAAATCATTAGAATATCAAAAAATTCCATCTATTTTAAAGCAACATGAATTTACATTCAATATTTTATAAAACAACCTGTAAGATAATCCGCATATAAAGGCAATGTTTGTAATATACGAGTGTTAGTCAAGCACAGAGTCTCCATAAGCTTGTTTTTCGGAATAACACGCATTATCATTTCATTTTATGAACATACATCATACTTTCATCAGTTATGCGAGTATATTTGATAGCGATAGGACGTCTAAACGAATTTTTTATTTATATATAACATTGCGTTCTGGAAATATATTCGTTTCGTATAAAAATAGCACTGCGACAGCTAGCGTTGGTCATTAAGGTTCAACTTATGGACGTACTATATAACGCCAGGCCACCTATACATGTATGGTATCCGAAGAATCGGCACATTAGAGAGCATAAAGCAAGGAGATGACTCCCAAACGCGTCGTTCGCACACATTCACAGAGTCCGTTCCATCGTGGGCCCTTATCGCAGACACGTTATTGGAAACTGAAAGAACCTATCAATTTCCTGTCCTATTTTTGTCTGCGATAGAAAATTTATCGCGCAAAAATTTTTAGCAAAAGATAATGACTGTGTGCTCATAGCAATGAATATTACAGTATTCATTGTCATATCAATAATTGTGAATGCTAATAATTCAATCAAAGCTGAATTTAATGAAGTAGATGTAACATTCCTGTCAATAAAACTCTCGTTTACTCAAATCCTTCTTGGTCAAATCGTATTTATCAGCAAAAATATGAAAATACCGAATCGGCTTTTTTTCATTCACTCAATTTACATCCTTTTAAAAAAAATGTTTTTAAAACAAATATGTCGAGAATCTAGGTTTTTTCAATCGATTCCTCATTTAAAGTGAACTACCACCTTAATATAAAATTTAAATAAGAAGAATTTTTGTATGAATATGTGTATTTAAAACTAGAGTATTCGCTCATCTAAGCATAATATAATAATTTTCCTTCCTGGATAGTATGACCGTACTCTTGAGGGCGCCTAGTCAGCATTTGCCAAGACAGGACTGCAGTGCGGTAGGGGCATAAATTGTAATATTTAACCCATGTGACGGCCATGATATATTATTTTTGCTGCAGATTATCGTTATGTTCAGTGTTTTGAATGATTAGCATGTGGATAATGTATTAAGCTATGTTTTTTCAATATGAATAACAATAAAAATATCAAGTTTTTTTCTTCTTCCTAAAATAGTCGTTATTGATTTTTCATTAGAAGCTTACATTATTTTGAAGCATGTATTGAGCGATTACATTTCTGCATTAACTGCTTTTAATGATTGCCCGTATCCTCCTCAAAAGTGTCAAGATAAATAATAAAATGAGGATATATTTTGTCTTTATCGTATAAATAAATAAAAATGGTGAAAACAACGCTTCAAAGTAGGTACGTTCTATTCAGACTCGCTCCCATGAGACTGAGGGTTGGGGAGATGCTTGTTACGTATTTAATTAGGTTTGTTACATTTTGTTTGTTTCTTTGTAAACCCAATTGCTATACTTGTGCCTTAATTATTATTGTCAATGCTTTACTTTGAGGAAATTTGTTGTCGATACTTTAATTATGACAACTGTTTTCATGTTAACAGCATCAAAAGTATATTAGCCCTTTTAATTATGGTTCAAAACTATATGTGTGAAACATAAAGAGCGTAATAAAATACAAGTTGTATAATAAGTTTACAGTTGAGAAGAGTATTTTGCGTGTGACAATAAAACATAAACAATTTATTGGTTCAACATACATTTATTCAAACGATTTTCTTGAATTTAATTGAAACTTGGAAGGTATTTTTTAAAAACGAAATAAGTGGAATTGAAACGGGCGTCATTCGCTAGTGACTCCCAATTCCTCTATTCAAGAAATCGCAATATTAATTTGTTTTGACCTTTCAGCTTTTTGAATTGAACCAACTAAAGAGTTATAACGACATCTTTGATGAGTTTGGTAAAATTTTCCAGATTTAAGTTATGACGCAGGTTAGTTATATTAAAGTTTTGTATAGTTTTATAGAATGTCTTATAAGTGTTGTATCCATTTAAAATAGACTTACAAACGAAAGTTATTAAGATATTAAGAGCGAATTTCACCTACAAAGCAGATAGATATACACCTATTCTCAGTAGGTAGTGTCTTAAGTTTGACGTATTCACAGTTCGTGAAATAGTTATTAGCGTGAACTGTAATGCATGTCTGTGCAGGCGCGCTGGAGGGCGGTCCCCTGGGCGGCGGCAGCGGCGGCGCGCTCGGCGCTCTGCGCGCGCCCAGCTCGCCGCCCGCGTCCAGCCTCGGCACTAGCCGGCACAGTCTCATAGGTGAGTTCATGTACACTCCCTTTTTGATCACATTCCCAAACCTTTTGTATGAGGTTACGAAGAGCCTTAATATCGTTGTGAGCTTTTATTATACTCCCCTTTTGTGAAAATTTCTCAAACTTTTGTATGAAATAAAGAATCGCATTTCAAGTTGGAAAGAAGTTGTTAAAGATGTTTGTCCAAGTTTAGATTATCATATGAATGTGGTTTTAAAGTTTGGAACAGAGGAAAATGCGGTCGTATACCTTTCCATCAAAGTTCATTTGTCGAAAAATAGATCATAGATACTACAATAAAAAATAACAGATGGAATTCATTTGATCTCGCTGTGATAGGAAAGAAATTTAAAACGCTAGTGAGCGTGATTCAATTGAATTCATTCAGTTGTAAAAATAATAATTGATATAAAAATATGAAATGTTTTATCGTTTATGAAGTTAACGTTTATGCAGTGAACTTTTCAAAATCAAAAAGCAATCAATAGAACGTGATTAAAGCTCGACGTGTTTTAAAAGCTTTATTTATGTATCAAAAAGCTTAGCTATCTTTAATATAAACCTCGCAAATATTGCTACGAACAAATATACGGGATCCTCGTCGCCTTCATTTGTATTACAATGGATATGACCCATTTTGTATTTAAGAACAACAAGTGAGGAACAAAGACGCGTTCGTCAAATGGGTACGCACACTCACTTTGATAAGGGCGCGATGTGTCCCTCATTGCGTAGGTTTAATTTAGCGGCGTAGTTTAATTAACAGGATTCCGAGTGGTGCGTCCTAAGGAAATTGATGAGTTGTGTAGTGGAGGCGGAGCAGTCGGCTCGGCTTTCTCGTAAATCTGTATTATGCCGGTTCACCTAGCGCCTGATTAATTTATCTTATTTTCAGAGATTCTAAGATTCCTCATTATTCACTTAAAAGAGTAGATGAGGTAAAATATGCTCTAATCTTGCTCATCAATGGCGTGAAATTTACGGTGAATAATACTGTTCATTATGATATTCAAAATCGATACCTTTTAGTGGTTCAATCAAATTATAGCTAGCTTCGTATTGAGATACGGAGATTAATTAAACCGTTACCGGAATAAACACCATTCAACATGCACTATGTAAATTGAAAATTCTCTAAAAGACATAAACACGTTTCAGTTCAGTGTACACATAAAACACCTACTACAAACAACATTAAGCCTGCCACATGTGTGTTGGACACGTATTAAATTAGAACTCGATGTCAACCGCAAAAAAGGCTCGAGGTTTATGGTACATGTATTTATATTCTGTGGTACGGCGTAGACTAGGTGTATCTACCTTTATATACCTATGTCAAAAAAGAAAAATCTGCGATTCTAGGAGTAAATGAGACGGGAGTTGTTAAAGTACGTAACAAATTTGGTACAGGTAAATAATGTAGATAACTACTCAAATACATACGGTTATCGATATTATAAAGATTTTAATGATTTATCTTATATTGTTTCTCTTTTGAATAGACGTTATTCATTTAATTTTCAGATTATATTCCAGAACAATTTTTGGTCGAATAAAATTATCAACTATTGTATAGATGTTTCAGATATTAAAAAATAAGTAAACTCCTTAAACAAAGTGTAATTTTCATAATTAAATATTAAACAGAATAAAAATTTCGCGATTTCAAGTGTTGTTTTGACTACACAGTTAGGTACTCATTACGGGTTAAAGTTTTATTCTTTTTTACGTCGTTAGCAGTTGCTTGGCATAAATATTTTGAAGAAATTCGTAAACAAGTTTTTGTTTGCGTCTAGACTTGGCATTTCATCCTTCATATAATATATTATACTAGTTGCGATTTACCGTTATATGGACGATTTCTAGTGAAACCACATTTGTCTTAGCAAAAGATCACGTAAAAATCTCAGTTAAAATTTCAGCACAAAAAAAAAAAAAACACAAATCCGCTCGCTATCATACTCATACAACGAAAATATTATATTGAAACAAGAGTAAAATTAAGAACAGCCCGTGTAATTGCGCTTAAAATCCATGTTAATGCCTCGATATCCTATACAACAAAATCTATAGAGGTAATATTATTCGCACCAGGAGCAGGAAATCCCTTCGTAATGGATAACTTGGAATTATTCATGTGAATGTATTCGCTGTAATGATGAATCGAAAGCGATTCAAATTAATACACGAATGAATGTAATGATTTACTGAATAGAACTAGTGGGTATTGTAGAGAATTACGCCGTAAATATTGTGTTCAATTGTAATTTACGTGCTGTAATAGTTTCATATTTACTGATTAAATTCATGGCTTTTTGGAATTATTATTTTATGGGTTTTGGTATTAGTAACAAGGTTGTAAAATTAGGATATTGTATGTGTAGTAGATTAGTGTATGATGTAGATTAAATATCTATATATCTAAGACTAGCTGTGCCCTGCGGTTTTACCCACATTGCTCCGCTCCTGTTGGTCTTAACGTGATGATATTTATAGCCTTATAGTCTTCCTTGACAAATGGGCTATCTAACACCGAAATAATTTTTCAAATCGGACCAGTAGTTCCTGAGATTAGCGCGTTCAAACAAACAAACAAACAAACTCTTCAGCTTTATAATATTATATATAAAATATATACAGGGTGTAATCGTTAAGTGTGCACAAGCGATTATTCCGTAACTATTGCAGATATCAAAAAACTTTAAACTGATATCAAAAGAACTTATATATGTTAGCGCGTTTAATTTAACGATAAAATTATATTTTAAAAGTAAATCAATTGATGAACTTAATTAATTATTTGAATAATAATCAAATGGATAAAAGTATTAATAATCATTTAATTATCAAATAATAATCATATTACATGTCATATTCAAAATAACGATCAAAACAACACAAAATATAACACCTGCGCTGACTCACACAGTCACACCACTCGAATAGTTGTTTTGATCGTCCTATAAATAACGGTCGTCTGCAGTTGCGAGTCATTCTGTCCTTCCGCGTCGAGTAGTTAAGACTGTGGCCACCTTCCTGCAAGACAGACGTTTTCAAGTGGCGGTTGAAAATGCTCTGTCCACAGAGCGCCCCATCCGAGCCGGTGTGCCCCAGGGAAGCTGCCTGTCGCCCGTCTGCTATAGCAGATACACGGACGACATTGCAGTCGCTGGCGGAGCCATCTTAGCGTTGTATGCCGACGACGCTGCGTTTATTACCACCTCGCTGAACGCCAAGCATGCATTGGTAAAGATGCAGCGAGCACTGGATGCACTTCCCTCATGGCTGGAGGACTGGAGACTCAAGGTCAACGTGGGGAAAACTCAGGCGATTTCCATCGGGCGGGCGCGCCTTCTGCCGCCCCCGGTGTCTCTCATGGGCGAGAACGTCGAATGGTCACCGACGGCCAAGTACCTTGGTGTGACCATTGACAAGACACTCTCGATGCGGCCCCATGTGAAGAACGTGGTTGCCCAGACGCGCGCCGTGCGGAACATACTCCGCCCCATGCTGGCGTCTCACCTGCCTCTCCGTACGAAGCTGTGCATTTACAAGGCCTACGTTCGCACGCGACTCACCTATGCGGCCCCTGCGTGGTTCGCGCTGACCAATGAGACGGACCGCAAGTCGCTGCAAGCGCAGCAGTCGCTAGCGCTCCGCACCATCTCCGGAGCACCACGCTTCGTACGGAATCAGGTCATCTCCAGGGACCTGCGCATGGAGAGCCTGGACGACTTCGTTCGTCGCCTGAGTTCCTCTATGTTCGCGCGCGCCGACGGAGCGCGATCCCAGCATTTGCAGGGCATCGCGCCATACCATCGGAGACCGCCGGATATAAGAGGCCTACCACGTGACCTAGTCTCCTAGGACACGACCGCTTCCTCGCCGCTGGCTGATGGGCGCCCCCCGGCACCTTGCCGGCGGGCTCGACCTCGCTAAGCGGCGGGTGGCTTCACCCACGGACACTCCTCCCTGCAGCAGCTAGCAGATCGCCCGCGATACCACGCGGGCTCGATCGCACTGCAGCAGGACACCTCCCGGACACGACACCTCGGACCATTAGGTCCCACCCAGTGCCCCGCCTGTAGTTGCAGGCGGCGTTGCCACCACTGAAAGGGGCCGTCGCCCCGAACAGTTACCCCGAGGCTTGTGAAGGCCTGCGTGGAAGACCCGGCGGTTTGCGAGTCATTCTTGTCTTGACTTTGGTCGAGTAAAGATGTCTAAGAAATATTATATCAGTATTTAATTACGTAATACAGTCACGCTTTAACATATCGCTCATTTGCGACAAGAACGTGTTAACGAGCATATGTATCGTTATGGAATAATGATACAGTAGAATCCGGCGCATCGCGCTCTACTTGCTGCTAAAACGCGATATTTCTAGCTCCAAAAATGACCGAGTTATGAGGGAAAAGGTCGGCGACTATCGGTTTAGCGAAATCTCTTTTCGCTCTTGAATTTAATGCAAGAACGGTTTAAGTCAGTTGTCGCTGCTCCCTTGAGAAGGAAACTGCTGCCCGATTGCGGTAAAAACGTAACAGCTTATTGTATCACGGTTTTGCTGAAAGGTAAGTACAGCTTTTTGTTTTTTTACTGATTTATATTTGCAGCTATAACGGGACATTTGTATGTGGGTCATTATTGTAGTAAAAATAGTATTCGCATGCTACGGTTTACATAGGATTGTCCCGTTGTTGCTGAAATAAACAATGTTTTTTGTTGGTTAATTTAAGATGTTCCGTTACAGTTGATAATAAAAGTACAAAATGTTTGGTATTTATGTTGGTTATCTCAAGTTAACACATTCTTGATAAAAAATAATACATTTTTACAACGAATACGCTTCAATGTTGCATTATAAATGATAAAAATGTTGTCTGATTACTTAATTTATTTTTCAGATGGAATCACGGTCTAGAAAGCTTGTAAATCTTGTACGAGAAAATATTCATTATTTTATTTTACATTCACTTAAGTTAGAAAAACGAAAAGATCATACCGATTCTCGAAATACAAATGAATTAAACAATCAATTTATTTTATAGCATAAATGAGTAAAAAATACCACTGAATAAAGAAAAATGAAAAAAAAAATATTACAAATCAGTTAAAAAATGCAAGACAGTCGAAAAGTACGAATCGAAAGCATCACAAAAAAACTGTGCCGCCCCGTCAACTAAAAGAGAATCCTGCAAGGAAACCTGCATTTTCAAGTGTCAATTTTTTTTCCGAAGAACAACACCGTGAAATACTGAAAGATTACTGGAATTTAGGAGAGATCAAGAAGCTGTCTCGAGACAAGAACCTGTGATTTGTTTTGCTAATATGTTTATTTGATTTATGTATGACCGGGACCCGCAATAAAGATTAGTTTCCTAATATTACTGAGATAAGCAAAATATAAAACAAAGTCGTTTTCCCCGGCTGAATGCTTGCCATTTTGCAATTTTGATGCAGTTTTTGTTAACAGATAAAGTGATTCAAGAGGAAGGTTTATAATATGTATATTGTATAATAGCATCCATAAATAGGTGAATAAATACCGTTATTTTTGATGTTTCTAATGTGATGTCGTAAATAATTACATTATTTTCCGCCTGCATTGCAAACGCATTCTGAACCCTACGAGATTTATCAAAATAATTTACCTACTAAGTATTTAACACACCATGAAAAAGTCTTCAGAAAAATCGATAGTATCAGGATTGCACCCGTGCGAATTCGGGGCGGGTCGTAATATTATAATTGCCAACGGTTGTGAGTAAAAGTAAAACAAAAAATATTAATATCTGGTTATAATTGTATTTTTTTTTAAATATGTATATTACTTGTATTTCAGAGAAAGTTACACAATAATTTCGCAAAAATATATTTCATTTTGTAAAACAAAATACAAAAGTAAAAAGATTTCTACTACAGTAACTAACACGTTTTAATTAAAATTTCCAATACATTTAGATTACTGATTATCAATAAAACGTAACAATACGACATAACTTGTAAAGTTTTAGATTTTTATTCAATTTTTTTTTTCAAGAAAAATGGTACATATCTGTTTGTAATGCAATACTGCACACTTTTTACAAGAAAAACGCAACAAGAAGGGCCCTTTCTGAAATAAATAATCATAATAAATTTAATAACCGACTTATTGTTCTGAATACAATTTGATTCAAAAAAACGAGAACGTTTTAATATGTTGTATGGAGCTGAATAGTCTAAGCATAATAATGAAAAAGTTACAGGAATTTTAAACTTTCAAATGCGTTTTCCCAACAATTGAGATTTTGACTTTGTCACGTTATAGAAGCAAATGAGCGATATATGTATGGGAGGGTCTAATGTTAATTTTTTAGATATTTCTCGTTTTATTTTTAAAAATTTATTATGGCCATTTTACTCATTAGGTAAAGTACTTTCGATATCAGTTTAAAGTTTTTTGATATCTGTAATAGTTACGGAATAATCGCCTGTGCACATAATCGACTGTGCACACTTAACGATTACACCCTGTATAGTATCGATTCAATAGAGGAAAACACGTGCCTCCTAGTTCGGAGGAATTTAATTCCGGTGTCTTTTCACTAATGGCCTGTTAGTGTGTTGTCAGCTTAGTGAGATCTTGATATCTTAGGTTAGGGGTTATTTTAATATAGATGTTTTCGATTTTAATGTAAGAAAAAGAGAGCAATATAAAAATATTCAATCGGAAGATTATGTCAAATAAATAAAAAAAAATCGCCTTTAATACATGATACTTTATTATTGATACTTTAAAACTGATTCTTTTAGAAATAAATAAATGAAGGGCATCGAGCCCGACGAACGTTTATTTTTAATTTGTAGGTATTATAGTACAAAATCTAATAATATTATTGCATTAAAATTAGAACCTTTAATCACAAAGATACAATTTACTGAAAGCAAAATAATCATCTTAGAAAAAAGTCCCGTTGTGAAATTGCGCTTTCAAAGTGCTTGTACATCTGGATTTTATTCAATTAGTTTAAAAGTTCAGACTGAAATCGCATTTGAATGATCCAAGATTATTTTTATTCCAACTTTGTTATAGAAGTGTCTGTTTATTTAAGAACTAATTAAATTGCAGTAATGGATAAACTCGTCGTGACTAGAGGAGGAAATGCAGAAATATTACATTTTCTTTGTGTACCTACGAGTATAAATGCTTAAGTAGTCATGTGCGTGTTTATATTTTCAAGTATATTATAATAAAATAAAGTGGTAATTATTTTCACTAGATAAAAATACAATTTTTGTGTTTTGGCAAAAAACGATTAGACATCTAAGAATTATATTTTAAACGTTGCAAAAAATACTTTTTAGCTCCAAAAATTACGGATCTACGGCCGTGTCTAAAAATTCAAAGGATTTTCCGACAGAATGTTAAGTAATTTTTCCATCGGATTCATTTATCGCTGAAGTGGATCCCTCCAGGGATATTCGCCCCGCATTGCAGATAGTTCAAATAATATTTTCTGTAACAACAAGCACGTAGTCAATCAATTTTAGCTGAAGATTCGAGTGCACTTATTACTAACAATAACTTATTAAACAGTTTCTAGATTTACTGTAGGTTACAGATAACAAATACTTGGATATTTTGAGTCTTTTAAATCGGGTAGAGACGAAGAAAAAGTGTTCATGATATTGGTTTACTGAGAACGTCACATTTCGAGGCGTGTCATGATGCCTTCAGAATCAGCATAATAGCGCATCGGAGAGGCTGCTTGTGGTTACGTGATAAAATCTACAATGTCTTTATATTATGTATTCTCGTACACCACTAAATGAAATGTTTGCGTTTCTCTCATTTATCAACCTCAAATATTGCATTACGTTCAAATATCCTTAACACTAGTTTAGAACCGTATTCTAGGAAACAAAATTGGCATTGTACAAGAGAAATACTCAGATTCTAAATCTTGATTGTCCATTCATTTTTGAAACCCATTTATCGCGACCTCTGATTTTGACAAGCTTGAAATTTTCCGATTTTATCGTGATACGAATCAGATTATGCAATTCAATAAATAAAATATTTCCCGTAGCTATTATTTTGCATCGTCGATGTTTGAACGCAAACAGAATCTAATAAACGTTGAAGTGTTGCTGTTAACGATTGATTATTGTAGGAAATCCTATAAAGCCGCTTGTGACTGTCAATCTCTGTCGCCCCATATCACGCACCCTTACACATGTCTGCACTCAAACGGTTACAATACACTTGCCAAACAATATTGATAGCGAGAAAGACGACATCTAAAATCGAATAAATGCCACGCTTCGGAGACTATCGAGGCCGTGTCCATATTTACTGTAAAAGAATTTTTAAAAGCTTCGCTTTAAAAAAAGCAACACCTTTTGTTAAAATTTTCAGTAAAAAATTTAAAACACATCATAGTATTGATATATAATATTACGATTACTGATGAGTATGGAATTCTTGAGATCGCAGTAATAAATCATGTGTTCTAAATGAATTTTTAGAAACTTAATTTCATGCTTTAAAAGAAAATGTTTCACATGAACAATTTTGTTTCTGGATATAGTTAGAATTATAGGCAGTGACATAGGATACTTTTCACCGCGGTGAAACATCTGATTTCCATAGAATTTCCTTGGACTTGACGGGCAAAGCAGCGGCCGGAGAGGAAATAATTACTATAAATTTGTACATACACTTTCTTTTTTACTTCAAAGCATCAGGTCAGGTGAACTACAATTTTCTCAAGGAGGTATAGTGATATTATATAAACAATTTGTTATCATGTTTCGGCGAATAGAAAAGACAGGGGATTAATGACCCGAATCTACAATATTTCTTTGGCTAGCGTATTATCTAGGGTGACAATTTTCTGAGGCAGGTAACAGATATCATGTCCGTGGTTTCTATGAACTGAACGCAGTTGTTTGTATGGTATGTGTTCATAATGTTTATATTGAAAGAAAAATAAAAACAGCGACAAATAATATAGACGAACATGAAAAGAATTGTAAAGACAATTTTTATATAACGACCACTATTGACTGTTATCATTGCATAAGAGTATGCCAAAGCTGCTCTTAAATAAATCAATACATATAATAAAATTCTAGAAAAGTGGTGTCTGTACAATGAAAATATGTAAAAAAAAATTAGCAGGGGTTATTACTAAATCGATCCTAAACCCAAAACTGTCGTTAAAATTTTTTTTGTCTGTTTGTCTGTATGTTTGAACACGCTAATCTCAGAAACGGCTTATCCAATTTAAATGCGGTTTTCACTAATATATTGTGGTAATCTTCATTTAACATTTAGTGTTTATTTTATGTCAATCGGTTTATAAATAAAAAAGTTATGACCATTTAAGTATTCACGGCGAACATTTGCTAAGGCATTCTATTGTACACTATACAGTGTACGATAAAAGTTATCTGTTATACGCTACAGTTATTTCTATAAATATCGGTCATCATATCGAAAGTCCCCAAGGGTGGGGGGTAAACTGAGGTACTAAGGGGGGGAGGGGACAAATAAGAATAATTATGCTTACTTCTAGGTAAATTTTATACATAAAATGTCCTTTAAATTATGTCGTATTATATTTTTAAGCCCCGACGCAAAAAGATGAGTGATAAGTGTTTGACCGCTATGTGTGTCTGTGTGTGTGTATCTGTTTGTTCCACCGTAGCTCGCTAACAGGTAATCCGAATTAGATGCGGTTTTTTGTTAGGCAGCATATTTTCCGACGCTGGTTCTTAGATAAAGTGTATCAAAATCGGTTCATCCATTTATTATACCTAGGTCTATAGGGGTAAAAGTGGGAATGAAAAAAATTAAAGTTGTCGAATATACCTAAGTGATATATATTAAACTAGCGGTCCGCCCCGGCTTCGCCCCTGGTACATATTTGGAAATAAAAAGTAGCCTATGTCCTTTCTCGGGTATCAAAATATCTCCATACCAATTTGCATGCAAATTGGTTCAGTTATTCAGTAGTTTAGGCGTGATTGAGTAACAGACAGACAGACAGAGTTACTTTCGCATTTATAATATTAGTATGGATGAAAGTGAACGTTTTATCAAAATCGGTTCATCCATTTATTTGATATAGGTATAAAAGTGGTAATAAAAAAATGAATTTTGTCAATTATACTCAAGTGACGTATTATGAAATGAAAGGGCATGACATGTAAAGTTTAATTAGACGTATTTAATCAAAATCGGTTCATCCATTTACTATACCTATAATATATGGGTAAAAGGGGGAATGAAAAAAACGAATGTTGTCAAATATACCTAAGAGACATAATATCAAGTGAAAGTGCATAACGGGTGAAGTACAGTTAGTTATATTTTTATCCAATTCGGTTTATCCATTTGTTAGATTACAGAAGTAAAAGTGGGAATGAACAATAATCGAATGTGGTAAAATAATAAACTCAAGTGGCATATCAAAATATGAAAGGGCAACGTGTGAATTACAATTAGTTAGTAATGTTTTATCGAAATCGGTTCATACGTTTATTACATATAGAGCACTTTAGGGTAGGACTGTTGATAAAATATCGATGTATCGAAATATCGATATTATTATTTCGAAATATCGATATTTATTACTAATATTTTTTTGGACGATATATCGATAGTTCGATATTGAAATATCGATATCGATGGTCGATATTTTTTTTTAATAATTTTTTTTCCGTAATTTATTTAATCTACAAAATCATTGTAAACTTAATCGACCGTAATGATTTTAAAGTTAGCAGTTGCTTGACAATTTTTTATCATCTGAACGAGTTGCTTCTTCAATCAATCTTAGCCAAACAGCTGAACATATTTAAAACAAAGAGTATTTTTAAAAACTCTTACAGAAAAATATTGGTATTGGTATACATAATTGTTTTATTTAAATTTAAAAAGTAATTACCAAGAACTATAACCTACTACTTATGTACATTCATAATTTAATTTGTTTAATAAATCTACTAGACTATAAATTGTGTAATCATTTTTGAGCTGACTTACGATTTTTTTTTTAAATAAAGCCGATATATCGAAATATCGATATTGATATATGTATTTTAAAATATCAATACATCGAAAATCCGATATTTTAAAAAATATCAACAGTCCTACTTTAGGGGTGACAGTTGTTGGATAAATAAACCAAATGGAGCATCAAACGACAGGATATGACGTGTACATATAGGTACAATTAGATATGGTTTACATCAAAATCGGTTCTGCCATTTACTAGGGGTGGAAAGGGAAGTCTGTGAAAGAAGAGGGGATATGGGAGCGAGAGGATAGCCACACCCTGGAAATTTTGAACTCTACTCATAGCCACATAGGCCTGGCTCTTGGCAATTTTTTCTACCTTCTTCCTACTTCTTTTGCCACTGTGGTCCATTGCAATTTGTGCACGGTTACGGCCCAACTTAAAAGGTTTCAAGGAGCAAAAAGCTTATAGATATCAATATGATGTAGGAATGTAATATGGAGGTAGAATTGATAGCTCGGTCTCGCTCACTTGAAAATATTACATGAAAATAAGAAACCGAAGTTTAAAAATTAAAAATTTAATAAAAAAAACCCAACGCAATGAAGAAAAAGGAATAAATAATTTTACAAACTTTCCGACGATCTTTAAAATTAAGTACCATTATAAAAGAAAAAAATATGATACCTATATTATGATAATGATGGCATGGCAGCCCCGACGACTTTGTTTTTTTATTTTTATAAATATTTAAAACTAGCTTTCCGCCTGCAGCCGTTTCCGGGATAAAACCTAGCCTATGTTGCTCAGTGAAGATGCAGCTTTCTGATGGTGAAGGAATTTTTGAAATCGTTCCAGTAGTTTATGCGTGAAAACCATACATACGTATACATAATTACAAACCTTTCCTCTTTATAATATCAGTATAGATGGTATTTATTTTTAAAGATCGTCGGGAAGTTTGTGAAATTATTTATTCCTTTTTCTATGCACTTTTATTCGTTGCGTTGGGTGTTTTTTAATTTAATTTTTATTGCATGGTCTAAACGGTAATTAATTACTACATGCGTGGGACAGGAAAGATCTGATTTGGATTTGGTGCTGGATTTGATAAAAACTGAGTATCGATTAAGCTGATCAGCAGGCCAAGACTAATGTCAGAGAATAGAATAACGCTAAAGAATAGAAACTAAGTACTATCGCTAATTTTTTATATTTTAGTAATGGTTCGGTCACACTACCAACGACGACGACGACTACGACCAAAAGTGGTTCAAAATAAAATATTAAAATTTCCCGTCATACTGGTACTCGGAAAGAAAAAAAAATCGAGGATAATTAATATAAAAATAGGTTTTTTGCGATTGTCGGCGAGATTATATGAAGTTAATCATATAATCACCTTTTACCAAAAGTGTAGATCATAAAATTATCTATAAAAAACTTCAAATACATT
The DNA here is from genome assembly GCA_029959065.1 of Colias behrii. NCBI lineage: Eukaryota > Metazoa > Arthropoda > Insecta > Lepidoptera > Pieridae > Colias > Colias behrii. The sequence continues at coordinate 8,471,391 of JARWMC010000002.1, forward strand.
TTTTTCTAGGAGCCACCGTTTCTACGAAAAATCTATTTTTTCATTCATTGATCTTAAAAAAAATTCCAGGCACCAGAACGACAGGAAATTTTAATATTTTATTTTTAATTGTGTTTTGCACAATTTTGTTAAATTGCGACTGAATGAAAATTTTGTTCGTGGTCGTCGTCGTCGTTGGTAGGGTGAACAAATCCTTAGCAAAACATCATACGCTTATGTCAATTAGTATCGATAGCGGATTTATTGTAGCTATTGTATCATTTTTATTACAAACCCACAATATTTTCCTTGGAGTTTGTTTATTTGGAACAATGTAGAGCTATTTTACATTGCAACTGCAAATATTTATATGCAAACAAATATTATAAATGTATAAGCAATCTTCTATATTACTTTGAATGAAATCATAGTTCGTTTGCGATTAAATTATTTCTTGTAGAAACTTTTTAACATTGTAAATACACTTCTAGGGTGAAGTAATGTAGGTACTTAAGTGCATAAGCCAATTTCAGTTAAAAATGTTTTCTGTAACTCTCTCAAGAGATTAGAACGGAAAAGCAGAAGTAAGTAGGTTAACATAAAAATTATAGCTAAGTCAAAATCTAAGGTAAATGTTGGTGTATACTGATCTCTGATACCTACTGATCGCACATTTTATCCAATACACTAATCGAATAAATGTGGATTAAAAATATTTTAAATAATATTAACAACGAGTTATATAACGCGTTTATTGATCACAATAAACATGTTAATACAGTTGTAATTTTAATAAAATGTTGCCAGAATTGGAGTGAGAATAAATTAAAATACTCAGTATAGAACGTTCTAATATTTTATATTCAATTTACTCAACTATCAATTCTAGAGAAAAGAAAAAGGCTTTATAATTGAAGACTCCAATAATTGCTAGCTGAGAATCAGAAGGTTCTAATTTATTACAGAGATCGAGAATAGCTGGCATCGATCTTTATCAATGGCTATTAAGTTTTATGTGGCTAGCTCTTTCATTATAATTTATAAGACTTATAATGAAAGAAGCCACACACTTAATACTAAGGCAATTTAGAAATTACTAACACGCTATATACTATTAAAGGTTAAATGTAAAAGTTAGTCAAAACATGCAACTGGCTAATCAAATTGTATAATTAAACAAAACACCTTGATTGATCTCTTAATTGCTTCTCCGCTTCGTAGTATTGCGTTAGTGGTGTAGACTGTAGCTAATCAATATATATCTATCCAACAGCAGAACGGCTAAGATAATAGGATGACTTGGTTTTCCCTCCTCTAATACATTTGAATAAACAATAGAAATCAAACAATCCCAGCATACAATATTTTTTACACTGGAGTAATACCTGTGACTACTTTATGTGAGATAAATGCATCCGAATGATATTAATTACCCCGGGCGCCTTCGAACGCGTTAAAAATAGCCTCAGTGCCAAGAGAATGAGGGCAGTGGACAAGTTTAATGGAATTATTGTGAGTTATAGAGTGCTGCGGGATTGCTCTTATTCGTTCATTATATCCTTATAATATCGTTTTAACGATCTACGATGTTTTCTTTGTGTGGGCGATGAGCATTGTAAACTGTGTGTTGTTGAGCAATTAGATTCTGTAATTGTAGTTCAGTGATTAGCTTTCTGACTTTGCATCAGTAGTTTATAGCAATTAGGGAATTGCTTGTGGTGCCTGTAAGTTTTTGAAAGCAAATGAACATTATGTACTTGTGTGTTTGATTTAAAAGTAGGGGATTAATTTGATTATTGATTTATTTAAATTCACAGCAATTAACAGAGGATGATGTCATTGAGCGAAGAAGAAGAGTACTTCTTACTTATAACTGGCCCATTTAAAAATGAGTCGGGCACTAGCATCCAAATGTAAATACTTAATAGTTTGTTAAAGTTGTAAACCCAAGGTAATTTACTCTCAGCAAGCATAAAAATCTTCAATCTATGGTGCGTATAAAAAGTAAGAACGTAAAGTAATTGCTTATAATAAAAAAGGACTGAAAACAAAGGCGGCTTGCTCTGTTTAATGAGACAAAGCGTTCCATCTCAACATTTTGCTAATGTTTCTCTGCGGCTCGCAATATGCTAGCACACAGATACATATGTTAATTCAGCGTTGAGAGTGAACATCTAATTCAATCTGCCTTGAATCTAATAGTTTGTTCATATTGTTAGGAAGTTCGTTATAAACGTGCCGTTTGCTAAATTTATTAAAATATATAACAGGTTGTTAGTAAATGTTGTTTTATTGTATGCATAATTTATATAATATATTTATATTATCATACAACGGTATCTTTTGTTTATACATGAATAGCAATTATAATAATTATTATTTCATTTATCATTAATTAAATCTATTTCGAGCTTATAAATTTAAAATGTATACACAAAGATATACATAAAAGTAGCGTCGTAGTGTATTTGAAATGTTAAAGAAATCGCTGTAATGTACAGTACTAATTATGAATTTCAGTTGAAAATAGTACATAAGAAATGTGAGCTAAAAATTCGTTATTCCGTTGGTAGCAAACAGGCGATGCTGTCTTTATGCAAAAAGTTCCTTAAGAGTTCTGTAACAGTGCGGTCAACTTGTCTAGGTTTATTTCCTTTACGAAGCTCTATAAGTTTGCTTCGACCTCGCTGTAAAGGGTTTACATTTAATACGGGTAAAAGTGAGAAGAAAATATAAAAATGAAGACTATGGATTTTATACCTTTTTAACGTTGATAAGGAGGCAATGATGACGAGCTCTATATATTGTTTTAATTGAGATAATTTATCTTTAATATTTTCGACAATTATTGGCACCTGCATGTTTATTGCTACATGTACCATACGAAACTTGATACAAAATTCAACGAATATAAGCATACTTACAGGGAAATAGGACCTGCGAGAATCATAGTCATATTTTTTCACAATTTGAGACGTATTATCACCCCAAAGTTACAGCATCTATTACTCTGACTTCAGTATTTATTTATTCAATAAACTTAAAGATTGGCGGAGTAAAACAAAGTCCCAAGGGTTATGCTTGTCTACGAAAGTTTTTACCCGTATCTATGTAAGGGAATTGGAAGATAATCAAGATTCATTAAAACTTTCAATTTACTTCAAAACAAGGGTTAAATTAATAATTGCATGCATTGTTTACAGCAAAAAGAAATCAAGGTTTGACTACATTCAATGAAAAGTTATAGTTTAAAATACTTCTAAATTAATAGATACATATTATTATAACCCTTTGCCACTCTCTTTTGATTGCCTATTATTCTTATGTGTAATTTTTTATTCTGTTCCAATAAAGAAAAACGTTATTTATTTTTTGAAATTGTATGCGCTAGAAGTAAATAACCTATATTTAAATTATTGAAAGCAATATTTTCTTCTTTATAACATTGTTACCCATGTATGTAAATCACAAATATGTCGCCGTATAATTGCTAATTAATAACAAATTACGCGTACAAGGGAATTGAGATGTCTTCGCACGCACCAAATGAAGGCGCGAACGTCGACGGAGCTAAAGCGTAGCGTATCTACTAATTGAATCTTAGAACTCGTCTCTAACTTTCCCAAACTCGCGCGAAATTTGATTAGCTCGTCATCTTTCTACGAGTTTAATATTTTTTAACAATTTGGAACATTAATCACCGGATTAACGGCTAGTGGATACATTGTTTATACAGCGGGAAATCATGGAACTTTTTACGATCTACAAAAGTAAGGTTATTAATAATTGAGTCATATTTTAAAGCTACGTTTGTTGTGAGCTAGCCGCTATTTGTTACTTTCAAATGCCAGCTTTCTTTAAAACTTGTGTCTATTTCATCTTTTTCTGTTTCTACACAAAGATGATCTTAGTGATTCTTCTCTTTTAAAAGAAAGTGAAAACAGTTTTATGTATTAATAATATTAAAATATTTAATATACATATTAACATTTTCCTCCCAGTGAAAATTTAATAAATGAAATATTAATTTTTACATGGATTGTATTCCATTTGTTCAATTACTCCTGTATCCGTCACAAACTCATATTGGATGTGATGGTAATAATTTTGTAGCGTATTTACTAAAAACAACCTTTATTTTTCGTTAATTAACATTGCCTGTGTACGGTAATCGAAATTTACTATCCTCATTTACATTTACATTTATATTAAACAATTATATGTTTCTTTTTATACTTTGAATTTAAACTCATATATTTATCTAACGGCCTACGTAATAATTCTAAATTCCTTTTTAATAAGTTTTTTTTTCAAATGGTTTAATATCGACATGCCTTCAAGTTTTGCTTTCATGAAAAATTCTGTTTATTTCCTAAAAAATATAATCAAGTGATGAAAACGAACTAAATACAAATGCTAGTTCATAGAATTTACAGTATATTAATATCTATAATTATAATCTTTATGAGCCATATTGGCTCATAAAGATTAATTTAGTCAAGAACATACGAAAATGATTTATATTTAACTTTTTAAGATACATCTACGTCAAAGTTCACCAAGTTTTACCTATAATAGAGAAAGATGGTCATACTCATATGTACTTTCCACTAAGCCATATTCGAGTTTAAAACACTGTGTAGTTTTATTCGCATCCTTTGTTCCAAGCTGGGAGTGCAGAAGTTCGATCTAAACTTACACTGGCCTACACTTCCTTGAGAGGCAACAAGTAGTCGTAGTGTTTCAGAATTTCAACGCTGAATGCGTCATTACTTTGATGTCATCAAGGTTTTAGTGACTCTGAGAGAAAAAACGCGACTTCAATGTTTAATTAACATTTTAAGATGTCATTTAGCGCTCAAAAAACTGAGAGATGTATAAATGTTAGCGGTGTATTGTGGTTAAATGTCGATTGAAGTTTTTCTTTGAAACTGACCTTTGTTAATAAAGCAAGTCCTTTATTCACATTGAAACAAAGCTGCCCTTATTGAATATCGTCCGAACGTGGTGCAGGAATATAAAGAATTAATTAAAAAGGGGAATAAGATGGATGGAATGGAGGCCGGTAGATCGGTACCGGTTGAGGTACGCCCCATTGATCACACGCTGAGCAACAAAGTTTAGCTATCAGTTACGTTGGTTACTCTTTTATAATTTATTCTAGTTGAGATATTAATATAAGAACAGCGGTGAAGGTAAATGAACCGTATATATCAAACTGATTTTTTTCTTTTCAATTAAGTTCTTGCAAACCGCTTTCTTTGTCCGATTTTAACCTGCAGGTGTTAAAAAGCAAGCATTAATTTTTATTGGAATCCCTTTAACGCAATTTAATATATTTGTAAAATATAAATAAAGAAATTAAATATATTTGTAAAATATAAATAATCATAAAAGGCTGTTCAGCTACATGTTGGATAGAATATAGTAGATCGGTGTAAAATTAATTTGGCCCATACGTTTAACCTTTTCACTTTTTTACCGTTTTAATTTCATTACAGACTCAATAAAATCTGTCCGTGCGTTTCAATTTTTAATTAAAACAAACCCTTTTTTAGTACATTTTTTTTAATTATCAAACTATTCTATATTATAGATAATGTTTGAAATCAGTTAACAACTAATTACTTGATCTGTTGATTCGATGCTCAGACGTAATTAAACATAAATTACACATCATATAAAGGTATATTATATTAAAGTAGAAAATCCTTTATCTGTTTTAGCTATTTACAAAGTCTATGTCATATTATGACGAGAAAATGTTGATAAATATTGCTATGAATGTTTAATATACGGTACAAATTATGGAAACGGCTACGACCACCATTTAATCATCCCAGTAACACGTAAAATACTGTACTATCCCTAACAAGTTGCCTCGGATGTGTACCCGCCAGTAGAGCGATGCTCTCACAAAATTTACATTTTAGTTTTAAGGTAATAAGTACGGCATAAAATTATCTCGACTGAAACACGGGGGAATTAAAATGAAAATGTAATGATGATTTTCTCAGTATGTAAATTAAGTGAATGCCCTTTTTCTTATAATTTTCTTCTTCGATCCAGTCATCTTATTCTTATAATTTACAAAATTAAATTAAAAAAGGCGATCGGATTTCTATAAGTTAATTTTGTAATAACCGGGTGAGAGTGCTTAAGTGTAGATTTTGTGCAGATTCTCAATGTATTTTAATGATATGTTGCGACGCACTGCGGCGCGCCTCCGGCAACGAGTTATCCGTTACAACCACAACTGACTTGAGGTACTTTGGAATAAACATAGGAACTTACTTTATTCTTCTAATAAAAATATATATTGCGATCATGAGTTTATTTTTCTAATGTACAACATGAGCAACACTCGACTTGACTCTTGAGAGAGATTATATTACGGAAGGATGTTTATTATTTGTTCTGAAAAACATGTTTGCTGATTTAATTTAAACAATATTAAATAAGGCACAAAATGTCACAAAGTATTACCAAAAATATGTCAGCATTTTCGAAAAATACCTAGAAGAAAAACATTGCATCGCAAAACGATACCCATAATAGCTGCAAGAACAACACTGAAATTAAATTGAAGAATATTGTTGATTCAAATGCGATATTTTATTTGCAACATCTGCTCGAAGCCCTTTAATGAAAATACTCTTTTTGCAGCTGTAAATGTCGCAGGCAGACGTTTAATTACTGCTCCAATCAATATGTTTGTCCGATCTAATATGATAAAAAACAACTATGAGAAACTTTTTATTCAACGTTGAAAGGTGCATGGTTTGATTTTAAAATTGGAGTCTTAGGTCGAACTCGTGTTAAAAACATTTTTAGAGTAGTGTAATAAAATGGGGTATAATAATATAAGATAAAAAAAGGATTGCCAAACACCGTAATTTTAAGCTGCAAATACGAGATGATTTGTGTGGATAATTTCAGAGGTAATAAACATACCTAGAGTATTTGCTAATAGCATCATAGCAACCTTAGATTACAAAATAAAAGACAGATGGAGCGTTGCCGAACTAAACCGAATGATTTATCGTCATTTCCATAAAGCTATGTGTGCTGTCATTTCGCCGCTGCACTGTACATACACGGTGCTTCTGTGTGGGTGTTATGTTACCAGATATTGAAAATTTTCCCAAAATTTTCCCCGACTACGGAAGAAAGAGAAAGAGTTTTTCGAGAGTATCTATGTAGGTATAATATTTCTTTGGCACGCCCTGCAGTATAAACCGCTGAACCGATTTTGATTTATGAGGTGACATTGCAATCATCTGAATTATTATGGTAGTGGTGTTAGTGACGTAGGCTACATAAATTAGCTGTCAGGTTTTAATTTTAATTTTAATATAAATTCTTGTTTATGATAATTTTTTATAATATTGTAAAAATTCTTCTGTTACATAAATGATAAAGTACCTACCTACTAAAGTTAGGTATATATGAACAAAATAATTGTATTCAATTTTTAATTAAATAAATTACGTTAAAAAAATGTTTCAAAATTACAATGATTATATTATTTTTTATTTTCAAAATATATAAATGCGGATAGCGGTGGTTTTTAGTCGAGAACACGGGACTTTTTATTTTTAGAAAGAAAGAAGGAAGAAACCATTTATTCCAATACACACAAACACACAACAATAGCATTGTTAATTATGAATAATAGGTAAGTAAAAGAAAACATAAATTTATGTATGGTTGCTTGCGCTAAAAAAGGAAGCCACTCAGGATACCTGAGGCATAATACCTTAACACTGATTTTCAGTGACCACCTTACGACATCCACATTGTCAGCTGCTTTACTGGATAATAAATAAAAATAAAATAATAAATAAATATAATTCCTGAATAATAATAATTTTGTCATATCCATCACGGAGTTCAAATGAATTAAATCGAGGGGGAAAATGACTCTGACGTTTTTAAGCTATATAAAAGTAACAAAAAAAAAGTATTATGCTTATTAAAATTATCTAATAATGATCATGAACCCTTATTGCACTATACAAATAATCACATTCAAGATCGAAAAGCACTACCCCGAAGATCTTTTAACCATTTTACCGTTTTACCCATAAAATTGGCAAATTCATTTTCAAAATACTGGCAGCATACGTTGAAGTTTTGTATTCCTTCGTATATGTAAAATTATTATTTGTATACAAAATTAAATAAGCCAAATAATCTACAGAAAACCTGTAAAACGATGTTTTATCTTTTTGTTTGTTTTCGGGAACAAATTTTACAGCGTTTTAATATCACAAGACAGCATTTTTTTACTAAATTAGCAAATCCATTTTGACGTATTGCATGACACTAGAATCGCTATAGCACTGGCGGAGGTTCGTATTCGTTTTTGATTTCGTATTTTCTTGGCAAGGCCGATGGACGACTGTCATGCTCCATCTGCCTTTTATTTTGTAATCTAAGATAGCAACATTAATGTTCTATAAATCGAAACCAATCCGGACATTTCGCAGTCACACTCCGCACTGCGACGCAGCGTGTCATTAAAATTTACCAAAACCACGGGCTGCGAATGAAACAATCCTCGCGTACCTGTTTATACAGGTAGCTGCTTGTGACGTCAAACCTCGGCTACAAATACCAATTACCTCTCATCCTAATACGATTTTAAGTCTTTGTTTCCTTACGCTACAACGAAAATAATTTAATCGGAGGTCCTTTATTGTGTATTATTTGCAATGGAAACCACGAGCCAATTTTACAGCTCGGGTTTATTTGTAGATAGTAACGACGATTGCCCAATTGCATTGAATTTTCAGCTTATTTTTAGTACTTAGACCGGCACGACGGAGTTTCTTTCAAACCCGTAATTTGGACCGGAACTTTGGGTGAGCGGGCGCCTCAATGAACAAAATTGTGAACGACAGTTTATAAAAAGAGCAGGGTAGACTTTATTCGATTTATTTATTTGGTCCTCAAGATGTCTCGCTTTCATTGTCTGCTTTGGTTTTTCTTTTTCTTGTTTAGTCTTTTAAAAAATCTTAAAATATTGTCGGTACAAAATTCTTTGTCTCCGAGTTCACGATGCCTTTATTTGATTTTTTGTTACGGGTAGAGGAAATGAAAAATTGTTTTGGTTGTATAATTTAAAACAAATTTTGATTGTTGTACGTTCTAGAAGAAAACCAGACACCTACATATATTTTACTATCTACCGCAAATTAACTTCATTCCATTCCACATAAGAGTTTTGGTTGTTCAAAACTTTTTATCACCAACTAGCTTCCTTCCCGTGGCTTCGCCCGCTTTGTGCAGAACTTAAAAAAAACCTTCCTAAAGAATCACTCTGTCTATTAAAAAAACTGCAGCAAAATCCGTTGCTTATTTTTAAAGATTTAAACATACATAGGGATAAAGGGACAGAGAAAGCTTTGTTTTATACTATGTAGTGATAATACAAAGTAATTACATCACAGATATGGAAATATTGTAATGCAGGCTGTAGCTATATACTAATATTATATTTCCCCTAGATATGATGACGTGTCGGCTGGGTTCGCGGCGGCTGGGCGGGTCGCGAGGCTCCCTGCAAGCCGGCACCGCATGCTCTGCTGCGAGTGAATTGGATCTCTCTTTACGCTCACGACGCTCACATAAAGCTAGGTAAGCATACATTATACGTACAAATGAAGAATATCTATAGATAAATAAAAAAGGATTATTAATTGTCGCATAATTACAACATCGTTTTGATACGGTACTAACCACGGAAAAATTATAAGCTCACAAATATATCTTTTGAGAACTTAAACCGCTTTGTAGATTGACTTAATAACTTTTATAAACGATATTTAGTAAAATAATCTAACCATTATGATTTTATTTTAAATGTGAAAATTAAAGTAATATTTAAAACTCATAAAGGATTTTGTTCTCATCGTTTTATAAATTTGTTCGAAATTTGAAACTAAACGAAAAAGTAAACATTAGCGCTGAAAGTTGGATTCAGTTTTGGATTCAAATAAGCTATAGCCATGCTATAGCTTTTGTACTCCTATTAAGTATATATTTTATAGAAAAAAGTAATGCAAATAAACATTTCATATCAATTAAAGTTGTTTTAAACAAAACAAACAAACTATACAAAATTAGCCTACAATACGTGGTCTCCGTAGCGATATTATATATTTATCTATTATTTGAGGAGAATACAAAGCAATAGGAGTATTTGTTTAGGAAATGTTGTTATTATTAGTTATGCGTCTTAGAAGGAAGGAAGGGAAAGTTGCTCAAGTATGAAATATTGACTGTATTCGGTATTTACGCACAATAAATGATTACCCGAGAGCTTAGGCCAAAAATAACTCGAATGACCTACTTTTATATAGAATGTAATCAGTTCAAATGAAGTCTAATCACCTTTGCAAAATTATACTAAACATCATTATTTTCTTTACAACCTACAGCCCTAAAAACATTCTTAATCCGCAGCGTATTTTTTAAATGGATTGTTCGATTTCTCTTTGCGATCGACTTTTCTTTTCGACGGGGAATTCTTACCCAATGGCCTCATTTAGAATCTGAGGCTGTATCAACTTCCCCTGGGATATTTCATAAGTATCGGTACCAAGTACAAGAAATAAAACATCGGTTTCAATTCCTCCTAATGTCGTATTTCTCACTGCTTAGGGTTGTGATCATTTTCTTTAAAAGTCTTCAATTGGACTGGACAGTATTATTGCCTATTTAAATATATGGTTAACTAAGCTTTATGCAAAATTTTTTGACATATTCTTAAAGCGAATTCTAGATTGATTTATCGCCCATAAAGTTGATTGATCTTTTAAATTAATAATTTTTTTACGTCTTAAACAAATATCACATTAAAAAAATAATAACAACAACTACTACTAACTACGGTGAACTAATGGAATTTTCCACTAGGATAGAAACACGTATTGGAGAAACTATTATAACAAAGTACGTTAATCACAAGTTCTTTACCTTGCGGGTGTACTAACTTTTACTCGAATCCTTTAATAGAATCGTAATATTGCAAATGATCGAACTTTCCAGAAGTTTCTTCACCGTCTCTTAGAAACAAAGTCGGAGCAAATTAAATGATATCTTGGATGGATACTTGTATATTACTGTCGTCTTTGTTGAGCAATAAGTGTTTATATTTATTCAAATAACATTTCCTTTCTTCTGATTGTATATTATGTATTATTCGTTAGTCTTAAATAATTATGGTGAAAATGAACATTTGTTTATATCCGGTTTTAAGAGCACCTACACTAAACTTAATTGACTTTCTATAAAATTATGCGTCAGATGGTCTATGAATAACGTTTATGTAGCGTTTATATTTGTAATTTTGTAGCTTTTGTAGGAAATAGAGGATTGTTTTCATCCGTCATGTTATTGATAGCAATTCTAAAATAGGTTATAGCACACATTTACCGGGTTCAGACTGGGTTTTACGTATGCAGTAGTGATGACGTGTGAGGTGTGACGTGTACGTTCTGCGCTATGCAAAAGCAATATTATTTCGCATCCTCTAAACTGGAGCTGTCAAGCAGCTTTCAACGACCAGATATATTGTGCTGTTCTATCTTTGAGATAATCTCACCCAGTTAGCGTTTAAACAAAAGTGCATCGTAAATTGGGGCGTTTCTTGGATTCTACTTGAATGATGCGCTATCATTTATTGTGAATATTTTAAAATCTCCGAGAAATGTGTATAGTAGAACTTATGTATATGAGAGTAATGATCAAAAGTTCCTATACTTTTGAATGGTATTTTAAAATTAAAAAACGAATGTAACGAAGTGATTCTGAGTATTTCAAAATTAAAAAACATAGATTGAATTTACTGTTAAATATGCAAAAATAATGTTTACATCATAATATTGCAAATAGCTATACTCAAAAGCAAAAATAAAACATAGCATAAAAATAACTTATACAAGTCCAACCAACTCAGCAGTCACGTATACAGGTACGGGTATGTGTAGTTTCTTTGTTACTAGTTAACGCGCTATTCACTTACTGGCTCGGAAAATCTTCGCCATAAACTGATTACAACTGGATTTTACCTTACATTTTTAATTTATACATTGTTTATCCACCATAAAAATGTTGTACGGTTTGAAAATGTTTAGTATTGAGAGCAATTTATTGCTGTTTACGTAACAAAAAGCACATTTTCGTAAAGTATCAATTATTTGGCGTTAGGTGGTTAACGTGTGCCGTGCCCATTAAAGCAGCCGTGGAGTGCCAGCTTCGAGGGCTTCTCTTGTTTGTTGAGGCACGTGAGAGCCCTTATTTTAAGAGAGCCTTAATCATAAGTGTCTCGTCATTCAGAGATACGAGCTAAAGAAGGAGGAAGGAGGTTGGCCCAGAATAAACAAAAGATTTTATCGTTAGATCAAGTTAAACAAGCCTTCACTTAGTGACATTGTTTACTTCGTGTAGAAATAATTATTTAATTAAAAATGTATTTATTTTTATATATTTAACCTGATATACCAATATAGTGCATAGAAATAAATATCCTCAACTCGTTATTTTTGTTCAATAAATAAAAAATTCCACAAACAAAATGTAGGTATTTAAAATATTACTAGCAAAAGCTTTCACAAAACGGCAATCGCAGTAGAAATATCGATAAAATACGTTTTATTTTCTGAATCCGCCTATTTCCATTGAGGCGTTTCTATGGTAAATCTCGTGAAATGTAACATTTCAACGCAGGTAGCAATGTTAAACCAGCAATATTGGGAGTCGTGCGTGCGGGCGACGCGCCGCCTCACCATCGAATCACATTTTTGAACGGTTTATATCTCATTTCACACTACGACAGCTCGAAGCGAGCACTTTTACCCCTCAGTCCCTCGATACTGCATTTGAAAAACCAATTTTTACCGGTAGCCGCTCATGTGCCACTAAGTCGATTGAGCTTTGGAACTGCGGCGGGTATTCCTCGGCTTTTCCTCGTGCTATCGAATTCTATTAACATTGATCAGGTTGATCTCGTTTTTGCTCAAATTCAATTACAATGTACACTCAAAATTGAATTCTTTTGTAACTTTTCGTCTTAAGTAGGGTATTTTAATTGAATAAATAAATGTGAATTCAACTCTATCATCTTCGTGTATTTCAGAGATTAAGGCTATGATATTTTTCTGACTGATAACTTAACACATTTCATATACATTCACTAGAAATGCCACTATCCAACGATGCGCTCTAAGAAAAATCGATTTTATCAATCTGCTATTGTTGTGTTGTTCTCCAATTCATACCATAGTGTTTATTATCTGTGTCTACTGATGTCATTCATGATACATTAACTGTATAGATTAAAACTCCTGGGTGCGAGTGGCGAGGCTCCACTGCTCGGTGGCTGGCGCAGCACGCCGCACACGCCGCACGCGACGCCCGCCCCGCACCACTCGCACAACCACCTCGCTTCTCATTGTAACGGCACTGACAGGTTAGTTGCTTACATTTGCTAATTCTAAAGAACTTTAACTAACTTTGTTAATAGATTTTAATACTGTTAAATAAGAAAAAAAGGGGATGTTATCGTGGTATAAACCGCGGGTAACTGCCAAATTTTATCAGAGGTTGTTCATTTTCAAACTTAACTTTGTCACTTTTATTATGTACGTACTCTGGTAATAGGTTATTTGATGTATTATATAAAATATTTAACGAATTATTCGTTAAGTCGTTTTACAGTAAAAAATAACATTGTTTTAATTAAAAAAAGTGTATGTAATCAATAATAATTAAGAATTCATTAAAAAGCTGTTACAGTATCCATAACTTTACAACGGCTGCAATATTTTGTTAAGGGATGCTATTATAACTACGAAGTGTATGAGTAAAAGTTTGAGTTTTAAAATAATTATCTCAGATTTTGATCTTTTAAAATGTTCCTGTTTTGTATAATATTGGAATATTCGATGCGCCAGTATTTCAGTGTTATTAAGCAACTATTTACTATTTCATCACGAGAACAAGTTTTCATGTAAACACCCGCGGCTGTGTGCATACTCGAGACTCAGTCTCCGATTTTATTTTAACAAAATGACTTTTGATCTTTGCTTAAGTAATTCATTTCTCTTATGTGTAACTTTTATAAACATTATGTTGAGCAAAATATGTTAAACAGCAATTAAAATGTCATTATGAGTTACTATATTAAACGTGATGATTTAAAGCTGAATTCATTTCGAATAGTTGATAGATATTGAAAACAGTTCTCCGAAAGCGATATTAATTGAAATTACTTGAATTGCGGCTTCATTTTCATATACATGTGACATTTCATTATTGACTCTATATTACGTGGTATTACATACGTCGAAGTCCCTGTTTGTCGTTATCAGTATACAATCAGGATATGTAAACCTGTACATATGAATTAATATGTATTGTTATAACACCCATACATTATTGGCTGATAGTAATGTGATCCATTGCCATTGATTGTTGTGAGAACATAAATTGAATTCAAAATGGATTCTGTTTGATCTAAACTAGTCTTAATAGGCTATTACATCGAGAATTAATTGTTTAATGTAAGCAGATCAGTTACATAGATCATATTAAATGAAATTTTTATTTGAATAAAAAAAATACAATAATGACAGTTAATCCGATACACTTGACTTTCCAATTAAGTAATTAATTAATACCATTCGCTTGCTGAATAAGCCAATAATTTTGAATGATTGAATACTGGAACATAAAACATCGTTATTTTAGGTAATATAATAATTAATCAATACTCAGTAATTTCACACAAAATAAGTTAAGAAGGCATGTAGATTACATAACATCGAGTCTACACATTTGATATTTCGTATTTCTCTTTGTATCGCCTTTGCTGCAGTTGTTTAAAAGATCTCTGATATTACTTAAAGACAAGCGTGGTAACTGGCATCCTTATATTGACACAAACAGTCTTTTGATTTAATAAATTGGATTTACTTACTACTAAATTCAACAATTTTGTTCAACAGCAGATCCATCCGACGACGGTCGACCTTCAACGCTGGGCCGTTTCGGCTCGGATTGTCATTTTCATTCGTGTTCGACCCCGCCGGCCGGCTGTGCTATTACTGGTCCATGGTCGTCTCCCTCGCATTCTTATACAACCTCTGGGTCATCGTATATCGATTCGCCTTTCAAGAAATCAATGGTAAGATGTTCATCTTAAACCCTTTTATAGATATATCGAACGCGAAGGCTGTAGGTCTTCATGCGATTGTTTTTTTTGTAGCTCATAATTTAGATTCTAACCTAAAGTTTATTATTTAAGTTTACGTTCATTATTACGTAACAGTAAACAATGAGCGCTATAAGTAATTAAAAATGCGTTTTGTAATCTAATTTCCCTTATTTACTAACAAGTTTAATAAACCCTTTCTGATGTGTTTGGAATACGAACTCATGTTTAATTTTTATGAGCGCATATATTGACTGGTATTACTGGTAATTTATATGAAGCTCATGTAACGTCTATTTAAGGAAGCAACTTAGATTAGCATCCGATCTGGCTTGCATCGATTTAGCGCACTCAGCGAATAGTTTGCTTAACTTGCACCGTAGAGAATTAAATTACTTACCTAAATAGCTTTTCTCTTAAATGTCAAAACCGTAAGACAATGTGATACTTTGAAAGACGCAGCTCAATGTAACAACGCTCAAATTCCCTATTGTTTTGTTACAGTCGTCCTTTCATATTTCCACAAGGATATAATCTCATTTGTATGCTCGCTTAAGATGGTTTTAGAAGTAGAACATAATATTCAACCCGCCCTTTCAATGCGATATAACGAAGTCCTTAGCCTTTTAATGTCTTTTGTTTCAGGTGAAACGTTAATAGTGTGGTTTTGTTTGGATTATTTTTCGGACTTCCTTTATCTGGCGGACATTTTATTTCATTTTCGGACGGGCTACTTAGAAGACGGGGTGTTGCAAACGGAACCGGCGAAGCTGAGGGCGCATTATATGAACTCTACCACATTTTACATAGACTGTCTCTGTTTATTGCCGCTTGATTTCCTTTATTTATCCATAGGCTTTAATTCCATTCTAAGATCCTTCAGACTTGTAAAAATTTATCGCTTCTGGGCCTTCATGGACCGTACCGAACGGCACACGAACTATCCTAATTTATTTAGGTCGACCAGTTTAATTCATTATTTATTAGTGATATTCCATTGGAATGGATGCTTGTACCATATAATATATAAAAATAATGGATTCGGTAGTAAAAACTGGGTATATCAAGATACAGAGACTGCGGACGTAGTGAAACAATATCTACAGAGTTATTATTGGTGCACGTTGGCGCTGACTACAATAGGTGAGTACATTTTTTCCATATATTCAGTCGTAAAACTAGATTTTATCTTAAAAATTCTCGAACACTGTAAAAAAAAGAAAATGAATATAACCACGGTCTCTTGTAAAATATAAGGGATCATAAACATACCTGAGAAAGGTACTACGTAAGTTCGTAACATAAGTTTTAAAAGCAACTTACTTGTAAAGAGGTTATCCTCGAATATTATATGAGGGCTTTTGAGGCAGGTACGTGATCCTGTATAGTTTACAATATCGTGTATAATAAGGGCCCTTTATGAAAGTTGATATCAAATATGGGTTGTAAATTAATATATTATTATGTCACACATATTTCAATACAGTACCTAAGAGTTTGCTACTAAAATTTTCAAAATAATTTTAATGAAGTTTGTTTTCCAGTAACTAACATCAAATAGTGTGAAAAAATTATATGAACATTTTATATAAGTATCACTAATATCACATTATCTTAATAATTGTAGACAAGTCAAGTTAATGATACAATAAAACTTCAAGGTGTGTCTGAAAATGTAAAATTAATAGGGTGATTTTCGAAATCTAATACAGTTAATACCGTTAAATAAACTTTACAAATGCCATGCATTCTATTACACATAATGCAGATGCTGCAACTGCTTGGCTTACACCCAAAAGAGATTATATTATTTAGATCGTTTGCACTTTAGTGGCAATTTAAACACCTATATTCCTAGACTCCTAGTACAGAATACATAATAGTAGCTAAACGCTACAGAACGGACACTCTCCGCCTCCCGCCAAAATTAAACACTTACCTCACCCCGCACGATCAGTCTAAAAATGGTCCATATTTTTCTACAGGGACGATACGCAACGAAGATTGACAACATTAATCAAATTGACTTAAAGTAATTTTATTATTTTGGATTTGTGATTATCGTTTTTCGTAGAAAATGGTTAGATATTGTACGGATGTATTTCATCAGAAAAACGCGAATTTTTTTTTACGCTAGTCAAAAATGTGCCAACCATAAAGCGTTAACACACACATTTGCAGTCTCTACAGTGTGACTGTCAAAACGATAATTTTGTATGGAGTGTCCGGGGTGTGCTCCTAGTACGGACGGGAGTTAAAAGGCTGAAAAGGCACTATTTAAAAGCATTACAGCGTTTAATTTAAGAAGTATGATACTTTAAATTTTATTTACTTACCACAATTTTCTTATTCCTCATCGTCTTAATGAGCTTCGTCTAAGCTTCGACGATTGGGAATTTTCGAACATAAACAAATATAAAAACTTTTAAGTCATTTGTATGTCTAGTTTCGACGCGTTACGATTTTGATCTTCTAGGTAGTTTTAATTTAATTTAATTTTATCAATGAATGCAGATACTGCAGAATAAGTAATACAATTTACATAGAGGTAATCAATCCAATACTTTGGATATAAATTACGAATACAAAATAATAAAGTGTTTCAAACAAAAATATTTATAAAATTGAGTATTCTATCCAATTATTAATCTAACCATAAACGTTTAAATAAATTTTATATTGCATAAAACTCAGACGAACACTTTGGTTTATAAGAACTCTCATAAAAGTTGCAGTAAGCGTTCTTAAGGATGATGGCCTTCACAGATTTATATTATATCACTTTCGTGAATTTTCTTTAAATTTATGTTTCACGAAAGAGAAATACAAAAGCTAACCCTATGTTTCTTCTATCATAATATTTTTAACAACACAAACGTAAGCTCCTAAAAAATAGCAGGTATACGTTATACCTGCCTAATTATCTAATGTTTATAAAATATAACCAGTCGTCTCGTCATTTTTATCTCCTTTATACGGAACATTTCAATATAGCATTAAATGCAGGTAAATCGATGCGAGAAAATATTCCCAACGGTTTAATGTGACTAAAATATTTAATAATAGAGTGTTTGATGCGGTAAAGCGCGACACGGGCAACCCGGAGGTCGACTGTTTCCGTCCTATCGGTAAATGGAGAAATAATTGCAGGAAAGATAGCATTTATTTATGTTGCTTTATGCTTATACAGTACTCCAAAATTAATAATGCGCATGCAGATCTTCGCTAATTGTCGTATTTCCAAAAACACCCGAATCATTGAATCGTAAGATCCCTAAACAATGCACTTGCATTTTACACCTTGTTCAAAAGAAATAGAAGTTAATTCACGGTCATACACAATCAAAAACAATTCGGGCGGTAGGTGACGGTAGCCTGTCAGTCAAAAAGCTCATAAATCCGTCAGTCGTCTTTAAATATTGGCGGTGACTGCACGTGTTCTCTCTGTGTGGAATTATATAGAGCTGCTATTACATACCCTTCTTCGTTTTGTTATTAAAGGTGAATTGAATTAATCGATGAAATGATTATTTACACAGGTGATAGCAGTAGGGAAAGTGAAAATGAGAGAGAAGAGCATACTGAAAGTTCCGATGTATCTACAATGTCAGAAATAAAGATAATCCTGATTTTGATTGTGTTTTTTATTTATTTGTAATTGTAATAATATTGTGGAATGATCAGTACTGTAAATACTTTTGAACTGAGATTTTAATGATTAGATTTCTATGATTTAAATGTAAACCCGTGTTTGAAAACCATATTTTTTACAATATAAATCTTATGTTATTTTAACCTTCTTTTCTTCCATCATTACACCAGTTTCAGTAAGACACTTTAAAAGTACTATAAAAATTTCCAAGTAAATTAATCCAACAAAGATATATTCGCAATCGTGGGGTTATCCTCGCTATTTACTTACAAGGAATTATCTAAACGAAATCGTTACTTTCAAACCAATGTTAATCTCTTTTAGCACAAAAAGCATAATTTTACTAAATTATACATGAAGAAAATGCATTTAACCACTCTATATACATATCGTCTTCGGAAGCTCCGGGAATATGACAGTTGCCGAACAGAGGCGAAGATTTCTATGCGCATTATTACCACAATATACAGATACATACAGTAAGGAAACTTCATACAAAACGTTCGAAATGGCACACGCACACAAGCAAGCGTGATTACGAGAATCATAAGGGTATTCAGGGGGATCGATAGTAGCGGGTGACACATCCACAGATTTTGAATGACAAAAATACATAGTATAGAAAAGTGATGTCAATGACTTCACGTTAAATAAATATCGATTGCTTCAGTTTGTAGCCTAACTATATTTTTGGCTTCGGTATCTATTGTCCCAAGTATTCTTTTAAAAAAATATTCAATCTACAGTTTTGACTTTCCTACGATTTTATTATATGTATAGATATTAAAATAACCATTACATAAATATGCCTTTATTCGAAAAAAAAAATACAAATTAATTACTGAAAAATACTTTCGTCTACTACGACTAATTCGGAATTTATTGTTAAATTTTATAGTGTAAAATATTCTCAATCTTATGAACAGTTATTTTAAGTAACTGATTATGTTTAATTCGTTGTAAATTAATTCAGCCACTTTACAGTTTAGTGTTCTCTCTTAAAGCAGCAACGAAAATGTTATCCATTTTCTCGACATATTGAACAAAATCATCTGGTGGTATAATTGGTATAGTTGAATTCAAGCAGCCGAATACTGCGCAATTAGTACGTGGCATTTTTAAAATGATCGCCGAAATCAACTTATCTACAAGCACGTGTTCAAATTAAACTGAAATAATATATTTCACCATAATGTTAAAACATAAATACATAAAAGATAGATATTATAATTATTGTATTTTTATCGATACGTGACGTCACCACTTTGTCAAGCACTAAGCCTGTCAAACTATTTTCTTTTTCATCCTAAAACAAAAAGGTGGAGGTTCTATGCTCGTATAATAATAATTTTAATTTATTTCTGCATATTTTGTGTTTTTTAATTTAATTTAATTTATCGTTTTAAAAATAATTTAGTAGGTATACCTACATACAAGTATTGTAAATTCTGGTTTAAAATAATTATTGAATATATGTATAATACAAATATCAAGCATTATAAATAATTTAGGTACATTAAATAACCTTCGGCGTCCATAACAAAACAAGATTTCGAAATATAGCACTGATAAAAACGTATTTACTTTTACAAGGTGTATTAATTCGGATTGTTTCTTCTTGTAAATTCATATTTAGGCTACACCATTTTTGTATTTTAACGAGTTTTAATCTCAAAATTACCACAAAATCGACTGTGAAAAAAAAGCAAACAGAAATATACAGGTCGAATTGATAACCTCCTCCTTTATTTTTGAAGTCGGTTAAATATCAAAAAGGTAACAGCCCTATAGCTATAACAGTGCTAACGTCATAATTTCATCGCAGGGGCTTAGTTTCCTAACTGTATGTACGTATATATCTGTCAACTGTGTTATTACTTTTGGAGTACTGTATGTTATTATTGGTTCGAAACTACCAACAATACTGATAAGTACATTCGGGATCTATTAGTTTAGATAACGGACTTAATATAGATACTTATACCGGTTGGCTTGGTTGGTAGTGTCCCTGCCTTCCAAGCCAGAGGTCGTGGGTTCGATTCCCACCCGGGGCAAATATTTGTGTGATGAACATAGATGTTTGCTCTGTGTCTGGTTGTTAATTATCTATATAAGTATTTATTTAAAATTATATATGTATGTTTATCAGCCATCTGGTTTCCATAACACAAGCGAAAGCTTAGTATGGGATCAGATCGTGCCGTGTGTGAAAATTGTCCCGAAATATTTATTTATTTATTTTATTTATAATTTGATAAGGCGGATACTTTCTGTTTTTTTTTTATGTTTGTCCGAAACTCTTTTTCTTTAACATTTCTAAATTACTTGAACGCAATACGATAGTAGAAGCTGTGTGTTTTGGATTAGAGTTCCTACGATTAGTGTCGCTGATCCGTTACTCTAGTCGCTAGTCCGATACTCAGTTATAAAATAATATTGTTATAATTTTGATACCTGTGTCAATTTCGTCCGCGCATGTGTAGAAAGCCTTAGATACAACTCACAATTTAAAAACCTTTCAATACAGAAACTTTTCCAATAATCTCGTAAAATAAAAACCTTAATTTATTTAATCTACTTTTTATTGGTTAAATTTTAAATCTAAGTAGCTATATTCAGTCAAGATTACTTTTGGTTGAAAGTGCTTTTAACCGAGACTTCGAGCAAAAGCAACTTTGACTGAAAAGTTTTCGCCGAAACAGCTATAATAAATAGAAAAATTATGAGTCCTTTAACTTAAAAAGCATAAACAACTTCAATATTTTGCGTCAGTAATACCAAGAAAAACCCGGGGAATTAAAATATATCTTAGAACCAAAGTCTATATAAAATTAAAAATATACTTAAATAAAATAATTTTGCGTGTGCTTAGTTCAATTAATGTTTCATATACATATATGTAATAAAATCGAGGGGAAATTTTGAATAATGATTAAATGTTATTTCATTGCATATAATATATTTAGATTTGAAAATCACTATATGTTGGTGCCTATTCCCATAATATCCTTTCTGTGTTAACGTATTACCTCTTTCGCCGTACTAATCAAACATGCAAATGATATCTATACCCCCTTACGCAGAAACATACGTGCGTATTATGCGTTCAAATTAAAATTATTTAACGCAGTACGTACGTAATTTTGAACGCGATAATGTTCCTGGGTTATGGAGGAGGTGTTGGAACGTCTAGCCTCATTTCATTTAATGAGGCCATTTGAATTTCGCGACTGCGTACGCTTATTGCAGATCGCACAAACACGTTTTATGTGTGAGGTATTAAATCATTTAATTTTATGATTCCCCACATCTTATTTCATTTGAATTCTACCTTATACACGTCATTTATTTAAAATGTGAACCTTTGGCTATAAGTTAAGCTCGCTTATCTTTCATTATGCCATTGAAAAATTAGAATATAGAATTATATAATACAACTAGCGGTCCGTGGTACCTACATGTTTAAACTATCCTATCTCTCAAGTTGGATCGAACTGCACATGGTGTGCGAATTTTATTATAATCGGTTAAGTGGTTTAGGAGTCCATTGAGGACAAACATTGTGACACGAGATTTATATATATTAAGATGAACTTATATATATCAAATTTGTAATTTAAGATGTTTTATTAATGTTAAAGTAAATAATATTTTATTGGTAATTAGATTTTCTTGTACACACTGCTCCTTAATATAAAAACGTATTTCGTAATTGCAAAAGAATCCATCATAACGATAAGAAAAATGTTAACATTGTTGCGATAATAGGGCCTAACAACATCTAAACAAGGAAAATAGAGCGATTACATTTTTTAAGCTTTTTGTTGCGTAAAGGTTGAATTATGGCTCCGATTTCGGCGAAAGAATACTTTTTCAAAGATAAAGGTCTCTTTGTGGCCCTATTATATCAGACTCACTCGGCTGTAGACTGATAAAGAAATGATCGATTTCTTGCGTTACGTCACTACGTGTATTACAAACAAGAAATACCATTAAAATCTTTAAAATCGGAGATACAATAAATATTATTTAACATGATATCAAATGATATAAAACATGGTCATTATTAATTTAATAATAATATTTGTTAAGTTATTTCTGCTTTATTTATTAGTCTCGGCGCTAATTATGTTATGTCCTGGAATAAAGTATAGACCGATAGATGTGGGAAACCAATGTAGAGTCAAAATGAAATATGAAATTTGCACGAAGAACATTTTATAATATTTTCATAATTTTTGTAGTGGTACTTATTAGGATGAGCCTTGCTATAATATCTAGCCTTCAACATGAATTTCCTAGAAGAAGCTTATTAGGTATCTAGGGGTCTGAAAATGTGCAGTTCAAGGAATTATGAAAAATATTTCTATAAAGCAATAAAGATTGATATCAAATGTTTGTTTGGTTTCTTCCGCTTTCTTGCAACTTTGAACTCCAACATGAATTCATTCAGAGCAAAAATAAATAATGTATTTACAAATATTGACTCGAAAGTCAGTCGCGGGCCGACCGTGTTTAACGATTCAGTGGCGTTTAGGTATGCCGTATGCGTGTGATTTATTTTAAATGTTACCAAATCTAATTATGTTCAGTTATTGTGAATATAATATAGCAATACAAATAATTAAAAGTTTGCATTGAGCCATCTGCCGCATCTCCAGTCGATATTACCCAGGAGTCTACAACGAGAGCGTTCAATAAAAGGGAGTTTATAATAACTTTAACACCCGAAATTCCCTGTGCGGAAACTTTTCAAATGTGCTCATAATATTTGATATCTGCGGTCGGGTGTACCCAACCCCTAATCAAGGCGCATTCAATTGGCTTACCCAGGGTTTGACACCGTTGTATTAATATGCGGATACATTTCGATGCGGTTAACCACTGAAAGCTTTTTAAGAGCTTCTACCTAATTAGTTTCGAGTATCGCTTTTATTTTTGTGTATTTCTTGTTTATAGAAATAAATGGAGAAAGTATACAACCGACATATCGTTCAGCAGTTTCAAACATAGGAAAAGTTTATAGGTAAAATTTCCCTTTCAGTAATATATTTAATGAAATCTATATAGATTTCATTGAATATGAGATATAAATATAAATATTTATATCTCGATGTGTATATTTTGTGGACGTGTATTAATAATATTGGGTAACGAAAAGTTAGACACGTCCCCTATCTGTTAAATATCAATATATCTTTGCGTTATAGCGTGGTTTATCGATACCCTCTATCTAGCGGAATTTTCGAATGAGTTATGTTCTAAGTATTTCTTTGCCTCTTCTAAAACCTATAAATCATTCTCCACATAGACTTTTATCCTCTTCAATTGAATGGATGTATCGCATTCCTCAGTGGAAGTGGCCTCTATTCAATTCAAAGTAGCTTATAGAGCAATTTATCCTTTTTACCGCTTCCTCGTCACAGGTGCCGGGTAAATTTCTTCCGTTTCGAGGCTTAATTTGACATTGATTCTACAGAAAGATGAAGTTGAAATGTGCAACCTGTTTTAATAATTCTCCTTACAACGGAATATGTATACGCTGCGTCCGCCTTTTTGAGAACTCGCCTTTATACGATAGGGCTGTCAGTACTAAATGAATAAACTATTTCCACAGTCTATTTCATAGCTGTCGGGATGTCCATGTGTGTGCTTTTTATTATTCAATATATTTCTGGGCTTTAAAATTCAGTAAAGTATTTTCTCCTATACATTAAAATTATTACTAGAGCAAATTATTACATTTTCTTTTATTTCAATAACTACCATAAAATAAAGCTTATTTGACTATTTGTGCATTTTACTATTTCAGATTGGATTTTATCCATAAAATGCACTTTAATGGCGTATCTAAGGTACGCCCTACTTTTGCAAAACGAGCGCTATCTTTAATTAATATTTGAATGTTTCCGACTAAAAATTTACTCATTTCAAGGCAATTATAAATTTGCGCTTCAACGAATTTAACAAATGTGAACTACCGAATTCACTCGTGCCTCCGTGCAATGGTGGTCGGAGCAATTGTGACCACAACTCGTTATTAATTAAAACTATTTAATTACCGGTGTGCGCCTCGCTTTAAATTGAGACTAAAACATTATTTATATTTATTTAGTAATCTAGAAAATTACTGCTTCTAGTTGTTAAATTTATAAAGCACTAAATAAAGCGTACTTATATCTTACAAGTTAAAATTGACTACAGAGCTTCTAAATTTATTTATGCAGTTGTGATATAAATAAATTGAACTACAAGTTGCGGCTCTGAACGGCGACTGCAGTATTTGCTTCCAGCAATCACGTACCTTCCAATCGTCTAGCCGCTCTGCATCCTGCTATTTGAAAATGAGAACAAAATTATATTTGGCCAGAAAGCGTCCTCGGCTTTCGTGGAATGGAATTTTAAATTTCAACTTTAAAGACTGATCTATGAATTATGGATGTTTGACTAATACTTAGTTGAAATATTATTTATGCTATCTATTCAATTTTTTGATCATTTTCTTCAATTTTGTTTCTAAAACACCAGAATGAATTTACATGAGTGAATTTAATGAATAATACGAAGCAACAACAATAAATAATCGCGCGATATCTTCTTTATAATCGTGATAACTTAAAAAATCAAAATGTTCTTAAAATATTAATTTACAATCCAAGCTAAAAGTATTTAATTAATATGAACAAGTCGTCTAGTTTTATAACCCATGTTACCACAAGAAACCCTTCGATTAATTAACGGACTAATATAAATAACAAATAAGTTAGTTTTAAGAATATGACTATACCATAAAGGAGTTCATGGAAAGTTCAACCCGAACGGACCATTAACTCCTTTATGGTAATTATTTTGCATGCTTTATTGTATTGGTTGAACATGTTTGTACTTTATTAATATAATTGTATCACCATTTAATACCATGTTCAAAAAAAAATTATTTATTTATTTAAAGTTGTACAGAATATAGGTAGCTGTATATTCTCTACAATATTTATAAATAATTTAAATACATTTTCTAATATATATTTGCTTGACAGGTGACCTGCCCCGACCACGTAGTAAAGGAGAATACGTGTTTGTGATAGCCCAGCTTCTGTTCGGGCTCTTGTTGTTTGCAACTGTGCTGGGACACGTCGCCAATATCGTCACCTCAGTGAGCACAGCGAGGAAAGAGTTCCAAGGTAAGTTGCTGTAGTGCGATCTTATGTATTACAGCTTCATCTTGCGCCGGGTTGGAACGGGATACGCTGAAAACAAAATATAATCAGTGGTGTAATAGCTTCCTTCTTTCGAAATAATTTTATAAATAGGTTAATAACCTTTTATTCAATAAAGGCACAGAAAAGTTACATCTTCCCTCATATAATACGATTATTATAAGTATGGTAGAGCTAAGAAAATGTACTATAATACGTTATTCTGGTCCATAAGCCAGCTTCCTTCCTTTTTTCGCTAAATTTATTCGTTAATATCGTAATATTTATAGAATTTTAATTTGGTATTGTAGTAGTTTATACCGCCTGAGCTTAATTAAGGTTATACACGCTATCACTGAGAGAAAAGCTCCAGAAAGTACTAAACTTAAATTTCCGTACATAATATTATAGCAGAACTTGTTGTTACAGAAATTTACTATATCACTTACTAAGTCAGCTCTGTTGATTTTATTTTAAATAGCTCTTATTTTTACATTATCTTATTATCTACCCTGTGCAATAAATTGAACAGAATGGTTTTACCTGAACGGTAAATTAATGAACACTTCTAAGGGGTTCTAGGTGTGTGAACGGTGTGTTATAAACTTTTATTCATTCTTACTTAACCCACAATTTTCCGTTCAATTGTTTAAAACAAACTGAAACGATTTCTTTTAAATATTACGCTGTAAAAGAGTCATAAGTCAATGATTATTTAATATGAATTCATGATAAAAGAAGTAACTTGGAAGCTCCGTCGTCGCCGTGAGTAATACTCCTGCAATATGTATCACTAATGATGTTAATGTGTCATCCCTGTTCGCTCTAATAGCATGTATAATTCAAACGAGTAAATTATGCAAGCAGTAGTGCATAAATATCTGCTCATTGAATGCACACTATCTTTAGTACGGAGTTGTGTTTGTTACATTATTATTTATGTAACATGTCTGGCGAATTTGAAGTGAGGGCATAAGTTCATCAATAAAATTCGTAACTCTGAAAATCTACCACAGGCCACAACAACAAGCTTTCATGTGTTTATTTTTTAAATATGTACGAAGCTATAAAAAACTGAACACACGGATAACATAATATTTTACAGCTGTAGAGTAAAACACGTTGGAATAAAAGTCAGGTACTAACAAATATGCTAATCAGGTCGCCATAATTTATATGTGTGATGAATAGTAAAACAGAGTTTATGCTGCAAACAGTTTATATAATATGTGAGTACTTTGTAGCACCTATTCTATACAATGATATCGGAGTAACAATATGTCCAACACGACAGAAGAGAGATCAAGAGAGGCGCCGAAAACTCGAAGTGCTTATAGCTTTCTGAGACAGTGATTGTAGTCGAACAAAAGCTAGTCACCAGACCAATAATACTATGAATTTATTAATTATGTTAGCAGTTTAGTCCACAAAAGTATATTGATATAGATAAAATAAAGTTCTCTCCTCTCTTTTATTGACGTATCCTAAAGCATAATTAATTTATTTAATTTTAAGAGCGCTTGTTCAATTTAACGCAAGTCAAAATCTACTCGATCTATCGTAGCTTGCGCTATCCTTTTACTATGAACAGCAAAGGTCAACAGGGGTTAAGGAGAGCGCCCAGCAACGTGTCCTCTCTCTGGAAAGGCTCGCTGCCGACTGATTTGAATCGGGTCGCGCGCAGTGTTTTATAGTATTAAAAAAAAAATTGTAGAAAAATAATAGAGATACCTTAGCAGATTTTTTAAAATTTTATCTTATAAAGAAGACATTCTTTTATTGCAATATGTATAAATTATATTCAATTTAGTCAAATATCATGGTGAAAATAATCATTTTGTCGACTATAATTTCTAAAAAAATTCACATTGTTCGGATTTTAATTTCGTAAGTTAGGAGTCCAAAATAAAAAAATCTTTTAACTAACAACTTTAATAAGGATTTTTGCAGTTAGTTAAAAAAAATTGTTTGATAGATCTGTCAGCAATTTCAGATATTTTTAGCTTCGAAATTGACACTAAAAGTGAAATCAAGTAATCATCGGCTCAGTTATCTTGATGGTATTCACAAATACTGTATTAATTGAAAAAAAACTCTTAACTAACAACATAGACAATAACATTTCCTAAAATTATTAGTAATTCATATGTTTGTAAGATAAGTAGTTGATGTACAATCTGGTTTGAAAAATCACATATTTGAGCCAAACAGCGCACGGACCGCGTGCACGGTCTTAAATAGAAAAGAAGACGTGTGGCACTCGGGGACTGCCGCGGTAAAGCTATTGCATAGCATGCCTTCAAGCCACACTTCCGAGCCCGTCAGAGTGGGGAGCGTGAGGTTTTTTCGTTACGGAATTTCTCGATTCGGTCCCCGCGCTCAAGGCCCGCGATAGAAGCTATGCAATAGCTTAAAAATAAAATAATGAATACAATTTTACATACCTATAAGTTTTATATTCTATGAAATAATGTCAATATTTTTACACAATATAGAGGAGTACCTACACACGTTTAGAGTTGGAAAAGTAAACGAATTGAAAGCGAGATGAAAGGCTGTACAATTCGTTATACCCATAAACATAGGGCTTACTGCGATTTCAAACAAAACATTTCCGATTTTCTCTTATATAGAGGTTTATTCACATAAAAGTTTTTACGCCAAATGTTTTGATTACCTTATGTTTACTTGTGTTTATATGGCTATTAAGGGTATTGCAAGTGAATTGCGGGATTTTGTAGTTACTTTTATAACATATTTGGATAAGATTTATTGAATTTGTCCATAATGTTTCAAAGAATGCAATTATTTATTGTAATTTTTGAATTGATTAAACAGGAAATTTAACCCGTGTTCTTGATGATAAATAATTCAGAGAATATTAACTTATTCAAAGTGTTTACCTTCATTTATTGATCATTATAGTTTCAAACATCATCGACACGTTGAAGCACAATTTGTAACATTAATACGAACAATATTTGCCGTAATTATTAATAACCTTACGCTAATTCATTAATGGTTGCGGTTCAACGCGTTCAATTTCGTGCGATTCGCTGTTAATATGATAATTAACTTGTACTCGTTTGTTTTCATTTTAGTGTATATTGACAATTAATACAATAGACCGTTGTATATCTTCAT
Organism: Colias behrii; assembly: GCA_029959065.1. NCBI lineage: Eukaryota > Metazoa > Arthropoda > Insecta > Lepidoptera > Pieridae > Colias > Colias behrii. Next base: position 8,500,582 of record JARWMC010000002.1, read on the forward strand.
GTTTTATTAAATAATTAATTACAAGAACAATGTTTTTTGGATTGATAGCTGTATGAGTTTATTAAAGCAAACACTTTTTAAAGCATTTTTTCTATACTACTAAGTTTAATTGTATATTTCTATTAGAATTTATATGTGTGATGAATAGTAAAACAGAGTTAATGCTGCAAATATAACATACAGTTTATATAATCTGTGAGTACTTTGTAGCTCCTATTCTATACAATGATATCAGGGTAACAATATGTCCAGAACGACTAGGCCTGGGACTGGGAGGCCAGACGACTAGGGTCAAAGAGCTGACGTAGCCCGAAGGTGAGACGCGGCGTCGCATTAACGTGCTAAGCAGGTAAACGTGCCGGCACGCGCCGGCCTTCGACGGCCCACGACAAAATAATCTCATCTACCCTAATTATCCTGTTCAATTGCCAAACCTTTCCCTAGTTTCACGGAAATCATTTGTCTTCTTAGATTGGGTCAAGTACAAAGGTATTACACCTTAATATACCAATTTTGGGAAATTAGTAATTTACGCAAACAGTCGCATACATTTTGCTTAAAATATATCGCTACAAATTATGTAATTTCGAATACAATATGAAACTTATTATAAAATAAATTGAATCGTGTATGACGTCAGTACAGGTGGTGAGGTCAGTGGACTGCAATGTAGCACGGGGTAAGGTTGAGTTAAAAATAAACATTATCGCGTGACGGAACATCGATGACCGAAACTGATTCAATTCACAGCAGACACAGGGGTAGCAAAGTGTCAACAGCTGTAATTAGCACTGCAGTTTGGTCGAAAAGACAATGGCGCCGCGGCGGCACAGAGCGGGCTGAATCCGTGACCTTCCTCGGTGGCGCTGCAGCGAAATAGGTCAGCGGCTTGAATGCTATAAATAGCTCGGCGAAAGTCGGGCGCCGCACCCCATCCCAGCGGTGCGTCCCGCGCGTCCGCCGCATCGATCCGCATTCCGCCGACCGGTCCGCACTCTGCCAGCCCTGGGACGCCGCTACGCCGTAGCCCTAACACGCGTGCGGGCGCTACGGGCTACGGCACTCGAAGCGTTCTTGATTATATTAATTAACGAAGTGTCTAGTCGTCCGCTAAACGGATGAATAAAATAAATTAGTCGTCCGATTACCGGATGAATAAAATAATTTAATCGTCCGATTACCGGATGAATAAAATAATTTAATCGTCCGATTATTCGGATTACTAGATAACCTTTTAACACTAAAGCTAGTTGGGTTGGACTAAAGCAAAGGGGGCGCAGGAGGAAATTTTTGATGGAGTTGGTGTCATTATAACACCTATTTATTATTGTTTTATCGTAAAGATTACGCTAATATAAGCATGTTTTATAGGAACAACTTTTCTCTAAAATCAAAAATGGCCGAGATATTCGCCCTCAATTCGTTAGGTTAGGTTTAGGTTAGGTTAGCCTTTAGGTTAGGTTAGGTTAGGTTTCTTAAAAAAAAAACTACACAGAAATAGGAGCCCCGCGAAGCGGGTCTCCGTCGACGCGCAAAAAAAAAATCAAGTTTAGGTTAGGTTAGCCGTTAGGTTAGGTTAGGTTAGGTTTCTTAAAAAAAAACTACACAGAAATAGGAGCCCCGCGAAGCGGGGCTCCGTCGACGCGCAAAAAAAAATCAAGTTTAGGTTAGGTTAGCCGTTAGGTTAGGTTAGGTTAGGTTTCTTAAAAAAAAAACTACACAGAAATAGGAGCCCCGCGAAGCGGGGCTCCGTCGACGCGCAAAAAAAATCAAGTTTAGGTTAGGTTAGCCGTTAGGTTAGGTTAGGTTAGGTTTCTTAAAAAAAAAACTACACAGAAATAGGAGCCCCGCGAAGCGGGTCTCCGTCGACGCGCAAAAAAAAATCAAGTTTAGGTTAGGTTAGCCGTTAGGTTAGGTTAGGTTAGGTTAGGTTAGGTTAGATACCTACTGCTTAAATACCTACGTGTGCCCTCCTCCCCCCTCTCCTCCCCCCACAAAAACCTATAATACGTGCGGCAGTTCTCTAAAGAAACCCCGATAACCTAACTATATAGATAAATAGATGTTATCGGACGATTAAATTATTTTATTCATCCGGTAATCGGACGACTAATTTATTTTATTCATCCGTTTAGCGGACGACTAGCACTGTCCATTAATTAAACCTTGATAAACGGCGAGACGTGTCGAATTGCTCTTGCTTAACGGAAAATTGAGTGAAATTTAATTAATAAATAACTAACTGTCGCCAATCAAATGGCTGCGTCGAGTTTGTATCTAGAATTCAATTTTTGCTTCATATTGAATATTAAATTTGATTTTGTATTTCGTCGAAACACTAATTAAAATTTAATCATACTATGTAGAAACAATTCTTTATTTTTCATGAAAGAAGTAAATAAAATAAAATAAAAATATAAACAACGACAACAAACTTTGGAGCACATTACTCTTATCATAAATACCATTTACTCTACAATATTACGATCTCGAGACAAAAATAAAAACGTGATCGTTTCGAAGAATTATTTCATTGCTTAATTTGCTTTATTAAAAGAAAATATGCATTTCTTATCATATACATAAACGAGAAAGATAGCGTCCGCGAAAAGGGAATACATGTTACCAAATTACCAATAGACAAAATCCATACTAATATTATAAATGCGAAAGTAACTCTGTCTGTCTGTCTGTTACTCAATCACGCCTAAACTACTGAACCAATTTTAATGAAATTTGGTATGGAGATATTTTGATACCCGAGAAAGGACATAGGCTACTTTTTATCCCGGGAAAATGACACAATCCCGGAAATCCCACCGGTTTTTCTTTGACTGCGCGGGCGAAGCCGCGGGCGGAAACCTAGTCTTTTATAATTAATTAAAATTCTAATAAATCTTGTCAACTTTACTTTGTCTAATACGCCGATTATTTCAGAAATACATTTTTAAAGTTATTCTTTTATACGATTTTTTTTTCACGAAATACTAAATATATTAACATGTTTCTAGTTGTTACGATTAAAACAGTTAAGAAAACGTACCTACTTATGCAATTTATATACCTCTTTATAATGTAAATGTAATGTAATAATAAGAAACATAGTGTAGGGTAGTTCTTCGGTTAATATTCAGTGTAACGGTTTTATCTAAACTTTGTATTTGATACATGTTCCAAATTTGAACGTTATCGCTATTATTATATTGAGTAAAACGAGTATAGGAGTTGCTCGTTATAAAATCATGCATAAGCCGTAGTATACTTTACTCAAAGCCACGAACTAACCCAACTTTATCGGCAAGTCGCTGACATGAAAGGCTTAATCGGGTGTGCTAAACTTGAGATTGAAATTATTCTTGCTGCCATTAACTTTGTCCAACATTTGAGACGCTAAACTTACTCCCGAAAGTACTTCTCGTCTTACCAAAACTCGGAGTTATTTAAGTTAACTATTATACATTTTAATTTTCATAAGCTTTGCAAGCGATACTTTTAAACGTGATATAAATTTTATTACCAGCACCGTTAGTAAACTTCAAAGATGAATTTTTTATGACGTGGTACTTAAGTCTTTATAGGGACGTAATGGCATCTGGTGAGGCGATTTGATCAGATAACATAGCTATCTTTAATAAAATAAACATTGTTTAAATGTGAGTTAATTTTTTTCTTCTATTGAAATTAACGTATCGTCACTTAAATTAAATTTATCATAGTATTTATGCTATAGTGCATACAGGCCTTGACCACAACAAAGTGATGTTCAAAATGATATTGGCACGAAAACTGATGTATGTAGAGCAATATATAATAAATAATAAACCTAGACCAAATGTTTGAAATGTTCGGTTATTATAGATAATACACAGGCTTTTGAGTATGAAATATGTTCAGAAGTGGTTATGTTTACTGAATACCAAATTTAATTTCGTAATCACTCAACTGTATTTCCATTTAAATTAAAATTAATATTAACTATTGATTTTCATAATTGTTGCAGCAAAACTAGATGGTGTCAAAACCTACATGCGTATGAGAAGAGTTCCAAACCATTTACAAGTGAAAGTTATAAAATGGTTCGATTATTTATGGCTCACGCAGAAGTGTTCAGACGAAGAGAAGGCAGTGTCTTGTCTTCCTGATAAACTTAAAGCAGAAATAGCAATAAATGTCCATCTCGACACACTAAAGAGGTACATACTTACTTTACACGTGTATGTCTACAATCAAAATGGTTTGAATCAAATCGTGCATAAATTTGCGAGAATAAATTCAATGGAAATAATTTCTAAATTATGAATACAGTTACGATAAAGCAGCGTCAGAGAAGCAGTTTGAGCTTAATATCCCGTGTTGTATAATTAAAAACAGAAACATTCACTTTTTATGTCCATGAATTATTCAAAAGCGTTCGTTTATACGATCCGTAAATTTTTGTCGTCAAATGGCTATTGCGAGCTTTTGTTTTTCCACTAAATGCTGTTAGTGCATTGTTTGGGGTGTAGGTCCGCGATAACTTATATTATATGCGATGATTCCACAACAATATAAGCACTTTTTATATTTTATTAATTCGCAGAGTGGAGATCTTTCAGAATACGGAAGCTGGTTTTTTGTGTGAACTCGTGTTGAGGCTTCGCCCCGTACTGTTTTCTCCAGGAGATTACATATGCAGGAAAGGTACGGAATAAATATTCATCAATTAAAATTATTACCGGGAATGGAAAGGCCAACATTATATTAAAAAATATTAAAATTCCGTTGTAGGTGAAGTCGGGAAAGAAATGTACATAGTGAACCGAGGGAAATTACAGGTGATGGGTGACAACGGAAAAACAGTTCTTGCAACACTAAAGGCTGGTTCTTATTTTGGCGAAATTTCCATTCTGAATATGGGCACAGCAGGTAAACAACTTGGTAAATATCGCAACGGCCCGAGACGCCACGCCATTATTATCAATTTCGTTATTTTCGGAAAGTCTTTAAAACGCAAAGGTTTCGAGGAGACGCTGCAGTCAGGCCGAGGGAGCGGCCACAACGCTATCAACAGGTTTTGGGACATCTACAGACGACCTTTATGCCTGATTTATCTTATAGTTATTATTCAAAGATTTTAATTTCTTTTAATGATAGCTAAAATAAATATCAGTTAAAGTCGTTTTGTATGAAAAGTATTGTAGAAAGCGCTTAACATTTTTTATTTTTTATATCACATTTTTTCGCATTTTTTTCCTATTTTGACTATCACTAAATTATACATCATTTTACACTTTAACCTTTCATTATATATATTATATATTTAGGTAATGTACAGCTTTGTTATTTATTTTATCGCATTTATTAATCTTAATAGATGAAAGCGTCACGTGTTTTCTTTTGCTTTCAACTTTCATCTCCTTTGGTTGTATTGAAGGCAGTGTCCCCGATCGCTTTGCATCCTCCCCAATTTTTTTATATATTTGGCGTGACTTCTTGGTGCATGTAACCCCAAGATTAAATTTAAATTCTATATTGACAATTTACGTTATTGAATGATATTTCGTCATTATGCCGGTTTAGCTGTTAAATCTTTAGTTTGAAAATCTTAGTAAAAATAGTCTTGAACATGTAGCGGCTTATTCTTTTCGAAGTAAAGTTTCTTATTTTTCAATCCCAAATGCTTTGTCTTGAAGCACTCTCTAATATCGTTAGAAATGGCTTCTTATAGTTTGTTTCTAAGTGGTATGACTTCAATTTTTTCACTTACATTTGTCTTTGGTCTATAATTCCACTTGAATGCGAGGGTAGTTTTGGTTGTGTCTGGTTGACCATTCCCTTGATTGCTCACACAACTGGTGTTTCGGTTTCTGTATGGAATGCTTGTGATCTTCTGGCCTGGTCTTGGCTATCTGAAAGCCATGGCAGTTCATGAGATGTGTACCGAGCACCAGTTGGCACGGAGTGTGTGGATGACACGTCGACAGGCAACCGGCGGACAGCGTCAGTGCGCTCCGTGGGCTACTCGGACCTGTTCGTGCTCAGCAAGAACGACATGTGGGATGTCCTCAAAGAGTATCCTGCTGCGCGTGTACGCCTTGAAGCGATAGCGGTGAAAAGACTTGAAAAATATAGAAAAACACCGGCGGACAAAGGTACGTATGGTATGTTATCACTCCATCACTTTCATATTTTTTAAGCATATAAGTAGTTTTAATTAGTTTTAAATAGCTTACTGCCACACTTGGAGTTTAAATTTTTGATAATGATTTTAAACATTTTTAACTAGGTTAACATTAGAATCGGTTAATTATCTCACTCTCTTACTACTTCAATTCAGTTCATATTTCAACGATGTAAAAATAAACAAGTAAATGTAAAAAAGAACATGTGTGCCGAGCACACGTGTCAGAAGTGAAACTTCGTTGGCAAGATTCAAAGATTCTATGACGTGACGGTATTGCCATGACGTGACCTTGAAATTTTACTCTCAACACGCCTAAAGAAGTTTCACTTCAAAAGCTAAGATATATCTAAATTATGTACTGTTTATATTATTATGTTATTGATTCCCATTAAGTTCCAACCAACTAGCGTTGCAGAAACTCCTGCAACCAGAAACTCTTGTAACTGCAACACAAGCTGATTTGGAATCATTTTGGCATCATTTAATGTTTTTATTCTATACGATTATTTATATTTTAACTCTATCTTTCTTTGGCGCCAAATGCAAGTAAGTCTTTTCTAGTCAATTTTTCTGAGTGTGGCATTTAGAATAGAAATAATTGTATCTTAGTATTTGAAAGCTTATCTAGTAAGTTTATTTGTAATTACAGGGGTTTGGGTACTTTTGCTAGTGGCGTCCACATGAACTTTCACGGCCAGTACTGAAACTTGGATATTATTTTTAAAAGAGCAATATATTGTGAGCAAAAATTATTATCGACACAAATCTCGAAACGTATTAGGAACCGAGATATTTGGTTTTGTATTTTTCATTACTGGCCAATCACTGGCCGCGAAAGTTCATAACGACGCCAACTTTACCCAAACCCCTTTTAATTTGCTTTTATGTAAATATTTGAAAGATACTAGTTAGTAGACAGCAGCCATGTGATGATTTTATAACACTCATCGTATGTACCTTGCAAATTTCCTAGCACTTTCTATTTCATTGTGTGTTTGACGCTCAGAACAAGATATTTACATGCTTTTGTAACTTTTAGTATCTATCGGGCGTAGCTACTCGACGCCGGGAATGCTGGAGTCAGTCGGGAAGGTGTCGATAGTGGACATGCAGCTCCCTCGTCCCTCTATGATTATTCCGATGCATTTGTCACATCCGCCTTCTTTCCGGGACCAGGTTTATAGGTATAAGGAACACATTATGTTAGTTTTTAGTTTGTTGATATCTATCTTTTAATTTTGAGGTAATTATTTCAAATTTCTTGTTCCAAATTTCACAAAATTCTGATCGATATTGATATTAATATTTTAAAGTACTTTATATTTTAAACTGGTTATGATAGAAAATCACAAAGGGCATAAAAACATTTTATTGTCAAAATTTCAGCTTCCGAGTTTAACAGTTTTCACTATTAATGTTCTATTTTAGTTCATCAGTAAGCCCTCTTCGGGTAGCATCACCAGTAGTATCGTGTGCTTCAAGTGCCCGTAGCAGTGCTGTGGGCGGCGGTAGTGTTGCGACGGGCAGTGTGGCTCCCAAGGTCGTCCGTGACTCTCATGACGCGCTGGAGTCAGAGATAAAGCGTCTACGGGAACGCCTGTATACGGTGGAAACGGAGAACGCTGCTATGTCCGCGAAGCTGAGCCAGCAGCAATGGGAAGTTGATCAAAGGTTTGTTTTCAGGCAGTGTTTTGAGAGGAATATTATGGTGCAAAAGTTTATACTTTTATTTGTTAGGGTCTTGTTTTATATTTAGAGGACTGTCATTATCTTTATATATATGTAGATATTAATGATTACCTACGATTCTAAAATTTACTTAGCTTCCCTAATCTTGTTTTAAAATTGGAAATCTTGTTTATTCATTAAACGAGTAAAGATGTGATCAATTTAAATTTTATTTTTTAAGCTACTCTGTTTAAATCTGGGTTTTGTAAAGACCAAGCTATTTTACATAATTCAAAAAGAGGTGGGAACAAGGTATTTACGTCGAACAAAGATGTACTTGTTTTAAGAGTCTTGTGATGCTGTAATTTGCCACAATGTGTCGGCCAAACATGTTTAAAGTCTTTTTTTGATATTTGCTTCTTATTCTGCGTCATATTTTTAAAAATACACATTTTTACACCTAAAATTTCGCTCTTAAATTAACAAATTAAAGGAAAATATTTTTTTATTATCACCCGAAAATTCATACCTATTCCTAATGATAGAACTTTATATGAAATTAATGTGAGAGGTTCCAGCATGTGTAATAGCGTTAATACTTGGTCATAGGTTACAAGAGATCGAAATGCAGATCTGTGGGGGAAGTTCACTGAGCTCGCAGGAGGAGAACGAGCGCAACCGGGAGAGCATTATTTAACGGCGCGCTTCGCCCTCCGCGCTTGCCGCGCGACACGTTCCAGCTCAGAGCGCGCCGCATACGTTTCGCCTTGCCGCCGTTTGTTGAGCACTAAACTATAACATCGAATGCTAGCGAACCCTTCAGTGCCAGAGACCTTGTGGATTCCAGTGGCCAGTTTTCACCCTTATTGTATGAAATGCGCTGTTCGTTACCGATAATGTATAGTGCCACAAACGCCGGCACGCGTTTCAAGCGCGTGATCTTCCTATAAACTTCGGACTCACAGTGTTTTGACGACTATAGAAAATGGAAAGTTACAAACGAATTAACTTTATCAAATTTATATACATATACTTAGTATATACGACTCGCTAATAATAAATGACGAGTGTTCGTGGAGTGAGATTTTGTCGAGACAATATTATCTTTAAATCGTTTAAACCCAATGGTGTAGTGTGTGGTTTATGTGTGTAAGCGCAAGGTGCGTCGTGTGTGCGCTAATCCTGCATTTTGAGTTCGCGTCTAACGACCATACATTTGTTTAGATATTAATAATTAAAAACTATTGTAAATATCTAATTTTTATTTAATGCGTTCATTTATTTTATAATATTAATAAGACGATCTTTAATAAATGGGCATGAAACGGCCGGGTAAGAACTAAGTGTTTTCAATAAATTCGTAACGTTAAGTTTAGTTGAAACTGTTTATGTATGTTTGGTATAGATACCAAACACTAGAGTGTGAGACGGTAGTGGTACGATAACCAAATGCAGAAGGATACAGAGAACATTATAAGCTTTATTTGTTATATGTACTAACTACGTAACTTCTGTAACTAGGCGTGTGCAGCAACGCAGGGACGCAGTGCATTGAATGTTCGACAGAATAGTCTCACCTGTGATGCTCACATATATATGATAAAAGTTATTTTCTATTTCCCCATTTTAAGCTTTAATTATTATTAATCTTGGAGACTAACGAATGTATGTCGATGTTATCCGACTTCTGGTATATTTTCTCCTTTGTTATATTATTACGGTGATATAACGGTTAGGTAGGTCTTTATTGTCAATAAAATTTTATATAATCTATGTGTATCGAAGGATCTAAATGCAAGACTTTCGTTCGATAAGTAAAAAGAACCACATTGAGTTACCATTTGTTATACAGAGAAAATAGGTATACCTCTGTATCTATAATAAGTAATGTAGATTAAATATACCTAATAATAGATACTCAATTTCGTTTGGTATTTTGTAAATCACTACTGCCAAATAATGTTAAGTACATAGATAAAATGTTTTAATGTAAAGATATTGATCATAAACTGATTAATGTTTTATACTTATTATCTAAAAATTATAAATAATAAGTTCGTTTAAACGTCGTTATTTCATAGTGATTCGTCGATTCAATTGATATTTACTGTTGATGCTTGGAATTCCTTTCGTGTTTGTTTCTTGTTATATATTTTAATTACAATGTGCATACAATGACATATAAATATAATATTCAATATTAAGAAAATTGTAAATAAATTACATACAAATCCTACGATATTCGTTTTTAGTCAGTTTTTCATTGGGGTGCGTTTTCTTTAAACCACGAGCCAAGGTTCTTCTCGCGAGTTTTGTAAGAATCTTAAGGGATACAATCCTATATCGTTCATCTATTAAACACAATAATTATTGTACTTCAAGATATTTTCTCCTTTTTAATTTATTTCTCTGTTTATTAGATTAAATATTGTAATGAACCTTTTTCCATAAATTGTATATCCTATAACTGAAGTAGTCAACCTGTGGCACTTCGAGGTAATATACATAATAAATAATAAGAGATAACAATGTTTCATTTCAGACAATTTAGATGCATTTTAAAACTCCTTAAGAATGTTTTGTAATGAAAACGTAGCCTCCTGTGGTTATTACTGATACGTAGCTTTTGATAAAACTTAGACAGTAGTATTGAATATAATAAAATAAATTAAAACCAACTAACTAAAATGCTCAAAATTTCAACGAAACGATTCATATCAAAAGCGTTATCATCTCATCAGAATTCCACTTTAGTTATTTTCAAATAAGAACGAAGACTAATAATGTATTGAAGTACAATATATTGGAACAATAATTCTTATACGCAACCAACGAAAAATATTGTATGTACGTACCTAATATAAATGTAAATACCAGTATTGTTATTTTATTTTAAATGTACTGAATTACTAACAAAATGTCTCTTAATCTGAAGGCGTCTGTTTTGCGAAGGATTTAAATAATTATACCTAAAGTTAAATTCACAAATAAAGTTTATAATTTGAATTCATAATTGTACTTATGTATTAATTACCTTTATTTCTTATTTTTTAATAAATATAATATAACTCTTTTACCGAATTTATGTACCATATATTTTTGTTATAACTATTTTATATTCAAACATTATTATTGTTTAATTTTGTATTCTGTATAAATTCACTATAATTTTATTCTAATTTTTTAAATATAATGTAATAAACTCCTTAAATATATGATTGTACAAGAATTCCAGATTTAATTGTAAATAAACATTTTATTTCTTCTTATTGTATATGTATATCCATAAATATTAATTTTTCAATTATGAATTGATAAGAATGCATATATTGCAATCAAATATAATAAACGAAGCAAGTGCTTAATATGATATTTATATGTATAAGTATTTAAATAAAAGGAATCCATAAATTGTCGCAATTCAATTGTTTTGTATTGTTATGTACATTTGTATATTCTGTTTGGTCATAATATGTATATGCGTTGGAGAAGTTATATAAGGTGACGAAGTTTTTCAGTAGTAGAAAATTTACCGTGCCCAGGCTTGTGGACCCTGAATTGGCAATCAATTATATGTCACATGATTCATTTTATTGTTAATAAAAAGATTACGATAATGATGCAACTCTTTCATTTAAATCTCCCTTCCATTTAAACAGAACATTAAACGTACCAACTCATGTAACATGTTTACAGCAAAACAGAAAAGATATCTACTAGTTATACTTGCATCTGTCTATATGATTAGGAATATGTCAATTCATAAATAGAAAAACATGTTACATAGAGCTTGTTTGAAGCTCTACAATTGCTCGACATTATTTAATAAACAGATCTGGAAAGACTTAACAAAAATAAGACAGATCAAAAACGATTATTAACAAGTTAACGAAGGGATGTAGTGTAGTTGTTAAGTATTCACAAAAAATGTATCACAAGAAATAAGCTACGCCTAAAGCTTAGAAAAGTGGTAAGTATTTTTAATGAAATATATGATTAGCTATTTTTATTACTTTGTTCTATTCTATGTTTAAGTTATCACAGTAATGTATAATATGTACATAGAATACAAACGTTCCGTACATAGGTAGGAACGTTATGTTGACGATGTTGAATTTTAAATACAAAATACACAGAAGACGAAATTTCTTTATTTTCAATGCAATCAAAATATTTATGTGCGGTATTCCCTGAAGATCACTACCGCAACTCTGAAACAGAAGGTAAAGAATATTATGGTTTAAAAGCTAGCCTTTAGTATATATAAAAAATATGCCTAGCTACATATTCTGTAATAACAATAAACATATAAGAATGCTATTTTTGTAAGTATGATAACTTAAAACGTACTTAATATAATAAAATATACATCATAATATTAAATGTTGGAGTCATAAGCATATAAAATTGGTAGTTCTCTCATCTTTGGTTATCTTAAGAACCAGAAAGAGAACAAAAATAATAGAATAATAGACGTAAAGAATTAATAATTAAATAATAACACAAATCGTTGAATGTCAAAATATTGTTTAATTATATATTAAAAATATTCTTGCAGAGTTTATGAAGACGGAACAAATTTACATAAGTTTCCTTAAATTGAATAAAAAGTAATCTGCCTATTTCTCGAGACCTCGGATTTCCAGTCGTTTAATATTTAAGTTCACGCTAACTCGCAATCCGTTTTCCGCCCTGGCATTTGTTCTTGATTTTTATATTTTATTTGGTCTATATACTCCAAAGGACTCTTCTTATCCATAAAGTAGTTACACAATATTACCTATGTTGAATGCACATCTTGTTAGGTGTTTTGTAGAAGCTACTTCAAAGCGATTTGACATTAAAATCGGCTTTATAGTTTACCTTTACCTCCTAATGGTAAGGTTTTAGTTACGTTTAACATTCAAAATCTTTACTAATATATTATAGAGGAAAGATTTCATTTCAGAACAAATGCCAGGTTACAAAATGATAGGCATATAATAAAAATAAGGGAATGAAAAGAAAGAGAAAATGTTTATTAATTAAATTATTAGAGCATAGAAGTATTTACAATCATGCAAATACTGCTAGATACCTATATTTAGTTGTTCATGGTAAATCAAGAAAAAATGCCACAATGAATAAATCAGCAATAATAATTAATTTATTGTAGAAAACAACACGTGTATATGTAACAGTATAAATACTTATAATTACATTATAACTCATGCAGTATTTGTACATTGTATGTTCTATTCGAAGCAGAACCGAATTTAATATGTATAATAGCAAAAGGATTATTGATATATACAATAGGGGATGTAAATTTGACAACAGCCATCGCGCGATATCATAACATGCTCGCGAGAAAAGCCAGGGGCTGAATGTTTGAATAATAATATAGTTTGATGTATTACTTTCGTCTTTCATGAGTATTTGGTAGAAGAGAGCTCTATTGTCTTCCTTAAACATGACTTTAGATTTAAAAAATACTTAGATCTATTTTATTTTAAGGTAAGGCACACAACATATTGATATAATAAAATGAACGTTATTTTTGGGCTGATTTCATAAAGCCTCTAGTGGTTAATGGTACCGGGACTCGAACTTTGTGATCCGGGACCCGAAAAAAACGTTTCGAAGTGACGCTAATGAAAGTTTCGGACATCGAAGGGCGGCGCGACTAATTGATTCTATATTGATCACCAGAGTTAAATGTCATGACTATGAATTTTTAATATTTCGTATTTTTTTATTACCCTATAATAGCGTCGAGTGTGATAAAATAAGAAGGCCTGTGTTGCCGACAGTAAAGTTAAACCAATTAAAAATTTACACACAATTCTTTTACATTTGTTTGCTTGGCACGCAGCCCATTTCCGTAACAGGACTTTCATTAAAGTTTCTGCAATTATATAAAAATCGTTAACACTTCCTCGAGTACAGAGTAAACATGTTTTCCTTTTACGTATGTTTTGGTAACAATGAAGTTTTTGTTCTATTTTGTTTATTTGCAATACTACAAAATTGCCAAATTAATACCAAAATAAGCAAAAACTGAGGCGGTTTATTTTATTCAGCACCCTAATTTAATATATACTAATGATTTTTAAAGCCACAGATTAAGATATTCAGCCATATATTCAAATTTATTTTCTGAATAAAAACGAATCCCAAAAGATTAATTAAAAATAGCGTAGTATAACGTCTGTCTATGATATTCAACTTAAATAGCTGCTGTGTGTTACCCTAGATCTTTTAATTAGGGCTGTAAGCTTAAAAATTGATCATCTACTTCCTCATTAGAAGGTACTTTACTGCTCTGTCAGCATCACAGTTATTATGGTTTTTAATTAACGTTACGTTATGTATCTTTGTACTATGCCAATACAGTCTATTGATTTGTTCCAAAAATAGTAAGCTAGTGATTCATATTTCCTTCTGTATAACATAAATAAGACATAAATACTTTTCAAACTTGTAGCAATCTTTAATATATAGATATTTAAGGTCTATATTATATTTGGAATTCATGTATGATGTAAAGACGTATGATTTATCTACACTGGTGAGCGTGTGACTTCTATTTAATTGACTGTAGCAAATATTATATTAAATCACTGAAACAAGTGCAAAGTGCATATTTCCTATTAAGGGATATTGAATGCGATAATAATTAAATAACAAGAAGAATAGCTACACAATGCTCTTGCAGTACCTACTCACTTAAACTTTTGTTCCTCTTCGTACATAAATAATCATTAATGAAAATGTATACAGAATTTGAAACGCTTGAAGCTTTATTTTAATAATGGTAAACACGAAAGGTATCCAATGGACAAAGGGACAGGAACCGGGAAGTTGAAGACAAATTGGTGACATTTACAACGCGGTCAGCGAAGGCTCACCGACTCCGCTCTAATGGACCAGCGTAATATCAAATTGCCAGCCTGAAAAGGGCTTGGAAACACCACTATAGTTTAGTTTACTACTATGCTGTTAACAAAACGACGTGTGTACTGTATAGTGCACGATTAACTATTATGGACGTTTTGATACTCGCACGTGGTGGTTGGAAAATACATGGGAAATGGGTGACTGGATAGCTGGTACACGTTACTTTTCGCGCAATATATTGAATCGTCTAAGAATCTTTTGCTCAAGATATATTATTTATATACCGTGAAATATAGACAAGAAAAAAACATACTCAACAAAGCATCACCTATCTTCTTGAAGCGCTATAGCTAACACAGTCTACAGTCGTCTATAAATTAAAAATAAATCATAACTACATACAATCTCTACATTTCTTTAAAATTTAAAATCTCAATATAATTTCATTCCATGTAAACTTCATTATCCTAATTATATTTGCAAGCAGCTACACAAATATTCTGCAAATCCATTAAACTTTAAGGAAATTACCTAAAACAATTCCAGAGACTTTAGTTCTGTAGAATTTGTATGGAAATGTTATTCGGCTTCTAAACTCAACATTCCAACGGAACTATTTGTTGGAATAAGTGTAACAAACTTGTCAGTAATTCCAATTAATCACATGCACATGTTAAGATTGTGTGTAATGGAAAATTATTATGAAATGGAAAATGATTAGGAATTTTCAGCAATTGTATCTTAAAGCTCTACCTACACATGTTGTGTATGCAGCTTCTATTTTTAACTAATTTATTTGACCCAAAAAAACATGTTTAAAAATCTAGTATAAAAAGTAAAAAAATATAAAATATATGACAAAAATCGCTTTGAAGAACGAAATCAACGAAGCATTATTTTTTAATTGCGCGTTGCAATTTTTTTGTCACAATTACAAGTTATAAGTTTGCATTTTTCACTCGCTTTTTATTTAAGTACACTAGGAATAAAATTTACCTATAAACGATCTGATAAAGTGATTATATTTTATAGTATTGTTGAGTTATAGGCAAGTTCAATTTGAAATCATCAATGGTGGTGACAAATATATTACTAACAATATGGTAATATTATAAAGTTAGCTTGTAAGCTAAAATATTATAAAAAGCTAAATAAATATTAGAGACAGTAAATAACATCTAAAATAAACAAGAAGCTTTGTATTTTTAATTACCTGGCATAATTATTGAAAATCCCTTTGCAGTGTGCAAGAAAATTATGAAAGAGCAATTGAACTTATAGAGAGCGTGACACTCATAAAATATATCATTTTTCCCATTATCTCTGTTATATTAAGCGACGTTACAGCTGCAGAGGATATAATTGGAATTGAATTTAGATTGGTCTTTTTATTTTTATTGCTATAATATTTTCTAGTTAACAATAAAATGAGTAACCACTAGTTTTTTTCATAGAATATTCTCTTATCGTACGTTAATGTTAAAAAGCATATTAGGATAACTTGCTTACGTCATGATTGTATGAATTTTAAGCAAGACTAATATAACATTTTCAGTTTTCTATATCACTTTAGTTCTATAAATGGTTGCTATAAATATTTAGAAAATTTGTAATAAGTATTATATTTGGTTTCAATGGACACTCATAATAAAATCATAGAGAACTTTCTGGATTATTATGTGCATTTTCTCCCCGGCTATGATTCGTAACGTTATTAGGAAACTCAGCAGAAAAACCTCTGCCGACAAATTGATACCATTTGTATCTGCTACGCTACAATTCGCCATGTTTGCTACTTTCTACGGTTCAACCAAGCATTATTTATCACACGAAATTCGGAAAATGAATTATGGAATTGAAAAATGAATGAATGTTCTTACAATCGTTCTTACTGAATTTTTGAACGTTGAAAATGATGTTCAGGTTAACGTTCTATTGTTATCAAGTTATATTATATTTTATAAGGATTTTAAAAGTGGATCTGATTTTGTCTTTCTAAACATCTTTTGTCTCTCCCTTTCCCAATATATTAAATAAGCGATCCAACTAACGAATATCCTTCATGCATATTAAAACAGAAAATCCGTAAACAAAACAATTTATTTTATTTTTTTATTTTGTTATATTTGCGTTAAAGTCAAATTATATAACTTGAAAACACTCGCAAGATATCTGTGTTACGAACTAATGTTGCTATTTTCTACAAATAAAAGCGTGGAAGGAACCACAATCATCCACTTTCGACGAGAGGTGTATTACTCCTTCCAAGTGATTGGTTCTAAAGGAAACCTTCGACAACATCATTGCAAATAATTCTGCGTTTACGTGATATATAAATGTTGGTGTATAAAGAATACACTTTCTTAGATTGGGTCGAGTTATGGTACGAAAAGCTCCTTTGTAGCAATTTGTAACAAAAACGATTTTATTGAAACTTTCTTTGATAAATATAATGAAAAATCTTTAGATGTTGACCACCTCTTATCAAATCCATGTCGAATATTAATATTTACGCAAGTAGGAATTTTATTTTACACAAACGTAGGTATCTCTAATAAAATAGACTAGAATAAAACTAAAAGGTACAGGGTAATAAATTATAAATCATGGACTAGCTGACCCGACAGACGTTGCCCTATCTTCGCGAAAATTGTCAAATCCGTGAGTTTATAGGTACCTATAGCCGTTAAGTTTTCGCATTTTCATTTCATTTCATTAAATAGAGATAGAGATTATGATGAGAATCTCTACCTTGAAGGGGGATGAAAAATTGAATAAAATACGGGAAACTAATTTGCGATAAAAAGGCATTACACAAAGTCAGGTCTCAAGTTTAGTTAACATTAATATAGGCTGGGATAATCTAAAAATAGTTTCATAGCAATGGCCTTCTAAAAATAGATTTATTGTTTCACCATAAAATACACATCGGATAAAAGCGTAATCCAAGGGATGAAATGCGAACATCTACAGATAAGTTATTGTGAGTTATGGCTTTATATGTACTATGGCCTTGCTTTTTATAGCATTCTGATTACTTCTAACACAAATGAAGTAAAAAGGCTTAATTAACGTAATATTAAACATAACGACTTATAATTTTTAGAAATTCACGATTTTGAATGTTTTTTTAGCTAGTTCATTGGTATTTTTTTATATAATTTTTAATTTACCCAAGTTCTAACACATTTTACTAGACTTCTGGAAATCCTGTATAATTACATAATAATGTGATGCAATTTATAAAATTCATGCCTTGTGAGATTAATATACTTATTTCCAGTCCTCGTTTCCAAGATTGAAGTACTTCGAAAGCGCCTTAAATTCATATTATTTCGCAGTAAGAAAAGTCGATAGGTAAATCCACAGCAGGAGGAGCTCCGAGGATCTACTCGTTAGAGTCCAGCGAGGATGATTTATTGTCGGCGATGGCAGCTACAGCTCGTCTTGATTAATTACCGAGACCCTGGGAAAACTACCGCCCTACCTCTCAGCCTTATCGTTTGTAAGCTTATCGAAATTATATTAATTATTGTTCAATATTCAATACCGTATAAACGCTTGCGGCCTTGAATACTATCGGGTAACTGTTGGAGTTACGAGATTTACAAATTGTATATAATATAATAATTTGATTAAAGTAAATGGAGTGCCGGTTTTCGGCATCTTGTCAGGTGGACACCGACCCTATAGACAGGGGTAAAATTGTTTCATGTATTATTCAAATTGTTCAATGATCGCACGGTCGAAGTCGTTACCGCGGAGAGGCGGTACGTATTCTCTTAATGGCACCATTTGCTGAGATTGCCTGAGAGATTCTTAGGCGCCGCAGCGTTTTTTAACCAGACAAACAACCTACGCCTCGATTTTGCAATTGTGTTAACAATTAATTAAATAGATGTTTGATATTTTAGTCTTGAATATAATTTAGTTGTTTTGATTTTATTGTGGAGTTACTGTTAACTAGATTAAAACTTGATATTTAGATTGAGAATTTGTTCTATATAATATAATTACAATGAAGTTAATTAAAGTCACATACACGATTGAAATCCAATTCTACATAAACATTGGTACCTAATAAATGAATTGTCATAAAAAATACATAAAAAATTGAGACCATTAAAAGAGGTTTGACCCCAAAATATATCTAAAGAATCATCTTTTAACCTTTATCATCCCACTCACGATTACTTTTGGGATAAGCTGGTACTTACTGCGCTTGTCTACCAATCAATGAACATAGATACATTTTCTTGATAGATTCTATTTTTAGAACCATTTTATATATCAAATGCCTAAGCTGACGGTAATTGTTATAAAGTACAGATTTGAAATAGATAAATGAGGATAAATTTGTTGTTTGAAGGTATAAGATAGCGCTTAAAGATATTGTTTAGAAAAAAAATGAATAACACTATCATAATTTATACCCTTCAAAAGAAGTATGAAGGCTATGAATTATGAATTAGAAGTACGTTTTTTGTAGCCATGGAAATCGGGGTGACATTAAAGTCGCACCCGTAATAAATAATTTATACGATGGCTGACCAATATGACGAATACCTCGATATAGTCACTTTGATATACAAACACATTCGCGTTTGCTCGGACCACGGAAACCTTTCTATATTAACAAAACTTTAATGTAACTGGCGCGTCCCACGGGTGTGTCGTAGAGAAGATTTTTTTCGAGCAGTAAATTTTCTTTAAATCCAACGCGTGGCATTCGGCCAACATTCTGCTTAAAAATCTTATTTGAACCCATGACAGCGACCATGTTAACAACAATTTTTGTTTTTCTTTTTATTATGTTCTCTTTGTTTAGTTTACTGTTTATTGTATATGATGTGTACCTTTTTAGTATAATTGAAACTTCCAATTGTACAGAGAACACAATATTTTACGCTAAGGATGAAATTCGTTTACACGTAGATAATACCTATGTGTACCTATAAATACTGATTTCAATCCTAAGTACTTATTTCTATCTAGGTAAGTTTTAACCATAACAGTCTTTGTACTACTTTAATAAATGTAAATGTCAGTACACATTTAAAATGTTTTAAATCTAATACTTAGCGAATGTATTATGTCATAGGTTTTATCTATTTTATTCGTGTTACTGTTGATACTTGATATGGAATTGTGTCCGAACCGGAAATTAAACTCACGATTCTTGGCAAAGGAGCAAATAGATACAATGTATAATGGTTACATGCAAAATTGAATGTCTTTTATCATTGACAGTAGCAGATTTGATATAAATCAAACATTTAATCAGAATATCTAACTGAAAACGTTTATTATGTACTAGTTTAAGCACCTATTTATGTGCATACTTACTCCCATGGGAATCATATGTTTTAACGCAGTAAATGAGAATCTATATCGTAGAATAAAATAGTTCTTTTACAACATGAAAGAACGACAAAAGAAATTTAACACTTGCATTTATAATATTAGTAATCTGTGAGGAGAAGACATAAAAAAGCACATAGAGAAATATGGGAAGAGCACGAGTCTTTTTACTTAATTATAACTTTCTTTAGGAATAAATGACATATTTTGTGGAATTAGGCTTAAATATAAGTCATCTCATTATGAGACTATGAATTGATGTGTCTATAATATCTCCATCGTACGAGACACTTTTCTATGCAATGAAAATTCTGACGAATTTAATTCAAGTGAATTAAATTCGTCAGAATTCGTCAGAAGCAAGTGCTCTGAAAATATTTTCTTAGAGCATTCATGAAAGTTCGTACGATAGATGACACAATATAAAAGCGATAAGACTCTGAAAATAAAAGATACTAGGTAACCTACTTTAATGCACACAGTCACCAAGTGTTAGTTCAAAGCTTATAATGTATGTACACTACACATGTGAATCTAACTTTAAGACGTCAAAGGCAAGGAGAAACTGTGTTTGCTTTGAGTACCTGCATGCTATTTCAGCCTGAAAATAGCAGACAATATTGTGCATTCAATAGAACAAAACAGTTCAGTGGTTTCCTACTTATAAGTCTTAAACTGTGTGCCCGCGGTATGCGCTGGTTCAATACTAAATAATAATTACTTAGTTCATCTAAGATTTATCGCAATCCAAATAAGTATCGGTATGTTGAGTCTTTAATCTATACGTTTTATAAAGAAACATGTTCATAAATCGCTCTATTGGTTGCTTTTAAAAATAATAGCATCTATGTGTGAAATTATGCTTAAGTGAGCTCTGAAATGGAAGATCTGCGATCACCCATGTTAAACAAATAAGACTAGCATGACAATAATACATTACAACATAAGAAATCTTATCAGCAAGAGTCTGTACATGCATGTTTATTAATTTATGTTAATTTAGAAGCATCACACAAGGAAGTTCTGTTCTATCATTAGAAGAATACATTTTGTTACTATACATGTATACATCTACGTATAAACTATGAATCACCTAAATGTATAATTTAGTATGATAATATGATGTATGATAATTTAGTGCGAGTGCAAATAAATAATATATACAAACTAAAAGCATACAACGGCTTTCAGCATTTTAATAACTACTTGCATTAAGAGGCATTCATTGTTTTATTCAGAAACAGCAAGTTCCAAGAAGAAGGTAATATAAAATGACAGCGGTCACAGTACTTGCACAAATAATAAAGTGAAGAGGTAGGTAACTAAAGCAGTGAATCGCGCGGCAGGGAGGGTCCAACGCTTCCACCCTCGCTTTGTAATACGGATGAGCTGTCAAGCTATTTTCAGCTTTCCTGTACTCCGTTCACGCCATCTGAAATGGCCTGGCTACATCGTCGGCAAGGCACTTTAATAATATTTTTCCGAAGTAAACTAGAATAGTCTATTGAATATTGTTAAGGATAACGGGCCATTACTTTATTTATATCGGATATTTTAACTGAAATTTATACGTAATTGCGTTGGAACGCAACATATAAAATAAATTTCAAGAAACCCCTCTAAGGCTTTTGATGGACAGTCATCTACAAGGGATGTAATTAAATAAGAATGAGCTTAACGTTCGAGTATTATTGTCAGTTAAAAATATAAATGAAAAACATTTATTATTGAACAAGATGTTTTAAATTTTAAGATGTCTAAAACGTAAAGTTACATAAAGATGTTCCAGTGTTCTAGATCTGTTATGAAGATATTTAAAGTTAGTAAATCACGAAATGCGAGAGGTCGGTTGTCGCAAAGCGTCACTGCAAACAACTGGGCTGCCCTTTGATCCTCATAAATTAAGTAAATATTTAAGCACTCTTAGCTGCAAGAATTTTATAAACTTGTTATTAACATCATTTTAAATAATTTTTGCTGCACATAATTGACGCAAACTAGTTTTAAATCGTTAAGTAACTTCGAAAATTATATTTCTAGAAGACGACAAAATTTGTTACAAATCTTCGAAGTCGGTAACATTTAATTTTTAGTTTTACCGATTTATTATTAACTGAATACTTAGTATTTTAATTTCCTCACTGTTTTAATAATATTGAAGATATTTCGTAAAGTTTCATTTATAATAATGAATCGTAAGGGCCGAAATTCATTACTAGGTATGAACAGCTTTTTGTTATTTTAGCACTTCACCAAAATTGCCATTTGGCTGCCAATCTAAAAGTAATTACAAACTCATTTGCAGCGATAACTTAACAAGATTTCATTTGAAAGATATTAATTAACTTTTCTTTGAGAACTAAGTAATAATAAAAAAATAATAATAATGCAAAAGGCGCTTAGCTATAAAACAATTGTCTATTTTAGATATAGTTTTATGTGAATGAACAAATTTAAAAATACATATAGTGCTCAGCGTATATGCAAAACTATAATATATAGTATAATATATATAGTGTTTAAGTACCAACAGTGAGACACCCTATATATTATAAATCTTATAATCACTACACACCCTTTAAGATTGTGATTGAAAATGTTAGCGCTATTTTATAAATTTGATTACAGATATAAGTTTGTTATATAAATATAGGGCCACGCAACTCATATACATTGTTTAATATTCATTATACGGTAGGTACGTAGCTCATCTACGATTTTTAGCATGTTTAAAATTGTAACCCTTATTTCGCATTTCAACAGATGTTCAATAGATGTTCAATTTGTTGTCGCATCGATGGCCTGTTCTCCCCATGAGTAGATCAAGGATTTCTTTACTCGAATCACGTAGCGCAGAGTGGACGAGTGCGGTGTCCTCTGAATGTATAAGGAGCCACGAAAAGATAAATCTGTATGATTCTAGAGGTAAGTACAAATACATTTTATGGTTCATATTTTAAATAAACTTTGAGAAAATATAGTTCTTGGGTATTTAAAGTATTGAGTTATTTATTCAATTAATTTATTATAGATATGCAGCGCTGGTAGCGCTTAGAAATGTGTTCATTATATGTCGATTCGTTGAGATGGTTAAAATGTTGGAGTAAAAATATATGGATACACAAAATACTCTGTAGAAACTGAGTAAGTATTGTAGATAAGGTACTTTTGCTTTAATTCAAAACTAATATTAATAAACTGAGAGCCATGAAAGTCAGTATCATAATGAGCGGCGCGACGTTACCTTTTTCCACAGAATTTTGACCACATCTACAGTTATTTCCAATAGTTCCTGGAGATTGTAGAAAATTTGAACAGAAACTACAAATAATTGAGATCTTGAATAAAAATTTCTTGAGAGAAAAGAAGATTAAAAAATACTTACTTATGACAAATAAATTAGTTAATTGTAATGAGGAATATTTAAATTATATAAAATGTATAGATAGTAAGTATAGTACATTTATTATGGTAACGTTATGCCTAATCATAACAGGGCATCAAAATAACACAACAACAATATGTATTCTAAAATTAACCGCCAATAGGAGAACAAAGTAACCCTTTGAATTTTAAGCCACAATAAATCACGCTTATTAGAAATTAAAAAGGGGCTGCGACTGCGGTGACTCCTCTAATCTTATAAATTATAAAAAACAAGGAGAAGCAATAAATTGCAATTCTGTAACCCGACACGGGTACGGTAATGAGCCGCAGTGAGGATCCGGCGACCCAATTGTCTTCTCATACTAACTAAGCTATATTTCAATTTCATCGACGGACAAAACATCGAATTCCCAGAGAGTAATATATGGCCTTCTCTTTGACATAGGTTTCACTTGATCGCCATTAAGGGTGTAAATTGTCGGCGAAGCTCGGTCCGCCCTTTGCATATTTAAGAAAAGGGATTTGCAAATTGGTTTTAAACTTTGTGTCAACAGCGTAAGGTTGTGCTGTTTAATTTAACACAACTGAGATAATTAAACTACTTCTAACGTCGATGATCCGAAACTTAGACAAAATTTCCCAAGGTAACGATTGAGTCATATTGCGGTATAAGCCTTACTCAAGAGGGAGATACCACTATGTGCTCAACTTTTTGCACGCCTCATAACCGAAACGAGATACTAATGCTCTACCGCTCTACCACGAAAAATAAGTGATTTTTGGAACTTCAAGTATCTCTTTTTAGTTTCTTTCGCACTTGTAGAATAATATTTACATGTAAATAAGTATAGAGAATCATCACAATAAATAAATTTAGTGTTTTAAAAATTAGATATAATATCTACGTCTACGTATGTAGGACAGTAGGAATGGAAAGTGGCGTAGTCCATTTTCTATATGCTTCAGAGTTCAGTATCATCCAAAAATATTAAAATAATTTAAAAAATCACGTTCTAATTCTATATAGTTAAATCGTATTTGCTATTACAAATTGTTAGAAAAATAAGATGCTGAAGCGTGCACCTTGGGATTTTCTTGATGCTTTACACATGATATAGCTCATTTCTTGCTCACTATCAGGTAAAATATTTCTCGTATTCCCCTTTCAAAACGCAGCGCACATTTAAAATGTTCGAGCGAATAAGTGTCGCAATAAATATTCAATTTAGTTACCTTACGATATGCATATAGCAGTTGCATACTTCAGCACTTTCCCGACTTGTCCGTGTGTATTCGTCTCTCTAGAGCAAACGTTCCATTTTTCATTTATTGAAAATTTTCCTGTAAATGTTTCACCTGCGCCCACTAGCGAAAATCCAATTTCAACCTGGGCTCTCCGAATTCAATGTAAAATTATACAATGTACATATCTACATAATATGTTTACAAATCCGAGCGCATTTACATTCGCATATCCAGATTGCGGGATTATCCTCGGGCCAAATAAAACGAATGCCCATAAATTAAACTGACATTTAAAGCTCATCAAGTTTAAAACTCCACCTGAAATACTTTGATAACAAATGCACATATCAGTAAATTAGAATAATTTATTACTATAATTAAATAAAAACTCGCTAGATTCTATGCAGGTTTAAAATCTTTTTTATAATATTAATAAAATTCGTATACGGTCTTATTATCTTTGTTATAATCAATGTTAATCGATTCTTGAACTACGTAATCAAGTATATTTAATTACAACCACAAACCTTCTTAATTCCTGATACAATAGTATAGACGCAATCTTCAATCTATTTACATATTCTATTTCCTAATTTCATAGTTTCTTAGTATATATCCAGCAATAATTGAAAATCTAATACAGATTCTTTGTTGATGTAGGTAGTTGTTGGTAATTAAA
Organism: Colias behrii; assembly: GCA_029959065.1. Lineage (NCBI taxonomy): Eukaryota > Metazoa > Arthropoda > Insecta > Lepidoptera > Pieridae > Colias > Colias behrii. The sequence goes on from JARWMC010000002.1 coordinate 8,525,964, forward strand.
AACGATGAAAATTAATTGACATTTAAATGAACTCTACTCGGTACGCGCCTGTCAATTCTTAAATTGTAGTTAAATATTTTAAATTTCCCAGGAAACGATCAGTAAATTTTCGATAAAATAACTACAGATCAATACAGATGTCATCTAGGAAATCATTTTTGTTGGAACTATTAAACAGTAATTAATAATTATGATAATATTATTTAAAAATATACCTACTGATTTTGATTAATAAATATAATACATATTATGTTCTTAGATGATGTTACTGCATACTGATCAAATGTCATGATATTTTAATACAATAATCTGAATTCTATCATTCTTGGAATAGGTATTCCAATTTTATGACAAGCTAGAGTCGGCAGCATCTGTGGCCCGTAGGCCAAATGTCACTGCGGTCTCTATTCAAGCATTCAAATTTATTCACGAGTTAAGGGAACCCGGCTTCATACTTCATGATTTCTCAACCTGCGCATTCGTTGTTATTGGAAATGATTTTTCCTACAACATCGTGAACGTAATAATTATATTTATACGGTGTATTTACATCTAACGAACATAGAGCTAGAGCTAGAGCAAGAGCATTCTTTCGTGATCTTTTAGTGTTGTGCAGTAGGTATTAGAACATTGCATAGAATCTTTTCGAACGCACTAAGTACAACGAAAGAAAGCTCTATGCCTGTTTAAACTAAAATAATTTGAAATAGTGGGGTTAGAATGATCATTCGCCCATTTGGTGTAAATGCACCGCTACAAATATGATATATTATGGAGATTTATTTCCTATTAAATAAACTGAAAGATACAATTGGAACTTCACATTTGGAACAACATTAATTCTTGAGATCTAACGCACACTTAGAGCTGAAACTCGTATGTAGGTAGAGTATTTTTAAAATATGAGAAGTGAGGCATAATCTTTCTTATATATAAAATTCTCGTGTCACAATGTTAGTCTGCATACTTCTCCGAAACGGGTGGACCGATTCTCATGAAATTTTCTGTGCATATCGGGTAAGTCTGAGAATCGGCCAACATCTATTTTTCATATGTACCACGGGCGAAGCCGGGGCGGACCGCTAGTCTATATATGAAATATTACAATAAGTACCTAATTTTTGTAATTTTACTTAAATAATTCAATTTAAATTTATAACACTTTATATAACGACTTAATAGTCGTTATTATAGATAACATAATTTTATCATGACATACCCAAAGGAGATCAAAGAGAAATTCTCGAAAATACATAACAATTAAAAATCACTTTTATAATAATTATTTTATAGGCAGATAACATAGTATAAAGAGCAGATAATCCTTGAAAAACTAATTGGTTTTAAACATTTAAAAATTCACAGTTAACTGCATTATAATGGTAACATAACAAAATACAGGTATGTAACAAAGTTATTTTAATTAGGTACCTAAAGAAAAAAATGTGCGTCGTATTTTTTCTCTATGCTGCAACGTTTTATTTTATGTACTCGTAACTAACAAATATATTGAATAAGGCTTCAAAAACGAATCTATGGAAAAATGAATATGTTTTAGAGTTCCTTCCAAGATACCAACATAATATCTGTTTACGAAAAAAGATAAAATTTATTGTAAACAGGAAACAAAAAAATATTGTAACTGAAATATGTTTTTTTTTCTTCATCATTCGTTTATTTTGATAATGATAGAGTTTAAGATAAATTTAAATTAAAAAAATAATCATAAATTAAACCTTCCATCCTTCAAATATTACAAAATAAAACATGACTCTTGTTATGGCATACCATATTGTAACTGACGTTCAGTCCGTTAAAAAACGCAGTATATTATTAGTGGAATGTACTTCTTCCGGTGGAACGAATCTATATAGAGAACATAACTTCCCACGTCGGTACTTAGCATCATCAAAGAGTTTACTCGAGAAAAACGTAATCGCTGTGCAAGGCACCATATGGCCGTTACGGCCGTCAACCATGTCCAAAGACATAAATGGGCACATTGTCATCACAGATGGAATGCCATTGCGTCGGGGCAGCCTTGCGCACGGGCCGTGGTGTGCGGCAGAGGGGGGCGGCACTCCCGCGCAACCTGCGCCTCCGTAGTCCGTTCGCACAGATAGTACCTCGCTCGCCGCGCGCAGAGCGAACCATCGCGCTCCGTTCTAACATTAAACGTGTTACTTAGTCGACACTGGATACGATAGTGTAAACATGAAGTGACAGACAAATTTAAGTGATGCTCTCATAGACTCTAAATCACAAGGTAATTCGAGAATTTTACGTGATTCGTCATTAATACGCCAATAAACTTAGCAAGGGCATTTGCGAGTCGGTGCAGCGAAGTCATAACAGTTATCGTGGTTACATACGTGTTATTTCAAATTACTATTGTCAAAACAATCGAATTGATGCCGTTTATAGTAACGTACGAGTATATGCAGATACAGGTGCATCTGATTTGTGAATGACTAGGAGCGTATACGACCGGTTTCTGTTTGCATAACAGAACCAAAATAAAGTAGTGTGTCAACGGTGCCTTGGTAGAGCGGAGAGCCTTTTCGAGTATTAAGGGTGACAAAGATTGTGAAGTGCTGAGATAATGACATCATCCCGATATGTTCACAGTTCACACACCGCCCACAGTACACGTGTCTTAAGGTTATACGAAGTGTGAAAATTCATAATCGCGTTGGGTTTAATACGATTTAATAATAATTATGCTCGATTTTTTTATTATTCGATTAAAATTAATTATTTCGGAACAGCCAATTGTATATTTCATTATTTTAAAATTGGTAACAAATCTATTAGAAAAATATTTATGTATATTAATATTTGCATAAAATATAGGAAGTATAAAATAACAAAAAATATGTCCAATAACGACTTATATTCCGATATGTGCACATAAATTGAATCTTTGTGTTCAGATTCATTTCAAAATGATAGCTTTATTAAATTTTACACGGGCCTTTGTAGTATAACAATATTATCCACCTAACTAGCAAAATGTATAGTGAGGTACACGATACATTATAGCTGTAAAATAAATGTAGAGAGATAATAAAGAATATTTCGCGGTTAGTGACTTTAACATAAAAAGTAACTGTAACGTAAGATCTAAAATCTTGACCTATATTAAAATTAAAAACGGCATTAATTATAATAATATTTCATAAAGTTAATACATAACTACAAATATAACATATAAATACCAAATGGGCGTTCCTGTTATAAAAAGATTCGATTATGTGAAAAAATATTTATAAATCTTTTTCAGAAATGAATTTCCGACTAAAGATATGTCATTTCAACACCGCCTTACATTATATACCTACCTCGTGCCAATAAATGAGGGACCTCACTCAAACTGCTACAAACGTCCCGCGACATTCGAATATGTGGACATTGGGAAATGTCGATAAGTAAACCTCTTAGATCATTACTTAATGATCTAAGGTAAACCTCCATTAATTCTCAAGAAATATAAAAAATATATTGTGCCAGAAACATGTGTTCCAAAGACTTAGAGTTTGTGTGTACTTACAGTTTGTTGTTGACTGTTATTTTTAATTTTTAAAGCACATCATCTTTGCGGTGTATTTTTTAGATTTAAATTAGAAGTTCTTACAACTGTAATACTTCTCTAACTAGGTTGAGGATTTTACTTTTAACGCTTGCAAAAAGTCAGACATCATTCGGTCATAAGTTACAGTGCCAAGGTCTGTTAGTATTAACAAAATGTACGTTTAAAGTAAGTAAATTATTAAAATTTATAGTTGTGTTTATAACAAAACTTATCTATTATAATAATTGATCTGCTAGAGTAACATAATACGTTCGTATACTATTGAGACAACTATAAATAAAACAATAGAAAATTCTTTATTTACAATACATTTGTATGAATTCCTCATGCAAATTAATAGTGCAATAATGTTCTTTTAGATTTCCGCAAACACATCTTCCTCTATATTAATTATTCAACTCTATTCATGTACTTATCTCCGCCTCATGTCTTATGAAAATTCCGAATGACTATTATATACTTTGACTACTTTGATTCATGCTCTGACACATTACTATATATGGCTATAATAAATGATTTAACGAACCGTATAATCTAATCGAAATTATTATATAGTACAGTACACATTGTAAGCTTTAAAGATTTTGAATGAAGCAACGTGTTTTAGAAAATACTGCGTGTTAGTTTGAGTGTAATTTTGTAAATGAGTGCAGGTATAGAATTTAACATACCGCCGCCATTATATTGATTTTTCTTCAACTATTAAACTTATTAGTAGTTTATAACTTAATAACTTCGAGACGAGTGCTCTACATCCATAAAATAAAGCATACAAGTCCGCACTCAAGTTTATTATTTTGGGAGGTAGAGCACTACAATCAGATGTAGAGATTCTAGTATGAAGCGCAGTTAAGCACTGATAAACAATATGAATTAAGCCTGAAATTCCTGACAATATGACATTTTCTCACAACACATAATGCATAGATTGTGAGTGTGTAGTAGAGAACATGCTTCGTTCGCCCTAATTATAACGCATATATTTTGTAAAAATTATTAAGTGACATAAAAAGTAGTTAAGTTTATAGCATTAATCAAATTGCATAGATAAAAATATGTTATATGTTAACAGTGTGAAATAATATTAGGTAAAGAACTTTGGATCTTAAAAATGTATCCGATGATCTTTCGTGTTGCGCTTATTGCGAACGAAATTTTAAGATTGTCTATTCAAAATTATTCGGAATATCCATTCCTTTAAGAATTAATTTAACTATATTTAATACATTATAGACACTTCATAATATACTTCTTTACAAATATTAATGGAATTTTGAAAATGTAAGAAATACGTGCATCGAATATATTTTCTCCTGTGTCCAGAAACCGGAACAAAGACAAATATTTTTCAACATTCTTCATTGAACGGTATTATTGTGGTATATAGAAGTGGTCAGTTAATTCAATTACCTAAAGAAAATATAAGGAATTCTGTAATTTTTACATATACATAATATATGCCATTTTTTATTCGTTAGTCGTTAGTTAGGAGTTAAAAAATAAGAGCTATGTAAAACTCATTTTCAAGCACACAGACGGACAGAGTTTGTTTCAATAATAAAATTGAATAATATTTAATATTGATGATTTTAATTCAGTCATTAAGATGAGTTCAATATTTAAAATTAAACACAACAACATTTAAACCTATTATGCCTCTCTCATGCAGGTACATGTGTTTATTATTTCTGTTTATTTTCCATTCGACAGTTAGTCTTAATTAATTGTTTGACCTAAATAAATGTAATTACAATTTTATTAAATACTCAATTAGGGTTAATGAGTTTTACAGCAGTCTTTATGAAGGGACGTTCGCTCGTCCTAGTTTGTTTTGTACACTTAATGCGCACTCAGCATTACAAAGATGTTTCAGAAGTATAATGACATGGGTGTAAAGTTTAGATACATGGTTGTTTCTACGCCGATAGCTTCGCACATTATTGGAGGCAGCGAAGCACGAAGCGTCGTTAGGCAGCCGCTCGTTTAAAATAACATCGCACAATTTTAGACGCGATTTCACATTATTCATTTTTCTTGTTCCCCGCTAATGAGTGCCCATGGAAATGATAACATCATTGCTTTTTGATATATTAACGTCAAACATTAATGTGGTATAATCAAATCAGAATATTAAGGATCGGTGATGTTATGAAAGCAATCACAAGAGGCATATATTTTTTTTTCATATTTGTAAATAATAATATTATGAAATTATACTCAATGTACACCAGTTGCCGTGATGCCGATACTAACAAAATAAAAACGGCTTCTAAATCCTTTTTATACAGCTTTCTTTTTTCCGTTCAGCATTAAATTTCTAAGAATAATATCAGCCATATATGTATAAAAACCATATTTTCCAGGTATTTATTATGAAGAAGACAGGAAATTATTAATCATTTTATTTTATAACAAATTCATTGAATACAATGTGGTGATGTCTAACAAGACATTTAATGATCACCTTACAATAGTTATCAAATCAAAACAATTGCTTTTGCGTAGGTTGCAGATGTATTGAGATGCATGGAACTACAAACACAATCACAATGCATGTAAAGACAACAACATAACCAATGCAATTAAATTTATTATTATGTTAATACTTGTTTTCCGCCCGCGGCTTCACCCGCGTTTTAAAGAAAAACCGCATAGTTCTCGTTCCCGTAGGATTTCCGGGATAAGACCTATCCTATGTGTTAATCCAAGTTACCCTCTATATGTGTGCTAAATTTCATTGAAATCGGTTCAGTAGTATTTGCGTGAAAGAGTAACAAACACACACACATCCTCACAAACTTTCGCATTTATAATATTAGTAGGATAGGATTGTCTTTGTAAAATATATCAACTCGCATGAATTACATTAATATCATACTCTTTTTGGTTATACCTTGCGAGAGTTTTGTTATGTTGTTTTGTGTTGAATTATATATTTCTCTATCTATGTCTGAAGCTTTTTACACGGAAACCCTTCGATGTAGGTACGTGCATGAAATTGTGTCAAGCGGAAGTAAAGAAGTTGAATACCCTAGGGATATTTGACATTTATTCAAATGACAACTTTTATGTTGTCTCTTTTTTCGACTTAGTGGAAATTGAACTCATGACAAAGCATGGCTAACAAAATGATACTGGAAAATACTTTGAGTCATTATTGGCAAAATTATCCTCGAAGTTTGTTTGACCCGAACATTATTAAAAATATTTTTGAGAAAATTAAAAAAAAATTCTTTCTAATAACAATGATTAATTGTCATACTAATAATAATTCTATGTGTATGTGTATTTTGTACCTATACGGAACAAATTTATTCAGATTTTACTAAAACTAACAAAAGTATGACAATCCCTAGAGTCGGTCCAATAAAATATATTTAAATTCAAAAGAACGAATATATAATATTATTCCATGATAACAAATACAAGCTGTCCCTTGCTACTGTTACGAAATCACATTCACACGTAGCTTTGATTATTATCCATTGTCTAGACTTGAGATAACATCATATTACTAAAGTTTTTATCGATACCCAAAGTACTTTAGTTTATCGAACTTGAAAGAATATATTTTATTTATAATGAGATCCTAAATAATAAAAACGAAAACGTGTATATTCTTCAAAATGTATGTAAATATGTACATATACCTCATATACCACATGAAAGTGGCTTTAATATAATAAAACTTTGTAAAGCCGATGTTAAAGGTATATCGTCCCTTTGCAAAATTTTCAGAATATAATTCGAACCAATTAAATATTTGGTTCTAAGGGATTCGTCGGCTATAAATAAACAAAATGGTTTTGTATTTAAAATCCTGTTTCGCGAGTTACCAAAGAAAGACGGCAAGCAATTAAAAAAAAACAACAAAAAGTGCGGGTCAGCACTGTTGTTTTGGGGAAAGAAACAATGAGTTTTCGCTTTAATAACTAAGTGATGAGTCCGCGATCTTTTTAATGCTGTGAAACCTTTCAGATTATTTTGATTGCCTTTCAAATTTACTTCAAAGCTCTTTTGTGTGTTTTTATAACTACATTTTGATATGAGTGATGTTCTCTTCTCATTTACAAAATTACTATTTCATTGTATTCCCTAATAGTTTAAAATACAATGATGTAGAATATCCCAGTTCATGCTAAGAGTCGACCAATATTATGAGCTCTTTTATATTACAAAGTCTCATCTCTAAGCAGCCCAAGTTCCAACTAGTTTTCCACTCACCTCCCTTAATGTTGATGAAATTGCTTCAATATTGCAACCGTCGGAGTTTCTCTGAACAAAGAAATTGTATGAGCGATAGCTACTATAACGAATCTCAGAAGACTTTTGCAATGAAAAAGACATACTGGTGCTTTGAGTCAGCGATTTGACATTGACATTTTGATTGCGCTACTAGCATTTTATTTGAGACAAAATATAAATTTTACCAAGATATACGAACGATGTATCTTAGCATCCCAATAAATGTGCATTATATTAAAAATATTATAGCATATCATAAAGAAATAAACTCCTAGGCCAATTTTCATTTGGATTTTACCTTCGGATAACTGGTGGAAAAATAAGAAAGAAATACAAAGGAAATACATACCTATGTCTATTTTGGAATTAGAGTTATTTTATATCTTTTATCTTACTTTTTTGATCATATATCGTTGAATTATTTAAAAAACTATTCAAGTATGAAATATTTCGTTTTAAATAATTCAATTACATTGAATTTAATAATTAATCTGTAAAAAAAATATGTAGATATATCACTTAAGTTTCCGAATACCTAATATGTACATGCCTAATACATAATTGGAAATGGAAAGAGTTGTAGGTATTTAAAGCCGAATACCTTGAAGATATTTTCTATGACATAATATCACAGATAATATTATGTAACACAAATGGAAATCAAGTCATTTTAAAAGAAATTGTGTAATAGGTATATGGTACCCACCTCACTGTCACTATTTGTATTTACATATATTTTATTACAACTAATTCAAAATAATAATAAAAATTGCTAGTACGTAATACTTGGTAGGTAATACATCACTTTATTTAAACTCCAATAAATCAAAATGGTAACAAAATCTATCGTAAAACGTCTCATTCAAGCGCTACCTATACTATTAAACATTTCGTTTATATGATTCAACTATAAAAATTTAACTACCGAATACGAATAAAATCAATTGCAATGCCGATAGTTTTCCATAAATTGATTTCTAAGTGGGCGTCCGACTCATTGTCACGCAATAGCACACGGCCCACTTACAAAAATATGATTAGCACTGGCTTTGGTGGTACGTAATAAATCATTGTACCTATTGTATAACAGTCTGTACATTTAAATTGTTGCTAAAAGTTTAAAGTAATATAATATGTAATTGGATATATCTATTGTGTTTACGATAAATCTATTCAATTATTTAACTAATGGATATTCTGAATATTCTCTCTTTTTTAACTGTTAACGGTAGAGGAAAATAAATTTCAAGTACTAAGCGGAAAATTCTCTTTGTAAAATGATGCCTGAACACTGTGAATTTCCAAGATTTTAATCCAATTATTCACATATCGAAATAAGCCTTTAATTTGAAATGGTATGGTATGACAGTTCGGTTTCCAGCAGAGCAAAAATATACCAGAAAAGCTATATCGCAATACAAATATTTAACTGGTTCAATATCGTACTAGATATTTATTGATATTGCGTTGGCTGTCAGACTGCAAATAAACTGGCCCAACGAATTGATTACATATATACGGTTTACGTGAAGTGATGCAGAAACTTGAACAAGCGATTAGCGGCATGTCAACAGAGACTAACGAGGTAATAGTTAGTCCCGATCGCTATCACATTCTATATAAATAAACACTAACTATTTACACACATACAAATAAACTACTACGTTGAAGCACTATTTTCTCTATACGGTGTTAATAACCATTTAATATCGAGACAGTGAAAAGTGTTATCTAAATTTCCGATATCACTTACATATTATAAATAAATTTTCGTATATACCTATATGTACCTAATTTGCTTATAGGTATATATGTTTTATAAAAGGTTTCTCCATTAATAAATTAGAAGAATTATGTGGAAGGTTTTACTGGTTTTATTGTTATATTGGCGCAGTATGTAATTCATTGCACTATGTACTTGAAATATTTACAATATAAAAACTCATTTGTTTACGAAGAACACGCAGGTAGCTTATTACATAAATAATTAACGACGCACCTCCGACAGGTAAAATGTATAAACAAGGCCTGGGGCTCTTTAACATTCCTATATATTCACTTGTTATGCGTAAATCTATATATAATACGCTTATTTACATTGTATTCCATTGTTTCCCGCTAATTTAAACTTCGAGAAAACTTTGTAACGCGTACATAAAAAGATAATATATACTGTGCTTTTACTGAACTTTTAATTTACTACCTTTGGTACTAAAAGCTCATTTTAATTAAACAAAAACTGTTCAAACCAACTTGTCTAATTATATGCTAATACGTCCAGCAAATAATCCATAATCAAGTTATGAATAACATTACGATACCTCAAGATCATGATCGACCTAAAATAGAGATGACGCTACGTCAGATGACGATGTCGTCGCAAACACACGACCCACGAACGATTGTGTATTCATATTAATATTTATCGGCAGACTAATTTAAACTCGATATAGCCCACGTCGTTTTTCGCATTACATATTAAGGTCCAATAATTACAACATTAATTATCCACATTGCAAACTCTGACTCATAAACAGAAATAGGTTTACGACAACAAACTCCCTTAATTAGTTCGGACTGCTGAGTAAAAACAACAAAAAATATTACATGATGATAAAGCACTCTGAAACGTAATCAAGCGGATATTGAAATGAAAAGCACATTCGTGGAAACCTTATATCCGCAAAAAATCTCTGTAGTAATTACATTTCTGCAGTAATCTTTGGAAGTTGAAAAAAAACCTTTTCAAATAAATGCCTTATGTTATTTCCTATGACTTCCATCTTTCAATCAGATGAAGTTAGAGGAAAAGTTTCGAAATAAAATTGATTTTGGTGAGAAGGTATGAAAGATGTAATTTAAAGAGTGCGCAGCCACCTGCTCTTAGACTGAAGGTTTTATGTAAGGTTTTATAGCCTCCGCCCTTATTTTATACATCTCTCCTTATTTTCGTGACCTACACTTAAACGGAATATTTTAAGCCTGGCTTAAAACGTTTGCTAAATGTATAAAGCGTACATTTTTTAGATAGCACGTTCATAAAATCGAGTTTACTGACCATGACAAATTAAAAAGATTCTCCGTAGGTAATATTAATTAATGAAAATTTGCATAATAGAACCGAATCACATACGCTTTAATAAAGCTTAGAAAAATTATAGAATATAATGGTGAACTCTGGCTCGTAAAGCTTCCGGTCATAAAACTCCCTTTTATTCCTGTAGACCAATTACAGTGTGCACCGGCCCATGTGCTTTGGTACACATCTTTTATTGTAAGTAATTGCCGTGTTTGCACGCAACGCTCTTTTCGAGTACAACATTAAGCTAGGTACCCATGGTTAAACGAAGCCAGGAAAGGTACCTTTGTTGTTGTTTTGGCACAAAGTATTTTACATAAAAAAAAAACGTAGGTATAAACGTAGATCTCATGTTGTTGCGTCTTCCATTTTATTAATTTAATGTTGCGATTAATTAAAAATTATGCAGCCTTATTTAATTGAAGTATAATATATTTGTGTTTTGCATTTTTTTATTTATGTATACCATAGAAATCTAAATAACAGTGTCTTGTTATTTAGATTTCTATGATGTATACTGTTATACTTTATAAATGTAGCGTATAGGAACAAATTTGTTTAAAAATTTTGTGCCGTGAAGCTGTATTTTTGAAATTCATAAAAATAGTTATAAAAATAACGAAATTTGTGTTTTTAAACGGCATTACGAATAATATGATAATCATGCATATGAAAGGTTTCTTTATTTGTCATGTGATGTATAAGTTTGCAACGTTACCACAGATTGCTGTAATTTTTAGCAGTATACTAAGTTTCCAGTTACCAGCTTGCTCCTATGATCTCCAGGTGTTGAAAATGTTGAATAGTTTCCTTCAACAACTTTAAAACGATTATGACTAGCAATTAGAATTTAAAATAAGATTAGCTTCATCAATTAACAATACGGGAAGTTCTAAGCTTCTTGACATCATTGCAATCACTGTAGTCGGAACAGAAATTAACATGAATGAGAAGTATCGTTTTGGAACAAACTGACATTCTTCCAATATTAAAACACAAATGATTAAGTATTAACAAATATGCATATAGCTGATTGAAGGTATCGATACATTGACAGTAAACGAAATCAGCCGTTGCTTGTGGTGCTATCGAGCGCTCTGAAAGCATCATCAATCACAGCCCCAAGTGACAATACGTCATCAATCTGCTCAAAACTCTTAGCGGCTTCTCTGTTGACATTACGAAAATCATGATAGTACGAAACTTTGGCAGAATTTGGGCTATGGCACAAAAACCGTGCGCTTTGTTCCGGGTCACTACATAACCTACCAAACGCCCTGCTCTACGGCAAGTAACACTGATACCCTTGAAGTTAGTAAAAGCAAATACTTCAAAAGGATATCATAATAAAAGTTTGAAGAAGAGAAGAAGAGTAATTCATAAATAAACCGAAATTTGTAGAGAAGCGAAATTTTCAATATTTTCGTCTTGTATTATTCTTTGCACTTCAAGCTGATTATAGCTGAGGTTTATGAGTTCTAGAATGTTCGCTGCGAAGACTTCCCGAGTAGCGACTACATAAAACATAGATACATCCTGCATATAAATATCTTCATCTATTATTAGAACCGGAAAGAGTTCACTTAGCATCGCTAGAACAAAATTATCAATAAAACAATTAAACTAATTGCTACTGTATCGAATTTTAAAACCAACATATCAATTAAATCATAAACTGGCCTATAAAATGTAAATCCTATTGAAAGCAATTTATGAAATCAACATTTCACTGATTTAAATTTCATGCGGACAAAAGTGCATTACAGAAATGCAAGCTCAGAATTTTTGTATTTAATTTCATATTCATCATGAAACTCATAGTCAATAATTACCGAATATTTAAGTATTTTTAATTTGTATTGTATTTGTTTTAATTTTAGATGACAGCAATACTTCGAGCAGTATTGGTGCATATGATATATGAGAAATATTCATAGATTCGATTGTAACTGATAAAGGAAGCACAATGGAGGGTGTGAGGGTTACCCACCAAGGCATGAAGGCGCACACGCCCGAAGGCTCGGCTGGTCGTATCACCCAGGCCGGCCTTGCAGCCCGAAGTCCTGAAGGCACTGCCGCCAAGGCCATGGCTATCAAGGGCCATGAAGATCTGTGGGTGGAAATCCAGGCGAATACCTTTAGAAACTGGATTAATGAAACTCTTAAACCCATGAACATCAAGGTAAAATATATTTTCTAGTTTTTCTGTCAAAATAATTCAGAATGCTCTCAAAAATCAATACCCAGTCTTTAAGTGTGGTAGGCACAATACAATACGAGTAATATCGAAGTACGTGGAAGATAATTGTTCCAATCTATTATTTTTCTCAGGTAATCGACTTAGTAGAGGATTTACGAGATGGAACAATTCTTTGTTCGTTAGTGGAAGCTTTACAGGGGCGTAAGTTAAAAGGCTGGAGCCGAAAGCCTAGTAACCAACACCATAAGTTGGAAAACGTTACCACCGCCTTGCAAGCCATTGAAGACGACGGAGTTAAATTAGTTAATATAGGTAATTAGTTAATTTCCAAACTTTTTACATTTTTCTTTATATTCATTTATTGGTATAATTAAATCTTCTTTGTATTTTATACAGGTAATGTGGACATAGTTAATGGAAATCTTAAATTAATATTAGGATTAATTTGGTCACTCATCGTCCGATATCAAATTGGAAGAAGTAAATTCCCACCAAGGTAAGAAAATTGAGCTAGCTTTAACATATTAAACACAGTCATTTATTAATAAAGCTATGTAGCAATACATGATATATTTTCCTGACTTCACTGATAATTAGAATTTAATAGTTACTAACACCGGATCGTGGGTCGATCGAATTTTCGTATCCAGAAGGTTATGGGCGCAGAAATAAAAGCTAAAAAGCGCAGAATTAAATAATACCTCTACAATTGAAGTCAAGATCAATTATTGTGACTTTTTTGTACAAAAAATTAAAATTAAATAAATGAAGGTTAACTTTTTTTTCTTTCTATTCATTGCAATACAATTCCTTTAATATTTACGACTCCACTATAAAAAGAGTATTGAAAAAAGTAAGCTCTACATTTATCTCTCTAGGGCTAGCGATTATTACAGCACTAGAACACATTGTAACCTACACATGCGGACTAACTACGTAATAGACGAAGCAATTAGCACTGTAAGGCGCGGCGTAAATACAGATAAAATGCGATTGCGCGACATCCCACCTAAACTATTCGACTTACAACAACCTGATGTTCTCGATAAAAATTGATCATGCTACTTTCTAATAAATTATCGAACAAATATACTCGGCAGTCTGCTTTGTCATCAGATTCTTTATTAAGAATTCGTATATATTACATACTCATACAAATAAATTATCGCTATGTTAGTTGTTACTGTCTTTGTCATATTAAACAGAAAACTTTATTTTTTTATTAAATTATTATTGGTTATTAAATGTAGGTTCATAGCAAATAGTGCGCTTTTAAATTTTTACGGTCCAATCTTATCCTTTTGTATTTACATTCTACACCTATCATAAAATTCTTACCAAAAATTTAAAAGCAACGCTAAGCTATCCACACGTTAGGTGTATTTGCAGTAAATTCTTGGCTTTTACGAGTCTATCTGCAGTGAATCGTCAGTTCTCATTACCTAAAATTGCAGAAAGTTGATGCTATCTTGGCTGCAATCGACCCTGCCAGAGTGTCGAGTCAGCAATCTTACGACTGACTGGAATAGTGGTGTGCTTCTATCGGCGCTTCTAGACTACTGCAAGCCTGGCACATTCCCGCACTGGAGAGAACTAAGTACGCTCTTGGAATGTTTTAATTTGTCTGTATGTTGCTGAGGATCAAATTTAATGCGTCGTTGAAAAGTACCTATAAGGAATTATATAATATGGGTATCCATATTACATAATTTCTTATAGGTTTTTTGTCTTGGTTGCAATTCGATATAATAATAACAAAAGATAAACATGGTCTGAATTTGATCATAGAGTTGATTACTTTAAATGGTATGACTTAGAAGTTTCTATATTTATTAATGTGATGAATGTCTATTAACAATATATTATTTTAGTTCCAACCATTTTGAACTACTTATATATTTTCGTAGACAAAGACCTAACAAAACTCACTCCTATTATTTTCCTCATAACACACAGAGAGGATTCCAATACAATCCCAAATTCGGATTACTATATATAATATTTGTTTTTGTTTCCTGTATGTTAAATTGTATTACTTAAATATACGATCAAAGAAAAACAATAGTCACAGGAAGTAAATAAATAAGTTTTGCTTTTATTTATTTAATATGTGACTCAATCCCAATTCAAGACGGAGATAAAAATGTTTCTTAACTCACCTTCCGGCTTCATCATATTGAAAACATAAGAATAGCATCTTATAATCAATTTTGGTAACAAAATCAACAATAACAATAACAAAATGTATACTTCGCCCCTTTAAATACTTTAAACGCTATTTATGTCTTATTTAGATCGTCACGAGGCTGTAGAGAATTGTAGAAGGGCAATGAAATTGGCGCATCGTGAATTACAAGTGCCCATGGTTCTGGAGCCCGAATATTTGGCCTCGCCATGGCTGGATGAACTGTCCGGCATGACGTATCTATCTTACTTCATGAAGCCGGACGCTGCTGGAGTGAAAGCTACGTTGGACTGGGTCAACTCACGTCTAGAGAGACCTATTTCTAATTTCACGGTAATTTATTTAGTTTTAAACATTTGGATAATTATCACGTATAACGCTTAGTCAAACCATACTGCGTGGTTATCATTTTAGGTTTAATATCTTTTTTATTTCATTAAAATTTTTGGATAAATTAAAATAAGGGGAAGATGGATGGATGAGCCGCTTGGATGGTAAAATATACTTACATTAATACCTACCCATAATAGGTATTAGATTCACGTCAATTCAATTTTATAATAGAAGATTGTTAATCAAGGGCTCAGGGTCGTGTATTCAAAGTGAAAATTCAATATGGAAATTTGTGATTTTCCCCGAGGTGAACAATCTGCTTTTCATCGGAATAACCGAAGAAAATAAATAAAATGTATGTATTGTTATGCTTTTAATTAATAAAATATTTGTTCTTGGGCTCATATTCAAATTTTTTAGAACGTGAAAATTGGTGTTTTTCTAGCGCGATTCGTCTATGGCTGCGTGGCAAATTTAATTTATTATTTTATAATAATGAATATTTCACTAGGTATACTAAATGAACGACTTTTTTAATTATAAATAATTTTAATTTACAACAATGAGTATAATGTAGTTTTAAATGAGGAGATATAAGTCATATTTTAGAAATTACTATATTTCTGATTATTTCTTACAATGTCCTTTTTAATTTCGCATTTGTACTGTTGAAGAAATAACCTCGTTTTGAGCATGTGGAACGAAATATTATTTCGAAATATGAGATGAAGTGGTTAATCATGTTAATTTAGCACAAGTTGAAATATGAGCAAAAGGTGTGAACCATTTTCACGGAGAGTTCAATTTTCGTGTGATTAGAACAGGCCAAAAGGGAATTCCAGTTCCGACGAGTAGGCAAACAAACAGGAAAATGAAAAGGGCGAGCTATTGCCATTGAGGGACATAAACAGGCCAAAATTGTGTTGTACACCAATATGTTTGTTCTGGTATCGAATGATAATATACCTACATACTTTCGTCTGCTTTCACTTTGTTTTTACAACACCCCAAGATTTTCGCGTCATAAATAATAGCAAACCACTTAGTGAGTTTTAGCGTAATTCATTATAAGATTAATAGTTTGTTTTCAAACAAGATAATGTATATTCTCATAATGAATGGTAGGTATCTATGAAGAAAATTTTGTAACTCACACTAATATTAAAGTATGTATTTAAATTTTAAGACTGACTGGAACGACGGTCGAGTAGCAAATGAACTGGTAAGGTCGATGGGGGGACCAGCTCCTCCACCCAGCCGACTGAGAAGGGATCCCGCACGATGGGAAGAAAACAATCAACAAGCAATTGACGCAGCCAAAAAACTAGGTGTGTTATTATTTACTCGTTTTTCTTTAATTAACAACGTTTACAAGTCCCCGATGCGTAATGTGTGTTCAAATTCATGTATCAATTAATTGCACAGTAATGTTTTGTTGCTTCAACAAATTGCGAAATTCTCCTACATAATATTCTGCTCCGATATTAGGTAGGTACCTTTGATCTGCCGTAGTGGTATTCAGTTGGGAAAACTGCCGAATGGTCCAAACTGTCTGCAAAATATCTCTAATTCAACATGTGAGGCTATTAAAGAACCACTTATGAATAAATTATAAATATGATGATTATTATCTATTAAGGTATAACATGTTCATTTATATAAAGTTGGCTATTCATCGTCGAATCTTGTCATCAAATTATATATTTTGATCTAGTTTTATTATTACACATTACAAAATAACATTCGTTACAATAAAATACATGTCATAGCGGAAGGACGTAATAGCTTTACATGCTATATAAACTATGTGTGCATTGAGCATATTTCGTAGAAGGGACATTACATTGTAACAATAATGAATTTAAATGACTTCTCATTGCAGGAGTCCAGCCAGTATTATCAGCCAAGGACATGAGCTCTAGTGACGTAGAACACTTAGGGGTAATGGCATGGGCTACCCAGTTCCGAAACATCCCGCCGCGTCCGCCCGTACACGACATGTTGCGAGTCGCACTCGATTCCACTTCGGGGAGGGTAGGAGAGCCTGTAAGTGCCTCGGGATTTATTTTAAGGAAAAAGAACATTAATATTACGTAACGCGACTGGGTGTGCTCTCGAGCGAGACGAGCTAATCTTGGAAATTAACTCATTATTTATTGCAGATTTTTTGTTGTTCTTTCCTGGTTCACAAAAAGATTTACGTTTTTAGATATAGGTTTTTACGGAACATCTTTAATTAAAAATACTTAACTCATTAGTAGCATAAGCTGAATTGAGAAATGTTTTAATTTCATGAAATTTTACTGGAAATTCTGATTTTTGCAGACATATATTAAAGTGGAAAGCATATCGAGGGATCTTTCAATATCTGAAGTGAAAGTATACATAGTGAATCCATTAGAGCAGGAATCGAGGCTCAAGCTGGATTCGAGAGGTTCCGGGGAATTTGTACCGGAACACGCTGGTATGCACGAAATTGTTCTCGTCGTCGACGATATCAGGTAACTTTATTGATACTTTATTGACTTCACTCTTTTATCATAAGCATTTACGATCTCGCTATAAAATTTTAACAAGCTTTAATTAAAACAAAGGGAACGGAATGCTCTGCTATTTTTATATTATATATTTCTGAATTTTTGTTAAAATTCGATGAGCGCATGGTACCTACATAATAATTGTAATATTAAAAAGTATTTCTATGAAGGTTTTTCATAAAATAGTTATAGTACAGTTTTCAACGAATTTTCATTCTGAAATGAACTATTTTGGCAACTACCAAAAAATGTGAATTATTAAATACGAATTCAAGTAGGTAATGTATACAGTAGGTAGGTATATTAGTAACTTCACATAAAACATACAATAGTGGCGAACATTTGAAATAATAGATGGCTGCTAGTCATCAAAATATTCGTATCTTTGTTCGTAGAAAAACAACGACAGCTTTTATGTCAGGGATTTTAAAAGCCGTGTAGGTATTGATTGCTATTGCATACGCCTAGCAATTTGCGGGCTAAAATCTTTGATTTAGGATAGGTCATTGACTTCCAAAACGTTTGTAGTAGAATGAATATACATAATTTATTTTATACAGGGTTGATGGCAGATACTTTTTCCGAGTGTTGCCAAGACTGGTGTCGGTACCTCCACCTGGCATGGCGCCTTGTGCAGCTGGTAGTCTTGTGGAAGTATTAGTTAGTGCAACAGGTATTGTATAATTAATATTTAATTACAAGATGAAACTAAATTTTTTTTTTAAATATAATACTATGATGGACCTTATTATATGTTAACATTATTTCTTTTTACTTCTAAATATGTCATTACCATATTTAAAATAAAACTTACACAAGCCTTGTATTTAAACAAATAAGAAAATTCAAATCACTCAAGAAAATTTGTTTAAAAAGTACGTTAAGTTATCTTAGAAATTTTCTAAGATAACTTATTAAGGAAAAAAGCTGCATAGCTGCTTGACACCAATCTACAATAAAAACAGGTGCACCACGCCGCGAAGACATAGACGTAACAGCGCATTCACCAAGCGGTCGAACGGTACCGCTAGAGGCGCGGCACCCGCCACCGTCAGCGCCAGGCACCACCGCGTCCAGCGCTACCTTCCAGCCGGATGAAGCGGGTACTTGGACTATCGCGATCACGTACAAGGGAGAACATATACAGGTACATATAATTATTCTGCAATGGATCGTTTTGTGTATGATTTAGAATCTCCACGTGTTTTATTTCCTGTTACTATCAAGGGAGAACATATGCACGAAGGTAGGTAGGTACTTATTTATTATCACACAATAAGTGGTTGGTACTTATTTTAGAGCTTCCACGTCAGATCATATTTTTCACCCTGTAAGCTCTTGGTATGTTTGAGGGTTTGAATTCGTCAAACAGTATGAATTATTTTGGTCCAAATGTCATTCACTTTACTTGAATATCTACAGTACTCCCAAGCTGATAATGCGCATAGAAAAATTAGTCACTGTTCGGCAACTGTCATATTCCCCGAGCCTCCGAAGACGATATGTATATAGAGTGGTTAAATGTATTTTCTTCATGCATAGTTTATTAGAATTATGATTTTTATTGTGATTTTATGGTAAAAGAGATAAGTAACGAAAATTGTTTCGATAATTCAATGTAAGTTAATAGCGAGGATAAGCCACACGATTGCGAATATATATTTGTTGTATTGATTTACTTGAAAAATTCTATACTTAGAACTATTAAAGTGTCTTACTGAAGCTGGCGTAATGATGGATGTATGGAAGGTTAAAATAAGACAAAGTTTATATTTAAAAAAATGATTTTCTAAATCTAATCATTAAAATCTCAGTCCAAAGGATTTTCAGAATCTGGGATTATCTCTATTTCTGATATCGTAGAATGATCAGAACTTTCATTATGCTCTTACTAATTTTCACTTTCCCCACTGCTATCTGCTATCTGTGTAAATAATCATTTTACCGGAAAATTCAACTTTGAAACAAAACTAAGAAGGGTATGTAACAGCAGCTCTATATAATTCCATACAGAGATAATACGTGCGGTCACCACCAATATATAAAGACGACTGACGGATTTTTGAATTTTTTGACTGACAGGCTACCGTCACCTATCGCCTGAATTGTTTTCGATTTTGTATGACTCTGAATTGACTCCTATTTCTTTCGAACAAGGTGCAAGATGCAAGTGCATTGTTTAGGGCACTTACGATTCAATGATTCGGGGTGATTCGGGTGTTTCTGGAAATACGATAATTAGCGAAGATCTGCATGCGCATTATTAATGATACTGTATATATATATAAAAACTCAAAGGTGACTGATATAGTGATCTATCAACGCACAGCCCAAACCATAGAGATCTAGAGAGATGCCAATCGCTTGAGCTGAGTACGAAACCTGGTGTCTCATTACAAATTTACGCACACAACAGTAAACAAAATAAAAACAATACTTCGCGTTGTGTGCGTGTCATCACACAAAACTTTGAGAGCGACTATTCGTTCGCACACTAGATTGTAAGTGACGTACGTATACAGCACCACTACAGCCGCAAAATATGCGTTTATGATAGGGATTGCTTGTCGATAAAATGAGAAACGTTAAAATTCAAACAATTTATAGGCAATACAGTAACTAGGTAGAAATGGACACCTTGATGGTAGCATTCATGGTGATGAAGTCCATAAAGCATTGCCTATTGACTTATTGTAAAGTAAAATAAGTATGAAATAAGTGACTTCTTTTTTTAATCCATGTATAATAATTACTATAAAATTATTGCTCGAGTACCTATCAAATAATAGTAATACAATCAGATATTAAGCTAATAGTAATACATTATGATATAAAAATAAGGTAGTAAGGTAGTAAAAATCCGAATCTTATCGACATGGACACACTCGATTTGCATCCTTAACTAACGACCGCGAGCAGCGGCCGTACTACACGATTGTTAGCTTTAGTATGTTCATAATACACTGCGGTATTCGAACTCCGCGTTTGAATAGAGTCACGTACAGAAGAAGCATTGTAAACTATTTACATAAATTATTGTGACTGTCGTTCTGTCACATAATATAAAAGATAAGAAACCAAGAAATCACTCTACGTAATATTGTTTTTGAAATTTTAGTAAGAAAATCGTATAATTTTCAGTACTTACCGATGGTATGTGATTCCATTTGACTTAAAGATGCTGGTTTCACTTCGGTTTTTACCAAGAAGCTTATATCTAATACACTGGAGATTGCACTATGACCATTAACTTGTAACAAGAAAATAAGACCTTGAATGACGTCAGTGTTGTTTTTTGTCTCTTTCTGTGGAGTGACCACGCTGGTTTGTATATTCAGGATTTTTCTTAATAGAAAAAACTAAACATCATGGTCTATAAATAATAACGACATATATTTTTAACAGTATTTATATTATAATATAACTGGTCATACTTTATAGGTACATACAATTTTAATTGGTATAGAATGATAGTTTTAAATAACTTTTGGCTACAAAGCTTGGATATGAACCAATATATAGCATTAACATCCTTTGTAAATAGAGGGAAGTTGTGTTTTGCATCAGATGCTGTTTACCAAATTGTAAGCTACTCAGATCTTCTTTTTAAACGCGTTGCTTCGACGGGTCAATTTCAAGCCAAAATCATCAAAGAAAAACTGTTTATAGCAGCCTTGCACAAATTTCAGCAAACTTTACAAAGTTTATTTTTCAAAAGGTATTTTTTTCTGGGTCGTAATCCTCAGTAATTTTACCCTTGATGGGCACATATATTACTTTTTATTTTACTTTTTGGAAAGCTGAAATACGAAAAAAAAATATGAGGTAAGTTAAAAAAATATAAATTTCAATGTAAAAACGAACAATCTTATAACTACATGTGAGTGAAATACCGATGTCGTGTGTTGTTACATTACTAGTAACAATCTTGAAAATGGTGTTCTAAATTTCATCATAATATTGTTATTACAATATAATATTCTCTTCGCTATCCATAAAAACTCGTCATCATGGTTACCTTACTTGTTAAATTTGTTTATTGAAAACTTGTTGAAAAATGATAAAGTATTAGGAAAATAACAAATTTAACATGACTGCTTACTAAAATGATGCAAAAGTTTACAATTTTTGCCATTGTAATGATTCTAAACAGGTAAATGCAGGAGTATTGAGGAATATTGTAAATAACGTAATTATATACACTTGCCTGTGAAATTCTATGCCAGAATTTGGTGTCCAAACACTTTTGCAATTTTGCACAATACAATGCATTCTTTATATTCGGAAAATATTTATTAATTAAGCAACAATATTAACTTAAATATTCGAAGCGACGCAATTTTTTTGACACACATGCCATATTGACAAAGTGAGAGTTGCTACAATTTTATTATGGTGACTACCCATAATCAGGGAGTATCGCTTTTTAATAATTGGTTCAGATACTTATTTTATTTAGCATAAATAATAATTGTCTCATCCAACAATGCTTCTGAATGACGTTGTTGGCAATTTATCAACAAACTCATGTACAAAAACTAACCTTTTGCACAGAATATTACATCATACATAGTAGCCTTGGGAAAACTTCGTATTAACAGTGGCAATACCAAGTTAGGTGTGAAAGTGATAAAAAACAACAACTGGGAAATATTTTCTTGTTACACGTTAATGTTCATACCGAAATCTCCAGTGTATTAGATATAAGCTTCTTGGTTTTTACAAACTTTAAGGGCTCTTTCAATTTATGCGTTTCGTATCGGACCGCTACAGTGCCGAAGCGGTGCGTTTGTCGTACGGCGCACGGCCGGTCGTTTGTTTTCATACAAAATGCACGGTGCGGCAACAGCGCGGCGTCCGTACCGCGAACGCTCGACAGCAGGACGGCAACGTCGCAAGTCCCATAGGTATGTCGGAAATGCAATAAAGTATCGATATATATCGTATCGATGTTTTTTGAAAATATCAATATCGATATTGATATTTTTATTAAAAATATCGATATATCGATATATCGGTATGATTTGACAGAGAATATTCGTGCTCTAAAAATTATTTTTTTGGCCTAATCTAATTCAATCATCTTACATTTCTACGGGTACTCAAGTACAGAAATACACGCGTTTTGAGGTATTTCTATATATAAGTCAGTCGTGGTAATAATACGGTTTATTTTTTTGTTTGATGTTTTTCAACAAGAGCACTAACAGTAATGTTTTTTCGTCAGAGTCCATGGCTTAACTGGTATCAAATAAATTTAAAACAGCACTAGCATACAAACGCACGGCAGTCAGATACGCTTTCAATTTAAGCGTTTGGTAACGGACTGCTACCGTACTGCAACGGCACGGCAGCGGGTTATAACTAGCGGCACGGAAAACGTGCGGCAGCGGTCCGATACGAAACGCATAAATTGAAAGAGCCCTAACGGAACAACACGGCATTGTCAAATAACACCCGGCCGACGGTCGAACGTCAACTGAATGCAACAAACAGCATGTGTTCTTTTTTTGGGCATATTGCTGCGACACCGGCCCCGCCCCCTAACCATATCTCCCTTTAGTTTCTGTGATCTGTGACCCAAACCACTGGACGTATCGGGCTGAAATTTAGAATGCAGGTAGATGTTAGGACGTAGGCATCCGCTAAGAAAGGATTTCCCGAAATTCTTGCGGGAACGGGGAAAAACGGGGATGCACGTACAAAGTCGTGGGCGGAAGCTAGTATACTATAAAAATGAAGCAATCGTATAATTATACTTATTTTATTTTACTTGTGTAGTAGAAAATATAATTTAAATAAAAAAACATGTACCTACTCTATCAAAAACATGTATTCTAATGAAGCAGAAGTTGTATATTCTTAATGGACTCGCATTAATCCAATCACTGTTTCCTAGAATTCTCAAAGCGCTAAATGCTAGCTTAACATTATTGAATTAATTTTTATAATCTACTTTTTATTAAAGAAATAAAGAAACAGTGAAATGTTTATTAAAACTCCTATTCAGTAAGAAAAATAGATCTCGGATTATGTTGCTCGTGTAGACTAAACAAAAAGCAATTATAATACAATTTAAAATATAACATGTTTTCGTTATGAACGATTTTACCCATTGTAATTTTTTCAAATTTTATAGTTTAATTAAATAATTGATCTACAAAGAGTTACACTTATATAAGCGCTACATGTTCGAATTCCACTTTGAGTGCAGTGTATCCTAAAATCGAATGGAGCTCCACAAATAATTCATCGACCAAACATGCGATGCATCTTCATTACGTAAATAATTACATTTACAGGGTGGTCCTTTCACGTGCGAAGTTTTCGAGCCAGCAGGCGTGCGGCTCAGCTCGGGCGCGCTCGAAGGGGCCGAGCCACTCAAACCGCACTCCTTCGAGTTGGACACCAGCGGCTGCGGCGTCAAGGGCGACTTGCAGCTAGACATCGTTCACGATAAACGAAGCGTAATGTGTGCTCTAGAGAAGTTGTCACCAACTAAATATCGAGCGACATTCATGCCAAAGGCACCGGGCAAGCATCGGGTAAATTCAACTTATATATGTGTTACACATGCAGTTCAGGATTTATTTTGATTCACATGAATGTCCAGATAGCAGATATATATCTCTTCAGTTCTACGAATACATTTAATTCGTATCCATTAGTGTGAATAATAATTGCCCTTAAATTTTACCTTTCAATATACATTCACACATTTTTAACTTAATATTATATTTGCAGTTGTACATATATTTCAACGGTTATGATGTTCACGGATCGCCGCATGTGTTTAGAGTAGGGTCACGCTCTAAAAAACCCAGAGACAGCGCGAGCCCATCGCCTGCGTATGCCAGAATGTCAAGTCCAGGTATTTATAAAAAATAACAGAACATTTAGTAAAAAAATCAGTTCTGTTTATAATTTATTATTCTTGAGGTATTCTTATTTTCAAGAACTAGTAATATTTAAGTTCTCATATAAGATTACAAAAATAATCAGCTCTTTAAAACGTTCTAGATACATAATTCTTTAAACCAAAAATACCACTGTAACTGCCTAATAAAAATTTTGATGCAACGTTTTTGTGTTTTTTTCAGTTACCCGCTTAAGATCTGAAAGTCCTCACAATCCATACAATTTATACGATTCGAATGCTACGAAATATAACACGAGCTCAATAGATCGACGGGAAGAGCGTCGAGATTCGAGCGATTATTATAAACATGGATCAGATGTCAAAGAAAAATCTTTCGATGTTACCGATTCGTATACGTCTAGGGTGAATAAAAAAGAAACGTATAAATACGAACCTGAAAGTCCACGTAATAGAACAGCTAGTCCGATAACATCGAAATATTTGGGAAATGGCTCGAGATTGGACATTAACAGGTCAAATAGTCCGTACAGAGCGAGCAGCCCATACAGAGCGACAAGTCCAGTCGGCCGGACAAGCCCGCTAACCAGGAAAGACAGTCCTTTGAATAGGACGGCTAGTCCAATTAACCGGTACGTGTGATAGCCAAGATACAATATATCTACGTAGCTCTAGAATGATTGGTTCGTGTTTGTGATTGAATGAACCATCGATGTCGGTCCTGTAATACAACCCCTCAAACAGAATTAATTTCACCTACTTTAAGGTTAATGAGATTGCTCTAACGCAATTTGTGAATAGGATGCAGTCTGATACTTTAAGAGCCTCGGCTAAACACAAAGACTGCAACTCGAATAGTTTTAATTTATGTAAATGTTTCAATTGTGCTCGGAAAATATAACTAAAAATGGAAGCTGGCATAGATATCAAGTGCACTAAGTAACAAAATGTACTATTCCTTTTGTTCCAGCGTTAATAGTCCGACGGAACGCTACAGTCCCGTTACAACTACGAAACGCGTAGTAGAAAAACGATCC
Organism: Colias behrii; assembly: GCA_029959065.1. Classification (NCBI taxonomy): domain Eukaryota; kingdom Metazoa; phylum Arthropoda; class Insecta; order Lepidoptera; family Pieridae; genus Colias; species Colias behrii. Next base: position 8,552,049 of record JARWMC010000002.1, read on the forward strand.
AATTACAAAATGTACAGTTCATACAGTGGCTCTCAAGATAATCTTGATCAGAGCAGTCCATTATCATCATTGGAAAATGAACGTGCCAGGAGATATGGAAGTCCAGGTACTATAAATTTAAAGATAATATGAAAAGTAAAAACATAGATGGCATTATAATTAATATAGTTACGTTATTATAAAATAAAAAATAGATCAAACAACCAAATATCCATACAACTTTAAAATGCTTTTAATATATTTAGCAAGATTCATGTTTGATTTATTAAAAAAAAATATAACACGCAAGATTTTTGGTATATCTAGTAAACTTCATTAAATTCAAAAAGGGATAGGAGAAGGTGGGGATCCGGGAGGGAGAGCACCCAGCACAAGAAAAGATTCATGGGATTCAGTTGAGAAAACAAGGCAAATGCTCAGTAATAATAGGTGAGAATAAAATTTTGATTATTAATTAATTAACGGTTCGTTAAGTAAACAATTTATTTCGTAATTAAAATTTTAGTCAAGATTTTTTGCATAAGAAACAATTTCCATTCGTCACGGACAATAATTATAATAAATGTTTCAATCATTTCAACCTATATTATGAATATGGGTGACCTACAATATTATTTCGGTTATAAATTCCAAAAAGCGAAATGCTGTAGTTCCTCAGATTCACTCACAGAATCGTCTATTCAAAGCAGAGAGTACCCACGTGAAGTGTTCACGCTAAATTTCTAATGAATTGATGTTTGAAATCAATCACTAATGGTAAATTAATGTTGTCCAAATAGCTTGGAGCCAAGCAATACAGAGCGGTACGGAGCGAGCACACTAGAGCGGGAGACGCAGCGCAACACGCAGCTCAACAAGCAGCTCAACAAGTTTAGCGATTTGTCGCGCGACTCGTTCAACCGCCAGCTTGACCGGTTGGCCGACGAGCACGAATCCGACACTTACACCAGCCGTGTAAGTAAATTCTACGTTGAATTTATATTTTTGGTTTTATGGCATTCAAAGGCTTTTTTTTATAAATATAAATTTATAAAGAATAGAAAAAATTCGATCACGAGGCGGGACTCGAACCCGCATCCTTTCGCGCCATTCCGGGGCGGATGCCTGACCAACTCAGCCACTCGTGACCCGCCAGAGCAATCGAATTTATTCTATTCTTTCAGTTTTATGTGTCTAAGGGACACACCGCGCGCCATCTATTGAGATGATTAACAACCATCTCAACCAATATGAAGCACTTTTCAGTGAATACAATATTGTAACGATGGAACACGACCTTTTTTGTTGAATTTATATTTTTGGTTTTATGGCATTCAAATGCTTTTTTTTTATAAATATAAATTTATAAAGAATAGAAAAAATTCGATCACGAGGCGGGACTCGAACCCGCATCCTTTCGCGCCATTCCGGGGCGGATGCCTGACCAACTCAGCCACACACACGTACAATTTATTAATTTATATTTATAAATTCTACGTGTTTGATGAAATTGTACTCAACTGTGGCCGGCGTGTATGCTCAGGTGGAAATTAGTTTGTCCATATATATGTGTTCGGAATAGATAAAATAATTAAATGGTCACACTGATAGCGGAAACGCGATGTATTCAATTGGCGACGGAGCGGGGTTCGCATTCGGTTATTGTCGCATTCTATCGGAGTCCGCTAACCGCGCCGCTAGTGTGAAGTCGTGTATTTAGTGTTGTTATCGGCCGCCTCGGAAGTTATTTACGCGCGCATCGGAGCGTGTCGTCGATTGTTTTACGTGCTGACCACGTAGTAAATTAGTAAAATCGGCCCGCGGAATTGTTAATTGTACTTTTTACTGATATTAGTAATCACGCGCTGACCGCGAGTTATTTATGTGACAAGTGAAGTTTAATGGCGACGTAGTGTGCCTGGCAGTAGTGGTGACTATACATTAAATTGTCTCTTTTCTGTTATTTTATCTTATGTAATTTAAATTATTCCCGTAAATATAGATTTTCCTCCCCAAGGGGCCCCTATTGTTTTGACTAATTGACTGACCGACACACCACATATTTATGGAAGCAGCGCACGAGATTTCAGGTATGTACTCAGGATGTATTTAACTATTGTTATTGTATTATGGTAGCAGAGCAAAATAAATAATAAACAATATGTTTTGGTTAATTTAAAGTGGTAATAGGTAGCCCAATGAACGTGAAATTTTATGCATTGCACGCTATACGGGTTACTAAATCTATGAGCATTTCAATACAAATATGCATATATAGTTGAAGTGACATTATGCTAGTGCGATCTATACAGGGTGTCCCACCGTCGGTATTCTAATCTCAATGGAGGTTATATTTTTGCATACGCTGAGTACGTAAAAAAATACTTATAAAATTCCAGATGCATTTTTTTTTTTTTCAAATAGATCAATTCTTAAAACTCTTTGTGTACGTCCCTATCAAGCAACCCGCCTAACTTTACAACTCGCACGTGAACTATCGTTAAGATTATGTTTTCCTATGAAAAGCATTTTGTCTATACAAAATGCTCACATCAGCGAAGCGTTATATGCTGGCTGCGTGAAAACATGAATTTTAAAGAAAAATTTAGCAAAAAAATTTTGGCGTAATTTTGTTGTTTAAGTATTTTTTACGTGATCAGTGTATGCAAGACTACAAGTTCCTTCACCACCCTTCGGGGGACACCCTGTATAGATAGATCTGTTAATTATATTATTGTAATATAATCTCTAATTGTGATTTAAAAAATGAATAATAGTGTTCCAAGATATACGGGTAATAAGATATATGGGTAATATTATTAACCTTTTTGTAGATATTGATGAATGAACTGAATGAATAGGTTGGTATTATCGTTATTATATATTTTCGAACAAACTAGATACCAAATAAAACTATTGTTATCGGTAGTAAACTTTAAGTTAAGAAATATCTAAACCCATTACCAGGCCTCCGTCACTCGCTCAAGGTCGCGCTATAAGTGCCTACCGCACAGTAGGTCGGTACCGACCCAAGCGGCAGTTCACAGAGTACTTTTTTATGCGGCAGTTGGTTGGCACACGCGAGACTGCGCACCCGCGTCACGTTTCCCGCGCTCGCTACCAAGATGCCCGGTTGCGATGTGGACGGGTGTCGGAGTTCAAGAGTGAATAACAAGGAATTGTCTTTTTTTCAATTGCCTAAACAGGAACCAGGAGACACATATAGCGGGTCCACGCGGGTGAAACCGAAGGAAACAACTACTATCAATAAGATTATAATTAACAATAAAAAATTAAGTGTTTCAGCAACTCTGTGTTTAATTTACGCGCTCGGTACAACCCTAAAGTTTTCGTTTGATGACGCAATCACGCGGCGTGCGCGGGAAACTCGCTTCTCGGTGCGTGTTCGTAGAGTACATTTCTTACTGCAGCCGAGTTGCGGCGCGTTTTGTAGGTAAATATAGCGTAGGTATTTTAGCTTTTGTATGGGAGTGATGTATCTGTTACGAAGTAACTATTCTCTAATCTGTGCCATTACTCCCACTAATAAGACATATTTTCTATGTAGCAAGAGTTCAAGCGGGAAGTACACGAGAGCTCGTACGTCGTCCGCGACTCCTCTTACAGCAGTGTGGAGGAGAAGCGCCAACAGCATCAGTCTTTTTTATCCAATAGGCCCCCCCGCGACCCGACCGGGGGGGCCCCTACTGAGACGGATGCAGCTCATGCCCGTTTCAGGTAACTTTCCTCTGTATACTCTGATTTGCTTTGCTATATAAATATTGTGTGTGTCTCTGACAGAATTGTTAAAACTATGTTTCATTTGATGTTAAATTTGTCTCTGTATGTGAGCAAAATCACGTAAAACAAGTACCTCATCGACCTGTAGAAGGATAAGCAAACAACCACAATGTCTAATTTCAAATGTTACTCGTACCCAAATAGAATTAATATCAAATTCATTGAAGCATTGTATTAAACCGCTGATTTTATATTATTTTATGTATTGTTACTAGGGCATGCAGAACCGAGTCCGGTTCCAAGTTTCTGAAACCCGGTTCCAAATCGAGCTAAGAACCGGGTAGAACCGGGTTACCCGGTTCTTTTATAATACCTCGGAAAAAAATACGAAATAAAACAAAAGTAACTGTAAAAGTACCTGATGGGCCTTTTATTTTACGCGGCTTGTGTCTTATTTTATTAAATTAATAAAGAAACAAAATTTCAATACTTCTCTTTATTTATCAGTCTTATAAAAGTACCTTGTTATCATAATATCCCATATAAACTTAAACCTTATTCATCAACTGCAAACTGTAAAGCAAAAAACCGGCCAAGTGCGAGTCGGACTCGCGCTCCGAGGGCTCCGAACAAACCTATTTTTTTATAATGTTGTAACTTAAAAATTTATGTTTCTAGCAATTTTTCCTTTATCTGTGTTATAAGACGTTACTTTTTCCAAATTTCAAGGCTCTGTGTTCGTGAGAAGTACCCTGTAGGTTTTGAGTTCCATATAAATGTCGAAATTTGCGAAAATTTTCAGCATTTACGGCTGTATCTTTTGATGCGTTGGCTTGTGAGTTTGACTTTTTCACAGCATCAAGGGACCGTAGACTTGAGTATTCGATATAAATTTCAGCTTGATACCAAAAACAAAAACATGACTGGATCATTATGTGAAACAGTAAAATCAACAGCTTTTCAAATTCACGACAAATCTAATAAAAATATTTCTGTAGCCTAATTTTTGTCATTTTCGAAGCCTAATTTTTTTTTGGTCTACATCCTCAAGAGTTGCAAACGAAGCTCGAAGACTTGAGCAATGCAAGCCTTAGGGTTGGACTTACAATGAACATGACCAAAACAAAGATAATGACTAATAGCACCAAAACCACCCTCATTGTCGAGGGTGGGTAAGTTGCATATGTCGATGAGTATACCTATCTTGGCCAAATAGCTTCTTTCCAAGCAAGACAGGATAAAGAAATTGGTAAACGTATTGAGAACGCTTGGAGAAGCTTTTGGTCGATGAAAGAGCTGATGAAAGGAAAGATGCCTCTTTCACTAAAGCGAAGACTCATGGACATGTGCATCTTACCCATCCTCACCTACGGTGCACAGACTTGGTCATTGACTGATCGCCAAAAGTACGCACTTGGGGTTTGCCAAAGATAGGTGGAGCGCAGTATTTTGGACGTAAAACTTACGGATCGCGTCCAAAATGAGATACTGCGCTCAAAAACACAGATAATCGATAAAGCTGCTGAGCTGAAATGGAACTGGGCTGGCCATGTTTGCCGAATGTCGGAGGAGTTGTGGGCGAAAATTACCACTTTGTGGATCCCCAACAAGGACAAAAGGTTGCGTGGCAGGCCCAGAACAAGATGGCGGGACGAGCTTGATTCCCATTTAGCAGATTGGAGCAAAATTGCTCAAAATAGGGAGAAATGGATTGAGGGAAGAGAGGCCTTTGCTCAGCAGTGGGACAGCCATGGCTCATAATAATAATAAATACAACCGTAGGAAACCTATAGCATCTAAGGTTAGACAACCAATCAGAGCCAAGCTTGAGGCGTGGCACGAAAATTCGCGATGCACGTGAGTCTGATGTTGCCAGATAGAATAAATTTGTTAAAATAATGCAGCAAAATATAAATAATACTTTACATTTTAATATTTTGGTCGGAACCGGGAGAACCGGGTTTCATATTATTCAGACCCGGTTCTCAAGATCATCAAAAAACCCGGGTTTACCCGGGTTTTTCGGAACCGGGTAAACCCGGGTGCATGCCCTAATTGTTGTTACACTTTAATATCTTGTCAAAGGATCGCAACACGAATACATAAAAAGGACGGACACGTAATTTTGTGTCCGGAATACAAAAATTCGCATGTAAAAATTGAACCGAACGTGCAATTTATTTCGTGATCCGTACCTACCTACCTAGATGTATCTTTTTCCCTATTATTTTGCGTGGTTTTATACATATTTGAAATCTATTTCATCTATGTTCTACTATTTATGATAAAATTATTTTATAATATAGCTGCTGATATGTTATGGATATTGTGCCCCATTAAATAAATACTGCATTGCTATGAAGGTATACACAGAATAGTTTTTTAAGAAATGGGCAATTTGAAGCCTTCATTTTTGATTGGCTAAAAAATCACAAAGAATATTATTAATAAATAAATTCATTAATAATAGAATAATGTGTCTTTCCACAAAATAAATAGGTGCAGGTGTATCGATAGAAACGACCGCCAAGAACGAAATAAGTAGTCTATAAAGAAAATATAAAGCCTTTAAACGGAAATGCGTTCTCAGCGCAATAAATTTTGGAATCCGTAGTAACGGCCTTCTTGCAGCCCTCTGGTGATTCGGAATTTAATTTATATATTCTGTTACTACAGATAATAAATACAAATTCATCTATAAGCATAGCACTCATGAAATTTATATTATCATTAATGGAAAAAGTTGCTTAAACTATGACTAGCAATGGCATTCTAATCGATAATTGACAAAACATTTTCTTTTTCAGCTATTAATTTATGACGAAAATATTTCTGTTTTGCCCCTTTCTTAATAATGATATGAATGTGTCTTAATCTTACGCTTGAAGAATTAAGATACTTCTCATGTTACCGTAATTAAAAAAACTAACTAACTAAAACTAACGTAATTAAAACTTAATGAAAACTTTATTTGTTGCAGACCCATTCAAAGGGATAACAATAGAGGTGCCAAAGGAATAGTAATAAAACCAACTTACAAAGGAGTTGTAGGGCAACCTGTTGAGTTTATAGGTAATTACAAGGTCCAACAATCTGTTTTTGTTGAATAAATTCGCTCTTTTAATTAACGAGAAACTTCTCGGAAATAGCATGTTTTTCCCAGAACTAGGTTAAAGAAATTTTGTCAATGTATATTTTAATTATAAGACCATTTTCCGAAAATTTATCATTGTTGAAATATTTTCTCTATTTTTTTTTTCATTCAGTACAGTACGTATCTAGCGATCGTCAGTATTTTATTTATAAAAACATGGTAAAACTTTTCCTTTTCCTTTCTAAACAATATCGTTGTAATTAAGCTCTTGCTCAAAATTTAATTCAAACCAAATGAAAGCTTATTTTAAAAAATTTGAACTCTTGTATTCATTTAATTAATGACTAATTAAGGAAATATATGTAATGAGTTCTACTTAACATTTCAATGTTTTTTATATCAGGTTAAAATTAATGATTTAGGGTTTCTAAAATGAAATTACAAAATAGTAATTTTGTTAATGAATAGCAAATCTATTGTATAATTTACTATTATTTAATAAAATATATGACTTTATCTATGCCTACTTTAATATTATTAGAAGCAATTTATAAATATTTATATCACAATTTCAAACATCACGATCAACTATTCTCATACAATTTTGCCAGTTTTAAATTTGACCAGTCGTCATCATATCGCAGTCATATCTCTTCTCATACACTTTCCTATTTTTGACTAGTGGATGCCAGCACAGCAGGCCCAGGCCAGCTAGAGCTAGAAGTGTCCGGCGGTAACGGAGCGCTGGTAGCCAGCTCGGTGCGGTCGCTCGGCGCACACAGATACATCGCCGCGTTCACCCCTCGGGTGTTACGCCCGCATTCTGTGCGAGTCACTTTTAACAATGAACACGTACCAGGTAAGGCTTCTTTATTATAGACAAGCTTCGCTAAATTGTTTTGCTTTGTATTTTATTTACGCGCAGAGATTTTGGCCAGTGTGAAAATAATTGTTTAACTTTGTGAACGGCAACGCGTGTGAATTTTATTTTTGTATAAATATTGAAATACATTTTAAAAGTGATATCACTTCTAGTGTTAATAATGAATCGAAAGTTGTTTATATTTTTAAGTTTTCCTTTTTAAGTTCATTTATATTAATAAATAAGGTTTAAAATTCGCTGATATCTCTAACTTCCGATAATAAAAATAAACGTTCACATTATTGTGGTTGCATCTTGCCCGCTTACTCTTATCTCCACCGTAACAGAGACAAAGTATAATTTATTTTCGGGTAAGGTTATGAAGGGATGAGCCCACTTACCTATTAAAATATAATAAGGGACGACCGAGGCCCTAAGAAGCTAAAGGGCAGTGGTAGGTAGACGATTTTTACTTTAATCGGTTTTCTTTAAAGTCACATGTAGTTTGGATTTGTTACTTGTTATCGAAAATGAAAATTCAATACCTTGTACTACAATAATATTATGTGTCTTTTATCTGCTGTGGTATATTGTATGGTATTTGGTATATATTTTTGCAAAGGATTGACTTAGCTTTTTATATTACCTAATATTGGGTTACCTGGCAGAGATTTATTTTTAAAAGATTAGATCCATTCATCATAATAATGTGTTGCATAAGATGGCAATAAAAATATCCTGTATGTAAATGATGAGGATATCACATATTATTGTTAATTCAAACACAGTTTCAATAAGAATGGATGCTCTTTCTATGTTTTGCATTTTAGTTACGTACTCACCGTAATTAATAGTTACTGCAATGTATTTTTCACGTTAACAAAAATTTGTCAATACATAATTCTTTATTTACTTTATCACAATAACATTCAAATCAATCTCTTATTATTTTAATGTCGTCAATTTATCTATTCTCAAACTATGACCTTTTTATTATAAGGTGGTTAAAATGTCACACATATTTATTTAATTTTAAATATTCCAACGTAGTCACTGGTCGCCTCGGATTTTCACGTCGCGGCAATCTTAATAAAATTAGTGTCTTACGCTAGGTAACTGAAAATATGCTTTTAATATCAACTACAAATTATTATGTGTACTTAAGCTTCAGTTTTGGTACCTGTATAAATTCGTTAAATTAGTGCCATGGTCTCAATAATCTTAGATGATATAATCAGGATAATTCGAAACTATAAGTCAGTTAGTAATTATATCATTACATGATTAATAAATAAGTGATACTAAACTATCCACAAGGAAGTAGCTATTAGACACATCTATAATCTGAAACAAGTTAGTTTCTGTATAACAATCCGTGGTATGATATCATATACTTAATAAAGGAGTAGCTTCTATTTGAAGACAACCCAACGCGTAATAATTCAAGCAGGCCGCAGACAGCTAGGGAATTACTTACCGGCTTCAGCTCTGGCGAATAAGCAAATTGTTACTTATTATACTTTAACAAGCTCTGTGAAACCCAAGTTTTAAGTAATGCATTTCGGCGTTATTCAAGAGCTCGAGTTCACAGTTCTGTCTGTAAAATAATATTTTTTGCAAAAACTACCTCATTATTAGTTATCTAAGAGGTGTTATTACTTATTTGTTATTATATAAATTTGCGTACGCAGGGGTGTATCGCCTCAGGTTAAAACAATGGGTTTCGGATTTTTTTTTTCTTATTTATCTGAACCATATTTACGTCATCACTACTCCAATCAATGCAGAATTAAAAAATCACAAGAAAATCGATGTCACGAGAAAAATGAAAACTGCACGCACTTAGCCACTGTTGTTGATTATAATCATATATTATACCCAATCTAACAGGTGTCCTTATATTGGAAACAATTAATATCGACTGCTGAAAAATGAATGCTCAATTATTTATCGATGACAGCTGAAACTCACTGAACAAAAAAGTGTTTAAAACCTGAGTTACATATGTAACACGTCCACACGCATAATATCGCGTGTATCAGTAAATACCCGATATGTAATACCATAATTGATACTGAGTATGTGAAAAGAAGAAATAATATATAGCAGTACATGTTATACAATATGGTATGAAATATGTATTCAATTTAAAAAGCTACAGCATAAATCCTTTACAAGTTCACTTTTCATATCTTTGGAAAGAATCTTAATGAATAATTTTAATTTTATTAATTTATTTATTTTGCTTGATGCTTAGTTTTTTTTTCTCTAATTCTAAACACCGAAAATCTTAATATGTACTTACCTGTTAATTACGACGTCAAACGTCAAACTTGGGCGTTAAATTGTTTTTAATATTCGTGTACATACCTATATAGTTATATATTTTTAGCACGGTATTCATGATGGTTAGTATTGTTAGTATATCACGTAAAAATAAAACATAAGAGAAGACTAAAATATATATATTAATAAATACGCTATAGGTATGTATTTATCTTTTTATATTTACTGCACATCTCGACCTTTTAATTGTTTCGCGGTCACGGCCAATTATTTCACACGTCACTTAATATGCAGGTAACTAATTACGATTTATGATCATATAAATAACAAGTTCATAAAAAATCTAATTAAATACAAAACTAAACGAGACATAGGATTACAAAAGAACCAGTCATACCGCATACGATATAAGTAATTTCTAATCAAGCTATTATTATTTATATCTACTGGGTAATTCAAGAAATCGTCTACTAATTCTCATGTCAAAGCTGGTAAGGCAAACAGTCTACCATACAAATTAACATACACCTTGAAGTAGTACTTACATGTTTGGTAAAAGTGAACTCTAGTCTAGAATTACGATTACCGACTGAATGTAGGCTCTCGAATTCCCCGGCGCCATTTTGAATACCTGAGTGACGTCACGCGGCTGGGCGCGGGCGAGCCGCTTGCGCACCGCACTTCACAATTCACATTCGGCCCACAGACGCATTCGAACGAGGCTACGCCTCTCGAACAAAATGCATTTTCGTCGTACATATCTAACCATATGTGTTAATAAATACTAAAACGTAACAGTACCTCTCTGATCTTTTGTACAAGAACAGTTGAGTTATTCAGTGTACCTGGCTTGTACGTGTGTAGTGATTCCGCTCAAGTGTTGTGATTTCTTTCGTGCAGTGCCCTAGATAGCTGTCACCGAGGGAGTGTTTCCGTGTCTCAAAGGTCTCTCCGGCCTCGATAAGTGAGCTGTGAGTCTATTTGCATATACCTACAGAACACTCGGAAGCCTCCACACTCATCCATAATGTACGTGGGTGAGACACGTCATTGCCGCTGTTAAACCTTTTTTTCAAATTATCCTATTCGAAAACATCGTTATTACAAGTTGGTAAACATTTAAAAAGTCTTATCTCTACTTTTCCATTTTATAAAAATAACACAATCTGTTTCATAATATATTTAATGTGTAGTACCTAAATTCACACTATTAAATTAGAAATAGAAAGTGATTCAAAGGAAATTAAAATAGAAGCTCATTAAGTTATGCAAAATTTACATTAAATACGGATCCGAGAAATTGCAATTACATGATTGACATTTACGTAATTTCTAGAAAGTGTAGAATCTCACTCTACGTGCAATAAAGTTGCCTATAAACAAAATCTATTTTAGTTCTATTACAACATCAAATTGAAAACATTAGGTATCTCAAAGTGCAATCAAAGCTAAAACAATGGTCGATTATAATGTATAATCATAAATTGTCCACGATATGTCCGTTATTATTAGCCCAGTCATATTAGGGGTTTCACCTCGGAATGAAAGATAATAAGCTGGAAATTGGTAAAAACCTTTGTTTTGTTACCCTAAATATTGTCTCAAAAGTCACAAATGCTATCGTGTCCGCGTCTTGAGATATTGAAGGTCAAAGGTCACAAAAAACGATTTTTCGCGAATATCTCGGTTCCTATTGCTTAAATGATATTTTCACCTATTATGAAAGTTGTAGAGTATAAAATTCTCTACAACTTTTGTCTTAACTTTTTTTTTATACGATCAATCGTTTTTGAGGTAGAGCGCGAAGAGTGCGCAGCGTACAGTCATATATGAGCTAATGCAGGGTCAAGCGTGAGTTACGGTTATCAGTACGTTGTATAAAGTCAATTATTGACAAAAAAATTATAATTATTAAGCAATGCCCATTATTTCTGTACTTATTCTTAATTATTTATATTTAATTATTCAACTATAGTATATTATTAATTCTGGATTATCTATTTTAGTTATATTTTAAAATAAAAAGACAGTAAGGAAATATATTTTAGATATACCTTTATTTATCATTAAATATGGCATGTTATACATTTATTAAAATGTGAGTTTAAATATTAAAATAATTTGTGAATCGAATGAAATTGCGAATGGAAGCTAGTTATCTTCTACTTCGTCGTCTTCTTCTTGTTGTCGGTCTAAAATATTCAATTCATTGTCATCATCCTCATTATCGGTCATATTCATTTCCAAACCTTCTAGAATTTCAGGATCGTATGTGCTTTCTTCATCGGGATTACTTGGATATAGTGGAGCGTTGAGGCAAGCTTGTCCATTGCACTGGCCACAAGCTAAAGAACATAGTAGCCCTGATTTTCTGCATCCACAGCGGGAACCACAACCATTTTTGCAATTGCAAAATATTGTGTTTAGTAGTTCGGCTAGTGCTGGAGGTAATAACGTTGTTATGGGCTCCAGGATTTCATTTTCAAGCTTCCAGCCCCATTCTTGAGGTTCTAAGTTCTTCCCTAGCCACGTTTGAATCTGGTAGTAGACACGATTGATATGTTGACGGGCTGCTACACTTGTTGGTGGAAGTGTTGACAATTGTACAGGTTTATTTAGTTTAGTTAATTTGATGAATTGCGTGTAGCGGAAATAATCAAGGTTGTCCTCAGATTTTGGAGCATTATATAATGCCAAAAAGATGCGCACTCCATTTTCAAATAAAGTTTGTACGGGGCAGTTTTCTTGTTGAAATACTTCCACCAGTTTATCCAAATTGGTAATTTTCTCCAATGCTCTAGTAACAGTTTTTTTAGTACGACATTCACAGAAACACCTTCTGAAAGTGACTTATCACATATAAAACAGAAATCAGCCATAGCTCTTAAAACCGTACGTCCGTCGTTGTGAAAATACAATTTCAAACTAACGAATAATCTAAACAGTAAACTGTACTAAACACAATATCTCACTTCACACGAAACCATAAAACGTGCGAGTATATACCGCGCTCACTCGCACTTAGAGGTCTTACAATACGTAGGGCTCTTATAATACAAAGTGGTCCCTTAAAAGAGAAAGTGATCTTGAATACAATAGAACATCCGTCTCGGCTATAAATAGAAATGATCATAGGGTAGGGACAAGTATTTCCAGTTATATAAGTATTTAAAAATTTACACGTTTTAAAGGAAACATATATAATGTCGTTTTATTTTAAAATATAACTAAAATAGATAATCCAGAATTAATAATATACTATAGTTGAATAATTAAATATAAATAATTAAGAATAAGTACAGAAATAATGGGCATTGCTTAATAATTATAATTTTTTTGTCAATAATTGACTTTATACAACGTACTGATAACCGTAACTCACGCTTGACCCTGCATTAGCTCATATATGACTGTACGCTGCGCACTCTTCGCGCTCTACCTCAAAAACGGTTGATCGTATAAAAAAAAAGTTTAGACAAAAGTTGTAGAGAATTTTATACTCTACAACTTTCATAATAGGTGAAAATATCATTTAAGCAATAGGAACCGAGATATTCGCGAAAAATCGTTTTTTGTGACCTTTGACCTTCAATATCTTAAGACGCGGACACGATAGCATTTGTGACTTTTGAGACAATATTTAGGGTAACAAAACAAAGGTTTTTACCAATTTCCAGCTTATTATCTTTCATTCCGAGGTTGACCCCTTTTTTTACCTAATTTCACTGGGCTATATATGATAACAAAGCCATTATAATTATGCAGCGAGGAGGATATCCTTCGTCTTCTGTTTCGCATCACCGCATACAGACAAAGAACACGAGCGTTGAACTCTTTTATAGGGATTGCTTACCGCACCCTTTTATCAATTGAAATACACAAAAAACACCCCTGTATTTATGTAGGTTAATGGCCTATATCCGATTGTATGCATACGGATGTATGCTTTTTACATTTCGAGTGATTCCTTTCAAAGCCTTGGCTTAATGTTGCGTGACTTGGAGAAAAATATCGTGCTAAGCCGTATCGTAACTAATAACGTGTCGGCCGGACTTGTACTGATATATTATACACTTATGATTTGCAATAAATGTAATTAGAGCAGTATTATATAACGAAGCAATCGATTACACGCATGTTTTCTTTCTTTCACTAGTTTTGTGGTCATCTAGGGTACAGTGTACTATGTCTATACATAACTGTCATGAACATGTCTGTACAACTATATAATTAAATCTGTAAAAATTTATGTCTCAAAAACTTTTTTTGTTTATCAATAATCATCTTACGTAAAATAGCTATCCACGAAACAAAAATGTGCGCTAAATTTTCACATCTATAAAAAAATATATTTGACAACAGGTTTTTAACAGATCAAATTACTCAAACACAATATTATCTGTTCACATAATATTTATTGGTAGTTTAGTAAAGATTCTCAGAAAAAATAATATGGTTTTTCGTTAAAGTTACTTTTTTATACATTCTATTCTAGCTTTGAAGTCTCGTTCCCAAAAACCCACCACAGTTTTAAAAAGGTATCAAAGTATAAGTAAGGGTTTCACATTCCAAGCTAACCTATAGGTTAACCCCTACTTATAGATTGACTATCTCTAGAGAGATAGTCAATCTATTAATTATAATTAACTATTAGAACATAACAAATTCATTTGCATCAAATATTTAAATGCTACTTAGTAATTAGACTTATAATACAACTAACTAATTTGATCATTTATACCCATTATAAAACGCAGTAATGCCACTGGTAATGCTTTAATTTTCGTAGAAATCTACGAAATAAATCAATTTTAACTATTAATAGATATTTAAAGAAATAATGAATTGATTATATCATACATACGCCCAAAGTTTGATGCAAGCGGAATTGAATTTAGCTAATTTTAATTAGCCATTTAAATAATTTTCTGGCCACAGACCGGACTCGATGGCGTCAATTAATTAACAACCCTGGTGGTAGGAGTCTCGATCCTCAGAAATGAGGGAACGACGAAAGAGAGAATTTTAATTAGAGTAAAGCAATTAATGGATAGCAAATAAACTTGAATGCATAACGAGTAAAGTCGTGGAACGTAAAAAAGTGAAATATTTAACCACGCCATGTGAAAACTGGCACTTTCTTTTTACGTAAGTTGATGGTGTTTAAGCACGAGTAACGAGCCATAAAGGTGTGACGCTTCTTTATAGCTAAGACAGTACACAAATACATTTTAAATTATTAGAATGTTAAACTACTGTTAAAACAATATTGTAGAGTTTAACACATAGGTACATAACTATTGTGATAAATGCTTGTAGACAAAAATATAAGCCAACACTTCAATGATAAACTGCGTGTCAGGCAATGTTAAAAAAAGTAAATCTCGCGAGTCTTGAATTACAGATGATATCACATTGCAACCGCAAAGTTATCAAATAACTTAACACAACAATAATGCGTGTTCATACGACATTTGCTAAAAATCTATTTTTTATTAACATTTTAATGTCTCATTTGCATACAAGACAATATTATTTTATTTATTTATTTATTTATGCTTTATTGTACAAACATACCAGGACAAACAAACTTAGACTATAATTTTATACAATAATAACACACGGGCACATATGCACGAAAAGGCGGCCTTATTGCTCAAGAGCAATCTCTTCCAGGCAACCCTGATTGTAAGGAATGTTGAACGAGTACGCGTTGGCGCAAATTCAATGTCTAAATTGATACATTGTACAAATAACTAATTTGTATACAATACAAAAACAAGAAATATAATATAATAGAAAAAAAAAATAAATAAAATAAATATATATAAATACATATACTAAATATACCAAATAACACACAAAATATTATAATATAATAAATGATGTCTCATACATAAATATCATATATATATTTTGTTGTGAAATATAAAAATGTGCGTCAATAGACCAAAATAAAGCAAAATGCATCACTTTTATTAGTGTTTTTGCACAACTAGGAAACAATTAAAGTGTAAAGTAAAAGCCTGCCTGGAACAAGTAAACTGCATTGCGTCAGTAAAAAACGTAGTTGAACAAGTTTTGGAACTCACATTTTTCACTTTATCTCTTAAATATGTATCTATTCTTTAAAATGAATTAAAAAGTTGTTTAAATAGGTAGGTATATTATGAAATAATTTTAAAAGGTAAATTTGACCTTTATATATTTTTGCGAAATATTTTCAATCAATGATAGAAAGGAAATTAATTTTTGTGCACACCGAACATTTTTAATCTCTTATTTTTTCATAACACAAATCATATTGATTATGTAACTGATAGAAGTAGTAGACTAATATGCCTAATTCAAAATACTAGGTAGCTACCAGATAATAGACTATGTATAAATAGGCTTAAAGGTTGCTTCCAAAGGCACTTCTTGGCGCTTAAAATACCTACAAACAAGTCTTGTCCAAGGTAATGGAGGACGCCCGGTCCAGTCACGTTCCGTTGACAACGGGGCTTGACGTGATAACTGTCCAAAAACTACTATATAGCGGCACGATATTAAAAAAAAATTATTTCTAATATAAATGCAAATGCATCAATTTCATTTTCATATTAAAACGTTCAATTTATTAAACCCGACGTTGAATAGTTTTCATTAGGCGTACACTTATATTAAAGCGTGTAGACGTTTTAATTTTTTTCTCTCTCGCATTCCGCCCCAGTATCCATTGTGAAACGAATGCGACATGCAAACAATCTGTCAGAATTGTGTCCCGCGAGCGTTTCCGTCGACTGAAGTGAAACAATAGTGAAACTACAACGTTTTGTGGTTCCGCGGCTAATCTACTTGCACGCTTCGCAACTGATAAGGAGCGCACCGTGGCGTGCTAAACGAGGCCAGCGGTCATGCACTTGAGAACACTGTTATGCTGATGGTTATTAACTTTTCCTTTTCTTATCATCAGACAAAACATATTATTCATAAAAATGGCGGTTTTGTTATTCTGGATTAATTAAATAAATACTAATGTCACAAAACTTTATGAAATGTGAAAACCCAAAAATCTATTTAAAAAATTATTTATTTATTTATTTATTTATTTATTTGACACTTCATTACACACATTATTTTATAAAATATAAAAGTAAATAATAAATCACAAAGTTACAGCTTTAATATGTGTAACGGGGCGGCCTTATCACTTCAGAGTGATCTCTACCAGGCGACCCCTCAGGCAAAGGACAAGTGTTTGCTGTATAAAGGGAGGCATCAAAATCTTATTTTAAAAACTAAACAATATTTTATAAACATACATATTACTTAATAATTAATAATATATACCTACTAAATGATAAACATACACATATAAAATAATAGTTATTAATTACTTAAAGTATTAAGGTCACTACTCGGAGCCATATTCCAGATCTAAATAATATTTATGTATTAGACGTTTATAAGAAGTTAAAGATTGTGCACGTCTTATATCCACAGGTAAAGAGTTCCACAATCTTACAGCGGTTGAAGCAAATGAATAACTTAGGAATTCAGTTTTTTGAGTAGCCACACGCAGTGTGAGTCTTTCTTTCGACCGTAGAGTATAAGTTTCATTCTGGAGGAATTCAAAGTTATTCTTAAGGTATGAAGGCGATTTAGGGTCAAAAAGTACTTGATACAAAAGACGGAGAAAATGTATATTACGACGAGATCGGATATTTATTTTAGACGTAACACAAAAAATCTAAATAGATTTTAGGGACCATAGAAATAACATTTTTATAATTGTATTTCATTAATTTTATACAGCCGACATTTCATTAAAGTTCACAATGTAAACACTACCCTTGCAATTAAATTTGAATACTAATATTGATGTTTAAATTGACCGTATTTAAAAATTATTACTTATAGGAATATTACTGCCCTATAAAACAAAATTTGATTATATTATGTAGGTTCCTACATTCATAAATATCAAAAATATATGTATATGAGCTATTAAAATTGTCTGAATATAGATATTAGATAATAATATATCAATTTTCAATATTCCTGAACTTTTCCCGCTTGTTCCATTATCACCGAAATAATCTGGCGAACACGAAATCGCAACCTGATAATTTTTATTTGGCATCATGTACCTTTCATTAATTTAAATAATTATGATGTATATTCTTTAAATTTTCACATTATTAGACATGTGTTTTTTATTTTTTTATTATTTTTTTTTATGTGATTTTAGGATAGGTATTATATGTATCATTTTGCTATGGGCTTAGCAGAAGACTCATCGTAATCAAAACCAGGGTCGTTGGTAATTTGATAAAATAATAATAGTCATTTTAAACTTTGCGTTGAAAACATAAAGTTTGATTATAATAAAAGTCAATTAATCTGGTCCGTCAACTACAGACCCGTTCAATTTATGAAAGCTATTAAAATTTTAGTTACACGATGAAAATATCCTTTGAATCGTATTCTTCGTAGCCAATAACGTTTTCAGAATATAGTTTCTACTGGCGGATTTAATTAACATTTATCTTTATTATAATATATTTAATTAATTTATATAACCGTATTTGTGTTGCATAATATATTTAATACTGATTAAATCCTCTACCATTAAATTCCACAGTCCGTTTACAACCTACGTTTGTGTCAGATCATGCGTCGGCTTATATAACAGTATTTCAATAATATACACTTTGGAAGGAAATCGCACAGCGATTAGGTGATATATTGCTTCTCACTAACGTAATATGAAATAATCGTGTGTCGTAATCACGTTGTAATGCAAACGGAGAAGCCTCAGTAGCCATCCGGTTTCTCGTTTTTTTAACATTTTGCTGATTAGGTAGTAATTACTCGATTATCCCAGCAATTGGTTTCATAAATATTCAATACTAAAACATAATAGATTTCTGCTAGAGTCATAATAGAGAGAGCTGAGCTCAAGTACATCGTCACAATTTTCATTATTATAAGTTGTAGTCGTTAAGCGGATAATATGCATTTACATTTTTCTATCCTCATAAATATTGTTATAATAAAAGTGTACCGAGTACGATCTTTTAATCCTTTTCTAGAAAAAACCGATGATGTGGAAATAGAATTTTACTGAAAAGAAAAAACATTTATCAGAGGTAAATGACTGCCGCTTGCAGCGACTTTTTATACAAAGAATTGCTTTATGCTTGCACAGCGAGAACTTAAACGGTTGGACACACAGTTGGACAGTTATTAAAATTGTTTTTGTATATAAATACGGAAACAGTGATTTTAAAAATAAATTTCCTACTTTAATTCGACTCAAAACCTATATATGTGTATTTTTAGATACGAATGTAAATTATCCGCCTCGAATTTCTATAAAATGTGTTTATCTACACGTGCTTCCTAACTTCATAACATTGTCGATTTGTTTACTTAACTAGTGACCAAAGCCGTTACGAAATCAGTCAACTTTGTATGTTTATAATTATTTCACAGCGGATCCAATCACTTCGATTACTCAAATAATCTCCGGTAAAATATCGGAAAGAGATCATTAGTCATTCATTATGAAATAACATTTACCAATGTTTCTCACAAAAGGCAATAAATGATCATTCACGCTGTCTTGCCACTAATGGCTGTTCACGTGATGCTGAATTATTCACTCTATTTATGTAAATGGTCAGATGTATACGTAGCTTAATATTAAACACGCGTTTGATTTCTAAACCCATGTCTGGTTTTCCTGTTTATCTTGGTACGTAATAGCTTTTGTATGTAAGCTATGTATGTAGGAGTGGCAGACCAACGTGAGAATGTTCAAATTGCGCAGTTACAATGTGATTATAATATGTATAAAAATATCTACTATATTTATCTTTATTACCACACGATTGCTGTATACATTTTTTAGCTCGTCAAAATTTGACTAGTTCAGATTCAAAAACATCGTCAAAGATTGCACGAGGCTCACAGCCCAATTTGCAGTCGTTTGTATTTGATAAGCCTCTTAGGTTTTGCTTTTGACCATTAATCCATCAACAAATGGACGTCGGTTTCGCTCCAAATTGTTTGCACCAAAAGAGGCACAAACCGAATCCTGCTAAAAGAAGTATCCATCTGCCTTTTATTACATACGAAATACGGAAAAAATATTTCCTGATTTAATAGGTACGATGATACTGTATATTCAGAAGCTTTTTCACGAACTTTTTTTTATTTTGTTCCAAACTCTCTTCTCGTTTACAAAAAACATCTGAGTTTGTTTTCTAGTAAACATATCTAACTTGGTTTTCAAGCTAGATTAACTTCTATGTTCTGTATGGCTGTGAAATTAACGCTGATCATATAGAAAGTTAACGTGAATCTTCTGAGAAAAAAGGAAATCCACTATTATGGCCCTTTCTAAACATGTTGTGGAATAAAACTTCGAATTGAAATAGTTTTTGAAACTTCGCATATCCAAGCTTTCGTAGTCTTTGTCGAAACTTATTCTAATATGTTCATATCAAGTTCATATATATTTAGTAGTAAAACAAACTTATCTGCTGCGTTGCTTTGCAATTACAAATATGTTAAAATACACTAATGTGTAATTATTATTTATGTAGCCAGGCTACGTGTTACCCTACTAATTAGCAAGGGCATGCAAACCTGTGAACCGTTAAGCTTGGTGTAGCGAAAATTCTAGGACAGTAACGGGTAAAATCAAGTTAACATAATATTATGCAAAATCAGATAATATGTTAAAACTTAAAACGTATTCAATTACCGAGTTGATTACAATCTAGTTAAATAATATAAATATGAAATTATTACATGTTCAACTCATGCGAATACAAAGCTTAACTTAACGCAAATAATAGTTACATAGAGGTACATAGCGTTTGTGAAATATGGTAGGAATTGTAGATAGTTATAAGATGTTTCATATAATGATTAACATTTTATGAGTTTAAAGGCACAATTATTAATAAATCTGCAAAACTAAACTAGCGACCTGCCCTGATTTGGCAAGGTTCAATATTATGCAGGTTAATGTTATATTATATTCAAATAAAACTATCTCTCGAATCGCTCTATCTTTTAAAAAAAACTCGCATTAAAATAAGTTTCGCAGTTTTAAAGACCTATATATAGAGATAGACGGGAAAATGACTTTGTGTAATACTCTAAATCTAGTGATAGTGATAAATAAATACATCTAAATGTATTGTTGGGGAATAATACTGTCTAAAATAAATCAAAACGCTTTCAAAGAGATTATACGAGCAGTATTCTCATCGCAATTTATAATTAGATTCCATTCCTAAATGTTTCTAATGTTAATTACTTTTGCTTCACGTCTTGTTTTAATACTGAGGGCTTTACAGCGAAACGTGACAGCTAAGATTAAAAAGACGAATAGCAACAAAATCAAAACAAACGACAATAACACCATGAGCGTTCGGTTGTTATGTTCGGGAACTATCCTTTGCGTTTATCTAAGTTACTCTCTTTGTGTGTGCCAAATTTCATGAAAATCAATTCAGCAGTTTTTGCGTGAAGGAGTAACAAACAAACATACACTTTTGCATTTAATATAATGTTAGTAGGATTAACCATTATAAATTATAATTCTTAAGAGCATTAAACCATGCTCTAAGTTATAATAATTATTATTAACGTGAAAATATGCAATACCTACATAGTCAAAATAGCGCTCTACAAATTTTCATACTAGCATTCATTAATATTCAAAATTTGAAGTACCTATTCTTCCGTCAAAGTAAGGTAATATTTGAGCGTTCTATTTGCATAAATTCCTCGTTTCCTCACTTACCTACTACCTACTTCAGCCGCTACAAATAATTTGACAAAATGATTGATCGCCCTTTTGTTTGCTTCATAGCGATTGTTAAGCTATTATACAATATTGCTTTTTCTGTATTTATATCATTCGTAATATTAAATCTCCCCACGTAGCAATTCAAACGTGATTTGAAGGAATTTAATTAACAACATGAGATTTATTAAATATTCACAATGTTAAATAAATCGTGGAATACTGTTTTAAGCCATTTCTAAAATAACTTACAAGTAATAAGAAACGAACAATTTCCTTCGAAATACATTTTAGGACTCGACCACATATTATGTATTATAGTCCCGTTGCGGGTTGCCTGTTTGATTATTGTGACTCTATTGAGAATTATTAAATTTTTAGGTATATTACTAATTCTTATTGGAACACACCATAATTGAATGGGTATATTGTTACATCCGATATGTCCACTTAATACATTTATTTAATTTGATATCGTTACGTTTGCAGGATCTCCGTGGCAAGTCGAGGTTATGGCAGGGCCGGCGGGCGGCGGCGGAGGGGAGCCGACCAGGCTGATCCCCGCACGGGTGCCTGCCGTCTTTGAGATTTCCACATCACCTGGCGCATCCAGTTTTAGCAAAAACGAGGTAAAAGGTTTTTAACGTACGAAACGAGTACGAAAGGCATGTTACGTAGCCTCACATATGTACATAGGGATCTAACGTTACAGCTTAAATGTCAACTAATAGCAATGAATAAGAAGTACCCAGTATTAATATTACATTTAAAATTTTATTTACCTAATAAATATTTTTATACCTAGTATTAAAAAGTACCTATGTTGACGGTTCGACGGTTATACGTGGTTGTAGGTCCTCATATCATATTCTTGAACTTATGATCGGTAAAATATGACATCGTTTAACATACCAGCTATAAAAGCGTAATAACGGCATTGTGTAAAAAGGTCGGTTTTATACCATCATTTATAATAATAAATCTAATGTGTAACTTATGTGTAGAACGAAATAAAGATTATCAGCGGAATTACTGCCTATATTATTAATTTATTAGAATTATTGCCTATATTACTGCCTAGAAGGCAGGTATTTTACACACATGCAATTTTCATTTATGGATTTAATTTTTAGAAGCCTGATAAACAAACATATTATTAACATTGTGAAATACCATGTACAAGTCTGTATGCATATGACATTTAATTATAGTATTGATAAATGATATTCGATATTAATAGAATGTATGTGGCGGTGATATTAAAACGCTAAGTGCGTTTAATATTGAACTTCCATTTGTCGCTTCCTCCACGTCCGCTGTACGCCTACAATTCTTCCCACTCCGAAGTGAGTACTATTTTTCAGTGCTATTAGCTATACATTATACATATTATATTATGTGTGTACTAATAATAATTTGTCATCAGTAATTGTTTTTTCTGTTATTATAATATTTTTAATAATTAATTTTGCAATATTATTAATAATTAATTATTGACTCTTTTCCCCACCACCCAGGAGGTGGAGTCTGGTAGCACGTTTTTTTTTACCTCGAAAAGCAGGGCTGAAATGTTCTGCAGTATGCTTTCATTGTTCTGGAGTCTGGGAAAAGAGCCAATAGCCAATTTATGTTTGGTTAAGAGTACTGAAAAATAGTACTCACTTCAGAGCGCTGTAAAACCTTAGCTATTGACGTAATTAAAAAATGTTGTAAATAAAAGTTGTTCCTCGAAAAACAATCTACAAAAATGGTCTTATATAATTTCTTCGTAAAATGATAAAAAAAAAATTATCGAAAAATATAAATAGCTCTAATTTCTGAACATTTTCGCTTATAACTTTTTTATTTATAGTTCTACGACAAAAAGTTACTGAACTAAAGTTGTAGAGAATTTAATTTGCAACAAATAATGCTAACAATGTTTTTTTATCAGATAAACAGTTTATGTGATATATCCGTAAAACCATTTCAACCACTATTTTCAAGATGGCGGCCGTGGGACAAGGGTGGCGACCCCACAAACTTGGTTTTAGCTTCACACTAACCCTCCCACACCTCCAAAAAATAAAATTGCGTCCTCTAAAAAACGCAAGATTAGGCCTAAAAAATGTAACATTTCAA
Source organism: Colias behrii (assembly GCA_029959065.1). NCBI lineage: Eukaryota > Metazoa > Arthropoda > Insecta > Lepidoptera > Pieridae > Colias > Colias behrii. The sequence goes on from JARWMC010000002.1 coordinate 8,575,941, forward strand.
TGGACTACAAGGTTCAATTGTATATTCTACACAATACTTAGGTCATGTATAGAATACCTGTTAAAATATTTTTACAATAAAGATTAAATAAACTTCGTGAAAGTAACAACATAATACATATTATCTGAAAAAGTGGAGGAAGTGAAGTGTAAAGGGCAAACAAAGGCTTTTATATATTTTTCACGTCATATTTTCAAAGCAAACTAGATTGTATACCTACTTAGTTTGTATAAGAAGTAGGATTTCTTTTAACATTTTGTCTTGACCACTAAAGTAGGTATTACGTTTGTTATGTTCCTTTGAAAATATTTATAAAGGGTTGTTCTTTTTTTTTCCTTCAGTGCAAAAATAGAATTTTCCACACAATAATATAACCTGATTTCCAACCTAATGCCAACCTAATTTTAAAATTAGGTTGGCTTATTTTACTGATATATTATAATAAAATAGATTATATACAAAAAAAATTCTCTTGTGGCTTGGTCTGCGTTTTTATATTATAAGAGTCAAACGGCCAGATTCTTTGTTTTTTCGATAATTATTGCTTATATAACTCTAGCTAAAAATAAAATGGACTATATATCAGTACGCCCGCATACTTAACTCATAACCTTAACCTTGTTTAATGGCAGTGAGTTTATTTATTCTAAACCGTATTTGGTAAAATGTTCACATAACATTGATACATCATTTTGTTTATAAAGGTCATAGTTTAAGAGACGTGAACGTTGATATTTGATTTAACCAGTTTAAATACATAATTAATAGTTGAAGAGAGGTGCTTTAAAAATATTTATGAATTATTCAGGTTGGTGTGACCGTCACAGCCCCGTCACGAAGACAGGTTACAGCTAGAGTGTTGGATGTGGCAGAGAGACCTGGCGTCTACCGTATCGAATTCACACCTGAAGAAGTTGGCACACATCTCATCGATGTAAGTTTTGTAAACTGAAACCTAACGTAAAAATATTTTTCCCATTTTCTTAATCATTTTGCTGTGTTTTAGACATAGAAATTGTGTGGTTATATCTATAAGTTTGACTAGGAAATAAAGAGGAATACATATAATGTAATATAAATTGTACTATAAATACAAACCATCTTAACTTAATTTCTGTTAATACCTTAAACAAACATGTAGGTATAGAAAATACATATAGGATTATAAACACTTACGCGACTTTTCAAGTGATAAATGTTATTACTAATTATAAAAGGTTCCTATTACCCAAAAGGGAATCATAAAGTCGAGACACGACTGTCATTTGCATGTCTGTCATTTGCACGCATTGAAATTACCAAGAGATTATTATAGGTAATGATAATTTTGTCTATTTATTACCTACCCTAAGTACCTGTACGAGAAGCGTATCATATATATATATATATATATATATATATATATATATATATATATATATATATATATATATATAATATGTATTCATAAATGTCAAACTGGGGGAGTTTCGTGACCTTCACCATCGAAAATATCGGAAAACCTAAAGGGCAACCGTACAGATTCATTTTACACCCGGATCGTAAAAGTAATTTTGTGACGTACCAAGTTGTAACACAAAAACGAAAAGCTTTCAGGTAAATTGCTATAGCTAAATCAGTATATGGCACGAACTTTTTTACTGCAGAATTTCACCATGAGTTCGCGTAATGATAACGTAGCTGAATTATTCAGTTTATTACACGAGTATACCGGTTTAATCCATTCGATGATTTTTTATTATTATTAATAAAAAATCATCGAATGGATTAAACCGGAATGGATATTTTATTTATTTATTTATTTATTTATTTAATTTTCCTATCAATTTCTATATTTGAAACAGCCGTCAATCACAAAATTAAATATTAAAAGCTATCTAACAACATTTACATTTACCTATAAATAATATTAAAGCCTTAGAGGAACTACATTTTATCATTTTTTCCAGACATAATCTATCTCTGTACCAAATTTCATACTGTAGGTAATAACACAGTTGACAGATATATACGTACATATGTATCTGTATATTGTGGTAATAATTTGCCTAAAAACCTATATTCCATAAATTCGGATAAACCGGGATAAACTTTCTTACTGTCATGTTCGATTATATTTTCTAAAATAAGTAGGATATACGTATTATTAACTCAGGCCCCGGAATCACAGACACAATAGAAAATCTATTGTGTCGTGGACCGATCGGGCCGTTCGGGGCTCAATGGGTTATAAATATTTTTTTATTGTACTATAGGTGTCGATTGGAGAAGAAAAATTAGCCGCTGGACCGCTCGTCGCAAAAGTGTATGACGCAAGTCTCATCAAAGTGACTGACGTGGGTAATGCTATAGTTGGACAACAAAGCCAATTTAGAGGTGAGTTCCCACAATGATTTTAAAGATAATAATCTTACAAATGTCAACTCAAAATTTAAATTTATCTGAGATAACATAACATTTTCTATTGTTATAATCTTTGTTGGTTTCTCTGCCATGTTCAAATTATTGTTTCCGTTAAATATTCAATGTTATAATTATTATCTATTATCTGTACCTAATCATATAAGTATTAGGGTAATAACTACGAATACCTAGTATTTTTAAGATAATATTAATATGTTTTAAAATAAAATATCTTATTGAAGTGTTCAATTTTTGTAGTGGATGCGAGTGCTGCTGGTGAAGGACAATTAGAAATTTCAATCAACGAGGGTGAAGTTCCTAATCATGTACAGGTAAGAATCTATAGGCATAGGCATAGTTATGTGCATATAAAAGTATTTATGTTAATTTTGAATTTAAATAATTCAAGAACACTCTAGCCTTATTAATTAATGTAAAAATGTAGGTGTTGTAGGTATAAAGGCTTCGAGGCCAAATATAGAACGCTAACTTTCCGCCCGCGCCTGTCTGTACAATTTTTGACCTTATATTTTTAACACTCTATCTTAGATTAAGGATTGGTCTCCGCGCGCGCGCTACGACTAGATACCGCCGGCGTACTTGAAAAATGCGGCAAATAATAGTACGCCGAATTCGGCGTACCCAAGCCAGTCGTGTCACAAGCATTGTGTGGAGAGGGCGAACCGATAGTTTATAAAGATTTTGAACAAAATCTGAAGTATAATGCCTATTTGTGTCATAAAACTATTTAAAAATAATACAACAAAAAATAAGAAAGACACTGGGATCACGTACCATCACTAAGTATCGTATTATTCGAAATTTCTCCTTTACTTCGAAAATTTTTTCTACGAAAATACGACGCCATTCAGTGTTGCCGTACTGCATATCCAAAAAAATACACGTGGTTGAGGAAATCTTTTAGCAATTATTTGAACTTTTTTTTCAATACTATTACTAACACATGTATAAAAAAGTATAATCAATAATTTATTTCTGTTTAACCATGTTTAACTGACTCATATAATATGTTATTTTTTTTATTTCCGCTTTTTTACTTTTAAACAACCTTTGTGACTATAGTATAGTAGCGTCGCAAGTGGATTTGAGTCATGCGACTCAAATCGTTCATGGATTCGATTCCCGGCCAGGTCAGGATGAAAAAAAATATTTTTCAAACTTCTTTCCAAGATGGCAGATTTCCCATTTATGAGGTAAAATTTATGTATCTGGCAGCCTAATTCTTCACACACACTAGCGTCTTTACAAATTGCCTAACACACACTACAGAAATGAGTTGCCGCACTCACAGAGCTATTGTTTTTAGGTGGGGCGGTATCTAGTCGTAGCGCGCGCGGAGACCAATCCTTAATCTAAGCACTCTATATAGTTACTTAGTAAATTTTCCCAGGAAAAATTTATCCTGTCAATTTTTATGAAATTTTTCATTAGTTTAGGCGTGAAATCGTAACAAATATAACTGACAAAGAGTTAGTTTCAGATTTATTATATTAGAATTAATTATTAGCTTTGATGTAAACAATTATTGGATTACTAAACTGTGATGATAATAATTGATCCGTTAATCAATGAATTGAAGATGAGCATTTCAATGAATACAATCTAAATATTCCCTTGTTCTAAATAAAGATTCTAAATAATTCCACGAAGTTTAACAAATGGATGTCTCCATTAAGTAAATTTCTATTTTGATACAGGTTGTGGGCGGTGGACGTTGTCTTGTTTTTTGGAGGCCTGAAACCCCAACGCCACACCGTGTTGACATAAAGTTTAATGGAGAACCAGTGCCTTCGTCGCCTTTTGTTTTTCACGTAGCACCTGCGCAAAGAGTCTCTATTGATACGTCACAAATAGGTAAGGTATATCTTTGAAATATTATGATGTAAGTAGGAATATTATATTATCTCATCAAATTTTAAGGCACCTCTCCTATCTGCTAGTATGAATCAACTAAAATTAAAAGAAGTTGATTTTAATTTCATCAAAATATTGTAATTTATAATTATAAAGGATAGGTACAATAATTGAGTAATTCACAATAATTTTGTATTTGTATATTAATTGTTAATGTGTGGTTAATGTGCATCCATTTATTAATAATAAATTTTTTGAACTTGCCAGCGATAAAATGTTTTTTATGTCAAATGTCAATTGACTGCTTGTCATTTGTCAAATGTCAGTTGATACTTGATTTATTTGTAAACAAAGAAAATAAATTAGAAAATAATGTTTATGTTCTTAACTTAATTATGACTAGCAGCTAGTCTTGCTAGACAAAAATTATAAAAGATGAACTTTACTGATTGAACTGTACTGCACTGTACTGACTGAGGAAGATTTAAATAATTTTACATTTTACAGAACTGATACCGGTTGGCGAGTTAGTATCATGCTCAGTTCGCGTGGAAGGATCTGGCGGTGGTGAACTAACAGTTACCGTGCGAGGACCACGAGGCGAGGTGCCAGTTCGTCTTACTGGAGATGTAGTGTCTGGGCTAGTAGCTAGCTTCACAGCTAAAAATGTTGGACCACACACACTCACGGCTCATTATAACAATCAGCCTGTACCGGTGAGTCTAATAACATAGTTGATAAATTTGGTTGCATTTAATATTGAAGTTTATGCTCATTTTTAACTAATCTAAATAATTCAATAAAATTTTTATTTATTAATATTATTCGTTTTGCAGCATAATTTTGTTGCCATTACTCTTTTAACATTCTAAATAAATTAAAGAGATAAACAATTTGCAGGGAACACCTTTCATATGTAAAGCATATGACAGTAAACTAGTGAGTGTGACGGGAGGTTCATTGGCTCAAGTGGGAGTACCAGTACAACTTGCAGTGGACGCAGCTCAGGCAGGAGAAGGGAATTTGGAAATTACAGTAGCAGCGAGAGGACTGAATATTCCTACTCAAGTACATCCACAGGTAATATATTATGATTTTGTGCATAATATAAATTAAATTTGCAAATAAAGAATGTTTTGGTATATGGTAGGGTAGATGGTAGTCAATCAATTGCATGTTTAGAACACATAATATGTTCCTGTGTGTTTTCTATGTAGGTACTACAATAATTCTTAATTACAATGATCTTGGGGGCAAGATTTCACAAACTTGCCTAAACAATAAAAGCATATAAAAAATACTTTGTAAGCCCATTTAACTGGCTCTGCAAACACATGTACAAAATATAACATAATATTTACTTTTCATAAACACAAATTCTATACATACATAATATAAAGATTACTACATACATCTCATTTATATAGATTATAGGTTTATACAGTGACATTGAATTAAATCTCTTTTATTTTATTTCAGGGCAATGCAAGGTTCACAGTATCATTTACACCAACTGAAGCCTGTGAACATGTTGTCAATGTATCATTTAACAAAGTAAGTAATAGTATTACTCTGATTAATCATATTAAAAGTATTGAATGTGACATAATATTGCAGAATTTTTTGTTTTTTATTTTAGTATTGTATGGAAATAACAGATTATTCCATTTAGACATCACAGTTAAAAAAATACTTAGTCTTTAATGGTTTAATTTTTAATTTGTTAATCCCTATAATTTAAATAGTACCCAATATATAAATATGCCTGTGCCTAGTAGGCACTTGATACTTGGTAACTGAATGTACTGACATTTTTAACATTATGTTTATATAGATGAGAGTGCCAGGCTGTCCTCTAGTCATAGATGTATCAGAGGGTGGTGTGAGTGGAGCGAGAGTGACCCTGCCCGGTCCTGTTCCGCTGCACCAACCAACTTTCCTCACGCTATACCACTCTACTGCTACTTTGGAACAAATTGAAGTTAATGTTGAGGGTGAGTAGATTTGTGATAGTCTCTTAATAAAAAAAATATTCTCATCGTTATTAATCTCGATACAATAAATTAAAGATCTGGAGTGTGTTTAATATGCTATGTTATTCTTGGTAGCAATTATCATATATTTTTCTGAATTGTACTAAACGATTAATTATTTGAATGTTCCAAATAATTGATGACCTGTTAAATCAATGGATTTTTGTTTATGTGCCATGCAATTGTGACTCTACATGAATGTGAGTTATAAAAAATATTGAAATTAATTAATAGAATTAATAGATAACATGATCTACACTTATTCTTCATTCAAGCTATGTAATATGAAATATTATATATTTAATATATAATATGAGTAAAGTATTAAAACATAAAACAAACAATATTTCGTTGCAGGGTGGAAAAAATGAATGAAAGTTGTTAAATGCATTGAATGAATCAAATGCGATGAAAAGAATGTGGTCTTAGGGGACAAAAGTAGAAAGCTAGAACGTTTTGATATAGGTGTAAAATTAGCAGCTTTGCTACTAACAATTCTCACGAATCTTCTTAAATTTTCTACAATTATAATGATATTTTCATATATTATTAGTATATAAGCTATCATATACTAACATAGACTAAGGTTATTGGTTTATTATAAAGTTCATAGCGTTTTAATGGTACTATAAAAATTATATCTAAGATTTAAGTTACGTTCGTGATACGACATAACAATATGTATAACATTCACGTTACAAAAGCTCATCCGCTTCGCCCTAACTTCTAACAATCATATGAATTATTCAAAATGAAAAAAAAAAGTATATTTACATCATTAGAAAGTTATTGGGAATATGGTAGCTATCAGTGAGTCATGCTTGTATCATTCTAACGCATGACAGCGCATAGAGTTAGGTATCGCATGTAAGAATAGGGTATATATTAGAGTAGGGTATAGGTTAGGGTTAGGGCGAGTTAGGGCGTAGCGGTGAGCTGAGCGATGTTGGCGCGTAGGTCCGAACGGCGCGTCGGTCCCGGCCGCGGTGTCGGCGGCGGGCGCGGGCACGTTCCGCGCGGAGTTCGTGCCGCGGGCGGTGGGGGAGCACCGCTTGAACGTGCTGGTCGACTCGCAGCCGATACCCGCTAGCCCGTTCCATTTGAAGGTACGGTGCTTTTTGTGATGTGGTGTTTTTTTAATTAAATTGTTTAAATGTAATTATAATTGTAAATAAGTGAATATACTTGTGTGTACTCTATTTTGAATTTATAAATTTCAAGGTCTTGTAGACTCTTTTATTAAAGTAATACAATTAATTGCGAATAAATAAATGTTGAGATTTAAAATATATTCCTGGGTAGAATCGCTCTCATTATTTGTTGCAATTTAAACACCCGGAAAGTTGTTATAGAATCATTTCAATGCGATTTTTTTTCCGAAGCATTTAAGACAATAATTGGTATAATTTTTTTTTTTTGGTTTATAGGTGTACGATGTGACGGCTATAAGAGTTAAAGATGTTGCCCATGGAACAGTTGGAAAGCCCGTTACGTTTTTGGGTAAGTTTTACAAAAATTTAACTTTTTTTAAATATATTTGTATGCGTAAAATTTTTGAAATTGCAATGTGTTACTTTTTTTTACTACCTGTAAATAAAATTAAAAGTGTGAAATATAAAGTATTACTTGTATTTCCCATTTCAACTTGCATAGTACAATACTTTAATGCGCTTAAGCGATTACGACTGGAAGTGCAAGAATCCTTATAGCTTACATCATCGGACGATCGCCCCGGTGAAGCGAACTGGATTTGTTAAGCTGTAAATCTCGCAAATGTTAAATACATATAAGAACATAGTGTTATTTAATAGCACCGTTAGTGATTAGTGTCGTGAATGAAATTAAATATTTCTATAAATTATTTTGAAACAGATTTCAAAATTCCGAATAAGATTTAATTAACAAATTTACAATTGCTTTTAGTTGTCCATATTTGGTTGCTTTCTCATTAGCGCGTTAAATTCAAAATGAACAAGCAGTCTTCCAATATTTCGAAACCAAACTGTTCTACTCAACACTAACAAATGACTTTTTAACAGTGAGGTAACTCGAGTTTAGTTGCCTCCTCTTGAATTAAAAATACCATCCAGTCAATTAATGAGCTATATACCAATACCAAATCTTCACCTTAAAAAGTCAGACACATCTTCGGACACGTCTGTAGATGCCTATCATGTGTGGAATTGTTTACCACCAGGCGATCCATATTCTCTGTCAAATCTCCTATAAAAAAAAATTCGTTGTCTGTAAAGTCGGTTTACTGACGATAGTTGAACGTGACAACGTCCGATTATGCTTCTTTGTCGCTCGTTCCGCGCTCTCGCTCGCACTTCAAGCCTTACATGGAACGCCTCAGAGCGAGGTAACGCCGCATGAGTCATGTTTTTTCGTGCGTGCAGCCGGCTCTATCGAATTATAAGACGTTGTCACGTCAAAAAAATCGTATTTTTAGTGGAAACAATGGCCGCGGGTCCGGGTAACCTCGAAGTGACAGTGAACGGGGGCCGCGTGCCCACCGCAGCCGCGGCGCAGGGCGCGCACACGTACGCGATCAGCTTCACGCCGCGGGACCCGCGACCGCATACAGTGGAGCTGAGGTTCAATGGGGACCATGTGCCGGGTAATACTTGTTTTATATTATATTTATAGGTTAATTTTCAACTGAAGTTTGTACTGTAATACAGAGTGAGACAGAGGGCGTCAAATTTATTTTTGTAATTTTTAGGTTGTAGTAATCATGAGTGCTATTTGTTTGATTTTACTTTGGGAAATGTCTCGAAAGTATTTTCATAGTGAAAGTCTTTCATTTACGAAATTAAAACGAAACATATCAAAAAAGTCGACCATCTGATTCTTAATTGATTGGACCATTTATTGATCGACAATATTATCCCTCTGAAATCCTTGTTCAAACCATTTAACGATTTCCTCTATTGCATAAAATCATCATCATCATGTACTTATGAATATATTTTTGCGATCCCCACAGGAAGTCCATTCGTTTGCCACGTATCAGCGCCAGCGCGTGTAATCGGCGCAGGTTCAGGGGAGTCCCCAGATAAAGTGTCAGTGGGCGACGCGTATACCTTCAGTGTAGACTCGCCGACATCACCGCATGTTGAAGTGCTGGGTCCGGCTAGAAGACCAGTACCAGTACAGGTAAAAGGTCTTCACAGCTAGCCTATACACAAAAAAATCTTTTTCAAGTAGAAATAAAAAGGAGTATATGAAACTCCGACATTTTTAAAACTATCGAACGAAGTCGAAGGTAGAAATAAAGTTAATTAACCCATTGAGCCCCGAACGGCCAGATCCGACCGCGACACAATAGATTTTCTATTGTGTCTGTGATTCCGGGGCCTGATGGATTAAAAATCATACAAACAGCATTATTTCTAAAGAGATTCCTGTATAAAAATGAATTTTTTTTTTATATTTTCCAGGTATCTGCCGATGAAACGGTGGGCGAAAACGAAGCAAGCAAACGGTATACAATATCGTTTATTCCAGTTGACGTAGGGGATCATAGTATAGAGGTAATTCAATTTTCTATTTTTTACCAATTTCAGTCAAGAAAAATGGTGAAAGTATTTCCAAAATTAGTAACATCCATTGCCAACTTACTAACAAACAAAAGTTTAAAAATTATTAATTTTTAAATTTTAGTAAGGATTGACTGAAAATATTGTTCTAGGTTCGCGCAGGATCCATGGGTGGTCACGTTGAAGGCAGTCCATTCTTGGTGAAAGCGTATAGCGCAGCTAGAGTATCCGTTACGGATATATCGCCTGGCATAGTCGGTCGACCTGTTTCCTTCACGATAAACGCATCTCATGCTGGTAAGAATACAGAAAAAAATACAATATAAAAACTAAGGGCGAGGTTAAAATATTTATGAAGTAAAATGATTATAGTATTTGTACATTTTTATAATGATTTTATTGTTTACAGGGGCTGGGAATTTGGAAATCATTGTAGCCGTAAATGGCAGAAATGTGCCCAATTACGTTCAGAGTGAAGGAAACGCTCGATTCAAAGTAAGATACACATTTATTTACTTACAGAACATGCTAGTTTTCATTTCCTCAAACATATCTTTATTTTATTTTTTTGTCCAAATTATCCTACTAACAGGTTCTAATAATTACAGGTAAACTTCAAACCAACGGAAGCGGCTCCTCATACATTATCAGTTCGTTTCAACGGACACGCAGTACCCGGTTCACCATTCACTTGCATGGTATCAGCCCCAGCAGCCGCTCCTGATGCGAGAGCCACTGGATCAGGATTATCTTCTGCAGCTAGAGGAGAATCCGCGGAAATAAACCTTACTGGATTCCATTGTAAGTGACCTTCAGTTTTTTAAATGTGGTGGAAATTCTTCTTATACTTTTTCTAACTTTTTATCAAATTATTCTTTAAAATTTGTATTAAATTCAATTGTAGGTAGTTCTTAACATGATTGAGTGAAATATTAAACATAATTTTTAGTATTTCTACAAACTTATTTTTTATGTTGAACGAAAGGAAAAATAAATAAAGCTAACAGCATTCTGCAGTAGCTGCAGTTATACTGTTGTATGTGGTTACAAACGAGATATTTTATTTACCAGAAAATAAATCAACAAACAATCATTCATTGGTGTTTGTAGCAGATTATGTTTACAAATAGTGGTTTTCGATTAATACCGCAGTCGTGTTATTGTGATGGCTGAGAGAATTCACAAATTAATTAGTGGATTTAAATCTGTTAATAGTTTTAAACTACGTATTTCAGAAGGTATCAAGTATATTTTAACGCACCATAGAAGCTATTTAAAACAATGTTTTCAAATGATACTTTACTTAATTTTAACGAAAAGTTCTTAAAAAACAGATGAATTCTTTTTATATTTGGCGTTGTATTTAAGTATACGTCATTTCGTATTATTTTTTTTAATTCATGATATAAAAGCTTTTTTCTTAAGTTTATAATCATTTATGTACAGCATGCGAGCCCACAATTTCCGTGACCGGTCCGGGCGGTACCAGTGTGCGTACGAACACGCGGCCGCTAGGCGAGGGTCGCTACACGTGCACGTACACGCCCGAAGCGGTCGGGCGGCACAGCGTGCACGTGCAGTGCGCGGGCCGGCACGTGCCCGGCTCGCCGTTTGTGTGCAACGTGTATGACGTTAGATGCGTGCGTGTTACCGGACTGGGTGCGGGAGGTGAGTTCTAACGAACATGTAGACGGAAAATTATAGTAGAGTCATATTATAATAGGCAACATTTGTCAGTTTAACAAAATTAAATAACGTAACCTTGTTACGACAGGCATAAAATAATATATATGATTTCGTTTTGTTAGATCAATTGCTTATCTTAATTAGCTAAAAAAATATAGCCTACCGTTGAATTTATATTTTTGGTTTTATGGCATTCAAATGCTTTATAAATATAAATTTATAAAGAATAGAAAAAATTCGATCACGAGGCGGGACTCGAACCCGCATCCTTCGCGCCATTCCGGGGCGGATGCCTCACCAACTCAGCCACTCGTGACCCGCCCGAGTGATCGAATTTATTCTATTCTTTCAGTTTTATGTGTCTGAAGGGACACACCGCGCGCCATCTATTGAGATGATTAACAACCATTTCAACCAATATGAAGCACTTTTCAGTGAATACAATATTGTAACGATGGAACACGACCTTTTTTGTTGAATTTATATTTTTGGTTTTATGGCATTCAAATGCTTTATAAATATAAATTTATAAAGAATAGAAAAAATTCGATCACGAGGCGGGACTCGAACCCGCATCCTTCGCGCCATTCCGGGGCGGATGCCTCACCAACTCAGCCACTCGTGACCCGCCCGAGTGATCGAATTTATTCTATTCTTTCAGTTTTATGTGTCTGAAGGGACACACCGCGCGCCATCTATTGAGATGATTAACAACCATTTCAACCAATATGAAGCACTTTTCAGTGAATACAATATTGTAACGATGGAACACGACCTTTTTTGTTGAATTTATATTTTTGGTTTTATGGCATTCAAATGCTTTATAAATATAAATTTATAAAGAATAGAAAAAATTCGATCACGAGGCGGGACTCGAACCCGCATCCTTCGCGCCATTCCGGGGCGGATGCCTCACCAACTCAGCCACTCGTGACCCGCCCGAGTGATCGAATTTATTCTATTCTTTCAGTTTTATGTGTCTGAAGGGACACACCGCGCGCCATCTATTGAGATGATTAACAACACCCTTCAGACACATAAAACTGAAAGAATAGAATAAATTCGATCACTCGGGCGGGTCACGAGTGGCTGAGTTGGTGAGGCATCCGCCCCGGAATGGCGCGAAGGATGCGGGTTCGAGTCCCGCCTCGTGATCGAATTTTTTCTATTCTTTATAAATTTATATATATAGCCTACCTTTATGTAACTTTCTAATAGTGAAAGAATTAAAATAGAAGTAAAATTGGGTTTTATAATATTGCATCAGACATGCATTTTATGTTGATATTTTTAATTAATCTTCTCAGCTCATATTTTTTAAATTATTAGTTAAAATATATGTAAACAAATAATTATCCAGCTAATCTAATCTAAACGTTAAATATGAGCTTGAAATATTCTACAATATTCTTAACATTTTACAGAATTAGAAGGCACGCTCGAAGGTTTGAATCTAGATGAGAGCGCAGACGAAGAACGCGGAGTGGAAGTGGGGAAGCCGGTCACGTTCAGTGTTGATGCGGCTGGCGCTGGTGAAGGAACCCTTGAACTAGTGGTTTCTACTCCATCCACCACTGTTAAAGCTGAGGTAAATGATCAAAAAACTTAAAAAAAATGTAATGTTTTATTCTATTTATCTATACTAATATTATAAAACTGAAGAGTTTGTTTGAAGCGCGTTCAACGCTAATTTCAGGAACTACTGGTCCGATTTGAAAAATTCTTTCAGTGTTAGATAGCCCATTTATCGAGGAACAGGAGTGGAGCAATGCGGGTGAAACCGCGGAGCACAAGTAGCGTACAAATAAATTCTTTGATTTAAATTAAAATTAAATTTTACCACATCTTCCTATAATAGTAATCCTCGATACAAAATCAAAATATTTGCTGATTAATAAATTATAGGCGTTCACGCAAAATAGGCGCCTACCATCGATTTGCGGAAACATGCCCGTATCATAATTATTTTTATGAGAGTCGAAGTATTGATATGAAATTTTAATTATTTCAGGTAGTAGCAGTAGCCCGCGGTTTGTATGACGTCACATTTATACCCGTGTCGCGGGAGGCTCATCGCGTTTCAGTCACATTCAACGAACAGCCCGTGCCTGGAAGCCCGTTTGTGTGCAGAGTTAATGAACCTCATACTTATGTGCAAATAGGTGTGTGATATCTCTTACTTTAGTTTTAATGTGCAAAATAATTTCAAAATAACTTAAAACTGGAAAAGGCAGAGCCCTATTTATCAAAGTAAAATTATTTTATACGAAGATAAGATTAAGCATTCAAATGCTTTATTTCTACATTTCTTTTTATCTTTCCTGCAGGAACTACAGCCACAATCGAAATTGACGAGAACCTATCAGACGTGGAAGTGCTATCACCAACTGGTACAAGAGTATCAGATGCGAACTTGGAAGATATGGGTCTATTAACCTTCCCCGTGACCAGAGTGGGAAGATATGTGGTTCGTAGTGTCAGAGGACCCGTCGCTGAAGTGGAGGCTCTAGATCCGTCGGCAGTTAAAGTATTATCTATTGGGGAAGCAGTTGCACATAGACCTGCGATAATTACAGGTATAAATAATTAATGTGATGTTTATTCGATCTTTTTGTTATATATGGAAATCACGTTTTTTGTAAAATAAGCAATTTTAAAGGAATTTGAACAGATCTTAGAAAAGTTAAAATAATTTATTAACCAGACCCCTATAACTTATTAAACTAAGCAACATTTTTTTACTAGCATTGGTGGGTAGTAAACCATAACTATAACAGCAAGAAATTTGTTCATGTTTTTTTAGGATTAGTTCACATACATGTATGAATATACATCAGATATATTGATTTTTGGACAGACTATTCATTTAAGCTTATAATAACTTCTATAGTATGTAATATCCGTCTTTTATCCAGTGAGCACAAGCGGCGCGGGCGGTGGTCGTCTCTCAGCGCGAGTATCAAGCGGCGGGCGTACAGTACCGCACTCAGTGCGTCGCCGGGGTGGTTCTCGTACGGACCTCGTGTGGCATCCCGCGAGAGCTGCTCCTCATCGTATTGCACTACTGTGGAGCGGCACTCCGGTGGCAAGGGAGCCGCTGGTTGTTGATGTGCTGCCAGCTCATCATGGACAAGAGGTACTTGTAAGATATAGGGCAATTAAAAAAAAAAGCTTTATTGAGGTGTTTAATCGTCTATGTATAATAAGTGTGTGTCTAAGCAGCGTAATAAATAATACAAAGAAATTTTCTACAGTTAAAACACTGCAACCGCTTTAAATTGACCTTGACCAAATTCTCTCCCCTATCTTGAGTTAATGTATTAGTGCACCTTTGCACAATGATCAGATATCGTAAACAGTATGGCTTTTAACCGTGTAACAATAGTATATTTGTATCATAATATCTTTTTCGCTTTATACTTTTTACGCTTATACAATATATTATTCCTTCAGGTATCAGCATCAGGCCTTGGCCTGTACCAAGCGCAAGTGAGCCGCGTATCCTCATTCAGTATTGACACGCTTGGTCGAGCGGCGCGCGAGTTTGATGTCGTGGTATCGGGGCCCGGAGCTAGAGCACTGCCAGTACGCTGCTACCAG
This sequence comes from Colias behrii, assembly GCA_029959065.1. NCBI lineage: Eukaryota > Metazoa > Arthropoda > Insecta > Lepidoptera > Pieridae > Colias > Colias behrii. The sequence goes on from JARWMC010000002.1 coordinate 8,591,080, forward strand.
ACAAAGTCGGGGCTGTTGCAAGCTGAGTTCACTATCACTGATGTTGGACAGAGTACTATTGGTAAGGTTTTGGGGCTTTTTTATAAATTTAAATATTGAGAGAACTGTTGCTTTAATGCTGTTGATTAATCTATAAATGATGGTTTTCGGGACAAAATTCCGTTTAGCAAAATATTATGAAAAAAGGGAATAGAGAATAATAGTATTATTCAAATTATACCATTTATTAGATATTGCCCCAACAAAGCTTTTTGTCAACGGTAGAAACAACTAAATTTTATTCATTGTTTATTCTTTATTTGCAGAGGTACTTCATCTTTCCAAACCGATAACTGGCAGCCCGTACACTTGTGAATCATTCGATCCGAACAAAGTCATACTCTCTGGTCTGCCAACTGGAAATCTCATCGCTCACACTCCTATCAACTTTACCGGTAAGTTAATATTGTTTTGTCATTAAAATGTCGAATTTAAATTCGTGTTAGTTTGTATTAAATCAGATACTTTTCACATCTGTTCCATTGCATAAATGTAGTTATAAGTAAGTATAGTATCTTTCTAAATACCTACCTATTTATGTGTTCTGAGCTGTTCATCTAGTTTAGGACCTTGTAGAAAAAAAATGTAAAAAACCTATTTCATGTAACATAAAACATGTTTATATCATGTTTATTGTACGCTTATACTTATGTATTATATTATTTCACAGTGGACACAAAAGACGCCGGTGTGGGTGAATTAGATGTACTTTGTGAAGCGATGGGCGAACGGCGTGTTCGTTTACCCGTTGATATTCGAGAGGACGGGCACTTGTACAAAGTGCGCTTGCGACCCACCATGCCAGCACATTACCGCATTTATGTTACTTATGGAGGTAATGTTTTAAAAAATTCATAATAATTTTTGATGAAAATATTCTCTAAATTTTCAACTTATTAATTTAATGCTAATAACATAAAAAAGTAAAAGTTCCTTATATTAACTTTTACCCGTCAAACATTATTACCAAAATCAAAATATATGTCTAATATCTATTTTTTTTTTTTTTTTCAATATATTTACCAGGTGCCAGCATTCCTGGTAGCCCCATTTCTCTGGGTGTACTAAGCGCACGGGCTAGTATAGCAGCGCGTTGTGCGGGTACAGGACTTGCGCATGCGCACGTCGGCAAAGAGGCCGCTTTCACTATACACTGTGTGGATAACACGCCGCCCACTGTGCAGGTAAGATATTCTAATCGTTAGAGAGACGCCGTTGAAAAATAAATTACTTTCCTTTTTAGGAAAAATGTATTACGAAAAGTAACTCGGCCATTACGTTTGGTATATTTTTGAGATAGAAAATAAATCTTCTATCTATCTCTCTATCTGTTAAATAATTTTTAAATATTTTTTTATTTTTATTTTTTGTTTAAAAACATGTAAGAAAGAACGAACATATATCAACTGAATATGTTTCCTTTTGGTTATGGTCTGAATATTCAATGTTTCGTTTTAATTATTATAAAAAGCATAGTCATATATTTTAATAGTGATTTGCACCATACATCTTATATATATATAAAAATGAAACCCGTTTCGCGTTGTCACGGCATCACGTGTGAACGGGTGGACCGATTTCGATAATTCTTTTTTTATTATATTCCTTGAAGTACGAGGATGGTTCTTATGTAGAGAAAACATAAATATGTACCACGGGCGAAGCCGGGACGGACCGCTAGTATAAAGTAAAACTTTTTTTTAGGTGGAAAGATTGAACGATGGCAAAGAAGAGGATTCTGATAACGGTCTACTCGAATGTCGTGTGGTAGCGGGCGCGCCAAAGGAATGGTTGTGTGCCTACATACCGCTAGTAGTGGGACAATATGAAGTGAGGATATTTGTGCCGTCTGGACCTTTGCCTGGAAGCCCGTTTTCAGTTAAAGTAAGTAATATAATATAGTTAATATTATCTTCTTCTATATCTTGGTTAGAAGCATATAGCTTTGATCAACTAACATATGAAATTAATGAACAATCTGTAGATTTTGAAAGAATTCATTTGGGCGGAATCGGCAATCAGAATGTTTAAGGGGTAGCAAAATTAATAATTTTTGATAAAAAAAAGTCGAATAGACAAAACTGATAGAAACTAAGTTTTATATTGTTCAAAATTATTTATATTAATCGTTAAAAATATAGAATTTTCGTCGCATAAAAATAAATTTTTATTAAAACCTTTTAACTTTTCAGGTAATAGACACATCAGCCATAGTAGCAGTAGGTGGTTGGGGCACGGACAATTCTGGAAGAGTTCGAGCACCTTCAAAACTCGTGTTGGATACAAGTAATGCGGGACCCGGCACATTGGAATGTTTACTCGCTGGAAGGCATCAACGTTAGTCAAACATTATTTTATTGTAGCAATAGCAATATTATAAAATATCTCCCTTAAAAACTAGTAAAGTATAAAGCCGAGTAAAGATGATTTTAATCGCAAAGCACATCTTAAATCATAATTTGAAAATATACTAATTTCATATTCATTCTATGTTTTCACTTTTAAATTTGTATGTTGACCATTTGAACAGAAAGTTTGCCCGGTCGCATAATAAAATGCATGCAGAAGCAATAAATAGTGTTATCGTGTAGAATATTTTTGCATTCAAAAGTTAAAGTTCACGCTACATTGGAGAATGCCAACTTAATTGGTTTCATTTTCACAGGTGTAGAAACAGTATCAGGTCGAGCTGTAGTAACGCTAGCGGCGCCAGAGGGCGTGAGCGGCGAACAGGAACTGGAGCTGACTTACAACGGGGCCCTCGTCGCTGGGGCCCCGCGGAGGGCCCTCGTGGCCTCTGGGAATACTGCTGATCGAGTGACGTTAGCTGGCAGGGGCCTTGCGCATGCCGCACCGCACACACCGGCCGTTTTTACTGTTGGTGAGTGGCAAATACAATTATTAGATTTAACTTGTTTAATTTTTTTTTTGCTAAATAAATAGATGTAGTTGTGTTGAGTAAAAATATTACTCGAAATAATGATAAAAAAAAACATTTGTTAATCTCTCTCACAGAGGTTAAAAAATTTACTTAAAATGTTTACAAACATAATAAGTTTCGCATGTTCATGGATTTTTATTTTATGCTATAAAATAAACTAATGTGATGGTTTCAAATAATAAATTGTTTTACAAACATTGCTGCTAAAGCCTCTCAATTTATATTGCATTATTCGTGCTCCGTTTTTTAAATATTGTGCATTTTGTCGCTAGATGGTAGTGCAGCAGGTCCAGGTGCTCCAGAAGCATCGCTATCCTCGCCAGACGGTGAAACGATACCCGTAGCGCTTACAGCTGCTGGACCTGGACTGTGGCGGGCTACTTATACACCTCGACGGGCGGGAGACCATCATTTGCGGGTTCTGTGGGCTGGACGACTTGTTAAGGGTTAGTTATTATACATGAAATGGGTTATCTTCTCGTACGTAAATTTTCTCTCCAAGTATACTGGTCAAATAAGTATTGTTTATTCCAATATTATGTTATAAATAAATGAAAATTATACACTAAATAATTTGTTATCATGTATAATTTACTGGAAAAATAGAACAAATAGGTTTTAAACGAATTTTATCTACCGTCGAGCTTAGTTTAGTTTATTACTTACTTAAAGTTTATATCTGACACGCAATGACTAGCAGCACAATTTCTGTTGGGAGTGTGTTATGTGTGCCGTGTTTTTATAGGCGGTGGTACTCTAATACCATGTTCCTTTATTTTCTTTTTAACTAAATAAAGGATTATTTTCATATTATTTTCGTTCCATATTATATCGTTTCATATTATTTTCGTTCCACAGGTTGCCCGCTCACAGTGAAAGTGAGTGCAGGCTCCGAAAGCGGCGACGCATCCAAAGTAGTGTGCTCCGGGGCGGGGCTCGCGGGCGGTGTGGTGGGGAGGGATATACGCTCCTGGATAGACACGCGTAGAGCTGGCCCTGGGGAACTCACTGCGCATTGTACTGGCCCTAATAAGGTGAATATGTTAATTAATCCTATCCAAAGGTTGCCTGGCAGAGATCGCTTGAAAGCGATAAGGCCGCCTATTTAACATGTTGTATCTGTCTTATAGGTTTTTTTCTTTTCTTTTCTTTTCTTCTGTATGTGTGTGTTAAATAAAGAATTTTGTATTGTATTGTATTGTATGTTGTTCATGTGAAATAAATTGGGATGATATTGATGTTTTGGAGGTTATGAAAGTCAGGATAGAATACTGGTCGGTTCAAGGCTAATACAGTAAATTTTTGCGTGTTCTGTGTGTTTGTAATCAAATAAGTGGCTAGTATTAACATTGGTTCAATTTATTCTGGTAAATAAATGTAAAGCCGTTCTGTATTTCTTACTTATTACTAATGTAGAAATTAAAGATTTTAACTAATTTTACTTATTGCTAATTTCATAGAATCGCCTATATTCATTTGTATTGGATGCATACATTTTATAAATAAAATTTTCTAACTGTTTATCAATACGAAGTATCCATAATAGCACAAAATAAAAAATGTATCCCCACCAGGTCGCATACTGCGAACTATACGAGCACGGTGACGGCACGTTCACGCTGAACGTGAAACCAGCTGAAGCGGGTCGGCACGTGCTCAGCGTGCAGTTTGCGGGCGAACACGTGCCTGGATCGCCGTTTATACTCAAAGTGGCTGGTGCTCCGGATCCTTCTAAGGTGAGATATTTTTAGTTGCATGTCTCATGTAATTTTGTTGAAGTAAAACTTCTTTATCGGGATTGGAAAAAGAATTAGTGTAACATTTTTTCGTTACGCGTGACATTTTTCCGTTACGCGCCATCTTTTTCTTATACCCTACCACGCGTGATTCGACGTATTTCTGTAAAGTTGCTTAAGTAATATAGTAAATTATTTTTTGAAAAATAAGGTCATAAAGAAGTTTCACTTCTTACGTGTGTACTAGTACACGCACACATTTTTTTTTACTTATCGGATGAAATGTATAAATGATGTAAATATATTCTTCGGTATAGTACAAAAGTAAACGTAATCTTTGGTTATTTTAAATATTTATGAATCACTTTGTTATTTACAATGTAAATTAAATCTTCTATTCGACGAACCTAATTTAAAGGCTGCATATTGCATGTGACTATTAAAGATATTTCCAATACTAGTAAAATATTCCTGGAGGATCATGGTTTTTCCAATGTTTTCGTAAAATAATGTGTTCAAATGCCAAAGAAATATATTTAAGATTTAATATTTATAAATAAATTTGTTCACAGGTCCGAGTATACGGGCCGGGTATAGAAGCGGGTGTACTAGCGACATTCCAATCTCGATTCGTGTGTGACACACGAGGAGCTGGTGCGGGTCAACTAACTGTACGAGTTAGAGGACCAAAAGGCGCTTTCCGAGTGGAAATGCAGAGGGAAAGCCAGAAGGATAGAACTATATTGTGCAAGGTGAGTGGCTAAGGGACTGGGAAATAAAAAAGATACGTTGAGAGAAAAAATAATTTCAAGGTCAAATCATGGATCATCATACACTTCTGATACGTATGCTCGGCACATACGCTCTTTTTTATTTATACCAATCATATTACTTGAACTATTATTATTGATGGAAAAATTAAAGATAAATAAATGTATTTGTTTATAGCGATATAGATAGACTACGTAATAACATATCAAGACGATTAACATCTTTCAGATCCTTGAAATTGATAAATTACAAACAAAATAGTATCGAACAACAGCAATTACGTTCACAAATTGTATAAATTAAAACCTTGATTTCAGTTTGGTGGTACATGGCGCATGACATTAAAAACGATGTTGTTACTTGTTGAAAATGTAGCTTTCTATCGAAGTTTTTAAAATCGACCGACCAGATTTGGTTTTAAATCGTATATAACAACATTTTTGCTTTATATTGTATTAAACAACATTTTTGCTTCAAATTATTAGTATTTAACATTATTTTTGGAACAAAGTTCCTTATCGCGCGTTGCGAAAGGGGGCTAGACGGAAAAAATTAAGACGAAAAGTTGTAATGACAGTTTTTGCTATAGTTGTGCGGCGTGCGCGTGTTTCTATGTCTCTCTCTATCTCTCTCTCTCTCTCTAATAGAACTAATAGAACTCTTGACACCTCTCAAATTAGATTTTGTTATTGAAGTGAAACTTCTTTATCGGGGTTGGAAAAAAATTTAGTGTAACATTTCTCCGTTACGCGCCATCTTGTTCTTATCCCTACCACGCGTGATTCGACGTATTTCTGTCAAGTTGCATATAGTAAATTATTTTTTGAAAAATAAGGTTATAAAGAAGTTTCACTTCTTACGTGTGTACACTAGTACACGCACACATTTTTTTTATTTAAAAAACTGAATTAATTGTTATTGTCCCCAGTTCTCGCCCACCGAGCCAGGCGATTACCGCGTGGAGGTGCGATGGGCCGGGCGCCATGTTCCCGGCTCGCCGTTCCCGGTCATGATATTCGATACGCAGGAAGAATTACGCCGTTATTTACAAGCCACGGCTGCTTAATACTTTTATCGTTTAATTTTATACATGCTTTGTATTAAAATGCCTAAATTCCGTTTTATTTCTAATATATATCAAAATTAAATAATTATCTGATTGCCAACTGATGGAATTGTTTTATAAAGATACTTTGTTTTTAACTAATAATTGAAAATGGTTTTATGATGATTATTATAGAAATTTGAATTTTTTGTCCTTATTGTAATTTTGATAAAGATAGAATAATAAATTGAATGCAATTAGCAAAAATATAATAAATGTTATTAGAGAATTAGAAAGCAAGTCATTGCATGAAACAGCCAATATGCCATATTTTTATGTTATTATAAAATAAATCACTGATGGATAAAATCTTTCTTGAATCGCCATTACATTCCAAGTAATATTTAGTATTATATAATAATATATTATATAGCTTATGATAATCTGATTGTATCCGTCCATAGTAACATAGGTGATGTTGTTAGGATAAAATGAGCTTACTTCTAAAAGTACATTAAAGTAGAAGGCATAATAAAATTCTTTATTTGTTAATATTTATTAATACAGAATATAGGTTTAACTTCATAACTAACTTCTGTAATTGTTTTTTGTTATTGTTACCTGCTTGTTGAGTTATAAGGAATGGACTGCACTATCAATTGATCTAAATTATCGAATCTCATGTATGTCCGAGCTTTATATCTTTGTAAGTATGTAATTTATCCGCGGTTACTAATAATTGTTAATAAATTGAAAATTTATTATTTAACTGGTTTTATTTATTATTTTACCCTGCTATCTACTAATTAAACTATTTACTTACTGAAATGAATGTTCATTCATTCCCTATTTTACAAAGGGAATGATATATTTTTAAATGTTACAATTTCACAGAAACATTTTTCTTCCTAATCAGAGTACATAACAACAAACATAGTTATTAGTATGATATATGAACGTGAGACACTGTTCGTTAAAAGACATCATAACTGCATTGACCACTCATTTACACATAAAAATCACGTCTCGCTAATTAATTACATCGCATTTGTCCATCAATAACTAGGTCACTGACGCCAGACTTGCGTCACATACACAATGGCTTCCCTATACATTTACGAATTGATAAACAGTCGCAGATTTTCGAAAATAGTTCAAACCATCACACGTATGATAGTAATATTTCTGTAATTGTGTATTATTCCTATCGGAAATGTTCATATAAGCTAAATGGTCTTAACTAAGCAGTAAAATAAACAATATTTAAAAAAATATTTTAATTCAATGAATAAAAATAGGTAGTTACAAATTTCAATTATAACACGAACATACAATGAAGTTTCCTTATTTATTATTACGTTAACTGTTCCTTTATTAAAGTATAAGAAAAAATGTCTTTGGTTATGGACTAAGAACTATGGTTTATATCTAAATGCGATGCTTCGACGGTCAGGATATGAAACTCGAGATTCACCAGCGACCTGCGCACGCAGCGCGTCCAAACTTTGCCACAGCTGTTGCATTTGACCGAAAATAATTACTTCTAGCCGCTGCACTGCGTTGTGTAGCTCTCCTGGAAATTAAGATAACATATTATAAATGTTCTATACTAATATGTACCTTCTGTATATAATCATCTCACTAACAGCAATAGGAGCAGAGTAAGGCGGGTAAAACAGCGCGGCATAGTTCGCGCATATTATATGTCGCCTGGTGACCACTATGGTTCACATATCTTTCACATGAACCGTTAAATCAAAAATAAATAATTATTAGGGCTTAGTCATTAATTTAAGACTAGAAAGCTCTGCCTCTAGCAGGAAACGGATATCATCTGTGCAATAATATCACGAAAAAGATGCATAACGCGTTAGTATATCTAATTATATTTTTAGCTGCATATGCATTTGCAAATTTATATGTGTAGTTATATCCTGTACAACGAAAGCATTTAAATTTACGATAGGTCACAGATTACTAAATAGTTGCTACTTTCTATGCTTATTTAAAATTGTTGATATTCTGTAGGTATAAACGTACCTACAATTTCAAATCTTCAAAACCATGACTTTCGGACCAGGTACTGTAAGATCCTATGCGATTCTTCGATTTGCACTACTATTTATACTTACTACTATTAATGTAAGAACAACTCACTTGATGTAACAACGCCATGTAGTCTTCTTGTTATCGTGGCATTTGCAGTGGCATTAACTTCTTGTGTTTTGACAGAGCACATGGCTCGCGCCTCTTCCCGAGGTCCACTGCCATGATATGTAGCGTTCCGCACCTCTATGTAGGGCTGCTTATTGTCGTTACTTATAGTGTAATGAGGGCCGTGCTCTGAAATAAAATAAATATATTAATAATAACCTTAAGTCTGGCGATAGCATTACTAGGTACCAAAAATGTACTGCATAGATACTTGAATAATGAATTTTAAAGAAAAAAAACTTTAAGTAGGTCCTGATTCCTGATGCAGACTGCAGTAGAAGCTTAGGTATTAATTAATACGAATTAAAGATAGGTATCTAATTAAAAAACTACTCGTTTTAATTGGACAAAAATTTAACTTCTTTAAATATATTACAGGTACTTAATTATTATGAATCTTTCAAATAAAAAAGAAATATCATCATTGATTTATCAAAGTAGAAAAAAGAAGAAAGAAAAAATATCAAACATAAACATAAAGTTGAAAATAGGTATCAGAATGCCCTCTTTGAAGTATACGTGACTACTTATCGAAACGAAAATTCAATTTTTCATCGAAAAAACTCGATAATAGGCTATCAGGCAGTTACAAGCCTGGGGGCCTATTGAAATCCAGACGGCAGACGCAAGTGTAGATAACCTCGAGTTCTATTTCGTTATTGTTTCCCAATTGAACGTAAGTATCTCATTTCCCCATTTAAAATTTGGCAGACCCACACCACTTGGTTCTGTCAATCAATATTAATTTTTGCAAGACGTCTTATTTTAAAACACTCAAATAATTGAGGATTTTTTATTCGTATCTAACTAATGTCCATTAACTATATATGAATAAACCATGAAAAACTTTAATATGTACCTACTTCACGCAAGTACACAAAACATACCTATCAGTGAAATCTCAACCGGAAGAATGGCATACGGACTACCAAATATTTATTTTTGATTAGGAATAACAAAAAAATAATGTATTCTAGTTACAAACATGTTCAAAACTACGTGTGCTTTGTATTAATGAAAAAATGATCTGAACCAGATTTACTTATATAGAGCCTTATATATAACCTACCTACCAAAATAGTGCAGGATAGAGTTTGATAAATCTGTCCCGAACTATATTGTATGAGATGTGTTTAAATAATTTAGAAAAAAGAACAAAATCAAATAACCTTAATTACTGATATAAACCCATCTAAATAAAAACTTTTGAGTGAAAAATTAAAAGGCATATTATGGCTATGGCCTTAAGGTAACTGTGTGTTTTTTGTATACAGTTCATTATTTATTTATTTTTTGTCAATTTTACAAAAAAAAGTAAGTACGATCTTAAAATGTAATTAATGAAAATAATTTTAATTTATTCTGTACTAGCTAACCGCCCGCGGCTTCGCCCGCGTTGTCTAAAACCTTATAAATTATATACTAAAACCTTCCTCTTTAATCAATCTATCTATTAATAAAAACCGCATCAAAATCCGTTGCGTAGTTTTAAAGATTTAAGCATACAAAGGGACATAGGGACAAAGAAAGCGACTTTGTTTTATACTATGTAGTGATATTACCTATACAGTACCTACAGAAAGGGAATTAACATTTATCTTAAATCTAAGCCTTAGTGGGTACTTACGATAAGGATTTGCAGGCCCGGGAAGCACGTGAGTCAGTACAGTGAAAGTGAAAAACACCAGAAATATAACAAAATGCCACATTTCCAAAAAGTAACAAACTCTTTATTATATTTATTAGAATTTTATTTGATTGAGTATTTCAAGTGCCTGCCGCTAAAGACGCGTCGAAGTGATCACTGAACTAGATGAAATCTGGGGGAATAAATAGCAACGGCTGGATGAACTACGGAAACCGTGTATAGCTAAGTATAGTAATATGTTATATGCGCTACCTGTGCTTCAATGATGAAGTCATATTTCATATCAAATTTGAACTTACTTTAGGTACATCTAATCTGTGAACTAGGGATGTTAGATAGGTAGTTACAGACTAGGTATAATAATTATGTCGAATGTTAAAAGACTTGAAAGAATTATTACATATGACGAAAGGTATAGTCTTTTAAATATATATATATGAATTTCCTAGATAGAGCTTTTCATCACGCATTTAAGAATACTTGACCTCAGATAAACATAAAAAGCAAGAGCCAGTCAAGGAAAAAACTTTAGTCTTCTTAATCACTTTTCCTCAATTTAGGGCAATAGTACAATAAACCCGCTGAAGAATTTTGCAGGGCGAGTAGAAAGCAGATGTAGCGCGAAAAATTTATGAACCTTTCATGTCAATTGCTAACTAGAACTTCGATTACTAAAATATAAACATTGAAAACATTTACAAATAAATACGTGTGAATTTAATTTGCGCTTCTTTGAATATTACACAGGTTATATTTTATGTAGCATTAATCTAATATATACTTATATGGGCGGATGGCCATAATCATCAGAATCACCCATATCTTCAGTAAATTATAATGTTGGTGGAAACAAATGAATCATCAATGTTACAAACAAATGTTATGTAATCGCACAAATCTATGCGCTAGTAATTCGGGAATCACTTGATCAATCGCTTTTAATTAGTTCCGATACAACAATGCACAAGATTACTCGGAACAATAGCGATTCGTCGCAAACGTGGTGCTCTAGCAATGGCTCTAGCCGTTCTTCGTTTGTAACCAAGCAACGTCTGCAGCCGACCATCGACGCGACGCTCCGCTAGATCGACAGTTGTCAAATCTCGTTCCGATGTAATTCTCATCAGCCAATAATACTTCTACCAGCCAGTAATACTCCTACACGGCCATTCTGACTATCGACCGTCCTCGGGCGCATCAAATTGCAGTCCTGTAACAATAACACAATCCATCGGACGGGTATCTGTCAATATCTACCCGCTCGCCCATCCTGACAAGCTAATACGTCGTCGTCGTCTACGTCTACTACGTAATATTACGGTCATACAACAATAATTGTCTCAGAATGAAAAAGCGTGTGTCCTTTCGACCACTCATGGACCGGACGGCACCTTTTTCTACTCACACAACAAACAATGCACTCTTTATCGGCATGTCCTATCCTTAGGACCAATTTTTACACAGTATCATTTGGACCGGACGGGTGTGTCCTTTCGACCATGTGCATGGACCGGACGACACTGTCCCTTCGACCAAAGAACACTTATGGTTGAATCGGATAAATGTGTCACTTCGACCAGCCGCTATCAGCTGCATGGCCCGGACGACATTCCCTTCAACCACCTTCACACACCACATTACTCGATAACTATTCTCACTCAACGTGCCAACATAGTTAAGTAGACTTCATGCAAACAATGCTTACAGATTACTCATAAGTTACGGATTGCCTTGCTCTGCATGAATTTCAAACAATTTTCGACAATTCATAGTCAATGATTTCACGATCTCAGATGTTATGTCACGCCACGCTTTATTGGGATCGTTTTAGATAATCGTTAGCAAACTTTTCAAAGTGCGCATCACACGCTCTACTTGCCCGTAAGATACCCAAGATCACTGCGCACAGTATCTGGCAACTTACTAAGATACCTCTATTTTATCAAAAAGCAAGACGATCCGCTTTCAAACAAAAAGGGGACTGACTCACCGGATTACGGCCTCAAGATGCCACTCGACAGTCGTTGTTCGCAGATATTAACCTCTTATTTTGTAGTAGCTCTACCTCCTTTTTAACCGACATCATCCTCTTTCGTTACAATTTGTTGCTATGTGTCCAGCTTGACCGCATATGTAGCAGGTTACGGTCGAAATTTTCTCAGGAGCACGTAATGCAGTTGACGGATTTTGCTGTTTAGTTATTCCAGAAAAATCTTCTCGAAGACGCTTTTTACAGTCGGCTTGCCGGTGTCCGGGGATTCCACAAAAATGACATTTATCAGGAACTCTTGCGTCTACAAATCTTTTTGTTGTTGTTTTAAATCAGGCTCTTGGATTTCAATAAGCTCCGATCTTCGCTTTAGAGAAATGCCTCTTAATATTCTAAATAGCTGAGGTTTGGTAGTGACAGTATATGCGTTTAGCTCATGGCGTATCAAACCATCCATCTGACATAAGACTGATATGACAAATCCAGTTATAACATCGCCTGGAATTCGAGTTTTAGGTATAGTTTCGATCATATTTCATAAGCGCAGGCCAGCTTCTGCTGCAGTTTCTTTTGTTCCAATTTGACAATGCAATATTTCATCAAAGTAGTCTTGAAATAATTTTGGTTTACAAAATCTGGCCATTAAACTTTGTTTTACAGTCTCCCATGTGAGCTCATTCAAATTTAACTTTGTCAAGCAAGAGGCAGCGCAGCCTTTCAGTGCATAGGTAATAGCCACTAGTAAATCTACGTGGTTTAAATTTTTAGTCAGTACTATAAACTCTGTAATCTTACACCAACCTTCTTCATCTACGTCTATATCTTACGGATTAAACTCAACGAGTTTCACTGGACTAGACTGAGCGCTAGCAGTTACCATCGGCGATTGCGTCGTCGCTAACATCCGAGTAAGTAAGACTTCCATATTGCTTAGCAATTTCATGGCGCTATTTTCGTCAGATGGTTGATATTCCTCGGTCAGTAGCGCTTGGTAATCCCACTTCTGATATGGGCGGATGGCCATAATCATCAGAATCACCCATATCTTCAGTAAATTATAATGTTGGTGGAAACAAATGAATCATCAATGTTACAAACAAATGTTATGTAATCGCACAAATCTATGCGCTAGTAATTCGGGAATCACTTGATCAATCGCTTTTAATTAGTTTCGATACAACAATGCACAAGATTACTCGGAACAATAGCGATTCGTCGCAAACGTGGTGCTCTAGCAATGGCTCTAGCCGTTCTTCGTTTGTAACCAAGCAACGTCTGCAGCCGACCATCGACGCGACGCTCCTCTAGATCGACAGTTGTCAAATCTCGTTCCGATGTAATTCTCATCAGCCAGTAATACTTCTACCAGCCAGTAATACTCCTACATATAAAATTCTCGTGTCACAGTTTTCGTTGCCATACTCCTCCAAAACGGCTGGACCGATTCTCATGAAATTTTCTGTGCATATCGGGTAAGTCTGAGAATCGGCCAACATCTATTTTTCATATGTACCACGCGCGAAGCCCGGGCGGACCGCTAGTAACTATGTAAATCTTTTATCGCTTTGTGTTATATACCTTTTTCTTTATCTTTAAATAGCAGAGTGGCAAAAAGCAAATGGTTTAAACTTTTCAAGTGAGTATAAGAATCCACTACCTACAATAATCTTGTTATAGGCTCTAACTTCTAATAGTACTTTTTAACAATGATATCCGTAAAAAAGGCTGATTAAAGAATTATGTGTTCGAATAATAATTGGCTTAAAGTTTAAAATGATGTCTTACGATACAGACGTCACTTAATTATTCCTGGTGTTTCCTTTCGTCACGCTCCATTTGTGTGATCAGCTATTGACCTATATTAAACCATAAAACCAATCTACTCATTCATTTACGTATTTGTTTTTTCAGACGAAGATAGACTTGTTAACGAACACTTAACCTTTTGAGGAAATGAGAGGCATGGTCTGAAAGTTTTTTATAGGTCTCGGGAAGCATTATATGGCAAAAGGTCAGGTATTTCTAGAGAAGCTATGGAAAAGGCAAATAGGTATGTATTAAAGAAATATTTAAAGAAGGGAGAAAGTGAATAATTAAAATACTCGTACCTACACCTTACTTAATAATCTGTAACCTGAACCTTATAATAAAAAGTGCTTTATATGTAAAATATTTGACAAAACATGAGTCAAGTGTGCCTCTTTGGACCTCATAGAAAACCTTGCCTTTTACCACTATTTCAAAACTTAAACAATAAGCCTGCATGTTCTTATATGTCCAACATTTTTCCATTCAAAGTAAATTTTATTATCAGAAGTGTGAGATGGGAGTGGTGATATGCTGTTAGAATTAATCCACCGCATCAAAAATTGTGTCAAGGATACAATATACATGGCCAATGGTATATTGTTGGTAGTCCTTTATAATCATGGGAAATTAATTCAATTAGATAGATGTGCATTTATGACTACATTTCAATAGCTGAAAACCAGGTATCATGAATTTTAGTTTATTTGTGCTTCTGACAATATACAAAGGTTAAATGGCGTCTATGTACATTGACCAAACATATTTATATAAAAGCCTATAATAGACTCAGTTTTCTTCGAGCGAAATATGAATTGCTGTCACTTTAGCGGTGAGATTCTTAAATAGATTTTAACTACGTGCAGATAAGAAATCCTAGTTTCGAAACTAGATGATAATGGAAGCCAGTTAATCAATTACTACAAAATTTCATGGCCAGTGTTACGCGATATATAATCCATAGGCCTTTCCAGAACAGGCCACTGTTTAAACATAAGTAGATACTTAAAAAATTGTTACGATGAATATTCTTCTGCTGACGGTACTCACAGCAACCTTAAACACAAGTGGTATGTATGTGATAATTGCGTTTTTATATGATTTCTTAATTAAAATTGGTCTGAGCATTACACCATTTTAAACCATCCGTAATACCTACATGGTATTAATCGTAAACCGTACAGTTAAAAACAATTGATAAAGGTCGAGAACAGTTTATTGGATTATTAAGAAAATGAAGATAATGAAGATGTACTATTCGAATGTAATTTTTGTTAATAAAATATTTGTTTTAGCCTTAAACCCGTTAACAGCGCAGAAATTCTTGAATCCAAATGCGATGCTACGTCAATTGTTTGAAATAATGAGGCAAACTATTAAACAAGGTAGTCCTGAAAACAATGTGCCCGTCCTTGATCCAAGGATATTTCTTAGAGAAGAAGTAAAAATCCAGACGAGGCTTATTAGGTAAAGCAATTTAAATATCCTATAATATATTATAAGTAATCGTGCGTTTGACTTTTATGACAAAAATAATATAGGTACATAATCTACTTCCCTCCCCTATTTCGAATTGCGAACACCTTACAGATTTTTTTTAAATAAGATATTTTATGAATCTGGTTCTGAACAATCTCCATGATAAAATTTATCGGAGTCGATTCTATTCTGGTGATAGAGTAAAGTAAGAAAAACATATCGACTCTACATATTATGATAATTAAGTATGAATATTATGTAAGGTAAGAATGTTTTATAATAGAGACTTACCTACCAATTACATAATTATTTTTTAATATCATTTCAGTGTCGGAGCAAATCTTACAAATGGTGTTATTAGAGGCCTAGGAGATTATCAATTAAATTATGTAGAATTTCTTCGTGATGAGCTAGCAATTGCTATTGAACTTACCATTCCAAAGTTAACTATTGAATCAGGTAAGAATTAAATATAAGAAATGAGAAGCATATTGGTAACATGTACATTTTTTTTATTAGTTTTCAGAGCTATAAATATTGACATTTTTCGATGACTGGGTTGCAGGTAAAAAATACTCTATTTGCAGAGCGGCTCTCTTTTTATTCGTTCTCAGTTTTATCAAGTTATTTTTCTTCATCGTTCAATGCAGCATCAGGCTCTAAATCCAACCTTGACCAAAACCCCACCGTGCACCAACACGCTGCTTTAGACGGGATGCGGGAACACTACTTAGTGTTTAGTGATCCAACCTTGACCGCTGCAACCAACACTACTGTTATAAACTTAATGATATAATAACACAAGTAGATAGATTATTATTTAACTTTACCTAATAAATTTAAAATATTTTTCAGATTATTACGAAATGGATGGTTTCTTATTGGACAAGTTGCCGTTATTCGGCAAAGGGGAACTGAGGTTGGTATTTCTTGTTTATATAGTACCTAAATATAATATTAGTTAAAATGATAGGTCGGTACCTACCTTAACATTTTAATACACAAGTAACTTTGAAAAAAATAATTTCAGGTTCGAAGTAAAAAATTTAGAAATATCATGCAAAGCTTTTTTAAGGCCGTCTGAAAATGATAAATCGACTTTAATTGAGAATTTTGAAAACTTCAGATTTAACGTGAAGGAAATTGCGGTAAATACCTAATAGTTTCCAGAAAAATAACACATTATTAATTTAGATTATATTACTCGTACCTACATAGCTAATTCAGATGATATAATCTTTTAATTATTATCAAGGGCATACTGATAAGGTAATTATATTATCTATTTATCGAATCAATAATAATTGATAAAATGTGTTTATCAAAAATAATAAGAATAAAAGGACATTAACCAAGTAGGTAGGTACTGTTCGTATCCTATATCAAGGTCCGCGAGGAATTTACCAGTATTTATTATTAGATTCGGCTTTTGTTTAGGTATTTTGAAATATACCTACATATATTGTGTATCCTAAATTTACAACCAAATAAAAAATCAAAATACCAGACTTGCCCTTCTTTTGTCTCTTTTAGTATAGATACAGAAGGATACAAATATTTCATTTGGTTTCATTAATTGTATGACGAATATAATATAAAATGCACTGAACTGTTGTATACCTACTTCACGGTCGATGTGATCTATTTGACTATTGATATAAAAAGGAAGGCATCATTAATCTCTCTTATTTACGACCTCATTGTAAACTTTTATAGGCGGTGCAATAAAATGCTATGAAAATAATTTGTCACAACAAAACGAATGGTAGGGACCTATATATTCAAAAATTCAAAACTGGAGACGTTTTTTTGCAGGTGACCGAAAATATAGGTAGAGTCTGGTTGATGAATTGATTATTATGCAACTCTACCACACATGAATAGCTCTGTTAACTGTTTCTTGGTGTAAATATAAATTGCGTATTTTGTTATGTATTTTTCACTCCAATTGCAATATAACTAGAGCAACTAGTATATAAAAATATATAATAAATTAACCTAGATCGAATGAGTTTATAATATGTACAAATATGTGTTTCTTATTCCAGTCTCACACGGAGTTTGGTGACAACGTAGACTGCATAATTAATAAAATATTAAAAGATGTCCTGGCTTCCTATTTTACAAGATTCAACAAATACATAGCCAAAGTATACAGTCCTCAGATAAAGAAAATTTTAAACCCGTTTTTAGATAAATTTGATTCGTGGAGAATAATATCTAGTTTGTAATTATACCGCCTACTTACCTATATTATGTGTTATGTATTATGTACTTCAAAGCTTTAATAAATGAATATTGTCTACTTATCCACTGCTTTTATTTCATCTCTATTCCTTAGACTATGGTGCTTATTGATACACTCTTAAATTCTCTTAAAATATGCTGAATTAATACATGCCGATACTTATTATGTTATTGCATGTCGAATAAAAGAGAAAACTTATAGTACCTAGTATGTACATTGTACACTGATACATTTACATACGTTTTACGTTTAGGATATTCATACAAAATTACTATGATGATGATGTGAAAGGATGAAACTATGATAATATAATTGATATAAATACAATCAATGCTTTGTTTAATTTTGCCATATTGACGCAAAAAAACTCTACCACAGAATAAATAGGGAAGAAACTCAACAAACCTACTCTCTAGAAATATACTCAACATACGACAATTAACATAAGGGGGCCACCTCACGTAATTTATGTTACTCCCCGTACTCACATGTCAAGAATTAATAATTTTAATACATATTACAATTGGATAAAATAATTTACATGCTTGTATCTACTTAATAGGACTAAATATTCTAAAGAACTACTTCTTTAGAATATTTAGTCCTATATAGTCCTAGTTTAGTCATAGCTACCTATGGATGAATAAATGTATTATCTATGAGCTTGAGAGTTTTGAAATATTAGGTTTTCTCAATATATCGTAATAATATCATTATCCTTATATCAAAGGGTCGTCTCAAAATTTATAAGCTTTAACTCAGACGTTAAAGAGGAAAACTTTGTTTGTTTGTTTGTTTGATTGTAATGAATAGGCTCATAAACTACTGGACCGATTTTAAAAATTCTTTCACCATTCGAAAGCTATATTATCCACGAGTAATATAGGCTATATATTATCACGCTAAGACCAACAGGAGCGGAGCCACGCGGGTGAAACCGCGCGGCACAGCTAGTCACTACATAGTATAAAACAAAGTCGCTTTCTCCGTCCGCGTCCCTATGTCCCTATGTCCCTATGTCCCTTTGTACGCTTAAATCTTTGAAACTACGCAACGGATTTTGATGCGGTTTTTTTTAATAGATAGTGTTTCAAGAGGAAGGTTTATATGTATAATAACATCCATCAAATAGTGGAGAAGTACTGTTATGTTTGAGGTTTCTAATGTGATGTCGTAAAAAATTACATTTTTTCCGCTTACATTGCAAACGCAGGCTGAACCCTACGAGTTTTATCAAAATAATGTACTAAGTATTATACACATTGAAAAGGTCTACAGAAAAGTCCGCGGTGGTATATGTCTATCTCTTATGGATAACCCACAATAACTTTTTTTTGTCATTTACTTTTTACGACAAATAATGGCTAATTTTCGAAGCGATTTTAACCAATACAGCATTAATCCTTAACCAATTAAATACCTTGAATACATTGTTCATTTAATATAGATCTATATGGCCCTTTACACCGTATGATTTAAGTGAATATTTTCGAAGATATTACAGATTTAAAAATTGCGGGACGTAGCGTTTGCGGCGGTACCGGCCGGCCGCCCGGCTATATATTTTATACCCGTGCGAAGCCGGAGCGGGCCGCTATGTTTTTATATACAACGTTCACAGTTTTTCTGTAGTGTATTTAGTATCAGCATTGCACCCGTGCGAAGCCGGGGCGGGTCGCTAGTAAGAAATAAAATAAAAAATTCTTAAGAACCTATAAAGACAGCAGTAAAAATAAAAATAATTGATGATAAAATCACCCTTTCCAATTAAAATTATACATTAAAATAATAATAAAACATGAACTCTCTATATTATAACCTCTTCCATAGAAACAACACCTAAATAATGCGTAAAGATAAAATCAGTTTATCCATAACAATAGTTTATTTTACAGGATTTAACAATGAATAGTTTTATTGTTTTTAGATAATATTGATTAATCAAGTAATTAGGTTGATTATTGTCCTATCTCTGATTTATTTGTCGCAGGCGATCGCTGATTTTTTAATTAATTGTTTTTATGAGCGACCAGTAGTTTTTTGGCTCAAGCAAAACACAGGTGGGTTTTCCTCAAGTTCTGTAATCCCTTATATATTTTCATTAATATCCAATTAGTGACACGTAAGTACATACTTCAATTCCAATATAAATTTTAAAGACTGTGTTATTAAAATACGTTATATAAAATTCCACGCGAAATTTTCTTATTCCATCTACCTTTCCTTCGCCGTGGTTAGACGGACGTACAGGCCGTGTGCTGTAATTTTATTGAAAATTCATCATTCACCAATCATTTTTTAAATGAAAATAATATTACCTACTTATAAATAATATTGTCTATGGGGTGTAAAATTTAATAGGTACCTACCTACATTTAATTTTTTTTTTGAAACTGATAGTTTTAAATTTATTATTTATTTTTCTTTATGGTCCTAGTTAGCTAATAAATAAAATGTTCCCGAACACATAGAAAAAATTATTTGCTAATAAAACTCTTTTTCAAGTAAAGGGACAGGTGGGCCCCGGCCACCTCATGTAAAGTGGTCACCACCGCCGTTAATTACACTAATAACACTGTTCCCGGTCTTTTAAAGATACATACGCTCTATTCTTCAAGGGTTCAATGTCGTAGTCATTCGGGAACAGCGCAATTTTTATTCTGATACTTATGTTATCTTTCTGTTCAAATTATTCACATCATAAACAAGAATAGGTATTGAATATTATACACATAATATACCTACTATTCACTTACTATTTACTTGCTAATAAAATATGAACAAAGTCGAATGCAAAGAGTATGCAAATCATTATATTTTCAGTAAACCCATTATTTCCGTATTATGTTAATGACGATATAATAACGAGGTTATGATATCTGACATAACATTGCCTTTTACATTAGTAATACAAAATATAGTCATATTAAATGGTATATTTTTGTACGTTGGTGTTTTCGACTTACCTACTTTGATAAATATAATATGAAACTTATAAACTAATTTTATAAAGCTGAAGAGTTTGTTTGTTTGTTTATGAGATAGCCCATTTACCGAGGAAGGCTATAATACATCATCACGCTAAGACCAACAGGAACGGAGCCACGCGGGTGAAACCGCGGGGCGCTAGGGCAAGTCAAATATAATTATGTAATTAATTATGTTATGACTTTCAGGATGAAGTTAGCA
The DNA here is from genome assembly GCA_029959065.1 of Colias behrii. Taxonomy (NCBI): domain Eukaryota; kingdom Metazoa; phylum Arthropoda; class Insecta; order Lepidoptera; family Pieridae; genus Colias; species Colias behrii. The sequence goes on from JARWMC010000002.1 coordinate 8,612,186, forward strand.
ATTATATTGTTGGTAGCTGCTGTAGCGACGGCCGCGCCCAATACGGAAGTGAAGCAAGATGTTTTCGATATTGACGTAGGTGGGTACATAAAATATATTATTTTATAAACAACTATTTTTTCAAATCATTACCTACAGGCAACTATATACGAACATAAAATAAATTATAAACTTGATAGTAACATTGTAGTTGATAGTAGCTATGAATAACAGTTACTATATAACTTATAAGGTACCTACCAGATGTCTACAAATTATATTAAACAATTAACATTTCAGTAAGGTTATTTGTTATAAACTAAGATTTGAACCAGTAACATCATTTGACGATTAAACACATCGCTCATGTGCAATGACTAATCAGCATTCAACATGATTAGTTACCATGTGTTGTCAGTTTTTAGTTTGTTATAGAGTAGAATCGGAATCGAAAACAAGCTTTCCTTTGGTAATGCATTTTACAAGTAAAAAAACACACAAACTTTTAGTTAACTTTAGTTTAGGTACCTACAGCAGATACCTATGACCTAGGTATGTATTGGCCGATTAAGAAGAGCTGGAACGTCAACACATTTAAACATTGCACATGTGTAGTGTCTGTGAAGACGCGCGCGGCGTGACGTCATAGTGCATACGCATCATGAAAAGTCTGTCTGTCTTTCTCGCGCGCAGACTAGCTTATGAGGGTGAAGGGGACAATTATTGTTTTTATGTTGCAATTTTTTATAAATACAGGGTGATGTAATTTAAACAAAGACGTTAGGTATATCTACTACTAACTATATTCGACGAGATACTTCGCGGCAGGCGGATAAGAATATTTTTTTACTTTACCTAGGTTAATTAATTATGTAATCATTTTAATAAGTTTTGTAAACAAAATGTAAACGCCGTAAGTTAAAATTTTCATACATAGCTGAAAAATACAGTTTTTATTGTAATGTAGCCTTATCTCTTACTGGCCGATTAGGGAAAGCTGGCATCTTCACAGTACTCACACATATGCAATTTTACTATACAGTATGTTCAAAAATAAATGCGACTCTAGTTTAATTATTGACTATTGTAGACTTGAATTGTAAAATGAGTGCGTTGTAGATAAATATAATTATGAAAGCTCTCATAATTTATATGTAAAATTACAATTTAAAAGTAACTCAATCGATGAACTTAATTATTTATTCTCATAATCAATTGTAATATAGTATTGATAATCATTCAATTATCAAATAATAATTAAATTTCATGGCATATTCAAAATAACGATATATACAATACAAATAACACGTGCGCTCACTCACAAGAAACAATACAAGCGAAACCCTAGCACGTAAGAGATAAGGCTACATTACAATAAAAACTGTATTTTTCAGCTATGTATGAAAATTTTAACTTACGGCGTTTACATTTTGTTTACAAAACTTATTAAAATGATTACATAATTAATTAACCTAGGTAAAGTAAAAAAATATTCTTATCCGCCTGCCGCGAAGTATCTCGTCGAATATAGTTAGTAGTAGATATACCTAACGTCTTTGTTTAAATTACATCACCCTGTATTTATAAAAAATTGCAACATAAAAACAATAATTGTCCCCTTCACCCTCATAAGCTAGTCTGCGCGCGAGAAAGACAGACAGACTTTTCATGATGCGTATGCACTATGACGTCACGCCGCGCGCGTCTTCAGACACTACACATGTGCAATGTTTAAATGTGTTGACGTTCCAGCTCTTCTTAATCGGCCAATACGTGCTAGGGTTTCGCTTGTATTGTTTCTTGTGAGTGAGCGCACGTGTTATTTGTATTGTATATATCGTTATTTTGAATATGCCATGAAATTTAATTATTATTTGATAATTGAATGATTATCAATACTATATTACAATTGATTATGAGAATAAATAATTAAGTTCATCGATTGAGTTACTTTTAAATTGTAATTTTACATATAAATTATGAGAGCTTTCATAATTATATTTATCTACAACGCACTCATTTTACAATTCAAGTCTACAATAGTCAATAATTAAACTAGAGTCGCATTTATTTTTGAACATACTGTATAGTAAAATTGCATATGTGTGAGTACTGTGAAGATGCCAGCTTTCCCTAATCGGCCAGTAGTATGTACCTACCTATATTGTACTACGTGTGTCAGAAACGTATTGTTAACCAATTTGATTTTAGCTAGCCAGATTAAAATCCTAGTTAGTTACTTACACGAAAAAAAACCATAATCACTTGGCACTTATTCGACATACTAAATATTATAGTTACAACTTATGGTGTTACCTCAGTCAGAATAGAAATATATAACTAGGTACCTTAATCTCATTTTTATAGAATATAATTCCTGCCAAAATTTTAATAGAATATTATTATTATTTACAGCTGCATTTGCAAACGCATCTCCAGAAAATCGCAACTTCCTCATAAACCAGTTGATTCGCCAAATAATCAACATCCTCCGTCGCTTCATCAGAGATGGATCGGCAATCCTCGGCCTTCCTCCCCTGGACCCTCTCGTTGTAGACAATCTTCACTTAGATGTGCCAGCTGGCCTTATAAAGTAAGCATTAAATGTACTTTTGAATGATAACTATCCACTTTTACTATAGTCCTTTTCACCTATGATGATTCCTGTGACACTTCATCGTGTTCCGAATTACGTATTTTATGTTTAAAATGCCAAAATAATTTTAGTGCATAATATTTTTATTTTATGGCGGCATTATTATCAAAAATATAAAAATGAAACATCTTAAGCTTATAAATCAAAAACAGTATTGTTTAGTTTAATATAATGAAAAATAAAATAAAATAACACAAAAATATAATACCTACGCAATTCGTGTACATGAAATGGATCGTTGAAAAATCATAGAGTTGGAAAATCATATAATCGGCACCCATCTTGTGATCGTTTGTCAATCGAGTCAATCGTCTGTACGAGTGCGTCAGCCATGTATACAAGTTGCATTTTTATATTGATACTTTACGTGGTATTCTGTTATTGTTACTAATTGTTATTGTTGACTTTTTGTTGCTGTTGTTTGCTAAGTTTCCTTAGTTAAACCCTCGTCTGTCGGAACACAGATCTGAGCCAAAAATTTTGTACCCGTTGTCTGTCGGAGCACAGATCTGTGCCAAATCATCACCGGTTGGAAATTAGCTCATTGTAACGCAAATATAGTTCAAATCTGCATAAACGACTATTTAGTTGATAGCTTATGAATTACTGAATATTTAAAGTCCATCAATTAATAATTTGACCGATAAATATTCGAAATATAACAGTAATTATGTCATACTTTAGTCGAGTAACTTGTAAATTTTAAAGTTTTAAAAAATGTAAAATTTTGCGGAAAGTTGATAAACGGTGAGTATTTATTGTTATTTTTATTATTATTCACTATATATCCTAATGTTTATGTGCCGAAATAATGAAAATTACCAACAATTATACCACAAATAATGGCTCCAAATATGTATCTACCATTTAACTGTACGTTGCTTAGTTTTTGACCCCTGGTTAATCGTATTTTTTTTTAAATATTGTATTTGTTTTTTTACATCATTTTACAAGAAATTTTATGAAGATTTTTATTATATAATTCAAAATTTGATACTGTGTTCCATTTTAGAGATATTTCGTTTTCAAATCAGAACCGACAATAATTTCCCCGTAAAATCCGCGTACAGGATGTTCACAAATTCAACGTCACTTTTTTTTTTTAATTTCGTCTTCAATTAAATTTTTCAATTTCATACAATATAAAATGTACATATGTTTTGTTTATATTGATAGGTATCGTTTTTGTGGTATTTATTGTCCTCAGGTTTAAAACGATATAATCAACTATAAAAATTATAGTCCGTAATCTCTCTGGAATTCTTTTAATTTTAGTATATTATGGTTAAAAGTGTAAGTAAATAGTAAAAAAAACCTACATCGGGAACAATGGTTTTCACTATGACCTATATATAGGACAAAGTGACTATGTTACTATGTAATTTGTGTAGGACAAACTCGAAAAGAAATTTAACACATTAATTGTACAACATATTCTTACCTTCATACAAATGCAACATATTATTTTTTATTGGGGAACCATATGTTTCTGAAAAAATAAAAAACCGGCCAAGTGCGAGTCGGACTCGCGCACCGAGGGCTTCGTACAAACTTATTTTTTTAATTATGCTGTAGGAAGGCTGTAGGTATCTTTTAATTCATATTTTAGAATTCTTTATCTGTGCTATAAGACGTTGCTATTTAACAAATTTCAAGACTCTGTTCACGGAAAGTAAGTTTTTATAATTGCAAATGTCGAAAATTACGAAAATTTGCAGCATAAACGGTTGTATCTTTTGATTGCGTTGGCATATATGTTTGATTAACTGTTTTTATTTTGTTTTTCTGTCGTCTCACAATTTCAAAATGAACGACAAGACGGGAGTTGTCATTTATCTCTATTTTTGAAACCCAGATAGTCCAAAGATGTCACCACACACATATTTTGGGGTTATTTCTTTAAAACTGGAAGAATGTTTTTTTTAGAGTTTTGAACCTCAATACGATTCGCGCTTCAAGGACTCCGAACAAACCTAGTTTTTATTATGTTTTAACTTTAAAATTTATGTTTTTAGTGAATTTTTCTTTATCTGTGCTGTAATACCTTGCTTTTAATCAAGTCCACTTAACTTTTGACCCGTAGGTTTTGATTCCCTTGCTAGTAGTTGCGGTTTTCAGAATATGCCGCATATGAATATTATTTCTTCTGATTGCGTTGATTTAATTATAGCTTAAATGTATTATAAATCTGAGTTTTTAATGTGAATATCAAGTTAATACATGTAGCCGTTCATTAGTTGTAAGTTGAAATTATTTTTTTTTTATAAAGTGTAATTAAAAAATCATGTTAATTGCGATTATTCTTATATCTGTTTTATAAAACATTGCTTTTTACCAAATTTAAAGATTTTATGCACTTGGGAAGTACCCTGTCGGTTTTGATTTCCTTGCAAATGTCAAAATTTGCTAAAAATTGCAGCATTAACGGCTGCATCCCAAAGGGTTTGGTTTTTAAGGGTCCAGAACCCTAATAGGATCACGTCTGTCCATCCTATCTGCCCATCTGTCTGTCAAGACCCATTTTCACAGGAACGCGTGATGTGACATAAAACTGAAATTTATATTGATTACTTGAGTCGATTGAAGCTGCGAAAAAATCAAACTTATAAACCAACGCAATCAAAAGATAAAGCCGTTTATTAACTCAGGCCCCGGAATCACAGACACAATAGAAAATCTATTGTATCGTGGACCGATCGGGCCGTTCGGGGCTCAATGGGTTATGCTGCAAATTTCGACATTCGCAAGGGAATCGACACCTACAGGGTACTTTCCGTGTACGTAGAGTTTTGAAATTGGGGTAAAATAAGATCTTATAGCGCAGATTGAGGAATAATTTCGAAAAACATAAAATTTTGGAGTTACAACATAATAAAAAATTGGTTTGTTCGGAGCCCTCGGTGTGCGAGTCCGACTCTCACTTGGTCGGTTTTTTATTCTTATGTACTATATGTAGTACATTCGTAGGCAGAATGTTAAAGATGTAGATCGCTGTCTGAAGAAGATTATTTTTTTTGCATTCATGAGTTTAAATAGCCTTGGAACATTACTTATTTAATAAAACGAATTAGGGCCGATTTTTCAATGCTTGGAAAAAACTTATTCGTCGAATAATGTATAAAACTCCCATTTTAAAAACGTATTCTAATTGCCCGTATTTGACAGTTTACGTGACATTTTAATGTTATCGTGTAATACTTTATTGGACGGATAAGTTTTATCCAAGCATTGAAAAATCGGCCCTTAAATGCATCATTTGCAGTACGCCTGCAAATATAAATCTACCCTCTCATTTTGTAAATGACTAGCGATTACAATTATTGTATTTTTGGTGTCAAAACTGCTTCTATTACCCAGAAGAAGAATGCAATTTTTCTATTTGAAGATATCACATTGCTATCTAAAACTACATAATCAATAATAACTTATTTGTTAGGTAACCCTAAAATTAACTTCCGTCTTGATATTTTAATTTTCTTTCGAAAATAAAAATTTGTATTTGATAGGGTAACCTTTTCTGATTCGTAAGCATTTGAGTATCAATAAAAGAGAATTCAAATGGATCCAAACAACGATCCTTGTGGCAATGGAAGACAAGACACTCCAAGGCTTACTTTAACAATAGGACGTAACAGTATTTGAAATCAAGAAATATAACTCTGTATATTTTGTCAAATGAACAGATAATAATACTAACACGATCAGTGTTTGGGAATTTACAGCTTTTAATTCCTGATACCAGGATTCTTCATGAAATTCTACACATAACACGTCTTACTTTATTCCAATCAAAATATTTTTAAGTTTCATGCTGTTTGTGTACTATGGACTCCCTAAACTACTGAACCGATTTTAATACAATTTTACCGATTAGTTTATATCTTAATTACAATATGCTTGGAAATACTGCATGTATTGAAGTAAAATAAAAACTAGATTGGATAGCGTTCATCACTTCCTGATCACATTCAAGTTGAACCTCGTGGTAATAAATCGTCGTCTCGAGGCGGTCGTTGTGTCCGATGTATTATAAGAAAAAATGAACAGAAGTTAACGTTATCTATGCTAAGTTGCAAATATTCCTATTTATTGGCCAATGTTGGCGTCAACACCACACATTACAACCACATGAGTATATAAATAGTACAGACACAAAGCTTCATAAGAATTTTTTTTGCTGTCAGTTAAATAAAATTTATTTAAGTAAATAAAACATTTAGATGTATAATTGTTTATTTATTCTGAATCTTTAAGTTTATTGATTTTTATCCTTTACATAAGCTGTATTTTATAAAAAATGTTTTAAACTCGAATTTCCGAAATTTTTGATTTATAAGTTAAATGTAACGGTTTATAATTAAGTTATGGTATAATTAAATGTAGATTTCACTTTTGTACAGCTTAGACATTTTTCTGTATGGATACAGTGCCTTTCGATTTGTAGTTGGACAATATTTCATTTTATAGGTACTATTATAATAATTAAGAGCATGAAAGAAAAAAAAAGCATTTCTTCATAATGCTATTGTTACCACAAAAAATATTTTCTTAATCGCAAATTTTAAGAGAAAATAAATTAAAATTAAAATTGATGTGGAGACGTTATACATACAGACGTTAGAACAAAGTCCACCATAAGAATGACGTCATTTAGGAATAAGACGATTTTTAAACATTAATAAAAACCTAAATATTTTCAAAAAGTAAAAATTACTGTTAGTTTTTATTTAGTTTTGATTAAAATAAAAATAAAAACAAGTAGCAAAAAATTTTGAAATGTTGTAATTTTGGAGAACCCTGTAAAGTCTGTATTTGTATGAAAATAAGTGGAGATCGCGTCCACTTATTTTCATGCGTAAACGATGATATTCATACTCAACTTTCTCGAATTTTTATAAAATAAACCTATGTTTTTGTTATATTTACTCAAAAGATTGTCTATTCTAGTGTGAAAATACAAAAATAAAAATCTAAAATACCTTGATATTATTTTTTTATTCTAATAAGTAAAATAAACACGCCAGGGAGTAAGTAAGGTAACTAATATAAAGTTTGGTTATCTAGTTAGCATCAAAATTTACAAGAGTGTCACAGGTTAAAGTTTATATCACAAATTTTAATATCGAAAAAAATCGGCAAATCAGCGCCGACCGCTCAAATTTCTCCGACAGACGACACCTTTTTGACGCGGCGCGCCGCGACAGCTGAGGGGTTAATTGTTGGCGAAATGCCGAATAACTAATTTTGGTACTTTATTCAAATCGATTTCATTTCCATATAAAATATTATCGATTATCGGAAACAATTGATATGATTTCAGTAAAGACATCTCTACACGTGTCAAAAATCGATGTGTCACAGAAATCATCTTAGGTGGAATAGGGTTGTTGAGGATTCCTCTTCCGCTTCCTCATAATGCGGAAGTTCCGCAATATTTTGGGTTCCTCTACCGTTACCGCATCCTCAAAAATGAAAATAAAAAAATCCTCTTCCGCTATCGCTTCCTCAAAATTTAGAGGAAATTTATGAGGATGCTGATCCGATCGGGCGGCGAATTTACAAAGCCTATTTTAACTAACTATGTATTTGAGTTACGAGTAACGGACGGTTACGGACTCTACTAACGAACAAGAGTAGAGTCTTACCGCCATATTTATATCTGCGCCTAACACTTATCTCTAAACATAATAATAGATATAACATTTTCTCTCATACTCAGAAGAAACATATTTTACCAGTGTGTCAAAAGTCATTTTAAATTAAAAAGCAAACAAGTTGTTTAAGCTTACATAATATCTACCAGTTAGTTTTTGAAGTGAAAACTTCTTTAGCGGCGTTGAGCACTTTTTCTGTAATGGGTATAAAATCTTAAACTCGCGTCAGGACACGTGACCTGATCGAAAAAGCGTAAGACGGATACCATTCCAAAATATCAAACATGCTCAACGTTAATAATCAAGTTTTCACTTCTGCCGGCACTCCCGGAGTGCAACCCGTCTTTTTTTTGTGGAAATCGCCTAATGTCGCTTCTGGCACTGAGATAGATAAGGTTTTTTCGAGTAATATGCATAAACAAAAGCTCATCTGAGTCCGGCTCGTGACACAAATAGTATAGTACTTAGAGGCTTTGTAAATTCGCGATCGGGCGAGCTAACCTCCCCCTAACCTTAAAACATCAATATGTACAGACAGGAGAATGGCTTTTGTTTTAATTTTTAATTTTAAAAGTTTTTGTATTTTAATTTTGAATTTTGATTATAATTTCCTATCATCCTCATCCTCATCCGCTTCCTCTTCCGCTTCCTCATCCGCATCCTCTTCCTCAAAAAAATATCCTCTTCCTCATCCGCATCCCCTAAATTTGTGTGTGAAAATTCCTCTTCCTCCTCCTCTTCCTCATAATCACTTCCTCAACAACCCTAAGGTGGAAAGGACTATAAATAAACCTAACTATACAGGGTGTCCCACTGTTGGTATACTAAGCTCAAAGGAGGTTATAGTTTTGCATACGCTGAGTACGTAAAAATACTTATAAAATTCCAGACGTAGTTTTTTTTTTCAAATAGAAGAACTCTTAAAACTCTATGTGTACACCCATAACAAGCAACCCGCCCAGCTTTGCTACCAGCACGTGAGCTATCGTTTAAGATTATGTTTTCATAGACAAAATGCTCACATAGCGAAGCGGTATATGCCGGCTGCGCGAAGCTAGAGACGAAAACATGGATTTTCAGGAAAAATTTAGCAAAATTTTTTTGATGTAATTTTGTTGTTTAAGTATTTTTTACGTGATCAGTGTATGCAAAACTACAAATCCCTTCACGCTTAGTACACCAATAGTGGGACACCCTGTATAGTTAATATCGTGAATATGTCAGTGGAAAAGAAGACAATACATATTATATAGTTTTAGTTTAGTTTAAGTAATTATTGGCCTTGGATAAGTTGCAGATTTGAAATATTTATCGTTAATGTTAGTAATAATACCTATGTTGGGTGTTTAGTAACATATTAAAACTAGTAACTACCTACTGCACTCTGCAGTATCTTCTTATAACATATAATATTTTAATGTATCGTCTAATAAATATATTATTATTATTTATTCGCAGCTTAGACCTGCAATTAGCCGATGTATTAGTGACTGGTCTTGGAGGCTTCATTGTTCACAAGTCTGATCTCAAACTATCAGACCTTTCTTTCGATATTGATATCTCAGTTCCCCGTCTAACTATTTCGGCTGGTAAGCTATTTTACATATAAATTAATATTTTCTAGTATTAATAAAAGTCAAGTGGTAACCCTATAACTTTATAAGTCCGTCCGCCTAACACAATTCACAGCCTACGTATTTTTTTTTCTATGAAGCTAACATAGGGTTGATTGAATATTGTAATGTAATACTTATTAATACACTCGGAACAATAATATCCACATTGAATAAATTAACTTACAGGACACTATGATCTCACCGGTGATCTTCTAACAGCTATTCCTTTATATGGAGACGGAAAAGCTGAGTAAGTTATTGCTTTTATTTTTACTTTAGTCTTTTTGGTGCTTTATGCTTCTTTTATTTAATTTAATACTATTTTTTTAGGTTCATCGTCGAAGGATTCAGATTCCAAGCTAAGCTGTTTTTGAAACAGTCTACAGACAACGACCAAGCTACCGTTATTGACAGAATTGAAAACTTATCTTTCCAACTGCCACATTTCGAGGTATGTACTTGCTGTATCAATATTGAGAAATAATGAAACAAACTAACAAAACACCGCGATTGAAATCAAATCAATATGGCGACAAACTTTTAATACACTTTAACTAAACTTTTGTGGTACCTACTGTCCGATACAACTATCTATCTATTAGGGAAAAATGCACGATATCTACTCCATTAAGCACAAAAACATCTTACACTGTATTGAAATACTATAAAAATGTTACATACATTAAACATTGCCTACCTAGATACTATTTATACTTCACTATCTTAATTCTTAATCATTATATCTTCCAGTCCAAGCTGTCCGGAGTCATCGGAGGTGGAGACATTGACGGCATAGTTAATTCCGTCGTCGAAGAGGTGATCATCGACTACGTGAACCGCTTCCAGGGTGCCATCTCCAAGCTCGCCAGCAACATCGTACTTTCCGTTCTAAATCCGGTCCTGAACCAACTCAACTCTTGGCCATGGATCGCCGCCATTTTACCAAGACCCTAATTTGAACATCTTGCTGTTAAATATAAATTGATTATTTATTGCTTTGTTTTTTTTTTTTTGTTAAGTAAGTAGTTGACTAAAGGTAAAATATTAATTAACCTTCTTCGCTCTATATTGTATAACATACAACATATATGTACAACATATATGTATAACATACAATTTGAAAATAAAAAGCAAAACGTATGCAATTTTTTAATCCGTGTTTTAGATTTTTTTAACAATTTTACCAAATAGGTACCATAAAAATGAGTAAAACACAGAACAAGCTCAACACCGATTTAATAAGCCTTTAATAAACACTTACAATTAACTTTTATCACACTTCACCAAACTTCTCGGCACATCCCAGATATATCCAATTGGGATCCTGGTGGACAATCATTGGTGTAAACCGGCGAGTCATCGAAATCGATGTTCTTTATAATAACATCGTACTCCTGTACAACTTCTGGATATTGATAGAGTTCTCCTCGAATAAGTGCAGATAGTGCAGGACTGCATAATACGATCAATGTTATTGCAGCTAATAATATTCTTGACCACATTTTGGTGAGACTCACAATAGTATGGAGGGCGCGAGAGGTCCTCGGTGACTGTTCATATGTTTGGAAGCAGACATCGCCACATCATTATCGAGGTTAAGCATATACATCCGTTCAGCCCACGCGTATGTGTTTATTCGCGTTAACTTATCCAGATATCAGTCCTTTATTTCAATTGTTCATTGTCGAATAAAATGTAACGTATGATTTCAACGTAATTTTATTTTTGAACACTGACTTCATAAAGCATTCAAGTAACATTGTTGACAGACGGAACAAAGTCTAAGTTATTATAAATTTATAATTTACTGGACCTTTGTCCTAAGTTATCATCCACGCAGCATAGCTGCATAGCACATCTCTGGTGGAAAAGCCCGCATTCCTTTTAAACTCATGCCACAATGTGCAAACAAAATATATAAATTCTATCAAATTCTCTTTGGTTCTTTTGCATAAGTTTGGTATATTTTCCTTCGGTTTCGAAGTAATTAATAAACTTTCAATTTAGTTAGGTATAGTTTATTACAATGTCAATAAAACTCAACTACTACAGCATTACAAAAAGAAGGAATAGAAAACTTACAGCTATGTATAGTTGAAAATGTAGTAAAGTTGAACTAGAGCACATTGGAGTAAGAATAATAGTCAGGTTAAATGCAAAAATTCTAAAAATTTTTAAACATTGTTTTTTAGATCACTATTATTGAATATCGTAGATACATTAGTAGAAAATACATACTTATAATTTTTAAATATTTCAATTTTCATAATTATTTTTGTGAAATTATATGTGATTTACTCCAACGTTCTCCAATAAAATATTATAAAAGATGCAACAGTTTTAGAAAAAATATCTTTATCACAGTTTTGGCAGATGTTGCCTTTTTAATAATCAAAGCAGAAGTTACTTTTATAAACTATTTTTTAACAATTAAGTATGTTTCTTCAACACATTTATAGTTAACTACATATCTAAAGATACATTAATATTTTAAAGACCCAACATTAATAAAACTTTCAAATAAGATTAACATAATATATTTTCGAATTTAAAATAATAATTAACAGTTACTAATACAAAAATCTCAGAAATTATTATTAAGTAGGTAGTTATTTTTTGCTTACCTTTAATAGGTATGATGTTTGCAATTAATGATAGTATATGTTTAATTTGTCACATATTAAAAATGCTATATTGCATTTATTTCCCAATGCCTATTATGTACCTACATCCTCCTACATACACAGAGACTTTGGTTAAATTTAATTTATACTAAATAAATATTAGCCACCATACAATTACTCTTCAGATTATTAATTTCCAAAATTTTAAAATCTCACTTATAAAACAACTACATACTACTGTCCAAATTTTCGGCAGATTTTTTTTTTCACCATCTGCTCAATCAATTAACAATTTTCTTTAAGTATATTTAGAATAAATACCATAGAAAATTCAAAATTAATGTTATACTTGACTACTTTTCTTGATGGTTATTTTAGTAGCAATTTTTTGCATCACCTTTAATAAATAAAGATAGCCACACATAATATATGTAAATCTTTCAAAGAATTGAGTTAAAACTCATAATTTAATCTTATTTTACATATCACAATACGAAACAGGAAAAGATAAAAATAATTCCGACTTATGATGAATATGGTTATATGAAAATAATATTTAGTTAGGTATTTGCCTTTCCCTGGGTTTGGGGGGTTGTTGGCGCTCTCTGGGTTGCGGTGGAGGCTGCCTCTCCCTTGGCTGCGGAGACAGTTGGGCGTTCGTTTTCCGCGGTTGCGGAGGCGACTGGCGCGGCCGGGGCTCCGGTGGCGGGTGACGCTCACGAGGCGCTGGCGGTTGCTGCATGTTTGAACTCATGCTGGAAAAGAACACTGCTTCTTTACTCTACAGTTTTAGAAAAATCTTTAGTTCTGTAATATGTAATTCTAATATATATATATATATATATATATATAAATTTATATAATACTAGCGGTCCGCCCCGGCTTCGCCCGTGGTACATGTTTACGTTTTCTCTACATAAAAACCATCCTCGTACTTCAAGGAATATAATAAAAAAAGAATTATCGAAATCGGTTCAGCCGTTCTCGAGTTATGCGCTTACCAACACATTTTGTGATTCATTTTTATATATAAATATTAGAATTATATAAATAAATTATTTACATATATTATATATATTAATTTATACCAATGTATAATTATACAATGGTATAAATTACATCATTGCGAGTTTGCATTATGAAAGAAAACCTTAACAATATAAACTTCTGGATATATAGATATATATTATGAAGTAATTATTTTAAAATTGATTCCTATACTATCTTGTGAGCATATTATGAAGAAAAATATTGCAGTGTAGATTGTAACGTATAAAATATTAAATGTTGATGCAATGTATTCTAAGATACGTTTGTTTACATATTATATACAATGCTTTTATTGATTTGTAAGTATCTCAACGTTAATTAAGGGCGTGTATTTACCAGTATTTACATATTAACTAGGAAAATTACCTTTTATTTCAAAAATATGCACATCAATTTAAATAATAGGTTTAGTTTTAATTGAAATCAGTACGTAGTGTTGATTATTTTTTTTTTCAATTCAACTTTGTGCCTTGAGATCGTTTGTATCCCAGGTTTGAGTTTGACAATTGACTCTGGACTCATCAGAGTTTAATAAAATGAAACATTTAAATTTCGGTCGTATTAGATTATCATACGACTTAATTTCCGAAATCAAAGCGTAAATTATGAATCATGTTCATGTAAACGTCTAAATGACAAGTTGAAACCACAGAGGTTGAAACTTGAAACTGCCATATTCAACGGCAATGACTTTACTATATACAGCCTAATTCAATGAATGATTTAAATGAATGAATGAAGTTATTTTATTACAAAAGGCGTTTATGCACAGGGTTTTTGCATGGACTAGCGGCGTCGCGTCGCGATGAAATTTCGCGACCAGTATAGACTACAGGCCCATGTTGAAAAAATTATGGGTCATTTAAACCACCGGGTGACCAATCTAGAACGATTTAAGAGCATAAAATAATAAGATTCAGCACTATGCCGTCACTTGTAAGCTGTCCACCTGAGTGCAGACGAGAATTCGAAAGTACAGGTAGAGATTTTTTAACGTGATAACGTTTTTAAAATCGTTTTAGTCGGGTGACATGTTCAGAAACTTGTGTCACACCAAAACCTCACGAGCGCGATCGCAGGTATAACGAGAGAGAGACGGACCGATCTCCCGTCTCATCTCGAGCGCTGCCACCAATAAGACGTTATCACGTAAACATCTCGATCGTAAACCTACTTTACAAACAACCAATTTTTTCCCTTGTCTGCATGATTTTTGTACGGCGTTGCGGAATAATGGATTAAAAGCAGTATTGGTGGTCCACAAAGTCGGAATTTATTTTTATTTTCCGACAATTGCCGGGGTAAATTTGCTGAAAAAATACATTACGCATCCCATCAAGAGATTGGAGGAGTATATAATAAATAAATAATAATAAATATTTGGACAATTTTCACACACGGCACGATCTGATCCCATACTACATTTGCTTGTGTTATGGAAACCAGATGGCTGATATACATACATATATAATTTTAAATAAATACTTATATAGATAATTAACACCCAGACACAGAGCAAAAATCTATGTTCATCACACAAATATTTGCCCCGGGTGGGAATCGAACCCACGACCTCTGGCTTGGAAGGCAGGGCCACTACCAACCAAGCCAACCGGTCAGTCAATGGGACTTCCCGGTCGACCGAAACCGATATATCTACTAAAAACGAGCAGGCGGGCCACCTGATGTTAAGACGTGACCACCACTCACCACCACCGCTCATAAACACTTGTAACACTAGTAGAACATACTGGGTAATTTTATCTTTCTTGGCATTTAATTCTTTTTTTTATTCCATTCAAAGATCTAACGATGGTAAATGTTACCATACTGAATTGGCCTTTCTTTCGGCTTAGCTCACAAAAAAAAATCAAGCATCTTCCGCAATAATTGACGTCACCGTGAGTGAAAATCTCATCGTACTCGGCGATAGGTGAAAAATTGAAAAAAAAAAACGTCATAACTCCGAAAATACGAAAAATCGCATAACATACATGGGGGTTATTCGGATAGCCCTCTAGGTCCTCTACCTCCCAGCTTCCGTTCATCACTACTTTTTGGGACACGCTGTATATTTTTATTAGATATTTTTCCTATTTTTGAACATCTTTTGTTGCAGGTTCACCCTGTACTTAAAAATAAAAAGTTTTATTTATATGAATAAAAGAGACACAATCGATTCATTGCCTTTTTTCTTAGATCATTAAGGAATGGATGGAGCACGCTGGCAAATGTTCTAACTAAACTTTCGGCCGATTTTGGTGCGGGGAGGGTGACTCACACTATGAAACAAAATCACAGATTCACAAAAATAATTTGTATCTTTACAAAACTCACACTATTACAAAATCGACACACTAGCCTGTTTTTGCACACAAACATGGATCACACATAAACATCTCTATACATATACGTAATAATACAATCGCTCTAAAGGGATGTAAACAATGAAAAACTGTATCGATGTATCGCTAATAAAAAATAATAATTTTGTTGAAATAAAAATAAAATAATTATTATATTCATAAAAATACTATACATGTATCTTCATAATATACGCTTTAAGCAATATATGCGATTTTTCAAGCATGTTACACATAATAAGGAAAAAGCCATTTTATTTGTATTTGAATATTATGTATTTATTCATCACATCACATTTCAATAAAATAAATATGTCCATAAGAACATTATCAAAAGTAGTAATAGAGTCTGGCCAGCCAAAGCTGAACTCAGTGTTTTTTGTAGCGGCCACATTAGGGAATGTCATCATGCCGTTTCCGCGTAGTTAGTTGTCATATCAAAAGTATCAAAATGTTTTTTAAAGTGAAACTTTTATTACATCATCTCAAACTTTTTGGTCTGTGTAGCGCATGTCGCGTGACGGTCGAACCGTACGATAATTATCGTATTTACCGTGGTTTCATAAAACCACACAACATATTTACCGTGGTTTCATAAAACCACACAACATTTTTTCCTACTAAAGCCGATGTTACCAGGTCCATGTTTTTTTTAAATTTGCCGCCCTTTACTGGGTTCAGCTTTGGCTGGCCAGACTCTAAAACTAAATGACACAGTCTGAACGAAATGAAATAAAAAGTACACGAATATTACTAACTTTTATTGTAGGAGGTACTTACCCCAAAAAAATATAAAAAAAATATTTTAGAACTTTGACGGCGTAATAAATACCAATGTCCATGCAAAGTTTCATCTTTCTAGCCATAACCGGTTCGATGGTAAAGTGAGGATTGACTGACGGACGAACGGAAATAACGAAACTATAGAGATTACGAATACGGAACCATAGAATTGGAAATAACAAAAAAAATAAACATTGAAATAATAAAAAATGCCATTTGTGCAGTTGTGTAAAAGTTTAATATAATCAGGTTATTTCTCATTTCATTTCAAATTATACTTAGAAAAATATTTTTTTATCAACATCGATAGTTAAGAAGTAAAATCACGTCACTAAAAAAGTCGTAAAATTTTACGACCTTTTGTGAGCGACGAGTTGCGTATTTAAATTCAACTATATCGCTGAGTTCATAAAGACGTAATTTGTATTTCTTTCCATCATAGATAGACTGGTGGGGAATACGCATCAATGACCGAATAAACATGACTCGATTATTTGTCTTGCTCATATCGCTAAACGATACATCGACGATTATTAGAAATTGCATTTAATTAGAAATGTACGTTAAAAAAAATTGGTTGTTTGTAAAGTAGGTTTACGATCGATACGTTTACGTGATAACGTCTTATTGGTGGCAGCGCTCGAGATGAGACGGGAGATCGGTCCGTCTCTCTCTCGTTATACCTGCGATCACGCTCGTGAGGTTTTGGTGTGACACAAGTTTCTGAACATGTCACCCGACTAAAACGATTTTAAAAACGTTATCACGTTAAAAATAAAAAAATATACACAAATGAAAGGTTATTCCATCTTTTTTAATATTCGACATGTTTGAATTGCTTCTGCAAGACTTGACAGTACAAAACGGCATTTTTAGCGGAGCACTCGCAGACGTCCTTTCGATGTTTTACGAATACGCAGTGTTTGTAATCGATTACGCAAGTAGTTTTTATGAAAGTATAAGATTTTTCGATTCGAATAATCTTATACCTTGGCAAAAGAGGAAACGCCTGCGAGTGTTCCATTACTTAATGATCTAAGCCTTTTTTTATAAAATATACACTATTTTTATTGTGACCAAAATAATATGAGTAAGACAAGAAATAAGTGAACGAATGAAATTTATAATTTTACTAAATGGCAACACTGAGTCTGTAAAAAAGAACAAAAACTGCGAATGAAAAGTGTTTGTGGGAAAGAAATTTTAGCCTTTTCATGTGATTTTCTGAATTTGTGATTGTGCAAAATTCATTGTAGACTGTGTTTGTTTTAATAAATATTTTTGGAGCAACGTTCCCAAAAAAACGTACCGCTTGGTAGTAATATGAGTAATGTTACCAACCAAAATGGAACAGGTCTAGAGCAGCAGGTCGGTACCTCATGTCCTTTGTATTGATTTTTCTTAAATTGAATGAAAATCTATAAAAAATGTATCATTTCATAATAAATTGTATGCGTTTTTATCAAATGAATAATTTGTATGGAAAGCTAAATCCTCTATTCATCAGTAGAAATAGTTTTACGTGTCTTAGTATAACCAACATGGCGTCTAAATTCTAAGGTATCTCGAGTATTGGGGTGGGTTACAGCCTCACTTGCCCATTAGCTACTTTGTTAGGTTAGGAATAGCAATAATGTCAATTTATTACGATCATCTACGATTACTCGTGTGTTGTCATAGGCATACAATATACAGTTAAACTAACAATTATTCCCAAGAATTGCAACTAGACTATGCTTCACACTTTAATCAAAGGCTTCACAAGGGTAGAAAGTAAAAAATCAATTGGGCAAGGATAAAATAAATACATCATTTTCGTTCACCATTAATTTCTTATGGTCAGATGCTTAAGAACAAAGAAAGTATGGATAAGTTTTTGCCATCTATTTCAAAATCAATTTTAATATATCACTAGAATACACTGCATGCATTTCCATCTAATAATAAATTTATGAATCACTGTTATTCCACTTTTGTTTACTGAGATTTTTTTACAAAATGTTGTGCTAAAGGTCAGGTATTAACTCAATTAGATGTTTTCTATTATTAACAATTTTTAGCTGTTAAGATTAGTATATTAACTTTCATCCAAGTTAAGTCTTCTCACAATTAACCAACATGTATAGAATTTTTTTGTGAATCTAATTGTACCTATTGAGAAGATTTTATATACATTTTAATTAAACTCAATGACCACCAATGTGAATATTCTCTTTTTCTTTTTCCTGTTAAGTACACTGTGACATACATTCACATTATCAATGTGTGCAGTTGTTAAAAATTTATTCACATTAAATCCAAAAATATTCACCTTGTTATCATTTGTGATTACAGAAACTTAAAAGTTTATTATATATAAATGGAATCAGATTCAGTGATTAATTGAGGAAATAGTAAAAAGATAAATCATTATCTCTTGTTGTTTGTAATTTACAGTTCTTTGACACACTTTTGCGTCTGGTCATTTAATATGACAAATGAATGAGTTACTTTAAAATATGATTTTAATCTATAGTATGTGTGAAATTTCATTATACAGATACATCAAAAATATATAAAAAAAAAGAAACTGACTCACAAAATATTAGTCACAAGTATCTTGAAGAACATACTATTGTCTATTTTTATAACCTTTTTATATAATCAACTAGCAGTCCGCCCCGGCTTCGCCCGTGGTACATATTTACGTTTTCTCTACGTAAGAGCCATCCTCGTACTTCAAGGAATATAATAAAAAAAGAATTAACGAAATCGGTTCAGCCGTTCTCAAGTTATGCGCTTACCAACACATTTTGGGATTCATTTTTATATTATAGATTAACGGTTATGATTCATGACAAGGTGGCTTGTAACTTTACTGAAAAATGACCTTGTTCTGAAATATCTATTTTTAGAAAATTTAAAATAAATGCATTTTCTTGATTTCTAAACTTAATGACGTTCCCAATTCAATGATAACTAATTCTTAGTTCTAGAACCTTATTTTTAGAATTTGATTTTATTATCTGTATACCTACAGTTCGTTACACTGCTTATAAATCAATAATGAAGGAATAGATTTAAATCATTTATGGTTTGTTGTATGTATATGTTTTATTTGGATGAGGTATAATAACTAGTTAAAAATTGCAAAAGTAATTAAACAAAAATATTGACTGACGGAGCCAGGGGCGAACAGCTACTAGCCTGTCATAAAATAAAATCTTTATTGACTTCACTAATGAAATGTGTTTCTGTCTTCATAACAAGGAAAAACTAGTGTCCGACCGAAAGTTCGGTTTCGGTTTCGGTTTCGGCTGAGTTTCGGCCAAAAATCAACTTTCGGCCGCAGTTTCGGTTTCGGCCAGAATCGGCCGAAACTTTTGCCGAAACCGAAACTTATTTCGCAAGTTCAGTGAACTTAGTTCACACACGTTCACGCTCGCCTAACTTCGTTTTCCTCGACAACGCTTTGACGGACGCTGTCAAAGCGTTGGTTGACCCACGCTGGTGGAAACAATTTTTGATTATCTATGTTGAGATTGGAACTGGGTGTAACAGTAATTATTATTTTTATATAAGAGGTACCTAAAAGAGACTGATTATTCTTCTAAGTACAAATACCAATCCAAAGTATTAAAGACTCTTTAATAAAGAGAAAGATCTCAAAATACCATCATCATCATCATCAGCCCATATACGTTCCCACTGCTGGGACACGGGCCTCCTATGAGGGTACAGGCCATAATCCACCACGCTAGCCAAGTGCGGGTTGGCGGATGAAACATGTCGTCGAACTTTTTGATTCTTCGACATGTTGGTTTCCTCACGATGTTTTCCTTCACCGTTCGAGCAGTGGTGATGTTACAACATGCGCAGATAAATTGAAAAATAAATTTATTTCCTGCGCGCTCGCCTGGTCTCGAACCCCGGACTTATCGATTCAAAGTCCGAGGTCTCACCACTGAGCCACCACTGCTCAAAATACCAATACTTAGTATTTAAAGTAACAGTAACAATTACTGATTTGATTTAGATGACTGATTTTACTGAGAACTTAATTTGAAAAACTAATAAAAATTAAAATTGTTATTATTAATGTTTTAAAAATATTATTTTTAAGCTATTGCATAGCTTCTATCGCGGGCCTTGAGCGCGGGGATCGCGAATCCAGAAATTCCGTAACGAAAAAACCTCACGCTCCCCACTCCGACGGGCACGGAGGTGTGGCTTGAAGGCATAGCATGCAATAGCTTTACCGCGGCAGTCCCCGAGTGCCACACGTCTTTTTTTATATTATATTAAATAAATGATTACAACAAATTTAATATACCTTCTGTGTTTTCATTTCATGCCCTAATTAAGGTAAAAAAATAGGTAAAATGCACCAAAGTTCAGTATTTTTAGAAATTTCTTACTTGACCACGTGAGTTTCGGTTTCGGTTTCGGTTTCGGCCGAAACTGAAGCCACGGCCGAACATTCGGTTTCGGTTTCGGTTTCGGCCTGGAAACCAGTTTCGGTCGGACACTAGGAAAAACCCTTGTTTAGTTTAAAATTAATAAAGTTGACTGTTTTTTTTTTAATGTACATATTAATTAATAATTAGAAACAATCTTGGAATAACTTTGAATGTTAAAATTTTTCCTTTCTGATCTATTAGCATAATATGGTTTTTAGGTAGTGACTTAAAATTAAATACTTATTCTTTCTTTATTTGTCTCATGTTAGCTATTACTAAAGATGTGTAATAATTTTTTTATACAGCTTGCTGGTCTGGACTTGCAGCCTCAGGCTACTAAAAGTGCTGGCCGCTACATCCCTCCGCATCTGCGTAGGCAATTGGAGGCTAAACCTGCTGAAGGTAAGTTTGTTTACTAAGACCATTAATCAAATTATTACACTGACTCAAAATGTTCTAAGTGAGTTTAGGTGATAAAGAATTTGAGAAACAAAATTTACAATGTGTCATCATTTTTAGGAATTTAGTTATACAGGATGAAAGATAAAATAATTGTACACAGCTTTATCATTTGGTGGTATCACTAGGATTAAAACAATGAAAAAATTGGACACATTCTTTTTATTCCTGAACTGGTCCAATGTTTTTTAATTAATTACATATTAAGGTGATTGCAACGATCTGTTCCCAGCCAATATCCCGCTAGATGGCGCTGAATTCTACATTTCTAGTTTATTTGAGTTTTTGCGTAATTGGAATAGTCATCAAACCTAGGAATAGTCATGGCGGTTACTGAATATTATATTTTATTGAAATATGTTATATCATTGCCTTAAAATCCACCCAATTCGGTAAAATTATGCGTTTTAACATCTGTCATTGCATACAGGGTCGTTTACACACACAGACGTATACAAAAATGATAAAGATTTAACTCTAGATGGCGTGAATGTAAAGCGCGTCACACACGGTGAAGATACTACCTATAATATTTTATCTAATCTAGTAATATTTTATATTACAGTATCTTAAGGTATCCGGTATCAGCGTTCTGACCATCATTTTTCTTTTTTCGCTGTAGAACCGCCATCCTGTTACAAATGACCCACAAAGGAGAATGACCACGGGTGGTATCGGTAAAATTTTAGTTGTGCCACGTATTCGTTATATTGTTAATTCCTATTTGTATTTATAATGATCATATGTATCAATATTAAGTCTTAATTAAACCGGATAAATTGAAATAATAGTAAAAGTAAAAGTTTTTCTTTTGAAACATGTATGACTACGTATGGAATCGGTAAAATACTAGTTGTGTCACGTGTTCGTGATATTGTTAATTCCTATTTGTATTTATAATGATCATATTTATCACTATTAAGTTGTAATTATACCGAATAAATAGAAATAAAAGTAAAAGTTTTGTTTTGACACATACCTATATCTATCTCTCTTGCAAACGTCATATGTCATAGTTTCTATTTGAAATGTCAAATGAATGTGTTCGACGCATTGTTCGATGTTATTTTGAAATAATGTTTAAATTACGATTTACTTTTCACATTTGTCTTGTAAATTAAAATATTACCTATGTAATAAATGTAAAACTTAACGTTCATCGTTAGTTTAAACTCGATTAAGTAGTTTTTTGAAGTGTTGAATAAAACTATTGTTTTATTTTTATTGTCGCGAACTGCGGCTTATTTACATAAAAACTTTAATCATATCTAAAAGTACTAACATCAAGCTTTAAATTGAGCTATATTTCATCTTGACACAATAAGTTTGATTGCGATACCAAGTGCCATAGTCACTTGGGCAATCTCCTGTGGTTTTCATTTTTCTGTATGGGTAGACAAAACTTCAAAACGCCACCTGCTACGGTTTATATTATTATGAACGATTAGCTTTCCGCCCGCATTTTCAAAAAAAAACCCGTATAGTTCCCGTTCCCGTGGGGTTTCCGGGATAAAACCTATTCAATGTGTCCAAGTTACGTTCTATATGTGTGCTAAATTTCATTGTAATCGGTTCAGTAGTATTTGCGTGAAACACACACATACACATCCTCACAAACTTTCGCATTAGTAGGAAGTAGGATTGTTATAAAAATAAAAGTTATATTTGGTGGCGTAAACTATTTTATTGTAATTTTGGGAAATAAATAATGTCAAAATTGATTACCTACAATAAAACGCAGTTTTATTTTATTACCTACATTACACTATTGTTTTTTTTTTATCAAAACATGTATTTGAAGTAGCAAATATGATATTATGCTGATCCAAGCATTTTCACTCAAAACTAATATCACTAATGATTTGTAAAAGTAAATTATTTCAATATACATTTCATAACCAACAAGTAAGAATAATTATTCATACAACAACAAATCAAAAACACTATTTACTATGGAAAAAAAACCAGGAAGGTGAAAAACATATTTACGATTTCGATGCACTCGACTTTTAGTAAAATAATAGGTAAAAATATTATTATGGTTTTGATCACAGACATATCTGTGGTTTTGATTTTAGCTACTAGTATCAGAAAGCTGCGTGTTCAATGCACGTCGGGGTCCCACAACTGTGGAGGAAGGAAGGTAGAATACCTCCATCGAATAAGTGAAGTTTCTCGACATACTCGATTTGCCGGCCGGCCTCAATGAAGATTGTCCGAAAGTTGTATATGTGCTCTGTAACGAAAAAATTTCGCTAGCGCGATTCAGAGTGAGGTGTCGTACAATATACCTAATGAAGTTTTTCATCTTTTTATTTTACTGCAAATACAAAATAAAAATTAAACAATGGTAATGTCAATTCTAAACAAACTACTACCAAAATACAATTAGAACAAAAATCATTTGACTGGTTGATTTCACCCAGAGGCCAGAGGCGGCTCGTGACAAAATTGTATGGGTGTTCACTTGAAATAAAACAACGAAAATACAATAGCGTAGCAGGATAATTTATTACAAAAAAAAATGAGCACCACATTTTATAAATGTCTATAACACTAAAAATTACAAAGTACAGGCTATTTCAAAACGAATTCAATGACTAGGTATCAATAATTAGTAAATCACCGAATTTGCATTCGCGAGCGTAGGTATCCATAGTGTTTGTCACTGACGGTCACTGACCTCTATAACTTATAGTTATAGAGGTCAGTGGTGTTTGTTGTGTAAACATGTATGTATTTGAGTAGTTAGTAGCATATTATATTCTGAATTTCTGATCCATGCCTATTCACTCAAAACTAATAACACTAATGATTTGTAACAGTAAATTATTTCAATAGGTAGGTATTTGAACATTTCCCAACAAGACGTAAGAATAATTATTCGTAGGTATACAAGATACAATAACAAATCTAATACACTATTTATTATTTTATTATTTACTAGCGGTCCGCCCCGGCTTCGCCCGTGGTACATGTTTACGTTTTCTCTCCATAAGAAGTAATAGCTAGAGAGCTAGCGCAAAGCTACCTGTATGTATTTGACCAGACCTGGATTTTTGTGTGTTGATTCCCCTATACCTACTATACATGAGATGAGGAGTCACTAAGCCCAGAGTGGTGGACGGGGCGCGCGCTTAGGTAAGACAGGTGGAAATTTTTGGCGAACTTTGAAACCATTTGACCACGTCTGCCATTTTGATATTTGAAAATAGATTATTATTACTATCGGAAAATAACAATGGCAGACCATTATCACGCGGATAACATTCTGGCAGACACTTATGAAAGTGCTGAAAAAAATACAATTTTGAAAGTATTTGACCAGATCTGCCATTCATATATTTTATTTATTAGGGTCTTAAAAACTTATTTTCGAAACGGCAGACATTTTCATTGCGTACAGACTTCAGCAGACAACAAAACTTTACAGACTTCAGCAGTCAACAAGACTTAGCTTCTACATGGTCAGATGTATATATGTATTACGTTCCCTGACCTTACATCAATGATTTACTTTATTAATGTTTTTATGGTCATTTACATTTAATTTTGAAAACTATGGAATAAAATTTATAAATTTGATGATACAAAACTAAATATACATTTGTAAAGAATCTCAAATATAAAGTTGTGTTGCAAATAACAAATCATCATTTAAATATTTAGTTTATTTCTTTATTTAAGAAACAATTAACAATTACAAAACAACATAAAAAAACACGCATGCATTTATTGAAATGTTCATTCATCATCACTATCGTATGGCGTTGTGTGACTCGTCTTCATAATCCATTGAATCGGATTCTGTAAAAGTAAAACGTAAATTATATAATAAAAGAAATGAGTCATTATAAACTTACCTAGTAAGGCAATGCCTTTGATGTCGCACGATGCCGCCGCGCCGCCAGTGTAGGTACTTCTGCTGCTACATGAAAATATGCTAGGGTTGCAACAAATGGGAAATAAAACAATTGTGATTATTACTATTATGATGTAATCATTTATTCATATTATGTACATTCAAAACAATTGCTATTATTAAATCTGATGTAATTATTTTTTCATAAATATATAATTATTATTAATTACATAATATATTGCACTGTGAAATATTTACGTATCACTTTATTTTTGATGTTCTTAATTGTCTTTTATAAAATTTAAGTGACGCATTCGCATTGGGATCAACAATCCGATAAGAAAAGAATGGAGACAACATATACATAGCTTTGATTTCAATTCTACAGATACAAAATATACAATCTATCTAAAATGATACAACGGATGTTTCCTGCGTTTTCTCGTCAAAATACCGAAACAACGTAATTATTGTATAGTAGTTGGGCGTGAAAGTAAAAAAACAAATGAAAAGTGTTTTCCATATGATTATTTATTAAATTTACGCGATTAAGAATAATTTCAACGATACAATTTAGTAACCGAGAATTCAGAGGATTAAAGAAAATACCTGCCTGATCATTTTATCAAACTCTAAAAGAATTATGGTTATTTCGCATCACTCGGTTTATTAGTTTGGTAATAATTATTAAAGGTAGTTACAACCCTAGCCATTGAGTCGAACGGTAGGCAACACAATATCGACTTTGTGCGGGTACATATGGTACATTTCTTCTTGCTGTGAAGCGTAATTATTATTATTAAGATTTTTTAGGCTATTTTGAATCAGCTGTTCTAATTTAATTCTAGAAATTTATTAAAACGTGATTTTTTTAAAAGTATATTATGAGTTTATAAATACCTCAACCAATAGTTATTGTGTCCTATCCTCATTTCTTTATATCTTGGTAGTTAACTAAAGTGTTAAATTTACATAACCTCAACAACAACATTTACACTGCCACTGCACTAAAACTAAACTAACTAGCTCTCTAGCTATAAGAACCATCCTCGTACTTCAAGGGATATAATAAAAAAAGAATTATCGAAATCGGTTCAGCCGTTCTCGAGTTATGCGCTTACCAACACATTTTGCGATTCATTTTTATATTAGACTAGCGGTCCGCCCCGGCTTCGCCCGTGGTACATGTTTACGTTTTCTCTACATAAGAACCATCCTCGTACTTCAAGGAATATAATAAAAAAAGAATTATCGAAATCGGTTCAGCCGTTCTCGAGTTATGCGCTTACCAACACATTTTGCGATTCATTTATATATATATACTAGCGGTCCGCCCCGGCTTCGCCCGTGGTACATAATATTTACGTTTTCTCTACATAAAAACCATCCTCGTACTTCAAGGAATATAATAAAAAAAGAATGATCGAAATCGGTTCAGCCGTTCTCGAGTTATGCGCTTACCAACACATTTTGCGATTCATTTTTATATATAAGATAAGATTATGTGAAAATAACCAGGAAGGTGAAAAACATATTTACGAAAACATAGTAACATAATATGGCTGTCGCTACAATAATTATATTTCAATTTTATCTTTTTATACCTAGTAGAACTGGCCGACGAATAAAAAAAATCGTATTAGAATAAATACAATAAATTACGGAACAAAAAAAGGATTGTAACTGAATTAGGTATGTTTGTTTCTGGGCGCACCGTTTTCGACGACGCGACGCGCGACGTAAGCGTATAGGTATAGGTACCTACTTTGCTAAAACAAACTAATAAAATTGTGTGTCTGTCTGAAAATTCGGAAAAGCATATTTTGCAAGTTTGTAATTACTTTGATAGTTTACCGATTTATAATAATTGTAATTGTAATTGTATAATATATAATTTGCAATGTGGTGAAATTTCATAAAAATCACGGGCCAATTTTTTGTTTTGAATCCCACCGAAAATATAATTGCGTTATTAGAATAATTAATTACTATACCTACCCACGATCAATTATTACAATATAGTCTCAAATGCATACTAGAGAAATATTGCAATTTGATTCAATTAAAATGCATAGCATACAAAAATAAATTCACAACACAAGAAATTCCGCGCGCAAATCATAGCGCGTGTCAATGAAATCAAGAATGTTTTATATCAAGCCGACGCGGACGACGACGCGACGCCGAACAAAAGTACCTACGACGGACGACCACGCTTCGAGTTGCCAAACAACATGAGTAATAAATTGTTTACAAAAAAAACAAGTTTTCCATTTTTCTGTATGAGTAGACAGAACTTCAAAACGCCACCTGCTACGGTTTATATTATGAACGATTGTTATAAAAATAAAAGTTATATTTGTTGGTGTAAACTATTTTATTGATCAATAATTTTGGAATTTAAAATTGTCAACATTGATTACAATAAAACGCAGTTTTATTTTATTACACTATTGTTTTTTTTATCAAAACATGTATTTGAAGTACCATATAATATTATGCTGATCCAAGCATTTTCACTCAAAACTAATATCACTAATGATTTGTAAAAGTAAATTATTTCAATATACATTTCATAACCAACAAGTAAGAATAATTATTATTATTCCTACCTACAACAACAAACCTAAAACACTATTTACTATGGGAAAATAACCAGGAAGGTGAAAAACATTATATTACCTATTATTTACGATTTCGACGCACTCGACTTTTAGTAAAATATAGTAGGTAAACATAATATTATGGTTTTTATTTTTGCTACTAGTATAAGAAAACTGCGTGTTCAAACTACTTGTTTGTCTGTCTGAAAATTCGGAAGTACTTTGGTAGTTTACCGATTTATAATAATATTGTATATATCGTTGTTTAAAAAATATTCAAACACAATAAAATATGATATTGTAACGGACAGTAATATGTGTTCTGTGGTAACGGACGTGACGTCGCCTGTCACCCCCGTCAAGCCAAGCCGCCATGTTGACATCCCCTCCTGCCAGCCGCCATGCCACCGCCATGCCTACCAGCCAGCCACGCGGAGGGGATAAGCCTATATATTAGCTGGCCATTGTTAAACGTGGATTATTCTTGTTAAAACTTTCAAAATAAATAAGTGTGTCGTTACGCTGCAATTTTATTTTCTCCATTTCTTCACAAATCAGAAGCGGGATGAAACGACGTCGACCACAAGTTTGTCGACCTCCTGACGAATCAATGTCGGAGGAAGATGAGGGTACTTCTTCACCGCCTGCACGGAAGCTGCTCAAGAATCTGCTGGAAAAAGAAGTAGTAAAGGCTTTACGCAACCTGGAAGATGACCCCCAAGCTCCAAATAAGTCAAAAGTCCATCGTGCTGCATCTTTAATCCCGGAATTTGACCCTGATAGTGAGGAATGCACGGTACAAGCATGGATTCGTAAAATTGACCAAATTGGGGAAATAAATGGATGGGACGATACAACTAAATCATTTTACCTACAAGATAAGCTGCGAGGTCAAGCAAAGAAGTGGTACAATCGTCTAGAGAACTACGATTACACGTGGGAACAATGGAAGGATATGCTATTGCGAGCATTTCCTCGATATCGCGATTATGGAAACATGCTTGAAGAATTACTACAAAGGAAAAAGCAACCTACAGAGACGATGACAAAATACTATCAAGATAAAATCGCCATGTGCTTCCGGTGCAAGTTATCCGATAGCGCCAGCGTTTCCTGTATCATTCGTGGTCTGCCACTATCGCTACAAGCTAACGCTCGAGCCTTCCAATGCCACACGCCAGGAGAGCTTTACGAAGGATTTTTATGTGCACTTGACGACTACCGTACTTTACCTATCGACACAAGGTTTCATAAAAATTTGGTGAGTAGGCCATCTCACCTGGATAAAAAGTCAATGCCACCCAATGTCGAAACAGACCCGTGTCCGAGATGCAAGAAAACTGGTCATTTACTGCGTGATTGCTCCCTACCTGACACACGTACATGTTATAAATGTGGAAATAAGGGACACATTGCTTCACGTTGTTCTACAATTGCCACGGAAAATAGAAGATCTATCTCAACCGACAACATAAAAGAAGTAAATGTACTACGCCCTTATAATGAAATATACAAAAAGGTCGTTAAAGTCGATGGCATCCACGTGAAAGCATACATTGATACCGGCAGTCAAGTTAACGTTTTAAACGAACAAATATCGAACGCATTGTCATTGGATGTCAAACCGACGAGTGTCATTTTAAAAGGATTCTCCGGTGGACTCTCAACGAGTCGTGGAGAAGTCGAATTTCAATTAGAAATTGACGGTATAACCATGAAATGCCACGCCTACTTGTCTAGCATCAAAATGGCCGATGTTAATCTTTTAATCGGTCAGCCTGTCATCAACAGCGAAGGAATGACATTGACAGTTAGCAAAGGCATAATCAAATTTAATCGTACTCAAGATCCCAATCCCATTTGCGATATTGAGGCTATCGAAGACCATGATCGCTTTAAAGTCGTCACAGTCAACGAAGAGAGACTTCCACCTGGCTCTTCCATCATTCAAGTGCGGGTTCTCGGAAATAAGGTCGGCAACGATGCGGTTACACCGCCTCGGCATCATGAGCTGCAGGGAGTGGCCTATTCTCTTCCATCCACCCTGCTCACAGGTGAAGACGGGTACATCAAAGTCATCAACATGGGCTGCGAGGTTATCGTGTGGCCGCCGGGAGAGGTCCTAACCAGGGCTGAAAGCTGCCAGGAGTCTCCACTACAGCCAAATAGCCAGGTACTTACCCTTGCTTGCCATAGATTTGCCAATTATAATGCTAATAATATAGGTCAACCCTCAACTACTGACTTATGTATAGGAGGTGTAAAATTAAACGACAAAAATAGGTCCGTTAAATAATAAGCAACATTCAGATCTTATCAGTTTATTAGTACAATATAAACATTGTTTTGCTAATGGTACAAAAGATCTAGGGTGCACAGGTTTAGTGCAAATGAAAATAAAGCTTACTAGTTTTCAGCCTATTTACCGCCAGCCTTATCGATTATCGCATAGCGAACAAGCAGTAGTTCAGTCTAAAGTGATTTATTAGATGCCGAGATTATCAAAGAGTCTGAATCTAGTTATGCATCTCCGGTCATTTTAGTCAAAAAGAAAAACGGTGACAGTAGGATGTGTGTTGATAACCGTGCCTTAAATGCTATTACCGTGAAAGATAGATTTCCATTGCCAAACATAGACGATCAGGTTTCGAAATTAGCGGGCCACAATTAATATTTTACGAGTTTAGATATGGTTCAAAGCCATCATCAATAATTACGTGTTGTATACGTAGTATATTATTATTAGTCTGTGGTGTTAGTAATGAAGATACACACAAAACTGCATTCATAACACCTCAGGGTCATTTTGAGTACACTCGTATTCCATTCGGTTTAGCGAAACGCGCCATCAGTTTTTATGCGGTTGATAAATAAAATAGTTGAATTTGTAGGTAGAACTGAAAATAATAATGTTAAAAACAAACATGGTAAACGTGAAATTTTGGCATTTCTGGACGATTAACTCTTACCCTCGAATGACGTTATGTCAGGCTTAGACATTTTGCAAGCGGTACTTGTCAAACTTGAAGTAGAAAATTTAAAATTAAACATGAGTAAGTGTTCGTTCTTGCAAAATGAAATAACGTATTTAGGTCATAAAATATCGGCTTAGGGTATTCAACCGGGCGATTCAAAGTTATAAGCGGTGTCTCGTTTTCCAACACCGACCAATGTTCATAGTGTGCGTCAATAATTATCGGGTTGTGTAGTTATTTTCGTAAGTTTATTTACAATTTTGCTATCATTGCCCGCCCTTTTACCGATTTAACTAAGAAGAAAGCTTCGTGGATATGGAGTAGTGATCAAAACAATAGTTTCGAACAATTAAAAAAAGTGTGTGTTCCGAGCCTGTGTTAGCTATGTACGATCCTGTGCTTTCTACAGAAATACATACTGACGCGTGTAAATTAGGAATAGCCGGTATACTTCTACAAAAACAGATTGATGGTACGTTGCGACCCGTTTTATATTTTAGTAGGGTGACAAGTAAAGAGGAAAGCATGTATCATAGTTATGTACTGGAAACTCTTGCCGTAGTAGACTCCTTGCGTCATTTTCGCGTATATATAGTAGGAAAAAAAGGGTTAAGATTGTTACTGATTGTACAGCAGTCCGCGCTACGCTTACAAAACGTGACATTATACCACGTATCGCAAGGTGGTGGCTTTCTATACAAGATAACGATATAAGCGTAGAGTATAGGCCGGGGGAACGAATGAAACATGTAGATGCGTTAAGTAGACATCCAGTAGACACTATGAACGTGAATCGTCTTGAAGTAGCGGATTGGTTTTATATGGTGCAATGTCAGGATACTAAAAGCGAGCGCTAGAATGAAACGTAACTTCGATAGGAAACGAAAATCCGCTCACATATATAAGAAGGGTGATTTATTGCTAACGCGTCAAGCACCTACTTGTTCAGCATCCAAAGTTAACACTAAACTTGACGACTTGCTCCGGTCCTTATGTCGTAACGAAAGTATTGGGCAATGATAGGTACCAAATTAGAAGTATATAGGGTTTACGTGGGTATAAGAGTTTTAGTAGGTTAGTAGCTGCAGATTCGTTGAGGCCCTATAAAAGTATTGTTACAGTTTCTGATAGTGCTAGCAGTTCGGATGAGCAAATGGAAACCAAAGATCTTATTGATTTATTAGAGAGCTAATTATTTTTGTTGTTCCTGTGGGAACAACTGTTTCAGGATGGCCGAGTGTAACGGACAGTAATATGTGTTCTGTGGTAACGGACGTGACGTCGCCTGTCACCCCCGTCAAGCCAAGCCGCCATGTTGACATCCCCTCCTGCCAGCCGCCATGCCACCGCCATGCCTACCAGCCAGCCACGCGGAGGGGATAAGCCTATATATTAGCTGGCCATTGTTAAACGTGGATTATTCTTGTTAAAACTTTCAAAATAAATAAGTGTGTCGTTACGCTGCAATTTTATTTTCTCCATTTCTTCACAATATACTGATTTATCACTGGTTTCAGTGATGAACTGATGAGTCAATGTTAGCCACTATACTTTCGTCATACGTGTGTATGATTGATGTGATTTGCAACGTGGTGATATTTCAGAAAAATCACGGGTCAAATTGTCCCACCGAAAATATAACTGCGTTATAAGAATAACTATACCTACGATAAATTATACATAATACAATATAGTCTCAAATGCATACTAGTGAAATATTTTATTTGAATCAATAAAATAAAAAAAAAATAAAAAATAATAATAATACAAAAATAAATTCACAACACAAGAAAATCCGCGCGCAAATCATAGCGCGTGACAATGAAATCAAGAACTTTCGAGCCGACGCGGACGACGAAGGAGCCTAACAAAAGTACCTACAATCATAGGCGGCTCGTGACAAAATTGTATGGCCGTGTTCACTTGAAATAAAACAACGAAAATAGGTACCTACAATAGCGTTAGCAGTACAAAAAAAATGAGCACCACATTATAAATGTCTATTTATACACTAAAAATTATAGAGTATTTCAAAACG
The DNA here is from genome assembly GCA_029959065.1 of Colias behrii. Lineage (NCBI taxonomy): Eukaryota > Metazoa > Arthropoda > Insecta > Lepidoptera > Pieridae > Colias > Colias behrii. The sequence continues at coordinate 8,645,287 of JARWMC010000002.1, forward strand.
AATTCAATTATTATTTAGCAATAATTAGAAAATCCCCGAATTTGCATTCGTGATCGTATTCATAGTGTTTGTCTACACTAATATTATAAAGAGGAAAACTTTGTTTGTTTGTTTGATTGTAATGAATAGGCTCATAAACTACTGGACATTTTACCAATGTTTGCAAGTTTGTGATTACTTTGATAGTTTACCGATTTATAATAATTGTATACTTATATCATTGTTTAAAAATATTCAAACACAATATGATATAGGTACTGATTTATCACTGGTTTCAGTGATGAACTGATGAGTCAATGTTAGCCACAATACTAATCACTTTCGTCATACATGTGTATGAACTATGATTGATGTGATTTGCAATGTGGTGAAATTTCATAAAAATCACGGGCCAATTTTTTGTTTTGAATCCCACCGAAAATACATATAGGTATTACTAATTGCGTTATTAGAATAATTAATTACTATACCCACGATCAATTATTACAATTTACAATATAGTCTCAAATGCATACTAGAGAAACATTGCAATTTGAATCAATTAAAATGCATAGCATACAAAAATAAATTCACAACACAAGAAATTCCGCGCGCAAATCATAGCGCGTGTCAATGAAATCAAGAATGTAATTTTATATCAAGCCGACGAGCGACGACGCCGAACTAAAGTACCTACAGTACCATTTACCTTCAGTGTACAATACAGTTTACAGACCTACGACGGACGAACAATAATGAGTAATAAATAAAAAAAAAACATAGTTTCTAAGGTCATTAGTTTTATTTTATTTTATTGTTATTTTCTTTGAACGATTGGAAATGAAATTACTCAATTTTTACACAGAACTTTGATTTATTAGAATTATGCTCATTATGCATAAGATAACGAACGCGAATGCACGACATCTAGCGCGTCAATGTCTAAACATCGCCTTTCGTTTAGACATTGACGCGCTAGATCTGTAATAAGTATATAGTCTATGCGCTAGATGTCGTGCTTTATGTCGTGTTTCGCTTGGCAAAAGTCACGCACACTACTGTAGAAGTGTCAAATTTTTCCGGTATTTTACTGTTGTTTTTCTAAGTAAATATTGTAAATTATTGATTAAAAAGGTCGAACGCGCACACATTTCATTATAGAGAAGTGATAAAATGATTAGTTTTAAAGAAATAGTGTCTGTGTTAAGTGTTTAGAGGTAATCAAAAATGTATGGAGGGACGGTCGGAACATCAACCTTAACATATTCTAATTATTCAATGAACAATGTTTTTGTAATTTTATTTTTTTTAACAAATATAGTTTGATTGTATAAATATAAAAAAAGTTTTATGTATGGTGGATGGTCTTCTATTAATAGCTTTATTTAAAACATACAAGCATTTTTTTTTATTGGCATCCAACGAAAGAATTTCAAACCAAGTGACTGCAGCATCTAAGAAGTGATATCAATACAAAGACTGTTTCACAGGCGAAGGGTCTAAGCGTCAAAGCTTAGACAGCAACGAGGGACGGGACACCCGTTCATCATACGGAGGCAACTCTAGAACGTACGACCGTGGTGGTCGGCGCGACGACCGCGACCGTGACCGCGACCGTGAAAACGATCGCGGCTACGATCAGCGATACCCGCGCAGTAACCGCGGTACGAAAACCATCAAACTTAATTAACCTCGAAGTATTGCAGTAGTCTTAAGTAACAAATAGTTCAAATGTAAAAGTTAATTTTGACCTTATGAATAGTGATACCAAAATTGGTTTTTGCTTGTATTAAGATCGTAAATAATCGTAATCGAGATTTATTGTTGAATGACGTCATTTTAATACGTAGTTAACAAAATTTCCAGACATCATTTTACATTACGAGCATTGGCGAACCATTGCGAATTGACCGTTATAATATAGCGGAAATTGACGCTACTTTTTATAAGAATAATTATGACGCATATGTGTATTACGTATTTGTGTTACGTATCTTAAAGCTATTTTTGATGGTTTGTTTTTTAATTGTACAGAAAATTTTGGATTTAGGTATTATTAGCTACAACATCAGTAGATATCTATGCAGTTTGGATGATATCGATTGATATCAGTTTATTGAATATACTGTATGTTGCCTTTGCTTCATGTGAGAGCCTCACTGACATTACGTTATCAAAATGACGAATTTAAATGATGGTGTCTGCCGCAGGTCGTGAAGCAGGAAGTCAGAATGGCGATTCAGATCGCTGGGAGTCAGAGCGCTGGTCGGACCGCGGGCGCGGCGGCGGCGGCGGCGGGGGGGGCGGCGCGCGCGAGTCGCGCGACATTCGCGAGACGCGCGACGTGCGCGAGCCGCGCGGCGAGTCGCGCGACATTCGCCGCGACGAGGACTACACCGAGCCGCCGCAGCCGCGGAACGACCGGTGGAAGGAGCCGGAGCCCCGCGCGGAGGAGCGATCCAACTCCCGCTGGCCGTCGGACGACGTGCGCCGCACCTCATCGCGTAGGGACGAGGTAATGTTGCTCCTCCATACAATATATTGATTTACCTTGTGGTTTAACAGCTTGTTTTTATTACTCTGCCACAAAGGGGAAAAGAGCCAATTTGGGTAGCATGGTCTTGTGTGTGGTGAATTAGTGTTACCCAGTGCCACTAAGTTTCAATAGCAAAATGTGCTTACACATTTGCAGTATATACTTCTATAGTTTATATGAATTTGAAAATTTGTGGATGGAACTTTTTAATCTCAGGTATATAATATGTAAGAGGCAGTTATAGATAGTCTGATAGTTCATTACTAAGAACTGATACATGTCTATACATGTATCAGTTCTTAGTAATGAACTATCAGTATAATACGTCTAAGTTTTATAACTAAGACGTATTACGTAACAAAGATTAGTTCCATATCTGGTTTATACTTACTGTAATGCAGTTAATGATTGGAGTATCTAATTACAGATCTCCATACCAACCTTCATGATAGATAATGATATAATCTTATATATAAAATTCTCGTGTCACAATGTTAGTCTGCATACTCCTCCGAAACGGGTGGACCAATTCTCATGAAATTTTCTGTGCATATCGGGTAAGTCTGAGAATCGGCCAACATCTATTTTTCATATGTACCACGGGCGAAGCCGGGGCGGACCGCTAGTATTATATAGAATTTCATTATATTCTAGGCTGCATCTAATGAGTTTTGGGTCTTAGGTTAAATTACTATTAAATAGATAAATACTTAATAATTGTCAACACAGAATGATTGGACAGTCCCGCTACCTCGCGACGAGCGGCAGGAGTTGGAGCTCTTTGGCACTGGCAACACAGGAATCAATTTCTCTAAATACGAGGATATACCGGTTGAGGCCAGCGGCGAGAACGTACCGGACTTCATTACAAGCGTAAGTTTATCCTTTTTATTTATTTTTGTAAATGAATGTATGTAATAAGATTTTGTCTGTTACATTATTAGAATATAATTTTTGTTATATTTTGGTCTAAAAAAATTATCTGATAAAAGTAGTAGTTTAAATCTTTATATTTACAAATTTATTTAAAACCCCATTTAAAGTTTGTTGATGATGGCTCAAGTGATTTTGGATTGTAATTAACTATTTTCTATTGCAGTTTGAGGATGTTAACCTGACAGAAATAATGCGGGCGAACATCGCCAGCGCGCGCTATGACAAGCCGACGCCGGTGCAGAAGTACGCGATCCCGATAGTGCTCGGCCGCCGCGACGTTATGGCGTGCGCGCAGACCGGCTCCGGCAAGACGGCCGCCTTCCTCGTGCCCATACTCAACCAGATGTATGAGGCTGGGCCCAAAAACGTGGGGTGAGGCTTTTGATTGTGTTCTTTTTGGTCGATAGATACGTTTTTATGGATTAAGTTTAGTTTTGTTTTTTTTTCTTCTTCTTTATTTATAAATTAACACTTATGCATTATATACATATCTGAATAAAACTTTACATCGTATCTATGGTAATTGTTTTGTAATGATTGATTGTTGGTAGGCAAGTATATTTATAACTTATATAAGTTACTCTATTATTAATTTGATATAAAATTAGGATTACAAATCATGCCAGTTCTATATACATATTTACCTAAATTTCTTTACAAAATAGCTAAGATATATATTGGTTATCCCAGGACATTCCAGCGACGCAAGCAATACCCGCTTGGGCTCGTGTTGGCGCCGACGCGCGAGCTCGCCACACAGATTTATGATGAAGCCAGAAAATTCGCCTACCGCTCCCGTGTCCGACCCTGTGTAGTGTAAGCATATTCCTTGTTCCATTTACAGTTTGCCATGACTTTTATTTACTAACGGTCAAAAATACTAGGGAAAAAATGTTTTTCATTATCTTGAGTTTTCAATTGATTTCCTTCCCTTTGGTGTTGTGCTGGAGTAACTTTTTGTATATCATTATAGAGCAGGCTCCAAGGAGATGTTCGTTTGCAAAAATAGCGGACCTAAATCTGACTTCTGATATATATTGTATAGGTCCCAGACATCCTATAGACAGATGTTGCCAACCAGTTTTGTGGTCCCCCTGCCCGCACCCCGGTAATTAAATATGGCATACAAAGAAAAAAATAAAAATTTCCAAAACATGCCGTGTGGGGTATCAAATGAAAGAGCTTATTGAGTAGATCACGAATATATAGCATACTATATACATTTCTTACACTTTCTCTAAGATTTTTTAGAAAATTTACGAAAATGGTCCATTTTTGAGTTAACTTTAAACCACTATAGATTGAAAACTCATGAATATATTTTTTAAATTATTATTTTAAATAATTAACAATAGTCCATTGTTTATGATTCAATAGTTCGTAATATAATATAAGTGAGCTATGTGGTGGATTTGATGAAAATAACTATATACTATATGAACTTGAAAATATACTCGCCATCTTTGAATGCTCCCCCCACTCCCCCATGCAACTATTTCACTGTACGAAATATTGAATCGTAAACAATGGACTATTGTTAATTATTTAAAATAATAATTTAAAAAATATATTTATGAGTTTTCAATCTATAGTGGTTTAAAGTTAACTCAAAAATGGACCATTTTCGTAAATTTTCTAAAAAATCTTAGAGAAAGTGTAAGAAATGTATATAGTATGCTATATATTCGTGATCTACTCAATAAGCTCTTTAATTTGATACCCCACACGGCATGTTTTGGAAATTTTTATTTTTTTCTTTGTATGCCATATTTAATTACCGGGGTGCGGGCAGGGGGACCACAAAACTGGTTGGCAACATCTGTCTATAGGATGTCTGGGATCTATACAATATATATCAGAAGTCAGATTTAGGTCCGCGATTTTTGCAAACGAAACTCCACTGAGAGTCCGGTCTATTAATTATTTACAAAATCATCAATGCTTTTTAATTATTATATTAGATGACACAATATAATAATTGACTTTTTTAATTACATTTTTTGCAAAAACATTTTCATTCTATCTTCAATACTAATTGAAATTGGCGTGCACAGATACGGCGGCTCCCCGATCCACGAGCAGTTCCGCGAGCTGGAGCGCGGCTGCCACCTGCTGGTGGCGACGCCCGGGCGGCTGGTGGACATGCTGGCGCGCGGCCGCGTGGCGCTCGACCACTGCCGCCATCTCGTGCTCGACGAGGCGGACCGCATGCTGGACATGGGCTTCGAGCCGCAGATCCGCAAGATCGTCGAGTGCCACACTATGCCCAAGACCGGCGAGCGGCAGACGCTCATGTTCTCCGCCACCTTCCCCAAGCAGATACAAGTGCTCGCGCAGGACTTTCTGTACAATTACGTGTTCCTCGCTGTCGGACGGGTTGGCTCCACGTCCGAGAATATTACGCAGAAGGTGAGCTTTTAGCAATTTTTTCAATTACAAGGCATATATTATACAATTATGAAATATTTTTAAATTATCCAATACAACTAATAAATATTACTTTTGTTTATAGGTTGTATGGGTAGAGGAACAGGACAAGCGATCATTTTTGTTGGATTTATTGAATGCCTCCAATTTGTTGCAACGTTCGCGCACCGAGGAAGATCAACTCACTCTGGTCTTCGTCGAGACAAAGAAAGGTATATAAAATTTTATATCCCTTTAAACTTACAACCTACATTTTACTAAGAAAAAATAATACAGAATTTATAAATCTTAATCAAAACTGTTCAAAAATGCGTATGTGTAACATTTCTTTTAAATGCGTATTTTAAACACAGTAACCATTGGGTTATCCCGTCTTAAAGCCACAGGTTGTCTAGCGCCATGGTGAACCTGAACTTCTATACTCGAAGCAACAACCTGACACATAACTAATCCAAACTAATAATTGTACCCAGGTGCGGACCAGCTGGAAGAGTTCCTGGACCGCGACGGGTACCCGGTGACGTCGATCCACGGGGACCGGTCGCAGCGTGAGCGCGAGGAGGCCCTGCGCCGCTTCAGATCTGGCCAGACGCCGATATTGGTGGCCACTGCTGTCGCCGCTAGAGGTCGCTTCTTGTTCCACACATAATATACACATAGAATAGATAGAATCCATTTTCAACACAAGTTTAAAATAACTGACTTTAGTATTTTTTATTCTTGTTGTTTTTTTTATTTATTGTTAAATACAACAATATTATGATTAAAATTAACCATTCCAGTAGATAAATACTCCTAATTTCAAAACATATCACAAAGGAAAGACATGAAAATATCTGAAAACACAAAATTAAGCTATATTAGGCGAATTAAATGTCAAAACATCAAAATTACTTACTGAAAATTATTTAGGTCATACAAAAAAAATCGTCTTTATTTTATTCTATACAAGGATTAAAAGAAAGGCATATTTAAATAAACAAGAATAATTTAGAAAAAAAGTTTATATTTCAGTGTGAGAGTTTCAATACACACACAGGGAGTTGCACTCGGTAAGGGATCTAGTGCAGGTAACTTTAGGAATTGGCAGAGAATATGTTTTCATAATTACTCGAAGTCTATTTAATTCAGCTGTTAAATAACATTATAAACACAATTAAAAAAAATAAAGATAAAAAATAAACATGTACAAATATAACCTGACATCACACAATCTAATATAAATTTATAAAGAATAGAAAAAATAGAAAAAATTCGATCACGAGGCGGGACTCGAACCCGCATCCTTCGCGCCATTCCGGGGCGGATGCCTCACCAACTCAGCCACTCGTGACCCGCCCGAGTGATCGAATTTATTCTATTCTTTCAGTTTTATGTGTCTGAAGGGACACACCGCGCGCCATCTATTGAGATGATTAACAACCATTTCAACCAATATGAAGCACTTTTCAGTGAATACAATATTGTAACGATGGAACACGACCTTTTTTTGTTGAATTTATATTTTTGGTTTTATGGCATTCAAATGCTTTATTAATATAAATTTATAAAGAATAGAAAAAATTCGATCACGAGGCGGGACTCGAACCCGCATCCTTCGCGCCATTCCGGGGCGGATGCCTCACCAACTCAGCCACTCGTGACCCGCCCGAGTGATCGAATTTATTCTATTCTTTCAGTTTTATGTGTCTGAAGGGACACACCGCGCGCCATCTATTGAGATGATTAACAACCATTTCAACCAATATGAAGCACTTTTCAGTGAATACAATATTGTAACGATGGAACACGACCTTTTTTTGTTGAATTTATATTTTTGGTTTTATGGCATTCAAATAAAAAAAAAAAAAAAAAAAAAAAAAAAAAAACACGACCTTTTTTTGTTGAATTTATATTTTTGGTTTTATGGCATTCAAATGCTTTATTAATATAAATTTATAAAGAATAGAAAAAATTCGATCACGAGGCGGGACTCGAACCCGCATCCTTCGCGCCATTCCGGGGCGGATGCCTCACCAACTCAGCCACTCGTGACCCGCCCGAGTGATCGAATTTATTCTATTCTTTCAGTTTTATGTGTCTGAAGGGACACACCGCGCGCCATCTATTGAGATGATTAACAACCATTTCAACCAATATGAAGCACTTTTCAGTGAATACAATATTGTAACGATGGAACACGACCTTTTTTTGTTGAATTTATATTTTTGGTTTTATGGCATTCAAATGCTTTATTAATATAAATTTATAAAGAATAGAAAAAATTCGATCACGAGGCGGGACTCGAACCCGCATCCTTCGCGCCATTCCGGGGCGGATGCCTCACCAACTCAGCCACTCGTGACCCGCCCGAGTGATCGAATTTATTCTATTCTTTCAGTTTTATGTGTCTGAAGGGACACACCGCGCGCCATCTATTGAGATGATTAACAACCATTTCAAAGTGCTTCATATTGGTTGAAATGTTGTTAAGGGACACACCGCGCGCCATCTATTGAGATGATTAACAACCATTTCAAAGTGCTTCATATTGGTTGAAATGGTTGTTAATCATCTCAATAGATGGCGCGCGGTGTGTCCCTTCAGACACATAAAACTGAAAGAATAGAATAAATTCGATCACTCGGGCGGGTCACGAGTGGCTGAGTTGGTGAGGCATCCGCCCCGGAATGGCGCGAAGGATGCGGGTTCGAGTCCCGCCTCGTGATCGAATTTTTTCTATTCTTTATAAATTTATATTAATAAAGCATTTGAATGCCATAAAACCAAAAATATAAATTCAACAAAAAAAGGTCGTGTTCCATCGTTACAATATTGTATTCACTGAAAAGTGCTTCATATTGGTTGAAATGGTTGTTAATCATCTCAATAGATGGCGCGCGGTGTGTCCCTTCAGACACATAAAACTGAAAGAATAGAATAAATTCGATCACTCGGGCGGGTCACGAGTGGCTGAGTTGGTGAGGCATCCGCCCCGGAATGGCGCGAAGGATGCGGGTTCGAGTCCCGCCTCGTGATCGAATTTTTTCTATTCTTTATAAATTTATATTAATAAAGCATTTGAATGCCATAAAACCAAAAATATAAATTCAACAAAAAAAGGTCGTGTTCCATCGTTACAATATTGTATTCACTGAAAAGTGCTTCATATTGGTTGAAATGGTTGTTAATCATCTCAATAGATGGCGCGCGGTGTGTCCCTTCAGACACATAAAACTGAAAGAATAGAATAAATTCGATCACTCGGGCGGGTCACGAGTGGCTGAGTTGGTGAGGCATCCGCCCCGGAATGGCGCGAAGGATGCGGGTTCGAGTCCCGCCTCGTGATCGAATTTTTTCTATTCTTTATAAATTTATATTAATAAAGCATTTGAATGCCATAAAACCAAAAATATAAATTCATCACACAATCTTATTTTTTTTCCCATGGAATAAATTTAAGAATGGTTCATTAAACACATACCTATACATCATGTACACGCACTTTTTTTGTTAACTACACTAGTTTTATTAATTTATATTAACTTATGACAGTACAGATAAATGGACACATATTTATAGTAATGTCAACACGCAAAACAAGTTCCAACAGCCAACTTTACGTTTCCCTTCTCCAGGTCTGGACATCCCGCACGTGCGGCACGTGATCAACTTCGACCTGCCGTCCGACGTGGAGGAGTATGTGCATCGTATCGGGCGTACCGGCCGTATGGGCAACCTCGGTGTAGCCACGTCGTTCTTCAACGACTCCAACCGCGGCCTGGCGCGGGATCTGGTCGAGCTCCTGGTGGAGGCTAAGCAGGATGTGCCAAAGTGAGTAATGATGTAGTACAGTAAAATGTAGTAGGGTCGCATATTTCGACTATAATATCTCTATTTTCTATAGCAAATTTATAAACCTTCAATGTTGCAAAATTTTTGAGTAAAATGTGTTATTGATCAATCTAAACAACATAATGTTATAAATGAAGCAGCATTTATTTATTAAATCAATAAGATAAAATGAACATTCTAATTATTTTTCTCTAAACATGAATTGAAATTAACAGAGAAGTAGCTAAGGTATACATAAATATTATAGGCCAGTTTTCTGATAAAGTCCCTGATAGCCTGTTTGACATGTTTCGATAATGATATTGTAAATTTTTCATTGTTTGTCCGTAACTGGACAGATAAGTTAACATAATTATTAGGTGGTTGTGAAACCGCTCTTTATCGAATAATTGAGTTACTAAATTGTGCGTGCGTTGCAGTATTGCCTATATAATAAAGTTAAATACTAAATGGTGTGTGTGTTGCAGTTGGTTGACGAGCACGGCGGCTGACGGTCGCGCGGGCGGCGGCGGGCGGCGCGCGGGCAGCCGCTCGGGCGGCGGCAGTCGCTTCGGTGGCAGCGGCTTCGGGGCGCGCGACTTCCGTACGCAGTCGCGCACGCAGCCGCGCTCCGCCGGACCATCCGCTATGGGCAATGGTACTGTACAGTAAATGTGGTGGTTACACCCGTGTAAAGGCCTATTCAAACCGGAGTTATCCACTACCCACGGCAGTAGAGGATAACTCTCCCGTTTGAATGGGCCTTAAATGGAGTGGCTACCTCTGATCGGTGTACGAGTTTGTAGATGATATGTTGTCACACTCAGTAATATGCATTTAAATAAAATAGAATGTACTGGGATTGGGAAATACGTTGTTGTAACGCGGTTCAATGGAGCAGTTTGTAAGAAAAAAATCGTGATTTCGATATGCGACCCACTTCGAACTTTAGAATGTAAAAGAGAAATACATTCAAAGCCATAATTTTGACTGTAATTTTTTTATAAATATTTTTGTGACCATTCTCATTGTTACAATAAATCACAATATGTAATGCAAAAATAGCTAATTAATATTTTTGCAAATTTCGGTTAAATGGCCAACGTTAACATTTAATTCCATTTTTATACATGGAATCCGTACATACTGTGACTCATCAAACTAGTTAATAAGATATTTTGGGTTTTAGTGATTTGGGCGATTGCCAATCCTATTTATGTTTCATATTAAAACATACAGAATTATACAATTCTTTGCATCTCAATTTGCTTAAAACGACCGTGTTGTAATATATGTTGCCACACTTGGAAATTTTAATTTTGAATTTATTAAGGTTAAATTTATTTGAATTGTCGTCTTTAGATAAATTCCATACTTAAAATTGACTCAAACGATCCATGTTATAAACTTACAGACTGTAATTTTAACAGATTATGGTCGGCTGGACTAAATTTACCGAAAAATTTAAATTTAATTTCTTTTCAAAAATAATGGTATATTTTCTTTGAGTGAAATTCCACAGATTACTATCCCTACACGTGACATTACAAAATTCCACTGTATATTATGTTAACAATGTGATGATTTCTCAGTGGCGTGCATTCCATACAGACATAAAGACACTGCCTACCCTACCATTTATCAAACTCTGATCAATATTTAATATCCATAAATAAAATTCATAGCCTCATTATATTTTATTAATTACGCCATGTAGTATGAAATAAAATATTTCAAATATATTTCAGATCCATCTATCGGTATTTTGGTCGCATTATTATCTAATTTCTATATACACATGCGCTGCATTAGCGCCGCCACAGGACTCAGTACGTCACGGGACGGCAAAGACACAAACTATCCGCGTCTAAGTTTTTATATGTGTGCTCTGCGTGTCTACGCATATTTTATATGTGTGCGTGCCTATAAACACGGCACACTGATGTTTAAAAACAACGCACACAAACACAAAAGGTAGGCAGTGTCTTTTTACGAAGATATACGAATTAGGTACGAACCGAATTCGGAACCACATAATTGCTCCGAGACATCGAAAGTTGAAACTAAAGTTGACTATGCGACCAATTTAAGAAGTGTGATAATTTCTAGATCTGTGGATAATTTATACACTTTTGTAGCGGTAAAGACCATCCGCAATGTCCGCAAATAGTATCATTATTCGTTTGTTTTGTTTTGAAATTAATAACAAACGTTATTTAATATTTTACTTTGAGGTTAAATTTGTTTTTTGAGAAAATTAAAAATGTTAACTACGACAATTTGCAAGTGAAGTGTTTTGAGAGTAACTAAATAGATTATGTATATCATGAGTGTTTTTTGTAAGATAGGTAATAAAATAAGGTATAACGCGAATCATGTAAAAAGAACGCTGGATGAAAGTGATGGGGTGTGTTTTGGCATGTATCGAGTTTAGCACGAAAGTTATTTGCTGCTTATTTTATTTTTGAAGTAGGCTCTCGAGTCGTGGCTTCGCAACTACATATTTGTTATTCTTATACCACATCATAACACCAAATAGACCAATAAATCGCCAATGCGCAGCTTAACCGTCAGCGTTCTTTTTACATGACCCGACCTATATCTATAATTTAACGAAAAATTCTTATTTTTGTTTTATGAATAAACTTTTATCAAACAGACTTTAGTGATAGGAAAAAGGCCGATCTATACCGGAATTTGTAATACACAAAGGTAAAGTTAATCATTAATTTCATAATATAGAACACTAGTTAGGTACCTATCTTCCTTTTAAAATTATTTTATAGATAATATGACCTATGTTCGTAATATTTTTTTCTATTATTTTGGGGAATACTAGGTATGTATCTCCAATCAAATATCAGTACTGCAATATGAAATAAACATTGCAGTATTAGTTTTTATGACTTAATATCATTACAATATTTCTGCCTACCCTGACGAAAAACTCTGTGCACGCCCCTGTGATTTCTCTAACCCGCAACATAGTGCATACCGTAGGACTGTAAAAAGTCAAACGCTATTCACGTGTTTCGCCTATAACAGTCGGTTACGCAGGTTTCGGGTACGGCGGCGGTTCGTACGGCGGCAACTACGGCGGTTCGTACGGCGGCGGTGGCGGCGGTGGCGGTGGCGGTGGCACCGACTGGTGGGAGAACTGCAATGAACCCTAGGGTGTTACTGCACCTGTGACGTCACTACCATCAAATGATGTCGCTACCATCAAATGACGTCACTACCATCAAACGACGTCGCTACCATCAAACGACGTCGCTACCATCAAACGACGTCACTACCATCAAACGACGCTTAACATCAGTCGACGTCAATACCATCATTTGACGTCCCTACCATCAGTCGACGTCGCTACCAACACACGACGTCTCTTTCACTACCTGACTAACATACATGGATAACTTCTTAATTAGATGATTTAATCAAACCGGTTTTGCCGCATTGTGTTAAATTTATTTATTAATTGTATCTTCAATTATGTTGTGTCTATGTTAAAACGAGGAGTGTAATAATAGTTTAAATAAAAATGGTAATGTACACTGAAATATAGTGAGTTTAAATTTTATTAAAAAGTATTGTAAACATTATAATTTTGCTATAGAGTTGTTACGGAGTCGATTTTGCCCCAGTATTGGGAGATTGTGTCTAGTAGACTCTGTAATAACTTTTGTGGAACGAATTAAAAAGCGAAATATATCTTAAATTAATTGAATCTTTAGTTATGTTTAGTTTTATCCTGCCCCAATGTAGTTAATTTTGTACAAAGTTCTCCATGTATGTATCAACATTTTATAGTTTACCATCTCTGTATGTGATCGTCACAATATGAATTTTTCCCTATAGATAGACGGTGTAACTAGCACGACACTCAGACGGCAAAGCAAAATATCCCAGTTCACAAATAGCTCATACAAACGACAAGTTTCAAAACCTTTCAATCCGACTGGGCGTCGTGCACTTTCGTGTACCGTAAAATTAAGTAAATAAATCATTATTGTAATATTATTCGATTATTTTCCTCCGCGCGTCGGATTAAATTACCCGTGAACTATTTAAGTATAGTTTTAAATGTAATTGTGATCCAGAGCGGTGCGTACGTGTGCGTGCGTCGCGATCGTTGAATCTCATGCGCGCCGAACGATCGCGGACAATGTTTTAACAATATTTTTAAAATATTTTAGATAGATGTCGTGTCGGGCATTTCCCGCGATGCCCGTGGAAGCGAATCGCGATCAACTGATTGCGCGACAAATGGAAAAGCTACGTTTAGTTTCCATCGCACCAGTGCTGGTCGCGATCCGCAATTTATTCTTTCAGTAACAATTATGTGGAAGTAGTCGATTAATATAGATTTTTTGATATTCCATCTGTATCGTGGATTCGTCTGGATTGTATTGATGCTATATTGTATTTCGATTTGTCTTTTCCGATCTGTCTCCTTCACGATTTTCGACATTTTAAGCATTTACGCACCTAAGTCGATGTAGCTATTCGATGCAGTAGATGATAGTTGGAGTACCGATACAGTAAATGTTATCTAAATTTTGTCTGTAGAGATTCCATATTGTAACATCTGTCACCAATGTGGTCTGTAATTTGAATGTGAATTTACAAATAAAAAAAAAACTGAATATTAGTTGTTTTTATTTTTCTTTCCTTTTCCCTTTATATAGTTAAACTGTTTGAATGTATTGACAATTTCTGTAGTACCAATAGGCTAGATTTATAGGCCATAATTCTACATTTTTAATACAAAAGTATAATGCAACAAACTGTTAAGGGAAATAAGCTAACAACTCTACTACAAATTTTAATAGCTTCGCAGATGTGTATTGTTTGTTGATTGATTAAAATATTGATATATTCTAAAATAATTTAAAACTATATCGATATAGCTACTCTATACAGACTACTAAAAATATTTTTAATATAAGCAATATAATTAGGCATCTACATAATAAACAATCTAGGGTACATACATAAAGAACAAAAAATAATACAATGAAAGCATTTCATGTGTACACATCGTGACTGTATTGTATTATATTACACTAAAGCAATATAAAACGTCTACTTTAACGATTACCATCAACACAGACTAATAATAATATACTACGTATACAACCATCAAGAAGATTTGGTAAGTAGGTGGACAAAACGCTAAAAGCTTTTCTAAGCTTGTCTTTAAAATATCATTATTATTAATTTATCTCATCGATTACATACGTAATGGCCAATGGCTTATTGAATACATCTTTTTGTGGCGCCTTTTTATTTGGAGATCGCGTCTGGAGCGGGCGGGACCCCGCCGTGAAGGCATCCACGGAATGTTCAAAAGGTGACTCGTGGATAAATTACGGACATTTCTTTCATTTTAACGATTCCCTATATTATTTAATTTATTTTTATTGTATGTTACACATTTGGCTTGTAACAATGTTTGTTTGTGGGCTTCATTAGCATAAAGCCCACGCTGAGGTAAAAAATTAAAGGCGCAGCCATTTTGATTCTTCGATAGTTTTAATCTTAAGTATATTCCTAAAGGCTCACGTGTCTAATAAAAGAGATAGCGGGATGTCTCAATTCGACAATAATTTGTTAGTTTTTTTATCGCATCGCAATGGTGACACAATAAAACAATTAATTTATTATCGCTGGGAAAGATGATTCTGATCGGTTTATTGGTGGCGCTCGCCGCTGGACATTAATAGTTTTATGTAAGATGTAATTTTTATTAATTGTTTGTTAATTTATCAGTTACTTTTAATTTACTTTTATGCGGGATCCGTCAATATACTATTACCTAAGTACCTACCTTATTCTAAAATATAATTTAAGTTTATAGCTAGATAATAAACGGCCGCCTTAATTAATTCAGTATTTTAGTCAAAAATGTATTCATTCGATTTTTTTGGCCTAATTTTTGGCACTCATAGAAAAATGTTCTTCAAACAGGTTACAGCAACAGCTTAAATCTCATATTATAGGTAGGTAGGTACCTACATAAGATTAAAAAAATTTCAAAATAAATAGATATAACTACATATAGGTATTATATTATAGTGTAACTAGTATACATTATTATCTAATAAGTATTGTGTTAAATATATCAGTAGTTAGCTAGGTAATATGTTTTTAAACGTCTCAAAAATTTAATATGTTCAGATAATATTCAGCTCGAAAATAAATCTTATGGCTAAATAAGACATGTGGTCCATTAATCGTTATAATTGTGCAAAGTAGGTATTAAATGTGATAAAATCGGTGATTTATTAAAAACAAGATCTACATCCGAGATTAAGAAAATTTGCCTTAATTATTGGAACATTAGGTACATAATATAAAGTTTGTCTGATACTGTCTTAGAGCATTAAAGTTGGTTTAATGCTCTAAGGATACTGTAGGATACCGTAGATTTTCAACCGACTTAAAAAAAGAAGATGTTCTCAATTCGACTGTGATTTTGTTTTAGATTTATTAGGTAAGTACCTTAGAACTTTCGACTGAGTGATTCAGATTTAAATTTTAAGATCGCGTCATGGCAATACCATGGCAATAACGTTACTTTATGGATTAAGGCGACGATTTTGATATCTTTGAATCTTGCCAAAGAAGTTTCACTTCTGACACGTGTGCTTGCCACAAGCACTTTTTTATTTGAAAGCGTTAGGTAGTTAGCCCCATTTAAATTTCGTCTAGTTCTGACAAATGGAAGGCGGTTTAGTTGGTTGTTAAAAATTATTAAAGATTATTTTTCATTTTATGTTAGACCGCGTTAGACTTAGGTAGGTATATACTTACCTGTTATTTTTTATTAAATGTAGATCCCTTTACCTCGCAAGGCTATTTAGGTACCTATAGAAGATAAAGTTTTAGTGAAGAAATTAGATAACGTATGCTCCGTCCTTCTAATCTTTATTTAAGAAAATATTCAAATCAATGAGAAACATAGGTAAAACGTAGTAACTAAATTCTATTATTTTATTAACTACCTACAAGAAAAAATAATGTCATTGCAACTGCAACAATAGACGAGGGAAGGTTTTGTTCTAATTTAAGTGGTCGTAAATTACCACGCCCGTATGACGGACATAATAGATTCTGCGTGTTTTGATTTATTACTGTTTTAAATGTATAAACAACAGGCTATGGAACTTGTGCTGCTATTATTTTAGAAAGGTAGAGCAGATCATAAATTAGTTAAAAACAATATTTCCCGTTTTTTGCTCGCTATGCTCAATAAACAGAAGTAGGACCTTCATTAGGGTCGGGAATAAAATTGCGTATTTTGTTTTGTTTGGACTCATTTCATTTGTTTTCATATTGTCATGAATTGAAGAGGTGTGATAATTACATTAGATACATATAAAAAGAAATTATAATGACCAAGGAAACCCAAACTTTACTCATAGATACCTACTTACTACTTATATTACTTATTCTTTAACTCGACACTCTGTCATCACAATTCACAATATTGCTGATAGGTATCTGAATTCTAATACATTAAGTTCTAAGGTAGAGTGCATAAAATTACTAGAAATCAAGGCTCTTGGTATAAACTCCCCATACATTTCTGATTTCACAAAATAAGTACATAGTAGGTATAGGTATACTTCATCCCTACCCATCCATAACCATATATATATACCTAACCATCTTATGTTAAATGTAAATAGTAGAGATTTCTTTTTCAAGAGACTCAAACACTTTCAAATATTTGATTATTTTGTCAATCTCAACCAAGCTTTCCTTTCTTAATTATTTATAGTGATTTATGAGTGTCTCACTTATAAAAGACGCTCAGTCACGGTGGGCTATATGGTGTTCCAAAGCTATTATCCCGTGTAAAGTTTGTTTTCTAAACAAGACATCGGATGCAAACATTGTTCCTATTTTGTCCTATTTTGTCCGTATGGTGTCCCTTCGTTTTGTTAGAAATTCAGTGAATACAAAAACCTGCTACATTTCGTCAACCTTTATACATTTTCAATGACAGTTTTGTTACAATTCCCGATTTTGTAAGAGTGTTCCCTAAGGCATTGTTTTTTTTTGGCCCCTGATTCGTTATTATATTTGTTTTTGAGGAACTAAAATAAATTAACATTGATTTATTGTTTTAAATTTGTCACGAGCAGTAGGCTGTTTTGTTAAGGGTGCTATTACCGATTTTTAACAAAAAACCCTATTTTACGGTACCATTTTAACTCAAAGCAATTACACGTGAGAACAAAGTAATATCTTAATTTAAAGATAATATATTCAGTTCTACGATCATCTTATAAAAATTGTACGACGTCATACAAAATTGTCGCTGAAATACGATTTTCCCAGCACAATGATCGCATAAAATGCAAAAAAATGGGGTCTAAAACGGTACAATTTTAAGAAAATTAAAAGCCTAATCTATCTTCTTACCTATAAATTATTGAGGGATATAATATAGTCCTTTATAGATTCTGATAATTTTTTTGTATCTAAATCAAAATTTTAATTCAATTATTAGCTAAATTAAAAATACTTGTCGATTTCTTCATACATTTTGCTCTCGCGGGTCGATACTTTATAAGAGTAAACTGTTATAAGTTTCATATTCCAATTATTTGTAATTTAAAATTATGTTTTAAAAATTACCTTGCCTTTGATGCTCTTTTTTATGGGTTGTTGAATAGATTGGTGGGGTAAAACAATTCAAGATGGCGTCGACGAAAATTTGACTTTTTTTCGTGATGGGTGTCATTTTCATAGTTTTTGGGGTAGCTATTAACGAATATGAGGTCAAAACTGAAATCCAAGATGGCGCCGACGAAAATTGTACATCTTTTCGTCATGGGTGTCATTTTCATGGTTTTTGGGGTAGCTATTAACCAATATGAGGTCAAAACTAAAATCCAAGATGGCGCCGACGAAAAATTTGACATATTTTCGTCATGGGTGTCATTTTCATGGTTTTTGGGGTAGCTATTAACGAATATGAGGTCAAAACTATAATCCAAGATGGCGCCGACAAAACTTTTACATCTTTTCGTCATGGGTGTCATTTTAATGGTTTTTGGGGTAGCTATTAACCAATATGAGGTCAAAACTGAAATCCAAGATGGCGCCGACGAAAATTGTACATCTTTTCGTTATGGGTGTCATTTTCATGGTTTTAGGGGTAGCTATTAACCAGTTTGAGGTCAAAACTAAAATCCAAGATGGCGCCGACGAAAAATTTGACATCTTTTCATCATGGGTGTCATTTTCATGGTTTTTGGGGTAGCTTTTAACGAATATAAGGTCAAAACTATAATCCAAGATGGCGCTGACGAAAATTAGACTTTTTTCGTGATGGGTGTCATCTTCATGGTTTTTGGGGTAGCTATTAACGAATATGAGGTCAAAACTAAAATCCAAGATGGTCGTCGAATTTCAAGATCGCGTCATGGTAATACTGTCGCGTTATGGAGCAAGGCGGCGATTTTGGTATCTATGAATCTCGCCTTAGAAAATTCACTCCTGACACGTTTTCTCGGCACACACGTTCTTTTTTATTTTATTCTCTTCGTTTAAATGTTTTAGATAAACTTTATTTTAAATAAAGTTTAGCGAATATATTTAAAGTTAATAATATCTGTCAGAATATAAACACAGATGATGATTGCCACAGAGTTGCGTTTTATATTACATTTCTAAATTCTAAATATGCATTTCAATGTTCTTTAAAATTGTTTTTTTAAGACTTTCTACAAAACTGTAGTTGTTAACGTTTTTGTTATTTTATTAAAGTTTACTTTAAAGGAGTAAGAAAAATATACCTAATTATCGACGGTTACATTGGGGATTTGGTAATACCTACATAGCTGTCTCAAAAACCTTGAAAATGACACCCATGCCGAAAAGATGTAAAAGTTTCGTCGACACCATCTTGGATTTTAGCTTTGACCTCATATTGATAAATAGCTACCCCAAAAACCATGAAAATGACACCCGTGATGAAAAGATGTAAAATTTTCGTCAGCGCCATCTTCGATTTTAGTTTTGACCTCATATTGGTTAATAGCTACCCCAAAAACCATGAAAATGACACCCGTGTCGAAAAGATGTAAAATTTTCGTCGGCGCCATCTTGGATTTTAGTTTTGACCTCATATTGGTTAATAGCTACCCCAAAAACCATGAAAATGACACCCGTGTCGAAAAGATGTCAAATTTTGGTCGGCGCCATTTTGGATTTTAGATTTGACCTCATATTGATTAATAGCTGCTCCAACTCCTTGAAAATGATACCCATGACGAAAAGATTTCAAATTTTCGTCGGCGCCATCTTGGATTTTAGTTTTGACCTCATATTGGTTAATAGCTACCCCAAAAACCACCCACATTTGCAAATGTGTTTGCTACTTAGGAAAAGTTCAGATTTAAAGATATAGGTAATGTGACGAATTTAATTTATTTCATTCCGACTGTTTCTCGGAATAACATACATTTACTAAGAATTGCATACAATGCCGGGTTTAATATATTGCCGGTAACATAATATTATGTATGATAATAATTCTTAAAAAAGTATTTTATACATTTCTTAAAAAGCTTCGATATTGTATACAATAATACAATTCATATTCAAATTGTTGTAAAATAGTCACACTTTTTTAAGTTGGTTGAATACACTAAAATACTTATAAGGATCGTACCTACTAATAAAAGTAACAAAATGAATTTTTAAAGTTCCCAGTAATCTTCTGGAATCAATTTCAATAAAAATATAAAAAAAAAATAATATCAAGTATGAAGATGGTCTATAAAATGGAATGCGCTATGTTTACGTGAGCGTGATGTCCCGCGAACCACGTTGCGACGTTAAATACCTAAATTTGAGTAGCGCAGATTTGTGACAGCGTCCTTAACAATATCAATTGTTTCTAATACAAGAAATTACGTGTATAAACAAATTTACAATAAATTCAAAAGTAGGTAGGTTCGTTTAATTGTTCATTTGTCAAAACTGAAAGTAATTTTTAAAGGTCTTTTTAACTAAATTAAATATTAGGTAGGTAAGTAGTAAACTTACATTACCTAAGTTGTTAAAACAAACAAAATATTATGAGTGTAGGTAGGTAGGTAGGGTAGACTGGGTACAGTAGTGACAATTTTAGTTTGTCCGCCTATATTTTTTAAATTATGCTAATAATCTGAACAAAAACTTTGTTATAATGTAGTTTATTCATTGGTTAACGACTTAATGTTAAACTTTAGGCCTAAATCAAATAGTTAAATTATGAAAAATATTTATTTAAACAAAGGAAGATTGTCACAATCGACCACATCCCAGGGGCGGTTGTGACAGTATGAAAATTATGTGAAATGATTACCCAAGAGGATAGAAATGCTCTAAATGATCACGAAATACTTTTTCATGACTTTACTTATTACTTACATTACAAGAAATATTTATTTTTTATAATATGACTCATTTAACAAAAAATACTTTCCTTACAAAAGTGATAAAATCTGGTAACAGTTTAATCTTTCACAACTTTCATGGCACTATAGTATCTTTAGATATATTATTAGTCTCCATTAAATACTGACTTTCTATAATAGTCTTCATTAAAAAATTAGTAAAAATTACAATACTTATCAAAGAAATGTCAATCACATTCATAATCACAATAAAACTTATGTTTGTAGGAAGTAGCAACTCTATTTTAATTTGAAACAAAACTCCAAACGTAATAAAAGTGCTCATCTTTCAAATAAAAAATAAAAATATTGTCATGGTATCTTTCAAACAAAAAAAAAAAACAAAAATATTCTCATAGTAAAGTAGTAGCTATGCGAAAGTCTATCAAAATAAGTAATAATCTGCAGCACTGCGCAAAGAAGTCCTGCGTTTTACTTCATTATACGCATCTTCGTACTGCGACCATTGAGGTATTATTATAGAGAGGACACCACGAACAAAATCTGTGTAACAAGCGCGGCGGCGCGGGCCGGCTAGTGACTAGACACTTTGTAGATATTCTGCCTTTTATTACTTATAAATTAAAACCAATCAATGTAAATACTGTTTATCTTATTAAAAAAATATGAAAAAAATTATCAATTAAAACCAATCAATGTAACAAAAAAAAATGGCTTGAGACGATTGACTCTAACTCATGTTAGAAATAGTTTAGTAGAGATGCCCTCTCTAGTACGTAGTACATGGTAACTCAATGACTGCGACACGGTACTCGGTACACTCTTTGAGTTTTTCTGATGCAATTTCTAGGCATCTAAAACAAAAACAACAGATTTTACTTATGTCACAACCGTACCCGGTTAAAGTGTCACAACCGTAACCAGAGACTGTTTTTATAAAAATACAATCACCACGCCAAGACAAAATAAACTACAATAAATGTAATTATTGATATTAAACTGCTAATATGTGACTGATATCGATGAATAACACTCAATACCCTATCAGCATAGATATTACAGTAATTTGGAAATGAAAATGAACGAAAAAACTTACTTTTTGGCTGTTAAAATCAAAATGGGCTTCTGCTCACGTACTCACTGCGCGGAAAATGATGCAACCCTGTGAAACAGGTTGATACGAGCAAGCCGCTCCTCTTTCCCCTTGCATGACCTCTGCTATTCCCTATATTTTCGAAAATATGACGACTGTCACTACCGGGACCTGGCACAACCGTACCCAGTCTACCCTACTCTACTCCACCCATCTTTAAAGCTCAGAAAAATACTTATGTTCAGCACTTAAGCTTTAGCCAAAAGGTGTAAAAAGATAATAGATATACCTAATAGAGAGCAAAACCTTACCTAGCTCTACCTACATATGGGTAGGTAAGTATAATATTTATTTTCACATTACATTAAAATTTCAAAAAAATACTTAAAAAATAACGTTTAATCTCTACATCTGCGTGGATAGATGTTGAAGTATCCTCGAAGTACGAGTATGTAGCAGTAGGCCACATACATACGCCCTCCTGCGGTCGCACGTGCTCTCTTCAGCGAAGAACCAAGTGGCCACCGCAGTGCTAAATGATTCGCATTACGAGCTTTTTGTACCTTTGCTGGAATAAGTAGCCCAGCATGGGACATCCATTAAGTTTATTTAAAAGTCGCTTAGATTTTAATTAGGTACGTAGAAATGTAGGTCATGTTGTTGGAATTGATTATTTTTTTATGTGCCTAGGTATAGGTACCTAGATAACTAAGCTGTAGGTACAACGCTTTCTGGGTCTAGAACTTCCGTTAAATAATACTTACCTACCTAGGTACCTATAAGAAGTGTAAAATAAGTATAGGTAGGTATGTACTTACTGACCGATAGAATCTATGGTACCTACTATTTCAGTCGCAAAGAACATATCAACAAAAACAAAATGGATCCAATTATTATCAGGAAGGTACTGACGTTTATCAGGAAGCTGAAGGTACTGACGTAAGCTAGATAGCCTAGATAGGTACCTACGTGATCGATTCAGTTTTGAGTAGGCAACAATATGCAATGGTGAAATGCCTCTAAATAGGGATATTATTATTTCCATCTTTGTTAAAAACGTGATGAACAAGATAGTTTTCATGAGTCATGTTATAAAATATAAATTATAAACGAACCGGTTAATCAGCTTAATAACACAATTAGGTACCTACCTAGATAGGTAAGCATAACTAACGTAGGGTAGGCTACTGGCTAAAGGTACGAGGTGAACTTACACCTAAATTATCATTTTTTGATATAATTGACAGTACCCATAAGATTTTAAATTAAAAAGCGCCAAGTAAACTTCAAACCCCAATCAAAAACTTAAACGTGCCATTTTTTGTTTAAATCGATTACCATATTCGACACCTGTCTTCTTTACATATTTTACATCTGTTTTCGATAAGGACGTGATTATAAAGTCCATTTATAAAATACGTCTCGTGAGTTAACTCAAAGAGTATAGTAACTATACAAGGAAGTATATATATGAGTTAACTAAATCAGAATGTTTATAATAATGGTAATAAATATAGCAGTAATAAATTTGAACCGGTTGTGAGGCGGGCTCGGTGTTGGGAGGGGCGAGAGATGGCACGCCCAACGCCTTCTATATAATTCGGTATGTTATGTTACATATTGTCTTACATTATATACTATGGGTGCAATATAATATGTATCATATAAGTGACATGTAATAAATCTAAATTGATACGTGAATATATATTTTAATGTGTGGGTTCTTGTAGAGCATTATGGTTAACTTATGCTCTATGTCTCTATTTTGGAAATAGTCTCAAATCTCAACCTTAAATTGTTTACAGCTTTTCTTCCAAACCTCTCTTATATCCTCGTTATCTTACATACCTGCATCCTAACTATCTTCTTACGTTAGCTTACCTAGACGGGTGAAATTAGCAAATAGGTCAGTAGCAAAAAATATTAAAATTGATAAAAAACATCTAGTCATAAAGTTTTGGTTTTTGTGGTGTAATCAAAATAGATAACACCTGGAATTGATAGAAATGTAAAATAAATTTACCTGTTATCCATTCCCCAAGGAAACGCGAAAGATATTCAAGAAGTCGGGAAGAATTAACCATATTGGCAAACAAACATAGGTCTGCTGATCTGCCGATGTCTACCGGTCAGAGCCTTAATTTATTTTTTAAATATTTTGTCATTGTACCTAGGTATGTAGATACTAGGTAGGTATCTGACTATAGCATATACTTATGTAATACTAGGTTTCCGCCCGCGGCTTCGCCCGCGCAGTCAAAGAAAAACCCGCATAGTTCCCGTTCCCGTGGGATTTCCGGGATTGCGTCATTTTCCCGGGGTAAAAAGTAGCCTATGTCCTCGGGTATCAAAATATCTCCATACCAAATTTCATGCAAATTGGTTCAGTAGTTAAGGCGTGATTGAGTAACAGACAGACAGACAGAGTTACTTTCGCATTTATAATATTAGTATGGATTTATATATTAGGAATTATTAAATTGGTATCATAAGGAGAGTTGGCTAGACAAGAAGAAGAAGACATGATAACGATGTGTGTATACTTACAATTTGGTTGGATATAGAGAAAATTGTAAAAGATATTGTACCTACCTACCTCTGTACAATATCTACTTTCAGTTATAGGTAATATTTTAGTCCGTTTAATTGTCTAGATTGTAAATAAATATCATCTGGCATCTGGCTATCAGCCCACCTGCTCTATAAGATAAGACAAAATAAATCTAAAAAATAGGTAGAGTTTTAGAAGAACAAAAAGCAAAATTACCTATTTATAAGGCTCTTACTCTCTAGGGTTTTCTATGGGAAAATCAGGTGATAATACTCGGTAGGTTATAGCCAGGTGGCTAAATCTTCAATAAGGAAGGAAAGTACTACTTACCTACCTACGTACCTACCTACTTAAATAGTGGTCGAGAAGGTCGAGATTTTCCATGGCTTTCGATCTCATACAATTTTCATTTCATTCTATAATATAGTCAATAGTGTATAAAAACAGATGTTTATGTGGTCTAATAAAGAAGACTATTATGAATTATGATGTATGTAGTTTTACCTGTATTTATTCCTATAGTAATTTATAACTACAGCTAGAAGACTACACCCGAGAGTTCTAAAAAAAAGGAACTTATAGTCAACCCACCTAATATGGTGTTCGATTGGTTGTTCTTTTCATAACTAGGTATCGCTATTATTTTATAATCTATTCCTTAAGCTTGTGACATAATTACTAGAAATAATTATTTTCCACAAAAAAGGAGATCAACATTTTTCGGGAGGGAACTAGGTACCCTACTAAAGATTGAAATGGGACAAATGACAATAATTTTCTATCAAGCAGAAAAATATCACGCCAATAGAATGGTTAAAAAATACTTCCAACGACTTAGAACTTTAAATAGAGATTAAATTGGTTAAAAATGATCTTCAATACCAGAAAGGATGGTAAGGAGGCATAGGCATCCAGAGGTAAGGAGTTACACCTAAATACATATCACATATGTACCTACCTATCTACGTATTCATTCTTCAGACTTGTACATCTAATTTTATTGCATAATATACACCTAAGTATCCAACAGGTGATATTAACCTCCCGCCCACACCAGGGAAGGAGAATAATTTCCAAGTGTAAACAGCAAACCGACGCGGCTGTAATGGATTACTAGGTGTGGATTATAAATTGCCCGTATCCGATATATTTTATGTTTTCAATTACTAGCCCTTCGTGTTCAGACTACCTGCCTACTTTACCAGTGATCTGCAGATATATTATATGCTTAACATAATATTTGTACTGTTTTGAGTTGACAGACTTTGCGAAGATAATTATTGTCTTAATAATCATTCCTTAGTTACTAAACATTGTCATTTTAATTCTTATTTCTACGAGCTGTGTCCCGTTGTTTTAATATGATTGACCCTAACTGGTGTTCAACTATAACCGAATTTCATCCAAATCGGAGCTGTGCTTTGTTGTGAAAGCGTAACGACTGACTAAAAAGACAAAAATTTCCCATTTCTATAATAAGTAGTAGGTGGGTACGGATTATTTTAACATTCCTTTATATTCTTTTTATATTATACCTAGGCTAGGCTACGATAAAATTAATATGGTAGAGTTTGGTAGTTGTACAAAACCGATATGTTTGATCAACGATCAGTTTGTCATCCGACACCATAGAAATCTAAATAATAATGTCCGACACATTTGATGGGAAAATATCTGTCAAAATTCAATATACCTACCTACTTTTTCCCTGAATACTTAGCAATATTTAGGGAATTAAGTACTTATATTGAATTTTAATACCTAAAGATAGAGAACTAGAAAAAGAAAAAATGCCTTGTTGTAAATTATCCACTACACTCTACAGGATAAACTAACAACAATAAAACATAAATTAATATATCAATAAACTTTTATTTGCTACGTCAGAAGCATAAAAGAAGCGTCCAAGTTTATACATTATCAGCCCTATCGTTACAAACACATTACATGTAATGAATGTGTTTTTCAGACGACTTAGAACATTAAAGAGAGATTAATTGTCCACTTTGTCTCAAAGCCAACTACGGGAACTAGGACATTATACTTGTATCATAATTTAGCGACTCGACGACAACTTCGTATTTACAAGGATAGCATCATAAATAGGTCCTAGAAGTACCAACTATATCTTATTTGCATTAGTGTCACGCAATAAACGGGAAATGATGCACATTCCTGAAAAAATAAAAATACACGTTTAAGTACCAAGGTATAGTACCTATTTCACAACGCTGTTTATAGAAAAGATATTATAAATTGGATATTAAACTGTATTTAACCTGACAATATTAGATATAGTTACATATACCTATCTTTAATGTTCTAATTTACCGAAAACATATTCAAACACAAGGGTTAGGTAGATATTAAGCAAACTATTTCTCGATATTTGTGACATTATTGCAATCGGTATACGTATATAAATTATCATAATATTATCAATTTATATACAAAAGTGTTTAAATAATAGTTATATTTATGCAAAGGCTCGGAGACCGTTCGGGCCCCCTGCGGGCCCCGCTGCGCGCGCGCATTTGTCGGGACAACTTTTACATCCCACTAAACATCTAATAATTTAGAACACATCTTAGTTTTACAGAAATTATCGTATTATTACTATTAATATGAAATTGCACTAATACGAAAGAACAGAAATGAATAAATAAAGTAATTTAATATAGATATTGACGTCTATTCAAAAGTTATGGTCCACTTTATTGGCCACTACGGTAATTGGCTATAAAATATTTGACTAGTAAATGGCATATTACTACACAAAGTCAGCTAGAAACTTAACATACTGATCGGAAGTTTCCTATTAAATTAAAACAGAATTAATGACTGGTACTAAAAGTACCGTATTATGCGCTATTCCTAATCGCATCTTACACAGTGGTTACGAGTGAATGTATTTATTTTACCTACTTAAATTTTGTTATTTTTCATTTCTTTACCGTTATATAATAATATAAAATTTGGAAACAACATATGCATTTCTTATATTTTATTGTATAGACTTACAATTATTGTATTTAAAAACTTGCTTTCAATAAAAATATCCCACAGGTCACTGAAAATTAGAAACAGCAACCGTTCAACAATATCAATCTTCAAATTTTACACAGTTAGATCAATTTAATTGCACAAATAAGCGTGAAAATAGAATGGTTATGTTTTCACCTCGGGTCAGGGCATAGACCGCGGTGTCGCGGGCGCACGAACGCTCACAGCTGCTGGCCGGTGTCCCCGCGGGATCCATTTTGAAAATGCTATTTTTTAAACGAACCCTGCAGAGACACGTCCAGAACAATTAGTCACGAGAACAAACCACAAAAGAATATTATAAACTAATTTCCGCAACACCCGTCGCGCTTCACTTTAAATGTTTGGAGGTTTGTTTCCGGGGCTAACAGTTATTCGAAGCTTTATGAAGTTATATTGGTAATATTTTCGGTGTCAGATCCACAACTGCAATTAATTTTTTGGAACATCTATTGAAAAGCATTTTGGGAAAGCTCGTGCCAAATTTTAGAAGACACTATGAGTCCTAGTAGAAGGAGTAAAAGTAATGATCTGTATAATTGTTGGCAATGTAAAAATATGTGTTATTATTATGACGTGATACTTCCTATATTTTATATATGTACTAACACATTTCAGCAAAACTTGCCTCCCTACCTTACTCTATAACGTTTTTCAGAACAATGAAAAAAACACAACCAACCGCTATACTGTATGATTATTTTATTCCCAAATAACATTGTTAGGATGCAAATAATAACGTTTATATTATAACGCTGACATTTTACAAGCGCATTGGTGACTTCTATATTAACGTGGTGGGTCTTTAGCAGAACCCCATGGGGAAAATGGCAGGATACTGGGACACCCGCGAAGACCAAACAATGCGTCGTGCCGCGAGACGCAAGCGCATACAGCGCAGGCCCACGGCTGGCCATTCAATCTTTACAAATCAAACAAATTATATTCGTCAAAAAAGTCAGTTAAAACTTCATTCAGATCTGTCAGCTGCTGGTGATTGTATGGACTAGTGCTTAGGAAATTAAAAATAACATGATAAAAAAACTAACGAATTAAGTGACTCTACATTTAAACTTGCGTGTAGGCAATATATTTATATACAATATATTTTTTGTTAACATGCTTATATGCTTTTTCAAATTAGGTATCATGTATAGCCATAAATATAATATAACATATCTAAATTATACATTTCTGTTAATCTCTAATACATAACAAATATAGAGTATCCATTTTATCTTCAGATGGTGTGTACGTTGTTTATGTCAGAACATAACTTCCTGAAAATATTTTTCTACGACCTGTTAATAACAAGCTCTCGTTATTATAAGATAAAGCAGTGCCTAAGTATAAAGAAGCAGACGTATGCACTAATAATTTTCTAAGCAGGTAAGTAAGGTTTAGCTCTATGATAATATTACATAGCACACGTCCTCTTGACTTCAACGACTCTAAGTACCATTGAACATAACAGACCATTGGCTTGGAATTAAGGAGTGACTAGTTTAAATGAACATATAAGAAGCATTTACAAAAGCTCTTACGCGCACGTGACGCAGAATAAGGGAAATAATGGGGTAAGTCGGTAAGTACTTGATAATAAAACGATCTTGATAGGAACATATTATGCAATTTACACTTAAAAATGCCTTGACACGAATAGCCTTTGATTCTTTTATTGGCGGAATCTTTAGTACGCTTTTTAGAATTTTGCTTTTGCTTTAAATCAGCCATATTATTTGACATAGTAGTAAAGTTTTGTTAGTGCCAATAATACAAGTACCTATACCTACATACTTCATATTGATTATAGGTTCCTATTAATTATAGTACTATATAAGCTTTTATTTAAAATAAAATGAGGTAAGTAGGTACTAAAGTATTATTGCGTGTGAAGCTTTAAATATTTTACCCAGAAAACGACCACGACTATAAATAAGTTGTGATGTATTAATAAACAAAAAGGTTCTACAACCTTCACAATATTATTCCTTTCCACCCACCCAAGCGATGAATGGGTAAATAAATACTTCCTTAGTGGTTAATCAGAGCTTTTGAAAATAGAAGATATATTAGTTCCTTCCTCATTCATTTCATCATTATTATCTCATTTAAATTTAAGTGAACGTTCCTTTTAAAACCCTTCAGGTTTCACTCATTACCTAAAGCTTTAACTGTTCAGTCCTTGTAAAATCAATGACTCGTGAGAAGATTTAACCGTCTTGCATCCGCTCAATACGGTCCGAGTTAGTCAGGGGAAATGAACATAGCATATTCTTTGATTTTTACGCAACAATGAATGATTCGGATAATTATACGCTCGAACAATGAACGTCGCGGAGTTGACTTGAATGCGTCGCGATAACAACGAGTTCGCATTAGCCCTCTTTAGAGTCAAAAGTTAAGAGCGAAAGAAAATCGCCGCATCGGGGGTCCTTGTACTTCCGTTTGGTTTCGGATTTCGCGCCATTGTTTTGGGCAAGGGCGCCAAGCGTCGGGCCATGTAGTAGCTTTGTTTGGAATCTGTTATATTTTGGTGACAAGTGTTCGTATGGATTTTATTGTATCCATTGAAAAAATGTTTTTTTTTATGCAATTTTGAGGAATTTTACAATTGTGTAGGTCTTAGGTATTTAGACAACCTATGCGAACATCACAACAATCGCTTTATAATATGAAACAAGTTTTTGTAATGATTAAAAGACGTTATAAAATATTAGGTACTAACAATATGTATGAAATATGAATGTTAAATATTATACTGTACAATTTTAACAAGTTTTACTTTTTTCACACATAAAATTAAATCTGTCTAAGTATAGCATTATAAATAAATTAATATAGCGTCGACACGCAAGCGACTACGGAAACAATTTATTCATTTAATCCATCGAAGTGTCTAGTCGTCCGCTAAACGGATGAATAAAATAAATTAGTCGTCCGATTACCGGATGAATAAAATAACTTAATCGTCCGATTACCGGATGAATAAAATAATTTAATCGTCCGATTATTCGGATTACTAGATAACCTTTTAACACTAAAGCTAGTTGGGTTGGACTAAAGCAAAGGGGGCGCAGGACTTAGAAAATTTTTGATGGAGTTGGTGTCATTATAACACCTATTTATTATTGTTTTATCGTAAAGATTACGCTAATATAAGCATGTTTTATAGGAACAACTTTTCTCTATTCGCCCTCAATTCGTTAGGTTAGGTTTAGGTTAGGTTAGCCGTTAGGTTAGGTTAGGTTAGGTTTCTTAAAAAAAAAACTACACAGAAATAGGAACCCCGCGAAGCGGGGCTCCGTCGACGCGCAAAAAAAAAAATCAAGTTTAGGTTAGGTTAGCCGTTAGGTTAGGTTAGGTTAGGTTTCTTAAAAAAAAAACTACACAGAAATAGGAGCCCCGCGAAGCGGGGCTCCGTCGACGCGCAAAAAAAAATCAAGTTTAGGTTAGGTTAGGTTAGGTTTCTTAAAAAAAAACTACACAGAAATAGGAACCCCGCGAAGCGGGGCTCCGTCGACGCGCAAAAAAAAATCAAGTTTAGGTTAGGTTAGCCGTTAGGTTAGGTTAGGTTAGGTTTCTTAAAAAAAAAACTATACAGAAATAGGAGCCCCGCGAAGCGGGGCTCCGTCGACGCGCAAAAAAAAATTCAAATACCTACGTGTGCCCTCCTCCCCCCTCTCCTCCCCCCACAAAAAACCTATAATACGTGCGGCAATTCTCTAAAGAATTATCGGACGATTCTCTAAATAATATCGGATATTTTATTCATCCGTTTAGCGGACGACTAGCGCTGTCCTTAATCCATACTACTAATATTATAAATGCGAAAGTAACTCTGTCTGTCTGTCTGTTACTCAATCACGCCTAAACTACTGAACCAATTTTCATGAAATTTGGTATGGCGATATTTTGATACCCGAGAAAGGACATAGGCTACTTTTTATCCCGGGAAAATGACGCAATCCCGGAAATCCCACGGGAACGGGAACTATGCGGGTTTTTCTTTGACTGCGCGGGCGAAGCCGCGGGCGGAAACCTAGTCTTCTAAGTATATTTTTTTTAATACTTTATGAATTCATATTTAAGAAAAATATCTACAATTCACTGTTTTGCGCTTAAAGAATTTCACGATTCCCCGTTATTAACGGGCCCTTTCATCAATTCTTTTGTGGTCCCATAATGACTGTGATTTAGGAAATAATCGCCGTTCTCTTAGCGCCTGGGGTAACATTTTATTGTACTTAACACGATACCTGTGAGAAAAGACGTTTGGTACTTGAATCTATTTTATTAAACGTAAATATTTATTTATTTTTCTTCATATTTCAGTAGAGGCAGTTAGCATTGTTTTAAGAGTTAACCTTTTCAGCTGTGCTTTTCAGTAAATATCTAAGGTTGGTTTTTATATTAATTATACCTACATTTATAAGTACCCACTAAGTAGGTATACAGATCTTATTTGTAAGTGATTTTTATTTGTAATTGTATTTCTGCTTATATAATTTACCTTTCATACGATAAGATGTTAAAATTTCTCGGAGCAAAATAAAAATTAATACAAAATTCTTTCTGGACAACACAATACCCTTTAAACCCCAGATAATTTTCTTATTTATGTAATTTTCTTAATTCATCGCACCTTTGTTTGGAAAGGCGGGTGAGTTTTATTAAATTACGGCTTTCACAAATTATATAGAAATAATAATTCGGTGGGGCGCGGAGGCGGCGCTATGGGGGGCTGCAGTTTTAATTAAACCCTAAATTATTGTTCACCTTCATTAATTCTTGTGCTCCTGGTCGGGAATACTAATGAGTTTCTACTTTTTTTACCGATCCTGGTTACTAACTTACCATAAAAGCCTTAACTCTTCGTGGTTGATCGGGGGAATGTAACATCGCGTCATATTACCTTCACGCTTAACATACTCATTTGATTTGCAGTCCATGTATGTATATGAACACGGTTTATAAGCAATTAATTAACTCTGACTTAATTAATAAGGGTTTTTGTACTGTGTCTATAACATGGATTTACGAAGGATATCAGATGCGGATCGCGGTCAAAAACTTTTATAGTTGTTTGAATAGTGTTTTTCCGTAGAATTATCTGACGCGTAGGTAATTCATGAAAATAATTGTGATGAACAGATATTTATAGATATAACATGAAAATCATATCATTATAATATACGTAGGTAATTATATACACCAAACAATTAAAAAAAATTGGTAGTAAGTAGACAGTCACCTAAAATAGCCAAATATTGCCTAATATCTATTCATTTAATTTCCTTCTATTTTGTAGAAAACTGGACCATTTGTAATGAGGTCACGACTCACGATTTCTTACAGTAGGTAATTGTTACCAAACTTATATATATAACGGCACGCGCTTGCGGTTGTATTTCATCGAATTTTCCACGGTTATTTATTTATTTATTAAGGGTCGTAATAAATTGCGTTAAGTGGGGGCGGCCGGAGTCCCGCGGGGCACTGCAGGGGAGCCCATAACCTCGGGAAAAACGCGCCTGGGCCATAAGTGCCTTTCTACACAAGCCTATATTACATTGTCGATACCTAAGGGTTGCGAACTAATACAAGCGCAATTTACTTCAATGAGCCTCCATTGTCGTTTGATGGAAAGTTTTCAGATGATATTAAATGTGTTTATTGGACTTTATTGATAGGTTTATTTGTTTAAATGAACTGTTTCTGTATTTCAATAACTTGTTTTGTTTTCCTTTATACATGTAGAATTCTAGAAGATTCATATTCTGATGTAGTTACCTAGTAGTAGCAGTAGTAGAAGTAGCTTACAAAAAAGTTAACATTTTTTTTGATACAAGTAGGAATTCAATGTAGCAATTCTCAATTTGTTCTAGGCTCTAGAATATTTATTGTTGATTAGATATCGTACGCATATCCCAACTTTAACTTAGCCTGGGAGTTGAGACCAGTCTCAGAAGTGTACCTACACTGAAACTCCAAGATTAACAAAACGACAAACAAAGAAACAAGTGACAAACAAACAAACAGAGCTCCAGCTATGTTTGTTGGTACGTATTACGTAAGATAATTTTCTTAGAAAATATACTTACCTACATAGACATTGATTAAACCGGGAAAGTCTCAACATCAAAACAATTAAGAGTAGAAAATAAATAGCAACTATTGGAATTTCCGTCATATTTTGTGTCTAAATTTCTCTATTCTAGCTACTTTCTAACGAAAACAAGATGACTTCATCATAACCTTTTATCTAACAATTTTATGAATACATATTATTTTAATGAAAACAGATTTTGGTACATTTAAAAATTCGCATCCGAGCTTACTCTTTGCAAATAAGAAATATAATAATCATTTTTTATGAATAGTGAAAGCATTATTGACGAGACATATTTTATAAATTAATCAAACAATTTTCCAGTGATACAATCTAGCTGATAACTAAGCGAAGTAGCAGAAATTATCATTATTCCTTTGCTGTATGAAGTCAATCAATAGAGCTGATTGGCTACATCTTGATAACAACCCCCGTACAGGAGTCGCTTAATGTGCTTCTTGTCGTGACTAGCATTTTGCTATTATCAGGGCTTATTTAGCTACCCTTGTATTCAGCAATTTATGATATTTTATACACTATTTTATTGCTATACAACACACAACATTTGAATTAGAAGAAGAGAAAGTTAGGCATTAGTTACGTTGAATAATTATGATAATTGTCAAATATTTTTGTAAGATATCATTCACTGAATAAAAATTAAGCAAGGTTTACTAAAAAAAATATTCTAAAACAACTTCATGCTTTATGGAAGTTCATGGTAAACGGACTCTATGACTCTACTTTTTGATTTTTGGTAATTTTACAGTTTACATTTTATTAACTGAACCGTGGTTGATGTAAACTTTGCTATTGACTTGTTTGCATTACCGTTGGCATAACCTAATTGTGCAAAAATTTAAAAGTCAAGAATAAAACACCATACATATAATGGAGGTATATAACTCAAATAGAAAAAAAAAACCAAATCGATTATTATAATATATAAGCAGATTTTGGGGTAATTTCAGAAGCTTATTATTCATGAATCGGAAAAGTCACTCAAAAAATAAGCTTATTGGAAAGTGAAAACCATCGCTTTAAAAAAAAACGATTAAAATTATCTTCAGTAAATATGTAACGATTTATAAATATAGATACTTGTAATATAATAGGATAAATTTAAATGATAGTCCACCGTTCAGTACACTGTTAAACGACCAATTTGTCACGGTGCTGCTTTCTCGTGAGCACTTTCAGAATTCGTTTTTGATAGCATTGTACTGTTTTCAAAATGGATGCAATTCGTCGCATCCGATCAGCCTCGGGCGGCGTTTTTGATGTGCTTTTTGTGCACCTAAGGTTTCTTTAAGGTACTCACTAGTTGAATTACTATTACAGTATGAGCTGTTGTCAACTAGAAACATGTCCTTAAATCATATTTTACTAGGTACTACTTTAGCAGTCAATTCTTCGCTTACAGCGGTAAATTGTGATTAAGCCAGTTGCTTTAGGATGCGTGAAGTGGCCTTCTTCAATACCAGCTGCTATAGTACAGCATAAATTCAATACATCAAGACATTCTGATCATTTAAATTCTGTTCATGTAAAATGTTGCTAATTGCCCACATGACAAAGAAATACCTTCATTTGCATGAACATTGTCTTGTACGGACAGAGCTCCTTAAATTATAAATAAAAAAAAAATACATTTACATCGTCATATTGAAAGAGTACCTTCACGAAATTAGTTTATTGTCATATGAAGTAAAAAAGAAATCGAAAAGGAACAAATCTTCACATTAATGAATACCATTTTCGGTACCGCAAATGCAAATCATTGGCCTACGGTAAGCAAAAAGGGCTAAACCGTCAATCGTCATCGTTTTATACTTGCGTCCGTTTCGAATCGCTCCATTTCGATTCCGTTTTTGCTGCGGCATGTGGCAACACCGCCGAGTTCTGTCGATTTCTTATTATTAATTACCTTCTTTTGTGCTGCCATATTCTAATCGATCTTTGATTGTGATAGTCAAATAATAGATGCACTTAATGATTTCTGAGTTAAAGCGGAATGATGTTTCAGGTTTTCGATGGGTATGAAGTTTGAAAAACGTTAATGATGAGAATCGTTCTGTTTGTATCGACGATTTATGGTAGAATTTGAATTCATTAGAATTCTCGTATATGATAAAAACCTAGATAGGTAGGGTAAGGTCGCCTTAGTCGTACCAGTTCAAGGAAAATAGCTATAATTTCTATTGTAATATAAATAAAAGAAAAATCTTTGCATATATAAATTCTTCATTTATTAACGAATCAACAAAGACTAATGAGACATATAAAATCTTTTAATAAAATGTTTTTTTATAGGTTTTACAAAAACCTTCCACCCATGGCCTAAGTCGTACTTAGAGTAAACATATATCTTTCCAACTAGAATTCTAAGGACAATTAAAAAACTGCGTAGACTTATATGCTACGAGATCAATTTCAGTCTTACTTATAATAATAATAATAAAAAAACGTTAGTTTCATTTCGTAATAATGAGTACCTTTAGGAAATAAAACTATCATTTTTTTAAATGCATATATCACAAATGTAATTTTTAGTTTTAATTTCGAGATCTGCACATAAATCATGTACCCATCCTTTGCATTTAATACATTGGGTCATATTTTCTTTGCGATCTTCGTTGCATAGTTTGCACAACCAATTTTCTTTAGCGTCGAGTTTCTTATCTTTGTTAGATTTCCGGTCTATCTTTCTTTTTTATTAGTGACTTGTGTTCCTTTTTCTTTCTTAATATTTTTCAAATTTAATATAGGTCTTCCAAGAGTTATAAATTTTCTTTGCCATATTGATCACCTAAAAGAAAAAATTGAAATTAGCAAAAAATATCTCTGTAACACCTAAGTCGTACCGGTACGAATTAGGAAGTTTATGCAGGTACGAGTTACGCAGCAGGGTGTACAAAGTTAAAAACCAAAATTAATAACATAACCTAGAAACCGTTTACCGTTTAACCTAGCTCATATCAACCAGAAAACACTATAAAAACAGACATGAATCAAAAAAATATTAGTTTCAACATAATCTTTTGTGAAATTGCTTATGAATGACGTAAAAATATTAGTGAAAACTGTGCAAAAAACTTACTTTTTCATTATTTTTTGATCGCGAATTCCGGCAAGCCGCCGCGTGTCGCTGTTTACCCGTGGTACTGAGTAGAACCATATTGCACCGCTAGATGTCACCTTTTCATGACGGGTGCGCGGATATCGACGTGGTACGACTTAAGCGCTGGTACGACTAAAGGTACTTTACCCTATATAACTTCGATGTTCTGAAAGAAACGGCAATCGGTATCATCGACCATATAATTTTAATATAAATAATATTCTGTATCACCAAGAAGACATAAAAATAAATATTTATTTCCCTTTTACCTCCACTCAATAATTTTGCTCACTTACTTTCTTCCTAAAGATTTTACAATTGCACACTGATATCTGGCTTGACTTTATAAACTTCTATACACTGCTGACAAAATCACGAAAGATGATATCAATGACACTAAGTGTTCGCGCAGTACCGTGTATCTACACAGCCGCATGCGCTCATTAAACCGCGCACGCTCACTTGATGCGCGGGCGCCGACGTGTATAAATTGCTCAATTTACTTCCGAGCAAATGGCGTATTAAATTATTATCGCATATCATGTATGCGTGTATGTTCGGCTCCTTGAGTACGCTTTCATGAAACCTCAGCAGGGGTTAGAGATGATACCCTTATCCTTATGGGCTGGATAAATATACGACGCCTCCTGGTTTGTATTGACGTTGCGTTAGTTTGCGATTTTATTAATGTTACTATTTAATTATTTGAGAACATGATTTTAGTACGGAAATCATTCGCTAAGATCTCGTTTTATCTGTTGTTGAAATAATATTTGTATCATCTTTATCGACGTTATGCTAAGCTAATCCTACATATTGTTGGGTTTAAATTTTCTTGAAAACACTTCTAGCATCGTCAAGTTTACTCATAATTATTTTCTATCTTCTTGTAATTAAATTATCCTTTCCTCGTCCATTGGTATTGATTGGTACCTGGCATGGGGATTGTTTTAGGTATATAATTTAGTTAATACCGTCTAAAAACACCAAAGCCCTGAAAGTTTCTTCCATTGTAGGTATCTCCTTCTTCAATATTGTAAAGTATAAATTGTTTTGCAACTGCATGTGCCTGCTTATTTGTGAAACTGGAATGAGCGAAATTGTACACATCTCCGGCCTACCCAACTTTTTCAACGCACACTAGCTGTTGTCAAAATTCAAGGCAGAATGACGATTCCCGAATCCGAATCTAATTTCGTTTAAATCATTGCGGCAAAAAGTCTATCATTGGATGATGTCGGCGAGCTCATAGGGCCAGATATCAATAGTCATGGCCCGCTGACAGACCACAGCGGGACCGAATTAATTACATCAGATACTGTTATAAAGGGCAAGAGGTGAACGATCATTTTACTCTGAATCTACTTCATTAAATAATGCTTGTAGAGGAGCCCATTAGAAACAACTATTCGTATTGGCTTCTAAAAATTTTATTGTAGGTACTTAATCAGTTCAGTAGTATTTGCGTGAAAGAGTACCTAACATAAACATACTTATACATAGGTACACATACCTACACATACAGCCATGCTCACAAACTTTCGCATTTATAATACATATTAGTAGGATTCTTCATATTTTATAGAAATATAATAATTTTCTCTTGATAGAGAATTTAAGCCTAAATAAAATACATTTTTAATAACATAGGTATTAAATCACTACCACCGCTATAGGTACTAGCCTCGACGACTATGGAAAATATTTTTCGATATTTTCGAATTAAAATTACACTACAGAAACTCTAGCAGACTTATTCATAAAATGTTGTAAGAGGTAGAGCAAAATCTGGTGTTTATTTATTTTTATTACATGATGCTAATCTACTGCAAGAATTTGAATGGAACTTATATGTGTCTATAGGGATATTGGACAACATAATATATCTAGGCTTCAAAATTATTTTGAACATTTTCTCTTTGAAAAAAAGCCTGTCCTTTCTATTTTGTTCAATTGCACTTTTAGTTAGGTACTGTAGTTGTAAGTTTTGAGGAATCAAATAAATGCTTTAAATTACCTATATACTCGTTACTCAATGAATAAAAGATTTGATTTTTTGGAGAAAAGCTCAAAAGTTAGTTTTACAGTTTTATCGATTATTTACAATCTAAACATAAAACCGATATAATTCACATTTTTAAAAACAATTACAAAAAAGGGATTTGAAAGTTTATTAAAACAAAATATGTAATATCAAATTATTAATTATAAAAAAAGCAATCATTTCTCCTTGGTCCTGTTTGTACAAATGATAAGCAAGGGCTGAGCGCGCCATCTGGTGGGCCATGTTCAATAAAAGCGGTGTCCTGCGGTGTCATTGTCCTCGGTAATTTGTAGCTAGCATCACCTAAAACACCCTGTAAATATAATTTAATATCAACGTTGTTTGTTTGATTGAGTATATACGGGAAGCTTTCATTTAAATTGCAGTAATTTGTATGTGGGAAATAAGTAAATTGTTGTTCAGGGGATGAATGACAAGATTTGTAGTACAAATTAAAGCAAATGTTTCTTCGTGTTTCTTGTCTTTCTTCTAATCAATCTAGAAAACAGAATATTGAGTTGGTAATAGGTACTTATAAGGAACTATTTTCAATACGAGATACCTAGGTTATTCATGTAGTTAACAGTATAAATCGCCCGTTAGACTTCAGCACAGCAAGCTGCTAAGAATTTGTTTTTCCATACATCCATTTCCTTCATTCCGATGCATTACTTACCATGACATTTTTCTCGTTATCATACTGAAGAGACCACACACGACTTTAATAATTGATTTGAAACATTCAGTCTTAGTGGGGGGGACTCTGCAACCCATTCAGCTGATTTTTTCCCCTCCTTCATTAGGAGCCTATCAAGTAAACGTTGTAAAGTTTTAACAATGAGGTGCCCATTAAGAATGAAACCGCAACAGGTTTCGATACAAAGAAATCAATAAAATTCTTCAAGCGGCACGAGCAAAAAGTCTTATAGCAATCCGATCACGTTACTGTAAGGATAGCAAAAAGTATTGCGTGAGGAAAGTGCTCAAGTAAAAATATATTAAATTAATCACGAGCCTGACCGTGCGGCTTCGAATAAATATCAGAGTGTAGCTAAAAGGGCATATGTTGTACAAAATTGCGCACACGAAATGCAACATTACAATCAATTATACATGTAGAGTTTGAAGATTTATTATGTATTCATTCATAATATTTCAACAAATTGAGATATTTTTTAGTTTTGGCTTTTTAAAATACAGTCTTGTACTTGCCTCGATTTATTCGTAAGAAAATGTTTTATAAAATGCGCGGGAGCGTCAGCCCGCCCCGCCATTAAGACCGTTGACTCGGCCAATCCAGCCGCGGTGGGAAGTAGGCGTGCCTCATTACAAACACACATTAAATTACTACTTTTTACCAAATAATTGCTTGAACAGAAATATAAATTAATTAAGATAATAATTATTTATTAATTTGTGGCTCGTGCGAACAGCCATTGTGTAAAACTTCGATTCAATAAAATTCAAAGAAATTAAATTAATTTCTTCTTTTTATGACTTGCAGGTTGTTTCTATATATCTACCTCAATCAATTATTTATAATAAACTAGCTTTCCACCCGCGGCATCGCCCGCGCAGTCAAAGAAAAACCCGCATAGTTCCCGTTCTCGTGGGATTTCCGGGATAAAACCTATCCTATGTCCTTTCTCGGGTATCAAAATATCTCTATACCAAATTTCATGCAAATTGGTTCAGTAGTTAAGGCGTGATTGAGTAACAGACAGACAGACAGAGTTACTTTCGCATTTATAAAAGAATAAAAGTTTCAAGGAAATGTATCATACATTAATACCTATTCAATATCAGATTATTTATGCTACTGAATTAATTTGGCTGTGACAACTAGGTAATTATTTTTTACTGAGGCAACGACTTTTTTATCTTTTATACTAACATGACAAGAACAGATTTTTTATGTTTTTCGTCATGGAATTTTTCAAACAAATCAATATATACTTAATTTTGTTGTTATAGTTTTATCTAAAACACAATCAAAAACAAGAAAAAATGTAGAACAATATAATTTATCACGAAGAATTATTATTTTCAGCTCTACCTACACGTGGACGCAGCATGACACGTATTAGAATAAAGGCGACAACATGTGTTTTCCTTCTCACAGGAAAATACATTAGAGCAAACATTTCCCGGCGTGTCTTCTCTCTTTCCCACCTACGCACTTTTCCGTCTGCGCAAGAGAATACACGAATAAAGCTCGCTTGTTAACTAAATACGAGCTTTCAACGTAAATCTGATAAAACGTACACTTTACGACACAAGTACAGTGAAATTTTCTTCTTGTTTTATCTGAAGACGATCCTGTGTCTCTCTCTCTTGTAAGCGAGCTTACGGCAGCTAGAGTGAGACGACTATATAGCTCGCGTAGCTTTTCAGATTGAAGTTTATTGGGCGAAAAAGTTCAAGTTGGTCCGCCCTTTTCGCGGCGTTTAGGGCTGCGATAGCGCCTTCGGTCCCGGTCGTTCGGAATATTTTCTAAGAAGCAGTATGCCGGGTGTTATGTGGGGCGGCGTCGCGGGAGCCCGCAGTCATGCTGAGAGCCTCAGCAGAGTCGGTGGACACATGTCGCGAAGCTTTTCAACGAGCGGTGAAAAACATTCGTGTGACAATTCGATCGAAAAACCAATGGTGCTGAAATGGCCCAATTCTAATATTTACTGTGAAATTGTAACAAAGTTATTATAACGATACGCCAATTTTATTTGTGATATTGATATTTTTGCTCTTAGTTTACATGGATTTTTATTTTTGAACTAGTTGTGAAGTGGTATAAAATTGTGTTTATATTCATTTGTCAATATTTGTGCTTATTTAAGTTCTGCAATTGGATTTTTCGCGGTATATTCTCAAGTAAGTATTCAAATACAAAAGTATAAGTAACTAAAGAATTTTTTTCAGGAAAAAATTAAAATGTTCTTAAATTAACTAAATAAAGGTTTTCACTGGGTTGGTACCTAGGTACTTCTAGATATTGACTAATATACTAATAAGTTGTAATATAGATACATTAACAATAAAATGCTACTAATAAATATTAATTCCCTGTACCTTATCTGAAACATGCTTCTGGAAAAATACTCATTCATCATAGAAAAATATAATAAATAACTCTACCCTATCAAAATAAACTTTAGTCTTATAGGTAGAGTTCCATGTATTGACTGTTATAATCCAATTATTTTATAAGTTACACAAAAATAATAATTATAATGCTCATTAAAGTTGATAATATTAATAATTTAATTGTACACATACAAAGTAAAGCTGTGAATCGTTTTTGCTATAATCGTATTTTCCTACCGTCGGCAAAGATGGAATTTTAAAAACAACATTATTTCGATTGTACTATCTACTCTTTATTAAGTTAATTTGAAGTAATATGAATTATAAATGCCAAATATAATGCATGTGA
Organism: Colias behrii; assembly: GCA_029959065.1. NCBI lineage: Eukaryota > Metazoa > Arthropoda > Insecta > Lepidoptera > Pieridae > Colias > Colias behrii. The sequence continues at coordinate 8,687,791 of JARWMC010000002.1, forward strand.
TCACCTTACTTTTGATTATAAAACAAGTACCTATCTTTTTAATAGGTAAGTAGGTACCTACATGTAAAAACAAACGATATAAATACCTATCATGAACTATGGAAATATGTAGGTACCATATAAGTTATAAGTATTATATTTAATTTAGGTTCTATATCTTATAAATTAATACCTATAAATCAACCTATTAATTTGTTATATTTTAATTAAAAAAAATGTAGAGTCGGTAGTAAAATCAAAATAATATTATGGAAACTAAAAACTTTTGTTATTTTATCACACGTATAGGCAGATAGAGATATGTTATGATTATATTCATTAAATCATAACCATATTTTGTTTTTACAGTCTATCTTAGGCAATAATTTGAATAATTGATATTATTTTCCATTGTATTTTCAATTAAATATAGTAAAAACTAAAAATCCATGTAATTAAATATTCCACCGTGAAGAAGAAAGAAAACTAGTAAGGGTTATTATAACTCGAAATGTAAATTCCTCTTGGAAATATTTTAAAAAAGCAATGAAATAACAGAGCCCAATACCAGTGGGAATAATTTTTCATCAAGATTATTATTAACTAGATTTCCGCCCGCGGCTTCGCCCGCGTGTTCAAAGGAAAACCCGCATAGTTCCCGTTCCCGTGGGATTTCCGGGATAAAACCTATCCTATGTGTTAATCCAAGTTACCCTCTATATGTGTGCTAAATTTCATTGTAATCGGTTCAGTAGTTTTTACGAGAAAGAGTAACAAACATCCATACATCCATACAAACTTTCGCCTTTAGGTATAATAGTATTAAGATTTTACTATCTATAATTCTATATGTAGTATTATATGTCTCTATTGAAGAATTCGAAAAGTCCATAATATGAAAGCAGAATTTATAAAATAATATAATAGTAAGTTTATGTAAATCTTTAGAGTTTAGATAATAAATTAAACGTAAAGCAATTTCAATTTGTAAGTAAATAAATAAACAAACCTTTATAAACCAATGATTACTAAATTAATATTTAAATTTTTAATTCAATAAGCTGAGTTCTAATCCATACTAATATTATAAATGCGAAAGTAACTCTGTCTGTTACTCAATCACGCCTAAACTACTGAACCAATTTGTATGAAATTTGGTATGGAGATATTTTGATACCCGAGAAAGGACATAGGCTACCTTTTATTGCGAAATATGTACCACGGGCGAAGCCGGGGCGGACCTCTAGTATAATATAAACGCATTAATTATTCTATAATGCATTATGTAAATGCGTTTCAGATATTATTACTTACCTACTTCTTTAATTTTTTATCTTAGGTAAAATATGTACTTAAACCTACTTGTGTTTTATTAAAAAAAAATATTGTTGATGTAGGTCCTTTACATGTAAAATATATTTTTTATGAAGAATATTATGGAAATAAAAAGAAAGAAAAAAGCTCACATCTTCATTCTGAATACATTTAATGCGTTTTTAAGTTGTATTTGTATACGTAGTAGGTATATTATTATTAGTCTGTGGTTGTATTAATAATTATTATCTGTTGGCAATTGGCACTTAGCACATTGAATTCATAAAATAATGTCTTATTCACAAAATTCAATTAATATATTTTGAATTTTAATACTTAATCAAATTATTATTATTCCAGCTTTCAAATGAAAATCTACTTTTGAGAAACAAGTTTAACCATAATTATGAAGAATAAATAATTTTGTGGAACGATTGTGGCTATTTACCTATCAGCATTTTATTTGTCTGTTGCAACAAAGGTAACAAAGGTTGTAACAAAGGTTGTTACCAACCTATAAATAAGATACACTTTGTTTGTACCTAAGAACAGATATAACAAATTATATACTACTAAGTTTTAATTGATTTCATATTTAATATTAAGTAGGTACAGTAATTACCTACGGTAAAAACAAAGCCAGAATAAACAATTAAATACAACACATTTTAACACAGTTTTATAAAGATTTTGTTAAATAATTAGATTATGCAAGTATGTGTGCTTAAAATTTATTACCTACATATATCGTCTATAATTAAAAAAAATCTTTAATAATCTAGAAATTCTAGAGACTACATTATATACGCACATGTTTAGTTCACGGATATTATGTTAGTGCCTATATTATAATCTTTTTGTAGTGTTTGAAGTTATGAAAATAATTTATTTGAATTTAAAAAAGTTTTCAACTAATAAACACCATAAATGTATATAAAAACTGACTCTTGAACTACAAATGGGAACTCAAAAACCAAAATAAATGAATATTTAATTATAATAAGCGCTACCAACTTATCTATTTGAAGTTGATGCTAGATATGACAAGTAAATAGTACCAACCTGAAAAATTTAATTGAATAGCAATAATAATAATATTATGTAGCGAGTAGACAGAATTATGAACTGTGAACGAAAATTTTACGAATGAACATTTATTTTAAATTTAAAAGCAAATGTAGGTAGAGCATTGTTGTAGAATGTAGAGCGTTGATTATGTAGATACTAGATATAATATTCATAACTAAATATTATGTATAGGTATATAACATAGAAAGTAAACAAAAATATTTCATTAAATAAATATAATTAATAATTACTACGTTTAGAAGCATATAGAATTTATTTTGCTTTTAAAGTCAATTGAGATTAATAGAGACGGTTTTTTTCGTTCAATATTTTTTGTTACATTTTAATTTGGTACCGTGATGATAATTGGGGCCTGAACCCAATCCAATGTAACAAAATCATTTATGAATTCATAAATAAATTTATAATTGTTATGTTTACTAAAACAAATAGGTATGATACAACTATGTTTCACGTTGGGAAACTCAATAAACTGAAAGTATACTGCCGTTTATGTGATAGGTACCATTATCGGCATATAGCTCCATACTCTATTACAGTTTTATTTAATTAGCTTATGATTTAAGATTAACACATAGGTGTTACATAGATAAGATGTTGACTAATTCGAAACATGTATTTAGCTCGTTGGAGCAACAAATCTCGTAAACAGATCTCTCAGTTAACGGTTTTTATTAAAGTTCCGCCATTATTTCGCTAATGTGATTAAAACTAATTCCCTGAAAATCCCTGCAGCTGCAAAAAATTAAGAACAGACACATTCACTTACCATCAATGCTGTTAAACTTAGCGGGACTTAACGAGGCTGAATTGTTTTGAAAACGTCAGATTTTTAGTAATCCTATTGCCTGATGTCTGTCTGTGAAGATCTGTCAACCCGTTGCTTTGTGAGGAGGCGGCCACGCAGTGGGGAGCACGCAGATCAGGCACAGATTAGATACATATCTAAAGGAATGACATTGTTTAGCAGGCGCAGGTAATATTACCCGGGCGTGGTCCACATGGAACGATGAAGTGCTCCAAACAATACGTAAACAACGTTATTTTCAAATAATGCGATTATCCTTATCCGCTAGACAAACTCGTTCAACGTTAAATCTATAACAGTTTTTTTCGGGATGTCTTCATTTGACGTTTGAATTATCCTAGTTGTATTTTCGCACAAAAAATTGTGAGACAAAAACTGACTTTATAGAAATTAATATTAAATGGTCCTTGCCTGAATATTAAACAAGAATAGTTTAATTACTTACATTACCTACCATGAAGGTTCACTAAAACTAATTTTTCAATTCTAATATTGTTCTATAATAAATTAATTATTATCAGCTTTAATTGAAATATCTGAAACATAGCTATTGATATTATTTAATCCGACATGATCTCAATATTAATTGAAAACAAGTTTAAGTTTACTTTTTGTCAAAATAATAGCTTTCGGCATTCATTAACAAGATTAAAATACAAAACAGGTTATTAAATGGTAGAGCTGCATTTTATACACGACCAAAGCCTATTTTTACAATTCATTAAACTATAAGTACACGCTAAACCCTGCAATAAAAGCGATTCCAGTCTGCCTAACAAATAAATAAAAATTAAATATACACGCACACAATTGGAATTTTTGTCTCAGGCGTATAAAAGTGTCCTATAAATTTACCCACAGTTTAATTTAATGTCCAAAAGTGCCTGCTTCAGTTTTTTTTTTTATTATAAATAAACGTTCGATGCCGGTTATGGGTGCTCGAACGTGTGTTATTATTTTGAGAAATGGCTTTGAATTTGTCTCGGGATCACCTTGCTTTCTGGACTGGATTTATATATTTTTACCATCTTTACCATCATAAGAATGTCTTAACAAGTTTTCACGAATGTTAAAATGTATTTAATTGTTTTAACAGGTCATTCAAACGAGAGTTATGCTGAGGAATGACAGCGCGTGAAGGAATTATAAGTAGAAGATAGCTAAGTCGGCCAGGAAGCGGCCGATCGATTGTTTTACGCGTAATTACCAGCGGGGAGGCCCGCCGTGTGGATGGTGGCGGGCGAATGGGGCTATGCGCCGGTGTCGGCCACACCCGCCATGAACGCTTTCCTTGAGACGAACCACGCACATCTCGCTTCTTACGGCCTGAAGATGTCCCCGCAGCCGGCGTGCGGCGTCGGCCCGCAACACCGCGCCGCCGCGCCGCACCCGCCGCCGCACCACCCGCCGCACTACCAGCCCTACCCGCTGCACTCCTACCAGCCGGGATACCTCCGGGAGTACAGTGGCTGCGGCGAACTGTTCCCGCAGCAGCCTCTGGAACAGAGCTGGGACTGGCGCGGCGACGTGCACTACCAAGGAGGTGCCCCACCTCTTGTACCGCACTCCCACCCTCACACGCCGCACGCTTTCCTTCGATATGTCCGAGCGCCACCGCGACGAGATATGCGATGTCAGTGGCTAGACCCCGATCAGCCACCTCCGAGAAAACTATGCAACAAGTTGTTTTCGAGCATGCACGAAATAGTGACGCATTTGACCGTAGAGCACGTGGGAGGGCCGGAATGCACGACGCACGCCTGCTTTTGGCAAGGTTGTTCGAGGAATGGAAGACCCTTCAAAGCGAAATATAAACTTGTGAATCACATCAGAGTGCATACCGGAGAGAAACCGTTCCCCTGTCCGTTCCCAGGCTGTGGGAAGGTGTTTGCGAGATCAGAAAATCTGAAGATTCATAAACGGACGCATACAGGTAATTTAATTTTGATTATTATGAATTTATGCACATCGATTTACATAACATTGTATAATAGAATGTATAAGACGTGTGTTAAGGTAAACTATGTGCAGTAAGATGTCAAAGCTCAAGCCCGTAAGTGTCGATCGGTCGAAGCAATTCATATCTCATTAATTCATAATGAATAGCCCCCCGCGGTTATCCATGTGGTCTCACAGATGCTCGCTGTTGCGATGCGGCGGACACGCCTTGACAATAACTCGGTCAACACAATGACTCCAAACCTCGCGCAAACACAACAAACTATCTGTCAAAAATCAATGACACTAGGTAACTGAACGGTGAGAACAACAGTCCAACTAACGGAGCCCAATATAATGTCCACTGTCGACTTGTGAAGTCCGTTTCTAGGTACTATGAATCAAATCGTTTAACTTGAAACTTCATTTTCGATTTATAATCAGTCTTAAGATTCATCGGTATTGTATACTGTGAAATAAAAAATGCGCCATAAATTAAAATGTCCAGTTCCGCTGGCTCGTTTCCCCGTCGGTTGTCTCTTTCACGCACTAGAGCATTATGATAAGAAGAGCATTGACACATTTTAAATATAGGCTTTAAAGGTATGGTCAATTCTTTGACGAGGCACATTATGACCATCTGCTTTTCAACTTTTTTTCTTGACCATATTCGACTGTAGTTGCGTATAAACTTTTGTCCTGTGCCCCCGTCTGCTATTATTTCTAGGCATTCCTGAATAGAGAGACCTTTTTGTGGTAAAGTTTGGAGAATTGTTTTACGATAGCTATAAATTTTACTTGAGAATCAATAGAAACATCTCAACCTAACGTTGTTCTTATGATGGCGTGAGTTGAGAAAAAAATATGAGTAATAAATAAGTAAGATTATGGTTGCGCAAATTGATTATTTAAAAACTAAGAAGGTCTTTTTTATTTTTTTGAGGTTCTGAATTAATAAAATTAAAATTAAATTCCGATTATATTAAAAAAAATCAATATTGTATTGATAAAAACTCCAGTTCTGATATTATCTAGGTAAACGTAGAGACAGATCGACGATGGCCTCAAGCCTTCCATGAAACTGATATTTTTATAAACACGTTTCAAATGTAACATAATCCTGCGTGTTTGGAAGTCGGTAGCTCAATTTATTTGCTATTGCTTTACAGTAACATATCAATTTATTTAAATGATATCCATCTTTCTGGCTTACGTAAATTCGCTTATAAAAGACCATTGTATTTTTCCGCTCCTAATCATAGATTACTATTCGCAGTGATTGCAGAAATTTATAGATGTTATTCTTACGTACGGTCCTATGGGTTTTTACAAACCAGTTTTTAATTAATTGAACTATAATATGATTTATTTCAAAGATGAGTCAGTATAATTATTAATTCTTGTCAAATAAACACGAGCGTTACTAATTGTTTGAGTATAGCCGAAAGCTAAATCGTGTCCGTGGCCCGCGTCAAATACCCGCCGGCAATCGCATTGGGATTTTTGACGCAAAACCACACCTACAATGTGTAAATATCATAATAACGAATGTAGCTAAGCGGCTATTAGAGTTTTATTTAATTGAGACATTTCTATAATTGCGTAGTTAGAGATTGTTAAAAAATATGAAAAATTGCATTGACATGTGTCATATATTCGATTTCTACAGTCGGCTAAAGACTTAATCCACGTTAAATTGGTGCAATTATTTGTAATTATTTGCAACGAGAACAAGTATACGGAAACGTTTAATTGCCTCAGGTAGGTAGTTACGGTAGATACGGTGGGTATTTTCTATAAATTCAGTACCGATTTGATACAAAACAAGATCTTTAATTTTCATTTATTTAATTCATATGTTCATTAATATTCATGAGATGTCAATATCATTGTGATATTTCATAGCCAACTTAAACAATAATTTCCTTATTTATTAAATACTAGCTGCTCCGCGCGGTTTCACCCCCGTGGCTCCACCCCTGTTGGTCGTAGCATGATGATATATAGCCTATAACCTTCCTCGATAAATGGGCTATCTAACACCGAAAGAATTTTTCAAATCGGACCAGTAGTTCCCGAGATTAGCGCGTTCAAACAAACAAACAAACAAACAAACAAACAAACAAACAAACAAACAAACAAACAAACTCTTCAGCTTTATAATATTTTTATTAAATATGTATAACCGTACCTATACATATATACCTATATTATACCTATGTACATTGCTCTTTCCAATCTCTATGTAATATGAATCTCTCACAGTCGTCTGAATGATTTTGTTTCATATAAAATACAATTTTCTTCCGCATCATTAAAATACTGGTTCGAGGGATAGGGCCGCGCACAATACTGTAATGATGATATGATTTCGAATGAAGACGACCCCCTATCAAACGCAGAGCTCAGCTAATATGCCGTATAAAATGACGCTTTCAAAATATTTTGCAAACAATGAGGAACCCTTCTGAACTTGTGGTTTCGGTATTGAATGCACCCGTCGAGTGCAGCTCCTTCACTTTATTGCCACTAACTAAATATCCATGTTCTTAACGCGTAATAAACTAAATTACGTGGTCATCTCGTTATGGATTTTCGTTTATCATTTTAAGAAAGAATAAATAATTTTATATTTATATAAGTTTATATGGACGTCAGTTTAAAATAATTGCAGATATATGATAGTCGATAGGTAGAGAGATAAACTCATAACTGTTTACTGATTTCTACAGCAATGAAAATCACTATTAGGTATACAAATAAATATTTCTGAGTTGAGCAATGAGCATAATATGTAGTCGACTCAAAAATATTTGATACACTTTGTCGATTTATTACAATAATTAATCTGTTTGTAAGATCTTGAACAAAGGCTTTTCTTACCGTAAAATTAAATCAAGCGTATTATTTTACACATTTTTTAAAAATATAAAGAATTGAATACAATAGTTAATAAAAAAATTAATCTCGGCATATGATAATGTTGTAACCCTGTAACAATCGGGAGCGTTTCAAAGCCGTTTATGAGGAGCGGCCATCTGCCCCGGATTGATAAATTGTATAAAAAATATTACTATTAAGTACCAAATATACGTGATGCATATGTGTGCATTATTGAGGGGAGTACACATATTCAGACTGAAATTTTAATATTAAAGTTTGAAATTTAATTTAAAGTAAGTGAAGAAAATTTAGCCTACAATCGCTATGATATAGAAAATGCCAGCCAATTAAACTTATATTTAGATCAAATACATTACAAACATTGAAATAATTAAATATACAGGACAATAAAAATGGATGCTCTAAACGTAACATCATGGGCGTGGCTATCACTCTATAATACTGTACCTTGGCCCTCGTCCCAAAAATCTCACTTCAATTTTCACACAAGCATGTCGAAAATCAGGGACACACTAACACATGAATAGCTACCCTACAAGCTGTGATCGTATGATATTGTCGCCTCGAATCCTCGAATAGACAATACTGTTCTAAGCGGTTTACTTTTTATCAGCTTTGTGAGCACGTCCCCTTTCCAACATTTACAATGTCGACGTGACAACACTGTACATGAAATTCGAACCGGCACATAAACGCTAAGCACATTTAAATAACAATAGCAAGCGCATCTACGGTTCTGTTCTGTAAATGATACCCGTTTCAGATGTTCGCACCTGATTTGATAAGGTACCAAATTTCGGGTAAAAAACACAGCGATGCCGTCTACTGTATTTCGCTAAATTTCAAAGCGTTGGACATAGTGCGAACAGGGTTTTGGCGTGCGAGCAAAAACCTCGTCGCCATGATACGGCTGCAAGAGGCTGGAACGCGTCTTCAGTCACATTGCGCGCTACATCCAACTGCATCGAATGCCTTCGTACGATACGCATCTTGCATCGCTAATGCGATCTGTAATTAAATAGATAGCTGTCGATTAAACAACAGCTTCTTACAACATATTAAGAATGATACACGTTTATATTAAAATTCCCTCGGATGAAATCAATGCGAATATAAACGTAATTGCGACTTACATTCTCATCTATATGTGAATATCGAGATGATGTTTTTGTCATTACATAATGTGCTTATATCTACCACCCGCATCGATCTTCCCTTAATGAATAATGAATCAATAGAGCCAGATAAGTCAAATCCTTGCGGATAATTTTTTGTTGCTATTTTTAAATCACTGATTATGAAAGGAGCTCTAGAAATAAATGAAAATTTATTTAATGATGCTTCGAAATTTACATTTATTAACATTTTACATTTTTATCATAAAAATGATATTTTAGTAGTCGAGCACAAAATGTTTTTAGTTTTTTGTCTCGTCATTTGCATTATGTATATGCGCACTATCTTGAAACTCTGTTTGTATGTCATCATAAATTTGTATAATAGCAATGTGTACTCGTGCAATGGATTCAAAGTATGAAGTGCATTTACGGAGGCTCTGCCTACGCTAGCCCGCAGCCCGCTCTTGTATCTTATTGCCATCATTCCTTTTCACACTTTACTGCCTAGGCTTATATTTTATAACGACCTGAGAATTTTTGTCCGCTTATTAACTGAGGAGGAATAAAGAATAAAAAGATGTGTCTAATATATCGTACATGAATGGATTTAAGCTTTTAGTTTACTTGTTTTATTATTTAGCTATAACACATAAAAAGTATATTTAAAAAGACCTTGGTTTTACATATACCTATGTATGAATTTATTTTGTAGTCGATATGACAATTCAAAAATGGCTGCATCCATGAGTTTCCATGCCACGCAAATAGAATTTAGAATTTGTATGCTTGGTTGTATGGTATTGTTAAATCCATATTGTAGGTTTTGTCCGTTATATCGGCTTTAGATTAGGCTCCGTGATCATTAAATTAAATGATCGTTTTCAATGCGCAAGGAAAAACAGTTTGCTCTTTGAAGTACGTTACAGCGCGAAATTCTTTCGTCTTGTAGGGCGAAGCGGTGGGTCTCACTGAATCATTCAAACGTTTTTTTCACCGACACCTTGTCGCTATCAATATGTAGGTATCGCGCGTGATAGCTGACTTGCCAAAGAATAAATCTTTTTTAAATTTCAAATAGAAAATTCACATCATTAAACTTATTCAGTGCGAATCATGTTTCTATAAACTACGGACAACATGAAGCAAATAATCAGTGAATAACAATGAAAAATTAACGACAAATAATACTTACTTCAAACTTAAATTTCTAAGAGCCATATAACATAAATATTAGGGGTGCATCCGATACCGATACCGATACCGCTATATCGGCGATACTTCGGGTTTGCCGATATATCGGTATCGACGATATTTTATGACCGATACAACGATACTTTTTAATTTAAAAATGTAGTGTAAACGAGCGTGTTGTCTCGTCTATTCCGTTGCAAATGAGGCATGAACAATGCTCGGGGAAACCCTGCGCTTGTGAGAGTGTTGTTGAGTTGTCCCAATATATCGAGAGATGCAGGTCCATTCGTTTTCTGGCGTAATGACGTTTTATACCCAAACTTGAAAAAAAAAAATGCGCAGAAGTACTTTAATTTCCAAATGAGTTCTGTTGCATCTGAGAAACTATTTTCCAGCGTAGGTCTTATTCAAACAGACTTGCGAAATCGCTTTCTCCGCAAAACTTAAGATTATGTACTTTGTTTTTTAAACAAAAATCTTATCAATGTTAATTTTAATTACTAAAATTTTTAATTGCCTAATTATGTCTCTACTTTTTATATTAATAAAAGGAAAATCTGACTAATGTGATTTATTTATTATACCTTCATTTTTAACCGACTTCAATTTTATCAACTATCAATTCGGCCGGTATATTTTTTTTATTTTTTATGTACACCGATTACTCCGAGGTTTCTGAACCGATTTACGTGATTCTTTCTTTGTTCGATGCGGGATGGTGTCGAATTGGTTCCGTAAAAATTTTATTCGGATAGGCCCAGTAGTTTTTATTTTATGAGCATTTTTGTCTGTACTTGATGACTTATTTGAAATGTAGTAAGTAAATTTGATTCACTTCCCGGTAACCGATTGAGCTGAAATTTTGTGTAAGTATGTAAATTGGATAGCGATGAAACGTTATCATGACATAGAGCTGATTTGATGATGGAATCGGTAGATGGCCATAGGAACTCAGTAATTGACTCAACTTTATCGAGTTTGGGCTCGTTTGATTCGTGTTGAAAAATACACTAAAAAGTATTAAATAAAAATAACTAAGTTAAAAACAACCGACTTCAAAAACGGAAAAGTAAAAAATAAAAATGATTTGATATTATTAAGTACTAGTTACATATTATTTAGATGTGCTATTTATCAAATAGGTTTGAAGTAGGTTGTTTTTAACGTAGTTATTTTTATTTTTGAATTCCAAGTAAGCGTATCGGTATCGGTATCGGTATCGGTATCGCCGATATTTATATAAGAGTATCGGTATCGGTATCGTATCGGCGAAAAGGCGTATCGATGCATCCCTAATAAATATTTTTGATACATTACTCAACAGTCTACACTATTATATCCTATTAATTATTGTATATAACATCGACAATCATATACCTACTTAAACAGATATAAGTATAGCAAGAAGACTCGATTCACATTAACATAATTCTGCGTTAACTGTAGCTTTCCAAATTGAATTCCGTACATTTTACACCAACACCAAAAAGTCTTGATGGAACCTTCGAGACAAGAATTGGATAACAATCGAAATGTTTACACGGTAAAAAGATATAAACGATTCCCAAACTCTCTTTTTATATCGAACCAAGATAGCTTGTAAACGGCTTGAAATATTCATTCCTGTATCTGATGAATTGATGTTTTTGATATAAAAATAGTCCTCGTGTTAGTGGAAACTTATAGTTAAACAGAAACGTATGAAAAAATACTAATAATGTATGTACGGTAGGTACCTATAGAGGTAGGTACATAAATAGTTTTTTTTTTAAATAATAGATATTGATGAAATTCGAATGTAGGTTTCTACCTATATGTCTCTGATTGTTTGGTTGTTAGTAAATTTGATATGTTTCGATAACAAATTAAAAATTAAAACTATCTTATACATTTTTAACAAAATCTCTATAGATATTCACAATTTTCAATAATATCTAAGGATTCGCTTTTTCTAGAAAAGTAATATTCAAACATATAGTCTAGCTTATGATTTACTAGTAGAAAAGGATACATAAAAAAAAAGCAACCAACAAATATATTAAAAAACATGATTTATGAAACATGTTATCCTCAAAAATTTAAAGAATGGGCAGAACATTTAATGTTCCGGCGCGACTAACACAACAATAAAATTAAAGATGACAAAATAAGAACAAAAACGGCTATTAATAATCGTTAAAAATATTGGTTTGTCCCAAAATTGTGCCCAGGGGCTGAAACCTGACTCCGCGTGGGTGTCGAGTGGACGCGACATAAGCGTAGGACCAACTCTATATCTCAACGGATTTATATGACATTACAGATAAATTAGCTTGGAGAAATTTTTGCATATGTAGTGGTGTGTATATTACTCAGATCTTAGAGCGCGTTTCCACTATATCGTTCTGGCCTATACAAAAATGTTTCGATATCCTAACATTACTATTTAATTTTATACTTATTCCTAGCAACACTTTTGTTTTCAATAAAAACAAGTTTTTATTTGAAAGAATATGGTTTTGACTTTATAAAAAAAAATATATCATTCAATTTCACGTCCTAGAGCAAACGACAAGACGACTACCGTGAAACAATAAAATATCGTGTCCATAATAATTTGTTTCATAATTAATATTTGACCATAATAATTACGAAACAAAACAAATAAATAAATCGTCACTTGATAGTGGAAAGTGGAAACACGCACAAAAACAGAATAAACCAGTTTACGCTGTCCGCAGGTGCCACGTGCAGTCGTTTGGTACCGTTAGAACATAAAGCACACATTTCATTCAAAAATTATAATTATTACGTATAGACCGGGAGATATTGACACAAAATTTCGAGTCATTTGTAACAGGATGGCGGTTCTACAGGGGTCTTAGTACGCAATGACAAAAAGAAAAACGATGGTGTGAACACTGGTACCGGCGGCTTAGTCGCGTGGGCGTTAGTCGAACTCGTCGGAAAAATAGCGAAGTCAAACAATTTGTAACACAAAAATTTTAGAATTTACCGATAGCCCATAAAAAAGAAGTAGGCGGTAGTGTCATGCCATACTTTTCCGGTGTGACTTACAGCCCGCCATACCGACGCGAATGTGTTGATTTAAAAAAAACAATTCAACCATTTGTACCAGGCTAACTTTTGCACAGGTAACCATCGTCGTGCAGCCATTTACGAAAATCGCCATGCCATACTTTTCGGACGATTCCAAATGGTCGCCATACCGCCGACCCCTGTAGAACCGCCATCCTGTTACAAATGACTCGAAATTTTGTGTCAATATCTCCCGGTCTAGTAGTTTAATTGTTAAATTTTGTATTTGTTGATTGTTGTTATTATTTGTATTGTTATAATATTTGTTGAAGTGTTTAATATGTGTGTAAGTGTTGTAACTTTATATTGTTAATTCAAAATGGCTCCAGTGTTAAAACATGGTCGAGGCAAGCCTTTGACTTCTCAAACTAAAGAATTAAACTTTAAATGTCGTTTCTTTTTCAGGTTAGTAAATTTTTCATTTTAGTAACATTGTTAATGTAAAAGTTATACGTATGTTAAATGTGCAAATATTAAAATAAAGTCTCATCTTTTTCAGAGGAGAAACACATATAGTTTAATTTAAAATCCCTTATATATATAAAATAAAAACTAAAAATAAAATGTTGTTTTATTTTATTTGCTGACCATACACTACTACAAACGCAAAAATTTCTCCAAGCTAATTTACCTGTAGTTATTTTACCGCAAAAATCAAAATTATAATATTTATTGTGTCTAGAATATTTAGATGTTAATTATTTTTTAATATATCGCTTTATGAACGATATTTTACGCTTCTTGCATAATAAGTAGTGAATCTATATTTAAATTTGTTTAGTTTTGGCTTCCTCATTTAGCAATATTAGAGACATATTAAAAAAAAAATGTTGTGTGGTTTTATGAAACCACGGTAAAAGTGAAACTGTTCGAACGGTTCCGAACACTGCTTTGTGTAGCGCATGTCGCGTGACGGTCGGCTGCCGAGTAGGTATACCTACTCGGCAGCCGCGATACACGCGACATGCGCTACACAGACCAAAAAGTTTGAGACGATGTAATAAAAGTTTCACTTTAAAAATAAAAACATAAACTTAAACATATTTTTTACGAATTTAATGGTTCTCTATCGAATTTTTCATTTCCTTTGAGCATGTAAATTTTTTTAATCGTTAATTTTGAACAAAAATATATTTTCCGTATTAAGATTTTTCTCAGGTTAGTAAAATCATACACCATTTGATTATTTTTTATCGCTTCGTTGCCGACGGTGATGTCGGTTTGGGCTGTCAAAACGCTTGACGTACAGATTGACGAGCTCGCTCAGACATCGTTTTACACTTATTTTCTTGTATGCAGGTGTATCTGACGTATCATATTTAGTCCTACCTACAAAGGAGAATCAAAAATTACCATGAGTTATGAATTGAGCCCTGATAAGAAATGATTAAACACGAAAAGCAATTAATATTTTGAGTTTGTTCACTTCCAAATTCCAATGCAATTTCAGCGCATTCCTTCTGGACACAGAAATACTATAACATTTTATTACTTTGTATCGTATACAGTGTACAGATGGTTATCTAAGCGAGAGCAAGATAGATAGAGATTTCAGGATTTCCGCTAGAGCTACGACTCTGGCAGTTTAATTTACTATTTTGCTAGACAGTCAAATGTGATGCTTTATAATTGTACAATAAAGAAAATGGATTTCTATCCCCTACGAAAAAAATAAAGAGTCATAAAGAATTTATTCCGAGAATTAAATAATGAAAAATTTACAAATAACTATGTACTTCTGTTTGAAGTGCATATAAAATTGTAATACCACCTATTGATACAGTTATCAGCTAATTAAATCGTATTCATGTTTGTTAAGAAACTTGTCAACACTTGCTGTACAAACTTATTATTATTAAACATAAAAACGTACACTAAAATGTTCTGTTGTCTGTTACATATAGTTCGCATTAGCATGCAATTCTCTCACGCCATAGATTCGTTTTCATTTAATTTATAAAGCAGCGCGATATGACTGTGCAGTTTGTGGCCAGTGTTGTTACAACATTTACTATTATATTTTTATTGGGATGCTTTTGTATGAGTTGGCAGATATTTATCGGGTATTGGAACATTATTCGGTCCGCTCATAATCGTCCGCATAAAGCACCTTGTCACACGGTCGTTGGGCGCCGAATGCGCCGCCCGACCCCGCATATTCTTTTTGTATTTACGGCACAAGGGCCTGTATTCTTCGAGAAGTGGAAAAAATGAAGATATTAATATATCTTTCTAATTTGAAATACGTTTCGGATAAAAGGCGATCATAAATCATTATACTCTGTACGGAATTTAAACGCACGGACAGAATATCGATTTCGGGGAATGGACGATGTCGTCAATCAGTTTCTATGTATTTCACACGACATAAAAGATTATTCACATTTAAGAATAGTATGCTACTGCTAGTAAAATATGACTAGACGACTGATATTAAAATAACTATAAAATCATTTTCATTCAATATAATACAAAATCAGTTATGAGGAATTCGCTTTCTTTATGCTTTTATTTGATGCTCATTAATTTTCATGTTTATGAATGTTGCTTTAGATGTTACCTAATGCGTGTATCGATTAGTTTTAAGGTCAGAGGAACATGGCGGTCGTGTCTGGTCGAAATAGACGATTGTGTCAATAAACGGCCAGTCATCGAATTCTCATTAGCCGCTTGTCTATTGGAGATTGAATTAACTCGGATAAGCTCCATTCTCTAATAGCTATTAACCGATTAAAACAATGCCTATTACATTTAAATTGAGAGATATAAATGATTTATGTAATGCCAATAGAAAACGTTTTATTCAATTTTGCGTTCACTGATCTATGCTAAACATTGTACTATGTACCAGACATAATTGAGTTGTGTTCTAGAATAAGATTAGTATCGCACGATCAAAGTTGACATCAGAGACCAGAGTTGGTTGTAGATATTATTATGTAGGTATACGAGTAATGTGCTTATTATAATACATACATGAATAAAACAGGTGCAAAACGTATCAAATAACAATTTATTCACAAACTGACGAGTTCGCGAACATAAGATAATGTAGTCTAATAATTTGCTTAAAGTGTTGTAATCTTCGTAAATAGCCATCCCATTGAGAGCAGCCTGATATCCGGCTGTCATGTTTGTTTATTCTATAAACTCACCTAACGCCATTTACACAATTTGGGAGCAAAGGCCGCCTGTGTCACGTTACACATCACCCGTGCTATTTCTAAAAAGCTTGTTTTCTCAGCAGAGTCGCACTTAAGGAACGCACGGTAATTCGATACCGCAGAATTATTCATCTCAGGCAATGTGCCAGCGATTAATTATATCTACTCTATCTTTATTTCAACGCAATAGTTATTTAATTAAAGATTAGGGTGAGGGATTCTGGCTCACATTGCTTCAAAATTAGTAATAACTTTTGAGTCAAATTGTTGCTCTACCTATAAAGTTCCGTCACCAATGACTTAGGATTTATGAATAATTAATATTTCTACTACTGCTTGTTCTGTGTCACAAGCTTTATTGATCGTTATATTAATACATTGTATTCTATATTCAATGTTTAATTATACTCAAATAGACACTACATTGATCCTGTCTGCAGTCTGAGTAAGTAGCTATATCGTTTATAGAGTTCTATAAGTTTTATCTATAGGTGCTATAATATTATAAAGGTGAAGAGTTTGTTAGTTTGTTTGAACGCGCTAATCTCAGGAACTACTGGTCCGATTTGAATTATTGCAATGTTAGATAGCCCATTTATCGAGGAAGGCATAGGCTTTATATTATTATATTTATATTATATCATCACGCTAAGACCAATAGGAGCGGAGCAATGCGGGCGAAACCGCGGGGAACAGCTAATTATTGAATAAAGTTCAAATTTCTCTAAAGCCAATATTAGATAAAATAATTTAACATTCATGAATTAGGTAGTCTCCACTCTCCACCAACTTTGTCTTAATAATGCCAATTCAATCACAAACTGCGCAATCAAATCTATTCAAGTATGAAAGTTCCCTCTGTATTTCTGTAAATAATCTGTGGATAAAATTTCACATCGATAATAACGTAACAAAAAAGTGTCTCCCGTGGGTGATACAGGCGTTTAAGATAAACATCTGACCCTAGCCCGTGTCCCGACGTGGCATGCAACGAATTCACGACGTGCATTCTCGCTTCATGTTCTTTCTGTTTTTATTTTCTCATAAATTTTATATGAATATGTTTGTAGGTATATGTGTGTATAAGCTCTAGGAAGGTATGGATGCTTAGGAGGAATAATTTGATTTTGCTCTATTATAGGGTTTTTTGTCCTCACACTGTTCACACCTGAAATTTTGTCACAAGTGTGTACGTACCTAGTGGAAAAATTATGAGCAGATAATTTTTCCTCAATCTCACTTACCAAATAAACCTAGTTTTAGGCACAAAGTTACAAAAAGATATTTAATTTTAAAATTACTAATTTTAGTAAAAAAAAATTTCAATGATGCGATCTTGATCGATAGTCGAAACATCAATGTCAAACAAATTAATCAAAAGGTCAACTCGTCGAAACTAAAATTGCATTCAAATTATTTTCAAATTATAATCCTTACTAGGAAATAAAGAATTATTACCATACATGACTTGACTTCTAACATTTACAATTCCACATTATAATCAAAGAAAAAACAAATGCACAAAGCATTTTTCAATAAGATTACACTCAGATACCATACTTACCACTAAATTATTAAATCGATGATCACAACAAAAACGTTAATAGAAAGCCATCTATTAATTAAGAAGTAATCCTTTGTTTCCCCTATGAGGTAACCCAATACACGTGAATGTTGCACATCAGGGCCACCGTGTCAGCGGCGCGTGCGCAGAGATAACCGATCACATTCCCGATAGAATTTGTCGTTAAGTATTTTTTGTGACACAAGATGAAACGCTCGATTAGTAATTAGACGGGCGACACATGTTTTCGACTCCTTCATCTTCTGCCTCATTAGGATCCCGGTCAGCCAAGTTAGTCGATTTAAAATAGCTAGGTAGGGTTCCGCACCTCACAGTGGAGAGGTTTTCATATGCTGTTATAAAAACTTAAAGTTTTTACCTATTACAATGATTGCTCTAGCCTCTATGCATTCAATCTCATCCGTAACAGAGTGTCGAATGTTTTTAATTGGAAAGTTCTCTTCAGCAAAAAGCTCAATATTTTTCTTTCAAATAAAAATCTATAGGTAAGTACCTAATATCTAGTTCATTGCGATATTTTCGATTGTAGAAAAAATGTAGAGTAGGTTTTTCGATTTAAAGTGAAATGGATGACGGATATTTTTTCTCAGTAAGTAAAAAAGTCTCTTCTACGGAACTTATGTCTGCTGTGCGCATTCGCACTTTATGGATTTTTATTTTTATCTTTTCGGGTACATATTTGAATTTTGAAACCAGTATTTTGATCACTAGCGCGTTTTAATAAAATCCCGTGTAACAACAAGATTCCGAAGCGATTAAACCTTCTCAATTTATGGCTAAACATGTGCATTTTATTTTTGTTGGTATAACATAATGCGTTAACGCTACCTTGCTTATTTGTGCCTATTTAGAGCGAAAGGAAGTATCACTATTCATAATAAGCCTTAGAATGTGTGATCCGTTCATTCAGTATTTCGACACTGTAACAAAAATTGCGGTAAAGGGACTCGAGAAAGCTATTATGCCTGTGTTAACAGACACTTGAGATTAGCATCTGTACGTCCTCAACGAGATCCTCGAGTTTCAAACACAATACGGGGGATTACAAGCGAAGAGGTTTATTTGTAAACACAACAATGAAAGAATATTGTTGTACGCCGCGGTCACACTAACCGCCCGTTCAGCCTCCTTGTAATGTATTTTATTGTGGCGTATTCCCATCACACACGATTCGGTGAACTCGTGAGGAATTCATCACAATATTAAGCTCGGGATGCCGCCGATACCGCAAAAAATAAACAAAAACATGTGTCAATGACGTATCAAAATATTATAAAGCCGTGTTTTCCTGAAAATGAACCTTTATAAAATCCCAGAACGATGTGATAAATATTATAATATTTATCACATCGTTCTGGGTATACCTAATAATAATAAAATTATTTAGGAATAATCAAATTATCATTATTATTTTTGTGAAAATTGTTCCAATTTGTTTTCATCTCAATAATTCTTACTAACTCTACATAGAGTTTATAAATAAATACATGATAGATACATCACGTCATAGCGTTAATTTAAATTAAAAAAAATCAATCATTTGTTTTGCTTAACATAATAATAAATTCAGTGTTTGAAGGTAGAACTTATGTTTTTATAGGGCTCTTAAAAAATAATGTTGAATATTTCGCTGGCCCTTAAAGCGTACAATTTCATATGAAACTTTAAAGATAAATAAGTTATTTTTATTTCTTATTTAAAGCAAAGGGTAGCTTCACTAAATAAAGAGACAGATTAACGTCATTGTTCATTTTAATCATCACATCATCGGAAGGGATTCTTTCAATGTGAAAACTTTAACTTAACACTCGTGTTAACTGAAATGTAATCTTTTGACGTTAATTTAAGGTTTAAATTTCTTAAACCTTTTATTCGTACGGCATTGTCACGACAATGTGACAAAGTATTCTTATGAAGATGATTTATGTCCCTGTTAAGTATCCCGTGCAATTGTTACGAATATTTATTTGTGCTCGTAAACTATAAACAACGAGCAAATCTGGTTATTTATTGCGTGATTGGACATTCGCATTCGCGGCCATCGATGTTTTATTGTGTATAGGAAGCAACAAATTATAGCTTTTTGAATAATTCCTGTAAGATATGAGACTATGGTGTATTTATTCTGCTGCTGTATTAAGATATAATATCACTGTTATGTTTATCTTCATTTCTATATGAAATAATTATTAAATAACTATACCTGGGTGCATTATTTTTTTTATTTAGATATTATTTTTCAAAATACTTTAACAAATTATTGAAATTAATAACTGAAACATTTTCTAAATACTTTTTTGTTCTTTTCAGGTGAAAAACCGTTTAAATGCGAATACGCTGGTTGTGACCGACGTTTCGCAAACTCTTCAGATAGGAAAAAGCATTCCCACGTGCACACATCGGACAAGCCGTATAACTGCAGAGTGCACGGTTGCGACAAGTCTTACACCCACCCGTCTTCGCTTCGCAAGCATATGAAGGTCCACGGCGCCGCGGGTGACGCGTCCCCGAGGTATGACAGCGACGGGGATGACTCCTCGTCTGCTGGAAGCGTGAGCGTTACCGCCGGCGCGGCGAGCCCTCCCGTTCCGATACCACCGCCCCCAGTGCCGCCCGCTCCTCACCACCCTCAACACCACCTCACTATCACAGATAAGTTAGAAAGTCTAAACGATAAATACCTAAATCCCCACGACCAGAAATCCTACGAGCGACCGCCAGCCCCACCGCATCACGGGCAACCACCTCATTTAACAAATATCGGCGGTAATGGCATGATGGATAACAAAATTGGCTTTAGTGGGCACTGGGGTCAATTTCAGCAGCCCACCCCGGCGGTTCCTCACGGTGTTCCAGAATGGTGGTGTCCCTCGCAAGAATCGTATCACCACCATCATCTGATGCATCATTCAGGCGCGGCCGCCGCCTACTGACCCCATCGCGCTTAGGGAACTCTTCATTCTTCGTTAATTGAATTATAATATACTTCAAATCGTGCCTAACTGTTCATAAAACCTATAAATTTATATAAACTTTAATTTTATACTAATCCGCCTAAAGCTTTAACGATAGTTTTTGAAAAAATAACGTAGAATGAAAGTTCACTTAAGCGCCGCTTGGTTTTTAAAATGTTACGCTTATATTAAATGAATTATCTGTATTTCTTGATATTTCCCATGTAACTCCTTGTAATTGATATATTCTTATACTGAGGCCAATTTTAGCCGTCCGAATGTTTATATGTACCTATTGAATCCTACAGACTGTAAGTAAAGGGTTATTTAAAAGAGTAAGAACAATAAATAGAAATTGAATTGTGGTGTTAAAACAAAAAGCTGTTAAAACAATGACCGATTCATTGAAAGCTTTACAGCATGTTGTATATCTCCCATAAATAAAGTCATACTGTGTCTTATTATATTTTAGAGATATTCTATTTTTATTGTCTGCGAGAGACCATTGTAATGTTTGTAACATTACACTATGCAACGGGTAAGGAGCAAAATTTTGTCAACCTCGTTGACAGTGATTTATTGCAACTTTCAGATATTGTAAAGCATTTTTAAAAATGTACAAACAGATGTATTGTTAAGTTGCAAGCATTCTCAGAATATGATTTTAATTATTCTTATAAGTGTGTTAAAACAACGAATTTCTTAATGTTTTATGTATCTTATCTACATACGTACGTACCTACCTATCTATATTTTAAAATGTATTCATAAATAATTTTATATAAAATCTTTTCAAATATACTGTCGTCACATGCTAATTATTTTGCAAATGTCTTATATAAATATAATAAGGTAAGGCCAAAGCACCCAAGTCCAATAACGCTACACTAAATAGAAGTAAGATGTACAAATAGTTATTGTAAATTATTTAGTTAGGCATTAACTGTGTATAATATTTGAGGACAAAATGCCCAGTGATAATAGAATTAAGCAATTGATTTATTGTAAATTGAATATTATGTGTTGTCGCTACAAAAAGTAAATTGTGCTATCTATAACTGTACATTATGACTTCATGTATTTTATATCTAATGATAAACTATTTTTTCACGAACCGGATCTAGATAAAGAAATATTTTATAGCAAAATGACTGAAATATAACTAAGTATATATATATATGTTAAGTTAAATACAGATAAGGAATTGTTGATCGTCTTTTCTACAGCCATGTACATAGCAAGAAATAAAATATTATACAATACATTAAATACTTTTATGTTTAACCTACCTTATTAGATATATAGAACAATAACATTTTAGTTTTTAGAATAACAATCCTCAATACTTAATTGCCTCCCACTTTTAAATGAAACATGTTTGGTAGTCATACCTTTTCATTAATGATTTATACTTATGCAAAGTTGCAAGTTCCTTTTATTCTTAAGACATTAATAAGATTGATAACTTAAGACAAAGTATTAAAAATAAATCCAATTCTCGCGATCATTTCGATCGGATTTCGATCAAAAAACCTAACCGCGTGACGGTACCCACAATAAAACATCACAAAAACAAAACGAGGAACAACAATCATATTCCAAAAGAGAATTGAATTTATCATTGGGAAGGAACGAGAGGGACATATGATAAATGATGCAGAGCTTTTAAGGTATTAGCGGGTGCGAGCGAGACAGCTCCCCAGTTCCTTTCGACCTCACTGTCCACAGATGATTTATCGATTCTCAACAGGGATTGGCCGATCCAGTAC
Source organism: Colias behrii (assembly GCA_029959065.1). Taxonomy (NCBI): domain Eukaryota; kingdom Metazoa; phylum Arthropoda; class Insecta; order Lepidoptera; family Pieridae; genus Colias; species Colias behrii. Next base: position 8,710,682 of record JARWMC010000002.1, read on the forward strand.
TTAAAGATTTATAGATCCTTATGGAGCATGCGCAGTAGGAGCCCTTTCATATTATAAATCTCACTCCTGCGTATACATTCGCGATTACTTACCGAGTAACGTTTAGTGACGAAATTAAAAATATAAATGTTTACATATTAGCCTTGATAAAGATGATATAAAAACAAATACCTGGGAAGTTAGGTATATGAGTATTGAATACTGAAATCTAATCATACCTTGTTGATATTCCGGTACCTACCTATAACAATGAAATAAAGGTTCGCCTGAATAAAATTCAATATTTGTACTGTTTGCAATGTTACTATTATATTTGTACTGTTAACTTTTAAAACAGCAATCATTTTTGTTCTAAAATTGCTATGGGACAAAACTATTCATTTATGAATATGAAATAATAATTCAAATAACTTCCGAACGGAATATTATAAATTAATAATCAAGAGCACGCTTAATACAAAAGTGTTCACCACAGCACACTAAGAATGGAACTCATGTGCAGTGGGAACACATTGCATCTATTGTTACGTTGATTATAGAGGGGCCAAGCCCGCGCATCCCTTGGCTAGATAAGATCTGCCTGCATTTGACACCTGGCCCCGCCTCTTGCAACCCCTATCAAGCCCTGTTTGTCCTTACGAATAAAACGTACTTGTGTCGGAATCGCTTCGGACTTCCAATTCAACTATATAATAATTTATATGTAAACAAAACAAATTCAATATTAAACTGGAGCTTGAAATAATGACAAACATTTTGATTGAAGTATTTGCCATTTTTTTGGAAAAAAAATATGTGATGATTAATACCTACTACAATTATTTAAAATGTTGTTATGAAGATATTATAATGCGCATTTTAGAGGCACTTTATCACTAATTTGATATCGAATAAATGTTAATAAGATCAGAATAACGGAATACGCAAGAAGATAAAAGAAACGGAATTAACAATTGAGTGGAAATCTGTGTTTTCATTAGAGTATTCATCAGATTTAAGAATTAATTCCTTTATCATAGATAGATATCGAGAGAGAGTCCCGTTCGAGCATCAAGATCAAGCAAAAACTATGATAATAAATCTACTGGGTTAAAATTGCTAATATATTCTCGTAAGGTGCAAAAAAGAATGTATGATAAAATACAATAGAGACGGAATCCTAATGCATGCAGCACGGGCGGTCGTTTTTCGACCGGACCTAAACATATAAGACTGAAATCTTTATTTATTAGAACCCTGTAAATTATTAAAACTCTTAAGGATAAATAGGACGCATCGCAGCAAAAACTGTTGATACATGATGCTATTTAATTGGTTACTTACAAATAAATGTTGTATCTCTGTGGAATTTTATTCTACATATTAAATTAGAAAGCCGAAATGTGATGGTATTTTCGTTGACCATGAATACAGAATTACTGTTCTATTAACGTAAACCAACTAAATAATTCGACAATAATGTTAAGGTAATTGGTAAGTAACTATCCACAAAAATGTCATTCAGGTATTTTATAAATTGTATTGCGTTGTATGATTTATGTGACTATTTATAAATACCTACATTTTCCAATAAACTGACTGTTTCCAATAAAACAGATATCTTATCAAATTGATTACAGACGTTATGTGCGATGCTGCGATAATATGGTGATGTATTAATTGTATATAAAGCATTTAGATTTCTTTATATACAAGCATAGAAGAATATATGCTACATACTTACTAGATTCTGTTTTGGCTACAGCCCAAGATGTTGCCTGGATAAAAAGCAGCCAATAAAAAGATAAGTTCTAGGTTATTTATCAAACTCTACATTAAAAACTTGAAGGATAAAAGAAGAATGAATGTTAAAAAAATTGCTTATATTACTTAGAAAGATTCTATCAGTTATATAAGGACTTATTTATATTAGTGAAACGTATCCCATTATAGAATTCTCATATCCTATAATTTTCCCAAAGTTTTCTTAGAACCTAGACCACAGATAGGAAAATATTTGCGCTTTTATTTTATGAGATGCATAAATATGATCCGATGCGACATGAAAGAAAGATGAACAAACACACTTTCGCTTTAATAGTATTTAATAATTAATATTTAATAGTAAGGATAACCATATCAGTGTTCAGCAAAGTTCAACAGCCGTCATAAGTATTAACCACATGAAAATTGTTTGTGTTATTCCGTCAACATGTGATAAGTGTGAATAACAAACAAAGGACTTTACCCCAAAACTTTATCGAAATTCAGTTACTTTAAAACGTCTCAATCGTGTTTAGAATATAAATGAAAAGGCACGGAAGAGATAGCGGCGGCCTGCAGAGCGACAACACATTGTTTCACCATCGAGACAAGTGTTAAGAATTAGGAGATATGCCATCGCACGTGCAACAAATAAACTAACATGGAAATACACTAAACGCTGATGCTTAATGTTTCACTTTATGTGTAGAAAAAATATCGATTGCTATAGGTACTTTCCCGCCCTTAGTCAGAAATAAGTATTATGCATAATATAGGTACACAAATAAAGGCCTATCTATTAATTTTTTTTTCAATAGTTACCTAAGTATCAACGATCATAAACCACAAAAAAAATACAAAAAATAACATAAAATCTGATATTTAATAATCTATAATAGTGCCTCGTAATTACTTACTTCATACTTAGCATGCAGCTGTACATTTTTAAAATTAAAGCAATAGTTAACACATAATGTACACAAGACTGTAATAGTTAATATATAAGTAAAATTAAAGGAAGTTTTCATTAAAAACTTAAAACCACTATAATAAATATCTTAACTGAAAATGAAACCCGAAAACAATTTTTTAAACTCATTTATTGTTTCTACCAACTTCCCCTTGCCGCTCGAGGCATAATTCACGCAAATATCTATTTTTCTTTGTTGAAGCGAGGGTGAGTCCCTCCCGGGGAGTGCTGATGATGAGTTACGAGGCAGAGGCAATAGGCTGGAGGCCGGAAATCGCCCCTCTTCGCCGGTGCCATCCCGCCCTACTTCCGATACCAATCGGCGGGCGTTTGCTTACATTGCTGCTGTATTTCATAATTTATTGACGATTTTGATGCTGAGAATGAATTGGGAAACGATTCTTGAAGGATTAAAGTTATACAAAAACTTTTCTGTGTCCGAAAAATCCTTGAACAGTTGTAATTCATGAATCAATCGAATGGCGTTGGCCTGCTGAAATGAATTTACATGAATTGTTTTATATAATAATTATTATTAACTTATTAAACTCAAACACTTGATTTGATTGAAAGATATCACTTTAACTGATAAATACTTGAAGGTAGAGCCTTTTAGGATCTTTTTTTATTTTGTATATTTAAGGTGCAAGGTTAAGTTAAATAAAAACGCTCCCCATGACACGCTGAAATTAAATGTCATCTAGATCTTTAACATTAATAAATCTAATGTTACTCTACATTTTTTTTATTTCTATATTATACCAAGATTATACCTATAAAAAATATATTGCTCCTGTACAGTATGGCTTCAGCATCATTTGAAAATCTTTAGCCACTTAATTGTATAGTTTTCTAACACCCAGGCCATTGCCACAGGAGCATTAAGAGCAGGCTTACCAAGTGGCTAAGTGCATGTAGACATCGATCAAGGGTTGTAGGCGCGTGTCGGCGATCTACGACAAAACAATATTCATAAATAATGTTCATAACAATGCGCGGATGATTCGCGCACGTGGCCGCGACGCGTGTAACCCCGGCCGCATGTAATTATTTGCACTTATTAAAAAGATCATTTTCTTTTATTAAATTACGGTTTGTGTGAACTGTGATGCTATATTTATGTTGGTTTATACTGTTTTTGATGGTTAGGGATACTAATAGTATAGGAGAGCTATTTCTTAAATTAAAATTATTTTCTTACATTTTCTGGCTAGCATGTATCTGGAAATTGGAATACTTATATATTATGTTAAATTCTAATACGACTATGACCACGGTTTCGAATGTGTTTTACTCTTTACTTAAGTCCACATAAGTATTAAAAAAAATGGTAAACTAAACCAAATTACATTTCTTTATAGTATTATTTCTAGTTTAAAAATTAATAGAACCTAGCTAACATAATTAATACAAAGCGCGATCTTTAAAGCGCGTAGGAAAAATAAACGAAATATAGAATCATATATTTTGCGCATTAATAAAAATAAATAAATTTAAGTGAATAATTGACAAAACATATCGACGAGGATGGGATTCGAACCCACGCGTGCAGAGCACATTGGATTAGCAGTCCAACGCCTTAACCACTCGGCCACCTCGTCTTGCGCAAGAGATGTGAAATTTGTCATCATGTTGCCATCTTCATTTATAAACATTTATTAGACTGTTGTGGAAAGCATCCACTATAAAATTCAAAAAAATTCAAAAATTCTTTATTTGGAACATAATAACAAATTGTAGGTACATAAACTTAAATTACTGTAGCACGACTGCACGACCAGTGAAATAAATAATATGATGCCACCTATTAAATCGACAAGAGTTTAGTTAAAAAATCTTTAAATATTCATATAATAATATTTATCACACAGCTGTTGTAAACAGACCTCTAAATCAGGTTACATAAACTATTAATATTTTAAAACGCTTCATAATATGGTGATATGATTTATATTTTATGTAAATAAATGTAAGTTAATTAAAAATAGGTTATAAGTACTAGTTTCAATTATCAGAAGTACACTACAAGTCCACATTATTATATCTAGTAAGTAGATATTTTATACATATAACACGCGCCTGATTTTACCTCCAAATAAAAAGTAGATACCTACTTAAGGGGTGATAATACACCAAAAACACCACTGAAGTTTTTATCAATGTGAAGTTATAAAGAAAATAATTATCAATTCTGGGCGTAGTTCCTATTATCTACCTATCATATTTTAAACATATAAATTATATTTATAATTATTCTTTTTATTTCCCATTAAATTACAAAGATTACAATTAGCAATTTAAAATATTTAACTCGTTTTCTTTCATGTTTGGATTTGGATATAGCTAGATCCCCTTCAGTTTATACCTACATCGTTTTTATTTCAGGCGTCGCGTTGGATCCACTATAATTAATTAATTAGTATTCCTGTTAAACTCAAACTCAAACATTTTTTTATTCAATTAAACTTCTTCTAAAAGCAATTTTGAAACGTCATTAGGTACATATTTTTAACATTTACCACCGATTCGGAAAGCAGTATTTACCTACGGTGAAGAACCGGCAAGAAACTCCAGAGTTGCTCTTTTTAATCATGTCAGTTTTAATAATAATAATAATAATACAAAAGATTTATTGCAACCAACAGAACATACATAATAATACACGATACAAAAAAGGGAAAACAAACATAAAATAACACAAAATAATAAGGAATTTACAAATTACAATAGTTATAAGTACACAAATGTATTATGTGTGTTGCGCACTGGCTGCAATTAGGCCCTGGCTCAGCATAATGTTGTGGGAGCAAGCTCCACAACGCTGGTAATTCTGCCAGATACCCAGATGAATAGTTTGCGCCTCCAATCAAGTATGAATATATAAGTATAATAAAAATAGAATAATTAATTATGAATTTAAAGCAATAATAAATGTGTAATAATAATAATATACAAGTAGTAGAATAGATATATTTGGTCAATTAAAATCAGTATTTATATGTAGGTATATATATGTATAATGTGTTAATTTATAAATTAGGATACGTATAGTCAAAGGAAATAAAATTAAGATGATTGTAAATTAAGCAGTAGTGATTTGTAAGTGCGACGAAAGTTGGATTTGCATTTGAGTTTTTTTATTGGAGGTGGTATGTTATTCCAACATTTCGTCGCATTATATTTAAATGACCCACGAAAGGCGGTAGTTTTATGTAGGGGAATTGATAACTCTTGGGTCCCACTTCTTATTTCACCTCTTTTAGTATCCTTACGCCACAATAGTTTTGTGTACAGATATTCAGGCTGCTTTGTATTGATCGTATCAAATAAAAGGCAAGCTAATAATAAATCTTGCCGACCTTCCATTTTTAAAAACTTTATGCTATTAAGAAAAGGGGTGACGTGAGACCTGGGTGGGATTGTCACGCAAAATCTGGCACAGGAGTTTTGGACCCTCTGAATAAGACGGTGTGCTTTTGCCGTTAGACAAGGTCCATAAACAGGGAGAGCATAATTTAATTTAGAAAGTACGATGCTTTCGCACAATCGTATTCGTAGATCGACACTCAGAAAAGGCCGAATATTGTAAAGAACTTTGAGTCGATAAAAGCAATTACTAACTAAATTAGTGACATAATCTTCGAACCTTAACTGAGCGTCGAAATCGATGCCCAGGTTACGAGCAATTGTAACCCGCTCTATAGGGGTGGAGTTTACAAAAACAGTGGGATCTGCTTTAACCAAGTCAGAGACTTGCTTCTTAGACCCAACAACAAGATATAATTTAGACTTGGATGGATTAAGAACCAATGAGTTTTTATGAGACCAGTCTGATATGCGTTCCAAATCCTCATTCATTTTCCTGGTGCATTCTTCTATTCGATCTCTATCAATAGGTATGTAAAGTTGCAAGTCATCGGCATATAAATGATATTGGGAGTTATTTATGCAAAGTTTTACAAATTACATAATATGTAACATCATATATTATAGTAATATGCCAAAGAACTGTCCTCCATGGGTTTTTATCGTCCATATTATATTCCTTAATACTGTAATAGGCTCTCTGAACAATCTTTATGATGCGTCAACAGTCCACAGTTTCCAATGTCTTTTTAAATCCACCTACTTGAATTTAATAATGTAATACTTCATATTCTAATAAGTAAAACTGCATATTTCAATTCTGGTTGTCACCATGTATAAGAAAACAATCAATCACGTGTATTTGATATGAAATATAATATACCTACTTACTATAAGTAAAAATTCCTATATTAGCTCTATTTGAATCGGATTAGAATTTTGAGTTACCTAATTACTTCATAATGAACTAAAGGTGTTTTATGCGTCATAAATTACAGTTTAAACTGGCATAGTGTCATAATTTGATATTTATAGCAAGCCATTACACCTTTCTTTTGTTCAAGTGCTTATAACACCTCATGTTTTGACATTTTTTTTATATAATTTTTGTCACTAATCCCGGCAGATGTTCCCATCATATTATTAAATATTACCTATTAATTATAATTTATGAAAATTCTGCATACAAATTTACCTACATCGCTTAATATTAAGGTTGAATAAATTTACCTACCAACCAACAAACTAAAGTTAAGTCTAAGACGTTTAATTTTTATGATAATACAATATAATGTGTTACAAACGATGAGGTATATCTTAAATCTTAAATTTTGAAATAAAAAATATGCAAGATTAATAGATAATCCCATAGATAATCCCATAGGATTAAACTGAAAGAAGTGCAGTTGCAACACAAACATTCACTATTAAACAGAATAACTTTTAATAGTTATTAACTTAGATTATTCCTCATAATTAGTCCTAATAATTACTGTAACTAATACTGTAAAATACTGTAAAGTAATAAATAATTACTGTAACAACGTCTTGACACCAGACAATGGCCCCACATAATAAGACCTGTACCTAGTCATATACGTACTCAAAGAGAGACCAGACATATTATGTACATATTTGCTAGTATAAGATATAGGGAAAATAAAAGTACTGTAATATATCACAATTCACAAACACAATGACTGTAGTTAATAAAGTAAATTCATAGCTGTGTCTAATTAATTATAAAATCACGCACATATCATCAGCACCAATCTTTTCATAGGACGAACATCACACATTAAACACCAGTACCCACTATGATAAGAAATCAGTTTTAGCAAACATTTATTAATATAAATTTATAAAGAATAGAAAAAATTCGATCACGAGGCGGGACTCGAACCCGCATCCTTCGCGCCATTCCGGGGCGGATGCCTCACCAACTCAGCCACTCGTGACCCGCCCGAGTGATCGAATTTATTCTATTCTTTCAGTTTTATGTGTCTGAAGGGACACACCGCGCGCCATCTATTGAGATGATTAACAACCATTTCAACCAATATGAAGCACTTTTCAGTGAATACAATATTGTAACGATGGAACACGACCTTTTTTGTTGAATTTATATTTTTGGTTTTATGGCATTCAAATGCTTTATAAATATAAATTTATAAAGAATAGAAAAAATTCGATCACGAGGCGGGACTCGAACCCGCATCCTTCGCGCCATTCCGGGGCGGATGCCTCACCAACTCAGCCACTCGTGACCCGCCCGAGTGATCGAATTTATTCTATTCTTTCAGTTTTATGTGTCTGAAGGGACACACCGCGCGCCATCTATTGAGATGATTAACAACCATTTCAACCAATATGAAGCACTTTTCAGTGAATACAATATTGTAACGATGGAACACGACCTTTTTTGTTGAATTTATATTTTTGGTTTTATGGCATTCAAATGCTTTATAAATATAAATTTATAAAGAATAGAAAAAATTCGATCACGAGGCGGGACTCGAACCCGCATCCTTCGCGCCATTCCGGGGCGGATGCCTCACCAACTCAGCCACTCGTGACCCGCCCGAGTGATCGAATTTATTCTATTCTTTCAGTTTTATGTGTCTGAAGGGACACACCGCGCGCCATCTATTGAGATGATTAACAACCATTTCAACCAATATGAAGCACTTTTCAGTGAATACAATATTGAATGCCATAAAACCAAAAATATAAATTCAACAAAAAAGGTCGTGTTCCATCGTTACAATATTGTATTCACTGAAAAGTGCTTCATATTGGTTGAAATGGTTGTTAATCATCTCAATAGATGGCGCGCGGTGTGTCCCTTCAGACACATAAAACTGAAAGAATAGAATAAATTCGATCACTCGGGCGGGTCACGAGTGGCTGAGTTGGTGAGGCATCCGCCCCGGAATGGCGCGAAGGATGCGGGTTCGAGTCCCGCCTCGTGATCGAATTTTTTCTATTCTTTATAAATTTATATTTATAAAGCATTTGAATGCCATAAAACCAAAAATATAAATTCAACAAAAAAGGTCGTGTTCCATCGTTACAATATTGTATTCACTGAAAAGTGCTTCATATTGGTTGAAATGGTTGTTAATCATCTCAATAGATGGCGCGCGGTGTGTCCCTTCAGACACATAAAACTGAAAGAATAGAATAAATTCGATCACTCGGGCGGGTCACGAGTGGCTGAGTTGGTGAGGCATCCGCCCCGGAATGGCGCGAAGGATGCGGGTTCGAGTCCCGCCTCGTGATCGAATTTTTTCTATTCTTTATAAATTTATATTTATAAAGCATTTGAATGCCATAAAACCAAAAATATAAATTCAACAAAAAAGGTCGTGTTCCATCGTTACAATATTGTATTCACTGAAAAGTGCTTCATATTGGTTGAAATGGTTGTTAATCATCTCAATAGATGGCGCGCGGTGTGTCCCTTCAGACACATAAAACTGAAAGAATAGAATAAATTCGATCACTCGGGCGGGTCACGAGTGGCTGAGTTGGTGAGGCATCCGCCCCGGAATGGCGCGAAGGATGCGGGTTCGAGTCCCGCCTCGTGATCGAATTTTTTCTATTCTTTATAAATTTATATTTATAAAGCATTTGAATGCCATAAAACCAAAAATATAAATTCAACATTTATTAATCCACGTTATTAAATGTATTATTGTGGCAATAATCCCTTAATCCCGAGATAAGCAATCTAATCCTTTGTTTTTACAATCGGTAGGAAACTGCTTTTTAATTTATTAATATTGTTTTTTGTCGAGTGCATATTTTTCCTTTTTTAAATTTTAACATAAATTTTAACTTGAATAATAATCATATCGCCGTACTTATATAGATACCGTAACGGACATATCACAGGTAAAGTACCTACATACATAATATTAAGATGGACGTGAGCACATAATAAATAATAATATTAACGTAATCAAGACTTCCTTTCTAATACAAATTTTATCGTAGGCTTTGATTAAATTACTGGACATATCACGTATTCAAATCTGCCTCATTGACTATTGTACCTCACTCTCACCAGGCATCATCAAACCATTCCTATTTATACAAACATCCACAAGTTTTATTTGAATCAGTCGATCCTGTTAAAACTCAATTCAAATGAATCTTTAAGGCGCCAGGGCTACGGTGCAGCGTCCCTCGAATATGACAAATAACATCAGAAATGAAACTACACGAATACCAACATAAAATAAAAATGTCAAAAATTTAAATTAAGGATTAAAATATTTAAATTTAGTGCGCGTCCCGCTCACGCTCGTAGCGTCTCTGGGGCCACGACGCGAAGCCTGCGTACGCGCCTGTCGAGCCTGCGGTTGGTTAGTGTGGAGAGAGCGCATTATTTAGTCCTTATTTTTATTTATACAGTTTAAAACTTTAAAACAATACGAACATTTCTCTATTCCTGTCATAATGGTCTGATAATCTTTCAGTCATCAGTAATGGCGATATTATGAGGGTACGTGAATATAATCTAATAACAAATTCGATTTTTAAGAGTTTTAGGTACTTTTAACAAAGGCGTTTCGTTAACAGGATGTCTTAACGGCTTTATAATTAGGTATTGATTTATTTTTTAAATTACATAATTAAATTTTCGGAACATGGTTGAAAAAACTGGAAAATGTAGATTACAAAAATCTAATAGCAAAGTCAGTATATAATTTTTCATTCATGGAATATTTTGATTATCTTTTCAACAAAGTTCTCTCCATGCTTACTTATCCCGAATACTATAAATTATTGGACTGTACTCCGCCAGAAATTTTAAATATTTGAAAGCACGTTTAGAAAAAATCAAAGTCTCCACTAACATAATATATTACATAAAATAAATAATACAATCATAAAGTAGTTATAAATGTAGTGTTTATAAAACGTAATTGTTGTTTTATGGTCCATATATTTTGGGATGGGACTCGGGTCAGGAATGGCCGGGCTATTGGGAGCCTAGTGAAAGACAATTTGTTTTAATTAGTTGAGCTAAACTGAGGGTTTGGATAACTCATCAACAAAACAAACTATTTATTTACGTTGGTTTCGGTAATTAAACTATTGAATATCGACCTTAACTTACGAAGGTCTTAATAATGTATAGGTGTACTTTCGTATAAGTGTTGGAAGTTTAGAAAATTGGGCTAACACGCTTAGGAAAGCAACGCAGTATTGTTTCCCAGATTGGCCAAATGCATGTCATTTGCAATGTACAATTAGGGTCCAGGTATTTTTAGGATGTATCTATAAATAAAAATAACAAAGCCATATAACAAGTGATATTCTACTCTCCCACTAATGGGAATTGATTTTTTATTAGAGGACGGTCGAATTAAAAGAGAGCCAAATTAGCTTGATAGATATACCTAGTCTGTTCAGTTATTACCACTAATGGACCGACAAAATAATATCAACTCACTCAAAAAAAAAATATACAAAAGTCCTAATAGTTGCGGTTTTTCTGGTCATGTCAATAGGTTCATTGAGGTTCATTGGATATAGATATAAAACAATGTTAAATGTCAACATTATCTTATCTTAGAAACCAATACTAAAGTATTTAATCTCAGTCTTGATATCAAAGTGAGTTGTATAAAATATGACCGTATAAAAACGTTACAGCGATACAAAATTAAAACGTCTGTATTGTCACGTATAAATATATAAACAGCTGTGCATTTATTATATTATTATAAATGCACTGATGTCTATAAATCCTGTCTTATGCATGTGTATCATCCAAACCGTAATTAAATTACAACTTAAAACCTATCCAACATTCTTTAACTTTTAACCCATCAGTGTGTGCCTAGCACACGTGTCAGAAGTGAAACTTCTTTGACAAGATTCAAAGATACCATAACCTTCGCCTTACTCCATGACGTGACGGTATTGCTATGACGCGAGGGTATTGCCATGACGAGATGGTATTGCCATGATATAATTTTACGCTCGATGCGCCTAAAGAAGTTTCACTACAACAATATTGATATACGAGGACGGAGGTACTGCTACAGAAAGTCAAGAATAATCATAGAATAATACTTTCTTCCAATTGAAATTTTGACAGTTTTTATCTCTGCTCAAAACTGGAAAATTCGATTATAGAGCAGGCTCCAAGGAGATGTTCGTTTGCAAAAATAGCGGACCTAAATCTGACTTCTGATATATATTGTATAGATCCCAGACATCCTATAGACAGATGTTGCCAACCAGTTTTGTGGTCCCCCTCCCCCCACCCCGGTAATTAAATATGGCATACAAAGAAAAAAATAAAAATTTCCAAAACATGCCGTGTGTGGTATCAAATGAAAGAGCTTATTGAGTAGATCACGAATATATAGCATACTATAACATTTCTTACACTTTCTCTAAGATTTTTTAGAAAATTTACGAAAATGCTCCATTTTTGAGTTAACTTTAAACCATATAATAGATTCAATCTATAGTAGATTGAAAACTCATGAATATATTTTTTAAATTATTATTTTAAATAATTAACAATAGTCCATTGTTTACGATTCAATAGTTCGTAATATATGTGGTGGATTTGATGACCCCACAAAATGTTTTAAATTGCAAGGCGCAACTTTCACTGAAGTTACCGATTTGAAATCACACAGAGGCTGATTCAAGAATGTTCTGCCATATTTTTCATTCTGTCAAACACAACGACAGTGCAGAGATAATTATTCTAAGCCCTGACACCGATATTTTTGTATTAGGCCTTTATTTCTGGCATAAACTTGAAAATATACTCGCCATCTTTGAATGCTCCCCCCACTCCCCCATGCAACTATTTCACTGTACGAACTATTGAATCGTAAACAATGGACTATTGTTAATTATTTAAAATAATAATTCAAAAAATATATTCATGAGTTTTCAATCTATAGTGGTTTAAAGTTAACTCAAAAATGGAGCATTTTCGTAAATTTTCTAAAAAATCTTAGAGAAAGTGTAAGAAATGTTATAGTATGCTATATATTCGTGATCTACTCAATAAGCTCTTTCATTTGATACCTCACACGGCATGTTTTGGAAATTTTTATTTTTTTCTTTGTATGCCATATTTAATTACCGTTGTGGGGAGAGGGGGACCACAAAACTGGTAGGCAACATCTGTCTATAGGATGTCTGGGATCTATACAATATATATCAGAAGTCAGATTTAGGTCCGCTATTTTTGCAAACGAAACTCCACTGAGAGTCCGGTCTATTACGCTTCCATAATGATTACGAAATGTTATGCCATTAATATTATCTTAATCGTGATCAGTATTGCACGAAAACGTCTAAATTAGACTTCAGGTAATGTATTTCTGCAAGTGACAGGCCATAATTCGCACCCCTCGCTGCATGTACCCGACAGCCGACCTTTGTGCACTAATAGTAGACTGTATCGATAGGACGTGCCTCCGACGTGCCCCACGCAAAAATGTACGCAGTCAGCTATTTCGACGGTTATATTAAATTTAACAATCTTACAGTGTAAAGCTTTAGATTAAACTTTTAGAGGGTTTCAAAATTATAATGAGCTGTTATAACTATACGGAAGTACAGAAAATGCCGCCCTGATGCAGCATTTAGTTACGAACATTTATTCTATGTAGATTGTAAATAGTAAGTACTGCACAAGTACCTTATTTCCCCATTTTATTTTCTTTATTTTTAAAGGTAGGTAGCATGACCCCAAGGCATGACCATAAAGCACAGCTAAAGCTGTCGGCATACCCGGGAATCCATGTAAACAATGAATGTGTTCTAATTGATTAATTTGTGATAACGTCTGTTCTAATAAGAAATAGTTTGCATGTGCTTACTATTAACCTGTTGAAACAACAGTGGCGTTGACAGAAGACATCGAAAGGAAAAGCGAGGTGAAGGTGAGGGCAAGAATGGCAAGATGGTATTGATTGCCACGCCCACCCGCGGCGCGTTGCCTAGCAACCAGCACCTGACAGATTTTCACTACGAAATTCTGTAAATACGAAGCCTCTTTCACGAATTTGTGACTCCACTCCATACTTTGGTTGTCTGCATCCACTGAAATCTCCCAAGGTTTTCGTAATAAACAATTAAATTTGTTGTTTAGATAAGAACTTTATGTATAAAAAAAGCTTTACCTTCTTCTAGTATTTTAAAAAGGTAAATAAAATAAGATCACGCTCTACATTTTCAATAAATTTAAATATATGCAATATGTATCTAATATATTCAGCGTTCCTTATAAGTTGTGTTGTTTAAATTTAGGAAGTACCTACCTACATCAATAAATTTTCTATGTTAATGAGCTTTGAAAAAATATATAGGTATATGTATATATATAAATTATGGTAACTATAAGTTATTATTTTTATTAAAATACGTTTATCAGACACCTGCTTACGAGGGAAAAAGAAAACCTGCACAATAATTTATTATTTATGTAATATGTAGGTTTTCTAGGTTAATGTTTTGGAACATTTCTAAACTTTTCACTGCAGTCAATAAGCAATATTGTAAATTAAGATATTTATAGATAATTGAATAGTCCAAATTCTTGTAATCTTATCGAATATTGTTATAAAGTTTCCAAAAATCGCTAAAAATGTTTGCGTAGGTATTATTAGCAAAATTCTTACTAAAAAAATTACGCAAATTTAAATTTTTGCGAGTAATAAATTTATTTGATGTTACTTAACAAGTGAAAGTACTAAAATATTGTTTTGGGAAACTGTCTAATAAAAAAGTTTTAATGAGCTCGTACAAAGGACACCGCTGCGAATCGTCCTCTTAAGATAAACTCAGCTGAAATTTATAACAATTTCTTTCGCCTTTTAATTTGCAAAGTACATAATATTTAAACCTGTATGTCTTCCGATATTTTTCTATTGGTGCAAATTTTTGCATCATGTTTATTAGTTAAAAGATAAATAAAGTTATGTTCTCTTCAGGCTCAAAGTTGTGTTTGTAAAAAGTTGTTGTGTACCTATAATTTTTCATTTCAAAATTATTACTTATCTTACATTTTAACTTACCTTTTTACTGCCAGCATCACGATTAGATATCTGTGGTACCAAATATCAAATTGTATTTGCTCTATATAAATACTAGAGCAGGAAATCTAATTACAAAAATATAATTTAAACCACAAGCAGTTCTAATAAGAAACTGACGAACTATAGAGATCAACAACATGAAAATGTTCAATCGGTGAATAATATGCCCATTTACTTTTCCATCTTATAAAAAGTATTACACAAATACGATGATACTAAAAATCAGGTGGCCTAAGCCAAAGTGTTATTTATGCTCTTTTTATCTCAAACAAGGATCACCTTTGTTGCCGCTACTTTTTGTCGCCAGCCAAAAAACAATGTCGTTATAGGACCTAACGAATGTACCGAACCGCTTTGTCTAATCGATGCGGATTTCTTTGTAGATTTAATCTTTACGATATCATTGATCTTTATTACAAAACGATTTTGTTTTAAATTAAGCAAGTGATGGATTACATACGGCTAATGAAAATACAATAATATCGCAAAAACTTTTCGAAATTCAGTCTCTAAATATAATTAAATCCTATCTCTTTCAAATCAAGCTACCACGGGCACTTAAATTATATTTTATTATCAAAAACGTCGTTTAATAAGATGGAAGTTTTTTTGAACAAATAAAGAAAGTTTAAAATAAAAGATAAGATCTTACAACAAATATTTCTTGATAAAATATATTACACACCTATCATATTAAAATTATAACCTATAATTTAATTTTCAAAACGGCCCTCATAAAAAGTGACGTTGGGTGTTGTCAGGTGAAAAAACTGGTCGCATATTCGTTTGTTTCTTTTTTTTCCATGTTAGTTAACCCACGTTATAGTTTAGCGGTTCGGAAAAGATAGATGAAACTCGTTCTAGGAATACCTTCCATAATTCAACAGTTTTAAAATTCTGGATGCTATTAAAATTTGAAATTTTATGCATATTATTAATGAAACATTTTATTGAGAATAATAAAAACATTTTATGACATTATCATGGCAGTTAAAATTTAAAAACGTAGGTGAGTATATGAAGGTATTTTGGTGAACATAATCATGAGTGACAATAAAAAGGGTCTTATACGAATAATAAGCGAACTTATAATATGCTGTGTTTTTACTGGAGACTGGAGTGGATGATTACCTAATTCCATTAAAGTTGATTTTTTGTTGATCACCATTAAGTATTATACACAGATTGAACTTATTAATTTTTTATTTTACACATATTATAGGTATACCTACCTCATACCAACGGTTAGTTTTGTCGTCGCGTCTTGTAGTAAGACTGTACATTTTGTGGAGAAAAATAATGAGTATTCTTCAAGATAATATACCTAGAACATTCCATGTCTTTCCGTCTTCCTATTTAAAGAACCCACATAGTTTTCCAAGCCAAGACCAACATAATCAAAGCATATAGGTACTATTTACTGTGTAAGAAACAAATAACAATACATAGATATACTTTGTTTTATGAATTTTGCGAATTCCGATAAGACTAGTGTCTAGTAACGTCTATCAAGAAATATCAGAATAATTGCGCCCGTTTTTATTTATATAATAGTTATGACTAAACTCTACTTACAGATTACTTATTTCTTAAGAGAGGGTATAAAGCAAAATCACCAATCATCTATTAGATGATATCTACTTGTAATATTCAAGACCAAATCTAAAAAAAATATATAGGATCAAACTAGATGATATTTTCCAGGATTCTGTTTGATCAAAAACAAAATATTAAAATTGACTCGATAAAAAAATCACGAAGTTAAGTACCTCTAATAATTTTCAAGCTTACGATTTCTACTTGGCATAATGGTAATACCAAGGTGATACCTATTATGATTTTTTTTTTCATAAACAATTATATTAAAACATTTGCATTAAGGACGCGTTTACGAATCTGACAAAAATAAGCAGTTTTTCGGTACATTTTGCGACAAAATAATACAAAACCAAATTTAACTAATAGGGGAAAACCGGGTAATGGGAATCAGCGGGCAATGGTGATCACTCACATATCTCCAAAACTAAAACAACTAGAAATGCGTTCTCTGTCCCCCCGCTATCGTTGCGAGCGCGCCGCGCCAGTATTGCGACAGCCTAAGTTATGAGAGGTGTGTTTTGTTTTTGCGGCTCGCCGATGTAAATTTTCAAGTACGCAAAATAAACGGTAAATATTATAATTATTGATCTAGTTGTATGTGATTTTTTTACGTCTTTACACGTACATTCAGTATAACGATTTCATACTTAAATCACGATTGTTGCTAATATAAACTTAGTGTTTATTTATTTTTTCTTCATAAAATACTTGTGGGTAATGGGGGTCGGTTGAAGCTCTTTAGTATCTGGCACATTAATGCAAGTTGATTCACCGCTACCACCGACGGCACCAAGAACTCCAAGAACAGCCCCTGGATCGTCAGTGGAAAGAGTTTCACTAGCACCTGGTCCAGTCTATTCACCAGTCCCTGGCACATCAAAACAAGTAGATACAGCAATCTCTAGTCATGATACCAGTACCCACAATACGAGACAAAGTCGCAAGAAACTGCATGCAACAATTTTAACATCTACGCCAATGAAAGAAAACCTAATAGAAAAAGAAATCAAGAAAAGTAAAGCAAAAGATAAGGGAAATGGAAAAACACCGACTGTCCAGATGAAGATAATGGAAAAGCAAAAAATATAACTAAAGGCATGGGCCAAGGAAAGAAGACTAAGATGCCGAAGAAGGGGACCGAAACAGTAAAGAGGAAGGTTCTCCAGGAATCAAACGATACCTCTGTATCATATGATGAGCGAGATGATGCTGACGACGCAGGGAATGAGTGCTTAATCTGCAACGAATTCGGCCGAAATAATGAAGTTTGGTACAGGTGTACCTCATGTGGTTTATGGGCTCACGCAGATTGTACGGGGTGGGAGTCTGCCAAGGGTTATGTTTGCGATTTATGTTAGATTTTTGTATGATCCTCATTGCCCACAACGTGACCACGATTACCCTTACGTCAGTGCAATCGGAGTCAAAACAGTTTTTATTTTTAACTTTTATATTTCCCAAAGATGGTTAAGAATGTGATGATTACTGATCTCAAATGATAGCTAATTAAGTAGATTTTGTTATGAGGCGGTTGCAATAAAGATTTTGTTTATTTTCATTTATTTATTTTAATTCTTGCTTTAGTGATCCCCATTACCCCTTTCTACCCTAATTACTATAGATATCTTAATCCTTTCTTTAAATGGTAGCAATTTTTTAGTCGAAAATTTTGGTTTATAATATTATAAAAAATATTTTCCGTTGCCCTTTCACACAAAATTGACAATATCGTGCTGAATAAAGGAACATTTTTCTTGTATTTAATAAAATAAATTTATTGATTTAAAAATATTTTAAGTAAGCAGACATGTCCAACTCAAAAAGGTAGCAAAGAAAACTATCAAAATGTTACAAATAGGCTGAGAAAAAAATTAAAATCAAACCTTATTTTTTCACATATTTAGTTGTAACGCGTGATACTTATTGGATTGAAATAAGGGTTATTTTACTGGCTCATCTTGATTTATTGCACAAAAATTTCTAATGAAATATTTTAGTCTGCGCTCGGCCGCCGTTGTGAGTGGACACTGTGACGCTTGTAAGCAGCTCCTCGTTTACGAAAAGATCGCTGTACGAATACAAAATATTTGACCTAATAAACTTGATCCTTCACGCATTCATTTTATTTATAGATTTTATACTTATGGGATTATAAATTTCATATTTAGTTTCTGACTTGATGGAGTGACCTGCAGGTGTACTTCGAAGACGGCTACTGGAACTAATAGACGAGTAGAGCTAGGTATGCCAAGTTTGGGCTCGTTTTGTTAGTTACATTGAGACCTTACCTCCGGACTTGATGGAGTGACCTGCAGGTGTACTTCGAAGACTGCTACTGGAACTAATAGACGATTAGAGCTAGGTGTGCTGAGTTTGAGCTCATTTTGTTGGTTATGTTGAGACCTTACCTCCGGACTTGATGGAGTGACCTGAAGGTGTACTTCGAAGACTGCTACTGGAACTAATAGACGATTAGAGCTAGGTGTGCCGAGTTTGGGCTCATTTTGTTAGTTATGTTGAGACCTTACCTCCGGACTTGATGGAGTGACCTGAAGGTGTACTTCGAAGACTGCTACTGGAACTAATAGGCGAGTAGAGCTAGGTGTGCCGAGTTTGGGCTTGTTTTGTTAGTTATGTCGTGATCTTACCTCCGAACTTCATGGAAAGTTGAAGACTACTACTGGAACTTATAAACGAAAAAAGCTAGCTGATAAGAGTGTGTATAGTCTATATAGTGTGAGACCCATTCGTTAAAAAGTCTTCAAATAACGATTTTCGTGGAACTCATCTCCGCCATACGGACTACTGATATCCACTTAATCGGCATGTTTTTCTGAACACAAAAAGTGCGGTTGTCACTTCCTAGGGGTATGGAGGGGGGAGTTATGACGTAGCAAAGATGGCCGTCGGGCCATTCTATTATGCGGTATATCTAGATAACTACTAAACCGATTTACTTAAAAAGGGTGTAAGTTGAAAGATAATTAAATAAACATTATTTCATTCCTAGGATTCATTAATGTAAAACTAGTAACAACTGAAATATTTTCAAAAAACAACATTTTATGAAATAATTTTTTTTAAATGTAAAAAACTCGGTAACCGTTAGAATTATGAGAATTTAGCTTATTATAAAACATATAGCTACTTTAATCACCTTTCTAATGAACCTTCAATAATGACAATCGAGCAATAAACAACGGAACTACAGCCTATTAATTGAGCGTCGGTAGCGCCGAATTAGCCCTTTGTTGGTATGAATCATCTTGAAATTATCTTTACATATAAAAAAATCATAGGAAAGTCAAAACTGTATATTGAATATTTATTTAAAATAACACTTGGGGCGTGATCTACAATAGATACCAATGGATATATATATCGGATACAAATGTTTTAACCAGTTTAATTATGTAGAAGATATTGATCAGAATAATGACGATAATAGGTAATTAGGTAAGTTTCTGCTCACATAAATCTCAGGAAATTAAAAAAAAATATTCATAATTTTATTATTTCCTTGCCTTTTTTTCGACCTACCATCGTAATTTCAGTTAGCTTGTTACCTTTTGCCCAGGTTGCCTAGAAGAGATCACTTCTAAGTGATAAGGCCACCTAATAAACTATACTGTTTTTTCTTTGTTTTGTATGAATTAGCAATAAGTTTCCCATGTATAGTTTTATTAAAGAGTAATAAATAAAATAAATATTTTACACAGCTTTCGAGTTTCGGCCAGCGGCTTCGTCCGCGTAGTCAAAGAAACACACGCATAGTTCCCGTTTCCGTGGTATTTCCGGGATAAAACCTATCCTATGTCTTTTCTCATGTCTCATAATATTTCTGTTCCAAATTTGAAGTAAATCTATAAGTACTTTTTGAGTTTAACCCGGACATACATAAAGACAAACAGACAAAAATTCTAAAAACTATAATTTTGGCTTCGGTATCTATTGTAGATCACGCCCCAAGTATTATTTTAAATAAATATTCAATATACAGTTTTGACTTTCCTATGATTTTTTTATATGTAAAGATAATTTCAAGATGATACATACCAACAAAGGGCTAATTCGGCGCTACCGACGCTCAATTAATAGGCTGTAGTTCCGTTGTTTATTGCTCGATTGTCATTATTGAAGGTTCATTAGAAAGGTGATTAAAGTAGCTATATGTTTTATAATAAGCTAAATTCTCATAATTCTAACGGTTACCGAGTTTTTTACATTTAAAAAAAATATTTATTTCATAAAATGTTGTTTTTTGAAAATATTTTAGTTGTTACTAGTTTTACATTAATAAATCCTAAGAATGAAATAATGTTTATTTAATTATCTTTCAACTGACACCCTTTTTAAGTAAATCGGTTAAGTAGTTATCTAGATATACCGCATAATAGAATGGCCCGACGGCCATCTTTGCTACGTCATAACTCCCCCCTCCATACCCCTAGGAAGTGACAACCGCACTTTTTGTGTTCAGAAAAACATGCCGATTAAGTGGATATCAGTAGTTCATACGGCGGAGATAATTCCCACGGAAATGAATTTTATTTCAATTGGGGACTGTACTAATAGCTCTTGTAACACAATTTTTGTTTTAGATGCCAAGGCTCGAGAATAGCTTGCGTAAGAAAGTTCACGCTTGTAGAAGTAACTTAGAAAAGAGTAATCGGTTAGTACTGATATAGTAATGGTATATCATTATTAAAAATACATGCAATATTGTGAAAATTTATTATCATCGGATCTTTTTTGACAGGCAAAAGGATGAAGGTAGTCGTGATGATACACCCGAAGGGCAACCGGAAAGATATGACGATCAATTTTTGAAGGAGAACATGAAGACACATTTAATTCGATTTTATAAGAACTGCCTCCTTCCAGAATTGATCGATCCAAGATTCAAAAGAAATATGGAACTACAGGAACATTCATCAAATTGCCATAGTAATATAATGAAAACTAAGAATTAATGAAAAAAAAATGTTTTTCGTGAGTTTTATCCATTTTTTTATCTTTTACCCTACACTACCCTACCCTATCTATCCTACCCTACACTACTCTACACTACTTTACCCTATACTACCCTACTATACACTACTCTACCTTACCAAACTTCACATAAACCATCTACTAAATAGTCCGAAAAAAGCCTAAACATTTTGTTTGGATAGGTGAGCCTGTTCTTGAGTTATAAAATTACAATGCAAAGTGGCATTGATTATAAATAGATAGATATGTTATGGACCAAGTGATAAATTGGGCAGTATACATAATGCACGGTCATTATGAAAAATGCCCAAATTGAGAGTGCAATTTGATAATAATTATTCAAATAATCAAATTGACCGGGCATTATACATATTGCCCATCACCTTTTGGGCAGAGTAATACAAACATATTTAATTACTATTTTTTTATTGTTATTGTCATTTAACTTAAAATAAACTAAAAATTAAACCACTTAAACAATCAGGCTCATTATTGGGATTAATTACCAAGGACTTCTACCTTAAAAATCCACTAGTTTTTGCATTTAAAATTTAAGGAAAGTCATATTACAGTACTCCAAAATTAATAATGCGCATGCAAATCTTGAGATTTTAATGATTAGATTTAAATGGTTTAAATGTAAACCTGGGTTTGAAAACCATATTTTATACAATATAAATTTTGTGTTATTTTAACCTTCTTTTCTTCCATCATTACACCAGCTTCAGTAAGAAACTTTAAAAGTACTATAAAATTTTCCAAGTAAATCAATCCAACAAAGATATATAGTTATTCGCAATCGTGGGGTTATCCTCGCTATTGACAAGGAATTATCTAATACTAACAAGGAATTATCGAAACAAAATCGTTACTTAATTTAAAAATTAATCTCTTTTAGTACAAAACGCATAATTTGACTAAATTATGCAAGAAGAAAATGCATTTTACCCCTCTATATACATATCATCTTCGGACGCTCCGGGAATATGACAGTTGCCGAACAGTGACGAAGATTTCTATGCGCATTATTACTTTTGGAGTACTGTAAAAATATAACATAAAATATAATTAAATTTAAAACAAAAATTTCACAACATACCTTTGTTTTATAGAAATGACTTATTATTATGAAACATAAAATAAACTAAAGTTTAAGCAATCAGACTCATTATTTGGCATAATTAGCAATTACTCTTAATAAACGAAATGTAAAGAAGTAAAATAGAACATAAAATTGAAAACAATAATTATACAATATGTAGCAAGTAACAGGTTTATTTATTAGAACATCTGCCACTGTGATGGCATTTTGAGGTACACAACTTTTTGGCTTTGCGACAACTTTTCAAGCGTTATTATCAAATTGCCCAATTGTCATGTAGCATTATAATAATGACCGTGCAATGTGATAAATAATGAATTTAAGATAGTAATTAATCACTTAGCCCAATAAAGCTAGACATTATTCATAATGCTCGTGCATTATAAATAATGCCCGCATTAATCACCTGGTCCATAACAGATACATTATTTTTTTTTTTATTTTTTTTTTATTTATTATATTTAATTCAGGTAACAGACAATAAATTGTACAGACCCATAGAATAAATACCTTACAGACTAACATACATATAATAATTTAAAACTAAAACTAAGAATATATTAAGCACTACACTATACACAATTCACGGCACTGGCGGTGTCATATTGCGCTGAACGGGCTTCGGCTGGGTGTTGCGAAGCCGCCCGCGAAATCGCCGGAACACAACACCACGGGGCCAGAACTCCTCGCTCATGAAGGTCGACAGCTGCTCGCTCGGTACACGCACAACAAATGAATTAAAATTCAAATTGTTGCGCGGCTCCAGGCGCTGGACCCTCACGATAAACTTGGTCTTCACCCGCACATACTCCACTACATCAGAAGCTTGGGTGGAGTGGTGCAGGCGGGACACGTACAGCTGCGTCGTCGGTATGGCGGGCCGCAGCAGGTGGTTGTTACCGGTCGGGGCGGTACCGCACTTGTTGGAGGAGGGCTTCTTTTTCTTCTTCCTTTTCTCTACCTTTGTAAAGCCCTCCTCATCGAGTGGATGACTATTCACGCTCGACAAGGGTGCCGCACGGCGCGGGGAGTCCCTGTGCTTAACGGGATCTCCATCTCGGGTGATTTCTTGCCGCTTTACGGGAGGCTTGGCGGCAGCGGCCGCGTAGCCTGCCGATGTCGGGTTGGCTACACGAGGCGGGCTCTCCGGGGGAGGCGCGGGTCGGGCGGGGCGCGGCGTGACGCGGTCGACGGCCGGCGGCGTCGTCAAATTCGCTGACTCAAAAGTCTCACGTTGCGCTCCACGACGTGTGTTCACATTTGAAACCTCTGTTGACCTACATAATGAAATTGAATCGCGCAGGGCGACGACCTCATTACGCAGCTCGTTGATGGTGGATTGGGAAGCTCCAAATTTAAACTCCATCTCCTTTAGGGCCGTCCTTAAAGAAGTGATATCCTTAAGAAGGCGGGTGACGTCGACGTGGTCGAATGTGACGGGAGGCAGCTTACGCAAATCCTTCGCCACGAAAGTCGGCACGTCGTCCGGATCGGTCTCCTTGAACACCTTGATGATGTCCCGTAGACTCCTCTCTCCCTTCTCGTCCCTCCTGCGAGACGGCATCCTGTCGGCCATATTCAATGCCGAAAAGAGAAGTGATTTGGCGTCACGTATCTCTTCCTCCGTAAAATTGCTCGTGCAAATTTGTTCTATGCTTACTTCATCCATGACATCCAGCTGATACTGCAGGAATGCCAGGACTTCATTAGGCACAAGCGTAGCGCTCATTGTTGCGAGCGACAACTTCGATAATAAAAAATATTAATTATTTTTTATGCATATTCTGCACAGCGCAATGCGTCCGCTTTGGAGCGCGCATTGCACTCATTGATTATATTAGATATAAATATAGATACAAATTATATACGTATGATAAAAGATTTTTGATAGATTTTATTTATAGTAATGTTTCAGTATATTGGAACTTAAAAAGTATTTGCAAGTACCTATCAGTAGTATATGTATGTGCCAAATAAACGTATTTTCTTTCTAGTTTTCGAAAACCCACTTGCATTTGATACCACAACAAAATTATATACTAAAAAAACGAGCCCAAACTCGGCACACCTAGCTCAGCTCGTATATTAGTTCCAGTAGCAGTCTTCGAAGTACACCTTCAGGACACTCCATCAAGTCCGGAGGTAAGGTCTCAACATAACTAACAAAACGAGCCCAAACACGGCACACCTAGCTCTACTCGTCTATTAGTTCCAGTAGCAGTCTTCGAAGTATACCTGCAGGTCACTCCATCAAGTCCGGAGGTAAGGTCTCAACATAACAAACATAACGAGCCCGAACTCGGCACACCTAGCTCTAATCGTCTATTAGTTCCAGTAGCAGTCTTCGAAGTATACCTTCAGGTCACTCCATCAAGTCCGGAGGTAAGGTCTCAATATAACTAATAAAATGAGCCCAAACTCAGCACACCTAGCTCAAATCGTCTATTAGTTCCAGTAGCAGTCTTCGAAGTACACCTTCAGGTCACTCCATCAAGTTCGGAGGTAAGGTCTCAACATAGCTAACAAAACGAGCCCAAACTCGGCACACCTAGCTCTACTCGTCTATTAGTTCCAGTAGCAGTCTTCGAAGTACACCTGCTGGTCACTCCATCAAGTCCGGAGGTAAGGTCACAACATAACTAACAAAACGAGCCCAAACTCGGCACACCTAGCTCTACTCGTCTATTAGTTCCAGTAGCAGTCTTCGAAGTTCACCTGCTGGTCACTCCATCAAGTCCGGAGGTAAGGTCTCAATATAACTAATAAAATGAGCCCAAACTCAGCACACCTAGCTCAAATCGTCTATTAGTTCCAGTAGCAGTCTTCGAAGTACACCTTCAGGTCACTCCATCAAGTCCGGAGGTAAGGTCTCAATATAACTAATAAAATGAGCCCAAACTCAGCACACCTAGCTCAAATCGTCTATTAGTTCCAGTAGCAGTCTTCGAAGTACACCTTCAGGTCACTCCATCAAGTCCGGAGGTAAGGTCTCAACATAACGCCGCCGCTTAATGAGGCCGCTATACATCACAGGGTGTACGAGCAGGTATCGGGGCAGCTGTGCGATGCACAACATGGGTTTCGGCCCGCGCGTAGTACTTCCACTAACTTACTCAATCTTATGGCGAACATAGTTCCGGCGGTGGATGCAGGAGTACAGGTAGACGTAGTATACCTGGACTTCCAAAAAGCATTTGACACCGTCGACAATGATGTCTTATTGAGGAAGTTGGCGGAAGTAGGATGCACACCGAAGCTCTTGCAATTCTGGGCATCGTATATGCAGGACCGGCAGCAGTATGTCTCTTACAATAGAAGTCAGTCCGAGCCCTTCTTTACAAGGTCTGGCGTAAGTCAAGGCAGCAATCTCGGTCCTCTGGAGTTCGTTCTAATGATTAACGACTTACCGGATGTTCTGGAGTACAGTCAATGCCTACTTTTTGCCGACGACCTGAAAGTTTTTCTCCGAATAAACGAGGAGGCGGACTGTGAGCGTCTACAAAGTGACTTGCTACGCATCTTCAGCTGGAGTCAGCAAAACAAGCTACATTTCAATATTGCTAAATGCTCTGTAGTCAGTTTCACTCGCGCGAATAGGAGTATACACTACAACTACTCGCTTGGATCCGTACCTATTCAACGGGTGAATAAGGTGCGTGATCTAGGAGTATACTTCACACCGGACCTGATGTTTCGTGAGCACATCACAAATATTTGTAAAAAGGCTTACAAAAACCTTGGGTTTCTACTGCGGCACGTAAGGGACATTTTGTCCTAACCAGTAGATTTACTGGAATAGAGTATCACTAACAGATGATTTGATGTAAGCGCAATTTTGTTTCTGAAACGCCTAATTTCTAGATGTTTGATTACGATTAGCGCGAAGAGCAGCGAACCTTGCGTGTCTCTGAAGAGCCTTTGATTATATACTCCCTAGATAACGCCTCACGCAATGACCGATGCAGCAAAAACTGGCCAGTATTTACAAGCGTGTGTGAGTGAGGCACGCACACACGCTTAGCGATTGCTATGTCTTACACCAGCGTCATTTGTATCAGGGAGTTACCAGCTAATGAATTTTTCCCGATAAAATGGGGCAAAACCTGTAAAATTATGTCATGTTAATAAAATCATAAATAATAGTTTAATATTGTACTTTCAATTGTGTTTAGTTGTCTCTTGAGTTAGAATATGATTTTTTTAGAATAGAAAATACAATCAAATAAAAATCAATTAGCATTTACAAAATATGTTTTATTAATTAATGTAATAATATAGTGTCGACTTATAAAAATACTACAGGTTTGCCGGCAGCTTCGCCTGCATCATTTTTAAATTTAACCCAAAATCGGCGCCATTTTGAAATTCTTTGTTAATTGACCGATTTCGTTCAAAATCGATATCTGAGGATCCTTAGGATCACAAAACAGGAAACTGTTACCAAAATTTAAAAAAGTCAACGCCATTTTGATTTTTTTTGTTGTTGTACCGATTTCGTTCCAAATCGATATCTGAGGATCTCTAGGATCGCAAAACAGGAAACTGTTACAAAAATTTGAAAAAGTCAACGCCATTTTGAAATTTTCCGTTATTGTACCGATTTCGTTCAAAATCGATATCTGAGGCTCCCTGGGATCGCAAAACAGGAAACTGGTACCAAAATTTTAACCCGTGACGCGTCCGGCGCACAGCCGGCACCGATCCCGATAGTGTCAAGGGACTTCACGAAATCTAGCTTTTTTATGACTACCGAGTTTGAAAATTTTATTTACCCTATTGTTCTATAATTATATGCCATGTATGATATATTTTTGGAAAGAGGAAGAAACTAGTTATAGCATAAAAATGTAATCATGACGATATATTTTTTCTATAAAATTATAAAAAATTGATTTTCTTTTGTTTTAATTTTAATTGCTTACATACTAACACTTACATGATAATGCTGAGTCATCAAATGATCATATTCACGTTTTCATATCACTACACGATTGCCAAATACATTCACTTATATTTTCACACATTTAACACAACGTATTTCACTATGAATAATAACAAATCTCCATTATTCACAAACAAGAAAAAAAGCGCCATTTTGCGTCTTCCGCACTGAAAAGTTGAGACACTTTTTCACTGAGTATTCTTCAAATATCCCTAAAACCAATATCATAAACGTATTCTACGTAAAATTTCCAGTAATATACGTCTCAATTATCACTCATCTAATTATTCCTCTCGGCATAATTCACAATCCAAATATTCGTTGAACAAGACAAATGTCACAAACTATGGCCGATGACGCAACTCAATCAATGATTCACTTTTTTTTTTTATTTTGTGGTTTTAGTCTTTATTGCCAGCGTCGGAGTCGTACCGATTCGAATTAAAAATGTATAAGGCATAGACAAATATTTTTTATACTGGAAACATTCACTTGTAAGCAGCTACAGGTGACCTTCAAAGTCATTGGCCGCGTTATGAACAGTCGTTGTTACGCAGGACGCTACAGTACAGTTTTAGTTATGAGCAACCGCCTGTACATAGGACGCGTCACGGGTTAAAAAGTCAGCGCCATTTTGAAATTCTTTGTTATCGTACCGATTTCGTTCAAAATCGATATCTGAGGATCCTTAGGATCACAAAACAGGAAACTGTTACCAAAATTTAAAAAAGTCAACGCCATCTTGAAATTTTCTGTTATTGTACCGATTTCGTTCAAAATCAATATCTAAGGATCCCTAGGATCGCAAAACAGGTAACTGGTACCAAAATTTTAAAAAGCCAGCGCCATTTTGAAATTCGTTGTTATTGTACCGATTTCGCTCAAAATCGATATCTGAGACTCCCTGGGATCGCAAAACAGGAAACTGGTACCAAAATTTTAAAAAGTCAGCGCCATTTTGAATTTTTTTGTTATTGTACCGATTTCGTTCCAAATCGATATCTGAGGATCCTTAGGATCACAAAACAGGAAACTGTTACCAAAATTGAAAAAAAGTCAACGCCATTTTGAAATTTTCTGTTATTGTACCGATTTCATTCAAAATCGATATCTGAGGCTCCCTGGGATCACAAAACAGGAAAATGGTACCGAAATTTAATAAATTCAGCTGGTAAAGAAGCAAAATATACAATTCTTGCAGTTTCTATGTCAGTTAACTGTCGAATCTTTCTGCCAGCGTAAGCAGCAGAGCTGAGTTTGGCAGCAAGAGTTGATATATGGGTGCTCCATTGAAGCTTTGCTTTTAAGGTCACCCCTAGGAACAGAGTAGTCTCTTCTATTTTAAACCTATAATTAAGTGTTTTTAACTACTAATTTAATGGCCCTCTCTTTGAATTTGTTTTTTAAATAATTTGCGTTTTGAGGTTGCATCACTTTTTACATTATCTAATTTAGCTATATGATAACACCGTATGGTCAAATATTTTTCGGCGACCAGTCTTATTAGGTTCACTTGATGAAGTGAACCACACGCGTGTTCAGTTTCAACTTTAAAATAAGTATTTTTATGACCAATAAATTGTTTTACTATACAGGATAAAATTTTTGTATAAGTTGGTCTCGTCATAATAAAATTCTGTCTAATAAACTTTCTGATTATAGTTTCCGAAGTCTTACATACAGAATATACATCTCTTGAAGCATAAATTAATCCACCTTCATCCCGTGCGCTAACTAATTTATGATATTCATGCTTTTCATTTGAAAACAAACATTCAATGCATGCAGTACATTTGATTTGTCTACGCAGACATCTCACAACACAACCTGAAATGTACCCAACTATTTGTTGTGTATATATACACAACAAATAGTATCACACATATATGTATCAAAATGGCGCCGAATTTTTTAAATTTCGGTACCATTTTCCTGTTTTGTGATTCCAGGGAGCCTCAGATATCGATTTTGAACGAAATCGGTACAATAACAGAAAATTTCAAAATGGCGTTGACTTTTTTTCAATTTTGGTACCAGTTTCCTGTTTTGTGATCCCAGGGAGCCTCAGATATCGATTTTGTACGAAATCGGTACAATTTAAAAAAAATTATACTGCGTCCATAGATATTCTTAAACAGGTATACCGACCTTTGAGACGTATAGATTTTTTTTCTGTTTTTAAGTAGCGGAAATTGTGTCAACAGACTATAGAGCGTTATTTCCATCCGAAAAATAATCTCATTTACTCTCAACCGCGCCTAAAGAAGTTTTACTTCAAAAATAAATATTAAAATATTTAAGACTAAAAAAAAACATCCGACTGCGCGGAAGCTTGCAAAACAAAAACAATCGGTCCAAACATTAAGGCTGTAGGCTCAGCCAAACAGTTTTTAAAACACACCCACATACATTCATACATACATACACACACCTTCCCTGATGTATTTCCTCCTTCTGGTGCAGTCGGGTAAAAATGAACATACATATCAGCTTTTAAGACAACTAACTCTATGGGGAAATTCGCAATCCAAGACTGGCAACACTAAAAAACGACGCGTTGATTTTGTGAAAATAATTATGAATTTGTTATTTTTGTTTCCGTAAATTACTATTAGTTTTGAGTTACTTACCGATGGTAGGAGATTTTTTTAGTTGTTCGTAAACGTCCTTTGTAATTTCTGCAGATTTTAATCGCGCAGCTTGTCATTTTCACCGAAATAATCAAACGCAAAAAATGAGCCGTGCGTGCGTATCTCTTGACGTTACAATTGACACTGAGGAGTGGTGAGCGCTTTGGAGGCTAACAGTTAGCTGACATTTTTATCGACGCTTTTGACGCGCCGATACTCTATCTAGGGAGTATATAATCAAAGGCAGCCACATGGAGCACAACTCCATTATTTGGTCTTCACATGAAGAAAAATATAATGTGATGTTAGAGAGGGTTCAAAATAAATTCGTAAGACACCTTTATTTTAAACTTTACGGGGTATACCCCTTTTACCCATTAATGTATCCTACCTAATTCATACTGGGTATGGTAGGGTACAATAAACTTAGAGTGCGACGGGAATTTTCCATTGCGCTGTATTTAATTAAATTATTGCGGGGATTTGCACATAACCCTAGAGTGCTGCAATCCCTGTCTTTATGTGTGCCGGACAAGTACACTGAGAAGCGTCACAGGCCGCCGCTACTTTACGTCCCTCAGGCGCGAACCATGCTGCTCGCGAAGTCTCCTCTCGTGCGAGCATTACGCATTCTCAATGACGTCCATGGCAAAGTGGACATTTTTACGTGCCCGTTGGGTGAATTAGCAAAGGTTCTTTTGTATATTATTAGCTATTAATTGTATTTTTATTGTGTTAATTTATTTCTTAGATTACTATCTAGTTTGTTAGTTTAAGTTGTTTTATTATTAGTTTAGTTTTTGTGTAAAGTTTTAGTGTAAGTCAATACCGCATTAGGTTAAGCCTGTAAAGGTAATTGATGTAATGAAATAAATAAATAAAAAAATAAATAAATAAATAAATAACTAACAAAACGAGCCCAAACTCGGCACACCTAGCTCTACTCGTCTATTAGTTCCAGTAGCAGTCTTCGAAGTACACCTGCTGGTCACTCCATCAAGTCCGGAGGTAAGGTCACAACATAACTAACAAAACGAGCCCAAACTCGGCACACCTAGCTCTACTCGTCTATTAGTTCCAGTAGCAGTCTTCGAAGTACACCTGCTGGTCACTCCATCAAGTCCGGAGGTAAGGTCTCAATATAACTAATAAAATGAGCCCAAACTCAGCACACCTAGCTCAAATCGTCTATTAATTCCAGTAGCAGTCTTCGCAGTACACCTTCAGGTCACTCCATCAAGTCCGGAGGTAAGGTCTCAACATAACTAACAAAACGAGCCCAAACTCGGCACACCTAGCTCTAATCGTCTATTAGTTCCAGTAGCAGTCTTCGAAATACACCTTCAGGTCACTCCATCAAGTCCGGAGGTAAGGTCTCGACATAACTAACAAAACGAGCCCAAACTCGGCACACCTAGCTCTGCTCGTCTGTTAGTTCCAGTTGCAGTCTTCGAAGAACACCTGCAGGTCACTTTATCAAGTCCGGAGGTAAGGTCTCAATATAACTAACAAAATGAGCCCAAACTCGGCACACCTAGCTCAAATCGTCTAGTAGTTCCAGTAGCAGTCTTCGAAGTACACCTTCAGGTCACTCCATCAAGTCCGGAGGTAAGGTCTCAACATAACTAACAAAACGAGCCCAAACTCGGCACACCTAGCTCTACTCGTCTATTAGTTCCAGTAGCAGTCTTCGAAGTACACCTGCAGGTCACTCCATCAAGTCCGGAGGTAAGGTCTCAACATAACTAACAAAACGAGCCTAAACTCGGCACACCTAGTTCTACTCGTATAATAGTTCCAGAAGCAGTCTTCGAAGTACACTTTGGCAAGTACTTGTTTACCAATCAATCACTGTCCAATGAAATTAGGTAAATGGTATCTACTTTTGTGATCATTCAACGTTACAAACAAATCAAAGTAAAGTTAAAAAAAAACATGGCAATAAAAATAAGTTCAATAATTATCAAGTCGTGTCAGTTTAGTCATAATTTCGTCGTTTCTCGCATTTCGCTGTGTGTGTGAGCCGTGCACGTGTAGTAGTAAGACTCAAAACCTAAAATTGATGCGCGTCAATTTGTAAATGCGTCCTTAAGTAGGTATATTAAAGGCCTCGGCTTTGTCAAAATATCATTTTGTGTAAAATTTATTTTCAGTTTTGTTTTTATCACGATAAATCACTTTTATCGTGATCAAACCTAACGTCGTATCACGAGAAAAAAAGCCAAAAGGGCTTTGTCAAAGCATTTTGTTAATTGTGTAATTACTTTTAGTTTTGGTTTTATCACGATTAAACACTTTCGATGGTGCTAGGGCCATATTTTAACTTATTAGTAGTAAGCTATAAATACCTGAAGTTTAATTATTTTTGAACAGCAAACTTATTTGAAACTACACTCTCCCACGACCTAAGCCCGGATCTTTGACGAATTACATGGCTGTCTGACAGGACATCATTTTATACCTACCTACACCTTTCGATCAAATCTTTGAAAGATGATGGCAAAAAAAGTTGTTACCTATGTATTTTTATTGAAATGTAAATACAAAATACCACGATATTTTTTATTACCTAGGTATATATCAGTTTTGTATTCCTTTATTTAAAAGAAAACCTTTATTTATTTTAATAGGTATAGGTACCTAATATCTACCTTATGAATTGTAAAAATTATCAAAAATAAAAAATAAATGGAAGTTATCTAATAGAAAAGTAGGTTGTTACTGTATAATTTTATTTTCCGCATTCAAAATATTTCATTTTCATTGAATTAAAATTAATTGAATTAGTTAACTACATGAGGGCTAATCTTATAAATATGTAGTTTACCGCAACAATATTTTAGAAACGCCTACTTAAAAAAACTCCATAACAATATAATATAGCCATTAAGTCATTATTTTTCCAGTCCATCCACGGCTAATAAAACCGTTACTTCATTTAACAGGTGGTGAGATCTTTGATTTAACAAAAGCACAGAGCCACAGAGGTCCACTACAACAATAGCTTATTCGATCTAAAAGCGGAGCCACAACAGATGCTTCAATACAAACGAATGATTAATTGTATATATGTTGAATCGTTTTTTAATGTAAAAACATATTTTTGAATTTTGCCTTTTGTTTATCCACGACGACGACGCCAACTTGTCTGCACCAGAGCGATTCGAATTTTGAAGAGCGATCATTAATTATATTTTGTCTTACTCACGCATTCCATTTTCAAAGTCGATATGATCTATAGATCTGATCTACGGGTCTATCGATCACGCGCATTGGAATCTAAATTTATTCATTTAGTTTCTTTTTTGCAGACTATTTTGAGGTAGGTTGCGTGGTACCTACGGATATTTTTTCATGAGTACCTAGGTAGGTACTTACTTAATTTGAAAACTCATTGCTTAGTTCATAGGTCAGTAAAGTGAACTCTAAATGGCAGCTTTTCAATTCTGATTAATTCTGGGTATATAAAAGAGGCTAGTATTTATTAAAAAGTAACCTTAATATACCTACCTATAAACAACAAATCTGAATTATGAAAATCCAGCATGAATGCAATTTGTCAAATCATCCTTTAAATACTACACAAGACGTTTGTAATTAAGCGATTTCATAGAAAAAGACTTTATTAGAAGATAACTAATTATCTGTAAACAATATTTCATCTCCGAAGATGGCAAGACGCGAGACAAAAAACAAAAGGTCGAAATGACCGCGCCAAAACCAAAACGCTCGCTCAAAACAAATAAACCTAAACAAAAAATGAAGTCGGTTAATAAGTTGGATGACATTTGGGAATTCGAAAAATTCTTCCTAAGCATTATTAATAGCGTACGGGGAATGGCGTCTGTATGATTATTAAAACGAGAAGACAACAATTACTTACGTGCCCTTAGACAAAGTCCTCTCCATCAATTAAACGGGCGGACCGTTTCGGTTACATGCTTATATTTTATCCTTTTATTGTTTCGACAAGACATTTTATAAACGTTACCATCGAGGCAGTCTTGTTTCGTTCCGAAGATTGCTTCTTCGTAACAAGTCCCGGATGGCGTGATAGCAAATAATTTTATAAGGACCTTTAACAATATGTCAAGCGGATTCGTATTCACTTTTTTCTTGCTTTCAATAAATAATACGTTCGCTTATAAGTTTACATTGTTCGATTTCGAGCGAGACGCAACTCGTCGATATTTCTCAAAAATTCTTTATTTTCATAAAAAAAAGCTCACAAAGCGGGTGCCGGGTTCTTTATGCGTTTCGAAGATGCATTAGTTATTATGGGAGAATGATAATGTGATTATTGTTTTGCGAGCTTTTGGATGATTGATAGTCGTTTGTCACGGATAATGAAGTATTTTAGAGTCTTTAAATTTTATGCCCTAAGGGTCCGACAACAATGTGATGTATTGATAAGAATAAATTGATTTATAGAGTGGATAATATTTACTCCTTTTTCTAGCTTTATTTATACTTTTAATTAATTTGTAACATCTTTCATGAGTTTCAATTTAAAGTTTAAAATGTCCGATGTGGCGATAAGATTGAAACTATCGTATGAACTTTCATCGACGATACATCTTTGCAGGACAATGCCGCACAAATTAATAATCCACGCCTATGCAGCTATTAGGTACGAGTAATTTTAATTTGGTCTATTGGTAAGTTCGATACGCTCTCACAACATAATGGTGATTATTTTTTATGTTTATAGTATCGTCAATACGTATTGTTACGGGTCGTGTCGATCGGCCGATTGTGGCCACGATTGACCGATAGCTATGCTGATTGTTCAATACCAATTTATCGACAAGGAACTAAAGAATTCAAAATTAAAACTGACATTTCATTTTAATGTAAGTACCTACTTCGAGTATTTTATGTAATAATTTTATATAATATGGGACGTACATAACTATTACACTGAAACGGATTGCAAATCTAGTTAATGATGTGCACATTATAAAAAATAGATAGGTAGGTACTTATAATTAACAGAGATACCTACTGTCTACAGGTTTGAAATCCCTAAATACATGAGTTTAGTTAATAAAGTTAATTAAGGTTTTTGTTAAATTTTTACTCAATAAAAACCTATAACCATTTTAAGAGCCTTTCTTTGTATAATGTCAGTTTAGTGGCTTTTTTCATGAACAAAAGCAGTACCTTTTTTCCTCCCAATCCGATAACTTCAATATTGACTTTAGATATTGATATAATTAATTGCGAAGGATCTCTCGTGAAAATAAAAAGCTAGCATGTTACAAGGCGTGGTTGCCCCGCCCGGGTTGACCATCCCACCTATTATTATCCACTTATCTGAATCACTTCTGTATGGGATATTTTTGGAATTTTTCAAAACGTACCTTTAATAATTATAATTGATCGTTTGAAAGATAACTTATTTGGAAAATCTGAGTCATTTCGTTCAAATACTTAGATAGTTTTTTTTTGCTTTTCAATACGGTCGGTGAAGTAAGTTCAGAAATTCATTATAAGGGTGAATTTCAACAAATGCCATTTTTCTTATCATATCGGTGAACTTTTTCATTTATATATATTTTTTATTTTTTTCATGTTTAATGTAATATTTAGGATACTAAATACTCCCTTATTGGTAACCATCAACGTATCTTTTAAGACTATGGAGAAAATTCAGTTTGAATTCTGGTTTCCACCGATGTGACAATCCGGCACCGATTATCTTTTCTGTACACCGATATGATAAATTTATTCACCGATGTGATATACATATACAGCGATATGATAATCTATCCACCTTTGAACATCAAAAAAGAAATAGTAGGCTTATACATTTTTGAAGGAGTGACTAAGAACTGAATACCTGAACTAAGGGTATTATTTTCTTAGAATAAAAAATAATGTTTTTTTTAATTATCATTGTGTTTATTTAAAAGAAGTATAAAAAACAAAAATTTCTTGTACGTTATTGTACAATACACATTTATTAATGTGGCGATCAAGCTAATTGTTTTGCCATGTGTAGGTACACTTAAAACATTGTGGCGTTCTAGGTTCAACAATACTAAGAATAGAAACTTTATATAAGAAAACTTTATATACCTAATTAATCAGCCTTTTAAGTTTAACCTTAATCATAACAACACTACAATAATCACAGCTTTAATTATCACTTAATTTAATATTTTTAAAATCTTTGTTCTCAGTGCGTAAGTATCATAGATTACATAGAGATCGCTTATATCTTACATCTAGCAAATAATCTTTACCCTTAAAAAAAAAACTTAAATTAAATCTGTCAGTATAATTTGGTTATTATGTTAATCAGCCTTTAAGTTCAACATAAATCACTACAGAACTTGAACCGTCTTCGTACTCCACTTTTATTAAATTGCACCATAATTAGACTTTTAAGTCATAGAAGACTATGTAGTATACCTATAGTTAATCACAGCACTTAATTACGTACTTTTATAATTATTATCTGTTACAACAATTAAACCTCTTTTTTTCAATTAAAACTAAAAACAATAAAAATAAAAATTTTAAAAACAAATCAGCCCAGATCAAAATAAGTCATCATCAGTGTCACTGCAACCAAATATATAATTAAATCTCTGTTTGATGTCAGGAGTTGGTTTACGTGGCTCATTTTTTTCTTTTTTAAAGTTAATTTTAGATTTTATTCTAAATATTTCCTCATCGGTGTCACTGTCTTCCACGGTAGGACTTGAAAATCTATTAGATGCTTTTACCGTATCCTCTTTATTTACGAATTGAGTTGATTCCTCTAAACCAACTAAAATGTTCGTGTCAATTTTCTCTAAAAATGAACAGGCAGGAGTACTTTGATCAAGATCTACATAGTTCAATAGCAAATTTTCAGACATTTTTGTCGAAGAGGATGATCTGGGTGCCGCATTTTCCGAGATTTTTAATGTATTTGATGGTGTAAAATACTTTGAATGTGATGGCTGTGGGAACAAAATTAATTTGTCAGTTAACTTTACTGGTCGCATTTTAGTGATATCTATTTTGGATTTAGTTCTGGATTTTTTATTACTCGAAGTAGAAAGTTGAGGTTTAGACTTAATTTCGTGTTCGGTTGACAAATTGTGGAAGTCTAGATGTTTGCCATGTGGACATTTAACAACATATTTCATACATTCATCTTCTATACAAGAAAGTCGACGTAAAACTATACGATTTTTAGCTTCTTTAGTCCAAATGACTTGTTTGACTTGCAATGTTCCACGAAATGTGTTCAAATTTGTAGGGAGAAGCCAGTCCTTTTCTTCAACTTCATATTCTTCTACAGTACTAATTTTCACGCCTTGGACAGCAGATTTTAAATAGTTTACAAAAGAGTCTATATTATTCATATCACCATCGTGTGCAACAAATCGATCCGCCGTTCGCTTCAGTAGCCCACCTACTCCATCTGGCGCACCTTTTCCATGACCACATTCACTATAGTTCCATATTATGTTAGTCAGAGAAGAGCAGTAAATACTGAGTTGGGACATAATATAAAAAATTTTCTTATTCCGATACTGGCCTGATGGAGAATCAGAAATAATAATAAGATTCTGAACAATTGGAGCTTCCTGTTTAATTTCTTCTAATATTGGAACAAGGTGAGCCCAAACGGCGGCAGCATCATGGCGCAGTGAAGAACTAATAGTGCAGAAACATTGAGTTGTTATATTCTCTTCCTTATTTTTATAGTAAATTACAGCAGTGTGTAATGTGAATTGTTGACGACTGCCACCAAAGTGCATAGATTGTATTTCGGACCCGTACTTGGAGCTATAGTTCTCACTAAAGTCAATGTGAACGACACAATCCTTTTCAGTCATGTTTTGTTTGTAGTGCTTAAAAGCTTGACTTTGATTTCGTATATTACTACAATGTGTTAAGAACGGTTTCAGATTGTTTTCAAATATTTTGATTAGTTGTAATGGTTTAACGGTTATTTTTACTTTTTCTACATTAACGGCTATTTTATCGACTCCATTTTTTTTGTAATTCTTTTTTATCTTCTTCCAATTCCAATAAATAACATCTTTGGAGTTATCAAATTCTTGATAATTTAAATGACGATTCTTACAGACAGGACATGTTCTTTGCAGGCATTCTACCTTAAAAATATCACAGCAAATACTACTTAGAATTTCAGTCGTGGTGTTTTCTTTTATGATACGATTTCTTTTTAAAGATGATATAACAAGATCCATGTTCTCATGTTTCTCACATAGGCATGTATTTCTCAAGTTTAATTTTGGCTGCGTGACCCAAAACGGCCTCATTCTTGTAAAAGTGACGTAACTGATTGGAGGGTAGCCCGAAGTCAAATACTTTTTGTGTAAATTTTTAATTGTGTCTTTCATCAGCCTTTTCTGTTTTTTTACTCCATTTTGTGTGACAGT
Organism: Colias behrii; assembly: GCA_029959065.1. NCBI lineage: Eukaryota > Metazoa > Arthropoda > Insecta > Lepidoptera > Pieridae > Colias > Colias behrii. The sequence goes on from JARWMC010000002.1 coordinate 8,749,520, forward strand.
ATCCTTTTTACCTGGGCAAAGATTTGAATTTTCATCATCCTCAAAAAACTGAACAACAATCTTACGGATACGTTTTTGCAGGTCTATATTTTTTGGCTTCGTTGGGATTCGTCTCACTTCTAAATTACTCTGTTTTAATTTCTTAAATTCTTGATGTAGTCTCATGTATCTCTTTTTGTACATTAGTTTCTCTTTATTAGCCTTTGCCAATTGTTTTCTTAAATCGTGTATTTGCTGAGTTTTAACGTTTTGATATTTACGAAATTTCATTTTAATGTCTTGTTTGAATTTAACAGTATTAAAGGATGTGTCTAAGTTAGGACTATTTGGGCGTAATGTTGATTCTTCTGAATTTATAGAACTAATACTTGGCGTTCGTAAAGGAGATGCTATTGATAAATCTAGGGGACTGCTTGTACGTAAATAGTGGGAACTACTCGCTACTATGGCATCAATACGCAAATTAGGACTATTACATCGAACATTCTGTCGCAATAGCCGTGGGCTATGAGGTCCTATTAGTTCTTGAGAAATACCGGGCTCATTATCTTGATTTTTCGGTAGCGATTCTGCGTCATTGGTCTCTGAAACACTTGTTGGGTTGTTGCGGGCACCATTTGCCTTATTTTTTTTCCGCTGATAATATGCACGGGCACTGATTCGGTTTTTCTTTTGTGCATTGCGACGTGCATGTGCAGTCATTTGGCTTCGGGTTAGGATAAGTCCAGCTGCCTTTCTTTTAGCTAAGCGTTCTCTGTCTTTTCTTAAATGCTGCTCGTTTAACACAGGATCACTTTTGATTTTAGCTTTTCTTATTCTTTCCATCAACCTCTTTCTCTCTTTTTTCTCCTCCTCGTTTAGTTTTGATTTCAGCATTCTTAAACAAAATTAATCTTAAACAAAATTACTCGAACGAATTGTGTGCGGCACGAGCTGCACACAAGTTAATATTTATGAAAGTTAAAAAATATAATATGTGTATATGTATGTATATAATGTATGGTTGTAGGTATGCTCCATTGTTTTTTTGTTTACTTTAATGAAATGACACTATGTCTACCAATATGATAAAATTACACCGAGGTGATAATATGATCTACCGATGTGATAAAACAATCCACCGATGTGACAAAACTATGCGTCGATCATGAATCAAAACACCGATATGATATTTAAGACACCGATTGATTTTTCTTATCACATCGGTGTAAATTATCACATCGGTGGTAAAAAAGACCACCGATTACAGCGATATGAGAACAGCGACGTGAGAAATTATCGACTTTTTTGAAAATTATGAAAAATGTATAATATTTAGGCTAAATTCAAGTACCTATAATGATGCTAATTTACTTACTATGTCTGTTAGAACCAAACAATCGTAATAAAACTTCACATTACACTAGAAAAATGCAACCACCGATAATATAAAATAATTGCTTGGAAGTAACTGAAATGTCGTACTTACGTAATTGGCGGGAATATGCAGCGATTTGACACACGTCCGTCCTGACTGCGCACTAGCACACACTAACGAGGGAAATAAAATTGGGGTGGGGACACTGTCGGACTCATCGATGCAAAGTTAGGTTTAAATTACTTTTGTGCAGCGATATGACAAAATTTTGCGAGACAAGTACATTTATGCCTCTCAGTAATAAATATTATGAATTACGTAATAAAATATGCTACATATTAATAATAAAACTAATATTCTATGAAATAGAATAAGTTCTATTCTTAAGTTACTTATTTTTATAACGATATAAGCGTTTTTGCTTGTAAAAAAAGTAGAGGGACAGCACCGATGTGACAAAAATAGAGGTTTATGTATTTATTTCTACCTTTGTAAATAGACTTAGACAAATAATATTTTATGCCACAACCCAATAAATACCTAATGAATACAAAAAAAAATAGTACAGAACAATATTCCTTTTTTCAAATACTAATTTCAATGAAGACAAAAAAAAAAGTCGTTTGGGAAATTCACCCATAAGATTCTTGGACATACCTATTGTATTATGTAATTCATATAATAAACATAATAAATGAAAGAATTAAACATCCATGAATGAAATAAGGAATCCGTATTCTCAATTTTCTTTACTTAGATATAGGTATTATTCCACAATAAATAATGCTAATTCAGTAAAAAACCGTTCAAGAATTTGTAACACAATTTAGAATGTAATAATACAATTTGTATCGAATTTATCCAACCAAAATGTGTAATTTAATGTTTACAGTTAAACACAATTAAGCCCCTCTAAGGGGCAACGGTTTGGATAGTCCTCTGGGGATAGATGGTCTCTTCACAAAAGGATAATACGTATACCACAAGTAAACAATAAATTTATTTATTGGAGGGAAGGATTGTGTATTTCTTATAGATATTCATAAAGATTCATAGATATTTTTTCCCATGAACTATAGATTAAAATTTCAGCAACGTTAATTTAATTAAATAAGTATTCATAATTAAGTTTAAGTAAGTATATCAATTGTTAACGTATACAATAAAATAGGAATATGCAAAGTATAAAATGAACAATACGAATTTTACTAAAATGCAATAAAGTGGAAAAAAGTAATCAGATTTTTATTTAACAGTAAATCTCGTCAGCTAATAGTCGCCATATCCATTCACCCTTGCTGTAATCAATGTCTAATTCCGTATTCGAAGCTTACGATAATGATTAACGACAAACTTTATTAATTCGATCTACTGGGATTAGAGGACGCTACCGATTGCGGAGGGTAGGTGGAAAAAACAAACGAATTTTGCAAGGGATTCCACGGCAGGGGATCTTGTATGCACCCTTTGATCAGGGCTACGACTAAAGTCGTAATAGAAAAACATGGTTTTTTGTGTTCCATATCACCATAAGGTAAAATCTACTTACGTAGATTTCTATAAGATTTAGCATATTTTGCAAAAGACAGTATCTAGTGCTCATAAAGCAATTTTTTTATTAGTGGGTTTTAGGTAAAACGGGGAATGTAATCCATCGTCCGGTGCGGTGAGGCGGCTTGAGACGTGTTCCGCTCATGCCGCCAACGGGAGGGAAGAGCAGGCAAACCACCTTTCCTGTTCTTGGCTTGCGCCTGGCCTGGAGATGGGCTGCCGCCGAGGGGGTCGCGGAAGAATTCTAACCAATACCCGCGGCCCCATCATTAAAGCGGCTTGACGGAACACAGTGGGGTTTTAGTCGGTAAGAATCCGACATAACCCACGGCTCCTTCCCCGGGGGCCGTGGGTATCTTTGGAAGATTTCCCCACTATAAAAAAAAAGGTAAAAATCTTTGAAATTTAGTACACATCTGAAATGTAGGTAAAAATTATAATCTATGAAATATTCTCTTTTTAATATCAGTAACTTTAAAATAATCTGAAAAAATGGAAGAATAATTAGTTGATAATATTTTAAAAAACCTCAAAACAATAAAATTTACAATATCTTCTTCCGTGTACAAGAATAGCTCACAATAACCTAAACCAAGTTGTATTTATATTAAAATTAAAATGGTCGATTCTTTTGATCAACCCTAGCGTATCAAATCTTTATGTCAACACACAGGGGGCAATGTTTGCGCTTAGGGATGTTCACTTTTAATAAACGCATTTATTTAACAGTAATACCAGTAGTAATCGTTTTAAATTACTTTATGATACTGTAGTTTAGTACGTAGGTTTTTATTAAAAATGTCTCTTGATTAATGTCTCTACGTCACTTAATTATGTATCTTTGTATCATAAATCAAATACATTTTGGACAAATTATAGATACATTCATCAATTGTAATTTTTGTACAAAAATTAATAATTAATAGTAAAATGACAACCTCTTATGTCTTATTTAAATTAATCCTACCTCAATGGCACAAGTCACAACACATGTTTTCTTCCGAAACAGTTTTGAGTAAATAAATAAATCTTTAGTCAATAAATGTGTGTAGACAATCAGACCATCCATATAAGAGTGACCTTAAATCTCAATGATAACTTACGCGTGCTGTGTTTACATAGTGCCGTTACTCGAGGATCCGGGTTACGAAAAAATTATACAGAAAAACATAATTTTAACAAAACATTAAATTTACTTTTACATGTCTTTAATTTACTTGTCTTATATACACTTGAAAAATTGTATTTTTATCTACATCTTATTTTATAAAACTTGATCATATAGGTACTAGCATAATATGACTGCAGTATTCATTTTTTACTATTCATAGATACTATTTTTATTTGTACTAGTCATATTTTATATTTAAAAATGACATCTAAAATAAAAACCTTTGACCATACATAATAAAAAGCCTTTTATTCTATGTACCTTATGAGCTTAAATGAAGGGTGTAATAAAACAAGTAATTTTCAACATTCCATCGCTTTTTTTAACCATTTTTTTAGTTTTGCCATGGTTTTGCTTATAATTACATTATGTGAAAATATTTTCTTAATATGAACAGCTATTTTTGTCCATTTTGTAACTATAAATATTACCACTTTAATTCTGAATTATTTTATACTGTGTTTACTAATTAATTAGGTATTGTGTGTTATAGGTAGTGAATGTAGAGTCTAGAGATATTAAGAGTATAATCGCAGTAAGATAATTTATAGTGGTGCAACTAGCGACTCGTAATCACACGTAACTCGTGTCACACCACGATCACTTATCTAACACCGATTCAAAATGTCATAAAGATTTAAACATCATGTCTTATCTTGAATATTTCAAGTGTAGTACAGTCGTTTAGTAAATACCTATATGTATATTTTATAATAGTTTTTTAATGTATTGTTAAAATGACAGCGACAACTGCTGATTTAGAGGAATTGATATTATGTTAACCACAACATAATGCTCGTGCTAATTGGTATTAATCAATTATCATAGTAACTGTAGTATATATCCACATGTGTCTCTAGGAAAACCTTGATCTTTTTTATTTTACTTATCGCCTCTCAATAGTCTGTAATTAGGTATATCGTGGCTTTTTAAAACGTTAAACAAAGCAGAAAATTAATTCAATAAACAGCGTACCTAAATTAAAACCAGTTTCTTTGACATTCACTACTTCGTGACATAGCGTACTCTTCGTAACAAATGCTGAGGAAAACAATATGAATATTAATTTAAAAGACTTTCCTCTTTCGATTCACAACTCAACCGTGCAGCACGTGACGCGATATTGTTTCAGTGAACCATTTTAACTTATTTATAAGAGCAGTAACATTAGAGTAGTAAAATATGTAATACAATAAAAATTGTAAAGAATTTCGTGCACACATGTAAACATCAGTGCTACGAGACAACACTAAAGTTATTGTCTAAAGTGAACTCTATCGAAGTTAGTTTTATTCGGATTGCTAAGTGTTTAAAATGGTAAGTTTATTATATTTACGTTTTCTAATTAAAAGGTTTTATTTGGTATATGGATATTTTTTACAGCTTCTGTGAGTTCTGTTATGTGCATAAATTTTTAAACTATGTACCTAGGTACCTATTACTAATTCACTTATTGTATAATATAATTTAAAAATATTAAAATGGGACGAATACGATCAATGATCGGATATATTATTATTATATTTTTCAATAGATCAATTGAAAAATATACTTTTTTATTGTTTTATAGAAAAGTTTATTTTTTAAATAATTCTTTTTTAACCTATAACATATTAAAACTCTATGAAGGCCTTTTTAAACAAAAATTAATAAATTAAATAATTAATTTGTACTCAAATCTTATTTTTATTTTTATTTCAGGATAAATACAAAGTATCAACACGTACGAGTATATGGACAATATTTATAATTGGAGGCATAACTCTTGTATCTGCAGCACCATCGGCAATCATATCTTGGCAGCCTGATAAAAGCGATCCGGACCGATGTCATCCAACCATCATCGCACACAGGGGCGCGAGTGGATATGTTCCCGAACATACTCTAGGTTCATATGCCCTAGCTGTCATAATGGGTGCGGACTACGTTGAACCTGATTTAGTTATGACTAAGGACGGTCATCTCGTAGCACGACACGATAATGAGCTTGGATTGACCACTAATGTCGCAGATCATCCAGAATTTGCTGATCGACACCGAAATCAAACCGTCGACGGAAACCAAATAAGTGGTTGGTTTACAGAAGACTTTACCTTAGCTGAATTAAAAACTCTCAGAGCCATCGAACGAATTCCAAATATACGACAGGGCAACGCACGTATGAATGACGTGTTTAAGATCCCAACATTCCAAGAAATTATTGATCTTGTAAAGAGCTTACAGATCAGTCAAAAAAGAACCATTGGTTTATATCCAGAAATTAAACATAGTAGTCATTTTAAGAAATTAGGATTACCCATGGAACAGCGTCTAGTGGATACATTCCATTCAAATGGTTATAGAGGATTGAAAGCCCCTGTTTATATCCAATCATTTGAAGTCGAAAATTTAAAGCAATTGAAGGAAATAACGGGCCTTCGTTTGTTACAATTATATGAAAGCGACAAGTCCCTTCAACCTGCCGATCAAGTTATACTTGGAACTAATCTCACTTACGGCGATATGGCGACTCCAGAAGGATTACAAGAAGTTTCTAAATATGCATATGCTGTTGGACCAGATAAATCGTTTATTATTCCTCGTAACGAAGATAACACACTCGGAGAACCGACAAGTTTTGTCAACGATGCGCATGCAGCAGGTTTAAAAGTACACCCTTATACCTTCAGAGCAGAAAACACTTTTCTGCCTAAAGAATTTCAAAGTGATGACCCAGAACTTTCTGCTAGAGGAGATTTAGTAGGGGAATTACGAGCATACATCGCTGCGGGTATTGATGGTTTATTTGCAGACCAACCTGATATACCAGTTAGTATTAGAGAAAATTGTTAGTAAATATTTTAGGTGACTCTAGCATAAGTAATAATTATAAGATGAACATATTTAATAAGTGAAAAAATGGACTTATAGTAAACATCCGTTTTAATAAAGAAAATCGTTGAATTTTTTTTTTTCATCTATATAATATAATAAAATGACCATTGTAAGAAATACCTACACTTATATATATATTGTAAAGAAGAATGATTTAAGGGTGTGATTGTTTGAAATAAACTCTCTGAAACTACATACTGCACCGACTTGAAAAATTATTTCCTCAGCAGAAATCTACCCTGAGTGACATCTAGGCTAAATTTTATTTTATTTTTATCCTAGGTGTAGCCGAAACGGTCGGCTTGTTATAATACAAGTTAGTACAATTAAAATTTTAATATTTATTTGTTTATATAATCGTCATAGAAAATATGTATCTAAATGCTGAGGATCGTCACAATGTTATCAATTGTTGTCGTTAAAAAACTACTTAAATAGGATTAGCAGATAAAGTATCGTATAAACTTCTCGTAATTTTTAGCCTTTATAAGTATTGATTAATAGTAATTACAGTTTAACGATAGTTACCGGACGCCTAAAAATGAATATTTTGTCAATTGTATATGCTTTAGGATTCGTTTGTTCGGTTTATGCGTTGCCTAACAAAGAACAAAAGAAATACAGACGCGGACCCGATGACTGTGAACCAGTGGTTGTTGCTCATCGTGGGGCAAGTGGATATGTGCCGGAACATACTTTAGGGGCATATGCCTTATCAGTAACTATGGGTGCAGATTATGTTGAACCCGATCTAGTTATGACCAAAGATGGGCACCTTATTGCTCGTCACGAAAACCAATTGGATGTTACCACCGATGTCGCACAGCGTCCTGAATTTTCGGACCGGTACCGAACAATTTCAATTCTTCAAAGAGAGATATCTGGATGGTTTTCAGAAGACTTTACTCTTGCTGAAATAAAAACTTTAAGAGCAATTGAAAGTTTGCCACGTATTCGACCAGGAAATACACGTATGGATGGAGCTTTTGAAGTACCAACTTTCCAAGAAATCATTGATTTGGTGAAGGGACTGGAATTAAGTGAGAATCGCACAATTGGAATATATCCAGAAATTAAATTAGGCAGTTATTTCAAACTCATAGGATTACCAATGGAACAAGCGGTTGTAGATGCGTTTCACAAGAATGGTTATATGGGACCAAGTTCACCAGCCTATATACAATCTTTTGAAATAAATAATTTAAAAGAATTAAAAGCAATGACAGACCTTAGGTTATTGCAATTAATTGGTCGCAGACAAAATCAACCGCTTGACCAGATGATAATAGGATCGAATATAACGTACGGCGATATGGTGACAGCAGAGGGGCTAAAAGAGATATCAAAATATGCACACGCCGTTGGTCCTGATAAAAGTCATATTATTCCTCGTGACTCTAGAAATAGGCTTGGCAGACCAACAACATTTGTAGCAGACGCCCATGCAGTTGGGCTAAAAGTACATCCGTACACGTTTCGAGCAGAAAATGCGTATTTGCCAATAGAATTCAGGAGTGAAGATCCTTCTGATAGTGCGTTTGGTTATTTCAATGGAGAACTAAAAGCATTCTTAGCAACAGGAATCGACGGTTTATTTATAGACCAACCTGATTTTCTGGTGCGCTTGAGAAACCCATGTGTGTAATTTGTATTATATGTAATGTTATCCATTATAGAAATATAATTTTAATAAATTTATTACTTATGTATGTACCTATTTTATATTTTTTTGTAGAAGTTAATTATTAAATAAAACTTTGTTGCTCTATATTGAGTACTTTCGCGGTATAAGAGTACTTAGTAAAATTGTTTAAATTAATTCTATAATAAATTTATTATGTTTTATTTTTTCTCTTCCTCAATAAAATAATTTAAAAGCGTTTGTTGTTGTAATATTGTACAAAGTTAACAAAGAAAAGTTCAAAATAATCCACACCAGAATTTTAAGTTTTAGCACCATTTACCCCTAGTTCGAAGGTCAGGGTCTGCACATTATGCAGTACTTGATTCTTGAAAAAAAAAGAAAAGCTTACCATATACTAAATTATAAAGTTTTTGCAGATAGGCTAATAAGTACATAATATTATGTCTTTTTTTTGTTATCCTAAAATATTATACATAAAAATAAAGGTGCTCTATTGTTCCATTTCTAAACTAAAAGCTTTTACAAATACCCACATATATGGGTTTGGCGTAATGAATGATGTTGTGGCTTTTCAGAAAAATATATTATTTTATGTTCACTAAGGTCCCTAGGTTTTCGAATTATTCAACATTTTCGAAACTTCAATAAAAATACACCTTTACTAACTCTTTCTGGTGGTCACTCATTTGGTGTCTGTCGTATGATGGATTGTTTTCAATATGTTTTAGACCAGTTCTGTGATGATTGCGAAATCCATACTAATATTATAAATGCGAAAGTAACTCTGTCTGTCTGTCTGTTACTCAATCACGCCTAAACTACTGAACCAATTTGCATAAAATTTGGTATGGAGATATTTTGATACCCGAGAACGGACATAGGCTACCTTTTATTGCGAAATATGTACCACGGGCGAAGCCGGGGCGGACCTCTAGTTATAAATATTTATAGATAGTTTTGAGTTATTGGAATGGCCTATGTGAAATCATTTTTAGTAGGGAAACATCATCAAGGAAAACGGGTTATATATATATATAGATGTATTCTTATCAATAAGCCTATCAACATTCCGTAATCAGTCCTTCATACTTGCCTATATTGATTAATTTTTTAGAAGTAATGAAATTACAAAATATATTTAGTTCACGACGCGGACGCGGACGGGGCGAAAGAATAAAGATCCTTGTAGACCTGTGAACATTGCCAGCCTAAATAAAATATTTTTAATAAAAATAAAGTGTCATTATGACATAGATTGGAAAGTGACAGTGACAATACACAGTATGCTATTGTATTGACCAAAGAGAATACAAATACTACGTACTATTGACAGTATAGAATTCACAATACTGAATATCAATAGCTCCGCATCAATGTAAATTTTAAAAAGAAAATTTATTTAGACATTATTTTGTTCGCTAATATACAAAGTAAACAAGTACCTGTTATTATAGTAAGCAATACCTAAGTTGTGTCGAAATTTATGTGATGATAATAATATTGAACATGTAAACCATAAAACTTGAACACTTTCAGAAATGATAAGACAATCATTAAAATTCCGAAAAACTGTGACAATTATATGTGTATTAGCTCTGTGTAAGTACCAAAAAGTAATCATTAATTTATATTTTGTTTTGCGATAATTCTTATTAATAATTACGTATGTACACATATGTTTTAGTTAAGAATAAAATAAAATTATTCATGTTCTTTCAGTGATTTTTATTTTTCTTATATTGAGACAAGACAAATTTTATGACATTCAAATCGAAAAAGAATCCAGATCTGATGATGACTACCAGGGATTAAGTTATAGGGATTTTAACCGGTTACCAAAAAAGGAGAATATTTATGTACCAAGAGAAGAAAAAATGAAAAGAATGGAATCGAATGCTAAATCAGATGATAATGCCAAGAAAGAGTTGCAAGAAGCCAAAGCTCGAATTGAACAATTGGAAAAGAAACTGGCAGTTTTAGAGGGAAGAATACCTCAAAAATATCCTGATGTGAAATATCTTGGACATAAATTAAGAAAGAGAATATTGGTAACTTGTTTTATAGATTATAATATTCATTATATTAAAAATTGCAAAACTTCTTGAATAAGATAAAAACTTTAAAAGAATTTTACTCCTAGGTTAACTAATTATACAATTTATTCCACAGCATTGACTTAAATTTTTTTTAATATCTTCAAGTATTTAGTGTTTAAGAAAGAAACTCAATATTTGCACAATTGCACTACATAAGCACAGAACTAGCATAAGGTGAACAAACAAAAGCAGTTAAACATAATGTAGAAAAAGTAACCAATTATTATTTACTACAATTTATGCACATTTTGGAATGTTATTATGGTAATATATAATTTCTCAGGTAACAGGAGGTGCAGGTTTCGTGGGATCACATTTAGTAGACATACTTATGATGCAAGGCCATGAAGTTATAGTTGTAGATAACTTCTTCACAGGAAGAAAGAGAAATGTTGAACATTGGTTCGGACATCGTAATTTTGAAATGATCCATCATGATATTGTTAACCCACTTTATGTAGAGGTAATCATAAATGACATGACATTAATAAATACATAAATTAAGGAAGAAATAAATCTAAAAATACTTTTTTTTCTGTTTCAAGGCGGATGAAATATATCACCTAGCTAGTCCAGCAAGCCCACCGCATTACATGCAAAATCCAGTCAAAACAATAAAGACAAATACATTGGGAACTATTAACATGTTGGGTAAATATTTCACATGAATGAAATAATATTTTGCAAAAATATCACATTTTAAATATTTATAAAATATGATAATTGTATTTAATGATATTTCAAATATAATTTCAGGATTGGCGAGGCGAGTTGGAGCAAAAATTCTCATTGCAAGTACATCTGAAGTATATGGGGATCCCATGGTACATCCCCAACCAGAGTCCTATTGGGGTCATGTCAATCCAATTGGTAATTAACACTTATCTAAATGAGTTCAATGTCTATGTCAATTACCTTAATATCATTATATTCAGATAAACCAAATATCAACGCAACGGTATGACCACAGAACAGTAAAAACATATAGAAGTGCTATAATGTCATAATTAGTATGAAAACCAGTGTCGCCAAATCCACACATTTAAACCGATAGTTATACAGTACACTACAAGTAAACTATGCCTTTGATTGGACAGCTTAATTTGAGTAAAAACTGACTTAGGTTATAAATTCAGCATTTCAATATGTACCCTAACGCACCATGTTACGGTTTATTTTAGTATAACATCCCTAGGTATATTAGCTGTTTTGTTTCTCATTGCACAGAAATTCCAAATTCGAAAACATTCAGCTACTCCACAACAGAGGGCGTTAGTTTTCGATAAATATAACTTTGACCCTCAACACATAGAGACAAGGTTGAAATTTGTGTCACTCAACATTAATGACATTAACTTGATATTTATCTGATGCTATGCCCTGAGGGATGTCAGCCTTGTTATCGATAATTCACAAATAAATATTTTTTGTGTATTTTTTTTCTTTCTTTTATATGAGTATAGTATAATGTGTCACATTTTGGAGTATGTTTATTACTACTAAGTACGTCTTTTTATATTATTATTATTAAATAAAAAATGGAATAGAATAGTATTAATCTATATTTACAAAATACAAACAGAAAATATGCATTATTTTAAATCTTGGAACTGCCGTAGGTTTGCTGTATCGGTGGCCTTTGTTAGACCGCTTAGTGCTGTTCGGCATCCAGTTAACTCGTCACGTTGCATTTATCCATTTCTCTTTTAAATTAGCCTCTTTGGGAAATCTATAAATAAATTGGACAAATGAAAGCTAAGGAAAAATAAAATTTAATATTTATAATGTTTGTCTTTTCTAAAGTATCGATACTGTCGATATGCGCCACAAGCATCACTAAAGCGACATTCGTTTGTTTATTGCAATAATATTCCAGAAAGTCTTGTTTGCTGTTCAATCTATAATAGTACTAATTTCTTACGGATTAAGGTTCATTTTGACTAGATATTTGTATACAATTTTGACAAATTACGACAAGCGAAGTTATAACATAAAATATAATTAAAATAAATAAAAATAGGACTTACCGATGGTATGAAATGCCTCCATTGCTGATATTATTTCGTCTGCTATCATTTTTGCACTCTAATACCGAACAACACGTCCTAATTAATGAATAAATATGGAAAAAAGGTTTGACAGCTGACAACCGACTCGAATATTTTTCTGCGCACAACTGAGAGCAAGTTAGGTGATCTTACCTTACCAGTGACACGTGGGCCACGCCCACATCACACTTCTATCTACTTTACTGTTCTGTGGGTATGACGAAAAGAATTCATTCATTTCAAGCTTTATCACGAAAACTTATTTGTGTTAAGAACTGTTTTGTTACTATAAATTAAAATTTATCTATGACAACAGAAGCTCTAAATTTTGCCTCTTCATAGTTATTCTTCAAATAAATTATGCAATTTGAACTCAAATAATATATTAACAAAATGTTACTTAAACACACAAATAGTAATACAAGATATATGCTTTTTCAGGACCCAGAGCCTGTTATGATGAAGGCAAAAGAGTGGCAGAGACATTGGCTTATTCCTACGCTAAGCAGGAAAAGGTATCTGTACGGGTTGCCAGAATATTCAACACTTATGGTCCGAGAATGCATGTATCCGACGGGCGCGTAGTGTCGAACTTCGTGATGCAAGCACTGCAAAATTTAACTATTACAGTAAGTAAAAAAATTTGGTAATATAATAATGTAAGAAATTATTTTTGGAAACAAATATTATGTGACGTATTTTATGCATAATGCAAATTAATACTATTAGCACAGGTGGTGAACAATACATAATATGTACTTATCAAATTAACTTTATACAATATCATCATTATTTATCGAAAATTCATATTTGCAAATCATTGTTCTAATTTCTAAATATATATTATATTTATAAATGATCATCACAGTTATTAATATTACATTGTATTACTATTTATAATTTTTTTTAGATATCATCATAGTAATAAAAATCTAAATTTTAAATCTGTTACTACAAATTGCCCATCATATGCATCATATTATTAAAACATTTTTTTTTAAATAATTACAGGTGTATGGGAACGGAAAACAAACTCGCTCCTTCTGTTATGTGTCAGATCTGGTTGATGGACTCCTTGCACTCATGGATTCCAGTTACACCTTACCTGTTAATATAGGAAACCCTGTAGAACACACTATAGAAGGTAAAATAATTTTGATTACAATACAATAATTTACATGCAATTTCATTTTGCTTTATTTCTGCTTTCTCAAATGACATCATTGTCAAAAGGTGGAGTTTCATCAAAATGTTCCTCAAATGAATCTATAATGCTTAACAGCTTACAAATTAGACAATAACCAAAATGCAATTTTTTTTTATTTTTATAATGGTGATTTCAGAATTTGCTGTTATAATAAAGAATCTAGTCCCTGGATGTCGGAGTACCGTCGCAACGGGCGCGGCAGTAGAAGACGACCCGCAAAGGCGCAGGCCAGACATTACTCTTGCTGAAAAACATCTTAACTGGTCCCCTAAGGTACGATATTATAATTACTTTATTTTCATTTTTGCGTCACTTGATATTGTTTGGAAAAACTTTTAAATTTTAATTTAATGTTTATTTAATTTTCCAATCATTTCTTACATGTTTCTAACTCACTTTTCATTTTAGATATCTCTGCAAGAAGGTCTGCAAAGAACAATTGATTACTTCAAAGAAGAACTCTCAAGGACCACATTCTACAACAATCAAACGTATATGGATGCAAAAGTAAAAGCCTCACACTAGAATAGAGTAGCTATTATGTATGTGATATTAGCCATTACAAGTTGAAGTCTTAGAATGAAAGAGTTTAGAGTGATATTTCTGATTCTTCTTACACTCCATGCTTAGAAGAAAATATTCATCTCACATATTATTACGATGCCTCCTAAGTATAATGAGTCAACTGACATTTTAGTAATTTTACAGGAGAGTGATTTGAAGGCAAATCATTTATATTTTAATGAAATCAAATTAATTCGAAACAAAGTAAATGTTTTTTTACTAAAAATTGTAAGACCTTCCTTTGGTATAAAATGATTTTGCTGATTTTTGTTTTTAAATGGCATTTTTTTAGATGGCTGGGTATACGCCGGCGGGACTCAATAGTGAAATGGTTTAACTACCAGTTATATTTATGTACGTTGTTCATCAAAATCTATCGTTAACACCAAAATCACATGAAATAATGATTGTCATTTTATTAATTTAATTTTACTTTTGTTTGTTTTCGGGTTTGTCTATCTCAATAAATAATAAAATGCTGAAATTATGTCACTTGACTCATTATACTAGGAAAGTAATTAGCAAAGTTAACATTTGAAACCTCAACGTATACTGGACCAATGTAATTTACTGAGGTTTATTTTTAGGAATTTTTTTTTGTAATACCTTTCGATGTGTGGGATTAATAAAAGCTAGGAAGAAGAACATGAATAAGAAACCAATAACAACTCATTTTGAAGAATCACAATGTATTTTTCGCCATAATTAAGTAGCAATATCTTTTTAACATAATAGCTTTACTAAACGCTACAACGTGAACAAATCGCTATTAAAAAATATCAATTGGTAACTTACGTTTAACAATAATGAAAATTATAGAAATTAATAACGTAGTAATCCAGGCATTTCTAATGCTTAACAAATTAAAAATCAGTCGTTAGATCCATTAGAATTAGTTGAAATCAATTAATTTATTAAAAAATAAATGAAATTCCTCTTTTTCGCTATAATTAATTTCTTTATAACATAGTAAGTAGTAACGAATTTCTTTATAACATAGTAAGTAGCCTTTCTAAAAGCTACAAGTAAAAACAAATCAACATTTAACAAATTAACAATGTTCCATCATCAAAGACAAATAAATTAAAAGTAAAAGTAAAAAATATTTATTCAAAAAATCAAGCATACAATCTCGTTGAACTTATTACAATAAGGCTGTTAACACAGTAAATATGTAGTATACTCTATACATCATTTGAACCAAGATGCCCACACTAGACTCGTGGCCTGTATTGTGGGCATCAGTACAAAATATAAAGAAACAAACAAAACTAGACAAGGATGTAAATGAAATGTCGATTTATTAATGTTTTAAGAATAAATTGCAATTCATATTTTATTCTTTATGTTTTATTTCATTAGATAAAACTTAAATGAACAAAAAAAAAATAAATAAATATCAAAATAAAATATAAATAAATAGATACTTTTTATATGTGTGTGTGCTGAATAAGAGATGCATGGGGTAAAACTTGTGAGTAAGAGCGTTAGATTAAAGACCTAATCAAATTTTCCGTTTGTTGAAAAGACAAAGAGAGTAACCATTTTTTAATAATTTTCTTGGCCTTTGCGACACCACTCTGCCTAATAGAATGCAATGCCTGGTTGACGCGGTTATATATAAGCGGGTGTAGGAATTGACTAAATCGTTTGGCAAAGGAGGTAGTAACCTGAGGTAAAGGAATTTTATATATTCTATTGTTGAGTAAGTTAGCGTGATCACTTGAAGAGAGAATATTTTTATGGGTTAGTAATGCTACATTGAGAATAAATAATTTTCTGACGCTCAACAATCCAATCTCCTTATAAAGCAAGTCAGTTGGGTAGCGGATAGGGAGATGCAGCATAACCTTTAACACGGCTCTTTGTGCTCTTTCCAGAACCAATAATTTGGAGGATCCACAACCACCCCAAATACAGATACAATAACTAATTATAGGTTCACATAAAGCTATATATATTCTCCTGAGTAACTCGTATTTAGCGACAGAGCGTAGGTGTTTCATGGGGTATATTAGTTTACGAACTCTTGCAGTTGTTGCATGTATGTGGCCTTCAAAGTTTAACTTATCATCCAATATTACGCCCAGATATTTAATGGAATGCGCGTTACTGATTGTGTTTTTACAATGGCATGGAGGAACTGGATGAGACAAGGAGGAAATATTGCACGAATGAAAAGACAGATCCGGAAGTGATGAAGGTTGTGAGGCTGCAGTTTTGTGAAAACATAGATATTTTGTTTTAGCGGCATTGAGAGTAAGTAAATTGTTGTTTAACCAGTAAGCAATCTTTGACATTCCTTCTTTTGTTACGTCAAAGACTTTGTCCCAAGAAGTATCTTGAAAAATAATAGCTGTGTCATCCGCGTAGCAGATAATATCAGCATTTCTCAACCCAACGTTGGCGATATTATTAAGATATACTAAGAAGAGGGTAGGACCTAAAATACTCCCCTGTGGCACGCCGAAAATTACTGGTGAAAGAGAGCTAAAAGTATCGCGATATTTGGTACATTGCTTTCTGTTCGAAAGATAACTTCTGAACCACTCCAAAGCTATACCTCTGATGCCATACCTCTCCAATTTCTTCAAAAGAATTGGTATTGACACTGTGTCAAAGGCCTTGGCTAAATCCAAAAATACTCCGACACAGGCCAAGCCCTTATCTAGAGAAGAGGACACAATATGAATAAGTTCAGATACGGCATCAACGGTAGATCTACCTGCACGAAATCCATATTGACGATTTGTTAAGATATTGTTTTTTTCCAGGAAATCAACCATTCTGCTATTCATAATTTTTTCTAAGACTTTCGAGATTGCACTGAGAAGAGAGATAGGTCTATAATTATTCAAAACTTTTTTATCACCGCTTTTATGTATAGGAGATACGGCAGCTACCTTCCACCTATCCGGAAATACACCATGTGATATACTTAAATTACAAATATAAGCAAGAGGAGCTGAGATGTACGGCTTAATGTATTTTAATAGGCGGTTGGAAATACCATCTATACCCGTTGCACTATTTGTTTTGAGATCAGTAATTATTTTCTCGATTTCAGTTTTGTCCGTAGGTACTATGAAGAATGAGTCTGGAAAGTTCTCAATGGAAACGTTGGAAGCCAGAGATTCTTGAGTTTCTCCAATACCGGTTAGAATATCATTAGCCAAGTTTTGACCTATTGCGCAGAAGTGATTATTGAAGTAATTCAAAGAATCCTGGATATTACCTTTAATAGCAGATATGGATGGGTTCTCTTTAGGGGACTGTAAATATGCGATATCTTTTATAGTATTCCAAAGCTTACTTGGGTTATTTTGATTTTCTGTGAGCATTTTCTCATTGTAACTATCTCGCAATCTCTTAATTAGATTATGATAAAAATTCCTATAGCGTTTAAATGTAAATTGAGCTATTTCGCTATTAGGGTTACGTTTAGCTTCTAGATGTAGCATATCTCTTACCATTGAACATCTAACGAGACCGGGGGACATCCAAGGTTTCAGAATGGTTTTAGAGCGATTTATTCTTAAGCGTTGTGAATTGCTTGTGATAATATTAGACAGCATATTGGAAAAATCATCAACTGCTGCATTTACGTCTACATTCATTAGCAAGTTAGTCCAATCAGTGTTTTTAACTTCCTCAACAATGGCAGGGAAATCCAACTTGGTCATAAACTTGTCAACCCTTAAGCGATTGGGTTTATTTGTTGTGTTTATACCAGCCATAACGATGTAATGATCAGTTATAGTAGTCCTACAAACCACAGTGTTCACGCGAGTATTGGCGGACACCATAATATGATCTAAACACGCTGTTTCTCGGGTGGGAATATTAATTGTTGGACTTAGTCCTTGCTCTGCGATTAAGCAAAGGTATTCGTTACAGTCGTTGTTTATATTAGACATCAGCGTATTAATATTTATATCACCCGCCAGAATTGTACAAGAAGAAATCAAGTTAATATTTTGTAGAAGACTTTCTAAGGATTGTAAAAAATTTGTGCAGTTTCTAAATGAAGGTGAACGGTATATTCCGATGAGATTAAATAAGTTGTCCACTTTGGCCAAAAGGCAATTCGCGTCGTGTAGTGTTGGTTCCGAAACTTCGTGATTCAGGGTTCTTTTTATATATAGGACTACACCACACGATTGGTTAATATATTTTGTTGTCTTATACGAGATGTACCCATCGATTGGATAAATAACAGAATTTTCGTTCAACCAACATTCCGTAAGGATAATGACATCAAATTCTATGTTAAAACGAGATAAGGTTATTAAAAAGCTGTTAAAATTACGTTGTAAACTGCGAATATTAAAAGTAACGATTTTAATATTGTGTGCTTTAGTGATATGTTTTTGGCATTCCTCGGGTGTGTCAGTATAGTAGCAACTTGATAAATCTGGACCATCTATATCACGAATCAGAGACATGTCAATCATGATAAAGTTTTTTGTATAAGTTGTGTAGTGTGTAGGGTAATCGATTGAAGATTATAAATAATTAAATGCAAAATCAACGCCATCAATACAGATATATATTCAACAGTAAAATATGTAAGAAGACTGACAATTTCATTTACATCACAAGCACAGGTAATTCTATCACTAAAAATAATTGATTCACAGACAATTAACGAAAACGCAGACCAGATGAATGTGATTAATAACGTAACAGTCTAAGGCATTTCTAATGCTCAAAAAATATCACTTAACAAATTAGAGTCATAATATATCTATAATCATAAGTCAGAATCGCTGTCGTTAGCTGCATTAGAGTTCGTTGAAATCAAATTATTATAGAATAAATGATACTCTTTAGGAATTACCAGTGTCTTACAAAGATCCATCAAATCTTTGTGCTTATTTTGGTCAATAGGAATGGGTATCTGATAAGCTAAAGCAATATTATCTACGTCAATATTTAACTCTTTTCTATTTCGTGTAGCTTTTGATATCTTTACACAATCTATCCACTTGTAGCAACATCTTGGTATCTCGTTTTACAAAACAGCCTATATGGATAATCCGCTTAAACTAGTTCTTCTGTTACTTTATTCCAAGGCATTTTTGATCCATCCTTGGTAGTTTTCCAATTGTTTATAAGTTATAGCTTTGATTTAAAGTGAGTGAGACACTTAAGTAACTTTGTATGGCTTTTCATCGGATTTGGCAAAACTAAAAGCTGTAGCTGTCTTTCGTCTGTCTTTCAATTATAGCGTTCATACTTTCGCCTTCATTTGGACCCACTAATAGAAAGCTATGACTAATATCTATAACAAACTTTGAACTAGCTAGTTCAAAGTTTGTTATAGATATATTATAATGCATTAAGAATACCTACAATTCTGTTTCTATTTTGGCCTCCACAGTTGTCTGACCTGAACCGGTAATCTTTGACACCATTACTCACCGTGTCTTCTATAAACTTGAAAACACAGCTGGAAATTTCATTAGCGCCTCTCTTTGCTGTCTGTTGATGCCATAAAAAAACAATAACCATAATATCATTAATTCATGTCATCAATCATCATAATATCATCGATTCCTGTGTAAATTTTTAAAATTTTCGCGCCCTGTTTGACTGCATTCTGTTAATATTATTAATTTAACATGTTAAAGAACAATTATTACCTAAAATTGCGTGCTTACTTGCCGTCATTCATAGTCTACTGAGCCGATATAAACTTGTATATCGATACAAGTTTATTACTGGTACAATGTTATTTAGATCAGTTTACAATGTACGATTTTAACTGATGTTGAAATTGATTTAGTATACGTGAAAATATCTCGGTAATTATTGTACTTTTTTAATTTTTTTTAACACAAACGTTAAGATCACGATTTATCATGTTCGTTTATATAAAAATATGAAAATACCTAAATTTGTTAGTTGACTCAGTATACTTATGGCTGGCGTCCACTAGGCGGATCGGGCCGGGCCGCATCGCAACGCAAAAATACGCCGGCCTATGTTTTGTATGAAACATCGTCCATTAGCGACGGATCGGGCCGGGGCGGGCCGCAACGCATTGGCGGATATCGCTTCGCAGGCGGATTTCTGCCGGCGGTGCGCTGCGGCCCGGCCCGCCCCGACCCGTCTAGTGGACGCAGGCAGGCGGATGTGAGCGGCGAGCGTCTGTTAGATAAAATCCGCCTAGGCGGTCCGCTGCGCCCCGTACAGGTGGACGCAGGAGCAAACAGCGCGTCCATTAGAGACGGCCCGTTGCGATGCGGCCCGGCCCGATCCGCCTGTAATGGACGCCTAGCATTAGGAGGCATCGATTATAGCTTACCTCATAATAAATTGGCGATTTTATATCAGTGAGAAATATAAATCTGTAATTTTTGATCCTATTTCTTTTTAAAGACATTGAAATATTGTGATTGATAGTGTTGTTTAATGTTTAATATGAGAGTCAATTGTGAATTCTGAGTGGTTTTGTAGCACATGACATTGTCTGTTTGTAGGTATTTGACTAGATTTTTGGATGATATCTTAAATATTAATGATTTTAGTACATCATCCAATTATAGTAAGCCTAATGGCAATGATTGAAAAATAGACACAATTTATTGATGTTCTGTTTTGTAATGTGATTATAGCTTTTATATATTGTCTTTAAATAAAGAACTTGACTAATTTGTAATAATAATGTTTGAATGTTTGTTGTGTTCTTTTGGAAAATAAAAATAATTTTAAATTTGTTTATACAAGTGTTTTATTGTCCTATAATATTTCAAATTTAATAAACAATCCATATAAAGAGGTATAAGTAATATGACTAGGAAAATATAGTTTAAAACTTAGTTACCAAAGTTACTATTTACAACACATGGTGGGAAGGACATTCCAATCATAGAAATAATATTTCCGCAAAGCATTCTCAGTCTTGCACAATTTTTCTCCATGGGAATGGACTAATGTTCTGTACATTTGAAACATGTCAGTGGGTGTCTGCTTGTGGCGTACCAGCATGTTATTTTCGCAACCCCGAGATTTCCACTGTGTATCAAATCTTATGTCATGAACTCTATTGATGCCATCTAGTGCTGCTGTCCACACTCCCATCGAAACATCTTCAGAGTTATAATGACTAAAAAATAAAAACAAGAGTATACAGTATGCAAGTCATGTGATATACAGTCGACTCTCGTTAATTCGAAACTCGAGGGACTCTCAAAATATTACGAATTATCAAGAGTTTGAAATATCAAATGGTTCGAAATTTGTGAGAGAAAATAAATAAAACTTCGAATTATTAATAGTTAATCAATTATTATTTATTAAATGCTATTCTACAGTAACCGAATGATAACTAAACATAACAATTCGTGAGAAGTGTAAAGTCAAACTAATCATAACAAAAACAACGGCTCATTGAACAAGTTTGAACTTGTCGCAAAATGTACCTACCTGACTACCTGCTTACAATCTTTCCGCCTATTTCTCTCTGCAACTTTGAATTGTCGAGTGTTGGACGCCGATCATGAGTTCGAATTAACGCGTCGTTTTGTTATATAGCAATGATATTTTCATTCGAATTACCAAGTGCACAAAAATGTATGGATTTAGTTCGAAATATAAAGAGATTTTGTAGGGACCTCGTGATAACTTTGAATTATAGAGAGGTTCGAATTATCGCAGGTTTAAATTAACGAGAGTCGACTGTATTATCAAAAAATATATATTTAAGTAATATTTTTTTATAAAATAAATTTAAATTTTTCATACAAACATTACCTTAATATTTCAGCATTATTTGCAACATATTTTACAATGCTTTTTGAAATCACATAACCACCTCCTAGAGCATATGGCAAATAAGTGTCACATAGAAACCAGTCTCTTTCTTCCCATTTTCCAGTCAGGTATACCCTAGCACGGCCATCAAAATAACCCCAGTACAATCCTTTGTATTTTAAAAGTTCTTTCTAAAAAGTATTTCCAATTAGCTCGCTTAAAAATATATTGTAAAAAATTTATATAAAATAAAGGAATACAGGAACTTACTTTTTTAGAAACATACTTTTGTATTTCAGGTTCATTCATGTTTGGTGCAAATGCCTCTAAATCTTTTATAATTAGATCTATTCTAAGGAAGGAATCATCATCACCCTTTATAAGATACTTCATTTCACTTAAATGATTATACAACCATTGAAGAGAATAAATAACTTTAACAGCTAAATTTTTATAACCATCCTCAAAACTGTCTAAGAGCAACAAGTCATTAGTTCTGCTATTTTCCAATTTTAGTTTTTCCAATTTTACCAAATTTAAGTTTCTAACACCAATTGAAAAAAACAATTTAATAAAATTATGTTGAGGTTGGCTTCCAATCCATGAATGATTCCATTTGTATAATCTGACTCCATTTTCCTCAAAAATATTATGTGCAAAATTTGCCCACGTTACACGAATGGCATCCCTTTTAGCTTCATTTTCTGGACTGCTGATTATTAGTATGGGATACTCAATGTTATCAAATTTCTGAGAAATTTTTATTGTATCTGCTTTTTGCATAGTGGCTGATGCACAATCCATTCGTATAAAATTTAAAGTAATACCACAACCAAGATAAAAAAATAAAATACTAGATAGTATCATGACTTTATATTTTTTTAAGTAGACTCTAAGCATATTGCGTTGAAACGGCAATTACTTCTATTATATTTTACTTCTCCCCTTTTTTTTCAGGGATCTTGTATTTATTATATCGCTTTGATTCATTTATTGTTCTATTTCAAAAAACGGCGCTCTCAAACTTCATCAAACAAATACTGCATTTATTCTGTAAAAAAACTACATTAGTTTTTAAGCAATTTCCATTTTAATTATTTAAAAAACAGTTAAAACATAACCATTGTTTACACATAACGATAACATAGCATAAGTCAAAATGACAGAATCACAGAATGACACATTTGACTTTGACTTATGACAAGATTTGAAAGATTTTCATTTGTCGATGTTTGTCTACATATTACGGTGCATTAACATCAAACGAGCGAATGCTCATTCACCCCACTGCCGCTATGTCAAATTATTTTAGTTTAAAGAGGCGTAGAGCATTATTTCATTGTTTTTAGTACGCTCGAAAAGATTCTATGCAATTTTCTAATACTGAACTACACTGAATACGAGTTTTCGTTTACACTAAAAGATCACGAAGAATGCTCTTGAGTATTGCTCTAGCTCTATGTTCGTTTGATGTAAATGCACCATTACATTAACCTTATCTCTCTCTAGATTCTAGACCTTTAAGATTCTAGAATACTAGGTTTATAGCATAATAGCACATTTACAATATTAACATTACCTACTTCTTTAAAATTTTGTTTCGATTTCATATGAGAGCAAAACGCATATATTATGCACATTGCACAGAGCCCGATTTATTATAAGCACTTGATTAAAAGCACTTGACAGTGTTTTCCGTAATCATCTCCTTTCAACCATTTAAGTTGTTACAAAAAGTTCGGAAAAGCACACAAATGAAAGAGTACTACATATATTATTTATATATTCATTTCGGAATAAATGAAACTTCGCAATGAATATACAAAACTCAATTTAGCTATAGTTTGAGCAAAGTTTCATTTTAATTCGGAATTGACGCCTAAAAATATTCCGGTAACCCCAAAAAAATATAATATGTTAACAACAACCCACAATTTGATTTTAATGTTCTATATTACAACATCCTATAATCAAGTGTTTTGCGGGTAATTTTTTAAAGTTGTTTTGCAATAATTTTCATGGCAGGCTCTCATTATAATATTAATTCGTAATGAAGTGTGAAGTTTGTTTACAATCCAAAAGTCAAATTCAATTCACTTAAAATAAAACTTATTTTTAGGGTTCCGTACCTCAAAAGGAAAAAACGGAACCCTTATAGGATCACTTTGTTGTCCGTCCGTCCGTCTGTCAAGACCCTTTTTCTCAGGAACGCGTGGAGGTATGAAGCTGAAATTTATATCAATTACTCAGGTCTACTGTCCCTTGAAGCTGTGAAAAAATCAAACTTCTAAGCCAACGCAATCAAAAGATACAGCCGTTTATGCCGCAAATTTTCGACACTTGCAAGGGAATCAAAACCTACAGGGTGCTTCCCGTGAACTCAGAATCTTGAAATTTGGTACGAAGCAACGTCTTATAGCATAGATAAAGGAAAAATTACGAAAACCATAAATTTTTAGTTACATCACATAATATATTTTTTTTTAATAATTTTAAACTTACTACCCATTTCCTCATAAACGCGTAGAGGTATTAAATTGAAATTCATACCAAATACTCAGGTCTATAATACCTTTAAGCTGTAACAAACCTTGCAGGTTTGTACGGAACCCTCGGTGCGCGAGTCCGACTCGCACTTGGCCGGTTTTTTTGTTTTAAAATTTCTAGGTATGGAAGTTGAGATTTTTTTATGAATTTTTATATCTACCTATAATATTCACTCGTATTTCTAACTAATCCGAAAATATTATTAAATTATACATTTGTATGTTTATTGACATTGACGTGACAAATACTTGCCGCAAATAATGATTATGGTTTGTCGTTGGTTTGTCGGCTGTCGCGTAGGTTTGTCGGTTTACTTTTGGTTTACTTGAAAGTCCGACAGCCGACTTCACGCGGTGACACTTCAGTACGGGTTTTTGCGGTTTCCTAATCGGTGGGGTTGGTGATAAAATATAAGTCATAATTTTAAAAATAGTTTTTAATTGTGTGTATTTTTATATTATATAACGGGGCCGAAACGTGTTTAATTTTAATATAGTACTTTACACTCTATAGTTGTATATTAATAGAATAAAATATTTGTGTGAATGAGGGTAAAATTTAAAAAGTTAGTCCTGTGAAAAGTGATTTTAGTGAGAATACCATCAAGACGCTATGAAATTATCATTTATATAAATCAAGGTGTTTCATTAGAATGTAAGTACTTACTTTGGAATAATTATAATCAACATGTAGTTTTTGTTTTTGAATAAATTAATTTTAAATTGGTTACTTGTCGATGAAAACTGTAATAATAAAAAGACACCGGTATTTATTTTGGAATAAGCAACAATAAATATCTTCCTCCCAGTACTAAAACCGAAACTCGAAAACACCATACATACGGTATGAGCTTCAAATGTTATTTCAAATAAATATTGTTGAAAAGTTAATTACATATATTGAACAACATGTTGCAATTTTATGTAGGTATACATACTTATTTTTGTACTTTTAAATATTTCTTATGTTCTGTTTTAAATACACAATAATATCTATCTAGAATTAAAAACATCACATATCCCATTTTGTCTTTTTGAATGGAAATTTTAACGCAGTACAAATGTATTATACAACTTACATTTTTAAAAACTGTTTAGGTTTTTAAGTCATTGGTACATGAATTAATTAATACTAAAAATAACATAGTCACATTTACTTATTTTAAGTATCAATCAATTATAACATGAAATTCTCAGTACTCATTATACCTTTAAAACTAAAATATTATGAGTAATTTTGCAAAGAATATAAATATGAAGGCTTATACTTAAGAAATAAACAATAAAATATTTTTCCCATAGATAAATATGGAGTCCCCATTGAAAAAAGGAAGACCGCCCCATCCTCGGGCGAGAGCAAACCCTTTATCAGCTATAACATTTGCGTAAGTAATATTTATAATATTTATTTAATATATATGAAAAATAATCATTTTCAATATAGGTACTTAAAAAAAGTATATTGAATATTATATTCACTTAATTCAGGTATATTTTGTATGACAGTGATTACAGAATTTATATTTAAAGAAAGTAGGTAGTTTATTCTCAGTAGGTTATTTCTGCTCATGTTTATATTCTTGAAGACTGAATGCTATAAATAATAATTAGTTACGTTAGTTCAATTGTTGGTACTTACATAATGCAAAAAAAATATTTTTATTCAAATTCAATTTATTTTTTATAATGACTATCATATAAATGAGAAAAAACAAATGAATTAAAAAATATGAGACACAAAATGGTACGGGAGCTATTAACGTTTTAAAAAAAGTCATTTTAGTATAGTTGGGTTTTTGATATACTGTTTCTCTTGCTATTTCGGTAATGCTACGGCCACACTACCTTACCGTCTACCGGGCTGTTACCGCAATAATTATGGCATTATATTACCGTCTAAATTACTGCATGAACTGGTGTGGTTACACTAGAGTTTACCTAGATATGTCGGTAATTATTGGCATTTACCGCAGCAAAAAAAATATTAGTTAATAATTAATATATAATATGGTTTCTGTAATAATTCATCAAGGATTCTTTCTTTTTCAAAAGGATTTTTTCTTTTTCAAATCATCTATTGTACTTGGAAATGATAAATTTTGTTTGATCCGACGCCACGCATCATTGTGTACACTGCGATTTTTATAGTTCCAAAATTATTATTTTAAATTATTTATTTTAAATAAATTATTATTTTAAATTATTCCAATTCCAAAAATTAGCGCCATCGAGCGCTTTTTATTTGACCACTCCATCTCGGTCGATACGTGCGTCGCCGGTGAGCTCATATTGCACACTGGACAGACGGTAGTGTGGCCGCAAACGCAATAATTACCGCGGTAATCTTCTTTGATGTGCGAAAGAATACCGCCGCCGGAGCTATTGCCTACCGCCATTTGTCATATTGATTGGCATTGTAGAATTATGGCCATAAGTCGTGGTTACACCTAGGTGTTGTTTAAGTTGTGGCAATAATTATTGGCATATCACGGTAGTGTGACCGTAGTATTAGAGTCCGGGCTGTCTGGCTGGCGGTAGTGGTTGCGTTTATTAGTGCGCACAGGAAAATATCCGTAATTTAAAGTCATTTATTAACGCGTAATTTTTAATCTTTTGCCTTTAGATAGATCCATCAGACATAATTTTTTTATTGCAAGACGTTTTTTCGTTGTTAAATAGGTGCCATACGCAATTTTTTATTTCAAAATAATTAAAATGTCATCGAAATAAGTGAAATTACATCAACATGAGTCCGCTTGAAAGGTAAGTAATAACTTTATTACTTATATTATATTATCCTTTTTTAATACTTATATTGAATAATTAGTAAACTAATATTTTTAATAGATGGTTTCATATTTATTACACTTTTGGGTATTAATATGGATTTGATGATATTTGGTTTTTATCAAGTTTACATTAACCCTTAATTTGGCACCGATAAAAGTATTCAAAATATATGAATTTGACAATTTTGTGGTTTCAGGAGTAAGTCATAAAGTTCTCGAAAAATTTAAAAAAAAATCTACCATAGCCCACTGCTGGGAAAACTGGTGTCCGTCACAGCGGACACTGCCAAATTACGGAAAATAAAAACCACAGTTATTTTTATGTTTTTTTACTAAAGAAAAATACAGAAATGAACATTTTATACCTACCGAAGTACAGTTTATTTTGTATGAAAATTAAAAAAAAAAACAATTCAAGTTTATTTTGTATGAAAATTAAAAAAAAAAGTCTCTAAATTCTCTGTAAGTTGAATTGACTTGCCGGTTTTTTGAACAGAATATAAGTTTGTCTGCTCTACGATACTAGTAAAAATATCTTGAGAAAAAAAGGTGAAAGAAACTCAAAGGTGAATAAATTTCTGGCATGTCTATGTTATCATCCTCCTCACCTTCTTCTATTGTCACTTGGTGACGGAATTGAGTTACTCTCCAATAATTGTAAGTCAGCTGAATTTTTTTGTTTTTTTTTGGTCTTTTGGCATTGACTGTGGGTAGTTTCCTAGATCTTATTTTTCGGGGTGCTAATCAAGAAGCTATTGGTGTTAGAGGCGTTGCAGGCAATCAAGGAATAGCAGATAGGCATAGAACATTTTCAAAAATGGACTCGCCAATTTCACGCACGAAAGAATCTGGTCATCAGCAGGTCTATCAGAATCTTCGGAGTATAATTCTTCATCGTCGGATGTATCTTTTGTTACGTTAGCAAGGGAAGATGGTGCAGATGGTGCAGGAGAAAACAGGGGGATGGAAGAATTAGTACGTGCATCATGCAATTCAGTTTCCGAATCTGATATTTCGCTAGCATCGGAAGGTGCATGTTCATTCGGCACTAAAGCAATAATTTTACATGCTGTTGGCAAAGAAAAAAAAAACAAACTCAGAACCATAACCAAACAAGTAGAAGCACACACATTTTGGCGGTGTCCGCCGCAGCGGACATAGTAATAAAGTGGTACTTTTCTATACAATTAGCAATGTCCGCTGTGACGGACAAAACATTTAGGTTACAAATAAACACCATAAAATGTAATAAAGTGTGTATGTTTTTGTAAATAATGATTGAAATGTTTATTACCTAATAAATAAATATATAATTCAATTCATTTTTCCACAAAAAATAGGAAAAATAATTATAAATACCTTGAGCAAAACAGGTGGCCGCCTTTTCGCAGACATTTTGCGTCCCAACTGACATATGCAATGTTGTCACAATCATTACTTATTTTTTTACTATTTGTTTATGGTATAAATAAACATTTAATCCAAGAAGCTTATATCTAATACACTGGAGATTGCACTATGACCATTAACTTGTCACAAGAAAATATAACCTTGAATGACGTCAGTGTTGTTTTTTGTATCTTTCTGTGGGTGACCACACTGGTTTGTATATTCAGGATTTTTCGAAATAGAAAAAACTAAAAATCATGGTCTATAAATAATAACGACATATATTTTTAACAGTATTTTTATTATAATTACTGGTCAACTTACAAGAATTATCACCTTTATACGACATACAATTTTAATTGGTAGAGAATGATAGTTTTAAATAACGCTTGATAACTTTTGGCTACAAAGCTTGGATATTAACCGATATACATCATTAACATCCTTTGTAAATAGAGGAAAGTTGTGTTTTGCATCAGATGCTGTTTACGAAATTGTAAGTTACTCAGATCTTCTTTTTAAACGCGTTGCTTCGACGGGTCAACTTCAAGCCAAAAACATCAAATAAAAACTGTTTATAGCAGTATTTTTTTTCTGGGTCGTAATCCTCAGTAATTTTACCCTTGATAGGCACATATATTTCTTTTTACTTCATTTTTTGGAAAGCTGAAATACGTAAAACAAAAAAATATTAGGTTAAAAAGTATAAATTTCAATGTAAAAAAGAACAAACCACAATATGTGAGTGCAATACCGATGTCGTGTGTTGTTTCATTACTAGTATAAAAAATTTTAAAATGGTGTTCTAAATGTTCATCATAATATTGTTTAGCAATATATTATCGTCGCTATCCGTAAAAACCCATCATCATGGTTACCTTACTTGTTAAATTTGTTTGTTGAAAACTTGTTGAATTTATATTTTTGGTTTTATGGCATTCAAATGCTTTATAAATATAAATTTATAAAGAATAGAAAAAATTCGATCACGAGGCGGGACTCGAACCCGCATCCTTCGCGCCATTCCGGGGCGGATGTCGTGTTCCATCGTTACAATATTGTATTCACTGAAAAGTGCTTCATATTGGTTGAAATGATTGTTAATCATCTCAATAGATGGCGCGCGGTGTGTCCCTTCAGACACATAAAAAACTGAAAGAATAGAATAAATTCGATCACTCGGGCGGGTCACGAGTGGCTGAGTTGGTGAGGCATCCGCCCCGGAATGGCGCGAAGGATGCGGGTTCGAGTCCCGCCTCGTGATCGAATTTTTTCTATTCTTTATAAATTTATATGTTGAAAACTTGTTGAAAAATGATGAAAGTATTAGGAAAAGAACTTATTTAACATGATTGCTTAGTAAAATGATGATAAATTTGACGATTTTTGGCATTAAAATGATTCTAAACAGGTAAATGCATGAGTATTGAGGAATATTGTAAATAACGTAAATATACACTTGCCTGTGAAATTATAGGCCAGAATTTGGTGTCCAAAAACTTCTGCAATTTTTCACAATGCAATACATTATTTATATTCGGAAAATATTTGTTAAATACGCAACAATATTAACTTAAATATTCGAAGCGACGCAATTTTTTTGACACTTATGGCATATTGTCAAAGTGAGAGTTGCTACAATTTTATTATGGTAACTACCCATAATCAGGGAGTATCGCTTTTTAATAATTGGTTCAGATACTTATTTTATTTAGCATAAATAATAATTGTCTCATCCAACAATGCTTCTGAATGACGTTGTTGGCAATTTATCAACAAACTCATGTACAAAAACTAACCTTTTGCACAGAATATTACAGCATACATAGTAGCCTTGGGAAAACTTCGTATTAACAGTGGCAATACCAAGTTAGGTGTGAAAGTGATAAAACACAACAACTGGGCAATATTTTCTTGTTACACGTCAAATGTTCATACCGAAATCTCCAGTGTATAAGATATAAGCTTCTTGATTTAATCGATTAGAAATCGATGAACATGAAATAAAAACTTGGCAGGATTTATTTTAAATAAGTGTCCGTCACACCGGACTATACCAAATTAAGGGTTAACGTCCTATTTGAGGTTCGTTGGGAAAAGGAGGCACCATGGTAGATTGTTGCTAAAAAATTGTAAATAGTAAAATGAATATTATACATAGTATATCCTTCACAGGGACTCATGTTGATGGAATTTCACTTATTTCGATGACATTTTAATGATTTTGAAATAAAAAATTGCGTCTGGCACCTATTTAACAACGAAAAAAAACGTCTTGCAATAAAAAATTTATGTCTGATGGATCTATCTAAAGGCAAAAGATTAAAAATTACGCGTTAATAAATGACTTTAAATTACGGATATTTTCCTGTGCATATAAGATGCGCACTAATAAACGCAACCACTGCGGCCAGCCAGACATGAGACAGCCCGGACTCTAACCGAAATAGGAAGAGAAACAGTATATCAAAGAACCAACTATACTAAAATTCTCTCTTGTCAACGTTGGTAGCTCCTATACGAAAATTACTTGAAATGAAATCATATGTATGAATTACTGTTAATCTTAATAAATATGTGTTTTTTATTATCTATAATATTCTAATAATGTTTAATTAACTGTAGATGGACCTTACCAATATTTTGGGGAGGTTTGAAGAAAGAAATGGATGAAAATGATTTATATGAGCCGTTAGAAGAACATGCTTCAGGTATGTGTTTAAATTAGAAATATTTTTTCTACCCACATAATACAGTCTTGACTCTTGATCGTGAGATACAAGCATAAGGTATATTAAATTATTTTTTAATTTCCTTCACAATGCAAGTTATGCCTGTTGTTTTACAATGCAAGTTATGACTAGGACAAAACATACAAAGGAGAATGACCACGGGTGGTATCGGTAAAATTTTAGTTGTGCCACGTATTCATGATATTGTTAATTCCTATTTGTATTTATAATGAATATGTATCACTATTAAGTCTTAATTATACCGGATAAATTGAAATAATAGTAAAAGTTTGTGTTTTGAAACATGTATGACCACGTATGGAATCGGTAAAATACTAGTTGTGTCACATGTTCGTGATATTGTTAATTCCTATTTGTATTTATAATGATCATATTTATCACTATTAAGTCGTAATTATACCGAATAAATAGAAATAAAAGTAAAAGTTTTTGTTTTGACACATATATCTATCTCTCTTGCAAGCGTCCTGCGTCATGTGTCATTGTGTTTGACGCATTGTTCGACGTTATTTATTTTGAAATAATGTTTATTACGATTTACTTTTCACATTTGTCTTGTAAATTAAAATATTACCTATGTAATAAATGTAAAACTTAACGTTCATCGTTAGTTTAAACTCGATAAATTATTTTTTTAAGTGTTGAATAACACTATTGTTTTATTTTTATTGTCGCGAACTGCGGCTTATTTACATAAAAACTTTAATCGTTTCTTAAAGTACTAACATCAAGCTTTAAATTGAGCTATATTTCATCTCGACACAATAAGTTTGATTGCGATACCAAGTGCCATAGTCACTTGGGCAATCTCCTTTAGAAATGTACAAAAAGGTTTTCTAAAAAAAGGGGATAGCATTAAGGTGATTTTTAAATACAATTTTCCTACCTATAAGGAAAGTTAATAAATAAATAGGAAATGCAATAAAAATTAATATGATACCATTCATTCAAATAGTTTGATCTACAATATAGCATTACAGTTAATGTTGTACTGAAAATGGAAAAGCAAGCCTATTTGTCAACTCATGTTAACATCACCGTCTCCCATAGATACTCGCCTTCAGTTGCGTAACAATAGGATCGCATACTGACCGTGGGACCCTCGGCCTCGCCCAGAGCTTCCACCGTCGATATTTTCATTAGCAACCTATGTCTTTCCACTACATCCAACAATCGCCTATTAAAAGATCGTTAAAAATGTCCGTTCGATGTTTTATAAAACATTTATTTAAATTTACCATTGAGATATACATATGGAGACGACACCGCCTACATCACTTATGTTCCGCTCAACATACGCCATATGGCGTAACTGCACGCTCATTTTTTATTTGTTTTAAAGTGAAACGCATCAAATATGCCTTCGTGTGTGTTACGATATTGCACAAATAATACAAATAATACGGAAAAGAGCAAAGGAATAACTTTCATCGGTAAGTACCTAACTAGATAATAATTTTTAAAACTTAGTTAGAGCAAAAAAATGGCGCACAGATTTTGTTCGTGGTGTCTCCTCCATACGTAGTAATATTATCTCAATGAAATTTACACCTTATTTCGTGGCATTAAAGTTCAAAGTCGCTATCACTCATTACAAAACTCTGCCCAAAACGCGTAGGCAGAGTTTTGCTTGGGACAATTTTTGGTCATGTTTGTGAATCTAGCTGTTGTTAATTGTATGTCAATGGTCCACTGTTGAATAATGACCCTAGAATATAGACACGCCAAATCTCATATTTCAGCATTAATGAGATAACTATTGCACTATACCTAATACAATATCAATGTTTAGGTCCACTGGGCGACAAATTTGCGCGGTTATGGGAAGAAGAGGTTGCCAGTGCGGGAGGGAAAAGAACTCCAAGCCTACTCAGGGTCATACTAAAAGCGTATGCTGCGCGATGTATGCTCTATGGCTTTGTTCTACTGTTCATGGAATGTGGAATACGGTAAGATTTGAAAATCCATTATATTTTAAATGCTGTATTTTGATAAACCTTTTAAATTATTGCAGCGAACTCTATAAAATGTTGTGTCGTGCACAAATAATAATACCTTTTCGAAAATAGCAAGGTACAACACAATGTGAAGGGTCCCAAAAGGCCCTCTATACCAGTGTTCCGCAAAGTGTGTACCGCGGCACACTGGTGTACCGTGACCATTAGTTGGTGTGCCGTGGAAAAGTAAGGTTATCTTATAAAATTATTTTTAGTAAGTAAGTAAACTTACACAAATCACGCGAGCGCACGAGCGAGGCGTTTTGTTTCGTTCTGTGATTTCGTTAGGCATAGGCGCGGGCGGCCGGCGCGTCGCGGGAGGCGGGGACGGAGGCTCGCCGCCCCGCGGCCCGCTACCCGATCCCGATCTCTCTAGCTCACCAGTACGAGTCCGCCGTTTAAATTCACCGCACGCTTTTGTTTCGTCGCGTTTTATTCTAAGCGTAAAATAAGTATTATAGAATAATGGATAAATTCATTAAGCGTAGTGTAAGTTTGTCAGGAGAAAGTAATGAAGAAGAAAAAGAGTCAATGAAAAAGAAACCCAAAATTGTTCATCGAAAATATGACGAAAGCTACATAAATTACGGTTTTACATATTGCGGAGACGAATCTTGTCCTACCCCAAAATGTCTTGTTTGCGGAGAAACATTGGGTAATAATTCTATGGTGCCCAGTAAACTAATACGACATTTAACTACTAAACACCCATCAGTAGCCCAAAAAGACAAAACGTATTTTCAACGTTTGAGGGACCAATCGAAGAAGCAGGTAAATCTCATGAGTTCGTCTTTCAAAACCTCAGCCAAAGCACAAAAAGCAAGCTACGTAATCGCTAATATGTTAGTAAAAGCTAAAAAGCCGCACTCTCTTGCTG
The DNA here is from genome assembly GCA_029959065.1 of Colias behrii. Taxonomy (NCBI): domain Eukaryota; kingdom Metazoa; phylum Arthropoda; class Insecta; order Lepidoptera; family Pieridae; genus Colias; species Colias behrii. Next base: position 8,784,142 of record JARWMC010000002.1, read on the forward strand.
AAACTGTAGTTTTACCTGTCTGCAGAGAAATTGTCAAGATAATGATTAGCCAAGAAGCTGCTAAAGAAATTGAAAAAATACCTGCATCGGCAGAAACGATTTCACGTCGAATCAATGACATATCTAATGACATTAAATCGACGTTGATTGAAAAATTGAGAGTTAGTGGAGTTTTTGCGCTACAAGTTGATGAGTCCACTGACATCAGTGGTCACGCGCATCTCATCTCAAATGTTAGATACATTGATGGATGTGAATTCAAAGAGGACTTTTTATTTTGTCTGCCACTGCCTAACCATACAACTGGTGAAGAAATATTTAAAGTAACGGACGAATTTTTTAATGAGCATAATTTGGAATGGCATAACTGTATAAGTGTTTGCTCGGACGGCGCAGCGGCTATGACAGGGAAGGTTAAAGGCTTTATAGTTAAGGTTACTGAAAAAAATCCTAATGTTCAAAAACAGCATTGTTTTTTACATAGGGAAGCTCTTATGACGAAGTCTCTTCCTGACGATCTATTGCGCGTTCTTCAAGAAATTATCAAAATCGTCAATTACATCAAGTCGCGACCGCTGAACTCTCGTCTTTTTAATGCACTGTGTCAAGAAATGGGGGCAGATCATCAGTCGCTTTTATTTCATACAGAGGTACGATGGCTTTCTCGCGGCAAAGTACTTTCCCGAATTTATGAGTTGAAAAATGAGACTGAGATGTTTTTGCAGTCCCAGGGTTCTGATTATGCACATTTATTTAAAAAAGAAGAATGGCTAGCAAAACTTGCATATCTGACGGATATATTTGCTCACTTAAATGAGCTCAATAAAAAAATGCAAGGCAGAAATTCCAATATTTTGACATCGTCGGATAAAATTGAAAGCTTTCGTGATAAATTGGAACTATGGATCAGTCTCGCTACGAATGGTAATAATGAAATGTTCCCAAATGTCATGGCAGCTGATCCAGAAAAAAAGGTGCAGGCTTTGATTGTCAAACACTTAAAGCTTCTTGCAGAGAAAATGAATTTCTATTTCCCTAAGCGTGATCTGCAACCTATGGACTGGGTTCGAAATCCATTCTCCGAGAACATTCCTTTCGGCCACTTACCAATAAATGAGCAGGAAGAACTGATGGAAATGAAAACGGATCGCACATTAAAATTAAAATTTTGTGAAACTGATTTAGAACAATTATGGCTATGTGTGAAAAATGAATATCCTCTGCTTTCTAAGCATGCTATTGCAATACTTTTGCCGTTTGCAACGACCTATTTGAGTGAATTAGGATTTTCGACTCTGACCACAATAAAAACCAAAAAAAGGGAACGCCTCAGGACGATCGACGAAGAAATGAGAGCAGCCTTGTCAGCGATTACTCCAAATTTAGACCGTCTATGCTCAATTAAACAGTCTCATGTTTCGCATTAAATATGTATAATGTTTGTTGATTAATAATAAAAGTTGATTAATATTACTTAAAAACTGGTTTTTATTTTGTGGTGTACCTCAAATTTTTTTCGTTTTCCTAGGTGTACCTTGAACACTAAAAGTTTGCGGAACACTGCTCTATACAATAGGCCGGATTAGCTCCGCGTATCGTAAAATACCTACTTGCCAAAACTGCAGTGAATATAATTATTATTACATATTTTTTCTTGAATCATTCTTCAATGAAGATATTCAATGCCAGTTTAAATAGGCGGTGGTAATTTATTTGAATACTAATACGTATTTACGACTTAATTAGTGTTTGAATATTTATTTTACTTTCATGGGAATCGTTAGAATTTCAACAATGTGCGTTTGTACTTACACGAAAATACAATGCTCGTTCACTCGCCAAGGCTGTGGAATACCGCAAATGTAAAAACAATTCACAATTTAAATATTTTCAATAATTATCTTTAAAAATGGCGGTGTAAAAATATAATGAAATTCATCCTTTCCTTGAAATCCATTCGCGTCAATCATTTTATTTTATTTACTTTCGTTTCTGTTTTAATTGTTTTTAAATGTCAAACAATAATTAGTACTCGTTATTATCATATTCATTATTTGAAATATAAAATATATTGTATTCTTTGTAGTACAATAATGCTCAATGAAAAAGTTATCATATTGAATAGAATAATTAACGAAAGGAAGTTGATAGCGATCATCTTTAATTACCTACTTTTTCTTGTTTTCCTTATATTGGATAGGTATCCCAGATTTATTTAGGCTTTAATCATTTATTTATGACTTGCGACTAAAACGTGATTTAGGTCGATTCTCAAACAATAATAAGTATGTTGTTTGTACTTTGTAGAAATTTCAATGATAACAAAACCTACGTCAACCGTAATAAAATAATTGTCTCATAGCTAGGTATAATGGAAGACGTTGGTAAATATGCACAATTGTGTAGATATTATCATATAAATCCTATTTTTAGAAAATATTGAATGTTTTTCTTCTATTTCGCACGTTTTATTATTAATGAGACCTTGACAACAGTGTGTACACTGACCAGAGAAAAACAAAAGTTCCATACTTACCTATATAAAATTTTAATTGCGAAAATGTGACATGTTTTGAAATATTTCATAGATAAAATAGATGAACATTAACCATATCTGATAAAGAAGGTAAGTTACATGCATCGGTATCCATTGAATAGAACCGTAATTTAGTAACAGATATCGATGTTAACCTATTTTGTACTATTTGTTAATAAAATTAACCTAGATGTTTATCTTACTTGTATCTATCACTATTGAACTTCTCGGGCTAGTGAACTGGCGGAATGCAATCGATTATTTCGTTAATTTATACTGATATATTCGGGTTCTTAAATTACATTTTACGGTATTAGATGTTATTTGTAAACGTGTATTTGGAAAATACATTACCTTGCATGAAAGATTTCTCGTCCCATCCCATCACCTGCCCCTATACAATTATTTGTACCTGCCTAATGCAACAATAGCTATATTTAATCTGCTTACAATATAGCTTCTAGTGTTAATAGTAATAATGATTAACGAAATACTAATATTAAAACTTAAGAAAATTTCCTTCCACAAATTATATTAGGTACCTACTAATGGTGTAAACATATCCAATTACCTGCTCATTTTCGGAGCTTGTTGATATTATAATTCCCTAATTACTGAATACACCAAAGGACTTACAAGAATAATTTTTAGAAGTTTTCCATATCATTACAATATCGGACCTAGAACAGCGTGCTACACCTAAATTTACATGAATGAACAAAACGTAGATACAATTCTAATTCTAAGCAATTTATAACATTTAGGTACGTGCGTAAAGAAAAATATCAAACATTGAAATTTAGAAAACTAACAAGGTTAGATACAATTCCCTAAAGAAATATGCATTGATGCTTCCAATGTCAATTAACATACTCAGGGTGTTTATAGACATATCTATAAAACTGTCGATTTAGCAACAAAGTATTGTGTATAAAAATAATTTCTTAACTTGGTGAGAATGACCGCAATTATGATAGCATAGGTGAAAATATTATATAGTTCGGTAAAAGTTTGCATAATTTTAGAGCAATGCAACGTCGGAGTAACGTTATCTTGCTTTTAATTAAATAACAAATTGATTTATTAGGTCATGTGCCTCGAATTAAAAGATCAATTGTTTACTTAGTTTATTACCCCCAATTAGCATTCCAGACTTATTTGATATTTTATTTTATTCTTCATGCAATTTGTTGCAAAGCTGCGTCTATAAATTGTGTGAGTGAAGATAACGATGTACCTATATAGGTTTTATAAAATAGTTACCTAAATAGAACGGAAGTGCTGCTGATTGAATTTCCAATGCCATTGTTGATTCATGGTTTGAATTTGCTATTCATCATGACCAAGTAAATCTAACAAATTTAGCGGAAAAAGCTATAAAATCATCTTTGGATCATCAGAAAACACTATCGTATGATATATCTAATAAAAATTCAGTTGTCCTGATTTGAGAATCTTGAAATCGTGTATTGACTCATTACTACGTTAACGGTAAAAGTAATTATTAATATACATAAATACTTTCAATATTCATGTATTCAAGGTAATTTTAATTATTGTTTATTCAAAATTAAGTGCAATACATTTGAATGAAGTTGAACGTTTATTTTTTGTATTTTTATCTCAGTATGAATTATGAATGATTGATATTATGGTTGCCAAATCCAACAATGCAATAGAAGATGGTATTTTAAAGGTAGTTTAGAATAAGGTCAAGAAACGCGCTGTTACACTTTTGCCTTGGTTGCGTATGTCGACCTAGCGGAATGGCAAGTCGCACAATGTGTCACTTACTTTTGGTTGTGTGCGCGTTTACATTGCACGAGGAAACACCTCGCAGAGCATTGAGTTTCATGTTACCATGTAGATACGAGTAGCCAGGCTTTATACCGTTCATGACGTCATTATTTGCTTTGCGATCAAAGATCGACCAGAGTGGCTTGTATGAATTTGAAGTCACGAAATATTGGGTGGTCTGAGACGTGACGTGAATGTAATATGTATCATAAATATTTCTCATCCTAATTAGTCTATTAATTTCTGTCACAATTTGATTTAAATTCCATATTACGAACCTGTGTTCAATCCCCGTCCGTATGATGTGACCACGATGTGACTAAATATCAGCCAATATATCACGTCCATTCGAATAGAAAACACCGGAACTAATCTATCTTTCTAATTAGTTCGTAAAACGGGTATTTTACTTATCTCACTGCTCACATAAGCATTTATTGAAATTAATTCTACATTGCTCTTGTAAGTGGTGGATATTAAATGATCGCTTAGATACCTACGAGTATATAAAATGGATTAAGCAATAATTTTAAGTTAATGTTTGATTTCTTCTGTCATAGATAAGATATAATTATAATAATTGTTAGTTTGAATAATATTTGCTCTGAATTGAATGAATGGTATATTTTATATCTACGTGCCCGAAAGCCATTAGGCGTGATAACTGCCGTGCTCGGTGACTAGATTATGCATCGTTTATTTTATTAGATGAGATTAAGAGATGGAGACTGGAGTTGTAGTGTAGAAATTTTCATACTTCTTACCGTAAGACTTAGAAATTGTTTTTACTGGAATTAGTAGTTAGAATCTATTAATAAGCTTTTTAACTGTGTAAGGGCAACTCATTTCTGCTTCTTTCATCGCAACTATGCATATTTTGACGACTCCGAGGTGTGATTCATATATGAACACATGCTGAATAGCAAAAAAAAGTCGACAATCACCTTTATTAATATTTATTATTATCACAGAATAACCCTTGCTTTAATACTTACTATAGATACAAAGACAGAAATACTCAAATAAAACAAATGTGCACAATATATAATTGAATGTTTAGCGGCATGCAATTTGGGTGCGGTCTTTGTCGGTCTATTACTCAACTATTCATAGCATTTTCTTTTAATTATATACAATTAACTTGGAATTGAGCAACTGTAATAATCCTACAGCATTAAACCGTAAAGTCATAATGTTGTTCCTTTGAATTCAAATAGCTTCAAACATTGCGTGAATGATCGACGTTAATCTTTGCTTTAATCGTTCTATCTCAAACATCAACAATATTCTTTGAGATTTTCTTTGAAATGATTATACATACTTACCTTTAATTATGAAAAATCAGAGACTTTGCAGTTTAATAATCGTTCTCTCCTCTAGTATACAACAACCGCGTATGCTTGGTTTCTTCATCGCCTACTTCGGTCAGGAATCTCAACTTTTTATGCACAATCGTCTGTTGGAACTCCATAACCGAGTTGTAAGAGCGAAGGAAAATACTACACTTAATTTAAAGTGAGGAAAATGCCTGCTCCGTTGTTGAAGAAGTTTTACATTTTAATCATTGTTTATATCTTTCATAATTTTACTTTTTTAGAGAGTTTCGTAGAAATGTAGTCGGTAGGTATGTTTTTTCGTAACTCAATCAATTTTCTTAATTACTTTTGCTATTTTTATATAAATTAATTAGATAGATATTAAACAATTATCAAGTCACGCGTTCGTGGTGTTACTAGATATTTTACTGTAACATTATTTTATTTTTCTTGTGATTGTATAGAATATATTTACATTCTGTAGTGTTATTAGGAATGACTGCATGGTTGTTCATGATTATAGTGTATGCATATATGTATGTTTAGAAACATTGACCTACAACACTAGTGTTTTTCCTAGTTTATATCCGCAATTTTATATTAATTCCATGTGTAATTATGCTCAATGATGCCTCTTTTTTGTACAGCATAGCGCAACCAGTGTTTCTAGGAAAACTGGTCGAGTACTACAGCCCTGATCAGAAGACTGTGAAACCAACGGAGGCGTATTTATATGCCGGAGCGGTTGTTATATGTTCGGCGTTAAACGTCTTCGTAGTACATCCGTACATGATGGCCATTCTACATATGGGCATGAAATTCAGGGTCGCCTGCTGTTCTCTTATTTATAGAAAGGTAAATAATCCATACTTATGTTGTAAAAATAAACGCGAAAGTTACGCTGTTTTTGTGTCTGTTTCATTCGCTACTTCGAATGAATGGAGCCTTGGAGAAGGACATGGACTGTTTTTTGACAAACAAAGTTTAACAAGTGAAATTGGAGTACTCATGGATATTTGTATGTTGAATGATATGAGAAGTAAGGTAAAGAAGGTGTTCAAGCGAATACATTCTTATTCGCGGGCGGAATACTAGAGCTCTATACTAATTTGTTTTTATTGAATGTCACGAGTTACAATACACTTTTCCCTCGAAATGCTTCTCCCTACTCTGAGGCCCAATATTAAAATATCCGAATTTTACACTTTAAGTGGACGAATACCTAAATATTTAAACTCGCAGACGTAAGTAGTTATTATTAGAATGGATATAATAAACAGTACATGGAGTATTCGGTATTCGTATGTCACTATGATATAAAATTATACAGTTTTCCTCCAATAGACAATGATGCAAACGCGTGATTCATTCATCATTATCAGACAATTGATTTTTAACAGCTGTTACTGTGAAATAAATATAAAGGTTTAACGATTCAAGTTTACACTTTCAATTTGCAAGTCAATATCAATTATCAATGTGATTAAATGTTATCTTTACTTCGAGGAGGACGCGTTATCCTTTCAGCTACTGAGTAAATATTAGAAGTAGGTATATGTCAATAATAATATGTGAAAACTAGGGATGTAACGATACATGATTTTGCCGATACGATACCGATACCGATATTTGTAATAAAATATCGGCGATACCGATACCGATACCGATATCGATGGCTTGGTAGAAAAATAAATAGTGAATTATGCATAAAAGTTACCAACATTTAACAGAGACTCAACTGTAAATCGTATTCTTTTAAATAACAATGCCAAATCAAAAAACAAGAAAACCATTTATTTTAGTATTATTATTTTGCAAAGTCAGTTAAACTTTAAGTTATACACATACAATCAGTTCCTAATAAAAGTTTACTATTGGTAGAGTTTTTTCAAAAAACAAAGTGCGCACGCGCGGGCGGCCTCCCGCATATTTCATTGGGCGCGGTTTTTTGAATTGTTTGATATCGGTATCGGTTGTTTTATAATCGGCGATACCGATATATCGGCTTGCCGATTATATCGGCCGATATATCGGTATCGGTATCGGTATCGGTATCGTTACATCCCTAGTGAAAACCCAGTTAAAGCTAAAACGTGATATACTGTAGATAAAGTATACAGTTCTAATACATATACTTGTAGTATTAAATAGTTGTGACGATACCTTCGTCTTCAATCATGCCAAATCTAAATAGGTGACGAAATATATTCAGGCAACGAAAATTTTTCCAAGATGGAAATGTAATCGTTTCAATGGATCATTCATATAAGATGATTTAAATTTCCATTTATTTTTAAATTACGCTAGCTGTTCATTACGACTGCCGTTTTACAAACCATTGTTACTTGGATTTTCCTCCATGCGGAGTAAATAATGACTAATAAAGTATTTTCCTATCAACACTCAAATCATCGTCGTAGTCCTGAATAACTTAATGGCAAATATAATATATGCTACTTAAGATTTTATCTCTTTAATAATGTCTCCCAGATTCAGGTTTAAGCTGTAAGACAATTTTAGAACTCTATTTTATTTTCTCATCACTGCTAATTTGAGCGAATGTGATATGTATCGTGTAAAATGTAAATGATAAACCATTATTAAAATTAAGTGTTATGCTTATGTAAAATAATTGTTGAAATACTTAGCTAATAATAGAAATCCAGAAATAAATTCTCATCACTGATACTATTGTTATGTAGCTATATTTGAATACGTACTTTTTACGTATTCCTTGCCCTGACATTAAGGAACAAAATGTTAATCATTATCCAAATTCGGTTTATCGCACGGAAGTTATGCGTACAATATACACCTACATACATTTCGGCGATTCTTTATTATACATGGTATTGTATACTCTTTAAAAGTGTGTGCCTAGCAGCCTAGCTATTAGGAAAGATAAAACAAGTTTTATTATAATATTTTTTTGAATAGTCAACCTACTGATGAAGACCAGTGCTTATGAATAATCAATTTTTTTGTTATTAAAATTTGAATAAGTCGGACGGCCGCCTAACTATTACAAAGAATCTATATATATGTCGTGGCCATATAGTAGATTTGCTCATTTCATGAAATGGCCAACATAGTTTGATCAGATCGTTAAATCGTCAACGTTTCACGATTTGGTCATCGACATTTGGCCAGATCGTATAAAATATCTTAGAGTCCATAAAACATTAAAAAATTCAGAATATTTTAAGAACTTGTTTATTGTCATTCAAGTTAGTGCCGCGGTAGCGCCGGCGAGTACCAGAAGCGAATGGTTTTTTCAATAGAAAACAGTTAGGTTAGGTTAGGTTAGACTTTAATAAACAACGCACGAGCCGAGCGAGCAAAGCGAGCGTGCCGCGGCAGCGGCCGGCGAGTGCCAGAAGCGAATCGCTTTTTAAAAAAGAAACAAAAATGGTCGCATTTCGTGAAATGGCCATCCACGTTTGGCCAGATCGACGATCTGGCCAAATGTGGATGACCAAATCGTGAAACGTTGACGATTTAACGATCTGGCCAAACTAAATTGGCCATTTCATGAAATGAGCAAATCTACGATATGGCCACGACATATATATAAAACTCAAAGGTGACTGATATAGTGATCTATCAACGCACAGCCCAAACCACTGGACGTATCGGGCTGAAATTTGGCATACAGGTAGATGTTAGGACGTAGGCATCCGCTAAGAAAGGATTTCCCGAAAATCTTGCGGGAACGGGGAAAAACGGGTATGCACGTACAAAGTCGTGGGCGGAAGCTAGTATGTAATAATACTTGTACATTATTATAACTAGCCAGGATTTCACTTTATATAAATTATTATCATTCAGTAACATTTTATCGTAGTCAATGAATCCTTCTTAAGTTTGTGTTTAGTCAAAGAAAGCTTCGACTGAAATACAGATAACTAAAAAGATCCCAAATGTTCCGTTGACAATTAAATACCCGTAAAATAGATCAAACGTTACATTTCCAAAGACAAAGGCGCTAGAGCACCTTGGCATACATGCACTATTCGACAACTAGTTTGGGAAGTATATAGATATCAATATATAGATCGCCAGAATTGCACAATTCTCATAAATATATTGTAATCTGAATTGACCATAACATTTTTCTCGTCCACTTTTATTAATAGACTAATCCGTGTATAGAAATTTCCGTGGAATATTTAGTTCAAGATTGAGATCTTGAATTTGATAATAATCTCATCCATAATCTATAACGAGAATGTCTCATGAAGCTCATAAAAATTATAATGGAGGTGCTAATCTCGCAATCTTAAGCTTAAATCGTTCATTAACTGACACACAAAGTTTCCAAAATTTTAAACTAATATTTTTCTACAGTCGCTACGGCTTTCGAAGACAGCACTCGGCGAGACGACCATAGGTCAAGTGGTGAACCTCCTCTCCAACGATGTGAACCGCTTTGACGTTGCGATCATCTTCCTGCACTATCTATGGATCGGGCCGCTAGCTACTGTGATCATCACGTACTTCATGTGGCTGGAGATCAACTGGGCCGCGATAGTTGGTGTGGGATTCATGCTTGCGTTCATACCGCTGCAAGGTAAGGTTTTTGGGGTAATTTTTTTTGTGATTTTTCAATATTTTTTGAGTTATTATACTAATGCTGATGGAGACAAATACAATAAACCAAAAATTATTAAAATTCGTTCAGCCGTTTTTGAGTTATAACTTCTAACTTACCCGACGTTATTTTAAATAATATGTTGATTTTGGTGGATTGATTGAAAAAATAATATTCAGAGATTAATAAATCAATGATTTTTCCTTTATAATTTATAATCGGTGTTCCATTTATATTGTGTCAAGTTTCGATGATAATATACATACCAAAATCAATAATTTCCTAATAATCCTCGTTAATTTAGTGGCGTTTTTTCGAGAGTAGTATTTTGTGTAAAAGCTTTGACTTGAAGTTTTGTTGCTTAAAAATTACATCAAACAGGTACAATTTTCGTACAAACGTAAAGATACACTGTGCATTCTTCACATATTTGTTAATTAAACCAAGCCAGATTATAATCATGACATTTAATTGGTGTGCGAGGGTCATTCCGGCTAATGACCCATATAGCAGTGGCATATATAGGTTCTAACTTGTTCTAAGTGCCTACAATATTCATTCGTGTCCATATTTTTTACCAAGTGTTTCGCTTTGAACGTTCTTTTCGTTTTTTATTTGACCGTAGACACAATCGAATCAGATGGCCTCTCTCGGTAAAAAATGAGTGCAGTATTCATGAAAACTTGTTTAACACTACAGTTTAAGTATTTTCTCGTTAACCTTAAAATATCGTATTTCTTATCGTAAGCATTATCTCAATTCAGTTTCGCATCTACTCCGATAATTTAAATTAAATCTAATTTAGTGTTTCTTTTAATTGGCTAACGTAAGCGATACCTACTAACTAACTGGCTTATGTGGTTAACACTGATGATAAAGTAAGGTCAACGGACCGACTTTAAATACCTTTTTACACGAACACAGTTGGCGTTAGGATATACCACGATTTACAGACGTATTGTGAAATTCTATACATACATATAATCTTACTATTATCGTAGACAACGCCAACGCATACGTCTAGGAACCTTAACCTATGCAATAGGCAGTGTATTTGCAACGCGGCAACGGTCTGTCTGTAACGTGACGCGACATTACATATGTATACTGTTTACTGTGGAGGCCTTATTATGGTCAGTAACTTGATAGGATAAATAATTACTCATTGCAAAGATTGCACAATATTAGTTGCTCATCGTTGGTACATATAGTTTTTTTCTGTGGTCAATTTAGAACAATACATCATTGCAGAAATACAAATAAAAACAATTTGCCACCAATTGAAACAACAACAGATAACGACTAGGTTAATTGAGATGCACTTTTTGCAAATGAAATGTCCCTTAGATAAAACACGGTCAAACTGTGCATTGAACTATTTTATTTTGCGCACATATCAATAAAAAATAATAAATTATTGACCGAAAGGACGTTCTGAATCATACTGATTGCATAAAATTATGTAGGCGTATGACTGTTGGACTTTGCTTACTCAATTGTACATAACATTCTAGGTTCATTATACTATTTAGATATTTTAATATAGGTATGCGATTTGATATAGATGAAATAAGAAACATATACGCAAACCAAATACCTAATACCTGAATATACATTATAAAAGATACCTAGGTATGTAATTTTTTTTTTTGAAATCGTAGTAATAACAAAAAGTTGTAATGTTTTCACCTTTATCACTACTACACGATCTTGAGAAAGGATAGTTTTCCTGACATAACCTGTATACCTTAATTTGTAACAATGACACTTATCGGTGTTTTCGTTGGTAGCCGACGCGGACGTCATAAATTTACTAAAGAACACAAAAAGATTATACCTACTTGAATTGCCGTAAGAAACAGGAGTGTCTTTATTCGTAATCCACCTAGGTACATTCATGTAAACATTACTGTATCAAGGCCACTATCGTTCTCTTTATATCTTCTTAAAGTCCTTGTGTAACAATACGAGGATTTTAACAGATATAAAAAGAATACAGAAACAGGATTACTTCGGTTTCGCTGATTTTACAAAGTTGTAAAGCCAATTTAAATATGTATTACCATCGAAGCCTCAGCGGGTGTTTACAGAGATGCACAACTCAGCACAAGCGATCACTAGGCTCTTTGCAATAATGTCGAAATCACTTGAATCGTCTTAAGTACTATTAGCTTCTGTTAAAAAGATTACTAGAAGAACAATTATATTGCATGCATTATTTCTATTTCTAAACGATGTGCGACGTACTTTTCAATTACTTTAAGAGAAAAATCTGTAGAATAAAGACGTTTAACCGCAAAACTGTCAAGTGTTTTATTTTCCAGTTATTATAATTTAGGGTGATGGGTTTTGGGAACGTTGTAATATTTAATAACGTTAAATATATAACGTTCCACAACATGTCTCAAGTTCATGTTCCTTTTAGAACAAGGAGAGATTCAGAGATATTCTTTGAATAGTCAAGGCATATCGTACCCCACATTATGTTTTCCATAGGTCATAGGATATCGCGAAATATGTTTTTCTTTTCAGCTTATTTGGGAAAACGTACATCAGTACTGCGTCTCAAAACAGCGCTGCGAACGGACGAGCGCGTGCGACTGATGAACGAAATATTATCCGGAATTCAGGTCATCAAGATGTACACTTGGGAGAAACCCTTCGCAGATCTCGTGGCCAAAGCTAGAAAGTAAGTTCAAACGTTGCTTCGAGTTATGCTGCATATGTTTAATATTCTTGTTGTATTGTATGGGCTTAAGCATGTTGCAATTGCGATTTATGTTCTCAACTATATACATATTACTATGTATCTTGCGAATACAATGGAAAGAAAATAAATATCTTCTTCACGCTAATGTGTTTATTAAACGAGACGTGAAGTACCTAACATATTAAACACTTCGTTAAATAGCGAAAAGAAAATATATTTCTTTGTTTTTTTTTAAAGCGAGAAAAGATGCTATAAAATAGCACTTAGGGAGCATTACAATTAGTAGGTATTAGTATTAACATTGTATTGTAATTTCTCTAACTCGGCTCTGAGTGTGTGAGCTGGCTTTGGTATATAATATAAACTGCAATTTATTTGTGCTATTTAATGTATTCTTGTATTCTTCAGCGCGTTCGGCTTATGCATTTAGTCTAGTGTACATTTTTGCTATATTGTATTTCCTTCTGTCTATGGTCTCTGCTTATAATATCAACTATAATTGTACGCAAAAGGAAGAAAATTAGTAAATTGTATTGAAAGATGTTTCTCGAATTACGTGAACCCAAACAAAATGTCTAACATGTGAAATATTAATGTATTCTTTGCGTCAAACAAAACATCGACACGTTTATTGAATTATTAATTATGGTCGTCAAATGTTATCTTATCATTTATCAGACGCGAATTAACGGCGAATGAAGATGGAACTTTGCAAAAGCTTGTAATACATAAAATGTTCTATAAACAGAATTCTTGACTTGTATGTTTTCGCTCAATGCCGAAGTACCTATTCCGTGAAAAATGATATTTAACATATAGACTACAAGCCGGTATAGGAAAAAAATATGGGTCAATTGAACCACCAGGGGACATATCTAGAACGATAGAAGAGCATAAAATAATAAGATTCATCACTATGCCGTCACTTGTAAGCTGTCCAACTGAGTGCAGATGAGAATTCAAAAGTACAGGTAGACTCGGTAAATTTTGGTCATATATTTTTGTACGGCATTCTTAACCATCGATAGATCCATTAAAAATAATAAGAAACCGCTCAGTGCCGTACAAAAATGGTGGTCCACAAAGTCGGAATTTTTATTTAATTTCCGAGAGTTACCGGGGGTAAATTTGGTCATTTGACCATGTACGGCATCTGTGTCATACTATTTCAATACTGCTTTTAATCCATTATTCCGCTACGCCGTACAAAAATCATGGGGGCAAGGGAAAAAATCGAGAGTTGCAATCCCCTCTCTTTCCCCACTCCAGGGGGTCATTTGACTAAGTACGGCTTCGGTTCCAAAACATTACCTAGCACTCAAAAGTACTATTAAAAGCAATGCCGTCAAAAAATAATTGTTCTTTTAAATGTATACCAATAATCATCTTAATTTCATCGTATTCTTGATATAAAGAGCTGTAAGGTCATTTGACCCTGTACGGGAAGTTTTTTTTTAACATGATATTGTAAAATTCAATTGTTGTATAGTATTGCCGTTCAAAAGAAACCGTTCTAAAAAAAGTTATAGAGAAATGCAAAAACTGAAATTTTGTAAAAGTTTAAACATCGTAGATTAATGAAATATAATAGTTTTCTACACTTTATTCGTTGTTTTAAATAGTATTAACATAGATAAATTAGGAACAAACAATGCCGTACATTTATGTGCAGACCACATCTTTTAGGCTGATGAAAGCGACGAAAGCTACAATTTTAAGGGTGCTTTATGGCCATCTGATACAGTACGGCATTAACATATTTTTACCCGACTACGGCAAAGCAAAAGGAGGGTTATGATTTTGACAGGCCATGTATGTATGTTCATCTATTCCCTCGTAACTTCTAAACTACTTATCAGAATTCGACAAATGACATATCATTAGAAGCATCTGAATTGTTCGCTGGATAACCAGCGACCAGCTAGCTAAAGGCTATATGGGGTTTCACAAAATCTAATGTGGCGCCCTGTAGCGGACAAAACATACAGAGTAAAAAAATTAAGTTAAGATAAATATGCCGTGTCATTTGAAAGCGCTTTACTTGTACATTTTGAATATGTATATATTACTAGCATTTGCTTGTGACTTTACCTATATTCATGGGCTGATTGCATATAATTCACATCTTTTCGTTCATAGCTTCTTTATTAGTTCATCAATTTAACGGAGTCCATTCCACCTGACTCCGACTTTCCAAGGTGATAATTAACCACCTCGAGCTTCTTAATATTAATGTATATTTATATTTTATTATCAAAATATAAAACAAACATTTCGTTATATGGATTTTTTTCTTTTTCAGATTTTTCCCCTTTGAACCAACGAAAATGTACGGCACATGAAAAAATATTATCTATGCATAAAATACTTTAAAAATAAATTTATTTCGTGTTGTGTCAAATGACCCCCTGGAGTGGTGAAAGAGAGGGGATTGCAACTCTCGATTTTTTCCCCTTGTCCCCATGATTTTTGTACGGCGTTGCGGAATAATGGATTAAAAGCAGTATAGAAATAGTATGACACAGATGCCGTACATGGTCAAATGACCAAATTTACCCCCGGTAACTCTCGGAAATTAAATAAAAATTCTGACTTTGTGGACCACCATTTTTGTACGGCACTGAGCGGTTTCTTATTATTTTTAATGGATCTATCGATGGTTAAGAATGCCGTACAAAAATATATGACCAAAATTTACCGAGTCTACCTGTACTTTTGAATTCTCATCTGCACTCAGTTGGACAGCTTACAAGTGACGGCATAGTGATGAATCTTATTATTTTATGCTCTTCTATCGTTCTAGATATGTCCCCTGGTGGTTCAATTGACCCATATTTTTTTCCTATACCGGCTTGTAGTCTAATATTTTCAGTTTGCAATCTTAGTAGAATCGATCATTTTTCTAAGAAGTTTAATAAATGCATGACTGATATTGACTAGCACTTCATATTATAAGGCTATTACTATTGAATTATTACAAAACGTGCATAGTAATATTTTTTGCAGAATTTTTCGCGAGTACAATAAAATTATAATATATATGTTAATAAATATAGCAGTGTAATATGTACACAGGCTGACCCACAATTTCATTTGATGTGTAAATATTTTTGTAGTACCTTTTACTTTTGTACAAGATAATCTCGAATATTTTGTACTGCATGATCTAAATATACATGCTTTCATTGCTTATCTAATAAAAATAGATCGTATGTTTTCGCAAACCTTTTTTTACGTAGGTACATTGTCTGAACGGTTCCATGCTCCTTTTTATCTAAGAGGAAAACGCTCTGCCTTATTGGAATATGTACTAAAAACGTGCTTAAACTACATTTTTATTTCACGCTTCATCCGAACAAAATAAATTTTATTTGTGTAAAAGTCGAAGCAATATGCAAATTAGTTTTGTGATGTTGTTGAGAATGTTCATTCAGACAGAGAGGTGACCTGTAAATTACATAATGGTTTTTTTTAGCGGCAATTGTTTTTATAATACTAATTTATGCGCTGACTCATTTGGCGATATTGATACTATAAAATCAGCATAATATGTTTGAGTGTTATGTAAAATAACTGAAGCCCGTTGTAGCCTGATCATCTAACCTCACCTAACCGATACCTACAACTGAATGGCTTCAAAATCGGTCCAGGCGTTTTGGATATCCAAAACGCCTGGACCGAAAAATATATCTGTATGTCTAGTTGAGCTAATATTAGCTCAACTAGACATACAGATATATTTTTTACAAATTTAACTCATGAAAAGATCTGTTTTTTTTACACTTTACAAATACATGCACAATGTTTTATTTATATACTTCTTTCATAATGATCATTTATTTATTACATCTGGTTTTCTGAACGTTTCAAAGTAAGCAATTAAATGAAAACAAAAAGTAGTTGTTCCTGTTGCCAATGTTGTGTCGTCAATTAAGCTCGTCAACTTTAATAAATCAGCATTGATAGTTGTCTGTTTATTCTGTAACTAGGTACCTATAGAAATAGGGTATTCTAGGTTCCAACTACAAAAAACATACAAGATATAAATCAGTAAAAATAACTAATTAAATCAACTCTCTAGCCTCCGTTCACTAGACAATTGATTACACAGACGACAAGCCGCATATAGATTGATATAATTAAAAATGCTTAAGCTACATAGTGGCTTCTCTCGGTCTAGCTTTCTTTGCGGTTGAAAAATAATACACCGTCTCTAATTACGATGTTTCTATTTTTTATCACAGTTTCATTGCATTCGATGCAATAGCTAACTTTAACGACTGCAATTTCTCAAATGAAAATCTTAATGTTGAAATACATTTTATTAATTCTTATCAATTTGAAGAATGTCTAGAATTCATTATAAACACGTGATTAAAAAAAGTAAAGAAGATTAATGCTTTTACGTAATTTAATAGGTATTATTCATTGAAGTAATCACCTCATATACACGTGCGTGATACGTATTAATGTCATCATTTAGTGTCCGCAGGTTTTATTGATTTGATATACGATACCGAAGCTTTTAATGTTTATTGTAATGTTCGTAATATCCAATTATGCACTTGATAAGCGTACAAAAAAGGTTAAACGCGAAATTAAGATATACAGAAAGACAAACAGAGGTTATATTTACAATGTACTTATGCTCTAATATACGTAAGAAATTGATTACGCCATGCTATATCCGTGATAAGCTTTTAATTCAAGCACATATGTATTTAGTAATGTGTGAATCTATATTAGCTGGATATCCTCTAATCTGTCTTGCGGCAGGATTCAAGGATGAACAAGATACAAATAAGATAAACGAATTGCTTCATGTTCAACGAGATATAATATATATGTACATTTTATTAAAAAAAAAATAGAGATACGCTTTAAACTTTAGTATATATGTATTACTCTATAAACGATTATAATAATAAAAGTGTCAGGAGTGAAACTTCTTTGGCAAGATTTAAAGATACTGTATACTAAAATCGTCGCTTTACTCCATGACGCGACCTTGAAATTTTACTCTCAACGCGCCTGAAGAAGTTTCACTACAAAAATTTAATCTTGTATGGCGAATAAGAATAAATTATTTTGAACATAAGCGGGATATTTTCAAAAATACTTTTCATACAGTACCATATCTAGCTTATTTGCTTGGAACAGCTCATGCAATATTTCACAAACGCGCACTTTCTTTACAGACAAGAGATAAAGCAAATAAGGGCGACTTCATACATCCGCGGTGTGCTCACATCTTTCATCATGTTCACGACCCGTATTTGCCTGTTCTTCTCGATCCTGGCGTTCGTCCTTGAGAACAACGTGATTAGCGCCAAGCAAGTGTTCGTTGTGACGAGCTTTTACAATATCTTGAGACAGACTATGACCGTGTTCTTCCCGCAAGGTAAGTTTGGTTTGGAAATGTATTTGATATTTTATAGGCCTTTATGATCGAAACAAGTTTTTTATTTTTATTGAAACTGTCAATTTAATGTTAATTTCAATCATTTTACGCGAGCATAATTTTAATATGCCTTCATTTGTTTTTAATAGCTATGTTTCGTGTATAATCATCGTTAATAACTTAATGTTTGAATTTATTCTCTCACCGTCTCGTTATTTACATGTTACATTGTTTGTCATTGTTCAGAAAACTAGCAATTATCACTATCGTGATTCTTCAGCCGGAAATACTTATGCAATTTAGCCCGCCTTAATAACGCATTTCCTTCACGCGTTTGTCTATCAGGTATAGCCCAAGTCGCTGAAGCTACCATATCGATAAAACGACTCCAAAACTTCATGTTATACGAGGACACAAGTAAACCAGTACCAGGCTTAGCGGAAATTCAAACATCCTCCAAAAAAGGAAAGGAAGAATCTCTAACAAAGGATATTCCACCTTCACCAGTCAAAGTCGATATGGAAAAGAAAAAGGAAGCCGATACAAAACAATCGTTAGAAACTCCTCCGGAAACTAAAAAGGCCAAGGAAGCTAAAGGCAATGGTGAGTCTGTTGATCTTAAATCATTCGTGTACAAAGTCCAACAGTTCATTTGTCATTTGAACACAGTGATTACTTCATTTGTTTCAACAGTGAATCGTTCTTAATGAATGGCTACTAAGAATAGCAGCATCATTAAATCCATGAAATACGCACAAAGCAGCATTTTAGATTTAGAGACGAGTACAACTGTAACATATATATTTTATGGTTATTCGCATCGTTATTACAGTATTGTATTTAACGTAATTGACCGTTATGAATTTTAATAGGTACTGATTAAAACAAGTATTGCTTACAAACAATTAACCACAAAGTGTTATTGTATATTATCGTTACAAACTTTCCGCCCGCAGCTTCGTTCGCATGCACTTCACATAATCGAATGACAGCCGCATTTGTTATCTTGACATAAGTAGCCTATGTCCACTTCCAAGGTTTTGTATACCTATCTCTGTTCCAAATTTTATCATAATCATTAATCTGTATACAGTACTCCAAACTTAATAATGCACATGCAAATCTTCGCTAATTGTCGTATTTCCGAAGACACTCGAATCATTGAATCGTAAGAACCCTAAACAACGCACTTGCATTTTACACCTTGTTCAAAAGAAATAGAAGTCAATTCACGGTCATACACAATCAAAAACAAATCGGGCGGTAGGTGACGGTAGCCTGTCAGTCAAAAAACTCAAAAATCCGTCAGTCGTTTTTAAATATTGGTGGTGACTGCACGTGTTCTCTCTGTGTGGAATTATATAGAGCTGCTATTACATACCCTTCTTGGTTTTGTTTTTAAAGGTGAATTAAATTAATCGATGAAATGATTTACACAGGTGATGGCAGTAGGGAAAGTGAAAATGAAGAAGAGCATAATGAAAGTTCCGATGTATCTAAAATGTCAGAAATAAAGACCCTGATTTTGATTGTTTTTATTTTTATTTTTTTATAATTGTCATAATATTGAAGAATGATCAGTACTGATTTTAATGATTAGATATATGGTTTAAATATAAACCTGTGTTTGAAAACCATATTTTATACAATACTAGCTTGCCACCCGCGGCTTCGCCCGCTTTGTCTAAAACCTAATAAATTATATATTAAAACCTTCATACACATACATATTAATTTCTTTTAGCACAAAACATAATTTGACTAAATTATGCATAAAAAAAAAGCATTTAACCACTCTATATAGATATCATCTTCGGACGCTCCGGGAATATGACAGTTGCCGAACAGCGACGAAGATTTCAATGCGCATTATTACTTTTGGAATACTGTAAGTAGTTTAGTCAGAAACAGGACAATCGGCCTAGTTAAATTAAAAAAAAAAACTGTACTATGTTTTGCTGTGTTATTATTCAACACTATAAGCATACACACCTACACCTAAATCTCGGAAAGTCGAAGAGCCTTAACCAGCACTGTTCTCTATAGACCACCTATCTTTGTTCCTAGGCAATCTAGAAGCACCACTTGAATCAGGTGAAGAAGACAACGAAGAGTTGGCAACAAGAGTTGAGGAAGATGCAAGAGGAGTAAGACTGAAACATGCCACCGCGAAATGGATCGTCTCGCACGCTGAAAACACGCTCACTGATATGTCGCTCACTATCAAACCTGGCAAGTAAGTGCAAGTCTTTGATAAAATCTTTGAAAATAACTGCATAACATTGTATAACTTTTTCATATCTATCCGCATTTGTTACTTGAACAAGGGTTTTTAATTATGATTTTTATTGAAAGGAGAGGAGAATAAGTGTAAGACGTTTAATTTCATTTTTGAAACAAATATAAAGTGTTTAGGATATTCCATTAAATGACTAAAAAAAATAAAATTCACAGTAGTAATAACACTCTTTTAAAACTGAACTCGATATTCAATCGATGCTTTTATGAATTTTCTAGGCAACTTTGTTACAACCTTGATTGAAAGATAAAAAAAGATAAAACTTGTATAGATCCCAGATAGTTGATTAGTGTTGGGTATATGTATTTTATTCTGTAATGAAATATTGTAATCAGAGGTTTTAGTTTCCTAAAGTTATTCCTAAAAAAATATCTTTACGACTATCCAATTAGTTCTTTTTTAACTGAAAAGTACCCATAGTATAAGAATTCTTAATTTACAGGCTAATAGCAGTAATAGGGCCGGTGGGTGCGGGCAAGTCATCGCTCTTGCACGTTCTGTTGCGTGAATTGCCTCTCGTCTCTGGCTCTGTGCATATCGGTGGAACTGTATCTTATGCTAGTCAGGAGCCTTGGTTGTTTGCGGGTAAATATAACAGATTTTTTTTTTATGTTTTTTATTATAAATTATAACGCTCATGAAGTTTTTGAAAATTCGGTATTAATAAAGGGGATATTGTTTTTTAATTATGCTTAAATTCACTTATTTTTTGTATAATAGTCGCATATTCCAAAAACAGAAAACACTGTGTTAAAGATTCTTTTGAATAATTATACAGTTATAATTTTTATGTTGGTAAAGATCTTCGCATAACCGTACAATCTGATACACACTCGCTACAGAGAAACTTTCTAAAAGTACAAGCAACTTTTGCTTCCACCATATTTTTGCCAAATATACCAATATCTTTTTTTACCATCAATTCTAAAGGAATTATCACGTATTTGTCCACAGGCAGCGTCCGTCAGAACATCTTATTCGGTCAGCCGATGGACCGGCCGCGATACAACGCGGTGGTTAGACGCTGTGCTCTAGACCGCGACTTTACGTTGTTCCCACATGGTGATAAGACTGTGGTCGGTGAACGGGGTGTTAGTCTTAGTGGAGGTGAGTTAGAATTTATAAGGTACATATAAAAATAATTGAGTATTTAAAAAACATCAAATCTTACACACCTCGGTGAGATAGTCACCAAATAAAAACATCACGATCAACATTGCTGCTAAATACATATTAATATGTTTCATTACTTTGATATTGGGAAGTCTATACTATACATTGACAATTTGTTTTAGTATAATAATTTATCTTAGGAAAAACGCCGCTTTGCGCTCGAAATCCTGCAAAATAAAAGTGCGCGACTAAATAAATTTTCAAGGACTCTTTGGGAGCGATGTCCAATTATCTTCTTCAATTTAGCTTTAACAATTGTTCAGAAAAATCGAAATGTTACTTTTTATAAACAGACTAGACGTACAGTTTGATAATATCGATTTATAAGATCTTT
Source organism: Colias behrii (assembly GCA_029959065.1). Classification (NCBI taxonomy): domain Eukaryota; kingdom Metazoa; phylum Arthropoda; class Insecta; order Lepidoptera; family Pieridae; genus Colias; species Colias behrii. The sequence goes on from JARWMC010000002.1 coordinate 8,806,299, forward strand.
GTTACGCTTTCACGGCTACCTAATCGATCGTTTTTAAGTTATACTGAGAAGGGGAAATTATATGCAATACAAAGTATAACTTTATTGCGGCAATGCAGTTTGATGGAAGCGTAACAATTCGCCAATAAACGGAATTACTTAATCGTTTACACGTGGAACACGAGAATATCTAGGTGTCTCACATTTATGCTGTCATGGTCGGACCAGTGAAGACATTCCTATTAATTAGTGATTAGACCAATCACTGATTTATGAGAATTTTCTAATAGACGAATACCATTTAGATTTTTTCTTATTTATTTCCTTCTGTAATTCCATGATCAAATGAAACAGTTTATAACACTGGTCTGCAAAAAAATTTTTTTTTGCGCTCCTTCTTATTTTTGCACAAGATTATTATAGAAGTGATACTTCTGAACAGAAATTAAGTTTTAAAAAATTTGTATCACGTCTAGATTTTTTGTGGTTTAATTTGAAAGAAACCCATTTTTTTGTTCTAAGAATACATCGTTATTTTAATAATTAGGTTTAAATATTACAAATTATGTCAAGAAAACCATTTAAAACTATAAGACAATATAATTACACATTATTTACATTGTTTCAATTAGTAGTTTTCTTTTCTTTTAATATTTTATGAGGAGTTTCGCGACGAATCGATCAAGTAAAATCAGCAAGCTTTGCTGCCAACTTATTATCTATATTTTCAGTTAGCTTTTCCGTATCTCCTCTCAAACTTCTGGTGAAATCTTTCATAGTGGTCACCAGATACTCTTTTTACAGCTTTAGTCTGCTTAATTTCATAATTTAAGACTTATCTAAGCTCCCGCATTTGCAGTCCTTTAGGGACCACACAAGACTCGCGCTTTCAATGTTGCGTCGTTTAAAAATCCATAACACGTGATTCAATTTTGCTTTATGGTTGAAATTATACGCAAATTATCATCAATGTATCAGTACAATATAAAAATTTTACCAAAATATTAGGTTAAAATCATCAACCGTCACCTTAAAACTTTACTTTGAACTGAGCTCCGCGGAGTCATGATGAGAACTACGGAAGCCCATAAATTCCCTACAAATTAGTGTAAAAATAATGTCTTCAGTAGATATCGTTCTTGCTTTTTATAAATTCAAGTCGTTCTTGTGATAAAAATATCATATAGACCGAATAAAATAGCATTATTGCAAGAGAGACTACCAAACAATACAGAATTTTAAGATATTTAAAAACGACAATAAAAAAAAATTTTGATGTGATACGAAAAAAATGAAAGCAGATCTAGATTCAGCATGTTAAGATCTCCATGTTTATCATATTTTTATTCAAAGGAGGATTTCTTTGCAGACCAGTGTAATTAATGATCGAATGATTGAATTAAGAAGAAGAATTATTCTTCTTCTTAATTTTTCTTCATTTTCGATGCTTAAATGTGTCCTAATATTTTTTTCTTTATCCTTACGTCAGTTTGACATAGAAAAAAAAAGTTTTCTTAACATTATATGAATTACTTTCAAATTGTGTTTATATTAATGTTCCTAAATTGTCATTTACCTCTCCAGGTCAACGTGCCCGCATCTCACTAGCGCGCGCAGTATACAAACGCGCAGATATATACCTACTGGATGACCCTCTATCTGCTGTGGACGCGCACGTGGGCCGGCATCTCTTCGAGTCGTGCGTGGTTGGATACCTGCGGAACACCACTCGGGTGCTGGTCACCCACCAGCTGCAGTTCCTGAAGGATGTCGACCAGGTGTGTATACAAACGCGCAGATATATACCTACTGGATCTGCTGTGGACACGCACGTGGGCCGGCATCTCTTCGAGTCGTGCGTGGTTGGATACCTGCGGAACACCACTCGGGTGCTGGTCACCCACCAGCTGCAGTTCCTGAAGGATGTCGACCAGGTGTGTATACAAACGCGCAGATATATACCTACTGGATCTGCTGTGGACACGCACGTGGGCCGGCATCTCTTCGAGTCGTGCGTGGTTGGATACCTGCGGAACACCACTCGGGTGCTGGTCACCCACCAGCTGCAGTTCCTGAAGGATGTCGACCAGGTGTGTATACAAACGCGCAGATATATACCTACTGGATCTGCTGTGGACACGCACGTGGGCCGGCATCTCTTCGAGTCGTGCGTGGTTGGATACCTGCGGAACACCACTCGGGTGCTGGTCACCCACCAGCTGCAGTTCCTGAAGGATGTCGACCAGGTGTGTATACAAACGCGCAGATATATACCTACTGGATCTGCTGTGGACACGCACGTGGGCCGGCATCTCTTCGAGTCGTGCGTGGTTGGATACCTGCGGAACACCACTCGGGTGCTGGTCACCCACCAGCTGCAGTTCCTGAAGGATGTCGACCAGGTGTGTATACAAACGCGCAGATATATACCTACTGGATCTGCTGTGGACACGCACGTGGGCCGGCATCTCTTCGAGTCGTGCGTGGTTGGATACCTGCGGAACACCACTCGGGTGCTGGTCACCCACCAGCTGCAGTTCCTGAAGGATGTCGACCAGGTGTGTATACAAACGCGCAGATATATACCTACTGGATCTGCTGTGGACACGCACGTGGGCCGGCATCTCTTCGAGTCGTGCGTGGTTGGATACCTGCGGAACACCACTCGGGTGCTGGTCACCCACCAGCTGCAGTTCCTGAAGGATGTTGATCAGGTGCGTTAACAAGCGTGGACGTAAAGTGCGTAAAGATACGTACTGAACGCCCCGTGGCGTGTGCGTGCATCCACACTAACAAAATTCTGAGGAAATACAACAAATTACGCATAAAGATTATGGTCATACATTTTTTTATGGTACTTCGTTTTAATTTTGAATATCTAAAAAAAATAAAGAATAGAAATAATTCGATCGAGAGGCGGGATTTGAATCCACATCCTATTAATCTAAAAATTCGCTTTATTCTGTTGCATTTCAGATTATATTGTTACTATCTAAAATTGAAATTAGAATGTTGTTATGCAACATTTCTGCTCTGTTGTTGTTATTAAACAATGTTCTGTTGCAAAGCAGGAAATTATGTTTTCCTCTATACTCATTAGAATAATAGTAATGAGTATCCTGTTTCAGGAAAATTTCTTAGAACTAATTCATCACATTTTTCAATGTGACAAGTATTACGTTTTGACAATACCTACTATCTTTACCTGTTTTAAAATATCACCCTTTATAGCTATTGTTAATAAATTATTTATTTTAACTGAAAAATTATGTGCAAATATTAAATTTTCAAAGTTATATAAATTAAAATTTGCTTTTTGTATTCAGATAATAATATTGAAGAACGGCGCAATAGCAGCGGCGGGAGACTTCGAAACGCTCAGCGCGTCCGGGCTGGACTTCGCGACGTTACTCGCGAGAGACGAGCAAGAGGACGATAAGCCCGTTGCTGAGGAGAAGTCCAATATGGACCTGGATGAGTCTGTGCTGCAGGGCAGCTTCAGAAAACGGCAGATGAGCATACATTCCGTGAGTATTTTTTTTATTATCTCCATATATTAAAAAGCATCCCTATTTAATTCTTATTTTTATGATTTATATATTTATATATATTATTATTGTCAGGAGAAGGATCTTATGAAAGAATATCCCAAGAAAATTGCGCCTAATTAATATATAAAAAAAAAAAATGCGAAAACTTACGGCTATTTAATTTTCTATAAGTCAGAACAACGTCTGGTGGGTCAGCTAGTTACTATATTTTTAGTTTTCTTGTCAAACTAACCGTTTCAATAATAATGATCCCATTCGCTATCATACTTAAATTTAAATACTTAATTAATATAGACTTTAATAGCCCACTCTTTATAAATCTGAAAGCAAAATAATGTTATATTTATGAAACGTGGTGAATGGTGTTCAAAATTATGGAAATGATCACGTCTTTACGTTATCTCAAAAACAATTTTGTTTAAAGAGGTGCGAGGTTTTGTGATTTCTTAAATTTTAAATATATTAGTTTTAGCTAATATCTAATAATACCACACATGCACAACAATGTTTCCCAATTTTTGTGAAAAAAAAGGAAATCTTTTCTATATTTAAATGAATTATTGGGAGTGGTATTATATTAGTGGGATTATAAATTATCCATGTTAAACAAGTAAGTGTGGTTAAGTCATAAATTGCTATAAGCTGCATGTGTAAACAATACAAGTGTAATTTTAAATCATATTATAAATTAATATTAAGGAAATATCCGACTTAGACAAAGCCTGTAAACCGATGAAATAGCTGACAATTGCTGTCCTTACAATATTGCATGAAAAAAAATGTATACAAGTGTTTGAAGTGGTATTATTCACGGATTCTCAACTATGTTTCGCAGTACTCTAGAGTAGTATAAGAACTTTAACTCATAGTAAGTAAGTTAGAACTTGTAATGCTTATACAGACCTATAATATGTGGCTAACAGTCTTAAACTTCATAGTACAACTTGTTTTTATAAAAATATTTACTTATTTTCACTGTTTTATATGCATAAAAGTTATTTATAATAGAAAAATGTTTACACATAAAACTTGAAATATGAACCTTGCAGAACCAAGCTATTATTTTGGGTTTAAAATGGTGCAGTATATATTATAATACATTAAAAGATATTTAAAAATACCTTATATTTTTAAAAAACAAAATAAATCTTTATTAATAATGGCATTTGGAATTTATTTTTAATCTTAATTTATTCTCAAAGATATAATAATATATTTTTTTTTGCATTTGGAATAAATTCATCTCACAAGTACGAAATACTTGACGTTTATGTATGAGTTTATTTAGAATTAAAATAATGCTATATTGCCCTATAAGGCCAATGCATATTATCATCTGTTTCACTGATTCGAGTTTCGAGTTCGAGACACAGTTTTCGAGGTTGAGACATTTTTTTACCATGGGAATCTTAGGGAAAATGAAAGAAATATTATGTAAGATTTGAAGAAGTGGGTGGTCCGTTTCCTTGTCACCTTCCCAATCCATTCCTTTTTTTCCCATCGTCATTTCTTTCCTTACCCTTTTCCCTTAAGAGTCCGTAGAGGTGATAGCATATGACATAAAAATGTGCCTTCTAATATGTCATATTATTAACAGGTGAGTTCGGTAGACAACTTGACAGCAACTGCGCCACCAGAGGGCGGGCGGGAAGAAGCAGAAATGCGTTCAGCCGGTGCGGTGTCGAGTGCAGTATACGGCGCGTATTTACGGGCTAGTGGCCACCCGCTGCTCGTAACGCTCATGGCGCTGGTCGCGGTACTAGCCCAGTTGCTCGGTTCCGGCTCCGATTGGTGGACTAGTTACTGGTAATCAGGAGCTATTCATATTATTTTAGGGCAGTTAAACATAACGCCGACCGCTCTGCTGGAAGGTGGTCGCGAAAAAGCAGAAATGCGTTCAGCCGGTGCGGTGTCGAGTGCAGTATACGGCGCGTATTTACGGGCTAGTGGACACCCACTGCTCGTTACGCTCATGGCACTAGTGGCCGTGCTCTTTCAGCTGCTCGGTTCGGGCTCCGATTGGTGGACTAGTTACTGGTACTGTAGTAGATTCACATTATTGTAGATAACAGTAATAGAACAGCAGTTATACTTGACGGTGATCGCGCTAGTAGGCCGCGCCAAGATGCAGAGATGTAATATTGTATTGATCTGAGGTACTCCGTTCCTGCGCTGCATAGTTCAATAGTATTTTTTCCCTCTATTGTAATTGTATACAAATCCTTAATCGCTATCCAAAATATTGTTCAAACAAGTAAATAATGCCTTATATTAAGTTGGTTAATGGGTTAACCATTCACTCAATATGTTTAATATCTACTTAATCCAGTTTATAACCGCATTTGTTTTTACCAGGGTCAATCAAGAGGAACGTCATCCACGTACATTACTACAGAACCTCGATACAAACGACACCAATGCTATGGATGTATCATCTAACTTTACGAATGCGCTCGTTGATAACGCACACTTTGAATCTGGACTCACAAGATACGATTGTATTTATATTTACACAAGTAAGTAAGATTAGGTCTAAATACATGATTAATAGCTTTAAAAACCACATATTCGTCAAATTAAAATATAAACAACCAGTTTACTTAAAAATGTGTTTTTTGCCTGTAGGAAATTTAGAAAGTTAACATAAATGTTACAAATAAAGATAGATAACTTTTAAAGCTGCTCTTTAGTAGATTTGCTTCTATAGCTTCATTAAAATTTATGTCTTTTAATAAATAGTGCTACATATGTTTTAAACCTAAACAAAAATTTAATTCCTGTATGTAAAGTGATTTAAACTCAAACTACTCAAAAAAGAGTTTTCAAATTGTCACAATACATGAAACATGAAATTTCTTCATATTTAAGTAATCAATTTTGAGGATACATAAATTTCTTCAAAGGCAATACCGATACTTATGTTTCGCCATTGTCCCGCAGGCATGGTAGTGGCGCTAGTGGTGATATCCCTACTCCGTTCGTTCATATTCTTCTCCATGGCGATGAGAGCATCTACCCGTCTCCACAACAACATGTTCGCGTCTATCACACGTGCTCCCATGCGATTCTTCCACACGAACCCGTCGGGCCGGATCCTGAACAGATTCTCTAAGGATATGGGTGCGGTGGATGAAGTACTGCCGTCCGCTTTACTGGATGTACTACAAGTGAGTTCATTCTTTGGATTGTTATTCGCTATTGTATTAAACTTTTAATTTTGTTAAAGGAAGTTTAATTCTAAATGCTAAAATAATTAAGTTCTCTGTGGGTTAAATAGTTTTAAACTAGACTCTTTTATTCAGACACTAAATACGTTCACTATTACATTACGATGAAAAAACCTTTGTATTTATCAGTTCTAACCAAAATTTGTATTTATCAGTTCAAACTAAAATTTGTATTTTTCAGTTCAAACTAAAATTTGTATTTATCAATTCAAATCAATGCTTTAAATGTCTATGTTCAGCCATTTTAATTAAATAAATAACCCCAATTATAATCCTTATTTCTCCCGCAGATCGGCCTGTCGCTGATCGGTATCGTGATAGTGGTGGCGATAGTGAACTACTGGCTGCTGCTGCCGACGCTGGCCATCGGGCTCGTGTTCTACGGGCTGCGGATATTCTACATCGCCTCGTCGCGCAGCATCAAGCGCCTCGAGGGTGTGAGTGAGTCATCTGTGAGCCTCGACTATTTGTGTTAGATGTAGACTGTACGTGATAGTGGTGGCGATAGTGAACTACTGGCTGCTGCTGCCGACGCTGGCCATCGGGCTCGTGTTCTACGGGCTGCGGATATTCTACATCGCCTCGTCGCGCAGCATCAAGCGCCTCGAGGGTGTGAGTGAGTCATCTGTGAGCCTCGACTATTTGTGTTAGATGTAGACTGTACGTGATAGTGGTGGCGATAGTGAACTACTGGCTGCTGCTGCCGACGCTGGCCATCGGGCTCGTGTTCTACGGGCTGCGGATATTCTACATCGCCTCGTCGCGCAGCATCAAGCGCCTCGAGGGTGTGAGTGAGTCATCTGTGAGCCTCGACTATTTGTGTTAGATGTAGACTGTACGTGATAGTGGTGGCGATAGTGAACTACTGGCTGCTGCTGCCGACGCTGGCCATCGGGCTCGTGTTCTACGGGCTGCGGATATTCTACATCGCCTCGTCGCGCAGCATCAAGCGCCTCGAGGGTGTGAGTGAGTCATCTGTGAGCCTCGACTATTTGTGTTAGATGTAGACTGTACGTGATAGTGGTGGCGATAGTGAACTACTGGCTGCTGCTGCCGACGCTGGCCATCGGGCTCGTGTTCTACGGGCTGCGGATATTCTACATCGCCTCGTCGCGCAGCATCAAGCGCCTCGAGGGTGTGAGTGAGTCATCTGTGAGCCTCGACTATTTGTGTTAGATGTAGACTGTACGTGATAGTGGTGGCGATAGTGAACTACTGGCTGCTGCTGCCGACGCTGGCCATCGGGCTCGTGTTCTACGGGCTGCGGATATTCTACATCGCCTCGTCGCGCAGCATCAAGCGCCTCGAGGGTGTGAGTGAGTCATCTGTGAGCCTCGACTATTTGTGTTAGATGTAGACTGTACGTGATAGTGGTGGCGATAGTGAACTACTGGCTGCTGCTGCCGACGCTGGCCATCGGGCTCGTGTTCTACGGGCTGCGGATATTCTACATCGCCTCGTCGCGCAGCATCAAGCGCCTCGAGGGTGTGAGTGAGTCATCTGTGAGCCTCGACTATTTGTGTTAGATGTAGACTGTACGTGATAGTGGTGGCGATAGTGAACTACTGGCTGCTGCTGCCGACGCTGGCCATCGGGCTCGTGTTCTACGGGCTGCGGATATTCTACATCGCCTCGTCGCGCAGCATCAAGCGCCTCGAGGGTGTGAGTGAGTCATCTGTGAGCCTCGACTATTTGTGTTAGATGTAGACTGTACGTGATAGTGGTGGCGATAGTGAACTACTGGCTGCTGCTGCCGACGCTGGCCATCGGGCTCGTGTTCTACGGGCTGCGGATATTCTACATCGCCTCGTCGCGCAGCATCAAGCGCCTCGAGGGTGTGAGTGAGTCATCTGTGAGCCTCGACTATTTGTGTTAGATGTAGACTGTACGTGATAGTGGTGGCGATAGTGAACTACTGGCTGCTGCTGCCGACGCTGGCCATCGGGCTCGTGTTCTACGGGCTGCGGATATTCTACATCGCCTCGTCGCGCAGCATCAAGCGCCTCGAGGGTGTGAGTGAGTCATCTGTGAGCCTCGACTATTTGTGTTAGATGTAGACTGTACGTGATAGTGGTGGCGATAGTGAACTACTGGCTGCTGCTGCCGACGCTGGCCATCGGGCTCGTGTTCTACGGGCTGCGGATATTCTACATCGCCTCGTCGCGCAGCATCAAGCGCCTCGAGGGTGTGAGTGAGTCATCTGTGAGCCTCGACTATTTGTGTTAGATGTAGACTGTACGTGATAGTGGTGGCGATAGTGAACTACTGGCTGCTGCTGCCGACGCTGGCCATCGGGCTCGTGTTCTACGGGCTGCGGATATTCTACATCGCCTCGTCGCGCAGCATCAAGCGCCTCGAGGGTGTGAGTGAGTCATCTGTGAGCCTCGACTATTTGTGTTAGATGTAGACTGTACGTGATAGTGGTGGCGATAGTGAACTACTGGCTGCTGCTGCCGACGCTGGCCATCGGGCTCGTGTTCTACGGGCTGCGGATATTCTACATCGCCTCGTCGCGCAGCATCAAGCGCCTCGAGGGTGTGAGTGAGTCATCTGTGAGCCTCGACTATTTGTGTTAGATGTAGACTGTACGTGATAGTGGTGGCGATAGTGAACTACTGGCTGCTGCTGCCGACGCTGGCCATCGGGCTCGTGTTCTACGGGCTGCGGATATTCTACATCGCCTCGTCGCGCAGCATCAAGCGCCTCGAGGGTGTGAGTGAGTCATCTGTGAGCCTCGACTATTTGTGTTAGATGTAGACTGTACGTGATAGTGGTGGCGATAGTGAACTACTGGCTGCTGCTGCCGACGCTGGCCATCGGGCTCGTGTTCTACGGGCTGCGGATATTCTACATCGCCTCGTCGCGCAGCATCAAGCGCCTCGAGGGTGTGAGTGAGTCATCTGTGAGCCTCGACTATTTGTGTTAGATGTAGACTGTACGTGATAGTGGTGGCGATAGTGAACTACTGGCTGCTGCTGCCGACGCTGGCCATCGGGCTCGTGTTCTACGGGCTGCGGATATTCTACATCGCCTCGTCGCGCAGCATCAAGCGCCTCGAGGGTGTGAGTGAGTCATCTGTGAGCCTCGACTATTTGTGTTAGATGTAGACTGTACGTGATAGTGGTGGCGATAGTGAACTACTGGCTGCTGCTGCCGACGCTGGCCATCGGGCTCGTGTTCTACGGGCTGCGGATATTCTACATCGCCTCGTCGCGCAGCATCAAGCGCCTCGAGGGTGTGAGTGAGTCATCTGTGAGCCTCGACTATTTGTGTTAGATGTAGACTGTACGTGATAGTGGTGGCGATAGTGAACTACTGGCTGCTGCTGCCGACGCTGGCCATCGGGCTCGTGTTCTACGGGCTGCGGATATTCTACATCGCCTCGTCGCGCAGCATCAAGCGCCTCGAGGGTGTGAGTGAGTCATCTGTGAGCCTCGACTATTTGTGTTAGATGTAGACTGTACGTGATAGTGGTGGCGATAGTGAACTACTGGCTGCTGCTGCCGACGCTGGCCATCGGGCTCGTGTTCTACGGGCTGCGGATATTCTACATCGCCTCGTCGCGCAGCATCAAGCGCCTCGAGGGTGTGAGTGAGTCATCTGTGAGCCTCGACTATTTGTGTTAGATGTAGACTGTACGTGATAGTGGTGGCGATAGTGAACTACTGGCTGCTGCTGCCGACGCTGGCCATCGGGCTCGTGTTCTACGGGCTGCGGATATTCTACATCGCCTCGTCGCGCAGCATCAAGCGCCTCGAGGGTGTGAGTGAGTCATCTGTGAGCCTCGACTATTTGTGTTAGATGTAGACTGTACGTGATAGTGGTGGCGATAGTGAACTACTGGCTGCTGCTGCCGACGCTGGCCATCGGGCTCGTGTTCTACGGGCTGCGGATATTCTACATCGCCTCGTCGCGCAGCATCAAGCGCCTCGAGGGTGTGAGTGAGTCATCTGTGAGCCTCGACTATTTGTGTTAGATGTAGACTGTACGTGATAGTGGTGGCGATAGTGAACTACTGGCTGCTGCTGCCGACGCTGGCCATCGGGCTCGTGTTCTACGGGCTGCGGATATTCTACATCGCCTCGTCGCGCAGCATCAAGCGCCTCGAGGGTGTGAGTGAGTCATCTGTGAGCCTCGACTATTTGTGTTAGATGTAGACTGTACGTGATAGTGGTGGCGATAGTGAACTACTGGCTGCTGCTGCCGACGCTGGCCATCGGGCTCGTGTTCTACGGGCTGCGGATATTCTACATCGCCTCGTCGCGCAGCATCAAGCGCCTCGAGGGTGTGAGTGAGTCATCTGTGAGCCTCGACTATTTGTGTTAGATGTAGACTGTACGTGATAGTGGTGGCGATAGTGAACTACTGGCTGCTGCTGCCGACGCTGGCCATCGGGCTCGTGTTCTACGGGCTGCGGATATTCTACATCGCCTCGTCGCGCAGCATCAAGCGCCTCGAGGGTGTGAGTGAGTCATCTGTGAGCCTCGACTATTTGTGTTAGATGTAGACTGTACGTGATAGTGGTGGCGATAGTGAACTACTGGCTGCTGCTGCCGACGCTGGCCATCGGGCTCGTGTTCTACGGGCTGCGGATATTCTACATCGCCTCGTCGCGCAGCATCAAGCGCCTCGAGGGTGTGAGTGAGTCATCTGTGAGCCTCGACTATTTGTGTTAGATGTAGACTGTACGTGATAGTGGTGGCGATAGTGAACTACTGGCTGCTGCTGCCGACGCTGGCCATCGGGCTCGTGTTCTACGGGCTGCGGATATTCTACATCGCCTCGTCGCGCAGCATCAAGCGCCTCGAGGGTGTGAGTGAGTCATCTGTGAGCCTCGACTATTTGTGTTAGATGTAGACTGTACGTGATAGTGGTGGCGATAGTGAACTACTGGCTGCTGCTGCCGACGCTGGCCATCGGGCTCGTGTTCTACGGGCTGCGGATATTCTACATCGCCTCGTCGCGCAGCATCAAGCGCCTCGAGGGTGTGAGTGAGTCATCTGTGAGCCTCGACTATTTGTGTTAGATGTAGACTGTACGTGATAGTGGTGGCGATAGTGAACTACTGGCTGCTGCTGCCGACGCTGGCCATCGGGCTCGTGTTCTACGGGCTGCGGATATTCTACATCGCCTCGTCGCGCAGCATCAAGCGCCTCGAGGGTGTGAGTGAGTCATCTGTGAGCCTCGACTATTTGTGTTAGATGTAGACTGTACGTGATAGTGGTGGCGATAGTGAACTACTGGCTGCTGCTGCCGACGCTGGCCATCGGGCTCGTGTTCTACGGGCTGCGGATATTCTACATCGCCTCGTCGCGCAGCATCAAGCGCCTCGAGGGTGTGAGTGAGTCATCTGTGAGCCTCGACTATTTGTGTTAGATGTAGACTGTACGTGATAGTGGTGGCGATAGTGAACTACTGGCTGCTGCTGCCGACGCTGGCCATCGGGCTCGTGTTCTACGGGCTGCGGATATTCTACATCGCCTCGTCGCGCAGCATCAAGCGCCTCGAGGGTGTGAGTGAGTCATCTGTGAGCCTCGACTATTTGTGTTAGATGTAGACTGTACGTGATAGTGGTGGCGATAGTGAACTACTGGCTGCTGCTGCCGACGCTGGCCATCGGGCTCGTGTTCTACGGGCTGCGGATATTCTACATCGCCTCGTCGCGCAGCATCAAGCGCCTCGAGGGTGTGAGTGAGTCATCTGTGAGCCTCGACTATTTGTGTTAGATGTAGACTGTACGTGATAGTGGTGGCGATAGTGAACTACTGGCTGCTGCTGCCGACGCTGGCCATCGGGCTCGTGTTCTACGGGCTGCGGATATTCTACATCGCCTCGTCGCGCAGCATCAAGCGCCTCGAGGGTGTGAGTGAGTCATCTGTGAGCCTCGACTATTTGTGTTAGATGTAGACTGTACGTGATAGTGGTGGCGATAGTGAACTACTGGCTGCTGCTGCCGACGCTGGCCATCGGGCTCGTGTTCTACGGGCTGCGGATATTCTACATCGCCTCGTCGCGCAGCATCAAGCGCCTCGAGGGTGTGAGTGAGTCATCTGTGAGCCTCGACTATTTGTGTTAGATGTAGACTGTACGTGATAGTGGTGGCGATAGTGAACTACTGGCTGCTGCTGCCGACGCTGGCCATCGGGCTCGTGTTCTACGGGCTGCGGATATTCTACATCGCCTCGTCGCGCAGCATCAAGCGCCTCGAGGGTGTGAGTGAGTCATCTGTGAGCCTCGACTATTTGTGTTAGATGTAGACTGTACGTGATAGTGGTGGCGATAGTGAACTACTGGCTGCTGCTGCCGACGCTGGCCATCGGGCTCGTGTTCTACGGGCTGCGGATATTCTACATCGCCTCGTCGCGCAGCATCAAGCGCCTCGAGGGTGTGAGTGAGTCATCTGTGAGCCTCGACTATTTGTGTTAGATGTAGACTGTACGTGATAGTGGTGGCGATAGTGAACTACTGGCTGCTGCTGCCGACGCTGGCCATCGGGCTCGTGTTCTACGGGCTGCGGATATTCTACATCGCCTCGTCGCGCAGCATCAAGCGCCTCGAGGGTGTGAGTGAGTCATCTGTGAGCCTCGACTATTTGTGTTAGATGTAGACTGTACGTGATAGTGGTGGCGATAGTGAACTACTGGCTGCTGCTGCCGACGCTGGCCATCGGGCTCGTGTTCTACGGGCTGCGGATATTCTACATCGCCTCGTCGCGCAGCATCAAGCGCCTCGAGGGTGTGAGTGAGTCATCTGTGAGCCTCGACTATTTGTGTTAGATGTAGACTGTACGTGATAGTGGTGGCGATAGTGAACTACTGGCTGCTGCTGCCGACGCTGGCCATCGGGCTCGTGTTCTACGGGCTGCGGATATTCTACATCGCCTCGTCGCGCAGCATCAAGCGCCTCGAGGGTGTGAGTGAGTCATCTGTGAGCCTCGACTATTTGTGTTAGATGTAGACTGTACGTGATAGTGGTGGCGATAGTGAACTACTGGCTGCTGCTGCCGACGCTGGCCATCGGGCTCGTGTTCTACGGGCTGCGGATATTCTACATCGCCTCGTCGCGCAGCATCAAGCGCCTCGAGGGTGTGAGTGAGTCATCTGTGAGCCTCGACTATTTGTGTTAGATGTAGACTGTACGTGATAGTGGTGGCGATAGTGAACTACTGGCTGCTGCTGCCGACGCTGGCCATCGGGCTCGTGTTCTACGGGCTGCGGATATTCTACATCGCCTCGTCGCGCAGCATCAAGCGCCTCGAGGGTGTGAGTGAGTCATCTGTGAGCCTCGACTATTTGTGTTAGATGTAGACTGTACGTGATAGTGGTGGCGATAGTGAACTACTGGCTGCTGCTGCCGACGCTGGCCATCGGGCTCGTGTTCTACGGGCTGCGGATATTCTACATCGCCTCGTCGCGCAGCATCAAGCGCCTCGAGGGTGTGAGTGAGTCATCTGTGAGCCTCGACTATTTGTGTTAGATGTAGACTGTACGTGATAGTGGTGGCGATAGTGAACTACTGGCTGCTGCTGCCGACGCTGGCCATCGGGCTCGTGTTCTACGGGCTGCGGATATTCTACATCGCCTCGTCGCGCAGCATCAAGCGCCTCGAGGGTGTGAGTGAGTCATCTGTGAGCCTCGACTATTTGTGTTAGATGTAGACTGTACGTGATAGTGGTGGCGATAGTGAACTACTGGCTGCTGCTGCCGACGCTGGCCATCGGGCTCGTGTTCTACGGGCTGCGGATATTCTACATCGCCTCGTCGCGCAGCATCAAGCGCCTCGAGGGTGTGAGTGAGTCATCTGTGAGCCTCGACTATTTGTGTTAGATGTAGACTGTACGTGATAGTGGTGGCGATAGTGAACTACTGGCTGCTGCTGCCGACGCTGGCCATCGGGCTCGTGTTCTACGGGCTGCGGATATTCTACATCGCCTCGTCGCGCAGCATCAAGCGCCTCGAGGGTGTGAGTGAGTCATCTGTGAGCCTCGACTATTTGTGTTAGATGTAGACTGTACGTGATAGTGGTGGCGATAGTGAACTACTGGCTGCTGCTGCCGACGCTGGCCATCGGGCTCGTGTTCTACGGGCTGCGGATATTCTACATCGCCTCGTCGCGCAGCATCAAGCGCCTCGAGGGTGTGAGTGAGTCATCTGTGAGCCTCGACTATTTGTGTTAGATGTAGACTGTACGTGATAGTGGTGGCGATAGTGAACTACTGGCTGCTGCTGCCGACGCTGGCCATCGGGCTCGTGTTCTACGGGCTGCGGATATTCTACATCGCCTCGTCGCGCAGCATCAAGCGCCTCGAGGGTGTGAGTGAGTCATCTGTGAGCCTCGACTATTTGTGTTAGATGTAGACTGTACGTGATAGTGGTGGCGATAGTGAACTACTGGCTGCTGCTGCCGACGCTGGCCATCGGGCTCGTGTTCTACGGGCTGCGGATATTCTACATCGCCTCGTCGCGCAGCATCAAGCGCCTCGAGGGTGTGAGTGAGTCATCTGTGAGCCTCGACTATTTGTGTTAGATGTACGATGTATGCAAGAAGCTTATATCTAATACACTGGAGATTTCAGTATGAACATTAACTTGTAACAAGAAAATATGACAGTGAATGACGTGATATTTTCTTGTTACAAGTTAATGTTCATACTGAAATCTCCAGTGTATTAGATATAAGCTTCTTGGATGTATGACTAGTATTTGGTGTTCGCTTTCCTTTAAGTTCTGGCTCGGTAGTGGAAAGCGATCATGTAAGGGGGTGGAAAGGGGGTGGGCTTTTGCTGCGAGAAGGTATTTCGAGTCTTAAGAACTGACTATACGAAAGGATACACCTAAAAACAACTAGAAAAATGTTTTGTTTTCGTTCCTTAATAGATTGCACACTAAATACTTAATATAATTTTGTTATCAATGCAAATGTTTTCCTCTTAACCCATTGAGCCCCGAACGGCCCGATCGGTCCACGACACAATAGATTTTCTATTGTGTTTTTGATTCCGGGGCCTGAGTTATTAAGATCTCTATGCACGCATTTCTATATTTTTTATTAATTATATATCTTTATTAACACGCATGCTTCAAATTCCTTTTTTATAAATTAAATAACTGACAATATTAGTGACAAATTTAAGTGCTTTATTACCTCGTTTCCAGCACGTAGTCCAGTGTTTTCCCATCTCAACGCGTCCCTGCAAGGCATTACCACGATACGTGCGTTTGGCGCTCAAGAGGCTCTCATAAAGGAGTTTGATAACCATCAGGATTTGCATAGCTCTGCTTGGTAACTATTTACTCAATATAAAAGTTCTACTTTATCTTTATTGCAATTTTTTACGCAATTGTGAACATTAAATAGTTGTAAATATAATAAAGAGGATACTAATTTAAATATATTTTCCAGGTACATGTTTATCGCGAGCTCACGTGCTTTCGGCTTCTGGCTGGACTTGGTGTGCGTTATTTACATTGCTGTGGTCACCCTAAGCTTCTTAGTTTTCGGAAATGGTAATTATATTCAACCTTAAGTCAATATCCAAATAAATTAAATAAAAAATAAATAAAATTAATAGGATTATTATTTTGAATTGCTTGCTTTTTCACACATAATGTACACATAATTATAGTTCTACAAGATTTTTGTAAAAAGATAAACAGATAATTAGGGATATATTATATTATGGTTATGTGTATTTGCTGCTATTCATCTGATTTATAATATTATCACTCATTCATCTTTACATAAATTTACAGAGGAATACGGAGGCAACGTGGGTCTGGCTATCACTCAGGCGATGGGTCTCACAGGCATGTTCCAGTGGGGCATGCGGCAGTCCACCGAACTGGAGAACCAGATGACGAGCGTTGAAAGGTAATAATATTATTTATAAGTATATCTTATTTCACAATTTATTCGAATACATTCTTCCATACCTTCTTCCTGTGTTTTTAAAGTATACACATACATAACAATGAATATTAGGAATTTTGTTTACAAATTTATGATTATACGATACCGAACCATATGAAATGTTTATTACATCAAACTAGAAAGGTATATCTACCAAAACAAGAGATTTATCTCACTAAGAGGCACTGGCGACGTAGCTCCTACATAATATGTCCGTACGCTATATACATATTGGCGACGCTATATACATTTCAATACGTCGTTGAGCAACATTGCCACACCCTCTGAACAGTGATCTGTTTACAATCTTCGCAGAATACAAGAGTACTCATCCATCGAGCCAGAACCTCCGCTCGAGTCTCCCCCGAACAAGAAGCCGCCGCCCTCTTGGCCGTCTGCCGGGCGGGTGCAGTTCCGCCGTGTGCGCTTGTACTACGCACCGGGTGAACCGCCCGTACTGCGCGACCTGACGCTCGATGTGCAGCCGCGGGAGAAGGTCGGGATCGTGGGGAGAACGGGCGCGGGGAAGTCGTCGCTGATTAACGCGCTGTTTAGGTATGTAGATTATTTGTGTGTGCATAATCTTTGTAAATGGAGCAGGGACGCTTAGTTTATAAATAAATGATATTAGTCTCTCTGTCTTACTGTCTATGACATTTATCTATGATTTGTAGAGTTTCTCTTTTTATCAAAAGCATACATCCATGGCACAATAAAACAATGTTAATTTTGTCTGGATATTTAATATTATCATTAGAATATGACCAGTTAGCACGATACTTAATGTTAAAAGAATGATATACAAAAAAATATTATTAAATAATCATAGAAAACGGAACTATAAGAATAACAGTGTAATGACAAATATTATTCTAACGAAAGTATATCATAAGAAACCGTAGTACGTATAATTTATTAATTTTGCCATATTTTTTTTCATTATCCATTCAGACTGGCAACAATCGAAGGCGAGATCATAATAGACGGTCGGGAGACATCCGAGCTGGGGCTGCACGAACTGCGCAGTCAGATCTCGATCATCCCGCAGGAGCCCGTGCTGTTCTCGGGCACTATGCGACACAATCTCGACCCCTTTGATGAGTACCCGGATCAAGTGCTGTGGAGGGCGTTGGAAGAGGTCAGTAGTAAAAAAGAGCGATGGCAATGTAGTCGGGTCCGTTTTTTTGTTTTGGTGTCGTGCGCATGATGTAGTGAAAATCTTTTTATTCGCGCGTTTTCATTATTTTTATGATGCGTATCGCATAATGCAACTAAACTTGGCTCTCAGGAAAAAGTATTCAAATATCTTTGAGTTAGGCTGTGTATAGTTTCTTCCCCACGTTGCAGTTTTTATTTATTGATAGTACCTAAAACTTTCGAGTGCTTTAAGACAGGCATAGCACGCTAAAATCTAACGTCTGCAAATTACGTATATTATTTAACGTAGCTAATATTTCTGATCCTACTTTTTTTTGTTCCGTACAGGTGGAACTAAAGGAAGCGGTAATGGAATTACCGGCGGGTCTGAACTCGCGCATGTCGGAGGGCGGCGGCAACTTCTCGGTGGGCCAGCGGCAGCTCGTGTGCCTCGCGCGCGCCATCGTGCGCCGCAACCGCCTGCTCGTGCTCGACGAGGCCACCGCCAACGTGGACCCGCAGTTAGTATTTCAAAATAGATAGATTATAGAATACATGGATGGAACGAGATAATGGATCGCATACACATACGCGTACGTACGGGTAGACGTGTGCGGCCACGCTTATTACAAAAGTGCATACGTCAACACGCTACAAAATACATAATACTTCCTGCACGCTATAAAAGAAAACATACCCAAACATTTAGAGTATGCACATACACTTACGACAAAACTACATGCACTTACAAGAAAAGTTAACAGGGCACTCGCATACGCATACATGTAATGTACACGTACTCGTGTATTCACGCTCCAAAATTACATATAAGGATGTGGCGCGTACATGAAACCACACATAATTATGTAACGGGCACATAGATGTATTGAATATACATTACAAAAGAATGCACATACAAGTAGGCATTCATGTACACATAATATATACTCTTTGCATACACACGTGCACGCAAAATACTACAAATGCAGATACACACGTGTACTTACGTAAGTGTATACGGTCTCATATGGACAGAAGCTATGTAAAGTCTAAATACATATAGTTACATGATATTATCAATAAATTTTAATTACATAATTCGCAATAAATACATTCTTGGCCAAATCTGATAAAATGATATCCAATAAAAATCTAATCACAATTTGAATATGCTTAAAACAATTTATTTATACATTATGTTTGTTCATACATTTATTTTGTATTGTAGAACGGATGCGCTAATTCAGACGACGATCCGCAACAAATTCGCCGACTGCACCGTGCTCACGATCGCCCATCGGCTACACACTGTCATGGATTCGGATAAAGTAATCATTTTACCTTTTTCACTTTTCAATTCAATCTTTTTTTTTTTCCTAGTTATGAAATGAAAATGCCTTTTTTAGATTTGATACTTGGAATTTGTTTTTTATCGATTGATAAATATTATATAATAACAATTATTTTATAAACACTAGCAATAACAATTATATAATAACAATTATTTTGTCCTTTGTAATATAATAAAATTGAAATAATAATTTGTTAAATCTCTTTCGTGTAAGATATTTAGGTTGTCTTTGATTAAAATAAAAATGCCTGGTTTATTTTTAAGCTAGGTTTAATTTTATTAATTATTCGTTTTAATAAATCCCACATTATTTTTCCTAGGTGCTAGTAATGGACGCGGGTCAGATGGTGGAATTCGATCATCCGCATATACTCCTGCAAAAACCGGACGGTGTGTTGCGCGGAATGGTTGAACAGACCGGACGCTCTATGGCCGAGATATTGGCTAAAGTCGCCTTGCAGGTGTGTATATACTTGATAATAATATGGAAAAAAAAAGACTCACTTTGTCTTTGGTGTACCATCTATTGATATCTTTGTGACAGTAATGTACTTATCAATGTGTAGATTGTAGGTATCATCATAATTATAGGAAATAGGTGAAAGATTCGTTTAAATAAATCATCATTAGAACCGTATCACAGAATACATAATAGTAGCTAAACGCTACAGAACGGACACTCCGCCTCCCGCCAAAATTAAACACTTACCTCACCCCGCACGATCATGATAAAAATGGGCCGCATTTTTCTGCAAGGACGATACGCAACGAAGATTGACAACATTAATCAAATTGACTTAAAGTAATTTTATTATTTTGGATTTGTGATTATCGTTTTTCGTAGAAAATGGTTAGATATTGTGTTTACGGATGTATTTCATCAGAAAAACGCGATTTTTTTTTACGCTAGTCACAAATGTGCCAACCATAAAGCGTTAACACACACATTTGCAGTCTCTACAGTGTGACTGTCAAAACGATAATTTTGTATGGAGTGTCCGGGGTGTGACCGTATGTTGAATTAAAACTAAAATCTCTAATAATAATAATCTCTAATCTCTAAAAATTTCAATATTTTTCGATAGCTATTTATTCCAATAAATAATTCTACATAGAAAACGAAAAACCATCGCACAGAATTTTTCTTCAGAAATAAATTGTATTTGAAAATCTACGAGCGAGCGTAGATCTTTAAATGATTTGTGTTATTAAGTGCAAATTAATTATTGTGTATTTATTTTCAGGCATACAACAAGAAATACCCACAAGCAACAGAGGCAACGGAGTGAAGATCACTCGCCGTTCGTTCCTATACTTACACGTAGTTTATTTTAGTCAATTCAGCGTTTCGCTGAACACATGTTAGTTACGAAATTACATACGTCCTTTATCAGGGACCAACGATCTCTGGTTGTTCTTAAGCGAGATTGTATGTTGAACATAATTTATTTTCTTTGTAGATTGCATGTCGAGAAAACGCGTTTTTTTCCTCTGTTATCATTTATTTGGCTATATATCCAGTGGTTTATATGATACATTGAAGTGAAGAGCACAATTGGTTGATTGTTTTTATGATAGATACAAAATATGAGAAATTTTTTCAATATTTTTGTGTCATATAAAAGACTGCGTACAATAAGCATTGTTATCTAACGTTTAAGGCAATTTTACCCAGTAAACTATTCCTTAGTTCTTCTCAATTTTATTCAATAACCGTAAATATTATTCTTTTCTTTGCATTGAAAGAAATGAACTTATGTTTTAATGCCTTGACTGCCACATAATGATAGCATTCTTACAAATCTTATCTGAACTTTTGTCTTTGAAGCTTTGTGCCTCAGTTAATGCGTTTTCTCGATTTGCAATAAATTTACAAACTACTATTAATTAAGTATAGCATGTATTTTCAAATGTGTGTCCTGTACAAGCGACAGGTTTTAGTTTTATACATTAACGTTTACTTAAATTATTATTATTGTAATTGAATTCAAATGACTGCCTACTTTCTCATTACAATCGAATACTTATTGAAATAATTTATTAAAGCTCAAATATAAGCTAGCCCAAGTTTGATATAACGCATTGTATCTGCCGTGTATTGGGTAGCTAGTACGTTTAAGTACTTAATTTTTAAGTAGTTCCTATTCAATCTGGTTTTTAGTGGATTTATTTAATTTGATGTGCTTAGAATAATTATTTTCTTTTTCTTCTGAAATAATGTGAATCTTAGTTACCAACCCACTTAATATGTAAGATCAATTTTAGCTTACATTATTATGGTGCGAATTTTTTCTCGAATATTTTGAAAATTTAATTGTGTGATGTGTATTTCAATGTTAAATATATACAGTGCCTGCTAATTATGAATCTATTTTAATAAGATCTTGTTTGTTGAATGTTGTAATAAAAAATACATTTGCAATTCTGGTTTTTATTATGCAACCCTCTTCATCCTTTTTTGCGGTAATTGAACGTTTAAACGTTGATGTTATAGTTACGCGTGCTTTTGTCTTCAAATGTACAAAACTTGTTCCAATCTATTCTTAATGCAAGCTTGATACATTTATTCCTTACCCTTTTATAGTACAAGCACCATTATAAAGCGTAATGGCTCTAAGATTTATATTAATCTGTTATCATCATAAAGTAGGATTGGGCTGAGGATTTCGATAAATTTTGTTAGTACTTAATTAAAAATTGGGTCGTAATCCTATAATATAAAAATTAATCACAAAATGTGTTGGTAAGCGCATAACTCGAGAACGGCTGAACCGATTTCGTTAATTATCTTTTTATAATATTTATTAAAGTACGAGGATGGTTCTTATGGAGAGAAAACGTAAACATGTGCCACGGGTGAAGCCGGGGCGGGCCGCTAGTTAAATATAAAAAAGAGCATGTGTGACGGGCACACGTGTCAAAAGTGAAACTTCTATGGCAAGATTCAAAGATAACAAAATCGTCGCCATACTCCATGACTGTCTAGAAATCAAAAGAACAGCAACAATTTTTTTTTATCTATACTTATATTATAAAGCTGAAGAAAAACTAAACATATTGTATAATAAAAGCAGGTTTGGCTTTCGACGGTCTGCCTCTCTTCCTTTTTTGTCCGAGTGGAATGTTTTTAGCTTCAGATGGAGGTACAGCGTACTTCAAGCGTATGGATAGACCAATTACATGTTTACACATATACATTTTATAAAAGTTTGGACAAGTACATTTTGTTCCTTGTGTCACCGCTCGCTATGATCTGCCGAACTATTTATCGAACCGCTCATTCCATCATTTTTACCTCTCATTTCAGTTATTGGACTGCTGAATTACCTATTTTAGGAACTGACATTCTATGATAAAATAATCGACTTATTGATTTTTTATTACTGTTCATGTTCTATTGTCGCAATAATTAATCAACCGCCATTAAATTAAATAACTGCTCAATATGTTTATCAACTCATCATGAAAACATCTCGAATATTTAAATAACATCTCAAAAAAATAGTTCCCTATAAAAAATTCAATTGAAAAATTCGTCAATATCTTATTAATCTTTTCTTTTTTTCTTTGCTGTATTTCTAGTCGCTTAATTTGTAATCTAGCCGCACACCTACATTTTTAATTTATAAAATGTATTTCAACCCTAAACACGACCACTAACACATACCAGGAGAAAAATAATTGTTTTCTAGTAGCATGTGAGGAGAAAGCGGGATGGTGTGTACAGAATGTCATGTTCTCGGAGTTTGATAGAAAGAGACTTAAAAATCAAATAAAACAAGTATAATTCTTCTTAATCATTTATTAAGTCGTTATACGTACATGCTATCCACAGAAAGCGAACTTAATTAACATATAAAACACTTCGGAATGTAGAGTAATACAAAAGACGCTTAGCTATCATCGCCTATCATGCAAATTATAACTATTTACATCAACATGAATACTGAATATTTTTTAACAACCTATATAAAATATGTGAGATGTAAGTATGAGTTTCAACCCACTTTATGTGAGACAGTTAAATATTCGACATTTTAGGATATTGCACTTACAAAAGCTTATTTCACATGGTAATTCTGAATACTGGTTCTGAGATTACACTTTAACACCAATCTAACACTATCTTCTATAAGCATGTTCAACGTTAGCTACCTTCATGTTATGAAGAAAATGGTATGAAGTAATACAAAAATTATAATTTCAAATTGAGAAGTAAGATTAGAATGTAGACATGCTAAGAGGTTGAAACGACTACATCTCTACAATGAAGTATATGAAAGAACAGCGTACAAAGAAAAGTACTAAATGAATTACAAAATAATATATAATGCTGCAGCTCAGTTACAAACAATAGTTTATCACAGACCATTTTACCATTCGCTCAACTACACACTACAGCTTCAATGTATCTAAATATATGTGAGGCTTTTAAAGTTTTCACTTCATACATAATAGCCACCGTAATTTACAACAAGCAACACAACACAAAAACAATTAAATTAATACAATGGACAGATTCTCAACTTTGAGAAGAACAATACTTATAGGTAATTAACAAAATAAATTCAAACGCCTAAAATTGCCTCGCGGACATTAATTCGAAAGATAAATAAAATAAATACTAAAAGATATAACCGAAAAGATTAAATAAATGTCATGTAATTTTTCCCTTTGGCACGAGAAAGAGAAATGAGAAATTCGTGATAGTCTTAAGTTATCGAAAAGAAACGTCACTGAGATCTTAGAAAACTGTATACAGATTTCATATTGTCCTACGTTCAACAGTAATGTGATTTATTTCGATAAATATTAAGAGAACTAACTTACTATCCACAGTCTTCTTGCTCATTAGCGGCACTTTACCAGAGTTAGTGTCAAACACTATTTATCACTATATAATACACTTATTTGAACTAAGTATTGTTTCGTTTAGCGAAAGATTCGAGTCCCATACAACGGCTTACGGCAGTCACACACGCGTCTACACGAGCGCGGTCATGCTTCCAGAGCGAGAATATTTGCTTTCTTCCGTCTCCACTGGGTTCGCGGTCTTTTCCTGGGAAATGACAAATATTATTGTAATGATCAATTAATAAAGCAATAATATAAAAATATACATTGCATAAGGATTAGAAATTGCTTAACATTATTTCATTTATAGTTATGGTAATAAAAAAAAAATGAAGAAAGGTCTAAAAAGTATGAAATTTCTATTTTATTATTAATTTTTTTTCGCAAAGACAGATTACTAATACTACTGTTATTTGGCATTAAAAACATATTGCTGATTTCTAGAGGTTATGGAATTATTATGATTTAATATATTTTCTAGTAAAACGAGTTTATTGCTGTACTTATTAAATCTTGTGAAGTTGTGAACTTGTTATTGTATTGTAATAAGCTTAACTGGATAAGAGTGATTAGGACCACTAAAGAAAACATTGTAAAGAGCACTGCCAAGGTAAATTTCTCACAAACGGTGCCAATGCTAATCCTTTTAAACGAACTATAACAATTTACTTTCTTAACTCTCTTTTAATAATTGACCGTTGTCATTTATTGTTTTGTTCTAAGTACTTTTTACGTCTTTTTCATACGTATGTGTAAGCGTAAGTGTTGGATGTAAGAGTGTGTAGTAAAGTCGCTTTTTATAAAGACACTAACAAGGCGTGCGTGCTTGCGTAAGTATACGAACAGACGGAACGTATGTCTGCATGTGTGTACGACTGATATGTGTACCAATTGGGAATATGTGTGTATGTGTGTAAGCTGTATTCTAATTGGCGAAATGCACATAATATTATGTTGTCAGACATGTTTATGTGTGTACGCGTGTGTGCTATATACACGTGCTAGTTGTGTGTATGTGTGTGTGTACTCACAGCCGAGTCTTGCACATGTGTGCGTGGGCGATATGGCTACCTAAGGTCGTGTATCTGTGTGTATGTACTGGTGTGTACTCACGGGCGGCTGCTGGGGCTGGGGCGCGGCGGGCGGCGGCAGCGGCAGCGCGAGGCGCAGCGCGGTCCAGAAGGCGCGGTCGTGTATCTGTGTGTATGTACTGGTGTGTACTCACGGGCGGCTGCTGGGGCTGGGGCGCGGCGGGCGGCGGCAGCGGCAGCGCGAGGCGCAGCGCGGTCCAGAAGGCGCGGTCGTGTATCTGTGTGTATGTACTGGTGTGTACTCACGGGCGGCTGCTGGGGCTGGGGCGCGGCGGGCGGCGGCAGCGGCAGCGCGAGGCGCAGCGCGGTCCAGAAGGCGCGGTCGTGTATCTGTGTGTATGTACTGGTGTGTACTCACGGGCGGCTGCTGGGGCTGGGGCGCGGCGGGCGGCGGCAGCGGCAGCGCGAGGCGCAGCGCGGTCCAGAAGGCGCGGTCGTGTATCTGTGTGTATGTACTGGTGTGTACTCACGGGCGGCTGCTGGGGCTGGGGCGCGGCGGGCGGCGGCAGCGGCAGCGCGAGGCGCAGCGCGGTCCAGAAGGCGCGGTCGTGTATCTGTGTGTATGTACTGGTGTGTACTCACGGGCGGCTGCTGGGGCTGGGGCGCGGCGGGCGGCGGCAGCGGCAGCGCGAGGCGCAGCGCGGTCCAGAAGGCGCGGTCGTGTATCTGTGTGTATGTACTGGTGTGTACTCACGGGCGGCTGCTGGGGCTGGGGCGCGGCGGGCGGCGGCAGCGGCAGCGCGAGGCGCAGCGCGGTCCAGAAGGCGCGGTCGTGTATCTGTGTGTATGTACTGGTGTGTACTCACGGGCGGCTGCTGGGGCTGGGGCGCGGCGGGCGGCGGCAGCGGCAGCGCGAGGCGCAGCGCGGTCCAGAAGGCGCGGTCGTGTATCTGTGTGTATGTACTGGTGTGTACTCACGGGCGGCTGCTGGGGCTGGGGCGCGGCGGGCGGCGGCAGCGGCAGCGCGAGGCGCAGCGCGGTCCAGAAGGCGCGGTCGTGTATCTGTGTGTATGTACTGGTGTGTACTCACGGGCGGCTGCTGGGGCTGGGGCGCGGCGGGCGGCGGCAGCGGCAGCGCGAGGCGCAGCGCGGTCCAGAAGGCGCGGTCGTGTATCTGTGTGTATGTACTGGTGTGTACTCACGGGCGGCTGCTGGGGCTGGGGCGCGGCGGGCGGCGGCAGCGGCAGCGCGAGGCGCAGCGCGGTCCAGAAGGCGCGGTCGTGTATCTGTGTGTATGTACTGGTGTGTACTCACGGGCGGCTGCTGGGGCTGGGGCGCGGCGGGCGGCGGCAGCGGCAGCGCGAGGCGCAGCGCGGTCCAGAAGGCGCGGTCGTGTATCTGTGTGTATGTACTGGTGTGTACTCACGGGCGGCTGCTGGGGCTGGGGCGCGGCGGGCGGCGGCAGCGGCAGCGCGAGGCGCAGCGCGGTCCAGAAGGCGCGGTCGTGTATCTGTGTGTATGTACTGGTGTGTACTCACGGGCGGCTGCTGGGGCTGGGGCGCGGCGGGCGGCGGCAGCGGCAGCGCGAGGCGCAGCGCGGTCCAGAAGGCGCGGTCGTGTATCTGTGTGTATGTACTGGTGTGTACTCACGGGCGGCTGCTGGGGCTGGGGCGCGGCGGGCGGCGGCAGCGGCAGCGCGAGGCGCAGCGCGGTCCAGAAGGCGCGGTCGTGTATCTGTGTGTATGTACTGGTGTGTACTCACGGGCGGCTGCTGGGGCTGGGGCGCGGCGGGCGGCGGCAGCGGCAGCGCGAGGCGCAGCGCGGTCCAGAAGGCGCGGTCGTGTATCTGTGTGTATGTACTGGTGTGTACTCACGGGCGGCTGCTGGGGCTGGGGCGCGGCGGGCGGCGGCAGCGGCAGCGCGAGGCGCAGCGCGGTCCAGAAGGCGCGGTCGTGTATCTGTGTGTATGTACTGGTGTGTACTCACGGGCGGCTGCTGGGGCTGGGGCGCGGCGGGCGGCGGCAGCGGCAGCGCGAGGCGCAGCGCGGTCCAGAAGGCGCGGTCGTGTATCTGTGTGTATGTACTGGTGTGTACTCACGGGCGGCTGCTGGGGCTGGGGCGCGGCGGGCGGCGGCAGCGGCAGCGCGAGGCGCAGCGCGGTCCAGAAGGCGCGGTCGTGTATCTGTGTGTATGTACTGGTGTGTACTCACGGGCGGCTGCTGGGGCTGGGGCGCGGCGGGCGGCGGCAGCGGCAGCGCGAGGCGCAGCGCGGTCCAGAAGGCGCGGTCGTGTATCTGTGTGTATGTACTGGTGTGTACTCACGGGCGGCTGCTGGGGCTGGGGCGCGGCGGGCGGCGGCAGCGGCAGCGCGAGGCGCAGCGCGGTCCAGAAGGCGCGGTCGTGTATCTGTGTGTATGTACTGGTGTGTACTCACGGGCGGCTGCTGGGGCTGGGGCGCGGCGGGCGGCGGCAGCGGCAGCGCGAGGCGCAGCGCGGTCCAGAAGGCGCGGTCGTGTATCTGTGTGTATGTACTGGTGTGTACTCACGGGCGGCTGCTGGGGCTGGGGCGCGGCGGGCGGCGGCAGCGGCAGCGCGAGGCGCAGCGCGGTCCAGAAGGCGCGGTCGTGTATCTGTGTGTATGTACTGGTGTGTACTCACGGGCGGCTGCTGGGGCTGGGGCGCGGCGGGCGGCGGCAGCGGCAGCGCGAGGCGCAGCGCGGTCCAGAAGGCGCGGTCGTGTATCTGTGTGTATGTACTGGTGTGTACTCACGGGCGGCTGCTGGGGCTGGGGCGCGGCGGGCGGCGGCAGCGGCAGCGCGAGGCGCAGCGCGGTCCAGAAGGCGCGGTCGTGTATCTGTGTGTATGTACTGGTGTGTACTCACGGGCGGCTGCTGGGGCTGGGGCGCGGCGGGCGGCGGCAGCGGCAGCGCGAGGCGCAGCGCGGTCCAGAAGGCGCGGTCGTGTATCTGTGTGTATGTACTGGTGTGTACTCACGGGCGGCTGCTGGGGCTGGGGCGCGGCGGGCGGCGGCAGCGGCAGCGCGAGGCGCAGCGCGGTCCAGAAGGCGCGGTCGTGTATCTGTGTGTATGTACTGGTGTGTACTCACGGGCGGCTGCTGGGGCTGGGGCGCGGCGGGCGGCGGCAGCGGCAGCGCGAGGCGCAGCGCGGTCCAGAAGGCGCGGTCGTGTATCTGTGTGTATGTACTGGTGTGTACTCACGGGCGGCTGCTGGGGCTGGGGCGCGGCGGGCGGCGGCAGCGGCAGCGCGAGGCGCAGCGCGGTCCAGAAGGCGCGGTCGTGTATCTGTGTGTATGTACTGGTGTGTACTCACGGGCGGCTGCTGGGGCTGGGGCGCGGCGGGCGGCGGCAGCGGCAGCGCGAGGCGCAGCGCGGTCCAGAAGGCGCGGTCGTGTATCTGTGTGTATGTACTGGTGTGTACTCACGGGCGGCTGCTGGGGCTGGGGCGCGGCGGGCGGCGGCAGCGGCAGCGCGAGGCGCAGCGCGGTCCAGAAGGCGCGGTCGTGTATCTGTGTGTATGTACTGGTGTGTACTCACGGGCGGCTGCTGGGGCTGGGGCGCGGCGGGCGGCGGCAGCGGCAGCGCGAGGCGCAGCGCGGTCCAGAAGGCGCGGTCGTGTATCTGTGTGTATGTACTGGTGTGTACTCACGGGCGGCTGCTGGGGCTGGGGCGCGGCGGGCGGCGGCAGCGGCAGCGCGAGGCGCAGCGCGGTCCAGAAGGCGCGGTCGTGTATCTGTGTGTATGTACTGGTGTGTACTCACGGGCGGCTGCTGGGGCTGGGGCGCGGCGGGCGGCGGCAGCGGCAGCGCGAGGCGCAGCGCGGTCCAGAAGGCGCGGTCGTGTATCTGTGTGTATGTACTGGTGTGTACTCACGGGCGGCTGCTGGGGCTGGGGCGCGGCGGGCGGCGGCAGCGGCAGCGCGAGGCGCAGCGCGGTCCAGAAGGCGCGGTCGTGTATCTGTGTGTATGTACTGGTGTGTACTCACGGGCGGCTGCTGGGGCTGGGGCGCGGCGGGCGGCGGCAGCGGCAGCGCGAGGCGCAGCGCGGTCCAGAAGGCGCGGTCGTGTATCTGTGTGTATGTACTGGTGTGTACTCACGGGCGGCTGCTGGGGCTGGGGCGCGGCGGGCGGCGGCAGCGGCAGCGCGAGGCGCAGCGCGGTCCAGAAGGCGCGGTCGTGTATCTGTGTGTATGTACTGGTGTGTACTCACGGGCGGCTGCTGGGGCTGGGGCGCGGCGGGCGGCGGCAGCGGCAGCGCGAGGCGCAGCGCGGTCCAGAAGGCGCGGTCGTGTATCTGTGTGTATGTACTGGTGTGTACTCACGGGCGGCTGCTGGGGCTGGGGCGCGGCGGGCGGCGGCAGCGGCAGCGCGAGGCGCAGCGCGGTCCAGAAGGCGCGGTCGTGTATCTGTGTGTATGTACTGGTGTGTACTCACGGGCGGCTGCTGGGGCTGGGGCGCGGCGGGCGGCGGCAGCGGCAGCGCGAGGCGCAGCGCGGTCCAGAAGGCGCGGTCGTGTATCTGTGTGTATGTACTGGTGTGTACTCACGGGCGGCTGCTGGGGCTGGGGCGCGGCGGGCGGCGGCAGCGGCAGCGCGAGGCGCAGCGCGGTCCAGAAGGCGCGGTCGTGTATCTGTGTGTATGTACTGGTGTGTACTCACGGGCGGCTGCTGGGGCTGGGGCGCGGCGGGCGGCGGCAGCGGCAGCGCGAGGCGCAGCGCGGTCCAGAAGGCGCGGTCGTGCACGTGGCGCCACGCGATCAGCCGCGACCGCCGCAGCACCTCCACGAACCGCGACCCGCCGTCCTTCGCCTCGCGCTTCAGCTTCGGCAGGTCCTGCACACAAATAAAAATAAGTTTAAAATCAGTTAAATTAAAAGAAAAAATCTCCTCTATTAGAACGTGTTTTTAAAATACGTTTTAATTTGTAAAAAAAAAAATTATTAAATAGACAAATAGGGCAACAAATGAATTTTTCCTAAGACATGAACCGTTAGGATTAAGGACAGTGAGCGTTCAATCCAAAAATTATATCTTACACAATATTGTACTCAATCTTGAGGCATGAGACAATGAAGTGCCTTCATTTGGCCCGTGTAGGCACATGTGTGTATGCCTATATGTTTAAATGAATGTACGCGTATATTTGTGTGTGTGTTTGTGTGAACCTGCAGCAAGACGACGACGGGCGGGTGGGGCAGCGCGCGCAGCTGGCACAGCGCGGTGAGCAGCTGGTGTGTGTGTACCTGCAGCAAGACGACGACGGGCGGGTGGGGCAGCGCGCGCAGCTGGCACAGCGCGGTGAGCAGCTGGTGTGTGTGTACCTGCAGCAAGACGACGACGGGCGGGTGGGGCAGCGCGCGCAGCTGGCACAGCGCGGTGAGCAGCTGGTGTGTGTGTACCTGCAGCAAGACGACGACGGGCGGGTGGGGCAGCGCGCGCAGCTGGCACAGCGCGGTGAGCAGCTGGTGTGTGTGTACCTGCAGCAAGACGACGACGGGCGGGTGGGGCAGCGCGCGCAGCTGGCACAGCGCGGTGAGCAGCTGGTGTGTGTGTACCTGCAGCAAGACGACGACGGGCGGGTGGGGCAGCGCGCGCAGCTGGCACAGCGCGGTGAGCAGCTGGTGTGTGTGTACCTGCAGCAAGACGACGACGGGCGGGTGGGGCAGCGCGCGCAGCTGGCACAGCGCGGTGAGCAGCTGGTGTGTGTGTACCTGCAGCAAGACGACGACGGGCGGGTGGGGCAGCGCGCGCAGCTGGCACAGCGCGGTGAGCAGCTGGTGTGTGTGTACCTGCAGCAAGACGACGACGGGCGGGTGGGGCAGCGCGCGCAGCTGGCACAGCGCGGTGAGCAGCTGGTGTGTGTGTACCTGCAGCAAGACGACGACGGGCGGGTGGGGCAGCGCGCGCAGCTGGCACAGCGCGGTGAGCAGCTGGTGTGTGTGTACCTGCAGCAAGACGACGACGGGCGGGTGGGGCAGCGCGCGCAGCTGGCACAGCGCGGTGAGCAGCTGGTGTGTGTGTACCTGCAGCAAGACGACGACGGGCGGGTGGGGCAGCGCGCGCAGCTGGCACAGCGCGGTGAGCAGCTGGTGTGTGTGTACCTGCAGCAAGACGACGACGGGCGGGTGGGGCAGCGCGCGCAGCTGGCACAGCGCGGTGAGCAGCTGGTGTGTGTGTACCTGCAGCAAGACGACGACGGGCGGGTGGGGCAGCGCGCGCAGCTGGCACAGCGCGGTGAGCAGCTGGTGTGTGTGTACCTGCAGCAAGACGACGACGGGCGGGTGGGGCAGCGCGCGCAGCTGGCACAGCGCGGTGAGCAGCTGGTGTGTGTGTACCTGCAGCAAGACGACGACGGGCGGGTGGGGCAGCGCGCGCAGCTGGCACAGCGCGGTGAGCAGCTGGTGTGTGTGTACCTGCAGCAAGACGACGACGGGCGGGTGGGGCAGCGCGCGCAGCTGGCACAGCGCGGTGAGCAGCTGGTGTGTGTGTACCTGCAGCAAGACGACGACGGGCGGGTGGGGCAGCGCGCGCAGCTGGCACAGCGCGGTGAGCAGCTGGTGTGTGTGTACCTGCAGCAAGACGACGACGGGCGGGTGGGGCAGCGCGCGCAGCTGGCACAGCGCGGTGAGCAGCTGGTGTGTGTGTACCTGCAGCAAGACGACGACGGGCGGGTGGGGCAGCGCGCGCAGCTGGCACAGCGCGGTGAGCAGCTGGTGTGTGTGTACCTGCAGCAAGACGACGACGGGCGGGTGGGGCAGCGCGCGCAGCTGGCACAGCGCGGTGAGCAGCTGGTGTGTGTGTACCTGCAGCAAGACGACGACGGGCGGGTGGGGCAGCGCGCGCAGCTGGCACAGCGCGGTGAGCAGCTGGTGTGTGTGTACCTGCAGCAAGACGACGACGGGCGGGTGGGGCAGCGCGCGCAGCTGGCACAGCGCGGTGAGCAGCTGGTGTGTGTGTACCTGCAGCAAGACGACGACGGGCGGGTGGGGCAGCGCGCGCAGCTGGCACAGCGCGGTGAGCAGCTGGTGTGTGTGTACCTGCAGCAAGACGACGACGGGCGGGTGGGGCAGCGCGCGCAGCTGGCACAGCGCGGTGAGCAGCTGGTGTGTGTGTACCTGCAGCAAGACGACGACGGGCGGGTGGGGCAGCGCGCGCAGCTGGCACAGCGCGGTGAGCAGCTGGTGTGTGTGTACCTGCAGCAAGACGACGACGGGCGGGTGGGGCAGCGCGCGCAGCTGGCACAGCGCGGTGAGCAGCTGGTGTGTGTGTACCTGCAGCAAGACGACGACGGGCGGGTGGGGCAGCGCGCGCAGCTGGCACAGCGCGGTGAGCAGCTGGTGTGTGTGTACCTGCAGCAAGACGACGACGGGCGGGTGGGGCAGCGCGCGCAGCTGGCACAGCGCGGTGAGCAGCTGGTGTGTGTGTACCTGCAGCAAGACGACGACGGGCGGGTGGGGCAGCGCGCGCAGCTGGCACAGCGCGGTGAGCAGCTGGTGTGTGTGTACCTGCAGCAAGACGACGACGGGCGGGTGGGGCAGCGCGCGCAGCTGGCACAGCGCGGTGAGCAGCTGGTGTGTGTGTACCTGCAGCAAGACGACGACGGGCGGGTGGGGCAGCGCGCGCAGCTGGCACAGCGCGGTGAGCAGCTGGTGTGTGTGTACCTGCAGCAAGACGACGACGGGCGGGTGGGGCAGCGCGCGCAGCTGGCACAGCGCGGTGAGCAGCTGGTGTGTGTGTACCTGCAGCAAGACGACGACGGGCGGGTGGGGCAGCGCGCGCAGCTGGCACAGCGCGGTGAGCAGCTGGTGTGTGTGTACCTGCAGCAAGACGACGACGGGCGGGTGGGGCAGCGCGCGCAGCT
The DNA here is from genome assembly GCA_029959065.1 of Colias behrii. Lineage (NCBI taxonomy): Eukaryota > Metazoa > Arthropoda > Insecta > Lepidoptera > Pieridae > Colias > Colias behrii. The sequence continues at coordinate 8,839,214 of JARWMC010000002.1, forward strand.
GGCACAGCGCGGTGAGCAGCTGGTGTGTGTGTACCTGCAGCAAGACGACGACGGGCGGGTGGGGCAGCGCGCGCAGCTGGCACAGCGCGGTGAGCAGCTGGTGTGTGTGTACCTGCAGCAAGACGACGACGGGCGGGTGGGGCAGCGCGCGCAGCTGGCACAGCGCGGTGAGCAGCTGGTGTGTGTGTACCTGCAGCAAGACGACGACGGGCGGGTGGGGCAGCGCGCGCAGCTGGCACAGCGCGGTGAGCAGCTGGTGTGTGTGTACCTGCAGCAAGACGACGACGGGCGGGTGGGGCAGCGCGCGCAGCTGGCACAGCGCGGTGAGCAGCTGGTGTGTGTGTACCTGCAGCAAGACGACGACGGGCGGGTGGGGCAGCGCGCGCAGCTGGCACAGCGCGGTGAGCAGCTGGTGTGTGTGTACCTGCAGCAAGACGACGACGGGCGGGTGGGGCAGCGCGCGCAGCTGGCACAGCGCGGTGAGCAGCTGGTGTGTGTGTACCTGCAGCAAGACGACGACGGGCGGGTGGGGCAGCGCGCGCAGCTGGCACAGCGCGGTGAGCAGCTGGTGTGTGTGTACCTGCAGCAAGACGACGACGGGCGGGTGGGGCAGCGCGCGCAGCTGGCACAGCGCGGTGAGCAGCTGGTGTGTGTGTACCTGCAGCAAGACGACGACGGGCGGGTGGGGCAGCGCGCGCAGCTGGCACAGCGCGGTGAGCAGCTGGTGTGTGTGTACCTGCAGCAAGACGACGACGGGCGGGTGGGGCAGCGCGCGCAGCTGGCACAGCGCGGTGAGCAGCTGGTGTGTGTGTACCTGCAGCAAGACGACGACGGGCGGGTGGGGCAGCGCGCGCAGCTGGCACAGCGCGGTGAGCAGCTGGTGTGTGTGTACCTGCAGCAAGACGACGACGGGCGGGTGGGGCAGCGCGCGCAGCTGGCACAGCGCGGTGAGCAGCTGGTGTGTGTGTACCTGCAGCAAGACGACGACGGGCGGGTGGGGCAGCGCGCGCAGCTGGCACAGCGCGGTGAGCAGCTGGTGTGTGTGTACCTGCAGCAAGACGACGACGGGCGGGTGGGGCAGCGCGCGCAGCTGGCACAGCGCGGTGAGCAGCTGGTGTGTGTGTACCTGCAGCAAGACGACGACGGGCGGGTGGGGCAGCGCGCGCAGCTGGCACAGCGCGGTGAGCAGCTGGTGTGTGTGTACCTGCAGCAAGACGACGACGGGCGGGTGGGGCAGCGCGCGCAGCTGGCACAGCGCGGTGAGCAGCTGGTGTGTGTGTACCTGCAGCAAGACGACGACGGGCGGGTGGGGCAGCGCGCGCAGCTGGCACAGCGCGGTGAGCAGCTGGTGTGTGTGTACCTGCAGCAAGACGACGACGGGCGGGTGGGGCAGCGCGCGCAGCTGGCACAGCGCGGTGAGCAGCTGGTGTGTGTGTACCTGCAGCAAGACGACGACGGGCGGGTGGGGCAGCGCGCGCAGCTGGCACAGCGCGGTGAGCAGCTGGTGTGTGTGTACCTGCAGCAAGACGACGACGGGCGGGTGGGGCAGCGCGCGCAGCTGGCACAGCGCGGTGAGCAGCTGGTGTGTGTGTACCTGCAGCAAGACGACGACGGGCGGGTGGGGCAGCGCGCGCAGCTGGCACAGCGCGGTGAGCAGCTGGTGTGTGTGTACCTGCAGCAAGACGACGACGGGCGGGTGGGGCAGCGCGCGCAGCTGGCACAGCGCGGTGAGCAGCTGGTGTGTGTGTACCTGCAGCAAGACGACGACGGGCGGGTGGGGCAGCGCGCGCAGCTGGCACAGCGCGGTGAGCAGCTGGTGTGTGTGTACCTGCAGCAAGACGACGACGGGCGGGTGGGGCAGCGCGCGCAGCTGGCACAGCGCGGTGAGCAGCTGGTGTGTGTGTACCTGCAGCAAGACGACGACGGGCGGGTGGGGCAGCGCGCGCAGCTGGCACAGCGCGGTGAGCAGCTGGTGTGTGTGTACCTGCAGCAAGACGACGACGGGCGGGTGGGGCAGCGCGCGCAGCTGGCACAGCGCGGTGAGCAGCTGGTGTGTGTGTACCTGCAGCAAGACGACGACGGGCGGGTGGGGCAGCGCGCGCAGCTGGCACAGCGCGGTGAGCAGCTGGTGTGTGTGTACCTGCAGCAAGACGACGACGGGCGGGTGGGGCAGCGCGCGCAGCTGGCACAGCGCGGTGAGCAGCTGGTGTGTGTGTACCTGCAGCAAGACGACGACGGGCGGGTGGGGCAGCGCGCGCAGCTGGCACAGCGCGGTGAGCAGCTGGTGTGTGTGTACCTGCAGCAAGACGACGACGGGCGGGTGGGGCAGCGCGCGCAGCTGGCACAGCGCGGTGAGCAGCTGGTGTGTGTGTACCTGCAGCAAGACGACGACGGGCGGGTGGGGCAGCGCGCGCAGCTGGCACAGCGCGGTGAGCAGCTGGTGTGTGTGTACCTGCAGCAAGACGACGACGGGCGGGTGGGGCAGCGCGCGCAGCTGGCACAGCGCGGTGAGCAGCTGGTGTGTGTGTACCTGCAGCAAGACGACGACGGGCGGGTGGGGCAGCGCGCGCAGCTGGCACAGCGCGGTGAGCAGCTGGTGTGTGTGTACCTGCAGCAAGACGACGACGGGCGGGTGGGGCAGCGCGCGCAGCTGGCACAGCGCGGTGAGCAGCTGGTGTGTGTGTACCTGCAGCAAGACGACGACGGGCGGGTGGGGCAGCGCGCGCAGCTGGCACAGCGCGGTGAGCAGCTGGTGTGTGTGTACCTGCAGCAAGACGACGACGGGCGGGTGGGGCAGCGCGCGCAGCTGGCACAGCGCGGTGAGCAGCTGGTGTGTGTGTACCTGCAGCAAGACGACGACGGGCGGGTGGGGCAGCGCGCGCAGCTGGCACAGCGCGGTGAGCAGCTGGTGTGTGTGTACCTGCAGCAAGACGACGACGGGCGGGTGGGGCAGCGCGCGCAGCTGGCACAGCGCGGTGAGCAGCTGGTGTGTGTGTACCTGCAGCAAGACGACGACGGGCGGGTGGGGCAGCGCGCGCAGCTGGCACAGCGCGGTGAGCAGCTGGTGTGTGTGTACCTGCAGCAAGACGACGACGGGCGGGTGGGGCAGCGCGCGCAGCTGGCACAGCGCGGTGAGCAGCTGGTGTGTGTGTACCTGCAGCAAGACGACGACGGGCGGGTGGGGCAGCGCGCGCAGCTGGCACAGCGCGGTGAGCAGCTGGTGTGTGTGTACCTGCAGCAAGACGACGACGGGCGGGTGGGGCAGCGCGCGCAGCTGGCACAGCGCGGTGAGCAGCTGGTGTGTGTGTACCTGCAGCAAGACGACGACGGGCGGGTGGGGCAGCGCGCGCAGCTGGCACAGCGCGGTGAGCAGCTGGTGTGTGTGTACCTGCAGCAAGACGACGACGGGCGGGTGGGGCAGCGCGCGCAGCTGGCACAGCGCGGTGAGCAGCTGGTGTGTGTGTACCTGCAGCAAGACGACGACGGGCGGGTGGGGCAGCGCGCGCAGCTGGCACAGCGCGGTGAGCAGCTGGTGTGTGTGTACCTGCAGCAAGACGACGACGGGCGGGTGGGGCAGCGCGCGCAGCTGGCACAGCGCGGTGAGCAGCTGGTGTGTGTGTACCTGCAGCAAGACGACGACGGGCGGGTGGGGCAGCGCGCGCAGCTGGCACAGCGCGGTGAGCAGCTGGTGTGTGTGTACCTGCAGCAAGACGACGACGGGCGGGTGGGGCAGCGCGCGCAGCTGGCACAGCGCGGTGAGCAGCTGGTGTGTGTGTACCTGCAGCAAGACGACGACGGGCGGGTGGGGCAGCGCGCGCAGCTGGCACAGCGCGGTGAGCAGCTGGTGTGTGTGTACCTGCAGCAAGACGACGACGGGCGGGTGGGGCAGCGCGCGCAGCTGGCACAGCGCGGTGAGCAGCTGGTGTGTGTGTACCTGCAGCAAGACGACGACGGGCGGGTGGGGCAGCGCGCGCAGCTGGCACAGCGCGGTGAGCAGCTGGTGTGTGTGTACCTGCAGCAAGACGACGACGGGCGGGTGGGGCAGCGCGCGCAGCTGGCACAGCGCGGTGAGCAGCTGGTGTGTGTGTACCTGCAGCAAGACGACGACGGGCGGGTGGGGCAGCGCGCGCAGCTGGCACAGCGCGGTGAGCAGCTGGTGTGTGTGTACCTGCAGCAAGACGACGACGGGCGGGTGGGGCAGCGCGCGCAGCTGGCACAGCGCGGTGAGCAGCTGGTGTGTGTGTACCTGCAGCAAGACGACGACGGGCGGGTGGGGCAGCGCGCGCAGCTGGCACAGCGCGGTGAGCAGCTGGTGTGTGTGTACCTGCAGCAAGACGACGACGGGCGGGTGGGGCAGCGCGCGCAGCTGGCACAGCGCGGTGAGCAGCTGGTGTGTGTGTACCTGCAGCAAGACGACGACGGGCGGGTGGGGCAGCGCGCGCAGCTGGCACAGCGCGGTGAGCAGCTGGTGTGTGTGTACCTGCAGCAAGACGACGACGGGCGGGTGGGGCAGCGCGCGCAGCTGGCACAGCGCGGTGAGCAGCTGGTGTGTGTGTACCTGCAGCAAGACGACGACGGGCGGGTGGGGCAGCGCGCGCAGCTGGCACAGCGCGGTGAGCAGCTGGTGTGTGTGTACCTGCAGCAAGACGACGACGGGCGGGTGGGGCAGCGCGCGCAGCTGGCACAGCGCGGTGAGCAGCTGGTGTGTGTGTACCTGCAGCAAGACGACGACGGGCGGGTGGGGCAGCGCGCGCAGCTGGCACAGCGCGGTGAGCAGCTGGTGTGTGTGTACCTGCAGCAAGACGACGACGGGCGGGTGGGGCAGCGCGCGCAGCTGGCACAGCGCGGTGAGCAGCTGGTGTGTGTGTACCTGCAGCAAGACGACGACGGGCGGGTGGGGCAGCGCGCGCAGCTGGCACAGCGCGGTGAGCAGCTGGTGTGTGTGTACCTGCAGCAAGACGACGACGGGCGGGTGGGGCAGCGCGCGCAGCTGGCACAGCGCGGTGAGCAGCTGGTGTGTGTGTACCTGCAGCAAGACGACGACGGGCGGGTGGGGCAGCGCGCGCAGCTGGCACAGCGCGGTGAGCAGCTGGTGTGTGTGTACCTGCAGCAAGACGACGACGGGCGGGTGGGGCAGCGCGCGCAGCTGGCACAGCGCGGTGAGCAGCTGGTGTGTGTGTACCTGCAGCAAGACGACGACGGGCGGGTGGGGCAGCGCGCGCAGCTGGCACAGCGCGGTGAGCAGCTGGTGTGTGTGTACCTGCAGCAAGACGACGACGGGCGGGTGGGGCAGCGCGCGCAGCTGGCACAGCGCGGTGAGCAGCTGGTGTGTGTGTACCTGCAGCAAGACGACGACGGGCGGGTGGGGCAGCGCGCGCAGCTGGCACAGCGCGGTGAGCAGCTGGTGTGTGTGTACCTGCAGCAAGACGACGACGGGCGGGTGGGGCAGCGCGCGCAGCTGGCACAGCGCGGTGAGCAGCTGGTGTGTGTGTACCTGCAGCAAGACGACGACGGGCGGGTGGGGCAGCGCGCGCAGCTGGCACAGCGCGGTGAGCAGCTGGTGTGTGTGTACCTGCAGCAAGACGACGACGGGCGGGTGGGGCAGCGCGCGCAGCTGGCACAGCGCGGTGAGCAGCTGGTGTGTGTGTACCTGCAGCAAGACGACGACGGGCGGGTGGGGCAGCGCGCGCAGCTGGCACAGCGCGGTGAGCAGCTGGTGCGGCGACGCGTACTGCGCCGGCGACACCACCGCCACCACCGAGCGGCACCGGCTCGCCTCGCCCACTATCTCCTTGTACCCTACGGGACGAAAATATCAATTAAAACACGTTACACTTACTGGACTTTACAGTCCTAATTTGGTTATCCAAACTAACCAATTTATTTATTGGATCGACCAATTTATTGGATCTCTTTACAGAGATCGAATCGATAAATATTGCAGAACGTATAAATATAAATTGAAACACGTTACACAAACTGAAACTGTATAGAGATCGAATAAATAAATATCAGCCTCGAAGGACCATAATCCAGTATACCGTATTTCAATTTCTTATCTGTAAGAACATATACTTTATAGAAGTCATACTTTATAGAAGTCGTTCATTGATCACGTTTTTGACCAAATCTTCAATTATCCATTCTACTCCATTTTTTCTATAATTATCCCCCCCCCCCCTTTTCAGGTAGTTAAACAAGAATGTATACTTAAACGTTTTAAAGTATACTTACAATCATCGGGTTGCGTGGATAGTAGGGCGGTGTGCACACGGTACTTGTATTTGAACGCGAGGGTGGGTAATAACGCGCCGCGCACCAACTCTGAGTCTACGGCCGTCCAGCATACTAGCACGTCGAATTCCTTTTCCATCACTGCACAAAAAGATAAACAAACAAATCAAAATCAGTCAGAAATTTTTCGAAAATTTATTGTAAATATTAGGCATTTATATAAATATCTTTAAATATTAAATTGCTATATTTTAGTATTTTTACAAGTTGTGAGCAGAGATCAAAAACAATTTCTTGTTTCATTTTTGTAATGTTTATTTCTTCTGACTAGAGGTAGGTAGTATTTCTTTCTTCTACTGTATTATTAACTGTCAGAATAACTTAATATGTACTTACGATTTTAAATACCTATTTATATTTACATGTCACATTTATAAACTAGGCTTCCTAACGACTCAAACAAATAAGAGAAATAGGAATTTTCTTTAAGAATAAATGAAGCTCGCTCACCCCTAGCGCGATGTGCAGCGGCCGCAGCCCTTGCTCTGGCGTGTCGTGCGGCGAGCAGCAGGCGCGGCGTGTAGCGGCGGTGCAGCACGAGCGCGCTGGCCAGCAGCAGCGCCGCCGCCGCGCCGCCCAGCGCCAGCGCGCGCCAGCGCGGGCCCGCAGAGCCGCACCACGCCTCCGCGCCCCACTCGCCGTCTGCACACACACCACACACACACATTATAACGCGTTTCATTAAAGAAACGAATCTTCAATGGCGGCCAAAGCTGACACTGACATATGGTAGGGTCAGTAAAAAAGAAAATAAAAATAATGTAAATGGATAATTATTTTATTAATTATTTCAAATTGTTTATTGACAAACTTTTTTGTCATGGTATTTGTGTATTTATATGAATTATCATATATACGTATACAGAATGCAACAAAATCCCCATAATACTTGTAATGAGCCCATAAAACTGAACAACTTTTCCCAAAGAACATATTTTGTCAAATTCCAATAAAACATTATTTACTATCGCAAATACATAATTGTCATTGTAAATTTATGATAAAAACTATTATAGGGAAAATCAAATACATTTTAGTGATTTTACTTTTCCCTATTTTTTTTTTGCATGCCGTACGGCCGTGTGTAAGCGAGAGGGAATGATAAGCGCCGCCATTTCGTTTCTTTCGATTCGATTCGTTTCTTTAATGAAATGCGTTATACATGCCATAATATATTTTATTAAGTGTAAGTGATGTGCAATTTACACATACAACAGTTGCGAAGTAGATATTTCACATACAATTTTAATTATTAAAATCTTCAATTTCTGACGCAATTATTTTTTATTCATTTATTCATACAAATTAGTTATTATAATTCCCATACTCTAGTCAAAGCACTTTTTCAAAAACTCAATTTTAACCTCTACTGTTTACATACTTTTAAGTATCTAAACATTTGTTTAGTAAAACAATCATGCAAGCATATATCCGAAAAGTCTCACTTTTATAGTGAACGGTGACGTAATTCCTGAAGACCACATCGTTGCTATGCACCACGCACACGTACGTTCCGTAGTCTTGCACGGACAGCTGGTCGATGTTCAGATACGAGCCGATAATGTCTTCCACGTCCTCCCTGAAAATAACTAAATATCACACACGGCACGCAAACAATAAGGATTTACTCTTGGAACTGATATCTGAATTGCGTCACACTGCACACATGATATAAACTTCTCAGAAAGAAACGTGTTGCTGGAAGTCGTGATTGTAAAGCTATGAATTTTGTTGCGTGGAAATTGTATTGCAGCGGCATTTTAATATTCAATATCGCTATGACACGATTCCATTAATGAAAAATTAGAATTCTATAAATAAGTTATTGACCACATCCACACTGAGCAAATGTTTATGTACAAATAATGCGTGCATATTTCGATTCTTTTGACAATAATAAATAAATTATTCGGTATTCGTACAGGTAAATTAGCTTGGAGAAATTTTTGCGTTTGTAGTAGTGTATGGTCAGCAAATAAAATAAAACAACATTTTATTTTTAGTTTTTATTTTATATATATAAGGGATTTTAAATTAAACTATATGTGTTTCTCCTCTGAAAAAGATGAGACTTTATTTTAATATTTGCACATTTAACATACGTATAACTTTAACATTAACAATGTTACTAAAATGAAAAATTTACTAACCTGAAAAAGAAACGACATTTAAAGTTTAATTCTTTAGTTTGAGAAGTCAAAGGCTTGCCTCGACCATGTTTTAACACTGGAGCCATTTTGAATTAACAATATAAAGTTACAACACTTACACACATATTAAACACTTCAACAAATATTATAACAATACAAATAATAACAACAATCAACAAATACAAAATTTAACAATTAAACTACTAGACCGGGAGATATTGACACAAAATTTCGAGTCATTTGTAACAGGATGGCGGTTCTACAGGGGTCTTAGTACGCAATGACAAAAAGAAAAACGATGGTGTGAACGCTGGTACCGTTGGCTTAGTCGCGTGGGCGTTAGTCGAACTCGTCGGAAAAATAGCGAAGTCAAACAATTTGTAACACAAAAATTTTAGAATTTACCGATAGCCCATAAAAAAGAAGTAGGCGGTAGTGTCATGCCATACTTTTCCGGTGTGACTTACAGCCCGCCATACCGACGCGAATGTGTTAATTTAAAAAAAAACAATTCAACCATTTGTACCAGGCTAACTTTTGCACAGGTAACCATCGTCGTGCAGCCATTTACGAAAATCGCCATGCCATACTTTTCGGACGATTCCAAATGGTCGCCATACCGCCGAAAATCTGCAAATTTTTTTTTTTCGCCGAACCATTTACCACCCTAAATTTTTTTTTCAACAACTCCTGAATGATTATAAATAGAAGTGTGATAATGTCATACCTGTGGGAGGTGGCGAATGTGTATAAGATTTTTTTTTATTGTAAGATTTTATTCGTATTTTGAACGATTAGTAACAGTATGGCACTAATTTTTCCTGTAAGTTTGAGGTTCAACGAATATAAATACAAAATTTCAAAGATCTAGGTGGTGGAAATCTTCACTTATATAAATTAATACTAAATTAATTTTTCAAGTATGGCAGCACTTTTTCCCCCTACTAGAAGTATTGTAAATATAATAATGGTCACATTTTATCAAATACTCTCCAAAAATCCAAATGCAATACTGGTACAAAAAGTTTGGCGAAAAAAAAAATTTTTTGCAGTTTTTCGGCGGTATGGCGACCATTTGGAATCGTCCGAAAAGTATGGCATGGCGATTTTCGTAAATGGCTGCACGACGATTGTTACCTGTGCAAAAATTAGCCTGGTACAAATAGTTGAATTGTTTTTTTTAAATCAACACATTCGCGTCGGTATGGCGGGCTGTAAGTCACACCGGAAAAGTATGGCATGACACTACCGCCTACTTCTTTTTTATGGGCTATCGGTAAATTCTAAAATTTTTGTGTTACAAATTGTTTGACTTCGCTATTTTTCCGACGAGTTCGACTAACGCCCACGCGACTAAGCCGCCGGTACCAGTGTTCACACCATCGTTTTTCTTTTTGTCATTGCGTACTAAGACCCCTGTAGAACCGCCATCCTGTTACAAATGACTCGAAATTTTGTGTCAATATCTCCCGGTCTATACGTAATAATTATAATTTTTGAATGAAATGTGTGCTTTATGTTCTAACGGTACCAAACGACTGCACGTGGCACCTGCGGACAGCGTAAACTGGTTTATTCTGTTTTTGTGCGTGTTTCCACTTTCCACTATCAAGTGACGATTTATTTATTTGTTTTGTTTCGTAATTATTATGGTCAAATATTAATTATGAAACAAATTATTATGGACACGATATTTTATTGTTTCACGGTAGTCGTCTTGTCGTTTGCTCTAGGACGTGAAATTGAATGATATATTTTTTTTTATAAAGTCAAAACCATATTCTTTCAAATAAAAACTTGTTTTTATTGAAAACAAAAGTGTTGCTAGGAATAAGTATAAAATTAAATAGTAATGTTAGGATATCGAAACATTTTTGTATAGGCCAGAACGATATAGTGGAAACGCGCTCTAAGATCTGAGTAATATACACACCACTACATATGCAAAAATTTCTCCAAGCTAATTTACCTGTAATTCGACATCAACCACTATATAACAAATAAAACAATACTATGTAACAAACTATTATACTACTACTACTACTATGTAATTTCGATTTTCCAGGTACGGTTTAAATGTTGATAATACTATCTACATATAATAAATAATTCATAATTTTGATGCGAAAAAGCTTTATATAATTATTTAACAAAAACATAAACCGCCTTCCATTCGTCAGAATAGGACCGAATTCAAATAGGATCACACGGGCAGAGCCAGCTTTCAAATAGACATAATCATTAAAATCGGTTCATCCAGTGGAACACTATGAGGTAGAAACCCTCCTCTTTCTGGAATCGGTTGAAAATGTTGAAAATTCATCATAGATCCACTAGTGCATTCTACGAACAGGGTTCCTTTAAAACAATTAAACTTCCCCGTACTCGTATACAAGTTTCGCTGCGACACCAACTTCCTCGCATATTCCTTTCTCGCAAGTTGCCTTGTGACCTGACAACCTTTCGAATAGTGAAATTTATTCTCTTTGCTTCACGTTGTGAGATGTATCTATATTTTGTCATAACTCTAGATGTACTATTGACGCAATGATATAAGGACTTACATTCACTAATCTTGAATTAATATTGGCACATATTTGTATCCTTGGGGCTTACCCAATAACCCTTTTTCTATTACGATACATTAGTTTTCCTCTCTAGGAAGACCACTCAATCACGACTTATTGTTTCGGAAGCTGTAGAATGAGGTTTAAAACACGCAACTATTTGAACTTCGTTTAAATATGTGGTCAATTACCTTCTATGTAAAGTAAGGTATGTCTAAAAGTCAGTTTAATTAATGTCAGATCACTTGGATCAAGTCGTGAGTCAGGCATTGTATTATCGGATAACTATGAAGAAATCTAGAAGTGTCCTGACTGTGAAATGTGTACTAGATAAACATAATATAGTTTAAATACACAATCCATATAGAAGTAAACAAATATTGATTATACTCACAGATCACAGAAACTAAAGGGAGATATGGTTAGGGGGCGGGGCGATTGTCGCAGCAATATGCCCAAAAAAAGAACAAACTGTAGCGGTGCTGTATACGTACGTCACTTACAATCTAGTGTGCGAACGAATAGTCGCTCTCATATTTTTGTGTGATGACACGCACACAACGCGAAGTATTGTTTTGATTTTGTTTACTGCAGTTGTGTGCGTAAATTTTTTATGAGACATGGTTTCGTACTCAGCGCAAGCGATTGGCATCTCTCTAGATCTCTATGATTATACCAGTAATGCACCCATGGGTATGTGTCATTACATGTTAAATCCTAACTTTCCTAAGAACTTCCCATTCATACCAGTAGCAAATTTTAATTACCTTGTCGTTTTTATTTCATTTTGCGAAGCCAATAGTTCACCTTCAGTCCCATTGGGCCACACTTTTAGCCACCGGAGATCACTTCGAGCGTCGGCCAAATACGAGCGGCCTATAATAAATTAAATTCTATATTATTAATATCGAATATCAATAACGTTCATTTCTTTTTTTTTCATACTTACTAACATTTACGCAAAAACATTAAATCTTTAATTAATTGCTTGTAATTAAACTTGTTTTGTTTGATAAGAATAATGACATGGAGAAACAATTTAAATTCAAACTCGTCTTTATTGCAGCAATACGAATTTAAGTACACTAAAGTAAGTAAACAAGGAGGAGCAGTATTAACGTTTAAATTACAAGAACTTCATTAAATATTATACGACTAACTGGAATACTTTGCTTAAAAATGCATCTCGGTAAATAAGACTGGCATTGCTTTCAAAGAATTTTATAAGTATACCGAAAAGTAATAATCTCTTGTAGTCTGACAAAACACTAAATAAAATTCAAATCAATCGTTAACCTGGACGTATACCAATACTAATCAGCTTTTAGTATAGAGAACTACGCCATTGAAGGCTGGGTTTTGTATGTCGAGAGTTGTAGAGGGTAAAAAATTCATCCGCGGTCATACTTATTTTCAGATAAAAGTTTACATTTACATCGATAAGACTTCAGCAACTAACTGAAGACCTTAGTTGTTTTCCTCGCTGCTACGCAAAAATTACTTTTTGCTGTACAAGAAAATGAAATCAATAAATTGTGCATTTACGAGCGAACTGTAGAACAATACAAAAATCAACCCTTTCACTCGGCCAACGGTTATTCATCCGTTTAATCCCACTTACCACCCAACCATAACGGGTTGTCAAAACGGACATATGTTTCAGAAAATATCAAGAGTGAAATTTCATAGTCCTTACCGATGAGCGCTTCGCAGAAAAGCCGCAATTTGCTCCCTTCCTCCACCCACTGGTCCTTTGAAATGAACATTGTTTGTGGCGCGTCCGTCGGTTTTTCTGTGAAACGAAAATTGAGCTTATTGCAGGAATGATTCGGATATTTTCCGCGAACGACACGCGCAGTGAAAAAATCTCGTTTAAAATGTAGCAGATCGTTTAAGATGCTGTTGAACTATAATTAAAGCTCTTTAAAGAGAAATTTAAATAATTTATTTTAAATTACTTATATTAAAATAAAGCTACCCAATGAAAAACCATACATAGTGGCATGTTTTTTTATATGTAGATACTATGTATTAAATTTTATTTGAATCTACGTCGTCTCTCTTACTACTTCTCACAACTTTCTTACATAGTTATGATGGATGAAGGTTCCACACTAGAATTCTATTGATACATCTATACTTTCTCTTCAATTCTACGAAGCAAGATATCTACGGATACCTACGTCTATTAATCTGATTTAGTCTCAATGACATTATGTATTTTGCTTTATCATTGGCCTTTTTAGTATTGCTTCATAAAATGCTTATCAATTCGATATATGTACTTAATAGAATTTCAAAACATATTTTCCATGTTTAGGTATAGCAGTAAAGAATGGTGGTGGATATAGTTAATATTATTTTAAATTTCAGTAATACAATCAGAGAGATGACTAGATCAACTAAACGATCAATTTTCAGGAGACTTTCAGGAAGAGATAACTGATGTTCTATGTACCTTACCCTTAAATATTCTCATCTATAACCAACGTTAATTACTATAAACTAACCTCATAAAGTGAGTTTGAAAACACTTCAAAACATCAAACAAACAGTCAACTACCATGAAAATACGTGTTATATACCTACGTGCGTTATTAACAAAGTTCGTCTTACCCAGTATATCCAGTCTGATGGTGTGCGTCTCGCTGTGTGTTTCATTGCTGAGGCGGCAGGTGTAGTTGCCGGAGTCCGTGCGGGCCGCGTGCCGGGTGTACAGCGTCTGGTTCGCCGCCTCGGGGTACAGGATCAGGTTCGACACACCAGCTGACCAGGGGTATGCTACGCCGTCTTTGAACCTGGGGAAACCATCTTCGTTGAACTATCGATGTTATATTGAACACTTGTACAGACTAGAGTTTGGAAGGACGCGTTCCTTATAGGGGTACTTATTTGAATTCAGTACAAGAAAATCGTAACAGCGAATACTCATAAGACTCGATTATAATGTACAGTACCTACTAAATTGAATCTTTTTACAAATATTAAAAACTTTACTGTTTTTATATTTGTAAATAAAATTAAGTAAAATGCAAATATGAAGTGCACAACAAACATTACGTTCGATTCATTAAATTTTAATCCTTGATGATAAATTTTCTCAATTTTAAAGTGAAACTTTTATTACATCGTCTCAAACTTTTTGGTCTGTGTAGCGCATGTCGCGTGACGGTCGGCTGCCGAGTAGGTATAAAGCAGTGTTCGGAAAGTTTCACTTTTACCGTGGTTTCATAAAACCACACAACATTTTCGTTTCGTTTATTGGATAAAACATGCATCATCATTTACATTTATATAATTGTGTCCTTCCGTACTACTGTTCCGTATTAATTTCGTAATCATTACATATAGCGCAGAGTCGTAGGTAGAGCGGGCTGATACACGTGTTTTTATAATATCAGGGAGATTGCAATTTGCGATACGATCAATTCCACACATCTATTACAGGAAACAATTCGCAGTAATGGCTAATGGAGCGCCGATCCGCTGGAAGCGAGCAGCAGGCGGAGCGGGCGGCGGGCGGCGGCGCAGCGACGTAATGCGACTGCAGCTGTCGATGACATGACATCCATTCCGCGAACAGGATCACGTTATTAAACTCTCGCTAACGAGGAAATCGTGACTTTCGAAGGCTTCGGACGACATCTGCGCACCGATTAATCTTCCCGCAACTCGCGTACATCTAAGAAACGCTAGCTAATTATTTATATTCCCATAATTCGGCGCGAACGGTACCAGCTGTAAATCGTTCAGGGAATGGATCTTTCGCAAACAAAACGTCGCGCGAAGCAACGATTCCTGCGAGTAGTAAAGTTCCGCGGGAGCCGTTTTTGAACGGTTTATAAAAGTAAAACAAACATTCGAGCGATGTTTCATCGCAAGGCCGCGTGAGGATCATTTCTCGGAATCGTCGAACGCAACCTGCTGAATTTCCACTAGATATGTTTTCATTTCGAGACCCAGGCGTTAATGAATTTAAGAATTACTCTGTTTATTTGTAACGCATTAAAACTAATTTCGCTCGCCCTACTTTGGATACATATACAGACTGTAGCTTTATTTCAGTAAACCATTTAAAAGCACTACCGAGTTGAAATTAAATAAAACGAATGCTCTATAATTTATAAATGGATCCGGTTGAACATTGCGCTTCGGGTAAAATTGCGGATACAACTTAGTTTTAAATTTAAATAACAACTATAAAGCTGAAAATGTCAACGTGAAAACCCTATTTTTACTCTGCGAAACAAATAAACTTAAAAGTACGGTAGCGGATAAAATCTGGTATAATGATTGTTTTTATAAATAGGAGACAATGAGACGTCATCGTGAGTTTCTTAGAAATTTAATTTAGGTAGAGTAGGAGTAATTTTTACAAATAGCGTTGACTCAATCAACAACACGTGGATAATTTAAATGTGGAAAGATGATCACATCGCAATCACAATGACAATTCTTTTCAAATTCAAATTCAAATATTTTTATTCATGAATATGGGTACAATTCAGATCTTATACAAACATAAGTCCCGCCATAATCTGCCTGTTAGGCATATGAAATTATTACAAATACATAATTTTACAGCTAAACAAATAATAATTTTATCTTTAAAGTCCAAAATTATTTTAAATTTAAGTCAAATACATTAATAAAATAAATATACATTAATAAGTCAATAGTTATATAACAATTATAAGCAAATGGTTATTACACATCAGCGAGTGATTTATCATTAATATAGTCCTTAATACAGTAATAACATTTTTGTATTAAAAGGTCTTTTAATTTACATTAGAATTTAATTATACTTTTCAATTCATTTGTTGGGAACGTGAGAAATTTTCCAGCCTCTGGTCGATAATGTGTGGTATGAGGTACCTACATCAAAAGTACATATATGTATACGAGTGTGTGTAACTATATTATGTTAAGTGTATCATTCCATGAAATAGATTACGTATAACGTGTGGATAGATTTGCATTATCTTATAAAAAATAATAGTAATCTACATAAAGACATAAAACATCTCGGTCCTATTGGTAATTATTTTTTTTTAAATCACGCGTACTCGGATGAGTAAGAAAAATGCAAATATTAAAAAATATAATTATATTCGATATGTATATTCTCGGAAGAAACAATTACATGAACATCAATACACGCACATAGTTTTACAGAAGGAAATCTATAACAACGTGAATACACAAAATGTAAGAAGAAATATAAAAAGCAAAGTGCAGACAGAGTGCGGTGCCCTTTGTGGACTCCCGTCTCAAGTTTTTGTTCCTCTGCAAATGTTATGTCTGCTATAAAGGAACGACGCAATTATTATGATATTAACGTTTCTTAAGAATGAGAATATCATTTTTTAAGAGCATTAAGTCGGACCATTTTACATACCACTAAAATAAAGAAAAAGCGGAGTGCGTGCTGTGTATTTTACACTGTTTGCTATGTTGTTTTCATTTTAATTTCAATCTAGATTAGAATCACCATTTTTGAGAATCAATGAAAAGGGTCGAACAACGTTAAAGGTTTCAAAAAAGAGCTAAGATGAGGTCATAGCCGCGCAGCCGCACCGGACAGCCCCAGCAGCCGAGGCCGGCGAAATCATCCGAAATGCGAACCGGTCTTTGACCCGCGTGTCGGCTTACACATAACTTGCGGCCACAAATCATTCGTGCATCACCTATACAGAGACAAAGGATACCTGTTTATTCATATACTGTTAGTAGCTTTTTGCTCCACGACGATCGACTGTGCTTATATTCATATATAATACATTGTATAAAGTGAAGATAAAAATACATCGCATCATTACTCACTTAGTTCATAAGCATTTCATGTATAAACATTGTTTTATTGCATACCCCATATGTCTATTCGTCATATATAAAGTTCCATAATAGAAGCATTTCTAAAAGGTGGAATTACCCATTATAGAGAATCCGGAATCTCGATTATTGCCTTTAATTACTCGTAAGCACTACGGCTCACCTCTGCAGTATTTATAGTCATTATATAGGCATCAGTCATCCCTAGGCATCAGTCATCCCAAGTTATGCTTGGTTGTTAACAGCTTTTAAAACATCCACCGTAATTTTTAAATCAAACGTCTGAAATCGCATCATTTTGCTCCCTAATAAATCTTGAATTGTAGGATAGAATAAGTTGATATTAATTGAGTATAATGATGAGCCCGTTCAGTGAATAGAGAATGTGCTGTGAGCCGAGTTCTGTGTAACTCGACAATCTTGAGCAGCCAAGCGTCAATTCCTAGTCGAGTGTAAAAAATGTACTAAGGCTCTCACTGCTTCTGCGAATTAGCTGTAATTCTGGCTAATACGCTTTCTTGTTTGTCTGATATAGAGGCGATTGTCTATGGATCGATAGTCGATTCTTTTAATTAACTGATCGTTTTATTAAAAATATTAAACTTTGGAACTAGCGAACAAATTATATTGCACAGCGGCCACTTCATTGATCGGTTTGATATTGCGACAAAATAAAACATTGAATGAATCCACTCTCACCATAATATTGGATTGGATATTTAAAGAAATTATGTATAGGTAACAGTAAACTTCCTAAGTACAATACATATTGACATTCTAGTTCGCAGACACAGTATACCTTTCACACCCGCTTACTATATGCACGGAGCAAATATTTATGTATAACAGTTAACTAACGCTGGCCTTTGGCTCTCCGTTCAGGGAATAAGCGGCTTAAAGTAACTTATTAGGATAGCGATGCCTATCAACTATCATTAGTTTTATCTATCCCTCCCACACAGGCGCAATTCGCAGACGAGTACACATCGAAGCACGAAGCGTACTAATGAGGGGAGCGTGCTGAGGTTCCACGAAGGAGTAATTAGGGCTAGTGGCCGCCAAATTGACACCGCCCCGAGCAACTGGAACAGTTCTTTGTTGGAATTCATGTGTTGGCCGTTTCTCTGAAAGAAACACAATTATATGCAGTCGCCAGTTGTCACAGAGCACAGCCACGAACCCCTCGCATTACTCGGTAATCACACGTCGCCGCGTCACGCACCGATGACAATAATGACACTAACTATAGATGCGATTGTGGGAAATGCGATACGGGTAATCATGGAAACTACTCGACGGATTCCAGATTCATATCATAAAGGGCGCAATTGTCTGCTAACAATTAAGTGAACTTTTTGTGCACGGCGTAAATACTGTCACTGGATTAAAAATAGACTTACAAGAATCGTGTTTCACATTTATTAAATACAGGGTGGCCCGTTTACAGTGGTCCAAAAATTTTTTTCAGCTTGAGAGCATCATGAGTAATCATTTAAAACATACTTTAGTTAAGCGAAAACTTATGGTTTAGAAATTATGATTTTTTTTTAAATAATCCGGAATTTAAATATTTTTGACACAAAACCACTCTGTTATGAAAACTACTGGACCGAATTGAATGAAATTTGGTATAGGTATAGCGCAATAACCTACCTATCGCGCTATAGGCTCATCTTGTGTAAATAATTAGACTGCATTTTTTTATTTTAACTTTTTCTGTAGTTTTATGAATTTCTCGGCAAAATGACGATTTTTCGAAAAAATCCTGTGAAAAAAAAATGTACCACCAAGGTTTTGCTGGTACTATTAAAAATTACCTTAACATAAGATTATTCTTTACACAAAAAATCATAGTTGTCCTTCGATTGTAACATCTTCAAAAACAACATCGTGTACATTAAAACATGAAAATCGAAAAATTACGAAATTTACCATAATTTAATTTTAATCATTTGGAACGGCCAATTTTTGATTAAAGAACCATTTATTGCCATAAAAGTCGATCCAAATCAGTTTTACATGGCTATAAAAGTTAGAATGAATGAAATAAAATTTTAACCTGCCAGCCAAGATAACTTAACTTTATTCTAATGTCAATTTATTGAGTTTTTTTTTTGTTATTTAGTTTTTATGTTTAAATCTTAATAAAAGGTTTGGAGAATCAATAAAACAACATAAATATTAATTAACATATTGTTTATTTTTTACAAAAGGTTTTCGAAATGCCGTCCGCCTTTCGCTAAACATAATCTGCATCTGCGTAAGAAATTTCTTCGCAGCCTATTAAATGGCTGCCGGCTTTCTTTAATAGGTGTTATAGCCATTTGAATTTATGCCTATAGATAACCATAAATTCATTATACATAGGTACATTTGTATACCAATTTATGGTAGGGGAAGCTGAGGTAATACGATCCCTGGAGGTCAAATGATCCCCCGGCGTAAATCAGAGACAAGTAGTGCCATCTATCTAAATACGCATGAAACATATTCCCTGCACACCTGCCAGTTGCCTCTTTAAGTGTCATCGCGGTGTGAGCGCTTGGCGTGATTTTATTAAAAAATAATCAAAAAGTGTGGCTCTGATCTAAGGTAAGCCTGTTTTTGAACTTTCATTACTTTTTACATGTTCGTGTTTATTGAAATTTTGTTTTATTTGCGGGTATTAATAACAGTTAGCTAATATTTAAGCAATTTTCGATCACCACACGCGGTATTTGAAGGTTATGTTTTGATCGATATCTTGGAATTTGGTGTTTGGGGAAAAATGATCCCTTTCTGTGTGTATAAAATGATCCCTGGAATCATTTTACCACATGAATATTTGTTGTTTTTACAGATCATGCCGAGAATTTATATACGCAAAACTAATCGCCAAAATTGGCCTGAAGAACTGCAAAAGGCATTAGATGCCGTCAGAGGTGGTATGCCTTACAAAACCGCAAGTAGAGAGTTTAAGGTTCCTGTGATGACATTTAAAAGAAGAGCCAAAGGTAAAAATAAAAGAGCTGTAGGCTCCATTAAAAAGTTAGGTAGCAAACAAACAGTGTTTAACCTAAAATAAGAACAGGAGCTTTAAGGACATGGAGTCTAGAATGTACGGGCTGACCACACATGATGTTTTAACCTTGGCTTACCAATTGGCAGAGAGAAATAATTTACAGCACCCATTTTCTGAAGCAAAAGGGAAAGCTGGACTTGAATGGCTTCGTGGATTTAGACGTAGACATCCTGACATTACGATGCGTGCCCCAGAATCAACGTCTTCTGCGCGAGCGCGAGCTTTTAATAAGCCTGTGGTGGACAAATTTGACAATGGACAAATAATTAAAAAAAAAATGATATCTTATGAAACTAGTAGACTGCAAAAGTTTTGTGTAACTTGTGATAGTACTTAAATTGTTATGAATAATACATATGATTAAAATAAACAGCCGAGTGTTTTATTTCACTGATATTTATTAACTTATGGTATAAAATGATCCCTGGGATTATTTTACCCCAACCCCAGGGATCATTTTATACATAGGTGTGTATAAAATGATCCTTTACCAAACTTTAACAAAAGCCTCTAATACAAAAAAACTATATTCATATAATAAAAAATAAGTATGCAGTTACAAAGTTAAGTAAATTCACTACTTCCAACAATAGAAATCTTGCGATTTTGCCTTTAACTTTAGCCACAGTTAAATTTTTTCCCTTAAGGGGATCATTATACCTCACCTTCCCCTATTATACCATTTATTACCATAGATTCATACCTATCCGGAGAGGAGGATCGGTCGCGGTGGCACCATCCACTGGCCAGCCTGTTCACCCGACTTGGAGATTGTGTACGCACGGGAGAGCACATCGGAGCAAGAATTGGAGGAAAATTCAAGTGGCTATAACAGCCATCAAAGAAAGCCGGCAGCCATTTAATAGGCTGCGAAGAAATTTCTTACGCAGATGCAGATTATGTTTAGCGAAAGGCGGACGGCATTTCGAAAACCTTTTGTAAAAATAAACAATATGTTAATTAATATTTATGTTGTTTTATTGGTTCTCTAAACCTTTTATTAAGATTTAAACATAAAAACTAAATAACAAAAAAAAACTCAATAAATTGACATTAGAATAAAGTTAAGTTATCTTGGCTGGCAGGTTAAAATTTTATTTCATTCATTTTAACTTTTATAGCCATGTCAATACTGATTTGTAACGACTTTTATGGCAATAAATGGTTCTTTAATCAAAAATTGGCCGTTCCAAATGATTAAAATTAAATTATGGTAAATTTCGTAATTTTTCGATTTTCATGTGTTAATGTACATGATGTTGTTTTTGAAGATGTTACAATTGAAGGACAACTATGATTTTTTGTGTAAAGAATAACCTTATGTTAAGGTAGTTTTTAACAGTACCAGCAAAACCTTGGTGGTACATTTTTTTTCACAGGATTTTTTCGAAAAATCGTCATTTTGCCGAGAAATTCATAAAACTAGAGAAAAAGTTAAAATAAAAAAATGCAGTCTAATTATTTACACAAGATGAGCCTATAGCGCGATAGGTAGGTTATTGCGCTATACCTATACCAAATTTCATTCAATTCGGTCCAGTAGTTTTCATAACAGAGTGGTTTTGTGTCAAAAATATTTAAATTCCGGATTATTTAAAAAAAAATCATAATTTCTAAACCATAAGTTTTCGCTTAACTAAAGTATGTTTTAAATGATTACTCATGATGCTCTCAAGCTGAAAAAAATTTTTGGACCACTGTAAACGGGCCACCCTGTATATTGCACTATTGATTATGTTTTGCAATAAAACTAAGCGTTAAGCTCTAAACCCATTACAGCGATTTCGCCGAATCCAAGCTATAAAGTTCTATAGTCCTATATTACACTTCGCTGATTCAATTCCGATTAAATATTATGTTATATATTCACTAGTTTGGTTTGAAGAGGACTGAAATGTATACTAATATTATAAAGCTGAAGAGTTTGTTTGTTTGTTTGTTTGAACGCGCTAATCTCGGGAACTACTGGTCCGATTTGAAAAATTCTTTCGGTGGTAGATAGCCCATTTATCGAGGAAGGCTATAGGCTATATATCATCACGCTAAGACTAACAGGAGCGGAGCAATGCGGGTGAAACCGCGGGGAACAGCTAGTTAAATTATATAATATCAATGTAATAACTTCAATATCGATTGCAATAATAAATAAAAACATATTTTATGTTTATTGTATACAATTTCATTTAAACTCTGCATTATACAGGGTGTCCCAAAAAGTAGTGATGAACGGAAGCTGGGAGGTAGAGGACCTAGAGGGCTATCCGAATCACCCCCATATATGTTATGCGATTTTTCGTATTTTCGGAGTTATGACATTTTTTTCAATTTTTCATCTATCGCTGAGTACGATGAGATTTTTATTTATGGTGACGTGAATTATTGCGCTAGATGTTTGATTTTTTTTTGTGTGCTAAGCTGAAAGATAGGCCAATTCAATATGGTAACATTTACCATCGTTAGATCTTTGAATGGAATAAAAAAAGAATTAAATGCCAAGAAAGATAAAATTACCCAGTATGTTCACCACTTCAAGGGCCCGTAAAAAAATAAAATCACATAAAAAAAGTTTTCCATTTGGCTTTTAAAAACTTGCTCTATCTATCAGGTAGCTACCCTAAAAATTTCGTTTTATTATTCAGAAGGCTTCAATCAAAAAATTGAAATCTAAATGTGGTAAGTGCAAAAATTGAATTAACATGATGATTAATAAAAACAAATTAAAACCAATAACAAGGTGTTTAATTACAAGAAATTTTTATCTTTCAGCTTAGCACACAAAAAAAAATCAAGCATCTTCCGCAATAATTGACGTCACCATGAGTGAAAATATCATCGTACTCGGCGATAGATGAAAAATTGAAAAAAAAACGTCATTACTCCGAAAATACGAAAAATCGCATAACATACATGGGGGTGATTCGGATAGCCCTTTAGGTCCTCTACCTCCCAGCTTCCGTTCATCACTACTTTTTGGGACACCCTGTATAAATGAATTATACAACATGTTCTTTGAACGATAGGGTTAATACAATATAGCTTCATCATATAGATATCATCATCATATAGATCAGCTCAATAAACTTGAACGATTGCAAAATTTCTGCATCAGATTTATATATGGTCTACGTAAATTTGATCACGTGTCAGAATTTCGCAAGAAGCTCAAGTGGCTACCTATACGCCTGCGTCGGAATGCTCACACTCTCCATCTCCTCTATTCCATACTTTTTCATCCCAGTACTCCCTCCTACTTGAAATCCAATTTCCATTACCTTGCTTCTGAATCCTATACTCTCCGATCCTCTAATAACTTTCTCCTCCGTTTTCCTGTGCATGGTAGTAAATTATTCGGTACATCGTTTACTGTATCGGGTATCCGTTTATGGAATGCCCTTCCTGAAACGATTCGTGGCGCCCAGACGATAAGATCTTTTAAAAAAATGCTTAAAGACTACTATCTATCTATATAAATATTAAATGTATGTTGTATATTATAATATGTATATTGCTGTATATTGTATAGTATGTATGTTGTCTATTTATAGTTAAGTATATATTGTAATCTTTGTATATATGTTTAGTAGGTTTATATATTTTATATGTATATAAATAGATGTAATTTTAATATATTAATTTATGTTGTATTTATAAATTATGTGTGACGTTGTGCTTTATTTATTTATTTTATTTTTCTTTTTTTTTTTTTTTTTTTCTTCGAATTTATTATTTTAAATTAATTGGTTATTTGGCTTCCTAGCCTTTGGTATATTATGCTCTGTCCTTTACCTGAAGGTTGCCTGGCAGAGATGGCTTAGAGCCATAAGGCCGCCATTTGTACATTTTGAATGGTTTTGTTGTACTTTTATTTTATAAGACTGTTGTACAATAAAGAGTAAATAAATAAATAAATAAATAAATAGCTTATTACATTAAAATTATACGCAATTAATGAAGATAGCATATATTTCATGAAACAAAACAAGTTAAAAGGGGATATTAAACTAATATGACTTGAATACCTTATTTGTAAAGTGTATAAGGCAAGCGATTTACCATCACTAATGAAGCACAGGTGCCGTAAAAACAATACAATTCAGTATAGAAACAAAATTAATAACGAAAATTAATAACAAAGGGATGATTACTAAACCACCAACCTTATACAAAATATAATTAATATTATTTCGAGTTACAAGAAGCAAATAAAACGAAAAAATACACTCGAGAGACAATTTTAAAATGAAATGTCGAGCCGTAATTAACATACAAAAAGTTTTTGCAAATGCGATGAGCCTATTTGTCGTCGGTTACAAAGGCGGCGCAGCAATTACACGCGAGTTAAGAATGTTCAACTACATGCAGGTATGTCAATTAATAACAGTGTTGCAGAAATAATATGCCTAGTGTACGGGCAAGAACGCTTCCCAAGTAACGAGTGTAGCAATTTCTTACAGTTACATCGGCCGAGGGATGCGCAGCGAGAATAGTGGAAATGTTAAAGCGAACCGCAAGAAAAAGTGCAGAGTACACGGCGCTGCGCAAAAACGAGATCGCGATACAGATGAACAGGCCGCGAGGAGCATTACATACCTACCTGCACATAGGTATATTCCGCCATCTCTATTACAGATACTTCTGTAAAATTAAAAAAGATGAATCTGAAAACTAATCGCACAAGCTACCTATATGAAAAACAATTCCATTTTGTCTATTATAACTTTCCTTTGATCCACTAATGCTTTCCAGGTATTATTAATGGTATTATATGGAATAGCACATGGCGTCTTTGATAGAGACAATGTGCCGGGTTTCTAGTAAATGGTTATCCATATGGTATATAAAATACCCATGTGAATTGTATTCCATTTTATTCTTAGAACATTCCCATAAAACAGCACATATTAAAAACTTCTGCTGGTATAGATCGGGAGTATTTAATGTTGTAGACATGTTATGCAAGATTACATAAGTCCGGTACATAGTAGCGATGGCTATAGAGCGCAGGAAACGCGGTGAAAAACTACCAAGAGGAAAAGAGCACTTTATGATTGCAGGCTTGGTGTCCAGGGAATGTACTTTAGAGGTACACGTCCCGGAACAGACAGGTGCTCGCATGGCTGCGTAAGGGCAAAGAATGCCGACGCGCTGAGTCTCGCCTGGGAACATGAAGCCCGTCAGTTTGCGCTCGCTCTGACATCTATATTATATCGACTATACGCTCTGATACTACACGATAACGGCTTTCTAAATAATGCTCGAGCTATCGCTTATACGCGTTTGAGACACGTCGTTATTACACAGATGTATGAGCACATTACCGATGTTACCAGCTCTACGATATAATTGGTTATTCTGTGTAGAAATTAATTAACATGCATATTTCAATGCACACGGGGGGGGTCATTCTAGCGAATAGCGGGAACGCCTCGCCTGCAGCTACCGGTAAAACAATGGCTTTGTATTTAAATGAAGATAGTTAGGAAACAGGAAGCAATTTCCAATCACATTTGGGTGATAGAACTCGCATTAATGTTCGGTGAGGCATCGACTTTGGATATATACTACATAGTACTTACACAATACATAGTACCTACATATGTACCTACGTGCGTGTGACGTGGGACACGAGTGTCTCGGAATTTAGCAGCAGCTTACATACAAATTGATTATTACTAAGCGAGGACATTAACTCATCTTATGTATCGAACAATAGCCGTTTAACATTCGGTAGTCGATCGCGGTTTCTCGGCAGTACGTGAAATTGCAAGTGCACAAGAATTTATTATTGCTCGAGGTGGTGCGACGAATGCTAAGCAGGCAGGCTGCCCGCGGTGTTGACCGTGCGTGATTCGACGTCTCTTCGATTATGCGAAATATTATGTATATCATTCCGCGAATTGGCCGGAAATAGCCGTTTCATTATGCGCGGCGGGTGCGTGAAATGATCGATTTGGATGGTCCGTTCTCGAATGGCGCCCCGTTTCCTAAAACTCCTCGATAAGATCGTTCTTAGAGGCGGACGTGGTACATCACTACTTAAACCTCTTAATAAAATGTCAGTCAATGAACTATATTCAAACGAGGGAATGAAATATTCAACAGGTTACTTCGCAAGACGTGTAAACTGTAAGTATAGACTGTTTTGCAAACTTAAACTTAAATAACTAAGAAATGAAGTTTCAGCGCAAGTGAAGTGCGTCGCGATATAAAATATGGTGGCCACCGCAGTCGATAGACAGACGGACGTGCGGGACACGGCGACAGCATAATAAAGCTGCAGGCCATCTGCAGGCCGTCGGGCTCTGCCGAGATCCACGTGCGATAACACAGGCTTCGTTTGACACATGAACGTTCATAATATATAAATGTGACAAAATGATTTTAGACCGATGATTCATTTATTACATATTATCACTAAGATAAATGACCACACTGCAGCGTAAAAGTAATCTATGATCAAGCAATGGCGCTTTGAATGTCATGGATTTTCTTTTATATTGAATTATTTTAATAGTTGAGTACAGCTGACAATACTGAGTATTTAACCGACTTCAAAAAAAAAAAGGAGGAGGTTATCAATTCGGCCGGTATGTTTTTTTTTTATTTTTTTTTATGTATGTACACCAATTACTCCGACGTTTCTGAACCGATTTACGTGATTCTTTTTTTGTTTGATGCGGAATGGTGTCGAATTGGTCCCATAAAAATTTTATTCGGATAGGCCCGGTAGTTTTTATTTTAACGTAGTTATTTTTATTTAGTTATATTCACTAACAAGTCAACGGTAAGCAGACCAAAAAAAATTAACCCTATCATTTCTTGAAATAGGTTAATTTATAATGATTGAATTATAATTATATATATATCAATTTATACATGGTTTTAAATAAAAAAGACTGTACAAAACTTTACACAAAATTTAAGGGCAATTTTGTAATATGCCATGATTTATTGGGTTAAAATCGATTGTGTGAAACATATCCTCTTGCGGTCGTGTTTGCAATTATAACCATTGGTTTGGTAATTTCAAACAATTATTTTTAGTAATTCATTCTGCAGTTTTGGGTGTATCTGATGTAAGGCATAAATTATATTGAAATTAACATTTAAATTTATGAGTACACACAGCAGCAGATTTATGATATGTCGATGTTTTTATTAAAAATATTGCTGAATTACAGCTAGTGCGTGTTTGCGTGCAGACTGCAGTCACAGGACCGGTCGGCTCTTCAGAGACACGCAAGGTTCGCTGCTCTTCGCGCTAATCGTAATCAAACATCTAGAAATTAGGCGTTTCAGAAACAAAATTGCGCTTACATCAAATCATCTGTTAGTGATACTCTATTCCAGTAAATCTACTGGTTAGGACAAAATAGATAAAATGCGATAAAAAGTGCAACCGCAACAATGTTGCCGGTCATAGCCTTCGCAGCGTGGCAAATTGACTCGAGTATTACACTGTTAATAACCGCCACACAAAAAGTCGCATATCAAGCCTTTACACGGCAATACTTCGTAACGCAAGTGTATTGTTAAACGTCATTACGAGCGGTTGCCATGTTGCCACGCGGAGCAAGAGCCGGCAAAAAGATCGCATGTGGCCTTGAATTAGGATAATTCCCACGTACTGCAGACCAGCTTCGCAATTCAGATTCACATAATGGACAATGACAGCTACAACAAAAAATAAAAATATGCAAATTACTCCTATGACGTGCATGTGAAGTATTTTTAAACCCAACCTAAAAATGTATAAATTTTTACTCGCCAATCTTAGACAATACCTAGTTGATAACTTCCGTTATAAAGAAGCACAAAAACTTTGAAGCAATAATATATGAATTAAGTTTTTAACACTGTCCGCAGATCAAACACGCTACACCTTGCGTGACGTAACAAAATTTTCCCATTCACATCGAGCGGATACAAAAAATATGTATCTAGTTATGTCCATACAATGACACCTCGATGGAGGTCTAGAGCAAAGTTCAATATTTGTTCAAGAGACAAACAGAAGGGTTGAGGGGCGGTCGCGAGATGCTGGTCGAATGTTAATTTTCACGATGAAGCCATTTGTCGGACGTGAGGCGGCGACATAACGAGCCTGCGCTACAATTCTGGAAACCCATACGAAACGACTGCAACGCAATGGCCATTGTTACCTGGCTTATTATTTTATATTCAAGAATTTGCGTTCGCCGTACAATTGTTTACTATACTACGATGTTACTGAATGGTCCGGACGGCTTCTCATCGTGCGACTATTAACTCTTTGCTTCGAAGCAATTCAATTGGTACAAATTCAATTGGTATTTTCAACTATTTTGCATATTAAGAACGTAATAAAGATAAGTCTAGATCATTGTTATTTAGATTTCTATGGTCTAGATCAAATAACTATGACATTTAATAGAAATGACTGTCGGTAATGTACCTATATTTTACATACCAGTATGCCTGGCGAACAAAGTGACATGATATTAATTCAATATCGTAATAACTTAAATATTCTGCATCAGGATTAATTTACTACAATTAACCGCTCATTTATATGTAAAGTAAATCGCTCGGCAGCTTTAACGGACTGATATCCTTCATAAAAACAGTCCGGATAGCAACTCTCACTTGAACAAATGGAGATATATGATCATTACACCTCTAAATGTTGAAGACATTTAAGTCGAGGATATAATATTGCATAAGGTAGTGTGTCTCCATTCATGGTTTTCTCGGACGCGGTGTCGGGTTTCCCATGTCGCATTCCACGCAGTTAACAGACAAGGTGGTCCAAGATTAGATCTACACTTCCAACGAAACGATATCTCAATATTTGCGTATTGATACGTACGTACGTACAGAATTCCATCGAGCGCTACGTTCATACGCAGATACTACAATTGTTGATTTTACTCATATTCCATATTTTGAACAGATAAAAATCGTTGAGAAACCAAGGCTGTATGTTATTCTAAACTACTTTCGATCGACCAAAACTCTGCGTCAATCATTTTGTCATAGTGTAGTAAAAACATTAGCCACATAAAAAGTGTGAAGCATATCATACTTATATTATTTAAGACAATTATAAAATTACTTTTATCCCATCCAGCTGGAATCATTTGAAAATTATTTATTGATATCGAACCATATTCAGCAAAACCCTACTACAGAATTTGTGAAATCAGCTTTTAACGAGCTGTTCAAATATGGTATGTACCTATCTATGTATCCTTCCAGTTGAGTAGAAATGAACACGAATAGTTAAGTTAATCGAGTAAACCTGTATACGGGGAACCCCGCTATCCATTTTCAACCGAACATGGTGTATCCGTTCGAAACAGATTCTAGTTGAACGTATGTAATCTGTCCACTTCTATTATATGTACTCCCAATCGACAAATAACGAAAATCTTATGTATACACGATAAAAAATATATATATGAGTGTTTTTGAAGGTGACATGGACATTCATGATGTACTTCTCACAGCGGTCCTTTTAATTGATTTATTTATTCATAATATTCATGGATTGATGTAAAAAAACCTTAATTTAAAAACAGTACAGAGTTCAACTAGTGTCAACTATTAAATTTGATGACGACGATGACGACTTTACTATTTTATTCTAAGAAAATAGAACATTGCTTGTTGTGCAAATCAGGTCCGGTTACATGTTTTTAATAAAGCGTTCACGATCATTGATCATAAATTGACACGCGTTTGGAATCGAGAAAGAAATGTAACACGTTCGAATCGACTTAGAGTCGATTAAAATAGCAGACATATTTACCTTAAATACCAAATGCAACACCGGATTTCTTACGTTCAAGATACTCCGCGAATATCGTGATTGCACGAATTCTCTAGATCCTGCTTCATAGAGATTAATCCAGACATTCCGTAAAACTTCACTGATCTTCTATTATTCATGGCATCAGCAGGGAACATAATATAAAGCTCCTGTATAATATCAGAATTCAAGTATGTATGCAATTGTAAAATCCAATTTGTATGGAGCTGCCTCGGTATTTGAATCGTTCCAGCAATAAACCAGCGAATGTAAAGTCTTGAATAGGTCATGTGGGATTTCCTTTCCTATAAGTTTTCTTTTTCATTTCAATTCTATAGCAGTACTTATCGATATTTTTAAACATGCACATGTACATATTTTCTCTTTTCTCGAGTAAGTATGTTAGGTGTATGGGATAAGCTACTTTAAAGTATAAATTGAAAACTGCATACCCGTTAGTATGGTATGTTGGAAATTATATTGACTTTATTAATATCGATATGTGCTCAACGCTGTAATTAAGTTATATTAACGTTAATAATGAGTTAATAATATGAAGGCTATAATTAAGGCGTAAATAGGTCACCACGTTAAATTCTTACAGAGGAATAATTTTATATTGATTAAATTACATATTATGAAGCTTATATTTTGCTACAAGTTGAGCTGAAATTAAAATGACACAGAAATATTTAAAATTATCGTCCTGAGAAATGAGAAATTACAGGCCCCTCAAAATACCTTTAAAGCATGTCAAAAAATGAGAAATTACAGGCCCCTTAAAGCATGTCAAAAAATACAAGTGCATTTAACGAGAACTTAAAAGTTTTTCAATGCTGGAATTTCCTGCTAGCCTTTTGACAGTTAGTTGCAGATATGGTTGACATTTCCAACAATTAATAATAAGTACTTAAATAAAACATTTGGTCTTCAATGGAACTTCTAACTTTAATGCAATGAAAATTATAAAACATGATACAATTGGGGTTTCCTATTTTTTAGACGATGTAGACTAGTTGTAGCTAATCAGGTTTTCTCCAAACGTTCCACGCCGAATCACATCTAAATGTATAGATCGATCGTATACCATAATATTATAATTGATCAATCATGATTCGAAAAGCAATTCCGTAATAGGGAGTTGTAAAAAATTCCCAACACGCTATCCAATATACCCTCTGATTCCGATTTTCAATTAAAATCTTTTGCTCCGATAAATCTTCGCAAATTCTAGTTGCGTAAAAAATAGGAATGTTTTCTGCGTACCAATTAATGAAGAAATCGATGTACCTAATACTTTTTAGTTTTTACACTTTGATTTTGTAAATCAGATTTGTATTTTATGCTTTCATAGGTATAACCCGCTTCGAATTACGTTACTTCGAAAGCTTTAGTAAATTTGGTAGATACCTACCTAATTAGTAATAGTATGTCATATGAGATGAGATGATGATGAAAATACTTACGTAATTTCAACGTATTTTAGTGTCTATTTTCTGAAAATTGTCATAGAATCAATGGTTTCATATTTTACTTTATTTTTAGGATGAAAACTGAATTTGGATCATATGCTCGTAATACCTACTACCTACTGCAAAACAAAATAAAAATAAAGAAGTCCTCACACACTCTCAGTCCTTTGTCCCATAGCTACAGAACTCAAATATGTGGGCAAAAAATATACGCCATGGTATTGTATCGTGAATACAAATAAAAGAATAGTGAGCCATCAAAGATCATACACCAGATAAATATAAAACGTACTATTGTGAAAGCTGCAACTGTAACCAAAGCTACCTCCTGCGTTATACGTATATTTAATGTTTATATTTCCATTCTATATGTACCTCATACTCAGAAGTAAAACCGTTATAGGTATGTTAATGTCAACAAATACTTAAATGACCAAATAACAACACTTCGAAACAAACCTAAGTGACACTTTTAATACACATTGCTTCCGTTAAGGGACGTTAAACATCGATTGTTTACTGATAAGACAATCAACGAATTTGTAAAACAAAACATCTTTACCTGTTCTGGGCGGTCAGTTGTAAAGACTTTGAAAATAATCGGTTCAACAAATCGACTCGCTTTAACATGTCAAGACAAGATTTCCACTTTTTTTGTTTGGGACACGGTTGGACGTCTATGGATGTTTTGTATATTTTATGGCCACTTCATTAAAGTGTTGGATTTGGAACGACGTTTGTGAACACCTTTATTAACACATTGACGATTTGCGAGTATGATATGGCTTTACTCATATTGCTGACATTTCTTTATGCTATTGAAATAGTTTAGAGTGTAATAACTGAATGTTTGTGTGTATACTAGACAATTTTACTAAGAGTAGGGTCGATTCTGCGCCTTTTAGTGACGTTATAGGTGTTGATTCAAAGGAATTAATAACCTAAATTATGAAATTTAAATTCGATGTTAGAATTAAGCAAAACAAAATTAACCCTTTTTTTAATTGCAAAAAGGATTTACAAATAAATCGTATTTAAAGTGAAACTTTTATTACATCGTCTCAAACTTTTTGGTCTGTGTAGCGCATGTCGCGTGACGGTCGGCTGCCGAGTAGGTATAAAGCAGTGTTCGGAAAGTTTCACTTTTACCGTGGTTTCATAAAACCACACAACATTTTTTTTCTAATGGCATTTGTAGGAAGGTAGTATTCCGGGTGGTCCACAGCAAATCAAGGATGACAAGTTTGGAATGCATCAAATTCAATGTCGAGTACCTAAGTATTTAATTGATTAATTACCCCGTGTCTTATTTAACGATTAAATAATAAAGAGAAAGACACGGACGTTGTTATGATACGCAAGCAAATTAAATAGTGCTTTTATTTACCTACAAAGAGCAGCTGCTGCCCCTCGATAATCTATTGTTCACGGGCGCATTGTTAATAGCCATTTGTCAAAGCGAATCATAAGCGCAATATCAAAACGTTATATATGGGCCCTTCAAAAGTGACAGGCGATGTTTCGAGAGGTAAGAAAGGGACGGATGAGATTCCCATGGACAGTATTGCAGGGCGAATGAGGCTGCACGGGCGATACAGGCCGCGGGGTCGAGTGGGGGGAGGCAGCGGTGCGCAACAAAGCGCCTTCCGGGAACCATCACAATACAGGTTTGCGGCGACGTGCGATACCTTCGCAGCCAGGTACTTACAGCGCCTTTTGTCAACCAAACGATGCAACGGTACACTGAACGACTTCTAAACTTATTGCAAATTTGGCACGCCAATTTGCCTTATCATATTATGTTATCCTGTTGATAACGCGATGCACAATAGCCTCCCAGGAACGCTAAGATATACACGAGGCCGATAACGATAGAGGTTGGATTCGAAGTACTTATGTGAATATGTATTACTACAGATTGATCGCTAGATGTAAAGATGTGAAGATAACGCACGCTTCAGATATAAATATACATTCGAGACATTCTGAATCAAGATTACAGATTTCGTGATAGATAAAAAGCAAGAGTAAGTAAGAGTGGAGCAAATAAAAGTGTTTTACGAGCTATGATTTAAACAGAATGACAACGCAAGAATGCACACAAACCTACAAATATTTTAAATTACCTAGCAGATAAACGTAACGACCTCATCTTGAATCTAATTCAATCATCATTGTACTCGTAAAATGAAAAAAAAAGGTTCATCATCAACTCAGCATGTTGCTCCATTCATGTAGATGGTAGCGTCTTTAAATAACGTACTTATAACATTGGAAGAATTGAAGATTTAACGAAAAATTGGATAGGATATCAGGAAGATTTCTTTTATCAGTAAACACATTAAAAACATACGCGAAAGTAAAAAAATTCAAACAATTTTCGTGGAATAAGATTAATTTTACACGAATGACTCATTCAGTTTCCGCGTAAAGTCGTTGTCTACATCGATAAAATTGAAACAAATTGAAAGAAAAGGTATAAACATTTCAATTCTCGATACTAGTTTTATAATTACAGCCTTAATGCCTTCTGTTAGTAAATAATCTGGTATTTTATGAGATGAAATGCTCCTGAATACATTCATGAAGGTTTAAAGTTTAAACATTTGTATGGGTAGATCAAATCAGTAATAACAGAGTTTCTTCATGTTCATTTTGAGGATTACTCATAACCAGGTTATCAATAGCCTCTTTCCCATAAAGCCTCTTTGCCATCAATAGACTGGTGCTTTACCCGGTTACCCGCGTGAAAATTTCTATCACATACGCAATAAAGAAATTTACCTTATGGACGATAAAAAAAAATGGCGATGTCACGACCCAGATCGGCGCAAGCTCCGCCCCGCCGATAGTCTAAGCGATTCTGCGATTTGGCTAAAAAAAGATACAATCGATAACGAGACGTTTCGCTAAGTTCTCGGAAACTGTACCGGTAAATAAACGGCCACGTGCGCAAGCGAGTCATTATTACAGCGAAGTGTGACGTCGGTAGCTACAATAATGTATTACCCCACGCGACTCGTATGTTTGCACATCATATCGTTAGTAAAAACGCGGCCCTTCTATTTGTACTAGCGCTTCCGAAAATAACGATTTTCATTCTCACGTCCAAATGTTGTTGAATTTTATAAAAATCATTATGCAAATAGTACATACTCCATAAAGCTATCAACGGACTAAATTTCTTTTTAGTGATGTAGAACAATCTAACTAAGTTAAGATTAATGTCCCTTCTGAGATACAATTAAACAATGTTTAATGGACGCAATTTATTTCACTTTGCATTCGTGTTTCACTTGTAAACACTTGATACACACATGTAATGTGTATCTCTTCTAAGAACTTAATAATAATATGCTTTGCAATTTCGCAAGTCTGTACAAGTGGATAATGACATAATCCAATGGTCCGGCCGCGGCGGCCTAGAGCTTCATATCACAAAATGTAGTGAGTCACGCAATTGAATTTATTGTGGTGCAAACTAACTCGTTGCTAATATAACTGATACATTGAGATAAACGATTATGTTATCATTGAATTCCGATTCTATTACTAATTATACAATTTATGATATAAATATTGATGACGCAATACGCATTAATTTGTACCTACTGTTTACAAACGTAGGTAAATATTTACTTGAGTGGAAATGTAAATTTTTGTTACTAAATGATAACTAGGTATGTTTCGCTTTGTATTACATATATGTAAAATATTATAGGACGTTTGAAAATAAAAGATCTGGGAGATGTATCAATTAGGAAAGTTTCCTGAAAACTAAAAAATCTGTCAAGTACGAGTCGGACTAGATAGGGGGTTACATACAGTTAGACAAGTAAACTCAAGAGCAACTAAAAAAAAATTGATGGGCTACAAATCAATATCATGACATGACCAAGTCAACCTTTTCTATTTTATCATTTTATTTCAGACTTAATGACTTCAACTGTACATTATGGCGAAAAATCCTATACCAGTACAAGATTTGTAAAGTTGATCTAATTAATTTGCTTCTAGTACCAAATTCTATTCGTTAAAAAAATCTATTTCTGAAACAAATGGGCGGAGACTAGGCTCAAAACTCCGCCCATTCGCAAAAAATGTTTACAATACTCTAGAATTCGTGCAACATATTTAAACCATACAAACTTACATAAACAATTAAAAAAAATCACTATTTATGTGTATAGAGATTTCATCCACTTCTAGGCCAGTGCCGATAACTTTGGAGGTGGTGAAATACTAAGATATTGTTCTTTAATAATTTAAATAAAAAGTTAAAACATACTCGTTATAATACGTATGTTTTGTATAAGTACATATTATAAAATATTTTAATATAGACTTCATACCTATCCAACGCAAGGTGCGGTGCAGCAGTGAGATAATTGCAAATAACAATTAGCATTCCCTTCGTCGAATATAGCATACGGTAATATTATTGAAATTATTAAATATTATCATATAGTGTGGTACTGGTGTAGTCCAACGTCACATGCATAATTTGTAACGAGATCAATTTGATTAGCAATACAGAGAATTATGTATATTCTTATATACCTACTCATGCCCCTGAGAAATTACATGTATAGTTCAATGCTTCACTTAGTTGAATGTAATCTTCGTATATAACATAGAGTTACGGATAAATGTATCGATTCCTAGCAATCGCAATATCACTTCGATGGATATCCGCTACAATAAACACTCAACTCATGCGTGAACCAATATAACCTGCTTGTCAGTATACATTGTTATATCGCAAGTGCAAAAATGCTAGCTCAGCGAAATGGATATAATATTGTGCGCATTCCCTAATTGATTAATTGCTGATAGTTCATTTACTTTTTAGTGAAGTGTACCTGTTCCGTAATTGTTTAATTCCATAATTCATTTTACATAGATAACTAAAAGACAACTATTTAAATTCTAAGCTTATTTGCACGGAGGAATTAATAACTTGTTTTCAACAGGGAAAATATATTGACCCGTCGCGTCGTCGTTTAATCGTAGATACAACAATATATTGTAAGGGAAAGGGATGACAGGGACAACAACATTGAACTGCAATCAGCAGTTCTTAGAACATGCTTAGTATACTCGCAGGTGCACAATCTTGACGTCGCAAACTTTGCAGAAATATGTGACTAAATTATATTGGACAGTAGATTAATTTTCGTACGATAAGGATTTTAGGTTGAATCCGTAGTCTGATGAAAGTTCGAATCCATTTACAATTTTGAGAGCTACTAAATACATATAAATTAAAATAATAAGGATGAAAAAACTTCCAAATTTGTATTGTTTTAATTACGCAAAAAAGTTTCATTAATAATATTTTATTTACAGCTAAATGCAACAGAGCACTATCTCATACATCTGAAATTCATCATATCACTTAGGTATTTATAAAAACAGGGACCTCTCTAATGAATTTCAATCAGATTCAATACAGACCATCCACAGAACAAGCAAAAACCTCTGACAAGTTTAACGTTATCCCAATTAATTTATGGCTTCAACTTCTTTTTCTTAAATATAATGTTACATATAATTTACCGAAAATCTGTATACCCATATTTATTGTATAAGTCTGATATACAACGTCTACCGTATTATTTTAATAATGAAATATATATCAAAAGAATCACATCTCAAGGATGAAGGAAACGTAGTATGTATTAGAAAAGCATTAAGTACAAATGTACTAGGGTAATTATTATCGAGATAGGTATGCATATTTAGCATCTTATTACTATTTATTGTACATATAAGCATTTACTGGAACACCGTCAACGCATTAAACCTTCATTATTTTATAGCTATTAGTAATGCAAAAGAAGCAATATAATAACGTTGAATTTTATTATGTTCATAATATTGGAAGTGTTTTATTTCTATCAATTCTCCTAATAAGTAAGAGGGCATTTTTAACGTTGTGTAACCTAAGGGAATTGTTATTGTTGCATATTGTTTAAACAAAAGATAGACACGTAAGTACTCAGTGCATTGAATAAAAATGGAATTTGATTAATCAGAGCGTCTCGGTATGTCTTCAGTCCTCACCACGGCGGCGCCACCAAGTTCTCGCAATAAAGGCGATTATAATTTTATTCGCGAATACAATGGACAAAATTTCCAAGAGTTTTTATGCTCGACGTCCACACACCTGTGCATTGTTCATCGAAAATGTTTTACATGGCAATCATATCGACGTGTATGAAATTTTGATGAGCGCGCAGAACTTACCATTCGATGCTCCTATATCCCTTGACGCAGCAGTATATACTTTTGAACTTGTCTTGGAAGCCAAACTCGTGAGGTATGGGTTCCTTGGTGAAGTGCATAGACGAAGAGTTGCTTGGGAACGTGTTCGTTGAACAGTAGCGCACGGACAGAGTGGGTGAAGCACTCGCCACCACGCTCAACGCCACCAGCAACCACATGTTGGCTGTCACATCCTGCGAATAATAAATATTGAGTATTGTAATAAATGCTGAAACGAAATATGGATGCTCTAATCCTATAGGATTTACAGATCATTCAATTTTGACTGAGAGCTTGTCCCAAAAATGAACAGGGAAGACTAGTACATATTGACTTCTCAGAATACTGAATATAAAGTAAGTACTATTTTTATTTAACAACTTTTTGATAAAAAGCTACCACACCCGCAGCAAATATATATATATATGACAAGCTATTATCTACTATATAAAAATAAGTCAGGTTTTCCTTCCTGGCGCTATAACTCCAGAATGCACGAACCGATTTCCACGGTTTTGCATTCGTTGGAAACGTCTCGGGCTCCGTGAGGTTTATAGCAAAGAAAGGGTGTCTCTGGTGGCGAAACGGAGTTCGCCCGGTTTGCTAGTATATCATAGATATCTATGTTATTGTCCTTATTAGGTACCTAGGATTTATTTAACGTTAACGCCGCGGCCGTCGCGCCTTACGGTCCACACGTCGCGTACAGTCTTTTTTCACACTAAATAATAACCGATTAATAAATAAACCATCCATTTATACGTGATCAAATAGTGTATAATTAATAAAACTGAATAATGTCTTCTCAAAAAAACTGCTCAGCCTGCCTCCTCGCAATCAGAGATAAAAACTATTTAACCTGCGCCTCAGAGAATTGTGATAAATTATTTCATCTCCTCTGCGTCAGCCCTACGGCTTTGACAACAGAACAAAAGACGCGTTTTATATGTCCTAATTGTCAAGCTACATTAAAAAAAGGCGGGGATAACTCAACAACTCCGGTGCGCACTTCTGCAGTGGAGGACAATATAACCAAACGTAAGAAAATCAGCAAATTTAGTAGCCCGCAGTCTGGTTCTATGGCTGCCGTTCAACCAGCTGGGTCTCATGACATGCAAACTCTTGCCGAAGAAATGAGACTGCTCCGTCAGTCCATGTCTAGTTTTAAAGTTGACTTGGAAAGGGTTGTTACAACACTGAACAATTACCAGGCCCAACTAGAAGGAATTTCTGCAAAAATTGAGAGCCAAGACGTGAAAATTAAACTTATTGAAGATAAGTATCGTGAAAACGAAGATCTCCAAATAACTATATCCCAACTAAAACAACAACTCGATAATAAATCACAATCCATGCTTACAAAATCTGTAGAAGTGATTGGAATTGAAGAAATGCCTAACGAAAATCCCGTTCATATTGCTCTAACCTTAGCTAATAAAATTGGTCTAAACATGTCAGAGGCGGACCTTGACAATGTTTCTAGATCCGGAACACGCAGACGGCTAGAGAAGACCGATAGCAATATCCAGGATCTTACTGCTCCTCGACCGCTTACGATCCACTTTACAAGAAAATTAAAGCGTGACGAGTTTTTAAAATCCGGTGAATCAAAGAGAAATCTCGTGAGCAAGGATATAATTGGTCAAGGCCAAGAAAGAAGGGTATACATTAACGAAAGGCTCACAAGGGATAGAAGACTGTTGTTTCGTGAAGCGCGTAAATCAGCCATTACCCACTCATTCAAATATTGATGGATCAAAAACGGAACTATTTATTTTCGAAAATATACTGGGAGCCCCGCAATTCCAATTCAATCCTATGATGACCTCCATAGGATCTGCCCTCCCAAGTCAGACTAAAAATATAAATTTAAATAATAAGATAACTCTAAGGAAACCATTCCATGCGTACATTCCTGTTTTTATTTTAAATTTGATATTCTTCTTTTTTGTTTATTTTATTAGTAATTCAATGGTATATTCTACACTACTACAGATTATTCTTAAAAGTAAAAATTTATTATTTACAGTTTTACTAGATCTAAATTTTTATTGTTTTTTATCGTATAGATACTTTTGTCTCAATTTTTATAATGCCGATGAAGATATAAATCGGAGCTTGTTTACTGTACTAATCTTTTGTTGGTTGATTATTGAATCTGTTCTAAGCTTAAAAGTTGACACTTTATTTACACTTCCTTGGTTATGTGAATATGCTATATTTGTTGTTGTTATTTGTACACTGTTGCTTGTCAAGCCCTGTATTAGTTTTAATTGTTTCGTGGTGTTTATGGGTTTTAAATGGTTAGTGGTCTTGAATCTGTCTCTGTTTGCATCACACTTTGGAACTATCTCATTCTTAGTTATTTATTATCTCTCTATGGTTTGCTGGAACTTTATTCTCTTTTCAAATTCATCTAACTATAAAAAACATAATAATGATTGACTTACGAGTTATTCAGGACATAGATAGTTCCAATAATAAAATATGTCAAATTAAAGATTCACCAGAATTCTGCACAGATATTCTTTCTCATTCTGACCTCAATGTTATTGCAACCAACATAAGAAGTCTTAATAAGAATTTTGACAGCTTTTTGATAACTATGGCTCGTACCAAAATTGAATTTGACGTTATAATTCTAACCGAGTGCTGGCTGACTCCTCATTCTATCATCAACCAAATGTATAACTACAACTCGTTCCACACGTCAAAGCATAGTAATAGAGCTAGCGGAATAGTGATCTACGTAAAAAATAATTTAACAGCAATAGCAAAGGAACTCGAAATTACCGATTGTGTAAACCTATACATTGAAATAGCTGATTTCTTTTCAATCCTTGCGGTTTACAGATCACCCTCTTTAAATCCAAACCTTTTCCTTCAATCTTTATCTCAAACCTTACGTTGTCAAAAAAACTTTCCTTGTCACATCTTCACCGGAGACATAAATATAGATATACTCCCCACATCACAAACACAAGATACTTCTTCTGAATATCTTTGTATCATGGCTGAACTAGGTTATGAAAGTGATATCAACGTCCCTACTCACAATAAAACATGTCTCGACCATATATTCACTAAAACTCAACTCGATAAAATTCCAATAGTTTGTAAATCAGATGTTACCGACCACGATCTTGTTATGCTGGGGATTAGTAACAGTAAACCTAAAATCTCGAACTCGAAACGCATTCATAAAAAAATAAATATAGACGCCGTGAAGCAAGATCTTCTTCTGGTGGATTGGAGTCAGGTCCTTAATTGCAATTCAGCATCAGTTGCAGCCGAAACTTTCATGACGAATATTACCGACATCATAGGAAAACACTCTAGTATGAACATAATCAGCCGTTCTAAAAACACTCTAAAGCCTTGGATGACTCCAGGTTTAATCCGATGTGGTAGGCACAAAGACAAATTACATTCCGAATTGCGAAAGGACCCTGAAAACCCGATAAAAAAACGAATTTTCTCACGCTACAGAAACTTTTACATCTCTCTCTTGCGACGTCTCAAAGATGAATTCGACAGCAAAACACTTTCTGAAAATAAAAATAACCCCCGACCTTACTGGGAAGCCATAAAACGCATAGCACATTTAAATAGCTCAAAAACTTGTTCCTCTGGCCTTTTAAATATCAAGACCGATCCTCTTGAATCGGTAAACATTTGCAACAATTATTTTTCAAATATCGGTCAAAATCTTGCTACGTCAAAGTTAAATCAATTGAATACCACAGAAGAATCTCTTGCTTCAAACTTCATTCCATCGAATTCTCCGGTTGACTCGTTCTTTTTGAATCCTACGGACGAAAAAGAAGTCCTGGACATCATTAATAGTCTTTGTAGAAATAGCGCACCAGGATACGACAATATAAATAATGATTTTATAAAAAAGATAGCGAGCTGCATATTGTTACCCTTGACATCAATCATTAATCTCAGCATGTCATCAGGTGTTTTCCCGGAGGTATGGAAATCTTCAATTATTACCCCGATACATAAATCTGGTCCTGCTTCTGAACCTAGTAATTTTAGACCAATCTCTCTACTTCCCAGTTTTTCCAAAATTTTGGAAAGATGCGTGAACAAAAGATTGGTCTCTTTTCTGGAATCACATAACCTCCTAGCTGGGCATCAGTATGGCTTCCGGAAAGGAAAGTCTAC
The DNA here is from genome assembly GCA_029959065.1 of Colias behrii. Taxonomy (NCBI): domain Eukaryota; kingdom Metazoa; phylum Arthropoda; class Insecta; order Lepidoptera; family Pieridae; genus Colias; species Colias behrii. The sequence continues at coordinate 8,880,823 of JARWMC010000002.1, forward strand.
TGAAAACGCCGTCTCTGAGTTAGTGAACACAATAAGCTCTTCCCTAGACAGCGGGCAGGTATGTGTCGGAGTATTTCTTGATCTGAGTAAGGCCTTCGACACCGTCTCAGTTCCAATCTTGATTAGGAAACTGGAAGGTGTCGGTATAAGAGGATGTGCACTGGATTGGTTCAGAAGCTACCTTCAGGGAAGAACGCAGCGTGTGAGAATTAACTCGTACGTTAGTTCGCCAGATCGCGTCACGTTTGGTGTTCCCCAAGGAAGCATTCTCGGACCGATCCTCTTTCTAATATATTTAAACGATCTCATTTCTCTCCCTCCTACCGATGCAAATATTATATGTTATGCAGATGATACTGCGATTTTATTTCATGGCCCAAGCTGGGCTGAATTTTTCATAAAAGCCAAAAAGGTATGTCCCAAATTATGTTGTGGCTTAATAATAATCTCCTCTCCCTCAATGCTACCAAGACGAAATTTCTATGCTTTCATAAAACCAGGGCAACAGCTCCTAAATCTCTCCCAAAGTTTTTCATTCACATGTGCGGTAAATCTACTCACCACGATAGCATTGGCAGCGGCTGTAATTGTGATCAAATTACCAGGTCAGACTCTATAAAATACCTTGGTGTTATACTGGACGAAAAACTCACCTTTAATGAGCATATTAACGCTATGTCAACTCGAACAAGACGCCTGATATATGTAATGAAAACTCTCAGAACCAAAGTTGATAAGCACCAACTTATGACCATATAACGCAATGGCGCCGAATTCCGACCACTGATTGATACGGCTAAATGAATCCTTTAAAAGATAAATTAAATACTCTAGAGGTCATAAGAAAAAATGATATTATGAAAGATTACGAACTTATATTTTAAAATATGCACATAATTGTATTTCATAATGGCTTTTTATTACCTAAATTTGGATTTTAACTGTCACGACTGGAAATTAACTGAAAGCACCATTTTCCGACCGACTGAGTACAAATACACGTGTTTCCGACCACTGAGTAGCTAGATTCCGACCAGCCAAATATTTTCTACTAAAATCAAATTTATGATAATAGAAATACAATGGAAATTCGTAAAAACCCGTTTCGTCTTTTCACTGCATCACGCGTGGACCGATTTCGATAATTCTTTTTTTATTATATTACTTGAAGTACGAGGATGGTTCTTATGGAGAGAAATTTTAAATATGTACCACGGGCGAAGCCGGGTTGGACGGCTTGGACCGCTAGTTTTAAATAATATTTGAGCATTTATTATAATAACAAAAACTAACTCTATGTTAGACTGTAGTAGTTTAAAATTACATTTACTCAAACTCAAACTCATAAAATGCCTCACTGGTCATCCACACTAAATTAGAATGTCCCATTGACTACTTTGCCCAATTCTAAAATCCATTTCACCAAAAGTATTATTTCAGCTAATGAGAATACTTCAGCCTCTTTTTTATCACTCATGATGATGACCTGAAATAAACGCATGCAATTTCACTCAAGCACAGCGCAAGCAAAAGCAACCCAGTTGGACGGAAACAGGGAAATAAATCGCACCTAGATTCCGACCAAACCTACATTTGCGTAATAAAGCCTCTAAACCGAAATTGATATTCATTTTTAGTTCATTTCTATTTCATATGTACACTTATAAAGATCTCACAATTTCGTAGTTATGCAATTATGTGTCATAAACGTAAAATATAGGGTTTTTAAACCAGACCGGTCTTTGTAAATGAATAACAAAAAAATCAAAAAAGAGTGTCAGTTAAAACGAATATTACAAATAATCCATTAAAGTTAGCATTGGTCGCATACAGGTGTTGTATATAAGCATATCGTTTAGAATAAATAACTTAATACGAAACCTCCACAAAACAACATGCATAATAGAAAATTACCTTCTTTTAAAAAGTGCGAAATTCCTTTTACCGACCGATTCGGTCGGATTTCGGAATGTTGTTATTTTGACAAGCTCCTCATTCCGTCCATAATTATTTGTCCAAAAAAACGTATAAAAACACGCTATCTTTGCATTTATATTTTAAAATTAATAATTTAAAACACCAATAAAACGTTTAAAGTAAATTAACCACAAACTTATCAGAGTATTTAGCGTAAAAATCCACATGTTTATTTTCACCGTTTTATGTTTTTTTCGCATTCAATCCAATACAAACTACACCCTCGCCTAGCTTTTGTTGGATTGACGAAATGTCGGTTAAAATTTTAAACCCAATTTTTTACAAATGACGTACGATAAGTGATTGGATCGAAAGCCTTCCGTTTCATGAGTGTCGCGCGTATTTTAAACGTTTTATCAAATAAAAATCAAAATGGTCGGATAGAGGAGGCTAGTCGGAAACCGGTGCCGTTACGTTATAAGGTTAAAGGTATTATGCCAATCATTAATAACCTACTGCATTTCTGTATGGGGAGCCGCCTCAGCCTCGGTTATTATCAAACTAGAGAGAGCTCACCGTTCCATTTTAAAAGTTATGCTGCGAAAGCCCCCATTCTATCCTACAGTGTCTCTCTACAGGGATGCTAATGTTTTAAATGTTAGAGGACTTTATATTTTACATGCAATCATCTCAATGCACAAAAAACTCTTAAAATCTAATTTTTACACAAATAACTCGAAACGGCTATTAAGAGCACCAACCCCATTGACTAAATGTTTCTTTTCCAAACGTTTTCAAAATTTTATGTTCCCATTCTTGTATAACAAATTCAGTAAACTTGTTAACTTCCGGCAATACACATTACTCAATATTAAATCTAAATTGATAAGCATTCTAGTGTCCAAAGACTATAAGCAGACAGAACAGATCCTAAGAATACTTTAACTGTACAATTGTATAAATAAGCATATAACTTTTATTATTATGTTTCTCGGTTCCATAATACTCGGGTACCACCAGAAGGACGGTACCCGGACTTTTGGAAGGCTTACGTGGGGACACGGATCCAACACGCAGAGGCCCTTTCGAGAATTTTACTGTGTTGTGGGACACCAGCCGCAGTCTGCCCATGACTGCACTATAGAGATACAGTCCTGGGCAGTCCGCGGCCGATGTAGGACTATTGTGAGAAATGGAAGCAAAATAAACCGGGCTATGGAATGGGATGCTACATGGACTGGAATTGGGGACTATGGAAACTATGGCACCTGCCTTTCTACTTAAGGGAAGTAAAAATTTGTTGGCAGGTGGTGACTCGCCCTCTCACTGTATGGGCCCCCGAAATAAGTCGCTGCAATAGTGCGACAAGGGGGCAACATATTGTGAGCAGCTAAGGGTGGAGAGGCGTCCCTGGACTTTAAACTACGATCACGCGCTCCCTGAGGGTCCAGCATCACGTGCCCACTCGCCACTTACGATTCGCATCCACCCTTCGAGCTAAAAGCTCTCGCGACTCCACTCTGGCCGGCCGCTTAAGGCAAGCCAGAGGTGGGGGTCCTGTCCTCGTCAGGCTTCACTCCGACCGGCCGGTGAAGGCAAGCCGGAGATGAAGACAGGGGCCTCCCCCGGGAGCACTCGGTTCCCGCGGGGTCGCTACTCCCCGACACCACGCCACAAGGTGTCCTGCGGGTTGACTGACTGCACGGGTGGAATATCTATTGTCACGTAAACAATAGATATTCCAACCGTGGGCGATGGGGTCGTCACATCCCTACGCCCTTATTATTATTACTATTACTTTAAGTGACCATACCGTACTGATGTTCAAAGTAGCATTGTATTATACGTGTTGGACCCTATGTGAACCTCCATTTTTATTGTATAATCGTTTTATGGCCCCGCGAGACAGGCTGTGCCTAGTGCGGGGTCCGCTGTCATAATTTGTACATATTTTAATAACCTTCTTTTGGCAAATATTTTTTTTTTTTTTTATTTTTTTTTTATTTATTATTTCAGAAGAATGATTATTTGAATCCACATTTGAATTACTGCGTACTAAACAAGCGAGATCATGATTTTATTACTTACTTACCTCTAAAAAAATTTTAACATTTTTGTTGTCAATAATAATATTTTCGAATTTATAATAAAACTAGATTTCCGCCCGCGGCTTCACCCGCGTTTTCAAAGGAAAACCCGCATAGTTCCCGTTCCCGTGGGATTTCCGGGATAAAAACCAAGTTACCCTCTATATTAGTGCTAAATTTCATTGTAATCGGTTCAGTAGTTTTTACGTGAAAGAGTAACAAACATCCATACATCCATACATCCATACATCCATACATCCATACTTACAAACTTTCGCCTTTATAATAGTATTAAGATAAGATATGGATTGATTAATTATATTTTAGGTATTTCATTATGTTTGCTGAATGAGGTAACAATAATACCGTATTTAGAATGTGGGTTAAAAATGTCCAAATGTCCAAATTCTTTATCATTTTACCAATAATTTTCCTCGTGTGTCATTTGGTTCGCCTAAATTAAATGGACTCGAGATTTTCATTACATCAGCCACAGAAGGACTTTGTTTATGTTTCGCTTTTCCAGAAACGTAGTTTTGTATAAAAATGTCGTGACGGCAGACATGACATTAGAAAGTACAAAGGATAGTGGCTCTCTGACCGCACAGTTCTCGGTACGACACAGCCTTGCCCCACCGGTTTATAGAACTTAAGCCTTTGTCTTTTGAAGCATTGTTCAGAAATAACATATTCTTAGTAATTAGTAATTACAGGGACCTATCATAAACACAATGGAATTAAACGTTAAGTAGCAAATATGCCGTTAAACATGCTTATAAGTTATTAGTTTATTATTTTAATCCGCTGCTTTTAGATCGAGTATAAGCGCTTGCAATATAGATAATGAACAAAACCCTTTTCTATTATTAATTTTGTTAAATATGCTTTCAAGTTAAACCTGATACTTCTTATGGTATTAACTCTAAAGCAGCGTAAGCTCATATCATAAAAAAGACGGGAAAAAAATGATGGAATCTATAAAAGGGTAAACCTAACAGGATATAATAACCTAGATGCCAGGACGAACAGCGAGCTAAACTAATGACTGTTATTCCAAGAATGTCAAAGTTTCGCGGTTGAGTAGACTGATCGTTACTCGGAAAGCATCATATTTTAAAATATTTTCTATTTCTCGATACATTGTTATGAATAATGATTTTTCATGATAATTCGCATGCATTTAAGTACATTTATGAATTTTGAACAACACAGAACCGTATTTATGCGCGAATAATTTCAGTTCTGAGAAAATGAAATTTCTTGTTTATCTACGTATATATAAAGCGTAAGTTTACTGCGCGTCTATTTACTTCACGTACATAGCGACAATGTACCGATGGGTAAGTACTACGTACTACATGGTAGTACGTAGCGTTAGCACGGGGGGATGCAGGCGCTGGTCGGCGCGAGTGATTCTTGCAATTACCGGCTGGCGGCATACATATCTGACGGTAATTTGCCGCTCCTCTCGAGCGCTGATCGGCTTCTCGGAAAAGCAGTTGCATCAACAGTACGCTGCGATTAACGCACTAATTACCGCGCACGCTGCCTGTAAGCCACCGAGCTGGTACGTTCGCGCAAAAAACTTGCTTCGCGTTTCTACTCGATACCTGGACCCGTTTATACATTGTGGTACTTCAACGTTTTTATATTTATGTAAAGTCACATAAATGATATCTACAATTACGTTTTTGTTTCGCTGTGTTGATATAATGACTTTAATGTACTATTTTATTTATAAATGCAAGAGTTATTCAGATAAGACAAAAATGTTGTCCTCTTTTAATACAATAACATTAGTAGAAGATGAGGTAATAAATACTTATAGCACATTATTACTTATAATAGAAATAGGTAATTATTTCCAAAAAACATAATCTTTTAAACACACTGTTCTTCAGAGATTTATCTAACTACATACTTTATTTATTTATTTATTTTATTTTTATTTTTACATACATAGATTCCTTACAGCTATTTGTATTACAATATTTATAATTATTAACTTTAACAAAACAATACGCCAATAAAAAGGAATACCAATAATAAGACAATTAATGTGACAGTAGTTTTACATTAATTATAACAATGATAAAGTGGAAAAAATTATTATTATTATTTTTTTTTTGGCATGATATGAAAAAAAGAGGAAAACGTACCCATTATAGAATGTTGGGTATGGGTGTGTGAATGTGTGTACTGTGTGTGTAGTGTATAATGGTGTAGTGTGGTGAGAATGTGTAAAGGTAAACTAAGAAATTATTGAATTGGTGATGTCTGTTACTGCTTTTTTAAAACTGTTACGGGAGAGATGAAATATGTCAACACTTGAGAATTTCTTGTTATAAATATCAGGTAGACGGAAGAGTGTAGAATTTTGCAGGTGTTTGGTTGAAGCGAGGGGAACCTTTAATAGTTGGCAATGCCTTGTTCGTAATGACGGTGTTTGTAGTGAGATATTACCGAGAATATTTGGACAGTCCAGTCTATTACGCATTATGTCGTAAAGCAGCATCATGTCGATAATATCTCTCCGTTGTTCGAGTGTATTGATCCTTTGGAGAGAGCATCCTTCGAGGTAATTAGCACAAGAGGTCTTCGATATAAAATTAAGTTTCCTAATAAATATTTTTTTAATATTTTCCAAGCGGTCAATATAACAGCGATAAGAGGGACGCCAGATCGGACTCGCAAATTCTAGAACGCTTCGCACATACGAAAAATACAGCACTTTTAAACATAAGATATCTGTGAATGCATCACAAGTCCGAAGTATGAAACCTAAATTTTTGTACACTTTTTGTATAATAAATTCAACATGATCGTTATGCGTAAGTTTAATGTCATGAATAACACCTAAGTCTCTAAAGCTGGCCATACACGCTAGGGTGTACCTGACAGGTTTGCCTGTGCAGTTACGCCTGTCAGGTAAAGTTGAGTTGAGAAGAGGACATACACGCAGCGGTAAACCTGCACAAACTCTCATTTGAAACCATGCCCTCGGCCGCGGCGCGCGCTTGATATCGACGCAGTAGCTTTAATTGGTTTATTATTTATTTTATTGAAGAAAAAGAAATATAAACGAAGATACCGTGAACGATGGTGCAAATCATGGTTATTGCAAAGAAAAGAGTACTCTCATGTGAACTTGTTGAAAGAATTGATATTTGAGCCGAATGATTTTCGCAACTATCTACGAATGGATGAAAAGACGTATCTCAAACTATTAGCAGCTATGACTCCTTTACACATATGCACGTGTTTCCCTAATCCCTGCTAGCACTCACTGGACAACTGACGACTACGTCGAACCGCCCCATACACGCTCAGGTTTGCCTGCACAGTTAAACTGCACAGGTATACCCACGCGTAAAAAATATCAATTTTCAATATTTTTTCTGTCGCCTGAACAGGTGTGAAAACTTGCACAGTTCTGTAACATACACGCTCCGGTTAACCTGAACAGGTGACCTGTACAGGCAAACCTGTCAGGTACACCCTAGCGTGTATGGCCAGCTTAACCTGTGTTATTCTTTCGAGTGATACATTGTTTAGTTTGTACCTAATTGAAATTAATGACATCCTTTTTTTTCCGGGTAAAAGTAAATCTCAATATTCAAATCTCATTAAATAATATCTATTTGATATTTGTACCTATATTGTGTATAACTTTGATTCAATTTGATTTATATTTTATAGTATACATGTTGTACAACATTAGAAATTTACTTATTATATAACTAAAAATGTTATAAAGTAGCACTGCAGAGTTAATTAAAAGAAAATCTTTACAGCATCCCAGTAAAACAATAAGAAATTATAAGACTGGTCCTCGAGTCCACTAAATTTGGTCCATTATCTTTGAGGGAATTGTTTATTAAATATTTAAATAAAAGCTTTAAAGAAAATGTTGGATGAGTATAGTAATAAGACCAAATAAATATTTGATTGGTAGTGTCCGACCGAACTTTCGGTTTCGGTTTCGGTTTCGGCCGAGTTTCGGCCAAAAATCAAGTTTCGGCCGCAGTTTCGGTTTCGGCCAAAATCGGCCGAAACTTTTGCCGAAACCGAAACTTATTTCGCAAGTTCAGTGAACTTAGTTCACACACGTTCACGCTCGCCTAACTTCCTTTTCCTCGGCAACGCTTTGACGGACGCTGTCAAAGCGTTGGTTGACCCCAAGAAGCTTATATCTAATACACTGGAGATTTCAGTATGAACATTTACTTGTAACAAGAAAATATGACCTTGAATGACGCCTGTATGTTTTTTTATCCCTTTCACACCTAACTAACTACCTAGGTGTGAAAGGGATAAAAAAACATACAGGCGTCATTCAAGGTCATATTTTCTTGTTACAAGTTAATGTTCATACTGAAATCTCCAGTATATTAGATATATAAGCTTCTTGGTTGACCCACGCTGGTGGAAACAATTTTTGTATTATCTATGTTGAGATTGGAACTGGGTGTAATAGTAATTAATAATTATTATTTTTATATAAGAGGTACCTAAAAGAGACTGATTATTCTTCTAAGTACAAATACCAATCCAAAGTATTAATGACTCTTTAATAAAGAGAAAGATCTCAAAATACCAAAACTTAGTATTTAAAGTAACAGTAACAATTACTGATTTGATTTAGATGACTGATTTTACTGAGAACTTAATTTGAAAAAATAATAAAAATAAAAATTGTTATTATTAATATATTTTTAAAAATATTATTTTTTTTATTTTATATTAAATAAATGATAACAACAAATTTAATACATATACTGTGTTTTCATTTCAATTTTCATGCCCTAATCACAGTATTACCATCCTACAGTATGGCGACGAATGTACTTGTGCAGAGAAACGGAGGGGAACTGGCGGGGGGTTGGGCGACGCGGGCCGCTTAATGCAATCACGCTGAGTTTGCATTAACTATCGCGAAAGGACGACGCAGTCGTATTTTTTGTGTAATAATTTTATTATACATAGGTACTTACATATTCTATTATGACGCGCAAAAACTGTTCCGTTTACGGATGTAAATCTACATTGAAATCCCAGAAGGAAACAATATTTCAGAAAGATTGTATTAATTGTATCTGTTGAATTAAAATCAAAGCTATGTATATGTTGTCCTCATTATTTTCTAATCAGATTGTACATCCCAATGCGAATGCATTACTTAGTTAAATGGTATAATATACAATTAAGAACATCCAAAAATAAAGTGTCCACGTAAATAATATTTAGCAGTGCAATATCTGTAATTATATATTTATGAACAAATAATTACATCAGATTTAATAATCGCAATTATTTTGAATGTACATATGAATAAATGATTTCATCATAATATTAATAATCAAAATTGTTTTATTTCCCATTTGTTGCAACCCTAGCGTATTTTCGTGTGGCAGCGTAAGTACCTACGCTGGCGGCGGCATCGCGCGACATCAAAGGCGATTCCTTACTGTAGGAAATAATATTGTAATACTGTGCCCTAATTATGGCAAAATAATAGGTAAAATGCACCAAAGTTCAGTATTTTTAGAAATTTCATACTTGACCACGTGAGTTTCGGTTTCGGTTTCGGTTTCGGCCGAAACTGAAGCCACGGCCGAACATTCGGTTTCGGTTTCGGTTTCGGCCTGGAAACCAGTTTTGGTCGGACACTATTGATTGGTTAATATATTATGTATATAACTCAATATAAATTAATTTAAAATTAGGATTTAGTTTGAATTAAATAGAAATTTTTACATAAATGAGTGATTCAAATTTGTTTCAAGATAACTAGCAAATCCTATATAATAAATAATAATTAAGCATGATTCATTGTGATATCTAGTTTGAGGACACTATAATATGTTTACTAAATTATGTCAGTATCGCTATGTAAGATAATATTATGTACTAAGCTAAAGGTGGGGAAGGAAGTCTCACGGTTTAGATTAAGTCAATGATTCAAAACAATTTGTGAGGATGGATGTGTATGTGTCTGTTTGTTACTCTATCACGCAATTTAGCACTAATATAGAGGGTAACTTGGATTAACACATAGGATAGATTTTATTCCGAAAATCCCACGGGAACGGGAGCTATGAGGGTTGTTCTATGAAAATGCAGGCGAAGCCAGGTGCGGAAAGCTAGTATATTATTCATACATTATGTTTTTTTAAGGACCCTTCTGGTGTTATTGTAATTCATTAATCCCTCAGCCCCCGGAATCAGCGGCCCAATGAGACCGCGACACAATAGAAAATCTATTGTGTCGCGGTCTCATTGGGCCGCTCGGTGGTCAAGGGGTTAAGTATTGATTATTATACAAATTATTATTATAAAATAATAATAATTGTTGTATGAGACAAAATAATGGGGACATCTTATACTACATGCTGTTTTCGATGTTTTATATTTTGATATATTTATAATTAACATATATGTATACGTAGTTTTAATTAAATAGTTCTGGTGATTTATCTTATTTATTACTCTGGATTTACATACATATAACTTTTAAACGCCCATTTTATCGGTGGATATTATTTATAATTACTATTAAAAATACTATAAAAAGTATTAGAAAAAAATATTATAGATAATTTAGTGTAGCACAATTAAAAGGAACGTAAAAAAGTTTATAAACAGAATTAATGTTCAACCTACTTATATGGATAAAGGCATTTGTATAATAATTATCGAATTTAATTGGAATTGCTACGTAAAAGAAAGTGTAAAGATGATTACTCACCAAAGCAGACAGCGGTAAAATCCGAATTACCTAGAATTTAAGATATAAGTCGATACTGCTAACTATGTCACAGTTTATTCACCACACATTTCCAGAAACATAGTATTGTCTGTAAGGTTTCTATTTTAATATATAGTTTATTATAATTAAGACGTATTTTCGGATAATTTGAAAACAACTTTTATATGTTAGCGGCTTACACGCTACTCACTTCACCGACACAACACGACTGTGAAAGTGTCAAACTGTCAAACGAGCAATTTAAAATTTCTTGACTTTGACAGTGACATTTAACGCAATGACAGTTGGTGTAAACCACAGAGTAGAAAACTTCTCTCAGTGCATATACACTGTCTCGTTATTAGAATGAAAAAAATAATTGATTAATAAATTTTTCAATCAAATACTAAGATAGTTCTTAGATAATATCATAGTACATTCGTTTCGAAACTTATTCAGAATGTATTTCAAATAATTTTTATGCTCAACCTTACCTACCTTGCTAAGGTTAGGGGGGTATTTTATTTGTAAGTTACATTATTCCGAATTTGTAATAATTTCAGAATTTTTTGGGTTGATGTTAGAAAAATTTGTTATTTCTTTTTTGTGTTTAACGCAATTTGACTTAGATCATTAAGTAATGTAGTACTTAATGATCTAAGCAATTTGATCAATAATAATATTATAATGATAATTATAATGACTAAGCTTTATTTTATTACTAAATAATACATTTTTACAACTTGATATTTATAAATGTATACTGTATAATCTTTGTATAATATTGTTAGTTCTGTCGCAGACAACTGCTTAAATAAGTCGTTTCGTTAAAAGTCTAGGCTTAATTATTAAGCAACGCCGCGCCGTGGCCGTATTGTCACTTCCAATCATACAACTGGATACATGGATCCAAACGGATCGCTCCGCGCGCGGCTTGTAATGCTCGTAGCGTGCGCGTGAAATGCACATTTCGCGCGCACAAGACGTCCAAACTATGAGAAATTGTTACAAAGTGTGTTGTTACCTTTCATGATATATTGCTGCAATGTGTACGGTGAATTCTTTCATTGCATGACACATTGCATGTTACGTTTCACCAGTCTGTACCCACCATTAGATCCAAACAGATTTAGATCCAAACAGACATTGTTGTTCTAATTGGTAAATAATGGTAGAATCTTAGATTATGGATTGGTCTCCGCGCGCGCGCTACGACTAGATACCGCCGGCGTACTTGAAAAATGCGGCAACTATAGTCCTTTTCACCTAGGATGATTCCTGTGACACTTCATTGTGTTCCGAATTACGTATTTTATGTTTAAAAAGCAAAAGTAATTTTAATGCATCATATTTTTATTTTAAGGCGGCATTATTACCAAAAATATAAAAATGAAACATCTTATGCTACTAAAACAAAAACAGTATTGTTTAGTATAATATAATGAAAAATAAAATAAAATAACACAAAAAAATAATACCTACGCAATTTGTGTACATGAAATGAAACGTTGAAAAATTATAGAGTTGGAAAAACATATAATCGGCGCCTATCTTGTGATCGTTTGTCAATCGCGTCAATCGTCTGTACGAATCCGTCAGCCTTGTATACAAGTTGCATTTTTATATTGATACTTTTCGTGGTATTCTGTTATTATTAATAATTGTTATTGTTCACTTTTTGTCGCTGTTGTTTGCTAAGATTCCTTAGTTAATTGTTGGCGAAATGCCGAAAAAACTAATTTTGGTCCTTTATTTAAATCGATTTCATTTCCATATAAAATATTATCGATTATCGGAAACAATTGATACGATTTCAATAACGGAAATCTCTACACGTGTCAAAAATCGATATGTCACAGGAATCATCTTAGGTGGAAAGGACTATAATAGTACGCCGAATTCGGCGTACCCAAGCCAGTCGTGTCACAAGCATTGTGTGGAGAGGGCGAACCGATAGTTTATAAAGATTTTGAACAAAATCTGAAGTAAAATGCCTATTTGTGTCATAAAACTATTTAAAAATAATACAAGAAAAAATAAGAAAGACACTGGGATCACGTACCATCACTAAGACGTATCGTATTATTCGAAATTTCTCCTTTTCTTCGAAAATTTTTTCTACGAAAATACGACGCCATTCAGTGTTGCCGTACTGCATATCCAAAAAAATACACGTGGTTGAGGAAATCTTTTAGCAATAATTTGAACTTTTTTTTTTCAATACTATTACCACAGTATTACCATATTTCCTACAGTAGTGCGACGAATGTACTTGTGCAGAGAAACGGAGGGGAACTGGCGGGGGTCGGGCGACGCGGGCCGCGTAAAGCAATCACGCTGAGATTGCTTTACCTATCGCGAAGGGCAGACGCTTCAGAGTTTTTTTGTGTAATAATTTATACTTACGTATTCTATAATGGTGGGCATAAACTGTTGTGTTTATGGATGCAAATCTACATTTAAATCCAAGGACATAAAGTTTCATAGATTTCCTCGCGACGAGAGGTAGGTTTTTCAAATTCTGTTTAGTACCAATTCAAAGATGTTGAAGATGTTTTTGACTATACATATTTTAAGTAGCTATAAGATATATATAAAATATATTATTGATGATTTTCAAGAAAACCAATTTGTTTCTCTGTTAATTCAAAGTTTTTATTTTAAAGTTTTCACAATAGTTAACATACAAATAGTTTGTTACTACAACAACTCAAAATATGTAATCTCACATGTAAATTCAAAGAAACGACATTTAAAGTCCACTTATAATAAATCCTCAATTACAGTAAAAGTTCCTTATTCGCGGGGTATATGTTCCATACAGAACCCATGCCGCGAATACAGAAACCGTGAATACGGAATGGTAATTTATATGGGATTATAGGGGATACGTTCCTAGGTGACGATTGAGATTTTTTTCGTGTCGAAACTCGTTTCTCATTTTTTTTAGTTGACATTATAAACTAGGAAGAGTGCAGTGGATCACAATTTTTGTAACGAATGTGAAAGACGAAACAATAAAACACGCAAAGCGGCTTTTACTATAAACGGAACTACATTTAAAAATATACTTTATTTATTGAGTTATAAGGTTGCTTCCATTCTGTTTATTTACATTCTCAAAAACATCAATCGCAGTAAAGGCGGCTTGCGACAAAGGCGGCTTGTGTCAAAGGCCTCGGCGATATCATTTAACAACATAATATGTACTTTAGGCTAACTTGTAATAAGATCTATTTTACTTTCTTATTAGTCCATTTGACAAGGATATTGGGTTAGATACCTATTGGAATAATTTTATTATCATGTATGTACTTATTAAATCCGCGAATAAAAAAAATTTTAATCGTTTCTCGCCATTTTTTCTTTCTGCTACGTCAATCCGAGCCACAGATAACATGAACACGCGAAGCGCGCCAAATTTGAATAATGATGAAATGTTATTTCATTACATATAATATATGTTACCGGAAATGTATGAAATCAAGGAATTGTATATGTTACCGGAAATGTATGAAATCAAGGAATTGTATACAAATCCTAGGAAATGTGTACAATTCCGATACCATTTAGGAAATTTATAAAATATTGTTTAATAAACTATTTAATGCATAGATATCCTAGGAAATGTATAATCTTCCTAGGAATTGTATATAATTCCAATATCGTATTAGGAAATGTATAAAGTAAATTTGAGAATAAGTAAATTTGGTTGTTAATAATTAATCAATAGGCAATGACAATGTCACTGCGGCGACATATTATACTATGTTTCTGTATAAATAATTACATTAGATTCAACAATCACAATTATTTTTAATGTACATGTGAATAAATAATTACATATTAATAGCTATGATAAAAATTGTTTTATTTCCCATTTGGTGACAACCCTAGCATATTTACACGTGGCAGCGTGAGTACCTACACTGGCGGCGGCATCGCGCGACATCAAAGGCGATTCCTTACTGTAGGAAAATAATATTGTAATACTGTGCTATTACTAACACATGTATAAAAAAGTATAATAACAATAATTTATTTCTGTTTAACCATGTTTAACTGACTCATATAATATGTTTTTTTTTATTTCCGCTTTTTTACTTTTAAACAACCTTTGTGACTTTAGTATAGTAGCGTCGCAAGTGGATTTGAGTCGCATGTTCATGGATTCGATTCCCGGCCAGCATGGGCGTAGCCACGGTGGGGCAGGGTGGGGCGCTTGCCCCACCCTGGCTCTGACCTGGAAGGTACCTAACCAAATTTAAAAAACTAAATTATCTAGGTACTAACTATATACTTAATATTTGTAAGAAATTCACACTCAAAAGTCGTCAGTCGACATAAAAAAATGCGATCAAAACAAAAAGCTGGTACGATTTATCTTATGCGTACACAAACGCAATCTTTTTCTCCGATTTCTCGGAAACTATCTACTTTAGGGCAAAAAATTATTATAACTTTTTTGTAGAAAATTAAATTTCGCATCTTTTTCACCTTGTAAACTTTTATGTAAAACTTACCGTTTACGATTTATGGCCTATTTAATGAACCGATTTATCGTTTTTGGCTAATAACTCTTAAAATATTTGATTATTTATCAATAAAATTCATCTATTAATTTTTTAAGAGCACTTTATTTTCTACACTCTACAGCATTTGTTTGATTTTTTTTAATGCCCGTACTTTTTGAGTTATAGAACGTTTAATGTTGGACTACTGGGTGTTTAATCGAAAATTTCAAGGTATGCCATAGTAAATATATTATAATGGTACAAATTCAACAAACTAAAAAAATATGTGCTGTAGTGCTTAAAAATTTATAGGTAAGTAGTTTATTTTGGCCGCCCGCGGCATTTCTACATTAAACGTTCTATACTCAAAAAATATGGGCAATGGAAAACATTCAGATTTACGAAAAAGTTTACAAGTTAGAAAAGATGCGAAAAAGGTCACATTAATAACTTTTGCCCCAAAGTGGATAGTTTTTGAGATATTGGCCAAAAACTTTTTAAACTATATTTCATGGTAAAAAAGACATTAATAAATCAAATTATTGTATTTATAGAAAGCTAAACTGTATAATAAAGTAGCCCAAATCGCTCCTATCCCAAACATATGTTTAGGGTTCTGAACCACCAAAAGGAAAAAAGCGGAACCCTTAGGTATAGGATCACTTGGTTGTCCGTCTGCCTGTCAACACCTTTTTTATAAGGAACGCGTGGATGTATTGCTTAAAACATTATCGAATACTCAAATCTAAGGTCCCTTGAAGCAAAAAAAAAAAAAATGAAAAGTCCAACTACTAGGCAAAGCAATCAAAAAGATACAGCCGCTTTTGCTAAAAAATTTCAAGAATCGAAAGGGTCCCAAGGAACAAAACCTACAGGGTACTTCCCGTGAAACCAGAATCTGTATTAAGTAACTTCTTATAGCGCAGATAAAGAAAAAAATTTTGCAAAGCATAAGTTTAAAGTAACAACAAAAAAAACATGTTTGTATAGAACCCTCGGTGCGTGAGTTGATTCGCACTTGGCCGGTTTTTTGGTTGTGTCTACTATTAACTACATCCATGTAGTATCTAAAAGACACAACTGTAAACTTATTTCTTGATACAGGGCCGGGTGTTGCTCCTAAAATACCCGCCCAGACCCTTCTGACCATTTTGTATGAAATAAAAACCGCGAGTTGAACTTGCGCACCGATGGTTGCGTATGAGCCTGTTTATATGTTGTTACAGAAAATTTATACTTTTCACAATTATTCTTGTATCTGTCATATAAGATGTTGCTACTTACCAAATTTCAAGATTCTGTGTTCACGGAAAGTACCCTGTAGGATAAGAATTATGATTCCCTTGCGAAAGTCGCAATTTGCGAAAATTTACAGCATAAACGGCTGTATCTTTTGATTGCGTTGGTTTATAAGTTTTATTTTTTCATAGCTTCAAGGAACGGTAGACATTAGTATTTAATATTAATTTCAGCTTCATATCTCTACGCGTTCCTGAGAAAAAAGTTTCAAGATAAACAGGCAGACAGACGGACAACAAAGTGACCCTATAAGGGTTCCGTTTTTTCCTTTTGAGGTTTGGAACCCTAAAATTTAACCGGGATAAGACCTCGGGTACTGTTTCTAGTTACATATTATTTTATATTTTTGCCCCACCCTGAGCCCATGGCTAGCTACGCCCATGCCGGCCAGGTCAGGATGAAAAAAAATATTTTTCAAACTTCTTTCCAAGATGCCAGATTTCCCATTTATGAGGTAAAATTTATGTAGCTGGCAGCCCAATTCTTCACACACACTAGCGTCTTTACAAATTGCCTAACACACACTACAGAAATGAGTTGCCGCACTCACAGAGCTATTGTTTTTAGGTGGGGCGGTATCTAGTCGTAGCGCGCGCGCGGAGACCAATCCTTAATCTAAGGGTAGAATAGCTTAGGGTAAAATAAATTTTTATAAACAAAAAACGTCATATTTCTCACTGAGAATGTAAATATATTTTATTTCTTTTTCATTTTACTGGGTGTTTTCTTGGTGTTTTTTAATTGGCGGAATACTCCAAGGCATCTTCGTACCATGACACCACGCCACCACGCCTGAATGCGCGTAGCGGCCATGCGCGAGCGTTCCTCACGAGCGAGCCTAGCTGCGCGTTCCCTTTTAAAAGTCAGCCATGCGCGCATTTCTCCCGCGTGTAAATCGAACTGTTGGGAGTTTAATCTCGTTAGTATGATAAAAAGCATTTCTGAATCAGAGGTGTGATTCTGGGGAAACGCCCCAATGTAGATACGTGTATCATGATTTTTTTATTATGTACCTTTTATTATAAGTACCTAAAGGATAAGAATTACCCAACTTGGAGGTGGGTTGCTTTGAGCTTTCCATTAGACAACTTTTATGATCGATAAAATATTGCTAAAATACATTGAGTTATTAATACTACGTATGGAGACGACACCGCCTACATCACATATGTTCCGCTCAACATAAGCCTAAGGCTTATCTGTACTCAGTCGCTTTAGTGCGATGGTCGCGTTCATGTCTTGTTTGTTTTAAAGCAAAAAAACAAGAAACTCATCAAATATGCCCTCGAGTGTTGCGATATTGCACTTATAATTCAAGTAATGCGGCAAAGTGCAAAGAAATAACTTTTCATCGGTAATTAATTAGATAATCATTTTTAAAACTTGGTTCGAGCAAAATTTTTGGCGGGCGCCATTTTGCGTCATTTGTCATAGACTAAAAATTTAAGAAACGGCATTGGGTATGAAAGATGTTAGTAATATTAGATGACGTAAATTTTTATAGTGGAAAAAAATAATTTTACACATTTAAAAATATTGTACTGTGGATATTATTTGAAAAAAGGTTAAATCATGAAAGATGAAAATAAATTACCTATGTATCAATTTTTTTTTTTGTTACATTGCAATTGATTGGTTTTAATTGAAAAGTTTTTAAATGATAAGTTTATTAATAATTTATTTATTAGATTAATTATTTTTTTTTGTTACATTGATTGTTCTTAATTGATAAGTAATAAGCAAAATATTTGCAAAGTTTCGCCTCTATAGCGGTGAATAGGTATCGCTTAATCTATGACCTACTAGCCGCCCCGCGCCGCCGCGCTTGCTGCACAGATTTTGTTCGTGGTGTCTCCTCTATACGTAGTAATAATAGCTAAATGCTAAAATATTATACTTAATTGATCAATATTTAACCTAATATTATCATCAATGGCTTTAGAGCTACTGAGCATAGATATTAATTATCCATTAAACATAAATTTATTCTCTTTGATGTAATATTTCGTATATAACGATATTACCAATTTCTGCAGCTCGGTCCGCCGAGACACCGCATCCCTCAAGCGTTCACATTGATTAATTAATTTAGCGTTAATATCAGCAGTATCTTTTGCGTAGCGCGCTTGCCAGTACTTTAATGAATCCTCTCTTTCCTGAAATTCCATTGAAAAAAGGCTTTTATATTTTTAAAGTGAAACTTTTATTACATCGTCTCAAACTTTTTGGTCTGTGTAGCGCATGTCGCGTGTATCGCGGCTGCCGAGTAGGTATACCTACTCGGCAGCCGACCGACACGCGACATGCGCTACACAAAGCAGTGTTCGGAACCGTTCGAACAGTTTCACTTTTACCGTGGTTTCATAAAACCACACAACATTTTTTAAAACTAGATACGGAATTGCCGTGCCACATAATTGAATTATTTAAACAGAAAAAAAACGTGAACATAAAATCAAGAAGCGCCGAGTCATGATTCTCCGAGAAATAATTTTAATTATACTTCAATCTTGTATTAGCGACCGTTTCGAGAAACTTATTTGAATGTAGTTAGCAGCAGAAAAAGTATTTCTACGAAGTCAGGTTTCTGACCTTTGTCTGTAGTTCATAAGCCTCGACCACTTGATCGTGGACGCGTTTCTCAATGTCTTGACTGGGTGCTGGTGTGATTTCCACACGATGCTGTAAATCTAAAGCCTCTGCCCTTGCAAACAACCATTTTTCAACATAATTTAGACGCATATTTGTGTTTAATAATGTGTCCTGAAATATAAACTCTCTATTATTTGAGAGCGCAGATCTGTAAAATTGCGACAATGATTTTTATACTTAGTAGGAATATTTTTACATTATACAAGTACCTTTATTTTATCTTTCATCATAGCGATATTTCGGTCGCAGTCTTGAAAGTGAACCAGCTTATCTTGATGACTTTTTATTAATTTAATTTTCAGGGACTCGAGAGTACTAAATGCAAATAAAAAAAATCTTATAAAAACTTAGTGAATGATATTCAGGGAAAGTTATAGGTATTAATCGAAATAAACTTATTGATAAAGTTATATCAAAAAGCTGGAATAATAGGCTGTTTAATAATTTCATAGAGTAATTTAGATACAAACGCTTTTAATTCCTCGTGATGTTTCTGAAGGGATATGCTATAAGAAGTGTTTCTTTCGAGAACACTAACTGAATCCTTCAAAGTAGACCATCCTCCAGCTTCAATTAGTTCGATAAGACTTCTTCTAATTACGTCTTTTACAGTGTACCTTTAATATTAAATACTTATATTTAGTTAACCTTTGGGAACCTAGTTCGCCAAGAGAAGTTTTCTTTTTATAGAAAATAATTTACCAGGAAACCTACAAAGATATGGCATTAAAAATATATTTTTCTCCTCTCTTTCTATACTTATCAATTTTTTCATAAAAGCTAACACAATCGTTAGTTACAGTTTTAACATGTATTAATGCCAATTGCCAATGCCTATGCCAATTGCCCATTATATGATAGAAAATACCTTTTTATAGCAAACAATTATTGATTACATCATTTCTTTATCTACTTAAATAACCTATGTGTCATTTGCATTAAAACGACCAGTATATATTTTGACTCATACCTACTCTACGTACGAGCTTATTGCATACTCCCATAATAATATTATACGTATACGTTTCACTGAATAAACAAATTTAAAGGTTGGCAATTGCCAGTGAATGTGAATTGTTCTCAGGTGCGCATAATAAACAGATATTATTTTATTTGCATCTTATTTCCTGTATGCAAACCGTAGTCATTTTCAGTTAAGGTAGCTCAAACTTTGATTCGGTTTTGATTTTATTGTTTTTCTAAATAGTGACGTCTCTACTTGACTGCCATTGCCCCTATTACTAGTATGATTACCAGGCAATTACGAACGATAAAGAACGGATGTTCATTATTATTTAATAATTTGAACAAATTTAGATATAACCAACTAGACTGCAATATTGCATAATCACAGATAATTTATTTTATAAACAATAAGCATCATTTTAAAATAGTTATACAAGGGTTACCTCGTGGTTACCTCATCTCGTTTTTATTATGCTTCAATTGTATGAACATAAGCGCCATCTCTATATAATTTAAAGAACTTACCGCTCTTTGGCAAGCTTGTCCCTTTGGAGGCTTTCATTTTTTGTTTGGGCGGCGTTGTGGAGTGAATTGTATTTTGCACAGCCCTCTGTAAAATACGTTGCTTATACAAGATGGCGTTAGTGTTTACAAAAAAACTTAGAAATAACCATAATAATTAGAAAATCGTCAAAATAAAAAGCCTTAAAGCAAAAAAGGTTTTGTTACAAGATAATAGATATTGGGGTTCATTTTATATTAAGCTCTACATTTTTGATGTAAAAAAATACTTTTTTTTTGTACACTTGACTTTTTTGTGATCGTTCTAATTTTAAACAGATATCTACCTATTATCGGCAACAAATCCCAAATCTAAATCACTTATTTCTAATTTCTTTAAAAATATTTATAGAGCTTTAGATTTATTTGATTCATAAACACGAGTTCCAAATAATAGAATTCCTCATAAGTATAATAAAAAAGGCTTACATCAATATGATGCTTGCTCGATAGGAAAACCGGATAATGAGATATCAGATGCGTATGTAATAAGTAATAACATTAGCTACCTAATACATATAATATTGTGTAAGTAAAGTAGGTACTTAAGGATCTTACGAAACAAATACTTCGATAGGTACGGTACTGGTTAGGTACTTTATTGTTTTTAGGTAGGTAATTAGACGGTTTAAAAATATTTTATTTTCAGATATTATTTTTTGCTGAAAAAAGTTCGAAGCTTTACATAACGGTTTATACTACACTGTTTTAATACTTATACAACCAACCAATTATTATTAATTGGGACATCTCTGAAAGAAATTTTAATTTAGAAGAAAAGGAATGACAAGATGGGTCTAATTAATAAATTATTCCACTCACAGCGTGATGGAACTTAAAAAAAGTCTTAGTCATGAATATGCAATGTGCATTTTACATTCAGTCCAATCTTACATACCTAAAACACACAACTGAAGCAGCATCACCTCTAAATTCATTCCGAATAATAGAGCGTCCATGTGACTAATACCATGGACCAACATACTGAAACTGTTATAAAACGTCGGTTAAATTAATGTGCAAGTTTTTACACTAAGTAATTAGTTTCCCGTTGTAATTTTTAGAAGTTGGTCGAATAATTGATGTTGACATTGATGTTAGAAAAAAACACTTACGTTTCGCTATCTTGCATGCTGCAGCTGATGAAATTGATCGATGTAAGAGAAATGGTGTAAATATGTTTTGAAACATACTTCATGTATTTAATAATCAATACGAGCTTTTTCATTTACTTTAACGCTGACAAATGAATGCCTATACCACAGACTAATAATAATATACTACGTATACAACCTATACTCTGTTTAGAATGATCGTTGCTTGACAACACATTTAGATTGGTCAATAAAACTTGGATCAAAATCACGTTTACTGGATTTATGGTTAAACTGATTTAATATTTATTGAAAGCAAACTATCTATTGTTTGTTTTGTTTAAAATAAACGTGTAGTAGGTAGACATTCTTACAAATCATGTTCAAAAATCTTATTCTTTTTTCGTTTTCATTTCATACGCATAAGAATTAGGAACACAAAGTAAATCTCTTGAATCCAAAAGCAAAAGAAAGCTGTTCGAATTTGTGCGTAAGTTATCAACTACCTGGGCCCCCCGCATTGCTCCGCTCCTAATTGTCTTAGCATGATGATGAATAGCAGGTTCCTCGATAAATAGAGTATCACTTTTCCACCAGGACCAGTAGTTCATGAGATTGGCGCATATAAACAAACCATCTCTTCAGCTTGATATTTTAAAATAGGATATTTTAATTTTAGGTTTAAGAATTGTATAACATAAGTATCATATTTCAGTTTACGCCTTATTGTATATTTTTTAATATTGCCAGTGTTTGCTTCCGTTAACCCTAAGAAAGAGTTCAATTTCTCATCCATATTTAGATTTGTATTGGTAAGCATTCATGAGTAAAGGAATGAAAAGCTTAGGGAACGATTGTAAAATGAGATATGGAAAGAGCAGCATATTGCATGGAATATTATACATAGACATAGTTGCTAACACCTACTGCCTACATCTTTTCGATAATAATAATATTTTATTATGCGTTATAATAAGTGACCAGCTATCTAACTGGCTAGGTAACTTCCAAGTTAAATCTATTATTACTACTATATTCTGCGTGTTAATATATGCCTAAGGTAATTTAATATGTGGTGGTAAAGGCTAATTAAGGTTAATAAAGAAGCTGCTATTTCATGTGTAAATACAAACTCACTAGGTACGACTCATTACTCTTATAATATAAATCATGAGCACAAAAGTGTTGAGGCAGATTTATTAGTCTAAATGCAGATAAAAGTTTTGTTAGAATTTAAATGTCTGCGATAATTTTCAGCACTAAATAGAAGGTCATTTCATAATTCTACGAGCACAGAAATATTTCCTCTCTGTACAAAGAAATTCAGTTCAAAAAGTTCGTTTCTCCACATCAATGAGAAAAGTTAACAAAGCAAACTGGAATGTCCAGAAATATTTTGTAAATGCCGAAGTTATAATTGCAATAATAACGTATCTTGTGTTACGGGTGTATTTACTTAAGACTCCAAGATTTGGTCTGTTTCACTTTTTGTTTGACTTTAATTAAATGTATTGGTTAAAGACTCTTTGTGAATAATCTTAAATGTAGGGAGCTACACCTGGAAACTGAATATATTGGAGTACTTTTAAACAAAATTTTGTCAAATCAATTAATTCGTCATAAAATATTGAGTTGATTGAGTTTTCTGAACAGATGAATGTAGATAATTTATACATTTTCATCATCACCTTTCTTACCGTGTATCTAATGTTATAGCCTTAACACTATCCACCCTCATAATGCGAAGCGTTTGGGATAATGTTCTACTCGTGCTCTACCATAGACTATACATAGCATAGTCAAGTCAAGCATAATATTATATCGGTATAGGTATCAGATGTAAAAAATACGGATTAAAGTGCTGTGTATTGCTGTACTTTCTTTCTTTCTTCTTTATGTCGTAGTCGGCAAAAGTGCTACAGATGCGGCACTCCCACCGCATAGACCAGGGCCAATCCCTTCCAAAATGATAAAAACCTAAAAAAAATCACAGTAGGATGAAACCCGTTAGAAAAGGAGGGGAATATGATAAAAATTAAAGGAAAAATAAATTACATATAATCCGAGCTCGGGAAGTGGAAGGCTTCTAAGGCTAAAAAATGATGTCTCTTGATTTCCGACAAAACTACAAGTCCTATGGAATAAAGTTCAATGGCAAAGTTGTAGGTAATAAAAAGTTCTACAACTTTTGTATTTAATTTAGGTGAAAAATTCAAAAAACCAAGTTTTTGGTTTTTTATTTATATCTTTTTCAAAAAAAATTTTTTTTCTACGAAATTTGGTGAAAACTTACCTTATTATGTCCCAAATACACTGTAATTTATTTGATTGAAAATATATATATATATATATTTTCGCTTTATTTCAACTTAAAACCAAAAAAACAACCTAATTTTCAATCTAAAATTCTGACGTCAAAATATGAGTTTTTTGCAAAAAGTTTGAGGGCTTTTTGTTCGTTAAAATATCTACTTTCTGATAGTGTAAAATATAATATACATTACCATAGTAAATTTACTCAGAAAATGCATACAAACAGTGTGATAATGAGCTTTTACTAAGTCAGGCAAATTTCTCAAACGACCTGAAATGTTTTTATCGACATCATTTTGTTTATGAACATGCTGTCAAATGTTAGCTGTAGCATCGTTACTTTGATCAGATGAAATTTTTTCTTTTGAAATGTTACCGAAAAGCCGATACAAGAGAAAATATAGAGTTCGAGAAGTGTGCCTGATTTAGTAAAAGCTCATTATCACACTGTTTGTATGCATTTTCTGAGTAAATTTACTATGGTAATATTTTACACCATCAGAAAGTAGATATTTCAACGAACAAAAAGCCCCCAAACTTTTTGCAAAAAACTCATATTTTGACGTCAAAATTTTCGATTGAAAATTAGGTTGTTTTTTTGGTTTTAAGTTGAAATAAAGCGAAAAAATAAATATTTTCAATCAAATAAATTACAGTGTATTTGGGACATAATAAGGTAAGTTTTCACCAAATTTCGTAGAAAAAAAAAATTTTTGAAAAAGAAATAAAAAACCAAAAACTTGGTTTTTTGAATTTTTCACCTAAATTTTGAGGTTATGTGAAAAAATTGCAAATACAAAAGTTGTAGAACTTTTTATTACCTACAACTTTGCGATTGAACTTTTTTCCATAGGACTTGTAGTTTTGTCGGAAATCAAGAGAAACCATTTTTTAGCCTTAGAAGCTCCCCCCCTCCCACTTCCCGAACTCGGATTGTCTGTAATTTATTTTTCCTTTAATTTTTATCACATTCCCCTCCTTTTCTAATGGGTTTCATCCTACTGTGATTTTTTTGTTTCAAAAATTATCGGCCCTGGTCTAGCAAATGAACTTGAGGCCATAAATTTTTGCAAATTTAATAATCGGTAAAATACCTACCTGGATATGTTAGTTTACCTACCTAACTAATTTCTTGTAATATTCCTAATTGTACGAACACATAATGGTTACATATTTTTAATTAATATAAAATTGTATGACATCAATAATAATCTAGTTCATCTTAACAGACCCAATTCTTGTTCTTCCTGCACTCTGATGAAATTTATCTTACAATTTGCTATTGCAGTTTTATATTTAAAATCTTTTTAATTGATCTGTAATGAAAAGGCTACCTCAGTACCGAAACGTGTCGAGGAATGGGTAACGAAATCATGTGGCTCTGGCAGCCAGCGTGCCGCTTAAATTAAATCGCCTTTAATTGCCGTCTCTAGATGCTGTATCTCAGACTAAGTCAGCAGAGGAAAAACATCTTTCATATCAATGCTATTTGATGAAAATAATCCTGTCTATTTTCAATAAGCAGGTCTATATAAAGATTTCTACCGGTCTTTAGACTACTTATGTGTAAACATTTTATACACTGCAATATAATTATTAGACCTCGATTACATTTTCGTCTTTGGAGCAAGGGCAGATAGCTGGTTATTAAATAATATAATATATATTAATAATACTAATACCTATAAATAACTCAAATATTATTGTAGACGTAGACCCTGTGACCTTGGTCATTCATTTCTTCGTTGAATGATACCATTTTCATCAGTAAGAACTATTAAATAAGCATTAATACTTTTATACTCCTTAATCTTGATTATAAATAAATTGGAATTATACCTATCCCTTCTATTTGTATTATTTTCCTAAGTATGGTGTTACGGACCAAGTGAAAGATCTATTAAACAAAAAGAGAGGATATTGTTACTTTATTAAGTTCGTGTATATTTGAGTGCTTAATATTCTGTGCAATATTAACAAGACAAAGGTTCCTTTGTGGGCACACATTGTGTTTAGTTAACGAGAACGGAACATTTTATGATATTGTCAAGCTACATGACGATAGGTAGGAACTTGAAATCTAGTTTAAAACAAAAAACAAAACGATAGTTTTCTAAAAAAGCTTTTTCATATTGTGTACCCACATGATAATCACAGATTTATTTTATTTATTACAATTCACAAAATTCCTTATTAAAGCTCGCAATTCTAATTTCGAAAAAAATTATACTTCAATATGAGCTAAAAGGCTTAAAAGATCCAATTAATATTATCAAAGGAATGCTTTTCTTAGGCCACAAAAGAGTATTGGAACCGTTATTCTAATTTCACTAGGTACCATCTCAACGTGAACTATTATAAAGTACAGAATCCAATCATTGGATGGTTCTTATTTCTTCAAGTTGTATAGAACCGAAACTCTAATCCAATTGTTAATCTATTTTCTTAATGCCTTAGGCTATTGATTGAATGGAAAAAGTGTAAAACGCGAGAAAAAGAACGGATGTCAAGCACCGTCGTGCTTGAGATCTGATATTTCGTCAAATAGGTAGATGTGAAAATTTACTAATTTGGGGTAATTAATTTGATTTTAGGATATTCACTCTAAAATTTACTAACTAATTTGGGGTAATTAATTTGATTTTGTGCACTCTTAATATACCTAGGTATATAGCAACTGAAATTATTATGTATTTTTACTTATAAATACGTAATACATTACATACATTTTTTCTGACTCTACGCAATGATAGCATTAACTCTACGTAACACAATATGTAATCACTATGTAATCACTATGAGCCTTACATGCGGTGGCCGGTGACGTAGCTCATGATCAAATTCCCTGTTGAACACTCCTACTATTAGATTAACTCTATATGATTTAAACTTTTCTAAACTTGTAAAAAAAATCTTTGTATCAATGCTCTATAAATACCACTCCTTTTAAACATAACAAATGCTCAATAAATACGGCACCTTTGAACAATATACAGATACTTTAATTGTTATAGGAGTCAAAATAAATGACATTTATATAGATCTAAAGACAGATATGAACATTCGCCTGTAAATGTATTCACAATGTTACGTGAACACATTGTTTGTGTAAGTAATATTCCTATTTATCAAATCAAGAGTTGGTGTCAGGAGTTTGATACACGGACGACCTTCATATTCAACTTAATATACCTATGTTGCTATGTTTCTATACAATGGTTCACATTAACATACGAGTAGGTGTATCGATTCTTCGTATAGGAATGTAAAGCTTTTTTTTATTATTTATTCATTAATATCAAAAAACTCGACTGTATATCTACCAAAGATTCAGTGCCGGTACAGCATTATAGTTTTTTGTTGAATTCAAACAATATTCATAATCGCGTATTCAAATATCGAGTTTTGAATTTTAATCGGATTAAAGAAAATATGCATGAATTATTATCAGGTATCGATTAGTGTATTGAGAAATTAAAAAATGCGCTTCGAATTGAGAAACTTCCTTAGTTTTTGGGAACGTCGCTCAAAAACCAACGGCTCTACATACGTCTCGGTGCATTTAGACCAAACGAGCGAATCCATATACTAATATTATAAATGCGAAAGTAACTCTGTCTGTCTGTCTGTCTATTACTCAATCACGCCTTAACTACTGAACCAATTTGCATGAAATTTGGTATAGAGATATTTTGATACCCGAGAAAGGACATAGGATATGTTTTATCCCGGAAATCCCACGGGAACGGGAACTATGCGGGTTTTTCTTTGACTGCGCGGGCGAAGCCGCGGGCGGAAACCTAGTATGTTATAATGCAAATATGTTATTAATAATTTTTACATCTATTAAATGAAAATCTCCAGTCCATTTTCTGACGCATATTAAGATATGCGTCAGAAAATCCTTTAACACAAAATATTGATAATTTAATTTCGATATATTAGATTATAGAAACCATTTTGAATTAAGGATCAAAGTGCACTACGGAAAATCAAATATAGTTTCAGATAAATTGGTCACAGACTGCCTTTAAGGGGTGTTAAATGGACTATCTTCACTTCGACAGCTTTGAGGCAAAATCGGGGAGAAACCGCATTATCACCAAAGCTTATCGGTAGGTACATCTCTTTATAATAATACTACTTATTAACTAAAATTGTGAGAACATTTTGGGCTACGTTTTTTTTTATTAAAGAATGTGATTTATGAAAATTATACTACATACTTCTTTGAGAAATTTCTATAGTCTGAAGTCTATCACACCTTTCCTTTTGTTGTTTCTGTCTCGGACCTCGCTCCCTCTAGGATTGTTATTGCAGTGCAATTATATTTTATCTAAACTATAAAAGTATTTATTTAAATGTTGATGTTGACAGGATAGTGTAACAAAAGAAAATAATTATGTTTAAATAATTACGTGAATAAAAGCGAGTAAAAACACTAATACTAGTAAAATTTGTTACGATTAATGTATCTAACAAGTGTCCCTTATTGATGAAAATAATGTTGAGGTCCTTTAAGGCTCTATTGAATAATATATTATCATTTACTATCTGATAATAGCTCGTGATAAAGATAACCACATATTATGAAGGTAAAGTGGCAATACGAGGAAGGGCGGGCCATAATTTGTGAAGCCATTACAAGGGTAAGTTATGGATAAAAATATGTTTTTATACTACGAATTTTTCAGTCGGACCGTGACATTGAAAGTAATGCAAACAAATACCCTTCTACTGATGAAAAGTCAAGTATGAATAAATTTTCATATACGCAACATAAATCTTTGTTTGCATTGTTATTTAGGATTAGGAAACTCAGCTTCTTTTCAAAAATGATAAATGAAAACAAAGCAACAATTTAACGTTTTTATTGAACGCAATTCAATTTATTATAGACTATTATAATTTTTCTACTTTAATAAGCTAATAGAGATCATATTTAGAGTAAAAAATATACATGTAACAGCTACTCTGTACTTATCTATAAACGAAATTCATTCTAAGTAGGAGACAGTTGCAAATCACAACTATATTATATAATAATAACTATCACTTATAATTAAAGAAAAATATATTAAACAAAACTCTTTGGCACAGATAGTCGTAGCAATTTAAATTTACGGTATTAAAAAAGACAAATATTATAATACGGTGTTATGTTGAGCTGGTTAACATACCACCTTAAACATTTTTAAAAACAATACAATACATACAAAATTTAATTCAATTATTATACAATGTGACATTAAAAGCATAATCAAAAAATGTAAACCAAAAACAACCAATTAAGAATATTATACAATATTTTGAAGCATTTATCTGCTATTTTACATAGATATTTTTATTTCAATACGTTTAACTATATTTTCAATAATTTTATGATTAATCAACATGAACAAAAATACGAAATTCAGACTATTATCAATCGTATGTTGATGAAATTGGAGATAGCTTTGAAAACAAGAGAAAAGGGTCAAAAGCATCCTTTAGTTGTCATAGCGAGATGAAATTGAGTTCGCCCAGATACCTGCATGAAAAACACGATAAATTAAAATATGCAATATATTGGTAGAAAAATTTTATGCAAAACATAAATACAAATTCGTAAAAAGTTAAATAAATTCAAAATTAACACACACTCAACTCCATGTAATGAAATTAAAGTACTCGACGAAAATACAGTTGACAATCAAACAATTTCATTGTACTATCACAATTTAACCCTCGTTGTATATTTTAATGCAATTATCCTGACAGTTTATGACACTTCTTTAAAGTCTTTATTATCATTTTTTAAACCTTAATAATTAAAGGAATCACATTTATACACACTTCTCTACCTAAATTTTTTGATACAATTACTTGATACTTACTATATATTTTATACTATCAATGTCTTGAAATGACTTTTAAGAAAACATGGCAGAAAGCCACTCTATTGCTTGCGACAGCTAAAACCTTTGATAAATATCTTTGATAATGTTTTTCGATTATCTTTGACGTCGGACGTTCGAAATTAAATTTCAAACATTTTAACAGGCCAACTTAGCGAAATATATTTTACAGCTAGTTTTTTCCAAAATCTAACAAATTCTACCACAGTATGGCAATGAAAATGTTATTTTTTGTTTCTATAATAAACAAATGTCATCATTTTTTTAGTTATAGTAGTTAGTTATAAAGCATTAATTTACCTCGTTTGCCTACATTCTGCAGGAAGACCCTATTCGCGACCGCTTGTCTCTGGCTGGCTTCACGCATTTGCTTACGTGCAACCTCCAGCAACAGCCGCTGCCGAAGCACCTCCATAGGGTTGTTGATGGACAAGGAAGGCATTTTGCGCTTGGGCCGTGCACGACCCTCCCGGAGTCCTGCCAGCCTCTGTTCCAATTTAGAGAATGCATGTGCATCAGTACGATAAATATTTATAGAAGACATAAAATATGTACATCATGCAAAATATAGCCTGTCAATTTCTGCTACATCTGTGTTTCAATGTACCAATATTAATAAACAAGCAGAATGAAAGAACTAATAGATATAGTCGTTGATGTTACGCTATATAGCAGTCACTACATTGAAAGTCGTAAAAAAATATGGTCTGAATAATTGATATAGCTAATTAAGTGGACCTTGCGTGCGCACGCCAATCTCTATCTGAGGGTAATTCTATTAAGCAATTCGTTGGACTGAGAGGAGAAAGAAGAATCAATATATCCTTAAAATAACTAGTAACTGTCTCACGGGTTAGAAAATAGCAAGAAGTTATACATTTCTAATCACTACATAGCTATAGTATAAAACAAATTCGCTTTCTCTGTCCCTATGTATGGTTAAATCTTTAAAACTACACAACGGATTTTGATGCAGTATTTTTAATAGATAGAGTGAACCTCGAGAAAGTTTTTAGTATATAATTTATTAAGTTTTAGACAAAGCGGGTGAAGCCGTGGGCGGTAGCTAGTATACTATACAAACTGTAAAATACACCACTAATTCGAAAATGATATGTACTATATAAATACTAAAGCTACCATGTAAATATATAGATATTTTTAAGATTATTTTCGATATCAAATAGGTATATTAGTAACATTGGACGCGATGAGAAAGTCGCCTCATAAAGTTATTTGTGTATAAAATTATGTTTGTCTTGCTCTTATAATATCAACAAGAACATCGACTGGATGGTATTAATCACAAGGTTGTTTAGCCAAATGCAAAATCATTAAATTGGGAAATAGATAATGAAGTTCTTATTGCCATGAAACAAATTACTTTGTATATTTTTTCTATTATATAGTTTTTGTTAAGTGCCTGTTAATCTGTGAAGTGAAATGATAATGAATATGATTTTATGTTTTTCCATGATACTCAGCTACTTTATGCAGGCTTGCAAGATACAGATGCCATAGGCAATGATCAATAATTTTTAAACGACTTTCAAAATCTGTTTATTTCTTTTTATATAACTACTCTTCTTTAAAGGAGCCTCTGTTTGATATCATCTTCATAATTCACATTACAGGGTTCTAATATTATTAAAGCCAAAAGAACGCAAGTAAGGCAGTTCGTTTGTGTAAAATACGTAATAGATGTGTGAGTATAATAATAGAAAGTAAAACAATTATTCATTCCAACAAAGTTTATTTTCACTCTGCACTCAACAATATCTCAAAGCATAATTAAAATTTTACAATATTTCTTCAACTAGAAACATACATGATACTTACAATACAACTCTAGGTATTAGATGACTACATAATATTATATTCTATTTAAAGTTATAATAAACAGGAAAGATTTAAAATACATACATGAAAATGACTAGATTTAAAATTAATCTTACTACAATAAGTCTCTAATAACTAGCATATAGCTTAATAATATAGCAAAGGTACATCATTTCATTTTAAGCTTTTAAACATTCGCTTAAGCTATCATAAGTTAGTACAACTCTTCAAGAATAAAATATGATATTAATTAGGGAAAATTTTGATATTATAATCATGTCTTCAATAAAATACGAGTATTATGTTTTAGATGAGGCAATCGATTAAAATTAGGTTCATTAACGATCGCGTTCCTAATAAGTATCCGTATTTACCGCAGAGCTCCACAGAAAACCTGTAATAACAAAACAATGTTAGTCATTCACGTTCCAATAAAAGAAACGAACTCATATAAACGTTATAACATCTTGATATAAATAAAAGCTTTTACAAACACAATATATTTTACTCTCATTGTATGACACAAATTTATCAGACCAATGCGTGCAATATTTCGTTTTTATTTATGCACAAAGACACGTCGCGTCGCGTTCTTACTCACGTGTCATAGCTTTATAGGTTTCCGTGTTTGTTTTTATACATGTTTATGTAAATATAAAAAGAATGATAAAGTATGTGGATTGGGATGAGCTACCTCGTTTGCCGATGTCATTGAGGAAGTTTCTGTTAGCGGCCGCTCTCAGAGCGTGGACCTTCCTGTCCTTTTCGAGGCTCAGCTTCTGTCGCAGCACGGACATGGGCAGGTCGATGGACAGGGAGGGCATCCGTCGCTTGATGCGGCCATTCTCCTCCTTCGCGCCAGGCACACGCATTATAGGTACGCAAACATTTATGCGAGAGCAAGCCGATCAAACAGTGCAATTGACTTGCTCGAATTATGTGTGCCCATATATGTGGCAAAGTCTACGTCTGCAGATTGACGTAATACGATGGAAAATTATAAAGGTTTCTGCCTATTTTCATGTTAGTATTTCGTATAATGTACATGGCAAGGGATAAATAAAACAACCTTCACATTTAATAGTCTTTAATAAATACTACACGTATTGATATTTACATAATTGTTATAGTAATTTTGTACTTGCAATGAATTATTATATATTTTTATATATTTAAAAGAAAACTTCGCTTTGGTGTAGACGGCAATGGAACGGCGATTCCTTCCTAAAACTTAGGCCTTCATCTTGCAATCAGCGTTGCTCCACGGATCTATGAAAATAAATAATAAATTAAAAGACTGCCTCTTAAAGATTACTTGTACATTAAAAAATTGTTAAGTATATGATAAATTGTTACATGCAATGTAAATTTAGCCGATCTATTCTACTAAAGCTAGACTACTTTCAGCTCTTAGCAAATGAATGTTATGGTTAGGTACTGAGCGATCTAGTTAAATCTAATTATCTAAGTATCTAAACCAATCTACGTTGTAAATTGTAATAAAATTGTATGTTACTTATTGAATGGATAATTGTGTTTTTTGCTGACCTCTCTTTCCAATACAGTTTAAGAAGTCACGGTTATCATGTGCTAGCCTTTCCATGTAGTTGTTGTATGCACTTCGTTGCAAAAGTTCGACCGCTGGGTTTACGGAAATATGAGATCGCCGTGATCGCGCCATCTTCTCTTTAACTGGCACCTTCACACATCTTATCAGTTAACTCTTAATATTTTTACTTTACACTAATGCAAGAAATAGAAAAGACACAAGATCTAAGATTGGGAAAGCCCAGAAAACTTAAATTAATACATTGGGGTGAAAATTAACGTTAATAAAACTTAACATATAATGATAATGAAAAAGATATACTAAATTCATATCATTTTCAAAAAAACCTTGTTTAAACAACAACAAATACGTCAATTAACTATTTTCCGGGCCAATGGTCCTGGCAATTAAGGTGATAGCGAAAGTGACAATCATGTTCCCTCTATAATTTGCCGAAGTAATTACAAAGGCCCTGTTTCAATTAAACAAATTAAATTAAAATAATACAAAGAGCTTATTAAAACAAACTTGATGGACATTAACAGGTTAACTTTGAAATTTAATCCCGTCGATTTCATGCAGAACGAATAATTCCTACCTACAAGCGAAAACGTTTTATCAGAAATCTTTGTGCCGCTTAATCTTTCAATTTTATCTCTGGACTGTTGAACGCCGCTATAATTTAAGACATAAAAAATTCACGATAAATTTCACGAATAAAGATATTTTTCTGAGTGGAAAACTAATAAAATTACCTGTGAATCTCGGGGGACGTCAGCGAGCAAGTAGAGCCAGGGCGCGGCGGGATAGCGCCCTCCCGGAGACACCGCGTATTCGATGCTTTCCTGTGCAGTCATTATTCCAGTGTTACTTTAAAAACTTTACGAAAACAGTATTTTTATCCAGGACTTTTAAAGTAACTCTTGAAAGATAAATATATGTTGCTAATAAATAAACATCCTATCCATAAACGAAAAGTGAAAACCATTTCAATAAAATTTTTCTATATGATAAGTTATTAATTATTAGAATAATCTTTATCATATTAATAACGTGAAGCGTTAATATCATTTCACCGTATTAAATTTAAAAACTTATAAAGGAGCTTTTTCTTTTTTTTCGGTTTTAAAACTTTGTAAAGCTTTATAACGTGAAAATGCCTGTATGACAAATTAAAGCTCCTCCGACAGAAACCGATGCTAAAGTATCATACGCAAACACGAACGTCAGAATATGCGGTGTCTAGATCATGAAATTTGCACGTGAGATAATAAATTGAGTTCTTTACAGCTCTGGATTTTATAACAAATAGGTATGCTCAACGTACGTGTTCCTTTCGCGATTGTTATTCACGAGACAGGGCAACATTTGTTCTTATTGCTTGATACATTTTGAACTTTAATGTTGTATGAAACCTGCTTTCAGTTATAAGATCGTCTTTTTATTTTAATACAACAAGTAATATTTTAACAGTTTGAACAAATTATACGTAAACATTTTCTTGTGAATAATGATTAAGCATTTTCTTAAATTAATTACCTATTCTATTAGTCAACAACACTTCCAGGTACACATAATTTCGTACATAAATTTTAAATTATGATTGCTTATATAGAGTAAATAATATGTTTGTATCAAATGCTTTTTTGTGAAATTTTGACTGTATAATTAGATAATAATGTAATTTTAATAAAAAAGAAAATTAACAACTTACATCATCAGGAGCAGGTTCCAACTGAGTCCAGTCAATGGAATGGGAGAGTTCGCTAGAAGCCGGCGCGGCGTCTGCGTACACGCTGCCGACGACCACCGCCACGCAACATACCGCCCACCACATCTGGTAATAGAGTACTTTGTTGAAACTATCTGATTTATATTAGAGATATTATGTATAGCGAGTGTTAGGTGCACATAATATGAATCATGAATCGTAGTGTGCTTGAATTAAAACGTGGCGATCTAGTTGACCTGATACAGTTCATGTTCTACATGTGTTCTGTTTGTTTGTGTGTTGTCTGATGTCTGAAATTGAAGTGGGTATGAATGGTCTGAAAATGTTGTTACAGTTTTTTAATGGTTATATAGTAATTGTATATTATATACTTTACTTCTATATTTGCTCTTTTACCTACAGAACAGTTTTATACAGCTTTTTCTTTTCTTTTAGAATTTTATATTTATATTATTACGAGTATATCGGATTGCTCCATATAAAAAACTAAAGCCGAAAATATACCACAATAATGTTTCAGACAAAAAACAAATTGACAATAAAACTGTAATCAAAGGTTAGTTGACTCGATTTTCTAGAGGAAATTCAAAAACCGCCACCGCTGAAAGTAGTGAAGCTTCCTCAAAATTGCAATGAATATAAATTTTTAAATCAACAGCCAGGTGTCGGAAGCGCAATCGATTTACCGGCTTGCTCTCATTATACGAATTTCTCACGTTATGCTCATTTTGCAAAGTGATAGCTTGTAGGTTGAAACGTATTTGCAATCAGTGGTCTTAAGCTGGCTTTTATCCTGACGCCCCTGTGCAGTTCAATTTGGCTCAAATAAATCGACTTTGAAAATGCTAACGTTTTCTGGGAAATGCAGAATTGCACACCACTCTAACTACTCTATTCATCAATAAAATAAAGCTTTTGCCAATTAATTTTTAAAGGGAAACGAAAACTTATTTATTATATGGTTGATTGATATGAAGGTGAGATAATCATGACAAGTACGTGCTATATTATTTTAGAAATGACGATAAATATAATTGTTCCGAGTTCCGAGAGAGGGATAAATGAATATCTTGGTTTTCTGTTATTATGCCTTTAGGCGGTTTATTTAATATTTAGGAAACAATAAAACAATATACTTTTTATAAATAATCATCCAAAACATGTAATAATACAATATGTTATAAAAAATATACAAAATCTTTTACCGCTGGTCTTAATTTCCCAATCTTAACAAATTTTCTTATTTATAAAAATAACATAACCAATTAAACCAATTCTTATACCAAACACAGACTTCTAAACAAGGATACACGCTCGCATTGACAAGAATGGAGAACGAACCCACACTAACTGGCGAAAGAGTCAGGATTCAACCACCAAGCAATTGGTCGTTTAATTGGTCGTATCATATATTGATATTTTCCTGGTGTGCATGTGTAAGTTACAACATGTTATTGGCATCATGATAGTAGTTGAATTGTAACGTGAAAAATTTCATTTGGAATTGGAGCAATTTAAAAATATTTCATGAATTTCAGTTCGTGGAAGCTATTAACCCGCTGCGTTTACGGAGGCAGCTTGTCATATTTTTCGACGAGCGTAAGATGTGTCGCGTAGAGATTAATATTATATGTACTATAAATCCTTTATAAATCATATTTTAACAGACTTTCAAATAATGACTACAGGCCCATGTTGAAAAATTTATGGGTCATTTGAACCACCAGGTGACCTATGTAGAACGATATAAGAGCATAAAATAATAAGATTCAGCACTATGACGTCACTTGTAAGCTGTCCAACTGAGTGCAGATGAGAATTCAAAAGTACAGGTAGAGATTTTTTCCCCTTGTCTCCATGATTTTTGTACGGCGTTGCGGAATAATGGATTAAAAGCAGTATAGAAATAGTATGACACAGATGTCGTACAAAAATGGTGGTCCACAAAGTCGGAATTGCCGGGGTAAATTTGGTCATTTGATTTTGAAAAAAAAATCAAATGACCAAATCTCAACCAGGGAAAAAAATCTCTACCTGTACTTTCGAATTCTCATCTGCACTCAGATGGACAGCTTACAAGTGACGTCATAGTGCTGAATCTTATTATTTTATGCTCTTATATCGTTCTAGATAGGTCACCTGGTGGTTCAAATGACCCATAAAATTTTCAACATGGGCCTGTAGTCTATATGGTTGAAGCCGGATTTTTAAACCTCAATCAAGATGGTACCAGGGTATATAAGTATACTGGGTATATATAACTAGATATACTAAACATAAATTAGGGTTCGCGAAATCTCTGTTTATGCTTTACATAGCCTACGAAATAGTCAATCCCGTACATCGACTGTAGCAAGCAATCTTGACATATTCAGCTACTTCCTTTCTAATAATATACCTATCGAATTTCTTTCGACCTTTCTTATAGGGACGGCCCGCATCTTCTGTCAATAGTTATTATAATATGCCTGCCCAATATTTTACAATATTATATTACTCCAGAGCATAAATTTAACATATACCTAATATTAGATTTCTACAATTTTGTAATTTCATACTAATTTATCTACGTTTATTGCTCGGAGATATACCTATAATATACTTTTGATCCCTAAAGCTACTGATTTTGTATGAGCATCAATGTCATACTATGAACACTAACAATGATGCAAGTACAAAAAGGTACGCCTATAAAATCTCATACTAAAGTTCTCTGATTGACACGGTACAGTAAGGTAGGGAATTAATTGTCGTAGATGTTCACACGTCCCTTTTCATGGCTGTAGCCTATTAGGAACTAGTTAAGTGCGGATTCATTTCATTTGGAGAGCCCTTGTAGATGCTGTATTTACACGGGACTTGCTGAACAAACACACGGTGTTTATGTGTTACCCGTTTGTCCTTTTATAATTATAGTAGGTACTTTATATACTTTCGTACCTATCCCTGATTACAAGAGCCAATTTTGTTTTAATGTAAAAGATAGGTAATTTGACATATTTAAATTAATTACCTTTTATTTCGTAAATGCATTTTGCAAGTTAAGTTAAATAGGTAGTTGTTCAAATCGATATGTTAAATTGTAAACTATGGGAACTTCGACAAACATTTGTTGGAATGCATAAAACACCTTGACATCTACTTACTATATAAAAATAAGTCGGGTTTTCCTTCCTGACGCTATAACTCCAGAACGCACGAACCGATTTCCACGGTTTTGTATTCGTTGGAAAGGTCTCGGGCTACATGAGGTTTATAGCAAAGAAAAGGTGTCTCTGGTGGCGAAACGGAGTTCGCCGGGTTTGTTAGTTATTAATATGTATATATGTGTTAATATGTACAAATACATAATATGTATAAAATTTAAGATTATCTCACCATCAACGGTAAGAATTTTATCATAAGATTGAGCTCCTTCATTGAATTGAAATAAATGCTCTAAACTTTTATGTCATTTAAAGAAAGCTCGAAGGGAACGGTTAAAAATACAGAATTTATAAAAAAATCTTAAGACATTTCTGCAATTGAAAAAAATAAATAATAATAATACGTTTGAGGTTTACCAGCCGGAGGGTTTTCCTCTTAAGGCCATCTTTTTAAAGCGAAAGAAATTGGTATAAAATGGGTCTTTATCATAATAAAAACACTTCCAAAATATTCATTGTGGTTTTTCCCAAAGAATAAATTTCTTTACCTTTTTCCTTTTACGTCTGGCTGCTACATAATATTTTACTTCTATACAATAGTATGTGATTTGTTTTTTGTCTTACAGATTCATTACATTTATTTCTTATACAATAGGCTGTTAGAAAGGTGGTATTAGATCTGGACTGAAAGGTTTCAAAGGTCTTTGTTACTTAAAGCGTGGTACCACGCAATATCTCGTGTCTCGTAAATGAATTTTATAAAATAAAGACCTCAGAAAATATATTAGATTAAATAATTTCGTGTAGATATAAACTGATTTTCAATTATTAAATGGAAGATTTGAATTAATAAGTGCTAAATTTAATCTTGACTTTTTTGAAACGAATATTATAATTCATTATTCAAAGTAGAAAGTGACTCAACTACTATACAACCTTATTTAATTTTCATTTAACTCTCAAGGAGCCATTATTGGCGTTCAAAAGTAATATTATGACTAGATATTTAAAAATTTGGTCAGCCAACGGTGAATTCATTTAGTAAAACGATGAAGATAACTTGATTTAAATTAATAAAAAAAGTTAATACTATCTGTGTGTGTGTGTAATTATGTACTTCTTTGACGCTTACAATCGTATTCTGTACGAATTAGAAGTAATAGAGATAAGTTTATCTGAAATCTACTCACAAAACTCGGCGTCGTTAAGCGCAAATGGAAAGGCAAAAGGGAGAACAACCAAAAGAGCTGTATAATTTCTGAGAACAATAAAAACAATTTTCAGGTCGTCGCTGTGAAGCTATGGTTACTATTGTGCGGTTCATTTGTTACTATAGCGCATTCATTTGTATGAAATCTAAAATTTTGATTTGTAAAAGTGTGAAAAAATAGTTCAATTATTGGTATCATGGATAATCTTTTTAAGTAACGATTTTTTGTTCATACAGCAATATATTATAAAATGAATGCACTGTGACTAAAGCGACATGAATTTAAATTACCTATTATGTATAAAAATGACTCTCTAAACTACTTACTATACTAAGGGGAAAATAAATGAGTATAAAATTATCGTGGAAAAAACTAATTTGGCGAGATAAAAATGTTTTATCAGAGAAAGATTTTCTATTATACTCAAACCTTATTACTGTATTCTTAGCTCATCAATTATTACTGCGAGACAAAGCTATCTATATCCTATTGTCCACGTAATTATTTCATGAATAATTTATTCAGGGTATTAATCAATCATCGATGTTATATCTTGCATTCATTGTAAGGAACTTTATTAACGCCAAAATATGTTAATATAATATGTGAAAGTTTACATATTAGACTGAGAAAATTACATAAAAAAAAAATATAATTGCGTTTAAATATAACCTTGTTAAGATTAGTTTTAATTAACTTAGATGAGGTTTCCTTGCAATCGTAGTGATAATTAAAAATATATATTTTTGAAATTATTCAATTCCCGGATCGATATTTAATCATGTTCATATCCGGGTGTGCATAAGTTCTAGTGAATAAACATATTGTAATGCTTAAGTCATTGATATAATTAAGAGAAAGCAAAAGGCTGCAACTCAGGTGTTATCCAATACATAAGACTAAAAGACAGCTTTAAATTTAATGCATGTAAAAAATACAAAAAAAAATTGTTAAAGGTTAATACGCCCTCGGCATGTAAATATAATTGATTAAATTCATCTCTATTAAGCACTACAGGAAATACGATGTAGCATTATTATGGATGTACGATGTTCAGAAATAAACTTTAATCCACTCACCATATTTGTAGATATCTTTTCTTTTAACGTCCCGCCAAAAATACCTGAAACAAAAAACATTTCAACTGTTACAGTGATGTATAAAGGCGTTAACCGCATTTATCAAACTGCTGCATACATGATAGTTATAATTTCGATGTAATGTAACTCTGCGTATCGAAGTGATTGGCATGAGCGTGACCCAAATTCAGGTTTCCAGGTACCATCGTATCTAGAACACAGAGATGCTTTGTCCAGTCTGTTTTATTTCTTTCCTATTGGTTTAGTACGAGCTTCCGTTTTTATTTGCAAGACACATTGATTTCTAGTTCGCGGATGCAGCAGATGCGGATCAGACATTATGAAGTTGAATATGGAAAAGGCTTACAATTTTATATCCTAAATGATATGTAAGTAGTCGCTCAAAGAGTTGACGAAAGGCCTTTTAACATAATTTCAGGCTGTCGCTATGACGTCATAGAATGTCTCCATTTTTACAAGAAGGTTCTCATTTCAAATCTTTTTTTAAATGTAAAATTATACTGATTTTATAAGGGTTACTAGGGTCGCCAACAGACACAAAGAAAAAATATGTAAGGTACTCATATTGTTTTTGAAAATGTTTACAGGTTTATTCATAATATTATTCTGCGTTTGAAAAAAACACACTCATTATTGTGGGTTATAGTTATTTATAATTATATAACATTTGTTGCTCTACCCGTCTCCACCGGGAGAGACTTTCTTTCAAATCTATATATAATAATTAATTACACATGTGCGTTCATTCATCTTACGATCTATTTGATTTCGGACAATACGTTTCGAGCACATTCTAGTACAACTAAGTGTGTGATCGATTCTGCCACCGACACTCATGACCTATCACGCCGAAAGCACTTCAATAGTTAATTACCTGACGAATATCGGACTTATGTCGTTGTCCTGACTGCCAAATTTGAACCTTTTTACCTGAATATCTAAAGTTTCTTACAAACTTCAATTTATTGGCACACGTGTGCTCAATAATTCATTCTGTTCACACTAGGCTACGACTTACTTCCTCTTAAGAGTATCATATACAGCCGGTACATTTAGATTTATTGGATATATTTCACAAAAACAACAACTCGATAGTTTAATATCCTGAATACTACGCAAATTTCATTCACGAAATAATAAGACTGTTCTGCTTTAATCAAATCTTAAATGTTGTCGATATTCCCAAAGCGAAAGTAAAATGAAGTTTGGATTATAATAATATGAAAATTGTTTGGAAAAAAATTACCCAATATCAGCAATTCTTAAAGAGTGACATAAAAATGTATAGCCTCATAAACCCACGGAGTTTTCTCTACACTTAACTAAGTTGGATTGTATGTAAATTGTATTTCTTAAAAGTTCCACGAAGTGCGATCTAACTTCATTTTTCTATAGGTACCGAACTTATAACACCGTTAATGGTTTTTTCTTTGGTAAATGCATGTTTTTTTTTTTCTATATTAGAGTTAAACAACATTCAACAATATCTCTTGTTCGAAAGGCAACTTGCGCATTGGCCGCTCCGAAAATGCTCATCATGTAATCAAAATCAAATCGTAGTACAGTGATAAGCGATTATCCAAACAATATCGATAATATCCAATAATGCCATTATGAAGTGGGTAATAACGTTATAATTATTGGATATCCTACGTGCTTGGATTTCGTGTTAACAATATCGTGGGAAGGAAATGGGACGTGCTCCATTTCGTCAAACTAGTCAATCATTAGCTACAACACATTTACTTGATTTACAATTGATTTATTTATATATATCAAAAATTAACATAATAAACCGCGTCAACCTAATCCTTAACAAAAATAACTATGTATTTCCAGAGAATTTACAATTCAAATGCGAAATAAAATCGTAATATTTTTAATCACCCGAGATACGCAGAAATAGCGATTTACATTATTTTGTAATTTCAATAATCAGTTTCTAAAATTAATTTTCTTAAGCAAAGCTCAAAACATCAATATTTACTTGGATTTAGGGATTTATAGAAGTATTTTAATTCAGACTGGTATCCATGGTATGCCGTTCCTATTTGTATTATATTTAGTAACTAGTGGTCCGCCCCGGCTTCGCCCGTGGTACCTACATGTTTAAACTATCCTATCTCTCAAGTTGGATCGAACTGCACATGGTGTGCGAATTTTATTATAATCGGTTAAGTGGTTTAGGAGTCCATTGAGGACAAACATTGTGACACGAGATTTATATATATTAAGATTATGGTGTTATTAATTTATTGTATAAATTAAAAGGATGGGTACAAAAACTGTTGCATATAATTTCCATCAAGATGTATATCCACCATAATATTATGTAGTATAAGTATATCTAGAAAAGAAAATAACAAAAAGTTTATTAATAATTTTCTAATAAGATTTATTCAAAAGGTTTATATAATCGTCATTAGTGCGGAAAGTTTAATTTAACCATTTATTTTTTATACAAACTTATGCACCTATCTAATGTCCATTAGTACTTTTAGAATGAAATACAATAAAAACTAGATCACGCGGCTCTACGTTTGTTAACGTCCATGAACACCTTTGTATGAAACTCTTAAATTTCGCAAAGTGGCACATGCAGGAAAGTCATTTTCGTATTCAAACACTTTTGAGTGTGTTTTAGAAGCTTTAACATGAGCATAGTCTGTAGAGCGCGAAGCTTTGTCTTGCAGTTCAACAGATAAACATAAACAGGCAGAGACGTGAAATAAAGTGCATGCAAGGAATAATTTGTTTATTTTATGTTATCATGTACAATTGAGTTTGCCTCATTTTAGAGATATAGGCAAATGAACTCTACGCTAAATTATATTTTTATAAAATCATTTTTTAAGTCAGAGAAAATAAACTAATAGTGAAATGGTATTTTGAAATGACATTTGACACAATTGACTTACCTACATAGGTCATTGACTTTCTATTCAGTTTAATCGCATTGTAGGTATCTATTAATCATATTAAGTATGTAGGTAATTCAATAGATGCTCAAACTCTACATATATCGCTCTTTTACTCATATTATGTTGTATCAAGTAATACAAATAATAATTATGAATCATAATTAATGAGACCTAAACATAAGTTTAGTTCCTTTACTCATTAGCAATAGGTAAGCATGAAATGTCCCAACACCCATTTCCCTTTAAACTTGCTGAATCAAAAGCCAGACTAGTATACGATAACGATGACGCAGAGGGATATAACCCCTTTCACTCTCTTAACTGTATCAAAAGTGTTTGGCAACTTCAAAGCGATTCAATTTGGGCCTGTATCGAATTAATTTGACATTTTGGGTTTGTTGAACTAGAATAGGTGATAAGATCGTCATGCTCTATGTATTTGTTGAAAGATATTGCGAACCAAATCTAACGCAAAGTTCCCACTGAGAATAGTTTTCAAATGTCAGACTCCATCGAACAATAAATTATAGAAATAGCATCAATTCAAAGGCATATTTGAATGGTCAGTTTAAATTAAATAGCCACCAAACATCATGGTATGGAGGCGCATTCTCATTTTTTTGTAATTTTCATAGGAAAGGTCAATAAAAGATTTATGTTGAGTCCATATCCACCTCATTGGAATGGAACGTAAAGAACTACGGATGAAAAACGCCATAT
The DNA here is from genome assembly GCA_029959065.1 of Colias behrii. Classification (NCBI taxonomy): domain Eukaryota; kingdom Metazoa; phylum Arthropoda; class Insecta; order Lepidoptera; family Pieridae; genus Colias; species Colias behrii. The sequence continues at coordinate 8,925,089 of JARWMC010000002.1, forward strand.
AAAGCCTAGAGTTCGTATTTTATTTTGCAATATATCTTGCTCGGGCGCGGTTGATCCGCAAGCTTAGCATTCGCTTTGGGTCGCATCCCACGATGATTATTACCTAGTGGTAATCCACACGGAGAATTACAAGGCTTTGTATCAAAAGGACCCCTATTTGAAATAAAAATGCCAAAATTTTTGTGCACTTTTGTTTATTCGCCAACGCTTTGTAGTGTCTAACGTGCGGGCTCCCGGTGCGACGGCTTACATTAGGGTTTACTTTCTGAAATATCAATGTAATTTCTCAATTTAGCACTATAATGGCGAAAACTAATCCCAGAGTGAGTTTATTCATAGATTTTCTCAAATGAATACAGTGCACAAAGTTGACCTCTTTATACAGGGTTACTTGTAAAACACCAGCAACCTCGCAGGACAAGATAACTAACATCATAAGTAACAACATTTGTTCTACGACTTTTGGCATAACGCAATAAATTATTTTTAAAGATTTTTTTAACTTTTATTGTACTCTCCTAACATTTGTAAGTCTATGTTCTATTCATTATCGAAAGGACCACGCGACGCCCCCTTCCCCCTCTCGTTCGCTTCTTGTTTACGTAATTTTTGGTATGCGCGTAGAGTTTATAATATTCAAACGGAAAATTAAATGAATATTTATCTTTGTATGAAAATAAAATCTAACAAATTATCAAAAGTCGTAGACCAAATGTTGTTACTTATGATGCTAGCTATCTTGTCCTGCGAGGTTGCTGGTGTTTTACAAGGAACCCTGTATAGGAAAAATATTCTTAAATAAACCAAACGTCCATCTAATAAATAAGATAATCGATAACTGATCATATCATGGATTACATCAACAGCGAAAGGGATAATAATTCGTCCAAATCATCAAATAACGTCATAAGATCAGAAGGGTCATGCACGAATATTAATTACAAAAGCATCAAAGACATACTCCACGAGATTAGGTACCTACTCTAAAATGTCGCTGCCTTGAAATTCAATTAAACTGAAAATTACCGTATCAAGATACTCTTAGCTTATGAAAATATTTCAAAGTTACGTTCAAGAGCCGTTCTTAGAACAATATTATTATAGACAATTAAATGATCATTTGCACGTATAAAAAAAATATGCAGTAACATTTTTTTCACGGACTACCTACTCTCTATATATAACCATTTTTCTATTATTAACACTGCATGATATTATAAAAATATTTTCTTATGATTCATTTCGTTATGCCTACCACTTAGACTGATTCTGCAGATGACAGACAAGACAGGACAAAACAAAGGACGCTACCCAGAACTTCTTTTATACGTTAGAAGATAAATATATCTAAGAAAAGGATTTTTATATTAATATTACGTTATAATTGACGTCATTGCGTTAAATAAGGTAGGGGTAAATAGTTTTTATACACTATTTTTCTAGAACAATATTTTTCAATAACAATGATATTAGTTCAGGATCCTTCGCAAAAAACATTTAATCCTTGTTACCTCTGTTAGCTACCACAATCGAGAGTTTCGTACAGGAAATTATTGGGCGTCTCATCAAAATAAAGCTACTCACGGAAAATTAGCTTGATAGTAATCACTTGCAAAAATGGGCGAAGGATCCTGGACTATATTAAGAATAGAAACATTGCTTATATTTTTGGTAGTTTTAAAGGTGATAGTATAATATTTGCTTTGCTTTACGAAGTAGAATCTAATGATGTGTATAAAATCAAAAGTGAACTATTTTAATACAATAATACACTTTATGTACCATAAAAAGACAAGATGACATTAAGAGATGACGTTATTAATACTCAATTAATCACCTCGGAAATAATTTATTCAATAACTCCCTAACGACTTCAACCGTCAAGCTCCTAAATACTTTGAACGGATCTATAAGCTTTTGTTACCTTGCCTTTATAATTTTAATTGAATCGGAACACTGGAACTATAACTTATCAAATTTAATTCAATAAGGGTTAAATCTTTTAATCGTCCACAATTATGATTATTTTTTTCGCTCGAATCTTATCATCAAGCTGCGTTTTAATAAATGTAAGAACTATTTATAATATTATCATAAATTCTCAAATTCTATGTATCATATTATTCGGGAAAATAATATTATCGAATTGCTTCTTTAAATGCATAGTTATAATAAGTGGTCTATGATAACGATTTATAATAAAATGGTAGTGATAGAATAGCAACAATTTGTTTTTTCCCACTCTATTGGTCTAGCAGAAAGAATTGAAGAAAAAGAAGTTGTAGCAGAAAGAATTGAAGAAAAAGAAGTTGTAGCAGAAAGAATTGAAAAAAAGAAATTCTTACTACCGTACGTAAAATTATCATTGAACGTGGACGAATTTTCCAAGTAAAGATCTTATGTACGTGCGCATGAAAATATGCAAGAAAAATATACTTAAAAAGTCGTACTTTTATGTAATGGCAAATGAATTATGAATTCGGCCTATAAATAAGCGATGAGAAGACGAAAACAGTCGTAAAATTATAATTTCTCCAATATATCCATTTGATAGCAAAAAAAACGTTACGTCACATCTCAGAGTTTCCACTAAATGAATTAATAATTAATGTGTTTTAAAGTGAACTGTGTATTAATTAGGTACATTGCGATACTAAGTAGGTAGGTATTGAGTTTTAAAGATACAACGAGTGATAGGTACTATATGTTATGAATTATATAACAAGTATTATTTTTGTATTTACATAACAAGAGAAATAAAGTGAAAACTGAAAACTGATGGTTCCGCTCATGATTAAAATAATTAATCCTACTAAATTTCGTGTCATTACGAAGTTCTCAATATCTGCGAGGATAAGTAAGCGGCTCATTGCTCTATAAATCAAGAGCAGACTGGGATTGATTAAATTCTGATGACTTTGCAATGGAAAAGATTAATGTTTTGTGGCTTTATCGAGCAGTTATCCGATAGCGATCGATTAGCGGCAACTACAACATCCTTAATGCTACTTTATAAACTCGACTTAAAGTTCGACTTAACAAACCACAACAACAATACTTATCAAACAAAATTAATAGGTGCATGCACACTTGCAAGAGAAAATTAATTAGGCAACAATAAAAGACCATACAAAATTATGTAGCAAATGGCATTATAAGTTATAACATAAATTTTATTTCAAAGCAAAATAGGGAGGTTCGCACTTCGCAAGTCTGAATTACCTTAATCACTCTCTTGCTCAGTGTGATTAATTAAAACATTAAAACATGATATAAGGCGGTAATTACCGCAAGAAATATTTGATCACTAATTAAATTACGGTTTACTTGTCTGCATGTAAATAAAGCTATAAAATTTTATTAGTGAAGAAACCTACAATTCATAAAATAAAAAAAATTAGATACCTTTGGTCAAAATTGAATATTTAATATAAACAATTTTATTATAATCCTTTTATTCATTTTTGTCGGATTTTATGGGTTTTCTTCAATTGGGAAACTTTGTGCTTTTGTTCGGTTCGAGGAAAAGAAAAAAGATTAGAAAATAATCACCTTCCACGGAAAATTTACTTATCTTAATTGCTGTCAGAAATCGTTAAGGCGTAGAGTTGTTAAGTCTAGACAAAATTAAAACTTTAAGATAAGACTAAATTAAAATTGTCCAAATGTTAAATTTTTACTCTATTCCAATTAAATGTGGATAGACTTTTAAGGAAAACACTTATTTTTAAAAGATTAATTTGTATACATTTATTATTATACTTACGTTTAAGAAACATAAATTCACATTATTAATCAAGCAACAGTCGTAACTATGAAATAAAAATAAACGCTCCAATCATTTTAGAAAAGATAATATGCTCGTATCACGAACGGAGCACCTATTCTGACCGTTATCATCATGTTTACACCTACTTCTGTCAATGGCTAACACATTTATATGCTAATTTTATTGTTACTCATATGAAAAGAGGGCCAAAAGTGCAGATTATAGAGACTAGTGATAGAAACATACGAACCGTGTGTGTGTTATGGTTCTGAAATTCTCATTTGCATATTTTACTTTACTTTGTGCCTACGGGATCAAGCTTTATAAGGACTTGAAGAATTGGCAACACCGTAATAGACAAAAAATACTCCATTATCTATATATCTGATCAACTCAAACACTAGTTGTAATAGAAGAAAACTTTCAAATCTCATTTATGAACCTTAACGCTTTGTATAAATTTGCATTCCAGCTTTATTTATAACTCATGTTATCAGGTTGAAATTTTCACATCATTGAACAAGCTTTTACAACGCGAACCAATGGATACATTGGATTTGACCAAAAATGTATTCATAAACTGCTGTAAGTATACTATAAATTTTATAATTAACACAGAACACTTTAAATATTATTTTGCAAGCGTAAGTAAAATGTTTGATTTTTGCAATTTCCTGCTAAGTTAAAAATTTCTCAATCCTTTTACATGGCAAAATCGTGACATTTCGTTACTTTATTCATTTTTAAACAATGTTACCGTAAAAGTTAGAATTTTATTGAATTTTTAAACTGAGCTCGAGAATTTCAAGTTTAATTGGCATATTAACGGCACTAGTTAACTCTCGTTTAATTAAAGCTGATGTAAAATCAAAAAGATAAAAACTTGTATGAGATTGTTTGAAACTGAAACAAAAGTCTTGCAATTGCTGCGCGGAAACAGGAATTGAGCTCGAGTTTTCACTCGACTTGTGGTAAAAGCGGGAAGCACTTATGTTCATTCGATTTCATCTCTCGACGTACGTAACGTCTCCTACGTTCAATTTCATACCAATACATCGAGCACAAATCTAGTGTATAATATGTAATTACGTTAACGGTCGTCGTCTCTTTGAAAGTCTCTATTAATCACTCGCGACTTCTGCTAAAATGCCAAAATGTTTTTTATACTTCTTCAATTTAATAATCATTTTATATTATGCCCGGTTGCAACTATTAAACTTCACAAAATACCATTTTGATTTGTATTATAACTTATATTTTAGGTTAGCCTACTTATTACTTATGCCTATTTGAAACAGCGTACCTAGAACCCATTGCAATTGTGCATAATACAATAAATATCATATGTATATATTCATAAATTATTCAATTACACAAATGTATGTATTACATCAGTACATGAATCCTATATGTATATACATATGTATACCAGTATTCGCTAGAGGAAACTAATATTGAAACTAAATTATGCGTATCAATATAGGCCATATTAGCTATTTATTACATTTAATAGAGCATTAATACCTATTTACCTGAATGTGATTAATTAACACTACAAAAACATACCTGAAGAATATAAATTAACATAGTAGTTAACATAGTAGTATGACTATTAGAATACTGTACTTGTGAAAACCTTTTTAATTTCTAGAAAGGTGTTTACTTTATTTTCAGATGCTTTATTACTAACTGAAGAAATTAATTTAGGAAGATGAAAACAGACAAAAAGCTTAATTAATTACACAATGAAACAAACAACCGTCTTTAAAAATAAATTCAATTAAAATTTTAATGAACAATCACTTGGAGAAAATTACAGGTATCAAATACGAGATTGTGTTAGCCTAAAAATAAATTATACCTGTTGTTTATTTCAGTGCGGCTCTCAATCGTTTTAAGATGAAACCTTATTGTCTGGAAAACAACTTAAATGATCTCCGTCTTTCACTACGAGCCATTTATCAGACGATTGCTAACGTCTCATCGTTCAGAGTTCCTACAAATGATGGCACTTAATAGCTGTAAAGCATTTACATTGTGTACTAAACAATGTTGAATTGAAATTAATGAATTAAGAAAATCTACCCCGGAGCGACAAATATTCTTTATTAATTTGCTTTTGTAAGGTTTGTTAAGAAGAAAAACTTATTTATAAATTGTTACCTAAGTATGAAGAAGGTACCGTTAGTGTAGAGTCATACTCAAATATAATAATTGCGTCTACTATATTTTGTACATGTTTAAAAAAATTGTAAGCCAGGAAAATATGTTCTTATTGCATCAATGCATCAGCCAAAGCTAGTATTTCACAACATACAAAAGTACACCGTATCCTTTCCTAAACTAGCAGAAAGCCAGCTATAACAAGCATTATTAGAGTCATAAATTGGCGGCTCTCTATCATTCACTGTCTAACAAAATCCCAAATCGTGAATTCGTTCGTAAAGAAACCGTTTTTCTCTGAAGCTGCCGTTCTCCGCCCCATTAACACGCTTAACGTGTTGATATAATTATTATGATCCATTACAGGAAAATAGCTTTCTCTTAGCACCATATACTCAGTCTACGCGATACGAGTTTCGTCATTACTAACAAATAATGATACCTACTAATACATCAGTTAACATGAATTAGAATTTTAAAAGTTCACATTTATTATGTTAATCAACTCATTATCAAATAAAGATAATAAAATCAATTTCAGTGTAGTATCAAATACCTACACGATATAATAATACCAATGGTATACAAAAAAACTAATCGCTGAGCTTACAAAAAAAATTATATTATACAGATATTTTATATAGATAATCCAAATAGATCTAGGTTATACCGAGATTGAAATTCTACGATATGATCTTCAAATCAATTTGTAGATACATTCCACTAAGGGCCGATTTTTCAATGCCCAGATAAACAGCTAGATAGACTTTATTCTTCAGTTAACAAAATATTCAATTTTTCAATAGACGAATAGGACTTATCTATCGAATAACTACGTTATTTGAGGAATAAATCTATTTGCCGCTCCAACGGCCAGATAGCGCGCTATTCGACGGTTAGGCGTTTGAGTTGACAACTGACGCGTCAAATTTGTGATATTTTCGTATGTCATAACATAGAGCGTAGAATTATTAACAATTAAACCTCTTTCTATATAATTATTATCAATTAAAATCATATTGAAATTGATGTTTTTGATAGTACTGATGACCATGCCATTGAAAATTTGCCGAACGCTGCCTTTAAGTATGTCGTTTCCATCGTAAAATATATAAATTGAAACACAAATTTAACCAAACTCTTTACTCGAATCAAAACAACAATCAACAATCATAGAAGACAAGAGCAATACAAGACAAACTTAAAATGCACTCCTGACGTGAGTCATAATGACGGTTGTTGACAAATTGCAAGAGTTGACTCTATCCCGCTCTAACCTGACTAATTTAATATTATGTTTGTTTCGCCACTCCGAGAGCAGAGCTGCCAATATGGAAATATTTGGTCAGATAGTTATTCATCAAATAAATCACGATTGAAAAATAGGCGAGCCGTTATGAGTTAGATAAATAATTGAATAAATCTATTCGAGGGGTAGTTATTAGACTGTTTATCTCGGGATTGAAAAATCGGCCCTTAGAATACCGTCAGCATTTAAAATGCAATAAATTACATTAGGTATATTCAGGTACATTTATATTATAGTATGCTTAAAATGAGCAATTAAAAGCATTCATTAAAGTTTTTATATTTCTGTGTCTGTTGTTATTTCTTAGTCTTATTTATTTTTTAATTTTCCTTCTTCCCACATTTATTTCTATGTCCATCCTTTTCTTTATCAGTTCAAGTTACATTTCATATTCGAATACAAAATTAAATTTTCTTCAATTTTACATTAGAACCTTATAATTTTAACTTATAAATTGAAAACTTCCTTTTACAGAACCACCCGCGTCTTGTTTGACAAACGGAAAAAATATTTATAGTTACAGAAAAATCGCTTAGCTTCGCAGTGTTTGAAACTTACATTAATTCTTTAAATTTTTATCAGGCAACTGTTTTAAATCAACTTTGGCTAAAAACTCAAAAGATTGCAGTGTCAAAAAATTGATGTCAATATAAAAAAAATACTTATAATTTTTTTTTTTTTTTTAGTTAGCGCATAATGCATACAATAACCATACAATAACATATATGAATCGAATTAATCAACTGTTAACCATATAATATATAAAAGCATTTATTTTATGTTTTGAAAATGTTTAAATATCTCTCTTTACAGTCGGAAATAATGTCCGTTTGAAATGCAATCTCGTGCAATATGTCCTGCAAGTGACAAAGGTTCAGTCAATATTGAAAATACTTTTCACAACCTCAAAGGCTATTTAAGCATTATTATTTGGTACATTCCACGCTTCTAACGTTAATATTGATTTCGTCTATACATATAATAAAGCATGTTTTACACAAACGAAAACAAAAACTATACGATACGATTTATTTTATCAATATTTGTAGGTACCTACAGATAAGATAAAGCGGCTGTAATAGAGGTATTACATTTACATAAAATCAATCAATCATTATGAGGAATAAATAATTAATCAATATCGTATGTTTCAAATAAAGGATTATTAATAAATGAGTATTTATTAACTAAAAATTTAAGTATAAGTACATTCACCAATAATTCAATTCTTGATTTCATTATTCTTGAAATTAGCTCTATGACAGTATTTTTTAATTTATGAAATAAAGAAACTTACTTTGATCTTCATGACTCATTTTTAATAAAAAATAATCGTTTAACTTATAATTAATATAACGGTAGAACAAGTATTCAACGAATCAACTTATTTCACCCTTCTATCACAAAAGTAAAATAAAAATCAACAAGTGGTTCGCCTCAAAATTGAGTTGACGTCCTCGCAAATTAACTGGCTCGTCCAAAACTTCGTTTGATCCTAAGTAAAGAATCAAATAAATATCGCATAATGTCCTGATTTATAAATTAACAAAAACCAGGGCCAAGCAGACTTCAAACACTGAAACTCGCCTAAATAATATGTAATAAATTTGACGGTGTTTTATAACTCTCATAAATAATCTCAGATATTTCCAGTGGATTTTTTTCCATCAATAATATTATTTACGATTGAACTATTCACACTTGAAACGTTATTGCCGTTTACAAATAAAATATTCCTAAAAAGAGAATATTACACCTAACTCTCATGAAAATTTGTGACGTTAGTATCTGATTCAATTATAAAATACCAGAATTCACCCTAAAATAATCGTATGGTATGATAAATTTACGTAACACCTACGTCAGCGGTAAAACAGGACGAATATTCCGATATTGCAAATTTATTAAGGAAATACTTAAATGTATTTTCACTTCAGCTAACAGTATCAAGAGCATTTTGCTCAAGGCCCATCTAACGCCACGTCGGAATATCATTATTCCGCACCGTTTAAAATTGCAACATGCATACTTTGTTAGCGGCTAAGTATAAAGCTTGTCAATATTATTTATTTAAGAATATATTTCATAAACTAGTTAAACGATATGTATCTAAATCCAACAGTATGCTGCACAAAATCAATATTTTATGATTTATTGTAATAAATCAACTGTAATAAATCAGAGTGAACGATGGCATTTCTGATCCGATTCATTAACTAACAGGAACACACTTTAGTATTATTGTTTACAGATTTGTTAACATAAAATATACCGGCCGAATTGATAACCTCCTCCTTTTTTGAAGTCGGTTAATAAATTTAAAAAATCATAACGTCTTAAAGTTCTGTAGAGCAATGTATTATGTAGAGGAGGTATAAGTATTTTCTGCGGTTGTTTCCGTATCACCAAATTTAATTTGTCAAATTTGTTTTACCATCATTCATACCTACACTTTAATATAGATTAGAGTTGTTAGATTGAGAAAATCTACCTACTCGTAATTATGGTCCTAGAACCATAAATATTTATTACTAGATTACCGCCCGCGGCTTCGCCCGCTTTGTCTAAAACCTAATAAATTATATACTAAAACCTTCCTCTTGAATCACTCTATCTATTAAAAAAAACCGCATCAAAATCCGTTGCGTAGTTTTAAAGATTTAAGCATACATAGGGACATAGGGACAGAGAAAGCGACTTTGTTTTATACTATGTAGTGATGAAGCAAACTGTAATAAATCAGAGTGAACGATGGCACTTCTGACACATGATCTGAATCATTAACTAACAGTAACACATTTTAGTATTATTTTATACAGTTCTGTTAACATATAAATTAATAAAATCATACATAAATCTACATTTATACATGACGTGTTAACATACGTGTAGAGCAATGTAGAGGGTAGGTCTTATAGTCTATTAAGAGGATGAATCTCAAAGCGCCTCGTGGGCCCAAATAATTAACAAACTTACTCAAAACATCAACAGTGATTTAACTTTACAACCAACTCTTACATCATTATATACGCACCATATGGCTTGTTGTGTAGTATTAAGGATAGAAAACATTTGTTTTCTATTATTATTATTTTTTTTAATAATCATTACGTACATATTTTTCTCTTCCGACCATTTCTCAAAACCAAAACGTCTTTCTCATTCTTTTTTCTTGATACCAATATCTTTAATAAGTAAAGAAAAACTCTACCTTTTTATTTATACTTCGCATATGTGTAGGTATATGTATAACTTAATAAATGTCACATACCGTCACAAATTTCATAAAATTTAAAACGTAATTCGTATGAAATATTTCAACTGCAAACTCAACGTACAAAGGTAGACTACAGTTGTGAGAGGTACAATATGAGCAAACATTTTGATACAACGATGAGTCAGTTTCATGGAGTTTACCGCTACGAGGATGCTACGCGATAACATCAGTATGACGCGTGTAATTTAAAAACGCGTGCACTGTGTACACTTTTTTAAACGAAAACACACTTATCATTGCGTACTATAAAAATAATTTTAATAAAGAATTGAAATGGTCCTTATTAAGATAAACATTTATGATAAAGAAATACAATTTAAATGAATAAAAGATTCCCAAACCACAAAATAGATCTTAGTAATCCGCAAAAAACTCTTAAAGCTTGGACGGTTGCACGGTGAAAGTGTTGTGACTCGAAGCCGGCTAAGCTCCGTGATTAAGTCTTCAAACATTTTATCGCTACTAAAATGTTTCTTGTAAAACGTATCGGAACACAATACCTCACGGACCGAAAAACGTGATCAAAATAAACGTCCAATTGGTTTTCTATTGACGCAAGGTCCCATGTATCAGGCCTCTGTCTACAAATATTATGAATACATTTTCTTTTTCTCCCATTGGCTTTGATGAATAGCGATATTTCGATAAATAGCTTCATAGACGTAGTTGTATTAGTAACAATGTGTGGGGAAAATAACATATGCCAGAGCTCGCAATCCAGCGATGAAAATAGTAAGATATTTTAGATAAAGTAAAGAAAATATATTTCTATGAAATATATTATATATTCTTTTATTCTATCCTAATACTAATGCAACAAAATCTAATATTCCGTGGCCATAATTTGAAATTTATTATGCCTACAAAACAATCTATGTTTATAACAGATAAGCCTCTGCCGGACTCGGCAATCTCTTTGGATCCGCTTTGTAGCAAATTTTCTATCCATATGATATTCGTGAGAATTCCCGGGAATTCCATTATTTTATAATTTGGAACCGATTTTCTCATAAGACATTAATATTTTATCAGACGCAGCGCACAGTCATTAAACTATGTTGCGAGATTTAAATTACATTTACAAGGCTAGATACAAATTAAAATTTAATCTCTATTTTTGAAATGAAAAGGTCTTTTATTTTCCTCTACGTCACAGTAGGTACTTCTGACTGCTCCGAGTTCAGTTTCATTACTCTTTCAAAGAATTTCACGAACTTATATTGCTGTCATTTTAGGAGAACTTAATAATACTGTATTTTATAAACAGATATTAAGTATACATTTCATTTAAGAATGCAATAAAACAAAATGAATCAAAAATGTGTACATGTAAAAATAGAAGCAGACCATTTCTTTATTAATTTAACTTTTAGTGTGAATAACTAATAGTGAAAACCTCGCCTAGGTTATTTAACTTGCACGTGTATGATAATAGTACCTTAGATGTAACATTTGCGACTATTAAATATTATAAGTACAAAGTTGTATCGTCTGTCAAATACCTTTTATTGCGCGAAACCTAAATTCGTCTCAAAATTTAGCTATTGTTTGTTTTAAAAGTACAAAGTAAGAAGAAACATGGAAGAAACAAATCAAAGAATGCTATCCCAAAAAAAATAGATTAACATCGCAGTGTTTCACTTGTCTTTATTACTTTCATTAAATGTTATTTACTTGCATTTACGGTCAAGATAATTTTTCATAATATTTCAAAAAGGAAACTCTTAATCAACCTGCCTTAATACCACATAGTACAATACTAATTAAATTATTCAATGTCAGATTTTCGGCTATTGTTCAAGAGGCCTATTCACTTGGCATTTGTATGAATTTATATGAGTCTGGAGAAGTTAGCCGTTTTGTGATTAGTGATTACAATGTAAGTTTATTTAACCACTGTTATAAGATGTATTCCTTATTAACTTAATACTTCCGCTCACTTTAGTTTGTAACCCCTTGGGTTCTAAATCCTTTTCAAAGTTAGATAAAATGAACCAAACATAATATAATGGAAATAAACAGCCACACAAACGAACTAATGAAAATTAAATGTGCTATGTTGTATTTACCAACTACTAAGCTGAAGCGTTTGTAATTACAAGATCTGCCATGATATGTTATGTTTTTCTTTTGTAGAGGCAAAACATAATCTTAAGAGATTATGTTAACCTAAGAGTTTACCCAACAAATGTTTCAAATTTCGCTTGCCATTTTGAATTCATGTTATTATTTAGATTGAATCAGTGTTCCGTGCTTATCTGTTTTTGAATAGAGTTAGGATTGTCTAAGCATTTATTTCCTTTCTTCTCCTCAATATTTATTTTATATTTGCTCGAAAACATTTATGTAATTTATCAATATATAAATTTTATTTCCTCATAAGAAATTCTTAGACATGATATTTCGATTACATGTTTACACCTAGTCATGTCAACAAATATAAAGATGTAGGTAATATTTATAACTTATCTACTAAGAAAGATAACAAAAGGCTATTTTATTCACACATTTACTATCTATAAAGTATAAAATACACGTCCATTTCTGGAGATTATGAATTATTTCAATATACATAGCCTATTCATGTTTGTGTCAAACAGACGGCAAATAATCAGCTCTACAAAGCATAAACTATGAAATAACCAGAAGGCACAGAGTAGCTGCTTTTAAATTAGTTGAGAGGGTACTTTAGCCTGATTATCCAGACCCATAGATCGGAACCTCGCTGCTAAATGATATTTTACCCTTTCGATAAATTTACCTTAAAAGCTATACAAAGTACATTTATACATAGAGTTCCGCTTTAAAATTAGTATCGGGTGAGGTTTATAACAATGTAATCAAATTTATACATCCCTTGTGGTAGGAACCTGATAAAATATGAGTTGATGTGAAAGTTTTAATTGTTCATTGCTTGGAAATAAGATTTTAGGAATATTTAGATATAAAATATTTTATACGCAAACTAGAATGATTTGAATGCTCGATAAATAATTATATTTCATATGTGATATATCTATTAATATAGGTGCGACAATATCAACATGATTGCTTTAAATAATAATTGTTGTGATTTAAAATTTTCTGGAAATATAAAAAGGAACCTATTGGCCGAAAATGTAAGGAACAAATATTAGGTACACGGATTATAGACATAATAGTTGAAAATTTATTCTAAATTATTTTCACTTAATAATAAAATACATTATATAAAGAGACACAAATTTAAATAAATTATAAGTTAAAAATCCAAGATTTTATTTTATTAATTTATCATTACATTTCCATTTGATTTAATAAATTATTTTATCGAAATATAAAGTACACGCGCATACAAAACCCAATTACTGAAACTTAATCCTATCATGGGTTATGATAAAAAGTAAAAACGTAGTAGCTATAACAAGGGAATTTTTTAAGTGCGGTCTGTACATTTTTTATTCTTTTAATGGCTCTTTTAATTTTTAAGTATCTTTCTAGTATAAATAATATTTAAATAATGCCACCGCAAATTTTCATGCGCGTCGTTATTTTTTAGCGAATAAAAATATTGTCTCATGTGTAGAAAATTTAGAAAAATATTTTACAGACTATTTGAATAACTCATTAAATTGAAATATATAAAAAATGCTTATTTGCAATTAGTGTAAAATAATATTTTATTACAACTCATTTCCACGCAAATGAAAATCAGCTATCTAATTCTAAAAAAATATCCTTTTTAAATTCCTACCAAAATCTGATGACAGATTCGATTTGCGGAAAGTTAATTTAAATTTGAAAATTCAGTTGAAGTACAACTCAAGTTAGATCTAGACTCACCGTAGTTCGCTGGGAAAACTTAAACTGGGGAAAAGTTCTGTTAGCACTGCGGAACTCAATCACAAGTCACAGGAAAAGTTCTAAAGTTCTGTGATTATATTTTTTATTCGAATATTTGTGTGATCGCAAAGTTCTCTGCGAACGAATGGGCGCGCCAAAGTTATGTGGCGATGGGTTCGTGCAGCGTGCTTATATCTTGCTGAAAGCGAAGCCTGCACGCATGCGCACCCGTCATTCATCATACACTCTCAATGACCGCCTCCGCAACCGTCGCTCGTCAAATGTCCACTTTTTTATAGAGCAATTAGAATAAATTAATTAAACTGTTCAAATTTGTATTAAACTGGGAAATATTTTCCAATTTTCCTGTAAATTTAATTTAACAGTAAAATTCCTAAAAAATTCAGTGTATTATTCCTATAAATATCTATTAAAAAGTGTAAGATCGTAATTTCAACCAAAAAATTTTGATGATAGAATCATTTCTATGCCTGTATTGTGATGATTCTATGAATTTCTATCGTCATATTGAATGTAGACTAAATAATTTAAAAATGTCTTATCGTAAATTAATTTTTTATTTTTAACAATGTTTAATTTTAGCATGAGTTTAAGTTATAAAATTGTTCCATCGAAATCAAACCTGTAAAATTAGATACTTACGTAAGCCCTTTAAAACTTTGACAATAACTGTAAAAAAAAACTTTGTTACGACAGGAACAAGAAGACATTTAGAAGACTTCATAATTACTTCATTTCTTTCTTGTTTTAATACCTTATACTAGAAATCCTAGTAGTTCAAGAATGTATGAAAACTTTTTACACAACAGGACTTATACAAGAGCTCACTTGAACACTTGTTACGTGAAGAACTTGGGTGATTTCTAAAAATAACCCCTCTAGGTCAGAGGTTTCTAAACTTTATTTTCTTTACTTTGAAAAAAATTTTAGAACTGTTCGCCAGGTTTTTTTTTATAAGCGCATACGTTGACGCATAACCAATTCTTGCCTCTGCGTCGGATTTCCACTGCCCAGAAAGTACCGACTTTTCTCTCATGACCAGAAGAAATCGAAGACGCTGGAGCACGCTTTCTAGTAACTTTGTACGGAGGGGACATGGATAAGGAATCCTTAGAAGATATCCGATATAAACGATTCGTAAAGTCATCAATAAAAAGTAAATTTAATCTTGCTTCTTTGCCGCCAACAAAGGACGCTTCACGGTATCATGCGTTTAGGACATACCACCAAAAATGGTATGGAATTGAAAAAAATCCAGAAGACTGGGGCTGGAGATATGACACCAATAGGCTCACTCCAATAACAACGACAGAGAAAGCAGCACCTCAGACGCTTTTAAGTGTAATTTCTTGCCACTGTAAAAAAGGATGCAGCAAAGCATGTAGTTGCAGAAAAGCTGGTTTAAAATGCTCTATTGTTTGTGGTTTCTGTAGTGGTCAGCTGTGTGAAAATGCAGTAGAGATTCAGATAGATAACGAAGACTGTGATAACGACGAAATTTCATGGTTGGAAACTAAAAATACAGACAATGAAACAGAAAATTTCAGCGACGATAATGAAGAAGCCTCCATAAACCAGCCCGGGCCATCAAAAAGAATTAAAAAATGATAGCTGTACAATTTTTAAACAAAATTAAAATTATATGATTTCTGTAAATATTATTATTCCCGTCGCTTGTAACTTTTTACCTTTAAGACTTACAGAATAATCATGTATGCAAAAATGTAGGTAATTTTGTCTTCTTTGAACCCCTCATAGACACTTTTGTGATTTAGTAAACAATTGAGAAGTTTTTTAAATATACCTAATTTTAGCACCTTTAATTCAAGATGGCGGCTAGCGCGCCTGGGTCTGTCGGTCGAGAACTTGGATTTTTATTAACCTTTCATACCTAAACAATATTGTTTCAAAACATTTTCTACGCCACCTTTTGTAGAGCAGAGGCTTTTACATTTCCCCACAGACTGGACTATCTACATTATACATAAGGTCATACCTACATGCTTTGGATATGTTTTTTTCTTTTCATAAGTACACCTCAAGTATGCTTTAACTTTTTAACTCCTTTATCTGACG
Source organism: Colias behrii (assembly GCA_029959065.1). Taxonomy (NCBI): domain Eukaryota; kingdom Metazoa; phylum Arthropoda; class Insecta; order Lepidoptera; family Pieridae; genus Colias; species Colias behrii. The sequence goes on from JARWMC010000002.1 coordinate 8,941,526, forward strand.
AACGTTAGACATACTTTTATAATTCTAGTTTCAGTGAACAATTTAGTTGAATGTCACCTAATTTTAAAATAAAAATTGTATAAAATAGAACAAGGACAAACCTGGGATTGAGAAAAACTGAAGAATTAATACACATGCATTATTTCGCTATTAATATATTAACATAAAAACCAATTTTAAAATATCGCAACACATATTTGAAGTATTCGTAACTAAGTCGGTAATGCAATAATATTTTTTACAAGTTTTATTGATGGAAATAAAACCTTTACAACCCCGGCGTTACAAATTAAGATACATAAACATACGATAGACAAATGAAGAACATACTAAAAGTGTATTACCTACCCTGTTTTATTAACAAGGTAATATAATCGTAATGATTCGTATTTAGACGGAAATACCGTACAAATGGTACAAATAGTACATTCATGATGTAATGACTAATGTAATAATAAGCGTAAATGACGCAACAATTAAAGAAATTGTAGAGAAGAGATTATAATATTTGAACTACATGAACAACATATATATAATATGGACTATGACAGACGTATCTTTTCCTACCAAAATATAGCAAGGGCCGGTGGAAATCGTACGATCGTAATATTAAATAAATAATTAATATTTGAATCATAGAACCTTCCAATAGTAGGTATCAGTATTTGCTAACATATCGGGGCTAGAAATTACCCAAACTGTTGGAAGATAAGTCGCGTCGTTCCAGTGCCCAAAGGGGGACGTGGCAACAGTGTGGATGAGTATAGGCCTGTTGCAATATTGCCCTCACCAGCGAAGGTTTTCGAGTCTGTGGTGCAAAAAAGCATATTTACACAGGTGCGATCTCACTTGTCAGACGCTCAACATGGCTTTAGACCCGAACGTAACACTGCTAGCAATCTACTAAGCTATATGGCGGATATTATACCCGTAGTCGACGGTGGCGGACAAGTCGATGCGGCCTACTTTGACTTCAAAAAAGCATTCGACCTGGTCGACAATGATGTGCTGATAAAAAAGTTAGCAGAATTTGGATTCACTCCGCATCTGTTAAACTTTATGGCTAATTACATGACAGATAGGCAGCAATACGTAAATTATGCTGGACATGCATCAAAACCGTATTTTACCAGATCTGGTGTAGTTCAGGGCAGCAATTTGGGCCCCTTTGAGTTTATTTTGATGATAAATGATCTTCCAAAGGTAGTTCATTATGCGAAGTGCTTGCTTTTCGCTGATGATCTTAAACTATCAATGCCAATAAAAGATACTTATATTGAAAAAAACATATATAAAAAAGAAACCAAAGCAACCGGATGTAAACCCTGCAAATAGGTGTCTACAACCTATCATAGACCATAGATTCATAGCATATTGCATTTTGACTCATAGATATTAAATCTTGATCTAATCTACTAAACTAGAAGGTTTAGGTCCACTAGGTGGATACGTGAATATTGGATAATCATTTAATGTTTTACATCATATCCATTATCAAGACATTTCCGTTTATTGTTGTCGTTTTCTTTGCTTAGGTAAATTTTCAATCTAATCTTAAATTTTGCAAACAGTCTGCTTAAATCTACAATACATAAAGCCAATTTCACAATGAAACGTAGGTATTGTGACTGCGCACGATTACGTGCAATGAGTAACAGTACCTTATCTAAATAATTATTTGTTTAAAATATTATGGTTAAACATTAATGTTCATTATTTGAACAACGTAAATTAAAGAATGTAAAATCATCTTACGGTTAGAATAAGTGTTTGTTTGTAATGAGCTAACTCAAAAAAAACTTCAGTGATTTTGAAATTCTTTCACCAATTTCACAGAGTAGCTGCTTTTAAATTAGTTGAGAGGGTACTTTAGCCTGATTATCCAGACCCATAGATCGGAACCTCGCTGCTAAATGATATTTTACCCTTTCGATAAATTTACCTTAAAAGCTATACAAAGTACATTTATACATAGAGTTCCGCTTTAAAATTAGTATCGGGTGAGGTTTATAACAATGTAATCAAATTTATACATCCCTTGTGGTAGGAACCTGATAAAATATGAGTTGATGTGAAAGTTTTAATTGTTCATTGCTTGGAAATAAGATTTTAGGAATATTTAGATATAAAATATTTTATACGCAAACTAGAATGATTTGAATGCTCGATAAATAATTATATTTCATATGTGATATATCTATTAATATAGGTGCGACAATATCAACATGATTGCTTTAAATAATAATTGTTGTGATTTAAAATTTTCTGGAAATATAAAAAGGAACCTATTGGCCGAAAATGTAAGGAACAAATATTAGGTACACGGATTATAGACATAATAGTTGAAAATTTATTCTAAATTATTTTCACTTAATAATAAAATACATTATATAAAGAGACACAAATTTAAATAAATTATAAGTTAAAAATCCAAGATTTTATTTTATTAATTTATCATTACATTTCCATTTGATTTAATAAATTATTTTATCGAAATATAAAGTACACGCGCATACAAAACCCAATTACTGAAACTTAATCCTATCATGGGTTATGATAAAAAGTAAAAACGTAGTAGCTATAACAAGGGAATTTTTTAAGTGCGGTCTGTACATTTTTTATTCTTTTAATGGCTCTTTTAATTTTTAAGTATCTTTCTAGTATAAATAATATTTAAATAATGCCACCGCAAATTTTCATGCGCGTCGTTATTTTTTAGCGAATAAAAATATTGTCTCATGTGTAGAAAATTTAGAAAAATATTTTACAGACTATTTGAATAACTCATTAAATTGAAATATATAAAAAATGCTTATTTGCAATTAGTGTAAAATAATATTTTATTACAACTCATTTCCACGCAAATGAAAATCAGCTATCTAATTCTAAAAAAATATCCTTTTTAAATTCCTACCAAAATCTGATGACAGATTCGATTTGCGGAAAGTTAATTTAAATTTGAAAATTCAGTTGAAGTACAACTCAAGTTAGATCTAGACTCACCGTAGTTCGCTGGGAAAACTTAAACTGGGGAAAAGTTCTGTTAGCACTGCGGAACTCAATCACAAGTCACAGGAAAAGTTCTAAAGTTCTGTGATTATATTTTTTATTCGAATATTTGTGTGATCGCAAAGTTCTCTGCGAACGAATGGGCGCGCCAAAGTTATGTGGCGATGGGTTCGTGCAGCGTGCTTATATCTTGCTGAAAGCGAAGCCTGCACGCATGCGCACCCGTCATTCATCATACACTCTCAATGACCGCCTCCGCAACCGTCGCTCGTCAAATGTCCACTTTTTTATAGAGCAATTAGAATAAATTAATTAAACTGTTCAAATTTGTATTAAACTGGGAAATATTTTCCAATTTTCCTGTAAATTTAATTTAACAGTAAAATTCCTAAAAAATTCAGTGTATTATTCCTATAAATATCTATTAAAAAGTGTAAGATCGTAATTTCAACCAAAAAATTTTGATGATAGAATCATTTCTATGCCTGTATTGTGATGATTCTATGAATTTCTATCGTCATATTGAATGTAGACTAAATAATTTAAAAATGTCTTATCGTAAATTAATTTTTTATTTTTAACAATGTTTAATTTTAGCATGAGTTTAAGTTATAAAATTGTTCCATCGAAATCAAACCTGTAAAATTAGATACTTACGTAAGCCCTTTAAAACTTTGACAATAACTGTAAAAAAAAACTTTGTTACGACAGGAACAAGAAGACATTTAGAAGACTTCATAATTACTTCATTTCTTTCTTGTTTTAATACCTTATACTAGAAATCCTAGTAGTTCAAGAATGTATGAAAACTTTTTACACAACAGGACTTATACAAGAGCTCACTTGAACACTTGTTACGTGAAGAACTTGGGTGATTTCTAAAAATAACCCCTCTAGGTCAGAGGTTTCTAAACTTTATTTTCTTTACTTTGAAAAAAATTTTAGAACTGTTCGCCAGGTTTTTTTTTATAAGCGCATACGTTGACGCATAACCAATTCTTGCCTCTGCGTCGGATTTCCACTGCCCAGAAAGTACCGACTTTTCTCTCATGACCAGAAGAAATCGAAGACGCTGGAGCACGCTTTCTAGTAACTTTGTACGGAGGGGACATGGATAAGGAATCCTTAGAAGATATCCGATATAAACGATTCGTAAAGTCATCAATAAAAAGTAAATTTAATCTTGCTTCTTTGCCGCCAACAAAGGACGCTTCACGGTATCATGCGTTTAGGACATACCACCAAAAATGGTATGGAATTGAAAAAAATCCAGAAGACTGGGGCTGGAGATATGACACCAATAGGCTCACTCCAATAACAACGACAGAGAAAGCAGCACCTCAGACGCTTTTAAGTGTAATTTCTTGCCACTGTAAAAAAGGATGCAGCAAAGCATGTAGTTGCAGAAAAGCTGGTTTAAAATGCTCTATTGTTTGTGGTTTCTGTAGTGGTCAGCTGTGTGAAAATGCAGTAGAGATTCAGATAGATAACGAAGACTGTGATAACGACGAAATTTCATGGTTGGAAACTAAAAATACAGACAATGAAACAGAAAATTTCAGCGACGATAATGAAGAAGCCTCCATAAACCAGCCCGGGCCATCAAAAAGAATTAAAAAATGATAGCTGTACAATTTTTAAACAAAATTAAAATTATATGATTTCTGTAAATATTATTATTCCCGTCGCTTGTAACTTTTTACCTTTAAGACTTACAGAATAATCATGTATGCAAAAATGTAGGTAATTTTGTCTTCTTTGAACCCCTCATAGACACTTTTGTGATTTAGTAAACAATTGAGAAGTTTTTTAAATATACCTAATTTTAGCACCTTTAATTCAAGATGGCGGCTAGCGCGCCTGGGTCTGTCGGTCGAGAACTTGGATTTTTATTAACCTTTCATACCTAAACAATATTGTTTCAAAACATTTTCTACGCCACCTTTTGTAGAGCAGAGGCTTTTACATTTCCCCACAGACTGGACTATCTACATTATACATAAGGTCATACCTACATGCTTTGGATATGTTTTTTTCTTTTCATAAGTACACCTCAAGTATGCTTTAACTTTTTAACTCCTTTATCTGACGAACGTTAGACATACTTTTATAATTCTAGTTTCAGTGAACAATTTAGTTGAATGTCACCTAATTTTAAAATAAAAATTGTATAAAATAGAACAAGGACAAACCTGGGATTGAGAAAAACTGAAGAATTAATACACATGCATTATTTCGCTATTAATATATTAACATAAAAACCAATTTTAAAATATCGCAACACATATTTGAAGTATTCGTAACTAAGTCGGTAATGCAATAATATTTTTTACAAGTTTTATTGATGGAAATAAAACCTTTACAACCCCGGCGTTACAAATTAAGATACATAAACATACGATAGACAAATGAAGAACATACTAAAAGTGTATTACCTACCCTGTTTTATTAACAAGGTAATATAATCGTAATGATTCGTATTTAGACGGAAATACCGTACAAATGGTACAAATAGTACATTCATGATGTAATGACTAATGTAATAATAAGCGTAAATGACGCAACAATTAAAGAAATTGTAGAGAAGAGATTATAATATTTGAACTACATGAACAACATATATATAATATGGACTATGACAGACGTATCTTTTCCTACCAAAATATAGCAAGGGCCGGTGGAAATCGTACGATCGTAATATTAAATAAATAATTAATATTTGAATCATAGAACCTTCCAATAGTAGGTATCAGTATTTGCTAACATATCGGGGCTAGAAATTACCCAAACTGTTGGAAGATAAGTCGCGTCGTTCCAGTGCCCAAAGGGGGACGTGGCAACAGTGTGGATGAGTATAGGCCTGTTGCAATATTGCCCTCACCAGCGAAGGTTTTCGAGTCTGTGGTGCAAAAAAGCATATTTACACAGGTGCGATCTCACTTGTCAGACGCTCAACATGGCTTTAGACCCGAACGTAACACTGCTAGCAATCTACTAAGCTATATGGCGGATATTATACCCGTAGTCGACGGTGGCGGACAAGTCGATGCGGCCTACTTTGACTTCAAAAAAGCATTCGACCTGGTCGACAATGATGTGCTGATAAAAAAGTTAGCAGAATTTGGATTCACTCCGCATCTGTTAAACTTTATGGCTAATTACATGACAGATAGGCAGCAATACGTAAATTATGCTGGACATGCATCAAAACCGTATTTTACCAGATCTGGTGTAGTTCAGGGCAGCAATTTGGGCCCCTTTGAGTTTATTTTGATGATAAATGATCTTCCAAAGGTAGTTCATTATGCGAAGTGCTTGCTTTTCGCTGATGATCTTAAACTATCAATGCCAATAAAAGATACTTATATTGAAAAAAACATATATAAAAAAGAAACCAAAGCAACCGGATGTAAACCCTGCAAATAGGTGTCTACAACCTATCATAGACCATAGATTCATAGCATATTGCATTTTGACTCATAGATATTAAATCTTGATCTAATCTACTAAACTAGAAGGTTTAGGTCCACTAGGTGGATACGTGAATATTGGATAATCATTTAATGTTTTACATCATATCCATTATCAAGACATTTCCGTTTATTGTTGTCGTTTTCTTTGCTTAGGTAAATTTTCAATCTAATCTTAAATTTTGCAAACAGTCTGCTTAAATCTACAATACATAAAGCCAATTTCACAATGAAACGTAGGTATTGTGACTGCGCACGATTACGTGCAATGAGTAACAGTACCTTATCTAAATAATTATTTGTTTAAAAGATTATGGTTAAACATTAATGTTCATTATTTGAACAACGTAAATTAAAGAATGTAAAATCATCTTACGGTTAGAATAAGTGTTTGTTTGTAATGAGCTAACTCAAAAAAAACTTCAGTGATTTTGAAATTCTTTCACCAATTTCACAGAGTAGCTGCTTTTAAATTAGTTGAGAGGGTACTTTAGCCTGATTATCCAGACCCATAGATCGGAACCTCGCTGCTAAATGATATTTTACCCTTTCGATAAATTTACCTTAAAAGCTATACAAAGTACATTTATACATAGAGTTCCGCTTTAAAATTAGTATCGGGTGAGGTTTATAACAATGTAATCAAATTTATACATCCCTTGTGGTAGGAACCTGATAAAATATGAGTTGATGTGAAAGTTTTAATTGTTCATTGCTTGGAAATAAGATTTTAGGAATATTTAGATATAAAATATTTTATACGCAAACTAGAATGATTTGAATGCTCGATAAATAATTATATTTCATATGTGATATATCTATTAATATAGGTGCGACAATATCAACATGATTGCTTTAAATAATAATTGTTGTGATTTAAAATTTTCTGGAAATATAAAAAGGAACCTATTGGCCGAAAATGTAAGGAACAAATATTAGGTACACGGATTATAGACATAATAGTTGAAAATTTATTCTAAATTATTTTCACTTAATAATAAAATACATTATATAAAGAGACACAAATTTAAATAAATTATAAGTTAAAAATCCAAGATTTTATTTTATTAATTTATCATTACATTTCCATTTGATTTAATAAATTATTTTATCGAAATATAAAGTACACGCGCATACAAAACCCAATTACTGAAACTTAATCCTATCATGGGTTATGATAAAAAGTAAAAACGTAGTAGCTATAACAAGGGAATTTTTTAAGTGCGGTCTGTACATTTTTTATTCTTTTAATGGCTCTTTTAATTTTTAAGTATCTTTCTAGTATAAATAATATTTAAATAATGCCACCGCAAATTTTCATGCGCGTCGTTATTTTTTAGCGAATAAAAATATTGTCTCATGTGTAGAAAATTTAGAAAAATATTTTACAGACTATTTGAATAACTCATTAAATTGAAATATATAAAAAATGCTTATTTGCAATTAGTGTAAAATAATATTTTATTACAACTCATTTCCACGCAAATGAAAATCAGCTATCTAATTCTAAAAAAATATCCTTTTTAAATTCCTACCAAAATCTGATGACAGATTCGATTTGCGGAAAGTTAATTTAAATTTGAAAATTCAGTTGAAGTACAACTCAAGTTAGATCTAGACTCACCGTAGTTCGCTGGGAAAACTTAAACTGGGGAAAAGTTCTGTTAGCACTGCGGAACTCAATCACAAGTCACAGGAAAAGTTCTAAAGTTCTGTGATTATATTTTTTATTCGAATATTTGTGTGATCGCAAAGTTCTCTGCGAACGAATGGGCGCGCCAAAGTTATGTGGCGATGGGTTCGTGCAGCGTGCTTATATCTTGCTGAAAGCGAAGCCTGCACGCATGCGCACCCGTCATTCATCATACACTCTCAATGACCGCCTCCGCAACCGTCGCTCGTCAAATGTCCACTTTTTTATAGAGCAATTAGAATAAATTAATTAAACTGTTCAAATTTGTATTAAACTGGGAAATATTTTCCAATTTTCCTGTAAATTTAATTTAACAGTAAAATTCCTAAAAAATTCAGTGTATTATTCCTATAAATATCTATTAAAAAGTGTAAGATCGTAATTTCAACCAAAAAATTTTGATGATAGAATCATTTCTATGCCTGTATTGTGATGATTCTATGAATTTCTATCGTCATATTGAATGTAGACTAAATAATTTAAAAATGTCTTATCGTAAATTAATTTTTTATTTTTAACAATGTTTAATTTTAGCATGAGTTTAAGTTATAAAATTGTTCCATCGAAATCAAACCTGTAAAATTAGATACTTACGTAAGCCCTTTAAAACTTTGACAATAACTGTAAAAAAAAACTTTGTTACGACAGGAACAAGAAGACATTTAGAAGACTTCATAATTACTTCATTTCTTTCTTGTTTTAATACCTTATACTAGAAATCCTAGTAGTTCAAGAATGTATGAAAACTTTTTACACAACAGGACTTATACAAGAGCTCACTTGAACACTTGTTACGTGAAGAACTTGGGTGATTTCTAAAAATAACCCCTCTAGGTCAGAGGTTTCTAAACTTTATTTTCTTTACTTTGAAAAAAATTTTAGAACTGTTCGCCAGGTTTTTTTTTATAAGCGCATACGTTGACGCATAACCAATTCTTGCCTCTGCGTCGGATTTCCACTGCCCAGAAAGTACCGACTTTTCTCTCATGACCAGAAGAAATCGAAGACGCTGGAGCACGCTTTCTAGTAACTTTGTACGGAGGGGACATGGATAAGGAATCCTTAGAAGATATCCGATATAAACGATTCGTAAAGTCATCAATAAAAAGTAAATTTAATCTTGCTTCTTTGCCGCCAACAAAGGACGCTTCACGGTATCATGCGTTTAGGACATACCACCAAAAATGGTATGGAATTGAAAAAAATCCAGAAGACTGGGGCTGGAGATATGACACCAATAGGCTCACTCCAATAACAACGACAGAGAAAGCAGCACCTCAGACGCTTTTAAGTGTAATTTCTTGCCACTGTAAAAAAGGATGCAGCAAAGCATGTAGTTGCAGAAAAGCTGGTTTAAAATGCTCTATTGTTTGTGGTTTCTGTAGTGGTCAGCTGTGTGAAAATGCAGTAGAGATTCAGATAGATAACGAAGACTGTGATAACGACGAAATTTCATGGTTGGAAACTAAAAATACAGACAATGAAACAGAAAATTTCAGCGACGATAATGAAGAAGCCTCCATAAACCAGCCCGGGCCATCAAAAAGAATTAAAAAATGATAGCTGTACAATTTTTAAACAAAATTAAAATTATATGATTTCTGTAAATATTATTATTCCCGTCGCTTGTAACTTTTTACCTTTAAGACTTACAGAATAATCATGTATGCAAAAATGTAGGTAATTTTGTCTTCTTTGAACCCCTCATAGACACTTTTGTGATTTAGTAAACAATTGAGAAGTTTTTTAAATATACCTAATTTTAGCACCTTTAATTCAAGATGGCGGCTAGCGCGCCTGGGTCTGTCGGTCGAGAACTTGGATTTTTATTAACCTTTCATACCTAAACAATATTGTTTCAAAACATTTTCTACGCCACCTTTTGTAGAGCAGAGGCTTTTACATTTCCCCACAGACTGGACTATCTACATTATACATAAGGTCATACCTACATGCTTTGGATATGTTTTTTTCTTTTCATAAGTACACCTCAAGTATGCTTTAACTTTTTAACTCCTTTATCTGACGAACGTTAGACATACTTTTATAATTCTAGTTTCAGTGAACAATTTAGTTGAATGTCACCTAATTTTAAAATAAAAATTGTATAAAATAGAACAAGGACAAACCTGGGATTGAGAAAAACTGAAGAATTAATACACATGCATTATTTCGCTATTAATATATTAACATAAAAACCAATTTTAAAATATCGCAACACATATTTGAAGTATTCGTAACTAAGTCGGTAATGCAATAATATTTTTTACAAGTTTTATTGATGGAAATAAAACCTTTACAACCCCGGCGTTACAAATTAAGATACATAAACATACGATAGACAAATGAAGAACATACTAAAAGTGTATTACCTACCCTGTTTTATTAACAAGGTAATATAATCGTAATGATTCGTATTTAGACGGAAATACCGTACAAATGGTACAAATAGTACATTCATGATGTAATGACTAATGTAATAATAAGCGTAAATGACGCAACAATTAAAGAAATTGTAGAGAAGAGATTATAATATTTGAACTACATGAACAACATATATATAATATGGACTATGACAGACGTATCTTTTCCTACCAAAATATAGCAAGGGCCGGTGGAAATCGTACGATCGTAATATTAAATAAATAATTAATATTTGAATCATAGAACCTTCCAATAGTAGGTATCAGTATTTGCTAACATATCGGGGCTAGAAATTACCCAAACTGTTGGAAGATAAGTCGCGTCGTTCCAGTGCCCAAAGGGGGACGTGGCAACAGTGTGGATGAGTATAGGCCTGTTGCAATATTGCCCTCACCAGCGAAGGTTTTCGAGTCTGTGGTGCAAAAAAGCATATTTACACAGGTGCGATCTCACTTGTCAGACGCTCAACATGGCTTTAGACCCGAACGTAACACTGCTAGCAATCTACTAAGCTATATGGCGGATATTATACCCGTAGTCGACGGTGGCGGACAAGTCGATGCGGCCTACTTTGACTTCAAAAAAGCATTCGACCTGGTCGACAATGATGTGCTGATAAAAAAGTTAGCAGAATTTGGATTCACTCCGCATCTGTTAAACTTTATGGCTAATTACATGACAGATAGGCAGCAATACGTAAATTATGCTGGACATGCATCAAAACCGTATTTTACCAGATCTGGTGTAGTTCAGGGCAGCAATTTGGGCCCCTTTGAGTTTATTTTGATGATAAATGATCTTCCAAAGGTAGTTCATTATGCGAAGTGCTTGCTTTTCGCTGATGATCTTAAACTATCAATGCCAATAAAAGATACTTATATTGAAAAAAACATATATAAAAAAGAAACCAAAGCAACCGGATGTAAACCCTGCAAATAGGTGTCTACAACCTATCATAGACCATAGATTCATAGCATATTGCATTTTGACTCATAGATATTAAATCTTGATCTAATCTACTAAACTAGAAGGTTTAGGTCCACTAGGTGGATACGTGAATATTGGATAATCATTTAATGTTTTACATCATATCCATTATCAAGACATTTCCGTTTATTGTTGTCGTTTTCTTTGCTTAGGTAAATTTTCAATCTAATCTTAAATTTTGCAAACAGTCTGCTTAAATCTACAATACATAAAGCCAATTTCACAATGAAACGTAGGTATTGTGACTGCGCACGATTACGTGCAATGAGTAACAGTACCTTATCTAAATAATTATTTGTTTAAAAGATTATGGTTAAACATTAATGTTCATTATTTGAACAACGTAAATTAAAGAATGTAAAATCATCTTACGGTTAGAATAAGTGTTTGTTTGTAATGAGCTAACTCAAAAAAAACTTCAGTGATTTTGAAATTCTTTCACCAATGGAACCTACATTCATTTTTCTGAATTATTTTTAATCAAGATCTAAGAATAATGTAAGCCTGAAGCCATATTCTGATTTTGTTTACATCCCGAGACAACCGGGTGGAACTGAGCCAATATAGTCTTATGTAGAAAATATTTAAATTTATGAAGACAATTAAAACAATTTATTTAACTTAACAAAGTGTATCTGATAAATATTATGAAACGAAAGTTAAACAAAAATTTACATCAACAGTAATTCTAAATGTGTAAACATTGGAAAATAGAAAAGTAGCACAAACAATTCCGATTGCAAAATTCGAACTAGACCTACCTAAATAGGCGAAATATCGATCACCAATGTTGAACGAACTTTCAAGGATTTCAAAAGTGTTACGTTGAAATTTTGCAAATAATTAATTAATTAGAAATACACAACTAATTAAACAGTAATTTCAACTTCTTATAATTATGAATGTACACGTACCTACATATATCACTACATAGTAGTGTCCGACCGAACTTTCGGTTTCGGTTTCGGTTTCGGCCGAGTTTCGGCCAAAAATCAAGTTTCGGCCGCAGTTTCGGTTTCGGCCAAAATCGGCCGAAACTTTTGCCGAAACCGAAACTTATTTCGCAAGTTCAGTGAACTTAGTTCACACACGTTCACGCTCGCCTAACTTCGTTTTCCTCGGCAACGCTTTGACGGACGCTGTCAAAGCGTTGGTTGACCCACGCTGGTGGAAACCATTTTTGATTATCTATGTTGAGATTGGAACTGGGTGTAATAGTAATTAATAATTATTATTTTTATATAAGAGGTACCTAAAAGAGACTGATTATTCTTCTAAGTACAAAAACCAATCCAAAGCATTAAAGACTCTTGCATAAAGAGAAAGATCTCAAAATACCAAAACTTAGTATTTAAAGTAACAGTAACAATTACTGATTTGATTTAGATGACTGATTTTACTGAGAACTTAATTTAAAAAAAAATAATAAAAATTAAAATTGTTATCATCACTTCATCACTACATAGTATAAAACAAAGTCGCTTTCTCTGTCCCTATGTCCCTTTGTACGCTTAAATCTTTAAAACTACGCAACGGATTTTGATGCGGTTTTTTTTAATAGATAGAGTGATTCAAGAGGAAGGTTTATATGTATAATAACGTCCATTAAATAGTGGAGAAGTACTGTTATTTTTGAGGTTTCTAATGTGATGTCGTAAATAATTACATTTTTTCCGCTTACATTGCAAACGCAGGCTGAACCCTACGAGTTTTATCAAAATAATGTACTAAGTATTGTACACATTGAAAAGGTCTACAGAAAAGTCCGCGATGGTATATGTCTATCTCTTATGGATAAGTGATAACCCACAATAACTTTTTTTTGTCATTTACTTTTTACGACAAATAATGGGTAATTTTCGAAGCGATTTTAACCAATACAGCATTAATCCTTAACGAATTAAATACCTTGAATACATTGTTCATTTAATATAGATCTATATGGCCCTTTACACCGTATGATTTAAGTGAATATTTTCGAAGATATTACAGATTAAAAAATTGCGGGACGTAGCGTTTGCGGCGGTACCGGCCGGCCGCCATTGCACCCGTGCGAAGCCGGGGCGGGTCGCTAGTTATTAATATTTTAAAAATATTATTTTTAACGTGATAACGTTTTTAAAATCGTTTTAGTCGGGTGACATGTTCAGAAACTTGTGTCACACCAAAACCTCACGAGCGCGATCGCAGGTATAACGAGAGAGAGACGGACCGATCTCCCGTCTCATCTCGAGCGCTGCCACTGCATTATGTTATCACGTAAACATCTCGATCGTAAACCTACTTTACAAACAACCATTTTTTTTTTATTTTATATTAAATAAATGATTACAACTTTAATATACATACTATGTTTTCATTTCATGCCCTAATTAAGGCAAAATAATAGGTAAAATGCACAAAAGTTCAGTATTTTTAGAAATTTCATACTAATTGACCACGTGAGTTTCGGTTTCGGTTTCGGTTTCGGCCGAAACTGAAGCCACGGCCGAACATTCGGTTTCGGTTTCGGTTTCGGCCTGGAAACCAGTTTCGGTCGGACACTACTACATAGTATAAAACAAAGTCGCTTTCTCTGTCCCTATGTCCCTATGTCCCTTTGTACGCTTAAATCTTTGAAACTACGCAACGGATTTTGATGCGGTTTTTTTTAATAGATGGAGTGATTCAAGAGGAAGGTTTATATGTATAATAATATCCATTAAATAGTGGAGAAGTACTGTTATTTTTGAGGTTTCTAATATGATGTCGTAAATAATTACATTTTTTCCGCTTACATTGCAAACGCAGGCTGAACCCTACGAGTTTTATCAAAATAATGTACTAAGTATTATACACATTGAAAAGGTCCACAGAAAAGTCCGTGATGGTATATGTCTATCTCTTATGGATAACCCACAATAACTTTTTTTTGTCATTTACTTTTTACGACAAATAATGGCTAATTTTCGAAGCGATTTTAAGCAATACAACATTAATCCTTAACCAATTAAATACCTTGAATACATTGTTCATTTAATATAGATCTATATGGCCTTTTACACCGTATGATTTAAGTGAATATTTTCGATGATATTACAGATTTAAAAATTGCGGGACGTAGCGTTTGCGGCGGTACCGGCCGGCCGCCCGGCTATATATTTTATACCCGTGCGAAGCCGGAGCGGGCCGCTATGTTTTTTATATACAACGTTGACAGTTTTTCTGTAGTGTATTTAGTATCAGCATTGCACCCGTGCGAAGCCGGGGCGGGTCGCTAGTTATAAATAAATAAAAACAGAATTGATGTTATAAATAATATTGTTGGTGATGTTAGCTAACAATTTTCAATTACCGGAACTAAACTTCTCTTCCTGTAGACTATAATTGATAAGGGAAAATCGAAGTGGAACTTGAAAATAACACTTCAATTAAATTAAAAGTTGTTTGTTTATGAATAGTAAGTAGGTATATCAGTAAGTAATACAAGAAAATCAACAATTACGGATTTTTGACCAATATCTAAGTATATCTAGTAATATCTTTTAAATAACAATTATTTATATTCGTATATTGATAGATTAATCCCAACAATGCATTTCAGTTACAGCATTTCATAACGTAATTTTCAAACAGGTTGCTGAAAGAATATACCTATACATGGTCGCTAGACATTATCCATAATCCTATGTTCATTTAACGAAGGTACCTTTACTTATCCACAAAAGTAAGTCAAAGCTTTCGTACAAACACGTGTGTGAAATATTATTTTCTTAGTACTTTTCCTTATAATGTATGATGAGACAGAAATATAAACTTTAAGACTTGTCTCGTTTTAATACAGGGAAATAATTTCACATATTTTTATTGAATTCGCTCAAAACACGGCTACCTAAAAACAAAGCTCGCACGGATACCTAAAAGTTTTTTCGCCTGCAGGGTGTTCGGTCCTTACGATTTCTCGGGGTAAGCAAATACCTATACTTTTGAAATAGCCTGCTAAGCGACATAACTTTTATAAATATCAAGATAACGTTCATGTAACGTTCAATTTCTTATTAGGAATAACACATAAAAAATATAATGATGAATGGCAAATTGATTTAGAAATATCTGAATATTATTTTCATATATCATATTAAACACAAAAAAAACAATATCTGAGTAGGTAGATACTTATAACTGTAAACTGTATACGTATAACTTTTATATAATGATATCAATTGGTAATTAATCTAACCCTTTACTATATAAAAATAAGAAAAATAGTAAAAAATTAAAAAAACCCTCATAACCTAAATAATAGTATGACACCTACCTACGGCATAACAACTTTGGTTTTAATTGGATTGTTTTCACTAAAAATTCAACAAATATTAATTATTGCAAATTGGAATTTACCGAACAATTCTCGAGTTGAGTTTGGCGTCATGAACTTTTCAAAACTACTCAAACAGCAATATAAATCTTAAAAGCTAAATAAAACAGAAGTCAGATGTTCCTGTAAAAATATTATTTAATGAACGAAGATTAATTATAACTTTATTGTTTAATTATTAAGTAGATACTTTTTTAAGCTGTTATTCATACCTATAACAACTTTTATAACAATGATACTTTTATATTTTATAGAACGCAGAATTGAGAGATGTTAATTAAAATTATGATTTACAAATTTTTCGATATTATGTATAGAATATACTTATGTATTTGTGTATTTACGACATAATATGTATTTTTTTAAGGTGTAAGGAAATTATACGATTTTTATGTATATAATTTCTCGATAATCTAGATATTTAGGCTAACAGTATCGGAAAAACTCCTAAACGCTTAATGTCTTATTGATTTCTTTACGAGGCATACAAGGCAGCAATTAATAATTTTTATTGGAAAATGCTCGCTCATTAATATTAAACTGTCGAATTGACTTTCTTAATGTGACGATTTCCGTTAAGTCTGACATTCAGTGGAATTTTTCCATGAGCGATAAATGATATTTAAAGAAGAAATACCTGCTTAAAATGTTAAAAAAAAAATCATATTTGTAACATTTAGGTCTATTATTAGATATTCTCAACGCGATGCGAATTCGACACGCGAATTGTAATGCAGGTGAGAGGCATTTAGAATACGAAGGACGAATGTTAACCATCGGGTTGTACCTAGTAGCGGATAGATATTCATATATAATTTGATTTAACAAAAACCTGAACTGCCTTTAAATTGTCAGAGCTAGGCAAAATTTAATAGGGACCAACTGGAAGACACAAGCTTTCAAATAAAAACTATAGGTAACAAAGACAAACAATTAAATGTCGAATTGTGAAAATATCGCGTTGCGAATTTCGTACCTATTCGTCGTCGTCCGCGTCGTTGGCCTATGCGTCTATTAGAGACGGTTTATGGTGCTATGACTGAGCAATGTATATATTACTAGCTGCTCCGCGCGGTTTCACCCCCGTGTTGCCCGTAGCGTGATGAAATATAGCCTATAACCTTCCTCGATAAATGGGCTATCTAACACCGAAAGAATTTTTCAAATCGGACCAGTAGTTCCCGAGATTAATAAAAAATAAAAAATAAAAATATCTTTATTTCACAACCACAATTACAAAATATACAAAAACGATGGTCCCGTACTAGACTATAGTCTGTATTACGGGTACCGATGTCCTTCCATGTTACAGTTGAGAAATATATTGACGTAATTTAAACAGAGAATAAAGTAAAAAAAATATATATATATATATATATATATATATATATATATAATGTAAAAGTTGTGTCTGTGGGTGTGTTTGTGAGTGTATGAATGTGTGAGTGTGAGTGTGTGTGTGTGTGTGACATGTCTTACGTGTGTGCATGATTGGAGGAGTGTGGGTTCATGTAATGGTAGAAGAGCATGAGTAGAATGTGTTTACGTTTGAATAACTTATATAGACTCTCACGTTAACAGCGGGTTCTAGAGATAATTACATTTTCTGTGTAGTAGTAATCCTTTGAGAGCAGCCATTTAGTTATAGTTTTTTTACTTTTATATCGTGATAAATTAAATATTTTCAACTCTTTATTTATTACATTATATAAGTGTGGTCCCAAATATAGAAATTGCCTACGGAAAAAGGTCGTATTGAAAGTTTGATGTTTTACTACATCTCTAGTTGAACGCTGAGTTAAGTTTATGTTAGAGAAACTTACATTAATGTTTATTAGATTATGGAATTTAAGGACAGTGTCTAATATATAGAGTTGTCTAATAGATAATACATTGAATAAATTATATATATCCTTTGTGGGAAAACGAACTGGCTTAAAAGCTGACACCTTAAGTATTGACCTCTGGCATCTCTCTAAAGGTAGAAGAATAGTTTTATGAGTGCCACCCCAAGCTACAATACAATACCTAAGTATACTCTGACAGAGAGAAAGATAAACAGTTTTAAGTAGGTTAAGTTCAGCTACCTGTCGTAGTTTTTTAAAGGTCCAGATCAGTTTACGAGTACGAGAACACAAATTATTGATATGCAATTGCCACGTCAG
Source organism: Colias behrii (assembly GCA_029959065.1). Taxonomy (NCBI): domain Eukaryota; kingdom Metazoa; phylum Arthropoda; class Insecta; order Lepidoptera; family Pieridae; genus Colias; species Colias behrii. The sequence goes on from JARWMC010000002.1 coordinate 8,959,631, forward strand.
ACGGGAGTCTAGAATAACCCCTAGGTACTTAATATTATTAGCAATCTCAATTGTATGACAAGAACACAAACTTATGTTGTTATAATTACAAGTATGAGCTTTGATTGAGAGGTCGATCGGCAAAACATCATTTTTTAAACTGAAGTTAATACACTTAGTTTTTTTAAGGTTTATTGTGAGCTTATTACAACGAAGCCAGTCCAGTATGATTTGAAAACCACTTTGCGCGTTGTGAAAAACATGCCTCCAACTTGTACCATTAAAAAGCAGGACTGTGTCATCCGCGAATGTAATTATTTTACAACAGTCTAAATTTAGAAGACACAGATCGTTGATGTAGGCTAAGAATAGACTAGGTCCGAGTACACTGCCTTGCGGAACGCCATAAAATACAGGCATATCGGTGCTCACAAGATTATTTATTTTAATTCTTTGAGTTCTGGCAGTTAAATAATCAGTAAAAAGATTAAGTGCAAACCAGATTAGTGCGTTCAAACAAACAAACAAACAAACAAACAAACAAACAAACAAACAAACTCTTCAGCTTTATAATATTAGTATAGATATGGTATTATGTACCCAAATTTGAGTTCAATCGATCAGATCAGATAACTTTCAGAGTAGTCACCATAATAAATTAAATAGGTATAATCTCGTTGTAGTAAGATACACAATATGAAAAATCTATAATCGCACGACATGCTTCTACCACATTAATTACAGTAGATAGGAATAGAAGTTTCTAGTTGTAGCTCATAGCTGATAACTAACTTAATTATTTTTGTACTAAAAAATAATATTATATAATATAATATATAATAATTATTTTGGTGTTTTAACCATTTCTTTTAACTGTCGTTCCTTTCGTGTTATATTATAAAAAATACCTTCTGACAGCAATAAGTCCCCGGATAATTCGCATAAACCTTGTTAAGCGATTATGTAAATCCGTTATTTATCCCCAAACAAATCGGTTCGAACTCGATTTACAAATTGGTTCTCTATATTTGTATCTTAAGATACTCAAATCCGATCGAATATTGTACGATATTCTTAAAAAAAAAATTATTTGCCAGAATTGTGGTTACAAAGGATAATACAATTAAAAAAAGACGGGTTGCACTCCGGGAGTGCCGGCAGAAGTGAAAACGCGCGTAGTAGAGAGGGGATAGCTGTCTACTCTCCATCCGTCTTACGCTTTTTCGATCAGGTCACGTGGCCTGACGCGAGTTTAAGATTTTATACCCATTAATCGCGCGCTAGACGCGTTCGGAATCGGACGTGATTAGTGCTAGCACAGTAAGGAATAACAATTCGCGTCACGCGCGGCTCTGCCGCTGCATAAACTTTTATGATGAGTTGTAAAACACTCATTGTAAATGAGCTGTTGGCGTTCATTCAAAATGCCATCGATACAATGGACGAGGTTAGCATCATGCAAATCTGCAAAACTAACTTTAAGGAGGAGGAAATTAGCAGTGGCAAGGTGCTACTCTACCAAACGCTGGACAAGATTGCCACGATGCCGTCCCGCCGCAGGAACGGGGGTGAAAAATGCATACAGGATATCATCAGCCTATTGAAGGTGACTGATCCCGATGACGTGCCCGATTTCGTCGCAAAGGAGTTGCATAAACTTCCACCGGTGGGATTCGACCACGTCGATGTTACGAGGCTCCTTAAGGACATCACATTCCTTAAGGCGAGTCTGGCCGAGGTACACACCAAGTTGGAGGCTTCAGAGAAGACCATCTCCGATTTACGAGTCGAGTTAGCGACATATCGCGATGCGCATGCAATATGTAGGTCACCCGTGCCGTCATATGTGAATGCACGACGCGGAGCGCAAAATGCATGCGTCGGCATTTTAACTGCTGATGTTGACGTGTCGCCGACCGCCGATGACCCGAGTGATGCCCCGCGTCCCGCTCCCGTTACCTCTCCCCCGGAGAAGACATCGCATGTCACGTTGCCAGCTGCTCCTCAACGTGACTACGCCGCCGCAGCCTCAAAAATGACTGCGACCCCAAAACTATCAAAAGGAGTAAAGTTTACCTTCAAAAACGAAGGACGTCGACGAGGATGGCTTCACAAAAGTCCAGAAGAAAAGGAAGTTGACTCGTCAGAACAAGTGTGGCACCGCAACGAAAGATCCAAACTTGCGGATGCGCGCAGAGGTGCCGACGACGCCGCTCTACGTGTCTCGTGTGCACCACTGTACCAAGAATGAAGATGTTGTCGAGTACTTGCATGCGAAGACAGGTTTGAGTCTGCGAGTGGAACGGCTGGAGTCTCGCCATAAAGTGAGCTTCAACTCCTTCGTGGTGAGAGTACCGACCGCCAAGCTGAGCGTCTACATGGACGAAGGGTTTTGGCCGCAGGGAGTTGTTTTTCGCCGCTTCCGCGGACGGATACCCGGCCCCCCGGAATCGCGTCACACGCCGAAGACATAGCGTGTATTAATTTAGTATTTAAGTAGTTTTTAAGTTCATATGGGCCGTAGTTTTTAAGTTATATTAAGACCTTTAACTGTAACTACATTTGTTGCCTGAAATAAATAAATAAATAAAAAATAAAAAATTACAGAAAAAGTGCTCAACGCCGCTAAAGAAGTTTTCACTTCAAAAATATTTCAAAGCCCTATTAAGTACTAATCTAACTAAACTTTACAATAGTCTTTTGTGAATAAATATATCATTTCGTTACAATTATTATGGTATTCTACGATACGAAATTACCTTTTTTTAGAAGAAAAGTCTAATCTCAATGATATCCAAAATTGAATCATTGAATGGCCCTTGCCCAACCTACATTTGTTAACGTTAGACATAACTACATCATAATTCATAAATAAGGTATATTAAATATCTCAACCTAACAAAATGAAATATTATCATGGCGATTGTGTTATTGATAATATGGTCTTTGTCCATTTAAAATTGTCTGCGATATGATATGAAAGTTTTATATTATTTTTAAAGCTTGATATTCTGTAACACGAAAATAAATATCACGTATTAATATTACGTGCTAAGATGTGTTAGGTATATCATGTCGATAAATATTTCGTGTATGTAAGTACAGCTCAAACATTATAAGTCTTATAATATAATATTTTATAATCAAGGATTACAAAATATTATCTTATATTAAATATAAGATAATATTTTGTAATCCTTGATAGAAATAATAGCTATGCATGAACATTACACTCAGACTTGTGATTAAGATCTCTTTAATAATAATAAAAATATGTAACTTTGTCTCTGGTTTTCGTTCTTCGAGAGATGATAGTCTATGGATAATGTCATTTAACCACACGGACTTGACACGGACAAAAGCACGACAAAAGGCTATATTTCAAAATTATGTGAAAATCGCCCAAATATAGAGTATTTTCGATTATGACAACTACTAAATATTAATATTTGGACCTAATAGGTCAATAACAAACCAAACCTCTTAACAGCGGTATATTTCTTCTTGCCTTACCTACCTACTGAACTGAATCGCAAAGTAGATTTGATGAGCGGATGGATGGAACCACTGGAGCCTTGGAAAATGACAATTTTTCATGTGTGAATAAAATCGCCGCGTTCGTCGGGGTATAATACCTATGCAGAAGGTACCAATAGTTTATAAAACATAATATGTATCTACCTACATTTTGCTTATGGACTCATTACTGTGCTACCTATACCGTCCAAATACAAGAATAATAAACATTACCTAAATGGAAGACGATAACTGTAATGTCTCAGTAGTTATTCAGAATACCTATCTCAATAAATAAGATACAGTACAAGAACTATTCCCGAGGTACCTACTAAGAATGGTAATGTAAATAATAATTACATATCTACCAAACCATTAGGGTGTAAATAAAATGGCACAATAAAAACTAATTGTCGTAAAAAGGTTAGTTAAGTTTGTTATGAATAAAATTAAAATCCAATCCTATGGTGTTTTCTGAACGGAAAATCAAAGCGACGTGTTAGGTCGAAATTAACATTTTAATTGTAAATGTTTTTGGCGTAGTTACAGACGATGCGATATGGCTCGCCATTGTCCTATGGAAAATCACCCATACTGTGATGACACTCCATTGAACACATGACATGCTCCCAATCGATTAATGAACAATTACAATTTTACATGATACACCTATCTATGAAAGTTAAAAACGATGAGATCAGCAGCCAGTCAATAGATAAATAAACGTCTTTGATCGTATTTACTAGGTATAGCTAGGTAGGGGAGATGGGCCCAAAGGGGGCACCTTACGGGAAAATTAAAAAAAATGAAGTTTGAAAAGAAGTTAATCCATTTATTTTTTTGCCAAAAGTTCCATTAATAAATACTTTTGAATGCTAAGTGGTTAAATTTGTCAAAAGTTAAAGTATATAATAATTATTAACAGATTACTAAAAGCCTACGATTGCCCGCTTTGCCCGAAGGGGAGGCCTAAAGCGGGCTTTCGTTTAGGGCAAAACGGGCAGTAGTTGGGTAAAGCGTGCAGGCCTGGATTTAAACAGTAGATTCCAAAATATACAGCCACAAATAATATATACAATAATAAATAGAGTAAAAGACACAAAAATATTTTATAAGTTATGTATTTCAAACAGTCATACAATTATTTTTAAATCTTATATATAAAATTCTCGTGTCACAATGTTAGTCTGCATACTCCTCCGAAACGGGTGGACCGATTCTCATGAAATTTTCTGTGCATATCGGGTAAGTCTGAGAATCGGCCAACATCTATTTTTCATATGTACCACGGGCGAAGCCGGGGCGGACCGCTAGTGAATATATGAAACAAAGGAACTTCTTAGGAGCTTTAAACTTTTGGGTACAATATTTCCAGATATATCTGAAATAATATTTAAAAAAATAACGCCCTGTTTACAGTCTATCATTATTTAGTCTCTAATAAGCGATACAATTATTTTATATATTTATTTATTTATAAATCCTAAAATAGTGTAATTCTGGAAATTATTCCAAAAATTTTGGAACTTGTATACTTACCTACCGGTATACAAGTTCCAAAAATTCTTGTTTAGACAGCCCGTAAAATAAAGAGTCCATGTGGGTATTCCAAAAGCTCCATTTCTTGTTCCGTAGAAAAGACAGTAGTAAACCTACCAAGCTTTACATTACACGAACCCGATTTAAGATGTCTGCAATGTCGTTCTTGGAATCCCATATTTAGTTGTTACTTTTTTGACAGGTTTTCCTAACTCTTGCACTTCTCGTTTTGCTTGCTGCATAGTTGAGCGTTGCCATGAGGCTTGTGAAGTTTTACGCTTATATTGACGCCGGTTATAAGCGGTCATCTGAAAGGAAAAAGCAAATTAACAAAAGAATGTAACATTTTAGCGGACGGGGCAAAGCGGGCGCGTGCCCGCTTTACCCTGCCCGCTTTGCCTTTTTCGACATTTGACAGGTTCAGACGACATTCTACCTCAAAATTGACAGACACGTGGATTTTTATGGAACCAAAATATGGCCAGATAGCCACTTAATAACTAACAAATTTTGGTTAAAGGATTGTAAACACCAAAATAAAAAGAACGCATATTACATACCTTGCAATATTTTTCAAAAATCGTCGAAAAACATTTATTTGTTGCAGCTTGTAAATGCGTGATCGCAAGCGAATCCAACGACTGCCGCGAGGTGGGAGGGGTGCGGGGATCGTGCTCACGAGTCGCGCGCGCGCCATTATTTAAAATTCCGATACTATACTGAGTGCCCGCTTTAGGCTCTATGCCCACTTTAGGCCCCTTTCCCCTATAGTCACAGAATAATAACTAGTAGCTAGCTACAGAAGCTTTTCTATGCAATGGTTTTCAAAGAAATATGTACTCAATCTGATTTAGCTTCGCGTTCCAGTCGAGCAAGTGTTCATTTATATACCTACCAATTTTTTTTTGAGGGAATATAGGCTGTAATTCACGAGACAACGGTTCATAATAAGTTATATGTGGTTATACGTATTGAAAGAGCCGCGGACTAGGGTTGCTTATGTATGTGTACAAATATCTGGAATTGTTTTTATTTCGGACGAAACATAAAAATTGTATCATTGTTACCTCACTTGTAAATTAATTTATTACTTAACTGATCTCTAATGTTATCCAATCAAAGTAGATTTTACCTGTCAGCGTCTTAAGTTAAATTTTGATCACGATCAGTAGGTATTTAAACCATTAAATACTGCACACTATTTTTTTTCGTTTTGTGTCCATCTTGCAATTATCGAGAAAGTTGAACGTGGTCAAACAACGCGCACGCGTGTGTCTTCTTTTACTTGCGGCAGCCTTGGCTATATTTGCCCTTGCGCAATGGCCCTCGCTTGTATGTTTTTAATACCTACACGCGGAGATAGACAGGCCAGGGTTTAGTATACCAAATAACAACAATTTTCTAAATCTATTACAATAATTTAGCTCACAGAAATTGAAACAAATACCTTTATTAGTTTATTTTCGTTAGAATGAGTGTTTATCAATTGATTCAATAGCTATTCTTGTAATAAGTACAACTTAGGTACTACAAGAAATTTTAATCAAATATAAATAGATCTTCAATAACTAAATACACTCGAGAATAATGGCTCTATTTTGCTTGTAAGATATTCCAATAATTAATCATTATTTATTCTGCGGTAAAATAACAAAGCTACGTATGCTATTAATTATAATATACCTAGATCATAATATTATATTATTCACAAAATGCTATCTAGTAAGTATCTCATTAAACATTATTTAAAATTACATTGGGAATATGGTCGAGCAAATTCAATTCCCGCGATGAGGATCAAATTATTATCTCTTAATTTAAATTTTGTCTTAAAACAATATCTATTACAATTTACATCTAGATAAACATATAGGTAGGTAAATTACAGTAATAGTTAGGTAAGTAGTTAGACCGTATGTCTGCATAAGCGATGAACTACAGTAACTTTCTTAATTGTATAAAATTCTAGATCTCATTCAACTTCCCCAGAAATATCTATTGATCAATATATGTATATAAGAACCAGGATGTTTTCACTTTCGTATTTCCCAATAATGCACTTTTCAATCCTTCAAAATGACTTTTCTCTTTAATGTATGCATCGTTTCTTCTAATGACAAAAATAACTAAATTTTAATCCATTTCAGGTAATTACAAGCAGTGTTCTTAGGCACTAGGCAGATGGTAAGACTACAAAATGTCAATGAAATCGCGAAATACTAAATCAAAAGTGACGGTAGATACAGAATGTTTACGAGGCTTTTTTGGTTTTGGTTTTGACAAAGGCAACTATAAATTGTTTATATACACAGTGATAACGTTTATCACGGTTCTTGGTATATATTATATAACAAAGGATTGGAAAGGTTTCACAGCACCAGAGGAAGTGGACTTAGGGTCAGTTAGAATCTTATCGCGTACTTATCGCCGCAGACATAATCGTAGCAGAAGACGAGAATAATTGCGTTTTGGATAAACTTTATCATAAAACATAATTTATCATAGATTATATTATATAGCATGAAATAATAAAGTTTTAGTAAAACATTCATTTAATAATGTTTTGTTATGAATTAAAAATGTGGATTGTTTTATAACAATTTTTATTTATGAAATAAAAATAAAGTAAAATATTCGTTTTTTGTTTTATTGCACTCTATATTTATTAAGAAACTTATAACTAGGTTATAAAGTCAAAAAAATATTTATCTTCAATCGAAGTAAGTATTAGGTACCTATATCATCCACACCTACTCACCTGTGCAACTATGAATCCAAAATATATACCTACACATAAACCAACTTCTTAAGTTCTTAGACAAAGTAAATAGGTACCTATTTATAATACTTAATAGTTTTGTAAAATCTTAACAGCTCTGCGGTAGTCAAAATAATATGAATAACTAATAGAATATAGCCTTTATTTCACATAATAATGTTATATGAAATAGTTAATTTAATTGTTTAATAAAATTATATAATTGTTTAAGCAACTTTTAAATCCAACAATTTTATCTCATCATGTACAAGACTCAAATTAGCAAAGCATGCAATAGGACTGGCTCCTCCATCTTTAGAACTTGTCGAAGCTAGCCCTAATAAATGCCCGTCTTGTACTAACAAATCCCCAGCTCTCACTGGACATTTTTTCAGATCTTTTACGCAAATTACATTATTTCTTTTTAAATTATTTCTCCATTCTATTGTTACATTATCCGATTTTTGAGCAATTGTTGCAAGTTGAAATGATAGTGACCGGCCTCCACGAAAGGGTCTGCCTATTATGTATGCTTTAGATTTAAAGTTAATTTGTTCTGCTATATTTATTGAGGTGGCACATTTCGACATATCTTCATAACTTGATAAAAGAACAAGAGCCTTCGTCACGACACCTTCATGAGGAATTGCTTCAAAAACATCGACTGGAAACCCTTTTTTACATTGTGGGCTGGAAATAAACATATTTATCATACCTAATTAAATATTTTTAATCCATTTAGAAGTAATGAACAACCAAATAAAATTGTTCTTACTCTATTGGACTGCCTAAATGTAGCCGAACAGAACCAGATCTAAGACACAATTCATGCGCCAAAACTGAAGATTTTGAAAGCACAGCCCCCACGCATATTAATTCGAGATTGACTATCGATTGAATTCGAGCCACATATTGATACATATCGACTTTGACTAAGTTACAATCTATTTTTGTATCAGCATTTAGTAACTGCGCATTAAAACCTCTATAATGTATTATAAAATTGTTGAAGACAATGCTTAAAATTGCTATAAAAATTGCTGTCAATAAGGCAACTATACTGATTTTGCTGGTACGCGTACGTTCATCCCATGGTATTGTTATAAAATTATAATGAAATTCATAATCATCGTATCCTAGATCCTCTTGAAATGCGGTGTTATTATCCGTATCCTCCATATGCAAAAGTGATAACGGTTGCGCTAAATTAACGGCTTTATCAACTAGTAGGCTATGGATCTTGGTCTGAGTTATCAAATTATGTAATGTTGGGTTTTCTTTCTATGGCTGATATGAGCTACTTGTGCATACGTGAAAAGTACTTAATTACTTGAAGATTTCTTAGGGAATAAAAAAAATTGTGAGACTTGAATCTTTTTTTTTTCTTTCAAATATTCCTTGCTATAAAAGTAACTTATGTAACTAAAAATGTTCAATTCAATAATTATCAATATCATCGTTCGTTTGTTTCTTTAAATTTTTACGTTCTTTTTTTAACATCCTCTTGTCCCGTTTAACGCAGTTGCATAAAAACCTGCAAAAATTCCTAAAATTCGTTGGTGTTTGCGTTCGTGTATGGAAAAAACTATTGCAAATGTGGGTCCTACTTTTGTGGGTTCGCGACTCGCGTATTCGTAAGAACTTGAGTGAGCCACGTCAGAACCCATTAAATAACCATATACTTAAATAACAAACACATTGGCTTCTATATGCACCAAATGCCCCCATTTGGCTCCTTCCTATAATATTTTTATACTAAGTTTTTATGCGTTTTAAAGGGAAACCAGAGTAAATAATATTTTTTAATCTGTTTAAATGTACATTTAAAAAAAATATTGACATTAATATATGTCAATGTCAGCCGACGTACAAACGCTGTCAAAAATCAAAATATTGTGTTGAAATCGAATTTGTTGTGGTATAAATAATTATAATTATTAATGTGCCAAAGTATGAAAGCTATATGGAAATTATATAAATTTTAAGCACAAAAATTATCCATTGATTTATTAAAATAGTCGCAATGCCTACTGTAATATTACTCGATGTGTCTCTCTCAATGAGCCGACCGGTTCCCTCTTCGGACTCCACGGAAACTCAAACCAGGCTAACTATTGCTTCAGCGGCTATCAATACCTTCTTGGATTATTTATGCGTACATACAAAACTTGAATATGTTGCACTTGTTACTTTTTCATCTGCTTATGAAGGTAAATAGGTTATTTGCTATTTGATTGTCTTTAACTGCGAACCAGTTGTTTAATTAAACTGAATTTTGACTTTTCTTGTTCCAGTTGCAATACCATTTACTCGAGAATACGATAATATCAGAGCAAAACTTCCACATCTTGAAGAAGGAGACAAAACATGTATAGAAACTGCGCTCCTTGGTGTCAATCAACTCATTCTTAATGAATGGGGCTATCAAACCCCTGTACAGATAATATTGGTAATCATTTACATTATGTTTTACTTCTCTGTTCTGTGATTCAGAGTCAAAATATTAATATTTTACTGGATATAATATATTTCTGTTGTATAATACAAATTCTTTACTTCTGTACTTACCATATATCATCTAATTACCAAATAGTAAATATGTAATGTTCTTATAATTATATTGTAATAGGTTACAGATGGAAGTAGTGGAGTTGGTACTATTGGAAGGAACCGCATTATGCAAGCCCTCCCTTTACCTCCTACTTACCCTGTAAGAATACATGTATTGCCAGTCGTAGGACCACATGACACAAGTTTACAACATGGTAAGATACATTATTATTAAATTTTTGTACTAATTTTGTATGTATAGATCTTACATGCCTATTTTGGTTTCCTTTAAAGAAATATGTACTTTTGTTTCTCGATTATGAGAAAAAAATGTTTGTGAATGAAATTCTTGATCATTGATGATGATTTCAGCCATGCCACTTTATCAGAAGATTGTAGATCTAGCAAGCAATGCCAACAGTTCCACGGGTAATATTTCAAGAGGTGCCATCTATTGTCCTGATCAGTTAAATGTACCTGGGGTGAGTTTGGTTACTAAATTTTAGGTTAATAGTTGTTATGCCTTAAAGTCTATGTATATGCTATTATAGGATTATGTCTGAATTTTACGAACAAATTTTGACTTGACCTATTTTTAATGAAATCCTAAAACTATCTTTTCTTCCATGGCTTCACTTGCTTGTATTACAAAATTTTGTATTAAAATGATTTTTGGAGTAATTAACCAAATTTTCAGGTAAATCAAAGTCTAAACCAAAATCTCAACATGAGAGGCATTTTTAAATAAATTTTAGCCTACATAGAAAATGAAACATTTTGATTTTATCTAATTCGAAAAAAAAATTTTTTTTTTTCGGATATTCGCTATGCGGATAATCGGGAATTCACTGTATCAGTCTTAATTAGCCTGCAAACATTATTACAGGTTGTAGCCGCAATGACTCGTCTCTGTGAACAGCAATATCAAGAATTCTGGTGTTCGCTCAAGTGTGGGCAGTTAGAAGCGCGCGTGCAATTGTTTCCCGCGCCGCAGCCGGCTTCACACGAGGGCCTATCTGCTACTTATACAATTTCTCACCAACTACATGTCATTGGATTTATAACACAACAGGATTTAGGTATGGAGATGTTTATTCACATTTATCATCTTCTACATTGATACAGAACATGCAGCATTATGAGAATTGGGACATAAGTATTTAAATAAAAAATTATGTTTCGTTTTCAGGCACACCAATAGCTTTAAGCAAACATCTTATAATACCGCAAGCACAATCGGGTAATAATAATAATGTGAATCGGGAGAATTATGGATCTAAAACACCTACTAAGGTAAAAAAAGTTATTCATTGAAATTTCCTGGCTTGTGAAAATTTTATTTTTAATTGTCCTATATTTAAATTCTAGGAAGGCTCAAGTACTGATGGTTCAACTGATGAAGATATGTCTGATCCCAGTAAAGTTCCAAACTTTTGTGTTTTACTCCATGGTGCACTTAAGGTAATGTTATTTATAAGTCTTACGTAATTTAGACAAATAAAATATTATTTATTACAGGCATATAAATAATAAATACATTGAATTATTACACCACTTTTACCAAATAAAACATAAAAAATCATAATTGCAGTTATGAGAATAGTTTTCATTTGATTAGCGTTTGCGAACTTTAACTTAGCTTAAGTGTAACATCTTAGAATACATAAAAACCTATAACCTGAAGTAGAAGCGGCATACGCGTAAAAACACGTACCGTATGAAGTCAGCTAAATTAGTCGGGTTGCGTTTAGTCGGTTACGTTGTTAACTCTTCGACAAATTTTTTAAATTTATATCTTGTCTAACGAGGAAAGGCTTTAACTGCTAGTTTATTCGCAAATACCGCTTCTACGTCAGTTTATATATGTATTGTGAGTAACATATTACGTGTACTATATTATACTTTTACTTCTCACTGGCACGTAATAAATAAAACGCAAAAATGCGTAGGTGGAAGGTATGTCAGCGATAGTGCAGCTCGGGTCCGACTGGTGGGGCACGCTGTCGGCGTGGTGCGAGGCGTCGCGCGCGCGGCGCTCGTGCCTGCTGCTCAGCGTGCTGCGGCCGGGCGCGTCCGCGGCGCCCTGGCTCGGCGCGCTCGACCAGCTCGGGCCCGCTGAGGAGACCGCCGCCAATGGTGAGCGCTTTAAAACATCGATAAAAAAAATTGAGTAATAAAGTCTTTTTTTCATATTTTTTTTTTACTTAGTTTTTTTAAAACATCTTTATTTTTCATTTTACGATAAAAGTACTACTAGGTACTAATAGTTTTATTTTATTATACGTTCTTAAAAATCAGTTAACAAGGTACTCTTTGATATTTAAAACTATGTATTATGTAATTATTAAAATTTATATATTTATTTTATTTTCAGCGGAGACGTTTCCAGTACGCTCGTGGCGTTCGTACAGCGGCGGCGGGTCGGGCTGCGCGTGGGCGCGCCCGCACGCTCTGCTCGCTGACGTGCAGAAAGTTCTCAGACATGCGAGGAAGTTGCCGGACAAGACGCAACATTTGTACAAGGTATCCTTCTTTCGATTTTTTAGAGGTATCGGTCATTATGTGTTTTTTTTTTTGAGGTTATAGCTTGATATTTAATTTATTAGCATTCATGTGCTTTTTATGTATATTTTTTTAAAGAATAAAAAAAGTTTGATCACGAGGTAGGATTTGATTAGATTTTCTTTCGTTTATTAGTAAATAAATAAATGCAAAATCTAATACATGTTGATGTTTGATATTTATTTTTTAAGGTTAAAAAATTAAAATTAATTCGAATTCTAATACCAGTTTATATTTCGTTGGCTATACAGTCAAGTCACAAGTCACCATATAAAATTAAATTAAATAATGATAACTAACTCCGACCGTACAATGCATCCCTGAACTTTAATAATTCGTACTGAACGCTCACACGTTCCCATCGCCCTGCACGGTAAATAAATCCACAATTCTACAGGAGTTAAACAGACTGCGCCGTGCGGCAATCTCGCTCGGCTTCTCGGAGCTACTAACGTGCGTGGGCAGCGCGCTGGAGCGCGAGTGCGCGGCGTTGCCGGCTGGCGCGGCGCCGGACTGCGCGCTGCAGCTGGCGCACGCGGCCGCCGCGCTGCGCGACCCGCGCACCGCGCTAGACATCAAGCACACGCTGCAACCGCTCGCTACCAGCTTCACTGTCTCTTCTATGTCGCATTAAATTAATAGAACTATTATTATATTTGTTTAATTTCTTATTTATGCTCCAATTCAGGGTTTTATGGAAATAGTGCTACATCATGACGAATACCCAATTATAATAAAAAAGTAACATAGAAACCCATATTGAACACACACATATAGCCGCTCCCCACGCTTAAGAGATTATATTCTTTAAGTAATTTAATAACTCAGGCCCCGGAATCACAGACACAATAGAAAATCTATTGTGTCGTGGACCAATCGGGCCGTTCGGGGCTCAATGGGTTAAGAGTAATTGAATCTATACTATCCGTTCGTCTGTCGTATCAATTTGTAATTACTTATATAACCAAATGCAATAGGTAGCTAACAGATTTGAATGTGTGAAAATATTACTTTATTAGTCAGTCCGCCTGAAAGAAAGACCCGCCGCCCGCGTCCGGCATATTTCTAAGTTTCTATTCAAATAAATCTTGGTGATTGTGAAAATTCATTACGTTTACGTTTAGCGATATATAAAAAACATATAGGTCTAAATAACTTGAAAACGATAGAAACTTTTATCATTAAAAATAAGAAAACAAATTTGAAATATTTTATTACCTATAGAAATTATTTTCAGAATTGTCTAATTGACATCTTGTACACTGCATCTACAATTTTCAATTTAGTGCTCATATTACCTACATAATATTATAATGAATAAATTATGCATTTTTATTGAGCATGAAAATCTCTTACAGCACTGCAAATATGAATGAAGAATTCAGATCAATAATTGTTGGAGTAAAGGTATGACTAGATAGGGAGAAAATAAAAGATAAAATACATTAAAGCTTATAGTTTTATTTTTAATCTTAACTTTTTTAAACTCTCTAAATTCTTGCGTGCACTTTGAAAGTTTGGTTGAATTTCTAAAGCTTTTTTATACATTGTTTCCGCCAGGTCGTATTTTTTCCAACGATGGTAGAGAACTCCTGAAAAAAATTAAAACATGAATAAAGCTTCTTTAGACCAAGAAGTTATTGCCTCATATTATTGAATATTTAATTGGTGTATTCAATAGAAAATTAATAGTTATTTAAAGCAGTCTACGTTCATAAGTATCAACTGCAGTGATACAAAGTTTTCGATTAATATCTATACTTTATTTATTATATAATTATATCTATACTCATATTATAAAGCTGAAGAGTTTGTTTGTTTGAACGCGCTAATCTCAGGGTCAGGAACTACTGTTCCGATTTGAAAAATTCTTTCGGTATTATGCCATTTTCGGTTGATAGCCCATTTATCGAGGAAGGCTATAAGGCTATATCATTACGCTAAGACCAACAGGAGCGGAGCCATGCGGGTGAAACCGCGAAGCGCAGCTAGTAAATAACTTACCAAGATTCGCATAATGAATGGGCTTGACGTGATTACCAAATAATTGTATTGACGCCAAAAAGTGCCTCTCTGCTTCATTATATTCATCTATTTTTCCGTAAATATTTGCGATCGCAAATATAACCGAAGGAGACTCTGGTAATTCCTCTAGGGCTTGGGGTATTAGTTTTAATGCCTTGTTGATTTGATCTAAAATTATAATTATATTTTATATTTTGTTGCATCACAAATAAATGTAATTATTTTGATTTGATGTAAGTATGGATGTTTATTTATCAGTCTCTCTAGAGCAGATTTTGAAACAATTCAGCAGTAGGTACTGTAGCAAATTAACAAGAACATATAGACATATTTAGGGCTCTTTCAATTTATGCGTTTCGTATCGGACCGCTGCCGCACGTTTTCCGTGCCGCTAGTTATAACCCGCTGCCGTGCCGTTGCAGTACGTTAGCAGTCCGTTACCAAACGCTTAAATTGAAAGCATATCTGACTGCCGTGCGTTTGTATGCTAGTGCTGTTTTAAATTTATTTGACACCAGTTAAGCCATGGACTCTGACGAAGAAACATATAGTGCTCTTCTCGAAAAGTTTGGTTTTTAAGTTGGCAACTCTGTTAGTCAATTTCAATTTCAACTACCCGTCCGTATTATTACCACGACTGACTTATACATTATAACCTCAAGACGCGCGTATTTCTGTTCTTGAGTACCCGTAGAAATGTAAGATGATTGAATTAGATTAGACCAAAAAATTATTTTTTTAGAGCACGAATATTCTCTGTCAAATCATACCGATATATCGATATTTTTTAATAAAAATATCAATAGCTATTTTTTTACAAAAATCATCGATACGATATATTATATCGATACTTTATTGCATTTCCGACATCCCCATGGGACTTGCGACATTTCCGTCCTGCTGTCGAGCGTTCGCGGTACGGACGCCGCGCTGTTGCCGCACCGTGCATTTTGTATAAAAACAAACGACCGGCCGTGCGCCGTACGACAAACGCACCGCTTCGGCACTGTAGCGGTCCGATACGAAACGCATAAATTGAAAGAGCCCTTAATTTTATTTATTTATTTATTTATTATTATAAAACAAAGTTTCACATTTATTTATAACACAATTTTGCGATGCGAAACCTTACGAGGTTTGTAGCAACGCTCACAGTCGCATAAACACCGTTTGTTATTCGCAAGGAAGACAAAAGATGTAACTACATAAACCGGTTCCTTATCTATTCGTGACATACAAATACAGGGTGTTCATTACAATGTTGTTTTTTATGTTTATTTTATTGTTTTAATTAATTCGTGAAAATATCTTTTGTATATTATTTTGTAGTTTTTAATATTAACATCTTTCTTGACTTTTTGTGGTATAGAATTAAGTATAGTGGGTAATAAGAAATTTGCCGTACGCTTCCCATAAAAATTGTGTACTTTAGGAATAATTAATTTATTATTAGTTATTTGTCTGGTAGCAAACTGATGCGAGATGGGATTTTGAAAGTTTATGTTATGAAATTGTTCTATGAGAAAAAACTTTTGAAACATTTGTCTTATTGGCAGTACATTACAATAGCTAAATAGCTCGAGAGGTTTATCTTTAAACTTGTTTTTAATATTAATAGGTACAATTTTTTTGATTAGTCTTAGTTGTAAATTTGTGATTCTATCGATGTAAGTATTAAATGTGCGTCCATAACTTGTGATACCGTACTGTATTATTGATTCTGCCAATGATCTATAGATAGAAAGAAGAATTTTGTATGGTACTTTATTTCTGATGATATAAAATTTTGAGAGTATGGCTCTAAGTTTATCACACAGATAGTCTATATGATGGTGCCAATTAAATCTATTATCAACAATTAGTCCTAAGTAAGTATAATAAGGCACTTGGTCCACACATTCACACGAGCAGTCCGGGTTATAATATGTAGCTTTGTGAAGACATACGTGATTGTGTGCCGTGATTTTAAAATTATTAAAGTTTTTCAAATGACTCGAGTGTACATGTACTATTTTTGTTTTCTTAATATTTATGACAAGACCCGCGTCGTGCGACCACATTAGGATACGCGTAAAATCTTCCTGTAACTGTTGAGCTGCAGTATTAATATTTTTGTCTGAGGCTATTAGACAGGTGTCATCAGCATATTGATAGATAGAACAGTGGTTGATAACATGTTCCATATCATTTACATACGCCAAGTACAATAAAGGTCCTAACACAGAGCCCTGTGCTGTACCCTCGGTGACGGTCATTTCATTGCTCATTTCATCGCCTACTTTTACACGAAATTTTCTATTAGCAAGATAATCTTTAAACCATCCCAGAAGAGGTCCACGAATACCAGAGTTGTCTAGTTTATGTATAAGAGTGTCATGCCTGAGTGTATCGAATGCCCTACTATAATCGATAAATAATAGCAGTACATGTTTTTTGTTATCGAGACATGAGTTTACTTCGTCTGTAAATTTTGACAAAAGTTGTGAAGTTGACTTACACGGTTGAAATCCAAATTGAGAGACAGATAAAATTTTATTTTCGGCATAGAAATTCTGCATTTGTTCGGCTATAAATTTTTCCACGATTTTGTCTAATACCGGAAGAATGGTTATCGGGCGATAATTTTCATACTCACTTCGCGTACCCTTTTTGTGAATAGGTCGGATTATTCCAGTTTTCAACTCTATAGGATATTTAGCATTAACAATAGATGCATTAATAAATTTAACTATAATGTCTACGATTTTAGTGCATATATTTTTTATGTCAATACATCGAATGTTGTCGAATCCGGGAGCTTTATTGATATTAAGTTTTTTAATTATATTACATACTTTTTCTCTGTTAGCTTTTTTAAGTAGCATTGATTTATTTTGTGGATAATAATAATCATTTTCACATAATAGACGCTTATTGCATTTAGGAATAATTTTTTTGATACTATAATAAAATTCTTGTGCAAAATTATTAGCAATTGTTTTAATGTCTATGTTATTTTTATGAAATGCTTTTAAGATACAGTTGTCTATTGAATTTTTGCAGCGACCTGTTAATGAATTCAAAATTTGCCATAAAGCGTGACTGTTGTTGTAGTTTTGATTAATTTGTTTATGATAGTAATTATTTCTTGATTTTTCTAGGAATTTACGCGTTTTATTACGTAATTTATTGTATTTTAATCGAAGTATTTTATTAGTCGGGTCATTTTTCCAGTCAATAAAAGATAAATCTTTTTTTTCACACATAGTTTTTATGGTGTTAGTAATCCAGGGATCTTTGTTTCTTTTACTTGATGTTGAAATTATTTGTTCAAATCGTGATTGATTATAACAATTTTGGATGGTATTTTTTAAGTTATCATATAATTTATATGGACACTCTGTATTCGTAAAATCATCCCAGCTAACATGATCAAGCAAATTATTAAGTTTAATGTTATCTATTTTTCGAATGACTTTAACGTCACCCTGTACATGTGATGATTGTCCAATGCACGACAATACGATCATACGGTGATCAGCCATTGCAGTGCCGAGCGCGCCCGAGTACAGGTCTAACAGTTGCGTCCTTACAAAAATGTGATCGATTACGCTACGCGTTATTATTTGGTTTCTTATTTCAATTCTTGTATAATCGGTTATTACACTTGTTAGACCGCACTCGGCCATGCTATTCATGTAAAAATCTTGAATGTTACCCTTTATTTTTATATCTATGTTCATGTCTCCTATAACAAAAATATCTAAGTGTTTAAAAGGCTTACTAGATAAAAGATCCTTTATCTCCCTTACGAACAAGTATTTACTTTCGTTGGGTGGCCTATATATTGCACAAATTGTTGCAACGTATTTGTGATTAGTCGTTAAATGACCTATGATTGATTCACAGTGATTTAAAGTGTGATTTTTGAATGTAAATACGTGAACGTTCCGTATGTATATTATAATACCGCCACCTTTTTTATTCTTACGTAACTTTTTGTGCATTATATAGCCATTTACATTGAACATGGTTGCGATATTATCTGTGATGTTTACTTCAGTTAATATGAGAATATCTATTGGTGAACATCAACATGAACTGTTTATTAATTCTAAAACATAGCAAAAATTTTTAATTAGTGATCTTACATTTATATGGACTAAATTTAACTTAAATTGAGATTTCGCTAACGATGGAACCTTTTTACAAAATGAGTTATATGTACTACAATTAAAAAGTTCTAAATTATTGCTTGGGATATTCGACTGAACTATGGTGACCTACTTAAAATACTATATCTATTACCGCCGATGATGTGCTGGTGCTGCCTGGTTGAGAAGATTTTCAATGTCTGTTTCGCTTCTGATCACAATAGGTTTATCATTCTCTGATTTACGGATTAATATATTCCCATTCTGGAACCACACATATTTATAATTTGGTGTTAATTTTTGCTTAGCTTGCCACAGCAGGGTTTTATTCGCTTTAGTTAGGGCTTTGCGTACTATCACTTTGGTTTTAGCTGCTGGTACTGCTGCATCACATACCACCTGTCCCACGAGTACCTCTCTGCGTCTGGAAGCACGTATCCACAAATTACATAATTCCTCCTGTTTGAACTCCATTTGAATACATCCATCCTGTCCGTTTCTTCCTTCCAGGCGCTTCATGTTGGTGATTCCTTCTTTGGTTAGATTTAGGTTATCAGCTAACTTGTTACATAAGTCATTAAGGTCTTCATTAGGACGAGACGGAATGTTGGCAACTTCTATGACGGTATCCAGACGCTGCTGTTCCATATAACGCACGTGTTGTTTTAATGCATTTATTTCTAGATCGAGGTGTGATTTTTCATTTTTGAGGTTAGTATATTTTTTCTCTAGCTCTTTTATTTGTTTATTTTGGGCTTCAACAGTTCTCGTTAGTTCGTCGATTTTGTCACAGCAGAAGGTTAAGGATGTTTCGATGGGCTGAAGCTCCTTCTTAAGTATTCTTTTCATTTCTAAAGTAATATCTTTTAGGAATTTGTTAGTGTCTATACAACTTGTACCTTGGTTCCCTTCTGAAATGTTATCATCTTCTTCCTCCTCTAAAGGTATTATAAAAGATGATTTTTTGTGAGGCGAGTTAATTTGACAATCCTCACAAGTCCATTCAAGGCTCCCGGCGCCACGCAAGGCGGAGAGCTGTTTGGAGGACAATCCGGTACATGATTGGGTTGCATGAACAACCTTTCCGCACTTGCTGCATTCCAATCCTGGTGTTCTTTTCGTTAGGCCCTTGTTACAGTTATCGCACTTTGACATTGTAGTTATTGCACGAGATGTATTGCACAGCAGAACCGGTCAGCGTAGCGGCGCGTATACGACTGGTGATAAGCTATTGAAATCCTAGTTTAGAAATACATAAATAGTAAATACATAGGTACCTGTGTTATCCAATAACGCAAGCAAATTAGTCCATGCAGAATTGTGTTTAGGGTTTAATTGTATTGCTTTGAACCAATGATCGACGGCCATATTCGTTTTTTTAAGCTCAAGATACTGCAAAAAATATATTATAACAATCATTAAATAAGGGTTTTATGAGTAAGGGAGGGATGTTAAACGAACATTATAAGCATAGCTTTAAAAAAAGACTAGACTTTCAACACATCTTTCAATACCGAGAGGTATCTCTACTGATATTATGATTGAGCTCAATCTATATAGTTAAAAAGATTATTTGAGAAACTTTATAATTTCTAGCTATGCTCGATGCTCAAAAAATATACTAACCAAATTTCCTAAATTATAATGACAATCAGGATAAAGCTTTCGATACTTCAGTGCATTGTGGTAAGCTTTTTCCGACTCCTCAAAATTCTTGATACTCGCCAAAACGATACCTAAATTCATCCAAGCTGCTGGAAAATCTTCTCTGAAATATCACTAAATATAAATTGTTATATAAAAATTTTGTAATACAAAACTAGATGTACACATTTGAAATATACTAGCCAAGATAAAAAATAGTTATTAAGAATGTTGTTATATACCTAGTGAAAATGTTGAAATAACGATTTTGTTACCTACTTTAATGATATAGCCTTTCTGAGATAGTATTCAGCATCCACAAATTGTTTTTTATTTTTTAAAAGATTCGCCAAATTATTCATTGCTTGGTAGTATTCAGGATGTAATCTAAAAAAAAGGTTAGAGAACAATCATTTGCTTACTTATTAAGATATAGTATATATTCATGAATATATAAAATAAATGTGTGTCTGTGTGTATGTGTGTGTGTGTGTGTGTTTCTGTACAGAAGAGTGTCATACAAAATAGCTAATTAGCTTTATTTGGCATGTACATTAAGCAGAGCTGAACTTAAATTATATAAAAATTATACATTTTACCTGCCTTATTGCTATCTTATACTCATTAATTGCCCAAGTAACATTTCCCTTAGCATCTGCAGCCTTAGCGACATTGTAGTGGACTTTGGCATTCAAAGGACAAACAAGGAGACCACTTGTAAATAGTTTATATTCAGTCTGCCACTCAAATGACCGCTGATAGCTTCTTAGTGCATATAATATTATTAAAAAGAAATAAATAACCATCATGACCTGGAAATTAAATATGTTAAGTAATAACTAATAACATAATGGGAAGACAAATAAGAATATTTCAACATAGTTTCTAGAAAATCCTTCTGTTTAAAATTAGATATAAATAAAATATATGCTTTTCCTAGTATTGATTGCTTACTTACATTTCTAGGAATATTCAAGGGTCTTCTCTGAAGAATTTTATGAAATCCCACAGCAACAAGCATGCAATAGCCAGCTGATGGAATGTATAGTATTCTTTCAGCTATAACAAAACCAACAGAGAAGAATAAGTTTGATGCTGGTAGGAATGGTACAATTACGAGACTGCATGACAGAATTATAAGTCTGAAACAATATAGCATTCTTAAATTCATTGATTTTCGAACTATGAGGATTTAGGACATAACCATAACATAACCGTCATTTTCAATTGGAACATAGGTAATATAAATATTAATACATACAAATTTGTAAATATATGTAAAATATTAAATAATACATCTAATTCAACAATAAACTTCTCTGCTCATCTCAATTCTGGATCCTCAAGTTAATAACTCAATTTCTAAACTCGAACTACATAATAAAAAATTAAAACTAATTTTAAAAATGTATTTTTAAACAGCTTTTTATTTCCATCTCACCTTTTAGATTGCAGCCGGTTCCTTCCAAGAATGGAGAGTAAGGTTATAAACCCAAAAGAATATAGTAAGATAATAAATATTATCCTTAAATCTGTGAATTCCTTAATCAGTGGAATACATCCCATGGACCAATCATAGCACAACCAATATGGCCAAATAAAAATAAGAGCATTAATGAAATAAATATAGTTGTAAGTTAATACCTGAAAACAAATTTGTTATCAATTCAAAGATATTAATTAAGAAGTAATTTAATAGTAATAAAGTTCATAGATTGAAATCTACTGTACCCTTGTAAAAAAATCAGGACTAAAAGCAGCAGGGTTATCAGTGTTTTTGAAGATTGGTTTTTCTCCGCCCATCACAGACCATCTCAAATACAGTGTTATAATAATAGATGCTAATAAAAATAAAACTCGAAAACTTGATTTGAAATTGTATGCAAAATTTCCAAAACATGTTTGAAAATATCCAGGATTATTTCTTTCCATAGCTTGTATATTTAAAATTAATTCATATATCATACAAAATCCCTGTAATGTGAATACTATTAATTTACAATAAAATACATAAAAGTTATATAAATAAAGAATAATAACATACCAATGCTGTAATACCATTTTCCTTAAACATCATGGATAATCCAGCAAATAGGATGGTAAGAATAAGGTACAAATAAGAGAAATGTGAGTTTCTAAGAGCCTTGTCATACATCAGGAATGATGAAAAGAATGTTATTGCAGCTAATAAATCAGCTCTCCCTACAATACCACATACAGCTTCTACATGAACAGGGTGAATACAAAATAACATAGTAGCTAAATATGCTATATTTGAAACATTTTCCTTACTGGAACTAAATTGAATTTTGGTTAAAATTGTTCTATATGTTATCCATATGATAACACAACACAAAACATGCAATGCAGCGTTTGTTATTTTGAATTGATATGCAGACAGTACTCCTCCATTTAACAGGCGGTTCAACCTAAAATATCAGAGAAAATGTGTTACTTATGAGAGATTATGTTTAAAAAACAAAAATATATTGCAAATAAATACACATACTTGAAACTTAAAATTGTTAGGGGTCGATATGACTTGTGGCTCTCTTTACTTTTCATGTTGGTGCCCCAGAAGTCATGATAAAAAAGTTCTATCCATGATTGCGACGATATATCTTTATTTTTTAGAATAGCTTCAGAATCATCAAAAACAAAATCACCGTTCAACGAAAACAAATATGGAATTACGGCTAGGAATATAATAACGAAAATATTATATTCCATGGTTACATTACAATATACATAAGTACATCAAAAAACATTTTAATGTTTATAATTAAATATGTATTACTAATTATTTATGAATGAAACATTATTTCTTTACAGGTACATACTTTCTAGGTACAGTTTTGTTTAGTACATTGAATAAATGTTTCTTATTTCTATTTTACTTAATTTTCTCTATTTATTTTATGTGAACAGTGAAGTAATTATTATTGTTGACTCTTGGCTGCTGCATTACGTGACATTGACAATCTGAATTCAGTTCAACAACTTGACAACAAGAAAAACAAAAAGTCCTTAAAAAAGTCGTATAATGCGAATTGCACGCGAATTTGATGGTAAATTTTGGAACAAGTTTAAAATTTAAAAATAATCATTTTTACCCCGGCCAATATAAACATTTGAAGTTACATTAATTACCATCAAGATGAGAGTTGGATACACAGTTAGAAACATTGTTTATGTTTAAAACCTAATCAAAAAGAAAAATACGTGTGGCACTCGGGGACTGCCGCGTTAAAGCTATTGCATAAATGCATAGCATGCCTTCAAGCCACACCTCCGTGTCCGTCGGAGTGGGGAGCGTGCGGTTTTTTCGTTACGGAATTTCTCGATTCGGTCCCCGCGCTCAAGGCCCGCGATAGAAGCTATGCAATAGCTTAAAAATTTGAGAGTTCCCCATCATTTCGGTACAAGATAAAAAGCTATTAAATTTTTCTCGTAAACGGTAAGTTTCATAAAAAATTACTTCTGATAAAAATTGTAGATCTCAAAATTCTCTACAAAAAAGGTACGTTTACGAGAAAATAGCGAAAAACTCATATTTTTGACCTTTGACGTTGAATAGTTTTTTTAGCTCGTACCGGAATGATGGGGAACCTGTGTGGGGAACTCTCAAATTTCCTTTTTTTTATTATGTTTTAAACAATTTTTCTATCTATCTGATAGTAATTAATGTAACTTCACTCTTCTTGTTTGGCTTAATTTGACCGGGATATTTGTTTATTTTAAGTCTTAATTATGAAATAAAGAAGAGCTATAGTAAAGATTTTATAAAGAAACACACAATTCACTAGCTTAAGTGCTTAACAAACCTAAGCAAATAATTAGAAGATTTACTTATCCACCCAATCCTTCTGCGGCGGAAGTCTCTGAATAAAGTACCTATATTTATTATTTATTATTAAATACTAGCGGTCAGCCCCGGCTTCGCCCGTGGTTATGTTTTCTTTCCATAAGAACCATCCTCATAATTCAAGGAATATTATAAAAAAAGAATTATCGAAATCGGTTCAGCCGTTCACACGTGATGCCGTGACAACGTAAAACGGGTTTCATTTTTATATATTTACTAGCTTTCCGCCCGCGGCTTCGCCCGCTTTGTCTAAAACACAAAACATAATAAATTATATACTAAAACCTCTTTCTTCTCTTTCCTCTTGAATCACTCTATCTATTAACCCACAGAACATTAAAAACAAATAGAAGTGCTATAATGTCATAATTACTATGAAAACCAGTGTCGCCAAACCCACACATTTAAACCGATAGTTATACAGTACACTACAAGTAATCTATGCCTTTGATTGGACAGCTTAATTTGAGTAAAAACTGACTTAGGTTATAAATTCAGCATTTCAATATGTACACTAACGCACCATGTTACGGTTTATTTTAGTATAACATTCCTAGGTATATTAGCTGTTTTGTTTCTCATTGCACAGAAATTCCAAATTCGAAAACATTCAGCTACTCCACAACAGAGGGCGTTAGTTTTCGATAGATATAACTTTGAACCTCAACACATAGAGATAAGGTTGAAATTTGTGTCACTCAACATTAATGACATTAACTTGATATTTATCTGATGCTATGCCCTGAGGGATGTCAGCCTTGTTGTCGATAATTCACAAATAAATATTTTTTGTGTATTTTTTTTCTTTCTATTATATGAGTATAGTATAATGTGTCACATTTTGGAGTATGTTTATTACTACTAAGTACGTCTTTTTATATTATTATTATTAAATAAAAAACGGAATAGAATAGTATTAATCTATATTTACAAAATACAAACAGAAAATATGCATTATTTTAAATCTTGGAACTGCCGTAGGTTTGCTGTATCGGTGGCCTTTGTTAGACCGCTTAGTGCTGTTCGGCATCCAGTTAACTCGTCACGTTGCATTTATCCATTTCTCTTTTAAATTAGCCTCTTTGGGAAATCTATAAATAAATTGGACAAATGAAAGCTAAGGAAAAATAAAATAAAATTTAATATTTATAATGTTTGTCTTTTCTAAACTATCGATACTGTCGATATGCGCCACAAGCATCACTAAAGCGACATTCGTTTGTTTATTGCAATAATATTCCAGAAAGTCTTGTTTGCTGTTCAATCTATAATAGTACTAATTTCTTACGGATTAAGGTTCATTTTGTCTAGATATTTGTATACAATTTTGACAAATTACAAGCGAAGTTATAACATAAAATATTATATGTAAAATAAATAAAAATAAGACTTACCGATGGTATGAAATGCCTCCATTGCTGATATTATTTCGTCTGCTATCATTTTTGCACTCTAATACCGAACAACACGTCCTAATTAATGAATAAATATGGAAAAAAGGTTTGACAGCTGACAACCGACCCGAATATTTTTCTGCGCACAACTGAGAGCAAGTTAGGTGATCTTACCTTACAAGTGACACGTGGGCCACGCCCACATCACACTTCTATCTACTTTACTGTTCTGTGTATTAACCGCATCAAAAAAACGATGCGTAGTTTTAAAGATTTAAACATACATACGGACACCAATGCAAACTTAGCACCCCATCAATGGAATTTTGGGTCGAAAATGACCTTGATCCGTAATGATGTATTAGATATAAGCTTCTTGTCTGAAACATACGCAATATTAATACATATATATAAACCAAGAAGCTTATATCTAATACACTGAAGATTTCAGTATAAACATTAACTTGTAACAAGAAAATATGACCTTGAATGACGCCTGTATGTTTTTTATCCCTTTCACACCTAACTTGGCAAGTGGGTGTGAAAGGGATAAAAAAACATACAGGCGTCATTCAAGGTCATATTTTCTTGTTACAAGTTAATGTTCATAATGAAATCTCCAGTGTATTAGATATAAGCTTCTTGATATAAACAAATTACATAATAGAAAGGTTACAAGATTAACATTACAAAAAAACGGCTAAATGCGAGTCGGACTCGCGCACGAAGGGTTCCGTGCCATTAAAATGTTCTGCCAGTTAAAAGTAACCGAGCGAAAATTTTAATAAATATATACTTACAAAATAAACATTATACTTCTTTTTGTGCAGTTGTGTAAAATTTTAATGTAATAAAGATTATTTCTCATCTCATTTCAAATTATACTTATAAAAATATTTTTTTTTCAACAACGATAGCTAGAAGTAGTCCGTCACTAAGAAAGTCGTAAAAATTTACGACCTTTTAAGCAACGAGTTTTTAAATTCAACTCTATCACTAAGTTCATAAAGATTAAATTTGTATTTCTTTCCAAGATAGTCTCGTGGGGAGTGCGGTTCAATATCGCGTTCTAAATTCAACTTTATCGCTTAGTTCATAAAGATTAAATTTGAGTATATTTTCTTTCCATGATAGTCTCGTGAGGCCACATCAATGATCGAGTAAACATGACTCGATTATTTGTCTTGATCATATCGCTAAACGATACATCGACGATTATCGATATGCGCAGGTTTTAATTATTTTATAATTTTAATAAAAAAAATGGTTGCCTGTAAAGTCGGTTTTACGGGCGAAGATTTTACGTGACAACGTCTTTTTCTCGGTAGAATATTTATGTGCTGCGCGCGCGGCAGACCGCGGGCCTCTCTCTCGTTCGGTGACTCATCGTAACGTTACCGAGCGTTACACTTTTTCATAAGTGACTCCCAGCCGCAACCTAATTTAAGACGTTGTCACGTCAATAAATAATTTAACAAATTCAATGATGGACCTATACGGACCTAACGGTAAAGAATACGATTTTGATAAAATTCGCCATTTTGCTATGGATGAGGTGCTAAAGTGTAATTTTTGACGTGACAACGTCTTAAATTAGGTTGCGACTGGGAGTCACTTATGAAAAAGTGTAACGCTCGGTAACGTTACGATGAGTCACCGAACGAGAGAGAGGCCCGCGGTCTGCCGCGCGCGCAGCACATAAATATTCTACCGAGAAAAAGACGTTGTCACGTAAAATCTTCGCCCGTAAAACCGACTTTACAGGCAACCATTTTTTTATACCCAAAATTAAAAAAAAAATATTTATAAAAAAACTAAAGGGGACCTATACCCGGCGCGGCGAATGATGATTCCTATGACACTGACAGTTATTCTCAAGAGACAAACTTGTAATGGCGTCACCATTAAATTAGAAACGTATTGGAGGCGTCTAAAAATGGCATTTATTAATTTTTACGTAGCTTTATGCCATAACAATGATATTCCGTTGAAATTATAACAATTCTTAACATTTACGAGAAATTATATCAATCTGACTTTACGTTTACGTCCTACAAAATTTACATCGTTCGCATTTATCGACTAGTGCAGAAAGTATCGATAAACAAATTTCGATAATGGAAACGAGTTCACATTTTTTCCATGCTTAAGCTTTAGTTCATTCACTATTGAATGGAACCGAAGATTGCAGCATAATTAATTAATTAATTACCGTTCGCGTTAATTTACTTACCTATGATAATATAAGTTTTTTAGACAAATTAAATGGGGGCTTCCATTTTCATGATAAAATAATATACACTGTGTTAAACGGGTTAAAAATTACGTGAAAATGATAAGGCGCATTTTTATGTTTTGGAAAACTTTCGTTTTACTTACCTATTTATTTATTTATTTATTTAATTATTTATTGCACACACAAAAGAAATAGAGACACATAAAGTACAGATAATAGGAAAATAATGTGTACAAACGGTGGCCTTATCGCTAGGTAGCGATCTCTTCCAGGCCACCGTATGTAATATGTAAGGAGAGACGTTAAAAGGAGGTGGGTGAGCAAAAAATAAGGCTTTAGGAAAAAAGAAAAATATAATTATAAATATTCAATATATATTATAAATATATGTATAATATCATATACAACAACTATATAGTAGTATACAACAAGAGAAAACATAATTATAAATATTTAATAAGTGTATCATATAGAACAAATATATAGTAGTAGGTATATAACAAAGAATAAAATAAGATAACAGTAAGGAAATAGAGGAAGAAGCTAAGCAAGAGAAAGATAGTGTGACTTAAGAAGGTGTTTAAAA
The DNA here is from genome assembly GCA_029959065.1 of Colias behrii. NCBI lineage: Eukaryota > Metazoa > Arthropoda > Insecta > Lepidoptera > Pieridae > Colias > Colias behrii. The sequence continues at coordinate 8,988,418 of JARWMC010000002.1, forward strand.
CTCCTTAAGGATTGCGCTTGACGTACTTCTAGTGGAAGTTCATTCCAGAGCTTGGCAGCACGAACAGCAAAGGAATGACCATAAAATTTGGTGTTCGTGACAGGGACACGCAAAAGTAAAGTTTTGGAAGGACGAGGGAAAGGAGAGGTAAAGTAATCAAATTTATCTTTGAGATAGTGAGGAGCTTTAGGATCAAACAGGACGGAGAAAAGAAGATGAAGGATGTGGGAGTTACGACGGAAGCGGATGGGAAACCAGTTGAGTTTTTTGCGATAGTCAGACACGTGGTCAAACTTACGCAAGCCAAAGATAAAGCGAATGCAAAAATTCTGAAGGCGTTCAAGTCGACTCAACTGGGCTTCGGAAAGGTCAAGGTAGGAGGTATCAGCATAATCAAGGTGGGAAAGGAGAAGGGAATGAGCTAGCATTATTTTTGTAGGGATAGGCAGAAAGTTGCGCAGGCGCCGAAGTGAGCCAGCGGAAGCAAACATCCTCCTGCTAACCTCCTTCAGATGAACATCCCACGACAGGGTTTGATCCATTAAAATACCCAAGTTTTTAACGTGGGTACTGTAACCGATCTGTATGCCGTCCAACAAAACATCCGGAAGAGCTGCCCAATCAATCCTTGACACGTATGACGCACTCCCAATGATGATTGTCTGTGTTTTAGATGGATTTAATAATAGTCCAAAATTCCTGCTCCAGTTTACAATGGTAGACAAATCATTGTTGACCTTGCTAATTGCATTGGGCAAGTCTTCCAGTGTCGCTTGGGTGTAGATTTGGACATCGTCAGCATACAGCATACATACCTACTTAATCTATGCTAAAAAACTTAAATTAATACAACAACAACATAGTAGACCTTAAAAGTTTTAGTTAAAAATTATTTTTATAATATTTGTAAAAACATGTTTACCGATGTGGCTGAATGCAAACCACGCCTTTGCCTATAAAATAGTAAAGTATCGACACGACCCATCATACGAGCAATCACTAAGACGAACTGTCATAGGGATCATCATTCGCCGCGCCGGGTATAACGAAAAAATTGTGGGACCTTAAAGGACCTAACGGAGACCTATCGATTAAGGTCATTTTTGACCCAAAGTTCTATGGATGGGGTGCTAAAGTGTATTTTTTTATACCCAAAGTTTAAAAAATTATTTAAAAAAAAACTAAAGGGGACCTAACGAAAAAATTGTGGGACCCCAAAGGACCTAACGGAGACCTATCGATCAAGGTCATTTTCGACCCAAAATTCCATTGATGGGATGCTAAGTTTGCATTGGTCATAGGGACATAGGGACATAGGGACAGAGAAAGCGACTTTGTTTTATACTATGTAGTGACGATATGATAATTTTCTACTGTCAAAGACTATAGATCATATGAATTTTTTACTTTGAACCAAGACGCTTATATGTAATACACTGGAGATTGCACTATGAACGTTTACTTGTCACGGGAAGGTATGACCTTGAATGACGCCTGGTTGTTCCTTCATCCCTTTCACACCAACTTGCCAAGTTAGGTGTGAAAGGGACAAAAAACAACCAGGCGTCATTCAAGGTCATACCTTCCCGTGACAAGTAAACGTTCATACTTCATAGTGCAATCTCCAGTGTATTAGATATAAGCTTCTTGCTTTGAACGATCAATTTATGAACGTTTTTATAAATGTCAACTGTCAGTTGTAACTACTAACTTATATTTTGTTATTATTTGTCACTTGTCAGTTGCTCGCCGAAGGTGAGTAGTATATTCCAGCGTTCCCAACCGTACGATAATTATCGTACAAACACGATAATTTGGTGCCTACGTACGATGTACGATAGCATGTTATTATCGTACGCTGATTTTACGATAATTTCTATCAGGCAAAATTCGAGAATTTATATTATTTCACCCATACAAATATGAAATTTTGACGTGTTTCATATCGAACTTTCATGGGAACAGTGAAATTTTGTCAGATTGAATTTTAAACTTGGCGCGTTTATTGAACATAAAGTGGAAATGGAATCGGTTCAGGTCTGTAGTCTGTACCACGCGTAAAACGTAAAACCAAAGAGTATAATGAATATTAACTTACTAAGGCACGTAAAACGTTTGGGTTTCAGTGTCCCGTTGATTTGACAGCGGTAGTTAAACAAAGATTAACTATAGAGAACTTGCATACTTATCAATATTACAATTTATATGATTTATTTATTTATAATTGACTTTATTCTAAAAAGTACGATAATTTCGAACCAAAAACGCCTAATGTACGATAATTTTACGCCCCTGGTACGATAATCAGCTCACTTCAGGTTGCTAACACTGGTATATTCTTTGGTCAGTTGTCACAAATCTCACAAATGTGAATTTCAAACGTTCAATGAAAAACACGAAAATCAATTTATTTTGATATAAATAAATACGAAACATTAAGGAAAGCAGCAGCTGTTTCATCATTACAACTCAATGAAGAAAAAAGTCTAAGACAATTTTGTTTTTAGAACTACTCTGCTTGGAAAGAAAATATTTTTTGTAAAGTATCAAACTTTGCAAAGCACATTTTATAAATTATTTACAGTAAACACATAACATGGATTTTACACCTGAGCTAAGCGCTTTTCAGGGATCTATCGTGTCGTTAGATAGCTCTTGCGCCTTTTCAAGAATTACTGGCAGAGGAGGTAACTTTATACTATTCATAATTATTCTATTTGCAAGTCTATATCATAAAAAAATAATTAATTTTTTTAGGGAATGAAAAGAAAATTGAAGCAGTTATAAAAAGCTTACAGGATTTTATGACTGAAAAAGGGTTAAACAATTTCAACTTGGATAATAAAATCAATGACACAGTGAGAAAATTTGCCCTCTATATTGTGCTTAATGCAGATTTGGTTATCTTACAAGAACTAGTGGAATTAGATGAGATAGGATCTGTAATATGGACTGTGCCAACAATTCCAGCATGTTTACTTAGTGAAATACTGTGGAAACTTAATATGGATAATTTTATTTATGAAATAATTGTATTTTCATATCCACAGTTTTCATTAGAAGTGTCAGATATACTAATTGAAAATTTCAAATATTTTCATCCAAGGCAGTGTTTCAATCAACTTAAAACACTAGTTACAGCCTGTTACAGGTTTATTTGTAGGTTGTTGTTTTTTAAATTAAAAAATCAAGAATTAACACAAGCTGTTAATAATTTTCACACATGTCTAAAATATTTTTATGAACCTCCAAATGCTATGAAACTTGAAATGTTAAAGAGAGATGAAAAATATAAGTATGTTGGAGATAATCTGCATACAATGCTCCTGGTGCTAAGTGAATGTTTTAACCAATATACTCAAACTCAGAAGTTAAAACCACCTGATATGCATGAGATTTATGAGTTAACTTATTTGGAAGGATGCCATAATGACATTTGCAATGAAGTGAATTTAGAAACATGTTCAAATAAAGATATAAAAGAATCAATAGATAATTGCAATGTAATGTTGCTTGATACATCTAAAGAACTTGTTATGGAAGTAAGTGTTGAAATTTACTGCGCCTGGAGTGAATTTGAGGACAAAAATAAAAGTATGCAACAAACCATCGGTGAACTATGTTACACTGTAAAAAATACATTAATAAATATCAATTCTATTTGTGAGCATCCTGTTATTAATATGATGGAACAGATATGTTTTAAACCAATTGAATGTGTAGATGTCATAAATGATCTCAATAGTGATGCCATTGTTCAGAATATTACAAAAGATAGTGAAGAAAAGGATAAGTGGATCAAAGCATTATTGCATAGAGATAATATTTTTGATGATATAATACTTGTAGAACAAATTAGTGTCAATCTAACAGCATTCAATAATGAGGACTGCTGTGATTTGTTTAAAAGATGCAAAGAATATTTAAAAACAAATTCTAATGCTGAATATATACAAATGCTCTTAATTAAAGTGTTTCAACATTGTAGTGCTGAAGACAAAATGAATATTGTAAAGGAACATTTTAATGATACAGTTTTCAATGATGACTTAATTACATCACAATTTAATAACATGGTAACAGAAACCTTCAATAAGCTAACTACATCAAAAGATGCTGATTTATCAGATATATTGACAATATTCTTACAAAGTCCTAGGAATGTGTACAATAAAATATTCAGTTTAGCATGTGAAAATGCCCACCAAACAGAAATAATGGTAAGAGTTATGAAATTTTTAGAAACATTTTCAAATTACTATTACAGTGAAGAAATAGATTCTTGCGTTATAACAGTCACAAAAAAGATGATGCAAGATGATTTTGAACTTGAGAAAATACAAAACTTTATAAAGTTTCTGTGGCAAATTAAAAATTGTAATATTATACCAGGGAAAAAATTATTTCTTTTAGTTGTCATGCCTAATCTTCACTTTGGAATTGTTAGTAAGAATATAATCCGGATACATATGCAATGTAAACTGCTTGTTGATGCATTTTCTTTGGATGAAATTGTTGAATATAAGACGCCCATGTTAGCAATGTTAGCTCAAGTTTTAGATGCAGTCAGGTGGAAAATTACAACATTTACCACTTTGGCACCATCTACTCTGGAGTTGGCACTACAGCTCCTACTGTCAATATTAGATAGCTATTCGCAAGATTTACCTGGTATGTTCATCCATTTAATTATAACATGTAACAGTCAAGTTGTTTCTGTAAAATGTTAGCATTGCAATGACTAAGATTGGCAAAAAAATTGTAATATTCGTAATATTGAAACAAGCGATTGATAGAAAAAATAATTTTTAACGTTTTTTTTTTTCAGATAATGAGAAGGCATGGTTGAAAATGAAATTAAAAAATATAAATCCATTGAATATGTATTACTACAGACATTTATGGAACCCCCCTGGTGATACATTTCTGGAAATAGTTATGGGTGTTCACATACATAAAGATATGGATGTTGAGCTTCTAACTACTAGACTTTCACAGGTAAATATAAATATATTTTTTTACAGTTTAACTATCTTTGATTGTGTTTGGGTGGTAGAAATATTCAGGGTTTCATTGCATTTACAAAAGATAGCAACTGTAATCAACAAAAAGTTAGGGCTCTCTCATTCTTTCCTGAGATTTTTCAATTTTAACCAGTAGGTTAGAATTTAATATTTATTTCTGTGTTGGATAAACCACGATGACGTTACGAAAAACACACAAAAGCACAGCTAGTCACACACATTAGTACATTGGTGAATGATTACCAGCTTCTTTAGTAAAGAAGCTGGTAAAGAATCTTTGCTCACATAAGTATATATATATATTTTTTTTTTATACTCTTTATTAAAATTCATACAAATTCTATTATAGGTATTACCATCCACTACACTGCAAGAATGGCACCAAATATGGGATAATTTGAATATATTTTCTAAAAAGCAAATATTCAATATTTACCATGACTCTTTATTACTAATTGCAATGGCAGAGAGAAATTATCACACTCCAACAACATGGGCAGGCATTATGTATTGCTTTAAAAACTTTGTCCTCATAACAAAGGTATTTATTATTAAATTTATTTCAATTCAATGGATTGTAGAAAAATAAAACTATAATTGTTTGTTATAATAGTAGTTTAATCAACATTCATTAATTTGTGCATTATAAATATATATTCACAAGCCTTAATTCAAGCTTAAGAATATTTTATAATTTGGTTATAATAGTTATATTCCTGGTACATTCCAAGCAAATTTATTTTATGTTAATTTTTTTGTTACAGTCTATGTTTTTAATCGAACCTTTAGAGGAACAACAAGTACTTGATGTCATGCAAAAGTTCATATTACTAGAAAATTTTGTCCAGGAGGAGAATTTAGAATCATTTTGTAATCTGGTTTGGCCTCTTTTTGCTAATATGGCGGAAAAACAATTAAGTAGTATAAATATATGGAAGTCCACATGTGAAAAAGTTAAAAATAAAATATTTTTAGAAAAGATTACATTATTCTTCAAAAACTCTGAAAAGCCAGGGGAACATTCCATTTTAAAATAAACTGATATCACTTTTTTTTTTGTTTTATTTGCCATCAAAAATAGGCATTTTAGTTCTTTAATATTTTTAGGATGATATGCATTTTTTGCATTTATAAAAGATATTTAATTTACATAAAATACATATTATTTTACAAAAAAGTAAAAAAAAAATCAGTAATATTTAGTTAGGCAGAAGAAATGTCATTAAACTTATTATCTACTCAATATTCTTTTCTTAGAACCACAGTGACGACCAAGTTGCTTACACTTTCCACAAAGTTCTATAGGATGTTCTTTGGTGCTATCATTAAAATTTGTCATATCTGATGAAACTAATGCCCTCTGAAAATGTTCATATATTAAATTTATTTATGTTTCACTTGAATATTCTATTACAAAATCTCTAATTATTTTTAATTTTAAAACCTATAGTGTACTCACATGTCTAAAGGGATACACGGGCTTAGAACAATTCTTGCAGATTTGATATGAATTCGGCCAACATAGGCGACTATCCCAGTAACGTTTGCATGATTCACACCTGTACTCACCATAATATGGAACATTTACCTGTAAAAATTTAAGTCTTTATTTGAAATTGGCATTTTAAAAAGCTCAAAATATCTTTGCGCTGTTTAAAACATTACATATAACATAAGTTTTTTTTTTACATTTTGAGAATAAAGATATTAGATATCATATTACATGGAATTGGTAGGTATAATTTTAATATTTAATTAAACACTTACACGGGTTTCGCTTCGAGTTTGATGCTGTCTTTTAACTGGTAAAGATATTTGCTTGGCTGAACAACTTTGCGTTATATCTTTACAAATCTGACAAATATCGTTTGATTCGTCTACAGGGTTTCTATTGCAATATTTGCAACGCTGATAATCCTGGAATAATGTGCATAATAATTGATGAGAGTCTTAATATATATTACGTACGTGTACTTACATGGAGTCAAGTTATAGCAGCAGCGATTTTTAATTAAGAAATAAAAATTAACGTTACCTCATTCTTAGACGAAAAACACCCCATAATTGTGAACTAAATAATATGTAAATTATTATTTAAAATAACTCAGTGACAGCTACCCACATTTGTGTACAATGAAGTTACAAACTTACAACTTAACACGACACTTGTACTTTCAAACGACAATGTCAGCTTACAACTTTTACAACATATAATATATTTCTACCTGCAAATGTAAATTATATTAAGAGCTATGGGCCTATGACTCGCTTGAAAATAAAAGTTTGAATGAAATGACACGTTGTAATTGTATACTATTTATAGATTTGCTATTCATTATGAGAACAATGTATGGGGATTCCCCAAATTTTCAATCTCAATGATTAAGCGCCACAAAAGAAGTCTCATGGCTGTTGGCGCTTATTTTAATAATATTGCCACTAAAATTTATTCGAAAATGCTCCCAAAATGTGAAAAGAGTATCGTGTAATGAAAATTGACAACGGACCACTTTGGTCACGACACCTGGTGTTCAAAAAAAGAACTAGTTTTAGTGTGCACTTAAGTACACAAGTATATTACCGAATCTATTAAAAATTTTTTTTTTTTAAATTAATAAAAATTCTTTAAAATTTCGTACTAAAAATAAAAGTAGAGTTTATTGTGCGGTGAACGGTTGTGGTAGTAAATCTCATACGAATTTAGAAGTTAGTTTTCATGCTATACCTAAACCTGGTAGCAGTTTTGTTTATGTTGAAAATTATTTCGGAAAAAAAGAAAAAGTAGATCGATGTAAAGCCTGGCAGCGTGCTTTAAAATTGAAAAATATAAATCCGCATATGAGAGTGTGTTCATTACATTTTCAAAGGAATGATTTTATTGTACCAAGTAAGTTGACAATGTTTAACCTCAAATATAAATGTAAATATAAATCTAAAACTAATTGAAAAATTTGTTTTTCAGGTGTTATTACTAAAAAGATGACTTTAAAAAAAACATGTGTTCCATCGTGTAATCTACCAAGCTCTGCTAGAGAATCAAATAAAGCTAATAAAAATATAGAGCCACGACATCAGCGTCTAGTAAATCGGAGTTTAAAGAAGGATACTGTGAAAAAAAATGGTCGCCTGTAAAGTCGGTTTTACGGGCGAAGATTTTACGTGACAACGTCTTTTTCTCGGTAGAATATTTATGTGCTGCGCGCGCGGCAGACCGCGGGCCTCTCTCTCGTTCGGTGACTCATCGTAACGTTACCTACCAAGCGTTACACTTTTTCATAAGTGACTCCCAGTCGCAACCTAATTTAAGACGTTGTCACGTCAAAAACATAATGATATTAATGAGGATTCATTAATCCATTCATGATCCAACAAATTGAAAAAAATATCATTTATAGAAAACATAAATAATTAAAATTGATGACACTAATTCAATGTAAACTTATGGTTAATTCTTTTGTTGCACACAATACGTAGCCATGTTTTTTAAGCCCCGCCCACTGGTCCGTTGTCAATATGGTTGAAGTTTTCAAAATTTTTTTTAGTTTCTATAGCACTCTAATGCTACGGCCACACTACCTTACCGGGCTGTTACCGCAATAATTATGGCATTAAATTACCGTCTAAATTACTGCATGAACTGGTGTGGTTACACTACAGTTTACCTAGATATGTCGGTAATTATTGGCATTTACCGCAGCAAAAAAAATATTAGTTAATAATTAATATACAGGGTGTCCCACTAACGGTATACTAAGCGTGAAGGGACTTGTTGTTTTGCATACACTGATCACGTAAAAAATACTTAAACAAAAAAATTACGTCAAAATTTTTTTGCTAAATTTTTCCTGAAAATCCATGCTTTCGCTTCTCTATCTTCGCGCAGCCGGCATATACCGCTTCGCTAATGTGAGCATTTTATCAATGAAAACATAATCTTAAAAGAAAGCTCACGTGCGGTTGGCAAAGTTGGGCTGGTTGCTTGTTAGGGGTCGACACATAGAGTTTTAAAAATTCATCTATTTGAAAAAAAATGCTTCTGGAATTTTATAAGTATTTTTTACGTACTCAGCGTATGCAAAACTATAACCTCCTTTGAGCTTAGTATACCAACGGTGGGACACCTTGTATAATATGGTTTCTGTAATAATTCATCAAGGATTCTTTTCTTTTTAAAAAGGATTTTTTCTTTTTCAAATCATCTATTGTACTTGGAAATGATAAATTTTGTTTGATCCGAAGCCACGCATCATTGTGTACACTGCGATGTTTATAGTTCTTCTGTTGGGTATCCCCAAGATCCCAAAGAGAAGAATTCCAAGAATTCCAAAAATTTGCGCCATCGAGCGCTTTTTCATTTGACCACTCCATGTCGGTCGATACGTGCGTCGTCGGTGAGCTCATATTGCACACTGGACAAACGGTAGTGTGGCCGCATACGCAATAATTACGGCGGTAATCTTCTTTGATGTGCGAAAGAATACCGCCGCCGGAGCTATTGCCTACCGCCATTTGTCATATTGATTGGCATTGTAGAATTATGGCCATAAGTCGTGGTTACACCTAGGTGTTGTTAAAGTTGTGGCAATAATTATTGGCATATCACGGTAGTGTGGCCGTAGTATTATGGTTCGCAGTCGTGCGATACCGCTTCAATGTTTGTTTGAGTTGAGTATATTAATTATTATTTACCGTCTTTCTACAGTATTTCTGTCCGTCTGTCAACATGCATGCATGTCATGATTCATGAACCAAGTTACCTGAGTAGAAATTTCCAGAGATATATTTTCGATATCGATAACCGCAACACATAAACGCTTAAAAATATGAAAAATTAAATGAAATATTCATATAATAATTAATATTTAATATACCTACTTAAATTATATAAATTTAACTAGTGGAAATAGTTCGTGTAGGTGTAACGTAGACAGAGCACAAGACAGAGAGACGAGGTGTAAGGAATAATTGTTGCGATTTTCAAAACTACACGAATTATTCCGCTTATGGTCCATTTTCGGCTTAATTTTCCTAGGCTACTATGAATAATATGTACCCACTGGTACCCACATATGTACCTTAATTCCAACTTTTGAAATAATTAACTGTCACAAATATGATAAATTTACTGTCAAGCGTACATAATTTAATACATATTGTGGTCTCTTTTTATTTTAAAGATTATGATAACATTCTGTAATTGTGATGATAAAGAATCAATTCATAATTATAGGACGGATTCATTTCCTAGTGCCGGGCAAATATGGGGAATGATTGGAACCATACTAACAACTATATTATGTTGGATAATTTATTTGAAGGTTAGTATGAATACTTAGGGCGGGGTTGGTCGGTGGAATCCAATCTAATTTAGCAGGTACTAAACGAGCAAACTAAAAAAAAATATATAGCGGCAAATTCCTCTAACGCTGCAACTGGCACGAATCTTCGCTGAAAGTCGAGTATGTCCGAGTGATTAAGGTATTACGGGCGCGACAGTACCCATGCGCTATAATACCCTCCACTTTTTACTCAGCGCAACAGTAGGTTGCGCGCCGGTGTCGCCTATTTCACATACGTATTATAATTTTATGTACATATGTTGAGTTGTTGTAGCGATAAATTTTATTGGAGTGCAAATGTTACTGACTATATTATACTTTCACTATTTCAATGTTAATTCTTTTATGAGAAGGTATTTAATTGTTTTTAATTCAATTTTAATCTGGTTTTTAAGCTCGCAACAAGAAAAAGCCCTTCCCAAGACTGTCCACGCACTGCAACAATCGCAGTTAGCAGCCGAAGAAGACGCACGTAAATTGATACAACAATGCTTTAATATTGAAAGAAACAATTAATTAATAAAATAAATCTTTATTCTACATCATTTTATAAGACTTACAAGCCATAATCATTAATAAACTTTTTGTTATTTTCCCAAAAACATAATAGTAGACATACCTACTTATATTTTTTCTTTTTGTAAATTTATAGTTATAAAAATATGTATTATATAATAAATTTTCTTTAACAAGTATTGTTCAAAAAATAATCTTTATCCTTTATTTTACTACAATCTTGTAATAAATATTTGTGTTCGTCATCTACTCGGCCTCTTTTCAAAAGATATACAAGTATGTATTGATAAGGAAATACAGGAACATTGTGGTGGAAGAAAAAACGTAATTTAACTCTTTCTATTATCTTCATATCGACGAAACAATAATCAGCTGAACAGCAACTGCCAGGCGTCCTGAAATATAGGAAATATATATTTACTACAGGAACTTAATTTTTTTTTTACAAAATGATGACGGATATATTCCGCCTATAATATTTTATGCACGTACCTAGGATCGTAAGTGACTGGCTTCGCTTTCAAAGTTTTAAAAACCATTTGATAATATTGGCGGTATTTTTTCTTCATAATCAAAACAATCTGCTTGCCTTCAAATGGGAACTTGGACTGTTTTTTTTGAAGTTCCATGTGCCAGTAAACGGCGGCTTTAGCGACTTCCACGCTGGTATTATCGATCTCAACTATTTTGGGATTCTTCAACCATTCATACATATTTTCCTGCAAATGAATGTTTATGTTTAATATAAATATAATTCAAGTAAGCAATAGCTATTTTCACCATTGTTCAACCGTTGTAGGTATATATTACTTGGCATAATAGGCCCGATTTGATCTAAGAATGCTTATCAAACATAAAATTATCAGGAAGAAGAAATCAAGTTGTTGTTGATCATAAGAAATTTTAATTGTCATAATTGGGAAGAAGTAAAAACAAGTATCGGTTTAAAGAACTTTATTTATCTCATAAACAAGAACAATACAATATGATCTTTTACAAATATGAGAAATAACAATTTTGCAGTTAGTATAACACAATCAGCTATCGAAATTAGTTAAGTATGTCTTTAATTTATTTTTAAAAATAGTAATTGATGAGGAATCTTTAATTGCTTTAGGCAAGCTATTGTACAATTGTGCTCCCTCAAATCTTAAGTTTCTCTTACCGTATAAAGTTCTTATAAATGGTAATTCAAGGTTATCACTCTTTCGTGTGTGGTATTTGTGGGATTTTTTGTTTAGTGTTATTTGTGTTTTTATATTATTAGATAGAATATTTTTAATCAGTATGCATGTGTGATATTTATATAATTTATTTAAATCAAACAATTTGGTACGGAAGTATAGATCCTTAGTTGGCGTTAAAAAGTTAAAGTTAAAAAGGATTTTTACTAGTTTGTTTTGCGTAATTTGTAGTTTTTTTAAATTAGTAGGCGCCGATTGCCCCCAAACTGGGATAAGATAATCTAGATGTGGTTTAACAAGCGTGTTATAGATACTATAACGTAATTTAAATGGTATATATTTAGCCGCATTTCTTAAAAACACAAACTGTTGCTAAAAAAACACAAACTGTATAAAAGTCGTTATTATAATAATTGTTGTTTTTTTAATATAATGGAGATCAGTTGTTCTGTGCCTCAAAGTATCCTATATTTTACATGATAAAAAAAAAATATATAAGTAATCGTACATATTTTCAAGTAGTAGTAGTCTTATAACCCTATACAGTAACTTGCAAAGAATAGCTGAATTAATCATTACATACCTGCAAGAACTTTTTGCATCTGAAACTGTCGTACACAAAGCTGATGTTCAGTAGCCACTTGCCAGTTGCCAGGGAGCACACCATCATGCCAGTGAATGTGTCGTTTGGCAACACAGATATAAAGTGTGTGGCTAACATCTCCATTTTGGTATTCTCAGCTACCACACCCCCCAATTCATTGATCATTGCTGTTATTCTATCGCGATCCTGTAAATTGTTGCATTATTATGTATCCGTCTATCTATTAATGACTGCCACTTGCCAGTTCCTCTTGGTGCTGTCAAAACATCAGAGACCTTATACTAATTTAATCATTTATGTAAAATTACTTTATAGGTTGGTTTGACAAGAATTCTGAAGGTAAAATTTTCAGAAAACTTAGTGACTATTTTTTTAAATCTTTGGGTTAACAATTTTTGTTTACTACATACTGACTAGATTTACTTACATGTATAAACTCAGATAGCATAAATATTTTCTTGTCACATGCACATATTAAATTTTGTTTCATTTTCCATGAATCTTCTGATGTACCACTAGGGGAGCCATAGTCACTGTCTAAAAAAAAAAAATCTTATTACTTATGTAGTCTAAAATGTAAAGGCTATGCAATTAAATATAAATACATTAAACAATAAAACAACTGATCTCCATTATATTAAAAAAACAACAATTATTATAATAACGACTTTTATACAGTTTGTGTTTTTTTAGCATTAGCTACTATTAAGTATTCTGTGGTTTTGTTTGCTTGATGATATAAACTAGAGAACGAGTTCCCTTCTACCATATTATTTTATCCACGTTAAATCGAAATCAAACTTAACAAACATAGTACACAATATTATAATGATAATTTGTTTTCTCATCACCTGAAATGATTTCAGGAAAAGTTGCCTGAACCCTGCTTGTTACTTCCATTTTTGAGTTTATTGGACTATAATTAGTGGCTTTCTTTTTTTGCTTATAGTTTTGGATGTACTTTCGAAACGGTAAATATACAGCTGTCTTGGCTTTTCCATTTTCAATAAATTTTCGGAAACTCACTTTCTTAGGTGTACTCTGGCGACTGGAAAATGATCTGAAAATTCTATTTGTTAAATCCATCTTATAATATCAAAATCAATGGTCCCGGAATAGAAAAGACGAGAACGCGAAAATACAAAATTTAAGATAAAGTGAAATATAAACTAGAGAATGTAAGACATAAAAAAATAGGTTTTGGTGCGTCTTGGCTCAAGATAAGATGAGCACAATGCACCTTTAAAAATCCAAGATAGAGAAATTCGTAAGTGAGTTTCAAGGGCAAATAATTAGGACATCACAAAAATGACAATTGAGAGAAACAGATATAAAGGAGAGTAATGAAAGCAAGTACTATAAAGAACCCAAAATTATTAAAGAAATTGCATAAAAATTATTTACTTAAGCTCTATGTTAGTGATATCTGGTCAAGCATTGACGTCCCCAGGCATGCCAACATTCCATGTATGACTCACTCATTCCCCAACTTAGAAAAGAAGTTCTTAAAGGGGCTCGTATTGGGTGTTGGTTTCTCTTCAACCTTTTTGCATTCAATTTCTTGATAAATATCTTCAACTGACCACCCAATTTGTCTCCTAACAGCTTTAGGTTTACTAGTCTTCTGTATGATGGGAGCGAAATCAACGCAATCAATCCCAGGGTCACTGATGTTTTGATCAGCCTTATAGTGAACAACTTTCAAATGTTCCAAATATGATAATTTGGCAGTAAACAATTCATGGCACACAGGACACACAAAATGGTGTAGCTTTACATTAGTTGTACACTTGTTTAAGTGTATAACATAGTCATCATATTGATCAAATTTCTCATCGCAAAGCACACATGACACTCTTACATATTCTGGGATTTGGAATGCTGTTGGTAAAGGTTCTTGTCTAACTGGCTGGCTATAATCTGAGGCAACAAGGGTCTCATTACTGCCTGACCGCTGAAGATTGTTATTTTCTATAGTGCATGTCACATGGCAAGTATGAGCACCATAATTACTATATGATTGATTACAATAAACACATTTTATTGAATCAATGTCACTATCAGTCTCATCACTAGTTTCATAGAAAGAGCTATTACAGGTTGTGTATAAATCTTTCACTGAATTCTCATCATTATCATCTTGCGTTGATTCAGAGTGCATGTGAAATTCTTTTTCACAAAAATCATTATAATCTGTTGTAGCGGGTTTATCAATTTCAATTTCTGTAAACAAACATTTAATATATAATAATAATACATTTCATAGTCCATTTCACATATAAAATATTTTACCTACAATTGGCCGTAGATAAACAAAAACGATCCAACCCACAAAATGTTACTTTTGAGTTATTGAAGATTGAAGTTTAATCTGTGATTGTTCATATAAAGACTTGCTTACGTATATTGCTTCTTATGAAAATATGTGTGTGTCAATGCATATTTTATTCTTACATAGAAATTTTATTGAATTTTTTTTTATTTCTTGAAATATTCAGCTAAATGTGTGTTAGGATCCTTTTTGATAAAACCTATTTTCAATTATGTTAAGTGAATTTTCGTTTCGCAAAAACGATTCAAAGTAGCTAATTGTTACTAAAATCCTTATTTTTTTTTTAATTTCATTAATAAAACAACTAACTTTCTAATTTTTTTTCCTTATTTAAGTATATAAATCATATTTATTCTACCCGATTTACTATTCTTCTTCGTGTACGAAGTCCGGTTCACCGCCATATCGTCATGAAGTCTTAGATTGCCCCTTAAAGATTTATATAAATCCAAGCAGTATTTAGGTATATGGTCCAAGATTGACTCCAAATCGTCTTATTTGGCTTTTCTTTACCATTTGGCCGTAGTAGGTAATTGGAAATCGTCAGATACCTCCAAAGATTTTCCTTTCGAGCCTGCGCTTACATACAACATTTGCATCATAGTCCATTGAATAAAAAGGTCTAGAGTGCGTGAGTTAGTAACGTAAGATGTTTCTTCGGAAACATGTCAAGAGTCCCTAGGTAATAAACATACTAAAACCCCGGGACACTAGGAGGAGCCCCGGAGTGGGGGGAGTGGGGGAAAGGGTCCATTTTTTCATTTTTCGCTTAAATCTCAAAAACGGTACATGTTAGAGAAAAACTTTCAAGGAAAAGTTGAAAGGCCATAAAATTATCTACAAGTTGTACCTAAATAATTTTTTCCTATATCCTACCATTTCTGAGTTACACGCAGTAAAAAATGATTTTGGCTCATCAATCGATCAAAAAATATTTCTTTCTTCCAAAAAAACTCAAATGTGCAACTTGTGACCGGTACTGATAGATTGCTCTTAATTAGGTCTATAATTTGTAAAATAAACACATTCCTCCATGGAAGCCTTTAGGAGGAATCGATTGTCAAAATATTATATTAGGGTAGTTTGAGTTACTGAACTTGATCTTTTTATTTTTTTCTTCCAAAAAACTCAAAAGTGCAACTTGTGACCGGTACAGATAGATTGCTCAAAATTAGGTCTATCATTGATAAAAATACCAAATTCCACCATGGAGGCGTTTAGGATGAATTTAATTTTATTAGGGTAGTTACGATAATTGAATTTTTCACCTTTCATGGGATGTAGCTCGAAAACGGCTGCGAATAGAAAAAAATAATTTAGGTACAACTTGTAGATAATTTTATGGCCTTTCAACTTTTCCTTGAAAGTTTTTCTCTAACATGTACCGTTTTTGAGATTTAAGCGAAAAATGAAAAAAATGAACCCATTCCCCCCCTCCCCCCACTCCGGGGCTCCTCCTAGTGTCCCGGGGTTTTAGTATGTTTATTACCTAGGGACTCTTGACATGTTTCCGAAGAAACATCTTACGTTACTAACTCACGCACTCTAGACCCCCCTTGGAGGGACGCATTCAATGGACTAAACTAAACTGTTCAGTCGCGTTGTGTTCTCTTCTTGATTTTCACACGACGAGACTGTTTAGTCTTTGGACGTGCGCATACAATCGATTTCAGTCTTAATTTATATCCCAAACAAATGTAACAGTCTTCTATAGGCAACTCAATGTGATAAAGATCATATGAGCGCGTGATCGACAGATGTCAGAGTACCGAGAAGTGTAAATTTTTTCATGGTATTTTAACAGTGCCTCTATTTTAGAAAAATCGGTATAAAAAAAGGCAAAAAATGTGTGACCGGATTCAAGATACTTGAGTGTAATCGTTTTTAATGTTAGATAGTAAGGTGTGAACTTAATGCATGCCTAACGCCTAAAGCTGTAAATACATAATATTTGGTCTATCCAAATGTTCTGAATCGTTTTTGTTATTAAACCAGTATACATTTTTTATTTTTTAAATAAAAATTTGGTTTAACAAAAGAGATCCATGCTTTCTGAATCTTTTTAGCGATTTATCTTTTGCATAGGTTTGATTTAATCATGATTTAATATATAATAATCGAAAAGGATCCACATGCTTTGGATTTTTTTTAACAATTTAGTGTTGTGTCATTTTCTTAGACTGACCGTTTTACAATATGATCCAAGAAGAATGGATCGTTTTTACGAAACTAAAAAAGGGGCTCTCCATACATGTGGGTTGGTAACCAGTGTCAATTTAACGTCAAAATATTCATATTTTACTTGGATTGTTTTTGCTAATCGAAAATATAGACCTTGACGAGCAGTTTGGTATACATAACTCATTTTCGGTCATGTTGTGGGTTGGATCCTTTTTGCTTATCTACGGCCAATTGTAAGTTAAACAATTAATATACTAGTGCTACTAATCTTAAAAGGTAAGAATTAAAGAAAAGACTGAAACTTGATGTAATTTCTTACCAGGATATTTCCTAAGTAAGGAATCAATTCTTTCACATTGCTGTTTAAACAAGTATGCTGTACTTAGGTTTTCTATGCATGATGTACAGACACGGTCTGAAAAGCCATCTCCTTGATATATCTGAAAACATAACGGCAATAAATTATTTTAAGTCTTAAAAAAATCCATCATGATAAAATTGTACAGCCAATCTAAGAGATAGTGAAACTGTAGTGCCACAATAGTAAATTAGTGGTTCAGACACTTCTTACTTACTTTAACATTGGCGAATGACATAACCATATCAGATAATTTTATGGTATCATCCTTTTCGAAGATGGAACAAAAATCACCAATTTTCAAACACAGTCTGCACTTATGAAACGTCATTTTTATTCGGAATGACTACTGATAACAATTCTATACATTACAATATCCGAATGATACTCGTTGAACGTTAATTGCTTTAGTAAACATGAAATAGTTACACAAGTGCTTATTTAAGCAACCTAACGGGACCAATAACAACAGCAATAGCTTTCAGCTTTCACTGTACACATGGATTTTAATGTGGATTTTAAACACTGAAAGTTTTATCCATTTTCTAAAGAATACTCTTGGGCGTACAATAATCAACTAAAAATAAAAAATATGGTTCATTTAACATTTTATATTAATTATCGCAATAGATGGCACTGAGTTATACATGGCACTTCATTAGTTGTGATTATTTGATCAATACCTACAAGTTTATTGACATTTTTTAAATTTTAAAATTTTAACGGCTTTAACCAGAAATGGCCTCTGGGCATTTTGGACATCTCTATACCAAGGGTACAGTCCCCGGCACGTAAGTTGGCAAGGTTTTGGCGTAGTGGGGGCAAGTTCGCGCATCCTACACTTAGTGGAACAAAAAACTGGTCACTTTTATTGATTGTTATTATGGTTATTGCCATCATTTATTTTTAATCTTGTAGTTAAACAAAGCGGAGGAATTCGTGACATTTAATGGGTGTTATAAATAAAACATAATATTATGCATTTTTTTTTGTATGGTGGGTATGACAACCTCGGAGCAATTAACAAGCCTGGAGAAGTAACAATTAATTGAATGTTTCTTATATAGTGGCTCTCTTTTATTCAATACCCTAATTAGTGCGATAGAAAGAGATAACACACTGTTATCGGCTTGGCATTCAAATCCACATGTAGCCACTTTTTGTTCTAAAAAGGTAGTGCTTGCCACAAATTTATCGAATACTAAAATATCGATAAATAAAAAAATTGAGTTATAAAATTGCTTGAAGATAATTTAAACGAATCTATTTGGAATTATTCATATTTTACGATGCGTACTGACTACCTTGCATTGTATGGTAGTGGTATTTATAAAAAAATATTATTAGGTATTTCGGTTTAGGTTGTTTTTATGGTTTCGTAAAAAGGTACGTATTGCACGCCTCATAAGCGAAGCGTTGAGGTGGGTACTACTGTCACTTCGCGCAAAACATCTGATTTTTCAAACTTAAAATGTCTTTATGTATCATACATTGCACTTGTAAGATAATACATACACACACATATTAAGAAAAAACACTATTTTTAACATTTATGATATTTTTGATGTCATTTTTGTTATTTAAACTAGTTAAAAAACAGTTTAAAAAAGTTCTGTCTTGGACGTCCGTGTGTCTGTAATCTGTAATATGTGCGGAGGATTTTCTTGTTAACACGATAGCGACCGAAATACTTTACTAATCGAGTCTTTTTTTTTCTCTTACGCTTGAGTATGCTCAGGAATAGAACCCTTTCATTTTTCAGGGTCTGATTCGATGTGGTTTAATTGTTATTAAATAAACAAAAATAATAATTAATAAATAATTATTAAAAAAAAATTATGAGGCGTGCACTTTTGGATTTTCCAAATTATTTTTTCCTGTTTTCATAGATTCATTCATAGAATTATACGAAACCCTTCGTGCGCGAATCTGACTTCCACCTGGTTGATCAATTTACAAATCAATAATCGTATCCTACTAATATTATAGAAGCGAAAATATATAAGAATGAACTCTTTCACGTAAAAACTACTGAATGAGTTCTTATGAAACTTTACAATAAAATTTTAATTTATAGTTTAAACATCAGAATAACATATAGGTTACAATTTACCGCGGGAAAATAACTCATTCCCACGGGAAAAAATTGTTTGTTTGTTCCCAGAGAACACGCGGGGCACCTCTAGCTTAAAATAAATTTCTTCAAATAAAACAAATAAACATTAAATTTTTTTTTGCAACATTTTAATTCGATACTTAATTACCAAATTATAATATTTATTATTTAAAATAGATGCCACCGTAAACTTGTGGCACAGCATCTCTGCAAAGCACTTTACTTTTCTTCCCGTCTGATTCGAAATGATTTGAACAAAGCCGAGAATGTTTTGAAGGCTTCCAATTTTCCCTGTGCTATAGCTTTAACCCAAACATCTTTTAATTTTTCTCAAGCCAGAAACCTGCAAATAACAATAAAATCCATACTTAAATACCTTTTTTTCTCCTAACTTAAAGCAGTCATTATCAATGAAGTACTTCGTTCCTACTCAAGTATCGATAATTGCACAACACTATGGAAGTTATATTTTGCATTTTTTCTAAAAACTAAGCTGATTATGATTTCATTTCAATGATTACGGTTAGATAAAACATAGATGATTATGAAAATAACGTAAATTCACTTATTTATAACACAATTAACAAAATAATTGATCAAAACACTAACCTGTGAAATGACAAATTCCTATCTTCATCCGATTTCCCAGTACTACGGCTTTTACAGCCGTAAACAACACAAGCCATGTAATATTTAGTAAATTATCTTTTCAGAAAATAACATATGAAACTAAAAAATGTTGTGTGGTTTTATGAAACCACGGTAAAAGTGAAACTGTTCGAACGGTTCCGAACACTGCTTTGTGTAGCGCATGTCGCGTGACGGTCGGCTGCCGAGTAGGTATACCTACTCGGCAGCCGCGATACACGCGACATGCGCTACACAGACCAAAAAGTTTGAGACGATGTAATAAAAGTTTCACTTTAAAAACACGTTTTTCACTTCAAAAACAATAATTAAAATCACCAAGCGATGATCACCAGACTGGTGATCAAAACAAAACGAAATGGCTACATGTCATTTCAAACTGTCGAGCTGACATATTATATCGGTCCTCTTTTTTCGCATGACATTTTGCCATAAGTTAAAAGGGCCAAACTAGTGTTATTAATGTTCAATTAATTGTTACTTCTCCAGGCTAGTTAATTGCTCCGAGATGACAACAGACCTTAGAGTACACAGACTAATAATAATATACTACGTATACAATTAGAGTATATACATATTACAATAGTATAGAGCGCGTGTATTGCACAAATTGCAGTGCGCATCGTAGGCAGATGAGCTATAGATACTATAAAGATGTGTGTGTGACAAATAGGGATGGGTAGGTATCAATTGCGTGTTGAACTATCGATAAGTTATGTAAATAAATATGTATCATAAGTAAATTTTATGTTCAATAAGTTATTAAAGGAAAAATATATGAATAAAGTATAAATATATAATTTTAAATTTGTTTACCAATACAACTGAATAAAGTTTGTTTATTCCATTTGAATATTTCTTGTATTAGTTATAAGTACTTTAAAAAAATATGTTTAATTGGAATATCAGAAAAACGTGAGTACTTTTTAAATAATAAAGTTAATAAAATAAAAGATCGGGTTTAGTGCTATTTCTTTAATAATAAATCAAACAATAATAATAATGTTTTAAAAATGTTAAATAACTGTAAGAAATAATTAATAATTTAAAATGATAATACATATAATAAATAGGGATGTAACGATACCGATACCGATACCCATATATCGGCCGATATAATCGGCAAGCCGATATATCGGTATCGCCGATTATAAAACAACCGATATCGAAATCAAACAATTCAAAAAACCGCGCCCAATGAACGATGCGGGAGGTCGCCCGCGCGCAGGCACTTTGTTTTCTGAAAAAACTCTACCAATAGTAAACTTTGATTACTGATTGTATGTGTATTACTTAAAGTTTAACTGACTTTGTAAAATAATAATACTAAAATTAATGTTTTTCTTGATTTTTTATTTCGCATTTTTATTTAAAAGAATACGATTTACAGTTAAGTCTCTGTTAGTTAATGTTGGTAACTTTTATGCATAATTCACTATTTATTTTTCTACCAAGCCACCGATATCGGTATCGGTATCGGTATCGCCGATTTTTTACTACATATATCGGTATCGGTATCGTATCAGCAAAATCATGTATCGTTACATCACTAATAATAAATAATATTAATAATTTTTTTATTTAATTTTATCCATTCCACTATCAAAATCTTCAAAATCAATTTAGCGGTTCAGAAAATATAACGTAACATTACATACTTTACATTTACACTATAATACATTCGCATTCATAATATAAGAAAGTGTATCATACAAAGCACACCACAAATTTATTTATAATACATTTTTAAAAGAGTTTTAATTTTAAAGTTAAATAAATAATTTGTTAAAATATAGTTCTTCTAGTAAACTTTATATCGAGTACAGCGTTGGTCAGGTCATATCACTACGATCACGTGGCGGCAGTGAGGCGCGCGAGCGAGCCTGCGCGTGTCCGCCTCCCACCTCCCCTTCACCCCCGCGATACTAGATTTATTTTCATAAAAATAAGTATAACAATCGACTTACTGATGAAATGTGATACTGGATTTCAATTTTGTGTATTTTCCAGTATCGTTTTTGCAAGATAGAACTGCACATTTCACCATGTTTATTCGTAAATATGAAAAAAATTCCAGAGCAACGCACTTCGACAGCACTCAACCACGACTACGAGCGCTCGCGGCGGGAACGTCGTGTTGTTCCCACCTGTGCCTACTGTTCCCACTTGGTTGTTCGCACTCTATAGATAGTATATAATATACTCTAAGCAACAGACAAATTGCGCGAGGATCACATGGACAACGTCTGTCGGGTGCGTAATGTAGAATTACATTCACACTTTGATATCTATATCAAAATCTCGCAATTCGATGCATGAGGCCCATTTTCTTATTTTTGCCTCAATTTTCCTTGAGATTCTTCATGTGACAGTGTGAATTGCGCACGCGCATATTTTAGTATTTTTCGCATCCTTCGCAGGATTTGCCTCAATTTGAACGAAGCTTGTCGCAGGGACGAAGCATTAATTAAATAAAATTGTCACTGTCAATTGTCAAATATGTCAATTGTCACCTACGAAATACGAATTCCAAACACATGATAATTTATATTTTTATTGATAACTAATACACAAAAGGATTTCAAAATAATAAACTTACGATAGCTGTTATATTTATTTCTGCTTGGCGCAGTTTTTACAATACTCATTGTTTAGTTACCTATCTATACTAATATTATAAAGCTGAAGAGTTTGTTTGTTTGAACTGCTGGTCCGATTTGAAAAATTCTTTCGGTGTTAAATAGCCCATTCATCGAGGAGGGCTATAGGCTATATATCATCGCGCTAAGACTAACAAGAGTGGAGCCACGCGGGTGAAACCGCGGAGCGCAGCCAGTAACTTATAAGTTCACAGGACCCTCATCCTAGATCATCGCCTACTAGGAAGTCTGATTTATCAAATCGAATACACAGATATAGAAATCAATATGAGCCACCCTCATCTCTATACAAATATAGATATTTATCGAAAGCCTTTTCCAAATTTTAGTCGACCTAAAATTATAGGATACATCGGGTTGGAAAATTTAAAATATGCGCGCAGTTTAAGTGAGAAAAAAGTTGAGTTGGATTTAAATAAATGTATAAATGCAGTTAAAAGAAAACCTCCTGATTTAGATGTAAAGTTGAATGATCTACTTTCCTTTTTGTTGAAAAATGAGATACGATTAAATTTCTTGAAAACAAATAATTTAGAATCAGCTTTGATATTTTGCTACAGAGGGTTGATGACGTGCGTAGCATGTACACCATATGAAAATAGAGAGCCCTGGAAGATTGTTGCCTTATTATATCAAGGGAATATTTATTTATGTGCAAGAGATACAGAAGAGAAAAAAGCTAGAAAAAATAATATGAGTGAAAAAGATAAATTATTTACATCATGGGGCTACAAGTTTGAACAATATATGCTTTCAGGTGTGTGTAATACAGAGGCAGTACTTATATGGACTACTTATATTATCTTCATTAGATATCTATTTAATCATATCATCACAAAGTAAATAAAAGGAATGGTAACTAGTATTACTCAATTTTCAGCACTAATGATGCATAGAAAACATTTTTTTTTTTTAATTTTAGTAATGAGTATCTTCATTTTATTCTTTTACATCATAATATCATGTTTGGTTAAATCCAGCAACATTTCATTCTATAGATGATTTTCTTGAACAGTAAATAATTAAATATTGAATGTTCTTAATTATTTTATTCTATCATTTCATTCATATGTATAGGTAATAAACAAGTATAAGTTTGCCTAATGATAGTTATTATCTGGGTAGACCCTAACATTTTGCAACATATTTTTACAGACATTTAAAATGACTCATGCAATCCACAGATAAGCCAGATATTGAACCAAATCCAGATGCACCTGTGGATGAAACAGAAGAATTCTCATTAGTCTTTACAACAAACCTCAAAAACCATAAAATTTTCTATGGGGCTGAAATGGATGGAATAAGATGTGATAAACAAAACATTGACGCAGTGAACATGAGTGAAGAACCAGATTATATAATAAAATATTTATTAGATAAAGAGTTTGTGGAATTGAAAACAAGCAGGCATATAGAGTTTGCCAATCAGGATAAAAATTTTAGGTATACATACTTTATTTTTTAAACAATTAAAAAAAAACTGAACTCGATTTCAGTGAATATTTCCTACATTATGGCCTGCCAGACTATGCTCCTAGCGCTGCTCATCGCTATGCTCCTCGCGCTGCCGTGATTTGCCGCGAAATTGCCCTCTCTGCCCACACATTGCTTTACTCGCGCACTTATTCGCGACGCTCCTCACTTGTCATTTGCCTTGGTGAGACAATGGACGTTGAAACGGTGGCAGCGTGCGCGATATGAATTTTTAGTATAGCTAATTATATAAATATAGTAATAAGAAATATACATCGTCGTTGTCGTCCTCGCCAACGGAGATGGTGGATCACATCTGTTCATCGCATAATTTCCAATTTTGCATACGTGCGTCTTGCGCGAGCGCTCGATGCGGACTGCGATTGCGCGATTATGCGATTATGTCCTGAAATATTTTTTGAAGTGAAAACTTCTTTAGCGGTGTTGAGCACTTTTTCTGTAATGGGTATAAAATCTTAAACTCGCGTCAGGACACGTGACCTGATCGAAAAAGCGTAAGACGGATGGATATCAAACATGCTCAACGTTAATAATCAAGTTTTCACTTCTGCCGGCACTCCCGGAGTGCAACTCGTCTTTTTTTTTCTTTTTTAGGAGGTTTAAAGCAAAAAAATGGTGGTGTCAGTCATTTTTAGCTGGAGTTGAGACTATTGTATGTGGATTCAGAAACGATGATGGAATTGTAGAAGAACTAAAGGTTTATAAAGTTGCAGATTTACCAAAAATGTGTCGAGTGAGTTTTACAATTATTATTACAATGCATGTATTTTTAATACAGCTATTTACAATCATTAAAATAACTAGATCATAATTCACAATCATTTAAAAGACAAACTTTAAACTTACCTCAAACATGTTTCTCTATATGAAAATAATTAAAGCAAAATCAAGCTTTATGTTATTGCTTTGGTGTTTTAACAAAATATAGTTAAAGAAACAAATTTTAATACACTTAAATAAATTTGGTCTTATTTGGATACCTATTTAAATCGGATTTATGAAGCACCTAAACTCCGCCCATGGTGTACTTTTCATGAGGACATTTAACCTGCTGAATGAATGAATTTACTTGTTATTAATGATCTAAGAATATTGGTCTAAATAAGATTGAATAAATTAATTAACAATTATAACTTTGTTTTAGAAATTTTGGGATCCAAGTGTGTGCTTAAATTTTTTGGAAACTTTTTTCACATTTGTTAAACGATGTTTGGCAAGAGAAGTCAAACGGAAGTATGGGGACAATGCATCTCATAATCTACAAGGTTTACCGCTAATTAGTTTATTGTTTGAGTGGACGCCGGGGTCTCCGGTTCAAGTTTCTAATGATTATAATCACGACGACGATCCAATATTAACGGAATGGTTTTTAAAAACGTTTGGTAAAAACATCGAAACCAAATGAAAAATGACAACCGATGATCGACATACAATGGAAAATCCGTCCGAAAAATCAATTTTTTTCAATAAGGAATCGATATATATATAAGTACAATTTATATAAATAGTTAAAATGTTATAGATATTTTAATAAAATAATATTTACTTCTACATGTAGTTTTTTTGGTCCACCTGCACCATTTTGAATATCAAGTCTTATGCGGTTATATTATCAGGTATTAAACATACCTCCAATCAAACTTATTCTAATACAGTATGAAATCTTTAGAATTACTATTAAGGTGAAATAAGATACTTCGAAATGTTAAACTTGGACATTCAATGAAAATTCATCATTTTATTAGCTTACATAGAGAAGTTTCTTCTTCACCGTACGTTAGAATATTTAAATGTGAATTGAAAACTACCTCCAGTTCAAGCAATAACAATAAAAAAAAATTAAATTAGCTTCTAATAGACATGACTAGATAACCAAAATTAAAATTTATGTATGCCCTGCAAAATAATAAGTCGTTTTATGTTATTAATATACCATTTATTATCACTGCATAGCAAATGGTGTAAATCAACATCCATAAGACTAATCAACAACATGGATATTTTCACTTAAAATATACAATTCATTTTTTAATAACTATAGTACATTCATTAATAAAAATATCTAATAATAAAAACAATAAAATTAACGAAACAACATGATAATCGTAAAAATAAACCGTGTCATGAATTTACGTCTCCATGTAATATCGGGTTTATTTACATAACAGTATTAAAATCGAGTAACAAGTATCCATCACATGACTGATCATTGTGTCCACGTTTTGCATAACAAAAGATACAATGTTTTTTAACATGCTTTTAAAAACACTGACATCAAGATATAAAAGAAGTAACCTACAATAAGAATTCGAGTCCTTATAAAATTTCAACTAACTATTAGGTACGGTTTGATGAAAACATTTCTGTAGGAATCTGTGATTGGCGCAATTTAATTGCGTGTTTATTTTCCTCATAATAAATCTAAATGATATATTTTATTGTTCAATTGGAATAGATGTCCATTATAACCCTCGATTATATAATATATATATATGAAAACAAGAACATTGCAAATTAAATTTATACACATAATTATATTATATTCTAACAATTAACATCAATTTCACACTTAAGCTAAATGTAAGATTTGTGTACAGTACTCCAAAATTAATAATGCGCATGCCGATCTTCGCTAATTATCGTATTTCCAGAAACACCCGAATCACCCCGAATCATTGAATCGTAAGTGCCCTAAACAACGCACTTGCATCTTGCACCTTGTTCGAAAGAAATAGGTGTCAATTCAGAGTCATACACAATCGAAAACATTTCGGGCAATAGGTGACGGTCAGTGGCGGGGCAAGACCTAAATTTGATGTGGGCAAGACAGATTTCGCGAGGCCCTGTTCTATGGCGACCTGAAGACGGATTTTATAAAATAATAAAAACAATTGCGTACTTTGACTTGATTGGTTGTCTTCCTAGTCAAGAAAGTAAACAAATAAAACCAGGGATTCCCCGCACTCTGGTTGTTTTTTTTTTTTAATTTATTAAGGCATTGGAACTCTGGTCGGTCGGTGGCCTTTTCGTCTAATCTCGATGACTTAATTGAAATGTAGCAAGTAACTTTGATTCACTTCTCGATAACCAATTGAGCTGAAATTTTGTATAGGTACGTATATAAATTGGATAGCGATTAAACATTATCATGATATAGAGCTGATTTGATGATGGAATCGGAAGGTGGCCATAGGAACTCAGTAATATATTGACTTAACTTTATCAAGTTTGGGCTCGTTTGATTCGTGTTGAAAAATACACTAAAATGATTAAATAAAAATAACTACGTTAAAAACAACCGACTTCAAAAACGGAAAAGCAAAAAATTAAAAGATTTGATATTATTAATTACTACATATTACTTATTCAGATGTGCTATTTATTAAATGGGTTTGAAGTCGGTGCCAAGCACTAAGCACTTAGTAATAAATGCGTGCACTGACATCAAACCTTTTTAGTTTTTAGTAAATAGCATATCTAAAATAATAATATGTAGTAATTAATAATATCAAATCTTTTTTAATTTTTGCTTTTCCGTTTTTGAAGTCGGTTGTTTTTAATGTAGTTATTTTTATTTTATTTTATTCTCGCTTTAAAAAATTTTGAGGCGCGAGGCCCTTTGTACCGCGAGGCCGTAGGCGGTGGCCCACGTCGCCCACGCCTTACGCCGCCTCTGGTGACGGTAGCCTGTCAGTCAAAAAATTCAAAAATCCGTCAGTCGTCTTTATATATTGGTGGTGTCCGCACGTATTATCTCTGTATGGAATTATATAGAGCTGCTGTTACATACCCTTCTTAGTTTTGTTTCTAAGTTGAATTTTCCGGTAAAATGATTATTTACACAGGTAGCAGATAGCAGTGGGGAAAGTGAAAATTAATAAGAGCATAATGAAAGTTCTGATCATTCTACGATATCAGAAATAGAGATAATCCCTGATTCTGTAAATCCTATGGACTGAGATTTTAATGATTAGATTTCACAATTTAAATGTAAACCAGTGTTTGAAAATCATTTTTTTTAATATAAACTTTGTCTTATTTTAACCTTCCATACATCCATCATTACACCAGCTTCAGTAAGACACTTTAATAGTTCTAAGTAAGTATAGAATTTTCCAAGTAAATCAATACAACAAATATATATTCGCAATCGTGTGGCTTATCCTCACTATTAACTTACATTGAATTATCGAAACAAATTTTGTTACTTATCTCTTTTACCATAAATCACAATAAAACTCATAATTCTAATAAACTATGCATGAAGAAAATATATTTATTCACTCTATATACATATCGCCTTCGGAGGCTCGGGGAATATGACAGTTGCCGAATAGTGACGAATTTTTCTATGCGCATTATCAGTTTGGGAGTACTGTACGGCCAACTAACACTTACAGAACAACACGACAAATATCCGATGTTTACATGTCTACTCCACAATTACACAAGATCCATCATTCAATCGAGTATTGCATTTAAAATGCATGAAATCTTTTAGTGGTACTCGTCCACAGTTCTTCACAATTCCTAACCGTCCGTCGCTTAAAATTATATTCATGTTGCTCTATGTTTACTAGTATTTATTATGTAGTTAAATCATTACTTTGATCGAGGCTTAAGAAATTATCTATATTTTTGAATGTTCATCTTGATTTAAGTACCTATTGCTATTAAAATGTTATAAATGATTGTTATTTCTTAAAATGTGAGTTTAATTAAATTACTTTAATGGGACAGACTTTCCTCATTGACACCGAATTGTTTCGAAGTGGTCCTAACATTCATTTCACAAAACTAACTATATTTATATATAATTTCGGGATACAAAATTAGACGCATGATGGTTGTTACTGTTAACAATTTTTAAAAATAATGTTAAAAACTAAGTATTTACAAAGAAACCAGGCCGGGATATTAGTGTCACAGCCGCTACTATGTATGTAACAAACTTGACGGTACGAGTAAATAAAGAACATGTTAAAATGAACTTACATATCTTTACAAATAATAATTTTATAAATCTTATCAAACTCAAATAAAACATATACATGTGTCCAGATGACATAGCAATGCACATTTTTAAAATCTCCTTGTTCAAAATATCTAGATACAAATGTTTAACAGTCTTCAGGTTCTCTTACAGTAATGTAAAATCTGTAAATCCCTGTCGAATCAGTGTATTCTTTGTACTAGCAATAATCTTTAAATCCAACTACTCATCTTGTTTACATTGTAAGCATTAGGCACAAATTTTGTAAAATAAAATATATAAAGAGCTATCTGCCAAACAATTATTTTTCTATTTCACAGCAATATCCGTAAAGAATAAAACAGGATGAACAACGTTTTGTAACATGATAAATGTTATATTCTTAAGAAACATGCATAGGCGCGACTAATTGGAAATACAATTTTTATAGAGAACTGTATGGAATATGGTCCTATATCATGCATACAAATGAATTACCTATAAAATATTTCCAGTTAGAAAATCTCTTATCACTGAAACGCGTTCGCCTATATAGCATATTATGTAGTATAATTTCATTCTAATGTTATCAACAGTGTCGCGATTCTTAGTAATTGCTTTTTTCATAATAAAGAAACAAAAAACCAATGTGTGTAACTATATAATTTGAATATTTCAACAACAAATTTTAAAAAGTATGGTTACTAACAGTTTTAATAGCTTGATAGAAAAATTGTTCGCGACACTATTTGTTATATAAAACAAATCCAATCTAGGGCTATATATTTTGTAAGCTCAAGCAGCTTTATAGCCGGATGTATATTTATTGCCACATTACATGTGGCGAAGTTAATTTTTATCGTAAAACTCCTATGCATAATAAAATATATTAAATCTTTGTGCTAACTTACAATAAATTCATTTGAATAAACTATCTAGACAATTCCCCTAACAGAGAAACGAATTGGTATAATAGTCCTCTGAGCGTGCTTGGCGCGCCAGATTGGTCTGCTTAACATTACTACACCGCTTATTCGTAAGGTATGGTGATATCACTTATTTTTATCATTTATGCGGATTGTGTTACGCTATGTACAAAATATTTCTATAAAAATTTCGATGTTTCAAGTTATTTTTAATATTGTCGTTAGGCACGTTCTAATTTGGAATCCGTCATTAACAACAATTGGACCCGATGTGTAATCATTATTTGAAACACAATGCATGTAAGAACTTCAGATTGTAAAGAAATGTATTGTAATTAACATTTAGTTTATTTCACTTTACGAAATTTGAACTAAATGATATCGTTAACCTTCTGAGAAAGTTTTGGTCGAGGCTTTCGTATGTTACCCCAATGAGTCGTCTATAGGCAATATCAGCATGTCATTTACTGCTTAAATCGTAAGGCGTAAACTAATATAATCATAACATAAGACCGCCTTCACTGAAGGCATAATTGTAAACATTGTACTCAATTAAGATACCAAGTATGATATCAGACTGTACAAATAAAGTGAAACTTATAAGATTGTCAACTAGAGGTCAACGTATGGAGTTCCATCTATTTTATCTAGGTCTGCTAATAAATCAGCTGCAGGAGTCAGTGGATCTAGTATATCTTCACGCAATACATCGAGAGGAGAGGTGAGCCCTTGGTCGTTGTCGACGACTGGACGCACTTGACTGGTTCCGCAGATTTCGACAGAATTTCCATTTATCAAGAAATCTCGATTACTGTAACTAAAAATACTTCTATCTTCAGCTAATTGCGGAGTGGATGGAACAGATTTTGACGATATTCCGTTGGAAACGTTTGAATAATTGTCCGCTGGAAACAACTCTCGAGATCTTCGGGAATCAATTTGTAAATTTGGGGCGACGCGTTTATAGGGTAGGGGAGTGCTAGGTACTGAACGAGAAGTGTAATATTTATTTTTATCTGTTTCTAAATCAGATAGATCAAATTCTATGCTATTTGTTCGTTTTAAAAATTCTTCAACATTTTCTGCAGAAGAAGAATTGTTTGCAAAAGTTTCAGTAAATTGTCCACTCCTATCTAATAACTCTTCACCACTAGGTATAAAAGACGTTATTTGGTCATCTGTCAATATCTGTTGATCTGGTAAAGTATCACAACCATTATTCAGGGTATCATTAGAATTCAGTAAACTCGTAGATGTTCCCGCATTAAGTACCTCGTTACTACTGTCGATAGCATCATAAATTTTATCCAGTGTCTCGGGATTGAGCCCTGCTTTTGAAATGTCGCAGTCTGCTAGAGATCCAAAATCACAGAATTCATTTGGTACTGGTGTAGGCGGCACTGAACCGACGGGAGTATTATTATAACTAAGGAGACCTATATTATTGATAGCCTGTTTTAATGGGACCGACTGAGACCTAAATGTGGCATCATGCCCATGCCTATACGTAGCCATCGGCTCTTGAAAAAATTGACTAACTTCACTAGATAACGGATCAGCTGATAAGGGCTGACTATTATCCCCGTTCATATTTTCTCTAAAAGAATTGTTTGTAAAGAGACACATATTATTTACCCCATTAGGCATACCAGAAGATTGGAAAACTTGATATTTGTAGTGTGATAAAATATTTGGAGAAGGCGGAGCCGACATTGGTTGACAATATTTTACGTTCGTGTTACACATAGATTTCGTAACAAATTTTTGATCGTTTGGTATAGCGAACGGTCTGTTATTATTAGAGCAATGTTCCGTTACGCCTAATGTGAGAGGGTTGCGTCTTTTTCTGCCGTTATGCTTGGGTATTGGTTTAGAGAAGAAACGTGATCTGGGGACAGGAGTATTTCTCGGACTCACAAAAGGACTAGCCGCAGTGCTCATCGATACCGGGGATGTTTGAAGTGAACTACTCATTATCGCGCATTTATTTACTTTTGATGGGCTATTTACCCTTTGTCCAAATCCTAATGGTGATTTTGAATGAAAATTTGCGGGTGAATGACACCCGTCAGATATTGGAACAAAGTCATATTGTTGAGTCCGGGTAGTCGGACTTTGCGGCTCGTTGTTACAGTTACCGTTGTACAGTTGTGGGCCCACACTACTTATGAGTTGATGTGCATTATCCGTATTATATGGTGTTGATGTTCCATTTTCACTGGGCATACAGTTGAATTGCTTTTCACAATTGACTTCGTTTTGAGGGAGAGTGCTATTATTAATTGTCTCCACTATCGTCGACACAGGCTTGAAAGCTCCTTCGGTAGTAGTAGGTTTGTTAACCTGACTAAAGGGTTCCGACGTCTGATTTTCTTGATTTCCTGGAACATTTTGCGAGTTAGATCCGCTTTGGTTTTTTAAATTCTTCGCTAATAACTCTCGCAATTGTGATATTTTTTCGTTTTTGCCTTGGCTATGTTCATCGTGGGGATCTTGACTAGTCTCTAAAAAAGTGGGCGCATTCTGGGTCGCGTTTGTACTCACAGGTGTCTCTTGGTCGGTGTCTTTCGGATGAAAGTATTTCAACAGCTCCTCCTCGTGTTCCTGACTGTTGTTTTCGTTGAGATAATCGTCCAAGTCGTGCTTATCGATATTGCAGATGCTGATGACTCGTTCTCGATTAAATATTTCCGAATGTTTCTCTTCGCAAATAATTCCAGTTTTGATGTTGATGCCATCGATACCGCAACAGGACTCCGGAGTCGCGGCTCGCTCGAGCCGGGTCGGACTCTTGTTTCGACCGAAATACTTTCGCTGCGCGGGGCGATGGCACCTAGGCGTCGGAGCCTTCACCGACCGAGTCGGACTCGCCGCCTCCTGTTCCTCCCGGGCCAGCGCCGCGGCGGTGCTTTTGGACCGGCTCGGTAAGTTTTTTGGATCCTCTAAAAAAGCAATCTCGGGACGAAGGGACATCTCGACGCCGCTCGCGCTCGACGTCGTCTGTTCCGCGCCCATCGCGGGCTGCCTCAGCGCGGCGGTCTTTCCGCAGAGTATTTCGGCGGCTCGCATCTTCTTCGGTAAGTACGTTTCCGTGTGGCGCGGGGAGCTGGCTTGGGTCTCGCTCTGGTAGGTCTCGAGGATGAGCTTCTTGCCGGGGAGGGGCAGGCGGGGCGCGTGCGGGTCGGGCGGGCGGCGGCGCGGCCACTCGGAGCGCTCGGTGGAGAGGTCGAGCGAGGCGTCGCTGCTGAGGTTGATGGGCAGGTTGTGCGTGGCGTCGGGCAGCGTGAGGTCGCGCGGCGCGTACGGCGGCTCGAACACGTAGGGCTCGGCGCGGTACTCGTGCACGGGCAGCGCGGGGTGCGGCGCGGGGTGCGGGTGCGCGGCGCTCGGCGGGTGCGGGTGTGGGGGGTGCGCGGGGTGCGGCGGGTGCGGGGGGTGCGCGCGCGGCGGCGGCGCGTACGGGAAGGGCGGCCGCACCTCGTACACGGGCATATAGCCGGGCTGGTACGCGTACCCGCTCTCGGGCAGCAGCTCGCTCTCGTGCTTCACGGACGAGTGCTGCCCGATGTATGAGTTAGACGGCGGCGATTCCACTATAATCTCTTGACCTTTGTTCTTCTTTGGTCTGCCAGGGGTGCCCTGTGAGGAGAAATGAAAATATACTCTTAAAAATCAGTCAATGATGAAATCGTTGTTTAATACGATATTATCGATTGGAAATTTAATTCATTACTTACCTGTAATTTCCGCTTCAACTGTTTCATTAACTGTGGACCGGAAGATTCTTCTGTTGGAACTGAAAAGTAAAATGATTGGTATTAATGAAAACTCAAAAATTATGCAATGAATAACTATTCTAATAAAATGACAACACTAACAAACTTTACCATAGTCTTGATGATAGTTTATAGTCAAATATATAAAGAATTATTATAAACTATACCATGCACTGCCATAGGAGGGGGCGAGGCACTGGAGGGCCCCGGCGGCGCGCGCTGTATCGCTAGCGAGGACACGTGCCGTGATAGCTCCGATATACTGCTGAACTTCACACCTTAAACAAAATCATCGTGTCATCATTTTATGTCTATTAAATGTAAAATATGCACAATTTTAATACATAAGTATTTCACATTTGCTAATATTCAGGTTAGAACATTGATTAATTATTATTTTAGTTTTTGGCGATATTATCGTAATGCAGGTAGCATAGTAGGTTATATACGTTATCCATCATCATCAAAATCAGCTGCTATTATTGAAAAAATATATTTTGAACTGAATTTTAGTATGTGTGTTTTTAAATGTTCTACCTAATTTAGTTTCTGCCCAGTCACATATTATCCGCTCCGTTTCCCGCGATGCTACATGTACTTCCTGAAAAATTTAAACATTTTCTTTTAATTTATTTCAAATGTTAATATAAAGTTGGAAATTCTAAATATAAGATAATGGTTACATTCTCTTCCATTAAAATCCACGTTTATATTAAAGCATAGGAATTATTAAACGCCACTGTGACCCTTGTTTGGCCTTTAAGACGAATTAATGATAATACCTTGGATGATTCACCCAAATCTGGGAGTTGTGGTACCTCCAACTTCACCTTTTTACGTAAACCTGCATAGCAATATCTGAAAGGTGAAAATTTTTATAAGCTTTTTCATCAAAATTTAAATGATTAAGATTTTCATGTAAGTATCTAACTCTAGGAAATAAAAATGAAAACCATTTTTTAAAAAATACATTAGATGTATATATGTATTTTTTTAAAACTCAATTTTAAAGTTTAAACCTACTTTATAACCTACTTTGAATTTATTTAGAATAATTTCAATGGTGCACGTGATTACTGCTAATATTATGTTTTATAAATTATGAATAATTTCAGATATTAATTATTTGTTCAATTCCCGTTTAAACAAAAAAGCTTACAGTGAAATACGCTGTTATTTATATGCGTGTATATTGTAGTACATAGGTACAGTCGTCTACATTGTGTTATTAAAATTAATAGTAAATTACTTATTATTAAGAAAATAAATTGTGGGTTCCGTATTCCGGTAAAGCAAAATAAAATATGTATCACGTAAGTATCACGGCCACGTGCAATTGAACGGATTTGTTCTTTGCTAGATTAGATTGATTTATTATGACGTTATTGTTTACGAATAATTGCACAACATAATGGCTGCGTTTCATATGCGTAGAGTGAATTAAATCGACCTTTTTTTAACTGCTTATAATGTTTTACTTTTTCATTTAACATATATGCTTAATTAAATCAGAACATCTATTTAACAGCTATTTTAATACATGTGTTTCAATATGCTAACAATGTTTCTTTACTAAACAGCTGTGTGCATATTGACATAGAAATCTGGAAAACATATTATACAGTTTGTAAAATAAAATGCTATAATCATTTCACTAAGCAATAGTTTGCGGTTACTTGTACAACTACATCCAGATAGTACCTAAATGTGATCTATTAATAATGTTGCGATATGATTTTTAGCTAAAAATGTGGCCTGAAGTCACAGTGCTTGTAAGTAAATTGCTACGAATTACGAAACGTCTTGTACGATTTTTTTTTGTGTATTTGGTAAATGATAAATCTAAGAAAAGATGTAATTAATCTTTTCCCCTAAGTTATAAGGATTTCCTGGCAGAACAACGTTTGTCTTACTTTGTAATAATAAATAAATAAAAATATGGGCGTGATATTAGTTTCAATGGTTTCCCTTACCTAGAATTACCGCGCGTCCCCAGTCGTCGCGGGCGCACACTTGGATATACCTGCTTCATAACTTTGCCGAAATCGGCTGTGGACAGTGGCTTCATGTTACAGCTCATACAGTGTGCGCTGTTGAGAAGAGAACAAATCTATATCTTATAATAGAACGATCAAAAGGAAAGAGTTCTAACGCCGAGAAAATGATTTTGTTTTGTTATTGCCTTTTATATTTTACTAGCTTTTCCCCAGAGGATTCGCCCTCATTCATGTTGTTTCCTTTACCTTCAACTTGAACCAATCAATGATTTAAAAATAAACGACATCAAAATCCGTAATTTTAAAGATGTTTTCAATGATTAGAGAGTCGGATAAATATTTATAAAGGTGAACTATGAATATAACAAAACTATGAACATATCGGATTACGTATTGTAATTACCTTACTTTAAAAAATTAACTAACTAAATAATTTTGCTATATAGGTGTGTATTTGGGCAATATAAGAAATAAAACAAAAACGATTCAGATAAGTTATCGATCCAACGATAATATTATGATGACCGTACCAACTTATCGAACAAATTAACAATCTAATAAGGAAGCGATAAAAAAATTTAATCATTACCTAACAATATATTTATTTAATTTAAGCATCACAAATAAGATGACATTGAAATGCACATAATACATCGACGACATCGCGTAGGTACTTAAATAACTGTATAAAGTAATTATAGTCCAATGCAATATCTAGAATCTAGATGTGCGCTTATTATAATATGCAAATGTTCTGTCCTTAACAATCTGCAAGTGTTTATTCGCATTGACTTGGTTATTATTTAATACCGACATATTATCGACTGGAAGTTACATGAGTGATGGCTTATCGGGGCGATTACGTAAAATGTTGATAATGCCCACGTGTTATTGCCCTACTGTTGTGATTAAGAATCGACATGCATCTCCGGAATTTATCGTATTCCTTAACGATTGTATATACCTATATGTTCAAGTTTGAATATTTAGATATTCATAACTGAACTCAATTACTCATCACGTTATATAATTGACATAAAATCAATTTTATTATAACATTAAATTATACGTGGAGGAGACGTCGCGATTCATACGAGATTTTAGTTATCTAGAATTGTCAAGAAAGACAATAATTAACAATTATAATACAATTTACATTATTCTCCTTTTTTGTCTATAAAATATACAATATCATTGTATACTTCGTCCAATCATATAATTAGTAGTTTACACGTGGTGTCGCCCACATTTAACAATCTATACAGACATACTTAAATATTTTATTATATAATAAACATACACGTGTTTATCTGTTATGAAGTGATTGCAAAGTAATTTCACTTGCTGATCGGTCTACAAAGCAGAATTTAGATCCTTATAGAATAGTTTTCTTGATAATTTGTTGTAATTCTATACTTTTAGAAGTATCAAATTGTTTATGGTAGTGGAGTCGCAACTGTTAAAAGAGAATGCAAAAATTTAAAATGTTAAAAATTCGCAGGTTTTAAATTTTATCAAACGTGTCTATTTCGTATACGTTCAATGTTTTGTTAGACCTGATTTTAAGAACCAACATAATTATTTTTTGGTGTGCATTTTACGACTCATGCAATACTTTGCTTTCTTCTATTGTTTTCTTCGTCGTCTTCTATTATCCATTAACCACCATCATCATCTTTTTACTTTCTTTTGTCAAAAAAAAAATTCGTTGCCTTATGTACACTTGCTGTAAGCATTATGCCAAATAGAAAAGCGAATAATACATATAAATGCACGAGAAAGTGTTCCAGTGTATACCCACCCTTAGTGATTCGAAAGTATGATAATATTATTATGCAGTTAAATTTTATTACGAAATAAACATAGGTACTTAGCAAGTTCTTTAAAAGAAAATAAATTGCTGGGATTTATTTAAATTGTGTAGATTCAGTTAAAGTAAAAGCAAAAAACAAGTAAAGAGTGAAAAATTATCTACACAGAAAATAAAAAATAAAGAAGATTTAATTTGTATTGTAAAGTGTAAACATTATACATGCACTAAATGAATTATTTATACTTAGTACTCACATATATTCATCATACACATCTTGTTTTGGTAATGACACATCAGGGTCCACTTCTAGGTGTGTTTGTATCCATGTTACTGTCTGTTGAAGCTCCGCTCTAAAGACAATAATCTCAATTTATAATTAAAATAACCATTAAGAACTTAAAGGAATAGTATGTCCTATCAGAACATTAAAAAAATTCAATATTTGAATAAATTAACAACATAATTGCTTATTGGTAATTGTAAAATTGATGTTATTACTGGAACAATGAATTAATGATAAAAAGTAATTTGTAACTGCCATATAATTATTTTTTTCTGTTAAACAATTAAATTCATTAAACTTTATTTTTTCTCAAAACATTGACAGTATAGCTTCAAAAATAGTTGGGGAGATATTTTATAAAAGGTATTAATTAAGGATATTAAACAAACCTTGAACCTAGAGGATTGACCGGTTGTTTCAAAGGGTCATGTGGAGGTACCCCTGTTGGTAGTCGGAGGTACAATAACAACCTCTCTGCGCCAGTCAGAGCCTCCACTGCTTCTAACAGTTGGGACACCCTTTGTCTTCCTTCTTGACTGTAAAAAAAAATAATATTAATTAAATGGATACACACATACTTATTATTGATTATACATGTCATTAAAGAGTTTTACTATACAGTTTTGTTTTTCTTTTAATGCTATGTTGAATGAAACATATTTAGCAATGAGAAGAATTATTGTTTAACAATATCTAATCATACTTGCAATTAAATACCTGTTAAAAAACTAAGTATAATTTAAAATGTTGTTATAAATTCAATTACAATTAATACAACATTATATAAGTAAGTTGAATAAATTAAATACTTTGTTAAGGCTACTGATAACTTTAACGATTGCACTTTATTCATTCAAAGAGAAAAACAGACCTTAGGTGTGTACACCTCAAATCAAATGCTTAATTATCATTGGTATATCTTATTTGATAATGATATGAATAATAAATCTCCTACTTAAACATTATTGGATTTTCTTTTTGCACTTTAAGGTAATGTTATATTGAACTGGGCGGGATTCTAAATTTATTTTTTTCTACCTATATATAGTATTGCTGATATTTCAGCATACAGCTCAAAGGTTTAGTAGGCTTTCTTAAACATTAAATTATCTATATAAGTACTATAATTTCTCTAATATAATAAAAGTTTCAATCAAATTAAAAATGGAATTCAATCCTTCGAAGCTCAATAGTCGCCACAGGCTAAAATATGTAATAAATACTGTTTATATATTATTTACCTTAGGGTGTTCTCAACAATTTGTTGCATGGAAGCTATTTTGCCTGAGTCCATTTTGATCTCTTTTCTACTGGCGGGGGATAAGCCCGTATCCGTGGAACCTGATGGTCCCGGATTATTGCTTGAACCAACGACACTCTCTTTATCGTAAGACGCAGTTTGCCTATGTTTTGGATGATTGACATTTTCCCGATGAAGTTTCGCGTCATCTGCTAATTCTCTCTCCGATTTAACATTTTTTGAACTATCTTCTACTGCCCACGGTTGAAATGGAGTTGTATTCTCCATTCTAACCCAGGCAGGTTTTGTAAATTATGTTATTTAATATCATAATGAAATATTAAAACAATTTTATGCGTAACAACTAACAAAACTCCATTTTCTTGACAAATTGACAAATGACATATGATCAGCTGTGCGGTGAGGAAAGGGGGAGGTATTTGTACAGATTAATTACAGATTGTATCTCAGGTATCCTTATCTAAAAGTACAGATAACCTAAGAAGATATTTATATGAGGAAGTATGAGGCTAAGGCTTAGAGTATATATATAGAGAGTATAATATAGAGTGAGAATAACCAAGTGGGAACAGTAGGCACAGGTGGGAACAACACGACGTTCCCGCCGCGAGCGCTCGTAGTCGTGGTTGAGTGCTGTCGAAGTGCGTTGCTCTGGAATTTTTTTCATATTTACGAATAAACATGGTGAAATGTGCAGTTCTATCTTGCAAAAACGATACTAGAAAATACACAAAATTGAAATCCAGTATCACATTTCATCAGTAAGTCGATTGTTATACTTATTTTTATGAAAATAAATTTAGCATCGCGGGGGTGAAGGGGAGGTGGGAGGCGGACACGCGCAGGCTCGCTCGCGCGCCTCACTGCCACCACGTGATCGTAGTGATGTGACCTGACGAACGCTGTACTCGATATAAAGTTTACGAGAAGAACTATATTTTAACAAATTATTTATTTAACTTTAAAATTAAAACTCTTTTAAAAATTTATTATAAATAAATTTGTGGTGTGTTTTGTATGATACACTTTCTAATATTCTGAATGCGAATGTATTACTTATAGTGTAAATGTAAAGTATGTAATTTAAATTTTACGATATATTTTCTGAACCGCTAAATTGATTTTGAAGATTTTGATAGTAGAATGGATAAAATTAAATAAAAAAAAATTAATATTATTTATTATATTATCATTTTAAATTATTAATTATTTCTTATTTTTATTTAACATTTTTAAAACATTATTATTAGTTTTTGATTTATTATTAAAGAAATAGCACTAAACCCGATCTTTTATTTTTATTAACTTGATTATTTAAAAAGTACTCACGTTTTTCTGATATTCCAATTAAACATATTTTTTTAAAGTACTTATAATTAATACAAGAAATATTCAAATGGAATAAACAAACTTTATTCAGTTGGTAAACAAATTTAAAATTACATATTTATACTTTATTCATATATTTTTCCTTTAATAACTTATTGAACATAAAATTTACTTATGATACATATTTATTTACATAACTTATCGATAGTTCAACACGCAATTGATACCTACCCATCCCTATTTGTCACACACACATCTATAAAGCATTCA
This sequence comes from Colias behrii, assembly GCA_029959065.1. Lineage (NCBI taxonomy): Eukaryota > Metazoa > Arthropoda > Insecta > Lepidoptera > Pieridae > Colias > Colias behrii. The sequence goes on from JARWMC010000002.1 coordinate 9,029,504, forward strand.
TCCATCACTACATAGTATAAAACAAAGTCGCTTTCTCTGTCCCTATGTCCCTTTGTACGCTTAAATCTTTGAAACTACGCAACGGATTTTGATGCGGTTTTTTTTAATAGATAGAGTGATTCAAGAGGAAAGTTTATATGTATAATAAAATCCATTAAATAGTGGAGAAGTACTGTTATTTTTGAGGTTTCTAATGTGATGTCGTAAATAATTACGTCGCTAGTAGAGTAATTTAATATATTCAGTTGACTTTGATATGAAGTAGTGAACGGACGTCTTGCCTCATGCCACCGGTATTATCGAAAAATGCTAAAATAGCGTTGGTTGCAGCAACCATTGTTGCTACAGCACCGCTACAAAAGGAACAAAGGAAAAAACGAAGAGAATGGGCTAAATTCTACTATAGAAATAGAGAAAATTACAGTCATATGCGGCTCCTTAAGGAATTGGATGATGAAGATTTCCGAACATATCTTCGAATGACTCCAGAATCATTCGATGAAATATTAAATATTAAGTTTTGAATGTAGCCGCACTGTCAATTTTTTTTTAATACTTCTAACATAATAAAATACGCTTGATTTCTGGCATCTCTATTTGCGTAATCTTTGTTACTTAAGTCCCACAAACAGGGAAAGTCTTTATATAGTTCCAGTAATTTTATTATTATGTCACGTTCGGTGACCGTAACTCCCTCGGCGTTCATGTTGACGTCCTACACTGGCGGCGTTGCGAATGCGAATGAGCCAATTACCTATATTACTCTATGGAATGAGCCGATTTGGTCGGAACAAAGCTTCCAAACGTTCCAATTTGGTCGGATCGGATAGGAAGTTGGTTTGGTCGGTATCGCCGGCGCATCCGACCACGTCAAACCAATATTAATAATAATTATGTCGGACCGACCGCTCTCTTCACTTTCCGATTTGGTCGTGGTCGGATGGTTGGCACCAACCGAATCGGAGCGTCTGTATATGCTATATATAGTATCTATAGCTCATCTGCCTACGATGTGCACTGAGCAATTTGTGCAATACACGCGCTCTATACTATTGTAATATATACTCTAAGGGCTAAGGGCTGTTTTCCAATAATTACAGAGCATAATGCGACTCAGTGGCGCACAATGCCGAATTATGCTGATGCTTAATTGGAACGTGAATTAGTTTTCAAATGCACCAGCAGGTTGCGCTAAGTTCAGTGTTGAAAAAAAAAATATTCATAGAGTTAGCAATAACCTCATTAATGTGTAAATAAAGTGGTATACATAATAATTGGTTGAAAACTATTTACGGTTATTTTAAGTAATTTGGATTTTGATTATTTCATTAACATTTTTTTCAATGTTTGTACCTTCATCCATACTTATATTTATTTTTTTAACACAATTTGAATTAACTTTGATTATTTCGAAAAAACTACAATGAAACGAAAGCTTTAAATTTTTTTCCAACAATTAATAATATAACTAACGATAAATCGATTGCAGTGATTGCACGCATCAATTCACGCGCATTACTTTTAAGAGTGCTCGATTGTGCGAAGCGTTGCTGTAGTTGAAACATTGAACGTTAAGCATTATGCCGCATAATGCGCTCTAGTGCTGTAATTGGAAAACGGGGTATGTATACAGGGTGTAATCGTTAAGTGTGCACAGGCGATTATTCCGTAACTTTAACAGATATAAAAAAACTTTAAAGTGATATTGAAAGTACTTTACCTAATGAGTAAAATTACAATAATGACTTTTTAAAAATAAAACGATAAATATCCAAAAAATTTACATCAAACACTCCCATACATTTAGTATGAAATATGAGTATTCCAAACTTAGATTAAGGATTGGTCTCCGCGCGCGCGCTACGACTAGATACCGCCGGCGTACTTGAAAAATGCGGCAACTAATAGTACGCCGAATTCGGCGTACCCAAGCCAATCGTGTCACGACTTTGTCACGAGCATTGTGTGGAGAGGGCGTAACGATAGTTTATAAAGATTTTGAACAAAATCTGAAGTAAAATGCCTATTTGTGTCATAAAACTATTTAAAAATAATACCACAAAAAATAAGAAAGACACTGGGATCACGTACCATCACTAAGTATCGTATTATTCGAAATTTCTCCTTTACTTCGAAAATTTTGTCTACGAAAATACGACGCCATTCAGTGTTGCCGTACTGCATATCCAAAAAAATACACGTGGTTGAGAAAATCTTTTAGCAATAATTTGAACTTTTTTTTTTCAATACTATTACTAACACATATATAAAAAAGTATAATAACAATAATTTATATCTGTTTAACCATGTTTAACTGACTCATATAATATGTTATTTTTTTATTTCCGCTTTTTTACTTTTAAACAACCTTTGTGACTATAGTATAGTAGCGTCGCAGGTGGATTTGAGTCGCATGTTCATGGATTCGATTCCCGGCCAGGTCAGGATGAAAAAAAATATTTTTCAAACTTCTTTCCAAGATGGCAGATTTCCCATTTATGAGGTAAAATTTATGTAGCTGGCAGCACAATTCTTCACACACACTAGCGTCTTTACAAATTGCCTAACACACACTACAGAAATGAGTTGCCGCACTCACAGAGCTATTGTTTTTAGGTGGGGCGGTATCTAGTCGTAGCGCGCGCGCGGAGACCAATCCTTAATCTAAGATTCCAAACAATTAATATGAAAGGTTTTGCTGTTTTATTTGATTTTGTGCTTTAATTATTTCGCAAATTTAAAAAAAAGTTCATTTAGAAACTGTAAATAGAGCTCGATGTGGACGAGGATCTCATGTTGAACATTTGCTTTGAATACAAAATGTATGGAAAATAAAATGTATGGGAGCGTTGCGTACAATGTAACATTTTTGGATATTTCTCGTTTTATTTAAAAAAAGTTATTATTGTCATTTTACTCATTAGGTATAGTACTTTCAATATCAGTTTAAAGTTTTTTGATATCTGTTAGTTACGGAATAATCGCCTGTGCACACTTAACGATTACATCCTAGTAAAAATTACGTACCTAGTTTCGTTTCCTGCACAGTTTGTTGCTTATTTACTATACATATTTCAAAACTGATTTTCTATTTTTCTAGCTGCTGCGTAATATACTCGATTTTTATCAAAATTTTGTAACTAAGGTGGAAATAAATTAAATATCAAGTTCTTCGATTCCTAGAGTGCCCGCCACGGCAAAGGTATAATATTGGAGGAAAAGGTCGTACTAATAAGGGTAGGGTAATACGTAAGGATTAAGCATTTTGAAAAAAATATGATCTTTATTTAAAAACCTTAGATCATTAAGTAATGGATAACACTCACAGGCGCTTCCCCTTTGGCCGAGGTATAAGATTATTCGAATCGAAAAATCTTATGCTTTCATAAAAACTACTTGCGTAATCGATTACAAACACTCTGCGTATTCGTAAAACATCGAAAGGACGTCTGCGAGTGCTCCGCTAAAAATGCCGTTTTGTGCTGTCAAGTCTTGCAGAAACAAGTCAAACACATCAAATATTAAAAAAGATGGAATAACCTTTCATTTGTAAGTATTTTTTTATTTTTTTTACGTAAATATCAATTTAAATGCAATTTCTAATAATCGTCGATGTATCGTTTAGCAATATGATCAAGACAAATAATCGAGTCATGTGTTTACTCGATCATTGATGCGGCTTCACGAGACTATCATGGAAAGAAAATATACAAATTTAATCTTTATGAACTAAGAGATAAAGTTGAATTTAAAACGCGATATTGAACCGCATTCCCCACGAGACTATATTTTAAAGAAATACAAATTTAGCGAGACTATCTTGAAAAGAAATACAAATTTAATCTTTATGAACTAAGCGATAGAGTTGAATTTAAAAAGTCGTCGCTTAAAAGGTCGTAAATTTTTACGACTTTCTTAGTGACGGACTGCTTTTAACTTGAACGTCGATAAAAAAATATTTTTCTAAGTATAATTTGAAATGAGATGAGAATTAATCTTTATTATATTACAATTTTACACAACTGCATAAAAAGGAGTATAATGTTTATTTTGTAAGTCTTGTATATATTTATTAAAATTTACGCTCGGTTACTTTTAACTGGCAGAACATTTTAATGGTACGGAACCCTTCGTGCGCGAGTCCGACTCGCACTTAGCCGTTTTTTTGTAATGTTAATCTTGTAACCTTTCTATTATGTAATTTGTTTATATGTATGTATTAATATTGCGTATATTTCAGATTTACAAAAAATGTTGTGTGGTTTTATGAAAGCACGGTAAAAGTGAAACTTAGGCACAAAATTATCGTATTTGTACGATAATTATCGTACGGTTTCGAACACTGCTTTATACCTACTCGGCAGCCGACCGTCACGTGACATGCGCTACACAGACCAAAAAGTTTGAGACGATGTAATAAAAGTTTCACTTTAAAAATCGAATAACAATTTTTATTATATCTGTAGCGATACCTCGGTACAGAAATAAAAAAAGACGGGTTGCACTCCGGGAGTGCCGGCAGAAGTGAAAACTTGATTATTAACGTTGAGCATGTTTGATATCCATCCGTCTTACGCTTTTTCGATCAGGTCACCTGACGCGAGTTTAAGATTTTATACCCAACGCCGCTAAAGAAGTTTTCACTTCAATAAAAATTTCTGTACCGATATTTATTTTATTGAATATAATATGTGATGTGTTGAATAAATACATATTCAAATACAAATAAAATGGCGTTATATTGTTTTTTCGTATGCATATAATAATGATGAAAACGTTACAAATGATCTGTGTAGTATTTTTTATGAATATAATATTAATGTTATTTCTAATTTCAACAAAATTATTATTTTTGTAATATCGATATGGTTACATCCCTTTAGAGCGATTGTATTATTACGTATATGTACAGAGATTTTTCTGTGTAATCGATGTATGTGTGCAAAAACATGCTAGTCTGCCAATTTTGTATTAGTTTGAGTTTGTAAAGACACAAATTATTTTTGTGAATGTGTGATTGTGTTTCAAAGTGTGAGTTACCCTCCCCGCACCAAAATCGGCAGAAAGTTTAGTTAGAACATTTGCCAGCGTGCTCCATCCATTACTTAAGGGTGCGTATAAAGCAAAATTACCAATCTTCTATTAGATGATACGTGTAATATTCAAGACCAAATCTAAAAAATAAAATATATATCAAACTAGATGATATGTTCAACGATTCTGTTCAATCAAAAACATAAACTATTAAAATTGACTCGATAAAAAAAAATCACCAAGTTAGCTCTAATTTTCACACTTTTACGTTTTCTACTTGACATGGTAATACTTATTATGATTTTTTTTTTCATAAACAATTATATTAAAACATTTGCAAGATATTTGTCAGAGCATTTTGTGTAATTACTTTTAGTTTTGGTTTTATCTGCGATAAACCACTTTTATCGTGACAAAACCAAACGTTTATCTCGAGAAAAAAAGAGCGCCAAAAGTGGTTTATCGCAGATAAAACCAAAACTAAAAGTAATTACACAAAATGCTCTGACAAATATCTTGCAAATGTTTTAATATAATTGTTTATGAAAAAAAAATCATTATAAGTATTACCATGTCAAGTAGAAAACGTAAAAGTGTGAAAATTAGAGCTAACTTGGTGATTTTTTTTTATCGAGTAAATTTTAATATTTAATGTTTTTGATTAAACAGAATCGTTGAACATATCATCTAGTTTGATATATATTTTATTTTTTAGATTTGGTCTTGAATATTACACGTATCATCTAATAGAAGATTGGTTATTTTGCTTTATACGCACCCTTAATGATCTAAGATTTAAACAGATTGCATTGAGGCGAGATCTCTATTTTTTTTTAAACTTTATTCCATTTTACGTACGTCAAGTTGATCTGTTGATGTCAAGTGTCAAATTGTGTGGTTAATGGTGATCTGTGATTCTGTCTACGGATTCTGTGATCAGTCACTAGTAATTTTATTTACTTTAAATTAATTTATTAATATTATTTATTAACTATTGTGCGTGTCTTTGAAATATGAATTAATATTTATTCCCAGTTATACAACTTAGATATCTGTAAAATGGATAACGATATAGATATAGAAGAACATAATATATTGGAAAATCCAGCGCTGAAAGCAATATTTGCAGATATCACGGCTTTGAAACAAGAATTAGATTATGAAAATGAGGGTAGGTATATTTCTATAGTATTTTCTTCAGCAATAGCAGCAGCCTACTTAAAAATTTGAATATGTACCTCATCTGTTTATAAAAATTTCTACATAGTGTAAGACCACTTTATACTTATTTTTTAATGTTCCTCACGAAAATTTAAAACAGAAATAATAATATAAGTAATGGTATCAAGTCATTTTTTTCTTTATTGTAACAAAATACTTTAAGCATTTCAAAATTTTAATATCTTATTTCATATTTGAATTTCTTTCTATGTGTCTTCAAATAGGAGGCTAGGTTCTTTATTTGACCTTTGAACTTTGATAGAACTTGAATAGGTGAATGATTTTTGATAGGTAGGTACTTAATTATTTTTTTATTTGAAAGCTTTGAGTGAATTGCATGTGGTCACATTTTAGTTTGGTATAACATATTAGTTCTTACAATTTGAATGGGTTTTAGTTTTTTGTTTTTTTTTAATGCTCAATTCTATGATCTTGATTTAAAAATACTTACCATAATTATTCATGTATAACTGATTCATAAATAATAATCAACATCTTTGATATAATTTTCAGTGTTTGAAACATTCCCGAATGATGAAGTTTACAATACAAATGCAGAATCCAATGTTGGTACAAATTCTGAGAACACTTCAGATTCTTGTTTTGGAGAAAAAATTGGAAGTGCTCATAAACAAGAATGTATTTTGAATAGAGATAATTTGTTTGGTAACAGAATAATACTAGGATCAAAACCAAGGAAAAGATCTACGAAATATGAAGATTCTAATTTGAAACAAGCTAAAATATCATTACCTGATATTAAAATAATATTAAATGAAAGCAAAAAGTTTTGTAAACATTGCTTAATATTATTTCCAACAGAGCATTGTTTTAATTTGCATTGTGAATTTATTCATTCAACTAAGTTATGTAGATCCCAGTTGAATAAGAAAATGAATGCAATTGATCCTCAAAGTGCAACAAGTAATTTAACAAAGGAAGACAATACAGTCACAGAAACAATATCAAATGTATCCTGTTTTCATTGTCCAATTAAATTCCTGGATAAACAAGCACTTATAGAGCATTTGTATGAAGTACTTGAACCCAAAATAAACAGAAAAACAAACAAAAATGCAGACACCAGACATGCACTTAACAAACCTATTTCAAGAATAAGTGAATTAAAAACTAGTCAATCTCAAAATGATGGAAAAAAATTGGAACCTACAAATACATCTAATAAGCAAAAGGAACAATTGTTCTTCCAATGTCATATATGCATGTATTATTTTAAAAATGAAAAATTCTTTATTCAGCACATGTATAATAAACATGGTGGTAATGATTCAACAAATAAAGTTCAATTTGCTACGAAATGTCCATATTGTTCACTGATATGTACTGACATGAAGTCATATAATAAGCACCTATATAATAAACACAATGCTGAAATTAAAGAGAAAATAAGTAGATCTAAAAATAAACCTGAAGAAAAAAACATTTCAATAAAAAACACAGAAGGACAAGCACATGATGTTATTAAAAAAGTGTCCAAACATACCCCCAAAATAAATGAAAAACTTAAAGGAATGTTTTTCCAGTGTCATGTTTGTTTTTACTACTTTAGAGATGAAAAATATTTCACTAAACATTTGCTAGATAAACATGGAATTAATAATTCAGTTATAAGAAAAGTTAAGTTTAGCCCAAGATGTATGTTGTGTTCTTTACGTTTTTTAAATGTCAAATCATTTAACAAACATTTATTAACTAGACACAGGACAAATTTAACGGGTACAAAAAAAACAAACAATCAGTCAAAGCAAAAGACTTCTTATCTGCAACAGAAAGAACTGCAGAAGACAAGTAATATTAATAAATCGAAGAATGTGTATATGCTAGTACCGAAGTCCACACTATTCAAATGTTGCAAATGTGATATATATTTTATATCACCACAATTAGCCTTAAAACACATAGAACATATGGAAATCTTAATTAATTGGAAATGTAATAAATGCAATTTAATTTTTAAGAGAAATGAGTCAATTCTGCATATGAAACAGCATCAATTTTCTTCAAGTTTTGATGTTCTGGAAATATCTGATGACATATTTTCGAAACTATTGTATTGTTGCCCAAAGTGTACAATACATTTTCAGGAAGATACATTTGTTCAACATTATACTATTTGTGAAGAACAAACTCCACAGTCGATGCATTGTAGTATTTGTGATATATTAATCGATAATGGGATTAAATCTTCACATCAAAACAGGCATGCTCAGGGGAATCAGAATGTAAATGATTTTATTATTATTGATCTAGTTGATAATAAAAATAGAGAGAAAATAAATGTAAAAAAGAAAAGAACAGTTGATAGAAAAATAAAAACTTTCAATATAAATGATCAAAATCATCATCTATACTACTGTGATACATGTAAATGTTTTGTGAGTAAATTACATAAAGTGAATGTTCATCGAAACTCCCAATGTACTCAAATAATAAAATTTCCATGCAAGTTTTGTGGACTAATATTAACTGGTAAAGGAATAATGACTCACAGAGCACTGCATTATGAAAATAAAGATTTAAAATTACAAGATTTTACATTTTACAATTTACACAGTGGAATAAAAATATGCCCTCCTATACCAAAATTACCACAATGTGAAGCATGTAATATCCATTTTTTGTATATTAATGATGTAAAAACTCATGTTTGTGGGGATGTCCACAGCAAAGTTTGTCCATATTGTGAAATATCAATGTGTGATGCAGTATATAAAATTCACGTGACTTTTCATGAGTATAACTTGAAAACATTGTCTGACGATAAGAATCATAATTCAGCCCCTAGCACAGTTTGTCTAAAATTATCAGATCCTGATGTAGAAAAATCTGAAGAACAGATTGATCCTGTTAGAAATATTGATGAAGACAAACTTCATGTTGTTTATTATTGTAAAGTATGCTACATTTGTGTGGATTCCTATGATAAAGTAATTGAACACTGTCAACTACACTTAACATCGTCTGAAGAAATGATTAAGACTGAGTCTAACAAAAATGACTCTAGGGAAAGTATAGTGTACAAATTTGATCCATTTTATTATGGATCACAATCTGATAAATGGCTGCAACATGTTTATGGGTCGTTATCAGAAGAAGAAATTAACAAACTATTATTGAATTGTATATACAAGCACGAGAATAGAATAAAATTGGAAATATGCCAACCAGGAAATCCTTTGTACACAGAATACAAATGTGAAACATGTAACTGCTTTATAGATCACTCATTGTTGTATGAGCATATAGGAAATTGTATAAATAATCCCAAAAAATTTACATGTGATATTTGTAAATTGCCATACATAAAAAAGGAATCATTGGACAATCATTTAATAATTCATAGGCAATTCCATATTCCTAAGAGTTCTTTCAGAATTGTTTCCTTTAATAAAACGGAACATAAAGAAATAAATGAAATTATTAAAACAAATTCTTGCAAGCCATATGTGGTGTATAAATGCAGAAATTGTGAGGGTCTAGTCAATAAAATAGATTTTGCCACACATATATGCAATTTGAATAAACTAAGGAAATGTGATAACTGTGGTTTATTATTGTATGATGTTGATTTTGCGTCACATGTTTTGCGACACAAGGAATTAGAAAGTTTTAATGAGAATAATATGAAAGTTGTTCTACTTGGTTATAGCATACCACAACCTAATAAACATTCCTCATTACTTAGTACTAAGAATTCTTTTATGGGGATTGTTTGTGACTACTCTTTTTACAAGTGCTCAAAATGTGGTATCTGTATACGAGATTTTAGATCAATTTCAAAACATTTTTGTTTGGTTGATTCTGGTAAGGTTAAATGTATAAAATGTGATTTATATTTTGATGAAGGAAAATTAAAGGGCCATTATAAATTGCATTTAAACGATCCAGATTTTGTAAAGGATAATATAATAACAATTGATTTTGATCCTACAGATAGTAAGCAGATCAATGAGGAACAATCTAACCATGAAAATATCGATAAAAAGGAGACAAAAATAGACAAAGATGCATCTGTAATATTGGACATAAAAAATACTGTAGAAGAAAAGTTGACTAAAATTTTTAAATGTGTCAAATGTAACTGCCATTTTTTAAGTGAAAGTAGTGCTAAAGAACACATAAAAAAACGCCCTGGTAGGTTACTGAGCCAACAATGTACAAAATGTGGGTTTGCATTTTCTCCCAATAACTTGTTTAAGCATCTATTGGAGCATCATGGACAGAAAGGTGTCGTTTATAAGTTTGAAGTTGTTGACGTAATAGGCGATTTTAAAAAACAAAAAATTTACAAATGTTCCAAATGTAGTTTACATTTTACAAATTCAAAGAAAATGTATGATCATTATCTGAAATGTGTTGGGGAGTCTTCTGATGGCGGAAAATGCAAATGTTGTGGTGTAATGTTTCATTTTTCATATTTATTGAACCATGAAAGGATGCATGAAAATAATAGTCATGTTGATTATAAGATTGTTACAACAGAAGATGTTAATTGTTAAGTCTTTATAGTACAGTTATGGTAATAAAAATTTCATGAACAAATTTTGTTTTCTTTATATAAAGTCTAATAGGTCTAGGTACCTACCTAATCATTCTTAATAAACCTCTGCAAACGTATGAATATGATACCAAAACCAATTAATAAACAAGTGTCCCAAAAAGTTTGGATATATTGAAGCTGGGAGGTAGAGGACCTAGAGTGCTATCCGAATCACCCCTTTGTATGTTATGCGATTTTTCGTATTTTCGGAGTTATAACGTTTTTTTTTCACTTTTTCACCAATCGCCGAGTACGATGAGATTTTTATTTATAGTGACGTGAATTATTGCGGACAATGCTTGATTTTTTTGTGTGCTGAAAGATAGGCCAATTCAGTATGGTAACATTTATTATCGTTAGATTTAAATTTAATGCCGAGAAAGATATAATTACCCAGTATGTTCACAACATCAAAGCCCGTAAAAAAATAAAATCACATACCTACAAAAAAAAAAATTAAAAATCTGTTTGGCTTTTAAAAACTTACTCTATCTATCAGGTAGCTAATCTGAAAATTTCATTTTATTATTCATAAGGTTCCAATCGAAAAATTGAACTCTTAAATCTGTTAAGTGCAAAATTTTACTTTACATGATGATTTATAAAAACAAAGTAAAATTAGTAAAGTAGATATTGGATAGTTTAATCGTACCTATTTCATTTGGAGATTTTTATAATGCATGTACCTATATTTTTTTACGAAAACGAATACTGGCTATCTACTTATCCAGTCAAATAACATAAAATTCCTGGTAATTGGTATAGTCAATGAAGAGTCAATGATGTACATTAAAAGGATAGACAGGTTGGTGTACCTACACGACCTACACCAAACATATTGTTATTAATTAAAATGGCAACGGCCGTTTCCCTATAAACCGTGCTCTTTCACTCTCTCACGTATAAAAGTAAAACCTTGCGTGTACACATTTGTTTATTTCATGTTATTTGAGCCAAGCATGTGAAGCCACGCACCATGCGTTTTGGACCTCACTTATGCGCCGGACTTAGCCGTCCTATAGATGAGGTAGGATGACGCATAGACCAGCATCGGCACCGGTGCAGTGGAAAAACGAAGTCCCGGCGCCGCCCGGTACCGGGTGGGTGCCACCTGCCGGGCCATCTAGTGGAAAAACGCATATAGAGTATTATTTTAGTGTATTATCAGGTCACAGAAACGGGAACTATGGCGTATTCATTTTATCATTTTATTTGTTGTTTACGATAAGAGCATATATTTCGTTCAAGAAATATTGCATTATAAGACGTTATGACTGAACACAAAGATAAAATAAAGTGCCTTGTCTTGTGTCTTCATTACTGCCGAGGATTTGTGATAGAAAACCACAGTAGAAAAGAAAAGCTTATGTTTTAATTCAACATTATGCTATGCGTGAATTGGGATGGTAAATATTGGGTAGATTCAGGTAAACCCCTTCCAGACGACACAATTTTTCGTCCAATTTGACTAGATTGGCAATCAAATTGGGTCGTCTAGAGTCTAGACGGAAATATGAAATTCAAGGTCATTGGGTGGTCGGGATCGGCCGATTTGCGATTGCCTTGGGATTGCCCGATCAAATTGGGTGGTGTGGACGCTAATTGGCCAATTTTTACTTGTAATCTCTTCCTGATGCTAGATATTTAAGCGTTACTATTAATCTCTCCTCAGGACTAACGGCTTCTCTCATAACAGTGTCTTGTTTAGTAATGTATGGGCTTACTAGAGATAATAATTCATTAAAAGTGTCATGGTCCATCCGCATAAAATTTGTGAAATCGACACTGTCCAGTTCTCTAACAATATTTATATGACTAGATTAAATTGTGTCGTCTGGAAGGGGTTTTAGGCGATTTCTTTTAAGCAACCATTCTTTGCTCCATATCCTTTTTCTTTCTTCTAAATTTGTAGTTACAGCCAAAATCAGCCCCAATTTTTGTTTTTTACTAAGAGGCATGTTGCAAAATAAAAGTCCAGTCAGTAACGGCAACGGAGCAGAACTAAAATTGGCGATTTAATTGTGTACGTGTGGATAGACGATCAAATTGGGCCCGATTCAATCGGCAATCAAATCGGCTGATTAAATTGTGTCATCTGGAAGGGGTTGTAGATTGGACAGTGGCATTTTGGTTGAAACTTGACAGTTGAGAGTGTGCTTGTCAGAAACTGCTGACATTTGACAATTGACATTTCACAATATCAGTAATCAATTTTGTCTGCGGCTTAGTTTTTTAGTTTGGAATTTAATTAATTTGAACAGAACAAAATAATAAAACATGTATTATTTTCATACAAACAAACATTTATAACGTTAAAAATAAGTCAAAATGTGTTGTTTTATATCATACTTCACACATAAATTAAACTTTACTTTAAAGACTATAGACTTGTAAATTATGAACATCTAGTGAGATCAAGTGAGATCGTATAATTTATAAGTGAAATCATTTGTAACTAACAATGCTTGTTCACGAGAGAATTTTTCAATGGCTTGGTCACCTGAAACTATCCCGGGTCATAATAATGGTTTCTGTGATACTATTTCTAGTACCACTCTTTACACACTATTATTTATCTAAGGTAAAGTTAAAATATGGAGTTAATATAAACAGTCTTTCAAAGAAATTCTGGTTTCATATTATAATAGAATTTTAAAGCAAGAACGTGTTCACAATTTTTTAAGGGAATAGAAGACAATAATTACACTAGAATTTTTGAACTGATTGATTTCCATAAATTTAATTGCATTGTTAATTTTCATTTTCAGTATGAGTCGTCCTCTTCACTGGGGTTGAATGCAATGCAGCACACATTGGATGCACTGGGCGATATCTCAACGATTAACGCAGATGATCTCAAAATTAGAATTAAAGAAATGCTTCGAATCAAGGTAATTCAAATTGAAACAATTGTTAAAAATATTATTCTTTTTTGCAAAACTTTTTTTTGTTAACTCAAAGCCTGTCATTGCATAGGTAGTACTTTATATAATTAAATGTTAGTCACATTAAGGTAAAATCTTAAAAATTCTTTAGTTGTGGTGAATTTCTCTTAAGAAATTAAATTCATTCATTCATTTATTCATCATTGTTAATATTTTTACCAAAAAGTATTCTGATAGCTTCCAAAAATTGATTTTATAGTTGTATTCATTATACTTATTTTAAAAATCTAAAACTATATTAAATTATAATTGTAATTGTGTGTATTTGTCATCATAATGTTCATTTAATGCTTATATTAACAATTAAACAGTTTATTTTACTTAAAACAAACTTATATCACATTTAATAGAATATGCATAATATGGGAACTACCTACAAAAAATTCGAAATGTTTAACTTACAGTAGGCAGTATTTGCGGCGTTGTCAGTAGATATACAGGGTGTAATCGTTAAGTGTGCACAGGCAATTATTCCGTAACTATTACAGATATCAAAAAACTTAACAACTAAACTGATATCGAAAGTACTTAACCTAATGAGTAAAATGGCCATAATAAATTTTTAAAAATACACTTAACGATTACACCCTGTATAGTCAGTAGAGATATTTATATATGTAATGAATAAATTGTGTTTAAAATCCGTTGAAGTTATTAATTTCGAAATGGCTGTGGCATATTGCGTTAAGATTATGCTGTAATGACGATTTAACACTAGAGCGCTCGCGCGGGGGACATAGGTCACCCAGTGTATTATATTGCTAAATATTTTTTTAAAGAATCGTTCGCTTGATCGCTTGAGTGTTGTTGTCTCAGGTATTCCCCGACTACCAATCACCGGACATTTTAGCAGCGTGTCAGCTTCCTTGGTGCAACGAAGTGTACTCTGCGAAAATATAAAAGTACATGGGTGACGCATGTCCCCCGCGCGAGCGTTCTAGGAAGTTTTTGAAATCATACAATTACGAGTGAAAATCAAATATACCCCTTTTATTTTTTACTGCTCTTATGATAAATTTATACTTTTAAGAAATTATTAATATATATTGGTAACTAAAATCGAAATAAAATACTCATATTCGAGTGCTAGGACATACTTATTTTTTATTGAAAATAAAATTTTATTGGATAAGAACAAATTATTCTTAAACTGTATAATTAGATGATTATTTTTATCAAATTTGTAGTTTCCAAAGTAAAAACAACTGATTGATCACAATTAGTAAAAAATTAGTTACTTTTCACAGAGGTTTATGTTTAGCTCATAATTTAAGTAAAATGAGAAAATATTGATATTTTTTTTGTTTCATCACTTAAAAATAAAGTTGATTCATAAATAAGCACTTCGTTTACTTTTTAAACTACGATTTTTATGAAAAAAACGTGCGTCGTAATGGGTGACATGTAACCCACGCGTGCACTCAAGGAAAATTTTAGGCGCGAGCGCTCTAGTGTTAATGATTTACAAAGTAACTATCCTATGGCTTGTGTTGTAAATTGTTATTTTATCAAAACAAGCTTTTTGTATTGTTTTTACTGTGTTTAAATTTGTGTTGTATTTTTCAATTTCCCATTGTAATATTACAAGTTAGATACCTTTTTTTACAAGTTAGAGTGGATTTATGCTTATAAGATTGAAAAAAATCTAAGTTACTTTTTTTAACCATTTAGGCATCAGTCTCTACTGAATTACGTGAATTAGAAGAAAAGCGTGGACGTTTACAAAAAGAAGCAGCAGCTGCCAGTGCTAAGGCTGATAACGTGAAAGCAGAATACGCGCGCGCTTCCGCAGAGTTGCAACGGTTGCGAGTGTCCGCCGACCAAGCACGACTCGCACAACTTGAAGCAATCCGCAGAGATTCTCCAGAATTAGCTCCACCTTACCAAATCCTTCCATCGCAACCTCCGCCTATCTTATCTCCGTTACACCCTTCTTCTGAAGTACACTGTCGTATGCACTCGTGTTTTGATCACTCACGTTGTTCCTTAACATCTGGATTTCCAATTTATTTCTATGATCCCGATGTTCATTCACCTCTCGCTGGAGCAGAGGTGGATGGCTTTCTTAAAACTACATTGCGACAAACTTTAAGCTATAACGCACACCTGACACATAATCCGAACGAAGCCTGTCTCTATCTTGTTCTGATTGGAGAAGCATTTCCCACTACCAAAGGCCCATCGTAAGTTAGTCTATATTAAAGCAATATCATGTGTTTACCATAATATTAGAAGATAATATGTAATAAGCTTTACTATTCCAGCTCAACACCAGAAACATATCAACTAATGTTGAATGAAACAGCAGTTAAAAGCCTTCCATATTGGGGCGGTGACGGCAGAAATCACGTTCTGTTGAACTTAGCCCGACGAGAACTTTCAGTAGGTTCCGGTGATGCATTTCAAGGTGCTTCGACAGGTCGTGCCATGATAGCTCAATCTACTTTTACCCTGCAGCAGTTTAGACCGGGTTTCGATATCGTTACTGCTCCAGCATTGGGACCGCCCGGTGGGGATGTTTGGGCAGAATGTGCACCGATTGCACCTGCAAGAAGAAAATATTTACTTAGGTAAATGTTCAGTGGTGTTTTAGTTTTTTACTTGATGTATGTTATAAGTATCTATTCATAATACTGATTTAGTTTTCAGGGTTCGAAGTCGCCCGTGACAGATTTGAATAAAGAAGACGATAAACAGTTGATAGAATCATTGCAAAAGACTGCAAAAAATGCACCCGCCTCGGATGTATTCTATTTGCAATTTGAATGCGATCCTTCAGTGGATCGACGAGCGATTCGGTCCATCGGAGATTGGGCGCTCTGTGGTACGGATCGATCCAGACGTGCAATACTCCGTGATTCAACTTTTGTTTTAATACTAGCACCCGCGGATCAGAACTATGCTTCTACAGCTCTTTTGCAAGCGAGACTGTATGAAGCATTACGATCTGGTGCTATACCCGTCATACTTGGTGGAGATAGAATTCGTTTGCCATACGACGAAGTTCTCGATTGGCGCCGAGCTACTCTAGGTTTGCCAAAAGCGCGTGTCACAGAATTACATTTCTTGCTACGAGCATTGTCAGATGCTGACTTGCTGGCATTTAGAAGGCAAGGCAGAGTTCTTTGGGAGAGATATTTGAGCTCGTTACAAGCGAGCATCGACACGTTATTGGCTGTGATAAGAACGCGATTGAATATTCCTGCTCGACCGGCAGCTCCTACGTTGGGGACGCCTGCCTTTAATGAGTCTTATTATCCATTGAAGGTGGAACCACCAGCGGTCGATTCAGAACCGGAAGAGACTCTCGGACCCTTGGAAGCTCCATATCCTAGTCCAGCGTATCGGCGTAATTATTCATTATTATTGTTACATGGCTATGAGATGTGGAATGACTGGGGAGAACCGTTCGCGATATATCCGCAATTACCTTGGGATCCGCCGGTAACATCAGAGGCTCGATTTATGGGGTCTGCGGCGGGCTTTCGACCCATTGGAGCGGGCGCTGGGGGCTCTGGGAAGGAGTTTAGCGAAGCTCTAGGCGGGGACAGAGCAAGAGAACAGTTTACAATAGTTATATTGACGTATGAACGAGAGGCGGTACTGGCTGCGGCGCTCGCGCGGTTGCGTGGTTTGCCGTATTTGAATAAGGTAAATTGTAAACGCTAACTGTCTTACCACAAAAAAACTTTAGACAGGGTTTAATTTTAAGCGCGGGTTCTCCTTAATCTGGTTTTGTCGTATTTCACATAGACAACTATTGAAGTAACAGATCCCTGGTTTAAAGTGAGTGTTTAAATCGTTTTTTGGTAAGACCATTATAATTTTTTCATTGAGCAGCTTTAACAATTCAATTTTATAAAAGAGTACATATTACATTTAAAATCTATATTGAAAGAGTTCAGACAGCCTACAGTAGAGCGCACGAATGATCTTAAAATATGTCTCGTTGCTATCATTGACGTCCTATAAACAATAAGACTAACAATCGCCTGTTATCAAAAAATGTCGAAGAAGCGTTGAACAAAACATTCATTGAAATGAACACCTTACATAGTATCATTATCATCATTCAAAATATCGCTCATGAGAAAAATCTGCATAATACACGCGTAGGCAGAGTTTTGTTTCGGACAAACTTTGAGCATGATTGTAAGGCCATTCTCCCATTGCGATACGCACAGGCGATTCAAGTATCCTGCAAGTCTCGGAGACAAGTCGCCGCGGAGTATCTCACATACATTTGTATGTAGGCTCGCACACTACGCTACCGGTACAATGTATGTGAGATATTCCGCGGCGACTAGTCTTCCAGACTTGCAGGATACTTGAATCGCCTGTGCGTATCGTAATGGCAGAATGGCCTTATGTAGTTGTTTATTGTGCATCAATAATTTGAGCGTCATTGTGAGTCAGTTTTTCATTAACGAATTGTAACTTGTAAGTATAGATAACTTTTTGAGATTGAGGGTTACGTCACTAGGTGGTGGTAGTATGGAACGGGGTATCGGGTCCACCGGCCAGCCAATCGTGGCCTGAGTCTGGTGCTCCAGTTGCAGTGATACGAACACAACGCAATTCGCTTAACAACCGCTTTCTACCTTACCATCTTATCGAGACTGAGGCGGTGCTGTGCGTTGATGATGACGCACATTTGAGACATGATGAAATCGTCTTTGCGTTTAGGTGAGAATAGGATATGGTATATAAATGCATGTTTCTGTTAGTCTACGTCAAGGGTCTGAAAATATTGGAATTTTTTAGTTTTTTTGTCGATTTGTCGCAAATCCAAAACAGCTCGACTTCATGTGACAGTCAGATAACATATTGCCATTATTTTATTATATTATAATGATTAATTCGTATCCTGTTTAATGTAATTGTTCGATATACACGCTTAAAATGTTAGCATGTGCAACAGTTAAAGATGTGTCTCGGAATGTGATCATAAATCATTCCAAAAGAAAATAATGCCTGCATAATTTAATACTTGAATACATAAACATAATGTGCACACTAATTATTAAGATAAATGTTTTATGGATTCTATAAAAAAATGTATACAATTACTAAGGATGACAATAAACTTTAACAGTAAAGAAAAAATAACAAACACCACATATAAATGATTTCTACCATTTCCAGGGTATGGCGTGAGCATCGGGACAGAATCGTGGGTTTCCCCGGCAGATATCATGCGTGGGACCTTAACTTTAACAATGGCTTCCTCTACAATTCAAATTACAGGTAACCTCGAGTTGGATTCGAAATATATCTCATCAGTTTTAAAACTATATAAAATTGTCAACTACGTCGTAAATTTTACATTTTAATGTACAATTCTTCAATGAAAGACATTTTTAGTAGTTATTGTGAATTTGTACTGTATCGTCGCTTAAAATATTATAATAATTAATTTAATATCTAATTTAAAATCTAATACTCGCGTAAAATCAAACATTAGAAAATACTATTATAATAATTTTTAATTCCTAATTGGGAAGTTTACCGACTATGACAACATCAGCTTTAACGCCACAAATAGACTCTACTGCTTATATTATGTTCTATCAGTTTATAGTCTGCATTTATCATGTAATTAAAATAATCAAGAAATGAGATAAATAGCAAAACAGATTTACTATGCAACATGTTTAGTTGTAATAAAACGTGTAAAATAGTATGACGTCATAACGCTCGCTTACTTGGCGGCAACATTAATAATTAATTTATATTTTATGATAATATGTCGTTAGGCTATGTCATGCTGATGATTAACGGCCACGTTTAGATCCCTTCTCATATTATAAATCCGGAAGTAGCTTTGTATGCAAATGTGTTACTTCAAAGTCTGATAATAGTTCGACGGAATATTAAAATAAACATATCCACCCACACACATATACACGTACGCATATACACACACACTCTCAATACTTAAAATGGCAATTATTTGTTTAAAATATATATATTTCTTTTTCTGTTTTTTTGTTATGTAATATGATGAAAGAGATTGAGCCTCACAACACAGGGGATCCTAATGTGGGGTTCAATGCAACATATGTAACCAATATTATGTAAAATTTTTTTTTTTTGAAACAAATAAAGAAATTTTTATTTTTTTTTTTATTTTTTTTTTTGTATGTATCTGTATATTGTGGTAGTAATGAAAACGTAAGTAACGAAATAACACAGCTGTTGACAGGAAATAATCTCTCAAATATTATATCATTATCTAATTATAATTTTATTGTTTCACTTCTAACTTCAAAAATTATACATGTATATATGTAGATATTTAACATATTTATGAGCTATTTAAATAAAAGCGAAGATTCTTTTTGTAAAAAAAAAAAAAAAAAAAAAAAAAAAAAAAAAAAAAAAAAAAAAAAAAAATAATTATAATATTAACATAGTTTTAAGGTAACAAGATACTAACAAATATGGATATGGATATGGTATAATATACCATCGAACTATTTTGACAAAATTTGTTAGCTAGAAAAATTAAACCTAAATGTTATGGGGAAGAGCAGGCTGATGCCACAAATGCACAGTTAGTAAAATGTAGATATTTTAACGTTTCACTTTCAATAATGTTATTTTCAAAAACATTTATTGTGATGAATTAAGGAACGATATTGTAAGTAAGAGGGTGCAGATAGGTTACCAACACAACATTCGATCTTCAAACAGGACACACGCACCCAGGATTTTAGATGTTAAAGTAAGATGATTCAACTATCGCGAGCGATAAAGAGACAACTGGAATAAAATGTGGTCATTTAGCCACACTTTGATGTGCCACTTCCGAAACGCTAATAACCTATCCACCTTCTACTTCTAATATCATTGCAACGCATCATCAACATGGATATTTGAATTTGATATATTATTAGTTTTATAGCATTCAAATCTATATCTATACTAGGTAATATTATAAAGCTGAAGAGTTTGTTTGTTTGTTTGAACGCGCTAATCAAGAACTACTGGTCCGATTTGAAAAATTATTTCGGTGTTAGATAGGCCATTTATCGAGGAAGGCTATTATAGGCTATATATCATCACGCTAAGACCTACAGGAGCGGAGCAATGCGCGTATAACCGCGGGGCACAGCTACCAATGTCGTCGCTTTACTTTTTATTGACATTCATAGAAACTACCCTCAATTTGTTGTTACTTTTTTATTCTATTTAAAAAAAAAACATATATCTTCCGTCCAGTTGCGAGCTAAGCATGGTGCTAACAGGCGCGGCGTTCGTGCACCGCTACTACCTGTGGGCGTACTGGCGCGCGCTGCCCGCCGCCGTGCGGGACTACGTCGACGAGTACATGAACTGCGAGGATATCGCCATGAACTTTTTGGTTGCTCATATTACTAGGAAACCGCCGGTTAAGGTGAACATTTTTATTTTAACTAGCTTCTCGCCTCGATAGTAACTTTTTCTAGTTTTCAGAATTTGAACAGTTTTTATTCAAAACCAAGCGAGTTCTAGCGTTTTTAAGTTATATGTGATGTAACTAACAATCTCGATGTGACGGTATAAATTCACCTCTTATTGGCTATCAATGGGCAATTATATTATTATTTTTTGTGATAACATTATTTACTAATAATATAAAAAGGCGGTATGAATTTCTAAAAATGAAGTCTTATAAAAATAATAACTAAAGAAAATTCAAATCAAATTTGCTCCATAGGTGACGTCACGTTGGACGTTCCGTTGCCCGGGCTGCCCGGCGACGCTGTCGGCCGACGAGACACACTTCCACGAGAGACACAAATGTATACAGTTCTTTTCACAGGTAATATTGAATATTTAAGAATTTCGAATGTTTCATTATTGATAAAATTACTTGTTTTGTTATAAGATGAAGATTAGTGTTATCTGTATGAACTGTTTTGATATTAGTTCTTATTGTCTGTTAAGGACAATTTGTTTTGGAGATAGTAATAATAGACTACAAGCCCGCATAGGAAAAAAATATGGGTCAAATGAACCACCAGGGGACATATCTAGAACGATAGAAGAGCATAAAATAATAAGATTCATCACTATGCCGTCACTTGTAAGCTGTCCAACTGAGTGCAGATGAGAATTGAAAAGTACAGGTAGACTCGGTAAATTTTGGTCATATATTTTTGTACGGCATTCTTAACCATCGATAGATCCATTAAAAATAATAAGAAACCGCTCAGTGCCGTACAAAAATGGTGGTCCACAAAGTCGGAATTTTTATTTAATTTCCGAGAGTTACCGGGGGTAAATTTGGTCATTTGACCATGTACGGCATCTGTGTCATACTATGCCTATACTGCTTTTAATCCATTATTCCGCAACGCCGTACAAAAATCATGGGGACAAGGGGAAAAAATCGAGAGTTGCAATCCCCTCTCTTTCCCCACTCCAGGGGGTCATTTGACTAAGTACGGCTTCGGTTCCAAAACATTATCTAGCACTCAAAAGTACTATTAAAAGCAATGCCGTCAAAAAATAATTGTTCTTTTAAATGTATACCAATAATCATCTTAATTTCATCGAATTCTTGATATAAAGAGCTGTAAGGTCATTTGACCCTGTACGGGAACTTTTTTTTTAACATGATATTGTAAAATTCAATTGTTGTATAGTATTGCCGTTCAAAAGAAACCGTTCTAAAAAAAGTTATAGAGAAATGCAAAAACAGAAATTTTGTAAAAGTTTAAACATCGTAGATTAATGAAATATAATAGTTTTCTACACTTTATTCGTTGTTTTAAATAGTATTAACATAGATAAATTAGGAAAAAACGATGCCGTACATTTTTGTGCAGACCACATCTTTTAGGCTGATGAAAGCGACGAAAGCTACAATTTTAAGGGTGCTTTATGGCCATTTGATACAGTACGGCATTAACATATTTTTACCCAACTACGGCAAAGCAAAAGGAGGGTTATGATTTTGACAGGTCATGTATGTATGTTCATCTATTCCCTCGTAACTTCTAAACTACTTATCAGAATTCGACAAATGACATATCATTAGAAGCGTCTGAATTGTTCACTGGATAACCAGCGACCAGCTAGCTAAAGGCTATATGGGGTTTCACAAAATCTAATGTGGCGCCCTCTAGCGGACAAAACATACAGAGTAAAAAAATAAAGTTAAGATAAATATGCCGTGTTTGGTATCATTTGAAAGCGCTTTACTTGTACATTTTGAATATGTATATATTACTAGCATTTGCTTGTGACTTTACCTGTATTCATGGGCTGATTGCATATAATTCACATCTTTTCGTTCATAGCTTCTTTATTAGTTCATCAATTTAACGGAGTCCATTCCACCTGACTCCGACTTTCCAAGGTGATAATTAACCACCTCGAGCTTCTTAATATTAATGTATATTTATATTTTATTATCAAAATATAAAGCAAACATTTCGTTATATGGATTTTTTTCTTTTTCAGATTTTTCCCCTTTGAACCAACGAAAATGTACGGCACATGAAAAAATATTATCTATGCATAAAATACTTTAAAAATAAATTTATTTCGTGTTGTGTCAAATGACCCCCTGGAGTGGGGAAAGAGAGGGGATTACAACTCTCGATTTTTTCCCCTTGTCCCCATGATTTTTGTACGGCGTTGCGGAATAATGGATTAAAAGCAGTATAGGCATAGTATGACACAGATGCCGTACATGGTCAAATGACCAAATTTACCCCCGGTAACTCTCGGAAATTAAATAAAAATTCCGACTTTGTGGACCACCATTTTTGTACGGCACTGAGCGGTTTCTTATTATTTTTAATGGATCTATCGATGGTTAAGAATGCCGTACAAAAATATATGACCAAAATTTACCGAGTCTACCTGTACTTTTCAATTCTCATCTGCACTCAGTTGGACAGCTTACAAGTGACGGCATAGTGATGAATCTTATTATTTTATGCTCTTCTATCGTTCTAGATATGTCCCCTGGTGGTTCATTTGACCCATATTTTTTTCCTATGCGGGCTTGTAGTCTATAACTGCTAATGTTCAATTTTTACTTTTTTCACTACAGTAACTCAAAAGGTTTATTCGTTTTCAGTCTTAAGTTTTAAGAAATTTGTGTATGATGGAACTTATGAATCTATTTATATTTATTTTTTTCACAGGTGATGGGTTACACGCCGCTCCTGTCGACGCAGTACCGCGCCGACTCGGTGCTGTTCAAAACACGAATACCTCACGATAAACAAAAGTGCTTCAAGTTTATATAGAAATTATTTATAGTTTAAATAATTGTAGAAATATAAGCATAGTAAAGCTGCATTTGACAACTTTGTAGTACATTTTGACGGAAAGGAGAAAAGCAATTTAAATTTTCTTGTGTTTTATCAGTATGTGATTGTATTATTAAAATTCTAAAAAAATATGTTTCAGAACATTATCTGATTTTGTACTAGTCTTTGTAAAAAAAATATAAGGCATCACACATTGTTATTGTTCGGAATCTTTTCACAAAAAATGTGTTCAAAGCCTTTTATTACATTATCGTTATCCAAAATCTCAACTATCATTATTTTATGTTTTGATTGTTGTAAACAAAAATTTAGAATTTATCTTGATTGAACTATAACTAAATATTTCGTAGCAGAAAGATAATCGTTTTAGGTTTTATTAACTAATTCTTATCACGATATATAATTTTCGCCCACAATCAAAAGACCGTAGTCATTACCATTTTTTGGTCGCAATGGTTTGAAAATTTGTATTCTATACATAACATCTTTATGAAATATTGCGTAAAAACCTTATTTCTAGACTTATTACATCAAATCCAACTTATATTTGATATTTCATTATAAAGTTACGCCATATACGACCAAAGTACTAAACTTACATTTATTTTTACGATTATTTTTGACATAAAGTTGTAATTACTAGTCTAATTTTGTATTCGTATTATTTTAACTGTTGTAAATATTGTGTACAATAAAAAAGTATATATAATCAATACTGTGTAATGTGTTCTATATTATATTATAATTATTAAGTTTATAAATTATTTTAACAAGCTACATATATACCTTGTAATAAAACTCTTGAATGCATTATACACATAAATCAGAAATTAAAATCTTAAAAAAAAGAATAGATATTAGAATTATTGTATGCTTTTGTTTATTCGGATATTTTTTAAATATGTTTTTATAGGTCAAGACTGATTAACTCATCATGTATAATTGTTAAAAATATCATATTATGTATGTATTACATAATATAAGTTTAGTATGTAAAAATGTATTTTTTCTTTTTTTATATTATGTATGATTAAACGAAATAAATATTATGTTCTTAAATCATATTGCTTATAAGTTTTATTTTTTACCTGTTAACCCAAAACCTTAAAACATATCATAATAAGTAATAACTATAACAACTGAATGCTATTATCATCATAATAAGACCAATAGGAGCGGAGCAATGCGGGTAAACCTGGGGGCACAGCTAGTATGAAATAAAACACAAAATATTTAAAAAATATTTATTATCAAGATAAACACGAATAATGAACACAACTGCAAATCGCTTACAAGTTACAATATAGCATAAAAATTGTAAAAGAGCGGTGAAATGAAGAAGAAATAGAATAACATATTCGATCTTATTATATGTTTCTGTTTTCTTAATAATGTATTTCACACCAAATATTGAAAACTCAAACACTCTCCCAAGCGGCACACAAATGAGTACATAAATAAATAACGACTATGATTTCCTTAATTATTAGATAATTAAATAGTATAAAATCTTATATTTAATAAACTGGAAGATGTTCTTAAATAGTTAAAGTGCACGAGAAAAAATTTTTCGCCTCTAAATTTAGTGGAGAAAATTTTTCAAAAAGTTTGTTATTCAGAAAATTTATTTGGCTAATATTTTTGTACCAAAAATATACCAAAACTATAGCGTTATAAAATATAATTATCGTTGTCGGTGGCAGTATTATATTTAATGAGATTTATTCAGATTTTTTTGTATATTTGAGCAAAATTATGGGAAAAAGTGATCTTTATTTTTTTTCGGAAATAAATCTCTGTATTTTTTTTAATTACACATGGTTTCGATCGTAGAAATGTTTGTACGTTCTGTAGCGCGTGTCACTGGGCACCGAGACGGGCTCGAGCGGCCACAGTCTGCGCGCGCGCACTCACGCCATGTCTTCGCCTTTACCGTCCAGTCTCTTCAGCTGAAATACATATTATTATTTATTAAAAATTGCATTTTTTTGTAGAGATGATAGTGAAATTATTGTATTTTTTGGCAAAGGAATTAATGATAAATTTATATACGTAATATGATGATGATGGTACATGTTTTAAAGTTCAATGTTCTTCTCTATTTTCTGAAACATTCATCACCATTTATGTGATTGATTTCCAAATGAAAAATAGGCATTTATAAATATGATTTTCTTTTATTTCATGAGTATGTTTGCTTACGGTCTGTTCAACAGTCCACGCTGTAGTCGCAAGGCGTCCAGTGCGCTTGTAAATGAGTTAGTAACATTAGACATTGTAGACAGCAATGAGTTAGAAAAAATGAGTTTTCACCTTTAAATAGTGAGTATTAGCTATTAGTGTGTAAATAAGTATAGAGGTGGCACCTAGAGCATGCAATAGTACCCAGTCAGTATTGAACTGTGAACTAGGAAGCCATGAGTATTTAACTATATTTAGTAAGAAACTGTAAGTAGTATGCACTACGACTAGAGTGTGAGTACAAAATATTGAGTACTGTGTATTAGTGCAGTGAATACTGTAGTGAGTGGCCTCGTGATCGTTTTTTTTCTTAATAGTGAATACATTTTATAGTGTTTAAGTAATATGCATTCTACAATGTGTTTATTAAAAAGCTGAGTAGTAAAATGAACATTTTGTAGTGTGTTTATGAAAAAAGTAATAGTATTTAGTCCTCATTTTGTGTTTGAGTGTGTGTGCTCACCTCCTTCTCATCAGCAGCAACTGGTCTGTAGCGTGGTGCTGGCTCATGGGGGGGCGCAGAGAAGCCGTGCGCGTACAGAAGAGCCGCAGCCACTCCACCGGCTACGGGACCCGCCCAGTATACCTAGTATACGAAATTGTTAGATATTATAAATAGATGTTGTTTAAACATGGCGAGGTAGATATTCTTTGCAGTAGGTACACCTGGAGTTGTGTCTTGTCGAGTTTATGGCCCATTCTTTACGGAACATCTAGACTAGTGATATATGAAGTTTATGGACACTTCTTCTTCACTTCCCACTTCAGACAAGTCACAAGTGACTATAATTTGAAGTAAGTTTGTGGTACCTACATTAATGTAAGTTAAAGGGCGCTAGACAGTGTCCAGCGAAAGGAAACGTTATAAAAACTAACTACTGCAGGGTACATTTACCCCGCTAATTTACAGGAAAAATAATGTAATTCTTGCTTTACTATAATAACTACATAATATGCTTTGAACATTAATAAACCACACCTTTTATTACTATCATACAATATTTGCAGAAATTATCCTATTGTTTTCCTAATAGTAATAACCGTTTAATTTTAGCTCTTGTTTTTGGATAACTTGTGCGTGCAAGTCATGTACAGGATAACTTCAAATCAAAATTAAGGATATAGTTCAGGATCCATCGCCCATTTTTGCACGTGTTTACTATCAAGCTAATTTTCCGTGAGTAGTTTATTTAGATGAGACGCCCAATAATTTCCTGTACGAAACTCTCGGTTGTGGTAGCTAACAGAGGTAACAAGGATAAAATGTGTTGATTTGATGGTTCTCAAATATTTATTACTAACTGAATTTTTTTTGTTCAATCTCAAGATAATTATCTAAATTATTCTTAAAAATATTTGTCCTACAAAATCTTTGGTTTGATCAAAGAGTTCCCTCTTTCCAATGTGTATCGATTATTAGGTCATCACAAATGATTACTAACTAGCTGATTTTCTTGTTTTCACTTAGTTAATATTAATATAATTCAACAGACATATTGTCCTACAAATTGCGTGGTACATTATCCCGGTCCTACGCTCAGAAATTAAGGATATCACAAGACCATTTTTTTCATTACTAACTGTAGGACAAAAATACTAAATAATAGGATAGTGACGTGTTCTCTGTCCAAATGAAACAACGTCCTACAAGGAAACAGGTATGTATAACTAGTCCGACAAGAATTGACATTTTTTAAAGATATCGAGATCAGATTCCAGTAGATTGAGACGCTGATGATGTTGTAGCTGGCTCAGTGCTGTGTATGAGAAATTATTAAAAAAAAACATTAAAAATTGTTTATTTGAGAAACATCATGTTTCTCATGTTTCAAACATGCAAATAAATACAGTATATACATAAATATCACATAGCATCATCGACATTAAAAAAATTATCCCATATTAAATTAATATTTAATCAAATAGTCACTTATAATACCACAAGAGCTTCAAAATTATCGGGTATTTTCCGATAGGTTCGTTGCAAACAAATGAAGGAGTCAAGTTTTTAGTCAAGGTTAAAAAATCACGAGCGCGAAGCGCGAGTGATTTTTCCTGAAAAACTTGACGACTTTATTTGTTTGCAGGGAACCTTGAGGGAAATGCCAGATAATTTTAAAGCTCGTGTGGTATTCGGGAGATTATTTTTCCGTCCCAAATGTCGGCCAATAATTTCACAATTGAATTCAACCTGTCAGTTTGACGTCAACGACCAGAGAAAATTTTCAAAAAATTATCAGTATAATACCACAGTATTACCATATTTCCTACAGTATGGCGACGAATGTACTTGTGCAGAGAAACGGAGGGGAACTGGCGGGGGGTCGGGCGACGCGGGCCGCTTAATGCAATCACGCTGAGTTTGCATTAACTATCGCGAAAGGACGACGCAGTCGTATTTTTTGTGAAATAATTTTATTATACATAGGTACTTACATATTCTATTATGGCGCGCAAAAACTGTTCCGTTTACGGATGTAAATCTACATTGAAATCCCAGAAGGAAACAATATTTCAGAAAGATTGTATTAATTGTATCTGTTGAATTAAAATCAAAGCTATGTATATGTTGTCCTCATTATTTTCTAATCAGATTGTACATCCCAATGCAAATGCATTACTTAGTTAAATGGTATAATATACAATTAAGAACATCCAAAAATAAAGTGTCCACGTAAATAATATTTAGCAGTGCAATATCTGTAATCTATACTAATAGTATAAAGAGGAAAGGTTTGTATGTATGTATGTATGGTTTTCACGCATAAACTACTGGACCGATTTTGATGAAATTTGGCACAGATAATCTTTAGACCCTGAGAAAGAACATAGGCTACCTTTAATTGCGAAATATGTACCACGGGCGAAGCCGGGGCGGACCGCTAGTAATTATATATTTATGAACAAATAATTACATCAGATTTAATAATCCCAATTATTTTGAATGTACATATGAATAAATGATTTCATCATAATATTAATATTCACAATTGTTTTATTTCCCATTTGTTGCAACCCTAGCGTATTTTCGTGTGGCAGCGTAAGTACCTACGCTGGCGGCGGCATCGCGCGACATCAAAGGCGATTTATAAATTTATAAAGAATAGAAAAAATTCGATCACGAGGCGGGACTCGAACCCGCATCCTTCGCGCCATTCCGGGGCGGATGCCTCACCAACTCAGCCACTCGTGACCCGCCCGAGTGATCGAATTTATTCTATTCTTTCAGTTTTATGTGTCTGAAGGGACACACCGCGCGCCATCTATTGAGATGATTAACAACCATTTCAACCAATATGAAGCACTTTTCAGTGAATACATAAAAAAAAAAAAAAAAAAAAAAAAAAAAAAAAAAAAAAAAAGGTCGTGTTCAATCGTTACAATATTGTATTCACTGAAAAGTGCTTCATATTGGTTGAAATGGTTGTTAATCATCTCAATAGATGGCGCGCGGTGTGTCCCTTCAGACACATAAAACTGAAAGAATAGAATAAATTCGATCACTCGGGCGGGTCACGAGTGGCTGAGTTGGTGAGGCATCCGCCCCGGAATGGCGCGAAGGATGCGGGTTCGAGTCCCGCCTCGTGATCGAATTTTTTCTATTCTTTATAAATTTATATTTATAAAGCATTTGAATGCCATAAAACCAAAAATATAAAATCAAAGGCGATTCCTTACTGTAGGAAATAATATTGTAATACTGTGATAATACCATGTAGGTTGTACCACGTGACGTCGAATGGTGCAATTCTATTGGTCGATATTTGGGTCGGAAAAATAATCATACAAAAAACATAAATTTAAATGACAAAAAATTTAATAAGAAAATATTTAAAATATAATATCAAAAATTATTGTTTAAAAAATGTAACAATAATACAATGCTACAATAGAATGTTACAATGCTATAATGCTCGATTTTACATAATTACGTGAAAATATGAACTTAATAAATTATTTTTTTAATTATTTTAAAATTAAAGTAAATAAATATTCGTTCGACTTACCTTTCATAAGACAAATATTTAGATTTCACTCTAAATTCTTTGTAACAAGAGGAATGATAACCTATTACTTCGTCATTCCAATTTTCAGGCCATATAACACTTCGATATTTATGTTGATGATGCTTTCGAGCAGATAGAAAAGTTTTGCAAGAAAGCCAAGAAACTTCTTATAAATTTTTGAAAATAATCAAATCGAGATATTGTATCATTGCTACCTCTGTTAGCTACCACAATTGAGAATTTTCGCATAGGAAATAGTTGGGCGACTCATCGAAACGAAGCTATTCACGAAGATTCAGCTTGATAGTAATTATTTTTATATCAAGGATCTGTACTACTACTTTTAAGCGTAGGACCGGGATAACGTACCACGCAATTTGTAGGACAATATATCTGTTGAATTATATAAATATTAACTAAGTGAAAACAAAAAAATCAGCTGGTTAGTAATCATTTATGATGACCTCGTTATCGATACATATTGGAAAGAGGGGACTCTTTGATCAAACCATAGATTTTGTAGGACAAATATTTATTCGAATAATTTAGATAATTATCTTGAGATTGAACAAAAAAAAATTCAGTTAGTAATACATATTTGAGAAGCAACAAATCAACATATTTTATCCTTAACTAGCGACCCGCCCTGGCTTCGCACGGGTGCAATGGCGGCCGGCCGGTACCGCCGCAAACGCTACGTCCCGCAATTTTTAAATCTGTAATATCTTCGAAAATATTCACTTAAATCATACGGTGTAAAGGGCCATATAGATCTATATTAAATGAACAATGTATTCAAGGTATTTAATTGGTTAGGATTAATGCTGTATTGGTTAAAATCGCTTCGAAAATTAGCCATTATTTGTCGTAAAAAGTAAATGACAAAAAAAAGTTATTGTGGGTTATCACTTATCCATAAGAGATAGACATATACCATCACGGACTTTTCTGTAGACCTTTTCAATGTGTACAATACTTAGTACATTATTTTGATAAAACTCGTAGGGTTCAGCCTGCGTTTGCAATGTAAGCGGAAAAAATGTAATTATTTACGACATCACATTAGAAACCTCAAAAATAACAGTACTTCTCCACTATTTAATGGATGTTATTATACATATAAACCTTCCTCTTGAATCACTCTATCTATTAAAAAAAACCGCATCAAAATCCGTTGCGTAGTTTCAAAGATTTAAGCATACAAAGGAACATAGGGACAGAGAAAGCGACTTTGTTTTATACTATGTAGTGATTGATACCTCTGTAAGCTACCACAATGTAGAGTTTCGTACAAGAAATTATTGGGCGTCTCATCAAAATAAAGCTATTCACGGAAAATTAGCTTGATAGTAATCAAGTGCAAAAATGGGCGATGGATCCTGAACTAATACTATTCAGCATCAATTACGTAATATACTGTAAAGACGATTTTGCGGTTAGTAGAAGGCAAGGAAAATCGTTTAGTATTGTAAATATCAAATCCATTAAATACTATAAGGTTAATTATATTAATAAAATAAGATCACATTTGAGATTCATAGTTTTATGTTGAAATATTTGCTTGTCCCAGCTTCACCCGAGTTGGATTAAAAATAAAATGTAGAGTATACCTTCATATGTGCCTCTAGTATAATCTGGGTTTCTGGTTGTGACGTTATTTCAAAATTGGTCAAGTACTCAAGTAGTTTCAGATCCTATTTAACACCAACAAAGAACAAACCCATAAACTTTTCATAAAAGACAAGTATAACTTTTTCTCAAGCCAAGTATGTTACGCTTCAACCCACATAAATAGGCGTGTAGCTATATAGAATAATGAATATAATGACATAAGTGCCTATAAATGGAGCTTACGCGTATTATTATAGAGTGGTTCTCTACAACCTTAATAGATGATATCACAGCTATAGTAAAAAGTTGTATTATAAAAAAGTTACTCAAAAATATTTAAATTGTTAGGCTTGCGTTAATTTTAATAGGAACTGAGTAAAGATAATATAGTAAGTTACGAAAAAAAAAGACATAAACTGTAATGAATAAAACCTTTATAAAAGTGATCTTAACGAGTTTTACTCGAAACATATAATGACTCTTTTAGTTATTTAAAGTTATCCTAACCGCGATCATTCTCATGTTTTAAATAAAACGAGATTTTAACAAATTCTTTTACAGCAATCTAGAACTTGAATCTAAGATCAACATCCGAGACGGAACAAGGTCATTCTCTTAAACAATAATATTTAACACACTAAAGAATCGTGAAAAAACATCAAGAATAACAAGAATTAATACATAAACAAAATAAAATATGTTAAATTCGCTTTGATATGATGCCAAATCTACCAGCACATCTACATTTATGAGCATTGTATGTAAATATAAGAGTAACGGGTTAAATACAGTGTTAAATATAAAATATATCTACGTTACTAGAATTATGATTATGCATTGGAGCAGTACCTAATATCGAGACGTACCTAAGCGTGACTTTACTTATATTTACGGTATGACTTAGTTGAATATATAATTATATATTCTACCAGCTACCTATTTACTTCTAAGAAATACAAAGATTATCTAGTGTTATATTTTAGTTATTCACTAATTGGAATGAGGAAGTTAGCGAATCATGAAAGTTGATTACACCAAGGCCATAAAAGGGCCACGGTGGAAATAATAATTAGCAAAGATTATTCAAATACCGTTAAATAATAAATTAATCATGCGCTTTCGGAACGCGTATGTACTGTCAATTGGTGTTTTGTATTACGATTACATTGTTGTGCAATGAAATCATTTTTAATGTAAATTGTATGGTTGTAAAGTTTACGTGCTGAATCTACAACGTGAGTAGTATTATCATAAAAGAAATGGAATTTACAACTTAAAATATAACGGCTTTTAAATAATTGGGTTATAAATTAATTTAGGCATTACCACATAATAAAAAGATCGAAAAGATACCTAACCCCTTTCATTTTTAGTTGAATGGGACTGGCAAGACCAGTTTTGCACCACAATTCAGACCGATGAACAACACAAAACCCGGCTATACCTAATATGAATCTTTTGAAATCATTCAGACCGGTTCAGAAGTTGTTTGTAAACAATCTCAGCAATCTTATCCTAATGTCAAGTATAGAGGTTGCTGGAAATCCTTAATCAAAACGAACTAAATCTAAGGCATCTCTGCTAAAATAGTCACAAAAAAACACAAGAAACATAAACATGCATAATCTTATTACTTACCTACTACACTACAACTACTACTACTTACCTACCAACGCCAAATCGAAGGAGCAGGGTTCATAGCTAATCTAGTGTAGAAAAGTCACAACACAAAACACAATAAACTTAAAATAAACAAATATGTACATATAACAAAATCTCTTACCCAATGATCAGCCCATTCATTAGCAACGAGCGCAGAACCGAATGACCTTGCGGGGTTCATAGCGGATCCCGTATAGTCCACAGCTAGAAGGTGTCCCAATGTCACTGTGAGGCCGATAGCGAGGGGCGCGGTTGCCTTGCTGTCGGGCTTGTTGGGGTCGCACACCTGGGGACCAGCTGAGCTTTAGCCAACAATAGTATATTCCCCAGAAATACGGGAAGTATTGTTCCGTCCTTTTTTTCTACTCCCTCAATGGATATGGTGTTAGTGTGAAACACTCTTAATGTAACAATATTACATACTTATATTTAAGGGTATATAATATGTGTTCGTATTCTATAACGTGTTAATGTGGTAAGATAGTTCCGAGAACTCTCAGTTTCTTTTCTCAATAGATTTACATTGATTCATTGATTTGAATTGATTGATTGCATTAATCGAATTTCCTATAATAAAGGCTGATTAAATCCAAACAAAAAGAAGATAAACACGCAACATAATATGACATTATGGAAACATTATAAAATAAATTTGAAATAACCAGCTCAGTATTTTTATCATTTTGACACAGATAATAGGTATTATAATAATAATAATAAAAACACTTTATTGTACACACAGGTTGACAGAAGGACAATAAAAAATCAGCACAAGAGGTTAAGGTACAGTAGGCGGTCTTATCGCTCATGAGCGATTTCTACCAGACAACCAAAAAGCAAAGGAGAGCTGGGAAGTAGGAGAGTAGGCGTGGTACAATAGTAAAAGTTACAGTAAGACGTAACATGTACAAATATTGCACAAAGATAAAATAAAATTGTAAAAATACTTAAAAAACGGAAAAATATTAGGATACTAAACTAAACATAAATATAATACACGTCATATATGGTAAATAGATAAGTATATATACATATAAATATACAATATATATACAATACATATAATATATACACATATACTTACATATTATATAATGTTATATATACTGACCAAAACCAAATTAAATTGAGAGGATAGAAAAACTTTGCTATACTTGAAGGAGACATAGTGATTAGTGAGAGTTCTTAATTTTCCTGTAGCATGGAACTGTAATGTTTTTTGAGACTGGCTTTAAAAATTGGTAGGCTTGGAGCTCTTCTTACCGAATCTGGTAGGGCATTCTCTGGTAGGGTATTAGGTACTCATTTCGATTAACATCCTAAAAAAACTATGAATAATCAAATCATTCAGAAATGTTTTATAACCATAATGTGGGGCTTGTTTTTACAAAAATATTACGAGGATAAAGCATTCATAATAAAAAAGATAATAAATGACGGAAGTGGTAGCGTCATCTCTACAAATAAAATTTCGCAAATGTTTCTATATCACGCAAATAATTCATTTGCCTTTTCACTGAAATGTAACGAAATGATTCCTGCTAAACAAATAAATTATGCCGATGTTTACTTAACCTAAATTCATTTTTAGAATGCTAAATAACCAGCTGTTGACCCGCGGTTTATTTCCAAACTTGGCAATTATCATAGCAATAAATAGGTAAAATAGGTAAGTTTCCGTCAACAGAATATATTTTGACATATTCTGTATAACAAAAGCCGAAACCTTAACAAAAGCAAGGTCTTTGCGAAGTATTTTGATGAATACCCGTGTCTTAAGGAATGGCATCAATGTGGTTTCTATGCGTTATTTATTGATTATGCAAATTCTTCGAGTAATGCCTGGAGGCACGCGATCGTCAGTCTGATTCCAGACGAATGCCTTGACGCACCCTCATTATCGATGGAGGCAATTTGAGTAAAAGCTACTTAGTTATCTGAATAATTGTCTTGAAACGACACGCCTGCGGGCTATTGGAAAATTGTAGGTATACCTTCCATCGTGTTTAATTTTGTCAAAATTATATAATAATGATACTACTACCACAGAATACGTAGATAATATTGCGATTATTTCAAAAGCACATTACAATTTTATGTATAAAATGTGTTGATGCACTTATATGGGTGTAAAATACCCATATAAGTGCGAAGAGCGAGGATAAAATTATTGACTTATTATTTGTTGGTAATTTTATACGTCCGGCAAGTTCACATACGTGCTATTGGAGCTATTAAGTGATATAAAACCAATTATGATGCTTGCTTTAATACGAGTGGATATGGCTAGTTATAAAATATGCTGGACAATGGATCTGCGTACACGTATCTACTATCTAGCTACATAAAATAAGTCCTTCCTTTCAAAAATACGTTTGTTATGAGTTATGATGCACAAAAACAAAACTATGCTAATGTATTCGTACTCGTAGATGAAATAAGTATTTTCATCTGAAAAGACATGTCAAAGCTTAAAAATAAAATAATAAGCTTATTAGTCACAGGGTTTGCTTTCACAATTACTTAATGCTTGTACAATTCAAACCAACATATTGGATTACAATAGAAATAACCAGATGAGCTATCATTCAATCATCGTTACATTCTATTATTATATAAGTATCAATCATTCACAAAGAATATCTCTGAGAGTATAAAGCCTTAGAAACTAACTGTAACCACAAATTACTCAATCAACGTCTATAACCGTCTATAACTCTTATTTGTATTTTAAAAAAACTACCTATTTTAAATTTTTAAGTCTTAAAGGTTTTGTTTGTAAACCTTACTTTTTACATATAGTTGATTATACGGATAGCCGTGTAACAAATATTTCAACGAGAATCTCGGATTAGTGCCGGC
Source organism: Colias behrii (assembly GCA_029959065.1). Taxonomy (NCBI): domain Eukaryota; kingdom Metazoa; phylum Arthropoda; class Insecta; order Lepidoptera; family Pieridae; genus Colias; species Colias behrii. The sequence goes on from JARWMC010000002.1 coordinate 9,065,922, forward strand.
TACAACTAAGGCTCCAACTAATGAGGGTTCGTCACGGAAGCTAATGTTTATTGCGAACCACGTACTAGACAAATCATTTAACATCCTGAGCGAGACAATTGTGGCTCGTGTCTTTATTCTATAGCTGAATAATCGTGACATTTAAGTAAGTATATAACGATACGATCTAAGCATTTTTGCAACGGATATCGATTAGATCATAGACTATATTTTATTGTTGTAAATCTTAATCTGATTACGATAAATAAGTTTTTATTACATTTTATGACTATCCAATTATTCAGTTGTAAACAAGTTTTACGAGTCAGACCTAGTATCGTTATCGTACTAACTATATAAATTAAAAATAATTGCGATTTAGGAGAATCCCGTAATATCAATAGACCCAATATCTACCTAAACAACAAAATAACCAGAATAAGTGTCTGGTATCTGACTATAATTATCACCAATTTGATAGAAACATTATTAAGATACACCGAAATAGTAGAAGGTACTTTTCCAGGAAATCTTCTAACGAGTGAAGTAATATTTTATGTTAGATAAACATTTTGCCCGCCCCTATACTCATCACTGTACTAAAATTACCAATATCGTGTACTATCCAGTGCTTATTTCAGTAATAAGTTACGCTATATTAAAACAATAGCTATTTAGAGAACCATTTATCAACTTTCGATTGAAAATGAAATTAATTCCAATGACCTATCTTTTACCGTTAAAATTCTACCAATACCATTGAGAAGATACCATACCAAAAAGAGAGTAAGATCATTATTTTTAACTATACTTATATTTATATTACATTTCATTACATCACATCATGTATTACAAAAATATTAGCAACACTCACCCCAAACACGACGAAGATGAGCACGAAGCCCAAAAAGAACTCAATTCCAAAACCTTGCAGGGAAGTGACATCTGTACCCAGCCCAGTTACACCAAGTTTTCCCGCCACTTTCTCCGGGGTAAAGGCCTTCAGGAGACCAGAACCGGCCGCTGCCCCAGCACATTGAGCGATGATATAGAGAATAGCACGAACTAGCTTGATGCGGCCGGTGGATAGCATGCCTGCAGTCACTGCGGGGTTTATGTGCCCGCCTGAAATGTGACCTATGGCCTGCAGGGAGAATTTCTAAATTAGTATTTTTTTTGTAATAATTAACTGATTAGTTGCTCTTACTAATCGTAAATAAGTAAGAGCAATAAGTATAGGAAGGAAATTGAAAAGGAATAAGAACTATTTATAAAGTTCGCTGTAAAATTTTGCAAAAAAACTACCATTTAAAGATGTTTTGGTTACATTTCACTGAATTTATAAACAAAATTATCGAAGTACATACAGAAACAGCGGCAAAGACAGCGAGACCGAAGCTAAAAGCGATGAGGACAATGTTGGGAGCTGCCTCCGAGCCTTGTGTTACGTTGATACACGCACCACATCCGAACAGATTCAGTAACAGGTTACCTAAATAAAGAAAAATGTAATTTCAAATAAATGTGTTTCAGAATATTAATAATCGAAGAAAGTTTTCTTAAGATTTTTGCCTCTATTCTTTGGTAGGTATGATTTCGTCGAATCTATAGTTAATTATTAATTCAAAACCTTTTTGTCATCGAAAAAAATAGTTAATTCGTGTAAATAGGCATTTGAAATATATATAAATATATTTTTATAAAAAAATACAAGGAAAATATATTATTTATCTTACCGATGAATTCAGCGAGTAATGCTTTGCTGATGCCCAAAGCTCCACCAGAAAGCTCGTCCAAACCGAGTTTGTGTGCGAGTTCTCCCATTGTTCTGAAAAAAAAAAAATCTTCATATTTTCCTGGACTCAGAATTATTATAACATTGTAAGTATTACATGATGTTATTTAATACACGCTACTGTTTGTGGTAACCATTAAAGATTTATAAAGTAAATACCTATCATGGATTTAAATCGCGATAAATCATTATTACTGGCCGTTTAAGTGTTTATCTGCGATTAAACTAGATGTGATGTAACTTTTAATACACATCTAGTACATCAGTAGAAGTTATTATTTAATTCCTATTTATCCTTCTATAAAAATGAGTTCAATTCAGATTTCAGAGTAACAGCAGTACATGATAAGAACGCGTACCTAACTAATATTTTTTCTTACTCCCATAGGTTTTTGTTGGTAGTTTTTAGAATGAATATTTACGCATTTCGCCTACTTTATTTATTACCTTTACAGTATACACATTACATAGCTATGTACTCTTTGAATGATGAATATTTTACCTACATACCAACAAAGATATGTAACGATATTTGAAATCGTAATAATATATGAATTACATTATGTGACTGCATAGCAGGCCACGTACGATTTTGCATTTGTTTACAATGACTAGAATAAATAGTGGTTTACCGCAAACATATTATTTTGTAGGACGATACATTTAATTACAGAACAAAATATACGTATTGCAACCAGCTACTATTTACTTTTGAGGTCACAGTTATTTTATTAAAAGGTGACACCTTGAATATGTAATAAACACTTAATTTTTGTGTTTATGTTTGGGGTATTACCTTATAAGGTATGATAATTCTTATATATATTTACACATGGCAACTTTTATTTTAAAATACTTATTTAGGAAGAATCGTTTGCTTGCAATCGCATTTAAATTGAAAATAGATAAATATAAGAGATCGATAAAAAAATTGCATTATAGAGTCGTCCGTCGTCGGACAAATTTCGTCACACAATAATTTTCAAAAAAAAAAAAAAAAGAAAATAAAGACTAGACAGATTTATAACACGATTATTATTTTATTACCTAAGTACGTCAAACTTGTCTTCTTGTACTTGTCAAACCTTCAGAAGCTTGTATTTATAACAAAATGGTTTCAAGAAAGTTAAAAAATATAGAAAAAAACCATAAGTGCCTACTGAATAAAAAATAAATCTTTATGTTCTTTAAAAGAAGTTAGAAAACCTTTTTGCAGCTCCGTAAGAAATAACTAGAATCTAGATGTTCGATTTAATAAGTGTACCTTAAGTAAGTGACCTAGGTATTGGCACAGGTCCATATTTGAGTACCCATATTCAGTCCTTTAGCTTATATGCACATCGGCTTTTGTTGCTAGCCATGACCTAAGACGTATGATATGCTGAGGTTAACATTCATACAAAAAGTACTGCAATATCTTCTTACAGATTATTTTACGCTTTATATTTTATTCGAAATGAATTAAGGAATTTCTTTATGATTGTGGACCTTTTCAAAATAAAAGGCCTTCACATATTCGCGGTATAAACAACGTTACTGGGTCAAGAGTAACACTTGGAGACAAATGCATTTAAAATAGCCACAAGGGAATGCATTCCTTTAAGGAAAATGTTTATATTCAAATATTATTTTGGAATGAGCTCTATGTGTATGGTATTATAAAAGTATTTTAGCTTATATATATGGTATATAAGCTAAAATACTTTAATTGTGTATTATAGGTATAATATTGAGAATAGTTAGAACATAAGTAAGTACTAATATGTACAAGTGTGAATTCCAAAATTTAGGGTTGATGTTACGATAGTTGAGATTTTATATAATTTTTACTTATTGATTGTAGTCTTCTCATATTATATGCGGATGATATTTTTACGTAAATAGTTTCGTGAATTAATTAGTGTTTCTTTAAAATCGCTATATAAATTTAAATGTTCCATCGGAAATCAATCAAAGCAAAGATTAGAAGAAAGAGCGATGTTTTTGCATTACAATAATCATAAATTTGCTAGTGTATGTTCAGGGGCATCCAAATTATAATTTACGAGCAACTCAAAGATTTTGCATTTCATTCCAGACTTTCGCAAATGTAGAGCACACTGATTTAACGAGGTTACCACTATAAATATATTTTACATAAGGATTTATTTGGCCTTGCAATTGTTAAAGTTGGTCGCGTCTCTAATCAGTTATTTACATATCATACGAAGGTGTAAAGATGTAGTTCACGTACGTTCTTCCTAACTCTATGATCAAATTACAATGTTTGTGTTACAAATTGCATTATAGAGATTTGGTTTGTGAAAATTCCGTGATCTAGAACTTTATTCGGCTAATTTTTCACGTATGGATTTAAACCCATTTCCTTCCGAAAATTAGTATATTATCTATTACTTACTTTAACTTTTAGTTGGTAAAATTCCTACAGTATGAAAAATAAAGTATCGTTACAATAGCTTTCTGGTTTTGCCTCATGAATTTTCCCAAGTTCACACGGCATTATAATAGTCATAGGTCATGATAGAAAAATCAATCAGAACCTTCTCGTAGAACCGTGTCAATATTATCGATGTTTATATCAATACAACTAGCATTAAGCTTTAAAAAAATGTTTGCTCGACTATAATTAACCGTACTTTGTCTTGTAATCATTTATGAATATCTAATGTGGTATTTGGACACATCGGGGTGACATTAGTGTGATTCAAGGTGAGGAATACAAATTGTGTCCTGAGTGACTTAAGGATTTTCCATTAAAATACTATCAATCATGTGATTATGGGAAGCGACAAGGTCAGGGTATATGGATTTGACATTCAGAGATCTAAGTTCATGATTTTAGTTACAGGAAAGCTATTTATTAATATTTTATTTATCTAAGATCAATACAAACAACTCACAAATGGACATGTCGTGTTTTTTTAAATTATATTTATTTATTATATTACACGTTAATGGGAGTTAATGGGATAAGTAGGTAGGTATTTTATAGATTCTAGGCATGAAATTTTTAATTATTTAAAGAAAAACTTACATATGATGATTGATGAATGATGATGAAGGTTTGAAAAGGTTGGTTGATTCATATTTTTGAAGCAAAAAGGCAATATGATATATTATGTACGTAGTATCAATATTATAATTTGATGTGAATCACCTGTTTAATATTTTAATCAAGCCTCTATTAGTACTCAGTATCCACTTTGGTAAGTCCCTCAAATAACTGTTAAACTGTCTCTATATTTCGCCGTCGTACAATTTACGTGCGATGCATGTAATTCTGGTAGCAGTTTTAAAGAAATAATATTTCGAAAAAATATAAAATAAGTATGTACTTACCTACTTTATTTCAATAATTTCCTTTAAATTATTACATACTGCTTTATGTAAAAGTCATAGAAAATTGTATCTAAAGATGGATTCATATTTAATTATTCACTATTACATATTTGAATTAAAAAATTATAAATTCATTTAAAATTATCGGTATAAAAGACAGTCATTAGAGAACAATGACGTATCGATAAATACAGTTTCGTGGTAAAAAAATCATGCAAAAAACAGACTGCGTCGCAGTCAGTTTGTAACCCTGATATTTTTTCCCCTCGAACATGATTCCCGCAGTATGGAATTTACGCGGCGAATTCTAAGAAGTTCTTAGATTTGTATCAATTCCTTTTCCGTTATTTTAAATATTGTGAATAAATATGAATCATAATATAATAATATAAAATGACATGAATAACAATTAGTAGAAATCGATTCATAGAAATGCCCTAATCTTCTAAAATGAGAACATCATTAATTTTTAGGAATTTATCATTATTGTTATCTTTTCATACAAAAGATAAGTTTCAGTTATTTTCGGTCCAAAATTGCTCACATTTCTTGGTAGGTACAGATATAAATTGTTTTGATTGAAACTACTGTTCATAATGTGTTCATTTCGTTACTTACAAATATTGACCAAAAATTTTGTTTCTTTATCTAAGTAACATCCTATATGTCATATGATATGAAGATATGTATTAGAATTAATTTTATGAATGTAGACGCTGCAATATATGAATAGCTCGGAACAAGTGCGTAAGAAGAGTAACTGTGCCAACCGGATTAGTTTAATGACTACTGTTGTTCTTTATCTCTGAATATAACATTCCTAATATTATCTTTATTGCAATAACAGACGTTAAAAATGGCATTACATTTTTACTATGTTTCCTAAGAACTTTTCAGTTTAAGTTACGCGTATTGTCTAAATGACTAATCAGGTATTATACTCCGTATACAGTAATTGTATATTTGTATATCTATTGTTATATTTTGATGTGTTCTCGTGCTTTATTATATCCATTGTGAAAATGTTATCTTGTACGTTGAGTTCGGACGTTGAAACGGATGAATGCTACTGCAAATTATTCGCTGGCCTTCTAGACGGGAATTGTTAGTGTTAGACTGTTAGGTAGGTATCTAATAAATTTTAATAATATTAGCTAACATGCAATTTTAGTATCCTACGATTGACTTGATGTAAGTGGGAAAGACGTTATTGAAAAAATATTTATATTGTGCAAGCACTTATTTTCAGTTAATATTTTATAAAAAGTAGTGGCTAAGATTAGTGATTACATGACCGTAAAGTACTCAAGATAAAGTTAATGATTATGGTGTTTCGTAAATTATTCTACATAATTTGTTACTTTTCTAATAGATTTATAAAATATTTGCGATATTCTCATATCAGCAATAACGTTTTTATCACAAAGTAAATTGTTTGAAGAAAGAGTTTATTTATAATCTCTTTTGTGTTTGGCGCTATACCGTCACGGCTTATTTTCACATTATGTAAACGTTTACCGGTCTTTATAATCCGATAAGAGAGGTCATTTCAATTTTTTAGTTTATAAAAGTATAATAATAGTTAGAGGTATGTAATTATAATTATAGATTACACACCTAATAAATAGAACGATACTGACGAAGTACAACCTTTTCCGTTCTTTATTTAAAAAGGAATAGCTGTATTTGTAACAACTCTGTTTCATTTAAAATATAATATTATAAAACAATGTTTATCACACTTTCCATCACATAAATGGAACGATTTTAATTATTGTAATGGGGCAAATGGGTTGAGTAATGTACTTCATAGTACATATGAAATAGAGGTCGAATCATATTATATCCTCTTTAATTACAAATGCTAATCGTGTTTCCAACACAATATAACACAAGGGACTGCAAGCTATAATAGAAAACGTCCTATGGGAGGCATTGAAACCTTCACGATTCTTAACAATGCGTGCAACTGCATACTCGTTACATACTGCCGATGACGTAGTACAATGTAATACTTCGTCTTTTGAAATCAATTGTAAAAAAATCGTTTATAGATTATTATCATTCACAATGACAGATGACTCCGACACGCGATAATTGCTAACGAATGGAAAATGAATCTAGATGTTTTGCCATCGTTCTATGTAAATACGAGATTAATTACCAACCCAGAACATTGGCATTTACATCTGTACGAGCTTTTGACTTATGTATCAGTATGTATATGTAAATAATTGCGTATAATTGTTTACCGGTATCAATAATCTTTGATGGAATTCGCTGTATTCTTCTTTTTGCTGTGTATTTTAATGCTAGGCGTCCATTACAGGCGGATCGGGCCGGGCCGCATCGCAACGGGCCGTCTCTAATGGACGCGCTGTTTGCTCCTGCGTCCACCTGTACGGGGCGCGGCGGACCGCCTAGGCGGATTTTATCTAACAGACGCTCGCCGCTCACATCCGCCTGCCTGCGTCCACTAGACGGGTCGGGGCGGGCCGGGCCGCAGCGCACCGCCGGCAGAAATCCGCCTGCGAAGCGATATCCGCCAATGCGTTGCGGCCCGCCCCGGCCCGATCCGTCGCTAATGGACGATGTTTCATACAAAACATAGGCCGGCGTATTTTTGCGTTGCGATGCGGCCCGGCCCGATCCGCCTAGTGGACGCCAGCCATGATAAAAGGAAGTACTTGTTATGACGTGCTCGTGTTACATTATACCTACCTACCTATATGTTATTCCCAAGAAAAACAATTATAAGAATATGTTATGACTAAAATTTCTTTCAGAGGAAGATTCTACAAAAGTACAACTAGCTTTTCAAAACATAAGTATATTTATATATATGTAGATGTATAAAAAAGAATTATTATTGTATAATTTAAAAGTATGTAAAAACATTTGATATACTTACAAGCGCGGATCCAGGGGGGGGGGTCACGGGGTCATGACCCCCCCCCTGGGCTAGGTGATAGGTCCATGACCTAAGTGGACCACTAATTTAATATTAACTTTTTTAAATTAACAAATTAATACTGTTCAATATGATGTTTTTATTGAATTTTGAGACATAAAAGTAATATAGAACAATGAAATCAATTAGAAACGGTAACGGAAGAGAATATAACAAAAATTATAGAAAAAGTTTATTAGGGTCGACCTGTGGTCGTAATTTAAGGACAAATAACAGGTTTTTCGATTTAAAAAAAAAACTATAACTGCGTAACTAAAGTGTAATGGTAAAGTTGTATGTAATTAATTTTTTTTCTACAACTTTTGCTGTTACACTTTTCACACAAAACCTCAAATATCGAAATATCCCAGTTCGTGGATAAGACATAAAATAGCAATTTTTTTTTAAATGAACAATAGAAAATACAGTCAAATTACAACAAAAAATCGGCCAAGTGCGCGTCGGACTCGCGCACCGAGGACTCCGAGCAAACATATTTTTTCATTATGTTGTATCTTACAATTTTGTTTAAAGGATTTTTTTCTTTATCTGTGCTTGTAGGTAAGTGCTTAAGTCGTTGCTTTTAACCAAATTTCAAGACTGTGTTCACGGGAAGTACCTTGTAGGTTTTGATTGATGATTCCCTTGCAAGTAGTTGCGAATTACAGAATATGCGGCTCTAATAATTGCTTTTTCTTCAGATTGCGTTGACATAGAATTTGAATTAAATAACAGATTTAAGTTATTATAGACCTGAGTTCTGATGTGAATATCAATTAAATACATGTAGACGTTCATGAGTAAAGGGATTGTAAGTTTAAAATTATTAAAAAAATATATTTTTATTTAATTTAATTAAATAATTAGGGTTTTCGCAGTTATTACTACATCTGTGCTATAACACGATACTTTTTACTCAATTTCAAGACTGTGTTTACGGGACAGGGTGCTCCCTGCAGGTATTGATTCCCTTGCTAATGTCGAAATCCTACGGTCTACGGTCCCTTGATGCTGTGAAAAATTCAAACGTTTTAGCCAACGCAATCAAGAGATGCAGCTGTAATTGCTGAAATTTTTCGACACTCCCTAAGAAATCTAAACCTACAGGGTAGTTCCCGAGTACACAGAGTCATGAAATTTAGTACAATCAAACGTCTTATAACGCAGACTAGCTTACCGCCCGCGGCTTCGCCCGCTTTCTCTAAAACCTTATAAATTATATACTATTCCTCTTGAATCACTCTATCTTTAAAAAAACTGCATCGAAATTCGTTGCGTAATTTTAAAGATTTAATCATACATAGGGACATAGGCACAGAGACAACGACTTTGTTTACTAATTGCGAAAAGCATGAATTTTTCCTTAGATTATAATATAAAAAAATATTTAAAAAAAAATTTAACTTACAACCCTGTTACTTATGAACGCTGACATGTATTAACTTGATATTCATACCAAAAACTCAAGTCTATAATACCTTTACGCTATAATAAAATCAAACTTCTATGTCAACGAATCAGAAGATACAGCCGTAAATGCCGAAAAATTTCGCAAATTTCGACATTCGCAAGGGAATCAAAACTCAAAACCTACAGGGTACTTTCCGTAAACTCAGAATCTTGAAATTCGGTACAAAGCAACATCTTATAGTACAGATACAGGAATAATTGCAAAAAATATATATTTTTCAAGTTTGTCTGCCTGTCAAGACCCTTTTTCTCAGGAACGCGTGGAGGTATCAATCTGAAATTCATACCGAATACTTAAATCTACGGTTCTTTATAGCTGTGAAAAAATCAACTTATAAGCCAACGCAATCAAAAGATACAGCCGTTTATGCCGTAAATTATCGCAAATTTCGACATTATCGCAAGGGAATCAAAATCTATAGGTATTGTACTACTTCCTGTGAACACAGAGTTCTGAAATTTGGTTAAAAGCAATGTCAGCACAGATGGAGGAAAAATTGCTAAAACATACATTTCATGCTTATCAACATTCGCAAGTGTTGCCAGGAATCAAAACCTACAGGGTACTTCCCGTGAATACAGAATCTTGATATTTAATCTTTATTTAATAGAAACTTACGTCTTATAGCACAGATAAAGAAAAATCGCAAAAAGCATAAATTTAATATTAAAACATATAAAAATGTTTGTACGGAACTCTTGGTTCGCCAATCCGACTCGCACTTGACCATTTTTTTTTTAATCTACGTATCAATTAAATTACCAAAATATAGCTTTTGAAAATTGACCACGTCTATGTGACCCCCCCCTGGCACTAAAGCTGGATCCGCCCTTGTATACTTATTTATTGCATTCGTTGAAAAAGCGCTACCTCTAATTGGTTTGTTGTTAGCAAATATGTAGCACAGATCCCTAGAGACCTCTAAATGACACTAGACCTATTTATAAATATAAAGTGGGAGAGTGCCTCTATAAAGTGATGTAGGCTATTCTAGTGATCTATTATTTAGTAAACGGTAGCAATTTTCAAGTTTATTCAATTCGGTACAGTGGGTAATGGACACTTGCGATGAGCTAATGGATTGCTTCCCTAGCGGGATTTGCGCCCGGTTGCCTTGATAGATATAAGTATAAGTATACGGTTGACACAATTTCATATGTAAATGGAATTTTTTGTCACACGATGGACAGTATCTAGCCCTGTCGCGTATGTCCATCATAAGGTCTAGATAAAGTCAACGTTTTTTTATCAAAATGCTAAGCTTTGTATTGGTGTTATAAATATTTGGCTTTGAAGAGTAGGTGCTAATTAGGTCATTACTGGATATTTTTAAATTCATACAAACATCATTTATCAGTTTTTGATGTCAGTAAGACTGGACATCTTCCGTTGAATTTCTCTTCCTTTAATCTTTTTTTAATAATATGTTATTTATGTACAAGCAATGTACAAATGACATACATAATCTATGAACAATAATACAATATTTTTAACAAAAGATGTGATCATAAAATACAGTTATAAGAATTTTGTCGGACTTTCTTCAATATTCCAGAGCTTAAATGGAGCTTCTCTAGGTATAGGTACATGCACGAGATTTACATCAAAACAAAAATAAATCGTTAAAATACATCGTGTCACGTGATTTTTGCGGCGACTGGTACCAACTGACAATTTTGCTTATGGCTTGGTAAAAAGTAAAAACTTTGGAGGACATTCTGCGTGGGATATTATTAATGGTTTATTAAAATTTGACTCTGTGTATTGTATTAAATACTGATTGACTAATTTTGTACTATTTGAGGCTATTATGGTACGTTATAACTAAGGTTATAACGGATATATAATCCATCATCCGGTGCGGAGAGGCGGCGTGAGAAGTGTTCCACTCACGCCGCCCCCCAGGAAGGTAGACCTGGCGGCCTCCCGCCACATTCGCGTTGGGCCTGGAGATAGGCTGCCGCTGACGGGTCTGCGGACGCGGTTCTACCGAATACCCGCGGCCCCGTCAATAAAGCGGCACGGCGGAACACAGTGGAGTTTAGTCGGTAGGACCCTGCACTCAGCAGGGTGAGTCCGACATAACCCAGGGCTCTTCCCCCGAGTGCCCTGGGTATGCCTAAATGCATTCTCCACTATATATAAAAAAAAAAAAAAAAGGTTATAACGGATAGGTAGGAATCTATGTAAAATAGAACACAGAAAACGAACTTTTTATACAATTATATGAGTAGTAGTTATTAACTATTAAAATATAGATAAATGAATATTTGAAAGATATAAAATGGATTCATATCATAAAATATTTACAAAAAAATTACAGCTTAGTATTACATTATTATTGAAGATATAATATAAGTAGTTATAGATACGTTAGCAGTTACTCACGATATTAAAGGGCACTGGTTTATTAGCTGTATTTCCTTTGAATATTTTTGTATGTTGGCTATTATCACTCGATAGGTATATAATATCACAATAATATAGAGTCACCATTAACAACCGTTGTCACTTAATGACTGATGTTTTTTCTTTTAATTCAACCTTATATACATATTGATTATTCTGCTTTTATGAACTCTTACTCATGATTTCTTTATAAGCTAAACAAATACATAATCAACTCCACATTAACAGTTTTCATTGAAACTCTTAATGATGATCTAATTATGGTATTAAGTAAATAATTATCCATTTATGATGTCTTACCGTTGATTAGCAGGGACAAATTATTCATTTGTCTTTACAATATATGATATTTTAATGTCGTGGAGATTTCTTTTTTTATTACTGTCTTACATATTATGTATATTGTTTCCTAAATTGAAAACTTTTGATAAGCCATCGAGTCATATAAAATATATAATATGTTAAGTAGGTACCTGTTGTGTCATTAATTACCTCCTGAATAATCAAATTTCTGTTTACCTACGCAAAAAGAAATGATAACAACCTACCTATATAGAATTACCAAACATTTATATTTGATGGGTAGTTGAATGTGATACTTGTTTGTTAATGTGATAAGGTATGCAAAGTAGTTAGGTTCTTTACTATTCATATTATCTACTACTCGTTATATTAAGTACCTATCATTAATCCCTCTACAAAGGTATATCTATTATAACATTTGTGTTTTTGCCTTATGTAATGTTACTAATGTTCCACTGTGCTATGTTCCCAGACTTTATTTTACGTACCTCGCATTAACATAAATTAACAGTGTGTAGCAATTATAAATTTTATAATATTGTAACACAGCATAAAAATTTAATGATATTACGTGCTACAATCAGAATAGATGTAGCGAGGCGGATACAACGTAGAACATCAAACAGCGTCAATTCGGGCAGCGTGTAATTATCTCGGTTTTTTGATACCCTCCGCTGGTACATGGTAAAAGGGCCGAGTGAGCTGTGTCGTGCTGTACAACCGTGCTTCGACGTAGATCGTAATTGTATACCGAGAATCGAGAGGAAAAACTGTGGAGTTACGCTCCGTGGACTCCAATGACTCAGTAATTTTAACCAAAATAAAAAATAGTGTTTTTGATTACATCTCTTACCAACAAATGTGAAAAGGGACGAGTTAACTTCCATTAATTTTTTGTCGGTTGTACGTTCGGAGGGCGGATGCAGGTAACATCAATTACTATGGTATGTTAACCTCAACAGATTACATATTAATGTTATGTAACTGGAGCGGTGTATTCATATTAGTTTACGTGTTTGTGAAATGCATAACAATCAGGTAGATATCTATTTTTAAGTAGGTACATTGCATGCATCGAGATCGCATTTAGCTTAATTTTTATTAAATTGAGGCTGATTATTTTCAAAGATGTGTAGCTCATAGATGCCTTGGACCAATAAAAATTGTAGAGTAATCTGATGATAGGTAATAGAGCAGACACTGTATTAAAAACTAATCTTATGTTAAATACAAATTAAAGGTATAAGTATCTTATGTAAAATTATAATAATTATTCTAAAATCTTACTTTTTTTAGGGCGAAAATAATCTGTATCGTGACCGCGATGGACACTCGTTTGGTTTAACAATCATATTGCGTGTGTTTGAACTAATAATTGTTTTCAGTTCATGTTATCACCTTTGATTATATACTCCCTAGATAGAGTATCGGCGCGTCAAAAGCGTCGATAAAAATGTCAGCTAACTGTTAGCCTCCAAAGCGCTCACCACTCCTCAGTGTCAATTGTAACGTCAAGAGATACGCACGCACGGCTCATTTTTTGCGTTTGATTATTTCGGTGAAAATGACAAGCTGCGCGATTAAAATCTGCAGAAATTACAAAGGACGTTTACGAACAACTAAAAAAATCTCCTACCATCGGTAAGTAACTCAAAACTAATAGTAATTTACGGAAACAAAAATAACAAATTCATAATTATTTTCACAAAATCAACGCGTCGTTTTTTAGTGTTGCCAGTCTTGGATTGCGAATTTCCCCATAGAGTTAGTTGTCTTAAAAGCTGATGTATGTTCATTTTTACCCGACTGCACCAGAAGGAGGAAATACATCAGGGAAGGTGTGTGTATGTATGTATGAATGTATGTGGGTGTGTTTTAAAAACTGTTTGGCTGAGCCTACAGCCTTAATGGTTGGACCGATTGTTTTTGTTTTGCAAGCTTCCGCGCAGTCGGATGTTTTTTTTAGTCTTAAATATTTTAATATTTATTTTTGAAGTAAAACTTCTTTAGGCGCGGTTGAGAGTAAATGAGATTATTTTTCGGATGGAAATAACGCTCTATAGTCTGTTGACACAATTTCCGCTACTTAAAAACAGAAAAAAAATCTATACGTCTCAAAGGTCGGTATACCTGTTTAAGAATATCTATGGACGCAGTATATTTTTTTTTAAATTGTACCGATTTCGTACAAAATCGATATCTGAGGCTCCCTGGGATCACAAAACAGGAAACTGGTACCAAAATTGAAAAAAAGTCAACGCCATTTTGAAATTTTCTGTTATTGTACCGATTTCGTTCAAAATCGATATCTGAGGCTCCCTGCGATCGCAAAACAGGAAACTGGTACCAAAATTTTAAAAAGTCAGCACCCATATATCAACTCTTGCTGCCAAACTCAGCTCTGCTGCTTACGCTGGCAGAAAGATTCGACAGTTAACTGACATAGAAACTGCAAGAATTGTATATTTTGCTTCTTTACCAGCTGAATTTATTAAATTTCGGTACCATTTTCCTGTTTTGTGATCCCAGGGAGCCTCAGATATCGATTTTGAATGAAATCGGTACAATAACAGAAAATTTCAAAATGGCGTTGACTTTTTTTCAATTTTGGTAACAGTTTCCTGTTTTGTGATCCTAAGGATCCTCAGATATCGATTTGGAACGAAATCGGTACAATAACAAAAAAATTCAAAATGGCGCTGACTTTTTAAAATTTTGGTACCAGTTTCCTGTTTTGCGATCCCAGGGAGTCTCAGATATCGATTTTGAGCGAAATCGGTACAATAACAACGAATTTCAAAATGGCGCTGGCTTTTTAAAATTTTGGTACCAGTTACCTGTTTTGCGATCCTAGGGATCCTTAGATATTGATTTTTAACGAAATCGGTACAATAACAGAAAATTTCAAGATGGCGTTGACTTTTTTAAATTTTGGTAACAGTTTCCTGTTTTGTGATCCTAAGGATCCTCAGATATCGATTTTGAACGAAATCGGTACGATAACAAAGAATTTCAAAATGGCGCTGACTTTTTAAAATTTTGGTACCAGTTTCCTGTTTTGAGATCCCAGGGAGCCTCAGATATCGATTTTGAACGAAATCGGTACAATAACAGAAAATTTCAAAATGGCGTTGACTTTTTCAAATTTTTGTAACAGTTTCCTGTTTTGCGATCCTAGAGATCCTCAGATATCGATTTGGAACGAAATCGGTACAATAACAAAAAAAATCAAAATGGCGTTGACTTTTTTAAATTTTGGTAACAGTTTCCTGTTTTGTGATCCTAAGGATTCTCAGATATCGATTTTGAACGAAATCGGTCAATTAACAAAGAATTTCAAAATGGCGCCGAATTTGGGTTAAATTTAAAAATGATGCAGGCGAAGCTGCCGGCAATAATAAGCATAAATAAGGGTATTTTTATAAGTCGACACATTATTACATTAATTAATAAAACATATTTTGTAAATGCTAATTGATTTTTATTTGATTGTATTTTCTATTCTATAAAAATCATATTCTAACTCAGAGACAACTAAACACAATTGAAAGTACAATATTAAACTATTATTTATGATTTTATTAACATGACATAATTTTACAGGTTTTGCCCCATTTTATGGGGAAAAATTCATTAGCTGGTAACTCCCTGATACAAATGACGCTGGTGTAAGACATAGCAATCGCTAAGCGTGTGTGCGTGCCTCACTCACACATGCTTGTAAATACTGGCCAGTTTTTGTTGCATCGGCCATTGCGTGAGGCGTTATCTAGGGAGTATATAATCAAAGGTTATCACTTAGGTGACTGTTTGTTCAGCTTAAACCGCGATGGCAATCGTAAGATATTTGTTATCGGTATATTCCTATGATATTACTTCATTACGATATGCAACTAATGTGTCGTATGTTGTTCTGAAAGCGGTAATTTGAAACAGCTTTCTGCACATCGCTCGTAAAAATTTAATTCCGCAACAAAAATTCTATGGCTTTTTCCATGAGCTACTCTATATCAAAATTAACATATTGGATACCTACATAATTTAAATACTAGTTAGTAGGAATGTGGAAGCTTCAAAAACTAGGATGATTCGAATTTAAATATAGGTATTAAAACTTTTAATATAAGTATAAAGTTTGCTTTGCCTATATTAAACGCCTGTCTTTGAACATTCTTAAATTAACCGTGCTTTAATTCAACATTTGACCAATCAATGCAATTCAATCAGTAAAAAATAATACGTTATTAAATTTATTACAGAAAGGGCCTACTGAGTGGTTTTTTACTCGTTACAGGTTACATAATGATCGTATTGATTTGTGATATATATAAGGACTCGTACAAGCAATTTGGACGTTTTTTGCAAGTCATGTACAAAACAGGTTCTGCATAAGTAGTCTGTACGAACTATGTTAGTTACCTGTTTCCTCTTTTAATAATACAGAAAATTGATTCAATTTAAGAAAATAATAATATTACTCATATACTATTATTTACTTTGTGGTAAGTTATACTGGGATGTTTTAAGGTCATCAGGAATACTCAAGTATACTTTACAATAACAAGCAAGCAATAAATAACGCGAACTATAATATTTGTTAATTGAAACGTAAAATTCATGTACGTATTTGTAATAAAAAGTCAATGCAAAAAATGAAATGCGATCGAGTTTCCGTATAAGATTTCAACGAGCTTTCCGGAGCTTCAAGGCTTCTCTGTGGTTCCCGGGTGATTCTTAAAAGCAAAACGCTATTTTACGTTAAGGTTTCAGAAATACCCGATATCCATTACATAAAACATGAGTCATGGAGAAAGGAAGTTAACCTTATTAATTCAGATCTATCATTATGGAAACTTGTTTAAATATAGTAATCAGAATTGTGAATAATCTATCATGTCATCACAGATTCTTCCATTATTCAGTTTTACAACTCTCAAGTCTAAATGGAAAAATTTTTACCATATTAGGTTACGTTATTATGTACCATGTGATTATTATAATAAGACCCACGTAATGATTTCTTTGAATTGGATCGCACCTGCGGGCTTTTTATGACGTCATTTTGAGGTTCATTTGTACAATAAGATCACTGCTGCCTATAATATTTATTTTCATTTCATGAATGTTTGTAATTCGATAGGAATCATTCTATAGGAAGTATAAAAAGTTTTACGATCGTTCCTATCATTTTTATAAAACCATATTATCTACTAAATTGATTTGTATTTGTAGATACCTATTTGAGAAACGAGATCGTAACCTTGGCGAGCTTTTGAACTTTTGTAATCTTCAACCGTACCTACTTACATACAGTACGTTAAATTACATACAGTACGCTAATTCAATTTATTCTACAAACGTGTTTAGAAAACTCAGGTAATTATTTTTTTATAAAATTATTCCTTTGATATAAAAAGCTTTCATTCTTGGAAACGTTAATTAAAAAAGCGTGGGTAAATTGTAAAAATGAACTGGGAAAGTTATATGTATCAGGCGGAGTTATGAAATTATGTGTAAACAAAGTTCAAAACAAAATATGAAATCGAATATAAAATATTCATAAACGAGAGTGAATAATGATCGTTAATATGCTATTATAGCTTTCGGAAACTTTTTCATCAAGACTAAACTTTAGCGTATTATATATATATTATAATAATGTATGATAATATGAGAACTGGTTGTTTGTCAATGATTGACTGGCATTCGTATCATAGTCAACACTTCGAATAAAAACCGCAAAGATCCTCATATAGAGTCCCTCTGTGTTCACAAGAAATCAAAACCACAGATTGAACAAAGCTTCAATAATAGGAATTATATTATTATTAAATGTATTATTTTATCTGAGGTTAAGCTTATTAATTCCTGAAATAGTAGGCAATCAGTTGAGTTCATCGTATTGTGGATATAAGGAAACAAATTCGCGTTTGTATTTTTAACAAACCCTAGGTTCAAGGCTCTAACGGTAATAGTACGTGGCTTAATATCCGTCGGCGGATATCCGTTTCATTTCCATATTGCGTTCCACGGTTGGGCGGGCCCGGGCTTACGATGTCACCATTCATTATAATTAAATTGTGCTTCTGACCATTTTATATTCTACTTAATTGCTCGTTTTAGAGTAACGAATGAAAAGTCATAATTATAATGGTAAATAGTGAAAATGTACTGTTTCAATGTTTTTAACTGAGTGCGCAAGGTGTGAGGTTAATAAGTTTTCCAAGAAATTAAAAAAAAATAATACTTAGGTGATTGCTTTGTGCTCCCACAAAGCAAGCTTTAGGGATGTTTGAACAAAGATAAAGTTTGTAAGCACAGGAAGGAGATTATATCCCCAAAAATAACGCAAAATGAACACTCAGATTAATGAAACTTAAGGAAAATATAGGAGTAGGTAATATTTGTAACTGTTATAACTTATATTTGAGTAGGACTATTTTAAGTTTCATTGAATTGTGATCGGTGATATTATTGTAAGCCTTATTAAATTTAGAATGTATATTCATTAGAATATAGATTTCATATTTGATAGCTGACATGAAAATATGATAAAAGCTTTTATGTTATATGTAGAAATATTGATAAAATTATATTTGGCACATTGATTATGTACATTCTATTTATCTTGTCGTTCACTGATTAGTATCTTATACCACAGACTAATAATAATATACTACGTATACAACTTATACTAATGGATGAACGATAGATAAGTAAATACTAGGTACTAAATAGAATGTACTTAATCAATGTGCCAAATATAATTTAATATTCAACTAGTTCTGCTATTAATTATTATTAGTTTCTTAAATTATGATAACAACGTAAACATTGATTGCATAGAAATCTAAATAACAAGACACATAGAAGTGCTATACTGTCATAATTCGTATGAAAACCGTTGTCGCCAAAATCAACACATTTAAACCGATAGCTAAACAATGCACACAAGTAAACTATGCCTTTTATTGGACAACTTGATTTTAGTGAAAATTAACTTAAATATTAAATTAAGCTTTTTAATATGTATCCTAACGCACGAATTTACGGTTTATTTTAGAATAACATCCCTAAGTATATGAGACGTTTTGTTTCTTTTTGCTCCAATAAGGTTGAAACTGTGTCATTCATTGTTATTTCGATTACTATGGTGACACTCGTAATACTTGTAAATATTCTATAATTTTAAGGAAAAACGGCATTATTTCTAAAAAAAAATATTTACCGATGAAATATTATTCCTTTATTAGTATAATTACAACTTGTGGAAGAATTTCCGCTATGGGAAATGCTGAAACACACCATGTTTACACACATACGTCTCCATAGCAACTGAACTGTGACGAACACACTGGTGATGTGAAAGTCACCTGAGTGGCGACAAGGTCACGCGCGCTTACGACTTCTAGTGTCTTGTTATTTAGATTTCTATGATTGATTGATTTCAAAGAATGATTAATTTTAATTCTAATTTGAAATTGAATTTAAATATCTAGGATAAGCAAAACATAGTAGATATCCTATTGTTATTTCACTTACAGCTATAATGGAACGGAATGTCCTCTGAATATTCAAATTTTTCACATCGCATCATAAGGCTCCAAAAGATAAGAATAAAATATATAGTACTTATATAACTTTGACAAAAAAAGCAGCCAAACTGGTACCTAATCCAAACGGTTCTTGGAATCGGAACTAGTCTGCGTTACGACTTACGGCATATCAACGACTATTACTATAAAAAACTTGTTCAAGCCATAGTTTGTACTGAAACGATTCGATACAGTTTTGACGAGTATGCCATTGTTTACATCGTCACAGATGTTACGGGTACATCGGCTCTATAATCTGTTTCGTAACACCAAAACAGGTATCACACACTTTATCTACATGTGTTTGTAATCCCGGAGCAATAAATAGTCATTGGAACCAAGGTCTTTGTGTTGTGAGCTTCGAAACTGATAGTGTCTATTGATTTTCGGGTGGGATACGTTTTTCATTATTTTTGTTTATACCTACGCCACTGAATACCTCTAATGTTCGAATAAGATAGTAGTTATTAATAAAACTAACACGCTTGCTACGTATATTTTTCCTTATTATACACTGTGGAAGCACAAAAAATAACATTGTTCTTTTGATCTATTTCTGTAGACACTAAAAAAGTGTGTTAATTTAACTGAAATAAAAACTTTTGGCCTAAGTATTTCAAACACAACTTTACTGTTTGCGAAAGCAACATGAAAAATAAAAATTTGCCAAGTGCAAGTCGGTCTCGCGCACGAATGCGCACTACGGAACCCGTACTATGGGGACCCCCCACCCCTTAATCTATATAAAATATTTTTTAATTTTCGGTATTTGTTGTAGCGGCAACGGAAATACATCATTTGTGAAAATTTCAGCTTTCTAGCTATCACGGTTTATGAGATACAGCCTGGAGACAGACAGACAACGAAGTCCGTTAATAGCGGCCCCGTTTTACCGTTTCGGTACGGAACCCTAAAAAGTATGAATGTAAGTTTGTTTAGGTATATATATCTACTGTTTATATACAGTATGTGTGCCTTTTATACAAACGTACAAAAAACGTATTGTATAAATAATGAATGCATACGATAAGACCGCGCTTCTTAAAATTCACGTTTATCAAATGTCGTTGTTTATAATCTAAATCTATCAAGATTGTTTAGACCTGTGGTTTAGACGGCATTCAATCACTAAAGAATTTTTATCATCTTATTAATATTACCTACGATATTCTTGAGATAATTATCATACATTTTACCTTATAGCTTTGACGCGCCGAAATACATTAGAAAAAAAGTGTATATTATACCTACCTAACAGAATACAAAAAATTCAGCATGAACGTACCTACCTACTTACAACACGATCTTTAACTAGTTTATAAGAAAAGCAAGAATGAAGTATGTAAAACAAACTAAATTTTAATTTTTTTATAAAAAATATATTATACACATGCATAGGTACTCTACTACTTTTATTTTCAAATAAATTATGTAGGTATTTGGCTATAAAATATCAGTTTGGGCATTTGTTGAATTATCACAATGTTAATATTTGCCGCGGAACAAATTGGGGGACAAATAAAGTCACATAGCTCGTACCTTGGAAGGTTAATAAAATATTTGTTTACTTTTTATCACTTCCCCTCTAACAAGCCACTGGAACGACTACGACATCCGTAAAATTAATTTGTTTAGGATAACAGGTTTTTTACATTTGTATAAAATAAATTAAGTTACAAATTTATTCAGTGTTGCAAAAATGTCTTGGTAATTTAATTTACGGGTGTATTTATTTTATTTAAATAAAACAGATTGTATATTTAAAAGATAAAATGAAATTACGATATTTTTTATTTAATAAAGAATACATAGAATTATTAATATTATAGTAAATTTTCTTAAAATAATAATAAAAAAAAATAATTCGAAACAATTATTTTGTTAATTTATCTATGGAAATTGTTACTTAGTAAAATAATAATAATATAATGAATAAGCACTTACTTATTTGAAGTTCCCCCTTTCTCTAAGAAAACTTTTCGAATTTAATAAAACACTCCGGACACTTAGTAATATAAACTGTATTACTATTTATTGTATTCGTATACTGAATTATAATAAATATATTTTTATAATTATATACAGCTCCGGCTGCCGCGCGTTTTTGATGTGGTATGAACTTTGATTGTGTTTGAACAAGCCGCCTTAACGTAAGTTTGTTTGAGCGGGAAACTGGTGCGACATTAATATGTATGTAGCGACATCTAGCGCTACCTATGTAAATGCACAAAACAGCGACATCTCGTATCAAGTAGAACTTTAAACTACGTCATGACGTAGAAAATAAAATGTATGTATACTCTGTGACGTTTTATAGATAAATTAGAAATCAATAATGCTTTGTAAATTTTCTCGAGTCTAATGCCCTTTTTTGTATATCGTTCTATGAAATACGTTTTTTATTGAAGTGAAACTTCTTTATCGGGGTTGAAAAAAAATTTAGTGTAACATTTTTTCGTTACGCGTGACATTTTTCCGTTACGCGCCATCTTTTTCTTATCCCTACCACGCGTGATTCG
Organism: Colias behrii; assembly: GCA_029959065.1. Taxonomy (NCBI): domain Eukaryota; kingdom Metazoa; phylum Arthropoda; class Insecta; order Lepidoptera; family Pieridae; genus Colias; species Colias behrii. The sequence continues at coordinate 9,088,282 of JARWMC010000002.1, forward strand.
ACGTATTTCTGTAAAGTTGCATCAGTTGCATATAGTAAACTAGGTTTCCGCCCGCGGCTTCGCCCGCGCAGTCAAAGAAAAATCCGCATAATTCCCGTTCCCGTGGGATTTCCGGGATTGCGTCATTTTCCCGGAATAAAAAGTAGCCTATGTCCTTTCTCGGGTATCAAAATATCTCCATACCAAATTTCATGAAAATTGGTTCAGTAGTTTAGGCGTGATTGAGTAACAGACAGACAGACAGAGTTACTTTCGCATTTATAATATTAGTATGGATTATTTTTTGAAAAATAAGGTCAAAGAAGTTTCACTTCTTACGTGTGTACACTAGTACACACACACATTATTTTTTCCATACGCAGATAGAAACGGACAAACGGTAGGTGACGATAATTTTTCATATGAATAAATCATTTATGAATAAGACTTAAGAATACTCTTAATCTTTAATAAGTAAGTGCTATAATTATTTAATTTTGTGGATGTCAATGACGTGTGGGTGTTTATATCTAAGTGGAACTTCACGATTTTATTTCTCATAGGTATAATATTTTTTAATCGGATAAAATCTAAAAATGAAACTCATCATTTTTTTTATAAATCCTTCCACTTGATTCACGTTTTGGCTAATTTAAAAGGAAAAGGTAAGAAAAAAAAGTTACGTCTAGTACATATAAATTTTTATTTACTAATTTAAACATAATATTTTAAATGTGCATACAGCTTAACTGTACAGAGATTTTTGATTTGACATTCTTAAATCATAGGTACTGTATATTTTGTATACAATATTTTTAAAACACAATATAGACTTAGAATAGAAAAATATTCTTACTTAGACCAAAATTTATCATTGATGTATAAGTTATAGCACAATCCAACATTACTATGTATTTCTTTGTAGCAAGTATACAAGCTTCAAACTTGTTTTATAAACTTATAAAATAAAAAATATGATTGACATGATGTCGATAGTCTGAGGTAAGATTAACATGAAAAAGAAACTTAATATAATAACAATACATCTATTACAGTTTCAAAAACAAAACTATTTTAAATTTTAATATATATTTAATCATCTCCGAGATCACATCTTGTTGGAACTGCCTTTTCTTTCTTAGTGGGCGAATCTTTTACATCTGTGGAATAAAAAATCATTATTAAGCCTTTTAATGCAACTTAAAAAGGAACTATTTAAAAAAAAACTGACCCTTATTACCTGCGGTTGCTGTTGGTAATTTGATACCTTGCTTCAAAACCATTGTGCCGTCCTGGAATTTAATATTTTATTTTTAAAATATGGAGTTAAAATTAGCTTAAATACATATATGTCAGAAACATAAGTAAATTTGTATTTTTTAATGTAGTTAATTTAGTCTTGTTTGTTACATGATTAAACTCGCTTCAAAAAAATAATAATATTATATGAGATTTTGTTATCTTAATGGCAATTCAGACGTTTTATCTTCATTGATCTAAGTTATGTGGTTAAAAATTAATAGCTATGCCCTTATTTACATTTCTATGGTAATAAAAAGAAATATAATATTATAATCTACCTTCATTTCAACTAGTCCTTTTTTAGCCATAGCTTCTACTTCGGCTTTCGTCATTACAATTTTCTGCACCTTCACAACTTTTTTTCCGATCTGCATTTCACACAATTCGCCTTGACCCATTGCTGTTAAATAAAAATAATTTATTGTACTACATCACAAGCACATACCTTAAATATAGTTAATAGGAAAATACGAAAATTAAACTTAAAAGCGACGATATGAATTAAATATTAATTGTATTATAGTTTACTATTTAAATGATTTTAATATTTATTATAAAAAAAAACTTACGTCGCGCGTTCATCGGCAACGGCATTGGTTTCACTCCGGGAGGCAAGGCTTTAATTGGTACCTGTAAAATTGACAACATAGAATAGATAATATACATATTAAAATACAAGATACAAATGAAGCATGTAAAATTTTTTCTATTGAGCAACATAACAAGGTTTAAACTTCAAGAATAAATGAAAAATAAGTATATAATATGATATCTATACCTTTTTCAAAGTCTGTCCTGTAGGAGAGAGAATTACATTTGACTGTGACTTTTGTTCCGTTGATGCTTGTTCAGACCCGGTTGTATTCTGTAAAAAAGATTGTTATTTTATTAAAAAGTTATATGAATGAATGTAACAGATTACTAATCCTACTAATATTATAAATGCGAAAGTTTGTGAGGATGTGTATGTGTGTGTTTGTTACTCTTTCACGCAAATACTACTGAACCGATTACAATAAAATTTAGCACACATATAGAGGGTAACTTGAATTAACACATAGGATATAATTTATCCCGGAAATCCCACGGGACCGGGAACGGGAACTATGCGGGTTTTTCTTTGATAACGCGGGCGAAGCCGCGGCGGAAATCTAGTTTTAGTAAATAAAACACTTACCGAAGGTATTCTTGCAGAGATCTCCGGTTTCTCCGATTTCACTTCTTCAATTGGTTTACTTTCTTCCTCTTTTTGCTGTGTGTTACTTTCGTTTGCTGTATTTTCATCTTTCTTTATTTTTTCTGGACTAAAATAATACAATAAAGTTAGTCATTTGTGGATATCTTGAAAACTTAGCACACTACTGATTGTTTAATGGGTACATAATATAATGTACTTTGTTTTTAATATATTATGCTTGATGTGTGATGACTCACTACTCAGTAATTCAGCGAAGTACAAAAAATCTTTTATTCCCTTTAATCTTTTATTTATTGCGATTTAACTCAAAAACTACTACACCTATTTCAACAAATTCATTAGAAACCTACATCTCCACCAACTCAAATAGATTATACCTACTTTAATTATTTTATCCTAAATAAACACGGACTAAACCGAAACACTTGGCTATTATACATACACTTCTTTATTGGCGTCTTTGCGTGGTCGTCCCCGTTTCCTCGGAGTGGGCGTGGCCGTCGGTGTAGTTGCGACCGAGGCCGGTGGTGTTGGTTTTGGTGTTGTTTTCACACTGGCTCTTCGCTTTTGACGCGGCTACAATTATATATTTATGAACTGATAGTTTTTTTGAATCTATACAAATTTATGGAGAAAATGTTGAATAAATTTTAGGATAATATTTGAAATTGGACTAATTGGCAAAAAAAAAAGCAATAATAAGCTAAAACAATCATTCATTATAACTTTCCTTACGGGACTGAAATCTACATACTACTAGAAGAGATAACCTTTTATATTACCTACGTGTTTAAGAGTACAACACATAACTAAATTATACATGAATATTGAATACTAAATAGCTGTTCATGCTCATGGGCGACGCTTGAATGCGTGCCGCTCTGATTTCCCCATAAAAAATTAGGGTACCCACGCTAACATTAAAAATGACTATTATTATTTATGCTACATACCTCCGGAGTAGCCTCTGTATACTCTTCATCGTCCATATCCGAATCATCATCGTCCGAGTTCCCGTGCGAGCGGTCGCGTATCATTTTGGCGTAGTCCTTTATTTTGGACGGACGCGTGGAGCGGCGGATACCTTCGTCCGTGTTGCTCTTGTCGCTTGTGCCGTTTTTGATTACGCTCTGCAAATTGGGTAGTTTTTTTATTATTATTTGATACTTACTACATTGTAACTGAAGAAATTGGTGACATAAAACTATAATCGAAGTTGTTAATAAATTTATTATAACAGAATAATTTATTTTAATCATTTAGAAATATACCTTTTAAAATACATGGATCTTATTCTAATAGATTTATATTAAATAACATCGAACTTCTTCAATTTAATTACAATACAACACTACTGGATTGTGTAAATAAAATATAATGTACACTATGATTGTATAAAGAAATTGAATAATGAAATCAATCTATAACTACATATACAATAGCCAATAAATACGATTTTTTTTCCGAATTACTCACTTTAGGTGTCTCTTTGGACTCCTTCTCTTTTTCATCATCCTTTTTATTCCCATTGTTTTTCATTTCCTTAGCTTCTTTCGGCTCTTTATTTTCCTTTGTCACGCGTTTTTCTATTTGCTTTTTCTCGACGGCGGGTGATTTTGTTTGTAATTGTGACTTTTTATCATCGTTAGATCTGTTTTCAGGTATAAATAAATTATTATATGCATCTAATAAGCATACAAAAAAGCAATACACATATTAATGAATATTTAATTTATTTGTTGTTTGCTTTTTTTTCTATACGTTCAAGAATCGACAAGAAACAATTTATTAAAATTTTTACCTTAATTTAGGTGTAGATGTGATAATTTGCGGACGTCTACCCTTTGGTGTATCAACTGCTTTGACTGGCGGCGTCTTTGTTACGTCTGACCGTGAGTTTGTCTGAAATATAAATATAATAATGAATGTCCATATGTCTGGTTGTCTTGGAAGAAATAACTTAATAGCAATAATACCGCCAATTGTTTAAATGCATTCTTAGGGGAGTTGAAACTCACTTGTATAATTTTTAAAGGAGGAACGCATTAATAAATAAATACAGAAATTTAATACTAATCACTACCAGACTCATATTTTTTATATTCACTTATATAGAAAAATAATAATAAACACATCTTACCCTTTTCAGATCTTGCAGTTCCTTTTCTAAGAGCCTCAGCGATTTATCACTAAAGCCAGCGCTGTTACTGCTTTCCACCTTGTTTACTTTTTCTTTCTTGGCTTCTAAAATGGCATAAGAATAAATTATATACCATGATAATTTCTTTTTTATTCTTTTATTAAATTCAGAAAATTAAATTTATAATTTATATAAAGAAATAGTAAAAGTAACTCACGTATTTCAGCAGGTGGTTCAACTGCCTTGCGTTTGGTGTCTTCAAGTTTGCGAATTGTTAGAGTAGGCTGAAATATATTATTTAAACAAAAATTATGTGTTTTAAAAGTGAACTGCCATGTTCCACTATGAGACAAAATGCTCTTTAATAAGGAAAAGAATATGTATTTTATGTATATTTCATTGTTAATTCAAAGTATATTTATTTTATAGTTTCTAGAAAGAATAAAATATATTGAAGTTGAAAAAGTGAAGCGCGAAGCAAAACTCTACGCCAGAAAAAAACAAAAAATAAATAAAATAGAAAATCTACCTGATTATTTGCTATTTGATTATTCGTTTGTATATTAGCTTTAGTAATCACCGAAGCCTTAGTGCTTTTCGGTTGATTTGCGACCACAGTTCGCGCAGGTAGTGCCGTTTGTATCGGCACTATCGTAGCTTGTGTCGACACCAAAGCTTTCGCCTCAACCTGAGTGGATATCACTGTAGCTTGCGGCAGAATCTGTTTTGCCCTCTGTACTTTTTCCACGGTTGCCAATTCTTTTGTATTGGTTATTGTTACCACCGGTGAAGGCTCCCGGGCTGGTGTGACGATGGCTGAAGTTTCTGCTTCACTTTCTAAAACAATAGCTTTGATTATTATATTCATCAAAAAGAAATAAAAAAAAATAACCTGTCTAAAGAAATTTATAAAATATTGTCATAAAAGTATTTACAAATTCAATCTATATTTTATACATTTTATTATTTCAGCCATTTAAAAGCACCTATAATAGGCAATTCATTTATACTGAACTAAAAAACAAAAAAGTACCTTCAGAATTAGTATTATCTCCCCTATATTCACCCTCCTCCGGAGCTTCTTGATTAAGCTGTGAAAGACACGAATATATTACAGTATTCTATTTTATCATAATATATATATTTGTATAATATTAATTTCTCTTCGTATTACCATAAAATTGTCCGCTTTCTTTATTTCAATCACCATGTGATCACCTGCATCTTTCACTGGAAAAAAATTAATCATTATTATTTTGAGAATAGTTAAAACATTCCTCATATTAATAAGAATTTGAATACATAGATAAAACTATGACTAGCTTCAAAATTTAGACTTTTTAATTATTTAATGATAGTACCCCTACTATTTTCTTTTAAACTTAAATCAAGTCTAAAACATTATTAGTGCATATACGAAACTGTTAACATATTATTAATTATTACTAGCGGTCCGCCCCGGCTTCGCCCGTGGTACCTTCATGTTTAAACTATCCTATCTCTCAAGTTGGATCGAACTGCACTTGGTGTGCGAATTTTATTATAATCGGTTAAGTGGTTTAGGAGTCCATTGAGGATAAACATTGTGACACGAGATTTATATATATTAAGATATAAGAAATATTTCAATATTCAAACCTTGAATTGAATTATCATCCTCATCGTCTTCTATACCATCACCCTCTACTTCCATTGACGACTCCTCTTCACCTAATTCCTATTGAAATAAATCATGTTGGTTATGAATTGTCATTTCGATTCATGCAAATACTTTATAAATTATAATGTACAAGGAAAAAAGAGTTTTGTTTGTTTCTTGTTTACTATTATTGTATTAAATATTATACATACAATTTTTTATTTAATTAGCATAAAATTAAAAATATTCTATAATGTATTAATAAGGGCTATTTTAAACACACCAGAAAAATTATATTAGTTAGTGTCCGTAATATACACATAACTATGATATTTACATAAAAGTAATGACGAATTCATAAAGAAATATAATTAATTTACATTTTTTGTCCGTAATCAACTATCAACAAATCATTACTGGTTTTTGAGCCTGAAATATTGAAAAGGTACTTACATTCTGTATCTCTTCTTCGTGGGCGATCATCAAATGGTTCTCGTACTTGTCTTTGGTTGTAAAGATGAGTTCACAAAAGTCGCACATGAACTCCAGACCTGGTAAAATAAATAGAAAAAATACATTTATTTAAATTTTAAATGCTACTCAAGCAGAATGAGTTCTGTCATTGAATGTATACTATATACTATTTAGTACATTTTTATTTTGAGTCTAGTGATATATCAATTTACCATTCTGAATACTGATAGCTTGTATATAATTTAATACATGATTAATAATGTGCAGAGACACTATCAATATTAAAAAAAAAAATAACACAGTGTATAGGTGATATATGTGGCGTGAATAGCCGAGTGGAATATCAGATCATTGTTATGATAATTTCCTCACACTGTATATACTTTACTACCAAATACTACTTTATTATTAACAAATATACAAACCATTAACATGACTCTTGATATGCGTAGTGACACTATCCACATTCTCAAACTTTTCTTCACACAACGGGCAGATAAGATTCTGTGTGGCGTGTATAGCGGAGTGGTATATCAGGTCATCTTGAGTTATGAATATTTCATCGCACTGTTCACAAGGATATGAGTCATCTTGATCCTGGTTGCGTGATGAACGCACGTTATCACGATGTTTGATACGGAGGTGTCTGGAATATGGAGTTTATGGCCGCGGTTAGGTAGTTGTACGTATGGTTTTGTAGTTGGTAAGTCAATAAACAATAAAACATATAATAAAACATTAATTTATGTTGTAATAACTAACAAACTAACAGAAATAGTCATATTATGTGCCCCAAAAATTAATAACAAAAGTAAATATACATATAGACACAGATCTACTTTTGTTGTTACATGAAGTTATTAAATTAAATTAGTTTTTATAAAGTGCTCTTTGTAACTGATAGGCAGATTTTTAAATTAATTGAACAACTGATAACAGTATAGTACAACAAATAGCAGCATAACTATAAGATCAATCAATCTTATGGAAAAAGTATTTGGTCTGCTTGGAAATAATACCTTGTATAATGTTGAGATTTAAGGAAGCTTTTATCGCAATATTTGCAAGGGTACGGCCGCTCCCCCGCGTGCGTGCGCACGTGTCGTGCCAACTTCGGTATTGAACCAAACCCTGGAAACAATCATTACTTGTTAAATACAATATAACTTGAATATTGCACAACTAAAACTACGTAGAACTAACTAACCTAATGTGACATTCACATTTGCCGATAATGCGCATAAAAATACTATTTTGTTAGTGTTTGAGTATATCAACAATTATTTTGTCTGCTCTATACCAGTAAATGTGAATGTGCCTTAAATAATCCTAATATGTATGTTCATAGCTTTTAGTAGATAAATGAAATCTCACGCTCAGGACAATATTCACACTTGAATTCAGGAACCTTGTTATGGACCGTGTCTTTGTGTCTTTGGAGACCAGATTTAACATTGAATCTGCAATAAAAAACAAACAATATGTATCCATTGTATACTAGATAGTTTAAAGCCTATTCTAAATACATAATTCTGTTATCTGTTGCCAATTCGATCTTGTGACTAGAAACCACTGAAATCACATCATAAACTTATATTATTGTTACAAATAAATATTTCTCTAGTTAAATTAATTAAACTTACGTCTTAGTACATATATCACATTTATAACTGCGATTGTTGGGCCGATTGTGTCTCTGTTGATGTGCCGTTAGCTCCTCATATGAGAGGAATGTCGCTGGGCATTTGGGGCAACTTTGCTGCGGTAAATCTGCATGCATTATCTGTAATATTATCATATTTTTTGAACAAGCTACTTTCAGGAAAGAAAGCTCTGTAGACCAATGGAAGCAACTGATCAATGAAATTTGTTGAAAAAAATATACAATAAAAGAGATTTTTATATGATATTAATTTACTTTTAATATTTACCTTTTCGTGTCTTTTTAAAATGATCAGGCGCTTAAATTTCTTATCACACGCAACACACTGGAATGGCATTTCATCAGAGTGACGCAGTTGATGTGTCATCAGGTCGTATTTTGTGAAAAATTTGCTGCAAATAAGGAGAAGGGATTACATTTGAAAACCCAATTATTACATTTTTCTAAGAAATAAGCATAACTTTACCAAAGAATATTCTTAATTGTTATTTGAATATGATACTTAAGTAAGTATTTTTAATTCAAATAAGAATAAATAGCTCACTCCGAAGGGAGTGGAAGCACTAACAGTTTTGTTCCACTAACTTTTCTATAATAGAGAAAAGATTAAAAGTTTTTTTATGAATTTTTTAAAGAATTTTGGTGAATTTAAAGCAAGCATGTTATTGAAAAAATAATTGAAATTGCAACTTACGCATCACACTGGTTACACTGTATATTCCTCTCTCTATGCTTTTGCCGTTTATGTAATTGCAACATCTGCTGTAAAGGGTATGTGCGATCACACTCATCACACGGCCAGCAACCTTTGTCCAATTCTGCCTCTTCTGGCTTCGGAAACCTGTCTATTGGATCTGAACCAAGGAAAATGTACCTCTCGCATGTTAAAACATACAATTTAACAAAAAAGGCTTATGGCTTGCTTTGTTGAGATAAAGCACTTTTAGTCAGCTAGACTAAAAGTGCTTTATCTCAACACAAAACGTGATTTATTTTTTATTTAAATTTTTTTTCTCTTGCAGTTTAAGTTAGTTCTTACCATGTACCTCACTTTGTGATGTTGACTTACATTATATCATCAAAAGTTTAGTTTTAATATGTTGTAAGTTGTTTTAAATTCTTAACCGATAAAAGTATAGATGCTGATTACGAAGACAGATCTTATATTTTAATACACAGCACTTCTTAATTCACAAAACTTGTTTCAAAATATTTTATCATGTTCATGAAAACCAAACAAAATCTATCAATAGCACACATACATAAGGCATAACTGAAAAAAATAAGATAAAACAAAACAAAACATGCATAAAATTAAACAGTAAGCTTATTACTAAAAACCTAAAATACTTTATAAAAAGCTATGAACACACATATATACTATGAATTTATGTAAGTACTAGAGGAAGCAATATATAAATAATTAATAAGTGCTTTTAGCTGTTAGCAGGGAATTACTTAAACCCCATATTAAGAAACACAAGTTTACAGATTATTTATATATTACTTTTATTCACATAAAAAAAGGAATAAGGTGCAATTAATTCTAGTATAAATAACCTTTTCGAGATGTTTTTGGCTTTTCTGCTTGATCGCTAGTTATTACTTTAACTTGTGTTGTTTTTGCCTCATCATTGCCATCACCTATCTGTAAAATGAACATTTATTGTATTTATAAATAAATAAATAGTATATACCTCAGGTAGGGCTAAAGCAAGTACTGGTTCGTTTCTCTATATACAATTTTGAAATAGCTATATTTCTTTCAATTTGTTTCTAACGCTAGCTCAATTCCAAGGAGCCCTATAATAAAAGGTGACTTAAATGGTAAATGACAAAAGAAAGTTACACAAAAATTACCTTAACATTGTAAACATTGGCATCTTCATCCTCAGTATCGGAGGTATCTTGTGATGAAACTTGTACAGTAGCACCGCTCTCCACAACCGTTTTAACTACAGATTCTTTCTTTGAATTGCTGTGCAGCTAGAATAAAAATAGAGCATTTAGATACATAATATGTATAAATATACTAAAACTTTATTGTAATTTGCATACTGGCATATACAAACTTTTAAATTGTTAATTTCTGTCATGCTTGGTTCATTTCATATTCATCAATACTAATATCATAAAGCTATAAAACTAAAGACTTTGTTATTTTGGTTGAATGCACAAATTACATGGACTAATATATTTGTAATGAAAAATTAGTTTTGTGTTAAATGGTTTGTTTCCCTTATTAATGCAAGTGAACCTGCAAGGCATAACTAATACAATTAATTGTAAATTTACAAAAACAGTTTGCTTCCTATTATCATTCAACCTCAACGGATGACCATTTATGAAATAAGGATGTTAAATTTAAAAAAAAACTAGAAACATAGATCTTATAATATATTATATCTAATAAATATAAAATTATAAGCAATTGTAAAATTGTTTTTAGATAATGTCAATCAATCCTAATATGAAATATGGCATTAAGTTTTATTCCTTGCAATCATTAATTAATACTTAATCAATATTGGTGGCAACCATGTTCGCCAAAATATTTCTAGCATCGGTAAACCTTTATTAGGAAGAAAGATCATTCAGCTATTAAATTTTTTTCTTTAGATTCCCAGTATTTACCTATAATATAAATGATAGATTATTCTTATTGACTTATAGTTATTAACTTACTTTCAATAGTTGTCTAGGCCATGACATAGCTTGTAATGCTGTACCATTCTGAATATATTTAAGAATAGCTTCATCTGCTTGCCGGCATACTTTTTTAAAGTCATGGAATATATTCATGAAGAATTTGCAACGCTCACATATGTATGCAGGCATCTTGTCCGAAGGGAAAACCTAAAAATACATAATATTCACATATTTTTGGATTCATTTGTAAATGATTACATTTTTTGTTAATTATCATTCTTAAGCACTAGGTGGCGCTCCTAAATAAGGATTAAGGTCAACTATTTGACATGATACAATGTTGTTTAACATCACCGCATTTTGTTCTTTTTCACGAATAACTGTAAAATAGCTGTAAACGATGATCGCTCAAACCAACACACAAATTATGTATTTGCCAAGTGAATAATGAGGCATCACAATAATTTATTTTTTGTCCATTTAACTCTGTTAGCGTGATAAAGGGTAGGTGGCGTCCATTGTAGGTACTATTTTCTCTTTTTGTTGGCTTATATTTTTATAAACTGACATATTATACATACCTCTACGGAAAGACATGATAAAATCTTAAATTTAATATTAGCAGGATCCCTCGGAGAGTGACTTTTCTCATACAAGTTCATCAACGGCGTTGTTTGAGATAAACAAAACCGACACATCTGGGACCCACTTAAAGTTTCTTTTCTTTTCTCCATTTTGTGTAACTTATATTTTCACACTTATAACACTTTAAATCCTTATTTTCTACATAACCTCCTTAATTTTACGCCACTAAATTACACTCACTATTTCGTCAATATACACTAGCGCTCCTTAATTTTGTGTTTCGTCGGCATACTGACGCTAGTTCCTAGCGCCCCTAGCGGCTAGTAGCGTTAATACAAAAATTTCTAACTAGCGCCAATCATTTCTACTGCTTGGTACAAGATGTCGCTAGCGATTCCTATTGTATGCTTAATACACAAATAATTAAAATTAAATATTAAAAATCGTAAGATACGATCTTAACCCAAATTACTGGCAAGTATTTATATTAAAAACTATTCAATAATTATGATTTTTTGTTCATTTATATTAGAACATGACGCATAGCCAGTCTGGTAGTTAGAGGCTACTTACAATTTTTTTTTAATATCCTATGACCTATTACTGAGTCCATGTCCAATCACGAAAGGCCAATAACTAATAAGTTCTTATGGTCTAAAAAAAAAATAAACAAAAAGAAAATTAACCCGGGCCGAGCCCGTTAGCGAGTTAAAAAAAATATATTATGATCCATTTATTCTACAATCAAATGGTTAATGGTGTGCTCAAATGGTAAATAAAAAAATCTTGCTACTTCTTTTTTTACAACAAAATACCTCAAAATTTCAAATGATCAACCCTGGTTGATGATCGATGATAACTGCGGTAGGATCTTGGAAAGTGCGTTTAATGTAAAATATTTTTGTTTAATTATTATCAATCGTTTTTTCAGTGCCGGATTAGCCACGTAGCAAGAGTAGCAAATGCTACGGGCCCCGCGACTCAGGGGGCCCCGCGGTCTAATACCTGTCTGACCGTAAAAAAAATATCAATTTATAATACACGTACCGTAAAAAAAATACACGTACCTACCACGAGAAACGTTGGTATCAAAATCTACAACAATAATTTAAAATTTTACCACGTTTCTACAATTGAGCGCTGGCTACACCAAAAGTTGTGTTGTACTGCTTGCACTGCGCTACACGCAAGTTGGTAGCACGGCAAAACTAACAGGGGAATCCCCTGATATTGTCATCGAACGAGCTAGTCGTAACAACCCGATCAAATAAAATAGGATTCTATCGACTATCAAACCTTAGATTACAAAATAAAAGGCAGATGGAGCATGACAATCATCCATCGCCCTTGTCAAAGAAAATACGAAATCAAAAACGAATACGAACCTCCGCCAGTGCTATAGCGATTATAGTGTCATGCAATACGTCAAAAGGGGTTTGCTATTTTAGTAAAAAAATGCTGTCTTGTGATATTAAAACGCTGTAAAATTTGTTCCCGAAAAAAAACAAAAAGATAAAACATCGTTTTACAGGTTCTCTGTAGATTATTTGGCTTATTTAATTTTGTATACAAATAATAATTTTACATATACGAAGGAATACAAAACTTCAACGTATGCTGCCAGTATTTTGAAAATGAATTTGCCATTTTTATGGGTAAAACGGTAAAATGGTTAAAAGATCTTCGAGGTAGTGCTGTTGGATTTTTCGATCGTGAATGTGATTATTTGTATAGTGCAATAAAGGTTCATGATCATTATAAGATAATTTTAATAAGCATAATACATTTTTTTTGTTACTTTTATATAGCTTGTGTTTATTGTCATTATTGATAACGTACTGTCTGCTTTAACTAAACGTATGGAAGCATATCATGAAATTACTGGTGTTTTTGGAATATTTCGACAGCTAAAATCCCTTACAACAGAAGAGATTTTGGAAAACGCCTCACGTATGGTCAGTGCTTACGAAGATGATTTGGAAAGTAGCCTAGGCGACGAATTAGTGCAGTTCGCTGAACTGCTGAAAACAGATGTGGCTACTGTTATTGATAGCAAGAAACAAGAGTCTCTGGAACTGCAATTTTATAAACTTTTATTAAATAATTCCTTAGAATCGTGTTTCCCAAACGTAGAAATTGCCTTGCGCATTTACTTGTCTCTCATGATCACTAACTGCAGTGGCGAACGTTCTTTTTCAACGTTAAAACGTATTAAAAACGAGTTAAGAAACACGATGGGCCAAGAACGTCTTAATCACCTTACTTTGATGAATATAGAGTATAATTTGCTTAAAGAAGTCGATAGTGAAAGTGTTATCTCTAAATTTGCCCATATTAAATGCAGAAAAGTTTATTTGTAATAGTTTTGTTTTATTTAATACCCTTTAACTTGAGAAACTATAGCAAACGAAGGGCCTCTTGACAGAATTTGCTACAGGCCCCGCGCTGGCTTAATCCGGCACTGCGTTTTTTTTTATTCTGTATCTATTCAAAGAAAAAAGTTGCGATACATTTTAACTGCATTAGGAAAATAAAAACAATAAACTCGAAAGTATCAATTATGTAAAAGAGATTGTGTTTTATAATGATAAGGCACGTTAATTATAATACAAGTGGCATGGACGTATTTAAAAAAAGATGGACGGAGTATCGCCTAAACATTGAGTGAAGCCTAGTAATGGCGGCGACACATCCATGTGTGTGTGCCAGGTTGATTGCCAGATGCAATAAAATTGCCCCACACTTTAGTATTTTTATTTTTCAATTTGTTATACTTTTTATGTGTACTCTAACTATAAGAACCTAATCATAAATACAATTACCTACTATTTAGCTTTGACGAATCAACCACTGGACGCGAAACCAAAGGAAAATGTATGAAAACTTGTTCAACCAACTTTCTAGTACAACTCTCCATTTCTTTTCACCATTTGCTCCTATTTTCTTAGGCACTATCAGTAATGGGCTGGACCATTCTGAAGTTGATTCCTCGATAATATCGTTGTCTATCATTTCCTGTATTTGTTTACTAATTTCCGCTTTCTGTGAATGAGGTAGTCTGTAAGGTTTAGAGTAAACTGGAGTGGTATTTTCTTTTAGGTGTATTTTCTGTTCGTATAAATTGCAAGTGTTCAGTCGATCACCCGACAAGTGGAATATATCTGCAAACTTAGCACATATACTTGCCATCTCCATCTTACCATTCCTTTCTAAAGTACTCGAGCGTCTTATCCACTCCCAGCTCAGCAGTTTCCTTAACGCTAATAATATCCTTAGTCCCTATCAGTCAGGCTTTCGTCCCGGTCATAGTACGACGACAGCCCTGGTCAAAGTTACTGATGACATTCGTTATGGTATGGACAACAAGCAACTCACTGTTTTAACTCTCTTAGATTTTAGCAATGCTTTTAACACGGTAAATCACAATATCCTTCTGAGTTTGCTACGACTTCTTAACTTTTCGTCGACAGTTCTTAACTGGTTTCAAAGTTACCTGGGCGATCGGCGGCAGCGAATTCTGATGGATGACAAACATTCATCTTGGTGCGCAGTATCCGCCGGTGTGCCACAGGGTGGCGTCTTGTCACCTCTTCTTTTTGCCATATTTATTAACAATCTCACAACTCAATTAACTTCTCCCTACCATATGTTTGCCGACGATTTACAGATCTACACTCAGTCAACCCTTGATAACCTACCAAACGCAGTTTATTCCATCAATAACGAACTGACCAACATAGTTACATGGTGCGATCAATTTGGCCTAAAAATCAATCCATCAAAAAGTCAGGTTATCGTGATCGGTAGTCCCTACCAAATATCGGAGGTTGATTGGGGTATATTGCCTTCTGTACAGATTCGAGGAGAAATCATTCCTTATAGCGAGCACGTCAAAAACTAAGGTGTCTACCTGGATCAGACATTATCTTGGTCGCATCACATTCAAGAACTGAGTCGAAAATTTTATGCTGCTTCCAGTTCTTTGCGGCGTCTTCGTAATTTCTTACCCATATCGATCAAAGTTATGCTAGCACAGTCCCTTCTCCTTCCCATTATTGACTACGCTGATGCTTGCTTTCCTGATTTAACAGTCGAGCAGATAGAAAAACTTGAGCGCCTTCAAAACTACGGTATCCGGTTTGTATTTGGTCTTCGCAAATACAACCATGTCTCTTCCTTCCGCAAGAAGCTCAAGTGGCTGCCAGTCCGCTTTCGCAGGAATGTGCATTACTTGCAGTTACTTTATCGTGTCCTTTTTGATCCCAAGACTCCTTCATACCTTAAAAATAAATTTGACTTCCTGCACTGTGATAGCTATTCTCTTCGTTCAGTGGATAGGCTTGTCCTGTGCACACCTTTCCATCGCACGCGCTTTTATGGTAATTCTTTTATTATTACGACCATTAACCTATAGAATTCCTTGCCTATATCCATAAGACAAGCTCAAACTCTGTCTATATTTAAAAGTCTTGTACGTGACTACTTTTTAAATCTTGCGTTTGAATCAGTATAGTTTTTGTTAGACCGGACTCTCAGTGGAGTTTCGTTTGCAAAAATAGCGGACCTAAATCTGACTTCTGATATATATTGTATAGATCCCAGACATCCTATAGACAGATGTTGCCAACCAGTTTTGTGGTCCCCCTCTCCCCACCCCAGTAATTAAAAATGGCATACAAAGAAAAAAATAAAAATTTCCAAAACATGCCGTGTGGGGTATCAAATGAAAGAGCTTATTGAGTAGATCACGAATATATAGCATACTATAACATT
The DNA here is from genome assembly GCA_029959065.1 of Colias behrii. NCBI lineage: Eukaryota > Metazoa > Arthropoda > Insecta > Lepidoptera > Pieridae > Colias > Colias behrii. The sequence goes on from JARWMC010000002.1 coordinate 9,104,684, forward strand.
TCTTACACTTTCTCTAAGATTTTTTAGAAAATTTACGAAAATGCTCCATTTTTGAGTTAACTTTAAACCACTATAGATTGAAAACTCATGAATATATTTTTTAAATTATTATTTTAAATAATTAACAATAGTCCATTGTTTACGATTCAATAGTTCGTACAGTGAAATAGTTGCATGGGGGAGTGGGGGGAGCATTCAAAGATGGCGAGTATATTTTCAAGTTTATGCCAGAAATAAAGGCCTAATACAAAAATATCGGTGTCAGGGTTTAGAATAATTATCTCTGCAATATGGCAGAACATTCTTGAATCAGCCTCTGTGTGATTAGATTTCAAATCGGTAACTTCAGTGAAAGTTGCGCCTTGCAATTTAAAACATTTAGTGGGGTCATCAAGTCCACCACATACATATACTTATATTATATTACGAACTATTGAATCATAAACAATGGACTATTGTTAATTATTTAAAATAATAATTTAAAAAATATATTCATGGGTTTTCAATCTATAGTGGTTTAAAGTTAACTCAAAAATGGAGCATTTTCGTAAATTAAATAAAAATCTTAGAGAAAGTGTAAGAAATATTATAGTATGCTATATATTCGTGATCTGCTCAATAAGCTCTTTCATTTGATACCCCACACGGCATGTTTTGGAAATTTTTATTTTTTTCTTTGTATGCCATATTTAATTACCGGGGTGGGGGGAGGGGGACCACAAAACTGGTTGGCAACATCTGTCTATAGGATGTCTGGTATCTATACAATATATATCAGAAGTCAGATTTAGGTCCGCTATTTTTGCAAACGAACATCTCCTTGGAGCCTGCTCTATGTAGTATATATTATAATATATGTTTATATTTTTAGGATGTATTTATATTTTATATATGTATATGTATTATTATTTTATTCAGATATATATTAGCATTATTAAAGCATTATCTTGTATATATTATATATTTTATTTTCAATGTAAGTAGTGTTTATATCTTATGGTATATTATATCTTATATTAGTGTGTAAGTATATGTATTTTTAGTATCATCTATTTATCTTTAACTTTTTACCTACCTCCGCTGTACTTATTTATTGTTTTTCACACAATCTGTTGGTTGCCTGGAAGAGATTACTTGTTAGTAATAAGGCCGCCTTCTGTGTTGTATGTCCTAGCTTAAGTTTTTATTGTACCTACTATTGTTATTTTGCAGCACAATAAAGTGTTTAAAAAAAAAAAAAAAAATACTTGCAATACTTTTCTGTTCTTCTGTGTTCATGTTTTCTAGTTTCAGTAAATCGAATAACCTTTTAACCCTTTCTCCATTGTTTGTTACTTCTTCAAATGTAAAGCATTCAAACTCGTCTAAAGGTATTATCTCGGGTGTGAAACAATGTAAAACTACTTCTGTTTCCCTAGTATTCATAATATGTATCGATATTTTTCCATTTCTGGCTTTATTCAAAGTATTAGCTATGAATACTCCATCACACACCTCTTTTGAAGTTATTACACAGTTGCTAGTATGGTTCGTTTTTATATTAATTATTTTTTCACATCTGGGTGGCAGTTTTATGCTTGTTGTGTTTATATCTTCTGTTGAAAACATGTCTATTGGTATTGTTGTATACTTTGAATCTGTTTGAAGCGTTAATGTTTGGTTTTCAAAATTTAGTAATGATCTGTATCTCGACAAAAAGTCTTGCCCGAGTATACCGTCAATGTTTAATGGTAATGTTTTAAATATATGAAATTTATGTTCAAATTTTTCATTTTTATATTTCAATGTTAATTTTGTATATCTGTCTGAGGTTATTTTTCCACCAATGCCCTTAATTTGTGTTGTTTTTTGGGTAACTTTGTGTTTAGTATGTTGTATAGCAATATCTTTAATTATAGATAAGGATGCTCCAGTGTCTAATAGAAAATTTAGTTTTTTATGATTTATATAAAACTAGCTGTCCCGGCGAACTTTGTACCGCCCTGTCAATGAATGTTGTGTTACCTTTTAGCTGAATTAATTTAGGCTTTGATGAACGTAATACAATGAGACAAAATAAATATTTATATGGATTGATATGTAATAGTATTTTATTTTATTACTTCAAACACGTCTCAGAGATAAATGATTGAATTTTAATAAGTTGTGCAGCATGGATTAACTCTTTTCATTCTTTAACACGTTCACTGCGGCACCTAAAATGCCAAACTTACCGTTGTTGCGGCATGTCTTCAATACTTCACATCGGCAAGTTCACCACTGTGCGTCATGAGCCATTTTTATCACATCGCACCTACTGAATTTGAAGGTTAATAATTTCATGAAATTTCAAGATATTTCAAAAATTTTTTTTTCGGATAATAGTATATATAGTCTTGTATATACCGCATAAATAGCTTTTAGTTTGACTCAATAGTTTAAAAGATATGAGGGAAAATGTAAACCCCTGATTTTGTGAAAAATTATTTGCCATCCCGCACTGCGTTGATACGGCATGTTTACAGTAATAGCGATGGGAAACACTGTAAAATAAAACATCGATATCGATATAAATCAATTTTGTATATTTCAGTCTGTTTGTTAACAGATAACGAGATCGTCGATACAAAAAAAAAACACATATAAAACAAGGTACTTGATAGAGTAGTATCAGGAAATTGTTCAGTAACTTTTGTTTTAATTTGTTCAGTAACTTTTGTTTTAATTTGTTCAGTAACTTTTGTTTTAATGTTTTATATTATTTTCACAACTGTCATCACATTTTTGCATTTATGCTACGAAATAAAAGAAAGTAAAAAAACTAAAGCCTCTAAGGTATCATTGTCATTTAAAAATTTGATAACGACGCGTGCGGTCCTGGTACATCACTATGCGAGATTGACACGCGGCGCGCTCGCAGTACAGTGCGGCATGAGGTGCTTGTCCATGGCAAAATATTTGACATGCCGCACACAAAAGAAACGGTTTCTTTTCTATGCGTGTGTCCAATATTTTGCCATACGATTTTTAAACGAAATTGAGTCCTACTTCAAACTGTGATCACAAAAATATATTTGTCTCTTTTCTAGTCATTGATTAACATATAAAAAACCTCGCCGCACCACGGTGAAAACTGCGATTTTGGGCGCCGCACTGTGGTGTAGTCGCTGATGGCCCGATACTGGACATGCCGCAGTGAACGTGTTAACTGTTATCGACCACGCCATCGTTTCGTTTCACTTTAGTTGTGATAATAATTTTACCATTATCATTGGGCGATCGACGCTGATACAGTGGGTAGCCATCGTTGCCTGTGATGGTCTCTGCCATCAATTTTCGTGGATACCTTTTGTTACACTCACTGTCAACCATGCATGGTGTTTGGTGGTTGATGGTGTCACACGGTCCATGAATCATATTAGTGATAACAACGTTATGTCGGTCTAGATCGGTTTCAGGATTAGCAATCCCCGCACACTCATAATATATTTTATCTGCCCGAATCCTTTCGACTAACCAAATTAAAATGTGTGCATGCTGCAAGCCAGATTGTTGTCATTCGATTGAATACATCCATCATTGAATAATCCCAAAGATGTGTTCAATTAATGTAACTCATCAGTGATCGGATTTTTTGCTTGAAAACACGTGTGGTGATGTCGTGCCGATCACTTGATATTTGTCCGGAAAGCAGCAGTTGAATAATTTCCATCCATTTCGGATTACATATATAAATGTAATGAATAAATCTGGCCGACCATAATGACGAACATATTATTATGTCATTGCATCTTGCGCATATTCACTTGGGCTACCTGTGTATGTCGCCGGTAAAATAATTAATAGACCAACATTTTCTGCATCTTCTTCTGTGCTAATTGCATCGCATAAATGGATGTAATCTTCAAAACGCAATTTAGCTTGTGTATAGCAATATTGTTTACGCAGTCGACGAAATCGCAACAAATAATTGTCAGAATTTTTACATTTTTATAGAATTTTTCTTAATAATTAATCGAACTAACCTTCTTGGTTAGTTTCCCCACCAAAAATACCTTATTAATTTCTGAAAACACGCGTAAACACAAACATTTGAGGAATTTTTATGTATCTGCTTTTATTGCACTTTTTATTAATTGATTTTAAAATAAATACAAACAATATTTATTCACCCTTTTTAATTTTTAATTATTTTACACATAATACATTTTTGAACGCATGAATGTCAAACATTATTTTCCGTATTTGACAGGATTGACAACTAATGATTGACATGTACGAAAATCAAAATTTTGGTAAAATATTTATTCGTCTAGTTTTTGTTGTTTTTATGATTTATTCTGCTATTCTGGACGGAGACAAATCCAACGAATCTAAAACCATGAAAATTGGTTCAGCAGAACTCTAGTTATAAGTGTTGGAACATACACGACTTTCTTTTATATATATAGATTTCACTGAATTCATGTTGTAATAACTTAATACAGGTAAATTAGCTTGGAGAAATTTTTGCATATGTAGTGGTGTGTATATTACTCAGATCTTAGAGCGCGTTTCCACTATATCGTTCTGGCCCACAGAACAGTAAAGTAGATAGAAGTGTGATGTGGGCGTGGCCCACGTGTCACTTCTAAGGTAAGATCACCTTACTTGCTCTCAGTTGTGCGCAGAAAAATATTCGAGTCGGTTGTCAGCTGTCAAACCTTTTTTCCATATTTATTCATTAATTAGGACGTGTTGTTCGGTATTAGAGTGCAAAAATGATAGCAGACGAAATAATATCAGCAATGGAGGCATTTCATACCATCGGTAAGTCTTATTTTTATTTATTTTACATATAATATTTTATGTTATAACTTCGCTTGTAATTTGTCAAAATTGTATACAAATATCTAGTTAAAATGAACCTTAATCCGTAAGAAATTAGTACTATTATAGATTGAACAGCAAACAAGAATTTCTGGAATATTATTGCAATAAACAAACGAATGTCGCTTTAGTGATGCTTGTGGCGCATATCGACAGTATCGATACTTTAGAAAAGACAAACATTATAAATATTAAATTTTATTTTATTTTTCCTTAGCTTTCATTTGTCCAATTTATTTATAGATTTCCCAAAGAGGCTAATTTAAAAGAGAAATGGATAAATTCAACGTGACGAGTTAACTGGATGCCGAACAGCACTAAGCGGTCTAACAAAGGCCACCGATACAGCAAACCTACGGCAGTTCCAAGATTTAAAATAATGCATATTTTCTGTTTGTATTTTGTAAATATAGATTAATACTATTCTATTCCGTTTTTTATTTAATAATAATAATATAAAAAGACGTACTTAGTAGTAATAAACATACTCCAAAATGTGACACATTATACTATACTCATATAATAGAAAGAAAAAAAAAATACACAAAAAATATTATAATAATTATCGATAATATTATAATTATCGATAACAAGGCTGACATCCCTCAGGGCATAGCATCAGATAAATATCAAGTTAATGTCATTAATGTTGAGTGACACAAATTTCAACCTTATCTTTATGTGTTGAGGTTCAAAGTTATATCTATCGAAAACTAACGCCCTCTGTTGTGGAGTAGCTGGATGTTTTCGAATTTGGAATTTCTGTGCAATGAGAAACAAAACAGCTAATATACCTAGGGATGTTATACTAAAATAAACCGTAACATGGTGCGTTAGGGTACATATTGAAATGCTGAATTTATAACCTAAGTCACTTTTTACTCAAATTAAGCTGTCCAATCAAAGGCATAGATTACTTGTAGTGTACTGTATAACTATCGGTTTAAATGTGTGGGTTTGGCGACACTGGTTTTCATACTAATTATGACATTATAGCACTTCTATATGTTTTTAATGTTCTGTGTTCTGGCCTATACAAAAATGTTTCGATATCCTAATATTACTATTTAATTTTATACTTATTCCTAGCAACACTTTTGTTTTCAATAAAAACAAGTTTTTATTTGAAAGAAAATGGTTTTGACTTTATAAAAAAAAATATATCATTCAATTTTACGTCCTTGAGCAAACGACAAGGCGACTACCGTGAAACAATAAAATATCGTGTCCATAATAATTTGTTTCATAATTAATATTTGACCATAATAATTACGAAACAAAACAAATAAATAAATCGTCACTTGATAGTGGAAAGTGGAAACACGCACAAAACCAGAATAAACCAGTTTACGCTGTCCGCAGGTGCCACGTGCAGTCGTTTGGTACCGTTAGAACATAAAGCACATTTCATTCAAAAATTATAATTATTATGTACGTAGTTTAATTGATAAATTTTGTATTTGTTGATTGTTGTTATTATTTGTTATTATTGTTATAATATTTGTTGAAGTGAATTACATGTCCCGCAGCCGGAGGCCCCAAATGAAAACTCAGATGTACTTAAAAACTACATTTAATAGCTAAAATGAGACTTTTACACCCATGTCTGCACGATGCAGACCGGAGTTAAAGAATGAATTTATACAGTTTAATAATTATAAAGACGTAAGCTTGGATGCTAACTAAGGGAAATCGCATCCACATTCTATTCCCGTGCGAACGGCGTATTCAGCAGTTTTGTATGAAGGCAGGGCCATAACTAGTGTTTAATTTGTGTGTAAGTGTTGTAACTTTATATTGTTAATTCAATATGGCTCCAGTGTTAAAACATGGTCGAGGCAAGCCTTTGACTTCTCAAACTAAAGAATTAAACTTTAAATGTCGTTTCTTTTTCAGGTTAGTAAATTTTTCATTTTAGTAACATTGTTAATGTAAAAGTTATATGTATGTTAAATGTGCAAATATTAAAATAAAGTCTCATCTTTTTCAGAGGAGAAACACATATAGTTTAATTTAAAATCCCTTATATATACAGGGTTACTTGTAAAACACCGGCAACCTCGCAGGACAAGATAGCTAACATCATAAGTAACAACATTTGTTCTACGACTTTTGATAATTTGTTAGATTTTATTTTCATACAAAAATAAATATTCATTGAATTTTCCGTCTGAATATTATAAACTCTACGCCTCCCAAAAATTACGTAAACAAAAAGCGAACGAGAGGGGGAAGGGGGCGTCGCGTCGTCCATCCGATAATTAATAGAACATAGACTTACAAATGTAAGGAGAGTACAATAAAAGTTTAAAAAATCATTTAAAAATAATTTATTGCGTTATGCCAAAAGTCGTAGAACAAATGTTGTTACTTATGATGTTAGCTATCTTGTCCTGCGAGGTTGCTGGTGTTTTACAAGTAACCCTGTATAAAATAAAAACTAAAAATAAAATGTTGTTTTATTTTATTTGCTGACCATACACTACTACAAACGCAAAAATTTCTCCAAGCTAATTTACCTGTACGTATTCATTATTGTCGAAAAAACCACTTCGGTATCGAGCTTTGCTCATCTTCGTCCTCTTCGTTTTGCGAACTTTGGGCCAAATTTACCTGCTGATGCTGGTTTCTGTTTTTATGAGTATATGGTTGAGTACTACGGGTATTTGATTTATTCCTTCCGTTTGTTTTACCTCGACCTCTTTGAAAATTCCCTTGATTCCTACCACATGAATAGTTGGTGAATGTATTCTTAAATTGTGTTTTTGGTGACCTTGGATTAAGAAAGAAAGAAAGAAGAAGAAAGAAAAAACATTTATTTCTAGAAAAAGGTACACACACAAGAAGAAAACACAAAATAGAAGAAGAAAGAAAGTACGATACATAAAATTAGACATAAAATTAGACATCATGTTTGTTGAGAATTTCGTACTGTGTGTGCACTGCATTTCCAGAAAAGGGTCTTGACTCAGCTTTCTGCCATAGTCGCAGCAAGCTGCGACTACAGCGCTGGTATTCTGTCAAGACCGAATGGAGGGTGTGCTTTCGACTTTCCACTGATTTGCTACAGAAAAATAATAATATAAGTAATAAATAGATAACTAATACAAATAATAGATATTAATAAATAAATAAATATGAATATGAATTTCAATGATAAGAAATGCGGTGTTGATTGGTTGATAGGTTGATTGGTGCTTTAAATACTATGCTGTTAGTAACTACTGTTCATACTGGCGGCGGTATATTATTCCAGCATTTTGTGGCACAGTATTTAAAGCAACCACGAAAAGCCATGCTATGATGCTTCGGTACTGAGAGTACATCAACATTAGATCTTAAAGGATTCCTTTAAGATCTAATGTTGATGTACTTGTCCTTGCTTGCATGCTTGTGTCCTTACGCCAGACAAGCTTCTCAAATAGATACAATGGGCGTTTAGTTTTCACAAGATCAAACAGGAAGCATGCCATGAAGAGCTTGTGTCTATTCCTCATGTTAAGCATCTTTGAAGAGTTCAGAAAAGGTGTTATGTGGGACCTGGCAGGAATATTAAAGCAGAATCTGGCACAGGCGTTCTGAACTCTTTGCAAAAGCCTCCGTGACCGTTCCAGTAGACAAGACCCGAATACGTTAATGCAGTAATTGAGTCTAGAAAGGACAAGGGACTCGCACAACACAATTCGGAGATCCGTATTAATAAAGGGACGCAACTTATACATTACTTTTAGACGATAGAAGCAACCTTTAACAATCTCAAGAATATGGCTTTCGAATTTGAGATTACTGTCAAAGATCACTCCCAAATTACGAGCCTCTTCCACTTCTTGAATCGGGAAGCCATCAATGGATATTGACAAATTCAGATTTTTTGCTTTATGAACCTGCCCCTTTGTCCCGATAATCATATTGTATTTGGACTTGACAGGGTTTAATAGCAGAGAGTTGTTAGATGCCCAGGTTGCAATACGACTCAAATCCGCTGAGAAACCAGACATAGTCGCCGCGACGTTATCGTATCTTATTCGAGAGTATATTTGCAGGTCGTCCGCATATAGATGGTAGTTGGAGTTGATTAGGCACCGCGTAATGTCTGCTGAATAAATTATGAACAAAAGGGGGCCCAATATCGAGCCCTGGGGAACACCACGTCTCAACAAGAGCTCCGAAGAGACGTTAGAAGAGCCATCGTTGTTGTTCAGAATTACCCTCTGCACACGGTCTCGCAAGTAACTATCAAACCATTTGCAAGCGCCGTCATCAAATCCATAAAAGCGAAGCTTACTGATCATGAGGATTAGTATAGGAATATGATTTTCCACAGTGTCTAGATCCTTGGAGTCCCCGATGATAGGGTCTTCCTTTTGCAAAGAATACTTGGTTAGATGATGGAGAAGTCATCGTTACTTCCTCATCCTTTGCGCCTTGAATAGCGTCCTTTAACGAATTGTAATTTCGTGCAGCTATAACAGTTTTCAATCTGTCATTCCGTAGACCATCGGCGAATTTATGTATTGCCTGTTTTTCATTTAGGTATGTATTTCTGAATACTGAACGTGTCTGAATTTCCTTTTGATTGTGAGATGGTAAGGTTAACAAACAGTTGCTCGAGCTCTGTTCCAAATTTATCTATCGACCGATTTCTTTGATAACAATTTAATAGTTTTTTCTGCAAAGCGATTTCTGACTTAGTAGTTAGGAGGTGCTTTTTCATGTCACTAACCATTTCTTCTACGCTACTATAGGTATCTTTTAATCTTAATTTCGCGTTTCGTGACAACCGTGTCTTGCAAACAAATTGAATAAGATTTGTAATACTTTCTTTTGAAATCATTGTCACATATAATTCAATAGCATCTATTAACTGCAGAGTGACATTTTCTGTGTCGTCCATTACGGGCAACAGAGAAACTGCCGTTTTTAACTCAAATTCTGGTTTTGTCGACATGATTGTCATAAGATTTTTGATTTTATCAAAAAGACTATATTCTATTTCTAATGTTACACTTAATTCTTCTACTTTAATTTCTACCACTTGTATATAGTTTTTATACTCCTTGTATATTTGTTTAGCTACTTCGTATTTTTCGAATGCTTTTTCACTTTTAAGACGTTTAATTCCAAACTTAACTAAATATTGCTTAATTTCTAGCAAATCATTTAAATATTTTTGTAATATTATATTAGACATTTATGTTTATTATTATATATTTATATATATTATTTTTTTTTAACATAAGTTTAATTAATACGTTAATTATATTTCTACATAAAAGATAAACGTGATTAAATAAAAATAGATTAGAGAGAAAGGAAAAATTGCCACTTACAAGTATACTGCGAGCCACTGCACACACTAATTGCCACTTTTGAACTGGGTTTTCAAGTTGTGTTTTACTTTTTATATCCCTTTAAACCGAGGCGCGACGTGACTTCAAAACTATTTCCGTAGCTTGCCGCTGTATCTTCATTGTAAGTCGCTTGTGCATCTTCTTGTAAACAGAATACGCCAACATTATTCCACAAATAACTGCTATTACCACGATCAAATTGAACATAGTTTCTGATTTTTCCCAGGGTGCGATGTTGTTTGGTGCGTAGTTGTTCTGTCCGCTCTGTGTTATAAATACTTCTTCTTTTTCGACTTCTTTAGATTGCTGCTTGCCCATTTTGTCTTTACCAATCTGCGTATGTAGAATCTCTTTCCCAACTTATTTTGTATAAAAATAACACGCTACCGCTATAAACTTCTTCAATCTTTGCAATAGCTCTCGTTCCGTCGGGGAAGTCCACATCCAAGCTGCTTTCTAATGATATTTTTTGCATTAGGCTTATTTTTGTAGGGGATGTATTTTGATTAATGTGACCCTCTACGTAAGCCTCTATTTTGTCACAATGTTGGTCTTGAATTAAGCGAATGGTTTGAAATTTAACTTCGTATATCTGGCATACTATTATAATAGTCTGCTTTTAATAAAATCGATATATGAAAAGACTTCCATCTTTGCAAGTACGTCCGATTATCGGTGCGACTGGCGTAATTCTCCATAATAATTTATTATGAAGCCTTCGGCTCTCCGTATGAAGATGAAACTCCGATTTCGGTGCCAAATACGGAACGTAATTCTAGAACACTGCTATCCGACGCGCCCGCACTGGCAGGGTCGCCATGTGATGTGTGGTGTGCGTGGAGAGAAATAAAACGATTGATGGTTGGTTATACTTATACACTGACTTTTATTAGAGAAATTTTCAACAAATATTGGGGGGAGGAGAGGTAATGTCTCCTTAATTATTATTAAAATAAATAAAATGTCAGTTTATAACCAAACAAATAGGAAACATGCTTCATACGATTTCAGTAAACATAAACTTGAAATTTTCAAATTAACTGTCATATAACATAATATGTCGTAGACAGTATTAATTGGCTGTGATATTTTTTTAAAATATGGTTGTTATATAAGGGTAATAATATGTAGTATACATGTTTTTGTGAGAAGAAAATGCAAAAATAAATTTTCATTTTGTATGAAATTATTTTATCGTAATTTTAAAATGAATTAACTTTACATTAACTCTCCGACTTTTGGGAGAATGAAATTTTGAAATAATGGCAACAATATGGCAACAGCTGTCCTGATGACGATGGCGGCTGTATTTTTTTCTATAAATTTTGCCGTAATAATTTTGTCATTAAAACATAAAAGAAATAACTTGCGTCCCTGTGGAATGTAATTCCCTGTGTTTTGTTATTTAAAATTGTACTGTTGCGACACCATTTAACCACGCAAGACGGCATTTTAAATATTTTTTGTGAAACAGTGACGCAGTTAATCAGTCGGTAGCTAACGACGTAATGGCGACCGACTAGCTTACTATGGTGAGAGTGTGTGCGTGTTCATTGTCTTTACACGATCGCTAGCTTACTACTTACGGTGGCTTCACGTTGTTTGTTCGTAAAACGGCGTCCGTCTTTTTTTATACGTCCATGACAAGTGGTTTATTATTGAAATCATTAAATTGTGTAATATTTGGTAATCTGCGACCATTCTGCGACGTATCTATGATTAATAATTGTGTTTTTTTATTAATTCGATTCCGACCACTAATCCTTCTTTTTGTTAATTTTCTGACTAAGATCGATCAGCTGACTAATAATATCTTGTGAGTTGTGAGATCGTACTCTTAACTAATTTTTTAAAATTTTCCTGTTTAGATGCATAGAATTAAAAGTCATAATAGAAAACTTCAGTTATTTTATTTATTTCAGTCTAGCGATCATTTTGACATCGTGAAGAGAAGATAAGATGCAACTAGCACAAATGTTTATCTACCTAGGTATATGATTCATCATTACGTAATTCTATAAATACGTATGTCGTATAATATCATAATTAATTCCAAATATTACCAACGCGAAAATAGGAAGTTAATTAGCAGAAGCTTTAATAAAATGGCTCTGTTTTAAATAAAGGTAACTAGCTAAGTAGATATACCTAGGTATTTATAGAAACTTACCTCTAATTTTTTTTATGCTGGCTAATACCTACTGTAATCCAATATAATATATTTATTATATTCATAAAGCAAAACGGTTAACAGATTTATTTTTTAAACATACTAATTGAGCGATTAAGTACCTTTATCGCATAATAACTGATAAGATAATATGATATTACGAATAAGGATGATCTGGAAAACATTTGATTGAATTTATTTTTGTTGTATACACATGTTATTATTTTCTTAAGAGTGAAAAAATAGAGCGCGATAGAATTAATTAATCTAATTATGGATACTGCGTCCGAAAGTGCAGTGATCCTTCGAAACAATTCAAGAAGTATTAGAAGGTATGTTTTTTTAAGAAAATATAACATAAATCAATAAGTATTTACATTGTACCAGTATTGGAAATTAAAGACGTTTTTAACAGCTATCGACTAGATTTAAGGAGGAATATTGAATAGTTTCTTTATTAACTTTATTAATAATTATTATCAAATTGTTTGTAACAACCAACGTCTTTTTGTCCAACGTGATAATATTATTTTGTCATTGACATTGGTTTTAAATGGCGGGAAAATATGAATTGCGATATTTAAAGTAAAATATATTAAATTAAGAAATATTAGATTTTGGTTTGCAGAAAGTTTAATTTTTCTCGAAATTAGGAGGCAGGCGCTATTAGGTAAAATATTTTTTTGGTTCTATATAATACGAAACGAGATTTAAAGTTATGTTTCTAATTTGTTTTTTTTTAGTCTATTCTCTTTCAATTTAGGACACTTCTTCATTTATTTAGCAGTAATTAGCGGTAAAGAGTCGTTTCTGTGAGCGGCTGTTATTAATTTTGTTAATTCTTTAACAGATGGCGTCCCGGTTCCCTTATGAATTTAATGACAAAAAACAACAAAAGTGACTCAGTTTTTCAATCTTTAAATACTGATAAGGAAAAGGTAAACATGAGTTCTTTCTATTTTGCCTATGAATTCAGCCAAATACATCTCAACAGTTCTGATGTTTCAACCAAATACCTACATCTTATTATATCATAACAGTTCTGCTGTTTTGTGCTTTTGTTTTCATACCATAAATCCTGAAAATTTCATATACATACCTATTGTTTTGTTCATTTTAGTTCGGAAAGAAATTTATGAGATCTAAATCTCTAAATAGCCAATGGAGCACTGTTGTGACAATCGTTCTGATCGAAGCCAAAAATATTTCCACATTAATTGATGATGGAACACCTCGCAGCCTTTATTGTAAATTAAGGTAAATACTAAATATTCGTCTAGAATAATTATGTTTTTGATATGACTAATTATATTTTAATAAATTATATCAATAATGACTACTTAATCGGAGATTGTTAAGCAGCTTTGTTTTTTTTATCTTAAATTTGAACTTGATAACTTAATTTCATAAATCGTTTATCATCAATCTAATTGTATACAATCTTAGAGTATATATAGTATCTATAGAGTGCGAACAACGAAGTGGGAACAGTAGGCACAGGTGGGCCCGCCGCGAGCGCGTGTAGTCGTGGTTTAGTGCTATCGAAGTGCGTTTCTCTAGGGATTTTTTTCATATTTACGAATAAACATGGTGAAATGTGCAGTTTGATTTTGCAAGAACGATACTAGAAAAAACACAAAATTGAAATCCAGTATCACATTTCATCGGTAAGTCGATTGTTGTAGTTATTTTTATGAAAATAAATCTAGTATTGCGGGGGTGAAGGGGAAGTGGGAGGCGGACACGCGCAGGCTCGCGCGCGCACCCTTCGCGCGCCTCACTGCCGCCACGTCATCGTAGTGATGCGACTTGACCAACGCTTTACTCGATAGTTTACTAGAAGAACTATATTTTAACATATTATTCATTTTTCTTTAAAATTAAAACTCTTTTAAAAATGTATTATAAATAAATTTGTGGTGTGTTTTGTATGATACACTTTTTAATATTATGAATGCGAATGTATTATAGTGTAAATGTAAAGTATGTAATGTTACGATATATGATCCGCTAAATTGATTTTGAAGATTTTGGTTGGTATAGAATGGATAAAATTAAATAAAAAAATCTTAATATTATTTATTATTTCATTAATTATTTCTCATTTTTAAAACATTATTATTATTGTTGTTCGATTTATTATTAAAAAAATAGCACTAAACCCGATCTTTTACTTTATTAATTTTAATATTTAAGAAGTCCATACGTTTCTGATATTCCAATTAAACATATTTTTTTAAAGTACTTTTAATTAATACAAGAAATATTCAAATGGAATAAACACACTTTATTCACTTGGCAAACAAATTTAAAATTACATATTTAAACTTTATTCATACATTTCTCCTTTAATAACATATTGAACTTATAATTTACTTAAGATACATATTTATTATATAACTTATCGATAGCTCGGCACGCAATTGATACCTACCCATCCCTATTTGTAACACACACATCTATATAGTATGTATAGCTCATCTGCCTACGATGCGCACTAAGCAATTTGTGCAATACACGCGCTCTGTACTACTGTAATAATATATACTCTAAGTATACAATATTGTATATTTATTTTTAAAAACATAGATAAAATTGCTCGTTGAATTTTTTTCTGCTCTTATTCGAGGTGATAGAGTAGTCAAAAGAAAATATTTTTTTTACGAAGCTGCATCGAAATAGCAGCATTTACAGTACCTACCCACCCAGTATATTGGAAAATATTTTTTTAAACAATATTGAATGACTATCTAATTGTATAGAATTTAAATTCTTCTTGTTTGAATCATTATCGGTAATTATTTAATTAATTTTAAGAAAATAACTTATTTACTATTTTTCATTAAGAAAAAAGCCTACGGGCTAGAGGCCTATAGCGAATACTATGAAATAAAAATAGTTTTTTAAGTTGTGGCTCGTCGCTCAATGTCTCCTGTTATAAAATGAGTTAAGATGCTGTTCCCGGAAGCTTGACCTAAATTGTAACAAAGCGTCATTGTCTTGAAAGACGTTGTTAGGTTAGGTTAGAATATAACTTCAATTTATTAACTGCCCACGTTACTATTTCTAAATAAAAATGTAAGAAAACAGTTGAATAACATAAGTCTAGCCGGTCTTTGTTTTATTGTTATTTTATATTAGAATTATATTTAAATGTTTACGTGTATATTTAAATACTCAGATTGGGATTAGAGACATATAAATCGAAAAGCTCTCCAAACATAGAGCATCCGGAATGGCGGGAAACGTTAAAAATGCATCTGTACCACGATCATTTATTACATATCTCATTGCTGGATCGCGGCAAACAGAAGAATTCTTTTGGAAGGTATGGGTTATGTTATCATCTATGTAATGTTTTCAGGGGCTTAGGTAGTAGGTACCTATCTGAATATGTTCTGTTAGTTGGTAATTAAAGTTTATCACGTAACAGGCATTGTGCGTTATTGTTGTGTAATATGCATAAATAATATGATAGCAAAAAACGTAATATGGTTACGGCATGATTGAAAAAATGGTTTTTTTTTTGCTTGTTTGTAACGATTTCATAAAAAGCTATTCGACCGATTTTAAAAATTATTTTGTCAATAGAAAAGGCAATTTTTTTATTCCTTGCGAACCCGGAAGAAGTTGGAACTATTGGGTTATCATGTTATGAGGTAGTTTGCATAATATTAAACCTTAATTATTAATTATTTATGCACAAGGGAATTGGTGTTAATTTAATACTTTAGACTTTAGTATACCTATAATTTCATATTTCTGATTCATAAATCCAAATAATAGAGAATACATTACCTCTGTTGTATATGAACTAAGTTAACCTTATCATGAACTGTGCTCCTAATAATAAAATGAATAAATGATCATAAATCATAATATTAATAATGATGATGATCTTATTGTAAAAGTATTGCGGAAATAAAAAGACCATAATTTTATACATACGTATTTAATTATTTATGAATAGAACTAGTCATTCACCACAATTTGTTTATATTATTAAATTTTATCGTTTGTTAACTGTTAACATTTATTCAGGTTAGTTAACAATAAATGTATTGTATACTTTGAAAGTACAGATATCTTTATTGCAGTCAAGATAGTGTTTATCGTTTTTTACCCAATGATACACAATTGTACTATTGTTTCAAGTTTGTGACATTTTTAGTTGTGTATTAGATTTATCCAATTTGGAAAAGGAAAGAACTCATGAGCTTTGGATGGAGCTAGATGATGGACCGGGGAATGTTCATTTGTCTATAACAATGTGTACTGTGCGCTCTGTGGAGGGACCTAGTGAATGTATGTGTAACTTTAACAGTTATAAAGAGAAATATGTGAGTACTGAGTATTATTTTAAGATTTAAAGTTTTGGAGTACGTAGCTAAAACTTTTTAATAGCTACAAATATTTCACTATTGTTAAAACAGCAATGCTTCTGAATAATTTAATAAGGGAAATAGAGTTTTTTTAGCGTTTTCGATATCCTTCCTTGATAACACATAATATTATGTAGTTTTACTTTATATTTTACGTAATATTTCTAATTGAATTCAAGGTGTTATCAACTTGTAGAGGTTTGTTAATGCAATTGAAAATTGGTAGATTAGTTTTTCTATTCTTTATAAATTTATATAGATTAGTAAAAGCTTAAATCTCATTGAATTAGTATGATTTTCGCGTAGATAACATCTTCATGTTATGATGTAGTGCATTTCTAATAAAGCTCTTACAATTAAAGCTTATTTTCTGCTATTGTTTTGCTCGCCAATAGATCGAGCTATGGCGGGAGAAAATATTAAAAAAAGTTAATCATGTGCCTTATAATATTATAATGATTATCTGAAAATCTTATTTACCTAAATATTATTATATAAAAAATGTTTACACTTTCAGAAATTTTCCAATATAGACACAGATTTAAATGAAATAGGAGTGCTACATGTAAAAGTCATCGGAGCTCGAGGGTTGGGATCCAAACCTAGTGCTTATTGCACACTACAGCTAGATAATCAAAAGGTGCAGACACACAAAGCTGGTACCAATGTGGAAATTGTATGGAATAGGTGTTATATATTGTAAGTATATTATTTTTTTTACTGTTATTTTCGTATGTGTTAGTCAGAATAGATAGAGATAAGTAACAAGCAAATTGAAATTAAATTACAGAAAAATCTTTATTTATTCGGAACTGTGTGATGAAATTGTATTAGATACGCGCTTAATATAAAAATATATAACTTGCAATTTGCAAAGGAACACATTTCAAAATTGTTTTTTCTTGTACATTACTTACAAGTTACAACATACATTATCATACCAGTAGCTCTTCCCATATTACATATATTAGGCATCAACTAAATCTTAACCTTGACCGTTATTTTATATATGAGGTTACTTACTATAAGTTGCCGAGAGCAACAACACTATAATATACCTAGTTATAAATAGAAATATACATAATCTCTTCATTTGATACCAAGGTGACTTTCTTACATATTTATCTGAACCATGACCTTAATATTCATTAGAATCAATATAAGAAGGTTTAATTTCGTGTTGATTACATTCATGAATTGGATTTTTCCTATCATAAGTAATTAGTTTTTATTAATTATGAAATGATTAAGCCTTGATAGATTATATCATAAACTAGATAATAGATATGATCGTAATAACTCTAAGATTTAAAACTTATCAGTATTTGCATTAATAATGTCATTAAATACTTATCTTTTATAATATAATAATGATTTAAAAACATATTTTAAGGTTATTTTTATATATTATCAAAGTAATATTTTAATTTGTTTTGAGAAATTAGATAAAACGCGATCACAATTTATTCATAAAGTCATTTAGAAAATATCTTCTCGTCACTATTATATCTGGTAGTTAGTAATTACTTTAAAATATATTCTTTCCACTCGTAATTATTTTTTTTATTTGTAACGATTGATAGATAGTAATTGAACTTTGAAAGGAATTAAGGTTTATTTTATAAGTAGATATAATGGCATTTCCAGGTAGATATTTTGAATGATTAATCCTTCGATTAAATCAATTCATCAATTTAAATTTGAGGTTTATTAGCTAAAAATAAATAATTTATTCGAACTTAAATATTGTGTACTCAAAGAAAAGTGCCAAACGCTTCATAAAAGCATATAATAGTTAATTCTTTTCTTAATTATATATTATGTTACATATTATGTTAACTAATTTAATTTTTTTTAACATGTTAACATATTTCTTTTCAAATTATTTAATGTAAATTAGTCGAGTATTTAAAAAGCTCTCTAAATGAATTTATTTTGAAGATCTCTAAAACACACGTCGAATATAAGTTCAAAAATCTTACAGCAAAGTGCAAGACGTAACATCAACCCTAGACCTCAAAGTGTACGAGAGTTCAATAGCCAATGCGCTCCTCAACGAGCCCTTAGGCAAGGTCTCGATCCCTTTGTTGCGAGTTTTGAATGAGAAACGATGGTACGCGCTAAAGGATCGGAATAAACGGAATAGTGCTAGAGGCCACTTCCCTAGGGTGTTGTTGCAAATGGATTTGGTGTTTCATCCTGTACGTATTGGAATCTATGTGTGACGTGTGTTGTGTTTGTGGAACGTTAAATAACTGATTAGTTCATACATCGTTGAGGAGTGGTTTGCGCGGGGTCTAATCTCTTTTCATGATTCTAATATTTCGTAGTTTTTTTTTTATATATTTAAGTATTAAGTATTTAACTTAACACAATCTCAAACTTAAAACTTTTATTAATATAAACATTTCTAATGCTTATAATAGATACTTATTTACCTACCTATTTTTTAAATTTAAATTGTATTCCTTTCATTAAGTATTATTAATACATATAAATTATAAAGCTCACATAAAGCTTAGGTTGAAGCAATTTTCTTGTATACCTTGCATGTACAATATTTTACTACAGAACTACTTAACCATTTGTAGGTCGAAGTTTCCTAATAATGAAGAATAAAAACTTAGTTAACGCATAGCACTTTTGATTTATTTTTACATTAAAGGTGAAAGCTACGATAAAACTGTTCCAACCCAAAGAAGAAAAACACATAAAGAAGGGCATAAAATTTGATATAGCGCTCCTTTATAGCAACGTTGTGTTCGTGTCCAATGTGTTCAATGCGCTGAGCGATGTCAATGAGTTTTATATGTAAGTTATTTCATTTGAATTGTTAATTGTTACATTTTAATTATTATTTATCGTATCTCTCCATAATACACGGATACCAAGGAAGATACCCGGTCCTTTGGAACGCTAACATGGTGACAGAGATCCACGCAGAGGCCAGAGATCCTGTAGAGAACTTAAATTTGTTGTTTATAAATATTCTAATTATTGTAATGCATACAAATGTTGTATGTAATTGTACCAAAAAATCGATATACAATACACTTTATTGAATACAAACATAAAAACAGCAGAAAAAATAAAGGAAAGCTTAAAAGCGATTTCTACCAGTTTACTAGTAGGTATCTAGTAGTAGGTAAAGGAATTTTCCGCAAAGCTGGTTTTATATATTTTTTACTAGATTTCCGCCCGCGGCTTCGCCCGCGTTTTCAAAGGAAAACCCGCATAGTTCCCGTTCCCGTGGGATTTCCGGGATAAAACCTATCCTATGTGTTAATCCAAGTTACCCTCTATATGTGTGCTAAATTTCATTGTAATCGGTTCAGTAGTTTTTACGTGAAAGAGTAACAAACATCCATACATCCATACATCCATACAAACTTTCGCCTTTATAATAGTATTAAGAAGTATTAAGATTGACTATGTTCATAAAATAATATATATACGCTATACGTTAAAAAATATTACAACAAAGCATGTGCTAAATGCTATCTGTTAATGTTAAACATTTGAATGGGTTAACGTATTAATGCTAATTCTAAAAAAATGTGTTAATTTTTAGGCGGGTTTTCGAATGGGACGACCAAGAATTTTCCTTCCTTGTACTTTTGGGCTGGATGATATTCTGCTATTATATACAAATTTGGCTTATACCGCTTTTACTATTGCTGCCTTTTGCGTGGCATTGGCTCTGGAATCGACATCAAGGTATTATATTTTATACTAGCTGTGTCCCGCGGTTTCACCCGCATTCCTCCGCACCTGTTGGTCTTAGCGTGATGATATATAGTATATAGCTCCTTAGATATTCTTCGATAAATGGGCTATCTAACACTGAAAGAATTTTTCAAATCGGACCAGCAGTTGCTAAAACTAACGCGTTCAAACAAACAAACAAACTCTTCAGTTTTATAATATTATAGTAAGTAAAAATTACGATAGTTAAACAGTAAAATAAAAATAATATATTGGTTTTTTCAGGAAATTTGGCTGCGGCCCGTGAAATCATATCAGAGGATGATGTCGATGCTAATAATAATAATGTTAAGGTACCTACGTCTTTATCAATCTGTTATAAAATAATAGTTTATGTACTTCTTATTTTTAAAGAAATTAATATTAACCTGCATGATTATTGTTGAATACCTATTGTTATTATGTTAGTGTTTAGCTCTAAGTACCTACAATTAATATCGTCAAATCCAAAAGGATGTGTCTTTTTTTAATCAAAATTTACCACAAACTAATAAAATAGGTACCTACCTACTTAAAATATTAAAAAAAAAGTATAATTTATTTATGTACAGGACGAAAGCGATAAAGGTCTGATTAGTCGCTTGAAAATCAACGAGCTTCAACATGTGACTATCACGGTCACTAGCGGCATTGAGATGATCGCTTCGTATGCTGAAAGGGCTTACAAGTCAGTTTGTAGACTTTATTTTTGCCTAACCTATGAATTAATGTTTTAAAATGTTTTAGTTTCGCTGTAGGTACATAAAAATTGAGTTAAATCGGATAATGCATTTATGTAAAGACTACCACACATTGCAGACCGTTATATTCTGAAAATTAGGATCTACTTCTTTAATACATATTTAAAGTTTTACTTTTGTCTCTCACCAACTCTACAAGTAGCTCTTAGCTGGTGAAGAATTTCTGAAAATTGGTTCAGTAGTTACTTAGGTTCAATAGCTTTTGTGTCCTGCCAGACCGAGACATTTTTTTTTCTTCGTCTCCACCGGTAATCGAACCCTCAGTGCTACGCTCACGCGTCAACCACTATATCTACCAAGGAGGCGATCATACTAGCACATGGATGTTTTAATATACTTTTCTTCCATTTCAGTTTAATAAGTTTCAAAGTGCCATTCATAAGTTACGTAACAATGATTCTTCTAATTATCGCCTCAATCGGACTCTACATAATTCCATTCAACTATATCATGATGTCATTTGGTAAGATGTATTTTGATATACAGGGTGTAATCGTTAAGTGTGCTCAGGCGATTATTCCGTAACTATTGCAGATATCAAAAAACTTTAAACTGATATCGAAAGCCCTTTACCTAATGAGTAAAATGACAATAATAACTTTTTAAAAATAAAACGGGAAATATCCAAAAAAGTTACATTAAATACATTGAATTTTCCATACATTTTGTGTTCAAAGCAAATGTTCGAAGTGACGTCCTCGTTTTGGAATACCATTGTATTCCACATCGAGCTCTATTTACAGTTTCTAAATGAATTTTTATTAAAATTTGCGAAGTAATTTAATCACAAATTCAAAAAAAGAACCAAAATTTTTCATATTACATGTTTAGGATAGTCATATCTCATACATACTAAATGTATGGGAGTGTTTGGTGTAATTTTTTTGGATATTTCCCGTTTTATTTTTAAAAAGTTATTATTATCATTTTACTGATTAGGTAAAGGGCTTTCGACATAAGTTTAAAGTTTTTTAATATCTGCAATAGTTACGGAATAATCGCCTGTGCACACTTAGCGATTACACCCTGTATATTCTTTTAACAATCGCTTTTATTTTATTCTTGTCTCAAAGCTTAGGTAGGTATATATACCTTATATAGTTTACTTATATTATCGTTTGTTTTATTTAAATTAAAAAATTATATTGATAAGTGATGTTACATTATTTTGGGTAATGTGTACTTTTAACTTGTGTTGTAAAGGACATGTCGTGGATTCGACGCCTGATAGGGCCTTTTATAAAGTGGAAGTCTACTACCACTGCTCTTGTATGTAGAACAAAATGTTTAAAATTATTTTTTTGTTACAGGGATATTTAAATTCACAAGGAAATATTTAAACCCAAATCGAGTGTTAAATAATGATTTATTGAACTTCTTCTCAAGAATACCAGACGATGCGATATTGGTATACAATACAATTATACTTATAAATTATAATCAATTCTAAATAATCACGTATAATATAATTAATATAATAAATTTGTTTTACAGAAAGATTGGAAGGAATTACACGTACCAAAACCTAACGAAGAAGTGAATACTAAGTATCTGGCAAGATCCGTCAGCACCTCAATTTGAGGCAAAGAACAGGCGTACTATGATATTCATACATTTTATATAAATACAGTTATACATATTACCTACAGTCACATTTTATTACATCTACAGTAACCATACACGTTGCGTCCCTAAATAAAATTGAGCAATTGTTCACCACTAAATAGTTAAATTCGTTATTTTAATATCACAGTGATACTTAAAGGTACTTAAAAACTTGAACTTCACTTGTACTACTAGTGCTGCAAGTTACGAATAATGGACAAATAGTAGGAAATAACAGTATTAAGGCTTATACATGCGCTAATAACCTTGACCATACTTGACGGATCTCAAACCTCTCCCGCTGCACCTTCTTTTTTCCTCGCATTTTGTATTTAAAAAGATACCAATCAGTGAAACAAAAAATCCTCGTCAGGGACTGTTGTGTAACTGATAATTTATTAAACATAAAATTTTCAGAGCTCTAAGTCAGCAGGTTACGAAGTTTATAGAGTATTTGCGGAAAAATCGATGACCACGGCATATTTTTTTTCTAGAAATCTATTAACTTTGGAAAAAAGTCCTCGCGAGCAATTAAAGATCAAAGACCATCCTATTTTATATATTTTTTTCGGTATTGTGCTTTATGTTGTACCAGACTTTATAGAGGTTGAACATAGTCGAAATTGCCGGGTAACGCCTTAAATAGCAGCTATTCGACAGTTATTCTACGTTACTTTTTTAATGACAAAAATTTGTTTGAGAATATACTGTTCCGAAACAGCTGCTATTAAAGAAATACATGCCTTATACATGAACCATTGTTATTTTATGAACCTATTTACAACTATTTAAAGATTTAAACAAAAATGCAGCTGGTTGAATAAACGAAAATTGTCTGCTAGAGTTATTACTTTAATACAACCGTTATTTTTGAAGACAATAAAACGTTTACACTATGACGATAACGTTATTCTGAAAAGTCACTAAACATAACGATCACTAACATTACATGACATTATGATATTACAGCGCAGTAACAGATAAAAAAGTAACAGGTGAAATAACAGTGATATAACAGTGAACATATTATCACATGTAGCAGCGTGTATGGTTGACAGTTCACAGTTCGCAGTGGCTATCCGTTCGATTCCTCTATGGCACTACGGAATGTAGGAAGGGAATGAACTTCGTATAAATGCAGGCACAGTGATGCACGCGGTTTGTACTATCGTCGCTTTGCGGAGTCTGACCGGGTGAGGTTAGGCTCGGGGACTTTCAGCTCGCGCCATTGTTTCTGAAAAATAAACAAAATGTAATAACTAATATTTGTTTGATTTATATATGTAGTCATTACACACCTAATAGTTAATACTGTGTAGAATTAAATTTAACGTAGATAATATACTAATAGGATTGCCGCTCTGTTTTTTTGGCTTTTTACAGCAAAAGCGCATATTATGTTTTTATTAATTTCATTTCTTAATTTACTTATTAGCGAATGCATAAATCAATGAGGACGTATGGTATATTATAAGCGATTTATTAACATAATAGTTTTGTCAAACTACTGCTAATATCGTATATTTCTATTATTGTATGAGTGTGTAATCTAAAAATTAACGTAGAGTCTACGACTGTTATTAGTTTGTCGCTTGTGAACGTGATTTTTCGCGTAATTTCCAGATAAAGTATTTACATCTTCAAATATTACGTGAGTAATATAACCTGTGGGTTAAACCAATAAATATTCTTTACCAATTTTGAAATGTAATGCAAAATTTGTTCATATTGAACAAATTCGTGATCATTTGGGTGAAATAGAACTAGTTGAGTTACACTACTTGATTGGATCATATAATATGCTGTTTATCTTCATATTAATGAAGAATTAATTACTTTTCGAATGATACGCTAATTTTTACAAGCAATTATTAATTTTAAACTGTTTTTTAATTACTTCTGCAATTATCTATTAGGAATGGTCTAGACTAATTGAATTTAACGACAACATTCCACATTTATATAGATAGTGGTAAATGTTAAAAATATGTTATGACGATTCAAAGAAGTTAGATTAGAAGAAGTCTAATTGAATGAATAAATGTTTGAGTTTGAGTTTGATAATAGAAGAGTTAATGAATAAATAATGTATTTCTTACCAGCATCTGGTTATCCGGAACTCGCGATATAAAATCTAATATATCGTTGTTAGGAACTCTCCCAGGATTGAGAAACTTACGACCGTACTTATATAGACCTGAAACAATTTTTTCATTATTTCTTATAAGAAAAAAGAAAAAAGAGAACAAAACAAAACAAGTCAAGGATGTATGACCTTATAATGTGATTCTATGAAACTGGCGAAATTCAACATTAATTTATGAGAGACGGTATCTTTTTAACATTTTGACCAACCTTAAAGTTATGAAATTCTAATGAAAAATATTATAATTTGTAGAAGGTCACAACACGTTACTCAATATTAAAATATGCGTATTTTCGATCAATCTAATGGAATTATGAATAACAGTTGCATATTAAAAGCATTTAAATAAATTATATTCATGAGCGTAGTTTAAGTTTTTAAAGTTGTAAATAATTACTTACCAAATGCCATAAACATATAATTGGCTGGTATGAGGTAGAAAGCTATTGATAATCCCACGAGGGCGAGCATAAATAAATAACTTAAGTACGGCACGCTGAAGTTCACCAAACTAGAAAAGAAAATCATTTTAATAACAATACAATATAAATGTATATTATTAAAAATAATAACGACGATGTCGTTTATGTTTCCGGATCTTTAATCATACTATTAAAACGAAAAAAAAATCATCAACACATAAAAACAATTATTGCTCTACAACACCTTTTGCTTTCAACAAAATAGTTATATCTACGTCACTCTCTCGTAGAACAACTTTTTTATATAATAAATTCCGACAAAGGTATTTCATAGCAACGGAGACAAGTGCAGGAAAAGTATAAATGATTATGGGGGCAATGAACTTGTAAGTTGAACTTGAAAGTTGTAGGTGGAAAAATATAAAGGTATTTTAGGAACTTACTTATGCAGCCTCTCAAGGAGAGATACGATATAATCGATTCCGGTCTTAATGGTTATTGTGAGATCCTGTAACTCGGAAATCCGCGTTTTTATCGTCTTGTCATCCTGGAACGGAAAGCTTTGTTTGAATACAATGTTATTACAATCAAATTGTTGTAATACTATGTAGGCTAGTAAATCAATCTAGTACTTGCTACATACGGTCAATTCGTTGCAGTCAATTTAATATTTGGCAGAGTAAAGAATAACTTCTTACTTATCTGGACAAAACAATAGGCAAATATATTATAATAGCTAGCCAAATATATAAGATATATACGGAGAAGAATATGTTGTTTATAAGAAACATAGGAAAATAAATATTGATGTAAGTATATAAAAAATACACCTAACGTCCGATAAATTGGAATATATTAATTAGAGTAATAAAATTTGTAAGAAAATTGTTTTACATAATTTATGTAAACGTAAACAACTATTATACCTATTAATATACACACGTATTTAATAACTTATCCCACGACATAAAATATCGTCATTGCAGTTATTATGACGCGTGTAGGTGCTAACAAGTAACATAACCGTGAGTCGCTATTTCTGTTCCACGTAATTGTATGAGTCATTTATGTTTTTTATTTTTCTTATAAATAAAATGCGCAAAACTTGAAACTTTATGGGCAGGTTTTAGCAGTTAATTATAGGAAATTACATATTAATTGGGTAATTGTAGTGACCGCAGCCTTGGTGCAACAGTTAATATGCTATTTAAAATGCTCATACTATAACCGTTACAGTAGAGAGGTTTTATATTCGGTCTCTATTAGAAATTACAAAAAATTCCGTCTTACAGAATTAGGCTGCCTGATAATGATACCTACTCCTCTACAATATGCATGAGATTGTTAAGGTAATGACTCCATAAAGTTTGATTTTGAGTTACTAGGTACTTCAAAACTTTTCGTCGTGTAATTATGAATCAGATATTTTTAACTAACCTTGGTTATAACGAAACTTGCTTATTAGCATGTTGAATCACAATACAAATTTTTACTAGTTTGTTTTCAGAAATTCTAGCATTCTTAAAAATATCTTTATATTGAAATGATAAATACAACCACAGGAAAAAAATGTGGGCTGCAATTTATTTAATCGAAATTGATTTATGTACTCTTGTTAATATCGTAACAAGACGCAAAATTTAAAATGATTCAATTTATTCAAACAAATATTATATCTAAATAATTAACGACAATGTTTTTTGTTACTAAAATTATCATTGAGCACCTTTTTCATGAAAATGTAATGTTTCCTGTTTTTTAATGTTTCAGAGTTTTTTTTTTTTTTTTTAATAAGTATTGAATTGAATTCAAAACGATTGAAAGATAATGGATGCACTTTAATGGCATTATTATGTATTTGTGCCGGAAATACATACAATTACCTACATATTGTGTTTAATTACCTTTTGTGTCTCTACTTCCTCGTCTGATTCATCGTCTTCAGACTGATTTAAGGGAACGACGACGTTGTTATCTGTAACAATATTATACAATAAGATACTAGACATAACACAACAAAAATAATTAATAAAAAAGTTACGTAATTTTGTTACCAATATTATCTATGCTTAACAATTTAATAAAAATACAAGTTATATAAGGATCTATACATTGATAAAAAAAAGGTATTTTATCACTATAACTACTATTATTACCCATATTTAGAATATAGACTACATACAAGTTAAAAATCCAAAGTCAGTTAATAGGATAGCTCTATATGTAAAACGAATTGTTGAACCTATTGATATAAATTTTAAACAAATCCTTACTTCTATGCACGAGCCAGTAGTGTATAAAAGGCAAGAGAAGCAACAAGGGCGTCATCCACAGCCTGAAGAAATACCAAAATATCAGCCAGCCGCCGAGCGCCATCGCTGACAGCTCCTGGTTTTCCCATTCGAATACTCGTCTGGAAATGGTGTATATTTTAATTTTTGTTTATAGTATAAGTTTTGGAGAAAGGTAATTAACCATAACTTCATAAAATGAAATTTAAGTCATATATTCATATTAAATCAAATGTAATGAAAAACAATAAGCATTATAAAGTTCAGCAATATTTTTATTTATAAGTATATTGTATATGCTACAGGAAATATTGTAAACTAAAATAACGTTTTCCGTAGCTTAAAGTTAAATGTAATTACTTACTTAAAATGTTCGTTTCCTGTCCGGAAAACTTTAAATATATTTTTTATAAATATTAAATTACTATAAATAAGTGGAATGTCAAATTTAGGTGATTTTTTTATGTATTTCGTTTCCTTCGGCCTGAACAATCTCATTGACGCTTTTACCTGTAAAGAATAATCAAAATTAATTTTAATTTATTAAGTTATTATTTTATTAAATTGTCTATATTTTATTGAATTATTTTTAATTTCCACGCTAGCAAGAAGCTTCTAAGAAATGTTAATATTATGATCTAGAATTAATTAAAAAATGCAAAACTAATCTAGGAATTGCATCAAGCGTGTAATTTTTGTTCCTAACATTGAAAAAAATTTTAATTTGTATAAGTTGCGATGAGTGATAGCAGATAGTAATTTAAAAGTTAAATATTAAAATTTATGCCATTTTAGTCAAGAATGTAATATAATTTTTCATAATAAATCCTTGCAAATGTTAAACAATATTTAAAATTGAAATACTTTTATTTTCGTAATTACCTCATATACAGTATTAATACCTTAATAAACTTCGAAAGTACTAACTACATGTACGGGCTAGCCGTACATCCTGAGTCAGCGCTTTACACGATCCTATTACCTACCTACATTACCATAAAAACAACATCTTTACGAAGTCAGTCTGCGTTCGCGGCTCGTGTAAAGCGCTTGGGGTGTATGCGCTATAATATCATCATCAACTAACAAATATCATAAATCAATTCATCATATCATATTATCATTAGTTTATAGTTATTCAACAATAAAGTGATCAAAAGCAACAACTAGTTTTCTATCAAAATATGAAACTATCAACTTATCAACTAAAGGAGTGTATGAGATATCATATCACATCAACAGCCCATACACTACTACTACTGTTTATTATTCTTACCGGATTCCATACAACGGACATCTCCAACAATATCCTAGGGCAGTTTCCCCTCGCGCTGGCCTTCTTCGAACTATTCTTCAGAGCGTACCATCGCTTCTCATTATTCTGTATCCTCAACAAAGGTATAGATATCTTTCCCAGCATCTCACCTTTCATTGACTGAATTAATGATTCCTCATATACAGCTATATCTACTGTTGATGTGATGTCGTTTATTGAACTAAAAAAAAAAACATAAATTACAATTAATTTCGCTTATTGAATACATTTTCGATGTATTTTGTCAATAAAAAGAAAAAAAAAAGTACTTTATAAAAACAAACTAATTGATTATTTAATTATATTCATGTAAGGATTTGGGTCACACGATCCATGTATTTGTTAAAATAAATTAAAAAGTACAACATGGTTTTACATAAATTACATTAATTACAAAACATATTAAAAACCTTAGTTAAAAACATTTACACAATAATTGTGAAACAAACCTATGTTAAAAATAATATACATAGTACAGTATAACGTAATGTCTGGTTGAAAGAATGGTCCACTGTTGTTAGATCACTATTCAACCGAGGTATATATGGCACAAAGACTTTAATAAATTAGTAGAATAAATATTAACAAATACTTTACATACTTTTTAATATTGTTTGAGTAACCTTCTACACCGTTGAGAATCTAAGATTAGCGAGCCTATGTCGGCAACCGGTATTAGCAACAGAATATAACATGGATCATAAATATGAGATACTACGACAGTAAAATTATAACATTTAGTACACTTACAATACATAGTTCTTGTCCCAATTAGGCTCAGAAGTGCTCTTAATCGTATGTGTTTGTACTCTTGCATTGTCCAGTTCCAATATACAGTATGCGTTGACACTGCAGCTCAGGGTGAGAGCGCTCAAGCCTTTTGCTCCGTACAGAGTTATTGAAAGCTGGCCGACGTCATTCCAATTATCCGAGACACGGTACCATGACTAGAACAAAAATTAGATATTAATATATTTCATTCATTTAGGTTATATGATTTCGTACATTCTCAGCTCTACATATTATAAAATTTTCTCTGCCACGTCTCTCTGTCTATCCACGTAGTAATACTTAAATAGTTAATCATGATCTATTTGCGATAAATTCAAAACTACTGAACCGTGTTCATTCTGTTTTCATCAATGCATACAGCATAGCGTGGTTCTCGAAAAAAGCTAGTGAAAATCATGTTTTTGATTAAACTCATATGAAATATTTCTGGCAATTTACACTGAAAAGTATTTTAGGTAGTGATATATGAATCACTGTTTACAAAAGTATGTCAATATTATTAACGTTAATATAGGAACGTATGAAATAAATGGGTTTCACTGAACTTCAAAATTGTATTCACGGTGAATCGCGGTCGTCCCTAATAAACACGTATATATTTTGTCCTAAATTCTCAATAAGTATCAATCTAAGAAAATTGAACAAAATATTTTTTTTTCATAATCAATAAATATCACTTGACCAACAAAAAATTTAGTACCTAGAAATTAGAGCTACTTTTTGTGAAAGGAATCAGTCATCCGTATATTAGACTACAAGCCCGCATAGGAAAAAAATATGGGTCAAATGAACCACCAGGGGACATATCTAGAACGATAGAAGAGCATAAAATAATAAGATTCATCACTATGCCGTCACTTGTAAGCTGTCCAACTGAGTGCAGATGAGAATTGAAAAGTACAGGTAGACTCGGTAAATTTTGGTCATATATTTTTGTACGGCATTCTTAACCATCGATAGATCCATTAAAAATAATAAGAAACCGCTCAGTGCCGTACAAAAATGGTGGTCCACAAAGTCGGAATTTTTATTTAATTTCCGAGAGTTACCGGGGGTAAATTTGGTCATTTGACCATGTACGGCATCTGTGTCATACTATGCCTATACTGCTTTTAATCCATTATTCCGCAACGCCGTACAAAAATCATGGGGACAAGGGGAAAAAATCGAGAGTTGCAATCCCCTCTCTTTCCCCACTCCAGGGGGTCATTTGACTAAGTACGGCTTCGGTTCCAAAACATTATCTAGCACTCAAAAGTACTATTAAAAGCAATGCCGTCAAAAAATAATTGTTCTTTTAAATGTATACCAATAATCATCTTAATTTCATCGAATTCTTGATATAAAGAGCTGTAAGGTCATTTGACCCTGTACGGGAACTTTTTTTTTAACATGATATTGTAAAATTCAATTGTTGTATAGTATTGCCGTTCAAAAGAAACCGTTCTAAAAAAAGTTATAGAGAAATGCAAAAACAGAAATTTTGTAAAAGTTTAAACATCGTAGATTAATGAAATATAATAGTTTTCTACACTTTATTCGTTGTTTTAAATAGTATTAACATAGATAAATTAGGAAAAAACGATGCCGTACATTTTTGTGCAGACCACATCTTTTAGGCTGATGAAAGCGACGAAAGCTACAATTTTAAGGGTGCTTTATGGCCATTTGATACAGTACGGCATTAACATATTTTTACCCAACTACGGCAAAGCAAAAGGAGGGTTATGATTTTGACAGGTCATGTATGTATGTTCATCTATTCCCTCGTAACTTCTAAACTACTTATCAGAATTCGACAAATGACATATCATTAGAAGCGTCTGAATTGTTCACTGGATAACCAGCGACCAGCTAGCTAAAGGCTATATGGGGTTTCACAAAATCTAATGTGGCGCCCTCTAGCGGACAAAACATACAGAGTATAAAAATAAAGTTAAGATAAATATGCCGTGTTTGGTATCATTTGAAAGCGCTTTACTTGTACATTTTGAATATGTATATATTACTAGCATTTGCTTGTGACTTTACCTGTATTCATGGGCTGATTGCATATAATTCACATCTTTTCGTTCATAGCTTCTTTATTAGTTCATCAATTTAACGGAGTCCATTCCACCTGACTCCGACTTTCCAAGGTGATAATTAACCACCTCGAGCTTCTTAATATTAATGTATATTTATATTTTATTATCAAAATATAAAGCAAACATTTCGTTATATGGATTTTTTTCTTTTTCAGATTTTTCCCCTTTGAACCAACGAAAATGTACGGCACATGAAAAAATATTATCTATGCATAAAATACTTTAAAAATAAATTTATTTCGTGTTGTGTCAAATGACCCCCTGGAGTGGGGAAAGAGAGGGGATTACAACTCTCGATTTTTTCCCCTTGTCCCCATGATTTTTGTACGGCGTTGCGGAATAATGGATTAAAAGCAGTATAGGCATAGTATGACACAGATGCCGTACATGGTCAAATGACCAAATTTACCCCCGGTAACTCTCGGAAATTAAATAAAAATTCCGACTTTGTGGACCACC
The DNA here is from genome assembly GCA_029959065.1 of Colias behrii. Lineage (NCBI taxonomy): Eukaryota > Metazoa > Arthropoda > Insecta > Lepidoptera > Pieridae > Colias > Colias behrii. Next base: position 9,137,057 of record JARWMC010000002.1, read on the forward strand.
ATTTTTGTACGGCACTGAGCGGTTTCTTATTATTTTTAATGGATCTATCGATGGTTAAGAATGCCGTACAAAAATATATGACCAAAATTTACCGAGTCTACCTGTACTTTTCAATTCTCATCTGCACTCAGTTGGACAGCTTACAAGTGACGGCATAGTGATGAATCTTATTATTTTATGCTCTTCTATCGTTCTAGATATGTCCCCTGGTGGTTCATTTGACCCATATTTTTTTCCTATGCGGGCTTGTAGTCTATATGTCTTTAATTTTCAAAAGTGCCGCCAATACAGTTCGAACAAAAAAGCTTCACCGTAATATTCTTCACCGTATAATTGATGTAATAATTTTTGAAGACTAGCCATAATATACCTACATAATGCATAGAAAAATAGAAAATGCTTATTTTAAAAATATAGTCAAATGAATCATATGGTCATGGTAACTGCGTTCAGTTGTTACGTAGAGTTTTTGTTCTATCCTGATTCATTACTTATTTGACTGACGTTCCAAAAAAAAAACGATGGAAGTTCTCGATTCATAGTGTATTCAAGTCTGAATTTTATTAACTAAAAGAAGAATAAACAGATACATATTTATAGTCCGCCATGGGGATGGGAGCGTGTAAATATTCTTCAAGAAGGTAACTAACTAACTACCTATACAATAAACTTAAAGAGGTTCTGTTTATTCTTAAGACTGTATGTACAATTGTACATGCATGAATATGTAAACAAAGCACTTGTTTAAGCAAATGTATACCTCAAGAACCTTTGTAAATATTATAACAACTTATAAGTAAAATAACATCGTATACCTACGAGTAAGTAGATATACTAGACATACATAAATGCCTTGCTAATGAATTTGCATTTAAATCAATTTTCAGGTTCCGTATAGTTTAATGTAATCTTCACATATATCAATTAAAATGTGACTCAAAAATAAATAGTTTAAAAGTTAAAAATGTGTTTTCAACTAGGTACCTACGTCTACTGCTTTATAATAGTAAGAACTTACCCCAGTTTTTTTGGTACCCATTTTAAAAATTATATTATTTATAAACACAAGATACAATTTATAAAAGTTATGATCCCACGATCATATGTGAGAGACTGACTGTTAGTGACTGTGACAAAAAAAAAAGATATTTATCGTGAAAATTTTCAAGTGCGAAACTAACAAGGACATTTTTACTGCTACACGGAACGGTAATCTTTGTGCAATAAATTTATTAAATTATTCACTAAAATATATGAAAATAAAATACTGTAGGTAGGTATTTTATTAAACGAATGGCATGTTACATAATTATTATATGAATAACATCACAGGCATGGACGTATAAAAAAAGACGGACGGAGTATCGCCTAAACATTGAGTGAAGCCTAGTAATGGCGGCGACACATCCATGTGTGTATGCCAGGTTGATTGCCAGATGGAATAAAATTACCCCACACTTTAGTATTTTTATTTTTCAATTTGTTATACTTTTTATGTGTACTCTAACTATTAGAACCTGTGCATAAATACAATTACTATTTAGCTTTGACGAATCAACCACTGGACGCGAAACCAAAGGTAAATGTATGAAAACTTGTTCAACCAATATTGGGGGGAGGAGAGGTAATTCCTTAATTATTATTTATATAAAAATTAAAATAAATAAAATGTCAGTTTATAACCAAACAAATAGGAAACATGCTTCATACGATTTCAGTATACATACACTTGAAATTTTCAAATTAACTGTCTTATAACAGATGTCTGCAGTATTAATACAGTAGATGTCAGTATTATTACAGTATTAATTGGCTGTGATATATTTTTTTTAATATGGTTATTATATAAGAGTTAGCATAGTATACATGTTTTTGTGAGAAGAAAATGCAAAAACAAATTTGCATTTTGTATGAAATTATTTTATCGTAATTTTAAAATTAATTAACTTTACATCAACTCCCCGACTTTTGGGAGAATGAAATTTTGAAATAATGGCAACACTATGGCAACAGCAGTCCTGATGACAATGGCGGCTGTATTTTTTTCTATAAATTTTGCCGTAATAATTTTGTCATTAAAACATAAAAGATATAACTTGCTTCCCTGTGGAATGTAATCCCCTGTGTTTTGTTATTTAAAATTGTACTGTTTCGACACCATTTAACCACGCAAGACGGCATTTTAAATATTTTTTGTGAAACTGTGACGCAGTTAATCAGTCGGTAGTTCACGACGTAATGGCGGCCGACTAGCTTACTATGGTGAGAGTGTGTGCGTGTTCATTGTCTTTACACGATCGCTAGCTTACTACGGTGGCTTCACGTTGTTTGCTCGTAAAACGGCGTCCGTCTTTTTTTATACGTCCATGATCACAGGTATATAGTTTTAGCTCAGAAAACTACTAATAGAGGAATATTATGTGTGTAAGTTGGTAAATAATATTTTTTGTACACCAAATAATTTAACAATAAATATAAGGAAATTCAATTTATTCCTTAAATATTATTGGACATACTTAGTGCTTAAAAATATTTTTAACTTTAAGTTGACTCTATCATAAGCGTGTTTTTTTTATAAGTAAACTATACCTAAAGATTCTTTATTTATGTCTATTAGTCTTTGTTTTAAAGTCACATAAAAACCTATTTACGCAGTAAATAAGTTTATAATGATTGATGGCAAAATTTCCTGTAATCATTTAGTTTTTGACAACAAAGGAATTACTTTGTATGGAGCCCGCTGCCCCGGCTGACGTTGTTGTTCCCTATTACCCCGTTTTCGTATTTTTTTCTCCATAAGAACCTCTTTTGTTCATTAACACAAAAAATTAATTAAAAATTAGCCAAATTGGTAGAGCCGTTCTTGAGAGCAAAACTCAAGAACGGCTCTAGGCTTAGCAACACTTTTAGTTCATTTTTATTAGGTACATATAAATTTTACCTAAATTATATATGCACCTGGAGCTATCATGCAATTCGAAGAATATTAATAAAATTACACACATGTTCTCACAATAGAGCTAATAAATGACAACCATTATAAATTATTATGTATAACCTTTACATCTTGACTAAGAAGCTAAAGTTTAACTCAGTTACTAAGAATTAGTGCGAATAAAAATGTACACAGTGGAATTTGAACCGCGACTGTGATTTGTGGTTCAAGTGTTAATTAATAGTTATACGAGTTCCTGTGAATACAACTGAGATGTATATATATGTTACCGGAAATGTATGAAATCAAGGAATTGTATACAAATCCTAGGAAATGTGTACAATTCCGATACTATTTAGGAAATGTATAAAATATTGTTTTATAAACTATTTAATGCATAGATATCCTAGGAAATGTATAATCTTCCTCGGAATTGTATATAATTCCAATATCGTATTAGGAAATGTATAAAGTAAATGATTTCTGTAATAAAACACGTTGTTATTTTTTTTATTATAGCACTTATTGAGACAATCGGGTAACAGTCTTACCGTAAAATAATACTTAATAATATGTTCATATTATCTTACTAATTAACATTTCTTAAATCAACTTATATTCAATCAAATCAAATTTTCATTTGGTAAGTAATCAGTCCCCTCGTCTCGCTGTCCCTGTGTACATGTCGCAGTCGGATTGTATAATCCGCCGTATTACAAACGGCCGGCATTTTGTAATATGCCGAAATTATTATTTTATAATAATTTATTTCACACATTTCCGTGCGATTTTAGGAATTACATACATTTCCTAGGAATTGTATACAATGACGGATTACATACACTTCCGTTAACATATATATATATACTATAATATAACCGTCACATGAAGCTATAATATTTGTTTAACTTGAATATTGTTATCAGCAAAAACTACAGTGTGATATTTAAAAGCAAAACAAAAACAAACGGCAAAAGCAGAGATGTAAACGTCATTCGGAGGTCAAAAATATTTGATACTTTAAAATTGCCGTGACCTAAGTATATTGTTCTTATGTTAAGGATCGAGAAGTTTCTTTGAACTACACATTCTTTTTTTTTCAAAATTTCAAAAAATTACTATTCACATTTAAATTAATTTTCATTTTAGTGGCTTAATATTATGTTTTGAGTGCGTGCGTGTGTGTGTGTGTTTGTATGTGTACTTACAAATTTATCCTCCGTTGGGGGCTCATGATGAATACCATTGGATGTGGGTATGCTATCCACCGGCTGGATTCTTTCCGTCCCGCTCAGTGTGATCAACAGATGCAGGGATCCATAGCCACACTCCAGCTCCTGCCACAGCTCGTGTGTCCTCTCTTTTTCTAGTTGCGAAAGATCTATGACGCATCTAACAGAATAAAAATAATTTGTAAACATCGCATGTTCGTTTTTTTTTTCTGATTAATAGTGATAAGTGTACACATGACAACGATACCTAAGCGAGCTATTGTAAGTGTAAGAAAATATGTACAACTTGGTGATGCGCTAATAAAAAATTACTATAGTTGTTGCGTATATAGCATGTTCACTTTACAGCTGTGGATTTTGTAAAATGATACTTTTCTTTTATGTTTGTAAAAGAAAACTAGAATGCCAAAGGAATATTTTCAAAGCTATGTCGCAAATTATTATGCTGAGTAAGTTTGGACTTTTACTCTTCTTTAAAATTTATAAATCATTTTTAAACTTTATTATAATAAGATTGAGATTAATTTAAAAAATTCGAGAATGTTCCATAACATTATTTATCCGGAGTATTTATGGCTGCAGAGTGCAGAGCGATCGTCATTTCCTACTTAAAGCGTAAAGTGCTATAAATATTAGGTAGTAATTGTATTGAATAGTTTTGAAGTGGCACTCTACACTACCTTTTAAAAACTCCTATGAAAAGACATCAACGATGTTCTTCGGTAAACAAAATTCATGAAGTTTTTATGGTAAAAACGGTGGAAATTTTTTATACAGACTTATTATTCTCGTATCCACCAATTTGAAGCGCATTACTGTTAATAATACTTAATTTTCTTATTTCCTATTGTTTTTAGGACGAGCTATGTACCTACTACTGAAAATTGTTATATGCACTTGAAAAAGTTCCAATTTATTATTGAAGTGAAACTTCTTTAGGCGCGTTGAGAGTAAAATTTCAAGGTCGTGTCATGTCAATACCGTCACGTCAAGGAGTAAAGCGACGATTTTGGTATCTTTGAAGTTTCACTTTTGACACGTGGGCTCGGCACATACGGTCTTTTTATTTTATTGACGAAAAATAAAATTATTGTGGCACCAATTATGACAATATGCTTGATGAAGATGAGGTAAAGATAGTCTTTTAGGTACTTACTTGCCCATAAAAGTTTTCTGTTTCACTTTATGCCATACTTTGATTTGTAGAGAGTTATCTTCATACAGATGCAGGTTGAATCTCTCTCGCCATATTGGCTTGCATTTGTGGACTTGCTTCGATTTGTGCGACTCGTTACCCAAACTGCAATAAATTGGAGATTTAGATTTGATTGTATTTTAGCATAAGTATACCTAAATATTACTCGATGGTCCTGTTGTCACTTGTTTTTAAGCATATGCCTATAAGACTCTATGGTACTGTGGAATGGTATAACCTTAAAATTTTATTTAGGTATATTTGTTTATGTTTTCTCAAGTTTTTCAATTTCTGTATGAAAAGTGTTTGGTTAGATGAAAGCTAATAAATGATTTCGTTATGATACATTGAATTTATTATGTTTATGTTTCATTAAGTTTTATTTTTTCTTGCTAGATGATACAAACTTTATATAATTATATTCTTTGATTATATTATATCAAATTTCATCCAAGAAATAGTTGGTTCGGAGTTAATCGCCAATTATCTATGCATAATTAAAACTTCTTGTATATATTAATAAAATTAAACGAATTTTCTGTATAACTATATAAATTTACATTATTTTTTTACTACCTACTAATTAGATCATTATTTGTATTGTACGTTGTGTAGTTATTATATCATCTTATTATGAAGCTTTTATACAAATCTAATATACGTTGTGCAAATCACTGTTTGCCAGTTTTTTTTAGACAGCCTTTTGTTTTTTTTTTACCTTTGAGTACCTATTATTTGCAAGCCACTTAAAAGCAATTTTTTACCGTTTTAGACAAAAGACGACAAAAACTCAACCTTCAGATATACGTACAATTGATTGACAGTTTTTCCGTGAGGTTTATGTAAATTATCTTATGGCGAATTCGCAGAGTAATTTAATTATTATTAGTTGAACAATTTAAAATATGAGTCAAAATACATAAAAATGCTGTATAACTACGAACTATATTATAGTTTAGTATTATAGAGGTGTGTCCATTAAATTAGCTTATAAATTATAATATATACGAAATATATTAAATCTCCTGTATAATTAAAATCAGAATACTAAATATTTGACGCGTGATCTTATCTTTACAAGCACGTGTTTGGGTTTACTCTTCATGCGGTATGCTGAGGCTCTAAAATTTTTTACTCTACATAGGTAAGTATTTAAAAGTTATACAAAAACGGTTACAGTTATATTTTTAAGGCAATATTTAATTTCTTATGGTAATTGTTCATAAGTCATACCCGGATATATGAGTAATATATTATTATTATGTATTTTTTATATTACTACTGTTGCAAGTCAGGAACCAAAAATCTATACTAATATTATAAAGCTGAAGAGTTTGTTTGTTTGTTTGAACGCGCTAGTCTCAGGAACTACTGGTCCGATTTGAATGTTTCGGTGTTAGATAGCCCATTTATCGAGGAAGGCTTATAGGCTATATATACCATCACGCTAAGACCAACAGGAGCAGAGCAATGCGGGTGAAACCGCGGAGCACAGCTAGTAGTAAGTATTTAAAATTTAGAATTGTAGGACATTTTTATTTTTGTGTAGGCATTATTGTAGGTATACCTGATACTTAATTAAAAAAATATACATATTTCTCAGACATTTTTAAAGTGAAACTTTTATTACATCGTCTCAAACTTTTTGGTCTGTGTAGCGCATGTCGCGTGTATCGCGGCTGCCGAGTAGGTATACCTACTCGGCAGCCGACCGACACGCGACATGCGCTACACAAAGCAGTGTTCGGAACCGTTCGAACAGTTTCACTTTTACCGTGGTTTCATAAAACCACACAACATTTTTTTTCTAATTTTTCAAATGGGTGATCAATATTAAACTTCTAAGAGTACATTATATATAAATAGACTATAATATAGATTATGATGATATATGATAATGATGTGTGACTTACTTGAATTTACAATAAAGACCGTTGGAATTACTACCGGGTCCGTCAGGTAAATCTTTCGCTTCCACGAGTACAATATTTACTATCGACGTCCATGATTTCTTGAGAACTTCAAACTTTCTATTTTTCAACAGATACTGAAATTAAAACAACCTTTGAAATTATTAATATACAATTTTACCCTACATTATGTATACGAAAGTCTCCTTTGTTTAGTGACAAAGAAAAATTAATATGCTAATATGGTTCTTGTTTCGTTATTGATGCTATTGGCACAATCTAGCAGGTTATGAATTAAATATTAATATTATAATATGTATACTTATTTGTGCATTAATTATAATAATTAATTCCTAATACAACCTATTGTCATGACCGCAAAGTCTTTAAATTCAATTCTTTAAACAATGTCGAATATTTTATTGATTTTCAGATCATTTTAAATTTTTATATGCATTATAACTGGTAGGTATTCAAGTGAGGATTGAGTGTTTGATAATATTTGATATATCTATTATACGGATATTCTTTAAACCGGTCACTATCAAAACAATGGTTCTCGCCAATTATCTGCAAGATTTTTTGAACGCTTATTAAGAAAGTAAACATAGCTTATTAAGAATATAAATAACTAATTTTAATCTGCATAATTTTAATGAAATATAATATTTACAATAAAGTTAAGTATGATAGGTTTTAATAGGTGATATGAGGAAATCTTTGCGCATCTCGGGAATGATGTTACAGATAACTTATCTGACTTTTTACGATTGCTTTAAATATACAATATGAATATATTAACAGATATATAATATGTCGTGTAAAATTTTTGTGATTCTTGATAGATTAATAAAATTATACTTAATAACTTACATTAAAATAAAATGTGCCAATGTGTTAAAGTTGCCAATAGATACTTAGAAAACATGGAATTTCTAGTGCCGAAAGATCGGCATGTTTCATCAGAATTTCGTAGCTGGGTGCTATTTTACCTTTTGAACTTTCTTCCCGTGATCTCTCAGCAAAGTCAGCCCATTGCCAAAGCGGTCCATAATTTGACTTGGGACTGCAAGCGCCATGGGCGATAAGGGGTCCATCACCAGGCCGTCCGGTATCGGAATTGACCTACAAAGAAAACAAAAGTTTTATAACCGGTTTCACAACTTCGGGATATTTTTTTCTTTTTTTCTTATCTGTCATATTGACATATAATGTGAGTATTAATGTATTTAAAAATGTGACAAGTTAAATATAAAGGACCTTATCAACCAGGGGCGAAACAGGCAATTAATGTTTTAGAACTCTGTTTTTCCTTGTATTCTCTTACACTTTAAAATTGTACATATAAGCAAACTTAAAGAGTTCATGGTGGAAGATATAAAATGCAAATTAGGTATTTCCAAAATAAAAAAGAGCCCACGCTAAATCACATTGATTCCAATCTCACAAATAAGTACGTACCACCAATAATTTTGGACGGGGTTCACCGTTCAAGGCGATACCTGTTTTATTCCGCATAAAAATTTGATTAATTAAAATAACAAGTTTTTTTAAACAGAATATGGTAATCGTATCGGTTTATTACCAAAACATTTCCTAATTACCATTTTATTTTAATTTACGTTATTGCACGATGACAAACTTATTGCACGTCTATTATAATTTTCCGATCGCTAAAATACGTTTATTTTTTTTTTATTATTCTACAAGTGTTCCCGCCATGAAAGGCTCTATCACGTATGACTCGGTTAAAACGAACTTATTTGCCAAACATAGTTTTCTAATTTTTGAAATTTGTTTCATCACTCAAGAAGTTTTTCCATTAAATCGTATCAAATGAATGTATAGATATATCGCTTACGACGATAAGAAAGAAGTAAGAAATATATATGTTATTTTTCCAATTTATACATGTTTCAGTTGCAACGTAAGTTCTACGCCTATGCTAGTAATGACGTCCGATTTTATAACTAAAACTACGTCAGTATTTAACGCAACACCATATCTCAAGTAATAAACCACTTAAAAGGTTATATGTGTTTTCACGTTACTATTTACTTTATAAAAAAAAAACATTAAAAAATCTTTAGAATTTATATAGTGTAGAACTATTTTCTATATTTCATAGGCAGATAATGCCCACATCTGTGAATATAATGCAATATTTTATTAATCTGCTAGCATCAACACCAATTCTAATTAATGTAAATCGATCGAACATTTTGGCACTGTTTCGTAAATACTTTGAATATAACATATGCAACATATATTTGGTGCAATCTAAGGATAACTTGATTCTTAATTTGACTAGTCGAGGTCAGTCGACTTCTATTTTGTAAACTATTTAGTATTTGAATTTGATATTTTTGGTTTTATGGCATTCAAATGTTTTATCTTTGCTTTATAAACTATTTAGTATTTATAATATATATAAGTATGTATGTGGGTAGTTTTCCAATTGAAGACAAAACCATGAGAAACTGACATTTTTAAATGAATCATAATTACCTATCTAAATAAGGAAACTAAAATATAAAATATCAAAAAATAAATATAATTCCTAATGCTATTTTTATAGTAATATGTTAAGCAGTTTACTAATTCTACGCATAATCTCATAATATAAACATTTATTAAAGCACCAACATAAATCGTAACATGAGGTAAAAAATAAAAATACATGTGATTTATCATGTATCTTAAACGTAATTAATTTTCTTGGTGCCGATATACAAATAACATTTAAAATCGATTAACGCTCTAAGATAATTTTGAGTTCGCTGTATTGATCTGAAGAAATCAAGGGTTTAATATTTTAATAAACAATAGTTTTAAAAATAGTTGATATAAGTATGAGTAGAAAAAAAATATAAACCAAGAATTTATGATCAAATGAGCATCTGAAATTCGATATTCATTTTAAACGCTTCAAGCGTTTAAACGACGCGGACGTTTAAGGCCGTGTACGCGGTCCGTGCGCTGTTTGGCTCAAATATGTGATTTTTCAAACCAGATTGTCCATCAACCACTTATCTTACAAACATATGAGTTACTAATAATTTTAGGAAATTTTATTGTCTATGTAGTTAGTTAAGAGTTTTTTTCAATTAATACAGTATTTGTGAATACCATCAAGATAACTGAGCCGATGATTACTTGATTTCACTTTTAGTGTCAATTTCGAAGCTAAAAATATCTGAAATTGCTGACAGCTCTAACACACAATTTTTTTTAACTAACTGCAAAAATCCTTATTAAAATAGTTAGTTAAAAGATTTTTTTATTTTGGACTCCTAACTTACGAAATTAAAATCCGAACAATGTGAATTTTTTTAGAAATTATAGTCGACAAAATGATTATTTTCACCAAGATATTTGACTTAATTGAATATAATTTATACATATTGCAATAAAAGAATGTCTTACTTATAAGATAAAATTAAAAAAATCAACCAAGGTACCTCTATTATTTTTCTACAATTTTTTTTAAAGTACTATAACCCGACCCGACCCGATTCAAATCAGTCGGCAGCGAGCCTTTCCAGAGAGAGGACATGTTGCTCGGCGCTCTCCTGTGGACCTATGCTGTTCATAGTAAAAGGATAGCGCAAGCCGCGATCTATCGTAATAGATCGCGGAGATTTTGACTTGCGTTTAATTGAATAAGCGCTCTTAAGGCTGTTTGACCAAGTGCGGCTAACGAATACTAATACATGCAACCACCGACGGTTTTATCTTATTATTTACATGGTAATGATTTGATTTTCTTTACGATATATATGTGTGGTGAATTTTAATGTATCGATGTTTTCCCTGAAGCCTTCACAAGTTATGCGATGCTCAATGGAGAAGGAAAAATTTATAATGCTCTTTCCAAAATAATCAATTAAGCGGACAATCTTGTTCTCATGTAAGACGATTCTTTTAATAAGCATGTATTTTGTAAAAATGCACTTCAACACTTTAAATTTATCGAGGAGGAAGACGCGAATTCGATGTAAAAATGAGAAAAGAAAGGGTCTGTACATAAATACGTGTTTCATTGTCATTTCCTCGAACAAGCGAGCATGCCGAACTCAATATTATGCCGGCGCAGTGCGCGGCACCATGACCTTTGTGGCTCACGGACAAGCCGAACGGCCTCTCTTATCCGGTCATTGCTTTTTGTGCCATCTTCCATGATGCGTTTTAGCTTTATCATACAAAAATCAGATCGTGAAACTGTTATTTTAATAAAAATAATTAATAACAAGCTTAAATCAACGGTGTCGTGTCACTCGATTCATCAATAGTAATTTTAATATTCTCATTTCTCTTACTTTTTATAAACGTCGTAAAAAGTGAAGGTTAATAAACTCTTATGTTCACTTCACATTGATACCGTTCTTTATTTATCGGCGTGTAAATGATGTTGCATAATAAATCATGCATCAAAGGGATGCGTTAATTACTATGGACTAAATTCGTGTTTGTCCCCTAAGATAAACTGGTCTAATCTATGAGTTCCTATTGTTGTTTATTAGGCCTATTATATGGAAAGTTTCGTTAATGTGATCGCAACATGCACCATATAATGTTATGCAAGGTTATATATTTTGTAATTCAAAGTCTATCTTTAATATGCACCACATTACACAACAATACAATATCCTTAAGCGAGGTTATCATTTGATCCCTTTGTATCCTCGACCAGTGACAGTCCATGCATAATAGAGTTTGGGTTGTTACAATGAACAATACTGTGTAAAACAAATAAATAAGCTGTGAAGGTAAAAGGTTGCACTTGCAGGAATGCATGTAAGCTCCATATATGTTAAAAACAATGTCAATAATCATCATTACATATTTCATTGCTGTAATTACACCGTTTAATTACACGTTGATGGCATTTGTGATTTACTTAAATGCTCAGGTCACTGAAATTTATTGAATGACCCAAAAACTGAATTAATATGTACCTACCTAATAATTTAACATTAAATATTTTAAGCAAACGTAACTAGGTCTTTCTTACTCTTATTTTTCAAAATAGAATATTTATAAGGTATTAAATTATTAATGTATAACTTGAACTATTATCAAAATATAAGTTGAACTATTGAGGTCGCTCGATTTAATGTTGGATTAAATATTTGTTTGAGGCCTAGGTAGTTATAAACTCGTAAATATTTTGGCAATTTCTCCATTTCATGGATTCATTGAATATGGACGCATAATATTCGGAAGGCGGAAGGTCAATAGAGCATTTTTAAACTCTATAAATGGTGAAAAATAATCCTTGTAAAAGGAGCCTGCTACGTCATTCGGTGATATTACGCAGGCACGTAATTAAGATTGATTCAGTTTTAAGTGCCGAAAATTTCCGCCTTCTTAATCGTCTTTAGATTCGATCTACCTACAGATATTCACAGGTTTCTGTAACCTTTGTCCGTGTTTGTTTATAAGAACTTGGGTCTGTAGTCATAATGTGCGCATACGTTTACTATACAAGAAAAACCCTTTATTTCGGTCATATACTTAAATTTAACGAAGATAAAAGCCATTTTTCAAAAAATATTTATTAACTGTGCTAAAACAGCTCGCAGGTGTCATGGCGTAGGCGTGACGTCACTCTATAGTAAATACGTCATTATCTGTACGCTTATCGAAGAAAATGAACAAATTATTTAATAAATATATGTTATAGAAACGAATTTCAAAGTTTATAAGTGGTGTGCAGTATTGCAGTGTCAATCCACATAAAAATAATGCCCAAAAAAGTATTAGTAATTGTTCCAACCGAGAAAATAATAAGAAATGATTGTATAAAGCTCGCGCGGAACCACGTATTTGCGAATTTGCAATTGGGTCGATCAACTTTTAATGGTCGGACGGTACACGCATCATGTCCCTGAACGATAATGAATAAACATGAAATCATAAAGAGTTAAATTGGTTTTAATTATATTCCTTTTAATATTTTCTAACATTATTGTGAACAATATTTTACTTGTTTTATTAATTTGTGCGTAGTTTCATGGTTGTCCAGAGACTAAATGCAATTTTCCAGTACTATCACATTTGTCCCCAAGCTACAATGCATTAACAAACTTCGCATCACGAACACATACTATCACGACCATAAATACCAAATACACTTTCAGTTCATGATTATTGACATAAAAACATACAAATATTTTTTTTTTATTGGATATAATACGATTTTCAGGCATTTTACTTTTGTCCCCATAAATCATCTACATGGCACAGGTCTCACAGACAACCGTAATTTAGTTATGGAAACAAAACACAAATGGCGCGGTAGATTCCTAAACAACAAGCTAAACACAATAATTAACTGTCGGGCTCAAACGCCATTTTGATTTGTATAAAATCACGGCAACAGTCGTCCGAGCGACGTTGGTGAGTGTGGGGTGGCTTTATTGTCAGTCCGTCAGACAACTGTGATTAAAACATAAGTACTTGATGCATTGTTATCAATTATACTACACGAGATGCGCTTTCGTCTATAATTTAGTGTGAGCTGAGATTAATATATAAAATAACAATAGTATTTGCTTGGCGGCTCAAAATTTTAAAAATGTCCCGCGGACAACCAGTCACTTGGCCAACCAAAGTGGTTGTACCATGGACAATTTGGTTGTCCCTAGGACAATAATTATATAAAACTTATACTTTAACAGTTAAATAGTTCATGTTTTGTTTATTACTCGGCTGTTTCGGGAACACATTTTTATTACGCGATTTTATGTCTAGTTTAATTGTAATTTTAACATTTCAAAAATCAAGACGCTACTACTACAACTAAGATGTCCCCATATGAAAATCACATTATACTTCATTCATTCAGTTATATCGAGAATCAGTTCATTTTAATTAAGTAAAATCAATAATACGATACGTAACAACCTCGCCTTAATAGTTTTTTTGTAAAAAATATCACTATTTCCGCTTTACTGAAACTTTTTTACATATGAAACATTATTTGGTTGTTCAAAAGACATCATTCGTTTCAATTTTAATAAAAATATTTCGTATTTTGGGTGTAAATAGAACAAATATCAAAATATTATTTATTATTTAATATTAGAAGAATTTGTTTTAATTCTTAAGGGAATTTAACATTTAAAAAAGTACTATTGTGTAAGTTGTCCAAAGGACAATATTTCCCGTGAATAGATCGGTTCGTGAAGTTAAATCCACAAATGTATTTAATCAACATCACTGCTGCTTATATAATCTTAATCTACGAAGAATTATCTTCTAAATGAAATAGTAAAATGCTGAAAATTAAGTAAAAAAAAAAATACGAGAAAATTATGATCGGGACCTTTAAAAATTGATTGACCCAATTATATTTCTGTTCTGAGTCGATAAAGCATACGTGAAATAATAGAAAATAAATAAAAATACGTATTCTCAACATATTCTTAACAACGAAACACACCTGACGTGAAGTTGTTTACATAGGCGTGACGTCACGCGTGTTTCAGTCAAAATGGCCGACTGCAGAATTTCAATGTTTTATTTTATTGATAATCTCATTAATCTTAATGTTTTAAATATTTCTAAGTCACTATTTTTAATTTATTTATTATATATTTTCCCTTAACCCATTGAGCCCCGAACGGCCCGATCGGTCCACGACACAATAGATTTTCTATTTAGAAATTAAAGACTTTTTAACGGATTTTAAACGCGATTTATTCATTCTATTATTTTCCCGACGTTTCGAACACTTTACAGCGAGCGTGGTCACGGGGAGACTGAGATGTTATACGTCTTGACGGTCATTCAAAAATTGCTGTTTGTAAAGTACCTCCACCTATTCCTCCGTAGTTGGTATGTGGAGTATTTTTCCGGATGTTGGCAGTATTGGCTGATCGTGTCTTCTAGTCTTTTGGTATGTTTGACATGGGGTTTTAAATTCTTAATAACAGGATCCCAGGTGTTAGAAAGTTTCAAACCATCTTCTCTATTGAAATTTGGGTGTTTTTTAATTTCAATAGCCTCGCGCACAAGTCTTGGAAAAAATTTATTTTCTCTGGCAAGGATTTGTGGTTGGTCGAATCTTATGAAGTGGTTGTTGTCCAGTGTGTGTTCACATACCGCAGACTTCTTGTGACGCCGATGCTTGATATCCGCAATGTGCTCCTTCAGTCGGTTAGCAATGCTTCTTTTTGTTTGGCCGATGTATGAGAGTCCACAGTCACAGTCTAACTTGTACACGCCTGCTTCTTGTAGAGGAATATTACTTTTAATTGGTCTCAAGAATTGGTTTATCTTCTTGTGCGGCTTATATATAGTTTTAATTGAAGCTCGTCTTAGGATTCTTCCAATTCTGTCAGTAACTCCCTTCACATATGGTAGGTAGGCCGGTTGTCTTTCAACTGTATGTGGCTTCGTTCGACTCCTGTGATGCTGTGGAGGCGCCTGCAGCTTGTTGTTACGTAGTACTCGCTTGACATGCTGCAGTTCCCCGCTGAGGTGGGCAGCATCACAGAGGTGGCGGGCTCTCTGAAACAAAGATTTACCGACAGAAGCTAGTTGGCAAGGATGGTGGTGAGATTCACCATTGAGGTACCTATCAGTATGAGTGGCTTTCCTATACACTGTATGGTTGAGCATGCCATCCCGTCCCCTCATAATTAAAATGTCAAGAAAGGCTAGACGGTTGTTAGTTTCTAACTCCATAGTAAATTGGATGTTTTTATGTATGGAGTTAAGATGATCTAAAAATGCAGGTATATGTTCAGTAGGGAGTATTGTGAAGGTGTCATCTACATAGCGTTTGTAAAGTCTCGGTTTGACTGGTGCTGTGGCCAAGGCTCTCTCCTCGAAGTCTTCCATAAAAATATCAGCGACAACGGGTGATACTGGAGAGCCCATGGCCACCCCATCAACCTGCATGTAAAATTCACCATTCCACAATAAATAGCCAGATGTAAGGCAATGTTCTAAGATCTCTGCATATTCTAATGGCATATTGTGTTCCCCTAACCTTTTCTTAACAATATTGATGCAATCAGTCACCGGGAGATTAGTAAAAAGAGACTGCACATCAAAGCTAACCATGGTTTCATTGTTTGCGATATTTAGATCTTTTAATATCTCAACAAAATGGTATGAGTCCTTAACATAAGCACTGGTGTTACCTCTGAGGGGAGCGAGCACCCTAGACATGTGTTGTGATAGTTTTTGAGTGGGTGTATCAATTTGACTCACAATAGGTCTTAATGGAGTATTAGTTATTCCATCTTGCGTGAAACCTCCTAAGATGTATGGCTTACCTAAAATACACAAAACTAATACTCCATTAAGACCTATTGTGAGTCAAATTGATACACCCACTCAAAAACTATCACAACACATGTCTAGGGTGCTCGCTCCCCTCAGAGGTAACACCAGTGCTTATGTTAAGGACTCATACCATTTTGTTGAGATATTAAAAGATCTAAATATCGCAAACAATGAAACCATGGTTAGCTTTGATGTGCAGTCTCTTTTTACTAATCTCCCGGTGACTGATTGCATCAATATTGTTAAGAAAAGGTTAGGGGAACACAATATGCCATTAGAATATGCAGAGATCTTAGAACATTGCCTTACATCTGGCTATTTATTGTGGAATGGTGAATTTTACATGCAGGTTGATGGGGTGGCCATGGGCTCTCCAGTATCACCCGTTGTCGCTGATATTTTTATGGAAGACTTCGAGGAGAGAGCCTTGGCCACAGCACCAGTCAAACCGAGACTTTACAAACGCTATGTAGATGACACCTTCACAATACTCCCTACTGAACATATACCTGCATTTTTAGATCATCTTAACTCCATACATAAAAACATCCAATTTACTATGGAGTTAGAAACTAACAACCGTCTAGCCTTTCTTGACATTTTAATTATGAGGGGACGGGATGGCATGCTCAACCATACAGTGTATAGGAAAGCCACTCATACTGATAGGTACCTCAATGGTGAATCTCACCACCATCCTTGCCAACTAGCTTCTGTCGGTAAATCTTTGTTTCAGAGAGCCCGCCACCTCTGTGATGCTGCCCACCTCAGCGGGGAACTGCAGCATGTCAAGCGAGTACTACGTAACAACAAGCTGCAGGCGCCTCCACAGCATCACAGGAGTCGAACGAAGCCACATACAGTTGAAAGACAACCGGCCTACCTACCATATGTGAAGGGAGTTACTGACAGAATTGGAAGAATCCTAAGACGAGCTTCAATTAAAACTATATATAAGCCGCACAAGAAGATAAACCAATTCTTGAGACCAATTAAAAGTAATATTCCTCTACAAGAAGCAGGCGTGTACAAGTTAGACTGTGACTGTGGACTCTCATACATCGGCCAAACAAAAAGAAGCATTGCTAACCGACTGAAGGAGCACATTGCGGATATCAAGCATCGGCGTCACAAGAAGTCTGCGGTATGTGAACACACACTGGACAACAACCACTTCATAAGATTCGACCAATAGTCCGTTTTCTTATGGGCATGCTTGTATGGAAAGGTATACATTTTTGAGTAAAGCAATGCCATTTGGTACGAATGTTGTACTCGTCCACCTAAGCCCAAATCGCCTGGTAGCCAGTGTCTACTCCCCGGCAGAAGGGAGGGAGGGGGGGTTATAGAACAGAGCGCCCGGCGCTCGGAAATAAAATTCTGGCGGATTCATTTGGCCCTTTGAGTCGAGTTTGGTGTCGTTATCAGGTAACTAGATGATGCCCGATTCATTCCCCATACCAGTTTTTTAGGGTTCCGTAGCAAAATATGTCACAATCTTTAAAATAATAAACTTTTGGCAGTGGCAAAATCCAAACAAACCAGTATATTTTTATATTTTTGTATCAAACTTGGTTTATAAAAAAATACTGTCTGAAAGGCCATTTCATGCAGATTATAAAAACATTAACATGTAACATATATCTTACCATTTTCAATGTGAAATAAATTATAGAAAGTACAGGAACGTTCGTCAGCGCAGCGTAGGGGACGGCTAATAGACCCGAAAAATAAGCAATAACATAAAACAAAAACCAGTCAAGTGCGAGTCTGACTCGCCCATCGAGTGTTTCGTACTTATTTGTCCTATACCATGTTATCTTGTCTGGTAGGACCTGGTTAACTGATACACACACACTTTCGTCTTTATAATATTAGTGTGATTTTTAATCATCTTTAAATTATAAACGAAGTCAGGTAACATTGTTAAAAATAAAGATATATAATAATAGAACGTTTTTGTATTAATAATAATGACAACCACCTCCACAATTACATAATTCGGTACATTTGAGCTGGCGTATAAAACACTTCAATCTGGAATTGCAAGATTTCACGCACCGACATCTTATCAATTCAAAGCTTCTCTTTTCTTTGTATTTCAGATGGGCAAGGAATATTTTGATTTTTTTAGGTCCCTAAATATATACAGCCTGTAAAACTGCCCTTAAGGTGTGTTGTTTAAGGGCAGCTTCTGTGGGAGGCAAAATTTTGATTTGCCTGTCCGTTTTTGTTAAAAGTTTGTTTGCGACCCTCATTTACTGTCACAGCGGGGTACAATGTAAAAAACAAACATGTACTTATAATAATTATAAAAAAAAAAATATAAGTTCTGGATAAGAGTATCCTTAAAATATCGTGACCGTCCTTACCTATCATGCATTGTAATCACAAATTTTTCAATTTCACTGTCTGCATATTTGCCACTGTAAAGTGCTTCAAATCCTCGTATGACATTCGGATATGCCTTCTATACCTGAAATGCAGGTGTACCTATAGTTCTTTTAGACCTTCTAGCTTTGGAACACACGATATAGTAGTAGTAGTAGCCAAAATGTTAAGAACAGTCGACAGATATGGCTAGTACAGAATATCATGTATTCCAAGGTAGAAGGTCTAAAAGAACTATAGGTACACCTGCATTTGAGGTATGGAAGGCATATCCGAATGTCACACGAGGATTTGAAGCACTTTACAGTGGCAAATATGCAGACAGTGAAATTGAAAAGTTTGTGATTACAATGCATGATAGGTAAGGACGGTCACGGTATTTTAAGGATACTCTTATCCAGAACTTATATTTTTTTATACTTATTATAAGTACATGTTTGTTTTTCACATTGTACCCCGCTGTGACAGTAAATGAGGGTCGCAAACAAATTTTTAACAAAAACGGACAGGCAAATCGAAAATTTGCCTCCCACAGAAGCTGCCCTTAAACAACACACCTTAAGGGCAGTTTTACAGGCTGTATATATTTAGGGACCTAAAATAATCAAAATATTCCTTGCCCATCTGAAATACAAAGAAAAGAGAAGCTTTGAATTGATAAGATGTCGGTGCGTGAAATCTTGCAATTCCAGATTGAAGTGTTTTATACGCCAGCTCAAATGTACTGAATTATGTAATTGTGGAGGTGGTTGTCATTATTATTAATACAAAAACGTTCTATTATTATATATCTTTATTTTTAACAATGTTACCTGACTTCGTTTATAATTTAAAGATGATTAAAAATCACACTAATATTATAAAGACGAAAGTGTGTGTGTATCAGTTAACCAGGTCCTACCAGACAAGATAACATGGTATAGGACAAATAAGTACGAAACACTCGATGGGCTAGTCAGACTCGCACTTGACTGGTTTTTGTTTTATGTTATTGCTTATTTTTCGGGTCTATTAGCCGTCCCCTACGCTGCGCTGACGAACGTTCCTGTACTTTCTATAATTTATTTCACATTGAAAATGGTAAGATATATGTTACATGTTAATGTTTTTATAATCTGCATGAAATGGCCTTTCAGACAGTATTTTTTTATAAACCAAGTTTGATACAAAAATATAAAAATATACTGGTTTGTTTAGATTTTGCCACTGCCAAAAGTTTATTATTTTAAAGATTGTGACATATTTTGCTACGGAACCCTAAAAAACTGGTATGGGGAATGAATCGGGCATCATCTAGTTACCTGATAACGACACCAAACTCGACTCAAAGGGCCAAATGAATCCGCCAGAATTTTTTTTCCGAGCGCCGGGCGCTCTGTTCTATAACCCCCCCTCCCTCCCTTCTGCCGGGGAGTAGACACTGGCTACCAGGCGATTTGGGCTTAGGTGGACGAGTACAACATTCGTACCAAATGGCATTGCTTTACTCAAAAATGTATACCTTTTCCCATAAGAAAACGGACTACAACCACAAATCCTTGCCAGAGAAAATAAATTTTTTCCAAGACTTGTGCGCGAGGCTATTGAAATTAAAAAACACCCAAATTTCAATAGAGAAGATGGTTTGAAACTTTCTAACACCTGGGATCCTGTTATTAAGAATTTAAAACCCCATGTCAAACATACCAAAAGACTAGAAGACACGATCAGCCAATACTGCCAACATCCGGAAAAATACTCCACATACCAACTACGGAGGAATAGGTGGAGGTACTTTACAAACAGCAATTTTTGAATGACCGTCAAGACGTATAACATCTCAGTCTCCCCGTGACCACGCTCGCTGTAAAGTGTTCGAAACGTCGGGAAAATAATAGAATGAATAAATCGCGTTTAAAATCCGTTAAAAAGTCTTTAATTTCTAAATGTATAATACTCGCGTAAAATCAAACATCAGAAAATACTAGATTTTCTATTGTGTCTGTGATTCCGGGGCCTGAGTTATTAAAAACACTAATTCGATCATTTATTGATACTGTCGTCATGCCTATTCTAGAGGTCACATGGCTTTATTTATCTCATTACGCTAACATTAGTGTTATGTGTCCTGTAATGATAGTAAGTTCTATGTGATGTAAATAAATAGATAAATAAAAATAAATAAATAAATTCACTTTTATAGAAAGAGTAAATTATGAATCTTATTAAAATTTTCCCATCGATGTTAGTAGGTATTGGTATGATTTTTCCAAATAACACTAACACTATGCGACTGAAGACTAAAAATTTCAATTTTGAATCATACACGGTGACATCCTTACACAAAGAAAAATAAAGTGCTCTTTAGCAGATATTACTGTTTATCGATGCCTCCTAAGTATACTGAGTCAACTAACAAATTTAGGTATTTTCATATTTTTATATTAACGAACATGATAAAACGTGATCTTAACGTTCGTGTTAAAAAAAATTAAAAAAATACAATAATTACCGAGATAATTTCACGTATACTAAATCAATTTCAACATCAGTTAAAATCGTACATTGTAAACTGATCTAAATAACATTGTACCAGTGTACGCGGGGCGTGAGGGGGGACACAATAAACTTGTATCGATATACAAGTTTATATCGGCTCAGTAGACTATGAATGGCGGCAAGTAAGCGCGCAATTTTAGGTAATAATTGTTCTTTAACATGTTAAATTAATTATATTAACATAATGCATTCAAACAGGGCGCGAAAATTTTAAAAATTTACACAGGAATCGATGATATTATGATGATTGATGACATGACTTAATGATATTATGGTTATTGTTTTTTATGGCATCAACAGACATCAAATAGAGGCGCTACTGAAATTTCCAGCTGTGTTTTCAAGTTTATAGAAGACACGGTGGGAAATGGTGTCAAAGATTACCGGTTCAGGTCAGACAACTGTGGAGGCCAAATAGAAACAGAATTGTATTCTTAATGTATTATAATATGTATAATATATCTATAACAAACTTTGAACTAGCTAGTTCAAAGTTTGTTATAGATATTAGTCATAGCTTTCTATTAGTGGGTCCAAATGAGGGCGACAGTATGAACGCTATAATTGAAAGACAGACGAAAGACAGCTACAGCTTTTAGTTTTGCCAAATCCGATGAAAAGCCATACAAAGTTACTAAAGTGTCTCACTCACTTTAATTCAAAGCTATAACTTATAAACAACTGGACAACTACCAATGATGGATCAAAAATGCCTTGGAATAAAGTAACAGAACAACTAGTTTAAGCGGATTATCCATATAGGCTGTTTTGTAAAACGAGATACCAAGATGTTGTTACAAGTGGATAGATTGTGTAAAGATATCAAAAGCTACACGAAATAGAAAAGAGTTAAATATTGACGTAGATAATATTTCTTTAGCTTATCAGATACCCATTCCTATTGACCAAAATAAGCACAAAGATTTGATGGATCTTTGTAAGACACTAGTAATTCCTAAAGAGTATCATTAATTTTATAATAATTTGATTTCAACGAACTCTAATGCAGCTAACGACAGCGATTCTGACTTATGATTATAGATATATGACTCTTATTTGTTAAAAGTGATATTTTTTGAGCATTAGAAATGCCTTAGACTGTTACGTTATTAATTTATTTCTCTTTGATGATGGAACATTGTTAATTTGTTAAATGTTGATTTGTTTTTACTTGTAGCTTTTAGAAAGGCTACTATGTTATAAAGAAATTCGTAATTAATTATAGCGAAAAAGAGGAATTTCATTTATTTTTTAATAAACTAATTGATTTCAACTAATTCTAATGGATCTAACGACTGATTTTTAATTTGTTAAGCATTAGAAATGCCTGGATTACTACGTTATTAATTTCTATAATTTTCATTATTGTTAAACGTAAAAATTCCTAAAAATAAACCTCAGTAAATTACATTGGTCCAGTATACGTTGAGGTTTCAAATGTTAACTTTGCTAATTACTTTCCTAGTATAATGAGTCAAGTGACATAATTTCAGCATTTTATTATTTATTGAGATAGACAAACCCGAAAACAAACAAAAGTAAAATTAAATTAATAAAATGACAATCATTATTTCATGTGATTTTGGTGTTAACGATAGATTTTGATGAACAACGTACATAAATATAACTGGTACTTAAACCATTTCACTATTGAGTCCCGCCGGCGTATACCCAGCCATCTACAAAAAATGCCATTTAAAAACAAAAATCAGCAAAATCATTTTATACCAAAGGAAGGGCTTACAATTTTTATTAAAAAAACATTTACTTTGTTTCGAATTAATTTGATTTCATTAAAATATAAATGATTTGCCTTCAAATCACTCTCCTGTAAAATTACTAAAATGTCAGTTGACTCATTATACTTAGGAGGCATCGTTATAATGATGCTTTCAACCAAAGTATAAAGAAAACTTTGTTTCAACGCAGCTACTTTTCGTTATAAGCTTTTCCTATAGAACTACAGATTTACCTAAAAGTTTTTAGGAGTTATGATTGTATCTAAGAATTTTTATTTTTATTTTCTTTAACAGATGAAATCTTCAAATTATTTTAAACGTGTTACATTTTTCAGAGGACCTAATTGTATTTGACGGGTGTGTCGGGGAGTTAGTACAAGTAAACTTCGAGTTTGTATGGTCATTAGGTTTTGTCCCGCAGCCGTCATATTGAAAAAATGGTTTCACGCTTTATCTCCAAAACTAGCAAATCTACACAAATTCATAAGAGATTATTCTTTCTCTAATCGAATTGTGAACAACTTTGTTTATATTAATTTATTGGTTTAAAAACCTAATTACCTGCATTTTCTCTAACACGTGTATTAATTAATGGACTTTACAAAATAAAATTCGTCGAATTTTTTTCCTTAATCGTATATTAATTTTAATTTATATAATAACGTGGGAATCGTTTTTTTTATTTATGTACATAATAATTTTAACGAATAGGTATAAGAATCTAATTAGGAAACATAAATTGTTTTCATGAACGTATTTACTAATTATTGTTGTGTTTATAGGCGTAAAACATTTTTTTGTGAAAACCATGGAGTCATAATTCACATTTAACACAAAATTAACAACAAAGTTGTTATCACGTGTATCGTATTTGTTTATGTCTTTTTTAAAGCTCCTTGATTGATAAGTGTTTTAGTAGATAATTAATCAATGTCATGTCATAGCAGAACGAGAGATAAACAGCTCTAAATTGATATATTCATGTACCAATAGCCTTCAAAATTTTATTATAATTTTGGGACAGGCCCTTAATAGTATATAGGTATTTGTAGTTGCTTTAAAAATAATGTGGCGCAATACTTTTTCGTCACCAATATTATAGTCACTATATTAACGTCATACTATGTTTAGTTTCTAAATTCTATCCTATGTATCTATAAGATTGGGTCTTATTAAATATATGTAAATGCTGAAATTTAACGATTTCCTCTGACGTATTTAGTATCTGCCAATAAAGCGTATAAAGTTTTTTTTATTCTATGACGTTGACCGTTTGGACTCACATTTTTTTAAAGATCAGTAATTTATTACGTTATACCTATTTAATACTTAGTAATATGAAAAATATGGAAAATATTAAGCGCCATTGTTTATTAAGTAAGTAGATAAATGTGCATATTTTTTTAAACAGATCGACTTCAAAAAGTTTCCTAATTTTAACTTTTTCCAACGTTTTTTATAAATAACAAAAATAATGCATGTAAGAATTTTTATAATGAACTTTGTTAATTTTACTGGTATTAATAATTCCAGGTATTAAACATTCTTTCTATGAAGGATATTTGTATAGGATATTTGTTTTTATTATCTACCTAAGAGTTTAAAATATATCGTTACTGAGTAAGGCGCGGGTCAAACACAAGCGTTGCGGGCGCGGGCGTGCCATAAGCGCACCTCTTCAATCTGTTTTGCACCACGTCCTTCTTCTACATTTTGTATGAAAGAATTTTGGAAAGGCGTCGAGACGGCACGCCACGGTTGTGCCACGGTTGCGCCGCGTAGACGTACCGCAGGCGCGCATCCCCCGCCACGCCACTTCACCCACACCGGCCACAACCACCGTTCGGAATTCGTTAACATTCACATAAAAATGCGTCAATTACGTGACGATGCTGATTTTAATATAAAATTTTGTGAATTAGTCGTACATACAACATCCAGCCCTATATGATTATAATCGTCCAGAATACTCTAATCGTAATGCACAAGACAAGATATGGGAACAAATCGGCCATAAATCAAATCGCCAATAGCGCACCCGATGCGCGCCGGCAGTGCGCCCGATGCGCGCCGCGCCGCTTGTGTTTGACCCGCGCCTTAGATACCGAACTAACTAATTTCCGCTTTACTTAATACCCACTGCTTAAATATATTATCAGGAAGCAAAATAATTGTTTACTTTACCAGTATTGATATATTAAAACGAAAAAAAGGAGTCAAACTATTTTTCACAAAATGGTCAATAATATAATACGTTATTCTTTGTAGATTAATGTGCGTGTTTAATTGAATTAAAAAAAAAGAAGAACCACAAAATACGTGGATATTTACTGTGTATTTACTCACTCTATTGATTCTAAGTTTGTTGTCAATTCGGGTTGATTTATAACATTTTGTGAGTCAGTTGTAAGATCCGCGTCAATAGAAAACCCCTCAGAACGTTCGTTATTTTTGTTATTTTGCGTCAGAATTTCGAAGGTGATTTGCTGGTCTGGTGCGTCCGTTTCATCAGTTTCATCAGTCCCTGACGACCGCGACGTTTCCGTAGGTCCGAGCAAGGGCACCGGCTCGGCCGGACGAGTGACAATTTCACCGCTTTGTTTACAAACATCCGTTATTGGTTCTGTTTGCGCAGGCGAAACTTCCACTTGGACTTTCGTGCGAAACGACATCTTTCTCATAAACGACATCACTTCAATTTTTATATTTCATTTCAAAACACAAACTCAATTTTACATTATTGCCGCTCGTAAATAAGTCTTTACCTATTTCTATCGATAAAAACTCAAAAATATGAATTTATATTTTAAAAATATCTGTGTTCAAGTTGATTGAACGTCTTGTTTATTCAATATTTATAATCATTCTAAAATCTTAGCAGCAACAAAAACTTTAACCACACGAAATTTTTTTACCGGAAGACTACAGAGCGACCGGTTTGTCTGCTAAATATATAAATCTCTTAATAATTATTAGAATAAATAATGAATGATACCTATATCAATATCAACGCTGTATATTAATATAACGACCATATCGTTAAATATCGATTAAAATGAATATAGCGCACATACCTCTGTCGGATGGACGAACGTTGCGGAGGTACACAATTGACTGACTTAGTCAGACCACGCTGGACGGCCAAGGGAAAACCACCTTGCGGTATTTTGCATTTTTACGAACCAAGGAAACACTCATACGTCACTAAAGGCAAATGTTTACATTGTAAGGATACGTCTGGGTAATGTAACAAAAAACATGTCACTCTATTTCGGACTTAATGCCCACAATGTTCTGTTTCTACATGTTTGCTGTCATACATATTGAAATGATTTGTAAAGTGTAACGCAATCGCATTAATTATCATTTTTTACGTCACAACACAAAGTTTAAATGTTACCATGACTTATAAGGTGTTTTGATAATTGCTATGTTATGCTCTTATAAATTATAATTAATGTTTTTCTAAAAAGGTGAGCTCTTGCGAAACTGTCAATGAAAATTTCATAAATTTGTCACATTTTATACGAATTTACGTCACTTTCATCTACATCCTCTTCGTGTTTGCCTGCGACATATATCCATTAGGTCAGATACTATTAAATATTGTTTTTTTTTTTGGACCGCCTTCTTGGCAAATCATAGACAGAGATTGTGGGTGGTTGTAGGGGTTCCTGGGGGGTTACCATGATGTCTATACGTTTTATTAATTCCAGTGTGGAAAATTAAAGGGCTGTATAGGTCGTCTAGCGTCATCACTTTCCCCCTATATACATATGGCAACTATTTTACTGCTACAATTTAAAAAACTTAAAGATATGTAAATGTTTAATTGAACTGTGTTGTACCCCTTGAAAATAGACGGGAAATTACTTTGTCACTTTAATCACATTTCAGATTTGATACTGTTTAAATTATTATCAAGGAACAATATTTATGGCGTATATGTATGTATTAACTTACAAAGATAATTATTAAAACTTATCAATTATATTCTAATCGCTTAAATATTTTCATGGCCCCTTGAAACGTTAATGTGGTTACATTGTTATTAATTTTATATTGCTATTATGTGAAATATCTTGCGAAAATTTTAATTTACACACTGCAATTAGAATAATAGATTTAGAATAGCGTATGAACAGCTTTTCTGCTTTTGTGTAGACCGTATTTTATCTTATTTAAATTAATAATTATGAAAAAAGTGATAGTGTGAGAACAATAAAAACTTTCCTTTTATTTGTCAATATTTTATAAAAATTGTCGGCATTTATAAATTTAATCCAAGTAACAGGAGTAGGTAGTTAATAGGTATGGGTGATTATACAAAAATGGGGTAACTCGATGTCATCAGCCAATTTAAACAAAGTCTTATTATATTTTATTCAAATAACAATATATTTTAAAACAATGAAGCGCCCTTTATTTGGTCACTCAATTTCACTTCTTTATTTAAAATACAAATGAGTAAAAAAAATAAATTAATACTTCAAACGTCAGTACTTTGGCATGTCACAACTCCGAAAACCAACAATCAAGTGACTATCGTTTAAACATTATCATCGATTTAAGAAAACTTACTAATTCACTACAATATTTGATGTACATAGTATTAGATACTACAACTTTCATAACGCAATGTTTTCCATTTTATTTAAAAAATAAAATTAAACTTTGTCATCGTTTTCACTAGTCAGTCCGTTGTGTGTTTTTTAAATTTGAAATTCTCGCTAAATATCACCAAGTCGAGGTCAAATCCCTGTCTAAGTATTAATGTTGGTAATGAAGTAACTTGTGCACCGCATATTTTGACGGCCGTCATAACTGTATCAGCGCATGGGTTGTGTTTGTCCTCTAAACTCGTGCTGGGCCAGTCAAAATTTCAGTCCTATGGTGAGTCGTTATTTTATTGTTAATCTGATTTTTATTTTCATTTATAAATGGTTAACTATGATTTGTAAAAATATAGTTTATTGATATTAGAAATTAGGCAAAAAAATATAATTTGTGATTATAACCTCATATTAAGTCCCTTTTCATCAATCCGCTGGCATCAGTCCTTTGTCAGATATCGCGCCAGAGGACTGACGCGACCCCATAGTACTGATGATTCTATCGTTTTTGAGAACTTTTCTCTTGATTGATATTGGTATAAGCATTTCTATTTTATATTTCAGTTTAAAACATCATGCGCCACGCTAAAAGAAACTCAATTTGACTAGGGAAGAAACATTTAAAAAAGAGTAGCAAAGAAAAGAGCTATTGAAACAAACTACTAATAATTTTATTAAAAAGATCTTATTTTATTTTAATTATTGATTTTGATGCTTTCAGGGCATACTGTGAAGTAAAATTACCTCAAAATAACATAAAAGTTAATTAATATGCTTAACAACATTATAAAAATGTCAAGGGGCTCTTATGAAAACTCAGATGAGACTTTCATTCGAGCCTTTGGTTTTTAATTTTATTATAATTAGTACTTTTAACATAAATATTGTTAAATTTTTAGGGCTCCGAACCTCAAAAGGAAAAAACAGAACCCTTATAGGATCACTTTGTTGTCCGTTTGTCTGTTAAGACGTTTTTTTTGAAACGCGTGGAGGTATCAATCTGAAATTTATATTGGATACTTAAGATTAAGAACCTTTGGGGCTGTAAAAAAATCAAACTTATAACGCAACGCAATCAAAAGATACCTACATCCGTTAATACTGCAAATTTCCGCAAAATTCAATATTCGCATGGGAATAAAAAACACACAGGATGCTTGCCGTGTATACAGTCTACTATAAACTATATAGTCTACTTGGTAAATAGCAACGTCTTATAACACATATAAAGGTAAATTGCTAAAAGTGTAAATTTTAAGTTACAAACATAATAAAAAATAGGTTTGTTAGGAGTCCAACTTGCACCTGGCCGTTTTTTTGTTTCTATTGTTTGTGAATTACTTGAAATATTAAGTAAAACTAAGTCAAAGTAGTAAAAGTTAAGTAAGAGAGTAAGAATATTCACGTTGCGTTAAATGTCAGAAGGCTGGTTTGAAAATTGAGACATTGTTATTAAAGTGAAACTTTTATTTCCCAGTATCACATATTATTAATTATCATTTTTAAACGTAACTAAGTGATTTTAATACTTAAAAGACATGTGCCATTATTAAACCTGAGAGATTTGTAGTAATATTCATTGAATTTCTTTAAGAATATTACAATATTGTGTTTTTTATCAGTACCGTGTTAGCCTCGTCAGTCCCCTGGAGGCCAAATCCAGAAAATTTCAAATATCTCACAATCTACTTAAAAAAGTGGCTGGCCCGATTTGGTACAATATATTCATTAGATTAGCTATCATATACACCCTAATTTGTAACAATCTGATATAAAAAATATAGTAAACAAAATATCCTCAAAAGTTACCCCATTTTTGTATAATCACCCGTATGCAAATGGTTAATAATTATGAAAGATCCGGAATCCTTCATTTAACAATAAAGAAACATATCATAAGTATCTATATTATAAACCATAAGGTCATCACGGAAAAATTCTCCGAAAGTGACCTTTTAAAGCCACAAGTAAAATTCCGTCAATTTATATTACATTAATATACATACCTACCTGTAGCTTATTAAGTTACATTATTTAATTTCATAGATATCTACATGTTTTTGTTTTCCTTATAGTAAAACTTTTTTTTCGAAGGTGACAGTTCTGTAGCTGTAGTAATTGTTATTGGTTATAGGTATATCAAGTTAGCACGAGTGAACGCTTGGTTTTAAAAAGAGGAAAACAAATCTCATCTAAGTCATTACATATCATTTTACAGTGTAAAAAACCAAATTCTTGAAATTAATTTGACAGATTCAACCAACGTTTCCTGTTTTTGTGTTGGACGATAATTTTACCATTCATTAAGTTTAGCGAACCTTATCCGCCCCCGAGAGCGGTACATAATTTATGTTATATTATTCTTGTTTATCATGTTGTTATTTACCTTTTCGTCAGAACATAATATTATCTATACCATATATGTTTACTTAATGATAGATTAAGGTAAATAGTAGGTTATTAGTATCGTATTTTCAAAGAATAGACTATACTGCCTGTGCTTAAAAATAAAAATAAAATATTAAGAATAGAACATTAATAGCACTGCATTTTTAAAATCAGAAATTTAGTACAATAAGGAACGTGTGAATTTTATTAAACGCAACATTTTTATGAAAATCTCTGAAAAGAGCCCTTTTAGAACAGATAACTAAATATTTCTTATTCTTTTACTACCTACCTATAAAAGCTTGAAATATAAATTTTATGAGTTTGAAATATAAGTACCAGTACACGTGTATATTTTTCGAAAAACCGTAATATAACGGAATTCGCGGTTTGAATCTATACGACCTCAATTTAGTTAGAGTATTGGAAGAAAGGTCATTTTAGTAATTTAGGCAGTAGGTACCTCCATAAAAGTTGAAAAATTACACATCGATAAATAAAAATAAAAAATATGGCAACTGTGGTTGTGATACATACTTAGGTACAATTATATGTATATCTACTGTTCGTAGACCCTGTAGGTGATACGAAGTTGACAGGTATTCTTATAAATAATATCTTTTATAGAATATATAATATATATATTAAACTAATAAAAATCAGTGAAATTAAAATCAGTTCTATCATTTTCAGGCTAATACCACCTAATACTGTATTGAATATTTGAGGACATAACTACACAATAAGGACACAACCAAGTCATTAAATATATTTTTCGTAAATAGGTATACAGGGTGTCCCACTATTGGTATACTAAGCGCGAAGGGATTTTTAGTTTTGCATAGACTGATCACGTAAAAAATACTTAAACAACAAAATTACATCAAAAAATTTTTGCTAAATTTTTGCTAAATCCATGTTTTCTTCTCTAGCTTCGCGCAGCCGGCATATACCGCTTCGCTAATGTGAGCATTTTGTCTATGAAAACATAATCTTAAACGATAGGTCACGTGCTGGTAGCAAAGTTGGGCGGGTTGCTTGTTAGGGGTGTACACATAGAGTTTAAAGAATTCATCTATTTGAAAAAAAATGCGTCTGGAATTTTATAAGTATTTTTTACGTACTCAGCGTATGCAAAAGTATAACCACAGATTAGAGAATAGTTACTTCGTAACAGATACATCACTCCCATACAAAAGCTAAAATACCTACGCTATATTTACCTACAAAATGCGCCGCAACTCGGCTGCAGTAAGAAATGTACTCTACGAACACGCACCGAGAAGCGAGTTTCCCGCGCACGCCACGTGATTGCGTCATCAAACGAAAACTTTAGGGTTGTACCGAGCGCGTAAATTAAACACAGAGTTGCTGAAACACTTAATTTTTTATTGTTAATTATATTTGTTACATTATACAATAAAAAAAATGAAATCTTATTGATAGTAGTTGTTTCCTTCGGTTTCACCCGCGTGGACCCGCTATATGTGTCTCCTGGATAAAAAGTAGCCTGGTAGGTTTGTAAGTTTCTTTGTTACTGCGTGGCTCGGGAGCTGCTGACTATATGGCTGAGATTTACGGGTTCACGGGTAGATGGTTCATTCGGGTGAATCTGCGGCCACAAGACCAATACAGATAAAAATTATATGTGCTTTAATTTTATGAAATGTTCAATGTTATTTTTACCATCGCTGAACTTACGGTTATTCAATTTAACTGTTGTAAAAATTCTGAATCTTAAAATCTTTTCGTTGTAAAATAATTTTAATAAATAATCTTTTGGAAAGCAAGGGCAAGGCGGAATGAACTCCGACACCCGTCCACATCGCAATAACCGGGCATCTTGGTAGCGAGCGCGGGAAACGTGACGCGGGTGCGCAGTCTCGCGTGTGCCAACCAACTGCCGCTTGGGTCGGTACCGACCTACTGTGCGGTAGGCACTTATAGCGCGACCTTGAGCGAGTGACGGAGGCCTGGTATAACCTCCTTTGAGCTTAGTATACCAACAGTGGGACACCCTGTATATGTCGAATAGACAAAAACACAATGAAAATGAATTTATTTTTGTGCTGTGATTAGATCATTACATACCTACTAATTTAAAAATCATATTTGGGTATGTTAGAATAATGTTTACAGTTGTTTTATACCGTTTTTTATATGTTATTTGTTATTGTGTAGAATCTACCTAGATAACTATGCAAATCAAACGAACGGAAATTAAAAAAAAAACGCAAAATTGTATAACAATGTCTGGAGTAGATTCTGGATGAAATGGAAGCATATATTGAAGGCTATTTACTAGATATATATTACAAATGATTGCAAGGTTAGATTATAACATAGCATTAAGCATATATACCTACTTAATATGTTATCAAAACAAGGTTCAGTATCAGTTTGTTAATTACATTTTAAGATCTTATGACCTTAAAGTTTCAAATCATGATATTGAACCTGGTTTCATTATATTATAAGTTTTAGATTATTAGGAATTTGTTAAATATACACATATAAATATATTGAATTAGAAAGTTTTATTAATAGCTTTCAAAAATTCAAATTAAACATGCAAACCTACGTCTTCAGATTAATAGCGATGACGACTTTCCATGACGTTGATCATAAACAAAGTTATAATTAGAGCAAAAAATCCGCCTGCGTAGTTTTAGGTCACAGGCCACTTTTTGCCATACTATGAAATCATGAAGCTCTAATATTATGTATATATACCTACGTTACCATAGTAATTATGGCGGTTGTCTTAGAGAGCAAAAAGCTTCAAAATTTAGGTAATTCTTAGCACTCATTACACTTTATTTAAAGTTACAACATGTAAAGATTTCGTTGGGTAGTATTTAAATCAATTTCAGGTATTTAAGCTGAACAACTAAAAATATGCCATTTAAAATCAATAATCTATATTAACATTTTTTAAATTAAATATATACCTAATAATTTTATTTAGGTATAATAAGAAGTGAAATGATCCGTCTAAATCTAGATCACC
This sequence comes from Colias behrii, assembly GCA_029959065.1. NCBI lineage: Eukaryota > Metazoa > Arthropoda > Insecta > Lepidoptera > Pieridae > Colias > Colias behrii. The sequence continues at coordinate 9,170,308 of JARWMC010000002.1, forward strand.
GCTCTAAATTTTTAGGTAATTAGATTGCATTTCTATACCAACTTTATAAATTATACCTATAATTGCATGACCTAACTCCGCTGTTCTACACATGAGTACCCAAGTACCCAAGTAAAGCTTAGATACTTAGAATTTGTAAGGGGAAATATTTTGTGTATATGTAAATGAAAAATAATTTTGTAATAATTTCTACTCTTAAGTTGTTCTATATTTTTAAATACGTGTATTCTATCACTTACCATAAAACGATGTTGCCTAAATCCATCACGGATTATTTTTCAACTAGCTTGTAAAACTCTACCAAACTATAACTGTCATACCTTATTCACATTCGTTATATAAAATGTATTTAATTCTAAATACTTTAAAAATAATAAAGGAAGCGTTCAATAACAAACGAAAAATACAACTGTGCTTAGAACGTGGCTTTGGTAGCGCCCAGTGACGGCCAATCAAATTCTAAATAAAAAACATAAAACGTGTTTGGGAAATATTTAAATCATTTATACCCGTTCAGCGATTTAATGGACTTGATTAATTATTCAAATATCTAAATTGTATGATCATATTTAACATTTAGAGAAGGTATCATCATGTATCATCCCAACTCTATCATGAATGATGAAGTACACGTACATAATATAGACTACTAAGTATTTATTGATCTTCAATTTGTTTTATGTTTATTGTTTTTTTATTATATTTCATATCATTTTAAATATATTTTACCATTAGGTATTGATTTTTAAGCTTTTAATGAGAGTAGGTAAATTACGAATAGCTGAAATGCCGGTAATTTATTGCAATTTTATTTTGTTTTCAATGAAGACAAGCATCATAAAAATTGCCATCGTTAATTGTATAAGATTTATTAGCTTTGTAATATTATGTAGATGTGTAATAAAATTTGTCATTTTTGGTTTTTGTGGTTTGTTTTAACTACCGTAGTTCATAGAATCAGGGACGACGAGTTCTTCTAATTATTATTCTAATTAATAATATTAAGAATGAAGTTTTTCCGCCTGAATAGATTACAAAGGTTATATTATATAGACAATCACAATAATTATTAAGTAATAACTTGTGGCTTAGCCTAGTGGACTTTAATTAATTTTGAACTAATATAACTAAACCTTTAGGGAACGTTAAAGATGGAACATAGGTAGGTAATGTTTTCCTAAGTTATCCATTTTTATCTAATTTATATAATGTTTGTGTTAACTTTACTTTTACTTTTATTGTACCTATATGGCAAATAGCAATGTACCCATTTGCTATGATTTTACTTTTTTATTATTTTTGAAGTTTTATTGAAATATGTATTCAATAGATCAATTTAATAAAAACAGCAAGCATAGGTTCTACTGCGTGATCTCAAGACATAAGTAGGTAGTTACCTAATACTTATGAGTTGTAATTAAAAACAAAGGTTGTCCTTTGTTCTTATCCAGTTTTAAATGATGAATAAATCTAGTTCAACTAGTTATTTCTATTATTGTGAACTGAACTTAGTCAATAGTGGTGTAAAGATTTATTGTTCTCTTCTGGATTTACCTACACGTGCTTTCCCATTACAGATCACTCATTGTTAGATATACTTAGGTACACATAACTATATTATAGTTCTGTGCTTAGGTTTTATTATTGTTTTAAAATTATATTGTATTTTTAATAGATATAATTTATTTTGTTATGCACTGCTAAATTTTTTATAAAAATGTAAAAGAACTAAATTTCAGTTACCTAGGTAATTTTCAAGTTTTTGACGTGACAACGTCTTAAATTAGGTTGCGACTGGGAGTCACTTATGAAAAAGTGTAACGCTCGGTAACGTTACGATGAGTCACCGAACGAGAGAGAGGCCCGCCGAATGCCTTGCGTCTCTCTCCCACTCAACTATGATCGAGAAAAAGACGTTGTCACGTAAAATCTTCGCCCGTAAAACCGACTTTACAGGCAACCATTTTTTTCAGAACAGATAGTTATTAATATAAGTACATTTATAAGCTAAAGAGCTCTCTTATCTTATAATTGTGTGGTAGATAATTTTTGAAAGCAAATCACAGAAACATTCTGAATTCGGATGAAATGACAAAAATGTTAGCCTTGTAATTTTGTGATATTTTAAATTATAAGTCTAAAGTATTAAGTTTATGGAATGCAGGGATAATTTATGGCGGTAGGACAGCCGTTAGGATCAATCCGAGGAAGGTAGTAAGGAATACGAATACATGAAAAAATATCACAATTCAAAAACTTTGCTGACACTGTAAGTATAAACGTTTGAGCGTTTGTTTTTTAAAGAAGGTAATTTAAAAATGTTAAAAATAAATATTATGATTCATAATAGTCATCTTTAACCTTTGATCTAAGTCTTTAACCGACTTCAAAAAAAGGGGGAGGTTATCAATTCGGCCGGTATGGTTTTTTTGTTATTTTTTTTTATGTATGTACACCGATTACGCCGAGGTTGCTGAACCGATTTACGTGATTCATTTTTGTTTGATGCGGAATGGTTTCTAATTAGTCCCATAGAAATTTGAGTCAGGTAGGCCCAGTAGTTTTTATTTTATGAGCATTTTTGTCTGATCTCGATGACTTAATTGAAATCTAGCAAGTAACTTTGATTCACTTCTCGGTTACCGATTGAGCTGAAATTTTGTATACTTACGTATGTAAATTGGATAGCGATGAAAAATTATCATGACATAGAGCTGATTTGATGATGGAATCGGAAGGTGGCCATAGGAACTCGGTATTATAGTAATTAACTCTACTTTATCGAGTTTGGGCTCGTTTGATTCGTGTTGAAAAAAATACACTAAAAAGTATTAAATAAAAATAACTAGTTTACGTTAAAAATAACCGACTTCAAAAACGGAAAATTAAAAATAAAAATGATTTGATATTATTAATTACTACATAATATTATTTAGATGTGCTATTTATTAAATAGGTTTGAAGTCGGTGCCAAGCACTAAGCATTTAGTATTAAGCCCGTGCACCGACACCAAACCTATTTAGTAAATAGCACATATCTAAATAATATTATGTACATAGTAATTAATAATATCAAATCATTTTTATTTTCAATTTTCCGTTTTTGAAGCCGGTTATTTTTAACGTAGTTATTTTTATTTAATTATTGTATAGGTAGTTATGATAATTGCCACACTATACAAAAAGATTTTAAAATCAAAACCTTATCGATTAGTTCGTTCAAAATAAATCTACTCAAATCTCTACATTAATCACACGATGAAATCATTTATTTTTTACCACATGGTATGTTTTATTTACGTAAAAGTACCTAGGTATTATTTTTAAAGAGGTAGTAAGTCACTTTTAATAAGTTGTTCCTAAATCAAAGCACAAAATACCTAATATGGATCGAATATCGTTTATCGTCGATAATGATAGGTAGTATAATTTTGATGTAGAAATAATAATATTTAAGTACTTAGTTAAGTGCTTTCAATTTTTACAAATTGGGAATATGAAGCGTTAGAATTACAATAAAATATATTATAGCTCAATTTAAACTTACAGCTTATCAAGCACGTACATTGCTCCGAGGTTAATTTTACACTGTTTAATTAATATTTTGTTTACATAAAAATAACATTCGCATTTTTATCACGGAACTGCCAACTGGCTTTTGCCGTAGGTACCTAGTCCGTCATTTCCTATAGGCGGCCTAAACAAGTTATTAAACTGAATATACTTAATAGTTTTTAATTAAAATTTTAGAACTAGGTATAATACCTGCCTACCTAACTACCAAATTTTGTTTTGGAAAATAATTCTAATAGCCACAATTCAAATATTTGACAAGTGTGAATTAAAATATCTAGGTAACGTAACGGCACCAGTCTTGTATACAGATTAAGGAAAAAATTGAAGTTTTTAGCAAATTTCTCGTAGGTTTTTTAACTTTATTGGATATTGTTTAGTTATACCTTTAGTTCAATGTTAGTTTAACGTAACCAATGTTAGAAAAAAGATTACAATGCATAAATAATGAAGTTATTTATAAATTAAAAAAACACTTTTTTGCACCAGTGTTGGACAGTGAAAATCTAATGATGGACACCCAGTTTTGGACAACATCCAGTTATGAACACCCATTTATGGACTGTACCTAATGTTGTTTCTCCAGTTATTTACACTTAGAGAAGACTTATAGTTATCAATAGAATCTTGAAAATGATGATTGGAATACAATAAATCGGGGATGTATTTATAAAAAATAGTACTTATTAATTATTTTGCATACTTATAATATTTAAAACAGTCTTAATTTCCATTTTCTAGCCAAAAATTGGACAAATGCATCGTTAAATACGAGTGATGTCCGTTAAGAAACACCAATATGGTTTTTTTTTCTCAATAAGTCAGGGATGAAAAATATAACTAAAAAAAGTACTGCCATTCCATCCATTTTGACTTCTTCTTCTTCGTCGTATCACTCTAGTCAGAGCGAACGTGGTCAACATGAGGTTTGGGGGGGTAGATGTTATCCGCTTCACGATGTTCCGCCATATCTCTCTGTTTCCTGGCATTCCGCTACACTCGTGAAGTGAATCGCCAATCTGAATCCGCCAGCAGCCTTAATCTGATCGGTCCATCGATATGGATTCCAAATTGTAGCACGAGGCAAAAAGCTTTTTTTAAACTGTTGTCAAGATGGTGTGGATGAAATTTAAGCGTGTGTGCTATATGGTGGTTGAATTTAGCAGCAGACAGCGATTCAAACAGTTCATCAGAGAACTCTCTATGATAGATGCGTTACAATACGCATAAGTATGCGACTTCTCTACGTAGTGATAGAGATGAAGCCGAGAACGAGTCGCACAGCACATAATGACCCATTGTTCTAAAATATATTCTTCATGTTTAGATAGATATTATGTTGTTGGACCCATTAGTGTAATTTTAACAAAAAATATCAATGTCCATTATAGGAACCAAAGAAAATCCAGACATGGACAATTGTTGTACAATATTGGAACCCTTTGTTTGTAATGGTCGTGATAGGTATATTATTAATCAGAAAGAAAAGACAATACAGAAAAGCGCATCTAATTAATACCTTTAAAAAAAGTTTATTTTCGACATATGTCCATAAATGGATATATCCATAGAATTAAATCCAGTTATGGACACTGAAGAATTTTATTTAAACAACATAACCTATCATGATACTAAATCGTGTAATAATTCGTACACTTAACTACTATAAATAAAAGTAATATCAAATTTTGCTGACATTTATACAAAAATTCTTATAACCAAAATTGTGTCCTCACTTCCTTATGGATTTCCTTAGTAAAAACGGATTTCTTCGAAACGAGTCGCAGCAACTAAACATAACGTTCTGCTATCTTCAAACATTTTGGCCGAATAAGATGAAGTGTCGTATTTTGATAGCTTATGAACCAAACTTTTATTTTAAGTATTGCCAAATTATATAACGTTAATTTTGGTCTTAATATTTAAATTTAATATTTATTTTGTCCATTACTGGATGCTTGTCCACGACTGGTGCCGTTACCTTACAATATTTATAAAAATTGGATAAATATGGCATATTTTTATATCTACCTTATACCATGCTTAACTATAAGTACCTATCTATGTCTTAGTTTTTTAGCCGACGTTCCCAAAACGACAGAGAATTCCGTAGCTTTTTTTAGATCTTATCAATACGTAATTTCTCGTAATTTGCAGACCGCACCATTTGATTAATATGATGCAAAGACCTTGTAAATTTCGGTCCCGGATCGCGCTTAGTGGACATGCATTGGTGAAGGTGGGACACTAGAGGTTGATAAACCTGGGTCCTTAGGCCAAGAGATTTGCATTTGTTATGCGCGTGGTATTAACCTTCTCACTTAGAAATCGATAACGTTATTAAATAAATAGCTTCAATTCAAAGGAATATGATACCTATTGCATTTTAATCACAATAGTATGTCAATAAATAGGATCAATAAATAGGAATTTAGCGAAAGCGTCCAAACCAAATAATTAATTAAAAAAAATATAGGTACCTTTGGGCAATTAGGATAGAATATATGTAATCTTATACTTTAGATGTAGGTAACTCATATGTACCTAGTAAGTTGCCTACCTATTATGTACCTATTATGATGAAAATTGGTACGATCTCTTGCGTTATTAGCCCTCAAAGGTCACTGGCATGTTGCGTGTTGTATTGTCAAAAGTTCAGGATCATTAAAAACAAACTAAATAACACTTGGGTATGCTTTATTAAAATGTAGTTAATTTAGTTACAAATAGGTATCTTTAAAAGTAAATACAACGTACAAGTGTTAGAAATTAGGATTTATTCAAGGAAACAAAAAATTAAGAAAAAACGTTACAATTTTTTATTCTTTATTTACCTTTCAAATAATTTTGATACTTTTTTGCAGCTACCTTGAGCTTTTTATTTAAATATTAATTATGGCCTGAGCTGCATTATAATTCTAGAATCTAGGTAGGTAATTGTAATTCAATGAATTTCAAACATTCTTGGGAGAGAAGAAACATCTCTAGTAACTACCTATTTCTGTTTATAAGTAAATATATTTTAGACCTTGATCGAATGAATATTTGGACTTTAACCTCTCAACCACCGAGCGGCCAGATCCGACCGCAACACAATAGATTTTCTATTGTTTCTGTGATTCCGGGGCCTGATGGATTAAACATCAGGATATGATAGCAAACAAAAGGTTTAACACCGAGGTCGATTGAAAATGGTACCTACCTTATAGTCTTGCCAATAAATCTTGTCTCAATAAATCGTGAATCTAATCTACTTTAAATCCATTTCAGCATAACTTTATCCGACTTTAACTATTGTTGTTCTAATCAACGGTTGACTGATTGAATAAAAATAAAAAAACTTTTTGCGAATTATTCCATGGGCCGATAAAGCAAGAAAATGAAACCGACACATACCTAGTTCCACAAGTTAAGTATAATCTATATGACTACCAACATACTTATAAATTTCCGGAAAGGCGGGCGGAAAAAAAAACCTGCATATCTAGTTCCGTTTCTGTGGGATTTGTGGGATAAAACCTGTCCTATGCGTTAATCCAAGTTACCCTATATAAGTGCCAAATATCATTGTAATCGGTGCAATTTATAGAGTAACAAACATCAATACATACTCACAAACTTTCGCATTTATAATATTAGTACTTAGGATGACTTTTGCCATTCAATTTATTTTTATTTTTGGGAAATTATGTGTAACATTAGGTATAAAGTATAAACAATAATATTATCGGAGTATCTGCCAAGAGACAATAATTAATAGTCCACTCTGTGAGTCCACTAAATTGAATTGAACTATTTATGATCTGTGCTATTACAGTATATACAGCTAACGCCATCTATAATTTACAATCAATAACATAAACCATAAAGTCGATTGTCGTAAGATCGAACAGCACAAATTATTGTAAGGGCGCTTGTGCACTACAAGGAATTTTACTGTCCGGCATTCCGATTTTTTACGGTCCGGTATGGCGCGCCATTAATCTAAATGCAAGCTTGTGCACTATACGTAATTTTACTGTCCGACATTTCACTTTTCCCTATTCCGGATGGTTTTTTGAGTCTACGAGTCGCTGTAGATACCTATAATTGTTTTCGAATGCCCACTTGCTTGGATTTTACTCTTTTTACAGCATATGCCAATTGAAAGCAAGCTCTTGTTTTACTTCCTTTTAGCTGGCAATGTGATTTTAAAAGTCGGTATTGTTATTTTTATATACATTGACCTATAATTATTATCTAAGTAGGTGTTGGTAAGTTAAAGTTCAAGTGGGAATAGCTTTAGCTCCTCGTCACCGATTAAAATAAATAAGTGAAACACGCATTTTAAATCTCTTACGGAACTTTACTTTTTATTATAACGAAGTAATATAATATTTCATCTTCTTTATTTTTTACTCGTTTCTTGTAAAATGCAAAAACAATCATTTATGATAGCATTATACCGCCAAACTTCCTTGAACTGTACCGCACTGATCCGAGTAAAGACGGACAGGTGCACAAGCCAATTCATCGGTTTTTTCATGCCAAACCGGACCGTTAAAAATCGGAATGCCGGACAGTAAAATTCCTTGTTGTAGTGCACAAGCGCCCTAAAGGTTTTTTTTTTCTCAAATTGATTTTGGAAGATAGCGAGAAAAACAATAGAAATTACATTAATGACATAACTTTCTCAAGAATTGACTGGTATTCAATTTGGTAGCAATAAGCTTGCAATAAGTATAAATATATTTTATTTTCTAGTAGGTATTAGATTGATTTTAAAAATAAATATAGGTATATCTCAAACATATCATAAATTCAACACTTTATAGTTGTATGAATGCTTTAAATTTTAATTAATCATTAACATTGCTATGATTCATTCATTTGTACTAGGAACTTAAATTTTATTGACCCTAGTTCAATGTTCAAGAATTAAACCCAATTATAAAAGTAGAATACATACTGCAATGGAAACAAAAGAAAAAAAAAACAAATTAAAAATGAACATTTTATTGGTTACTTATAAGATGATAATATACTGGAGTGCTCAAACTAAGCTACAAAACTGGAAGAAATCCTTTTATGTCGGGATATAATACTACGATTAAGTGTTTGTATTATTGTCTTAAACATTTGAGTATATAAACTATAACAAAAGTTATGAATAAATAGATTTCAAAATTATTCTTAGCTATGCTAAATAACCTTATAACTATTGTGGCTACAACTAACTTATTAATATTTAGCTGTATTATATAAATTAAGCCTGTGACGTGCCTTATAGCTGTAAATAGATACCAAAAACTTCACAAAAAAATAATGTAAACATTTTAAAATGCATTTTTAAATGCTTTCTAACTAACCTAATATTTAACTGCCTGGTACACAGTCCAGGTTTCAATCAATATGTTGTATTTATAAAGTGTTAAGATATTTACTATAAATTGAATTAATTGTAATGAAATTAGTTAAAAAACTTTTTGGCATATTTATAAGAATCAATTTAGAGTCATATTAGTAATATTTTGTCTTATCTTATATTAAATCTATTGTACTATTATAATTGAACTGTAAGTTGCAATGTCACAATTGTTTTATTCAATTACGAATTTTGATTTATATCTAGATACAATAATTATTATGATTACATACAAATACTTATAAGTAATTAAAACTATCCAATTTGCTATTTTTTCAGTGGGATATAACAACTTTTCATCATGTTACCTTAATACAGAATAAAAAAACAGTCTACATTTTGTGCAAAATGGAAAACTAAATAACATTTATTTATATTCTGTCTTTACCGTCATTGAAAAACAAGTACTGAATACTGAAGATTACTTAATACTTGCAAATATGCATGACTACTTATCAACTGTATAATGTTCACAATCTTAAACTAAGGAATGTTGAATTATAAATCAATCTTATAAAAAATGTGCACTAAAGTGCAAAATTTCAGTGGTTGAAACATCAAGATATGTTATAATCAAGAGGTGTACTATATTTATATTTATTTCCACTGATTTTCAGTCTTTCTATATTTTAAACAGTGAACACAATATAGTTCCTTAACATCTTTCTTAATTTTGTCACATTTTAGTAGTGGCCTCGAGGGAGCGCAGTAAGGGTGCGCGGGCCATATACTAGAATCTGTCTTTAGAAGCATGCAAGTCAGGGTTTGTGAGGTATTGCAGCTCTTGCAATTCTTGGAATTTCTCATGGTCACGGATGTGTGCATAGTTAGCAGACAGACACATCAAATAGTGAACTAAACTTAAAATAACGAGAATGCAAGAAACCATTGCCAATATAAACATAAATTCAGCCTTTTCGACATAGTCTTTACAGAATAATTTCACTTTGTGTGCTTCACAAATCTTCATATCTTCTTGCCTTACAGAAGACGGAAACATAAAGTCAAATTGAGTAAAATCAATGCACGTCGATAAGTCTATGTTTCTAGGCTTTGAACAAAGCTTCCAAAATATTGTAAACAAAAATGTGGTGATAACAAGAAATCCGAGGAGAATAAGCCAGGTGAATGTGAGAATGTACGTGATTATCATGAATATTGCGCAAGATATTCTTCCACCGACTCTAGCTCTCCATGCCCGATAAACCTTTTGTCGAGTGGCACCTGTAGTTAGGCAACCTAAACATAACAACATGAAACCCAATGCAGCCATACAAGCACTACCGACGATGAATATCATCTGCAATGCCTCGATCCATATTAGACGAAAGTGAAAAACTTCATCGAACATCAAAATAGAAAGTGCCGATCCTCGATACATAGTTCCACAAAATACCCCCACGCCCAGACAACACATTATTGTAGCTATGAGAGTCGCATGGGGGATTCTCGTAAGGCAAGCTTGACACGTATCACCCATTGTTCCAAGTTATCACTTTTACACAAAACAGAATAAAATCCTTGTTTACTTATTAACAGAGATTGTATTACTATATTACTTGCTCTGTGATTGTATTGTACAGTTGGAAGAAAGAAATGTTGACTCTCAGAGGAATAAACCTATAGAGTTCTTATATTGAGACAGAACAAAATACATATTTTCTAATCTACTTACTCTTAGTCAATAACAGCATAAGTCAGATTGAGATAGCGATAGAGTATCTGCACTGTCTTCAAACGTAGCGCGCCGGCAGTCAGTTTGTTTTCCAACCAGCTGGTGGGCTCAGTGCGTCAAGTGTTTTTAACGAAATATTTAGAAAATATTAAGTGTATAGTGTTTCTTTTTATTTGTCAGTGTGCTAAAATGACTATTGTATGTTTAGCTACCGGCTATTACTAGTCGAATGGGAGTTTTGGATGAAAACAATGAAAAAATATCTTTCCATCGGTAAGTGATTTTCAGCAAATTGATAAATATTTATGTTCTAACCCTATTTGAAGGTTTTATCAAGCGCTTTTTTATAAGTTTATATTGTAACTGTAACATTTACCCACTTTATGGGGTTGTGGAATACAAAAGAATTAAATAATTTTTAAAAAATGTCACAATATTATCACGTTTGGCATTTTGTTTACCACCGTAGTGTTGTAACACATCTAGCGTATATTATCGATTTATGACAAAAAATCTATTTCATATTAACGTTGATTTATTTATTTTGTTTCTTATATCAGATTTATATGTAGTTGTTGTTGCAAATAATAGATGTAAATTTTCTACAGCAGGAAAATAAAAAATACCACGTGGTTGTTTTATTTGACTTATCTGTTTAGTTTGTTGTTTCTCTTTTAGATTATTAATAAATTCATTTTGTTTTAGATTTCCAGAGCTAAATAAAAAATGGGTATAAAACATGAGACGTGTAGATTGGACGCCGTCGAAATTTGCTAGATTGTGTTCACTGCATTTCGAGCCTGCGTGTTCTCAAGATGGATACTCTAGAAGAATTGTGCAATCTTACGCTTACGTTTTTTTTGTTCCTTTAGATAATAAATACATTTGTGTGTGAGTGAATTTTTATTTGGAAATTTTTTTACACATTTATTTTAAATGTGTAACTATGTGAAAATTAAACGGTTGATTAAATGACAGTTCTCATAGATGAGAAACTACTATTGAAATACATACTTAATATACATGCGTTTTCAAAGAAAAACCCGCATAGTTCCCATTCCTGTGGGATTTACGGGATCAAAAGTAATTTTTCCAAATTTCATTGTAATCGGTTTAGTAGTATTCGCGTGAAAGAGTAACAAACATCCATCCTCACAAACTTTCGCTTTATTAGTAGGATGTAAGGAAAATATTTTCTTTAAGACTGTCCTTTTATGAACTTGTTAAAATTCATGCTGACTGTGCCTTTCTCCTCACTCCTTTAACTTTATCATCATTTCCATCTTTATTTTAAATTAGTTACATTTCAAGTTTTAAAATTTATTTTAAAATATACTAGCTTTCCGCCCGCGTTTTTAATGAAAATCCCGCACAGTTCCCGTTCACGTGGGATTTCCGGTATAAAACCTATCCTATGTGTGTATGTACAAAATTTCATTGTAATCGGTTCAGCAGTGAAAGAGAAAGTTATCCATTCTCGCATAATTTCGCATTTATTATATTCGTAGGATTAAACAAATAATGTACTCAACTGAAATTAATGATTAATTTTGTTTTTTTTTATTATTTATTATTTCACGAAACCGTAAATGCAAAATGCATTCACGATTTTATCGATTGAAGCACATCCCATCACTATCACCTTCTATCTATCTAAATACGTACCTATAGTAAAAATGGTGCCATGACTATGTTGAAACGTAGCTTGTAGTCTATAGCTATCTCATTCTTTCATACGACGTTTTCTTTAGATAGAGAGAAACAAATATATGTAAATTGTATACGCTCGATACAAGTACTCTATAGGTTTATTGCTCTGAGTGTTGACTGATGTATCATATTTCACGCCACAGATATAAACACAACTGACAAATTCAAAGAAAAGCACAGATTATTAATCGTAAAACTATTAGTATGGAGTGTAGAAGTTTCAACACTGAAGAAGTGAAATTATTATTCAAAATGTGATTTTAGTACATAATATTTTAAATTACTTCTTTACATTATTAAATAAAATATTAAGCAATCTTTGATTCAGATCATCGTGTCTGGACGATACAGAATAGCCACGTCGAAATGACATTGACGTTTGAGTTGACAGTTAAAAATTAAAATTATTACTCAAATGATGTTTCCACTTTGAAACATATTTTAAAATTTTGTTCAAACAATAATTAAGTATCAATAGTTATTTATAAGAAAACCTTTTGAAGCGTAACATTTACATTCCAGGGACTTAGTGTCGGCTGCAACAAAGACTTCTAAAACTTATTCGTCAAGGATAAATAAAATAATTAACTATTTTATGAAGCTCTTGCCATGGAGGTACTTTATCATCAGACCAGTCAATTAATACAAGAAACTACTGATTTATTTCATAAACTTGATAATGATACTAATCCAGAAAAAATTGAAAATGATATTCAAATAAGGATAAACCAGATTAATGGGTAAGAAATACCTATATTCTTAAATTTTTCCTATGTTATGATGGAAATTAATTAATACGCGCATTTTTTAACTTTCAGGAATTGTGAGAAACTAGATATCATGGTGTTTAAAACACCTATCAATCAAAGACCTATGGCAAAGATGAGGGTGGACCAACTTAAATATGACAATAAACATATACAGGTAGTCAATGAATACAGTTAGTTGTGATGATTTTATTAATATTAAAGTTTAAAGTGATTGCAAAACTTTTAAAATGTTCTAGAACTTCTACATCAAATCACTTTTTTACAGTGATATAATAAAGTATATCTTATCATCATTTATTGTGCAATTACAGGCGTCACTAATAAATGCTCAAAATAAAAGACGAAGGCGGGAACAAGAAAGGACAGAAAGGGACCAGTTGCTAAGCAGACGTTTTGGGAATGATCACATGGCTATCACTGTGGACTATATGGCACAGGAAAATACATCATTACAGAACTCACATACGCATGTTGATGAAATGTTACATACAGGTTTGTTATTTCATGTTTGTATTAAAAATTTCAGTTAGGGCTAGCACATACATACAACTTGTAGTTGAACAACTATTTTGTTGTGTCTCATAAGTATATATCAATATTTGAACCGCCCATACTGTCAACTCAATAGTTGATCAATAAATAAGTCAAAAAGCTGTATCGGTTTGCTTTTGATTAAAAATTTGGTCAACTAACAATCACACGCTCATTGTGTATTGCAATGTATTAAAAAAATTAAAATCGACTAATCAGTCTCGCTTTAGCATTGTAAGCGGATTTAATTTGAATCCGCTTCTAATGCTAATGCGGATTTTGATGATACTTGGCAGTGATGTAGCTACACATTTAGAAAAACTTGCCACGGGTTTGTAAAATTTGAAACTACCTGCCGACACAACCATCTTACACATAAATAATATCATTTAATTTAAAACTATAAAAAGAAATACACTCCAATATTTTTCCCAAGTTCATAAATGGTCATGCATTAAGAAGTGATAAATTATCATTATTTAATGGAATTGAAAAACATGGAAAATCTGTAGTTAGAGAAATATGTACAGTTTCTTTGAATTGTGAGAAACAGCTAGATATGTTAATCAGTGTTCATAGGAAAAATGTTGCATTATCTATAATTTGAATGATTTTATGCAACATTTCAGTGCGAGAGTGGCCTTAAAATACTCATACAATTCTAATTGAGCTGTTAGATTTGAAATAAACCACACAATTATTAAGTTTATTCAATACTAGTTTCATAACTTCTCATATAATTCTCCAATACAACCTATTTATTTAATATAGCGCCATCTAGTTTCAATTCGGAAGTCACTGGAAGAAAGGGAATACTGTTCATCGGTATTTTTGGATATCCAGCAAGCTTTTGACAAAGTGTGGCACGAAGGTTTGCTATACAAATTAAGGAAAAATCTACCTCACAGCTTTTATCCACTTATAAAATCCTATCTTAGTGAATGTCGCTTTCAAATTCTGGAAAGTGGAAAGACATCAAACATCTACAGCATCAGAGCAGGTGTGCCACAAGGTTCAGTGCTTGGACCAGTACTATACACACTTTTTACAGCTGACTTACCGCTTACTGAAAACGTTACTACAGTCACATTCGCTGATGACACAGCAATACTAGCAAGTAGTAAGGATCCGGCAATTGCATCAAAAAATTTACAAAAAGGTCTCAACGCGATCACGGACTGGATGGAGAGGTGGAAAATTAAACCGAGCCCCTCAAAATCGGTACACGTTACCTTTACGCTTCGAAAAGAAAATTGCCCGCCTGTAAAGCTTAAAGATTCTACACTACCACACACTGACAGAGTCCGCTACCTCGGGCTACACTTGGATCGACGTTTGACCTGGAACTACCACATCAAAGCAAAAAGAGAAGAAATAAACATTTGCTACCGCAGCTTGTACTGGATACTGGGCCGGAAAAGTCGCCTGTCACTGGACAACAAACTACTGATATATAAAAGTGTAATTAAACCTATATGGACATACGGCATTCAACTATGGGGTAGTGCCAGTAATTCATCTATCTCGCTACTGCAATGACAGCAAAATACTATACTGCGAACTCTCAGCAATGCCCCCTGGTTTACTACTAATGCTGAAATTCATAGCCACACTAACATATGTTCCATAAAAGATGAAATTAATACACATACAAAATCTTATGTTGCCAGACTGGAGAAACATCCTAACAAACTAGCTAGCCAACTGATAAAAAAGTCCTACCACAATCGTCTTAAAAGAAAAGATAAAATCTAGCTTTATTACTTGAAGAGCAGTTGTCCTCACTAGAGGGCTCGCTCTACATGCCAAACCTTGCCTGACAACACATCCGCTTATAGCGAAAACCGCTGATTGCAGATAAAATGAGAAAAAAAAAATCTAGTTTCAATTGAATGAAATAAAGCAAATCAATGGAGAATTTATAACAATTTTATGTTTCTACCCAGTTTTTTTGTTATTTAATTTTTATATGTATATCAATGAAGCTGAGATTATTCTATCCCCTATTTATTTTAATATTATAAATTAAAAATATGAAGGTAACTCTGTCTGTTGCTTATTTACACCTAAACCACTGAAGCGATTTGGAAGACATACAACATAGTTTTTTCCTGGAAATCCTCTGTGAGCGGGAACTATGCGGGTTTTTTTTTTTGAGTATGTGAGTGAAGCCACAGGTAGAACCCTAGTTAAATATAATGGGTAAAATATATTTTTGTGAAAGTAACTTAAACTTATTACCTTAATACATACCTAAATACTTTCTCACTATGAATTTATTATGTATGTATGTGTTTTTTGTATAGAAAGAATAGTTTGCTCATGAATATCTAAAATGTATATTTGCTTATAAGGAGGTGAGATGACTTCATTCATATTAATTGTGAGTGTATTAAAAAATCATTAAAAAAAATTAAGATTTGGCGCCAAATTATGTCTTCTGAAGTTATAGTGCGGTTTCCTATTTTTTTAAATTTTTAAATGTTTTTTCGACTAACATTGCTATTAATACTATAAGCAAATAATAAAAAAAGAACCCTTTGTCTGATGAGTATATGTATTATAGTAAAATTGCATTTTGGCAGAAAAGTTAGAGAATATTTGCATATTCCATCTCTTCTACATTCCAACTGATTAGACCATAAACATTTCCGTTGCTAATATGTAGTAGTATTTACTATGCGTATGTGAGATGCTTGTGACATAAAAACTAGCTCGGTAAAAAAACACACTAGTTACTTATACATATTTCAAATAAAAAATGAATCTATGAATGAACGTGATAATTAAGGACTGAGGCGCCTGTCACACGTAAAGTATTTATCATTTAAAGTATGATTCGTCAGTTTTAGACTAGAGTAGATAATTTTTGAAACAAAAAAAAATCGCAGTAGGATGAAACCCATTAGAAAAGGAGGGGAATATGATAAAAATAAAAGGAAAAATAAATTACGGTCAATCCGAGTTCGGGAAGTGGGAGGGGGGGAGCTTTTAAGAGAAAAAAATGGTTTCTCTCGATTTCCGACAAAACTACAAGTCCTACGGAAAAAAGTTCAATGGCAAAGATGTAGGTAATAAAAAGATCTACAACTTTTGTATTAACAATTTTTTCATATAACCTCAAAATTTAGGTGAAAAATTCCAAAAACCAAGTTTTTGGTTTTTTATTTTTATCTACTTCAAAATTTATTTTTTTTCTACGAAATTTGGTGGAAATTTACTTTATTATGTCCCAAATACACTGTAATTTATTTGATTGAAAATATTAATTTTTTCGCCTTATTTTGAATTAATACCAAAAAAACAACCTAATTTTCAATCGAAAAGTCACCCGTCAAAATATCAGCTTTTTTCAAAAACTTAGGGAGCCTTTTATTCATTGAAATCTCTACTTTCATATGGTGTAAAAAAAAAAAACATTACCATAGTAAATGTTCTCAGGAAATGCATACAAACAGTGTGAAAATGAGCTTTTACTAAATCAGGCACACTTCTCAAACTACCTGAAATGTTTTTATCGACATCATTTTGCTTTTGAATATGCTGTAAAATATTATACTTAGAATAGATAATTTTTTTTTCTTTTGAAATATTACCGAAAAGCCGATACAAGAGAAGATATAGAGTTCGAGAAGTGTGCCTGATTTAGTAAAAGCTCATTATCACACTGTTTGTATGCATTTCCTGAGAACATTTACTATGGTAATGTTTATTTTTTTTTACACCATATGAAAGTAGAGATTTCAATGAATAAAAGGCTCCCCAAGTTTTTGAAAAAAGCTGATATTTTGACGGGTGACTTTTCGATTGAAAATTAGGTTGTTTTTTGGTATTAATTCAAAATAAGGCGAAAAAATAAATATTTTCAATCAAATAAATTACAGTGTATTTGGGACATAATAAAGTAAGTTTCCACCAAATTTCGTATAAAAAAAAATTTTTAAAGTAGATAACAATAAAAAACCAAAAACTTGGTTTTTGGAATTTTTCACCTAAATTTTGAGGTTATATGAAAAAATTGTCAATACAAAAGTTGTAGATCTTTTTATTACCTACAACTTTGCCATTGAACTTTTTTCCCTAGGACTTGTAGTTTTGTCGGAAATCGAGAGAGACCATTTTTTTCTCTTAAAAGCTCCCCCCTCCCACTTCCCAAACTCGGATTGACCGTAATTTATTTTTCCTTACATTTTTATCATATTTTCCTCCATTTCTAATGGGTTTCATCCTACTGCGATTTTTTTGCACTTTTTATTATTTTTAAAGGGATCTACCCCAGTGTATTTAGTTTTTATTGATACTTGATAGATGTCTGCTTTCATTGATGGTTCACCAGAACGATAAAATATTATTTATAATGTAAATATTAAGTCAGCTTTCTTGCTGTATATAATAAATAAATCCGGCATTCTGCGGGCCCGTCTCGCTCCGATTTGTAAGAATTAGTAAAATATTCCCGCAAAAAGTTGGATGCGTTCTGCATGTCCCGTTTTTTTGCGTGAAAATTGGAAAAGAGTTAGGTATAATTTCTTTAATTTCGTACGCTTCGGTGGGGAATAAATGTAGGGTAAACTCTGTTGCGCGATTTAAACACGGGAAAAAACGGCTTGGACAAGAAACAATAAGTTTGGTGGACCAGGATATAGTCCGTTTTCTTATGGGCATGCTTGTATGGAAAGGTATACATTTTTGAGTAAAGCAATGCCATTTGGTACGAATGTTATACTCGTCCACCTAAGCCCAAATCGCCCGGTAGCCAGTCATTACTCCCCGGCAGGAGGGAGGGAGGGGGGGTTAAAGAACAGAGCGCTCGGCGCTCCGAAAAAAAATTCTGGTGGATTAATTTGGATCTTTGAGTCGAGTTTGGTGTCGTTATCAGGTAACTAGATGATGCCCAATTCATTCCCCATACCAGGTTTTTAGAGTTCCATAGCAAAATATGTCACAATCCTTAAAATAACAAAGTTTTAGTAGTGTAAAAATCCAAACAAACCTGTATAGTTTTATATTTTTGTATCAAACTTGGTTTACAAAAAATACTGTCTGAAAGGCCATTTAATGCAAATTCTAAAAACATTAACATGTAACATATATTTTACCATTTTAAATGTAAAAAAAATTATACAAAGTACAGAAACGTTCGACAGCGCAGCGTAGGGGACGGCTAATAGACCCGGAAAACAAGCAATACTAACAAAAAACAAACAGCCAAGTGCGAGTCTGACTCACTCATTGAGTGTTTCCTACTTATTTGTCCCATACCATGTTAACTGGTCTGGTAGGACCTGGATATCTGATACTCACAAACTTTCGTCTTTATAATATTCGTGTGATTTTTAATCATCTTTAAATTATAAATGAAGTCAGGTAACAGTGTTAAAAATAAAGATATATAATAATAGAACGTTAAAGTATTAATAATAATGACAACCACCTCCACAATTACATAATTAGGTACCTATATTAGAGCTGGCGTTTAAAACACTTCAATCTGGAACTGCAAGATTTCACGCACCGATATCTTATTAATTCAAAGCTTCTCTTTTCTTTTTATTTCAGATGGGGAAGGAATATTCAGATTTTTTTGTAGGCCCCCCAAATATACACAGCCTGTAAAACTGCCCTTAAGGTGTGTTGTTTAAGGGCAGCTTCTGTGGAAGCCAAATTTTCTATTTGCTTATATGTTAATAAATTGTTTGCGACCCTCATTTACTGTCACAGCGGGGTATGATCTGAAAAACAAACATGTACTTATAATACTTATAAAAATATAAGTTCTGGTTAAGAGTATCTTTAAAATATCGTGACCGTCCTTACCTATCATGCATTGTAATCACAAACTTTTCAATTTCACTGTCTGCATATTTCGTATGACATTCGTAAATGCCTTCCATGCCTCGAATGCATGTGTACTCATGGTTTTTTTAGACCTTCTAGCTTTGGAACACATTATATTCTGTACTAGCTATATGTGTCGACTGTTCTTAACATTATTTTGGCTACTACTACTATATCGTGTGTTCCAAAGCTAGAAGGTCTAAACGAACTATGGGTACACATCGGCACAGGACGAAGTCATCAATACCTGGCATGTAACAATGCTAGCTTCATGTTTAACTAATGGACTTATTAGTAGTTACATATTACTATGTAAAATTAAATTGTACCTTAATATTGACACGATTTTAAAAGAGCAAATAAGGAGTTTCTT
The DNA here is from genome assembly GCA_029959065.1 of Colias behrii. Classification (NCBI taxonomy): domain Eukaryota; kingdom Metazoa; phylum Arthropoda; class Insecta; order Lepidoptera; family Pieridae; genus Colias; species Colias behrii. The sequence goes on from JARWMC010000002.1 coordinate 9,190,182, forward strand.
TTTTCCGGTTCTTCTCCATACATACTGCTTTCCGAATCGGTGATAAATGTTAAAAAAATGTTATGACGATTCAAAATTGCTTTTATAAGAAGTCTAATTAAATAAATAAATGTTAGAGTTTCACTTTAGTACCCAAATTAATTTCTTGACAAATAATACTTAAGAAATGGTTTTCTTGTATCAGGTCCACAAAGAACACACGTTTTGCCCTTATTCCATTCTTTTACCAGATGTTACACAAACTCATATTTAATGCAAGACGCTAATAAACTGCATTTGAGGCATGGAAGACATATCCTAAAGCCACACGAGGGTATGAAGCACTTTACAGTGGCAAATATGCAGACAGTGAAATTGAAAAGTTTGTGATTACAATGCATGATAGGTAAGGACGGTCACGATATTTTAAAGATACTCTTAACCAGAACTTATATTTTTATAAGTATTATAAGTACATGTTTGTTTTTCAGATCATACCCCGCTGTGACAGTAAATGAGGGTCGCAAACAATTTATTAACATATAAGCAAATAGAAAATTTGGCTTCCACAGAAGCTGCCCTTAAACAACACACCTTAAGGGCAGTTTTACAGGCTGTGTATATTTGGGGGGCCTACAAAAAAATCTGAATATTCCTTCCCCATCTGAAATAAAAAGAAAAGAGAAGCTTTGAATTAATAAGATATCGGTGCGTGAAATCTTGCAGTTCCAGATTGAAGTGTTTTAAACGCCAGCTCTAATATAGGTACCTAATTATGTAATTGTGGAGGTGGTTGTCATTATTATTAATACTTTAACGTTCTATTATTATATTATATCTTTATTTTTAACACTGTTACCTGACTTCATTTATAATTTAAAGATGATTAAAAATCACACGAATATTATAAAGACGAAAGTTTGTGAGTATCAGATATCCAGGTCCTACCAGACCAGTTAACATGGTATGGGACAAATAAGTAGGAAACACTCAATGAGTGAGTCAGACTCGCACTTGGCTGTTTGTTTTTTGTTAGTATTGCTTGTTTTTCGGGTCTATTAGCCGTCCCCTACGCTGCGCTGTCGAACGTTTCTGTACTTTGTATAATTTTTTTTACATTTAAAATGGTAAAATATATGTTACATGTTAATGTTTTTAGAATCTGCATTAAATGGCCTTTCAGACAGTATTTTTTGTAAACCAAGTTTGATACAAAAATATAAAACTATACAGGTTTGTTTGGATTTTTACACTACTAAAACTTTGTTATTTTAAGGATTGTGACATATTTTGCTATGGAACTCTAAAAACCTGGTATGGGGAATGAATCGGGCATCATCTAGTTACCTGATAACGACACCAAACTCGACTCAAAGATCCAAATTAATCCACCAGAATTTTTTTTCGGAGCGCCGAGCGCTCTGTTCTTTAACCCCCCCTCCCTCCCTCCTGCCGGGTAGTAATGACTGGCTACCGGGCGATTTGGGCTTAAGTGGACGAGTACAACATTCGTACCAAATGGCATTGCTTTACTCAAAAATGTATACCTTTTCCCATAAGAAAACGGACTAATATAGGATATATAGCGCCTAGATCTGAGGACGTCGGAAAAATCTGCACATAGAAACTGCAATTTTTTACAAAAGTCCCGCATCCAATGTTCAGAAATGCTCCATAATCCAGTTTTTATATTCAATAATCATCACATTCAAGGGGTCGTCAAATGGAATCGAGAAATCTATTATGTATTAAATATTGACATTGATCAGTATACTAGTTACACGTTCAGCAAATATCACGATATATTAGTGTTTATTGGCGGAACACAGTGAATTATTTACCTGTAACTGGCACCATAAGTATCTCACAGTAAAATTATTTACATTAAAATCACCAGATTAAAAACTAGCGAGATTGTAATCTGTCGACAAAATGTGATCCGTAACATGAATGAATGAATGAAAAATTATTTATTGTACACCATATAGGACAATTTAAAACACTTAATACTAACTCATTTAACAATGTACAGAGGGCGGCCTTATCGCTGACAGCGATCTCTGCCAGGCAACCCATGCTGCTTACAATTTAAAGCGTTATTTTGAGTCATTTTAAAAGTATTCGTAAATACTTTACTACATACATACGTACATTTGATTTAGGTAAATAGGTATTATTAATTATATTTGCCGCCAACCCGCACTTGGCCAGCGTGTCTGATTCCGGCGTGTACCCTCAGAGGAGGCCTGTGCCCCAGCAGTGGGAACGAATATGGGCTGATGATGATGATGATTTATATTAATTGTTCCCTTCTGTGTTAAATTTTAGTTTAAGTATTTTCTAAAAAAAATCTAGTCGTGTTTTTTCGCAGCACAATAAAATAGGTACCTATTTGTTTAAAATGTTTTTTTAGGATGATGTACAGAAAAGCAAAAAAGTTAATCTATTCAAAGTAATTAAACACAAACTGTATAATAAATAGTAAAAAGATAAATTATAAATTAGGCACATACGTAAACAGCTTCGTTTAAAAATTCATAATCTACAAAATTTTATCTTTAGGAAATTTTATATTTGGTAAAAACGTGTTTTGCTTAAATATTTTATGATTTTTTTTGTGCAAAAAATATAAAGTAGGTAATAAATTTTATCTAAAAAAAAAATGTCGTGACCTATCTATGTTTTGAGCGATGAAAATTTTAACCCATTGAGCCCCGAACGGCCCGATCGGTCCACGACACAATAGATTTTCTATTGTGTCTGTGGTTCCGGGGCCTGAGTTATTAAACATACTTTTTAATTACATATTAGTATTTGCTTAAGTAATTATTATCCATAATTTAAGATTTATATCTCTTTACCTACAATAATCAGTAGAAAGTACCTAATAATAAAATTAATTTAAAAGATCGTACCTTTAAATTGAAAGAGTTAGGTATAGGTACTTAGTATGAATCGCGACACAGGCTTGATTTTAAATTTTAATGACAATTCCTCAGTAACAATTAGGTACCAACTGTATTATCTATTATTTAATACTGATTTGTTGTTTAAACATCAGTATGCCGACAGAAAAAGAATGATTAATAAAAACGTTAGAAGTTAGAAACACGTGATTATGTAAGTAATGTCCATATTTAACAGAGGGAATATTTAATTATTTAATTGTTGGCCGAGTACGTGGCTCATGCAAACATCTATTAAACACAGAACCGATGCGTTCAAAACTCGACGACAGTACACTTCAGTGGTTTCCCGTATAATCTTAATTACTATTGGAACAAGTTCAGTTGGTGTGTGTCCATAGGATAGTGAAGACAATATTTCGTTGGTGTATAACAAGTGTAATTATAATAGTTTCAACTTTCAACATAATAGTTTTGCCTCGTATTGTGTTAAATCAAAGGAAGGTGGAAGTGTCGATTTATGAACGCAATTTGACGTCTTCGTGTATTTCAATAGGTAACAAATAATTACTCACCACATTTTGAATTGTCATTCGCGTCCGGTACACCTTTATTTATTATCACTGAACTATTTTGTGTAAGTATAGAAGATTCACTACGAAAAATATCTATCGATAGAACCAGCCATTCTATTTATTATATGGTTTCAATAAAAACGAGTCAAAGTCGCGCAAAGTTTGTTCCACACTACTCTAAACAACATCTACGATACAAGTAGTTAATTATTATCACGTTCGAGGTAATTAAATGATTGCAAGCCTTTGAGATTTCTGTTCATGGGAACTGCACGATGCTCTCAAATTATCGTCAGCACCGAGATTTAGGAATATGACTCGGCGATATCTACCTTCGTAATATTTTGTATTTTTAAACAACTCTGCAATGAAGGTAAACTATTTAACCTTGACAATAGATGCCGATATAGGTATTTGTCGAAACCTGTTATGTTAATTATTTATAACTGTGTTTAGGTGATATTAATTAAACATATAAATATGAATGTTTGAATTTGAATAAACACGTCAACAAAGTTTTAGGAATTATTTGATATGACGTTGTTTTCTTTCAGGTTTGAATTATGATTTTAGTTTTATTCTTACTCGTAACTAACAATATTATTGATATAATATATTTTATACGGGTCATTGTCAAATTTTGCGCAGGTAAACTTGTCCCTCAAAACTTTTTTACTTCTATACCATTAAAAAGTTAACTGTCACTCAAAACTTACAGCAAATACAAACTTAATTGCATTACTAATAATATGTTAATAAAATAAAGGCCTATTTTTCATTTTTTATTTTATTTTTTAAAGTAACATTGTGGTTGTTTCTGGTAACAGAAGGGTTTTCCATACAAATTTGACCTGTCCCAAGTAGCACTTCGTTACAGAAAATATAAAATAACTACAATTTCCAATATACCAACCCACATCAATTAAAATATTACTATAAACAGAATATTGTAAATATTTCTAAGAGTAGATTTTAAAACCGATCAGTGCTAAAATTTATTTAATAAAAAAAATTTTAACTTTGTCCCACGTAGTGTTTAGAATCGTGTGCTCTACTATGTTACTAAATAAATAATTACTCAAAATAGAGGTGGCGCTGTTTTCGACTTTCTATTAGCTTGAGCAAGGTTTCTGCAGCCATTGTGGTCGTTCGTTAGGTCGGGGGGAGGGGTACACTGAATTTCAGTCGACCGCATGGCGTTGAACGTGCCGCGTGTTTTTATTCCGCATCAACATTGTTACCTCCCTATTAACGTAAGTAAAACCGTTTTTTTCTATTATTTTACGTTCAATTTGTTGTTTAAGGGGTAATTATGCTCAATTTGAAATAAAAAAATAACTAAATGCATTATTCTATGATTTATGTCTTTTAGAATGTAAAATTTACAACTCTGTTATCATCATTCTGTTACTTAGCTCATGGTAACAGAGTTGAGTAAGCATGTATTCTTTAACTTTTGTTTGAAATTTTATATTTGTAATATTTTTTTTTTTTCTTAATAATCGGTTTCCTAAAGTAATTTTGAGTTGTTATATGTAAATAAATCATATATAATTAAATGTTACCTTGAAAATATTGTTACAGGATATTCTGCCGTTATTAACGCCCTTAAAATGCTTCTCACGCTAGCTGAGCAGCAAGCAAGTTAAGAGAAACATATCGCAGTTATTTACAGATTATATAAAATTTAAGTAACAATTACAAACAGTTAACAAGAGATACGAGACGTATTAAAAACAATGCAACAGAGAAAAACGAAAAAAGTCTAAAAATACGGACGGCAATCCAGTTAATTCAGTAAATGCTATTAAAAAACGCCATGAAAAAGTTAAGAATCGGAAGGAAAAGTATGCTATTGATAAAATATTTGACAAGAAGGCCGTTAAATTCTCTAGGCAGGAAATACAAATTATAAAAGAATGTCTTGCTGTGGATCAAAGTTTCATATGAAAAAAATCAGCCCACATGTAAGAAAAATGTTTTAAAAACCAAAATCAATCTTTTCGAACGTGGAAACATATCAAGAGTATGCAATTTATTCACTTATAGTACAAAAAGAACAACTAAGTTACTGTGTTACAACTCTGTTACTTTCGTGTCCCGAAGATTAAAGAACATATTTACGAAATTTAGGAAAAGCTATTCAATATAATACTGCTATATTACAATAGGTTAATTTGCCAGTTAATGAAGCGGTTATATGTTGTAATTAGCTGTTAATTTATAGATATTTCATGGAGTTGTGTAGAATTTAAGGTTTGTTATTATTCATAAAGTAACAGAGTTGACTAAAACTTTAAATGAATTACTGTAAAACTTAAAAAAAAGCTTGTACTTCTAATGGTGATTATAAGATATAAGACTGTAATTAATATAAAAGCCAAAATATGTGCGACTGGCTTATTTAATTTTATGATAAAAGGTAAAGTATAATGATAACAGAGTTATATTTTTTCACCACCCTGACGCACTAAATCTGAAATAAATCTTAAATTATTAGCTAAACATCGCGGCCAACTTAAATTAACCCTACTTCAGTTGTTTTAACAGGCACAGGCATAAAGAAAAGTTCAATTTTAAAATATTTTCTTTTTCACATTTTTGAAATCTGCAGTTACGTTTACCTGCGCAAAATTTGACAATGACCCATACAATCTATTGAATATAAACCAATAATTATTATTATTCCATCGATTGAAAATTATGGTAACGTACCTATTGTATAACCTAGACCTAGAGTTAAACAATAGCGCTTTTTATTATATTCCTTATTCATATATTATGCATAACAGAATTATTGGTATTTTGTTGTTAATTAAATTTATGTTATTACTTATTTCTGACTTTTGAGTAATGGCAGTCCGAAAAATAGTTATATAGTCCTGGGATAGATGCACATACCTTAACTCTCTATGGACGGTATAGATTAGGTAAAGATAATCTGCCTTACATGTCAAGAATACCTGATTCTCTCAATAGCTAGCCTAGCATATATCTAGCATATATTGAGGGCTAGATTCACTACTTTTTTATGTACTATGTATATTAAATATTTTGGTACATCATTTGTTAATAAAAATTAAGATATACCTAAGTAAAACAGAACATAATCATACAACAGAACATAAACATTTTTTTTTCTTTATGATTGCGCCTTAGCGTTTAACCAGCATCGTACATGTCCTTTATTTTTACGGTTGCCTGGAAGAGATTGCTTTAAGCAATAAGGCCGCCAATTGTGCACTTACCATATTCATGTTCTCCATGTTAAATTATATATGTTTTTTATTACTGGTATTGTACAATAAAGTGTCATAAATAAATAAATAAAAATAATCAGAAGTTTCTAAACAAGCTATGACGAGGAACTTTTCACATAAGTCATAATATTATACGTCTGTATGTTTAAACATCACTAATACTAATACTTAAGAAAAGTTATTTAACAAAAAAAAGCTCAGCGTGTGTGCCGAGCACACGTTTCAGAAGTGAAACTTCTTCGGCAAGATGCAAAGTCTATACCAAAATCATCGCATTACTCCTTATTTTACTCTTAATGCGCGTATAGAAGTTTCACTTCAAAAATCCAATTCGTTATTCTACAATATACAATACAGTAAACAAATGCCACCTTAACGAACATTAAAGAAGTGAAATATGTTTAACAGTTAATTTTTTTACAGGATCAAATATTCTGGAGACGCTTCGCTACAACCGCGAGACATTAAAGGGTGCCCACCGCAGGCTTATAGACTTGGCTAACACATTAGGGCTATCCAATGCAACAATCTCCCTTATAGAGAGGAGGGTCTCTCAAGACAAATACGTGCTTTATGGTGGAATGTTTGTAACGTTATCTGTGATTGTCCTCGTTATTATATATCTAACATAGATATATTGTACCTATTCGCTTGTAAGACATTTATTTTTTAAGAATATTTATCGTTGCTACGTTGTATTGTTTATGTGTATAAAAGGAATTATAATTAAATAGATTGTACCTACCGTTTGTTGTTTTCTTTGTGAGATCATCATAATTTAATTTTAAAAATAAACCTATTGTTAAATAAATAGGTAATTATTCTAATCTGATTCCTCTGTGCGCTCGACATTTGATGTGTTGACGCAATTACATAATAAATGGTTAATAAATTGCAACAGACTTAATTAAAAGAAAAACAGTATTCCCAGTTACTTTAATGCTATCGAGTAGTAAGTAGCAACGCAAAGGCCAAGGTTTTACAATAAAATTTAAAAGTTGCAGTTTATGCAGTTTATGTTGTGTTAATATAATCCTACTTAATTTTATAAATGCGAAAGTTTGTGAGGATGGATGTGTATGTGTGTTTGTTACTCTTTCACGCAAATACTACTTAAACCGATTACAATGAAATTTAGCACAAATATATAGGGTAACTTGGATTAACACATAGGATAGGTTTTATCCCGAAAATCCCACGGGAACGGGAACTATGCGGGTTTTTGAAGGGCGGAAAGCTAGTGATTTATAAAATTTAATATATTATAAAATATTTTAAATTATAATATGTAGTTGTAAGTATAATTAGCATTATGAATTATGATGCGAAAATCAAACGGACGATGTTATTTAGAAGTGCATAATATTGAATATTGCCTCTATTTTTGTATGCTATCCGGTATTACACAAGCGGCCGGTAAAATCTTTGTAAATAGCTGCGAAACAATAACGTTATGTTTTTGATCCACTGCCTACGTGGATGAATATCATGGACTATTAATTTATATATAGGTAAGCTAGTGCAAAATTAAAGCAGCAATTATTAATAATCAAATTATTATTTTACTATTTCAGTCTTCTATTTCGTTATTTGATATTAATACCTAACTGCTTCCGTTATTTTTTCAAAATTATGACTATAATTTCCCACTGGATAAAATGTTAATCACTATCTACCGGTGAAATTCCTATCATATATTGGTCAATGGCCATAGCAGACGGACACATATATCATTTTTGTTATAAATAATCGATGCGTTTTTAACTGTGTTATTTACGTCCTCTTTACTTCATTCATTTTCTTTGTTTCATTTAAACCGTAGGTCTGGATTATCCTCGATTGTAGCATGTAAATCTTTAATTGGATAGTGAGAATACCTACCTACGTAAAACAAACAAGGCCGCTTAGATAATATCATGTCTGGTTCACTACATACAAAAGACGATTAATGCCATCCGTCTACCAATAGATCCCGCTAAGTGTATCATTTTAACCAGCAAGAAACAAAATTAGATTTAATTGCAATTTCATTGCTTTTTATAATTTTTTACATACTTTTGTAAATGGAACCTACCTATTTAATTTAATTTTCACTCGATTTTAACTAATTTTACAGAAAAGTTTATATTCAAAACAACGCCATCTCATGAAACTACTATAAACAAGTTATTCTCCTCCGATTTGGCGATGCTAAACGAATACTAGATGGCACTAAGACGTTTTTACGTTACTTTTCACGTTTTTAACACAGACTAATAATAATATCACAGACCACAGACTAATAATAATATATGTGTACTACGTTTTTAATACATAACCTCATTGCCTTTGCAGTACCTATAAAAAATATTGTAAATGGGTTAAAGCCGTTATTAATTATTACTAACTGCGTTCCTGTAGCGGCTTATATTAGGTAGGTACCTATAGTCTGTCCACTATAAGAATTGCTTTTTGACAGCTCGACGGGTGATACCAGAAGTGATGTTCAAAAGATTATCGATTGTGATACCATTTCAATTATAAATTTAAAATATTATCATAAATCGAATCAGGTACGTAAATAATAATTACAACGTAAACGTACTAATAAGATATGTAATAATAAGACCACATATCTATGCATTGTATGTTAAAACTAAACTAACCACATATTTTATTATTTATTGGTTTCTATCTTACAATTCGGTTGTCTTTACGTTTAAATTATATAACATAATAGAAGAGTTTTTCTGTATCGGATATATTTTACAGAGTATTTGTATCGATTATTCTAATCTATCGACCCATTATTGAATAATTCTGTGTAGGCATCACTAAGTGGGCGGGACCTGTCCATGAAGTACGATAATTATTTGTATGACATTTTAACATAGACAATACAATCCTACATAGGCGTGAAGCTGTCAAAAAGCAAATAATAATATAATGGACAGAGTATAGTGTATTGATCGTTTTCATACGAAAAATGAATTGTCGGAAAACTTGCGAGATTGTGTGAATATTTGATTGCAAGATCTCATTACAAAATAATAATAATAATACAACCTATACTTAAACCGTAGTAAGTATATTATTTCTAGTCACATTTAATTATAAGTATATAAATTATAAATAAATATTAAAGGACAATATTACACAAATCGACCTAGTCCCACAGTAATCTCAATTAAGGCTTATGTTGTGGGTACTAGACGATGATAAATATAATTTAATATTTTATAAATACATATATAGATAACACCCAGACCCAAAAACAAATAATCAAGTTCATCACACAAATATTTGCCCTGACCGGGGATCGAACCCGGGACCGTCAGCTCAGTAGGCAGTTACTTTACCTCTGCGCCAACCGCGTCGTTAAGAATATCAAGAAATCATCATAATGATAATAAATTGAAACTAAAGTTAAATACCTACCTACGTCATCTTGTTTTATTTTCTAAATAATCCTATCAGATTACCTTTATATGAAGTATGAACCAAAAAGTTTTGAGATTTAAACCGTAGAAAAGGTTTTGAATGATCCTTTGCGTTTTTTTTCTTTATGCGCCTAAAATTAAATATTTCGACATCGATTCCCATAAGAATGAAGTATTTTTCCGTTATAAAAAGTAGCCTATGTTCATCAGGTAGGTATAATTTTTGCTTCGAATGGTGAAATAATTTTTCAAATCAATCCAGTAGTTTCGGATCCTATCCAATACAAACAAACAAACAATCAAATCATTTCTGTTTTGTAGATAAATACGAAAGTTACTCCGTCATAGTAGGACAAAATAGAAAATAGTGGGACCACGAGAAAATAGGTATTCCCGCACGCGTCTGAACCGATTTTGACGGAAATTTCGATATACATACATACACGGTACATACCTACGTTGAAAAAGGACATCTCAATTTTGTTGCATAAATAGGATTCAAGGTGTAGGAACAGGGATTGAATAAGGCACACGGTTGAAGCCGTAGAATGAAAGTTGGTAATTTATAAGATTAATTTATTGTAAAATAAACTACTTCATTTTACTTAAACATATTCTATTTATCATTCATTGACTTATCATAAACTTTTGAGTCTAGTTAGGTACTAGTACCTATTATGTGAAAATTTTGAAAAAAATGTTTTCTTTAGGAAATGTCATTAATTTATTTACCTACTTGGTAATAATCGGTCGAACACTTGTTTAAAGTTTATTTTCCTTGTCTTTTCCAGGTAATCTAAATTATTTAATTTTTGCAGTAGGTAATTAATTCATTTCGGCTTGAACAAACAAGGCCATTAGGTGAAGCGAGATTGCCAAATATGGGTGATCTGTAGATTGCCGTCCTGCTGTCGAGCGTTCGCGGTACGGACGCCGCGCTGTTGCCGCACCGTGCATTTTGTATGAAAACAAACGACCGGCCGTGCGCCGTACGACAAACGCACAGCTTCGGCACTGTAGCGACTAGCGGTCCGATACGAAACGCATAAATTGAAAGAGCCATAAGTGTTGGAACAACATTCCACCACCATTTAACCAGTTTGACAAATATTAATAATTTTCGTTTCCAATACCGGAGACATATTTTAAAATCCTGTTCTAACCCTGCATTTGTATCGAATTACAGTTTACACATAAACTTTAATTAAATATTTATTTTATTTACTGGTTATAATATAACATAACATTATATAGACCGTTATTTTCTGCCTATTTATCATTATAATTATAAACATTGTAAGTATATGTTAACGGAAATGTATGTAATCCGTCATTGTATGAAATTCCCAGGAAATGTATGTAATTCCTAAAATCGCATGGAAATGTGTGAAATAAATTATTTTATAGTACACATTTCCTAGGAAATCCATACATTTCCTAACTAACAGTCGGAAATGTAAAACATCTAAGATATTGGAAGGTACGCGGGACGAGGGGTATGTATGTCGCAATCGGATTGTATAATCCGCCGAATTACAAACGGCCGGCATTTTGTAATATGCCGAAAATTCGTAATCAGAATTTTTTGGTTTGGATAAGGGGGTGGGTTAGGTTAGGTTCGTGTTTTTTAGAACTATACAGAAATAGGAGCCCCACGAAGTGGGGCTCCGTCGGCTCGCGACCGTCTTTTTGTAGAATGTTTGAAAAAGACGAATTTCGGCATATTACAAAATGCCGGCCGTTTGTAATACGGCGGATTATACAATCCAACTGCGACATGTACACGGGGACAGCAGGACGAGGGGACTGATTACCTTAAGGACGCTGTCACAAATCTGCGTTACTCAAATTTAGGTATATTTAACGTCGCAACGTGGTTCGCGGGACATCACGCTCACGTAAACATAGCGCAATCCATTTTATAGACCATCTTCATACTTGATATTTTTTTTTATATTTTTATTGAAATTGATTCCAGAAGATTACTGGGAACTTTAAAAAATTCATTTTGTTACTTTTATTAGTAGGTACGATCCTTATAAGTATTTTAGTGTATTCAACCAACTTAAAAAAGTGGGACTATTTTACAACAATTTGAATATGAATTGTATTATTGTATACAATATCGAAGCTTTTTAAGAAATGTATAAAATACTTTTTTAAGAATTATTATCATACATAATATTATGTTACCGGCAATATATTAAACCCGGCATTGTATGCAATTCTTAGTAAATGTAGGTATGTTATTCCGAGAAACAGTCGGAATTAAATAAATTAAATTCGTCACATTATCTATATCTTTAAATCTGAACTTTTCCTAAGTAGCAAACACATTTGCAAATGTGGGTGGTTTTTGGGGTAGCTATTAACCAATATGAGGTCAAAACTAAAATCCAAGATGGCGCCGACGAAAATTTGAAATCTTTTCGTCATGGGTGTCATTTTCAAGGAGTTGGAGTAGCTATTAAACAATATGAGGTCAAATCCAAAATGGCGCCGACGAAAATTTGACATCATTTCGTCATGGGTGTCATTTTCATGGTTTTTGGGGTAGCTATTAACCAATATGAGGTCAAAACTAAAATCCAAGATGGCGCGGACGAAAATTTTACATATTTTCGTCATGGGTGTCATTTTCATGGTAATTGGGGTATCTATTAACCAATATGCGGTCAAAACTAAAATCCAAGATGGCGCCGACGAAAATTTTACATCTTTTCGACACGGGTGTCATTTTCATGGTTTTTGGGGTAGCTTTTAACCAATATGAGGTCAAAACTAAAATCCAAGATGGCGCGGACGAAAATTTTACATATTTTCGTCATGGGTGTCATTTTCATGGTTATTGGGGTATCTATTAACCAATATGAGGTCAAAACTAAAATCCAAGATGGCGCGGACGAAAATTTTACATATTTTCGTCATGGGTGTCATTTTCATGGTAATTGGGGTATCTATTAACCAATATGAGGTCAAAACTAAAATCCAAGATGGCGCCGACGAAAATTTTACATCTTTTCGACACGGGTGTCATTTTCATGGTTTTTGGGGTAGCTATTAATCAATATGAGGTCAAAACTAAAATCGAAGATGGCGCTGACGAAAATTTTACATCTTTTCATCACGGGTGTCATTTTCATGGTTTTTGTGGTAGCTATTTACCAATATGTGGTCAAAGCTAAAATCCAAGATGGTGTCGACGAAACTCTTACATCTTTTCGGCATGGGTGTCATTATCAAGGTTTTTGAGACAGCTATGTAGGTATTACCAAATCCCCAATGTAACCGTCGATAATTAGGTATATTTTTCTTACTCCTTTAAAGTAAACTTAAATAAAATAACTAAAACGTTAACAACTACAGTTTTGTAGAAAGTCTTTAAAATTGTGTGTTGTGTTTTATATTACATTTCTAAATTCTAAATATTAGAATTTAGAAATGTAATATAAAACGCATCTCTGTGGCAATCATCATTTGTGTTTATATTCTGACAGATATTATTAACTTTAAATATATTCGCTAAACTTTTTTTAAAATAAAGTTTATCTAAAACATTTAAACGAAGATAATAAAAAAAAGAACGTGTGTGCGTTAAAAAAAGAAAACGTGTCAGATTCATAGATACCAAAATCGCCGCCTTGCTCCATAACGCGACAGTATTACCATGACACGATCTTGAAATTCGACGACCATCGTGGATTTTAGTTTTGACCTCATATTCGTTAATAGCTATCCCAAAAACCATGAAAATGACACCCATCACGAAAAAAGTCAAATTTTCGTCAGCGCCATCTTGGATTATAGTTTTGACCTCATATTCGTTAATAGCTACCCCAAAAACCATGAAAATGACACCCATGATGAAAAGATGTAAAATTTTTCGTCAGCGCCATCTTGGATTATAGTTTTGACCTCATATTCGTTAATAGCTACCCCAAAAACCATGAAAATGACACCCATGACGAAAATATGTAAAATTTTCGTCCGCGCCATCTTGGATTTTAGTTTTGACCTCATATTGGTTAATAGCTACCACAAAAACCATGAAAATGACACCCGTGATGAAAAGATGTAAAATTTTCGTCAGCGCCATCTTCGATTTTAGTTTTGACCTCATATTGATTAATAGCTACCCCAAAAACCATGAAAATGACACCCGTGTCGAAAAGATGTAAAATTTTCGTCGGCGCCATCTTGGATTTTAGTTTTGACCTCATATTGGTTAATAGATACCCCAATTACCATGAAAATGACACCCATGACGAAAATATGTAAAATTTTCGTCCGCGCCATCTTGGATTTTAGTTTTGACCTCATATTGGTTAATAGATACCCCAATAACCATGAAAATGACACCCATGACGAAAATATGTAAAATTTTCGTCCGCGCCATCTTGGATTTTAGTTTTGACCTCATATTGGTTAAAAGCTACCCCAAAAACCATGAAAATGACACCCGTGTCGAAAAGATGTAAAATTTTCGTCGGCGCCATCTTGGATTTTAGTTTTGACCGCATATTGGTTAATAGATACCCCAATTACCATGAAAATGACACCCATGACGAAAATATGTAAAATTTTCGTCCGCGCCATCTTGGATTTTAGTTTTGACCTCATATTGGTTAATAGCTACCCCAAAAACCATGAAAATGACACCCATGACGAAATGATGTCAAATTTTCGTCGGCGCCATTTTGGATTTGACCTCATATTGTTTAATAGCTACTCCAACTCCTTGAAAATGACACCCATGACGAAAAGATTTCAAATTTTCGTCGGCGCCATCTTGGATTTTAGTTTTGACCTCATATTGGTTAATAGCTACCCCAAAAACCACCCACATTTGCAAATGTGTTTGCTACTTAGGAAAAGTTCAGATTTAAAGATATAGATAATGTGACGAATTTATTGCGGCATTGTATGCAATTCTTAGTAAATGTAGGTATGTTATTCCGAGAAACAGTCGGAATTAAATAAATTAAATTCGTCACATTATCTATATCTTTAAATCTGAACTTTTCCTAAGTAGCAAACACATTTGCAAATGTGGGTGGTTTTTGGGGTAGCTATTAACCAATATGAGGTCAAAACTAAAATCCAAGATGGCGCCGACGAAAATTTGAAATCTTTTCGTCATGGGTGTCATTTTCAAGGAGTTGGAGTAGCTATTAAACAATATGAGGTCAAATCCAAAATGGCGCCGACGAAAATTTGACATCATTTCGTCATGGGTGTCATTTTCATGGTTTTTGGGGTAGCTATTAACCAATATGAGGTCAAAACTAAAATCCAAGATGGCGCGGACGAAAATTTTACATATTTTCGTCATGGGTGTCATTTTCATGGTAATTGGGGTATCTATTAACCAATATGCGGTCAAAACTAAAATCCAAGATGGCGCCGACGAAAATTTTACATCTTTTCGACACGGGTGTCATTTTCATGGTTTTTGGGGTAGCTTTTAACCAATATGAGGTCAAAACTAAAATCCAAGATGGCGCGGACGAAAATTTTACATATTTTCGTCATGGGTGTCATTTTCATGGTTATTGGGGTATCTATTAACCAATATGAGGTCAAAACTAAAATCCAAGATGGCGCGGACGAAAATTTTACATATTTTCGTCATGGGTGTCATTTTCATGGTAATTGGGGTATCTATTAACCAATATGAGGTCAAAACTAAAATCCAAGATGGCGCCGACGAAAATTTTACATCTTTTCGACACGGGTGTCATTTTCATGGTTTTTGGGGTAGCTATTAATCAATATGAGGTCAAAACTAAAATCGAAGATGGCGCTGACGAAAATTTTACATCTTTTCATCACGGGTGTCATTTTCATGGTTTTTGTGGTAGCTATTTACCAATATGTGGTCAAAGCTAAAATCCAAGATGGTGTCGACGAAACTCTTACATCTTTTCGGCATGGGTGTCATTATCAAGGTTTTTGAGACAGCTATGTAGGTATTACCAAATCCCCAATGTAACCGTCGATAATTAGGTATATTTTTCTTACTCCTTTAAAGTAAACTTAAATAAAATAACTAAAACGTTAACAACTACAGTTTTGTAGAAAGTCTTTAAAATTGTGTGTTGTGTTTTATATTACATTTCTAAATTCTAAATATTAGAATTTAGAAATGTAATATAAAACGCATCTCTGTGGCAATCATCATCTGTGTTTATATTCTGACAGATATTATTAACTTTAAATATATTCGCTAAACTTTTTTTAAAATAAAGTTTATCTAAAACATTTAAACGAAGATAATAAAAAAAAGAACGTGTGTGCGTTAAAAAAAGAAAACGTGTCAGATTCATAGATACCAAAATCGCCGCCTTGCTCCATAACGCGACAGTATTACCATGACACGATCTTGAAATTCGACGACCATCGTGGATTTTAGTTTTGACCTCATATTCGTTAATAGCTATCCCAAAAACCATGAAAATGACACCCATCACGAAAAAAGTCAAATTTTCGTCAGCGCCATCTTGGATTATAGTTTTGACCTCATATTCGTTAATAGCTACCCCAAAAACCATGAAAATGACACCCATGATGAAAAGATGTAAAATTTTTCGTCAGCGCCATCTTGGATTATAGTTTTGACCTCATATTCGTTA
Source organism: Colias behrii (assembly GCA_029959065.1). Classification (NCBI taxonomy): domain Eukaryota; kingdom Metazoa; phylum Arthropoda; class Insecta; order Lepidoptera; family Pieridae; genus Colias; species Colias behrii. Next base: position 9,206,953 of record JARWMC010000002.1, read on the forward strand.
ATAGCTACCCCAAAAACCATGAAAATGACACCCATGATGAAAAGATGTAAAAGTTTTGTCGGCGCCATCTTGGATTAGAGTTTTGACCTCATATTCGTTAATAGCTACCCCAAAAACCATGAAAATGACACCCATCACGAAAAAAAGTCAAATTTTTCGTCGGCGCCATCTTGGATTTTAGTTTTGACCTCATATTGGTCAATAGCTACCCCAAAAACCATGAAAATGACACCCATGATGAAAAGATGTAAAAGTTTTGTCGGCGCCATCTTGGATTAGAGTTTTGACCTCATATTCGTTAATAGCTACCCCAAAAACTATGAAAATGACACCCATGACGAAAATATGTCAAATTTTTCGTCGGCGCCATCTTGGATTTTAGTTTTGACCTCATATTGGTCAATAGCTACCCCAAAAACCATGAAAATGACACCCATGACGAAAAGATGTACAATTTTCGTCGGCGCCATCTTGGATTTCAGTTTTGACCTCATATTCGTTAATAGCTACCCCAAAAACTATGAAAATGCCGTCTTGAATTGTTTTACCCCACCAATCTATTCAACAACCCATAAAAAAAGAGCATCTGAAAAGTATCAAATATTTCAAATCACGAAAACGACAGTGCACGCACAATAATCTTTTTCTAATTCGTTTTATTTTTGGGACAAGGAGCGATACACCCGTCCTTCCAAGAGCGCTTCTGAGCGCGGTCTGACGACCCGCGAGAGCAAAATGTATGAAGAAATCAACAAGTATTTTTAATTTAGCTAATAATTGAAATAAAATTTTGATTTAGATACAAAAAAATTATCAGAATCTATAAAGGACTTCCCTCCCTCCCTCATCCTCCTCATCCCTCAATAATTTATAGGTAAGAAGATAGATTAGGCTTTTAATTTTCTTAAAATTGTACCGTTTTAGACCCCATTTTTTTGCATTTTATGCGATCATTGTGCTGGGAAAATCGTATTTCAGCGACAATTTTGTATGACGTCGTACAATTTTTATAAGATGATCGTAGATCTGAATATATTATCTTTAAATTAAGATATTACTTTGTTCTCACGTGTAATTGCTTTGAGTTAAAATGGTACCGTAAAATAGCGTTTTTTGTTAAAAATCGGTAATAGCACCCTTAAATAAATGAAAATTTGATTTGATTGAATATAAGTTGATTTAAGAAATGTTAATTAGTAAGATAATATGAACATATTATTATTATTTTACGGTAAGACTGTTACCCGATTGTCTCAATAAGTGCTATAATAAAAAAAAATAACAACGTGTTTTATTACAGAAATCATTTACTTTATTTACATTTCCTAATACGATATTGGAATTATATATAATTCCAATGAAGATTATACATTTACTAGGATACTAGCGGTCCGCCCCGGCTTCGCCCGTGGTACATGTTTACGTTTTCTCTACATAAGAACCATCCTCGTATTTCAAGGAATATAATAAAAAAAGAATCATCGAAATCGGTTCAGCCGTTCTCGAGTTATGCGCTTACCAACACATTTTGCGATTCATTTTTATATTTACTAGGATATGTATGCATTAAATAGTTTATTAAACAATATTTTATACATTTCCTAAGTGGCATCGGCATTGTACACATTTCCTATTAGTTTGAGACCCATTCGTTAAAAAGTCTTCAAATAACGTTTGTTTTATTATCTCGAAACTGCAATTAATAAAAAATGAAAATAATTTTTTTTTAATAATTAATAAAAAATATCCTGTCCAGGATTTTTCCAGTCAAACCATTTTTAATACACTTAATTTATTATAAAATTGGTCTCATTCTATTATCACGCCGTTGCATTTCGACTTATATTCGGATCTTAGACCACTAGGATTTGTATACAATTCCTTGATTTCATACATTTCCGGTAACATATACATAATTTCATTTTATTTATTTACATTAAGTATATACATAATTACATACTGATATTATATCTACCTATACATATATATATATGTATATATATGTATATCATGTTTTAACTGATGTATTTATTTATTAGTATTTATCATATTAATAGAAATATATCTTTCACATAATAATATGATAATTTAACATGAGTATATTATACTCATGTTAAATTATCATTATATACAATTCTAGACTGAAACTCCAATAGTCACTTGGGGTCACTGAAAATCAGTGGTGGTGAGGTATTAATCACCTTGCCATCATATACTGAGTTGGCTCCATTTGTCAGGTCACTCACTGCCACATTACAGTTCTTAGGAATAAGATTATTTTTATTTAATTATTTTTCTTTTTATTTCTTTTTGTTTTTCCTTCGTTTATAAATGTATCTCGTGTTGTGATCTTGACAATAAATGTGTTTTATTTATTTATTTATTTAATGTCCCTTACTGCATGCTTTTCATGCAGTTGTCCGCACCATATGTATTGTGGTCTTTGTCCATACACACTTTCTCCAAAGCCCTGCTTTGGTCTTGTTTGATGTATATAAGCTCCTGTATATTAGTAAAAGTTAATCAAATATTTAATTCTTATTTCTTGAAATTTGGTATAGTATTCTTTGTGTGATACAAATCAAAACCAACAGTCAGGTTAGGTAGACTACAATTTACAAAACTGGCAGGGTTGCCATGCAATGGTTGGTTGACTCGACTGTAAGCTTGTATTGAACTGCTTAAACTGTAGAACAACAGGACTATATATTCTAGACGCACACATACAATAGATTACACACTACACTGTAAACTGTAGAATTAATATTAAAGACATAGTTCACTATATATTTTGTAGTCTTTGATTATTTATACAACAGACTAGAAATAAATACTATGTATGCGATTATACCTATTCTAGCCATCCATTTTAGTGTTCCTTAAAATTAAGTACATCTTAGTCAAAGGACAACTTATTGTGTGTTTGCCCGTAATGCACTCATAATAATTTTAAGTTGAATGTTTGTCATTCTTTATGTACCAAACACAGTCACGGCCACGGCGCTCATTCCATTTTACTGGTATTAAAACAGATGAAATCCTTCATGATCCCATATCCTTCTTAGTAGCAAATGTAGAAATCCCTTTCTTGTGTCTACAATGTTTTTGTGGAGAATCGTATTTACATTTGGGATGGATTAATTCTTCTCCTCTCTTGAACAAATTTGTTATTGCGAACGTAAGCAATAAGTCTGTAATAAAACAATCTTATATTGGGTTACAAATCCATAAACCAATCATTAAAAATCATGTTTGTAAAAATTTATGTTCAGAGAAAATATCAGTTTACCATATAAAGCTTATTTTCTGCCGTTTTTCTGCCTGTAGATTCTACATAACCTCACAGTCCATCAATCATATTTAGCACTTACCTATTTTTCAACAATTAAAAACGAAAACAAACAAAGCTTCTCGTTTTGGTTTTGACAGAATCTCGTAAATAAACTGAACTAAATACCAGTCATAATAATGTAGGTACCTACTCTGTGATGCTCTGTGAGTCAGCTTTGTTTAATTAAAAATCCGAGTAGGTACAAAATATTATGTTGACAGTTGACAGTTGACACTTGACGCCAAAGACTTGAAAATAAAAGGTACGTGTACATATATTTACATTAGTGCCATCTAGTGCCTCTGGAAGGAAAAGAACATCAAGTCAGTGTTTAACGTGCCATCTAGTGTGTTAAAAGCAAAAGACTAAGAGATATAATCGAACATGTAGTACGTTATTTCCCCACTGGCGCTTTAATTGCGTAAATTCATAGTGCAACTTTTTTTGTATGGAGTGCACCGTCTGTTGTATACGTAGTATATTATTATTAGTCTGTGATAATATGTAAATAAAACACTAAGCTATGACAGATAATCCTATTCGTGGACACGAAACGCATACAAAGATACAGATAGCCTGCGTGCGATTTCATTGTTCCAACTTCGATGCATATTATTTATTTTTTACAAACTCCTCACAGCGTTTATAACAATATACAAATGAATATATACTATACCCACTATCTGAGATGGAAAGTATGGTAATACATGATAGAAAACTAAAACGAGAAAGTAGAAAGTTCTCTTTTGATGATATTTTTTTTTACAATATAAAAATTTTACAACCTACCTATAATAAAAAGCAAGACTGATACGCAACATCATTCCGTCTATAATTGGCACTCTTCTATGTAACTACCTATATTTAATTTACATAAAATCTCAAATTAAATTACTTTATGTTAACTAACTGAAAGTTGAAACAGCAATATGCTTAGGATCTTATACAAATCACTGTAAACCGTCTGTGTCTGTATGCTTAGATCTTTAAATCTACGAACAGATTTTGATGCGGTTTTTTAATAGATAGTGATTCAAGAGGAAGGTTTTACTGTGACTTCGTAGTTTTACTATATAATTTACTAGCTGTGCCGCGCGGTTTCACCCGCATTGCTCCACTCCTGTTGGTCTTAGCGTGATGATAGCCTATAGCCTTCCTCGATAAATGGGCTATCTACACCGAAATATTTTTTCAAATCGGACCAGTAGTTCCTGAGATTAGCGCGTTCAAACAAACAAACATACAAACTCTTCAGCTTTATAATATTAGTATAGACTATAGATTAGGTTTTAGACTAAGCGGGCAAAGCCGCGAGCGGAAAGCTAATGCATAGATAGTATATAAACCTAGGTACTAATTACCATTATTACGAGATGGTTCGATAGTGATTTGCTGATTTTGCAATCGAAATATTTGATTTTTAACTGACTTCTTGTTTTATTGAAAACTCTTCAAATAGTTTATTGCACCTTAAATATTTCCCTACTTTACACATCATCAGATTTCAGTAAAATAAAACACAACAATCTCTCAATCATTTATTTCATATAGTTTTCAAATCATTTTTCGCGTCCATCTGGATCGCAGCAAGGCATCTTCGGAGTAACGTGTGGGCACGCGAAGGCTACATCTTCTTTCTTCCTGACGCATGGTCCCGTGGCTTCAGGTGGAGGGTTCACGCAAGTGTCCACGTCAGGATGCGGCTCGCGAGGGTAGTCAGCTACTCGGAGCGCGGCTGGCGATATTTCAGGCACATCGCGCCTGTATTTCTTTACGGCTTCGTACGAATCAGGAGCGAGCCGCATGAAGTCGGGTACCTTGGGAGATAGCAAGTAACTTAATAAGAGTGATGCTGTGGTAAAATTTGTGTATTTCCTTAATGAAAAATTACAAAATATCTCTAATTTATATATCTATATATCATAACTACAAATTATGTCAATAAATCCTATAGGTCTAAAATAATATTTCCTACAATCTTCACGAAATATTTGAATTAACTGATTCAAAAAGTCTATTGCAATACAGTTGTAAACGCATTCCATTTCCACTCGCAATATCAATTTCGAAACAGGAATCAAATAAAAGCATTCCTCATTGCATTATTAACGTTGACAATTCAGCTAAAAGGCAAATTGCAGTGTACCCACGTGCAATATCTCTTTCAGTTCATGCATATTTACCGGCAAATTCAATTTGGTGATTCCGACAATTTAATTGCACGATAGTTACTGCGCTCATACGTTGGATACATGTCCCAAATAATCCAGCTCTAGTGGACAGATGCAAGCTAATTATTAAATACACCGGTGAGTCCAGTGATATAACGCGTCATAAATGGGAAAACAGAGATTCTATAATTGTACACAAATGCAGATGATGCAACTTTTTAATTAGTCTTATAAATCAATGTTGAAGTGTTTCGTGTCGCCAGGGGTAATTTAAGGGACTATTATTAATGTACTATTAATTAGATATACTTCCTCAGGTTTTAGTAAGGTATATGTAGTTACATTCTTTTTTAAGAAGTTGGCCGAAATACCTATGTGATTTTCATAAAACGGTCAAGTGGCCCTTTAGCTCGACACTGTGGCTCGACATTTGCGGAAAGACAAAGCTTAAGTACAATGTAAGTACCTACCTGCCGCAAATGATTTATTCATTTTGTAGCCTGTATGAGACAAGTCTTGAACTGGCATGAGTTATGCCTTTATACTTTTAAACCCACATTCCTAGTACCTACTTCCAGTACCTACCTAAATCAATTTGCAATTGTCATGTCGCGTCGTGAGTTACGGTTCGACTGTATACTTGACTCACACGAAAAGATAGGCACGAATTCTGTAAGTTAGAAGCTAAAGATTTCAGTTTTATTGAATTATAACTTTAGATAGTGAAATTCTATTTCGATTATTAAAGTCAATATAAATTCGAATATTATAGTCAATAGACAATATTTTATTGCACTTTACATTTGTAAAAACCTATTTCTTCACAATGTAATTCCATCACGCATGGTCATTTCTATGACAGCAGTAAATGTCAATAAAAAAGCAGTATTACCTCCTTGCAATCAACATCATAAGTTCCCAGATAGCCGGGTAGATGTGGTTTAGGGACCACCTCCTCCCCAGTGGCCCGCTGCGTCTGTTCGCTCGGTATGATCTCGTACGGACACTCATTGCGCTCACGTCGCTCAGCGCGCTCATGGGCGTCCTGATGTTAAAAGTAATCAATATATTATCATATGTTTTAGAGATTTCTAGATAGTTAAACGCAAGTAAGAGTACTGTATAAGCTACTGTAAGTAGGTATATAGCTTTTTGCCAGTCTACATAATATAAAAAAAATAGAGGCGCTATTATCGTAGTTGCGAACATCAACTTTGCAACTTTTGGTCAATTTGGTATGGACATAAGTACCAACATACATTTCCCCTCGTCCCCCTTATAAAAAATATCATAGTTAATATTTATATTTATTATATCTGATGATGATGAATCTAAATAAGTATGCAAATTTAATACTGGTAATTTTATCGCGAAACTTATAGTGACACAATCATACAAAAAATCACAACCTAAACTAGCCTAAAAATTGGGTAACCAATTAAGCTAATAGGGTAACCTAACCTAACCAAAAACTTGAATTATTCATAAAATATTCCTCAAAGAAGTTCTTAGTATTTTTTACACACTTCGCACTATGAACCTTTACACTGTTAATTAAATACATTGTTATTTTGCAATAGAAAGACAAACAATTCCGTGAGACAATCCAAAAATATAGGAGTAGGTACCTATATACACTGGTCATCAAAAGAATCGACCCTGGATCTGCATTTTTACGGCAAATCTATACTTAATCTTATAAAGCTGAAGAGTTTGTTTTTTGTTGTTTGTGTGTTTGTTTGAACGCGCTAATCTCAGTATGATATGTAAATTAATCTACGAGTAGATTAATTTAACTACATATCAATTTTTTTATATCCCATTCATATGAATCACGTAACAGCCATTTCTAGTTACAGATAAACAGCTGAGCACGCCCGCACGGATCCCACAAATTTCAACTTGTTTAATATTTGTTTTGAATTGCTACGTTTCCAAAAAGAAAGTACATCCTTACTGTTTGCTTGTCCTTCCATCAGGTCACAATAGAGCAATTTCTATATCTCGACATAGTTAAAGTCTAAAAGAGGTATAAATGCTACATTTTACCGGGATAGGAAACATCTAATCTAATTCCCATGAGAAATTTGGACCACGTCATTCGTTTACTAACATCGTTTAACTACGAAAGATACTAACTATAGTGTCGTTATAAATGACACTACGATAGTATTAACTACGAACGATACTACTATAATATCGTTATGAACTATAGAGAACTTACAGCATCTCTGTATCTCTCGCAATAGTCCTCTTCCTCATTGAAATGTGGTTGTTGGCCGGGCGGGTAAGATGGTCTGGGCGGCTTCTCTCGATGTTCGTCCGGCGCCGCACCGCTGAAACACACCACCTTCTGGTGGTCCTCGCGAGCGGCACCAGACTTCAGGATGCCTTTCAGTGGCTGTATGTTCTCGCATGTTGGGTTACTGTTAATAAAATTAGGTAATTATAGACTAAGTTCTGCCCCAGCAGACGTTGTTCTGTCCTATTGAGTATTGCCCCTTCTGGTTTCTATCCATAAGGACATTACTGTACCTTAAAAAAACTGTTAAAAATATGCCGAATATTTTTTTTCTTTAATTTACGAAGTATTCGTGCAGAATCCTTTGTCGAACACGTGGCTTAATTCTTAATTAGGTATGTGTCTGCAAAATGATATTTTTTAAGTGGAATCTTAGTGGTATAATTGGAGATCAGCGTAATTAAAAGCGGATAATAATTATATTTTGTAAATATAATTTATGTGTGAATTTTCAAATACAGGTAGATAATATTATCTATTGTTATTGTTCATATTAACGGAAGTATTAAAAATCAGAAAATAAATGTATGCTTTTTGCAATTGTTAAAATTGAATATTTATACTGTTGTTCGGTTTTTTTATTAATTACATTGACGACAGACGTCACTTATTACATTGTGTGCTTCAATCAGTAATAAAACAGATTCTATAGAGGAAAGACGTTTCATTTCAACACAAAAACACGGGTTATGCAAAAACGAGCCTTATTGCCGCAACATATGGTCGCATTCGTACCGGATTACCTGAGCTACAATCGAAGTACAAAAGAAGCACACGTGCAATTGATCGCGATAAGACGTATTTGTTACGAAGTTATTATTGAAAGACAATATTAATTATGATGGCGAATAATAATACGGAACAAATCATACGTGTTTTGGAAAGTACGGCAGAATTTATAAAAAAAACGCAAATTAACATATCTAAGTGTCCTAAACAAAGACTATCCAAAGGATATATACAATCGCGAATTAAGCATTTGGAGGACTATTGGCAAACCTTTCAAAGCGCACACTTAGATTTAGTTAAAATAACGCCGAGGGAACAGAAGGCGCTTTTACCATACTTCGTCAACGAAGAATTTTACATTCACGAGGACCTTTATTTATGCATACTCGCTGATTTGAAGGATAAATTATTGAACATGGAATCCACTGCATCAGCCCTGGAGTCCAGCCATGACAGCACCGTGGTACACATAAACGAACGAGTGAGGTTGCCGCGAATTGAGTTACCTACGTTCGCCGGGAGCTATGAGGAATGGCCGACATTCAATGATTTATACCTAAGTTTAGTGCACAACAACAGCACGCTTTCCGAGGTACAAAAACTACACTACCTTAAGTCCAGTGTTTCAGGCGAGGCAGAAAGTTTATTACGTAATATTAGAATTACCGATGCTAATTATACACAGGCTTGGGAAACAAAATAAGGTACGGAAATAAACGTTTAATTGTTAACTCTTTATTAAAACGACTTTTTTCTCAGAAAAAATTTATTTCACAAACTGCTTCTCAGTTAAAATCATTATTAGATACTACTAATGAAGTTTTAAATAGTCTTGAAAATTTAAATGTATCCATCGACTCTTGGGATCCGATTATAATATTTCTCGTAGTGCAGAAGTTAGACCCAGAGTCTCATAAAGCGTGGGAGGAATTTGCGTACACAAAAAGTGAAGAGTTACCGAAGTGGTTACATTTAAAACAGTATTTAGAGTCTAAATTTCGTACATTAGAATTAATTACACCGCCTGTAAGGTCTACTAAAGAACGCGTTTTTCATGTAAGTACGTCCGTAAATTCTGTGAAATGTTGTATAATGTGTAATGAGAATCATAATCTGTGTAAATGTAAATCTTTTGCAAAAATGAATTGTAATGAACGTGTTGAATATGTAAAAAGTAAGAAATTGTGTTTTAACTGTTGGCCCCAGGTCATTCGGCATTTAAATGTCGTATACCTTTGTCGTGTCACATATGTAAAAAGCGTCATCATTATCTTCTACACCGATCAAATATAGGTACAAATTCGTCGGTATCCGAGGTTACTACACAACCGTCGACATCAATGCGGACCGATGTAGATGAGAAGAAGGTGCATACTACAATGACGTCTTTACATAGTCTAGGAGATGGTGAAAATAAGGTAAGTCTCTTGGCAACTGCGGTAGTAGTGATTAAGGGTGAAAATGGACACACTACTACTCTTAAGGCACTAATAGATTCAGGGTCACAGGCATGTTTTATTACCAAACGAGCTGCACAAGTCTTAAAGTTACAGCTCAAGCCGGTTAATATGATAGTTACTGGCATGGAGTCTTTGAAGGTACATGTAAAGAATGAAGTCAAGGTAAATATTTTGTCTCGGTGGGAACCTAAGTTTGAGTTACCAGTACACGCCTACGTGATGTCAAAGTATTTAAAAATAAACTTACCTTCGAAAAATAGTATTAAACATGAGCTTGTACACTTTAACAATTTAAATTTAGCAGATCCAAACTTTTATGAATCGGGTTGTATGGATCTTTTATTAGGTGTAAATGAATATACAAAAATTCTACAAGAAGGTTTAATCAAGGGTCCCTCAGGTACTATATGTGCTCAAAATACCAACCTGGGCTGGATCATTATGGGTGGAATTAATATGAAAGTTAACGCTATACATAAGTCTTTAATGGTTACAAATTTAACTAGTGAAGAGAAGAACAACTATGTGAAGATATATATGAAAAGACACATGAGAGAGATAGTAATGGAAAATATATTAAAAACTGGAAAGCCGCTTTCACCTGAAGGAAACACGAGAGAAGTAGTTGTGTTCAACGCTTCCTGTAAAGGTTCTAACAACATATCATTAAATGATGAACTCTTACCTGGTCCAGTATTGCAAGAAGATCTTAGAAACATTATTATGAGGTGGAGAACTCATAAAATCTGTTTCGTATCAGATATTCAGAAAATGTACAGAATGATATGGATGAATGGGAATGATGTGGACTACCAAGGAATAATCTGGCAAAGTGATCCAGCTGAAAATATACAAGATATGAGATTACTTACCGTCACTTTCGGCACAGCATCCGCTCCATACCTAGCTGTAAGAACAAGTCTTATTGCTGCAAGAACAAGGGTTGCACCACTTAAGACGATATCATTACCTAGACTTGAACTCTGTGGAGCTTTATTACTTACTAAACTTTTGAAGCAAGTATCACAATCACTGCGTATACCAACATCCAAGGTTTTTGCTTGGACAGATTCATCAATTGTTATTGCTTGGCTATTTGGTAAACCTTCAAGATGGAAAGCTTTCGTCGCAAATAGAGTAGTTGAGATAGTTTCTACAGTTAATAAGGAACAATGGTATCATGTTCAATCTCACGATAACCCAGCAGATATAGCTTCGCGAGGAATGCTTGCTATAAATCTTAAAAACTGTGACATTTGGTGGAAAGGTCCCACGTGGTTAAGAAACGATGAACTACAACTAGAAAGACCAGAATTTATACAAACTAATTTAGAAGAAAAGAAGATACCTATTAATATAGTCACACTAACAAATACTATACAACAGGCGCGGTCCCAGGGGGGGGGTCACGGGGGACATGACCCCCCCCAAAATCGTACTCGATACAATAGAAAAAAATTCTAATATGTACTGTACAAAATATAAAAAACTGGCCAAGTGCGAAACGGAGTCACTCACACCTAAAGTTCCGTTTAAACCTGATTTTAATCCCTGCGAATGTCGAAATTTGCGAAAATTTGCAGCATAAACAGCTGTAAAACTTTAGATTGCGTTGGCTTATAAGTTTGATTTTTTCCCAGCTTCAAGGGTAGATTTAAGTTTTCAATAAAAACAACAGTCTGATAAATCCACGCGTTCTCTAAAATAAAACTGGCCAAGTGCGAGTCGGTAGCGAGCACCGAGTGCTCCGAACAATCCAACTTTTTTGTATGTTATAACTTTAAAATGTATGTTTTAGCAATTTTTCCTATATCTATGCTAAAAGACATTGCTTTTAACCAAATTTCAAGAATCTCTGTTCACGGAAGTATAATGTAGGTTCTAATTCTCTTGCGAATGTCGAAATTTGCGACAAAATTTGCAGCATAAATTTAAAAAAAAACACCCTTTTTATCAGGAACGCGTGGACGTATCAAGCTGAAATTTATATCGAATACTCTTGTCTAAGGTCCCTTAATGTTGTGAAAAACCAACGCAATCAAAAGATACACCCGTAAATGCTCAATTTTTTCGTAAATTTCGATATTCGCAAGGAAATCAAAACCTACAGTTAGTTCCCGAGTACACAAGGTCATGAAATTTGGTGCATGAAATTAGGTGCTATATCTGTCTTAAAACACAGATATAGGAATAATTGGGAAAAACATGAATTTTTAATTAGATTATAAAAAAAAATATTTTGAAATTTTAAATTTTTAGACTTCAGAATCTTGAAATTTGGTAAGAAGCAACATCTTATAGCACAGATAAAGGAATAATTGCCAAAATAAAAATGTATAATTACATCATATAAATGTAATGTGTCAAGACACTTTCTTAGGAAAAAGTGGAGGTATCAAGCTGAAATTTATATCGAATACTTAAATCTGTGAAAGTCTTAATCTGTGTCTCTTTAAGCTGTGAAAAAATCAAATTTATATCGAATACTCTTGTCTAAAGTCCCTTAATGTTGTGAAAAGCCAACGCAATTAAAAAATACAGCCGTATATGCTGCAAATTATCGCAAATTTTGACATTCGCATGGGAATCAAAACCTACTCGTAAATTGTACTTGTTGATACAGTTTCTTTTGTAAAAATTCAAATTCAATCCAATTTTTTTTGGAAAATATAAAAAAATACAAAAATTTTCTCAAGTTTTTGCTTATACCTTATATTGAATACGAGTACGAGGGGGGGGGGGGAGTTTGCATACCTTTCCAGTCGCGTGACCCCCCCCAAAATTTCAGCCTGGGACCGCGCCTGCTATACAAGATAAAATTTCATTGAAATTTGAAGAATTTGATACATTAAAAGAATTATTGAGAACAATATCTTATTGTCAGAAATTTTAAAGGTTTAAAAAGAATAAATTAGACATGAAAATCACAACTGAAGACATAGATGAGGCGTTGAATACTTGTATAAAAATAGTACAAAGGGAAGAATTCGAAGAAGAAATGGATTCATTAGAAAAAGGAAAACAGGTGAAGAAAAACAGCAAGATTAAGACGCTGAATCTACTTACTCCTGGACATTTTTTAATCGGGGAAGCACTTATTACGGTACCACAACCAAATTTAGAAACACTTAAATTAACACATTCATCTCGTTGGCAATATTGTCAAAAAATGTTAAATGACTTTTGGTGCCGTTGGCAAACTGAATATTTGACCAGTTTGCAATAGCGAACAAAATGGTTGAAGAAGAATGATGAATTTAAAGTAGGTGATGTTATTTTTATTAAACAACATAATTTGCCACCTGGCAAATGGGCATTAGGGCGTATCACTGCCAAACACCCGGGGCCAGACGGTTTCACTAGGGTTTATAGTGTAAAAAGCGGTGATAGTATAATAAAAAGAAGTGTATCTAAATTGTGTTATCTTCCTATCAATACAGATCAATTAATCATTTAAATACGCGAGTCAATTCATTTCGCATGTAATTGTTCATTGCTATGGTATATGTATGTGTATTTGATTAATTATAAAGTGTAAAATGTAAAACCTATCTGTATTGTTGTTATGTGTATAGGTACACAAATATTTAATATAAAACTAAAGTCATAAAAATGTATTAAAATTGTGTGTAAAGTAAAATATAAATAACAAAGCCTTGTATTTGATAAATTTATTAAAAATTAAAGTAAAAGTTATAGTATTGTAAACAAAATATGTTCAATGTAATATATATGTAACATTCAAATTTAAGGTATATATTGATTTAATAAGGTGTTATTTGTTAATTCATACAGCATGCCGCTTTATTTGTAAGTTAAGAAGACTAATTTGATTGTTATTTGAAAGGACTAGTGTAGTCCTTTGGTGGGCGGTATGTTCGGTTTTTTTATTAATTACGTTGACGACTAAGACGTCACTTATTACATTGTGTGCTTCAATCAGTAATAAAACAGATTCTATAGAGGAAAGACGTTTCATTTCAACACAAAAACACGGGTTATGCAAAAACGAGCCTTATTGCCGCAACAACTGTTTTGAAAAATAATTTGTACTGTATTAACATGTTCAGTAAAATATGATAATATTTAATACATGTTTAATATTCATAAATCTACACGTGCATTGATATTTTCGTAAAACAGTATCGAGTTAAATTTTGGTCCCGGATATTATAATATCGTTATAATATGAAGGCTTTTATCGTCAAAAGACTACATTGCATAAAGCTATGTTCGCAACGTTGACGCCACACCGCAACCGGTTGTTATAAAAAAAGTGAGAAAAACTCGCATTCTTGTTTTTCTCATGCAGGAAATTAGCAGCGGAATGTATCGGCGTTTTTTGCTTGGTTTAATTTATGATTTGTGATTTTAAATCGTTATAATCTTACCCACTTTTAAAAAAAGCATATTATATCAATAACAATATGTAATTACTTATGCTTGATAGTTGATACATATCTATATTATGAACTAGTACTGAAGGACAACTATAATGTACCTAACTCATTTTATGATAATAAATAATAATAGATGGTTTAATGTATAATTTATACAAAAATCCAAAATAAATTATAAAATTTTTCCTAATACGATTTTTTCAGTTAGAACTTTATTATTTAGCATAATAGGTACCTTTATAAAATCTATGGGATAATATTTACCAAGAGATTATTAATTTAAGTTGTAATAAAATTACATAGAAGCTTAGTGATAAAATCTTGTCAACCTTGTCTAGGCTTGCAAGGAGGTCAAGATCGTAATGTAAATTGGAAATAATTATAAACTTTTAGACACATAGTAATTTGATTCTAGCAAACAAAGGTATCTATTTTAAATCAAATCAATCCACACAATTAAAAAAACAAAGAAGAGGAAAATGACTTGGATAGCTTGAACTAGCAAAAGTTGCTGGCACACAGTTAAGAAGAACTTTTTGCAGCAAGATTTAACGTTTTATGCCTATAGGCATCATCAATGGAATATTCGCTGATGCCTATATTTTAACTTGGTCTATCTCAGCATTTAATGGATAACGGGAAAATAGGTTCATGTCTATAAGAAATAGTTTGCAACCCGCATCGCCATCTGTAAAGTTCAAACATAATAAAGAGAAACACACTCCTCACCTATGTCAAATTCAATTCAAAGCGTTCTGTAGTTTTGAGAATAAAAGCGTCACTAACATTTATTCATCCACATAAATCCAGGAGCGTCTATTTAAACTTTTTAACTGATTAATTCCGAACAATTTAGAACGATAAAATCTTGTTGTAGATGTATGTAAAAAGCGATGTCCGATGTGATTAAATCTAGATTTGAATCCCATGGAAAGCAAACTCTTTACATTTCGAATAGTTATAGCCCTCTATGTTATGTACCTCAGTTACAGGATAGTAGGAAATTTTAAATTTTGCGTTTCAGATATTATATGTTTTTACTTTTTATTACCTTAGTCTAGATATTGTCAGCGAATCATAAAACGATTCTAAATTTCCCGCTTCTGATTGCAATAGACGTTCTGACCTTAGTCTAGCCATTCTAAATTAACCCCTTCTGAAAGCACCTGTTACATTACCTGGCCTCTTAATTCCTATTCCTGATATCAATATACTTATAATTATTGCTTAGTATAGTCCTTAAGCTTTTTTTTTTTTTTTTATACTCTAGATAGGGAAGCGCTTGAGCGATCTATAGCCTTTCTAATAGCTATAGCTATATCCTAGGATAGCCCTTCCATGTTCCCATTCCTGCTCCCATAGTTTACCTGAGTCTAGCAACCCTCAGCGAGTCTTCATACGAGATGCGATCTGTAGTGTCCGGTGGTGTAGGCGGGGCGGGCGGTGCCGCGCTGCCCTCTACCACGTCCAGCGCGGCGAGGCAGCGCTCCATCGCGTTTGGTTCAGCTACTGCAGCCTGACCGATCTTAGCCAGCTGAGCGCGGGTCTCCGCTGCTTGTTCGTCGCGGATCGCTTCCTGTTAGATAGCTTTATGTGATTTATGTTTGAAGAGCAATAGGCTTTGTGTGAAGGGTATTAGAAGCTCTTAGTTATACAGTTAAGATGAACAAACTCAATCTCAAACAATTAATTGTTCACACTAGACTTCTTTTAGAAGCATGATTGTATAGAAATTAGGAAGTAAGAAACAAAGATAATGAGATACAATGTTGTAACCTTTCCAATATTAATTTAAATATTTAAAAAAAGTCATGTCTTTGTTTGAATTCCTAGTTTACCACTGTTGTTTATTGTTTGTTTTTTTTATAACAAATCCACCGTTTAGTACAACTTTCTCTTATGTATAGGGAAGTAAACAAACACAATGGAAATTACGAATTGCTTACACACAGCGTATAAGTCTTAGAAAACCGGATAATCTCCGCCTTTGGAAGTACTCGATTAAAGATAATATTATGCACCCTTATCAGAAGTTATGGTAAGCGTAAGGCTTAACTTATTTAAAAAGGATGGCATTATGTACTAAAGAGATTAATTCTATGTAATAAAGAAGAATCTAGGTTGATATATAAGGCATAAGCCATGATATTTTATATCTCTATTAAATTTTTACTCTTTCTATTTCACTATCCTAAACAGTTTTGTATGTCAGAAAGCCAGGAAGTATTAATTTACAAATTATTAAACACATTACTGATTACTGACGAATCAATAAAACATAGGAAAGCAACATTTAATAATATATTTTCAACCGTCATTTTCATCTATAGTCCTTACATTAGTTAAAATATTTAAATAAAATTAAAATATTAAAATAGGACAAATACTTTTTCGAATAATTTAGATAATAATCTTGAGATTCAACAAAAAAAATTCAGTTAGTAATAAATATTTGAGAACCATCAAATCAAAACATTTTATCCTTGTTATATTTAAGCTACCACAATCGAGAGTTTCGTATAAGAAATTATTGGGCGTCTCATCAAAATAAAGCTACTCACGAAAAATTAACTTGATAGTAATCACGTGCAAAAATGGGCGATGGATCCTGAACTACCACAACTAACGAGCAAAAAATACAAGCACGTAAAGTGACCAGTGTAATGAAGACGTATCTGACCTGCAGTTCATCCTTCAGGTTGCCCTCCCGCATGTGATAGTTGCGCACGTTATCTATCACCTCCTGCGGGAATTTGTCCGGGTTTGCGCTCATGTACCGATACACGAACAGATCGCAGCCAATTATCTTGAAACGATGCTTGAATACCGGAATTATGGCTCCTGGAGGGTATGGATAAATAATATTGGGTGAGCATCGTGGGACATTATGATAATATCTTGACGTGTTCTAATAATAGAGTAATTCTGTTGGAATTCTATTTTTGTTTGGTGGCAGTACTTGGTTAGTAGCAAGAGCCATACATTTTCCATATAGAAGATAAGGAAAATAACTACAAATGTTTGACATTACCAGCATTTCATTAATATCTATTATGAATCATTTATAGACGCGGTGTACCATAAAATAACCTGTATCAACCTTTAATTCCCATTATAATGCATGCATTATGCTAATGAGATTATCCATTAGCGTTCATAGCCCGCACCGACCGCACTCCGACCAAATATGACGAGGCCAGCAAATTGTTTTTGGTTTGACTTCAAATGATACCTTTTATTTCCATTTCGCTTTTAATGTAAATGTTACATAATAAAAAGGGCAGTGAAAATTACAAGCCTAAATATTTGAAAAATTACTCGGGCTGTAAATCTACTACGAGTATATAAAGCCAGGTTCAAATTTTTCATGAAACAAAGCACAAAATTAATTTAATGGAAAATGTACGCACCTATGAAAAACTTGTCCGGAGTATAATATGTTGGAAAATTAGGATCGGAGTCGGGCGTTTGTAGACGCATAGGTTTCAAGAATTTTCCCTCTCGTATTCCGGAATTTCGTCGGGGAATTTCACTTATTTTGATGGTGCCGTCGGCGAGGCTGTACCCTATAACGAACTGTCGGCCTTTGTCCTCGGGGTGGATCCAGTCCAGTTCACACAGATAACGTAGGTACTGTACAAACCAAGTAGCGTTCTTGTTAATCAATCTCTTTTACTATCTGATAAAATAGTCACCAACGCGACTATAATATTAACATTATCGACGGACTTGGCAATACCTATTTTATGATATAACTATAAAATATGAATCCATAAAAATATTTCATGCATTTTAAGCTCTTAATGGCTCTAGAAAAGGCATGTTTAACAGGCCGTATTTTATTTAAAATTTGTAGAGCCGCTGTAAAAATATGGTGCTAGAGCAATTCATACTACCGTTATGAATATTGTTAATGGTGGAATATAGATTTTTATTTTAATAAGTCACTCGTACATTTCTTTAAATAATATTTACATCAATAATACACGAGTGATAACTTTATATATCTGACAACAATGCTGCAAATTCACGAAATCACGAGCAAGATTCCACTTAGTTGATTTCTGTGCCCTCTCACAGGCAGCTTTCTGTCCCAACTTTAATTCAGTCGAGAACTTACAGACGGGGGCATTCAAATACTTGTATTATATAGTAGCTGCAATAGGAATAAAGGTTACCTCCTTGTATCGATCAATACTACCGTTCGCAGAGAAACGTGCTTGAGAAAAGCCATTTGTTATTCTTAATGATTGCAAACTTTTATATTTGCTTGACACAATGTTTTGTTTATTGGAAGGGGAAAATAGGTCACCCGATACCCTAATACAGAACTTTCCCTTAAAGTCACCCACAAAATCAGCTAGGTACTGCTCGTGATAAAAATGTTGTTTTGGTTGCTTTACTTTGTAAGCTTAAACGCATACCTAATTGTGTGACGTATGAATGAAACGAAAATCTGCTTGGGTTTTGTGGTGTCTGAAAAACATAAGTAGAAATCATTTTGTTCTTTAAAATAATTTTAATAAGTACCTTATTAGCATTGAGGTTGTATTTAATGACATCCTTGTGCGGCGGTTTTGGGATCAGTCCAAAACAAGATTGCAGTGTATCCTCTGGGGCGCCAATAGCAATATGTGGTGGTATACTCTATTTCATAGAAAAGAGATTAATTCCCAATGGCTTTTTCACAATTAAGCAAAATAATTGTAAAAATATTAACAACAATTTACCTTTGGAAATTCTTTCTTCGTCTCATGAAATACTTGGATTTTCGGTGGCTGTTCAATGTATAACATTGTCCTAAAGAAACATTATTTTCATTATATAATGGTACAATATATTTCGTACTTATAAGAGCAAAAACAGCTTTTTTTATTTCAAATAATCTGCGGCCATATCTTAACGTCAAAATATATTATGAAGAACGTTTGATGTATTGGATCGAACCAGCTGCCATCTTTGCCAAATAAGGCGATTACGTAAATTCTACGCTTGCTTACTTAGCTTAAACTTTATAAATACATTCCGAAATAAGCTCACATTCTGTGTTATGATAGAGGAAGGCAAACCAGTAATCATGTCACTTGATTTTGATTGAAATTACATGGAGAATAAATAGTTTAATTATTTAGTGTGTATTCAAAATGAAAACCTTGAATCGAATGTGTCAAATTAGACCACAAAATAGGAAGTCAGTTTTTATCACTTCTCTAACGATTGGTATACAACCAATCGTACGTATCATGTATCTTTCGAAAAATGTCAGATTATATAACAATTTATCTTCTATAACAATATACTGTGTCGGTAAGGACATTGTAAATTGTCTACATGTCGTGTTGTGTCTCTCCAAGGCTTTGCTAACATGACAAGCTTAATAAAGCCGTTATCTTGATTTAAGTGTAGGATCAAAGATACCTACAGTTTAATTTGGGAGTATTAAGTATTTAAACATTTAAATAGTATGGAGAGAGCTCCGACATTGAGAACCTTTATTAATAGGTAAATGTAACCTTTGATTAAAACAAAGACACTAACATTTAACGTTAATCTTAATTTCTTATATAAATATTTTAATAAATATCTACTCTGCATTTAAATATTCACAAGAATTGAAATATCCGCTATGAGACAAAAAGAAGTCCTTCACTGTGGTGACTTTTAGCCTCATAAGTCATACACAACACCTTGACAAATTCTAAAGTATATTAGTTATTTTATGTATATATGTATGTTTTATACGTACACAAATACAAATAATTATGTGAAATAATATAGTTATATTTTTACTTCTAATTTTTTCGTTTCTTCCTTGTTCCTCAATACCTTCGGCACCTACTTACTGATATCTAAATAAATTTCAGGTTTCGTTGTGGATTTTCAAACTGTGCAATAGATGACTATGCAACAAAGCTAATTTATATTCATATTAATAGTTAATACAAATATATTTCTATCTTAAATATTTAACATCTCTCTACTTCTTTCTAACCTAAACCTAAAATTTCATGCTCAAAGCAATTTATTTTCTCGAGCATCTCAAAGAAGTGGGTAAGCTAAAATCGATAAAGACACGAATCAAAAACCCACTTATAATAGTGTCTGGTGAAATTATCGCAGTCGAAGATCAGGAAGCGTCGACCCAGAATGAACACCGTCTCGCCGACGATCAAGTCCTTTGGCGCGTAATACTCTGTCACCTCTTCGTCTGTCACTTCCATACATATCGATGGAAAGTTCACTGCAATCGAAGGATATTTTTTCTCTATAGGTACGTAATATAGTGGTTTCATTGTCTGATCTATGTGGGTTGTCTTTGGCTTATGTTCTATACATACATATGTGGAGATGTAGTGAAGTGATATAATAGTCGTTTTTATTAACTGTAGCCAAGCAAAATCTACAAATCCTTCCTGTGACCGTATGTACCTATGTATTTGTGATGATAGGTACGTTAATGTGATCCCCTTTAACGTCCCTATTATCACAAATACATATCATAAAATAGATTTTACACTTCATAAAAATATTATTTAATTCGTTTTAACATTTAATCCCACTAATTAAAATGTTTTGTTATTCCATTATGATGTTTATTAAAAGACCACTGTTAAGAAAGATTAGACTGTGAAAATTTGAGGCGCTGAGCTTTTAATATTTTACGACGAGACTAAAAGCTGTGGCAAAGAAAATAAAGATATAAGATTGTCACAAAGGTTTCAATATCAGATAGTACTGCCGTTAATAATATATAAGTGTTGTAATTTATGTTGTTTATAAGAGTGTTGTTTTTTATTAAAAGTAATCGATTTTAATAAGAAAACAGAGGACCCACGCTGTTGTCGTATTTTATAACACGGATGCGAAGTTTTCAGGGCGTAGGTACTTACTTATCTTCTTTAATCTTGTTGATTTAAAAGTAATAATTTATATTTAAAAATATATTATGTTTCATACGATACTGTTACCTGGTCTCTCTTTCCACTTTTTAGGTATTTTCCTTTTCTTCAATAGCAATGGAAATGGATCCTTTCCGCCTGCTTTATCGTGAAGCTCCTGATTAATTAGAAATAAGAGCGATTAAATATAATTTAAATTTTATCAAATCTTAATGTAGATAAACAATAAATTTTATGAAGAAGTAACTAGGTAAGAATTCAAACAATCATCAATATTTAATAATATATACATTCGCTTAATGACGCGATAGGTAAAAAAACCTATTTTGATAAAATATATCTTCGATTTATTTTCCCATTATCCGTGTGTCGTTTAAAAACATAGACATTTATTACTTCTTATATAAGCGCCACGTTTCAATGCTCTCCCTGGACAACAACGGACGGAAGTTTTGTAAAACTAGTGGTCTGAAAGGCCACTATATATTTTCAGGTAGATACCATTTGTTTCATTCGACAGGTCGTATTCGGTGTTTACAGTTCACTACTCACTGCCATTTTATTGAAACGTGGATTTAAAACGTGGTTTTGTTAAAGGAGAACTGAAAGGAATTTCCATATCTAATATATCTAAAATAGTACTGACTATTGTAGTATTATTATATTATCTGTGTCTACAGTCAGTATTTAATGCTTATGCATTTGAAATGTAAAATGTTTGTACTTTAGTTGGAACTAAAATATGCCTCTAACACGAAATTCTGTGTGTCTGTATTACCTAAGTCTAAACCACAGCAACGATTGAGAGTTGAAATTATTGATCTAGGATCAAAAATAGGCTTTTGTATGTGATAGAGGCGAAGCATAGCTTAATAAGAATAGGTACATCTTTTAAATAATAAGTAAAAAAGACAATAATAAGCCATTTGTAATTCTTCTCATGTAAATAAAAATAACAACATCACCGCGTTACTATAATTAAATACTTCGCGATTAAACGTTTTATTGTTCATCACGAGTTTAATTGGAACACACTCCGCCCTCAGACCGAGCCCAATAAATATTCATAGCTTTGATTTTCCGCGACCCTGATTTATACCAAACTAGCGACCCGCCCCGGCTTCGCACGGGTGCAATGGCGGCCGGCCGGTACCGCCGCAAACGCTACGTCCCGCAATTTTTAAATCTGTAATATCTTCGAAATTATTCACTTAAATCATACGGTGTAAAGGGCCATATAGATCTATATTAAATGAACAATGTATTCAAGGTATTTAATTGATTAAGGATTAATGCTGTATTTGTTAAAATCGCTTCGAAAATTAGCCATTATTTGTCGTAAAAAGTAAATGACAAAAAAAAGTTTTGTGGGTTATCCATAAGAGATAGACATATACCATCGCGGACTTTTCTGTAGACCTTTTCAATGTGTACAATACTTAGTACATTACTTTGATAAAACTCGTAGGGTTCAGCCTGCGTTTGCAATATAAGCGGAAAAAATGTAATTATTTACGACATCACATTAGAAACCTCAAAAATAACAGTAATTCTCCACTATTTAATGGATATTATTATACATATAAACCTTCCTCTTAAATCACTCTATCTATTAAAAAAAACCACATCAAAATCCGTTGCGTAGTTTCAAAGGTTTAAGCATACAAAGGGACATAGGGACATAGGGACAGAGAAAGCGACTTTGTTTTATACTATGTAGTGATTAGAATTAAACTTTGCTCTGCCATCAAACGTTTTCATTGCAGCAAATTTTAATTGCAATCAAAACAACAAATAAACAGCGTTGGACAGTAAAATGTGATTTGCATTTCATTAGGTCGTTTGAGCTTTCGAATTAGAATGTATCTCAATTAATGTTACACATCTATAATTCGAAAAACGCAACAAGATCCGCTCATCTCAGTACAATCAACATTATATGTAAATTGTGACATAAAAAAATTAAAACAAATAATAGTAACTAATGTTAGGTAAAGTAATTATTATACGGATAATAATAAATTAATAAGTAATGAGGCATCAAACAATAAACAGATAAATAAGAGTAATAATTAATAAATAAATCGACTTCTCGAAAATTTCATTACAAACTCACCTTTATGGAGATAGTGTCATCTTGCAGGAAATATAACATTTTGTATTCTGTCAATTCACCGTACTCCGCGTCTCTATTATCCCAAGCAACGTTAAAACTGAAATATGGAATAAAGGATCAATTTACCTTCGCAATTCTATATTCTACTTAACTTGGCTTCAGATTTGAGACTTATGACTAATGGGGCACATATATTGAATACCTATAATGTCTTGTTATATTTTGTTGAAAAACGAGATAAGATTTTGTGAATAAACTCTTAATCTCGAGATCTAAACTCTACTTATCATTTTTTAAAGAACGAACTCTATGTTGAAATTAAATATGACGGAAAGGTTAACTTAAGTAATGCGAATTATATATAATTTCCTATTTACATAATATTATATACGATTTAACCGCTATTATTGAAAACTGAAACAATTTCGAAATGCATAAATTCGAAAAATTTTGGGAGTACAATGAATGCCCGTGCGATTCTATTAGCGAGTTTTCGCAATGAACGTTGTAAACACATGTTAGGTCATTCATTTTGACCCACGAGCAACTGGGGAAATATGTTGTGTTAACTTTTTGGGCGAGGGAAATATGGCACACGAAATACTGCAGCCGCGTAACGACCCCAGGCTTACAGCATTCAACTTCCCACACTAACATTACTGGATGAAAAATGTTCATTTACATATAATGTTCATAATATTATGTATCGTCCCACTTTTTGTTATTTATATTGTGGTGTAGTTTTACCCGTTTTGCTGTCGTATTCGTGGCCCCAAAGGATATATAGAGTTTGCATATTCAATTGGTCTACAGCAGTTAAAAAGTGCCTTTTATTCGTTCGTATGTCTTCAATGTATTTTTATTTTCAATAATATCAACAACTATTAATACAACACTACCGAAGGCACAACAATAAAAGATGTTCCTATAATTGTCTGGGAGCTTTCGGAGAGTAAAAAGTAAAAATTTCCGCGGGGATAAAATTAGAGAAACACTATGAAATACAAATAAAATTCAATACAAAGCACTTTTATCACATAAAATCCGTCCCCTGTCTGGGAGTTGGCTCTACAGAGCTTACTTTTAGATCACTATCTCTTATTTCATTTAGAAAACTCTTCACATGTATTTATATTTTATTTGTATAAGACTTGAAAACGGAAAAATATTGTAGAAGGAAATGTATATTGGAAATGAAATCTTTGCGTTTGCCATGTTTGTCCTGTCGTTTAGCGGATATTATATCACCCACAGAACAGTAAAGTAGATAGAAGTGTGATGTGGGCGTGGCCCACGTGTCACTGGTAAGGTAAGATCACCTAACTTGCTCTCAGTTGTGCGCAGAAAAATATTCGAGTCGGTTGTCAGCTGTCAAACCTTTTTTCCATATTTATTCATTAATTAAGACGTGTTGTTCGGTATTAGAGTGCAAAAATGATAGCAGACGAAATAATATCAGCAATGGAGGCATTTCATACCATCGGTAAGTCTTATTTTTATTTATTTTACATATATTTTATGTTATAACTTCGCTTGTCGTAATTTGTCAAAATTGTATACAAATATCTAGTCAAAATGAACCTTAATCCGTAAGAAATTAGTACTATTATAGATTGAACAGCAAACAAGACTTTCTGGAATATTATTGCAATAAACAAACGAATGTCGCTTTAGTGATGCTTGTGGCGCATATCGACAGTATCGATACTTTAGAAAAGACAAACATTATAAATATTAAATTTTATTTTATTTTTCCTTAGCTTTCATTTGTCCAATTTATTTATAGATTTCCCAAAGAGGCTAATTTAAAAGAGAAATGGATAAATGCAACGTGACGAGTTAACTGGATGCCGAACAGCACTAAGCGGTCTAACAAAGGCCACCGATACAGCAAACCTACGGCAGTTCCAAGATTTAAAATAATGCATATTTTCTGTTTGTATTTTGTAAATATAGATTAATACTATTCTATTCCGTTTTTTATTTAATAATAATAATATAAAAAGACGTACTTAGTAGTAATAAACATACTCCAAAATGTGACACATTATACTATACTCATATAAAAGAAAGAAAAAAAAATACACAAAAAATATTTATTTGTGAATTATCGATAACAAGGCTGACATCCCTCAGGGCATAGCATCAGATAAATATCAAGTTAATGTCATTAATGTTGAGTGACACAAATTTCAACCTTATCTCTATGTGTTGAGGTCCAAAGTTATATTTATCGAAAACTAACGCCCTCTGTTGTGGAGTAGCTGAATGTTTTCGAATTTGGAATTTCTGTGCAATGAGAAACAAAACAGCTAATATACCTAGGGATGTTATACTAAAATAAACTGTAACATGGTGCGTTAGGGTACATATTGAAATGCTGAATTTATAACCTAAGTCAGTTTTTACTCAAATTAAGCTGTCCAATCAAAGGCATAGTTTACTTGTAGTGTACTGTATAACTATCGGTTTAAATGTGTGGGTTTGGCGACACTGGTTTTCATACTAATTATGACATTATCGCACTTCTATATGGTTTTACTGTTCTGTGATATCACCTGTTTGAGATACTCAATTTTTATTTTTAAACATACTATTTGTCAATCCTTATTTGTCGAATTCTATAATTAAAATTTAATCTATACATTGATGTTAGAAGTACTTCATCAAATTCTGAACCACAATCTTATCTCAAACACGCTTCGTGAGAGAAAAAAGAGTTATTGTTATATGGTACTATTATATACAAACGCGAACAGTGAACAGTCTCACAAGAAATAGCAATTGGAACAGTTTGGATACGTCTGCCGACTCCCGAGAGAAGATCTCTACAAAGTTTTAAATACGTTTGTCAGGCCACGTACGATCTAATTGTATTAGAAGCCGGAGATTCGATACCTGCTTGGCGTCTGCTTCAAATTACAATGGATAAGTGTTTAAACTCTTGAATATACTATTATTTCAAAATGGCATTTTATTATAAATGCCATTTATGAAGACACAATGTATTTTTTTTAAACATAGAATACTAATGTAGTTCCTACCTTTATTTCATCATTTTCGTAAACCATATCCAAAACAAGTCTAATAATTAAATTCAGTCTCTTGTCAATAAATTTAACTCAGTAAGGCCCTTCGCTCATGGAGCTACTCAAAAAGAACTAGTCACAAACTCAAATTACTAACGAGTTGCCTGAGCGTCACAGCCCATACAATATGTTCTATGGAGATTCGCACACGACGCGACTAGTTACTAACTGGTCAGTAACGCGTTAGCAACCAATCACGCGCGACGCGTCGTGCCGGTCTCCACGCTACTGGTTTCCCGAGTTTCTTTGTTTTTTATGATAAAAATGAACGAGCAAATAACAGAAGTGACTGAAACCTTATAACTTGAGTAGCGTTGTATGCGAGATACAATTTGTAACTGGTTTGTAATCGTAATTACTGATTAGTTCAGTCATTTTTGAGTAGCTCCATGAGCGACGGGCCTAAATGTTATTTCCGATGAAACAAAAATACAGCCTTACAAAGTCTTTCCTTATTTTTTATCAGGTATCTGATTATAAAATAGATATGAGATATTACGACATTTGTTGGCGCGAGAAAATAACAAATTTGAAATTGAGGAAATTTTTGTGACATAAATAGTTATAGTTATAGAATACTTCTATATAGATTTAAATAGTCTTTAATTGTAATATTCTTAGTAATCTTTAATATTCAAAGATACCAAAATCGTCGCCTTACTCCATGACGTGACGGTATTACCATGACGCGACCTTGAAATTATACTCTCAACGCGCCTTAAGAAGTTTTACTTAAAAAAATAGATTCAGTAATAACATTAACTTACGCAAGCACTTTCCCCTCATATTCCAGGAAGCGTCGCAGGGCGTCGTTATGCGCGGTGGCCCGTTGGGGCGGCTGTACCGACTTCCACCGCTCCTTCTTTTTGTACGGGTCTTCCGGAAGATCCTCCTCCTTCGATAGTTCCACGCCTTGTGACTGCAGCCATTCCTGTTAGCAGTCGGAGTGCCCTTAATCTTAAGACAATATTTGTAATGAATAAACATTGGAGGAACTTGCTCTATCCATAAAATGAGAAATTCATGACAATAGCTTCACATCATAATAATATTATATCATAATATATTGAAAATCAATTATTCGATTTAATCTACGTTTTATTCTCAGATAATGGCGGTATATAACCAACCCATCCAGTTTTTATTTTCAGCAGATTCATCATGAGCCTCCGTGGCGCAATTGGCTAGCGCGTTCGGCTGTTAACCGAAAGGTTGGTGGTTCGAGCCCACCCGGGGGCGGCTAATATTTTTTATTAAATTTTACTCAAAAAGCAAAAGTCTACCACATAATACAATATCTTTTTAAATATTTTTGCGTATACTCTCAGATATATAAGGTTGTTTCTTTCAACATACGAAGGAAATGAAGATTAACTTCCTCTCGTAATCATTATAGATACTAATCGGTTTCACAACTTCTGGATATTCTCTCTTAGCACATCTGTCAGCTGGTCTGAAGTAAAATAATAATAATGTATTTTAATATAATACATATTACTTTCCTATTTACACTGGACATTGGCAGAGTCATATTGCGTGCAACCAATAATAATCAGCCTAAAGAAGAAGAAAAAGAAAAATACAAATACGCAAAAGGATAACAACAAACCGCCATCAGGGACATAATCAGTAAATTGTAAAACCGGCCCTTAATTTTATATTGCATTGCAAAAAGTAAGGCATCATTTTATAACTAAAAATAGTTTCTACTTATAAAGTTATAATTATTTGGTGACACTATAACATTCATTTAATCAACTAAACTTTTTAGGGTTTGTATCGTCAGTTTATAGAAAATTTAATCATCACCGGTTTGGAAAGCAGTTTCTACTGAAAAGAACTCCGAAGAAATAAAAAAAAATATATTTTAATTAATTTCAAAACGAAACCATGGACCAATATCTTGATATATATTGGTCCATGACGAAACTAGAAAGAAAATAATAAAATAGCAGATTTGTTTAGAGTCAAATTCTTCGCTTCGCACACACAAAATAATAAAAAATACATTTTACATGATTTCACTGATTTGTTTGTAAAATAAACCAACTCCCGACAAAAATCATCAAACATTTTCTACGGGTAGCTTGCCTCTACATTGTTTGGTCCTTTTTTAATATAATTTGTAAAAATTGTTACGTTTGACACACAGATAAATAATGTATACTATGTTGGACATATATTTTATGGCAGACACATCATCAAAAGATGATGTGTGTTTAGAAGTAGGTACATTTCTTTTGATAAATTTTAGACAGGAAACAGACGAACGAAGCTTAGTCTAACGGTGAAGTTTGGTGTCCTCTATTATATTTAAATAATAATAAAATATCGTGAAATGGATTTTTTTTTAATTTTGCTTTTGTATTTTACAATTTAAATAGACGCAAACAATCCTCACACAAACTTAGCATATTTTATGTACTAGGCGCCATTACGTGCTTTGCCCTGTATAGTTATTACTAGCTTTCCGCCCGCGACTTCGCCCGCGTTTTCAAAGAAAAAACCCGCATAGTTCTCGTCCCCGTGGGACTTTCGGGATAAAACCTATCCTATGTGTTAATCCAAGTTACCCTCTATAAAGAATTATTGATTGCTTTGAAGATGCACTGAAACTACAAGAAGACCTTGATAAGTTAGCCTTATGGTGCTGTAGCAATGGTATGGAATTGAACACTGAAAAATGTTTTTCCATCCGCTATGCTAGAAAGTCTAAAACTTATTCCTTTCAAATATCACATAAACAATATGGAAATCCAGGAGAATTCTGTTACTAAAGACTTGGGAGTGCTATTTGACAGTAAACTAACTTTTGTTAATCACCTTGAATATGTTACGAATCGTGCTTCAAAGATGTTGAGTTTTATTGTAAGAAATTCTAAAGGATTTCATAACACCAAAACTAAGATTATGTTATACAACAGTCTCGTACGTAGTATTCTTGAATATTGCTCGGTTGTCTGGAGACCACATTACGCGACTCACATTTTAAGACTGGAACGCATACAAAAGAAATTCTTATGGCACCTGAGTTTCTCTAGCAGGTTATCTCATAAAAGGCTCACCTCTTACCAAAGGCGCTTGTCGAATTTTGACATTTCATCCCTCGAAAATCGTTACATATTTTCAGATATTGTTTTTGTAGCCAAAATTTTCCAGAATAAAATTGATTGTCCGCAATTGTTAAATAAATTTAATCTCAGAGTTCCTTCTAGACACCCGCGCAATAAAATTACACCTTTGGTTCCTCCTCTGCGTAGGACCGTTTTTGGCCGAAACTCCCCCGTCTGTAGATTAAGTAAACTAGTCAATGAGTATGCCAATTGTATTGATATTTTTCACGACAACTGTCATAGAATACGTAAATGTTTCAAAGAATTGTCTTGATTTGGTTTGTATTCTTTTCCTTTTGTGACGTGACTTGACTCAAATGTAATTATTTTTTTTTTCCATGTTGTGTTGTCCTATAATTGTTTGTCACAATTGTCAAAATTTTTTATTGTAACTTGTACCTAAGCCATATGTATTGTTGTGACAGGTGTTGGATGACCTCAATAAATCAAAAAATAAAAAAAATAAAAGTGTGCTAAATTTCATAATTGTAATCGGTTCAGTAGTATTTGCGTGAAAGAGTAACAAACACACACACATCCTCACAAACTTTCGCATTTATAATATTAGTAGGAGGACTAGTAGGATAGGATTGTGGTATTATATTATTAGATGTGATTTTGCTATCAAACATCGGTAACTCTTGGCCTATGAGTACTCTATGAGTTGCGAAAACTCATAGCACAGTATTACAATATTATTTCCTACAGTAAGGAATCGCCTTTGATGTCGCGCGATGCCGCCGCCAGCGTAGGTACTTACGCTGCCACACGAAAATACGCTAGGGTTGCAACAAAATATTTAATTATAATATTTAATAACATTGTTCTACAATTATGACCATATTTCTATAAGTTGTGGTACGGGAGCTATTAACGATTTAAAAAAAGTCATTTTAGTATAGTTGGGTTTTTGATATACTGTTTCTCTTGCTATTTCGGTTAGAGTCCGGGCTGTCTGGCTGGCGGTAGTGGTTGCGTTTATTAGTGCGCACAGGAAAATATCCGTAATTTAAAGTCATTTATTAACGCGTAATTTTTAATCTTTTGCCTTTAGATAGATCCATCAGACATATTTTTTTTATTGCAAGACGTTTTTTTCGTTGTTAAATAGGTGCCATACGCAATTTTTTATATCAAAATAATTAAAATGTCATCGAAATAAGTGAAATTACATCAACATGAGTCCGCTTAAAAGGTAAGTAAGTAATAACTTTATTACTTATATTATATTATCCTTTTTTAATACTTATATTGAATAATTAGTAAACTAATATTTTTAATAGATGGTTTCATATTTATTACACTTTTGGGTATTAATATGAATTTGATGATATTTGGTTTTTATCAAGTTTACATTAACGTCCTATTTGAGGTTCGTTGGGAAAAGGAGGCACCATGGTAGATTGTTGCTAAAAAATTGTAAATAGTAAAATGAATATTATACATAGTATATCCTTCACGGGGACTCATGTTGATGGAATTTCACTTATTTCGATGACATTTTAATGATTTTGAAATAAAAAATTGCGTCTGGCACCTATTTAACAACGAAAAAAACGTCTTGCAATAAAAAATTTATGTCTGATGGATCTATCTAAAGGCAAAAGATAAAAATTACGCGTTAATAAATGACTTTAAATTACGGATATTTTCCTGTGCAGATAAGATGCGCACTACGCCCGGACCACAGACATGTATCAAGATAGACTAAGCGAGTGTATGTACTTCCCGTGTCCAAACTAAGTTTATGAAACTTACTTGACGCTGGCCTACACTCAGTCCGCGCTTGCAGTTCGCCAAGGAAAGACGTGAAGCTGAATAAAGTAAAATGCCGAATTGCGCCGTTATAAACTGTAGAAACTCCACAGCTGTGAGTGGC
The DNA here is from genome assembly GCA_029959065.1 of Colias behrii. Classification (NCBI taxonomy): domain Eukaryota; kingdom Metazoa; phylum Arthropoda; class Insecta; order Lepidoptera; family Pieridae; genus Colias; species Colias behrii. The sequence continues at coordinate 9,238,442 of JARWMC010000002.1, forward strand.
CGAGTTAGCAGAGATGTTTCCTTCCACCGGTAAGTAATTTTCTAATCAGAATATGCACTATTTATTTTAAAATCAAATAAAGAATATCTGTGGAAAACGATCGTGACAAACACGGATACCAAATCATACGAAATGATTCGGAATACATTGCGGCTTTTACTTGGCACGGTAAAGATCGCGTCGTATGATAACAAGCAATGAATAGCGTCTTCTCATTTTTCTGTTCTCATTTTTCTGTCCAATTTTGTGGTTAGTGATGTTCATTTGATGCAACAGTTCTCGATTCTAATCGATTTTATAATCTAACAGAAAAATGATAACTTTAAGAAGCAATTTTTCAGAAAAAAAGGCATAGATTTTTTTTGTCATTTAATACGACTTGACCTAGAACTTTTAAGTATTTTAATACAAAGGTACTAAAAATAAATATTATGACATGGACGCCATTAGTTAAAGTGTCATCTTGGGAGTTTTTTAAGAAAACTCCTTATTGCTTAGACTATGTTTGTTTTTTCAGTTTTCCAAGTAACCCGAACATAAAAGAAAAATGGATCGATGCAACGGGACATAAAGATTGATTGATTGACAGTTTCATTACTTTCTTTCGATGGCCTCTCTAGTACGTAGTACATGGTAACTCAATGGGCATATGTAAGAAAAAGCTAAAACACATTAGTTTACTTATTAGAATATTAAAAGGTTTATAACTTTATTTTATCATTCCTCTGTCTATGGTAATTATCATTTTTCTGTCTTGAATCGATTTAGTAATCGATTACGATTCATTTATTTAACTACCTCTTAGACATAGATCTAGTTTGATCTGATTTCTTTCGATTTACTTCGATGGGTTAGGACGATACTAGAATCGCCGCGCGAGTGGCGTCCTAATCGATTTAGCGTAAAATGAAATTACCATCACTAAAAAGCGCTCGTGACGTCATAACGCGTCAAGGTCAGTACAAAAAATATGACACGCTTGGTTTTCATACAGATCGCGGTATTTGCGTTGTCTACTTAATATACATGTCTGTGGCCCGGACTCTAACCGAAATAGGAAGAGAAACAGTATATCAAAGAACCAACTATACTAAAATTCTCTCTTGTCAACGTTGGTAGCTCCTATACGATTAAAACAACGAACTAAACGCTATATTTATAGGTATTAATTATTAATATGTCTGCAGTACACGTTCATTAGGAGCAAGTTATTTTAACCTGAAATATGCTCGTACATCATAACAGGTGTTTGTAATTTCATGGTATATATAAATTCTGTGTTTTAGTTTTATGAGATTTTCTTTTTTGATAATTTCTACACTTAAAATACGTGTTACTAGAAATACCTATTTCTTAAAAGAAACTACTGCTTTAGAATCAGTATCATTTGCAGCTCATAGTAATTAGAGTACCTCTTACCGTATTCAACTCTGTATATTATGTAAATAAGTAAGTTTTTCTATTATAGGTAAGTATAAAGTCAAGGCTACTAATGATTTATAATAGCAGGTTTTATTATTACAAGTCATATTATTTGTTAAAGTAAAAAGAGAAGTCAGCCGTAGTTTATGATACATTTATATTCCCATTTTAATGTCATTTATTTTACATCAAAATTGAATAAAACAATAGCTTTTATTTCTTATAACAGTGGAATTTTACTAAATTAACCGAAAACACCGGCTAAGTTTTTTTTAATTACCGTTATACGGACGTAGGTATTTGGAGACCGGTCACCGGTTATCATTTGCAAGTCGGATACCCAACGCAGCGGTAGTAAGGTGCGAGTTTATTTTCAAAATGATTGAATTAACGCTGAATAATCCCGTTGTGCAAGCATATATCGTTCATTCAACCATCCTAGCCGGCAAGTTATTATTAATGAGCATTTTGACCGCTGCAGTGCGTATAACGTTAAAAGTGTTCCCAAATCCAGAAGATGCAAGTTTTCTGAGAGGAAAAGTGAAGTTTGGTGACCCCACAGTGGAACGTGTGCGACGTGCTCATCGCAATGATTTGGAAAATATTCCAGCGTTCTGGATCCTTGCAGCTTTCTACTTGACGATCAACCCGTCAGCTGCATGGGCTATTATGTTCTTCAGGGTGTACACTGCATGCCGTATTGTGCATACCATAGTATATGTTATCCCTGTGCCACAGCCGTCGAGGGCCCTTACTTTTGGTATTGCCTATGCTATAAAGATGTGTATGGCAGCGCAAATAATTTTATACTATATAACATCGATATAGAAAACATTATAGGTAACTGTAAATAGTGGTACGAGGGGTATCGTTTATTTTTTAACGTAACATTACTCGGTTTCCTTGACATTGGTGAAAGTTCAACGACCTATTATTATGTCATGTGTGTTCGTTGTTAAACATCGTTTACTCAAGCGCTTAATAAAGTTCTTATGGACACAACGTATGTTTTTTTTTATTTCTAGATATTAATTAAAAACTCTCGAACATACTAATAACTAATTAGCAATCGCAAAGGTGTTTATCATAACACCTAATATTTACACAAAAGAAGTTCACTGACCTCAGGTGATGTCGTCATAATATTTCAATCTTATCCAAAATTTAATCAAATTTTAGATACCTACCTAGGTATGTTTATTGTATAAAAGTTGTTTATAGTATCAAGTTGTGAAAACGTTTAAAGTTAATAATGTAAAATAAACATATTTTAACAAATCGTTGTAAAATGAAAACGCAAATATTGTTTTGCAACTTATGTAACATTTGTATCTATCCACTTGATATAATTATATCTCGGCTTCGAGCTCTGACATCATTCAGGCGGAGACTCGCACGTTGATACAACGTTGATCAAGTGTTGTTACTCTTTATAAAAGTTAGTAATATTATAACAAAATGGTGCCTGTAACAATAGCAGAACCCGCTGTGCGTACGTTTATTTTCTACTCCGGCGTATTGGGTGCGAAAATGTTACTCATGTCATTTTTAACTGCGAGGCAAAGATACAGGAAAAACGTATTCGCCAACGAGGAGGACGCAAAGGCAAAGAAGGGGATTGTGAAGTATGATGACCCAGACGTCGAGAGAGTTCGGCGGGCGCATTTGAATGACCTTGAGAATATTCCTGTATTCTGGGTCCTGGGAGCATTGTACTTGACGACAGGTCCATCTGCAGCTACGGCAATCACGTTGTTCCGGGTTTATGCCGCTGGTCGCATTTTACACACAATAGTGTATGCTGTTACACCTATTCGTCAGCCGGCTCGGGCCATCGCATTTGGAATACCTATGTTAGTCTCGCTGTTCATGGGGGCAAAGGTTGCAACACATTACTTGGCAGATATGTAAATATATTATGAACTTGAAAACGGTCAAGCAGCATTTATTAAACATGTGATTTGTGATATTTGAAGTTTAGAATTTCATAGACCTAGAAAACTAAGATATTTTTTTATATTATTAGTTATTAAATGTTGTGTTTATCATTCTTCTATTTATTTTTTGCCCTATGTCCTACCTGTGAAGATGGAATAAATCCAGAACAACTAAAATAATTAAAACATTATCAAGAAATATAAGGGTCGATAGTAGTCTGATATTATCTTTATTATCTAGGTACCTATCACGACCTGATAACATTACTCATAATATGGGTAACTTATCTAGAATCAATACTTGAACGGTATATACAGAATTATTATTATTATTCGTAATGGTACGGGAGCTATTAACGTTTAAAAAAAAGTCATTTTAGTATAGTTGGTTTTTTGATATACTGTTCCTCTTGCTATTTCGGTTAGAGTCCGGGCTGTCTGGCTGGCCGCAGTGGTTGCGTTTATTAGTGCGCATCTTATCTGCACAGGTAATTATCCTTAATTTAAAGTCATTTTTTAACGCGTAATTTTTAATCTTTTGCCTTTAGATCTATCCATGAGACATAATTTTTTTATTGCAAGACGTTTTTTTCGTTGTTAAATAGGTGCCATGCGCAATTTTTTATTTCGTTTTTATAAAAAAATTCAAATTATTTTAGAATGTCTGTAATTTTCATATTATGTTCTTCAAATATAATATAATCTAAAATTAATTAGCCAGACGCTAATTCGATTGTTAAGTATTAAATATGTACAAATAAAAACGTAGTGAAAGTAGGTAAGTATAACAATTTGATGATTGTGTATATGGAGAGATAGTTTAAAGTGCAAGAGAGATAGTAAGGGTCGGCCGCGAAAATTAAATAACAATAAAAAATAACTTTTTTTTTTCGAAAATATAAGATGCATAGAAATTGAATTGTTCCTACTCTAGGATTCCCTGTGTTGTGGGAACAAGTACCTTTCATTGATACATTTTATTCCTTAGGCTAAAAAATAAACTATTAGGGTACCTACATCAACAATCTTCTATACAAAACAATTTTTTTTTTACTTAACTAGCGACCCGCCCTGGCTTCGCACGGGTGCAATGCTGATACTAAATACACTACAGAAAAACTGTGAACGTTGTATATAAAAACATAGCGGCCCGCTCCGGCTTCGCACGGTTATAAAATATATAGCCGGGCGGCCGGCCGGTACCGCCGCAAACGCTACGTCCCGCAATTTTTATATCTGTAATATCTTCGAAAATATTCACTTAAATCATACGGTGTAAAGGCAAGGGCGTCGCCAGCCGATGGCGCAGGGGGGGGCAAGTTGACTTTATCTACTACAATTCATACTTTTCTCATTCATAGAGAATGAGAAAAGTAGTAGGTATGAATTGTAGGTAAAGTCGACAGCCCATGAAGCTTTCCACTTATACTACGAGCCTTACATCTACAGCGATTGTAATAACAACAGTATCTTAGTACTATATACATACAGGGTGTCCCAAGAAGTATGGATATACTGAAACCAGGAGGTAGAGGACCTAGAGGGCTATCCGAATCACCCCCATGTATGTTATGCGATTTTTCGTAGTTTCGGAGTTATGACTTTTTCAATTTTTCACCTATCGCCGAGTACGATGAGATTTTTACTCATGGTGACGTCAATTATTGCGGTAGATGCTTGATTTTTTTTGTGTGCTAAGCTGAAAGATAGGCCAATTCAGTATGGTAACATTTGGTAACTTTTACTAACGTTAGATCTTTGAATGGAATAAAAAAAGAATTAAATGCCAAGAAAGATAAAATTACCCAGTATGTTCACAACTTCAAGAGCCCGTAAAAAAATAAAATCACATAAAATAAGTTTTCCGTTTAGTTTTTAAAAACTTGCTCTATCCTGTATATATTCTGTGACAGTACATAGTCCAATGTGTAAAGCTACACGAGCACGAGCTCTTGACTATGTAATAAAAAACTTGTAATTATAAGTTATAATAACATTTATTAGAAAAATAGAATAAAAAGGAGTTTGAATTTGAATAAATGTACAGCGTACAGCGTATTTTTTTTTTAAATTAAAAGATTTTAATATTATAGGGGTTATTGTTTGTATTAGGTTAATTAAAACATAATTTTCGGGGATTCATTGTAAACTTCTCGACCACTTTATTATTAAAATCTTGTAAGTTTCCATGTATAAGTTTTCGATGCACACTCATCATGGCCAAACCATTGAGGCGATTTTCACTCATAGTGCTTCTTAGCCAGGTTTTTAGTCTCCTGAGGCTGCTAAACGATCGCTCTACCGTACACGTCGTGCATGGAAGAGCGATAAAAATTTTCAACTTTTTTAGAATCTCTAGGGGGGGGCAGCTGCCCCTCCCTGCCCCCCCTTGGCGACGCCCTTGTGTAAAGGGCCATATAGATCTATATTAAATGAACAATGTATTCAAGGTATTTAATTGGTTAAGGATTAATGCTGTATTGGTTAAGGCCGTGCACGCGGTCCGTGCGCTGTTTGGCTCAAATATGTGATTTTTCAAACCAGATTGTCCATCAACCACTTATCTTACAAACATATGAATTACTAATAATTTTAGGAAATGTTATTGTCTATGTTGTTAGTTAAGAGTTTTTTTCAATTAATACAGTATTTGTGAATACCATCAAGATAACTGAGCCGATGATCACTTGATTTCACTTTTAGTGTCAATTTCGAAGCTAAAAATATCTGAAATTGCTGACAGATCTAACAAACAATTTTTTTTAACTAACTGCAAAAATCCTTATTAAAATAGTTAGTTAAAAGATTTTTTTATTTTGGACTCCTAACTTACGAAATTAAAATCCGAACAATGTGAATTTTTTTAGAAATTATAGTCGACAAAATGATTATTTTCACCAAGATATTTGACTTAATTGAATATAATTTATACATATTGCAATAAAAGAATGTCTTCTTTATAAGATTAAATTTAAAAAATCAACTAAGGTACCTCTATTATTTTTCTACAATTTTTTTAAAAGTACTATAAAACACTGCGCGCGACCCGATTCAAATCAGTCGGCAGCGAGCCTTTCCAGAGAGAGGACATGTTGCTGGGCGCTCTTCTGTGGACCTATGCTGTTCATAGTAAAAGGATAGCGTAAGCCGCGATCTATCGTAATAGATCGCGGAGATTTTGACTTGCGTTAAATTGAATAAGCGCTCTTAAAATCGCTTCGAAAATTAGCCATTATTTGTCGTAAAAAGTAAATGACAAAAAAAAGTTATTGTGGGTTATCCATAAGAGATGGACATATACCATCACGGACTTTTCTGTAGACCTTTTCAATGTGTACTATAGTTAGTACATTATTTTGATAAAACTTGTAGGGTTCAGCCTGCGTTTGCACTGTAAGTGGAAAAAATGTAATTATTTACGACATCACATTAGAAACCTCAAAAATAACAGTACTTCTCCACTATTTAATGGATGTTATTATACATATAAACCTTCCTCTTGAATCACTCTATCTATTAAAAAAAACCGCATCAAAATCCGTTGCGTAGTTTCAAAGATTTAAGGGGACATAGGGACATAGGGACATAGGGACAGAGAAAGCGACTTTGTTTTATACTATGTAGTGATGATGATAACAATATTAATTCATTAATCTTAATTCTTAATATATATAAATCTCGTTTGTCCTCAATGGACTCCTAAACTACTTAACCGATTATAATAAAATTCGCACACCATGTGCAGTTCGATCCAACTTGAGAGATAGGATAGTTTAAACATGTAGGTACCACGGGTGAAGCCGGGGCGGACCGCTAGTATACTTATATAAATTCATGCTAACTACTTTAGTTAAATTCAATACAAACTTAAACATGCGAGTGTGTGTGTGTTCACGTGTGTGTGTCGTGTGTGGTGTGTGTGTGTGTGTTGTGTGTGTGTATGTGTGTACATCAATATTGAAACTAATTTTCTAGTTGTTTACAGATGATGGAATATTGGAAAACAATAACAATTCCTTAGACGACAACATAAATAATTCTGACAGTGAGAGGGAAGATGATGATGATGATTATGAAGATGGCTTTTTAAATTTAACAATGTAATTGTTTAACCTTCATTGATATAGTTTGTATTCCATTCTTTTCAATGTATGGTAACTTTAATTTATTTTTCACTTTTATGTTTTTTTTTTCATTTTAACTTTTATTTATAAAAACAAGTGTAAATAATATTGTATTCTTGCAATTATTTCCTGTCACATAATTAAAATACACTAGCTGATGAGCTGCATGCTTCATTACTTTTTTTTATTTATACACATTATTTAATACTTAACAATCGAATTAGCGTCTGGCTAATTAATTTTAGATTATATTATGTTTGAAGAACATAATATGAAATTTACAGACATTCTAAAATAATTTGAATTTTTTATAAAAACGAAATAAAAAATTGCGTCTGGCACCTATTTAACAACGAAAAAAACGTCTTGCAATAAAAAAATTATGTCTGATGGATCTATCTAAAGGCAAAAGATTAAAAATTACGCGTTAAAAAATGACTTAAAATTAAGGAAATTATCCTGTGCAGATAAGATGCGCACTAAAAAACGCAACCACTGCGACCAGCCAGACAGCCCGGACTCTAACCGAAATAGCAAGAGGAACAGTATATCAAAGAACCAACTATACTAAAATTCTCTCTTGTCAACGTTGGTAGCTCCTATACGATAAGTAACAGTGTTACATATAAATAAACCACTATTATCAAAGCTTCCATTTTAAATGTAGAAATATAGGTAAATAACTTGTAATGTACCTATACCTAATGATATAAACACTTGAATTAATTTATTTTTAAAGGTTTACTAAGCATCAAGGTTATTAACAACCGACGCGACGTGGTTTTATGATAAAACAAGCACCATCAGTCAGTTATTATTTTTTTTAATAGTCGTTGTGGACCTTAATGACTGGTTTAATGATAATCTCTATTCTTTTATGTTAACTGCATACCTACCCAATTATATTTGAAAGGATTTTTGTTCAAATTATGACGATTTACCTGGAACGAAGTCTTGATTTTACTTCTTTTTAACCTAGCACCAAAGTAAAAAAAAAAAGAAATTAGAAAGGAGCAACCTATTTAATTTATTTTTCCAAAATAAAATTAACCTGAGTACCTACTATTATATTTCACCATAAACTTACCTAAAATATTATTTTTAAAACAGGACGAACTATTATAGAGAATAACCTGAAAAGTAACAATAATACACACACAGATATTTTTTGGCAATTATCCTCATTTATCTGTTATTTTACGTGTCCAACAGCCATTTATTAGTCAGAACTCAATAAACCTATAGTCAGTATCCTTATAGACTAGCAGATAAATAAAACGCGTTTGTTTCCCTTGAGTTAACTTGTGACACAGAATACTTCTTGTGAGAACCATGACGCCTTTAATTTTAGACCAGCCAGTTCGCAGCTTCATATTTCACGCCAGTGTTTTGGGTTTGAAAATGTTATCCATGTCGTTTCTCACTGCGGTGCAGCGATTCCGTAAGAGAGCATTTGCCAATGAAGAAGACGCAAAGATTTTAGACAAGAGCGTAGTGACATTAACCGATCCAGACGTGGACTGGAGAGAGTGCGCCGAGCCCATTTAAATGATCTAGAAAGTATTCCTCTGTTCTGGATTTTAGGGGGGTTGTACTTGACGACCGGCCCGGCTGCTGCTTTAGCTACAACCCTTTTCCGTACATATACAGTAAGTCGTATTGTACACACCATTGTTTACGCAATCATACCATTACCCCAGCCAGCCCGTGGCATAAGGCATTGCGTTCGATATTTCTTTTCTAATTACACTTTATATGGGAGCGCATGTTATATCACATTATATAACGAGTTATTGAATGCTTCTTTTATTATTACATAACAACTGGTTATTCAAGACCAAGTCTAGCTACTAGTTATTATTCTGTGACCAAGTTCAATGTCATTGTTTAGATTATTACCTGCTTGGAACGTATTTTAAGTAAAGATTTCTTCTATATAGTAGTGAAAACCGCGTGAAAATTCGGAGATTAGTGTACATGCACTCATAAATAAACATAGGTCCTATCGAAAAAAAGACAATATTTTAATAATAATAATCATTGTTTTGGATTATACTGTTTTAATAAAAGCCCTACCCTACGTATAATTATTATTTTTTAATGTATCTTCCATGTACAGACACCGTTCGTCAACGGTTTAATTATATGTAATTATGTATAGATATTTTTATCATAACTTTTAGTTTATTAATGATAAAATATCTCTCCAATTTATATTAACATCCTCTGTGCTTCGAGTGCTGACATCATTCAGACATAGACTAGCACAGTAATACAACGTTTACCTCTCAGTCGGTGTTGATATATTTTAGTCTTTGGAAAAACCAGTTTTAATATCACAAAATGGGGACTCTATCATTAGCTGAACCCGCCGTCCGTTCTTTTATTTTCTACTCTGCAGTGTTGGGTCTGAAAATGTTGTTCATGTCATATTTAACTGGTAAGCAAAGATTCAAGAAAAACGTATACGCCAACGTGGAAGATGCAAAGGCAAGGAAGGGAACAGTAAAGTATGACGACCCAGACGTCGAGAGAGTTCGGCGGGCGCATTTGAATGATCTTGAAAATATACCTGTTTTCTGGGTCTTGGGAGCATTGTACTTGACGACGGGTCCATCTACTTTTATAGCAACAACATTATTCCGGGTGGTTGCCGCGTGTCGCATCTTATATACAATAGTATATGCTGTTAAGCCCATACCTCCACCGGCTCGGGGCATCGCATTTGGAATACCTTTGTTAGCCTCGGTGTACATGGGGGCAAACGTTGTATAATACTATCTGTTGGATCTATAAATATACACTTGAAAATGGTGAAGGAGTATTTGTAAAAACATGTGAGGGATGTAGTTGCATTATTGCACTTTTTACTGCAATGGTGTTGTATTTACTTGAAAAGACGTTGTTTTATATAATTAGTTATTAAATAAATTTTATTTTTTATCATTTCATAGTATTTATTTGCCCTCAAGAATATCTATAAAGATTGTTACAAGTTCATCTGCGTAGGAAATGGTTGCAGATTGTTGAACAACGTAATTTCTTCTAAAAGATTTGGCTTGGAAAAAAATGCCTTTTACTTTTACCTCTTATGGTGAGAGGAGTCTTAGTTCTTTTAAAATCATACTCTTTAACAAAAAAATAAAAAAGATGGGTTGCACTCCGGGAGTGCCGGCAGAAGTGAAAACTTGATTATTAACGTTCAGCATGTTTGATATTTTGGAATGGTATCCGTCTTACGCATGGAATATAAGGGCTAAAAAAAAAAAAAAAAAACATCCGTCTTACGCTTTTTCGATCAGGCCACGTGTCCTGACGCGAGTTTAAGATTTTATACCCAACGCCGCTAAAGAAGTTTTCACTTCAAAAAATCATATAACACAGAGAAGATTTCATGAATTTCCATCTTCCGGTGCATTTACATCAAACGAACATAGAGCTAGAGCCAAAGCATCGTATTCAAACTCAAACTCAAACTCAAACATTCATTTATTCAATTAGACTACTGTTTAGTAGCACTTTCGAATCGTCATTACATAAGTATTTTTAACATTTACCACCGATTCGGAAAGCAGTATCTATGGAGAAGAATCGGCAAGAAACTCCATAGTTGCTCTTTTAAATCATGTCAATATTACATAATATGTAACTTATATCTAACTACATAATATATCATAATATGCCAAAGAACTGTCCTGTGGTTTTTACGCGATAACCCTCCATGGGTCTTTATCGTCTATATATTCCTGAATACTGTAGGACGCTCTCTGAACTAGTACATTTTTTATATAAGTTTTAAATTTAGAACTACTAAACTCTTTAATATTGTGAGGAATTCTATTATATAAGCGTATACCTTGACCCATAAATGAATTTTTAACTTTAGCTAATCGGAAAAATGGCATTTCAATTCTATTCCTGTTCCTTGTGCCATAATCGTGTCTATCTCCTACTCTTGTGTGTAAGTCGGAGCTTTTGTGTACATGCAAAATATTATTAAATATATACTGTGATGGTACAGTAAGGATACCAGTATTCTTAAAATGATCTCTTAGTGAGTCCCGAGCACGTAAATTATATATAGAGCGAATGGCTCTTTTCTGTAAGATAAATATAGTTTCTATATCTGCAGCCTTGCCCCACAGTAGAATTCCATAGGACATAATGCTATGAAAGTAGCTGAAATAAACCAATCTAGCTGTATCTTCATCGGTGAGATGCCTTATTTTTCGGACTGCATATGCAGCTGAACTGAGCTTACCTGCAGCGGTGTTGACATGGGCTCCCCACTGTAGTTTCTCGTCCAATGTTAACCCTAGAAATACAGTAGACTCAGTAGGATGCAATACCTCCCCGTTCAAGGTAATATCTCTGTTCAACTTTTTTACATTAGGAAGTAAAAATTCAACACAAGTGGTTTTTTTGGCATTTAATAATAAATTATTGGCAGTAAACCATTCAGATATGTGTAAAAGAGCACTGTTCACTTCGTCAACATTTGGGTCATGCCTATCCACATTAAAAATTAATGAGGTATCATCTGCAAACAGAACTATTTCACACCTATCCTGCAAATAATAGGGAAGATCATTGATATATACCAAGAACAAGAAGGGACCTAAAATTGACCCCTGTGGAACACCAATGTTAATTGACGCACCGCTAGAACGTTCTCCATTAACAACTACAGTCTGTATCCTATCATGCAGGTATGACGCTATGAGGTTCTGGGCTTTTCCTTTAATTCCATAGTGATTAAGTTTACGTAACAAAGTACAATGTTCAACGCAGTCAAATGCCTTGGAGAGGTCACAAAATATCCCCAGAGCATTTTTTGAGTTTTCCCATGCTTTATATATATGTGTTAGAAGTGCAACTCCAGCATCTGTGGTTGAGCGCCCCTTTGTGAAACCAAACTGTTTGGTGTGCAGTAAATTATTAGATGCAAAATGACTACTCAATTGGTTTAATATTAACTTCTCGAATACCTTACTTAATGTTGGTAAAATAGAGATAGGTCTATAATTGTTACAGTCTTCTTGATCGCCCTTCTTAAATAGAGGTATAACTTTACTAAGCTTTAGTAAATTAGGAAATGTACCATAGTCACAACACTTATTAAATATGAAAGCTAAATTTTTCGCAATATTTTCTATTATATTATTAACTAAATTTACGGACATTCCCCAAAGATCACAAGTATTTTTTAGATTAAGCGTCTTAAAGGCAGCAACAATATCACTAGCAGTTACGTGTCGTAATTCAAATAATGTACTGCACCCCGCAACATGGTCCCTCAAAAAGGTTTCTGCAAGTGCTGAAGACGAATTTAAACTATTAGTAATAGTAGCAGGGACACTACTGAAGAATTCTTCAAAAGCAAGCGCAACATCAGCACTTTTGTCAATAACCCTGTCATTATTTACAAGTTTTATGGTATTACTTGATTTGCTTTTACCCATTTCACCATTAATAATAATTGACCAAACTGTTTTAACTTTATTATCAGAGTCGCGTATTTTTTCTTTGATATATAAACGCTTTGCAGTAAAACAAACTTTTTTAAAAATTTTTGAGTAATTTCTAACATAACTAAGAAAAGATGGGTCTTTATTATATTGCTTCATACCATATAATTCATAAAGAATGTTCCTGCACCTATTTATACTAGCTGTCGCCCATTTACTAAATGGTAAATCCTTGGTAATATTTAAAGATTTAACTTTAAATATTTTTTCAAATTCATTATGTACTAAATTAAAAAGATTATTAAACATTTCACAAGGACTATTAGGAAAGGATTGATCATTTAGTACGGGCAGGTTTTTATTAATATTATTCCTAAATTTATTAATGCCTTTTTTAGTTATAGGCCTAACATTAATCCTTTTAAATGTAGGTATGCAATCCCATTCAAAAACTACTTTCTGGCCACAGTGATCCGAAGTCAATGTATTGAGAATATTTTTCTCTAAACAGATGCAGTCACAGTATATATTATCAATACAGGTTGCAGAAGTAGGTGTAATTCGTGTGGGTTCGTTAAAAAGTTTATATAGATTAAATGACTGAAATAAAATAAATTAAATTAATGTTTGAAAAAGTAAATCAATATTAAAATCACCACATACTATAACTTTTTTTTTACTCCTGCTTAGACGCTTTAATATTTCTTCCATGACTGTCTCAAACATATTATAGTCACTGGAAGGGGGTCTATAAACGCAAACAATAATATAACGCTCCAGCTCCACACAGGACAGTTCAATGGTCCGTTCTACAGAAAGACTAACAATGTCAGTTCGTTCTTTACATTTTACACTATCATGTACAAAAATAACAGAACCTCCGTGAATAGCCTGTGTCCTAAAGTATATACTTTTTAATTTGTAATTTTCAATATTTACTAACGACTGACATTGTTTAAGCCAATGTTCTGTTACACAAAATATTTTAATATTGTTATCATTAAAAAACAATTCTATTTCTAACAATTTGCTAGCCAAGCCTTGAATATTTTGATGCACAATGGAAAAAGACTGCTTAGCTGTTGTCTTATATACTAGTTTAAATCTAGCTTAGGGCTAGATTGTCTGTCAACACTTAACCTAGGTTGATGTATATAATTACTACTACATAAAATTATAGTAGATTGATGGTCTGATACCAAACATGTACCAGACTGGTTAATAATATATGCTATTAACATAGCAAGTTCACGCTTATATCTAGATGGCAGATACACTGTATTCTTTGTCAAAATAAAAGATTTAATACATAAGTTAATGTCAAAGTAAATAAATGCATCACGATGATAATTTGTTAGGTTATACAATTTTAAATTCATATTATGAATTAATCTATTTTGTTCTTGTGTTAAACCAGGTAGGTATGGCAAGGTACACAACATAAATTTACATTTAGTCTTACTACTAATATCTAACATTTTTTTAAATCCTATATCAATATCCTTATTATTTATATTTAAACTGTCCCCATATAATATAATTACAATATTATTCTTATTAAAGCTGAAATGATCCAATGATTTGATTATATATTTATATGAGCTATTAGGCGTACAAACATTAGTAACTTTAAGCCCTAAGTTGTTAAGCATAGCGCCAAATCCCTGACCAATATTATCAGACAACATAATAATTTCCTGCTTTGAAAGGTATTTAGTATTACTGGTTGGAATTGTGGTAGTGGGTTTAACACTATGTAATATGTATGTCTGTGTAGTCAGACTTATGGGGCGACGGTTGCTCATTGTCACTGTTTGAACACTGACATACATATTTATTGGTCAGCGACTCAAAACGATCCATATTCTCATTGCTCAACTTAATAAGATAATCTGCCTCTTGTATATGCTCGTTAATTTGCATTTGGGCAGAAGAGTATTTCTGGTTCACATCATTTAACATTTGACTTAAGGAGTCTATCTTCTCCTTAAGTTCAGTTGTTTCTACATCATACAAGATTTTTATTATTAGATATTATTTTAGTGTAAACGAAAACTCGTATCCAGTGTTGTTCAGTATTAGAACATGGCATATATGCCATGTTCTAATTCTTTTGTTGTTCTTAGGGCGTTAGTACACCGACGCATTCGCGTGCGGCAGCGAAACAACGAAAAATCTGTCAGTAGTGTGGCAGGATTTCGCATATGATATGTCTCACTCTAGCACATAGATAGATGAAATAGTTGCGTCCTTGTCAGTATTGTTTCGCAAGGAACTGCGAAATGGCCATTACACAGACGCATTGCGAAAAAGTTGCGAAAACATTGCTGTGTACTAAAATTCCGCAGATATTTCGCTACGCAGTAGTTTCGCAGAGACTCGCTGCCGCATGCGAATGCGTAGGTGTACTAACGCCGTTAGTGCAGCGTTCGAAAAGATTTTAATCTTTTCGAACGCACTAAGAACAACAAAAGAATGTTCTACGCCTGTTTACACTGATTATACTAGTAAGAATTTGACATAGTGGGGTTAAAATAAGCATTCATCTCGTTTGATGTAAATGCACCTTTCCGCATTTTCCGCATTTTCATGAATACTCTCCATACCATGTAGGCTCTCTGAATACTTTTTTGCATCAGTTTAAATTTTATTAAATACTTTAAACCTTTTAATCATATGAGGAGTTTTATTATAAATCGTATCTAGATATACCTTGTGCTCTGAATGATCTTTTTTTGCTCTAGAAAAAGTGTCGTTTATATTTTTTTAAGGCTGCACTTAAAAAAACAGATCAATAATAATATGATGTAGAACTGATTTATATTATTTTATAAGTTATGATTACTTATAGTACGAGATCCGGCTGCAGGATCAGTGCGTTCATCGGTTTTTTGCTGAAAACCGAATTTTTATGTATATTTATAATTAGGAGAATATATATCGACTAGGTTGCCAGTCAAAATTTGGCCGCAAGCATGTTTAATTAAAATTTTTCTAATCGATTTTTGGGAAAAAAATTCATTCACTTGTTTTTTGAATAAAATGTAGTCTACATCACGTCAAATGATATAAAAATTCTAAAAAATCACGGTTGCCGCATTTCACCTGGCCGCAACATCTTGGCAGCCTGGTGCAAACAGGTATGATTTCGATTCATTTTTACGTTCATAACGCACATTTATGAATCATATATCAAATTAAAGCTAATTTTTTTCTATTTATTACCATATATGGTTGCCTAATTAAATCCGGCCGCAAATAAGGGTTGCTGGCTTATAAAAATTATAAATATAGGATTAGTGCGTTCATCGGTTTTTTGCTAAAAACCGAATTTTTATGTATATTATGTATATTTATAATTATTAGAATATATATCGACTAGGTTGCCAGTCAAAATTTGGCCGCAAGCATGTTTACACTCAACCTTAAATATTCAACATCTTTAACAGCCGGCAACCCTTATTTGCGGCCGGATTTAATTAGGCAACCATATATGGTAATAAATAGAAAAAAATAGCTTTAATTTGATATATGATTCATAAATGTGCGTTATGAACGTAAAAATGAATCGAAATCATACCTGTTTGCACCAGGCTGCCAAGATGTTGCGGCCAGGTGAAAAGCGGCAACCGTGATTTTTTAGAATTTTTATATCATTTGACGTGATGTAGACTACATTTTATTCAAAAAACAAGTGAACGAATTTTTTTCCCAAAAATCGATTAGAAAAATTTTAATTAAACATGCTTGCGGCCAAATTTTGACTGGCAACCTAGTCGATATATATTCTCCTAATTATAAATATACATAAAAATTCGATTTCAGCAAAAAACCGATGAACGCACTAATCCTATATTTATAATTTTTAAAAGCCAGCAACCCTTATTTGCGGCCGGATTTAATGAGGAAACCATATATGGTAATAAATAGAAAAAAATTAGCTTTAATTTGATATATGATTCATAAATGTGCGTTATGAACGTAAAAATGAATCGAAATCATACCTGTTTGCACCAGGCTGCCAAGATGTTGCGGCCAGGTGAAAAGCGGCAACCGTGATTTTTTAGAATTTTTATATCATTTGACGTGATGTAGACTACATTTTATTCAAAAAACAAGTGAACGAATTTTTTCCCCAAAAATCGATTAGAAAAATTTTAATTAAACATGCTTGCGGCCAAATTTTGACTGGCAACCTAGTCGATATATATTCTCCTAATTATAAATATACATAAAAATTCGGTTTTCAGCAAAAAACCGATGAACGCACTGATCCTGCGGTGGGATCTTAGACTATTACAACAATAATAAGTGAGTCATCAAATGATTATACATATTAGAAGTTAATCTAAAATACATTATCGTAACTTATAGCAAAAACATTATAAAAAAATGACAAACAATAATTCAAAATAACATAAATTAGATGAATGCAAGATAATTAACAATTATAAATATTATTTGATCAAATAAGTAAATTTTACCTATAGATATGGATTTATTTTATTAGCATACCTTCGGAGGTTGTTAATTGTTGCGGTTCTTTTACATTTTTGTACATCGATAACCTCTTGGGTTTTCAATTGATTAACATGATTAGTTAATATAGAGATTAATCCTTTTCAGCACTTTCTTTCAAACGCAACCTTTTTAATGAAAATTAATTAACTAAACTTAAATAGAAATCAATACACCTTTCCAATTATATCCCACACGCCACTGCAATTTTTATCACCTATTTATTTTAGTAAAAGCCACCCCTAAATTAATTAGGCATCATATAGGTACCACGTATGCTATCGAAAAAATAATAGAGAGCCCCCTTCGTTATTTGGAGTAAAGTAATCATGACATGGCACTTTTTACTCCGTCTAAAAACAGAACGGTAAATTGTGTCATGTCATTGTTTGGAAACTCTGTTAAAATACATATTATGCAACTTATATGGCTATCATGTGTATCCATCCAATTGATAATATTATGATCCTCTGTGCTTCGGGCTCTGTCATCATTTAAGCGAAGACTTGCACATTAAAACAACGTATCGAGAGTGTTGTTACGATTTTCTGTGTGGAAAAACGTACGAATATTATAACAAAATGATGTCTCTAACATTAGCAGAACCCGTCGTGCGTACATTTATTTTCTACTCTGGCGTTTTGGGTCTGAAAATGTTTTTCATGTCATTTTTGACCATGACGCAAAGAGTCGGGAAAAACGTGTACGCCAACGAGGAAGATGCAAAGGCAAGGAAAGGTACTGTGAAATATAACGACCCGGACGTAGAGAGAGTTCGGCGGGCGCATTTGAATGACCTTGAGAATATTCCCGTTTTCTGGATCCTGGGAGCATTGTACTTGACGACGGGTCCGTCTGCATTTATAGCCACCACGTTATTCCGGATGTTTACCGTGTGTCGAATTATATACACAATAGTATACGCTGTTAGGCCCACACCTCCACCGGCCCGGGGCATCGCATTTGGAATATCTGTGTTAATCTCGATTTACATGGGGGTACATGTTGTACTCCACTACTTGGCTGATATGTAAATATTGAAACCTGTCAAGGAGCATTTGTATAACATTTGATGTGTGATGTGTGTGGCATGTGAAATTGTATATTATTGGGCTCTATACTACAATGGTTTATGGTCTAGCATTTAATTGTATGAAAATTAAGATAATGTTTTATATTTAATAGTTATTAAATGTTTTATTTATAATACGACTGTTTTATTTCCCCCCCATGAATACATATCAATATGCATAAGTACCTTAGTATATAAATTACATAGTCGCTCCTTAGTTCTCTCTATCCGAAGAAATTCTGAATGAGATATTTCACCGCGATAAAATGTAACCTATATCGCTTTCGAGCCTCACTGAAACCAGACACTAACAAATTTTCACCTTAATAACAACTCTAATAATATTGAACTAAGGTTTTAAAAAATATTGTAGGCCTACTCACAAATGTGAGCTATCATTAGATGTCTTTCAAAGCTAGGTGGATTTATACATGATTTTTGTTTGGGGTTGCATTTTGATAATAATGGGGAAATGTTATTTTATATCGACAATATCACTCATATACGAACTATTTAGTAGCGACATGTAGCAAGATGTGTGTTAGGTTTTGATATGTTCGGTTTTTAATATATAGTTTTTTGTTCTAGTCTGTCATCAAGCGTTTTATTTTATTAGAGGTTATGGGCCCAGATTTTTAGTTGAAAATGACGACGAATTATCTTGTTAGTGTGCCTAAATTGAAAGGACGAGAAAACTACAGCGAATGGGCTTTTGCGGCTGAGAATTTTCTGGTGCTGGAGGGATTGTCTGATTGCATCAAGTCGGAGACTGTACCAGCAGAAATAGGAGCAGCAGGTGACGCGAAAACCAGAGCTAAGCTGATCATGACAATAGATTCGTCGCTTTATGTGCATATAAAAAGTGTACAAACGACACATGAGCTGTGGAAGAAATTGAAGAACCTATTTGATGACTCAGGATTCACGAGAAGAATCAGTTTGCTGAGGAGTTTGATTTCAATACGACTCGAAAATAGTGCTTCAATGACTTCGTACGTGACACAAATCATTGAAACAAGCCAAAAATTAAGCAGTACGGGCTTTAATATCAATGATGAGTGGGTCGCATCGCTTTTGTTAGCGGGATTAATAGAAAAATATTCCCCTATGATAATGGCGATTGAGCATTGCGGCATACCATTGACATCAGACGCCATTAAAACAAAATTATTGGACATGGAAGAAAGTGGAAATGGCAAAGACAGTAGCGCTTCCAATTCCAGTGGAGCATTTGCGAGTTATAAGATGAAACGGAATATTGGTAACACTGAACAGATATCAAACTTGTCAAAGTCAAAACCAAAAGTCATTAGATGCTACAAATGTAAACAAACAGGACATTATCGCAATCAATGTACATTTTCGGACAAAAATGCGTCGAATACAAATAAAAATGAACGCACAAGAAGTAACGCGTTTAGCGCCGTGTTCCTGAATGGTGAATTTTGTAAAAGTGACTGGTATATTGACTCCGGGGCGAGTGTTCATCTTACCGCGAACGAAGAATGGTTGTCAAATGTGTCGCGAGATGTTATGATCAAAGAAATTGTCGTGGCAAATAAAGATAAAATACCAGTAGTATGTACTGGAGATGTGCAGATTACGACAAAGACGCATGCCTGTGAATACGATATTACAGTGGAAGATGTATTATGCGTGCCGAAGTTGACTACAAATCTGTTGTCTGTTAGTCAACTTATATCAAAAGGAAACAAAGTTTCATTCAACAATAATGGATGTCAGATTTTCAACCAAGCAGGAGTATTAGTGGCTACAGCGAGTCTGTTGAATGGTGTGTATAAACTAAACATGCCTGAGTGTTGTTCATCGGCTGCAGTGATGGTGTCCAGTGAAGTTTGGCATCGACGTCTAGGTCATGTCAACAGCCAGTATTTGAACAAGATGCAAGATGCTGTACAGGGATTGACACTTGATAGTAAGACTGATATATCAAAGTCATCATGTGTTGCATGCTGTGAGGGGAAGCAGAGCCGCTTACCTTTTCCCAAAGAAGGTAACAGAAGTGCTGAGTTGCTACATATTGTGCATACTGATCTCTACGGACCAATGGAAAATCTATCTCTAGGTGGTTCTAGATACTTTATGCTGTTCATAGACGATTTTAGTCGTATGACATACATTTATTTTTTGAAAAGTAAAGATGAGGCATTAACATGTTTTCAACAGTATAAAGCAGAGGTTGAGAATCAACTTAATTGCAGCATAAAGATCTTGAGAAGTGACAACGGGACAGAATTTTGCAACAGTAAGTTTGACAATTTTTTGAAGTCGCATGGGATCGTACATCACAAAACGAACCCATACACTCCCGAGCAGAATGGCCTCTCGGAACGATATAATCGGACTGTCGTTGAGAAAGCCAAGTGTCTACTGTTTGATGCAGGTCTCGAGAAAAGGTTTTGGGCAGAGGCGGCACACACAGCAGTGTACTTACAGAACAGAACTGTGACCGCATCATTAAATTATAAAACTCCTTTCGAGATATGGACAGGCAGAAAGCCTGATGTAAGTCATCTTCGTGTTTTCGGTAGTACAGTCATGGTACACGTGCCGAAACAAAAGAGATTAAAGTGGGACAGAAAGTCTGATAAATGTATCCTTGTCGGCTATTCCAATGAGGTCAAAGGGTACAGAATTTACAACCCGAAGACTAATGCCATTACTACCAGTCGAGATGTTATAGTGTTGGAGAAGATGGAGACAGAGAGTGATCTGAAGGTACAGGAAAATTGTTCAGATGAAGTGAATATGGTTCCAGTGGAGGAAAAAGACTTGACACCTCAGGAAGATTCACTTGAACAATCAGAGAGCTCGAACACAGATGACAGCAGTGAACTATATGTACCTTGTGAAGAAGACACATTAGATAGCTCTGAGACTGGTACAACAGACAGTGAAGACTCCATTATATTGAACAATGTCAACATGTTCATGGATGAGATATCCTTGCAGGAAGCTTTGGAAGGTCCAGAGAAAGAACATTGGTTAGCGGCAGTACAGGATGAGCTACAGTCATTCGAGAATCATAGTGCATGGGAACTCGTAGATGTACCAAAAGATGGTACTATAGTGCAGTGCAAGTGGGTGTTACGAAAAAAGTACGATAGTGAAAACAATGTGCGTTATCGTGCTCGTTTGGTCGCAAAGGGCTTCACCCAAAAATATGGTGTAGATTACACAGAAACATTTTCGCCTGTAGTGAGACATACAACTCTTCGACTATTATTTGCATTGTCTGTAAAGTTAGGTATGGATGTTCACCATTTAGATGTCAAGACTGCTTTCTTGAATGGTGATTTAGAGGAAACCATTTACATGAAAATGCCAGATTGTTATAATAGTAGTAGTTCAGATCATAAAGTATTGAAACTTAAAAAGGCCATTTATGGACTTAAGCAAGCCTCTAGAGCTTGGAATAAAAAGGTTGATAATTGTTTGATCAGTAATGGTTACAAAAGGTCAAAAATAGAACCATGTATGTATACAAAGAATATTAATAATTGTAAGACCATTGTGACAGTCTATGTCGACGATTTCTTTATATTTTCCAATGATATAATTGAAACTAATAACTTGAAACAGATTTTATCTAATAATTTCAGCATTAAGGACTTAGGTGAAGCTAAATTATGTCTTGGAATGAATGTAACCTTCAATAAAGATAAAGGATATGTAACTTTGAGTCAGGAAGCTTATATTGATCAACTTTTAAGCAGATTTAATTTAAGTGATTGTAAGACTGTTGATACTCCGATGGAGGTCAAATTAAATGTAAATAAAGGTTCAGTAGGGGCAAATAGTCATGTGCCCTATCAACAACTAATTGGTAGTTTGATGTACTTGTCAGTCTTAACTAGGCCAGATATTAGTTACTCTATAAGTTTTTTAAGTCAGTTTAATAATTGTCACACAAAAGAGCATTGGGAATATGCAAAAAGAGTATTAAGGTATTTAAAACGAACTAAATGTTATGGAATAAAATATTGTAAAGAAGGTAATTCAGAAATAACAGGCTATGTAGATGCTGATTGGGCTTCTAACTCTGAAGATAGGAGATCATATACTGGAATGTGTGTTTTTGTTATCTGATGGTGTAATATCATGGGAGTGTAGAAAACAGAAATGTGTAGCCCTCTCTAGCACTGAATCAGAGTATATTGGTCTATCTGAAGCATGTAGAGAAGCATTATATCTTAAGGAATTACAATATGAAATAACCAATAAGATGTACACTATTTGCATATTTAATGATAACCAAGGTGCGCAGAAGCTGTGTGCAAATCCAGCATTTCATAGTCGTACAAAGCATATCGATATTAAATATTATTTTTGTTGTGATCTAGTAAGAGATAAAATTGTTAAGGTGCTGTATTTGCCAACAGCTGATATGCCAGCTGATATTCTTACTAAAAGTTTATGTTCAGCAAAACATTATAAATTTATGTTGCTTCTTGGCATAGTTTGTATAGAATAATTTTGTATATGATTGTTTAGTGAATATTGTGATAAGTAGGGGTGTTATTTTATATCGACAATATCACTCATATACGAACTATTTAGTAGCGACATGTAGCAAGATGTGTGTTAGGTTTTGATATGTTCGGTTTTTAATATATAGTTTTTTGTTCTTGTCTGTCATCAAGCGTTTTATTTTATTAGAGGAAAAAAGGTTGAAATTCTTCATTTTACCAATTTTAAAACTTTCACCTTATCGCAATTTCTAATCTATTTTCAAATAAACTTATTTTCGTGAAATCCCGTGGTGATAGTAAGTAGATACTCTATAATATGGGGATGGCGATTCGAATGGTTAAATTGGGGATACAACATTATTTTTGCGTGTATCATTCGAAAGGTCTATTTAAAACAAAGTGAGATTCATTTATAATTTGATTTAATATATTTTAGCAATGTAGCCCGCGCTTTGAAAATTTTGGAACAGGTTGTATCTTTAGGCTATGTATATGCCGGATGAACACAGGCGAAGCCGGGGCAAGCGGCTCGTCCAGTACAGCAGCAAGGTAATGACTTACGATTACGTACACTATGTTAAGAATGATGAATAGACATTAATCAAGACCGATCTTATCGAAGGTGGCCAGAGATCTTAATTATCATTCAAACCTTTTTATAATTACTCATAATAAATATGTAGAATTAATATTTGAATATTACTTACAGTATAATATTTTTGTATTTTGAGTATTACCCCAGTCAACCCGTAGTAATGTGTTCGATATTTCATTTTGCATTTTATTTTTATATCACATATACCTATAATCAGTTATTGAATGTGAACCCTTTAATTATTATCGCTCTGGCAACTGGAGTATTCAGTACCAAGTTCAATGTCGTCGTTGTAAATTTATCAGTTTCCTACTTACTACGTTTATCGGACTGCTCGTACATTTAAGAAATATTTATTTATAACGAAAATACTGTTAAAATTATTATGTGAATTGTTTATTTACCACATAATACTTGGTAAAAATTGTTTTTATGATTGATGATAAATCTAATATTTGTATTGT
This sequence comes from Colias behrii, assembly GCA_029959065.1. NCBI lineage: Eukaryota > Metazoa > Arthropoda > Insecta > Lepidoptera > Pieridae > Colias > Colias behrii. The sequence goes on from JARWMC010000002.1 coordinate 9,262,535, forward strand.
AGGTAGTTATAATAAAGTAGATATTATTTTTTTATGTTTTATACGAAAGATAACAGGTACCAATGACATAATATTAAGTTCGGAGGCATATACATAGTATTGTACAAGTTATTTCAATATTGATGTATTGTACAAGAATTGTCATCATTGTCATCAAAGAAAGCAATTGTCATCATTAGTCTATTATTCCTATATTTTTGAATCAGTGATTAGTTATCAAAACTTTATACCTACCTACACTTTATTTTTCCCTTGAATGACTCAAAATGACAATGCAGATTTTTGTTTGGTCATCTCTAAAGTAAATTACCCGTATGCCTTATTGCATATTATTGTGAAATACATCCGTAATATTTCTTTTTTTATTCCTTATAGATGGATAGGAAGACATGAAATCATGAAAATCGTGTTAACATACCTCTTCTTAAAATAATACTTCCACATCACACATGATAATATAAGCTACATGTATTTACTTTTACACACTAGCTAACACACTTTATAGGTAACATAGTTTATTGGCTAGCCGTCCGCGTCGTGGACAATATAAAAACCACCCAAGCTATTCCTGGGCTATAAACACATTTACTTTAAGCCCGTCGACCTCACTTTTGGCTTTATTCTAAAAGCCATTCGAAGGTTTTACGGCATCCATTCGTTTCACATTATAGCTCTGTTAATGCGAAAAAGAATCACATTTTGAATATAGAGCGCAGTATAGATTATTATTATACACGCATTCCAGGTTTATATCTTTCATAAATACATATGGATATACTCGTAACACGTTTATATTTGATTACACACGAGATGGCATCCTAGTATAATTTTATTTTATGTCTACCTGAGCTGGCAAAGGAATTGCGCGTCACCGGAATCATTGCAGTTAAGTTTAGGAAATAACTTTTAGGTAGCGATACATTCACGCGAATACCTTTAAATATTACAAAGGTCTAAAAATTGAAGCATATCAATGTAATTTCGATTAGTACCTATCATATTATCAATACAACAAATAGGTATATTTCTCAACTTCTCAAAGCACAGAGCAAGTAGATACCTAATAAAGGTATTCTGAAAGTAGCAATCATTTACATGTGATGATGAGAATTGAGAGTGAAGGATCAGGACAAGGTGAAATAAATATGTTGAAATGTAATATATCAACAAAGTACAGGCTGCTACAAATTTTCTCGGATTTACTCATCGAGATATATGTACTACTAGAGGGGTTATTCCAAACAAAAACATTGCGCGCGGCCGATGTGGTGGGGTACGTGTGGAACGAGCGGGGCGTGGCTTCAAGTTCAAAGATTAAGCAATGCGTGCAGATGCGACACATTGTGCAATCTGTTTACTCGGTACTATCTGGTGGTACTGATACTAGGGAATTAATAAAAAGAGGATTTTATATTAAACTATGTATTTTAATTTCCTTTAAATAATATCAATTTAGTAAACTTTTGTCGTTTTGTGTAGTAATCAATAGTTTTATCAGATTTTGCTTCATGATGTAATCGAATTTTGGAGTATTGGTTTATAATAGCCCTAATTAAATGGATACGATGATTCAATGTTGATGGCGTTTACGTATAAGAAACTCACATTTTGAAAAATCTCACGTGAGATTCGGGGATGGGGGAGGGGGTTGAATAAAATCTCACGACATCTCACCAGGGGGGGAGGGAGTTGCAGAAAATTTAAAAAAACACCTCACGTAATTTATGGACGCCCCCTTACTCGATCACAATTTTTGTAACGAATGTGAAAGACGAAACAATAAATACGCAAAGCGGCTTTTACTATAAACGGAACTACATTTAAAAATATACTTTATTTATTGAGTTATAAGGTTGCTTCCATTCTGTTTATTTACATTCTCAAAAACATCAATCGCTGCAGAGGCGGCTTGCGACAAAGGCGGCTTGTGTCAAAGGCCTCGGCGATATCATTTAAGAACATAATATTATGTACTTTAGGCAAACTTGTAATAAGATCTATTTTACTTTCTTATTAGTCCATTTGACAAGGATATTGGGTAAGATACCTATTGGAATAATTTTATTATTATGTATGTACTTATTAAATCCGCGAATAAAAAAAATTTTTAGTCGCGAATATAGAAATTGGGTCGCATTTTTTTAATCCGCGAATAGTGAAAACGCGAATAAAGGAAGCGCGATTAAGGAACTTTTACTGTATTAGTTTCTGTGAATGTTGTGTTTATTTGTAATTGTTGTGCATAATAATTTATAAATCCTATTGGAACAACTGTTGATGAACCTTTTTTTAATAAATAAAAATAGGTAAATAAATAAATATTAAGTACTTAATATAACCTACCGTTTTACTTTGCGTAGTCGGGTAAAAGTATAAATATTTAGGTACTACACCACGGTAATCTTTCCTAGTATATATTGTATATTCATAGTTAAAAAATCCAGTTACATTTTTTTAACAGACTCATCGATAATGTCACGTCTGTGCTGTTAGTCTATGAAAAATGGCGCGAAACGCAGAACGCGTGGTGATTTTTCGCAAAATGATAACAATATTAGTAAAATGCATGACTTACTCATAGTAAGGAAACTTACTGGTGAAAAGTCACTCCTCGGGCTTTGTTTGTATTATAGGAACTGTTAAAACAATATCTTAGCACACACGAAGGCATTTTGAACAGAGCAATAACACGTGTTGACGCGGCAAGCGGGGGGCACAGTCCGGCACAGACTGAAGAGACTTGTGATTCTTGCCTCTAGCTCGTGTTAAAGAGAGTGTAGTAGCGATCGCCTCTCTAGTACGTAGTACAAACTATCTCGATGGATTTACTAGACAATATGAGACAATGAAATTTCTTATCTTCATAGAAAATGCAATTTTGCGAAGCGTAGTTATATTCTATGAACATGATATACTTTTACAGTATTATTCATGAGTATTGAATATTGTGAATAACTTAAAATTATGTTATAATTTGCAAACCCATAATAATAAAACAAAAATAAAAACATCAATGAATTTGTCTTCGTTAATCGAGACCTAAAAAATAAAAATATGGAAAAAAAATTAGAAACCTAAGGAACACAATCGAAGTAGGTATGTAGGACGTAGGTAGGTTACAATCGAATTCGTCAATCGAAAACAACCGGCACGGATTGATTGATGTAACGATCGTGTACATTCCACCGCATTGTACTAAATGGGTACCTACATACCTACATCGTATAGGTAGTAAACATGCTCAATTATTTTCTTGAAATAAATCGAGCAGTCAATATGATAAAAAGTTAAGTTTATCAGGAGCGACATAATCATTTTGTGATTAAGCTCTATAAATAAAGATTTAAAAAAATCAACCTAAAAGTACATTATAATTTAAAATATCGTAACTATTTTAGTAGCAAGTCAATAACAAACAAATTAGAACGATACCTAATAATTAATTAATTGAAAAATTAAGTTAATGTCAGATAATTAATAATGATAGTAATAATTTATAGTCGTATATCCATTGAAAAAAACACCCTAACCGTACCAAGATTAGGAGAATAAAATAGTAATCCAAATTAAATTATCACTGTATCACAATGAACACTCGTGACACTTACGTCAGTTTGACAGCTGTTACAAGTTTGTTAGTGCTCGGTATCCGCATTTAACATAACCTAAAACCTACCATATAGAATATATTCACATAAAACCTTTTGCAAAACCAACGACCCTGAGGTAAGATATTCCATTATTATTTGATATTAAATTCATAAAAACTAATAAACACTTAATCGCACATGATATTATTATTCGGCTAAATTGTAAACATGTATCCATCTCGCGTCTATTGCTATCTTACTCTATCAGCGACTACAGAGTACAACACGATACAACAAGATCCCGCGCGCCATAGATAAAAATATAAAATTAGTTCTAGTGTTGCACTACTATAAAATTAGATAAGAAATAAGCAAAACTGAAATTAGGTTGATTGCATCTCACATGTATGAATGCAATTGTTATTTATTATTTATTCTAATTCTAAAGGAAATATAGTAAATGCGTTACAGTTACGGAATACACACATATATTTTATATATCGAATTAAAAATGGCTGTATAATTTAAGAGTACTTATTCACATATTATGTTCTCTCATATATCATTATATGTGTTCTTATGTGCTTGACAAGTTCGAAAATGAATTGCTCAGAGCCATGTCGTCGCCGATAAAAAGACCGTAATATCGGCAGTATTGGAGAATGGCTGCCGTTTATGTGTCTAGACCAAAAACAAAGAAAGCACATTATTGCACGTATTTAAATGCTACGTAGATTGTTTTTAAATTGCTGTGAAGATTACTTGAACATAAGTCCCGTTACACACACACATCGTCGGAAGTATGAATGTTGGTTCTTTAATGTTGGAAAAGTAAGTAGGTATACCTACATTATGAATTTAATTTCTATGACGAGAATAACAATAATAAAATGGTAAAAGTCGCAAAATTTATATTCCTATTGAAATTTACATTCATCACAGTTTTATATCTACCTATAAATATAATTAATCATTAGATTATAAAGATAACTTTCCATAAAACACCATAAAAATATACTTTATGATAATATAAATAGGTATATATTTATTATTGCAAATGTACTTAAAAAAACATTCAAAGAAACGTTCAAAAAAATCGTTAAAGCTATACTTACCTTAGTGAATAGATCGCAGGATATAGTGTGAAAAACTTTCCCGTAAATACAGATATCTTTTCCGTTATCAAGATCTTTCCAGTGCCAATATTCGCCGAGGTCGTTTTTAGGAATCTTCCCTCGTTTAACCATTCTCCCCTGCCATAAGCCAGAATTCTGAAATAAATACATGAAATTAACATCGTATCGTAGTTAGAACGAGTTGTATGAATAATTTACGCAGAACCCGTTTCATTTTCAATGTCCCACTGCAATAAGCGGAAAAAATAATCAAAGAAAAGGGAAAAACGGGTATTATGGACCAGACGAGACGGGAAGGCGCTCAGTTGAGTACGAAACAAAGCCAAGCTCAGCCGGAGCATGTAGCATTCAAACGTAGACAAATGCATGCTCATTTGCCAGCTTTGCGTTATACCAGCATCGGTTTCAATTCAACTTCGTAAAGTTTATCCCCTGTGTAAATGTCACCCTTGCATCTCAACCAAAGAGCGCAGCGTGCGTTTCTTTCAATTGCATTTTCATTCAATTTGCAATGAAAACAAATAGAAAAAATAATATAGTGTCACATAAAATTATATTATTGAAATTTCTGTATATCTGTTTGTTATTTCATATTGATAGGATTTTTAAAAATACATAAGACTGGTCTTATTTTTGGATAAATAACATTTATAAATTGTTTTCATATCTTTACCTGCACAAAATATGCACTTGCAAATTACCTTATTTGCATTGAAAAATGTCTAATGTATTAATCACGCCTATACCTACTTTCATTTCAAATTATAATTTGTAAAATAAATACAATGAACACAAATAATTGAAATCAAAGGAACTGGAATGAGGATAATTGTTTGCTGCTTAGAAAAAACTAAAGAATCTAAGTCTATTCCATTTGTGATTTTAAACACTAGCATTATCTGTTCTTTCGCCTCTCAAACTATCGTAGAGCTCCTTAAACTATTTCAATACTTTCAGAAACTATTTATGGTAATACAATTACTACTCTATAAACAGCTTTTTAACTAAAAAATAATTACTTGCTACTCTATATGACGTCATTATACGCTTGATATTGTACAATAAAAGCCGTAGTATTCTGAATGAGCGCAATTATTAAAAGAATCCAACATTGAAAGCATTGTGCGTTTCATTGTTATCTATGTCATGAATAGCGGTGTTCTTTTATAACTATTCTAAAAGCTAAACATAATAACAAAGACCTTTGGCAACTCTCGTTTGCTCAAATATTTACTGCATTGAGTCAAACAGAAAGCAATTCGCAAGCCCATCATTTTGATAGGAAACAACGTGGGTTTTATTAATGTGTTTACTCAAACCGAACGTTTGATGTAGTAACTTATCTGTAACGCAAATAGATTTATTGAAACATTTAGTCAACTCAATTTACTGATCTTATTTATAATATTGAAAAGGAAACCTCTTTATATTTTGATTTATACAACAACATGACTATGATAAGTCAAAGACTTCATAGCTTTGTGTTGCTTTTACGATCTAAAAAGTAAAATCGTTGCTATTAAAGTGCTCGAGTTAAGCGAAAAGGGTAATTAGAAACTTCAAACAACTCGGCGCCTTATTTTCTGAACAACATTTTCAACCTAGTATGAACACGGATTTTCTAAAGAACTTTTGTCTATTAACACGTTCACTGCGGCACCTAAAATGCCAAACTTACCGTTGTTGCGGCATGTCTTCCATACTTCACATCGGCAAGTTCACCACTGTGCGTCATGAGCCATTTTTATCACATCGCACCTTCTGACTTTGAAGGTTAATAATTTCATGAAATTTCAAGATATTTCAAAAATTTTTTTTTCAGATAATAGTATATATAGTCTAGTATATACCGCATAAATAGCTTTTAGTTTGACCCAATAGTTTAAAAGATATGAGGGAAAATGTAAACCCCTGATTTTGTGAAAAATTATTTGCCATCCCGCACTGCGTTGATACGGCATGTTTACAGTAATAGCGATGGGAAACACTGTAAAATAAAACATCGATATCGATATAAATGAATTTTGTATATTTCAGTCTGTTTGTTAACAGATACTGAGATCGTCGATACAAAAAAAAAACACATATAAAACAAGGTACTTGATAGAGTACTATCAGGAAATTGTTCAGTAACTTTTGTTTTAATTTGTTCAGTAACTTTTGTTTAAATGTTCTATATTATTTTCACAACTGTCATCACATTTTTGCATTTATGCTACGAAATAAAAGAAAGTAAAAAAACTTAAGCCTCTAAGGTATCATTGTCATTTAAAAAACTCAAAAGAAAAGTGCGTGCGGTCCTGGTGCATCACTATGCGAGACTGACATGCGGCGCGCTCGCAGTACAGTGCGGCATGAGGTGCTTGTCCATGGCAAAATATTTGACATGCCGCACACAAAAGAAACGGTTTCTTTTCTATGCGTTGTGTCCAATATTTTGCCATACGATTTTTAAACGAAATTGAGTCCTACTTCAAACTGTGATCACAAAAATATATTTGTCTCTTTTCTAGTCATTAATTAACATATAAAAAACCTCGCCGCACCACGGTGAAAACTGCGATTTTGGGCGCCGCACTGTGGTGTAGTCGCTGATGGCCCGATACTGGACATGCCGCAGTGAACGTGTTAAAGATAAGTTCCTAGTAAATTGCATTGAAAATTAAAGACAGACGGAACAAATGTCAAGAATATTTTTATGAGACCTTATAAATGTTGAAATATTATACTGTAGTGCTCATAGAAATCTAAATAACAAGACACTAGAAGTCGTAAGCGCGCGTGACCTTGTCGCCACTCAGGTGATTTTCACACCACCAGTGTGTTCGTCAGTTCGTCACTGTTCAGTTGCTCTGGAGACGTATGTGTGTAAACATGGTGTGTTTCAGCATTTGCAATTGCGGTAATTCTTCCACAAGTTGTAATTATACTAATAAAGGAATAATATTTCATCGGTAAATATATTTTTTTACAAATAATGCCGTTTTTCCTTAAAATTATAGAATACTAGCGGCCCGCCCCGGCTTCGCCCGTGGTACATATGAAAAATAGATGTTGGCCGATTCTCAGACTTACCCAAAAGCACAGAAAATTTCATGAGAATCGGTCCACCCGTTTCGGAGGAGTATGCAGACTAACATTGTGACACGAGAATTTTATATATAAGATTTACAAGTATTACGAGTGTCACCATAGTAATCGAAATAACAATGAATGACACAGTCGACCATTCTTATTATCACAATCACGTTTAACACAAATTTCAACCTTATTTCTATGAGTTTATGTTCAAAGTTATATCTATTGAAAATTGACAACCTCTGTTGTAGAAAAGCCGAATTTTTTCGTATTGGAGCAAAAAGAAACAAAACGTCTCATATACTTAGGGATGTTATTCTAAAATAAACCGTAAATTAGTGCGTTAGGATACATATTCAAAAGCTTAATTTAATATTTAAGTTAGTTTTCACTAAAATCAAGCTGTCCAATAAAAGGCATAGTTTACTTGTGTGTACTGTTTAGCTATCGGTTTAAATGTGTTGATTTTGGCGACAGCGGTTTTCATACGAATTATGACATTATAGCACTTCTATGTGTCTTGTTATTTAGATTTCTATGGTAGTGCTTCATATCGTGATATGAATTGTAAATAAAAATTTAAATATTTCCCATAAAAAAATCCTCCACGTCGCTTTTGAACGAAAGCTCTCGTCTCGTTAATTACTTAAAACACTCGAAACAAAAACCAAACACATCAGGGCATCATTCATATTTTTTCGCATCAATCTAAAACTCTCCAATGTTTTTATCCCTCGTTTTTCCCAGGTGATTGATTAATATCAGACGCACTGCCTCGAAGTTTCGTGACAAATGTACTTTATCGCTTAAACATTATAGAATGCTAAGAGTAATTGTTGTGGGTGTCAAGCAGGGTAGGCAGTAGGTACGTGGCTATGCACGTGGGGGTTATTTTAGCATTGACATTTTAGCGAGTTATTAATAACTTGAATACAGTGCTTCACGTACCATTTCTGTGGAACGGCGTAATAATAGAGTCGAAGCAAATTAATGGCGCAAAACAATTTAAAGGCCACGTGTTATGGGTGCTGATTATGACAAGTTATTTGAGTTTCACGATAGTTGTAAATAAAACTAATTCAAGCATCTGTTACACCCAAACTTAGGTATATATTAGTACCTTTATTTATACAGTTACAGATCAAATATAAATTAAGTATGTAGATTTTTCAGCATGTCGCACCTCTGACCTCGCGTACCTATTTAGTATTTAGATACTATAATTTATTATTACTTACTATACATGCAATTTACCATTATTTAAACACACCTATACCGCTTTGAATATTATATTTACCTTAACTCTGGGTTCCATAACAGTAAGGGTATCATCTTCAAGGAAATAAACGATATTGACAACGCGCACTCTGTAATGTTCGTCTGGATTCTCGAACACTGGTTGTTTGAAGAATGCCGTGAAGTTTAAGCACCGTTTGTCGTAATGCACCCAATGAGGGATCACCGCTGGAAGAGCTGGCTGCTTGACGCGACCATACGTCAGAGAAGGGTCATAGCTGAAATTATAGTATCAATATTAAAATGTTTGGGACAAAATCGTTGACGTAAAATGAAGCAATCGTTTTTGCTCCTCCTTTTCATGGTATTCTATTGAACTTAGTTAAGAGGAAAATCTCGAGAAATCCTGGAAATCTCTTGAATTAGAAATATTCACAAATTTGAACGCAAGCAATCAATCCGTTAGCACTATTAAACTCACATCTCGATTTCCTCTCGTTAGAGAGTGACTTTGCAAAAAGTATTACACGGGACTTATTTCGGGTGTTTACTATAATTATAGGAAATTTTCATTCAGAACAGGTACAGTGTGAGCCAGTCAAATTTCGTCTGTCTTGTTGAAAGATCTTCGTGTTGAAAGACAAACGGTTAGCGATAGTAAATATTGTTTCTATAAAATTTCAATACATTCTGTTTTCAGTTTTACTATAAATACATGCTTTTTCTCTCAGAGAAAATAACAATAGATACGTTTTCCTTTCGTTATTAATCAGATAAATTTCAAATGCATTAGTACCGTTAGTTAGTACCTTATTATATTAGCATTCAGCTATTAGTATATCTGCATGTATATTCAAAACGAGGTTAATTGTAAAACATATAGCCGTGACTATCACGCAACAAAGGCGGTAAATTAGGAGGCTTTAATTAGCCCCTGCCTGTTCTAATTTGTACGCGCCAACATATTTATCGCGTTCTTGCTTTTTTATTCCAAGCTTTATTGCAGTTGGCTTCTGATACATAGCTTTATACGTTGTTTAATCAATATTCTCACTAGTTACTAGAAAATTCGACCCGGAAACTTTAACAGGCAAAATTTACTGCCCGAGGTACGACAAATTATTATAATTTATTTATTTATTTTATTAAGGCTCATTAGCAGCTGTACATCGATTGTTTTACATAAAAAATACACAAAAAATATAAGACATGATGGACAACTAATAAAAAATGAGCACTGCATGCCAGCAAAAATTAATTACATTAAAAAAATAATAATAATATACACATTAAATACATTTTAACTTAATAAAATACATTTTAAAATAATCACTTGATAAAATTTAAATAACAATATAATAATCAAAATGAAATAAAATTAATTGAAATTTATACAAATAAAATTAAAAAGTTACTTTAAAATTGACTACATATATAACATTCAAATTAAATTAATATAAAATGCAGAATTAATTCATTTTCCAACATAAATAAACAACAAAATCATGTATAAAAAAGAGGTACCTAGTATAATTAAACACTGACATGGTTGATCGCTTGCAACGTCTGTTTAAATTTTCCAATATTATCAAAATGTATATCTAGTGTATGATTTACTATTCGATTGTAATTTCTACATATTCGTGGTATTGGAGAGAAGGAACCCAAAGTGGTCCTCATGATAGGCACCGATAATAGTGGGATCGGTTTACGTGGGAATTTACTAGGCGTCCGGAATCCAATCAGAGAAAGCAATTGAGGGCAGTCAATATGATTTCTAATTAGTTTGTATAAAAATAAAATATCAAAATTGTAGCGCCTTTTCTCTAAAGAAACCATTCTAAAATATTCCAAACGCTTAGAGTACGAAATCAGACTTTTACTAATGTTTTGACTATAAGCAAGGTGCCATATAAACCTTTTTTGCACGCGCTCTAATCGAAGTGAATGTGTAGCAAAGTGAGGGCGCCACACTACAGAGCAGTATTCTAAGACATTACGTACAAAGGTATTTTATAGGATAATTTTAGTCTTAGGACATTTGAATAATACTCATTATTAATTAATACCATTGTAACTTTTGATATATGAGCACGCTATAATAATATAATTGATGTATATTATTTGCAGGCGCGGTCCCAGGGGGGGGGTCACGGGGGACATGACCCCCCCTAAAATCGTAATCGATAAAATAGAAAAAAATTCTTATACTGTACAAAATATAAAAAAATGGCCAAGTGCGAATCGGAGTCACTCGCACACCTAAATTTCCGTTTAAACTTGTTTTAAATCCCTTGCGAATGTCGAAATTTGCGAAAATTTTCAGCAAAAACAAGAAGTTTGATTTTTAAAAATACTTTTATATTTAATCTAATTAAAATTCATGTATTTCGCAATTATTTCTATATCTGTGTTTTAGGACGTTACATTATAACAAATTTCATGATTCTGTGTACACGGGAACCTACACTAGGTTTTGAATTCCTTGCGAATGTCGAAATTTGCGAAAAAATTTAAACATTGACGGCTGTATCTTTTGATTGCGTTGGCTTATACGTTTGATTTTATCTGTCTGGAACGCGTGGAGGTATCAAGCTGAAATTTATATCGAATACTCAAGTCTGCGGTCCCTAAATGCTGTGAAAAAATCAACCTTATAAGCCAACGCAATCAAAAGATACAACCGTAAATGCTGAAAATTTTCGCAAATTTCGATATTCGCAAGGGAATCAAAACCTACAGAGTGCTTCCTATGAACACAGAGTCTTGAAATTTGGTACAAAGTAATGTCTTATAACACAGTTATAGGAATAATTACGAAAAATATGAATTTTTAATAACATTATACAGGATGTCCCACTGTCAGTATACTAAGCCCGAAGGAACTTGTAGTTCTGCATACACTGATCACGTATAAAACACTGAAAGAACAAAATTACGCCAAAACTTTTTTGCTAAATTTTTCCTTAAAATTCATGTTTTTTTCTCTAGCTTCATTCAGTCGGCATATAATGCTTCGCTTATGTGAGCATTTTGTCTATGAAAACATAATCTTAAATGATAACTCACGTGCGGGTGGCAAAGTTCGGCGGGTTGCTTGTTAGGGGTGTACACAAAGTTTTAAGAATTCATCTATTTGAAAAAAAAGCATCTGGAATTTTATACTTAAGTATTTTTTACGTACATAGCGTATGCAAAACTATAACCTCCATTGAGCTAAGAATACCGACGGTGGGGCAGCCTGTATAAAAAAAATATTTTCAATAATTTTAAACTTACAACCCCCTTTACTCATGAACGCTTACATGTATTAAATTAATATTCACATCAAAAACTAAGTCTATAATATCTTTAAGCTGTAATAAAATCAAACTTCTATATCAAAGCAACCAGGCGATACGGCCGTTAAATGCCGAAAATTTTCGTAAAATATAACAAAAAAAATGGTTGCCTGTAAAGTCGGTTTTACGGGCGAAGATTTTACGTGACAACGTCTTTTTCTCGGTAGAATATTTATGTGCTGCGCGCGCGGCAGACCGCGGGCCTCTCTCTCGTTCGGTGACTCATCGTAACGTTACCGAGCGTTACACTTTTTCATAAGTGACTCCCAGCCGCAACCTAATTTAAGACGTTGTCACGTCAAAATATGTATGTAAATGTATTATAACTTGTATTGAATACGATTTTTGACGAGTATGATTGGGGGGGGGGTTGCTACATTTCTAGCCGCGGGAGTCGGGACCCCCCCCAAAATGTCAGGCTAGGACCGCGCCTGATTATTTGGAGTGTTTCTATCCTTAGGGCTGTGCTTAGGGCAATGAAAACCTTCATATTTCATTTCATTCATAATGCGAAACATTGAATCGTTGATTATATCTTAATATAAATTTAAAATGTTATGATACAGTACAGTTAAGTGCACATGACCGAAATTTTGTAAAAATTACCTATCTAATAATATTATGGATATTAAATATTCATGAACAATTTTGCCTATGCCATCCTACATGGGTGATAAACAGCTTGCTCCTGATATTAATAAAATAACTTTTCTATATACTTTTGTATTAAAAATAGATTTTTCTATGTTATCCTAAATAAATAACGAGCAGGACGGTAGCTCTTCTAGTATTATTTTATGTACGTATTCAGCATTGTCTCAAAGTGCACGTGATTGAAATACGCACGCGGGATTGCTTCGCACGCGGAAAATTGTTGTTGCTGTTATCCAGCATCTTTTCTCGCGTCCCGCGTGCGTTTTCTACGCATAACAATAAATACTTCGATGAAAATGATACAGTTTATACGGGTACTACATGTGCGGGGCAATCCACGTTATGAAATCCGCACAATATTAAAAACATACAAAACAGATTATCAGGACATACTTGACGGAATCTTCAGGCAAGGCGAAGGCGTTGCTATCCACATCCGTATCTGTACCACCGGGACCTCGCAGTGTAGTATCCGGAAACCGATGGCCTTGATAATAGCGAAGCGAACTTCGTATATGATATTGGGTCTTTGTTGGGTCGGAAAACATTAATCCGGGCAATTTCGGTAAACCCCACGCCATGATCTGAAGTTAAAGGACAATAAATATTTTTCATAATTAACTAGTCTTAACTGGTATTCAGGGATTCAGGAAAGGTTCGATGATAGTGACAATTATGATGATATATAAATATCCCTTTAGGCTCCTGTAATTTCTATAGTGATTACTTTCAATCTAATTATATTTCAATAAAGTTACATTTCACTAACAATTTGGACAAACAGTTGCATAGTATTGTATTGTATCAATCAACAAAGCGTCTTCAAATATATAAGAGCAATTTTATGACAATTTTATGTTTACGTCTGCAATATAATAGATTGATGGCTGAACAGAATTCATCTTGATGCTCTATATTAAAATGATATGTCCATGCCATTGGAAACTTAAGCTTATCTATATATTTTAGTCAGTATATATAAAAGTCGCTTACCTTAGCGATAAATAACAATAATAGAAAAAAGAAGATATCGTTATAATAAAATATAAATGTGACACAGTCGTTGTCTAGAAAACAGCTGTTAAACATAAACAAATTGTTGCTACGATACGTTATTAATTTTAAGCATAACGTTGTCATGCCAATGCCATAATCACGCCATAATTATTGTACTTTTTTAACCATTTTTAACACAGAACAGTAAGTACATTTTAACGCCCCCATACAAGATGCATATAACATAAGACACCCTTAATTTTTAATAACAGTAAATATTTAATTTTACTAACTACGTGAGCATGATTACGATTTTCATGACCTTTCAAATAAAGCTCAATTCTCCATTTAACAAGGTAGAGAGAAATGCCAATGTGACTCCCTGTAATTAGAGAGTACGGTTCGATGAAGGCATATATACTTCAACTAACAAGGATTTTAATAGAACTATTCTTTCGTTTCCATAAAGTTTAGATTGGTTTTCTATTTTCTATTCGAATTTTTGTTCGTTGCAGTTGTAGAAATGTGTGTATGTCTAGCTAGTTAAAAATAATGAATATACACTTCGATATGCCAAGGTTCTAATTCTAGTTCTTAATTAGGTAAACATTACGTCTACACAGTCTATAATATATTTTAACAATAGGTACGCTCTGCGCAAACATATTCCACACTCGTGATATATAACAGAATCCTGAAAGAGATTGTTGTTGATATATTTGTGCGGCATATGTTGCCATTAGACCACATGTCAACTCATTTGCCTTCCCGTCGCGTAAACTACCCTGAAAAGAGTTATTGGTAGAACGTTAAAAAAATGATCACAGGGCGGAATCCATGATAGTGGCGTGACTTATGTTGATGAATGTACTGGGCCTGCCGATACAGATAACCACAGACTTCCGAGTTCTAAAGCACTCTTTTAACCTTTAATTGATTAATTACATTATCAATCTTGCTCTCGGAACACTGAAGTAGATTAATGGTGTAGTTTAATTGAGTTTCAGGTCACGGCATAAATGCAGTGCCGTTAGGTGATTTAAAGTTAGCAATTTCATACCTGTATACAATTTTGCGATTCGATTCACAACTTTATAAGAATACGAGAATAATATCAATAGAGAATTAACTAAAAATAACATTCTGAATCCTGCCCTTAATTCTTGTTAGCAAAGCAGATTACGATTTGTACTTGTATCGAAAATATTCGTAGCTTTGTCGTATATACGTGTCAACGGAAGGGATGTAAGTGTGTAGGATAAGAAAAACACAATAAAATATATTATCCTCCTAGCCTATCCGCTCTGCAAATGGAATCATGTAATTTGTAATAAAATTTTACCAATATGGAAGATAAAGGAATTACTGGACATTGGACGATATCAATTGAAGGATGAGAAGGATTATTTCGATAGTCTTTTATTTTAAAAGCGCTTACAAGAGCACGAAGTCGCATCTTCAAACGAATATACAAATATGTTTTAGTCTGTTTATAACAGACACACAATAACCTATTGTTGCGAGTCTATCCTAATTAATTAATGAATGGAAGTGCATAAAAGAAATCGGGAAATCCAAATAAAAATAAATTCAGCTGTGTCATGCTTTATTTCATAAATTTTGACCTTCCTTTTTATGCCTGTTTAGTAAATGCGCTTTCCCAGTATAACAATACAGTATGATTTATTAGATCTGGCACCGGCTTTCGACATAAATTAATTTCAAGCCGTATTACTTGACCTAATTTTATTTGACCGAAAAAACATGTAAATATGTTTCATACGGTGTAGATCCTGGTGACCTTTTATGATATTTCCTTTCAAAATGTAATCCCATCGACTTCTTTTAGTGTTGTTGCTTATGTTTACTACGAAAAAACTATTTAATTTTATTACTTATTAGCTGATATTGAAATTAGAGCTGGAGTATCCTACGTAATAGCAGTAATAGCCAGTGTCCAGAATGTGCGGGCATCTGTCACTCTATATAAGATAACATCGCATAAGGAAAAGGTTGAAAGCAATTTAATCCTCATGTTCATGTATTTTGTAAGGCTGATTGATGCTACCTTTTATGAAAGCCAGAATAAAATGTCCCATAAGATGCTTAAAGGAATCGTTATGTTTACAACAGCTTTATTTTCAGCAGAAATGGCGTGTCTACTGAGAGTTTCGCTCGGTCCTAACTTGGCTGGTTTGACACGCTTGACGAGGCGCTTCTGTGCGCATTCACCCCTCGTATTTTCCGACGAAATACAAAGTGCTAAAAAAGATAACAAGCCAATTGTCGCTCTGGAATCCACTATTATTACACACGGAATGCCGTACCCGAAGAATCTAGAGACGGCCTTAGAAGTTGAAAATATTATTCGAAACCAAGTAAGTAATAAATAATAATGCAAACAATATAATAAAACTACGTCTGTCTTACATGCAACGCAGCCCGGTCATCTTAAACGTTAGATATAGATATCCTAATATTGAGGAAAAAATATTTCTGAATCCAATATACGCGATGTTTTATTGTATCACCTCCACCACAAGGAAATTCATAGAATTCGTAAAACTATTTTGTATATTGAGACAACATTTAAATTTTAAAACATTAAAATGTTTGATAATAACAACGATGCAAATACGTAATTCTGAATAATTATAACAATTCTGCTATCCTGTTATTGAAACTAACAATATTGTTTCTGTAGGTATCGGGTTCGCCGTCAATTTCGTTGTCATATCACATATGCTATAAAAATTCAGATAAAATTTTTATTATACCATCAAACATAATTACCATCCTGCATTTGTTATTAGATTTTGGCATACGGGATCCATTAAAATATTTATAACCAATATTGCCTCACCGCGAATAAACTATTCAATAAAAATATATCTGACAGCGAATATAAAAGAATAAAAAATATTTGTTTTCTACTTGTCCTAATTTCACGCTATAGATAGTAGTTTATAAATTCAATGTTCTTAACCAACAACGATATTATTACACAAGATTCATTTTAATGTTTCTATGTGAATTTCTACGTTTTCCGTTTTATATTCTCTATTTATGTGACACTAAAAACTCTATTTATGTTACTCCTACAGACCATTCTTCTGTATTACGACATTTATTATATCAAGCCAAGAAATAACAAAAAACACTTAAAAAGCCAGCAGTATAAGAGGTCGAGCAATATTTTCAAACTTAATTTCCTTTATGTCATAAAATGTAAGCTCTAACATGGCTCTAACAAGAAAACTGAGTACACGGATATAAATTGCAGTACAGAAATAGCGAGGATGCCAAGAAAATTGTCAGCTACTATTTCCCTTTACAATCTTGTGAGATCACACGAAGTTTAAAAGTAGATTTCACTTCCTTAAAACTGCGTTACTACACGCTAAGTTCACTTGTTTAAAAGCACATAACCGACAGGGGCGAGTTGGTACTGTTGGAGATAAATTGTTAGATCTGACGTTTTGTGAAATGGGAATATCATGTAGTGCCGCTCATGTGCCGACTATGTATTTATTTTACAAAGATCTAACAAATTTACTATATTTTAAAAGCGGGAAAAAGAGAGGTTGTAATAATTTCGTTAAACAGGAAAGTGTTTATTATTATTATAGTATATTTATTGTAACATTAAAATATAATGAATGAAGATATTTTTTTAAAATTTCGATGAACTTATGCAAATATTCTATCCAAGAAATTGATGTAAATCTTGCTTTAACTACAGCTGTACCAACCTACAAATCCTTTACCACTCTAGATAAGACGTACGTACACAAATATTCGTCCTCCGCTATTTATATCTCGTTAACCACAATCTACGCATTACCGTATGCTTACACATAAGCTTTGACATACACTGAAACAGCCTCCGGACATTGAAGTGGCCTTAATTGAACTTAAGCCGCTTTGACGCTGTTAATCCCGTTGCTACGTACGTCACACTTTGACCCATTGTTACTGCGTTATCGCCTTGGGAGGACTCGCAATCGGAGACGTTATTAAAACCGTATCGCAGGATCTTCTGTCTCCAACTAACTAATGATTTATTAAATGGATTAAGTTCTAGTAATGAAAGTAAATGGTTTGTTTTGGAGATTGTCTTAGTTGGGATTGTTATTACTTGGTCTTGAGAGTGTTATCACACTGGAAATTAAAATATGGAGACAAGAATAAGAAATTCTTAATTTACCTCTCAGTATGAACTTTTTTCAAGAATTCGAATTCATTAACTTACCTATATATTAAATCGTACTTTTTATTTTTCCTTTAATCTAGGGTGCTATACCAGCTACAATAGCTATACTCAAAGGGCAGTTGACGGTCGGCCTAACTTCATACCAGCTAGAGAACTTAGCTCAATCGAAAGGCGCCATTAAAGCTTCCAGGAGAGACCTAGCCATGGTAATGGCGGACGGGATAGATGGTGCCACTACTGTTGCAGGAACAATCATTGCTGCTGAATTGGCGAATATACCAGTTTTTGTTACTGGTGGAATAGGTATGTGAGACGAATTTGCTTGTGTTCATTATAATATACGATTGGTGTTCAAATTTTATTGTGTTTGAATGTATAATAATGTTTACATTCATAATAGCCACATCCAATAGTTATATTTAATTGTTCAAAAACGATATTTAATAATATTTACCTTATACAAAACTTATCGTTGTAAAGGCTTCTATAACGTTGTATATGAAAATTCAATGTGCAAAATGATTATTATAATCAACTCTCCCCAATAACATTTACTTAAATCACATTAATAGGTATTCATGAAATTTAATTGTGCCATAACGGGTCTGTTTAGATTTTATATTCATGCACAACACACATTACGATGGCTAGGTATGTTATCTGATTACTCGCATTGTAAACTAATAGAGGAATTCATGAATGGTGCAATACGCTTCCACGAAATGCATTCAATTACTGACGATAGTGGATCGAATGATTTAACTGCTTCTGAATTCCAAAATTGACGAGTTATTTACAGATTAAGCAACTTCAATTCATTTTAATATTGAATTGCAAGCAATGCAAGCAAAGTAATCTATACTTACTAATACAGTAGAACCTCGATAAGTTAAAGTCCAAGGGAAACACAAAATATTTTAAGTTATAGAGGTTTTAAGTTATCAAGGGTCTATCCATGTTTCACTGCTTCTATAGCTTTTAATTTATCAGCGTAGGTGAGGGTTGTTAGTTTTCTTTTTGGATTCATTTTAAGCCAGTTTTATCACACAGTAAGTAAAGCGATGTTTCCAGGACAACGATCAAAAACTTATGATGCAAGTAAGTCGTTGTCATAAAGCTAACCGCCTCAAAGCTTTGAAGAATTTCGATAAAGCAAACAATAGGTAATGTATTGTTTACGTTAACAATACATAGTAAACACGTGCAAGCAATAAATACCGAAACCTTTTGTTTTGACACTCTTTCAAAATGACTCATTGACAAACAATTTTATGTTATAGAGGTTGTGGAAACATTTCTTTAAGTTACTGAGGGCCAATACAGAGATTATTTATTTAAGTTATAGAGTTTGCGTATTTTAAGTTAAAGAGGTTTTGGGCTCTGATGGGAAGGGAACATAATATTTTTTGAAGTTACAGAGGTTTTTATGTTACCAAGGTTTAAGTTATCGAGGTTCTACTGTATTATAAAGCTGAAGAGTTTTTTTTGTTTGTTTGTTTGAACGCGCTAATCTCAGGAACTACTGGTCCAATTTGAAAAATTCTTGCAGTGTTAGATAGCCTTAGATAGCATTCATCGAGGAAGGCTATAGGCTATCATCACGCTAAGACCAACAGGAGCGGAGCCGCGGAGCACAGGTAGTGTTATATATACGATGAAGTCATATGTGTTGAAAATACAATTCTTATTGGCAGAGTTGAATGTAATCAATACATATAATAAAATTCTAGAAAAGTGGTGTCTGTACAATGAAAATATATAAAAAAAAATTAGCAGGGGTTATTACTAAATCGATCCCAAACCCAAAACTGTCGTTATAATTTTTTTTGTCTGTTTGTCTGTTTGTCTGTATGTTTGAACACGCTAATCTCAGAAACGGCTTATCCGATTTAAATGCGGTTTTCACTAATATATTGTGGTAATCTTCATTTAACATTTAGTGTTTATTTCATGTCAATCGGTTTATAAATAAAAAAGTTATGACCATTTAAGTATTCACGGCGAACATTTGCTAAGACATTCTATGGTACACTATTATATTATAGTGTACGATAAAACGTAAGTTATCTGTTATACGCTACAGTTATTTCTATAAAATGTCACATTTCTGGGGGGTAAGCTGAGGTAGTAGGGGGGAGGGGTCAAATTAAAATTATGCTTATTTTTAGGTAAATTTTATACATAAAATGTCCTTTAAATTATGTCGTAGGTATTATAATATTTTTAACCCCCGACGCAAAAAGATGGGTGATAAGTGTTTGACTGCTATGTGGGTCTGTGTGTGTATCTGTTTGTGCCACCGTAGCTCGCTAGCAGGTAATTAGATGCGGTTTTTTTGTTAGGCAGCATATTTTCCGACGCTGGTTCTTAGATAAACTGTATCAAAATAGGTTAATCCATTTATTGTACCTAGGTATACATATAGAGGTAAAAGTAGGAATGAAAATAACTAAAGTTATCGAATATACTTTAGTGATATATTAAATGAAAGTGAACGACCTATCAGTAACAATAAGTCAAATTTTATCAAAATCGGTTCATCCATTTATTTGATATACGGTATAAAAGTTGTAGGTAATAAAAAAATGAATTTTGACTCAAATGACATATGAAATGAAAGGGCATGACGTGTAAAGTATAATTGGACATATTTAATCAAAATCGGTTCATCCATTTACTATACCTATATATGGGTAAAAGTTGGAATGAAAGAAACGATTGTTGTCAAGTATACCTAAGTGACATATCAAATGAAAGTGCATAACGGGTGAAGTACAGTTATAGTTCTATTTTTATCCAAATCGGTTTTTCCATTTATTAGATTACAGCACAGATTACAGCGGTAAAAGTGGGAATGAACAATAATCGAATGTGGTCAAATAATATCTCTAGCGGCATATCAAAATATGAAAGAGCAACGTGTGAATTACAATTAGTAATGGTTTATCGAAATCGGTTCATCCGTTTATTACATTTTAGGGGTGACAGTGGTTAGATAAATAAACCAAATGAAGCATCAAACGACAGGATATGTCGTGTACATATAGGTACAATTAGATAATATGGTTTACATCAAAATCGGTTCTGCCCGTAGTAGTAAATACTAGGGATGGAAAGGTTGAAAGTCTGTGAAAGAAGAGGGGGATATGGGAGCGAGAGGATAGCCACACCCTGGAAATTTTGAATTCTACTCAAAGCCACATAGGCCTGGCGCGGCGCTTGGCAATTTTTTTCTTAAATATACCACTTCTTTTGCCACTGTGGTCCATTACAATTTGTGCACGGTTACGGCCCAATTTAACCCTTAAAGCTTTTCTGTCACTTTTTTAGTACATGTACTTATTACCGTGTAAATCTTGAACGTTCCAAAAAATCTAGAAAATTGACTACGTTGGAGAAAGTACGATAACAATCCTTTATTTTTCTCCTACATGCCAATTATAAAGAACATTTGACTAGGTGCTAGGTGACTGTTGAATTTAGGGATTCCCGGAATTAATGATGGTTTGTGTTTCTGGTCAATAATAGCTTAAATGAAATAGTTTCCATGTTTGATTTCTATTGATTTAACTTTCAGATGATATAAACAGTTATTTTTGCTATAAAGATTATGAAATATTCAAATAATTCTATGACAAAATATTTGAAATATAGCTGGTCCGTTTTTTGGGACACTGCCGTTGATACAGGTAACTAAGAACCATTTGGCATGTCCCAAAAAACAGACGTTGCCATGATTCGTACTTTAATAAAATATCACTTTTATAGGTTTTTCTTGCTTTAGAGTCTTTAATTATATGTAGCATTATTTTTAATTAAGTTCAAAATGTCGAAAATAATCTAAGATCAGTTAAATCTGTTGGGTCTATAATAAAACCGATAGTTCCTCGACCTCCACGTGTAGTTCATCTAGATGTCCTAATCATCGGCCAAATATCACTTCACATTTAGAAAAACCATTATTATTTCTATTAAATGAATCCAAAGGTTTCTTGACACGAAATAAGTAATGTTATTTAACATTCCACACAACTAAATAGCGTGGTTGAGCTCGAGAGGGCTCAATTATCACTTGTTAGGTATTCAGTTTAATATTGAAGAATTTTTTGTTAAAATAAATAGTGAATATACTGTGTTACAATAAAACAATAAAATGCTACTTGAAATTGCTTTCAATTGTGTTATTTTATGTGGATATTTTTTTTTTCTCATACTTATTTTATAAGCTGTATGACAGCGTTGTCCGTTTTTTGAGACAGCAATGAAGACGGGGTTCTTGGCAAAGGCCGTTTTAACGGACATCCTGAAAAACCTACTAACAGAAAATTTGTTTTATTTTTTCTCTACCATAGTATTTTTTAATCAATAACTATCACTAAAACCAATTCAGGTCATATCTGGGTACATTATTTCAAGGCTTGCCGTGTTAAGGGTTAAAAGATGTCAAGGAGCAACAAACTTATAGATATCAATATGATGTAGGAATGTATTATGGAGGTAAAGGTAGGTCTCGCTCACTTGAAAATATTACATGAAAATAAGAAACCGAAGTTTAAAAATTAAAAAAAAAACCCAACGCAATGAAGGAAAAGGAATAAATAATTTTACAAACTTCCCGACGATCTTTAAAATTATGATAATATGATAATGATGGTATGGCAGCCCCGACGACTTTGTTTTTTTTTTTTATTTTTATAAATATTTAAAATGGTATTTATTTTTAAAGATCTTCGGGAAGTTTTTGAAATTATTTATTCCTTTTCTATGCACTTTTCTTCGTTGCGTTGGGTTTTTTTTTTAATTTAATTTTTATTGCACAGTCTAAACGGTTTAGTTACTACAGGCGCGAGACAGGAAAGATGAGCGCTGAGACAAACGTCAAAACGCAAAGGAATAGAAGGAATCCGCTACGATACTAATTGTCATAAGCGTATGATGTGTTTTGCACAATTTTATTAAATTGCGACTGGATGAAAATTTTGTTCGTGATCGTCGTCGTCGTTGGTAGGGTGAACAAATCTTTAGCAAAACATCATCAGTACGCTTATGTCAATTAGTATTGATAGCGGATTCTATTCCTTTGCGTTTTGACGTTTGTCTCGGCACTCATTTGCTGCACAATATATTGTCAAAAACATCCATACAAGGAAGGAAGGAAAATAAATTTGTTCCTTTCCCTCCTGGTGCCTAAAAAATAATATGACATAATTTAATTTTACGTAGAAAATTAATTAGGCATTTATTTTTTAGCTCAGTTTAGTAATAAATTTTACTAAAAGTTTTTTTAATTATTTATGGTAGTACGTGTTTATTCAATAAAAGTTAAGTAGTAACTACTATGCAGTCACTATTCCACGCGGACGAAGTCGCGGGCACAGCTAGTTTATAAATAAAACTAGCAATTACCCGGATCAAAGTTTAATTACTAAAAGTATCAACTTCGAAGAACAATGTGGGCGGAGACTTCTAGCGCGTGATGGATACAAAAGAGATATAAATACATCGTCGAGCCGTTACAATGTTATAGAAAGTTATAATTATCTTACAATTACAAGTAAATGTTGCTTTTAACGAGGTGTTAACGCCTATCAATGTATAGAAAATCATTTATCGAAAGTTATTTTGAAGATAAGTATGTGATGGTATTTAACGATCTAATCACTACATAGTATAAAACATAGTCGCTTTCTCTGTCCCTATGTCCCTATGTAAGCTTAAATCTTTAAAACTACGCAACGGATTTTGATGCGATTTTTATAATAGATAGAGTGATTCAAGAGGAAGGTTTTAGTATATAATTTATTATGTTTTAGACAAAGCGGGCGAAGCCGCGGGCGGAAAGCTAGTTTAAATTATATAAGTATTTGAAACTACTGAGGATCTAGGTTTTTAATGATATAATTTAAATATAAAAAATGAAATTAAGAAATTATCAACATGAGAATACATGTCGCTAACTAGCTACTCGCCAATTAAAATGACATAGCTGTTTTCTTATAGGTTTTATGTAACAAAAATGCGATCTGCAGTTCCATTATACCCAATTATATGCAAGTTTTATTTAACCATTAGATCGTACATAGTGTATAATAAAATGAAATTTACAGTTATATCGCAAAATTAGTTTGAAATCAGCTTCGAGCTCATTGCAGTTAATTATAGTGACAATATAGAAAATTATGACCACGATAAAACGAGTATTACGCGCATTGAGTTTAATTTTCAATAAACAATGACCAGCCAATCATTCAGAGGCATTACAATTAACTCGCAAAATTATTACATTCAAAAGTAATTTTAATTGTGCAGAAAATTACCCCTGGCTGAAATAAACATTTAAATCATTGTTATTCGAATGATTTCTCTTAAGGAAAGCGCCTTTGATTCTCTTTTCCACGTTTAGTTGAAACAACCAATAGGCATTATTGGTTATTTCAACTAAACGAATAAATATTTAAATTTTATTTAAAAGGTGGAGTTCATCGTGATGGAGAAAATACTATGGATGTGTCAGCGGACCTTACTGAACTTGGTCGCAGCAAAACTTTAGTTGTATGCAGCGGAGTTAAATCTATTCTTGACATTGGGAAAACTCTAGAATATTTGGTAATTACATTTTCTTATTTATTATTTTAAGATAAGTCTTTATGTTGAATTTATATTTTTGGTTTTATGGCATTCAAATGCTTTATAAATATAAATTTATAAAGAATAGAAAAAATTCGATCACGAGGCGGGACTCGAACCCGCATCCTTCGCGCCATTCCGGGGCGGATGTCTCACCAACTCAGCCACTCGTGACCCGCCCGAGTGATCGAATTTATTCTATTCTTTCAGTTTTATGTGTCTGAAGGGACACACCGCGCGCCATCTATTGAGATGATTAACAACCATTTCAACCAATATGAAGCACTTTTCAGTGAATACAATATTGTAACGATGGAACACGACCTTTTTTGTTGAATTTATATTTTTGGTTTTATGGCATTCAAATGCTTTATAAATATAAATTTATAAAGAATAGAAAAAATTCGATCACGAGGCGGGACTCGAACCCGCATCCTTCGCGCCATTCCGGGGCGGATGCCTCACCAACTCAGCCACTCGTGACCCGCCCGAGTGATCGAATTTATTCTATTCTTTCAGTTTTATGTGTCTGAAGGGACACACCGCGCGCCATCTATTGAGATGATTAACAACCATTTCAACCAATATGAAGCACTTTTCAGTGAATACAATATTGTAACGATGGAACACGACCTTTTTTGTTGAATTTATATTTTTGGTTTTATGGCATTCAAATGCTTTATAAATATAAATTTATAAAGAATAGAAAAAATTCGATCACGAGGCGGGACTCGAACCCGCATCCTTCGCGCCATTCCGGGGCGGATGCCTCACCAACTCAGCCACTCGTGACCCGCCCGAGTGATCGAATTTATTCTATTCTTTCAGTTTTATGTGTCTGAAGGGACACACCTCGTGATCGAATTTTTTCTATTCTTTATAAATTTATATTTATAAAGCATTTGAATGCCATAAAACCAAAAATATAAATTCAACAAAAAAGGTCGTGTTCCATCGTTACAATATTGTATTCACTGAAAAGTGCTTCATATTGGTTGAAATGGTTGTTAATCATCTCAATAGATGGCGCGCGGTGTGTCCCTTCAGACACATAAAACTGAAAGAATAGAATAAATTCGATCACTCGGGCGGGTCACGAGTGGCTGAGTTGGTGAGGCATCCGCCCCGGAATGGCGCGAAGGATGCGGGTTCGAGTCCCGCCTCGTGATCGAATTTTTTCTATTCTTTATAAATTTATATAAGTCTTTATGTTTCAAGCACTCTATTGTTATTTGATCATAATATGATCATTGTATGAGGGGCTTCATACGGAGTTCTTAGTACGTATTTCATTTCATATTTGATCATTAAAGAACGATACATATAATAACAATGTAGACTTTTAACATTAGGCCTTTTGCACAGATTATTTTTTGTTTTGCAGGAAACACAAGGCGTAACAGTGTGTTCGTTTGGCGAGTCAAAGCAATTTCCAGCATTTTACACCAGACGATCAGGACATGAAGCCCCGTACCATGTAGTCAATGCAGAGCACGCAGCTCGCGTCCTTCACGCAGCACGCACATTACATCTCTCGTCTGGTACCGTTGTTGCTGTTCCTGTGCCTGAAGAATTTGCAATGGATGGTGAATTATGTTCTTATACCTTATATTATTAATACATACTGTTCATGAATGCAAATTTTCTTATCCACGTGGAAACCGTCTGTTTATTAAAACTTACCAGCATGAAAATCATAATATTCAGAAAAACCTTGAGTACATCGAATATCATAACATATTATGCATAAACAATGGGTTATAAATTCTTATACCTAATTTTGAAATTTTATTACAGAGAAAATAATAGAAGATGCTATTTCTGACGCCTTACTTGAAGCTGAAAGGAGGTGCATCCGAGGAAAAGAAATTACACCATTTTTGCTAGATGCAGTTTCTAAAACTACAGGCGGGGCATCATTAAATACGAGTATCCTTTTAAAAACACGTAACCTAAATAACGGAATTAGGATCCTGCATTATCAATTGAAATGTTGGGGGCGTGAGAGCAAATAGTTTCTGACATGTAGGCGTAGCGGCCACAAGGTTGAGGGAGCCTATGCATGCAGGTCTGAGGTCTTAGTTATCGATTATTATCTATTGTGGATATAAATA
Organism: Colias behrii; assembly: GCA_029959065.1. Taxonomy (NCBI): domain Eukaryota; kingdom Metazoa; phylum Arthropoda; class Insecta; order Lepidoptera; family Pieridae; genus Colias; species Colias behrii. The sequence continues at coordinate 9,289,520 of JARWMC010000002.1, forward strand.
TATTATGTAATAATATAAATTTAAATGCATATAAAACACATTCATGATTAAACGATAGAATTAATAAAATGTAAGGAGACTACATACAATGACGAGAATCAATAAAAATATCGTTTTCTTTAGCAAACTTTATCCACCCTTAATTAAAATATTATTTCAAGAGAAAATTTCTGAAATTTTAATTATAAAATGAAATGAATGAGCTCGCACTTCGCACTAAGGCCTTTAATTCCTTTTATTGCTCAGTGAGTGCGGGTTAGGGAGAGGCAAAAATTCCATATTTCCACTTCTTAACTTAAACCTCAAAATTTGCGGATCGTTTGTCTTTAATTAAAAAAAGAATATTAGATAAACAATGTATTTTGAATTTTTTTTATTATATGTTTTGAACCGAAGACCAAATTTTTTTTATTGTAAGAAATAATACGATCAAAATGTGCTTTTTACAAGAAGGAACGGCAGAGAACATTATCTTCAAAACGCGGGTACCTAATATAATGAATAAATAAGTATGCTGCTCTGCTCAGAAACCGTAATTTTGCACACGAATAAAACAAATTAAATATACATGCAATTACCTTATCTCAATACTGCTTTGTACTTCCATATCTCTATGTAATTGGCAAGATATTTGAGAATACAAGTTCCCTCCGAATTATTGTGTAGTTATACTGCTTTTCAAAGAAAAGATTTTTGGAATTACACTTCTTTTTTAACTTAATTTAAACCAGTAGGTACATTATTATTATTATTCGTATTCGTATACATCGGTATTTTATTGAATTCCTTGCGCTTGCAAATACAGCAAGATATAAATACTAGTCTAAAACAAGCAGAGGACAATATAACAAAAACAATCAACGCAAACTTAGACACCAAGCTTGAAAACTTAGTCCAAAATATAGATAAGATACAGAAAAAACAAGAGGAGCATGAAAAGTTGATAGAAAATATTGATAGAAAATTAAGACAAAACAATCTCATATTTTTTGGAATATCAGAAGAAGAAAAAAGCTATTCGGAACTGGAAGACATATTGCTACAAATTATAAACTTTAAGTTAGAGTTGGATTGCGAAAAGCGTGATTTTCAGTTTGTTGGGAGAATAGGAAGGAAAAATACAAAGGCGAGACCCATCCGATTAACACTTACGACTTATGGAAAAAAACTATCAATCCTACAGCGCCGATCAGCCCTAAACGGATCAGGTTCTTATATAAAAGAGGATTTTTCACGTAAAGTTTTAGAAGCTCGAAAGGAATTAATACCCCAATTAAAAGAACAAAGAGAGAAGGGTAATAAAGCCATTTTAAAATACGATCGCTTGATCGTAAAAGAAAGTTCGAACTCTAACCAGAAACGAGCCCTCTCTGCTAGCCCTCCAGAACACTCAAGGTCCAACTCTACACTAACAGGGACGGTCGACCGCAATCAAACAAAAAAGAAATCTAAATTTACACTTTCACCAAGCGCCGTTCTAAACAAAAATAAAACTACTACGAACATAAGATCGACACCCTCCACATCCATGTCATCTTACATAAAGCGGACCCCACAACCAAGAAAAAGCCCAGGACTTAATCAAAGCAGCCTAGAATAGCAACTAATCGAAACGCCAAATACCACCGCGAATACCATCGAGCGACTCAATTATACACAAAACAATAACAATAACAAAAACCAACTTATAATAAAAAAAGATAAAACTCTCCCAACCCGGCCGGTCCCCGTGGGAGATAATGACCACAACCCTCCAAATAAATACATACAGAATAAATACATACAGATAGAGAAAAAAATAAATAAACCTTTAACACAACTTAAAATAGCAACTTATAACGTCAGGACCCTGTCGACATACGATCGCTTACTGGAACTAGAAGAAGCAATAAAGGAAATAAATTACGATATAATAGGTATTTCAGAAGTGAGGCGACTTGGAAATAAAATAGAAGAATACGATAACCTTATACTCTGCCACATAGGACGCACACCCGGTAAATACGGAGTAGGCTTCATTATAAAAAAGCTACATAAAAACAACATAGAGAGTTTCATTGGATTAACAGATCGTGTAGCAATGTTAAACTTAAATTTTCAAGGATTCAAGCTATCCATAATACAAGTTTACGCACCGACTGACAACGCTACCGAGGAAGAGATAGAGGAATTTTACCAAACCATTGACAGGGCAATACAAGCAACATATAATAATTTTATATTAATGGGTGACTTTAACGCGAAAGTCGGTGCTCCCCAAGAAGGAGAATATCACACAGTGCAGAAACATGGTTATGGCGTAAGAAACGACAGAGGGCAGAGACTCGTGGACTATGCTCGTGAACATAACCTAACCATCATCAACACGTGTTTCAAGAAAAACCATAATCGGAGATGGACTTGGCGATCTCCGAATGGGCAACACAAAAACGAGATCGACTATATGCTATCCAACCAAAGGAAATATTTTCAAAATTTTGAAGTCATGAACGTTAACTATCCGTCAGACCATAGGCTAATAAGAGCATCAGTTAATATTTCTAAACAAATGAAAAGCAGAGCCAATTTCACAAACAAGTCTGTAACCCAACTAACGAACAAAGAAGAAATAACCAGATATAATGAAAACCTAGAGAAAATGCTACTCTACCCAACTACAAACTGGCAGAATATCTCAGTACAAAACTATTACGACAAGATAAAAGACGCTATCATCCAGAGCTTGAAAAAAGTTAGAAAAGATAGAAGAGAATCTCATAAACAACACAGAATACTAACAGATCGCACAGCTTTTTTATTAAAAAGAAGAAAAGACTTACAAAGAACAAAAAATAAAACTAGATCAATGAAAAACGAACTCTCGGCTCTCTACAAAATAACAAATAAATACATAAAAAGGGACTACGCCACATATAGACAAAATACAATAGAAAAGCACTTAAAACACACAGGAAGTACAAAGAAGGCATTTAAGGATCTCAAAAAAAGCAGGACTTGGATAGAAGGACTTGAGAAACTAGATAGAACTGTGCACAAACGAACTGACATTATAAATGTAGCCACAGACTTCTACAGGAAACTATACAGCGATAATAAACAAAATACAATATCAAGATCCACCAATGTAACTGATAGTAATGTGAAGCCAATTTATGAAATGGAAGTCATCGAAGCAATAAAAAGTTTGAAATTAGAAAAAAGCCCTGGTTCCGATAACATCACAAATGAATTACTCAAAATATCACACAAAATACTAGCAGTACCATTAACAAAGCTATTTAACCTAATTTTACAAACTTCTGAAACACCCTCTCAATGGTCAGAATCAAATATCGTTCTTCTTTACAAAAAAGGCGACCCGAAGGATATTGGTAACTATAGACCAATAAGCTTGTTACCTAGCCTCTACAAACTCTTTTCATCCATTATTAATAAAAGAATCAGTACTACACTGGAATTAAAACAGCCGACAGTACAAGCTGGTTTCAGGAAAGGATTCTCTACAGCTGACCATATCCACACAATTGAACTAATAATAGAAAAGTACCAAGAACAACAAAGGCCACTATACATAGCTTTTATTGACTACCGCAAGGCATTTGATATGGTAACACACACAAGTATATGGGAAAGCTTAAAACAGCAAGGAGTAGAAGACGTGTATATAAAGGTCATCCAAAGCATATATACTAATAACAAGGGTAGAATAAAGCTAGAAACTCTCGGACCTAGCTTTCCTATAAAGAGAGGCGTCAGACAGGGCGACCCGCTATCTCCAAAAATATTTATAGCCATCCTGGAAGAGATCATCAGCAAGTTAGACTGGAGCAGGTCGGGATTATACATAAAGGGTGACTATCTGAATCACTTAAGATTTGCAGACGACATAGTATTGTTTTCCGAAACTGGCTCTCAGCTACAGCGCATGATCGAATCATTGCATCTAGCTAGTATTAAAGTGGGATTGGAGATGAATCTTACCAAGACCATGATAATGACAAACAGCAGGAGAAGACCAATAACAATAAATGAAATGCCACTGGACTATACCGATAAATACATATACCTAGGGAAGAGAATAAGTTTTGATAGGAAAAACAACGAATCGGAAGTCGAGAGAAGAGTACAACAGACTTGGAATAAATATTGGAGCATGAAAGAAATTTTTAAAAGTAACCTTCCTACATTCTTAAAAACGAAAGTTATGAACTCAAGCCTTCTACCATGTTTGACGTACGGATGCCAGACCTGGAAGTTCACCTCGAACCTAAAAAAGAAAGTCACAACATGTCAACGAGGACTAGAGCGAAGCATGCTTAATATAAAGAAAATAGACAAAGTACGACATACAAAAATAAGGTCAATAACCAAAGCCACCAACGCCTTAAACTATGCACAAAAACTCAAGTGGAAATGGGCTGGACATGTTGCGAGGCTTGAGGACGAGAGATGGACCACGAAAGTAACTTTTTGGAAAGGCCCGATAGGCAAAAGGAATAGAGGAAGACCAGTGACTCGTTGGGAAGACGAGATCATACGGACTGCCGGTCCAAACTGGAAAATGATTGCACAAGACAGAGAAACTTGGGCATCTTTGGAGGAGGCCTTTACCCAATATGGGGTTTCTACAGATAATGTATAATGAAAATATAAGTGTATAAATATGTACATAATTATATAACATACAGTAAAAATTGTATTTAAATAACAAATGAACGGCTATACTTACTACATAATATAATACAACACAACTTACTTTTAAATGTATAAATTTATGAACTAAATGTAACTAGGTATATCATAGATAAAAAAAAATGTTTTAAATAATTGAAACTTGTAAAAATGCTTAAGTAGAAAATAAAAGGCTTTTTATTTATTTTATTTTATTTTATTTATTATTTATTTATAGGTACATTATTTTGTAGATATAATAAATATCTAAGATTTCATTTCAAAGTGCCATAAATGTATTTTTAATACCCGCTCTTATCAATCTATCAAAACGACAAACAATCATTATCAGTATTATTTAATCGTAAACACACAACCCCACTATCATTACAATGTCAACCCTTGTTAATTACAGATCCATTTGTAAACCAAATTTATGGGAACACGAATAGCTAGTCCTAAAACGATACTTGTAAAGCTAATTACTACAATTTCTTCCCTTAACGACCTTCAGATATCGCCCTCATAAAGAACAATGCCAAAGTAGGCGCCGAAATTGCAATACAATATAAAAAGCTGAGAAAGAGTACGGGAACGGGCCAGATGACGAAATTTAGTGGATCACCAATTTCCAGGCATCTCCATACATCGTGTGTTCGTAATACAATAGCTGAAGATGGTGACGTTCTGGTGATTGGAGGTGCAAATGTGGATAGGACATATCGAATCACAGAAGATAAAGTCCAAGTAAGCGAATAAAGTCAATCAAACAATATGCTTTTTATTATTAACACGTTCACTGCGACACCTAAAATGCCAAACTTACCGTTGTTGCGGCATGTCTTCCATACTTCACATCGGCAAGTTCACCACTGTGCGTCATGAGCCATTTTTATCACATCGCACCTTCTGACTTTGAAGGTTAATAATTTCATGAAATTTCAAGATATTTCAAAATTTTTTTTTTCAGTTAATAGTATATATAGTCTAGTATATACCGCATAAATAGCTTTTAGTTTGACCCAATAGTTTAAAAGATATGAGGGAAAATGTAAACCCCTGATTTTGTGAAAAATTATTTGCCATCCCGCACTGCGTTGATACGGCATGTTTACAGTAATAGCGATGGGAAACACTGTAAAATAAAACATCGATATCGATATAAATCAATTTTGTATATTTCAGTCTGTTTGTTAACAGATAACGAGATCGTCGATACAAAAAAAAAACACATATAAAACAAGGTACTTGATAGAGTACTATCAGGAAATTGTTCAGTAACTTTTGTTTTAATTTGTTCAGTAACTTTTGTTTAAATGTTTTATATTATTTTCACAACTGTCATCACATTTTTGCATTTATGCTACGAAATAAAAGAAAGTAAAAAACTAAAGCCTCTAAGGTATTTTCATTTAAAAAAACTCAAAAGAAAAGTGCGTGCGGTCCTGGTACATCACTATGCGAGACTGACACGCGGCGCGCTCGCAGTACAGTGCGGCATGAGGTGCTTGTCCATGGCAAAATATTTGACATGCCGCACACAAAAGAAACGGTTTCTTTTCTATGCGTTGTGTCCAATATTTTGCCATACGATTTTTAAACGAAATTGAGTCCTACTTCAAACTGTGATCACAAAAATATATTTGTCTCTTTTCTAGTCATTGATTAACATATAAAAAACCTCGCCGCACCACGGTGAAAACTGCGATTTTGGGCGCCGCACTGTGGTGTAGTCGCTGATGGCCCTATACTGGACATGCCGCAGTGAACGTGTTAAGTAGCCTTTGACTTCCGAATAAAATTTAAGTCTAAACCAAAGTCTCACCTCGACTACAACTACTCAAACGTCTTATTAAAATTTATATTTTGTAAGTGCTATCCGCATTATTATGAAAAATACTAGCTAACTGGTAAGTATGTAATTGTAAGCAATATATTATTGTATATCAAAAATCATCATGTTTTAATTTTCGACCAATTATTATTAACGTAGAGCAATCTATAACAATATAATTAAAAGAGCTAAACAATAGTAAAAAGTAGAGTGAATAGTATTATTAAAAAATCTTATTTTCGTAATTTGATGGAAGTGTCTAGTTACTGCTGAAGTTAATCAGAAAGTAAACCCGATACCTTATCGGAAATTAACTAGCCAAACAGAATAAAGATGTTTTGCCCTGCGTTATAGAAAACGACAATTTCTAATATATATATTTTCCATTTATATGATATTTATGTATGGAATTGAAGTCCAGAGTAGTGACATCACTTCATATGATATAGTTGTTATCGCTTCAAAGCAAGAATACCATCTGGTCGAGAGTCCTCTACACAAGTCTTCTTGAGCTCTATGGACAAACAGTGTTAATAACAAAAAGTCTTGAGACTATTCTGAAGCACACCTATATCAGTAAAGCTAGTTATTTTATTAAGTATGCTTGGGCGTCCAAGTATATCTATACTAGTAACTAATAAAGAACAAGCCAGGTGTAAAAACTTGAGATACAAAGGCCTTTCGTCATGTAAGTATCGTTTCAGGAATTGGTTAATCTAACTTGAACGTAGACCGTTAGGTATGTTGTTTCCTTTCATTTTTATTGCATTTCTTACCTTATTACTTCAGTCTAGTACTAAGAACCAACCCAGGGATTTCATTTTCAGTTATTGCTATATCTTAGGAAATACCCAAAACCATCAGTTTCCACCAGTGAATATAATTTTAAACACTTCTATTAGTAGTCCATTAAATGAGTCCCTCCAAGGGGGGACTAGAGTGCGTGAGTTAGTAACGTAAGATGTTTCTTCGGAAACATGTCAAGAGTCCCTAGGTAATAAACATACTAAAACCCCGGGACACTAGGAGGAGCCCCGGAGTGGGGGGAGGGGGGGAATGGGTCCATTTTTTCATTTTTCGCTTAAATCTCAAAAACGGTACATGTTAGAGAAAAACTTTCAAGGAAAAGTTGAAAGGCCATAAAATTATCTACAAGTTGTACCTAAATCATTTTTTCCTATATCCTACCGTTTCTGAGTTACACGCAGTAAAAAATGATTTTGGCTCAAACAATTTCCCCATACTACATACCCATGTTTATCACATCAATCGATCAAAAAATATTTCTTTCTTCCAAAAAACTCAAATGTGCAACTTGTGACCGGTACTGATAGATTGCTCTTAATTAGGTCTATAATTGGTAAAATAAACACATTCATCCATGGAAGCCTTTAGGAGGAATCGATTGTCAAAATATTATATTAGGGTAGTTTGAGTTACTGAACTTAGAAGAAAAAAATAAAAAGATCAAGTTCAGTAACTCAAACTACCCTAATATAATATTTTGACAATCGATTCCTCCTAAAGGCTTCCGTGGAGGAATGTGTTTATTTTACCAATTATAGACCTAATTAAGAGCAATCTATCAGTACCGGTCACAAGTTGCACATTTGAGTTTTTTGGAAGAAAGAAATATTTTTTGATCGATTGATGTGATAAACATGGGTATGTAGTATGGGGAAATTGTTTGAGCCAAAATCATTTTTTACTGCGTGTAACTCAGAAACGGTAGGATATAGGAAAAAATGATTTAGGTACAACTTGTAGATAATTTTATGGCCTTTCAACTTTTCCTTGAAAGTTTTTCTCTAACATGTACCGTTTTTGAGATTTAAGCGAAAAATGAAAAAATGGACCCATTCCCCCCCTCCCCCCACTCCGGGGCTCCTCCTAGTGTCCCGGGGTTTTAGTATGTTTATTACCTAGGGACTCTTGACATGTTTCCGAAGAAACATCTTACGTTACTAACTCACGCACTCTAGAACTTTTTATTCAATGGACTATAGTAATATCCTGGGGTTAAGATGTCAGTGATACTGTCGTGTTGTTTGTGTGATATTCACTTTATGCATTTAAGCTATTAATCTCAAGCCTTCAAAGGGCTTTGTTTAGGCATAATTTATGCTAATAATATTGTTCTAATAAGGGGCGATTTTTCAATCCTTGGTTAAAACTTATTCGTCGAATCTTCGTCGAATAATGTATAAAACTACCATTTTAAAAACGTATTCTAATTGCCCGTATTTGACAGTTTACGTGACATTTTAATATTATCGTGTAATACTTTATTGGACGGATAAGTTTTATCCAAGCATTGAAAAATCGGCCCTTAAAGATATTAAAAAATATAAACTTATGTTTTTAAATAGATTTCAGATGACTTCATATTTCATCTTGGAGATTTCTCTCTGAAGTAGCGAACATAAAAAGGACGCATTACATTTTTAAAGGTGATAATCGACCCATGTTACGGCATGAATGGGCAACCTTCATCGGGGAAGTGAGGGTTACACTTATCTGATAAAGGTTGCCATTCACTGAACGGTTTTTATCGTAGCACGTTCGTTTAAAATACATCTCTTGGCAAGGTCCAGATTTAAGTTATGATAATAATCTATGTGATCTGAACGGATAGGTTCTATTCAAAACTAGCTGCTCGTTCTCACATTTTTGTGTAGTTCTTAAAAATACATGTTATTTTAATATAAAGCGGAGGCAAATCTAGCGAACTAGACATCATTAAAATCCATTTAGCCGTTCTTGAGTTATTTACAAGCGTCACGAATTCTGATTCTTTGAAAAATATTATATGAAACATTTTGAACTGATTCTGTTATCTTCGTTAGTATAACATTAAGCTTATTTAAGTGCACATGATATATTTTTTTTTATATTTATTTCTTGTGTGCAGAAAGGATAAGAAAATTTTAAGAACCTACATTTCAAAAGAAAATTTCACCTCGAACATCATTCAATGATGGCAAGGGAAGGGCTCATGAGCGTGAGGCGTGTTCTTATCACAATGGTTTTTACATTTGTGTGAAAATCTATACTTAATATTATAAAGCTGAAGAGGTTGTTTGTTTGAACGCGCGAATCTCAGGGACTAAAGGTCCGGTTATATCATCACGCTAAGACCAACAGGAGCGGCGACACTCGGGTGAAACCGCGGGGCGCAGCTAGTCGTTAAATAAATAAAAAAAAAAAACATTTTTAACAAACTTTAATTTATGCATTCATTATGATAATATTAGCTCTCAGTCGCCTAGTGCGTACCTTCGGAAAGTTGCAACAACTCTACATCAAGAATTGATTAACACACATTAAAATAAAAACTACTTAAAATTATTACATAGTATGAAAATACTAATGATATGAAAATTATAATAATTTCTTGCCATTGTCTATTCATATTGTATACATGATATAATTAATATATTACGTAACTGTACATATTTTAAAAATAACTGGACTCGTTATTATTACAAAATATAAATCAAGAGTCAAATCAAGAGTGGTATTTCATAGTAGGTAGGTATAATCTGTAATTTTTACACACATCTACAGCACTATCATGAAGTCGTCAACAAATTAACAAAAAAACCTATAGATTGTTTCTCTAAAAGTAGACAATATTTTTTATTAACAAAATAATCATATAATAGATAAATTATTATAATCTTATAAGCCTGCATTGCGTTTTTAACTCTAAATTTCACCAGATTTCACTGTACTGTAATTTTCACATTGCCGACATTGGGTAATCACATAAGGTGTAATTCGTAAATATAAATTTCCTTATAAAAGTGGAATATGTTTTGAATAATAATAGCTTAAATCGCAATGCAAGCTGAATTACTAATGAGTAGCAGAATAGAACAACACAAAAGAGGTTCAGGCAGCACGTCAGTGACGAGGTTTACATTTCATTTAATAATTTTGTTTTACATATTTTTATGTTATTTTATAAATAAAACATAACATTTCAAAAGCCAAGGCACATGTTAATTTATCGTTTTGGAAGAGTTGCAGGATGTAGATTTGATCCTAACTACAAATTATTCAACTTTCCGAATATAGGTACAAATTTAATAAGATTGGTACATTCAGTGACAACAATATTAAAAAACTATTTATCTGCATAAAATCAGAATTATTACCTACTCTAAGCAAACATAATAATTAGTAATTCATAATCGTTACAATATTTCTAAAAAGTTACAGTAATATTAGTACAAACATGTATTTAAGTTGGGTAGCAAATGTACGTGGCCGCGCCTTTCTCTCTCGATCGAAAACATCACACAAACAATAATTTTCCAGCATGTAAGATGAAAAGAAAAGCAAAAGGTTAAGTTTAAACAATATTAGAAATATCGATAAAGTAGGCGCAGCCCCGTCATTGATTACATTTTATTATTTTACGTATAATTTTAATGGAGGCGATAGTACTAAATACTATGTTGATGAGCTTCTGGTGCTATGAACATGTAAACTGTTATTTGGTTCCTTATAAAATCTTAGTTTCGATTATTACATGGTCTATGTCCAATTTCGGTAATCACGCGTAACAATAAGATCATATTTTATTTTCATCCCCACGGCCTGTAACTCGTGAATCTAACATCTAAGGGATACATTTATAATTATTTATTCAATATTTTTCTCAAAGGTTTCACCTCTTTGACACAGCCATTCAAGTTCCTCCGACTGTACAATCAATCTGAAGACATCAGCACTTTGTACAGAATAAATTATGTAAACTCTTCTAACAACTGTATGACATTAAATATTGTACGAAAGTTTATTTGCCGTAAATAAAAGACTCAGTAAATGTTGCTTTTAATTGTTTAAGCATTTATTATCGTAGGCACTACGTCGTATAAGCTCATATCAGTACTATTTTGTCAATCTGTCCATGCAATGTACTCTTCTACTAATGTTACATACATTATAAATCTATTATTTACATTCAACATTTATATCTGAAGCCACTGAAGATCCGCTCTATTTTAAAACGACATTCAACATCGAAATAGAAATGTTGTACTTCATAATATATTCCGCCTGTTCGAGAATGTTTCAATCCAAACATTTATTTTCCTCCAAATGTCTAAAGTAATCTTAGTAGTAAGGAAAAATCCTCAGTGGCTGATGTTAAAATTCGATAAGGTTGCAGGCTGCGCAGTTCAGCCTGTCTCTGCCATGAAAATACATAATAAATCTATCTAAAAGGAAAAGCAAAACTAGGACATGTTTAACCAGTAAGGACAAAACTTTATACATCTGAATGATAAATTGATAACATAAATGTTTATCACACCGTAATGGAAATGTACCTAAGGAAACCGTTTAATATCATTGAGTCGAGAATAATAATTTGCGTAGCAAGTTCGTTAGAATTACATCAATTTAAAGAATTAAAAATGTCACCCTTATTCCAATTAGGAATTAAATAAAAATTACAAAGTTAAACTACAGCACTAAAGATTTAATAAGACGAATTTAAAAACTTTTTAGATTATTAATCGAAACAATTTATTAGAATGCAATTTAAGCCAAAACTTATATCTAAGCGAAATATAAAAATATTTAATTACTGAACCTATTTTTTACACTTTTTATATGCTCATGATAACACTGTACAGTATGTTCTTTGGTACATAGCTCCAAGTCGGTCCCACACAAACACTGAGTCATCAACACGCTCAATGATTTAAAAAGTACTTCACATTGAATTACCGTCTATCTTACGCGAGAAATACTTTAACTGCCATGCATTAGGAACTAAACACAAGCTTTGCTCGTCGAGTAAAACCGTTTTACCCGTGACACTTCTAATGTAACGGTCCGAAACGAGGATGTTTCTAATAAATAACACTACAACATCGAAAACCATCCTGAAACAGTTTGCAATTTACTAATATGAACCTGAAAATACACATAATCACGACAAATTTGATACTAATCGAACTGCGATACTATTGAATGTTCAGTGATCAACTGGCCCGGCACGCCAGGTTTAAAGTTCGAATTCGGAGCGCGTGTGGCGGCGGTGGTCGAGGCGCACGCGGGCCCCCGACCGACGCACGCACACAGGCATGCTGTGCATCATTGGGGGCTCCGCCTCGAAGCCAGCGGCCGGGAACGAACGCCACCGCCGTCCAAACAACCGCTCCAAGTAACATCTTAGTCAGATTCTAGTCGCTGCGCTGTCTGTCGCTAGGGGCCTGTAATCGCCTCGAGCCAATTCTCGCATTTCGCAATTGTTATTACCGTTAACGGTTTTAGGTCCTAATGAATCTTCGTGCACGCTACGCCTCGAGCAAGGCTCTGAAGGTCTGCTGAGAAGTGCTTCTCTTTCGCTCGCCCTTTCTGGACTACCACCGTGTGTGCGGACACCTCCGTTTGCATTTACAGCATTTACTACTATCGTTTGTGACAAGGGTCCACCGTGGAGGGGACTCCCGTCGAGCAGCTCTCCAGCTCCCAACTCGCTACGTAGTATTCTTATTTTTTGAATCATCTCTTTAATTTCGCATCTAAGGATTCCAAGGAAACAAAATTTGAGAAATGCTATCACACAATAACCTAACACAAATAGAGCATCCGCAGTTTTTCTTAGCCAAGTAAGTAATCTTTCCGCACAAGCAGCCGTGTGTGGTATGCAATGAACTGGGGTGAACGAAACGGGAGCTGTTGCCGTCGTGGAAAATGATATCGGTGTGACAGCAGGTGTATGAGCTGGTATTCGACAGCAACTTGGAGGCAGAATTGTACGATTTAACGCTGCAAAATCGGATGGCCCCGTCACCCCGCAGCAGCTCTGTTCTCTTTGTAAACGGTCCCAAGCTTCGGAGAAATCAACGTCCGTGTCGTAATCTTTTGCTAATCTAATACGCAACTGTGGCCGTAACTCTCGACACACCCGTTCGAAGCGAAATACCCAGTAAACCCCAATTGCAGCGTCACCGACCAGTAGAGCAAGCAATGCTAGCCAATAGGCGTTAAGCATGCGTTCCGAGAGTCGTAAAGCTGCCAGGCAGCCCAGTAACTGTAGCAGCCCCGCCTGCACAGGCAACGCTGCGTAACCGTAGAGAAAGCCGGGCTGAGCGGCGCCTAAGCCCGGCACGAGCCCGCGTCTGTAGTCTGCTAGAGCGCGGCCTGCTGCCGCGCAGAAAGCGAGCGCACCAAGCAGCAGAGCCCCGTTGCACGCGTATATCCAGATGCGGTAATAGCGCATTGCGCGGTGTGCGGCGGGGTAGTGCGCGGGGCGCGCGGGCGGCGGCAACGTCATGGTGGCGGGCGCCGCTTCATGGCGCCGCCCGCGCCCGCGCCGCCGCCACACGACGCGCCCCACGCCTCTGCGAACAAACATCATGTTATAACATTATCCAAACGAGTAATCCAATTATATTAGTATTAGTATTACACCTTTATTAAAGGAGAATGGCGAAACTGGGCCTAACATAAGTAAGGCCTTACAGAAATCATAATATATTTAAAATTCATAATGTTATTTTTAATAATTCTTGGTAAAATATTGACTTCTGATTCTATGGGAAAACAAATGTTTGAAAAAAAAGATGATAATGACTAACGGCATTGTTATTTAGATTTCTATGACTACCGGTCTTATCAAGCAGAGATTGTCAGTGCTGTCAGGAGTAAAATAGTCGATATATCGATTAAAACGAATGAATATTTATTTTCATTTTTAGTTTTATATAAAATTCAAATGCTTTATGAATCAGAAATATAAGTTAACTGCGTTACATATTTTATTGTTAACTTTTTAGCACGCTATTTATTTAGGTAATTCCGGTAATTCTATACATTTTTACTCATGGCGGCCGCACTTTGTAAGAATATTTCTGAAATGTAGCTGGCCGCTTCAATTTTAATTACAATGTCATGTTTGTCGTTTGACTTTTGACATTTGATTGAGGTTTTTCGTTACGTTACATTCGACTTTGTGCTTGTAGTTAAATTATTTTCTTCATCTTTATCGACTTTCGCTACGTATTACGGACACTGACGATCTCTGTTATTACTACCAACCAACGCTTGCACACCGGACTTTGATTACCTGCCTTTACGACTCACTACTGCTACCCTACTTGGACACCGACTTTGCATCCGATTTTCCATTTACAAATATGAACTGCATCAACTGTGGTATTAATGCTAATCGTAACAATGCTATACGTATGCATTTGTTACAAGATAACGCAATAATATTAATTATACAACGGTGGGCTGCTCCTCTAACGGTTAGTGGATTAGTATTATCTAAGGTATTTAGTACTAGCTATTGAAATTAAACAAAAACGTAAACACACATTGTTTTATATATATACTAGCGGCCCACCCCGGCTTCGCCCGTGGTACCTACATGTTTAAACTATCCTATCTCTCAAGTTGGATCGAACTCCACATGGTGTGCGAATTTTATTATAATCGGTTAAGTGGTTTAGGAGTCCATTGAGGACAAACATTGTGACACGAGATTTATATATATTAACTAGTGGTCAGCCCCGGCTTCGCCCGTGGTACCTACATGTTTAAACTATCCTATCTCTCAAGTTGGATCGAACTGCACATGGTGTGCGAATTTTATTATAATCGGTTTAGTGGTTTAGGAGTCCATTGAGGACAAACATTGTGACACGAGATTTATATATATTAATATATATATATATTTATATATATATATATATATATATATATATATTAATATATATATATATATATATATATATATATATATATATATATATATATATATATTCACTTTCTTTTGTCCAATTGTAATATTAATTCTTTATTTGTAGATCACTCACTCTGATCACATATGTGATGCATGCTGGAAACTTGCAAATGATTCTTTGAGGATTGAAAATCAGGAAGATGAAAATGCAGTTGGTTGGTTGGTCATCATTCTGTTACAAATGACCCGAAATTTTGTGTCAGTATCTCCCGGCCTATGTATGTGTCATATTTTGCAATTGTTTATAAATACAGGGTGATGTAATTGGTGTAGTACGAATATCTAAAAATCTATGAAGAATTTTGTGATACAGTAAATGGAAGAATTATAGACTATTTTACAGTATTTAATAAAATCATTTAATTTTTTGTTCATTTTCATTAGAAATGTCAATTTTTCTCGCCAAGGTGGAAATTTGGATGATAAGGATCTTGTTATAAAAATATAAATTTTGACTAAAATCGGCATTGTTTTTTTCAAAAATCAAATTACTAATTAATAATCAGAGTTATCACATTATTAAAAAAAATAAGCCAAACTATACACAATTTTTACTTGATGCAATCCTCAAAGATCATGGACATAGTGTATTGCGCCATCCACCATACCATCCAGAACTCAACCCAATAGAGTTACTATGGGGCATAATTAAAGGGAAAGTAGCATCACAAAATGTGAACTTTAACTTGAAAACTGTGGAAGAATTATTTAGAAAGGAAGCAAATGCTATTAGTCTGGATATGTTTAGTGACATTTGGAGAAAGACGCGAGAACATGAGGAAAAATATATTCAATTAGAACCAAAAGTAGATAATTACACTGACTCATTTATAATAACATTAAGAAATTCCGACGGCGAGTTCTTCGAGCGATGAAAGTTTCAGTGAAGTAGAAGATTACGATTATGATTAAAAAGATTCTTCTTCTTCTCTATAGATACTGCTTTCTGAATTGGTGGTAAATGTTAAAACTGTTAAACTGTTATGACGATTCAAAAGTGCTTCTAGAAGAAGTCTAATTGTATAAATGTTTGAGTTTGAGTTTAAAACCAATAATGTGAAAATTATACAATAAACATGTAACACATATTTGTTAGCGCGTATTGGTAGGTATAACGTATTTACTACAAATATAATATTTCTTAGATATCTTTACTCGACCAAAGTCAGGACAAGACTGCTCCGCAACTGCAGAAGACGTCCGTTATTTAAATCATTATCAAAACAACCATCCGTGTGTTGGGAGTGAGCGCACGTGTTATTTGTATTGTTTTTATGAGCTGAAATTTAATTATTATTTGATAATTGAATGATTATTAATACTTTTATCCAATTGATTATTATTAGAATAAATAATTAACTTCATCAATTGATTTACTTTTAAATTATAATTTTACAGGTAAATTATGAGAGCTTTCATAATTATATTTGGATATATTTATCTACAACGCAACCATTTTACAATTCAAGTCTAAAATGAAACTAGAGTCGCATTTATTTTTGAACATACTGTAAGTGAAATTGCATAAGTGTGAGTACTGTGAACATGCCAGCTTTCCTTAATTGACCGATACCTAACTGTTCTTCTGTTACACTCTTTATCTAAATAATGTATATTATAGGATATAAACTTACCTCTACTTAGAAAGAAACAAAGCTATTCATTGAACTCGAGCAAACCTAACCTCAATTTTAGTGACGTTACATGCTCAATATCTCTGCTATCCCATAGAACAGATCTTTAATTGTTATATTTATAGAATCTGTATATTTTTATCTATTTAACCCCACATAAATCATCAGTGTAACGATCAGGCCCAAAGTCCTATGGGAGTTCGCCATTCTCCTTTGTGAAAGCAAAACGGAAAACGTTAACAAGATCTTGCAATACATTAGAAGACTCGCATAATATTTACTTACTAACAATCACTACCTATGCTTTTTTAAGCAAAAGCTTTCCCTACTTATGGATGACGTATCGCCCTAACTTGATAATATTTCCTCTGAGCTTATTTATTAATTATTACTTTTCCGAGCCATAACACAAATATATACTAAAACAAAAAATTCGGTTCTCAGTTTCAGTAGGTATAGCAATATTCTCAACTTTCCCGCTATTTCCTCGCTTTCATTGCTTTCATATACAATCAAACAATGATTTTCCTTTATTAACATTTCAGTTTCAATTCAGTTTCCGTGAAAATGTTTGAGCTTTACAATATCTACATTCTATACATCGCAATATTATTTTGTATTAAATAGCATTATCTATTCATTTTCTATGCTCCTTAACTACTTAACTATTAGTACAATAAATACAACGAATTAATAAATGTGATAATTCTTACAATCCGCCGCCCGTGCCGTGCACCCGAAACCTTGCTAGTCACAGAAGCGGCCGCACAATCGTGTGCAGTGCGTCTACCAAGCCCGTACGAGTTCTGCAACAAATGATCATGAATATATGAAATTCCTATTTATTAAATAAAACAAAAAGAAAAGGCTAGAAATATAAAGCCGTCGTTTTTGGGAATGTTGTTTATACAATTTCACGTGATTCTTACATACAATAGCATGCAATTTCACGTGGTTGTGGATTTATCAGCTTAAACCTTCCTTTCGGCCAACTTTCACATTTACGCTTTCTTTTTATTTTGATTCTTAGGACCTATAAAATTTCCTTAGGCATACTGTGTGCGATTAGTCGAACATTATGTTTTTAACTTCGGATCTTAAAATAATTTAACATATTCATAAATTCAATCGCTAAAGTGTCCTAAATAATAACATAAAAACTGTCATAATTGGGCAACGAAAATATCTATATTAAAACGGAACATTCACAGGAAAAGGCTTGAATAATAGCGAAGAAAAGGCATTAACATATCTATTATATTGACTTTCCTTTATTATATGAAGTATAAGAACTACCATTGACCTTCAAGCCTGCGCGTTCCCTCCTTACCCTTAGGGCCATCTAAAAATAACACTCGACGATATACGTAACCATGAATAGAGGGAGCAACTTGACATTCAGCCACTCGCTAGCGACTAGCATTAAATTCGCATGTAGGCGGAATTCATTTTAGCAATATTCATCTAAAACGAAAGATTAAGTCATTGGCAAGGTATTATAAAGAAAAGAGGGAACTAATATGAATACGTAAGATCTTCTCTTCCGCAATCGGTACTTGGAATATTGAATACACAATTTTCGATTGACCTTTCATATCATGTGTCAAGTGACACACCGCTGAATATAATTAGAACAGATTAGTATCGAATCACTTTCCCAAATCTATCAATTTTATTAAAATCGAACTCAAATATTTTTTCACCCAAATAAATATCTTTCATAATTCAGAAGCGTTGTTGTAAGTATAAATTTTAGCATAAATAATTTGTTTTCATTAAAAGTGCTGACCCGTTATGATACCTCATATAATTATTCATTGTACGTTGTATACGCACGACATTTACATGACAAAACTTACCTATTGTTATCACTATTACAATATCAAGGTCTACACATATAATTTACCTAGAAATTAAACCATTTTCTCAATAAGGAAAGTAAGAAAAAGTAATTAAAACATTAAATAGAAATTGTGAATAAACTCTAAACTGTGAACTCATATTTAGGTAGGTTTGTTTACAACGCAATTATAGAAACAATGATGACTTTCGCATTTATAGGAGGTTGTTGATACAGAAAATTCCGATCGTCCGCTCTTGAGTGTTCTCGTGTTTTGACATTTTCTTTATAGATTGGCAACATTAAGCTTGATGAGGGTAGGCAATTCAATGCGCCGCCATTATTGGAAATATTGGTGTGTACAAATCTTTTGAAACGTGGAGCTATCACGATTCGTTACGAATGTTATAAATAAATACAATTATGGAAGCTGTTAACAGTTTTAATTCAATATCAACTGTTACACGGTATTAAATTATATTATTCCAATTTGTGTGTACCTACTACATAAAATTAACGTCATTCGGTATTATATATTCATTTTAAGTAGGTAATTTAAATTCAAATTAAACTTATTTGTTTTTGTATAAAATGTAAAATGACACAGAACCCGAACGCGATCTCCGAGTATCCAGAAAGTATCGACACTCCTTGAACTGCAAACAAATTTTCAACAAACTTGCTCTGAATTCGAGACTGAAGCGTCTGAAATGCAGAAATCGAATGCAAGTTTGAAAATTTTCATTTGTACAAACGCTATTTTAAATTTAAATTCAACGATATTTCTAGGTAGTGCATTTTTAAATGTTACGACTAACAAGCAAATACTTAAGTTACTACAGCACGAATGCATTATTCAGCCAGGCTATTCAGGAATACTTCATAAATGTTGGATTTTCAGAACATACTGATATTTATTAAGTTCTGAATATTCATGAAAGATATTAAATATTCGTAACCATACTAATATTAGCGTGTAAATAAATTAAAAATTAAATATTTTATTTAGCGTGACGTTAACGTAAGTTGTTGAAGCCAGCTATTCTACAGAGGGTATTGTTTTGGTTATGATGAAAATCAACGCATAAAGCGTTGAAATATGGAAGAAAGTTGCCGGGTATATTGTCGGCAGCTGAAACCGCAGGCACGGCTAGTTTAAATAAACATTAACGAATACAGCAATATACTGTTAAATTGTTGCCAACGTCAATATAGGTTGTAAGCACTATAAAGTCCAATAGTTCCGGAGTACCAATTTAATACAAGGGTCAAGGAATGCGCGAGAAATATAGACAACGGTACCTCGGGAACAATGTACTAAAACAGTTGCCGCTGGCTCGACGCCAAATAACTAAAACCTTTGATAACAACCTTTCAATCTATGCTGACGCCAGATTAAAAACTCGATTTGAAATCGAGTCGAAATGTAGCGAGTATTCCGTTTCAATTTTTCTCTACATCTGCTGAAGTATATTAATCCAAAGAGATGAGCAAAAACTATAGTCCCGTTCTGAAATTCATTTCTAGAATTCATATTCGCATGCCTGGGTTTATTAAGGGTTTCTGTATTTTCTATATTATAAACATACATGCTATTTGGCCATTCATCTCTGTTAATTAACCACGGATATAATATACCTATATTTATAGAGAAGTAGTGATAAAAACTATTTATATTAAATGTGATAATTGATAAGCGTGGATAATGTGAAACGAAGACAATCCAAAGCAAATGAACCATAATGCCTGACCCTAGGGCAAAAGCCGCAATTTTATAAGTCGAGGTTGCCCACAGTAACCTGAGGGTAACTGTTTCGCAATTCCTTCATGGCTTCCTCATAAAGGTTAAAATGTAATTGCAAAAATCGCAATTATACAACTCAAAGGTGTTGAATTTCACTTTTTGACTTTGAACCCACAAAAACATTTGCTACTGCGACTTCGTATTCTTAAAATTTTGTAGGAATATTAATATTTTTTTTTATGCAAAAACTTACCTACTAAACCTACATTGCTGTCTCTACCGTGTCTTCACATGAAGTAAAAAATGACAAATGAGATTCGTAGAAAAAGGTTGTGTTTTACAAAATACAGTGACTAACGACATTATTAGCCTGCGCAACTACAATAAAAACAAAGTTCAACGAGCCATATATTTTACACAGACAATAAATTATTATAAATTAAGTCACATAACTTTCGATTGCGATAATTATTATACTTAAATATTGAAAGAATAGACCAAAAACTTACAGTAGGTACACTATAATCAAGCGATAACTGCCACATGTCCAAATACTCTCACAAGCCCTAATATTATAAATGTTATCAAGCTCTTTAAGTTTGTACTACAATACAAGAAAGTCGACGAAAAATTTCTTCTTTATATTCACTATTTTTATATGAAATGAATATTTAAATGTATGACTATCAAAAAAAACTTGGTAACAATATTAATTATGCAGGTACCTCATCTTTATTCTAAAGTCTACAGAAGAACTTAAACATCTTCTATGTGTCTTTTAATATAATCTATCAGGATAAAGGGCCAGCAGTTCGGGCTGTAAATGTGTCAAAAAACGGCAACATTTGCAAAAAGTTTCAATAAATGTGAATATTTGTTATCTGGGCAATAAAAACAATCCATTATACGCACGACAACGATTTAAAGGACAATTTCATGAAGCGTATAACAAAGGGTTCTAATACCAACAGAACAATGGGCACATTTTTTTCATACTGCTGGGTTGAGCTGTTGTAGCCCAGTACCTATTGAATCAAGTATATGACAGAAGCGGTGAAGCAACATTCTCGTCATTTTACTAAAAGCATTTCAATGTGCCCGCCTTACCACTTGTATGTCTCGAGTGAATTTGTCTGCAAGCTATTTTGTCGTATGACAAAGGTTTTAAAAATGTAAACGCTTATTTAAACGAGGAGATTTCTTTACCTTTACAATTGGCAAATTAGCTATCAGATATCAAACTTTCAATAACAATAATATTTCTCAATAGACAATTTTATCAATAATGCTCAACTTTGTCTAGCCATGTATGTGTCGTGGCCATATCGTAGATTTGCTTATTTCATGAAATAGCCAACATAGTTTGATCAGATCGTTAAATCATCAACGTTTCACGATTTGGTCATCGACATTTGGCCAGATCGTATAAAATATCTTAGAGAGTCCATAAAACATTAAAAAATTCAGAATATTTTAAGAACTTGTTTATTGTCATTTAAGTTAGTGCCGCGGTAGCGCCGGCGAATACCAGAAGCGAATGGTTTTTTCAATAGAAAACAGTTAGGTTAGGTTAGGTTAGACTTTAATAAACAACGCACGAGCCGAGCGAGCAAAGCGAGCGTGCCGCGGCAGCGGCCGGCGAGTGCCAGAAGCGAATCGCTTTTTTAAAAAAGAAACAAAAATGGTCGCATTTCGTGAAACGTTGACGATTTAACGATCTGGCCAAACTAAATTGGCCATTTCATGAAATGAGCAAATCTACGATATGGCCACGACATATGCATATTTTATGCACTTTGTGCTAAGGCCATTCAATCGATCCTCGATGTTCTATACGACAAAAGCAATACATTTTTAATTTATTGTATGCTACGAGTGAGTATAATGTCATGTTCTTCAAAAGATATGAATATTAATAACAAAATTCCCACCTTTCACTTTCAAAGCAGATACAACCCTTTGATGGCCTTTAATTAAATTAATTTTGATTAAGGATTTTCCACTATCGTGACTGCGCACGTTTTATACGCGGCGTCCATTTATTTTATCTTCTAATTAAAATGTAACGGGTAAGCATTCTGTTGGCTTTGATAAGACAGTCACGCACTTGAGGTGAAACAGCTTGCCTTCGTCCTGCACCAGCTCGTAAAACTATTTTATTACAAACCTAAGTTTCGTTTTAACAGACCCTAACCTAGCGTATTTTAATTAATCCTGTAGTAAACCCATATACTTGTAATTTATTTTTATTTACTTAAATGTGAGTTCAATATAGATCGGACATTTTTATTTGTCTTGTACTTTGTACATGGACTGTTTTCACAACTTTCAGAAAATTAACTAAATAAGCGTTGTAAATATCTTTGGCTTTTTTAACCGAACCATTTATATATTCTGTGCCATTACTGATACTTTATTTTATTAAAAGCCAAGTGGCCCATGAATCACATCCGAAAAAGATTAAATGGGACTGAAAATGTTCGTGCGAAGGACAATCGGGTAAAGTTTTCGTCCATTGTAGTTATAAATTTCTTCATATAGAAAGTTTTATTTCGGCTGACACACAAAGTTTTATTATAATACAAAAGTAATGTGGTAGATGGTTAATTAAAAATTGCATTATGTCAATTCCATAAAAAGTACCGCAAAATAAGTTGTTCCATCTCATAACAAGCAAAGGCTCAAGAGTCTGGCGCGAGTCCAAAGAGATGCGAATTACTCGTCTTTTACACCCTTATAATATGTCATGAGCTACTGTTGCAAGGACGCTTTTATTGTATAAAACTCGTGTGGAATTATCATGATTGCTATATCCATTGTTCTTATGCTATATAACTTGGCTTTAACAACACAATACAATGAATCCTAAAACTAGTCTTTAGTTCTCGTGGTGTGAGAATGGTAATTCAGATACAATGAAAAGCGTGAACAAATTATTATGAAGATTTTAGTTTCCTATGTTTTTATTTCAAAAAGTATTTTCTTATATTGTAGCTTAAGAAATAAAACACAATGAAATTCTTATTTTAGATTACGTTTTCGTAATCTATACCTTCTTTAAAAATTATTTTTATGAAACAATAGAGCAAACAATACCAACAACTAGATTGATTATTGAGCATTTTCGTCTGAAAATTTTTCATTTTCAACTATTTTATCTTTTTTATTTTTTCTTCATAGACGCAAAGAATGTAAAAAATTCTCTTGCAGTTTTCAGATGCTTTTTTCCTAGTTTTGTAATTTAAAATTAAACTAAAAAAAATATTATTAAAGTTTTGCATTAATGAGTTAACACTTATTCTTAAATCAATGTTAGCAAAGAACAACAATAATAGGTAAACAGAGCAATGTATTAATATGCAAACAATATGAATTTAAAATTATGAATACTAATATTTAAACGCAATATGAATGAATATCAATCACCAATATCAATACATATCAAACCTTTTATTGACTTTCAACATGAAATATTCGTAACTGTGTAGTGAAAATCAATCAGTTGGACGTGCGAAGCGGTATCTATCCGAGTTAGCACACATCGGTTCCAGTGATTGCTTTGTCCCACAGGAAATTAGTTTCGAACTTGCGAGCAAACTCGTGTACAACTATAGCCGAGCTTAACAACGCCGTAATATTTCTGAAGCAATACTTGTTAAAGTTACCTACTTATTAACACTGCACCAACTTCTAAGTATTTACTCAACATCCGCAAAATGCTTTAATATATCAAAAGAAACAAGTTCGAGTTAGTTCAGACCAGTAACAAGTCGTGCGCTCTTCCTACGCAGTCTGCACAAAACTTATAATCATATATTACTATAAAAGTTGATCCGTTTGTTGAAATTGTTTAAAGACTAAACTATTTTATGATTTGGCAATATAAAGGTTTTCATTTTGGTTAGTTATTATGAAGAACGTAATGTAAAAAAACTATACCTATAAAATAGATCGTATTTAACGTGCCGGATAGCGAGGCAATATGCGGCCTCACAGTTCTATAAATACGAACAATAATTTATCATGGCCACCATCGTAAACAGGGAAAATAGGAAGCTCACTTCTCCAAGACTCTAAGCTCTCGAGCCGACTCAACAAATAATACCTCTATAAATTCTACCAATGAAATATGTTAGGGCTAAACTACACATACAATTCGTATACGAACCGCATTGTGGTTGTGTTAATAGGCATTGCGGTCCGTGCTTCGGTCGGTATCATCCCTAAAACAGTTCTCTCTATTTGGATATGTATGTGGACACTTGGCTAATAACGTCATTTAGGGGCTATTTGTTAATATCCGATCGTGACATTATGTCCGATAATGTTAAAATAATTGGACTTTATATTCCATCTGTGGTACGCATTTGTGATATAGTGTCGTTATTTTAGACATAAATATCAAATGCAGATCCTATTTTATGAATAACATATGGAACCGAGTACATCAAGATACATTTCACTTCAAGGGCAATGCTATTGAATGCTACACTCTACATGAATAAAAACAAAATGAATACATGTTCAGAATTTAGTATCTTCTATCATGTACCAACCACCAATATACTCGTAAACGCTGTCATATAATTTTATTTGGTTTGCTTCTGGCCCAAGGCGTCGATAACGTGATGAAAGCAGTATTATTCAAATGCAGAGACAGGTTGTGGCTTTTCAACTAGCACGGTACCACCTTACACCGAGCTTGGTTACCATCTTCATAACATAAAATGACTTCCGTGTTTTCTTTGATGAAAACTTTTCTGTGAAAATTACTGCAGTCATTTCTAGAAGCAATAAAACTTTGTAGATTAAGACAAAGTTGTAAGCGTTTCTCTTAATTGCTTTTACGTAGTATAATATAGACTTAGATAATCAAATATTGTGCTACATAAAGTACACCAAAACATTTTATATAATATATTTTTTATCTATATGAATAGATATAAATATGATTAAATTATATATCTACCTACTTCTATACTTTTAAATAATAAGCATGATATTTTGAAAGAAACTAAATATAATAAACTAATTAATGAAAATAAAAAGTTGTATTGCTTAAAATATTTCTACGGTAGTGATTAAACTTGGATTAAACATGAGTGTATATAAACAAATAAATGTAAATGACAACTAAAACGTAAAGCATCTATTTTATGACTTTACTTAGCTTACTTAGGTGGCATGCTGAAGTACTTTCTCCTACACCCTTGTAACTGCCTGTAATAAAGAAAATTTCTAGTGAATGTTTGTCGCGTTATCACAAAATTAAATCTTTGTTCACAACTTTTAATAAACGAATGTCAGCAGTCGTGTAGGTATTTATGTGTTTCAGTCATTCAAAAAGTGTAAAGGAATAAAAGTGTTAAAAGTTATAATGTATGAAAAGAATTATCAGGAATATATCTTCATTTTTGGCGTTAAAATGTGGGCATTGAATTAAATCTCCAACTTTCAATAGCTTTATAAGCTTTGTGCATAAGAACGTGCTCATATTTTCGTATTCTAAATAAAGCGCGTCACACACGGTGAAGATACTATAATATTTTATCTTAAGATACTGTTATATTTTATATCACAGTATCTTAACGCATCCGGTATCAGCGTTCGGACCATCATTTTTATTTTTGTCATTGCGTACTAAGACCCCTGTAGAACCGCCATCCTGTTACAAATGACCCACAAAATTTCGCGTCATTTGTAACAGGATGGCGGTTCTACAGCGGTCTTAGTACGCAATGACAAAAAGAAAAATGATGGTCCGAACGCTGATACCGGATGCGTTAAGATACTGTGATATAAAATATAACAGTATCTTAAGATAAAATATTATAGTATCTTCACCGTGTGTGACGCGCTTAAGTGTTTGCATAATGAAGTCTACGTTAATCAACGGCAGAGGCCTGTGTCAAACTAAAACCAATTAAGAGCTTATTGAACTTAATTTATTCACAAACACACTTTCATTGTATACCGAACCTAAAGTATGTATGTGTAATGTCAACAGTGTTCCACTTCGTTGCCATTTAATTTCGTAAGAGTTAGCGCACACGAGCAACTTTGGCTCCGCAACTATTTTGTCTCTCCCATCAATTGTATGGGGAGTTGCGTCGCTACGTGCGCGCACTTTCATACTAGCCCATGGGTGGAGATAGACCGGACTCTCAGTGGAGTTTCGTTTGCAAAAATAGCGGACCTAAATCTGACTTCTGATATATATTGTATAGATCCCAGACATTCTACAGACAGATGTTGCCAACCAGTTTTGTGGTCCCCCTCTCCCCACCCCGGTAATTTAATATGACATACAAAGAAAAAAATAAAAATTTCCAAAACATGCCGTGTGGGGTATCAAATGAAAGAGCTTATTGAGTAGATCACGAATATATAGCATACTATAACATTTCTTACACTTTCTCTAAGATTTTTTAGAAAATTTACGAAAATGCTCCATTTTTGAGTTAACTTTAAACCACTATAGATTGAAAACTCATGAATATATTTTTTAAATTATTATTTTAAATAATTAACAATAGTCCATTGTTTACGATTCAATAGTTCGTACAGTGAAATAGTTGCATGGGGGAGTGGGGGGAGCATTCAAATATGGCGAGTATATTTTCAAGTTTATGCCAGAAATAAAGGCCTAATACAAAAATATCGGTGTCAGGGCTTAGAATAATTATCTCTGCACTGTCGTTGTGTTTGACAGAATGAAAAATATGGCAGAACATTCTTGAATCAGCCTCTGTGTGATTAGATTTCAAATCGGTAACTTCAGTGAAAGTTGCGCCTTGCAATTTAAAACATTTTGTGGGGTCATCAAATCCACCACATACATATAGTTCACTTATATTATAGTACGAACTATTGAATCGTAAACAATGGACTATTGTTAATTATTTAAAATAATAATTTAAAAAATATATTCATGAGTTTTCAATCTATAGTGGTTTAAAGTTAACTCAAAAATGGAGCATTTTCGTAAATTTTCTAAAAAATCTTAGAGAAAGTGTAAGAAATGTTATAGTATGCTATATATTCGTGATCTACTTAATAAGCTCTTTCATTTGATACCCCACACGGCATGTTTTGGAAATTTTTATTTTTTTCTTTGTATGCCATATTAAATTACCGGGGTGGGGGGAGGGGGACCACAAAACTGGTTGGCAACATCTGTCTATAGGATGTCTGGGATCTATACAATATATATCAGAAGTCAGATTTAGGTCCGCTATTTTTGCAAACGAACATCTCCTTGGAGCCTGCTCTAAGAGACAAAATAGTTGCGGAGACAAAATAGTTGCGGAGACAAAGTTGCTCGTGCGCGCTAGCTCTTACAGTGAAGCACGTTGTGAATTAGTTAAACGTCGTAAATTTGACAGTTGAATTCGGTACGTCTTGACTCTCGAGTTCAAATATCAAGCACGGATTGCAAGAATACTGAGATCTTACTTTAATTTAACGTGTGTTATATTTGAACACTTTGTAATAATAAGGTTCATATCATTCGTATATATGTATAACGTTTCCTAATGAATAAACAGGAATAATTTTTTTTCTATAGATAACTAGCGGTTCGGCCTGGCTTCGCCTGTGGTCCTCCTTCTTCCTTCCTTATCGCTGTTCTCGAGTTTTTCGTTTAGCAACACATTTAGCGATTCATTTTTATTAATTTAAGATATACAATCTTCATTTAAAAACACTAATATAGTTTAGAAACCTTCGCAATATTATTTTAAGGACTTTTCTATAAGGACTTTCTTTAAGGACTTTGAAGAAAGAAGTCTCTATACTAATGGGTGATAAAAAAATAGAATTAAACCTTTGCGACATAAAGAACAATATTATACAATAGTAGCTGTCCCGGCAAACGTTGTTCTGCCTTTCTTATCACTTAGGTGTATGAAAAATAGATGTTGACTAACATTGTGACACGAGAATTTAATATATTTAAAGATGTACAATTTTCAATGTACAATTGCACAGTATGATTTATTATTAATTAGCGGTCCGCCCTGGCTTCGCTAGTGGTACATATTTACGTTTTCTCTACATAAGAACCATCCTCATACTTCAAGGAATATAATAAAAAAAGAATTATCGAAATCGGTTCAGCCGTTCACACGTCATGCCGTGACAACGCGAAACGGGTTTCATTTATATATATATAGATAATAAATAAATCGTAAATCGTGTTTTCAAAAAAAAACTTCATAACACGAATATCTAATCTGCGTTCCTATAATCTAGATAGATATTATGACTCTGTGGAAGTTAATATGAGGTTTCGTTAGATCAGTTTATGGGCAACCTAATCCCATGTTCCACTAACGCCATTGTAAATATTACAGACCCCATTAAACTGAGCCTTGTACTTTTAACTAACCTATTTACGAGACGACTAACTGAAGGTTTTTTCATTGCTAACTATGTAGTTTTTATTTTGAATTCTTATTTTCTAAACATGTAACGTATTATATGTTAAGGTTTATTTTAAAATGTATTTTTAGAATTCTACTGTTCATAAATGTAAATTAGCTCTGAAAAAAGAACTTTACAGACATTGAATAGTCATTGTTTAATTATTATCGCCATTTACAAGGTTGGCATATATTATTTAAAATATTTATCATGAAACCGAAAACGCCACAGTCCTTTTTATTACAAGTGAATAAATATTAGGTCAGTAACAAGATACAGAACGTCTTTATTAAAAATTCAACAAGAGTTTCTATGTATTTTTCTCTTGAAAGTCTGCGAGTAAGAAATAACGACTAACGGAGTCCACAAATAAGTTTAAAAGAACAAATAACCACGAGTTCTGTTTGGTATAACATTGTTTTAATGAGATTTCAGTTTACTTAACTAGTAAAACCGGGGAAACATCATTTCGAATCTTGTTCAATTTAATCATGACAACAATTTATAGGTAGGTGTTTACCTCGTGCTTCTTAAACTCTACAAGTCATATAATTTTTAGTTGTTGAATTTGATATTTTTGGTTTAATGGCATTCAAATGCTTTATAAATATAAATTTATAAAGAATAGAAAAAAATCGATCACGAGGCGGGACTCGAACCCGCATCCTTTCGCGCCAAACCAGGGCGGATGCCTGACCAATTCAGCCACTCGTGACCCGCCAGAGCGGGGTTTTTCTATTCTTTATAAATTTACTAGCGACCCGCCCCGGCTTCGCACGGGTGCAATGCTGATACGAAATACACTACAGAAAAACTGTGAACACGCTCTTGCCGCACCGGGCGGCCGGCCGGTACCGCCGTAAACGCTACGTCCCGCAATTTTTAAATCTGTAATATCTTCGAAAATATTCACTTAAATCATACGGTGTAAAGGGCCATATAGATCTA
This sequence comes from Colias behrii, assembly GCA_029959065.1. Lineage (NCBI taxonomy): Eukaryota > Metazoa > Arthropoda > Insecta > Lepidoptera > Pieridae > Colias > Colias behrii. The sequence goes on from JARWMC010000002.1 coordinate 9,319,385, forward strand.
TATTAAATGAACAATGTATTCAAGGTATTTAATTGGTTAAGGACTAAAGCTGTATTGGTTAAAATCGCTTCGAAAATTATAGCCATTATTTGTCGTAAAAAGTAAATGACAAAAAAAAGTTATTGTGGGTTATCCATAAGAGATAGACATATACCATCACGGACTTTTCTGTAGACCTTTTCAATGTGTACAATACTTAGTACATTATTTTGATAAAACTCGTAGGGTTCAGCCTGCGTTTGCAATGTAAGCGGAAAAAATGTAATTATTTACGACATCACATTAGAAACCTCAAAAATAACAGTACTTCTCCACTATTTAATGGATGTTATTCTACATATAAACCTTCCTCTTGAATCACGCTATCTATTAAAAAAAACCGCATCAAAATCCGTTGCGTAGTTCCAAAGATTTAAGCATACAAAGGGCCATAGGGACATAGGGACAGAGAAAGCGACGATGTTTTATACTATGTAGTGATAGTGATATTTAATTTTTAGTTATAAAATTATTTTCAAAGCAGGCTTAATACGCACTCACATAATGATTATGAAACCTCAAAATACGACGGCTTTGTATTGCTCACAAAAACATATAGAATAAAACATATAGTAAAAACATATAGAAGTGCGATAATGTCATAATTAGTATGAAAACCTGTGTCGCCAAACCCACACATTTAAACCGATAGTTATACAGTACACTACAAGTAAACTATGCCTTTGATTGGACAGCTTAATTTGAGTAAAAACTGACTTAGGTTATAAATTCAGCATTTCAATATGTACCCTAACGCACCATGTTACGGTTTATTTTAGTATAACATCCCTAGGTATATTAGCTGTTTTGTTTCTCATTGCACAGAAATTCCAAATTCGAAAACATTCAGCTACTCCACAACAGAGGGCGTTAGTTTTCGATAGATATAAATTTGAAACGCAACACATAGAGATAAGGTTGAAATTTGTGTCACTCAACATTAATGACATTAACTTGATATTTATCTGATGCTATGCTCTGAGGGATGTCAGCCTTGTTATCGATAATTCACAAATAAATATTTTTTGTGTATTTTTTTTTTCTTTCTTTTATATGAGTATAGTATAATGTGTCACATTTTGGAGTATGTTTATTACTACTAAGTAGGTCTTTTTATATTATTATTATTAAATAAAAAACGGAATAGAATAGTATTAATCTATATTTACAAAATACAAACAGAAAATATGCATTATTTTAAATCTTGGAACTGCCGTAGGTTTGCTGTATCGGTGGCCTTTGTTAGACTGCTTAGTGCTGTTCGGCATCCAGTTAACTCGTCACGTTGCATTTATCCATTTCTCTTTTAAATTAGCCTCTTTGGGAAATCTATAAATAAATTGGACAAATGAAAGCTAAGGAAAAATAAAATAAAATTTAATATTTATATTGTTTGTCTTTTCTAAAGTATCGATACTGTCGATATGCGCCACAAACATCACTTAAGCGACATTCGTTTGTTTATTGCAATAATATTCCAGAAAGTCTTGTTTGCTGTTCAATCTATAATAGTACTAATTTCTTACGGATTAAGGTTCATTTTGACTAGATATTTGTATACAATTTTGACAAATTACGACAAGCGAAGTTATAACATAAAATATAATTAAAATAAATAAAAATAAGACTTACCGATGGTATGAAATGCCTCCATTGCTGATATTATTTCGTCTGCTATCATTTTTGCACTCTAATACCGAACAACACGTCCTAATTAATGAATAAATATGGAAAAAAGGTTTGACAGCTGACAACCGACTCGAATATTTTTCTGCGCACAACTGAGAGCAAGTTAGGTGATCTTACCTTACCAGTGACACGTGGGCCACGCCCACATCACACTTCTATCTACTTTACTGTTCTGTGGTATTGCTTATAATTATGTAGGTAAGTTTAAATTGTCAGTCAATAATATATTATAATGTGATGATAATACACAAATGATTCGGAATATCCGATTAATTCAATTATCCGGATTAACCGGATCTTTTACAATTTCACAATAACCTGATGAAATAATGTTAATTTTTGTCCCTTTCAAAAAACCAACGCTCGTTTCTAGTATCTAGACTATATCTCGTCTTATTTTAATAGCCCATAACTTAATAAGTCTTTTCGTAACACATAATAAGTACAGAAATACAATCTAATATTAGGTCACGCGAAGCAATTCATGATTTTTAAAAACGTCAAAACTTCATGTGACTTAACAATAATTGTCAATGGCTGGAAAAGGGCTCGAATATATCATTCGTCATTTTGATACATGACTATAAAACAATGAGTCCATTCATAACCAAAGCACGGTAATAAATCTTCAAAACCAATTTTCAAACTTGGTCAAGACATTCTATACGTTGTTTTCGTAATGAAAATATAAGCGTACATATAAATAATTGAATTTGTGAACAGTGGAGAAAGTTTTATACTTCTGTTTTTATATGATATCGTTATACCCACCTAAATGTTTTGTTAGAAACACTCTTAAAACTCGTATTTTTTGCAACTATATACAACACAATATGTTTTTTCTACACCATATTAGCCTGTTTGTTCCAAATAAACGCTATGTTTATTAATATTATTCATTCATAATTAATTTTGATAACACATACAAAATAAATAAATTGTTCCCATCATATTCGCTATCATGCATTCATGCAACAAACCACAGCAAACTGACAAGTGACAAAAGCTTTTATTGAATCTAGATTTATATACCTATACATAAGGTCAAACCCACACATCGAGGTCAGATTTTCAGAACCTTCCGGCTTGAAGCTATAAATATAATAAATAACGTTTCCTAATATTGACCCTATAATTATACTAGCTGTTACGCGCGGTTTCACCCCCGTGGCTCCACTCCTGTTGGTCGTAGCGTGATGATATATAGCCTATAACCTTCCTCGATAAATGGGCTATCTAACACCGAAAGAATTTTCCAAATCGGACCAGTAGTTCCCGAGATTAGCGAGTTCAAACAAACAAACACTTCAGCTTTATAATATTAGTATAGATTACAATCTAAAATGTATGAAGCGCTACATGCGCGCTACGTATTGACGCGTAGCACTAGAGCGTTACGACAATCCATAATTTAGCATATCGCAGATGTATACATACAATTTTATACTACGCTGTTTTTCGAAAAAGTGGTAATTTTAAAAAGATAACACAGAAAAAGTCTAATATCATAATTCAGCACTATTCCCGAGAGTTGTCGAATTGGATGTTATTTAAGAGTAAATATTTTTCGCTCATAATGACAGCAGACAGTGTTATGAATTCCCAGTATTTACATATGAGATTTGTTTAAGCTTTCATTAAATATACTCCACTTGTCTTTATGCATGAGTTTCATGTCAGAACCGTTTTTAAATTAAAATACTAGTAGGAACTGGAAAAGGTAATGTTTACTAGGTCCGTAGCTATAGAGGCGTTATTGCGACGACACCGAAGCAAGGCTCGGTAGTGGTGGTAGTAGTAGTGCAGCCAAAATTCACATATTTTATATTTAGGTTTGAACATTTTGTACATAACATTTAATATACTTATTTAAAATATTCCAAATTATGCACTTATTAAAAATTATAATTCAGTGGATGCTTTATTTATTCAAAGTACATAAAGTATGCATGCATTTGCATGTTAAATTTTATAATTTTTCACAGAATTTACAAATAAAGGAGTATATTTTCCATTTCATAATTAAAATTTACTCAGAATTTATTTCACTTTGTTTTAAAATACTTCTTGCTACTATTTTAAAAAGTGTTAGCGAAGCACGATAGCTTAAAATATTTAGCTAATTAATATAAGTGTTCATTCTGTTTCACTAAAATAAAGTAAATATATAACAGAGTTGAGAAAATATTTAACAAAGTAAGGAAAATCTCGGAAGGGTAATAACAAGCTATAAACTTAAAGGGTCCCAAAAGAATGTTGCAGAGTCGCGATCGAACGTCGCATTACCGCAACCATAATTACGCATAACCATTTATTATAGAAGAGAGAACTACTATGATAACTAAATATTGGTCCTGTTGTATATCGTGCAACTGATGCTTACAAGATTTATTTACAACTCGACGGAAACTTTAGGTTTTACTGTTATTTCATAAGAGTCAACAAAAGCAACTAAAAATGTGAAAGTTGAATATTCACATTTCAGTTTCTGAATATGTATTCACAAATGCATTTTTCTGTTTATTGCGTGTATAGTTATGAAAGCTTTTATTTATTTTGATAAAGAAGCAAACGCAGATGCGTAGTCTGGTTTAAAACGACCCCAGCCAATAAGTATTCACAACACTTGGTTGCAAATGTGCTACCATTGTCAGAAAGATAGGCAGAACAGATGAGGTTTCCGCACAGAGGGGATATATGACTTAATTCTGAATATTTTAGTCATGTTTCCACAGTCACACACGTCTCAGACTAAAGTGGATGAGGGTTGAAATCACGACGCTAAAAAAATTAATGAAAGTAATTTATCTTAAATTCTTATTCTAGCTATTAACTAAATTACTTCACACTAATTGAGTAATCCATAAACATACACATCTAGGTCAGATCTTAACAGGCACAGAATATTTTGTAAATTTTATTACGATATTATTAAACTTAAAGCATAAAATATGTTTTGTTAGCTCATATTTTTAATGTATTTATATAATATGTATTTATATAACGTCTTTATTTATACATATTTTATATTCTACAAGTATATGTATTTATGAAAAATACTTGTTATACTATTCTTGATTATATTTGATACGTAAATATTTGACACTTTAAAGTATAATAGATTCTAAAATCCGAAATACCGTGTCTCTGAATAGAAGTTTTACGTAGTGCGGCAGTTTTATGTGTAATTGAATTTTATACGAGATTTTATCTTCGAGATTAAATATCGACTTCTCATAAAATTAGCTATTGTATTTATTACTTCACTGACGAATATATTACGCTCAAGAATTTAAAACCAAAGCAATAAAAGGATATATTATTCAGTAAAACCTAATATTTTAATTTTTTTAAAGTAAAACGAAATGAATATAAACAAGACATTGTACAATACGATCTTTAAATGCTAAAATTTCGTTAAGCTTTTTTCAAAACGGGCTTAAAATAAATATAATTTGAACTAGCGACCCGCCCCGGCTTCGCACGGGTGCAATGGCGGCCGGCCGGTACCGCCGCAAACGCTACGTCCCACAATTTTTAAATCTGTAATATCTTCGAAAATATTCTCTTAAATCATACGGTGTAAAGAGCCATATAGATCTATATTAAATGAAGAATGTATTCAAAGTATTTAATTGGTTAAGGATTAATGCTGTATTGGTTAAAATCGCTTCGAAAATTAACCATTATTTGTCGTAAAAAGTAAATGACAAAAAAAAGTTACTGTGGGTTATCCATAAGAGATAGACATATACCATCACGGACTTTTCTGTAGACCTTTCCAATGTGTACTTGAATACTTAGTACATTATTTTGATAAAACTCGTAGGGTTCAGCCTGCGTTTGCAATGTAAGCGGAAAAATATAATTATTTACGACATCACATTAGAAACCTGTAAAATAACAGTACTTCACCACTATTTAATTATACATATAAACCTTCCTCTTGAATCACTCTATCTATTAAAAAAAGACGGGTTGCACTCCGGAAGTGCCGGCAGAAGTGAAAACTTGATTATTAACGTTGAGCATGTTTGATATTTTGGAATGGTATCCGTCTTACGCTTTTTCGATCAGGTCACGTGTCCTGACGCGAGTTTAAGATTTTATACCCATTACAGAAAAAGTGCTCAACGCCGCTAAAGAAATTTTCACTTCAAAAACCGCATCAAAATCCGTTGCGTAGTTTTAATGATTTAAGCATACAAAGGGGAAAGTCGCCTCGTGACCGGGGTTCGAACGTGCGAAGGGAAGGTCCGCTTCTCCCTCCTAACAATGATTTATCTCGACGGAGATATCCAATCTCCACAAAGCGAGATTTAATAAGGTCATGTGAATGAGGTGAAAGTACATTCTGATATTTACATATGACCTTTAAGAACCGTATTAAAATATTTTACGACTTCCTAACGATCTTTTCAAAGCTCAAATTTTCCCAGCGTTATGTCAGCTGTATTAAACCACAGAATTGAATTCATGTTTTTATTAATTTCTAGGAAACCTTTTATACAGTCCTGTAGTGTACGTAATCTAAAGTGAGAAAGTTTATGTTGTGTTAATCTTTTATATTAATTATAAATACAATATACTACTTGTTGTTTAAAAATTATAAAATTATAAAATTGAATGGTAAATACCATAAATCAAAAGTTTTTCAGTAAGAGAATTCCTTTTATGAACATCTATAAAAAACTTGATACTCATATCTCTCAATACTTTTGATATATTTCGTTTATAGTTTTGGCAACGTCCGCCATTTTCCGTATTCCGTCAGCACTACCATGTAACTATATTGTATACTGAAATACTATATTATGTTGTATTTTCTTTAAATTGTAGATAGACTGGTGTTGTTATTTTTAAATATATTTTGAGGATCATTTACAAACGTTGCATAATAAAGGCACCACAATTTACAGTATGGCAATAAAAGCAATTTTATATTGAAATATGAAAAAGTTCTCATTTCGTTTTGTTTTATTTATTTCCTTACAGTCTCACTTAAATCATGCTCAATGTACAATATGTCAGAAAATCAGATTTGCTTTCTATTTATCCATACTAGCGGTCCGCCCCGGCTTCGACCGTGGTACCTACATGTTTAAACTATCCTATCTCTCAAGTTGGATCGAACTGCACGATGGATGGTGTGCGAATTTTATTATAATCGGTTAAGTGGTTTAGGAGTCCATTGAGTACAAACATTGTGACACGAGATTTATACATATATATTAAGATTACAATTCCTATACAATTTACTGGTAGATGCTCAAAGCGATTTATGAATTGAAATAATTCCACGCTGACCTCATGAATCAGTATGGGAAAGCCAGTATGTATAATAACCGCTCACAATACCCATGAGTATTCTTAATATTATCTATATCAAAGTTATGCCTATATCAAAATTCTAAAAGCATACGGAACGATAGATGAAGTTATGTTCATTTATCAACGTCAAATATAAGTACAGTACTCCAAAAGTAATAATGCGCATAGAAATCTTCGCCTCTGTGCGGCAACTGTCATATTCCCGGAGCGTCCGAAGACATTATGTATATAGAGTGGTTAAATGCATTTTCTTCATGCATAATTTAGTAAAATTATGTTTTTTGTGCTCAAAGAGATTAACATTGATTTAAAAGTAACGATTTTGTTTAGATAATTCCTTGTAAGTAAATAGCGAGGATAACCCCACGATTGCGAATATCTTTGTTGGATTGATTTACTTGGAAAATTTTATAGTACTTTTAAAGTGTCTTACTGAAACTGGTGTAATGATGGAAGAAAAGAAGGTTAAAATAACACAAGATTTATATTGTAAAAAATATGGTTTTCAAACACAGGGTTTACATTTAAATCATAGAAATCTAATCATTAATATCTCAGTTCAAAAGTATTTACAGTACTAATCATTCCACAATATTATTACAATTACAAATAAATAAAAAACACAGTCAAAATCAGGATTATTTCTGACATTGTAGATACATCGGAACTTTCATTATGCTCGTCTCTCTCATTTTCCCTTTCCCTACTGCTATCACCTGTGTAAATAATCATTTCATCGATTAATTCAATTCACCTTTAAAAACAAAACGAAGAAGGGTATGTAATAGCAGCTCTATATAATTCCACACAGAGAGAACACGTGCAGTCACCGCCAATATTTAAAGACGACTGACGGATTTGTGAGTTTTTTGACTGACAGGCTACCGTCACCTACCGCCCGAATTGTTTTTGATTGTGTATGACAGTGAATTGACTTCTATTTCTTTTGAACAAGGTGTAAAATGCAAGTGCATTGTTTAGGGCTCTTACGATTCAATGATTCGGGTGTTTTTGGAAATACGACAATTAGCGAAGATCTGCATGCGCATTATTAATTTTGGAGTACTGTATGTCTTCTTACCGTATCTATGTGTTATTTGAGATCGAAATAAACAAATAATAAACTCAATCGGGAATTACTTTGTGACCGTATCTATTTAAATATAATGTAGCAAAATATAAAACCATATGTTTCTCATTCCAGTAATGCTATAAAAATATATCTGTCACATTTTTTGTATTTTCAGCTTACGTGATACGACCTTTTGATAGAATTATGTGGTATAGAGCTATTTTGCTTTGTATCCACCGCTATATATAATATACCAGTCGTTATTCAGTACTTTTTTAATGTTGCGGCATTGATATTACAGGAAAGGTCGGGAATTTAAATGTCGAAATTCGAACCTTACCTATACAGAGAAACGCGAAAACTTTGTTCAAACTCCACCCTTAGTTTACCTTAGGTCTTTTCTTTGTGTTTTATTTTTTATGAAAAATCAATCCTTACTCGATTATTTTTAATTAAGCAAGTTAAGAGTCACTACGTTGATGTTTTTAGGTCAAACAATTTTCTGTGGACAGAATTTGATACTTTGAGTTATCTAAAAATAGAGTTAACCAATTATTAAACAAGCCCCCGTCCTTGGATACTTTGCGAGCTCTCATTAAGCTTGCAATTGGGAGCTACTTCCTCCTTTTGTTCACAAAGTTAAGCATGTAATAAATTGTATTTATATCTATATTAAACCATTTTGTAAGCCCGTCCCATGATTGGATTAATTTAAAATAAAATTTTATACATTTATCTTCTGTACGTTCTGAAATATGGCGGACGACAGCGAACATTATATTTATACGATTTTAACACATACAAATGAGTTCTGTTATTATTTCCATTTTCCACGTTTCACAATGGAATACGGTTTCTATGAAATGCATCAGTTAACAGTTACACATGTTCAATTAAACGTTCGCTGTAATACACGAATGTAATAAGCCATTTAAAAGCACACCGGAACTTGACCAGTTTCATTATCGAATGTCATCGGCTCTCATTTCAGGGCGGAAATGAGCCGGTCGAACATCGGCTTTCATTACAGAGGCCGCACCTGAATGTTCATTAAACGGAAAAACGGAATCAACGGGCACACGACAGAAAATTTTTAACTTTCCTCACGTTCCTTTTACGAATATTATTTTCAGAAAAAGAATTTCCCGGTCGTTCGTTTAAACGTGACGTTTAATCGTGGAATAGTAATTTCTAGAATTTTGTGTCAGTGCAAAATTTACATTCTCTTTTCGTATGCTTTTCATTCATTTTACGTGGATATTCAATTAATGTGAATATGCAGGTAAAGCTAGGTGAATAATATATTTGACGAAAGTAAAATAAAACAATTTGTTTAACACACACGTCACATACATATTATAAATACAAGTAAATAGTAACATTAGGGGGAAATGTTTTGTGTTTTCGTTTTATTTATACGATCATTACCTGATAAAGTAGATTAGTAATACGAATACTTTCATTCATAAAATACGATATCATGAATGAATCGTAAAATCGCGCCAATAACGTACAATTATGTATTACGATCATTGATACAAGGAAATAACAAAAGGTCCCTGGTGAAACACTAAAACAACCTTCAACGTATTGACCATTGAAGCATATATGTATATCATATGTAAATTAATTAGATAATTATTACGTATTATTCATTTGTATGTACATAAAAGAAAATAAAATGAAGAAAAAAATAAAACACAGTTATTTTATTTTACGGTCCTAGTGGAAAGTTGTAGTCCTTCCTTCTCAAACATGTAGTTTGAAACGTAGTATAGGTAATATTGCACTGTTGAAATATTATAAAGTGTTATTGAATCCACTTTTTATTAAGCATTTAGGAGCTTTTATATCCTACATCCCGGCACCAAGTAATAAAATTAAGGAAAAAAAATGTTTCATATCAAATCTGAATATCTTATAAATACAAACCCAATACGATTTTCCTTTACGTAGCCATTAACGAAATCGTTGCTCCTTCTTAAAACCGTGTCATAAAATATTGATACTTCAAAAGTATCTGGAAACTTTACTTAGGTATTCGATACGCGCGACCTAAATATTTTTACTTGGCAGTGATTTGTAGATATGTAATTTTAAATTTAATATTTCACTTCAAAAGCTCCACTGCATTCACTCGATCAATCACCCACATGACAACCTTCGTTAGGGTAAGTAACAAGGTGTGTAACAAAACGCCCATATTAGCTTTATAACGTAAAAAGTATTGTGTAAAGAGTTTTAATATCAATATACATTATTAAGGGAAACAGATAACATTATTATTATTGGTTTAATAACTTATATTTCAAAACAGATACATGATTCAAAACGCTAGTCTGAATACTTCTGAATATTCATATTAGTTAGTAGCTATTTATCCACAAACCAAACATACATCTGACTAGCTGCAAGCACACTAATATTATCGTTAAATACGGTATTAAACTATGTACTCAGCAGAGGTAACTCAACATAAATTAGTTTTGCGGTCAAATGGGTATGTCTGAGGAAGACGGCTCGTACGGCTTTGTGATTTTCAATCTAATTTGGAATTTCAAACATGGACTAAATAACATACCTGGTTAGTGCATAGTGTCGAAAATTACATACAGCAATTAGGTGTGTAAACAACATTTTAGACTGGGGAAATTAAATTATGACCTACCTTCCGTGCCCCTTGATTGCGCGTTGAGTTTGCAATTTAGGCAGATATTAATTGTAGGTACAATTAAATTGTTCTGTACAGTAAAGTCAATATTTTCATCAAACCCAATTTGGCTAAAAGTACCTTCGTCTGTTGTGATCACTAGAAGTTTAAACTACGCTTAGGTATTTCAGTCATCTTCAATTTCTAAACAATCCCAATTAATTATTTTCTATAGATACTTTTAAACTTATTGTACTAATAACAAATTATGCTTGACTCTAAATTTTATTGTATAAAATAATAAGCATTCCACGACTTCCCGTGATCAAATGAAATTCCCATAGGAATGAGATATTCATCGCAATAAAAAGTTTCCTATTTAACTCTTTTGCGCAGCTCTAGTTCTATTTAATTAGTTTATTTGAAAAATGCTTTCCACGTGACACAGGCATAGTTTGAAACAGAACGCCATCCAGCTAAAACAATTACATTCAGCGCCGAGATTGCATTGTTGCCTCATTAAGCTACTTCGGCTGTGCTGCCTGTGCACTCAAGGTACACAAACAACGAAATACAATATTAAAGTTTTAAAAGCTATTCTCACTCATTGGATTCAAATTTTATTTCAACAGTTTAATTCGTAGGTGCATTTATATGTTATCGTTCAACAATTCAAATTAAATAATAACAGTATTATTAAAAGAAAATGTGAATATTTTTGAATAGGAATGTTGTTTGGGCCTGATACACTCCAGCTATGTATTGTCAATATTGTGTCTGAATTTGGCAAAAGATAACGTATAATCTGGAACACCGAACAACACATGTTCACCAAAAAATATTCCTTTAATCAGAACAATTATCTTTGTAATATGCTTGCAATATTATATTATTAAAGTAGCCTTCAAACTAATACAGAATTAATGAAACACCAAACGTTAATTCATCGGCAGGTAAACACTTGACATATTATAGATAAAGGGAATCCTTCGTTAATTACAAAGGTCGGAAAGGGGAATTTCAGTTTCCCAATATCTACCAATCAACGTGTTCAATACCCGAATCTATCTCTAATCAACTAAATGTGTTGTTTCTTAACTTTTATAATGGAATATGAATATGATTGAATTCTAAATTGAGATTATGAGGAGGTATTTATTGTTTAAGTGGAAATAAATAATACAATGAAAACACTGGGTTTAAATCACTGAATAGATTATATATTTCTGATTTATATTTTTATATAGATAATGACATTTTGTAGCATTCAATGGTAATTTTAACACTTATTCATTCATTTTAGAATGAAATTCATAGTACCTACAGTACCTACAAACATAGCCTAGAAGTAGATTAATATGTGGTAATAAGGTTTTGTTTTATTTTTCATTTTTAACTGAAATGTTTTTTATCGAATTATTTAATTTCCTACTTATATTCACAACTTCATATTTCCTACTTAGTTCAGAGTAATGGTCCGAAATAAAATATAATAAGCGGAAGTACTTTGCTATTATAATTAACGTTACGGTATGGTAATGCAAGTTTTATTAAAAATGTAACAAAAATACTTCTAACGGAAAACTGGAATGTTCTCTTCAACGCGAACAATAATTAATGTGGAACATTGAATTACTGCGGGTACTTAAACATTATGCTTTTCATTTAAAAATGGATTTCATAATATTTTATAGCGGAGCATAAAGTGAAAAATTGAAGCTTTCAACTTTACAAAATATAAAATCAACCTTTAAAATTGACATTCATACCAAATTTACAACGCTTTACTTTAATGTAAACGAAGTCTGTGTAAGTTTCAGCGTTTAACGAAATTATGTATGGCGTAGAAATTAACATAATTTAAGAGTGTTGAACGTTTTGTAGATAACCTTGGTACTTTCTTTTCTATATATATGTATTTCTATCCATAATACACGGGTACCACCAGAAGGAAGGTACCCGGTCCTTTGGGAGGCTTACGTGGGGACACAGATCCAACACGCAGAGGCCCTTTAGAGAATTTTAATGTGTTGTGGGACACCAGCCGCAGCCTGCCCATGACTGCACTATAGAGATACAACCCTGGGCAGTCCGCGGCCAATGCAGGACTATTTTAAAATATGGGAATTAAAAATCTGGGTTATGGAAGGAGGTGTTCAGTGGATCGGTAGGTTGGGTCTATGGGGACTATGGACGTCTGCCTTTTCAATGGCAACAAGGGGGCAACATCAGCTGAGCGGCTAGGGGTGTAAAGAGGTGCGGCACCGGTTTCACCATCGCGGGTCCGCAGGCCCGGAGCGGGTTTCCCCGCTATTACGCCATTAGACACTTCCACCCCCGAGCATATTATTATTAAGAAAAAATATTATATCTCTAGAATTACTCATCTCAATCGTATGCTATAAAGTTATACTTTTATGGATTTTCGTTGACAGTCGTAGAGTTGTGCATGAGGCCCCTTTCAAATAACAGTCCTATTTTGTTTAACCAAACAAAAATAAAAACCAGTTGCCTAACTGAAAGGAGCAATAAAACATGATAACACATTTTATGTGACTATTTGTCGATAGGTACTTCTTGGGCAAGGGCCGTGGTAAATCTATACTAGGTAATAATATAAAACGTATTTTCAGCGCGTTATTCTCAGGAACTACTAGTTCGAATTGAAATAATATTTTTGTGTTTAATAGCCCTAGAATATATTAAGTTCGACTTGGGTGCAACCGCGGGACACAGTTAGTACTCTATAAAATGGCCTAAGGCATCATTTAACAACAAAATGTTCTCAAAATTTACCTCTTATAACCTGAAGATTTTCATGCAATGACTTATCTGACTGATCTAACGTATGCAATCGTATTTATTACTATCGTTTCAGTGCGAAAACAAAGGCATAAACCATCTAAATATTTATTTACCCTGTGTTTTATATAATTTATTTTGTTATGCTGTGCCAAACTTTTCAAGTTATTTACAAAAGTTATAACCCTTATATCGTCCAACATATATATGTCGCAGGTTTTTCATAAAATTAGGTTTTTGATCAAAAACCTAGGTTTTTCATCAAAAACCGGAAGATGACACATTTTAAACTCGATTTCATCAAAAACCTGTAACAATCCAGATTTTTGATCAAAAACCTGAACTAGTTTGGGTTTATGATCAATCTGATTGGATTGAAGGAGGAGAATATTGATTGGATCATGGATGTAAAATTTTGATAAATAAATGATTGTTTTCTTTCTACTAAGTTGCAAATGATGATGGATTGTTTTATTTATTTCATTTAAATTTGTCATAAAACAAAGCAAACCCGTGATTTTGACAAGAACTTTATCATAAACCCAAACTAGTTCAGGTTTTTGATCAAAAATCTGGATTGTTACAGGTTTTTGATGAAATTGAGTTTAAAATGTGTCATCTTCCGGTTTTTGATGAAAATCCTAGGTTTTTGATCAAAAACAACATATATATGTCGCAGGTTTTTCATAAAATTAGGTAAATAAATGAATTTTATTTATTTACTAGCGGTCCGCCCCGGCTTCGCCCGTGGTACATGTTTACGTTTTCTCTACTTAAGAACCATCCTCGTACTTCAAGGAATATAATAAAAAAAGAATTATCGAAATCGGTTCAGCCGTTCTCGAGTTATGCGCTTACCAACACATTTTGCGATTCATTTTTATATATAAAGATTTATTAGAACCAAGGAAGTGAACGTGAACACCAATTGAAATCGAACTATAACTACATTCATTCATAATGTAGATGTACGTACCCCACGGTCTACGGATCCAAACAAAATTGACATGCAATTCATAAAAACGTCTGCCTAAACGTGGTTATTTGTCACAATTGACCGAACTTTCAAAATTATATGAGATGAGGGATCAAGGCTTATCTTATGAGCTGCTCAAGGTAAGTGCACTCACGGCGAGGTCGAGCCTTGATGATAAAAAGCAATCTTCTTAATAGTGCGGTCCCGTGCCTTATCGGCATCGTAACCAGACCTCTGAGTTTCGGCTAAATGACCATCTTGTTATTTTAATAAGCCCCTTCTGTATACACCTTTATAAAACGGGCCACTTGTATTGCTTTTTAATTAGCATTATAAGCTATCTATTTTTGTAGCCTTGAACGTGTTGACATTGTACTCGAAAGAATGGAACTTATAACAGATTTTTAAACTTCTAATAGAGCTATAATTAACACCAACGCTTTTTTGATTTAGTTTATTTGTGATTTTTTTAAAGCTAGCAGTTACAATGAACTACACGAGGCTTTTCTTGGCAACACTTTCCGTTAAAGCGACATAACCGTTCTTTATTCCATATTTTACGTTTTATTAAGAAAAGACGTAAAGGACAATGCCAAATTTAGTATTAGTAACTCAGTTCAGACTGTGTTTAGAGGTATACATACCATAGTAAGTTTGGTTTATTGCACTAATAAGTATTAAAAAAACAAGCTTTTGTAGATGGCCGCCCGGAAATAAAAAAGCGCCGTTTTCTGTCATTGTCTTTTGTATTTGTCTTGTTTTCTCATTCATGGAAATGAATACTTGGGCATATTATTAAGTTACGTCCTTTGATTTTCCCTTGGTTAAAGGTAAAAGCAAATTCTTTCATCCTCTATTTCAACAATTTCGGGGTTGATTTTTGTGTACCTATGTGTGTGGTAATTTTACGGTGCTGAAGTTTCAAAGGCGAGCGAAACTGATTGTATTGCCTCATATAACATGAAAATACATTCCACTTATGAATAAAATGACCACAATACACGATTATTACGAGATATAAACTGACGCAAAACAAATTACAAGCCCAATAATGAATAAAGCCTAGAATAAGTTGTTAAAAGCCCAGTTGAGTGTATAATAGTGAGTGATTCACAAGCTTAACTCGAATTGTGTAGCTAACTACCAAAGTTCATTGATACTAACGATACACCGTCTACGTGCCCGTTGGCTCTGAAAACTTTTCCAACTACAATACCTATTGTATGGAAATCGAAACAATTATGAACGACCATTAACTGGTTTTGGCACCGACATCTCTTTCGTTTGTAATGTTATTTTTAAGACCCCTTTTTTGTAGATAAGACAGATTTTATGGAACAGCTTTTGTTGTCCAATTTATATTCTCGATACATGGAGCCTTTTGTTAAAATTTTCATATTTGGCTATCGCATACATTCTTTGACTTTGCAGAGAGACTAAAAATGGAAATAAGGGGCATTCTTAGAGCGAGCGCGCACGAGCAACTTAGTTGCTCGGCAACTATTTTGTCTCTGTCGCTGTCTCCTCGCAAAGTTTTGAACGATGCGCTCACGAAAGCGACAGCAACGCAACTTTTTCTTTAAAATTTTCTGCATTTATCAACATGGATTTCGAAGAAACGGTTGTGGTCTGTGCTCTTGTCCCGCATAGTTCCCATTCCCGTGGGATTTCCGGGATAAAACCTATCCTATGTGTTAATCCAAGTTACCCTCTATATGTGTGCTAAATTTCATTGTAATCGGTTCAGTAGTTTATGCGTGAAAACTGAAAACCATACATACATACAAACCTTTCCTCTTTATAATATTAGTATAGATATGTAATCGTAATTGAAAAAAGTTAAGTAAATGTGCAGTTCCAACAAAACGAAATAACATATTTTTCTATGGCGTCGTTACTAGATTACGTTGCCGAATTTTGTTGAACTGTCAATGTTGCCTATTAAAATGGCTCTACTATAGACAGAAAACTACTAATAATAAAAATAACTTAATTAAAAACAATATTATTAATTTATTAAATAGGTTTGAAGTCGGTGCCAAGCACTAAGCACTTAGTATTAAGCCCGTGCATCGACATCAAACCTTTTTAGTAAATAACACATCTAAATAATATGTAGTAATTAATAATATCAATATCAATCTTTTTTATTTTTTACTTTTCCGTTTTTGAAGTCGGTTGTTTTTAACGAAGTTATGTTTATTTAATACTTTTTAGTGTATTTTTCAACACGAATCAAACGAGCCCAAACTCGATAAAGTTGAGTCAATATATTACTAAGTTCCTATGGCCACCTTCCGATTCCATCATCAAATCAGCTCTATGTCATAATAATGTTTCATCGCTATCCAATTTACATACGTATACAAAATTTCAGCTCAATCGGTTACCTGGAAATGAATCAAAGTTACTTGCTACATTTCAATTAAGTCATCGAGATCAGACAAAAACGCTCACAAAATAAAAACTACTGGGCTTATCCGAATAAAATTTATGGGACCAATTCCACACCATTCCGCATCAAACAAAAAAAGAATCACGTAAATAGGTTCAGAAACCTCGGAGTAATCGGTGTACATACATAAAAAAAATATACCGGCCGAATTGATAACCTCCTCCTTTTTTCGAAGTCGGTTAAAAACTACTGTGTACGAGAATAAATACGTTGACATAAATACGTACTATCGCTACGCCGGTTACGCGGCAACTGGCCGGCGGCCGCCGGCCGGCAACGTTTTTGTCGCCGTGCGCGCACTTGCATTGAAACCAATAGATAGGGCGACAGTTGCGTCGCGGGCTTGTCTCCGAACCCGCGGACAAAAAAGTCTCCCGGGAGTTGCGTCGCTACGTGCGCGCACTTTCATACTAGCCCATGGGTGGAGAGACAAAATAGTTGCGGAGACAAAATAGTTGCGGAGACAAAGTTGCTCGTGCGCGCTAGCTCTTAGCCTCCAAATGTATGTCATTCTCAACAAAGAATTTTAAAATAGGCATATACAGGATGTCCCACCGTTGGTATACTAAGCTCAAAGGAGGTTATAGTTTTGCATACGCTGAGTTCGTAAAAAATACTTATAAAATTCCAGACACATTTTTTTTCAAATAGATGAATTCTTAAAACTTATGTGTACACCTCTAACAAGCAACCCGCCCAACTTTGCCACCCACACGTGAGCTATCGTTTAAGATTATGTTTTCATAGATAAAATGCTCACATTAGCGAAGCGGTATATGCCGGCTGCGCGAAGTTAGAGAAGAATACATGGATTTTAAGGAAAAATTTAGCAAAAAATTTTTGACGTAATTTTGTTGTTTAAGTACATATTTTTTACGTGATCAGTGTATGCAAAACTACAAGTCCCTTCGCGCTTAGTATACCGATAGTGGGACACCCTGTATAATTGGAACGTTTCACACGTTTTAAAAGTACTCAAGGGCCTAAATAAACAATATGATAAATCCCTAACAGCTTATTTAACACTTTTTGACGTATAATATTTGAATTTTCCACACTTTCCCAAAGCGATCAGGCGGTACTTACTTCATGGCCAAGAAGCACTCATGAGAAAAATTGCAAGAAGGAAGTTGGAACTCTGTAATGCACTAGGATCATTTAGTCTATTGTTAAGAACACGCTATCCTCAAAATTACCTTACATTCATAAAATTTGCCCATATAAAAGTCCTTTCCGTTCAATCACGTTATTTTAGATTGCGAATAAACAACAGCGCATTGTTTGAAGTGCGTATTGAAGTGACGTAACAACACTCTTTCCTGACGAACAATAGCTTCAACACTATCGCTAAAACATTGTCTCTATTGTGCATTGCTACTTTAGCAGTGCTTCTCGAAACTGAAACTCGTTTATTAGTGAATTACGTTTTACACGTGCGACGGCTTCAAAGGATTTATATTGCAATTGCACCCTTTTAACACTCGTTTTATTTTTAGCATGAAAGCAATATTTCAGCCTGGCTGATGCTATATGAAAGACGTTAATACGTCTTTCATATAGCATCAAATAATTTTGCTACAAAATATAATAGTGTGAACTGTGACGTGCTAATATCAAAATGGAAGTCATTTTGAATTTCAACACAATAGAAAGTAAATACCTATTAAAAGCATTGTTTAAAATGTTCTTACCTGAAACTTACATAATATTGTTATTATTTTTGTAACACAGTGATTTCCAGAATTTTTCGTACTTAATAAATGACACCGATGACATTCTGTTAGTGCAAACAAAAACAGTCTATACTGTTTAAAATTGCATCGCCTAAAAAAATCAGCTTCGACATCGAATATAATTTTTAAAGTAACTATAGTAACGTAGGAAATGTCTTTCATAGTCTTATCATTGCACGTCAAGTAATTTATTTTAGTGTTTATATACTGACCCCAAACGTAAAACATCCCACGCAAAGGGACCGAGCGCTTCATCAAATAATTTATAGTTATAAAATACATTACGTTTTTTCATTATGAGTATTCCATAAAGAAGAACGTGGTATTTTTATTTTTATTACATCGTATTACCACTTCCCATTCCTAATTCAAAACGTTGCCAAATATTCCGTAGATACATAATTATTTATCAGCAAAAGCTATTAATGGTACAAAATTCATTCTCATAATCGGAAATCTATATTATACTTAGGATAATTGAATGCATGAATTCCAAATTATTTGATGATTTTAAGATTTTAACAGTATCTTACATCTTACCGGCCATTCTCCCATTACGATACGTACAGGAGATTCAAGTATCCTGCAAGTCCTCGGAGACAAGTCGCCGCGGTGTATCTCACATACATTTGTATGTAGGCTCGCACACTACGCTACCGGTACAATGTATGTGAGATAATCCGCGGCGACTAGTCTCCGAGACTTGCAGGATACTTGAATCGCCTGTGCGTATCGCAATGGGAGAATGGCCACCCTTAGATCTTACCTTTCAAATAGCTATTTCCTTCAATTTGACAATGAATAAACTTCATTATGTCGTGCCAGTAGTATAATTAAAGTGGCTGCAACCTGAAAAGAATAAATCGTAATTAAATTTTCATTCTAAAACAACGTAATAACAAGACAAAAAATATAATATAAAATACAAAACATTGAAGATATTTTTACTTAGTAGTATGTACGTAAATAGTATTGTGTAACATTGAAAAGATCAAGACCTAAAACGGTTGCATTAAATCAAAGGAAATATTGTAACGCCTTTTCCGCAGCTTAACGCACGCAACCTTATACAACATCCGGTGCTGAAACTCGCCAAACAAAATGTACACGATATACACATTGGAATTTATACCCCTTTAAATGTATACTGCCTTCACCGTACCGTGGTTGAAATATGACGTCACAAAATACAAAGCTAAGCTTTTGCTTTAATGTTCGGTAAAATTTTGTTAATGATTCTAAACTACTACACGAAAGAATATTTGTACAGCTGACCAATATTCTGCCAATATTTCGTATTACGTTTAAACTGTAACCTATCACTATTACATGGAAACCAAGGAAACTGAAAAATAAAAACAGTTACATCGAATGGAAATGTAAAATGTCACTGTAAAAAAATAAACGATGAACATGTTAACTTGGCTTGGAAGCCATTTCATCGTACATTTTTAATCCAACCTGTCATACCTTGCGGTCGCCGACGGCCTGTCATTGGAATTGAACTTTTAACTTGTAGCCATATATGTCCGAACGCTTTGTACGCGACATATATAAAATGATGATAGATTTTATATATGTCGAGCACAGATCACAGAAACTAAAGGGAGATATGGTTAGGGGGCGGGGCCGGTGTCGCAGCAATATGCCCAAAAAAATAACACATGCTCATCAGTACTGTTTGTTGCATTCAGTTGACGTTCGACCGTCGGCCGGGTATTATTTGACAATGCCGTGTTGTTCCGTTAAAGTTTGTAAAAACCGAAGTGAAACCAGCAACTTTAAGTCAAATGGAATCACATACCATCGGTAAGTACTGAAAATTATACGATTTTCTTACTAAAATTTCAAAAACAATATTACGTAGAGTGATTTCTTGGTTTCTTATCTTTTATATTATGTGACAGAACGACAGTCACAATAATTTATGTAAATAGTTTACAATGCTTCTTCTGTACGTGACTCTATTCAAACGCGGAGTTCGAATACCGCAGTGTATAATGAACATACTAAAGCTAACAATCGTGTAGTACGGCCGCTGCTCGCGGTCGTTAGTTAAGGATGCGCCTCGAGTGTGTCCATGTCGATAAGATTCGGATTTTTACCACCTTACTACCTTATTTTTATATCATAATGTATTACTATTAGCTTAATATCTGATTGTATTATTATTATTTGATAGGTACTCGAGCAATAATTTTATAGTAATTATTATACATGGATTAAAAAAAGAAGTCACTTATTTCATACTTATTTTACTTTACAATAAGTCAATAGGCAATGCTTTATGGACTTCATCACCATGAATGCTACCATCAAGGTGTCCATTTCTACCTAGTTACTGTATTGCCTATAAATTGTTTTAATTTTAACGTTTCTCATTTTATCGACAAGCAATCCCTATCATAAACGCATATCTTGCGGCTGTAGTGGTGCTGTATACGTACGTCACTTACAATCTAGTGTGCGAACGAATAGTCGCTCTCAAATTTTTGTGTGATGACACGCACACAACGCGAAGTATTGTTTTTATTTTGTTTACTGTTGTGTGCGTAAATTTATAATGAGACACCAGGTTTCGTACTCAGCGCGAGCGATTGGCATCTCTCTAGATCTCTATGATGTCGAGAGACCAAAGGTTCCAAAGTTTTAAAAACATTGAGCGTTTTAATTTTTTTACACAAAGACAAGTTTTATGCAATCGAAATATTTGGTATTCAAATTTGAATGTCACAGAGGTTATGTTAAACATAGCTGAACTAAAGCAAATCAAAAGCCTGGCTGGATCACGATTTAGAGCTAAATTTAGTCCGGCAATAGAAGCGCTATTGACGCTAAAGGCTTCGTTAATATAAGTCGAGACAGGCACGAACGGTCAATACTCTAAATATAACTCTGTAATGAAGTGGGGTTAATCCTGCCGGACGTCGCCTGCCCGCCCTGCCAGATATCCGCTGCAGACCTATTGCGTCCGATATATCGCTAATTTGTTCATGACAGAGCTATTTCAGTTACCTTCTGATCCGTGACTTTGTTAATTAGGTAAACTGAAATGTTTTAAATGAATTTGAAAATTTAAAAATGTATTAAAGCCGTTTTCATTCTTCTTCTTTTATTTGTTGAACTGATATCAAGAAAATAAGCTAATAATGAGTTTCGGGAGGAAAACGGTTTCTCAATGAAAGAATAACTACACAATCATTCTCTATATACCTCGAACGTCTGCCTTTATCATCTATCTCTGAGTTAAGTTGCTGACAGAATAATTTGTCCCATTAACATTCACTAGAATCTAGAATTCCCGGATTAGATCTTGTCAGAATCCCGTCGACAAAATGACAATCATTTTTCAGAGCGTAAAACTCATTTTCAAAGTGTCACTAAAGTCTGGCGCCAAATCGAAAAAACTAAAAGCACCCAAGACCTACATCCATTTGTCATGAAAATGTGCCCGATGCTTTATGGCACTTACATTCAAACATGTCCTTTAATTGCTACAATCGTCAGTCACAAACAGACCTCGTTAATTAGAAAGTATACTTATTAGTCCAACAGTTTTATGACCTTTTTACGATTATTTAGCGTGTTTATATTCTCTAATGGGTTTCATTGAATCCCGTCTGTCACTGGCTTTTGTATCCTTGAATGCTCGTTTCTATAATCAAGAAACGATCCTCCCTTCGCGATGTGCTTATTTTTGAGTGACTTAGCAGAAACGTAAGCTAACACCGTCTTTATTATTCTTACCTACGTTATGGGAAAATATCATCTTTTAAATCCGATTTTTCAAACTGCTTGTAATAATAAATTATTGCATGAGTCACTATAGGTATTTTTGTGTAAATTGCTTGTAAATAGCCTTTCTTTTTAGTTTTAGGACGACTGTGGTTTTCAAAATGTCTCATTAGGGTATATTGAGTTGTATATATAAATTGAAAAACTTCAAATAATTTCGCCACCAAAGTAACTAGGTAATTATATTAATTGCATTCCATAACAAAATGAACAAACGATATAGAAAATCATAGATTGATGTCAGCAAAATTCACTTTACCGTAATTAAAGCTGGAAAAACGCAAATTAATATTCCCTGTGGACGTTGTCGAGCAGCCATTTGCAAAACTGTCATGGTTCGGATAGCGCTAACTGCACACTTAGTGGATTTACTCGGTTACATATCTCGTGTGTCGAGGAGACTTGAGGCTCCGTCACATCAGTACTTTTTAATTTAGGAGTATGTTTTTCATTAAAACTTGTACTGCGATACTTAAGCGCTCGTATGATGAATTAAAAGTGGCAAGGCACTTCTAAATTTGTATTTTTAAAACTCGGATTAATTCTGTGATATTTTAGCATTAATTACTTTTAACTGTGGATAACTAACTGTTTTATGTATAATCCATACTAATATTATAAAGTGGTTATTGCTTGTATCAATCCGATATTAAAAATTCTTTTACTTACAGAAAGCTATATTTTTTTATACCGAGTCACCCCGAGCGCAGCCGGGGGCAAGCGGCTAGTATCTTTTATAAAGCAAAACAATGTTCATAAATTATTTGGTATAATAAATACCTAAGTATTGTCACATAACCACCGCACAAGTATTTTAAATAAACCTATATCAATGTAATTTAAATAAAACCGGCCAAGTGCGAGTCGGGCTCGCGCACAAAGGGTTCCGTAGCAGCAAATATAATAAATTACAGTTAAATCAACCTATCTCAAAAACTATAAGAGATACTTTGATCAAACCAAAAATCGTTGAAAGAGTTAATTAGCATGCATCACCTCTATTTTTTTTAGAATTTTATACCCCGTAGTTATAAAAATAGAGGGGGGGGGACATACTTTTTACGACTTTGAGAGCTGATATCTCAAAAACCGTTCACTTTAAGAAAAATGTTTTTTAGAAAACTTTATATCATTTTAAAAGACCTTTCCATTGATACCCCACACGGGTATGTACATCGAAAAAAAAAATTTCATCCCTCAGTTACATGTATGGGGGGCCCCACCCCCAATTCTTTTTTTTACTATTTAGTGTCATATTTTTGTAGCGGTTCATACAACACATATTCCCATCAAATTTCATCACTGTAGTACTTATAGTTTCCGAGTAAATCGGCTGTGACAGACGGACAGACGGACAGACGGACAGACGGACATGACGAAACTATAAGGGTTCCGTTTTTGCCATTTTGGCTACGGAACCCTAAAAATGCAGCATAGTATGAAATAACTTCAGAAGAAGCAGTTGGAAATGAAGTTGAATAAAATTTATTTTTACTAATTAGAATGAAATAAGTTCTAGAATAAAACAATGTCATTTCCGGCAAACGTTGTTAAGACTGGGAGACCTTTGACCAAGTTTTTTACTACAATTCTTTGTAGAGTGCAGGGCAACGGAGCGTTGCTTTGAACGCTTAACTTTGTATTTTGAACTTCTGGTAGTAATCCATTGTATGCAACAATGGATTACTACATTACGACGACATTACAGCTTTATTCTAAATAAATATATTTTAACAGCATATTTAGTATATTTTACATATTTCAATAACATAAGAATGTAGTCTACTTGATAAGTTGAAAATGGCGTAAACTAGAGATAAGGCTCTTAAAAATACGTGCGATAGCTCATTTGATTCGGAATGACGTCTAGAATAATGCATCGGAAATGTTTATTAGCACACAAAAAATTGCAAAAGTTATAGGCAAATTAAGTTTCAAAAAAATAGGTATTTCGTTTATTGTTAATAACTCCGAAATTATTAACATTTCAGAAATTTTGAAAAAAGATTCTTAAAAAGGAGGAAATTTCCAACGAAAAACTCCCGACTCCCGGAATTTTATCTCCATTATTTATAATTTTAATTTAACGCTGAAAATAGGCCTCCGCGCGGCATTTTTAGATAGCGCGCGCGGCTTCAAAACCGAGCACGTCACACTAATTATTTTTTTTAAGGTATTAAATATTAATTTAAAAATTTAAAAAAATTATGGTGTATTCCGAACACTTCAAAGAATTTGCTCCCGTTGGAAATTTTACTTAAAGTTAATTTTTAACAAATTAGACAAATGTTAACTAACGAAATTTTTTTGAACTTCCGTCCTTATTGCACATTAAAAAAAATGTTTAAATAATTGTCGGTAAAATTTTTCACTTCGTGGAGCCCTTCATATAAATATACTTAACAAGATCGCGCCATAAAAGTTTAAAAAATGTTAATACTTTGTTTATAATAATTTTTTCAAGTTAACAAAAAACTAGAAATTTCTAGTTTTTTGATCAATTTACTTAAATTGAAAAAATTATTATAAACAAAGTAATAAAATTTTTTAAACTTTTATGGCGCGAATCGCGATCTTGTTAAGTATATTTATATGAAGGGCTCCACGAAGTGAAAAATTTTACCGACAATTATTTAAACATTTTTTTTAATGTGCAATAAGGACGGAAGTTCAAAATAATTTCGTTAGTTAACATTTGTCTAATTTGTTGAAAAATTAACTTTAAGTAAAATTTCCAACGGGAGCAAATTCTTTGAAGTGTTCGGAATACACCATAATTTTTTTAAATTTTTAAATTAATATTTAATACCTTAAAAAAAATAATTAGTGTGACGTGCTCGGTTTTGAAGCCGCGCGCGCTATCTAAAAATGCCGCGCGGAGGCCTATTTTCAGCGTTACATTAAAATTATAAATAATGGAGATAGAATTCCGGGAGTCGGGAGTTTTTCGTTGGAAATTTCCTCCTCTTTAAGAATCTTTTTTCAAAATTTCTGAAATGTTAATAATTTCGGAGTTATTAACAATAAACGAAATACCTATTTTTTTGAAACTTAATTTGCCTATAACTTTTGCAATTTTTTGTGTGCTAATAAACATTTCCGATACATTTTTCTAGACGTCATTCCGAATCAAATGAGCTATCGCACGTATTTTTAAGAGCCTTATCTCTAGTTTACGCCATTTTCAACTTATCAAGTAGACTAATGTATTTTTTAACCTGCAGAACAGGCTTTAAGCGTGACAGTTTTAAATTTTCCAATAAAAATTCAGATGAAAATTCTTCAATAAAAGCGAGTTGTTCTTTGTGGAATTTATCTACAATAAATCCCTATCAATAATAATCAGCCTTCTATTAAAATTTTATAAATCTTTTTCAATGTTCCCTTTCGAAATTTATTGGAAATATTATATTTATAGATATGTGATAGTTTGATCTTCCAAAGAAAGACTGAGTGTCGTAATTTTATAGATATACCTAAGTAGGGTAAAGTTAGTATTTAATTTGTATATTGTGTATTATTCTAGAGACAATGCTCTTCCCCAAATCCAATGGATATTAATGTTGGGATATCTACCTACTGCTTTTGAGTGATATGTCAACACTACAATTTTTTCACATTAGAATAAACAAATATCAGTGTAAAACTTTTTACCATAAATTTCATTTCTTATCCTTTTATTCGTATTAAACACAAGTATGTATTTTAATTCAATCCGCAGTTCATTAACCCAGCAAGTAATAAATAACATACTTTATGTAAATGATGAACATGTAACACGACAGCCACTTGTATATTGTTTTGGCACATGTGAAATCTACACAAATACTGCGAATGAAATGTTTTCACAGCGCCATTGTGAAATTCATTTTGCATTCAACTCTATTTCAAGCTCACACCTATGTGGTTATCAAACTATTTACATATTGTAATACGTGTGTCGAATTGCTCGGATATATTTTGATTAGTGTGGCTTCTTCGTATTAACATTCTATTTCGAATTGTACCTTAAGTAATTATAGATACTTCTTTAATTTCCTTGTCTATTTGGATACTTTGATTTTTAAAATTTAAGATAATCATAGACTATAATTGTTTCCGTACGTACAGTGGATACGTAAGAGATGTATCATTTGTGATACGAAGTCTTACGCTCTGAAAATATCAACACATCTAGTACCTAAATCACGATCTCCAATCTATTTACGACTGTTAAAACAAACAAAATAATTTGTAACTTCCCAAAAGTGTACGTACATAATTGCCCACCTGCTATAGCTTCACTTCTTTCATTGACAATTTACGAGGTAGCCACGTTTATGTTTAGAACTATCGTAAGGCGTCATCAACACTCCCCTAACCTACTTTTAGAGTGACACCGGGTCAATGTCGATTACATGGCAATGTTTTAGCGCCACCGTGGCTCCTAGCAAAATTCAGGTAAATAATGAAATGACACCAACCAGTAATGACTCCTTTCTACAAATAGATATTTATTATTTTTATAGACATGTGTTTAATAAAGTGTCGAGATTTTTGTAACCTAATATTTTTGTTTGAACTAAATATTATGTTACAAAGATTTTTCGTGAGTAATAAAGATATAAAATCCCCTAAATATTCTACTATTTTTAACGTCAAACTTCTTCTACCTATATTATATTTTTAACGTCAAACTTCTTCTCCCTAATGTGTGGAAAATCAACCAGCCCTGGAGGGAAACAACTTAAGTATATCTAAAGTATATCTTTTCTGCACTTTATAGTTTTTTTGTTTATGCACGCGGAGTAAAATAATTCTATACGACAATCGTCTGTTCGAAGTACATCATATTCTGAGTATATCAATACATATTCATAAAGCAGCACTCTATCCGTAATTAGAGAAAAATGAAAATGACGAATGAAGTAAGAATTGGTTGCGGTTAAGGCTCATGAGAACGAGTTCTGGCAGCGCGCCAACCCGCATCCCTGTCGCTTCACCCTCAAAGTTGCTGGCGTGCGTGATGTCAGTACAAGGACGATGATATCCTTGCTAACCGATGAAGGCTTTACTAATTGTTAACTAGATTCTTTAAAATGTTAAAACATTTCTTTGTTATCGTGTAAAATAAAGAATTCAATAGTTTTCTCTTATTTTTCATTTCAAAAATGTGCATGATACAATATGTATGTATTGTTTCTTCTACAAATCTATCTGAGTCAAAACATGAATTGAACAATTTGTTCTCTGTGCAAACAAAGATTTACGAGAGTCTACAATTGCGTGTACTTCACTCAGTCGAGGGTGCAAATTGAATCTAAAATATGCACATCCTTTGTTCGGTATCTTTCTTACGTTGAGCTCGAGGTTTTCTTTGAAGACTTCCATTCCTGTAGCGCGTGTTCAAAGTATTATAGTTTAAACAACTCGA
The DNA here is from genome assembly GCA_029959065.1 of Colias behrii. Taxonomy (NCBI): domain Eukaryota; kingdom Metazoa; phylum Arthropoda; class Insecta; order Lepidoptera; family Pieridae; genus Colias; species Colias behrii. The sequence goes on from JARWMC010000002.1 coordinate 9,347,340, forward strand.
ATAAAAAAGCGAAATAATTTATAAAAAGTTTTAAATTCATACAAATGACTCACTCTACGTGTTTATTTCTATAACTAAATCCTTTGCATGACTCAATTGACACACGCTAAAATTATATCAGAAAAATGAATTTTCATTTGAAATTCCGATTGAACGTAGCGCAGTGGCTACGGGCCAAGAACCGCATCACGAATTAATGTGGTGTAAACTTTTCAACGTGCCAAATGAATAGTCCGGGATACATCGCCCATTTTTGCAAGTGATTACTATCAAGCTAATTTTTCGTGAGTAGCTTTATTTTGATGAGATGCCCAATAATTTCATGTACGAAACTCTCGATTGTGGTAGCTACCAGAGGAAACAAGGATAAAATATTTTGATTTGATGGTTCTCAAATATTAATTACTAACTGAATGTTTTTTTTTGTTCAATCTCAAGATAATTATCTAAATTATTCGAAAAAATATTTGTCCTACAAAATCTATGGTTTGATCAAAGAGTCCCCCTTTCCAATGTGTATCGATAACGAAGTCATCATAAATGATTACTAACCAGCTGATTTTTTTATTTTCACTTGTTTAATACTTAAATAATTCAACAGACATATTGTCCTACAAATTGCGTAATAAATATTTGAGAACCGTCAAATCAAAAATTTTTATCCTTGTTACCTCTGTAAGCTACCACAATCGAGAGTTTCGTAGATGAAATTATTGGGCATCTCATCAAAATAAAGCTACTCACGAAAAATTACCTTGATAGTAATCACTTGCAAAAATGGGCGATGTATCCCGGACTAGAACCCCAGAAAAACTAGCTTTCATTGAATCCATGGGTTGTTTTTGCACTCGCTCTTTAGAGAAAATTACATGTCATATATAATTCATATCTTTAAAGTAAAATAATATAATAAGTCAATGCACTGTAGCAAAATCACATTATGCATTAAATCACTTGCATAAAAACGGCGTCTATAGCGGCAAATCTCATTGCATTCGGAATTAAACGACATGAAGATTAGAAATATGAAAACCGTTTACGGATATTCAACAACATTTTATAAATGGAATTTAAAAGCGCGCTACATCCAGGAGCGATATAAAATTTAATAAAACCCCCCCAACGTGTTGCGTTGATGACGGCCTCGAGACTGGAGCAATACTCTCCCTCCGAGGAATCATAGATGCATGAATAAGTAAATCGGCGTGGGTTTTGCCGCTAAACTTATACGTTCATATGTTACGTATTTGCGCATCACGATATCCGAAAACTTATGTACAGCGTACATCTTTATGAACAGAAATAAATTGGGAAAAGCCGATTTCCCTTCATACTATATATGTACTTAATAATCTGAAGTATTTGTTTCTTACTAATGTTATTTAGATTCAATATTTTAAGCAAATAAAACAAAAATATAAGTGCGCCCAATTAGGCTTTAAATCCTCAACCTACGCCCACCTCCACTTAGATAATATTGAATCAATATTCTTCTCACAAAACAATATGTGACAATATTTTACCGTAAGTTTGTCGACCTTACCACTTAATGGTACATTCAACTTACGCGATTGCTTTTATATTATGTATCTTTTATCTATTTGTATTTCTGTCACCATGTTTCACCATGGACAAAATATAAATAGTTGAACGAGAACGTACTAAGTTTTATGGACAACGCGATATTGTGGATAATAGTATTATTCGAAAATGAACATATAAAAATGTACGCATTCATATATAAATTATTTATCTCATGTTTCGATAACAAATTTCAGACGAAGATTTAACGAAAAAGCTCACTCAAAATTAAAGCTTTATCTATGTTATAAAGTCATGACACATTGCATTTGCATCATCCTATACTATTTCCTATATTATTTCTTATTCCCTTAATAAGGCAATATAGTTCTGAGTCCGGTTTAATATACACAAAAAATACTTTGAATTAATATATAAATCGTTGAATCACGAATAACATACTCGTTGTTTTAACTGTCCTAATTAACTGCTTCAATTTCATTGCTATTCTAATTATAACTAAAAAACAAAATCTTCGATGAGTCTATTCACTCGTTTATAACAAAGCCAAGTGTAATTTAACTGACTCAACTAAGGCTGAACCAGTTCAAGTTGACTCGCACAATTCAGTAACAATTTAGAGCGTAGTGCAAAATCAATAGCTCGACTATATTAATGGCGAATCGCTTCTGTTAAGGCGATTCCTTTTTTATAAATACACATTTGTAAGGAAGTTTATTAATGGTGTTGTATTTAATGAATACTAGCTGTTCGTTCGTGGTTTCACCCGCGTGGTTATGGGATATTGTTTATTCCCAGGGGACCGAGATGGTAGACCGTGATAGAAAGCAGTTTAACTATCTTCAGATACAAAAATTATACCATAAAATAACTCCATTGCGAAAGTAAGACAAAAAAACAAACAAAACATAAAACAAAGTATAGCTAAACCGCCTAAAGTTAGTTATAAAACTATCAAGCACGTCAGAATTAAACCTGTATATTAAACTCTCTTTTGTTTGTTGTTTTCAAATTTATATTTTTTTGTTGAATAATGAATAAAGAAACCTTATCAGCAAGAACATTCAATGAATTACAAAGCCTACGGAACTTGCGTAGCACATGTAGAGTGTCTACGACGCATGTGACGGCGACAATCGTTACATAATAATACAATTTATTTTGTTCAAATCTTTGCCCTAAAGTATTTTTTGCGCAAAATTATATTTATAATTAATAGTGTATGTTTAGAATATAAAAAGTCTAGAATAATCCAGATCGTGTAGACCGTAACCCTTAGAATTATACGAACTTTAATTTATTATTCCACAGGAAGTTACACCTTACAAATTCCAGTACTTGTATTAATTAAAAATAGTTCAATTTAAATTCAATCAATTGTAAAAAATTTCTGTTCACAATAACACCATTTGTCGTATAACCTTTCTATTTATATAAAATCGATTTTAGGTCTAGTATCATGATGCATTAAAATTGCAACTGCACACAGTGAGACTTCACATTTAATATGAAAAATGCTTTCAAACATTTATGTCCAAGCTTATAGTGGTATTTCTTTATTATGAAAGAATTATGTTCGATCGTGACTATCATAAACCCATATGTATTCATGAATTCAACGGTAATGATATATTACTTTTAAATTAAACATCGCTTTTTGGTTATCATGAGTTTTATATAACATTTCATTTAAATTCTTACTAAACGTAATAATAGTTATTCTAATAAATATATTTTAAGGGATTTACATACAAAATGCTATTTATAGCATGATAATTGATATAATTAATAACTTCCTACGTCAATACTTATAAAAACTTAAACGTGTTTTTCTAAAACCTGCAATGTGTGAAACGCTAAGATTTAATAATGGCACGTGATTCACAACATAACATTATATACTTAACTAGCGACCCGCCCCGGCTTCGCACGGGTGCAATGCTGATACTAAATACACTACAGAAAAACTGTGAACGTTGTATATAAAAACATAGCGGCCCGCTCCGGCTTCGCACGGGTATAAAATATATAGCCGGGCGGCCGGCCGGTACCGCCGCAAACGCTACGTCCCGCAATTTTTAAATCTGTAATATCTTCGAAAATATTCACTTAAATCATACGGTGTAAAGGGCCATATAGATCTATATTAAATGAACAATGTATTCAAGGTATTTAATTGGTTAAGGATTAATGCTGTATTGGTTAGAATCGCTTCGAAAATTAGCCATTATTTGTCGTAAAAAGTAAATGACAAAAAAAAAGTTATTGTGGGTTATCCATAAGAGATAGACATATACCATCACAGACTTTTCTGTAGACCTTTTCAATGTGTACTACATTATTTTGATAAAACTCGTAGGGTTCAGCCTGCTTTTGCAATGTAAAAAAATGTAATTATTTACGACATCACATTAGAAACCTCAAAAATAACAGTACTTCTCCACTATTTAATGGATGTTATTATACATATAAACCTTCCTCTTGAATCACTCTATCTATTAAAAAACCGCATCAAAATCCGTTGCGTAGTTTCAAAGGTTTAAGCATACATAGGGACATAGGGACAGAGAAAGCGACTTTGTTTTATACTATGTAGTGAAGTAGTAGCTCGATTAATATTAAGCGATAACTTAGTATTCAAGGATCATGGCAGCGAAACGTAATCAATATTATACACCTGTGTTATATAATTTAAGGAGCTCAGATAATTCGATCGTAGTTCCGGTGAAAATCCCTGAGGGCTCACAAGTAAAAGGTTTATTGTTGGGCAATTTGTTTACCTTTGAACCCCTCCACATTAATATGTAATGATTTTATATTATTTAGTCCTTAAACACTGTCCAGCTCTAATTTATTATTAGCGTAAAGGCATTTCGGTACTAAGTTTTAATCTGCTTTAATGTATTCGCGTGTTTCTTTGTTTTGAATTTATACAGCGTCCCCTGATACCACCTGTGTCTAATACCTTTGAAACATTAATGTTTCTTCAGGCACTTTAGCATAATAAAATAAACAAATATTCGCTGGATTAACTACAGTTACAAAGGAAGAAGTACATATGTATAATATAACATTGAAATTTTATAATTTTAGGATGAGAAATCTATGTATATTATATGGATGGGGTATGAACCTTTTGAAAATTAATTAACATTAAAGAAAGGTCTTGTCTTTGAGAAATTAATTAACATTTAATGAAATGTTAACAAAGGATTTTTTTTAACCTTTACTATGGTGCCCGATTTTTCTCTTTTCCTGTGACTCTCTGTCCGCCTTGTAGATATTTTTGTGTAACTTACGAATGAATACATACTTTGTTTTACTGTCTCGTCAGCTAACGTAACTAGCCAGTGAATCATTTAGAAACCACAACTTTTTTTTTCAAAGCTACTACTCTTCTTTAAACTTTAATATTAACGCACGTGAGCATTCGGCACAACTCACTGAAATAGGTTTGTTCATCACACGACAATAATAATTAAAGTCCCAACTCCCCGGGCCAGGCCAGCTTGACTGGGTGTACGATCTTGATCAACTACATTCCCGTAAATTTAGTCAGTTAGTTTAACAACCCCATTCTGCACCAAGAGGATAATGTTTTAAGAAAAGTCAGGGAAAATGTTGAATGATCGGACCGATAAAAGGTCAGCTAAGCATATTAATAATATAATGTCTAATAACATAAAAATTTCAGTTTACAGACAGTTAATAACAGATAAGTGTGATAAGCACGACATCATGTTGTCAATTATAAGTGACGGACGAGTCTGACTATTTAATCGGAAAATGAAACTAGTAAATCAAAATTGTTATATAAAATTCCTCTATAAAAGAAACTAATAATAATAATAGACGGGCATTTCTCCGCAACTCGACGTCAAGCGCCTATTTTGCGTGAGAGAGGGAAGTGGGGGAAACCAGCTAAAACTGAAACCACCCGAGCTCCTCCATGAAGCCAAGCAGCTTGTGAGGGCTGCCAAAGGCTTCGGGGAGGGACCCAGGAGACCCCAGGTGTCTTGCCCTGTACTCCGCAACCCCCTTCCATGATGATGTGTGCTGCCGTTTCCTCGGTCGCCATGCATGCTCTGCATAGCGGACTGTCTGTGATCCCTAGATTGAAGAGATGTTTGTTAAAGGGGCCGTGCCCTGTGAGGGTCCCTGTTATTACACGTAGTTGCACTCTACGTAGGTTGAGAAGCCGACGTGCAAGTCTCGAGTCAATGTCCGGTAGGGCTTCTCTGGCTTGCTTGCAGTCAGATCTGCTTGACCATTCTGCTCTCTGAGCAGTGCTAGTGAGCTGGGTAATCATCATCCGGGTCCAGCTAGCAGGTAGCGGTATAATGGGAAAAGGTCCCATGACCGGTGTTTCAGATGCCCTTCTGGCTAGTATATCAGCAGCATCGTTTCCACGTGAGTTACTGTGTCCTTTTATCCATTGTAATAGAATAAAAGAAACTAACTATATCTTACGTTCAAAGGAAACATCTTATCATCTAATCTTCATCTTTAACCCGTAATAATTTATGCATCATCTTTTAATATATGTTAATTCCTTCGCAGCATTCTATACACCCTTGTTATTAGGGTTCTTAGTTTACAACGTGGTCACATTGTTCGAAGTGCGATGGAGGAAGATAGAGTGGTTGTTCCTCACTTGATAAGGAAGGTGTCAGAAGTCAAGACCAGCGATGGCTGAGATTTATGAAGAAATTAAAAAACCTCTTTATAGAACTATGAACATCTTCATACATTAGTGCTTTTAGTTTTATATCAATTATTATATTATTAGTAAAGGATACCTATAGATAAAAATACTAGGGACTAGGTCTGATAAATAATGATCTTAGTAGCTTGACAAAATACAGAAAATGATTACCAATTTACGAGATATATTGCTATTAGGATCAATTGGTTATGGAAAATTTCTAGTCTCGGGAGGGGCTTAAATCTAATAAATTTGGTGGTATTCATCAGTTTTTATGGTACAAAATAGACAAGATTTCCAATATTAATAGCAGGATTGTTGGCATGTTTCGTTACGAATAATATCATTTGTTCGACAGAAATCCCGATAGAGTATATAATCTAGAGAGATCGATCTAAGAAATGCGTCTGCAATATAATGATCTTTCTTCTTACAAAAATTTGGACTGGTATCACAAATTAAGATTCTTTTCGATCAAATACGATTTTTGATTCAGCCTAGTCTTGTATCTTGTTTTATACTGCTATTAAAATATACAAGAAGGAATAATAAACGCCATTGGGTAATATATCTAATTTAAAATATTAAGCTCTAACTATTTCTTGGTTTTTTAAATTGGACTATCGTGACTCAATTTTATTTGCGGACGATATTCTTCGTTCTATTATTAATTTCTTAAGAGCTAAATTTACTCTGAGTGACACAATTTAGCATTCGTTTAAGCGTTAATATACAATTCTGATGCAGAAGAAACATTGCTTCGGTTTATTAAATATATCTATTATATCTATTCAATAAGTTATGGAAAACTAAAGCCAAAATTTCTCAGCATACCGTGTGTCATGACGTAGACGAACCGCCGCCACTGCTACCTATTTACGCGAAAAACACTTTCTCACAAATCATTTTAATTGGTATCACACTATAAATATTGTTTGCCAATTTAATAAGAGATAAAATCACCTCAACTTTGCGTGCTTACAAAAGCTCGCTCGGTTTATCACACGACTGAGTCCATTTTCATTTGAATAGTGTGGAGTGTATTTATTTGATTGTTGGGTGTCCCGAGAGTCTACGGAGCGAGGAGACACGGCAGGCGCGCGCGGGGTCTGTTGGCAGACTGGTTTCGCTGTAGGGCTTCAGTGGCGCGGGGCGGCGCGCCCACGTTCGATACCGCCGCCCCCTAGCGCCCTCCCACATTGCAAAATCATTGAAAAACCAGCTGTTTTATGCCAAAATAATATTACGAGCTTTTTAAATCACACATAAAGATATTTTAGAATGGTTATCAAAATATACTCTTTATATCCCATATTAATATTACTCCTTTAAGGCAGACCTCGGAGAATCACTTGTGATAAAAAAACAGTAAGAACAGATTTAAAATGTATAACTATATTATGTATTTTTAGAATGTTGATTACGATAACTACGGAAGGCATCATGATTAATGTCGGCTACATTAATCACAACAATAAAAACAATATTGTGATTTATCTATCCAACGATAACAATTAAGGATAATGGACGTAAGCTCGCATAATAGTCATAAGTCTATTAATTAGTTGCATATTAATCGTTTAGCCAGATATAAGTAATTATATGAAATAAGATTTGCATTAAAATGATTACGTATTAATACAATATACATGTACACATTATAATACACTTTTTATTGTACTGTATAAAGTAGTATAAGCAGAATTACATATTGACGAGCCACCTTAGTTAAATTTGCTTTGCAATCTCTTGAATGAAGTCCTGAGTGTAAGATTTGTACGATTTATAACTTGGATAGTTATTTTAATATGAGTTTTATAACTTGGAAATAAATTAGTAATTGAGACAGGGGATTTAAGGCCAGAATGAATGTAGAGCTAGGGGACGTTTATGCTCTACCTCGAAACAAAATCATGTTGTATCATCTGTGTATGAGATTATTTTATATTATAACTAGCGGTCCGCCCCGGCTTCGCCCGTGGTACCTACATGTTTAAACTATCCTATCTCTCAAGTTGGATCGAACTACACATGGTGTGCGAATTTTATTATAATCGGTTAAGTGGTTTAGGAGTCCATTGAGGACAAACATTGGGACACGAGATTTATATGTATTAAGATATTACTGTTACCATGTGTTAAAAATAAATAACAATCGCATCTAATTCCAGTTACTCTTTGAGTAAATAAATGTCAGTCGGCCCTTTTTTCACACGTGTTCGTTAAAAATTATAATACGCCTTTCCTATTAAATATGGGTTTATTTTTACCTTGGCATTTGTCTCAATAAGTATATAGGTAATACAACTATAACATGATTATAAAAATTACATTTTATAAAGTAGGGAAATTATTAAAAAAATTATAAAAGACAATACGATTAAAATAATTATTTATTAAATTAAACATCTAGAAAGAAATCCATCAGTTAAATTTAAATGGATGGCATAAGAACTGGGTAAAAATTAATTCATCGTTATTTGATGTCGTAGAGCTGCTACGATGTCAATGCTGGTTCTAGAGAAATAAATATATTTGCCTTCCTTAAGGAAACTTTCTGAATATAGTTCGTGGTAAAAGAATTGTATTTAATTACTATAAAATAAGTTCAGATTGATGATAACACTAAGATTATTTAATTTTGCTGGAAAGGCTCTACAGTGGGTATAACATGTCGCTACGAGTGCTACGCGGGCCATTCTATATTTTCGTTGGTTTTTATTTACATTTATTTATATAAAACATACTTTGAATTATTACAATTGGATTACAAATAAATAACAATTCTTAGTTTTATATTATGATACCTTATATTATCTATGGTGTTTTATTTTAACAATGTTAATAGTTCAGATTTACACATACGCAAGCATGCTAATTATTGTTTTAATATGACCGCCACTACCAATCTGTCCATAACTTCGATTTAGCTTTTAACATTAATATACGAACTATTTTTATCGATATTTTTAATTTTGAACAACGATAGAAGTGCGAAATTAGAGAAGGAAAGGAAAGAGAAGCCCGCTGTATGTTTTTATATAAATCTCCTATTATTACGTGTGTTCACTGGGGAAGCCATACGCCGATTTTATACTAATCTACCTAGTTTTGGCGAAAGGTTACTGGATCAGTCGGATATAAATAAATCTATTGCTGGTAAAGCAATAATGCCTTGAGGATACGATTCATACAAAATATTGCGGATGCTTCTATATCCTTAACAAATAAGTTTTTTTCGATATCAAAGGTAAAACAATATAGTTTTCAATTGCTTATTTCGCAAATGCAATGATATTAATTTCGTAGGAAATCGCAATCTTCCTTCAGTAGCTTATTGTTCTCGGGATGGGTTTATTCCGCTTTAATATTATAAAAGTTTCTTCCATTCGACCTGTTATATCTGTTTTATATTAGTACTTTAAACGACGTCAGATTCAACTGTTTGAAGAAAATATTGTGACTCTATAGTTAATAGCGACAAAAATTGCACTGTGAATTATTTATTTGTTAGAAAAATATTGGAATAGAATGTTTAAAATTTATCTACGGTCTCATTCATCCTCAAAACATATTTATATCCTCATAACATAAAAAAAAGTCAAAGGCGCTACTTTAAACAAAATGTTATAGATATATGTATATAGAAATAATAGCTTTAATAATAATAGACACAATAATCATACCAGAAAATCGCTCCGTTCCGACGTGAAAGAATGGCAACCAAACAACGCTCACTTACGGATTTAAGGAAAGGACGTATCGCGTGAAGTCCAATCGTCTACATTAATAGATTGTGTATTAGAATACATACAAAAAAATCTAAACGTTTTGAAAATAATGTCATTAAAACATAAATGAGCTGGTGCTCGAGTTTTTACCACGCAACAAATTGAAACTTTACCCCATGTCATCTAAAAATCATTAGCCCGCAATCAATTCGAAACACGACACCTTTATAATATTTTCATTGAGCAAGCAAACCGAGTTTTTATTTGATGACAAATATTTTATGATTAAGTTGTATTGAACTGATAACTCCCGATTGCACATAAACGTTTTCCATTTATCAGTCCTTAATATATCAGTATAGCCACCATTTAAATAAAAGACTAAAGAATCGATTCGAAACTCGATTTCCCATATAAGAAATAGAATGAAACATGATTTAATTTTATACAGTTTTTACAATGCGCTTACTTATTATGCTTTCACGCAGTGATTAAATTGTCACGTATATGAAATACAAGTAAGCCAATAACCTAGCGTAACTCAATTTGAGAATATTATTTGTGCATCTGTTGTTGCTCCATAAAAATGTGGAGATATCACGTTGTTTCGCGCAACACATAATCAACTTTGCTTGATTCAATTAGCAATTAAATGCACACGTACGATACAATCGACTTTGCTCGTAAATCGATTATCTTCAAGTACACTTGATATGCAAATGGCACTATTAATTTGATCACTTGGGGTTGAACGTTGCTCTTATTTTGGAATGGGATCTTCCATATTCTATGAGCTTTACCGTTGGGTACAAGATACCGTATAACACAATGATAAATAGGTTCCCATAGGTCACGTTAACAACAAGAAAGTTCAAGTAGAATTGGACATTAATGATGTTTTGAATATTAAGCTTCTTCCTTTCTAATTAACTGCCTTGGTGATGTACTGACGTACACGATTTGAGCGGAAGTGAGGGTGAGTATAATTCCCAGGATGTTTATTATTTTCGAGTAAATACATAGATTTCCTCGTGAACTTTACTCCTATTAAAAGCATCCCTAACATTCCTGAAAAACTATTAATGTAGGTATAATGCATGAAATTAAAATTCCAATTCAAATACATTTACATATTTTAAATAAGAATTAGAACTGAAAAATAAAAACATGGTAACTAAAATATTTCTAGATTTAAAGTCAAAAGAATAAAATCAAGGTTAGTTATCCATACTATTTATAGAAACGTAATATTGCATGATAGATACTCAAACAAACAAATAGAAAAAAAAGAATTGTAGGATCTGTAGGTAGAAATGGAGTTTTGCGAATACGATAAATGATCCATGTCAATGTTTAAACATAGTTGAAGCTTTTATGGTTTAGTTAAAGTAAATAGAAGTTCCATTACTTTTATTTTTGGGCCTCAAATATATATTTTAAGTACGACATTTCATACTGACTATCAAGCAAAAATATTATTTGGGGTGTAAGAAATAGGAACGATCATCCAAATTATATAATCTTCATGATCTATTTATTGTTAAGTAATGTCATCTGATATTAAGTGATCACCCTTAACAAGCGCGATAGTTGATGGTAGAGCAGTGGTTGTTCAGTGTTCCGCACGTTAAATTACATGGTTATAGGCTCTATTCTTAGAAGCATCTATGTATTAGTAGTAGTTCGGGATAACAGCACGTGTTAAATCGTTCAGATCTTCACCGTACGTGGAAGGAACTATTTATGTATATTAATGTATTTAAATATTTTTTTAAACTTAACAAATTTATATAAAATAAGTGTAAATTAAACGATACAATCACGCGTGCTAGTGCAGGTATTATTAAGAATTAAGTACAGGCGCAAAAAGATGTATTACATACAGTGGGTCGCATAATTTCCTCGTTCCATCGTTGGACAGTCGCGTGCAGCCCCGTGATACAATCGGTTCAAGGAACGCCGCACAGTGGGTCGAAACTGCTATTTGCGGACAAAGCAACTTTTTTTGTCAAAATCAATTTTAAAAAATGCCCATCGATAGATCTTATCTTACTTATGAAGACATGTTATTAAAAGTTTTTGTGTAAGACTTGCGGTTTCTCAGAAAAAAAATGTTTTCTAATTTTGTTGTATGAAAAGGGACTTTAAGTGGTCGTTTTCCAGTAAGTCTTGCGAGGTCTTGCGTCGAAACCATTTTAGTATCATTGTTTGGCTCTCTGACTATAATCCCACACTATGGGCGCGTACCCAAACTTGCCCGTTCAATCAATATTTAAATTCAAAAATTTAATAAAAAATTCAATTTAAAATCAATGTTATTGTTTTTTAAATGCTAAATTTGATCAATTTTAATACAAATTTGTAAAATTTACTTTAAATTTAGAAACTTATAATAACTTTGACATAAAATATATACAATTATAAACTGAAATATTGAAGCATTCTTATAAAAAAAGTCAGGATGAAGCGTAACTAGCACTATCAATAAATACAAACAGCATTTCAAAATATATGTATAAAATTTAAGCTTTTAATAAAATATAGAAATTTTTTTTTAATATTATTCAAAATGATGCTATAAAATGAAATGAAAAAACCAAAAAGACAAAAATATGCAGGTGATTATCTTATTTTGCAATGTTATTAGGCTGGTAACTTTGTTAATGATCTGTAAGTATATGTCGTATTATGAGCAGATAGGTAATCACAGTTTGTCTAATTACATTGTTATGATTCTTCTGTTTTTATGTGACAAACAACTCAATTACCGTGTTATTAAGGAAAGGGAAGAATTGTAGCATATATAAAGAATTTTAATTTAAATCAAATCAGTAAGAGATACGTACTTACTACCAAGGCATCTCGTGCAGTTCATAAAAATTTTTGTGCTATGGAAAGTCTAGTGAATAATATCGATTTGTTCATGGTGCTAAGAGAAAAAGTTGGTTCCTTTTCTGATAGTAAAAAACTATGTGAATATCTAAAGCAGACGTTAAATTTCAATTGGACGGAAGAAAATAGTGCAACGCTTTTGAAGTTTTGTCGTAAATTTTGTTCAAATATTTCTGGTAGATGGGAAAGGTCACATAGAACATTTTCTAATTTTGTGAAAAGAAATGGAGATTGGTTAGAGAGCGCCATTAAATGGCCTAAAGATATCATCCCCCAAGAAGAGCAAAATCCTCAAAATTATGATACAAATGAAAATTTAGAAAATTTGGCACCCTCTCAAATAGAGCCAGTAGCTTCAACTTCTTCTTCACTCTATTCACCACGAAAACCATTTGAAGAGTTAGGTGATAGGCAAAAATGAAGACGTGTTGAGCAATTGAGCAAGTCACTGTCACCACAAGAACTGCAAAAATCTACTTTGCAAAGTTTTAAAAGTTGCGGAAATGAAGAATTAGGAAAAATAATGTCTCATTTACTAAGCAACCCCGAAGATATTGAAAAAGTGAAGACTTGCTTAGATCACAAAAATAGAGATAACAGTTATACGCCTGAAAAAGCATTAGCTTTATTAATTTCATTAAATTTATCAAAGTGGCAGTATATTAATTTACGTGACTCTGCAAGTGAACAAGGTGTCCATATTTATCCTTCATACCACAAGATAAAGCAAGCAAAATTAAGTTGTTACCCCTCAATTGAGGACGTCACAATAACAGAAGATGGAGCTTGTATCAAACTCCAGGCCTTACTTGATTTAACTGTATACAGATTATTGGAAGCACTAGAATTTGATTTATTAAAAAAATCTGATTTGACTCTAATCTGCAAATGGGGTTTCGATGGAGCTTCAAGCCAGAGCAACTACAAGCAAAAATCAAGCGAAACAGAGTTGGACGATTCGAGTGTTTTTATGGCGAGCTTAGTTCCTATTAGACTTCAACACGGTGAAAGTATAACATGGGAGAATGACCGACCTTCCTCTACGTTTTATTGTCGCCCAATCCGATTTAAGTTCATGAAAGAAAGTGAGCAGGCAGTACTTCTTGAAAAAACAGATATAGACAATGAAATAGAAGCTCTCGAACCCTTTCAACTACAGGAAGTCACCGTTAAACATCAACTAATGATGACAATGATCGATGGAAAGATTACATCGTACATATCAGAGACTTCAGCAGCTGTGTGTGACAAATGCAAAGCAAAACCTTCTGAGATGAACAATTTAAATAACTTACATCGTAGAGTAAAACATGAAGACATGTACAAATACGGACTCTCTTCGTTGCATTCCTGGATTCGATGTATGGAATGTTTGCTTCATATAGGTAAGTACCTAATCAATTCATTTATGACTGTCAGTGATAAATTAAATAATTAAAACGTTTACAACACCTCTAACGAGGTAAAAAACATCTATGCTATGAGTACTCATTTGTGGCAAAAAAATAATATGTCTACATGCCTATTGCCTAGTTATAATATGATATAGTATTTATTTTTGTATAATAAGTCATATAATTAATTATTTCTTATAGAATTCATCGTGATTGTTCTATTTAAAAAATTTATATTAATTTTTTAGCTTACCGCTTGGATTTTAAAAAGTGGAGTGCAAGAGGAGAGGACAAAAACAAGTTGGCTCAACGAAAAAAACAAATACAGCAAGCCTTTAAGGAACAGAAGGGCTTGCTTGTGGATATTGTAAAACAAGGGTCAGGCACTACTAACGATGGCAATACTGCAAGACGGTTTTTTAGTGATGCGAAGACGTCCGCTTGCATTACTGGAATTGATGAAGAGCTGATTGAGCGATTTCACATTATTTTGCAAGCAATTGCATCTGGAGAACGGGTAGATATTCAGAAATTCTCACAATTTTGTGAAAATACAGCAAAACTCTATGTCCAATTATATCCTTGGTATTATATGCCCTCTAGCGTACATAAGCTACTTATGCACGGATCGGATATAATTGAACATTTTGGGCTATTGCCAATAGGGAAATTGTCAGAAGAAGCGTCAGAGGCTCGTAATAAAGATTTTCGTAATTATAGAGAACACCATGCAAGAAAAACAAGTAGGTTAGCAACAAATGAAGATATCTTGCACAATCTTCTTCTATCATCTGATCCTAAACTGTCTGCTCTGAGACCTAGAATGACAAAGCAGAAAAAAGTTACTCTTCTACCAAGAGCTCTCGACCTTTTGGTGCCAATTCAAACGGAGCCCGAATTAGAATTCATTGATATTGATAAATTACAAGACAGTGATGATAGCGAATAGAATACCAAAAAGTGATATATTTATAATTTATTAATATTTAGATGTAATTAATTTTATAGAAAGCGTTTAATATACAACATTAACAATTTTGTATGTATGTTAAGTTTGTTACGATGTTTAATTTTTATGTAAGTGTTATGTATTATTTGTAACAAATAGATTATAAAATAGCTTTTAGCCACGGCTTCGCCCGCGTGGATTATAAACTTTGGACCCCTGTTTCAACCCCTTTGGAGGTAAATTTTCAAAAAAAATTTCTTAGCGCATGTCTACGCTACATAAGCTACTACTATTCCAAATTTCAGCTCAATCCGTCCAGTAGTTATGGCTGTGCGTTGATCTGTCAGTCAGTCACTTTTGCCTTTTATATATTAAGATAATAAGTTCTTAGTAAATTTATGTTAATTATATTTATTTTTGTTAAATATGTGCAGATTAATGATTTAAGAAATAAAAAGTTTGAATTTTAATTGAAATTTTTGAATGTTTTTTTTAATTAAATGTACTATGCTCAAGTGTACTATGCTCTCGCGCAATCTATTTTGACATACTGTATTACTTCATGGGGCGGTGCAAAAAAGTCTCACATAATAGGTCTAGAAAGAGCACAGCGAGCTCTGCTCAAAGTGATGCGTTTCAAACCTATATTATACCCTACATCCGACATCTATACTGATTGTGACGTATTGACTATCAGACAGCTATTCATTAAAGCCTGTATCATGGAGCAACATACAAATATTGACCATCAAAAAACCTTAGGACGTCAACGTAATGTTTGTCCCACGAATAAATTCAATTCATATTCTATTCGAAAATTCCAATGCTTTCTCGGTCCCATGTTATATAATAAAATAAATAAACAAATTGATATATATCGTACCACATATACTCAATGCAAAAATAAAATACATAATTGGCTAAAATCACAAAATTATACACAAATTGAAAATTTATTCAAAACCTTGGAATAAGTACATTATTACAACGATCTACTTATCTTCAAACAAATAAAATAATATGTAATCAACATAAACTTTTACTGAATTTAATTTTAACATAAGTGATTTTAATTTTAACATATATATATTTTTTTTATACAAATTTAAATAACAATACATAAAAAAAAAAATCTAATCACAATCGCTACAAACAAAATAAATATAATACATATATACATTTTTTTTTTAAACTTAAATGTGTTAAATTGAGCTTAAGTCCATAACTTTCGTTGTTGTTTTACTAGTCATCAACGATCGGTTAATAAGGTCCATTATTCTTAGAATTATTAAGTACGCAAATGTCAAATCACCGTCTTTGTTATGATAATTTTTGTAACTTTGTGAACGCTTGTATTATTGTGAATAATTAGTTTATATTACATAGTGGGAAGATATTATCGTCTAAGATACAGGCTCGGCCTAGTTTAGACGATAATGTCCATAGTTTTAAGTATTGTGTTTATATAAATTGAGTGGAATACACAGTGTAATTGAAGGTATGGACAAATAAAGATTTTTATTTTTATTTTATTTTTTTATTTTTATAATTAAATATTTCACGAACGGGCAACTTTGGGTGCGCGCTCATAGTGTGGGATTATAGTCAGTGAGCCAAACAATGATACTAAAATGGTTTCGACGCAAGACCTCGCAAGACTTACTGGAAAACGACCACTTAAAGTCCCTTTTCATACAACAAAATTAGAAAACATTTTTTTTCTGAGAAACCGCAAGTCTTACACAAAAACTTTTAATAACATGTCTTCATAAGTAAGATAAGATCTATCGATGGGCATTTTTTAAAATTGATTTTGACAAAAAAAGTTGCTTTGTCCGCAAATAGCAGTTTCGACCCACTGTGCGCCGTTGCACCGGCCGGCCTATGATTACGCCGTACGCGCTCCTATTTTAATGTCATTATAAAATGTTAATGTTCTCTTTTGCTGGAACATAACTCCTGTATGTAAATGTAAAGTGGTCACATTTATTCGTAATTTGGCATAATACCTCCACCTACTCCGCGATCAACGATACGATATGATGAGATACTTTTCACTACAAGGCTCCAGACGGTGTCGGTCTTTACAAATATCATGCTACCAAAATTGTTGACTTATATGCGTACATACACGTAACAAACTTCATATTCAGAATATCACAGATATATTCATGAAAAATACTTAGGTACACTTAGCTTCTCCGTATGCGTAAAGTGATGACGATGTGACTTTCCATATTTTCCGGTTTTTGAATCAAAATGAAAAATAACTTTTCAAAAACAATCCTTCCAGTATAAACAGTGCCGTCTTTAAGGCAGGGCCCGCAGGGCCCTGGCCCGAGGCCCCGAGGTAGGCCCCACAATTCTGAAAATTTTCACAATTCAAAAAATTTATTTATTGAACTCTCATATGTGGGGTGTTAAGAGACGGGGTTACGATTTAGCCTATTGCGTTATTGTAAACTGAAAAATGATAAAGTTAAAATTTAAGGATTTTCCATCCCTTACATAGGCCCCAGCCACCTTGCCACATTACCTTGGCCCATAGCCTCGTTGATCCTAAAGACGGCACTGAGTATAAACGAAGCTTAACTGCATAATATAAGTAAACGGTGTCGGCATTTATGCAGGAAAGTTTAAATTACCAGTCTACCTGGCTGGAGTCCCGTGACGATACCGCGTGCATTATAAATCGCATGCGGCATGCCATACAACAAACTCCTTAACACGCTCTATGTAAATCTAGCTATGCCACTGCAATATACCTACTGGGCTAAACTTTATTTTACACTAGATTTCCGCCCGCGGCTTCGCCCGCGTTTTCAAAGGAAATCCCGCATAGTTCCCGTTCCCGTGGGATTTCCGGGATAAAACCTATCCTATGTGTTAATCCAAGTTACCCTCTATATGTGTGCTAAATTTCATTGTAATCGGTTCAGTAGTTTTTACGTGAAAGAGTAACAAACATCCATACATCCATACATCCATACATCCATACTTACAAACTTTCGCCTTTATAATAGTATTAAGATACAGGTAATTCATCGTGCATAACCTAGATACAATATAGAAATTTGAGACACATTTCAGTTGTTATTTTATTTGAAAATGTTCACAGTATAATTCTTGATAGAATACCTATCCAAATATCCTGAAAGAGTTTAACTAGGTAGGTCTTACAACAACCTACTATTACTGTTGATCTTGTGTACTGATAGGTAGTTGAAAACTTAAAAACAATAATTAGGTAGGTACATCGTTTTATTTCTATTTCAGCGATGGTAATCATCATTATTACAGTATGTAGAAAAACAGGTCAAACTGAAAGAATTGCTTATTGAAGTTGAATCAACTGGCAACTATATAGCAGCTAGTATAGATAAAAATAAGGGTTTTTGTTACAGTTGGATGGAAGTACACATGCTTGTAAAACATATCAATGCGGTGGAGGCGTTGGTCGAAACATCGCTGAAGCTTTGTGGCGCTTACGAAACGGACGCACTAAACTACTCACCGCATTAGGCGATGATGCTGACGGAAAATATTTACAAAGTATCACACCGGGACTCGTACTTGAAGGTATTTGTATTAATATACTTGCTTTTCGTCTGAATTAATAATAATTCCGGTCCACGGATGAGAATCCATTGGTGTAGCATAGGTTCATGTTATCTTTTCGTTCTTTCGCAAAATCATTGAGGATTTTGTTTGCGATTTCCTTTTTTTGCATCTATAAGTTCTTTCCCAAAAAAAAAATTAAATTGTCACTAATTTCAAAATTCGTAGCATTGGGATTTTTCCCGCACTTTTCGCATGCCCCTACGCAACTCCTCTTGCAGTCTTTAAGACAACCTATAGAGGTATACATAGGTATAGAGTCTATACCTATGTATACCTCTATACTATAGACTTATATTATATACCCACATACCGTAGCACGAAAACTCGAACTTGTAAAAAGTGTACCTCATGATTTATAAGGAATAATTACATTAGCAACCCTACATAGATTTTACAATTATTAACCGTTTAATGAAAACCTAAAAAAATCCGTATATTCTAAGAAACTTATTTCCCTGCATCCACGATCTCAATAAATGATTACCAAACAAATAGCAATTTACTTACTAAATTATGTTGAATGTAATAATAATAGCTAGTAATTTGTTCCGTAGATTGCACTGCAAAAGAAGCAAGAACCGCAACATATGCAGCCATGTTCGATAAAAAAGGAGAATGCTTAATCGGATTAGGGGATATGGAAATTCATAATCATATATCGATCGACCTAGTAAGTTCACGTTACAATACGAAATAGCTTTGCGAATATTGCTTCGGACTTAGGATTTAATTAAAATTATGTTCTCTACAAGAATAAAGTAGAAATATTTTATTATTTTTGTTTATTTGCAATGATTAAAATCAAAAATGATTTTCAACTATAATCCTACAGCATACTAATAATAAAAATGCCAGTTTGTGAGAATGGATGTATGTATGTTACTCTTTTACGAAAAAACTATTGGACAGATTAGGATGAACGCGCACATGTCATTAATTTTTATTTTCCTTGATAAAAAAAAGTGGAAACTGAACCGTTAATTTGATTTCGTAGGTAAACAAACATTTAGAAGTTTTAAAGAAAGCGCCACTTATAGTGATTGACGGTAACATACCTCAAGATACAATGGATCACGTCTTGCAACTTTGTCACCAGCACAATAAGCCAGGTAAGACAAAACAGAATTGTTAAAATTAGCAGAAAATTGTTGGTAACGCAGAATCATCTCCTTTTATTGAACCGCCTTTTTAATGGCGGCGGCGTTGCGTGTCTTGGCTCCACCCGTATAGACGTTTCTTGTTTTCAATTCAACCAAGAATCAATAAATAGTAAGATATATAATATAAATATAATAAATATTAGTCATAAGACGATGTTTTTCCAGTAAGTTTAAACCTAAAATTGTAACAACTATGAATATATGTATTATAATAACATATGAAATAGTAGTATTTATCATGAATACAAATCTTCTATAATCATTGAGTTACCGTGTACTACGTACTAGAGAGGACATCGCTACTACACTATTTGTAACACGAGTTAGAGTCAATCGTCTCAAACCATTTTTTTTTTTTTGTTACATTGATTGGTTTTAATTGATAAGTTTATTCATATTTTTTTTAATAAGATAAACAATATTTATTTGTTACATTGATTGGTTTTAAATTTTAATTTATAAGTAATAAGAGGCAGAATATCTACAAAGTGTATGACTCACTAGCCGCCCCGCGCCGCGCTTGTTGCACAGATTTTGTTCGTGGTGTCCTCTCTTTACGTAGTAATAATACCTCAATGTCTATAATAGCATAATTAATTAATTAAGGATATTGGATAAATGAAAAGAAAGACTCTTTATTAAAAATATTTTTATTTCATTCCATAATACAGGTTACATCATACTTTAAAAATAAAATATAGGTATTTGTACCTTAATCGGACGGATTTAGTCTATACTAGATTATATCCTAGTCTATTTCTTATTCAGAAACTTAATTTCAAATACCTACTAACTACTGGTGTAAAAACCTTGCACTATTTTCTAAATAACAATCGTTATAATTGCTAAAACTAAACATATTACACTTGTATATAAAAAAAAAGAAAACATTAAATGCCATTACTGGAAATATTATGTCAATTCATTAAAACAATAAAAGAGAATACAAATTTTCAGATCTTTTGGACGGATAAATTTATGAGAAAAAAATCATTTTAAAAATATTCAATAGGTCAATCAAAGTTTGTTTTATCAATAATTATGAAACCTTTCATATCATTAATAAAAGTTCATTTTTAGAGAGAAAATCTTAAAAGTTATCATCAAACCAGTATTAAGAGCCAAAGCCACTTAGATGACAAACTTTTTATTGGGATTTTACTTAATAAAGAGGGGAATGTAAAACTATTTGTGCTATTTTATTCAAGAGGGCAAGCAGACAAATTCCTTGCAAAGTGGTTAAGCTAATCTTTGCATAAGAATATAAAAAATATATCAATCACAACAATTTTCCAAGCAAGTTTTGTGCCATAGTGTAGTAGAAAACAGTAACTTAATGCCCTCAAGAATTTGTCAAAAATCTAACTTCTATAAAAACCAATTTGCTGCTGTTGTAGCTGACCACGCAGTTGGTGCAAGGCATGCTCAGGTTGGCTGTGCTGCATTTGTCCAACTAAATTTTTAGCTTCTAAACGCAGCTCATATAATTTGCAAGACTCTAAGAAGAGCAACACTGCTGCAACACCTGAAAATAATATGGAAGAAACTTAATTGAAACAGTCATAGAAACACAAGTACATTTTGAATTATTATCTCATATAGTACCTTTACTGAGAAAAACCAGCAAGAGAGAGTCATTAATAAATAGTATCAATAGATGAAGAATGCAACTTTTTATTAAACAGCAGACGAAATCAACTGACTGATAACTTACCGAATAAAATGAATGCAATAACAGCAAATGCATATGACCATGACAGAACATTGAATGCTGGATACATAAGCCAGTCTCGGCGATAGCAGTTTGCTCCAAATATTACCACAGCTAAGAATAAGAAGGCACCTAAAAAAATATATAAATTTAGAACCTTATTTTTATTTTTTACAAATACTTAAACTTAAAGACAATGATTTTGCATGCAGTTTCTGTATTCTAAATTTACATAGAAGACACAATAATATAATAATATAATCTTGTTCCTTAAGAACAATAGAGTAAAGGTTATAAGTAATTCAATTCATATGAAATTTGAGCTACTACCTGGTTTGAAGTTACATCACAACCTTTGTAGTAAGAAATTAGCACTTACTTGATACAGCAATCATGACAAAAGCAGATGAGACATATATCCATTCATATCTTAATACAGGCCGGAGTGGCAATCTTATAATCACACAGGCTAACAAAACTTGCGCTGAGAATGACAGAATAAAAGCCAGGGTCACAAACGCCTGGACTGCCATCAACCAGCCAGGTAATAGCCATTCACGGATGACATAGTACTCCTAGAAAATAAATATAGTATAGATTATTTCAATTTTCATTATATAAACTATGATTGTATAGTCAACATCTATAATAGTAAGAGCAAGAATCAAACCTATGTTCAGAAAACAGTATTGCAATTGCAAAATAATTATTAAACTTACTTCACTGAAGATATAATGACATCCATGGAATAACTTGTCGAATTGGTAGGATGGAAAACGAAAACGATCAAAACAGTATTCCCACAAGCCCATGTGTTTAAAAGATGAAAACATTTCCGGATAGGACTCTATCCAGTATGGTCCAGCAAAGGATAGGAGCAAAAACAATCCCGCGACATAGGTTATTGTTGCTCCTATCAACGTAGCATCTGAAAATGAAATATTATTTACTATTATGTATTGAAAACGGTAAGAAAAAGTTAAATTTTTCGTCAAATAGTTCAGACGAATATCTTCAAATCTAAAAGAGACGTTCAATTTATAAATATTTAGCCATAATAATCCTAAGCTAATGTACTATTAACTATTCTGTGGCTAATGTAAAGATATTTTTCAATAAATGGGCGTGCCCGAAGTTAACTTACTTGAAGCTTTCGGATATTCGTTATTGGCAGTCATGTTTATATATTTAATCACACATTAATACAGTAAATGACTAATTATCCTGGTTATTACAACATTAATAAAACGCCGTTTGTTATATATCAACAGCGGCGTCTTTCAGTTTCTATTTGATAATTTCAATTGATTTCAATGAAATTTAAACTGTCAAAGTCTCGATTCAAAACATTGTTTTCATTTGTCAGTTAAAATAAATTATTTACGTCAGATACGAGTCTTTTTGTGTATGATTTTGAATGGGCGCGATCTTAGAGTATATATTACAATAGTATAGAGCGCGTGTATTGCACAAATTGCTTAGTGCGCATCGTAGGCAGATGAGCTATAGATACTATATAGATGCAGGCGCGGTCCCAGGGGGGGGGTCACGGGGGACATGACCCCCCCCAAAATCGTACT
This sequence comes from Colias behrii, assembly GCA_029959065.1. Lineage (NCBI taxonomy): Eukaryota > Metazoa > Arthropoda > Insecta > Lepidoptera > Pieridae > Colias > Colias behrii. The sequence continues at coordinate 9,370,625 of JARWMC010000002.1, forward strand.
CGATAAAATAGAAAAAATTCTTATACTGTACAAAATATAAAAAAATGGCCAAGTGCGAATCGGAGTCACTCGCACAACTAAATTTCCGTTTAAACTTGTTTTTAATCCCTTGCGAAATTAGTAATTTGCGAAAATTTTCAGCATAAACAAGAAGTTTGATTTTTTTAAATATTTTTTACATAATCTAATTAAAATTCATGTATTTCGCAATTATCCTATATCTGTATTGTAACAAATTTTATGATTCTGTGTACATAGGCCGGGAGATACTGACACAAAATTTCAGGTCATTTGTAACAGGATGGCGGTTCTACAGGGCTCTTAGTACGCAATGACAAAAAGAAAAATGATGGTCAGAACGCTGGTACCGACGGACTAGACGCGTGGGCGTTAGTCGAACTCGTCGGATAAATAGCGAAAGTCAAACGATTTGTAACACAACATTTTAGAATTAACCGATAGCCCATAAAAAAGATGTAGGCGGTAGTGTCATGCCATACTTTTCCGGTGTGACTTACAGCCCGCCATACCGACGCGAATGCGTTGATTTAAAAAAAAACAATTCAACCATTTGTACCAGGCTAACTTTTGCACAGGTAACCATCTAATCATCGTGCAGCCATTTACGAAAATCGCCATGACATACTTTTCGGACGATTCCAAATGGTCACCATACCGCCGAAAATCTGCAATTTTTTTTCTACAACTCCTGAATGATTATAAATAGAAGTGGGATAATGCCATACCTGTGGGAGGTGGCGAATGTGTATAAGATTTTTTTTTTTATTGTAAGATTTTATTCGTATTTTGAATGATTTGTAGCAGTATGGCACTAATTTTTCGTTGCATTATTTTTTTATATTTATTTTTTACGTCTTGGCTTAAGTCTTACAACCATCCGCCCCATGTTTGCAATCTGCGATATTTTTTTCTAGGTAGAATTGTATACGAACAAATATAATATACAAATATAATCCCATACTGTAAAAAATGATTTTACGTATTGTACAGTCGTATTTTTGAACGACGTAAAACGTTATTGTGACGAATAAATTAATTTTTCAAGTATGGCAGTACTTTTTCCCCCTACTAGAAGTATGGCAAATGTAATAATGGTCACATTTTTATCAAATACTCTCCAAAAATCCAAATGCAATACGGGTACAAATCGTTTGGCGAAAAAAAAAATTTTTGCAGATTTTCGGCGGTATGACGACCATTTGGAATCGTCCGAAAAGTATGGCATGGTGATTTTCGTAAATAGCTGCACGATGATGATTACTTGTGCAAAAGTTAGCCTGGTACAAATGGTTGAATTGTTTTTTTTTAAATCAACGCATTCGCGTCGGTATGGCGGGCTGTAAGTCACACCGGAAAAGTATGGCATGACACTACCGCCTACAACTTTTTTGTGGGTTGTGGGCTATCGGTAAATTCTAAAATTTTTGTGTTACAAATCGTTTGACTTTCGCTATTTATCCGAGGAGTTCGACTAACGCCCACGCGACTAGTCCGCCGGTACCAGCGTTCTGACCATCATTTTTCTTTTTGTCATTGCGTACTATGACCCCTGTAGAACCGCCATCCTGTTACAAATGACCCGAAATTTTGTGTCAGTATCTCCCGGCCTAACACGGGAACTACACTAGGTTTTGAATTCCTTACGAACGTCGAAATTTGCGAAAAAATGAAAAAAAAATTGACGGCTGTATCTTTTGATTTCGTTGGCTTATACATTTGATTTTATCGTCTGGAACGCGTAGAGGTATCAAGCTGAAATTTATATCGAATACTCAAGTCTACGGCCCCTAAATGCTGTGAAGAAATCAACCTTATAAGCCAACGCAATCAAAAGATACAGACGTAAATGCTGAAAATTTTCGCAAATTTCGACATTCGCAAGGGAATCAAAACCTACAGGGAGCTTCCTATAAAAGTAACATCTTATAACACAGATATAGGAATAATTACGAAAAATATTATGAATTTTTAATTTACAGCCGTAAACGCTGAAAATTTTCGTAAAATATAAAAAAAAAATGTATGTATTACAACTTCTATTGACTACGATTTTTGACGAGTATGATTTGGAGGGGGGGGGGGGTTGCTACATTTTCAGCCGCGTGACCCCCCCCAAAATGTCAGGCTAGGACCGCGCCTGTATAGATGTGTATGTGACAAATAGGGATGGGTAGGTATCAATTGCGTGTTGAACTATCGATAAGTTATGTAAATAAATATGTATCATAAGTAAATTTAATGTTCAATAAGTTATTAAAGGAAAAATATATGAATAAAGTATAAATATGTAATTTTAAATTTGTTTACCAACTGAATAAAGTTTGTTTATTCCATTTGAATATTTCTTGTATTCATTATAAGTACTTTAAAAAAATATGTTTAATTGGAATATCAGAAAAACGTAAGTACTTTTTAAATAATAAAGTTAATAAAATAAAAGATCGGGTTTAGTGCTATTTCTTTAATAATAAATCAAACAATAAAAATAATGTTTTAAAAATGTTAAATAACAATAAGAAATAATTAATAATTTAAAATGATAATATAATAAATATTAATAATTTTTTTATTTAATTTTATCCATTCTACTATCAAAATCTTCAAAATCAATTTAGCGGTTCAGAAAATATATCGTAACATTACATACTTTACATTTACACTATAATACATTCGCATTCATAATATTAGAAAGTGTATCATACAAAACACACCACAAATTTATTTATAATACATTTTTAAAAGAGTTTAATTTTTAAGTTAAATAAATAATTTGTTAAAATATAGTTCTTCTAGTAAACTTTATATCGAGTACAGCGTTGGTCAGGTCACATCACTACGATCACGTGGCGGCAGTGAGGCGCGCGAGCGAGCCTGCGCGTGTCCGCCTTCCACCTCCCCTTCACCCCCGCGATGCTAGATTTATTTTCATAAAAATAAGTATAACAATCGACTTACTGATGAAATGTGATACTGGATTTCAATTTTGTGCATTTTCTAGTATCGTTTTTGCAAGATAGAACTGCACATTTCACCATGTTTATTCGTAAATATGAAAAAAAATCCAGAGCAACGCACTTCGACAGCACTCAACCACGACTACGAGCGCTCCCGGCGGGAACGTCGTGTTGTTCCCACCTGTGCCTACTGTTCCCACTTGGTTGTTATCACTCTATAGATAGTATACAGGGTGTCCCGTAAGTAGTGGACCAACGGGTTATGGGGAGTAGAGAGACTTATTATCTAACAAAAATACTAAAATATATTGTCCTAGACCATAAAGTTTTTGATTTATGCTTTATTTTCAAAATTTGATAAAAATATCATCCACATAAGCTTAATATGAACTTTTACCATTTCTGTTTTTATTTTATTCTTATTTTTTTGTTCAAGGTTGTTAAGAATACATAAGTCTTCCTAATTAAAATGATACTCAAGCATAATTAACAACAACAAGAAAATTAGACCAAAAAATAGAGCAAAATTTTACGTTTTAAAGTTTACGGACTGAAGTTTGAACAAAGCTGGTGTAAAAAAAATGTATGGTAACCCTGTGAAACTTTATTTTAAAAACTTCTACATTTCATACAAATTACAAAAAGGTATAATTATGTGGTATAAAGTTTTTAAAAAATTTAAATTGGCGTACAACATTCAAATTAGAAATTATCAGGTAGACAACTCATTAAGTTATTCAGAGAATTATTGCCTTTATGGGCGCGCACTGGAATTCTTTTGTATTGTTTCTGGCCAATCATAGACGATACTTGAACCCACTATTATTTTCTTTGACTTTCAACTATTTCAGTGACTTGCTTATAGCTCGGAACTACACGCGTGTTTAGCTTGATCCCTTCATTACGATATTATTCTTTGTTGAAGTACGCTTGAATTGGACACTGATTTTGCTTGTGATTTGGATGTTGTTTGACTTTGGTTTTTTGAAGGAAAATGCCTAATACATACACTCCACGTGAATATGCAAAAATGTTAAAAAAATTATTGAGTTAAAAAAATTTTGATCCTGTCGGCATCGACGAAGCATCTCTCGACAAAAATTAATTCGTCGTTGATAATCACCTGGTATTAAGCTTGCTCACTCATTGTACATGATATGGGTGTAAATTACTTCTCTTCAATATGCGATGCACTGTACTTCTTGGTACACCAGTGCGTCTAGCAATACGGCGAGTACTAGTTGAAGGATCTTCTTCTACTTCTGTCAATATTAGACGATCATAGACTGATCTAGGCCTTCCTACTCGATTTCTAATTCCAGGAATACGACCTTCATGGTGTGCGTTATTTACTCTGAGAAAAAATCGGTGATCATCGGGATAACGCTCACGATAAACACGTGCTGCTTGTCGAGCTTTTCCATCACTGAGTCCATAAATAAAAAACATTTTTCTGTATATTCACGTGGAGTGTATGTATTAGGCATTTTCCTTCAAAAAACCAAAGTCAAACAACATCCAAATCACAAGCAAAATCAGTGTCTAATTCAAGCGTACTTCAACAAATAATAATATCGTAATGAAGGGATCAAGCTAAACACGCGTGTAGTTCCGAGCTATAAGCAAGTCACTGAAATAGTTGAAAGTCAAAGAAAATAATAGTGGGTTCAAGTATCGTCTATGATTGGCCAGAAATAATACAAAAGAATTCCAGCGCGCGCCCATAAAGGCAATAATTCTCTGAATAACTTAATGAGTTGACTACCTGATAATTTCTAATTTGAATGTTGTACGCCAATTTAACATTTTTTAAATACTTTATACCACATAATTATAACTTTTTTGTAATTTGTATGAAATGTAGAAGTTTTTAAAATAAAGTTTCACAGGGTCACCATACATTTTTTTTACACCAGCTTTGTTCAAACTTCAGTCCGTAAACTTTAAAACGTAAAATTTTGCTCTATTTTTTGGTCTAATTTTCTAGTTGTTGTTAATTATGCTTGAGTATCATTTTAATTAGGAAGACTTATGTATTCTTAACAACCTTGAACAAAAAAAAAAGAATAAAATAAAAACAGAAATGGTAAAAGTTCATATTAAGCTTATGTGGATGATATTTTTATCAAATTTTGAAAATAAATCATAAATCAAAAACTTTATGGTCTAGGACAATAAATTTTATTATTTTTGTTAAATAATAAGTCCCTCTACTCCCCATAACCCGTTGGTCCACTACTTACGGGACACCCTGTATATACTCTAAGGGCGCGATTTTTTCAGATAATAAAAATAATATTTTGCTAATCTACAATACTGAAATAATTTTACAACTATCTTTTTTTTTTATTTAATGTGTTTAAATTAATATAATTAAACTTTCTTCTGTGAATACAAATCGATTAATAGTAACATGCACACCAATGTATACGAAAAATCCTTTTTTTTCGTTTGTGAAAAATACAAAAATACGCTTATCGAATCAAGAATGACAAATCGCAATACCTTATGTCCATAACATCAGCAAAACCGTACCACTTTTATACCCATAGCGATGTTTAAGGGATACAGAAGCCTCCGCCTAGCGCCTGAGTTGAGCCAAATCCAATAAAATAAGCCTATCACTTAAGAATTATGTAGCTTTTTCTGAATTTTTAAAAAAATTGGTGCAATACTTTCATCATCTTTTTGAAAGACACAATCAAATCTTTCAACTTTATGCCAACTCATGTATTGGTTTATAATATAATGGTTTAGGATAATAATTAAGAATTAGTAGTTTTCTTAAGTCTCACCAGATTAGTCATACCAATGCATCTCTTTAGGTAATGCTTTTTATTAGCAAACAGCGAAATTTCTATAGAAGTATCGAGAAGGATGAAGAGGTTTGTTCATGGGCGTAGCCACGGTGGGGCAGGGTGGGGCGCTTGCCCCACCCTGGCTCTGACCTGGAAGGTAGGTACCTAACCAAATCTAAAAAACTTAATCTAGGTACTGACTACAAAACTTAATATCCGTTAAAAAATTCTCACTCGAAAGTTGTCAGTCGACACAAAAAATGCTATATAAACAATGACACATGTTCTATGTTACATGATATAAACCACCTTTGGTGACAGAAAAAGTAGTGTGGTACTGTTACCCCACTAAATAAAGCTGTTTTTATTTGTGCCAAATTCGCACTAAATTTCACTTTTGTTTTAAGTTAAGGGTTACTTACTGACTATAAAAGCACAAAATGCTGACAGATTCAGGTGGAGCTTCACTCGCAATCTTAAATAATAGTTTTTGGCCGATATCTCGGAAACTATCCACTTTAAGGCAAAAAATATTTGGATTTTTTTGTAGATGGTAAAATTTTACATCTTTTATACCTTGTAAACTTTTTTGTAAAACTTTCCATTTACTATTTATGGCCTACTTAATGAGCCGGTTAATCGTTTTTGGCAAGTACCTCTTTAAAATTTTTTCTATGAGTAAAAAAAAAACAAAAATTTGGCCGTTTCGGAAACGGCAAACTTGCATTGGAAATTTCTTCTTCGTTTTCATTACATCCGTAAAAAAACTTTTGGCCTGCCACGTCACCCGCCGAGCGGCGGCATTTCTACATTAAACGTACAACAACTCAAAAAATATGGTCACTAGAAAAAAAATTTCAAACAAAAGTTGTAGAGAATAAAGTGATCTACAAACTACATACATACATGTATTTTATTGATTAATCCAATATTTTACGAGTTATTAGCCAATAACGATAAACCGGTTCATTAAATAGACCATAAACCGTAAGCAGTAAGTTTTACAAAAAAGTTTACAGAGTATAAAAGATGCGAAATTTTACTTTCTACAAAAAAGTCTAAGTAACTTTTGCCTTAAAGTGGATATTTTTCGAGATATCAGTCAAAGACGCAAAGCTTCACCGGGATCTATCAGCATTTTGTGTTTTTATGGTCTATAAGTGACCCTTAACCTAAAACAAAATGAAATTGGATGGATGTCTACCATTTGAAATGGTTTAATTTTCCATCTACATAGACATGTTTAATACCCATATTTTATTGGTAAAAAGTAATCTTAACATAATCGTATTAGAAAGATATTATATATATGTATAATATAGGGATGAAATTTGCAACTTATACGACTGTATCTTTTGTTTTTGTTGATTTATTCATTATTATTTCAGAATGATAACGCCATGCGTTCTTGAAAAAAAAAGGTATTTTTAGACAGACAGACAGACGGACAACAAAGTCTGCCGGTCTGTTTGTCTGTCAACACCCTTTTTCTCAGGAACGCGTGGAGGTATCAAGCTGAAATTTATATCGAATACTCAAGTCTACGGTCTCTTACAGCTGTGAAAAAAATCAAACTTAAAAGCCAACGCAATCAAAAGATACAGCCGTTTTATGCTGCAAATTATCGGAAATTTCGACGTTCGCAAAGAATCAAAACCTACATTGTACTTCCCGTGAACACAGAGTCTTGAAATTTGGATAAAAGCAACGTCTTATAGCACAGATAAAGGAAAAATTGCTAAATCATACATTTTAGAGTTACAACATAATAAAAAGTAGGTTTGTTCGGAGCCCTTGGACCAAGGGTCGCAAGTGCAAGTCGGACTCGCGCACCAAGGGCCTTGGTGCGCGAGTCCGACTTGCACTTGGCCGGTTTTTTTTTGCCCCACCCTGTGCCCATGGCTAGCTACGCCCATGGGTTTGTTCTAAATAAAAATCTAGAAATTAAAGATAGAAAAAATTTATTTCAACTTAAAATATATCTAGCTGCACATTTGTTTATGTAAAAATAAATTACAATAATTGTAAATTCTAGTAATTAATGCATTTAAGTATTAGTATATTATAGTTAATGAAACTGGATTTTATCCCTGGTTAAATTTGAATGAGGTTCAAACACCATTTAGTGGCAGTGGTTATATTTTTCAGGAATAAGTTTAATTTTGCTTATTAGAACTAGACAGTAAAATATACATCTACTGTATAAAAATAAGTCGGGTTTTCCTTCCTGACGCTATAACTCCAGAACGCACGAACTGATTTCCACGGTTTTGCATTCGTTGGATAGGTCTCGGGCTCCGTGAGGTTTATAGCAAAGAAAAGGTGTCTCTGGTGGCGAAACGGAGTTCGCCGGGTTTGCTAGTTTTCTATAAAAACTTTACTGACAATATACAGTTGTTGTACAGATAGATATTATGTAAATGCATAAATACATTATTCACAAGTTAGTTTCAGCTGCATCTCTAAAAGGGCATAATATCCAGTCGTTATATTATTTTTTAACAATCCAATGGCAAACCCAAATTCAGACCATAGACACAAAGTCTTACTGAAGTTAGTGGCACTGGACACTGTTAATTTTACTATTATTCATTAAAATACTATTATTGTTTTATCAGGATATGCAATATATCTTATAGTAAATGGACGGCACATATATCACCTCAAAACTTAAAATAAGAACACGCATGGTTCGAAAAAAAAAATTGGTTTGGACGGAATTACACAAAACAAGATTCTTATAATTATATTAAAACGCACACTATCATATTGTGCTATCCAGGCACTGTCTTTTACATCTTAACAAGTTCATTTAATATCTTTGCAATAAATCTTAACAATAGTTACACACTACAAAATATAACAGTTATCATTGGTGCGTCATTTAAAATTGTGTGTTTATCAGATCATTTTAAAATTCGATATTATGACAAATATAATATAGATATCATTATTTGTAAGTTTTAGAGATTCGGATTTAAGACCGTAAAAAAATGTAAAAATTATACAAAAATGTACTTACTATAAGTTAAGACAAAATAAATGTAAAGGCACATAATGTTATCGGTGGATTGTTATGAATAATAAAAAAAATAGAATAAAATAAGTAACCTATTTGTGAAATATCGAAAAAAGTAGTTTCTCATTAATAATACATAATATAAAAAATGTAAAAAATGGACGCAATGTGATGTTACTTAATCTTAAAAGTTAAAAATACCAACAGTAATACATATTCTTAAGGCACCATAAAAGGACGGTACTTAGTTGTGATTTTTTTTTCAAATTGTATGTTACGCTTTAGTATCCTCCTCTAATTCAAAGCGGGCTTGCGACTCCTTCAGTCTCCTTCGCTTTTTAGCTTGAATATTTGATTCTGTGAGGAAAAGTGCTGCCGTTATCAGGCAAGCAATTGCTCCCACTACACCCAAGCCAAATGACCAACCTAAAAAAAATACAATTTTTTATCTACATGCCATTTCAACAAAAAATGTTGAATATTTGAACATTCTACAATAAATCATAATTAAATAATTATAAACACAAATAAACTACGGTCCTAAAAAAATTGGATGTCCTACCAACATTAAAGTTTCTAGCTGTAATAATTGATATAAAAAAATAAATATTTGAATGTAGTGTGCATTACCTAGATAGTTATTAGCATGATCTGGCATCCAACCATCTGTATTCCCTGTACAAGCAAAGACAATGACAGCTATAGTTCCACTTAGACCTGAAAATTGAAAAATTGTTAATTACATACAACCAAAATTAATTAACTTAATTTTCGCAAAATATTATTCAAAATAAATACCTGCAGTCAGCATGATATATCCTAAACTTTTAATAAGTATAACGAATCTCTTTTGATCGGGCCCACAACACGTGAAGAAAATGATCACCAATATCGTAGAAATAAGCACGCCTATCAGACATATGGTGAAAAAGAACTGTGTTGCTATCATAAATCCTGAAAGAAAAAAAAACGGGTGGCACTCGGGGACTGCCGCGGTAAAGCTATTGCATAGCATGCCTTCAAGCCACACCTCCGCCCTTCGGAGTGGGGAGCGTGAGGTTTTTTCGTTACGGAATTTCTAGATTCGGTCCCCGCGCTCAAGGCCTGCGATAGAAGCTATGCAATAGCTTAAAAATGATGTTGTTAAATTCAATTGATATAGGAATTGAATACAATTACTTCTAACTATTCATTGATAGGTAATACTTTTTCAGTAAATATTCTATGACTTTTTTTCTATTTAAACTGCATTTTTAAAATAACGTTTATTTTTTTTTGTTGATGTAAGATTATTTATCTACGTAATTACGATAATGATAACTTTTACATCAATTATTGTCATCTAATTATTCATTATTTTTGTTTACTTAGAACTGAGAACACTTATCGTGATATTTTTTCAAATCATTTATTACATGAATCTAAAACAATAACAAATGACATAGATAATCATGTGGATTTTCAATTGAAATCGATCTTAATAACGTCAATTAACCTTCATCCGGCACGTAGTTAATTCTAATAAGAGCACGCATTGCTGGGACAAAGACGTATTATGTGATTAAGTTTCTGCCTGCAGAAACAAATAAAATATCTACATTGTAATGGTCATTTTTTAGCATTAATGTACTGTTCGGGTTCAATTTATATCCAGATTCTAAAACTTCTTTGATAAAATAAAATATTATAAACAAATATTTATTTGAAACCATTTATGTACGTATGTGTTTTATTTCGCAAACACCAAATTTTTGGGAGATATAGTCATGTCAAGCGTTTTAAAAATATCATTTAAAATATACGATATATGCAAATAATGTTATGAATTGAAAGCTAAAACTTTTGTGCCTTAGTATTTTTAAGTGTTATTCAATCGAGGCACGATTCAATTCCCTTCAGACACAAACACTATGAAATAGCCTAGAAGTGTTTCATGTCAAGAACAGGCTACATAATGTTATGCAACTTCTGTTTGTCCCACTTTAATAAATTCTGATATCAAAACAATTGTTAATTAACTTCTAACATAACTATTTTATATATGAAATTAAGACGGCCAGACAGGAAACTTATTTAAAATTGATGATGGGCCAAAAACTATGACTCAGTTCAGAACAATATAATGTTTAACACTGGTACAGTAATTATGCTATATATTCATTATCAGACTTATGTTATGATTTGTGAAGTACATTTTCAATGACATTTAAAAGAACTTGTTAATTTTATTTTAGAACTTTAGACGTGAGAACTCTGAACAATGCATTATAAAGTGACGTGAATATTTCCGTTGAAAGCGGATTTTATAATTGACCCTCAATGAACTCGTCTCAAATCCAATTTTCTAGCAAATTATTTAAAATATAAAAACAAAAATAATTAAATCGACGCAAGTCATTGTAAAAAGTTTTTGTTTTAATAATATTAAATACCACATGTATTTCTATATTTTAATAACTATCGGAGTACATGACGTTTTTATTGACTGCAAGGTGAGGATAAATGAATGTTTTGAATAGTTTATTATATGTACATATTTATAATCTTTTTATTACCTGGAAGCAAGTAACCACGTATTCTATCGTATCCCGTAGTGAAGGGATCATACACCCAACGACAACCCACAAAGAATCTTCGTTGATACTGATCCAATGGGTCGGGTAATGATCGAAAGCAGTGGCTCCAGAGTCCTAATCTAGAAAGATGAAAAAATATAGAACGTTTAATGTGTCTGAAATTCAAATTAGGAATTCCGCTATTAAGATGGCTTTTTCGGGGATACTAAGAGGCAGTAGATACTCTTATGTCTATATAGTATATATTATCTTACTCTTCCTGTTTTGGTTGTATTCCAAAGGAATCATAATATGAACTTATTCAGTTTGCTTTATTATCATATCATGAGATTTATTTATAAGAGATACAAAATTGTTTGGGTTTAGTTACCGCTCCATTTTAGCCCCGCGTATTCTCTCGTCGCTAACGAGCCAGTTGGGCGTGCCGAATGCCAATGCCACCGTCACAAGGGCGATGACAAAAACGGCAATGCCACAATTGCCGGCTAAGCTTCTGTTCTTCATTGTTTCTGCAAAAATCATAAGACAAACTTAAGAGTAATAAGCTATAGACTTTTGTAACTGTAAAACATATTAAAATTCTATATGGTAAGGTATGAAACTTTTTCTTGCACCCCGAGATTTTTAAAACCAAATCACTGGAGGGTCCTCCTTCGAGTTAACTTCATAGTACATTGTAATTTATATATTAATTTAGCCGGGTCCACACTGGTTGGTTTGCTTGCTACTCCAAACAGAGCAAGCACCCTGTGCTTGCTCTGTGTGCAGTTGGACCTGCTAATGGATGATTGATTTATGCAGTCAACAAGAACTTGTTAGTTGTTAGTTTCTTATAACTTCCAAAAATAGAAAAGATGTTTAATTTTCAAGAAGAAATAGAAAATTTATTAAAAGTTCTGAAACTGTAGGATTTCTAACTGTCCCAGACCAATGTAAATACGACCGCAAACGAGTGCTTGCGCAAGCCGCCCGCTACAACCACTTTATGAAAGTTAATAAAACAAATAAAGCCTTAAACTTCACCATGTATCACCAAAGGGGAAGGGGGATTAAAAATGGGCCAAAAAATCACGTGATTAATGGACGACCCAATACAATTGAAAAAAAAAACTGGAGGATAATTGTTCAAAAAGCGCTTGTTGGATAGACTAAAAGATACAAGGTAAATTATATCGGATAATTAAATTTAAATCGTAAAACAATTCACACAGAGCTTTTATGGCCGAGTGTAATTTGCAGGCAACCTTGGTATACATACGAAGACCATTAATACTTTGCTTTAACTATACCAAAGTAATTTTACAAGACAAGGCTAATACAAAGATGAATACCAAACATGTAGTTTCGTAATTAAATAGGTATACGTTAAATGAATGGTGGAGGTACATTTGGTTATAATCTACGTAACATTCGCCCAGAAACAATGCTAAAAAGTTCACACGCGTTAGTCACTGTGAGAACGACTGTTCTTAATGTTCAGGGTTGAATTGCCGAAATACGTCGATTTCAATTCAAAATCAAAAGCTGATTTTTAAAGAAATTACGAATAGGTCTTGAGCATTTAAAGATAAAATCCCTATTTTATTTTATATTGGATGGATACATATTGGTTATTAACTATAAATTTAATTTAAGTGAAAAAAATCTTTGTTACTTTGACCAGTTAATATGAAAAATAATAATAAATCAGAGGAAATAAAAAAAAATTGACATCCAAGCGTTCATCAAAAGAAATAAGAGAATTTGCTTAGGCGGATTTTAATTGAATATAGAGATGTAATTTTTTTATTTTAATAAGTGTAATATAAATAAATAAATGTCCTCAATACAATTCCAATTTGATTATTGAGTTAAAGAGGAAGAATACATACCAAAATGGCTAAATTTGAATGGATTGGGTAGGGGAAAGTTTTGAGGTTTTGGGAAGGGAACAAAATAGTTATTTCTTAATTTTACAATTTTTCGACTTATTGAGGCCTAACTCGACGTTGTGAAGAAAGAAGGCTATTAATGGAAAGTGGTACATCTGATGGATGACCATCAAGTATGTAAGAAAATAGGCACTGTAGGTGGCACTGAGATACTGCCGTGGTAAAACTTTTGCTTGCATAAAAAGTATCACCGCTGTGCCGGTCGGAATGGGGGTTTTATGTTATTTTCACTACGGAATTTTAAAGGTCCGCGATAGAAGCTATGCATAGGTTTAAAAATATTTCACTATACTTTACAACTTTATCACAGTACATAAAATACCACAAATAAGAGGCCTTTTGTTAAAATGATAAATAAAAATAATATAAAAATTTAGCAATAAAATATTAATTTATAAATTATCTCTTTGTTTGTCACAAACATTATAAAAAATTGTTTCCAGATACATTTATAAATAAATTTGTAGTAAGACAGTGTAATATGTATTTTTCTCAATTATATGATCTGTACTATCTCGGTTAGAATTTCAGGTTCCCATCTGTTAATAAATAGTTGACCTTAATTTCAGCGTACCCTAAGTTCTAAAATTAAGATTTATAAGAAATGCATGTAATACTATTTTATATCAAAATATCAATTGAAATCTAGCAAAAAGAAAGAAGTGGCAACCACAAACACACAATAATAGATAGTGTTTTAAAAATTATGAAATAAGATTTGCAATGAAAATTACTTCATGAAAATTGAAAAATTATATCACTGCTAGCTGATAGTCCATTTATCGAGGAAGGCTATAGGCTATAATATGGCAACATGCTAAGACCAATAGGAATGGAGCAATGCGGGTAAAACCATGGGGCGCAGCTAGTATTCAATAAACCTAAAGATGTATAATCATTTTTTAGAAATTTTAACGAATACGATAAATTGATTATAACGATGTATGCGCAAAATAGTTTTACTTGTTTCTCCACTTTCCATAAAAAGTAATTTTGTAGAAGAATAAACCTTGTTTTTATGGATGATGGTTTTTACATAAAGCTGGGAAATCCAACAATATTGTCTCGTTAATCTTTACTTTCATTTTAAAACCTAAGTTTTACCATTGATTCAAAATGAACATTGATATGATTTCCTAAAATTCATCACTGCTTAGCTAACCAGTCATAATTATAGGTACAATTTTATGGTACGTTAAACAATGAAACATTGTGCAAAGAATCGTTACATTTTAGTTTTCTTACCTTATTATGTTGATTCTGTCACAATAAAACCTAAGAATCTTAATCAAAATAGGAAACAACTTTTATACGATCTTACATAGCCGATAATAATTTTATGTAAAAACTTTTTGAATCTAGATATTATAACATACTATTGCACTAATTTTTGTTGTTAAATGCACTGTTATTGGCACTGAAAACCTTTGTAAAAGTTATTTGTAAGTTTAAACTTAAAACTTAGTCACGTCTATAGGGTGGAGCCAGGTGTAAACAAATCAGTGCTACTCTGGCCTACTCAAGGTGCTACTAATTACTATATACCTAACGAAATCTAGTGTCTACTACTCTACTGTCTATTGTCTGCAGTGTCGTCTCTACCACAGACTCTACAACCGCGAACATATATATGCACCATAGACCATAGGATTTTGGTATTTTCTACGGTATTTTCACGGAATTTTATTACGAAGTACATATATAATATATTTTCATGGGTATTTTGGTGTATTTCATGCTCAACCTCGGATCACCTTTCTTGAATAGTGCAATAAATTGACTAGAGCAATCGCATTTTAAATATTTTATCATCACGCTCGCGCTACGACCAATACGAGCAGAAATATAATAAAAAATGTTACAGTACCTATACAATATTATTCAATTTCCTTTATTTTTCATTATTGAATTGTTTTTAAGTTTAAGTGCTCTCTGTGCTTGGAACTATTAAAAGTGGTGTATCTTTTTTTACAGTTTTCTTCGAACCCACAGACCGCAGGAAATCAACGAAGCCATTAAGAAATAAGCAACATATCATAACATATGCATCACCGAACGTATCAGAATTGAAACATATGGCAAAATACTTAAAACCAGATTTAAATTATTCATCGAAAGAGGATGATTTTTTACAAATTATTGAGCTGTCGAAAATTGTTACTAAATATGTACAAACTCTCCTTATAACAATGGGTCCAAAAGGAGTTGCTATTATAAAACGAGACAATTCTAAGTTAAATATACGGTTTTATCGAAGCCAAACAATAAATAAAGTTGAAAATGTTTCTGGTGCTGGAGATTGTTTTACGAGTGGATTTATATACGGAGTATTAATGAATTGGCCAGAACCAAAATGCATATTTTTAGGGTTTGAATACGCTAAAGCTTCACTGGTTACCAAATCGACTGTGCCTAATAAATTTTCGATTCCTCAAATAAGTAACATACCATACGAAACATACTCGTATGAAAATTAACCATGGTCCATGATATAGGTACTATTTTCGTATTTTAAGGGTTGGCTTTAGTTAACTGCCGCACGAATTTGTTGGAAATATTTATATTGTTAGTTAGCTAGGTAATGTAAGATTGTAATTCCAAAATATTATCGTTAGGAAACTTGTAGTTATTTAGTTATTAATTTTTAAAGTTAATAATTTTTTGTGCGAAAAAAGCGCATTTATCCGTTTTGTTGTGCAAAAAAAGCGGACCAAGACGTTCCATTTCACTGTACTGTGACTTTACGCAGCGGCCGGCGAGTGCCAGAAGCGACTTTAGGGCGATTCCCACTCAAACAAAAAAAAATCTACGTAGGTTAAAAAACTATTAAACTTTTATTTTTAATATCCAAATAGGTAGCGAGGAGCGAAGCGACGAGCGTGTTAGGTTAACCCTTGAACTGCCGCACGAGCCGAGCGAGCGAAGCGAGCGTGCCGCGGCAGCGGCCGGCGAGTGCCAGAAGCGACTTTAGGGCGATTCCCACTCAAACAAAAAAAAATCTACGTAGGTTAAAAAACTATTAAACTTTTATTTTTAATATCCAAATAGGTAGCGAGAAGCGAAGCGACGAGCGTGTTAGGTTAACTCTTGAACTGCCGCCAGAAGCGACTTTAGGGCGATTCCCACTCAAATAAAAAAACTACGTAGGTTTACACAACTTGTTTGTATGTACTTATGTATCGTAATTTTTTTGTTATTATCGTCTAATGCTTAGTTAAAATGATTTTACACCAATTCCATACATTTTGAGGTTAGAATAGGAAAATTGATTTTTCTCCAAAACTATTGGTTTCCTAACTTTCCCCTTTTGGGAGGAGGGTCCCCCCCTCCTCCTCCCCCCTCCCCTCCCATAAAAAACCTATAATACGTGCGGCAGTTAACTAAAGAAACCCCTATTTTAACTCTAAAGTAAGCTCGTACAAACTTAGGCGGATCCTGCGCGAGATAAAAAAAGAACGTGTGAGCCGGCACACGTGTCAGAAGTGAAACTTCTTTGGCAAGATTCAAAGATGCTAATATCATCGCCTGACTCCTTACAGTTCACTATATAAATTAGAGGAGAGAATATAAGAGGTCGCCTGGTAGAGATCACTCTGAAGTGATAAGGCCGCCCCGTTACACATATTAAAGCTGTAACCATAGAAATCTAAATAACAAGACACTAGAAGTCGTAAGCGCGCGTGACCTTGTCGCCACTCAGGTGACTTTCACATCACCAGTGTGTTCGTCACAGTTCAGTTGCTATGGAGACGTATGTGTGTAAACATGGTGTGTTTCAGCATTTCCCATAGCGGAAATTCTTCCACAAGTTGTAATTATACTAATAAAGGAATAATATTTCATCGGTAAATATTTTTTTTTAGAAATAATGCCGTTTTTCCTTAAAATTATAGAATATTTACAAGTATTACGAGTGTCACCATAGTAATCGAAATAACAATGAATGACACAGTTTCAACCTTATTGGAGCAAAAAGAAACAAAACGTCTCATATACTTAGGGATGTTATTCTAAAATAAACCGTAAATTCGTGCGTTAGGATACATATTAAAAAGCTTAATTTAATATTTAAGTTAATTTTCACTAAAATCAAGTTGTCCAATAAAAGGCATAGTTTACTTGTGTGCATTGTTTAGCTATCGGTTTAAATGTGTTGATTTTGGCGACAACGGTTTTCATACGAATTATGACATTATAGCACTTCTATGTGTCTTGTTATTTAGATTTCTATGGCTGTAACTTTGTGATTTATTATTTACTTTTATATTTTATAAAATAATGTGTGTAATGAAGTGTCAAATAAATAAATAAATAAATTACTAGCTTTCCGCCGGCGGCTCCGCCCGCGGTTTCAAAGAAAAACTCGCATAGTTCCCGTTCCCGTGGAATTTCCGGGATAAAACCTATCCTATATTACTCGTGGATAATGTAGCTTTCGAATGGTGAAAGAATTTTTAAAATCGGTCCAGTAGTTTATGAGCCTATTCATTACAATCAAACAAACAAACAAAGTTTTCCTCTTTATAATATGTATTAGTGTAGATAAAGTAATGGTATTATGTATAGGTAATACATATTTAGTGGGCGGCTAGAGCCAAGCGGGGTATGGTAAGCAAATTTTCTAAAATATCTGAATGCAGTTCTTTTTTTTTTCTCGAAAATTCCCATTAAATATTTAAAATTTGGTAAAATTATATATTGAGCGCGGCTTATAAGTTATAGCTGGCGTTTGATGTCTCGTGATACCTCATTGTATCCTATTGTGTAAAAGAAACAACTTATTATGTACATAATAAACATTTTATTTTTCATCACTGCTTTTATGTCGAATGACAGTTACTTGTATCAAACAAATGAATAAATGTTAATTTTGCACATTGTTATAATTTTTGCAAAAAAAATAAAATAATTTTAACCCATATATGGTTAACTAAAATATTTTGTATTGACACAATTATTCCTGTACATTATTTAAAATTACAAATTACAAACAAAAAAAAATTCAGTTATAAGCTTACATGTCAATTAATCAATTAATCCATCTTGAATCCATCAGTCCCCGGAATCACAGACACAATAGAAAATCTATTGTGTCGCGGTCGGATCTGGCCTCTCGGTGGTTGAGAGGTTAATTAAACCTTAAGTAGGTATATGTTGTCAATAAAAATACAAAAAATATTCTCAAATAGTTTAGTGTGTTACATAAGTACTTATATTAAATTCCATAAAACTGTTGCAATAACACTGCAAACAATATTATTTTTGGTGCCACACTGAATTAAAATATGTTAAAAAATTATTTCAACTCCAGATCTTGTTTTATGTAATATCAGCCTTCACTGTATCTTAACACTATGTTCTTAGAAATACAATTATTTGCATAAAAAATGGTTTATTCTTAGAGTACACCTGGACGGATTGTTTAAGATCAAAAATTGATAGTCTGCTTTGCATAATACTATCCCAAAAATGTACAAATATTAATTAAATATCTGTATGACCAGGGAAGGCAACTTTCCTCTCATGCATTGTGTACGATGAAGGTTCTCTACTTTGCATTTCATGCAGTCTCTTGTACTTCCTTACTCTAGCTTCGATAAGGAACAGTATCCCAGCTGGGAAGAGAAGTATAACACCAATAACACCAAGGGCAAATGCCCATCCTAGATCATTGTGCTCCCAGTGAGGCATCCAATCCCTTCCATCCCCTCTTGCCCCAAAAGTTACAACTGATATCAATCCTGAAAAACCTGTAACATAATTAACATTAGTTAGGACATCAAGCATTATTCTACTGCTTCAAAGCATTAAAGGCACAAAACAGATATAGGAGCTTAAGAAGTGTTCAGTAGCATAAGTTTATCATAATATATTATACTCACCGCCTATAACAAGGGTTGTTCCAAATGTTAATAATAGTGTTACATAATTGTCATCATCTTGATCTTTTTTGATGTACATGTAAAATAAGATTATTGAGACGATAATACAACACATTGTTATAGTAAAGAAAAATTGAGTTGCTATAAAGAATCCAGGCAATAGAATGTCATGTATGATATAATATTCCTCTTCGAAAATCCACCAACAATCACTGAAAATTGTGTCATACCAGTGATGAACTTCTTCAAAACCATTAAAACAAACTTCCCATAGACCTGAAAGAATAACAATATTATTTCGGAAGTAGCTCCAACTGGGTACAATTAACTTAACAAACCCATAACAACAATATGTAATAACTATAAATACACTTACCGATTCTTAAGAATTTTGGATTTTTCAATTTCCCATCAGTAACAAGCCAATATGGGCTTACAAAAGCAACAATAATAAATAAAGATGCAAATGTAAAAAATCCTAGGGCAAAAAGTCCAGTCTTTGATTTTGAAACCATATTTGTGCTAGTTAAAAATTAAAGTATTATTTTAAGAAATAAACTAACATACGACACAATTTACAAACTATTATTAAAATATAACGATTAACGCTTTTATCCATAAACATTTGGGTGTAGGCCAGCCAGTAGCCACAGCCCAAATTTCGACTTTGACAAGTGACAGCGTCAATCACAGAGCAAGACGTAATATTGGTCAATGCCACCAACAAATTAATTTCGTAAGTAAAGTATTCGCATTTGGCGCATTCAAAAATTCAATTAATTTTAAAATTTTTAATGAATTTTAATTCATTTTTCTATTAGAGCATCAAAACTCATCAAGATAGAATCACTGCACGTTAGTTACCTCCATGTTGTCTGTCATATCTCATTATTTATCTGTGGCTCTGAACAACGAATCATTCGTTGTTCTCAAGAAGCTTATATCTAATACACTGGAGATTTCAGTATGAACATTAACTTGTAACAAGAAAATATGACGTTGAATGACGCCTGTATGTTTTTTTATCCCTTTCACACCTAACTTGGCAAGTTGGTGTGAAAGGGATAAAAAAACATACAGGCTTAGAGTATATATACTATCTATAGAGCTTAGATCATTAAGTAATGGATAACACTCACAGGCGCTTCCCCTTTTGCCGAGGTATAAGATTATTCGAATCGAAAAGTCTTATGCTTTCATAAAAACTATTTGCGTAATCGATTACAAACACTCTGCGTATTCGTAAAACATCGAAAGGACGTCTGCGAGTGCTCCGCTAAAATGCCGTTTTGTGCTGTCAAGTCTTGCAGAAACAAGTCAAACACATCAAGTATTAAAAAAGATGGAATAACCTTTCATTTGTAAGTATTTTTTTATTTTTTTTACGTAAATATCAATTTAAATGCAATTTCTAATAATCGTCGATGTATCGTTTAGCGATATGATCAAGACAAATAATCGAGTCATGTGTTTACTCGATCATTGATGCGGCTTCACGAGACTATCATGGAAAGAAAGTATACAAATTTAATCTTTATGAACTAAGAGATAAAGTTGAATTTAAAACGCGATATTGAACCGCATTCCCCACGAGACTATAAAGCGATGTAGCGAGACTATCTTGAAGAGAAAATATACAAATTTAATCTTTATGAACTAAGCGATAAAGTTGAATTTAGAACGCGATATTGAACCGCACTCCCCACGAGACTATAAAGTGATGTAGCGAGACTATCTTGAAGAGAAATTCAAATTTAATCTTTATGAACTTAGTGATAGAGTTGAATTTAAAAACTCGTCGCTTAAAAGGTCGTAAATTTTTACGACTTTCTTAGTGACGGACTGCTTTTAACTTGAACGTCGATAAAAAAATATTTTTCTAAGTATAATTTGAAATGAGATGAGAATTAATCTTTATTATATTAAAATTTTACACAACTACATAAAAAGGAGTATAATGTTTATTTTGTAAGTCTTGTATATATTTATTAAAATTTACCTACGCTCGGTTACTTTTAACTGGCAGAACATTTTAATGGTACGGAACCCTTCGTGTGCGAGTCCGACTCGCACTTTTTTGTAATGTTAATCTTGTAACCTTTCTATTATGTAATCTATACTAATATTATAAAGCTGAAGAGTTTGTTTGTTTGTTTGTTTGTTTGAACGCGCTATTCTCGGGAACTACTGGTCCGATTTGAAAAATTCTTTCGGTGTTAGATAGCCCATTTATCGAGGAAGGTTATAGGCTATATATCATCACGCTACGACCAACAGGAGTGGAGCCACGGGGGTGAAACCGCGCGGAGCAGCTAGTTTGTTTATATGTATGTATTAATATTGCGTATATTTCAGATTTACAAAAAATCCTGCTTTAAGGCTAAGGTGGATTGAATGCTGTGGGAGAAAATCAGAATGGACACCTCGGTACAGAAATAATAAAAATTTCTGTACCGATATTTATTTTATTGAATATAATATGTGATGTGTTGAATAAATACATATTCAAATACAAATAAAATGGCGTTTTATTGTTTTTTCGTATGCATATAATAATGATGAAAACGTTACAAATGACCTGTGTAGTATTTTTTATGAATATAATATTAATGTTATTTCTAATTTCAACAAAATTATTATTTTTGTAATATCGATATGGTTACATCCCTTTAGAGCGATTGTATTATTACGTATATGTACAGAGATTTTTCTGTGTAATCGATGTATGTGTGCAAAAACATGCTAGTCTGTCAATTTTGTAATAGTTAGAGTTTGTAAAGACACAAATTATTTTTGTGAATGTGTGATTGTGTTTCAAAGTGTGAGTTACCCTCCCCGCACCAAAATCGGCAGAAAGTTTAGTTAGAACATTTGCCAGCGTGCTCCATCCATTACTTAATGATCTAAGCTATAGAGTGAGAATAACCAAGTGGGAACAGTAGGCACAGGTGGGAACAACACGACGTTCCCGCCGCGAGCGCTTGTAGTCGTGGTTGAGTGCTGTCGAAGTGCGTTGCTCCGGATTTTTTTTCATATTTACGAATAAACATTGTGAAATGTGCAGTTCTATCTTGCAAAAACGATACTAGAAAATACACAAAATTGAAATCCAGTATCACATTTCATCAGTAAGTCGATTGTTATACTTATTTTTATGAAAATAAATTAAGCATCGCGGGGGTGAAGGGGAGGTGGGAGGCGGACACGCGCAGGCTCGCTCGCGCGCCTCACTGCCGCCACGTGATCGTAGTGATGTGACCTGACCAACGCTGTACTCGATATAAAGTTTACTAGAACTATATTTTAACAAATTATTTATTTAACTTTAAAATTAAAACTCTTTTAACAATGTATTATAAATAAATTTGTGGTGTGTTTTGTATGATACACTTTCTAATATTATGAATGCGAATGTATTATAGTGTAAATGTAAAGTATGTAATGTTACGATATATTTTCTGAACCGCTAAATTGATTTTGAAGATTTTAATAGTAGAATGGATAAAATTAAATAAAAAAATTATTAATATTATTTACTATATTATAATTTTAAATTATTAATTATTTCTTATTTTTATTTAACATTTTTAAAACATTATTATTATTTTTTGATTTATTGTTAAAGAAATAGCACTAAACCTGATCTTTTATTTTTATTAACTTTATTATTTAAAAAGTACTCACGTTTTTTCTGATATTCCAATTAAAAATATTTTTTAAAGTACTTATAATTAATACAAGATTAAGATTTGTTTACCAACTGAATAAAGTTTGTTTATTCCATTTGAATATTTCAAATTTAAAATTACATATTTATACTTTATTCATATATATTTTTCCTTTAATAACTTATTGAACATAAAATTTACATATGATACATATTTATTTACATAACTTATCGATAGTTCAACACGCAATTGATACCTACCCATCCCTATTTGTCACACACACATCTATATAGTATCTATAGCTCATTAGAGCAGGCTCCAAGGAGATGTTCGTTTGCAAAAATCGCGGACCTAAATCTGACTTCTGATATATATTGTATAGATCCCAGACATCCTATAGACAGATGTTGCCAACCAGTTTTGTGGTCCCCCTGCCCGCACCCCGGTAATTAAATATGGCATACAAAGAAAAAAATAAAAATTTCCAAAACATGCCGTGTGGGGTATCAAATGAAAGAGCTTATTGAGTAGATCACGAATATATAGCATACTATATACATTTCTTACACTTTCTCTAAGATTTTTTAGAAAATTTATGAAAATGGTCCATTTTTGAGTTAACTTTAAACCACTATAGATTGAAAACTCATGAATATATTTTTAAAATTATTATTTTAAATAATTAACAATAGTCCATTGTTTATGATTCAATAGTTCGTAATATAATATAAGTGAGCTATGTGGTGGATTTGATGAAAATAACTATATACTATATGAACTTGAAAATATACTCGCCATCTTTGAATGCTCCCCCCACTCCCCCATGCAACTATTTCACTGTACGAAATATTGAATCGTAAACAATGGACTATTGTTAATTATTTAAAATAATAATTTAAAAAATATATTCATGAGTTTTCAATCTATAGTGGTTTAAAGTTAACTCAAAAATGGACCATTTTCGTAAATTTTCTAAAAAATCTTAGAGAAAGTGTAAGAAATGTATATAGTATGCTATATATTCGTGATCTACTCAATAAGCTCTTCCATTTGATACCCCACACGGAATGTTTTGGAAATTTTTATTTTTTTCTTTGTATGCCATATTTAATTACCGGGGTGCGGGCAGGGGGACCACAAAACTGGTTGGCAACATCTGTCTATAGGATGTCTGGGATCTATACAATATATATCAGAAGTCAGATTTAGGTCCGCGATTTTTGCAAACGAAACTCCACTGAGAGTCCGGTCTACATCTGCCTACGATGTGCACTGAGCAATTTGTGCAATACACGCGCTCTATACATACTATTGTAATATATACTCTAAGCATACAGGCGTCATTCAAGGTCATATTTTCTTGTTACAAGTTAATGGTCATAGTGCAATCTCCAGTGTATTAGATATAAGCTTCTTGGTTGTTCTGAGATCTTTTGTCTTTAGTTGGTTGTTGTCAAATGTCAAATATACAGTCGTCCGTCACTGCCATACTTGTTTTGAGTTTTGACTTTTATTTTCGTATTTTTCACTGGTATCGTTTAATTTTAATTTATGTGTGTAAAACTTAAACGTACATAATATGCAACTTGGAATTGAACTCATATTTTTTTAACTATGAGCCGTTTTACATTGTAACGGCCGTAAAATATGACTGTACTTCTAAAATTTTATTATTTCTATTATGAAATTATTATAATGAACAGAAGATAATAATTCTTCAAGATAAATAATAAAATTATATCGATCATTAGTATTCAAAAACAACTTAAAAAATGTTGTTGAGAAAGTTATTGAGCGGTAGCATGAGTACAAGGAGGGTTATACATTTACGTTTTATTTCATCAAAACAAAGTGAGAACATTGTAATATTTTGCAACCATCTAGGTATAAGTAAAGAAAAAGCAGAGTACATCCAGATTAAACAGCCATACTTAAAGAAAATAAATGAGGAAGAAATTAAAAATTTGATCAATGCGGTTTATGAAATTGGTTATCCAAAGGATGTATTGGTTGAACATTCCCATCTTTTTTCGATGTTACCAATAACTATCATAAATAGATACAAGATATTAGAAGAATGTGGATGTCAAAATATCAAACCCGATCAACTCTTATCTTACCTTACGATTATGAAACAAAAAACAATTGGTGAATTAAAAAAGGCAGATATACTACCATCCATGTTAAACATAGAAAATAAACTAGCAAGCACTATGACTCAATGGCCCACTTCTTTGACAAGTATTATTTATGAAGACGTCAATTTAATAACATTGTACAGTCTACGGATTAAAATAATTCAGAGGTATCTTGAATTAATGCTGGACCTTAGTAATGAAGAGTTTTACAGAGGCCTGAAAACATATCCAACAATAAAACATCGGCCATTGAAAGCTATCAATGAAACGCTAGTCATTTTGCAGTCACAGCTTGCAATACCCAATTATAAAATAAAATCTAATTTATACTTGATACATGTTGATCCAGATAATCTAAAAAAAATATTGCATGATATTCGAACGTTAGGGGGGATTGATGTTAAGGAAGTGATACGGATGTATCCAAAGATAGCTACTAAAAATTATTCAGCTCTGATTGAGATGAGTAAAGTTCTAGAGAAACATGGCTTGAAACCAGAAGCACAGGCTCGTTGTCTAGAAATATTTACACTCAGTCCAAAGACTGTTGATGAAAGGATAGAACATGCAAAAACCACACCTGAATTCAGCATTTATATTAACCATCCACGATTCTTGAAAATGATATATTTTAACAAAACAGTATTGAAGAGGATTACAGTCTTACAAAACAATAATAAAAAATGTCTTAGTCTCAACATATTATCAGGTAGTAGTGCACGGTATGAATTATTCGAGAAGTCTCCTGGAGATAGATTAGGAAAAGGAAAAGATCTGGTATTTACCATTGGTCAGCTGTTGGAAAATAAATATTCAAAGAAAGAAATACGAAATGTAATAAGAAAGCATCCATTCTGGATAAATATACCTCTGATTGAAGTGAAATATGTTTATGATAAGTTATCAAAACAATTTTCACAGCAAGACATATTTGAAAACTGTGTTATTCTTTTATATCCTTGGTACAAAATAAATGAAGCTCTGGAAATAATCAACGGTGCAAGCAGTATAAATATTGAGAATTATTTAAAAGAGCACATAAACTTTTCAAGTCTTTCAATGTCCCAAAAGTTAAGTTTAGTTCTGTACATTGTTGAAAAAAAACATTACTTCAGTGGAAATGGTGTTTGGACTGAAGAACAACAAAAAAAGAATATAGCTCACTTATCAGATTCAAAGGCAAAAGATGTTCTGCAAATAATATAAATTTCAAAACAAGTTAGTTTTTTAATGCATCTATTTTTTTATTAACATTTTTAAGTATGTCTTTCCATATTATTATTAATTAAAAAACAGAATAGAATAGTAGAAATCTATATTTACAAAATACATACAAAAAATAAACTTGCAGTATTTTCATGAGAAGAATCGGAAAAGAAACTCCAAAGTTGCTCTTATAAAATCATGTCAATATTACATTGTAATTTTACATAATAATATGTAAGTAGTTACAACAGGTAGATATAGCAAAATAATATTTATTTACAAACCCTGGAATAATACGTATTTGTTGAAAAACTGATGTTTGGAAAACTCTTTTGGTCTTAAGTAAATGGTGTATTCAAACATTTATATTTTTTTTTTTCAATTATGGCTTTCATTAAGTTAGTAATGTGACTAGACGCAGAAAATTCTCCAAATTGATGGGGGGCAATATTATAAAATACACTTGTTCCTATAAACCCACGCATAATTACCTAAATTAACGTTTTTCAAAAAATTTTCAGCTGTTTCGCATATTTTACTACATCTGGCGAAGGATATAAGGGGGGAGGGGTTTACCCCTCAATCTTTCGCAATAATAAGCATACGGAACGTTTCAAAGTGATGTGTCACCAACGCGTTAACACACATATCGCATTTAATTTTTGTCATCAATACTAGTACAATGTAGCCTGCGATATGACCCATGACTAGCGTGCTGAAATCCGAAAAGTACCCCCCCAGCTCTTCAATTTCGTTTTCGTTTGGTTGGTTTAATGACGATTGTTCGCTGTCTTGCAATACGCTTTTATTCATCCTGTCTATGCCTGAATAACAGGAATCGATATATGTTTCAATAAGGTACAGTTTCCAGTATTCGTTTGTCTTAATTGTACGTGTACTTACTAATTTTTTTTGTATGCTGATATGAACTGGATAGCTGTTGGATTATTTTTCGATCGATCGATTCGTGTCACCATGGGTCCGGATATTACAAAAAAAGGCTCTAAATGGTCCTGGCTGAATTTATAAAATGGTAAATACTTATATCAAAACTTTACTTTTGAATAGGGTCGCATAAATGTTCCAAGGCTTTGATGCATCTCAAGAAACCTAAGAAACCAGTTTTTCTGTGAGTATTGATTACGAAATCGCAATTTATTTGTTAAAGTAAAGGTTTCATCATATTGTAGTTTATTAGGTCGAACAAGATGTCTTCATTGGATTTTATTTCCATCTTTATCCATGAAACTTTTGTACAATTCGAATGAGTTCCTTATTAATTTTATCATATGTCAAGGACCTAAGATTGTAACTATTGCATCTTTTGTGACCGAATATTCGAACTCAATATTTTGTTCCTCAAAAAAACAACCAAAATATTTAGCCATACAAATATTCGCTGGGCAACCGACGAAAGTAAGAGCAACTATCCGAACGCCAGATTTATGGATCAATTGCAATGTTTTACTAGTCACAAAAGTGTGACCGAATATTCGAACTCAATATTTTGTTCCTCAAAAAAACAACCAAAATATTTAGCCATACAAATATTCGCTGGGCAACCGACCAAAGTAAGAGCAACTATCCGAACGCCAGATTTATGGATCAATTGCAATGTTTTACTAGTTCACTGCGCTGTGTATCTGCAAGTGACCTTCTAATCCCGTACCCATATCAACGTATCCGTGAAACTTTTGACCATCCCATTGCCCATAGCGGTGAATATTCATTTCATCCGTTACTAACGTCTAATGTGGCTAATAACGGATATTTAAACGCGTTCGCTTTTTGTTTCAAAGCTTCTAATGCCTCTCTTGTAAATCCGGGCTCTCCTTCAATTTTGGAATACCTATTTTTCAACGTTCGGGTGTGTGGCAGGCATGTTTGAAATGTTTTGCGAACGTAATCATACGCCTTAGGTGAATAATAATGCAACGTTAGAGCAAATCTGCGAAGGGATCTAGAATATTTCTTCCTAGAAATGACTCCGCTGTTACAATTTAAAACATTTCTGCTGATCGAACCTGTAAAAAAAAAGAAAAAAAAAATCAGTCAAATTATTAGATGTAATGAGGTTGATAAAGATACCTACTTGTCGATCAGCAGAATCTAGTAGTAGTTGAAACTTAAATGTCAGATACCTACACATTATAAACACAAAAGTAGTTGAAACTTTAATAAGTAACCTCGATTTTAATATTTTGAAGGCAATCCAAATTCTCTTTCGTCATAGCAAATTTTTCTTCTAGCTTTAGCAACAGTTCATCGAGATGATTGATTTTCTTTTTCAGCCTCCGATTTTGCGTTTGCAACCGTTTTATTTTCAAGCCTTGTTTGCGAATTTTTTCATGGCAAAAATGCAAGTGACTTATCACTTTATTTTTTGTAGGCGAAGAATAATTTGAACCACCAGAACTATTATCACAAAACTGCTGGGTCTGAATTTCGGGTTTCTGTAAGACAAATAAAAATTTATATAATACTAGAGGTCCGCCCCGGCTTCGCCCGTGGTACATATTTCGCAATAAAAGGTAGCCTATGTCCTTTCTCGGGTATCAAAATATCTCCATACCAAATTTCATGCAAATTGGTTCAGTAGTTTAGGCGTGATTGAGTAACAGACAGACAGACAGAGTTACTTTCGCATTTATAATATTAGTATGGATAACATTAACATCATACAACTAACTAACTAGAAAGTCCAGTGGCACTCCGCTAGCTCCATCAATCATCAGATCCTTGTTACCACGATTACCAGGGACTGCACATATGGACAAAATATACATGTCCATTCTTGACTGTTTGTAGTGGTTACTCAGTGATAAGGACCTCGGACTAATTCAGGGGTTTGAGACCAGACAATCGTGTAGGAAATAAAATGATTATTCAATTTATCAGCACATATTATAACATCACCACTGCTTGAACGGTTAAGGAAAACAACGTTTGGAAACCGACATGTCGATGAATCAAAAGTTCAACGACATGTGACATCCGCCAACCCGCACTAGGCCAGCGTGGTGGATTATGGCCTGTACCCACATAGAAGGCCTGTGTCCCAGCAGTGGGAATGTATATAGGCTGATGATGATGAATAATTTAGCCCACAAGCAATACAGCTTAACTTACTTGAATGGTTGCTTCGCGAGTTGCCTCCAAATCGGTGGAAATTCTCCTTTTTTTGGTCACAGCTAAGTCAGAGCTCAATAAATTGCTTTCCTGTTTTGAAGAGGTAGCACAAGTGATATTTTGTGGCTAAAACAATTTCAATACCTAATTAATTATAATTGTTAAGAAAAATGTTTAGCTGACCATGTTATGAATATGTGTGTATGATTACTCTACACACTACTCACTAATAATAATTGTCTTTTGTACAAACTGTATTTTGTGTTAATAAACTAAAAAAATCATATATTATGTAAACATGTTTGCACTTACTTGATATTGCATTATCTTCAATCTTGGAACTGCCGTGGGTTTGATGTACCGGTGGCCTTTATTAGAGATTATTAAGTCCTCATTTAAAAAATGTGCTGAGCATATAGTGTTAAATTTTGTTGGCATCCAGTTAACTCGTCCCGTTGCATCTATCCACTTCTCTTTTATAGTAGCCTCTTTGGGAAATCTATAAATAAATTGTACAAATGAAAATAAAATAAAATATAATATTTATTTGTTTTTCTTTTCTAAAGTATCGATACCATCGATATGCGCCACAACCACATCACTTAAAACGAAATTCGTTTGTCTATTTCTATAATATTCAAAGTCCTGTTAGCTCTTCAATCTATAATAGTACTAATTTCATAGGTGTTAAGGTTCATTTTGACTAGATATTTCTATATTTTTTTGACAAATTAAGATAAGCGAAGTTATCACTTATAAATTATAATATAATATTATGTAAAATAAATAAAAATAAGACTTACCGATGGTATGAAATGCCTCCATTACTGATGTTATCTCGTTTGCTTTCATTTTTGCATTCTAATACCGAACAACACGTCATAATTAATAAATAAAAATGCAAAAAGATTTGGCAGCTGAACTGACTCGAATGTTTTTCAGCGCACAACTGAGAACTAGCTATAATATAACTTATAAGGCATAAGCTAGGTGAGATTACCTTATTATTACTCTCGTTAGAGAGTACTGACCAGTGTTGCCAACTTTTTTTTTTCGAACCCACATATTGGAGCCTCGTGGCCCACCAGAAATCCACTAAAGTAATCGGTCTTTAAAACCACCAGAAAAAACACTAAAAAATATCCAGAGACATGTAAATATTGAGTGCCCGTTGGCGAATTTTTTGCGAGTTATTTGTAAATAACATCTATTTTGAACTAAGTAATTTTTATTTTTGTTACAATATATGTATTTAAAGATCATCTTCAGAAGAATCTGCTTCTTCTAGAGTTTCAGTATGTGAAGAATAAATTTCTGTGAAAGAAATTTTTGTGTGGTTTCGGCATATTTAATGTAAAACCATATTACTTCACAAAATTAATTAAAATACGACAAGCTAGAAGCTACCGGCCGCGGCGTTACCAATACCGACTGACAATTATTATTGTTTTTGTACACAAATATAGAATAAAAAACGTTGTGTGGTTTTATGAAACCACGGTAAAAGTGAAACTGTTCGAACGGTTCCGAACACTGCTTTGTGTAGCGCATGTCGCGTGTCGGTCGGCTGCCGAGTAGGTATACCTACTCGGCAGCCGCGATACACGCGACATGCGCTACACAGACCAAAAAGTTTGAGACGATGTAATAAAAGTTTCACTTTAACATATAACCTTTTGAATCAAATCATACTTTATATCAATAGTAATAAAGTCTATAATCAAAAATATTCAAGCAATAGACAAACAACTTTCGGGGAATTCCCGAATGTTCGTTCTGTTACCAACATGACACAAAATCATACCCTTGTTTCACATAGTTCAAGTCGTTCTTTTTGAGTATTTATGTAAATCTTTCTAGTGGTTGAATGTCGTACCTTACCACTAATTGAACTCATCTAAACCACTAGGAAAATCCACCAGCCACTAAAACCAATATTTGTCCGCTAAATGGGGGAGCTAAACCACCAGATGTAGTGGAAATTCCACTGAGTTGGCAACACTGGTACTGACTACTGAGTAGTATATTCTTTGCTTATTATATAGTGACACGCGGACCACGCCCACTTCGCACTTCTATCACAGATTAAGTATTTGTTATTATATACCAGCGCTTATAAGCGCCGATAAGCGCTTATAAGCGCTTATAAGTTTCAAGCTTTCTTTCTGAATACGCCCTTAGCGCAACCTGCTGGTGCGTTTCACGTTCCAATTAAGCATCAGCATAATTCGGCATTGTGCGCCACTGAGTCGCATTATGCTCTGTAATTGGAAAACAGCCTTGCTTCGACCGGAAATATACCTATACTATCTGTGAATTCGTTATTATCTGTGTCCATTCTGCAGTAGTCTATGGAATTCAACTATTGTCAATTCAGAATAGTGTCAACCTAGTGTCAACGTCAACAGTCAAATAGAAAATTTTGTCAGTCAGAAAAATGGCGACTTTACTTCCTCGTTCCCTAAATTTAGCTGAAACAATATTTCTAAAAAATGGTGCCAAGGTACGTTTATGATTTATTTATCCATGCTATATAATAACGAAGTACAACATTTTAAAATCAATAAGCGGTGATTATTCTGTTAATATTACCGTTATTGACTTGAAAGTCACCTACCTATCTTATGAATTTTTAATTTTCATTAGAATTTTTGTAGAAAAATGAAATTTATTACTTGAAATCTTTACAATTGAGAAAATATTTTTTGGTGTCTATTTATATTCACGCCCATTTTCATTTCGTTTGCGTTTATGTAATATTTATAAATTCGACCTTGTAATTTTTACTTCGTAGTCCTTACGTCATCAAATTGTATTCTACCTATTCATACAAACATGATAAATAAATTTGAAATATAAAAATTTATTTATTTATTATTTATGTAAAATTCGGTCACTAAATTTGTTCGATAGGTACTCGATATATCGAATGATTTCCATATTAATATTGTTAGATGAAGTGGAAATTTCTTAGATGTACTTCAAATTCACAGAACAGTAAAAACATATAGAAGTGCGATAATGTCATAATTAGTATGAAAACCTGTGTCGCCAAACCCACACATTTAAACCGATAGTTATACAGTACACTACAAGTAAACTATGCCTTTGATTGGACAGCTTAATTTGAGTAAAAACTGACTTAGGTTATAAATTCAGCATTTCAATATGTACCCTAACGCACCATGTTACGGTTTATTTTAGTATAACATCCCTAGGTATATTAGCTGTTTTGTTTCTCATTGCACAGAAATTCCAAATTCGAAAACATTCAGCTACTCCACAACAGAGGGCGTTAGTTTTCGATAGATATAAATTTGAAACGCAACACATAGAGATAAGGTTGAAATTTGTGTCACTCAACATTAATGACATTAACTTGATATTTATCTGATGCTATGCTCTGAGGGATGTCAGCCTTGTTATCGATAATTCACAAATAAATATTTTTTGTGTATTTTTTTTTTCTTTCTTTTATATGAGTATAGTATAATGTGTCACATTTTGGAGTATGTTTATTACTACTAAGTAGTAGACCGGACTCTCAGTGGAGTTTCGTTTGCAAAAATCGCGGACCTAAATCTGACTTCTGATATATATTGTATAGATCCCAGACATCCTATAGACAGATGTTGCCAACCAGTTTTGTGGTCCCCCTGCCCGCACCCCGGTAATTAAATATGGCATACAAAGAAAAAAATAAAAATTTCCAAAACATGCCGTGTGGGGTATCAAATGAAAGAGCTTATTGAGTAGATCACGAATATATAGCATACTATATACATTTCTTACACTTTCTCTAAGATTTTTTAGAAAATTTACGAAAATGGTCCATTTTTGAGTTAACTTTAAACCACTATAGATTGAAAACTCATGAATATATTTTTTAAATTATTATTTTAAATAATTAACAATAGTCCATTGTTTACGATTCAATATTTCGTACAGTGAAATAGTTGCATGGGGGAGTGGGGGGAGCATTCAAAGATGGCGAGTATATTTTCAAGTTCATATAGTATATAGTTATTTTCATCAAATCCACCACATAGCTCACTTATATTATATTACGAACTATTGAATCATAAACAATGGACTATTGTTAATTATTTAAAATAATAATTTAAAAAATATATTCATGAGTTTTCAATCTATAGTGGTTTAAAGTTAACTCAAAAATGGACCATTTTCGTAAATTTTCTAAAAAATCTTTAGAAGTGTAAGAAATGTATATAGTATGCTATATATTCGTGATCTACTCAATAAGCTCTTTCATTTGATACCCCACACGGCATGTTTTGGAAATTTTTATTTTTTTCTTTGTATGCCATATTTAATTACCGGGGTGCGGGCAGGGGGACCACAAAACTGGTTGGCAACATCTGTCTATAGGATGTCTGGGACCTATACAATATATATCAGAAGTCAGATTTAGGTCCGCTATTTTTGCAAACGAACATCTCCTTGGAGCCTGCTCTATAGGTCTTTTTATATTATTATTATTAAATAAAAAACGGAATAGAATAGTATTAATCTATATTTACAAAATACAAACAGAAAATATGCATTATTTTAAATCTTGGAACTGCCGTAGGTTTGCTGTATCGGTGGCCTTTGTTAGACCGCTTAGTGCTGTTCGGCATCCAGTTAACTCGTCACGTTGCATTTATCCATTTCTCTTTTAAATTAGCCTCTTTGGGAAATCTATAAATAAATTGGACAAATGAAAGCTAAGGAAAAATAAAATAAAATTTAATATTTATATTGTTTGTCTTTTCTAAAGTATCGATACTGTCGATATGCGCCACAAGCATCACTAAAGCGACATTCGTTTGTTTATTGCAATAATATTCCAGAAAGTCTTGTTTGCTGTTCAATCTATAATAGTACTAATTTCTTACGGATTAAGGTTCATTTTGACTAGATATTTGTATACAATTTTGACAAATTACGACAAGCGAAGTTATAACATAAAATATAATTAAAATAAATAAAAATAAGACTTACCGATGGTATGAAATGCCTCCATTGCTGATATTATTTCGTCTGCTATCATTTTTGCACTCTAATACCGAACAACACGTCCTAATTAATGAATAAATATGGAAAAAAGGTTTGACAGCTGACAACCGACTCGAATATTTTTCTGCGCACAACTGAGAGCAAGTTAGGTGATCTTACCTTACCAGTGACACGTGGGCCACGCCCACATCACACTTCTATCTACTTTACTGTTCTGTGTTCAAATTATTAAAAAGTTTTTAAATGTTGAATGAAAAGGGAGAAAACTGAATATTTACAAGGAGGTTACAAAATTATTTAAATTATTTCTTTGTATTATCTAGAATCTATAAATATCCCATAAACATTTAAATAAATTTTTATAATATCAAAGTATTTAATGCCTTGCTATTTTATAGTTTATAGCAGGAGCAGCAGGGAAGAATCTGCCAAACAAACAACAAGTTCGTAATCTAAATGTCCATGAATATGTCAGCTACACTTTACTGCGGGACAATGGCATTCCTGTTCCAAAATTCAATATTGCAAAAACACAGGACGAGGCAGTCAAGTTCGCCAAGGAACTTAATACCAAAGATATTGTGCTAAAAGCACAGGTAGGTAATGAATAGTGAATTTTATCATATTTTAGCCTAAACTGTTAAAACTTAAGAGAGTAAAATTGAATAGAATTCAACTACATAGGCACTTTTACTTAAAAAGCAATACAAACATATCTTTCTATATATATTAAAATTGAAATGTGATAGTATAAGGTTTGATTAATCATTTTATTTATTTCATTAGTATACTATATTTTAGGTACTCGCTGGAGGAAGGGGTAGGGGAGCATTTAAAAATGGCCTCAAGGGTGGAGTCAGGATGGTTAATACGTAAGTACAGCTTGAGTTATGTAATAAATTAGTCTCTGAGGGCCATAAAGTATAGTATACAGAATAGAATATGTTGTTATGTAACTCTGTGATGTGTATTGCAGATTTTATTTGCTATTTTATATGTGTGAATTAATGTGTAATGTAATATAATTTATTCAACTCATAAAGTATACTTATCACATAGAAATATGGTCACTTCTTGTCTTATTAAACATTGAAGTTAAATTGTATAAAATTGTATAAAGGATAAAAAAGCAAATAATGGTTGCTACTTTTCTTACTAAATAAGATAAGACTATGTGTGAATTGGCAATATGTATGTAAAAACTGCTTTGTATCATGTTTAATCATGGTGTAATGAGACAAAGAATTGTGTTATACTTTCCTCTATAAATTTTGTAGGCCTGAAGACGCAGGCGATATTGTCGGCAAGATGTTAAAGCAGTACCTGGTTACCAAGCAGACAGGTGCAGCTGGTCGCATTTGTAACATGGTGATGGTCACTGAGAGGAAGTTCCCTCGTCGTGAATACTATGTGGCCATTATGATGGAGAGGAGCTTTAATGTCAGTATAATATGTATTAGTTTTTTATTTCTAATCATCTCAAATCGCCGTCCCTGGAGAATAAAATGACAATCGCAATTATCATAGTTTTATTGTTATGCGATATTTGAAGCCTACGTAGCCTAATACATCTATACAATTTTTTTTGTAATTTTTCTCCTGTAATCCACAAAGTTATAAGATATTACAATAGTATTCACTGCTTTTTCCCAGAACATATTCGTACTAGAAAATAAAGATAGTATTATGATAGTGAAAAAGTTTATTTACTCTTTATGTGATAATAGCTATTACAATAATATTCTCGGAAAAACGAATCGGCGAAATAATGACGAACGCCTATTATCATTTTATTCTCGTAAAAATATGTTTTGGCGCCATTCGTATGACCATGTACATTATGATCACGATGATGATCAGGAAGACTGATTTATATTCCTTTTTATTGTGTTGATGAATTTTATTGTATATAATAATAGTTGATTACTCTAATATTGTCTTATTAAAAAACCCCAGAATAAAAGTTCATTGGATATTATCCATTAATGCATATATCGAATATGAATGAGAATAAAATGATAAGTGTGTATTAGTAAATTTACATATCATTCAAATGCTACTAACTTTTTAAATTTTAATTATCTTCAGTTCTCTTAAAGTTATTAAATATATTTTGATATGTAATAAAAGGTTAAAAAATTAGCTACCACTGAGCCTTTTTTTATCTCTTTACGTCTATTGCTTGGCGAGTTATAGTCAATTATCGGTTTTTTATTTCTCCTGAACAGTTGTGTTTTTGCAGTTATCATTTTATTCTCCGGGGACGGCGAAATGATACACCTTCAAAACTTTATTCATCATCAAACGTTATTTAATATTATAAATTAGTGAATGAGGTGCATGATAAATTTATTCTATGTAAATGATTAATATTCTTATATAAAGGGTACAAAACTTGAGTTTTATAGACATTCTATCTGATTCTTATAATTACACAATTGTCTGAACATTCAAATCAAATTATTTATTTGTTAGAATTGTGGTAATATAGATTTCACATTAATTTAAAAATAGTCCACTCAATTCGCCAAACAATTGGCATATAAATTTTTATACCTTAATCATTCATTATTTCCGGGATACAACTTATCCTATGTGTTAATTCTAGTTACCCTCTGTATTTGTGCTAAATTTAATTGTAATCTGTTCAGAAGTATTTGCGTGAAAGAGTAACAAACACACACATACACATCCTCACAAACTTTCGCATTTATAATATTAGTAGGATAATAGAGGTATGATTCAATTGACCAAAATAATGATAATTGTATCATAATACATACTTATCAAAGGATGTTTTAAAATTTTGTACAGATATATTTTAATATTGTAGGGTCCAGTTATAATTGCATCATCCCAAGGAGGTGTAAACATTGAAGATGTAGCTGCTGAAAATCCAGATGCCATCACCTACGAGCCTATCGATATTGTTTCTGGCATCACTGATGACCAAATTAGCCGCGTCATTGAAAAGGTAAAAACTTAGACAGTATATTAGTATACAAAATTTTTTGTATTGAAAAAATATTTTATGAATTAAACCGATAAAAGAACAAAAAATCTTTAATTAAAAAAATGGTTTTGTCACCTTTTACAGATAGGTTTAAAGGAACATCAAACTCAGGCATCAGAGATGATCAAGAAGATGTATTCTCTGTTTCTGAGCAAAGATGCTCTACTGATTGAAGTGAACCCCTACGCTGAAGATGCCATTACAGGCGAATGTAAGTTTCATACAAAATACTTTTTTATCAAAAAAGATGGATAATTTGTCATTTTGATCATGAAATACTCTACGTACTGTTATATTTTTAACATGAGTAAAATTACAATGTATGTAAAAATGTACTACTGATTTGATAGTAATCAACTTAGGGCCGATTTTTCAATGCTTGGATAAAACTTATCCGTCCAATAAAGTATTACACGATAATTTTTAAATGTCACGTAAACTATCAAATACGGGCAATTAGAACACGTTTTTAAAATGGTAGTTTTATACATTATTCGACGAATAAGTTTTATCCAAGCATTGAAAAATCGGCCCTTAATGTTAATATAACAATAACATTGATATTTCTAATTAAATTGGTGTATGTAATTTGTAAATACATATTTGGAATGTATGTATATTAATATGATGTTTATTAATTGTAGTCTTCTGTTTGGACGCCAAATTCCGATTCGACGACAACGCTCAGTTCAGACAAAAGGAACTGTTCCAACTGAGGGACATTACTCAAGAAGATCCCAAAGAAATTGAAGCGGCCAAATTCGACTTGAACTACATTGCACTTGATGGTAAGAATTAATCTT
Source organism: Colias behrii (assembly GCA_029959065.1). NCBI lineage: Eukaryota > Metazoa > Arthropoda > Insecta > Lepidoptera > Pieridae > Colias > Colias behrii. The sequence continues at coordinate 9,408,782 of JARWMC010000002.1, forward strand.
CTCTGTTGTATATTTCTTTAGTAGTATTCTTTACAATCTATACTTATCTGTATTCTATGACGAATTTGTAGGTAAGTATTTTGAAATATGGCAAAATTAAATAACTTGTGATGTGACATATTTATTTCGTAACATATATTTTTCATTTTTTGTTAAATAAAAATATGTTGCTAATTTCTAGGTAACATTGGTTGCATGGTGAATGGAGCTGGTTTGGCTATGGCCACCATGGACATCATCAAGTTGTATGGAGGGGACCCGGCTAATTTCCTCGACGTGGGCGGTGGAGCCACTGCTCAGGCTGTGTCTGTATGTTTATTACATTAAATTAAATTGGAAATATAAATTTTTAAAGAATAAAAAAAAATCGATCACGAGGTAAGTTTCGAAAATTGGCAATTCTTCATGAATTTTTGACTTTGTAGAATTTGTATTTTCACATTTATGTGGACAAATGTATCTATCCAGAAGTCGATATAAAGATTATATTTATCAATATTATATTTATAATTTAATCCCGTTCATTAAACTTGTCTTACGAAGTAAATATATACAAGAAATATGATAAGTAATAATATAACAAAAATGTCAGTCATTGTTTATCACATTACAAAGAATTGTTTTCCTAAAAAGCTTGATAGTAGATACAATTGAAATGTCCTCAAACTCAAAGTTCGTAGATTATTAAAGTAACCTTCGCTCATTAATAAATTGGACTCTGACTGGGCAGATGAAGTCAACTAACTACATTATCAGTTCAAAGCAATATTTCAATATGTGACATTTCTTTGTGTTCATATCGCATTCAATTGTACTGATTTCAGGAAGCATTTAAAATTATCTTATCGGATCCGAAAGTGTCGGCCATTCTGGTAAACATCTTCGGCGGTATCATGCGGTGTGACGTCATCGCGGAGGGTATTATCAACGCCGCCAAGAATCTTAACATACAGATCCCAGTGATTGTTCGTCTTCAGGTAATCATTTAATTACTGCATATAATCGATAATTGCGATATTAAGTATTTCGTTTCGTAACAAGCAACACTCGCAGCAAATGTATTAGTAACAAATGCATCAAACTCCTTTAACTTCTGGTTTATGAAAAATGAAAAGTCTTTATTTCAGTAAAAACACAATATGTACAATTATAAAGATAACAATATAGGAAAAATCTGCTGTAACATATTACACAAAAGTTTTAACAATAGCTCCCACATTAAGAAAACTTGTGTCGTCGCATATAACATCAATCAATAATAGTTAACAGTATGTTTTCATAAAGTTAAAATGAAAAGACTTAAAGCTTATACTTAGACATTTAAAGCTTATCTATAGAAAATTACGATCAAACAGTAAATGTTGTCATATTGGTTCATAAAATCTAGTATCATATTTATTAAGCGATTTCTTTTTATTTTGTGCTATTTCTATTTAATAATAAAGACTTAATAAATTCTGTAAACAGGGAACAAAAGTGAACGAAGCCCGCAAGTTGATCGCGGAGTCGGGTCTGCGCATCGTGCCGCGCGACGACCTGGACGAGGCGGCGCAGCTCGTGGTGCAGCTCTCGGAGATCGTGTCGCTCGCGCGCAAGGCCGGCGTCGAGGTGCAGTTCGACATACCCAGATATATGCTCGAGAAGTAGACCAGTATTACCGCATCTATTTAATCTCATTATTCGAATACCATCAACATCCTATGTAGATTAAAATTTAAAACACTATTTATTTTGGTAGACTCGATGCAATTGTTGTTATTAAATGTTAACTCTGCACTCGTTCGCTTTGTTGTTGTAAGAGTAAATTGTTTCGGAAATTTTTATGAACCTCATATTTAGATACTCTTGTAAGTTTTTTTGTCATCGTGTTATATATAACTTATTTATCGTTTTAGAGTAAGTTGTTTGTATAATGAAATATCTCCTCATTAAATATCCTTCCCACATCCCAATATAAAATAATGTGTAATCAAATTGAACACGTACAGTGTCGTCCAACATAAGTCGGTATAAGTGTACCTTGTATTATTAATAAATATAATTATTTCTTGTTATCTTAAAATTTCACTGTATGATAGAGTTCAGATGTCGACTTTATAATTAATGAATGTTCGCTTCTGCGCGGTTTGAATTATAAAATCGACTACGACGAACTACTTAAATATATTTTGTTAAATGATTAACATGTTCGTCATATTGCCAATATACTGGCCGAAACGTGTATCTGTGCAATAAGCAAGTATTATGTACATTGATATATATTATACAATGTGTATGTTCCTTTGTAGATAGATTTCATTATTTTGATTAACGTGTTTAAAGTACAATAAGGTATTCAATTTACCTAAGTGATATTTATTTCTTTGATATGTAATATGATGCAATCATGCCCGTAATAAATATACTTAAATCGATAATGGTATTTTATTTATTCACCCTAGATTTTAGTTTGTAATTCATGTATTTGTTGAATGTATGTAGCATAAATTGTGAAATCGTTAGGTAGCGATTAGTAGTTATTGTTCTCTAGGATTCATTGATTGTTGCCTTGATTATTAATCAATTGGTAGCATGTACCTTCTGATATCAACTATACATATAATTGGATGTATTTCGTTTGAGTTGATTAAAGTGAGCAATAACGTAGAAGTTGATAAAATATAATACATATATTATAGTAGACGAAGAACTGGATCGACCTAAACTACCCACTGACTGTACGGTCGAACAAGTTATAGAAACGTTATTGACCGATATTATTATGTATCAAATGTCTAATGAAAAAAAAAAAGACGGGTTGCACTCCGGGAGTGCCGGCAGAAGTGAAAACTTGATTATTAACGTTGAGCATGTTTGATATCCATCCGTCTTACGCTTTTTCGATCAGGTCACGTGTCCTGACGCGAGTTTAAGATTTTATACCCATTACAGAAAAAGTGCTCAACGCCGCTAAAGAAGTTTTCACTTCAAAAAAATATGATTAACTTAAAAAACTTGGCATATCAATAACGGTTTATTTTATTTTGCCTGAATCATATCAATTTAATTACAAACCTTATTGGTAAAATTAACATAATATGAACTATGAACTGGTTTGTATTAACAGAAATTACAATTTGGAGCCAAGTTGATTCTATTCCAATTTGCACCGCATAATAAAGAATTGATTACTACATTTTGCATTCGAAATGAGAATTTAAACAGAAAGTTATTCTTCTAATATGCCCATTTACACCAGGTTTGGTAGATTATTCTGCACTCACTAATGCATTACTATAACATATATTTTCAATGAACTTAGTAAAAACCTATTGCTTCATTTGTATATAACTGTTTAGGTAGCAATTAAAATGATTAACACGAAATCGAGCGGAGGTGATGGCGGCGCGGGCGGCGGGAGTTGCTGCGCGGCGCATGGGAGACGCAAAAGGAAGAATAAATAACGAATTAATAACTTTTACTGGACTTGAAAATAGAATAAAGGAAAATAAACGAATTTATCGTAAAAGCTAAATCCAGTTGAACAAATTTTAGGGAATTGTTAATTGAAGAATTTTGTAAATAATATTTTTGGAGTGTTGAATTTCGTTGAGTAAATGAAGCGAAACAGGGAATGGAAATTAAACTTATAATTTTAAAGTGAAACTTTTATTACATCGTCTCAAACTTTTTGGTCTGTGTAGCGCATGTCGCGTGTATCGCGGCTGCCGAGTAGGTATACCTACTCGGCAGCCGACCGACACGCGACATGCGCTACACAAAGCAGTGTTCGGAACCGTTCGAACAGTTTCACTTTTACCGTGGTTTCATAAAACCACACAACATTTTTTTGATTCCTATTAATCTTTCTGCTTGCATTATTATATTTTTTTCAGCTCAGATGATTTGTATTCAAAAATTATATATTTTTGAACTCGTGTCTTGTTTTTTATAATAATAAAATGTTTATTTCCATATCAGTTCTTTGTTTTATTTTCCGATTCAATATTTTTGCGTTAATTGTGTTATAATGTTATATGGTTGTAACCACACTCCGTTCTATTATTGAACGATTTAAATTTGTGATTACATAATGCATCTGCCCCCCTATGCAAGTGGCTTTCTGTTAGCGTAGCGTTCAATAGAATAGACTACGAATGTATGAGATTGACGTAAGCTGTAGATAAACGTATCCACAGCTTACGTCAATTTCATACATTCGTAGTCTATTCTATTGAACGCTACGCTAACAGAAAGCCACTTGCATAGGGGGGCTGGAACATCTTAGAGTGACGTAGTTAACGCTCAAGTACAGGTGTTAATTTAATACATATTTTAGAATATACGAGAGAAACGAAGTAATGACCTAAGAGCAAGAGTCCTTTTATTAAAGTATAAGGACGAGTTAATTTACATACGTATTTGACATCAAAATGAAACAACAAGAGAACATGAAGAAATTAGCTTTATTTAAAAGTAAACGAATCGCTTTTAATAAATCTTATTAATCTTTCATAACTGTACATGATTATACATATAAGTCTAAACATTTATAGCAATATACGTTTAGTGGACTTTATTTCCTTTAAGATGAATTAAAATAATTCTTATAAAATATATGAAATTATACAACTAATTGTTCAAATAAACAATTGCACTGAGACAGCATGTGACATGGATTCAAAGGTACATTATATTATGCTAAGCACTATATAACTTCTTTACTGGGCGTAGAAATCCCCAACGCTTCCTCGTATCCTAATTTTGTTTCGTGTTTATCTGGAACAAGAAAGTTAAGGTTAGATTATTATTTAAGCTTGAAATGTTAAAAAATAATGCGAGTAATTTTTACCAGTTTTACTGAATAAAATAATTTGTAAGGTTTTACTACCTTACAAATTATTTTATTCAGTTATGTTGAAAATCGTTTTGATATTGTATTAATTGTATTATTTATTGTATTTTGTATTCTACGTGTAAAGTAGACCATTTTAATACTGTTTGTTTGTTTTTTTTTTTAAATTGTTAAATTTGTTTTAAAAAAACTTACCTTTCTTAGATTTCTTTTTCTTTGAATCCTTGTCCTTCGCGTCTTTCTTAGACTTCTTATGTTTTTCAGTCTTATTTTCCACCTGTTTTTCCGGCTCTATGTCTGCGGCACCGCTATTGACGTCATTTGTGTCACTTAAATTACTATTTATAAGTAAATCCTCTGTTGCATTGTTTGTGTTCAGTTCTGGAATAATTAGATTCTCCTCCTTGTCATGTTTCGACGACTTAGACTTCTTCTTCTTGGTGGTTTTTTCGGTGGATTTTTTGTCGGAAGACTTCTTTTTCTTGTCTTTTTTCTTTAGATCGCTTTCCAGTAATTCGCCTCCTGGTTGTGGGTACTGCTTTACCCTGGTCACGAGCATTTCCTCCTCACGTAGAGGTCTGTAATTGAAGCAATTCGTTATAAATTTGCATTCAGGAATAGCTATTTGGTAATGTAAAAATGTTAACTTTAAGTACGCGTGTAACTAATGCCTGGCAGAGATGGCTTTGAGCCATAAGGCCGCCATTTGTACATTTTAAATGGTTTTGTTTTATGTACTTTCATTTTAATATGTTGTACAATAAAAAGTAAATATAAATAATGCGTTTCTGGCGTGCGTACTGCGCGTGCGCAGTGCACCTGCGCGTGTGTGCTGCGTACTTAACCGTGCATTTAATGATCATAACTAGTAGTGTGTGTGTGGGCTCACACATCGAGCGCGTTATGTGTACTTGGTCCCTATTCACTACTAGAGCGTAGTACGTGTTCACTGTTCACTACCTTATGTGTAATGTGTTCACCATACATGTATGTATTCAGAATTCGTAGTGATTTCTGAATACAAGTGTAGGTGTATAGTATATCGCTAGCTGAATGGTAAATATGTAAATGTTTTTATTAATATTATGTATGTGTGTGTGTGCACTCACACGTCGAGGTCGAGGTCGAGCGCGCGGTGCGGGTCGTCGTGCGGCGGCGGCTCGTCGTCCGACGGCGCCGCGCCCTCCGGCAGCTCGCCGCCCGTCTCCACCGCGGGGCGCCGCTGCGAACGCGCTTCTGAGACCTCTGCTAACATAATAATATATCATTAACTTTGTATTTAATCCATCAGGCCCCGGAATCACAGACACAATAGAAAATCTATTGTGTCGCGGTCGGATCTGGCCGTTCGGGGCTCAATGGGTTAAAAGAGATACTTCGAAATCTCTCTTCCATATTCATGTTCTATTCAATAACTAGCTTACCGCCCGCGGCTTCGCCCGCTATGTCTAAAACCTAATAAATTATATACTAAAACCTTCCTCTTGAATCACTTTATCTATTAAAAAAACGCATCATAATCCGTTGCGTAGTTTTAAAAATTTACAATATATACAAGCACACAAAGGGACATAGGGACAGAGAAAGCGACTTTGTTTTATACTATGTAGTGATATTACATAGATCATGTATATAGAAAGAGAGAAATTCTAAAGCATCTCTTTTACAGACAAAGCACACAATATTATATAGGAATTTTAGATATAACATGAATATGAGGAAATTCTGAAGCATCTCTTTTTGGGACAGACAAATAATATTATGCAAGAATATTAGATATCACAGGATATATGGAAAGAAATAAATTGTGAAACATTCGTCCGTATTATATTTAGGGCCGATTTTTCAATGCCCAGATAAACAGCTAGATAGACTTTATTCTTCAGTTAACAAAATATTCAATTTTTCAATAGACAAATAGGACTTATCTATCGAATAACTACGTTATTTGAGGAATAAATCTATTTGCCGCTCCAACGGCCAGATAGCGTGCTATTCGACGGTTAGGCGTTTGAGTTGACAACTGACGCGTCAAATTTGGGATATTTTCGTATGTCATAACATAGAGCGTAGAATTATTAACAATTAAACCTCTTTCTATATAATTATTATCAATTAAAATCATATTGAAATTGATGTTTTTGATAGTACTGATGACCATTCCATTGAAAATTTGCCGAACGCTGCCTTTAAGTATGTCGTTTCCATCGTAAAATATATAAATTGAAACACAAATTTAACCAAACTCTTTACTCGAATCAAAACAACAATCAACAATCATAGAAGACAAGAGCAATACAAATGCACTCCTGACGTGAGTCATAATGACGGTTGTTGACAAATTGCAAGAGTTGACTCTATCCCGCTCTAACCTGACTAATTTAATATGTTTGTTTCGCCACTCCGAGAGCAGAGCTGCCAATATGGAAATATTTGGTCAGATAGTTATTCATCAAATAAATCACGATTGAAAAATAGGCGAGCCGTTATGAGTTAGATAAATAATTGAATAAATCTATTCGACGGGTAGTTATTAGACTGTTTATCTCGGGATTGAAAAATCGGCCCTTAACTAAATGAATATTGTAAGCAAACTTATTTGAAACGCTACGAACAAATTTAGTGTATTTTAAAACAGTTTAATGATCTAGTAGAATGCAACATTAAATTTTAAATCCCTTTAAAGTCATCGACATTTCATTGAAATAAAGTCCACAATGGAATAAATGTGATAACAGACGTGTAGAACATCACAATAGTCACTCAAAACTAATTACTATTGATTTTTTTATTTAAAAACAAAAAAAAAACGCACCATCGCTTTCAGATTCAGTGGAATGTCTTTCAGTCTTGCTCTTCCGTTTCTTCGACGGCCGCTTCTCTTTCTTCGCCTTTTTGGAGCTTTCTCTCGATATTAAGTACTTATCAGATCTCTTTGCTGAAAATAAATCCCCAAAAAATGTCATCGAGCGATCTCAATGAAATAACATTTCTTAAAACATAAAGATTTTCAAAGTTCAAAAAGAAAACGATAAGCTAGGTTTACTTTATGGCTATAATGTTTTAGTCGACCATTTTTTACATTGCAACACTGATTTACATATTTTTAAGATATTAACTTTTACACTGCATATTGATTTTGTGGTTCTTCTTTTCATATTATATATTTACATATTTATATACTTGTGATCGCGTATACAACGATAAATAAATAAGACTACACTCACATTGTATTTGCAAGGGCACCTCCAGAGCAATCTCTGCGATGGGAATGTCGTCCTGCTGGTAGGAGCGCGGCGAGTCGTCTTTTAGATAATGCGGGTTATTCGCTTGTTCTTGTTTGCGTGCTTCCCGGAGCTGCGAATTAGTTTTGAATTATTACAATACTGAATTTTAATATGGAAATGGATTTTCTTTTAATATTTACAGAAACTATCGTAGTCCCTACTGGTTAAAAAGAATTCAATTAATCTTTTATTGTAATAGTTAATTACAGTTCTGATATTAGATTATTTAGATGCATGCTTACACATTCAGTACCTCCGTGCAATCCTACTTGTTTGACTAGGAAGGTTAAAAATAATTAGGTGAAGTTGAATGCGCAATTGTGTGTTACGTGAGTACGTTCAAGTGCGTGTGTTATGCGTATGCATACGTTGACACGCGTATGAGATCGCTAGTGTGTGCATGAGGAATTTATGCATATGAATGAGTGTGCGTGCGTGTGTGGTGTTTACGTGCATAATATGCGAGTGTGCGTGTCGTTCTTACGTGTATATGTGAATGTGCGGTGTATGCATAGAGATCTAGAGAGATGCCAATCGCTTGCGCTGAGTACGAAACCTGGTGTCTCATTACAAATTTACGCACACAACTGCAGTAAACAAAATCAAAACAATACTTCGCGTTGTGTGCGTGTCATCACACAAAAATATGAGAGCGACTATTCGTTCGCACACTAGATTGTAAGTGACGTACGTATACAGCACCACTACAGCTTGTTCTTTTTTTGGGCATATTGCTGCGACACCGGCCCCGCCCCCTAACCATATCTCCCTTTAGTTTCTGTGATCTGTGGGTGTATGCATATGGGAAGATAGCGTGTGTTGTGTATTTATGTAGATGCGCGCGCTAGTGTGGGGTATGCATCTGTGTACGCGCGCGTGTAATATGTGAGCGTGTCTGCGCGTGCGTGTGTAGTTTATGCATGTTTGTGCACGTCCGTGTTGTCTATCTGTGTGCGTGTATTGTATAAGGCAAATTGTATTATTTCGCCGTTTACAAACTTTCTTCGTCTTTTTGTGGATGCTTGGAAAAAATCCTCAGCATATTACAAAATGACGAGCGTTTGTAACTTGACTTACTTGACTTATGTTCCTGTGTCCCCTAGCTGGGGTAGAGGGCATCCACAGTGCTCCGCCAGGTGTGTCTATCGAGAGCTACCCTATTGATCTCGCTCCAAGTTTTCCCGATTTTCTTGGCTTCGTCTATGACTGTCCGCCGCCAGGTCTGTTTAGGACGGCCACGCTTACGCTTTCCTTGGGGGTTCCAGTCTAAGGCTTGCCTTGGAATATGATCCGTTTCCCTTCGGAGCGTGTGGCCAATCCAGTTCCACTTACGACGTTTGATTTGCTGGTCAATCGCGATCTCACCACAGCGTACCCAAAGAGCGTTTGTAAACGACGAAATAATACAATTTGCCCGTGTGTATACGTACCATCAGCAGGTCGTCGGGCGTGAGGTGCGCGACGGGGCGCGCGTCGGGCTGCGGCGCGGCGAACAGCGCAGCGCCCTCCTCCTCCGAGCTCGAGCTCTCCGACGACCAGCGCGAGTGGGCCAGCCACTGCTCGAGATCCAGCCTGCGTATTGGGAAAAAAAATAATAATATGTAAGCAAAATGAGCAAATAAAAATAGAAAAAAAAAACATAAAGCTATGCACAACTTCCAATTTCCACCAAAAATGCCATCAATTCAGATCAACCCACAACATTCTGTATAAAACATAAGAGAGTGAAAGAGAAATAATGATCAGAAGTCAGTCTCGCATAAGACGTGCACCGCTGCACACGTTAACTAGGCCTTATAAAAAATTAATTATAACAAATACAGTTCATTAAAAGTTTTGTGTGGGCCTTTTATTTCACCAAAACCAGCGCCTGCTCACACATTCTGCATGCTTCGCATAAAGTGAAATCAAATAATCAAAAAACTAAAACACATTCAAATTATCCGAAATAGAAAATGCTCAATTTAAATAGGACAAGCCGGAATTCACCAGCTTTTAAATAAAAAACGGAACATCATAATTAGTTCACCCCATCAAAAGATCTGAGATAACAAACACAAAAAAAAAAAATTCAAATTGAGACCTCCGTTTTTATATTGAACTATTAGTTTTTACATATTTAGTTAACTCACTCGGCAGGCATGGGCACTTTCTTCTGCGCTTTAGGCGCGACAGGTTTCAGCTCGCCTTCGAACAAGCTAGCCAACTCCTCAATCATACCACCACTGAAGTTGCTCGATGCCTTCTCGCCGTTGAGTAATTCTTCAACAGTGGCCTCTTCATCCAATCCATTGCTGAAACATTTTATAAATTTAGAACATTCAATATAAACCACAATTCATGCAATATTTTTAGTAAGTTAAATTAGAATATTTTCATGTTTTATTTCTACATTTTAGGGGCTTCTACAAAATATAATAATAATTCATTACAAAAAAATTAATAGCAATCGCAAATTCATAATTTTAACAATTTTTTTTAATCTCCCGGTCGATTTTTTAATCCTTTTTTTAAGAAAAACCCTCACCTCTCATGCTGCACGAGCGTGTCAGTAACAACTGCGTCCTTCACAGTGATATCGGGCAAGCAACTATCCGGATCGATTCGCGCCAGTACTAGGGACAGTAATGCTGTCGCGTTGTGAGCCCGCTCCTGGACTTCCATGTCCTCGCTGCAGAGTAGCGGCTTGAGACCGGATAGCGATTCTTGGATTATCTACAAAATACACATTAGAATTATTTTGTGTAAAAAAATACAGTGATAGGGAGTAATTTGTACTATATTTCAAACAGGCTTGATTTTTTTAATAACTTTTATAGGTGTAGTGTGTAGTGTTTGTGTCATCGGAAGTATTTAGAGTTTATTTCTTCTCTTGCTATTTTTGATAAGGCAAAACAAAATATATCCAATGTGCATTTAGGTAACATCGCATATACACCACCATAATAATTATATTCACTCATCCATTGAAAATAGTTTGTTTTAAGCAAATTTGGCTCAAATAATAAATCAAGCTAAACTTTTGAAATCAAAACAGCTACGGCAAAAATTAAAAAAACTCAAATATTAGCATATAAAACCTCCATAATACTCACATTAACCGCCTCCTCTCGTCTCCCGCTCTGCTCGTACAGCAGCAGCAGCTTGGCGAGCAGCTTGAGCGCGGCGTGCACGCACACGGCCCGCGCGCGCATGCCGCCCGACCCGTGCGCGTGCGCACGTGCGCACACAAGCACCGCCGGGATCGACTCGCGCATCACCGATTCTTCCCTAAAGAGAAATGGAATTCAGGATGTCAAAGAGTTGCAGTGTTAATTATATAACTATTAAATATTTTTGTCATACTAAAAAAAATAGTTGTAGTCATAGACAAGAGACAAGAACATAATTAGAAATTGTTTACATAGTGTTATCCTACCACAAAAATTAAGTTTAAGTATATATATCTGGTCTACCAAAGTACAATAGAATTGAATAATACTTACTTATCTTAATATATATAAATCTCGTGTCACAATGTTTGTCCTCAATGGACTCCTAAACCACTTAACCGATTATAATAAAATTCGCACACCATGTGCAGTTCGATCCAACTTAAGAGATAGGATAGTTTAAACATGTAGGCGTGTGGCGAAGCCGGGGCGGACCGCTAGTAAAATTAATGAAAAACAAGTTTAATAAAAATAACTTTACCTCCTACAATACCTGCAAACGGGTACATATAACACGTCATACTCACGTGCAATACTCGGACAGCACGTACGCAGCGGCGTACAGCACCTCCCGCGAGGCGGGGCCGGGCGGCGCGGCGGCTGCCCGCGCGCACAGCGCGCTGCACTCGCGCGCCGCGAACTGCCGCACGTCCGCCACGCGCGCGCCCACCTCCGTCAGCTGAGCCGCTATCATGCACCCTGCAATAAACATAAAAATATATATATATATCAAATTTATTAAGATTCCGTTCGGTTTTTAATTAAAAAGACGTGTGGCACTCGGGGACTGCCGCGGTAAAGCCGCACCTCCGCGCCCGTCGGAGTGGGGAGCGTGAGGTTTTTCGTTACGGAATTTCTGGATTCGGTCCCCGCGCTCAAGGCCCGCGATAGAAGCTATGCAATAGCTTAAAAATAAATAAACAGTTATTACATAATACAAGAAAGTTTTTTTGAACCAGTAATCCTGAAGTGTATACGTAATGAATAATCTTTTATCTCAATACCTAATTTATGTCTGGCAAGTTCACTATTTTTTCTTTTTTTTTTAATAATTGGATCAAACCTTTAATTTAGAGGAATGAGGCGACTCAAAAACTTGATTTATAAATTATCTACTTGCCTGTTGTTTATTATTATTATTGGCGTATTGAATGTGCCCTATGTGGCACGAGTACATGCACATAGATTCAGAAAATTGATTAATTTTTTTACATTTATATTCATTGTGTATCTCCTAACTCACCATGCTTAGCGCTGGTCTCCATCTCGGTGAGCTCAGCGAGCACCGTGATGTACCACTCGAAGTCGACCACGTGCTGGTAGCTGTTCTGCGCGCAGATCTCGATCATGCGCGTGAGCAGCTCGTCCCGGTACAGCGTGCCCTCCGCGCGCTCCATGTGCACCATCAGCTTCTTCACTATCTCCATCAAGTTCTTTTTCGATACCTACAACATTTTTTATATGGTTAAATTTATTTTTTGTGCGTATGCCGTATGTCATAATTACGAATGGAGAAAATGAACAGCTCAAAATTTTAAATAAAATATCTTTGTTCTACTTTGTTGATACCTACTTTATCATCAATAAATAATGTTTGAGGTAGTACTGCAGACAAAGGTTCTTCCTTGGTTTTTGTAGATATTAATTCCCAATTTATCACTTACCATGCCATACAGTAGCCCTAATGCTCTTAGTCTTATGGATTCATCCTTATCGTCGAGGCAAGCGAGTACTAAGTCCTTGTGTGCTTGTACGGACTTCGGGTGAGATTTGAGTATCCGCGACATTGCCAGTAGACCCAAATATTTTACTGCAATTTCAAACACTGTATTAAATTACAAAAAATATTGTCACCGATTTTATTAAAGCAATCATAGTATAGATAAGCCAAATTCAATCTGTACAACATATCCAGTTAAATCAACTCTAAAATCCAACCCACAGTGATTCCTTTATCCTTGTCCTCAAAACGTCAAGCGTATCTTACCACCAGTGTCAATGTATGGTATTAAATCTAAATTACCACAACTATGCACTAAAACGAATGTGTTATATGTGTGTACATAATAATAAGTAAAGAGATAGTGACTCACAGTTCTGATCACTATCCTCTATGAGTATTCTTAGTTTCTGAACACAGAGTTGCACGGAGGCGGCGTGGCCCGGCATCCCGCTGCTGATGCTGATCAGCACAGCGATCACCGTGTTTATACACTCGTACAGCAACGACATCGCCGATGTACTACATTATAAAACACACTATTCACGTACACTCTATATTAGGGCTCATTCACACAGACGTATCGTCATTTTGTTTGGTTCTTTTCTAAAAGCAACAGATAAATCCACAAAAAGACGCTGTGGTTTGGTAACATCTGGTGTATTAAGAAACGAAAAACTTTGGAGAAGTTATACAATCAATCTTATCTTTTTGGATAATAAGTTTAAGTTGGAATATTTCAATATTCCTATTTAAAGAAAAAATGATCTTAATTGTATATACTGGACATAAACTAATGACGATTCGTCCAAGATGTGAATAGACCGAGACCTATCACTAATTCTTTTATAGATATCAACTAATTATAGTTACTAAAGGTTAATAATGTATGGTTTTAGAAAAAAAGTGTGTCATTATGCATACTGTAACTTTTCTATTGAATTTTCTTACGATATTTCGAAATACCTAATCACGCTTATCTAAATACATACATATATTTGACATTTACATAAAATACATTATAATTTTATATGAAATACATGTTTTGAATATAATAGCTCTAACAATTAATGTGCTTATAATTATTTTAGCATGTACGAGTAATGTGTATATTTATTTGAATTTAAGCAATAACTGTAAATACTGAATCATAAAGGAATATCTAAAATTCTAAACTCTTATATCATTAATTAATAAAAATTTAAGTGTAAATATAGAGCTAGCAAAATAACTTGCAAACAGTTTCGATTTGATATAATGTTATACATTTTATGATTCAGTTTATACTTTATTTATATTATTGATACATATGTGCCCATGTGACTTCGAATAACAACAAAAATTATTTAATATTGCAAGTGCAAGTGCCAATTTGTTACTCTTGTCTCAATTAAATAAATTTTAATATACCTTTAATTTTATTTTACCATTATTTTACGTGAATGTACTCATTACTGCATATTATATAAATGAATAGTGTTTAGTATCAACAAGACTATGATCCAAAAGCTGTAAATCACACAAACAAGAAAAAGCCGTGAAAGCATCCTAGTAGACTATTCCAGCGATACATAAAGCCTCTGAAATCTCTACTTCCCTTTACCCCATAGAGACCAAAATAACAAAATTCACAGATTACATCAAGGATCATCGCATTTCCGACTCACCTATGTATTAAATTAGTTAATGGTTCTATCAGTTTCTTGCCAAGTCGAGGCTCTAATGGGGTTAAGGCACCAAACTGGAACAAATACAATGTCACTACATAAGACTAGCTTATGAAAGAGCAACTGCACATTTTATGATGTCATATTCTGATGTTTTCTATCTGTATTATGTTTTGTTTCCCTCCCTTCGAGTGACTGCCAGCGAAAATAAAAAATAATGTGTTACATGCCAATTTTGTGTGATAATAATTTGCTTATCATTTCCACTTTGTTCCAAATGTACAGAATTTATGGAGTATTATTTAGTTTTTATTTTAAAACTGTAAAATTAGAATGACTTGCTATATTATTTGCAAAATGTTTGAAGCAGGTCTGTAATGTGACATTCCCTTTGAAAATGTAAAATCAAGTGTGTGAGTGTGGATGATGCTAGCAAAAACTCGATTTGTAGGCTGCTAATTGTACCTGCAAATTAGGTCAATGAGGCTTTGAGTTATTTTTCTTCCAATATCAGGTTCATACTGTGTCATTAAACCAAACTGTGAAAAATTCACAAGTTAAGGAAATATTATTATTATCATTAACAGTAACATAAAATACCTACAAAACAGAATAAGAAATGTTTTCACAAAAACAAAGCCATATTTGTTAGCAATGTTCACCAGTCATGAAATTGTTATGTGATAATTTGATATGGACATACCAGTTTGATTATTTTTATCAACATCCAATTATTTGTAGATGTAGTCATAAGTTTAAAGAACACAGGCGCTAGGGATAAATAATTTTTTGGATTTTTTCTTGCTAATTCACACACTACATTGACTGCTGCTGACTGTACACCTGAAAAAAGAATTTGTTGAATGATGAAAAATTATATATTTATTATTAATATCATCTTTAAATGATGGGTCATCTAGTGTGGAATAACATTATTTTCCATTTTAAAATTGCTACTATCAAATTTCACATATACACATCATACACATGAACAATATAAAACATATTAATATTTGTGAATACATAGAAATGCTTTAACATCTCTATACTATGACTCACCAGGGTCTGGATCTTCTAATTTCTCTTTTAGTTTAGGAAATGCTGGCCTCAGCGCATCTGGATATCTTAAAAATACCTTGTACATCATCAGTACTGCTTTCATTCTAAGGTATGGTTTTGTTGAACTCATCTGTAATATGTTTTAATAAGGAATTTAAGTGCATATTTCTAACATTTTATAAGTTAACTAGCGACCCGCCCCGGCTTCGCACGGGTGCAATGCTGATACTTAATACACTACAGAAAAACTGTGAATGTTGTATATAAAAACATAGCGGCCCGCATATGAAGCACTTTTCAGTGAATACAATATTGTAACGATGGAACACGACCTTTTTTGTTGAATTTATATTTTTGGTTTTATGGCATTCAAATGCTTTATAAATATAAATTTATAAAGAATAGAAAAAATATTGGTTGAAATGGTTGTTAATCATCTCAATAGATGGCGCGCGGTGTGTCCCTTCAGACACATAAAAACTGAAAGAATAGAATAAATTCGATCACTCGGGCGGGTCACGAGTGGCTGAGTTGGTGAGGCATCCGCCCCGGAATGGCGCGAAGGATGCGGGTTCGAGTCCCGCCTCGTGATCGAATTTTTTCTATTCTTTATAAATTTAGTTATATTTATAAAGCATTTGAATGCCATAAAACCAAAAATATAAATTCAACAAAAAAGGTCGTGTTCCATCGTTACAATATTGTATTCACTGAAAAGTGCTTCCAATTGGTTGAAATGGTTGTTAATCATCTCAATAGATGGCGCGCGGTGTGTCCCTTCAGACACATAAAAACTGAAAGAATAGAATAAATTCGATCACTCGGGCGGGTCACGAGTGGCTGAGTTGGTGAGGCATCCGCCCCGGAATGGCGCGAAGGATGCGGGTTCGAGTCCCGCCTCGTGATCGAATTTTTTCTATTCTTTATAAATTTATATCTGTAATATCTTCGAAAATATTCACTTAAATCATACGGTGTAAAGGGCCATATAGATCTATATTAAATGAACAATGTATTCAAGGTATTTAATTGGTTAAGGATTAATGCTGTATTGGTTAAAATCGCTTCGAAAATTAGCCATTATTTGTCGTAAAAAGTAAATGACAAAAAAAAGTTATTGTGGGTTATCCATAAGAGATAGACATATACCATCGAGGACTTTTCTGTAGACCTTTTCAATGTGTACAATACTTAGTACATTATTTTGATAAAACTCGTAGGGTTCAGCCTGCGTTTGCAATGTAAGCGGAAAAAATGTAATTTTTTACGACATCACATTAGAAACCTCAAACATAACAGTACTTTTCCACTATTTAATGGATGTTATTATACATATAAACCTTTCTCTTGAATCACTCTATCTATTAAAAAAAACCGCATCAAAATCCGTTGCGTAGTTTCAAAGATTTAAGCATACAAAGGGACATAGGGACATAGGGACAGAGAAAGCGACTTTGTTTTATACTATGTAGAGATTAGGTATTTCATTGATTGCCATAGTCAAAGTAACATATTGATACCTCCTTAATATGTTGTGTTTTAAATTAATATAAATATTATAATATAATAGCTTTCTGCTTAGTCTCATCTGCTGCTTTTTTTTATATATTATGTAAATAAGTAGGACAAGATGTACCTTTTAAAGGTGGCAAAGAATTTCCATTCAAAGAAATAGTATCAAAACATCATTGAATATAACAATGTCTGATCTAAACAAACTATAATATATGATTGCTAGTTGGTCTCTTATTAGAAATTAAAACAAATTGGTATTGTTTTCCACTCATTTTAAGTAGACAGAAATATATTTTATGCTTCACAGAAAAACACCTCAGAAAAGAAGAGATTGTAAACAATTTAAAAAACTTACCAATGTCATAATATCATTTGCCAAGTCCCTTGCCAAATCGTGTGATATAAAACAACTAAGTCCACTCAATGCAAGCCCAGCTTCATATTGATTCTGTGCGTTAAGATCTTTCCTTATCATATTAGTTGTTAACATAAGCAATTCTGAATCAGCATGGAATGATTGACTTGCAGCTAAGTATCCAATTCTTTTAAAAGTAAATTTATTTGAACTCATCACTTCTATTATGTTAAATATTGCCCAAGATATATCATATCCTAGCATTTGTAGCTGAAAAGAAATAATAATATATGTCATATAAATAAGAAAAAAATTATATATGCATCTTACATCTTTTTATCACAAATTATACTGTACAAATAAATGAACACATTACATTAGCATAAATCACTCATTTATTGAAAATATTTGGCAACTGTTACATCATTTAATATTAAATATGTATAAATTTTAATATACTCCCACTATTCGATATAAGTACAAAGGTAGTACTTACATATGTTAACTTAGCGACGGCATTAGCTTTCACCCCAATGTTATCTTGCCGCAATTCCACTTTGATTTCTTCCATACATTGTGCTATATATTTTGCCTAAAATCAAGCAAGCAGTAAATATAAGACTTGAAATATTTCACGCATTAAAATATAATCTATAAAAACAAGTAATACATCAAATTGCTGAAAACAAATAAATACCTCATTATCTTTGTTATTTCTTATCCCACGCACTAAATCGGTAAGATTTTTATCAAACATTCTCTCAAAGTTACCCTTAACCTTTTTTAAAGCCATGTTGAAAATTTACTTTTCTGATCATCACTTTTTTATTCTTAAAATAAATAAAACGATTTCAGAATTGCATGAATTGTAGATGGTGTCAAAAAGAATAATTAGAATTGACAATCCGTCTGATCTTGCAATGTTGGCGTATAATGTTGCTATTTTTTCATAGTAGTTTTAATTAAGTTATATTATTAAATACTTTATAAAATTCAGAACGCTGAAATTTATTAATTCGCTGTTTATTCGTTAATTATGTAAAATAATCTGTAAATATATTCTAGCATATTATGTTTATATAAATCCAGCCTATAATTTATTTCTCTAAACCATTTCATACGGATTTTCGTTAAAGAATAATCAAACCACAGAACAGTAAAGTAGATAGAAGTGTGATGTGGGCGTGGCCCACGTGTCACTGGTAAGGTAAGATCACCTAACTTGCTCTCAGTTGTGCGCAGAAAAATATTCGAGTCGGTTGTCAGCTGTCAAACCTTATTTCCATATTTATTCATTAATTAGGACGTGTTGTTCGGTATTAGAGTGCAAAAATGATAGCAGACGAAATAATATCAGCAATGGAGGCATTTCATACCATCGGTAAGTCTTATTTTTATTTATTTTAATTATATTTTATGTTATAACTTCGCTTGTCGTAATTTGTCAAAATTGTATACAAATATCTAGTCAAAATGAACCTTAATCCGTAAGAAATTAGTACTATTATAGATTGAACAGCAAACAAGACTTTCTGGAATATTATTGCAATAAACAAACGAATGTCGCTTTAGTGATGCTTGTGGCGCATATCGACAGTATCGATACTTTAGAAAAGACAAACAATATAAATATTAAATTTTATTTTATTTTTCCTTAGCTTTCATTTGTCCAATTTATTTATAGATTTCCCAAAGAGGCTAATTTAAAAGAGAAATGGATAAATGCAACGTGACGAGTTAACTGGATGCCGAACAGCACTAAGCGGTCTAACAAAGGCCACCGATACAGCAAACCTACGGCAGTTCCAAGATTTAAAATAATGCATATTTTCTGTTTGTATTTTGTAAATATAGATTAATACTATTCTATTCCGTTTTTTATTTAATAATAATAACATAAAAAGACCTACTTAGTAGTAATAAACATACTCCAAAATGTGACACATTATACTATACTCATATAAAAGAAAGAAAAAAAAAAATACACAAAAAATATTTATTTGTGAATTATCGATAACAAGGCTGACATCCCTCAGAGCATAGCATCAGATAAATATCAAGTTAATGTCATTAATGTTGAGTGACACAAATTTCAACCTTATCTCTATGTGTTGCGTTTCAAATTTATATCTATCGAAAACTAACGCCCTCTGTTGTGGAGTAGCTGAATGTTTTCGAATTTGGAATTTCTGTGCAATGAGAAACAAAACAGCTAATATACCTAGGGATGTTATACTAAAATAAACCGTAACATGGTGCGTTAGGGTACATATTGAAATGCTGAATTTATAACCTAAGTCAGTTTTTACTCAAATTAAGCTGTCCAATCAAAGGCATAGTTTACTTGTAGTGTACTGTATAACTATCGGTTTAAATGTGTGGGTTTGGCGACACAGGTTTTCATACTAATTATGACATTATCGCACTTCTATATGTTTTTACTGTTCTGTGAATCAAACATTTTCATGTTTATAATATTAGTTGGAAGTAGGATGAATATTTCATTTATATAGGTATAAGCAATTTAAGTATAACATTTATTTATTATCTATCTTATTTTAAGTACATATTTTACAGATTTTAAGTATTCAGCCAGGCAGAGAAACTGGGGGAAGAAACATTGTTTTAAAAAGGTATTTAGTTGTGATATGAGTTATCACTTGGACTTGATATTTGGATAGAAATGTATAGGTCATTTTTATTTAATTTATTATTATATTTAATTTCCAGGTTTTTAGTAGATTTCAAATTTGATAATTATAGTTGCTTTACAGAAAAATAATATATGGGCTAAATTGACATTTGACACTGACAAATGACAATGACATGTTTTGAATTTGAAAATTGAAATGTATATTCCTCATCATAACAATCAAAATATTGTTCGAATATCCATTAGAGTATTCTCTCTGAGGTATTCTCTTTGGATCTAAATTAATTGGTAATAAACATAGACAAAGTTAATCACCTCAGCGTAAAAAGCAATACCTATACCTATATTACAGATTACTTGCTCTGTGGTAAAAAGCACGAGTGAACGTCTACAACCAACATGATCATATTTATTAGTGAACTTCAAAAAGATCATCTTAGCATATTACATGACCATTCCTCTCTGGGTAAAACATGTGTTCTTCATAATTAACTAATTTAATTATTTAATTTTCTAATTATTAATAAGTTATATATATTTCAGTGCTGGTGGATTTTTGTAAATTAACTGTAGACTATCTAAATAATGGAATAAACGAGAAAAAATGTTCTTTAGCTGCTGGTAAGTGTATTTTTATAATTGAATTGTATTTTATTATTGGTGCATTAAAAAATTGACGTAGGTATGTAATTTATCTTCTTTACAGATAAATTAGGAACTTCTTCAAACAATATTCATAACTTGATACAAGCATTAGCACATCTTATAATAGAAGGATGTAAACACAATGTGAGTACTATCAAATACGAAAATAATATGAATAATTCACAATTGTTACAACATGACTTTAATAAAACCTTTTAACAACATTTCTATGTTGTATGTATTGATAAAAAAAGATTTTGGTCCATCAAGAGAGCTAATCTCCCTTGTAATATTCCAGCTGTCAGAGCAAAATTTTAAATCATCATTAGCTATAGCTGGCTTTTCGGATGAACACCAACAGATTTTAGTAAAGTTCTATACAACAAAGAAAGCTGAATTATCTTCTGCTCTAAATTTACTTCAGCAAAGTGACCCAGCCTATCAAGATTTGGCATGGAGGTTTGAAGTACAGGTATGTGTTCATTTTTTGTTTCATTCAGTGTCTTTGGTACTTTGTGACTTCTCCTTATATTTTAATACTTATTACACTCACTTGCAGATGGCTTCAAGAAAATGTAAAGAAGAAATAAAGCCTATGGTGACCATGGATTTTGTTCTATCAACCCCCAAGGATTATGATCCTAGCAAAGACATACATAACCGTATGTCCAACGCTAGTCCAGGATCAGTCCCAGAAATGGCCATTAATTCTACAATACAAGAGGCCAAAGCCGCAAGTCAGTGTCAAAATATTATAAAACATGTTCTACTACAGTGTGATTTGCCCAATTTGGTTCATCTCACTAACAGATTGAGTGAGGCCTTAAATGAATCTAAGAGTCAACATGTACGGAAAATCCAAAGGGCTTTATAGATTATTCTTATTATTTCTAAGGAAAAATATAAGTATAAGAATTAAATATACCTATGTATATCTTGTATCCTAATTTATCACTAATAAATGTATTTAATTAAGTATATGTGTTCATTATATTATAATATAAACATTATTTATATATTACCTATATTTCCAAAAAAAAAACTTTAAAAAAAATATTTTCTTGGTGTCTTGATGAAGATGATTTCACGGTTTTTCCCTATAAATTCAGCATTTATTATAATATTATTAGCTATTTATTTTTGTAGTATATATTATATATTATTTACAATAAATAAGAAAACTGGCATTGAAATTTTATATTTTTTGCATACCTGCATTCCGGCAGGAAGAAAAATATATAATGAAAGATTAGTAAAGTCCTATATTTCTTGACTATCTTAACAATTTTATTTATATTGACTTGTCAGATTTTGCTGAACACTTGTTAAAAGATAACTATTAATTTTGTTCTATAAATATTATTTGTAATTTATGTTATATTATAAATATGTATTTAATATTGAAATTAAACATGTATGGCGTTGATAGGATAGACAAATAATAAAGACTCTTTCGCAAAAAAATAATATAAAAAAACCTCTCGCTCGCTCACAAGACGGGCACCTCATTTATAGCCGGGTCCAAACCGAACGATGCGAATTGCGATCCATTGCGATCCGATCGCGCGCGGTGTGGACGGTTGTGTTGGATCGCGCGATCCACCTCACTATGAACATCTCAGAAAGTCGCCGTCTAATATCGCTTTTTAAATAATTTAAATGTTTATGGGATCCCAAAGATTTTAATTATACCAATAGAGGTGTTAGAGATGATGCTTGGCGTCAGATTTCTCGGAAATGGGGAATAAGTCGATCGAGAACCTAAAGAAAAAAACTCTGCGTACAGCTGAGTCCCAGATTCCAAGCGATTTTTGTAAATTTGTTACACCCAAAGCCGTCGTTTTCTTTTTTGTGATTTTTTGCGCAAACATTTAAGCAAAATAAAAGTTACTGTTGCAACGGCAAGACGCCGCCGTTGTACGTGTGACTCCATATCGTACAAGAGTTAGACTAGCTGAATCACGGATCGCCTTAGGATCGCTTGGAGCGCATATTTGGGATCGCAAGTTTCCAAAAGTGGATCGGCCTAACACGATCCACGCTCCGCGATCCAGGATCGCGGGATCGATGGACCTGGCTATTTGCCAATTACCTTGCTTTTGTATTGCTATTATAGAGCGCGTATTCAAAACTGCGAACGTTCAGATTACACGCAAAATCGTAGAATTTGCCTGCGAAATATACCTACCGTAATCTCGTAAGTCGTAATCTTTCGAAAAATATAATATATGTTTTTTATTTCGAATTACAGGGAATAAACCATGATTTCGTAATTTGTATCATTCATTATTTTTATTAACGTTCCTTATATCCGTACAAAATATGAACAATTGGTCCGAATGTGGTTTTGCTTCTATTGCTTCATTCCAACATTCAAATATGTCACAAGTTATTATATAAGTTACTAGGTTTCCGCCCGCAGCTTCGCCCGCGCAGTCAAAGAAAAACCCGCATAGTTCCCGTTCCCGTGGGGTTTCCGGGATTGCGTCATTTTCCCGGTATAAAAAGTAGCCTATGTCCTTTCTCGGGTATCAAAATATCTCCATACCAAATTTCATGAAAATTGGTTCAGTAGTTTAGGCGTGATTGAGTAACAGACAGACAGACAGAGTTACTTTCGCATTTATAATATTAAATATTAGTATATTAGTATAATTAGTATATATTAGTATATTAGTAAGTAAGTAAGTATGGATAGTACTCACGATGAAAAACAAAGAAAGATATGAAAAACACAAAACGTTTGTGCTTGTTTTATGACTTCTATGATAAAGACGCAAAAAGTAAGTCTGCATTTCTAGTCGGTCATTAGGTATAGTTTTTTTACCGACAACTAATATTTTTAATAGCTCACCCGTTCACGTTAGTAATAAAATATAATAATTAATCTTTCCAAATAATATCTTTCTAATTTATAAATTTCTTTCTAATTTGCGAATTGGCATCTGGCCGTCTAACCAACTGAGCTGTATCTATGTGGCTGTATGCGGGTATTAATATTCAATACGAAGTTTACAAAGGATAGAAAACAATAAGTTAGGTCTGTCGGTACTGGTCCATTGGGCAGTGTACAATAATAAAGAGCATAGCTAATAGTTTTTTTAACGGATGTTCCGAAAAAAAGGTTTGCGCCTTCGGGAAGAAGGGTGACGTAATTATCACATCATAGCAACTGGCAATAGGGACACAGGCTAAAAATATTTGTCCTGATTATATTATATTATTTAAGGATACTAAACTCTCTCAAAATATATTACCTATATTTTTTGGATTTAATTTAATTTTTAGTAAAGACAGTCCTGTTTTTATCATGTACTAAGGCATTCAAATAGATCTCAATCTATACGTGCATCATGCATGTAATGTTTGTATTTTTTTTAAGTGGCCGATGAATTATGTTTTTTTTTGACAAATTACAATTTTACGTCAACATCATATCGCTTATATCAATTCCAGTACCTAATTCCAAGCTAATTCCGTAAAAATACAAACGCAAATTATGATGCGTTATAGATTATACACTACAAAGTAGGTACCTACCTTGTATTTAACTTGCAAATATTTTAAGTAACAAAAAATGTTTTTGTAACTACCTAGGTTTTTTATTTTATTTTTTTTAATGGATATAGGTTAGCTCAGATTGCTTAACAAATCAATACATGTCAAGTGTAGATTCCTACTAGATAGTCGGCAATCGGCAATGATTCAGCATGAAATGAGAGCGCGAAGATGTGCGAATATCTAGTTCTAGTATGATAATATTATAGGTATAAATAGCCATGTATATTGTGGTGACTGTGAATCGCTCGCTGTTCAGACTTCAGACGTGAGGCGGAGTGCAGCCCGTCCGTCAATTCCGTCAGTGGCAGAGCGTCGACCGGCGTAGATTCGCCTGTGCGCTGTGGCTGCGGGTCCGCATCTATTTATATATTCCATCTGTGATACTTTCTCCAAACCGGCCTGCTACTTTTTCGATATCTGTACTTAAAAATAATTGAAATATATTTTACTATTTCCGTCGGTGTTATCGTGGTTTTTGTGAAGTGTGTGATAATTTATACAGATAGAACGTGTACACTACAGATTTTTAGTGCTTTGTGTGACCGATTTATGCGAGATTCCTCGAAATTTTATTAGTTATTTTATATTTGACCATCGGCTACTTAATTGTTCCTACTATGTACTCGTTATAAGATACAAATGCTTACCTAATATACGTAAAGTTTAATTTTGTGTAAAAAAGTTCATCAAAATGGAATCAAAAGTTATACTTCGGGAGAAGAATCCACATGAAAAGGCTAATATATTTTCGAAGTTATTTTTATGGTAAGTAAAGTTTTTATTATTATTATTTTTTTCATTTTTATTCTTATTTAGTTAAAAGTAATAAGAAACGCAGAATTGTGAACATTTTTTGCTTATAAAATAATTGTGCTGAACTTTAATTGAACTTTGACCGTAACAGTTATTAGCGAGTAAATTCATCGACTGTTATTAATTTATATATGTAGGTTATTATGTACATATATGCCCGGAGATTTTATTTATTATTAATAATATATATAGTTATATTATATTCATATAAAAAGCTACAGAACAAAATTAAAAGATACTCACTACTTACATGTAACTACCTAAGTAACTACCTACTTCGATTTTGTATTTTGTGCACGTATATTTTGCAAATGATTATTTAAGTTTCATTCGATGGAATATATTCAACAATTTACGGGTTAAATGAGGAAAATGTATACGTTATAATGGACTGAAACTTGTATACATACTCCGGAAACGCGTCTTCTTAAAAATAAAACAATTTTCCGCTATAATTGGTACATGGCTAGTTACCTATTACTTATTAGTTTTTAGGTACATTTAACTAAATAAATGACTGTCTAACTAATTACTCAAGCCCTACCCTATTCGTTGAAGTAGACTTAGGTATTATATTTAATGACTTGACGTTTGTTAAGGGGCCATTGCCCAAAATGTATGTTTCTAAATCATGGTTTTTGGATAGAAATCATCATATTTAAAATCCTAAAAAAATATATAGCACAGATAAACGTTTGATCTAGTGACTTTTTTGGATAAAAACACAATATTAAACATTTAACTCGATCAAAAAAAAATCAGAAGTAACATCGATTTTGAAAGCATAATCAGTTTTATGAGAATTAGGGGAACGCTATGTTTATGAAAATTTTACATTTCATTTACTAATCAGGTTTTACAGGGAAATTTTTGGATAGATTTATAATTTAGCCCTTATTTTTTTCTATATAAAATATAATACGTAAAATGCGACTCGCGCGCACCACGCCACACAGTATTTTTTTGACCCTTCTTTTGCGACAGCCTAATTTTATTGAATGATCGTATGGATATATACATGACAAACGCAAGAGTAAAACTCCCATGAAGCTCACTATCATACTTTTCGAAAAAATGCAATCTGAAAGTACCGGTTTTTTAAATAATTCAATTTTTATTTTTTATTAATTTTTCTACCATTGTAAAATATTTTTTTGCATTGCGAGGGTCAAGGCTAGCCATAGGGCCAATTTTCGATCCATTCGGGGAAGAGCTGTGACTTCGCAATTTCGAGATAATCGCATAAATAACAAAATTTCATTTCTTTTTTTGTGACTGAACTTTTAAGAATATGCAAATTATTTTTACTTCAAACCATAGATAGATGTATGGACTACTTCCACAAAAAAAACCGATCGCGAAAAGAGCGGACTTCGCGAGATATTAATTTCTGAAAAAGTACCGGTTCTTTAACGATTTTTTTGTATAAAATCCTAAATCACACTTTATCAATATTTTTATTTCATACTTTCATATAAAGGTAAGTAGGTACCCCAATTACTATTTTTTTTTCTTTATTTATATACTTACTAGCTTTCCACCCGCAGCTTCGCCCGCACAGTCAAAGAAAAACCCGCATAGTTCCCGTTCCCGTGGGATTTCCGGGATAAAACCTATCCTATCTCCCGGGATAAAAAGTAGCCTATGTCCTTTCTCGGGTATCAAAATATCTCTATACCAAATTTCATGCAAATTGGTTCAGTAGTTAAGGCGTGATTGAGTAACAGACAGACAGACAGAGTTACTTTCGCATTTATAATATTAAGTATGGATACCACATTATACTATGAAGAGGATTACATAAATTTGTAAGTTTCCTTGTTTGTAAAATTAGTCTGGATTGCGAAAACTCCACACACCCCGATAATGTCAACTAATAAGTTGAAATAAATAGTCGTAATCTTGATATCTAGTGCCCAGAGAAAGCAATTTCAATTGATGGATGAGTTGAATAAAAAAAAATTCTAAACAAAAATTTTGAACTATTTATTTTTATTTATCTAATTAAATGTCATCCGACCAAACAAATAGAGAATTTATTGAAAGTCTTTTAAAGCAAAAACATTTTTATTATAACACCTTATGTCGCGACAAACGTTAAATAACATCAATAAAAAAAATAATTAAGATTAATTTTTCGTTTAAATAAGATTTTCGAACAAATATCCTTATATTATATATGATGTAATTTTACTGCATAAAGAAATTTTGTTTAATTTTAACTCAATTTTGTTTATAACTTTTTTATTTTTTTTACGGTAAAAAGTGATAGAGGTGAAGTTATAGACACTTCAATTTACTAACAATAATGTCTCATCAAATTTTCTATAGTATTCCGTCATCTGAGAAACGCAACTCTTTAGGTATATAAGTTCAATTTATCTTATGGATTTTATATAAAAATCGTTAAAGAACCGGTACTTTTTCAGAAATTAATGTCTCGCGAAGTCCGCTCTTTTCACGATCGGTTTTTTTTTTTTGTGGAAGTAGTCCATACATATAACTATGTTTTGAAGTAAAAATAATTTGCATATTCTTAAAAGTTCAGTCACAAAAAAAGAAATGAAATTTTGTTATTTATGCGATTATCTCGAAATTGCGAAGTCACAGCTCTTCCCCGAATGGATCGAAAATTGGCCCTATGGCTAGCCTTGACGCTCGCAATGCAAAAAAATGTGTTATAATGATAGAAAAATTTATAAAAAATAAAAATTGAATTATATTAAAAACCGGTACTTTTTATTCAGATTGAATTTTTTCGAAAACTATGATAGTGAGCTTCATGGGAGTTTTACTCTCACGTTTGTCATGTATCTATCCATACGATCATTCAATAAAATTAGGCTGTCGCAAAAAAAGGGTCAAAAAAATACTGTGCGCCAGTGCCGCCAGAGTCCAGCCGGACGTCATCGAGGGAGGACCTGTGCTAGTTTTGCTCCCGACCACGTTGTAGTCGCCGCTCGCGTATTAGAACCGAGCGGCGAGTAAAACGGCGAGCACGCCACAGTATAAATAAATCAGTAGTTTGATTTTATTAGCTATCCTAGGATTATTATTGTAAATAAATTAACTTCTTATTCTATACTATTAAACGAGCAATATTTGCATATTTATATATTTGTTTGTAAATACAGTGTAGAAATTTTCGATGGGCCCTGGAGGGAAAGTACTATAAATACTGGAGATTTACTGGAAATTTTGCTTAAAAATAATAAAAATAAAATTTTTAATTTAAAAATGTAAAATAATAAAATTTTCTATTTTATTCTTCAAATCAACATAAAATACTACATAATATACTGCTTTCCGAATCGGTGGTAAATGTTAAAAATATGTATTGACGTTTCAAAAGTGCTTCTCGAAGAAGTCTAATTGAATAAATAAATGTTTTGAGTTTGAGTTTTGAGTTTGAACACGAATAGACCTATTTTCTACAACATATTATCCGTAAAATATTAAATCTTTATTATTAAAACACATGGGCCTTGGTGGCCTTGACCGACGACTACGAACAGTTGTCCGTCTGTCAAGTGTGAAGTGAACAATAAGTTACAATTTTCTTATGAGTAAAAGAAATTAATACCCGAAGTTGTTTTATTAATGACATGAATTATAGGTAAGAAAATAGTTTCATTGGTCATTAATCAATAATAATAATTTAATGCACATATTTTCTTTATGAGACGTTTCTTTTTGATTGAAATTTTAAAGAAGTAGGACGTTAAACATGTTTGCGGTGCAAGACCGCAATTTGCAAAATTCAATTATTATTTTGCCTTTTTTTATTTGTTTTACTTTTAATTATTATCCATACTAATATTATAAATGCGAAAGTAACTCTGTCTGTCTGTCTGTTACTCAATCACGCCTTAACTACTGAACCAATTTGCATGAAATTTGGTATAGAGATATTTTGACACCCGAGAAAGGACATAGGATAGGTTTTATCCCGGAAATCCCACAGGAACGGGAACTATGCGGGTTTTTCTTTGACTGCGCGGGCAATGCCGCGGGTGGAAAGCTAGTTACCAATATTTTCAGAAGAACATAAATTAATGTATACAGAACGAGAGCTCCATTTTGATCTTGCAATGTATTTATTAAATAGATCAATAAACCAGTAGCGTTCTTTATGTTTACATGATGTTGATGCTACAATAAAAATGTTCGATTCCATAATATTTTTATTTCTAAGAGCAAATATTTTTACGAGAAATTAACAATAAATCTTTAATATTGTTTTTATCGATTTGAAAAATAAAATTAGACTTTTTTTTTATTTTTAGTTAACTAGTTCGATTTCCAGTCGAAGCAAGTGAATTTTAGAAAATATTTGAATGTAGTTCTATTTTTTTAAATAAAGGAATGTTTCCTTTCAAGAAAATTTGCTATCCCTAGTATTTCAAGTACATACTTTCCTTTCAGGGCACATCAAAATTTTCCACACTGTATATAATATACAAACAAATATATAAATATGCAAATATTGCTCCTTTAATAGTTAGGATAAGTGGTTAGTTAATTTATTTATCAACAACATTCCTAGGATAGCTAATAAAATCAAACTAATGATTTATTTACACTGTGGCGTGCTCGCCCGCCTCCATAGGTCACCGGAGTTCATGCCGCGCCGGCTCCTGCGCAACGCGGGCGCGAGCCGTCTCAGTGCCTAAAATGCCTAAACTTTCAGGACAAAGGGCTCTTAACAACACTTAATTTACATCGGTTCGCTGCATTGTTATTTTTTAGATTTACTTAGTTGATAGGTTGTTGTTTTTACTTATTATCTGAAAAATACATACTCTGATTTAAACTTAAATTCAAATACATATTTATAAAAATATGGGACGCTAAAAATTTATTTTTGTAGGTACGATAATGTACCTAGTTGAGAATTGAGATACAATATGAATATGAAATATTACCTACTTAGAATTTGTATGAACTGTGGATATGGTAACCGTTTATTTCACATTAAATAATGGCTATAAAATTAATTAGATGTTATCGATATGTGGTTAAATACTGTCTATGATGTTGTAAATAACTCTCTATTGACTGATTTGCGATAATGGACTTGACAAGATATTGATAACATTTTACATTTACACCAGGGTAGATAATTTTTGAAACAAAAAAAAAATCGCAGTAGGATGAAACCCATTAGAAAAGGAGGGATCCTTTTCTAAGATTGAGGGATTCCCCTCCTTTTCTTTTCTAAGATTGAGAAATTTGCCTGATTTAGTAAAAGCTCATTATCACACTGTTTGTATGCATTTCCTGAGAAGATTTACTATGGTAACATATTTTTTTTTTCACCATCGGAAAGTAAAGATTTCAACGAACAGAAAACATACCAACTTTTTGAAAAAAGTTGATATTTTGACGGGTGACTTTTCGATTGAAAGTTAGGTTGTTTTTTTGGTATTCATTCAAAATAAGGCGAAAAAATAAATTGAATTTTTCACCTAAATTTCGAGGTTATGTAAAAAAATTGTTAATGCAAAAGTTGTAGATCTTTTTATTACCTACAACTTTGCCATTGAACGTTTTTCCGTAGGACTTGTAGTTTTGTTGGAAATCGAGAGAGACCATTTTTTTCTCTTAAAAGCTCCCCCTCTCCCACTTCCCGAACTCGGATTGACCGTAATTTATTTTTCCTTACATTTTTATCATATTTTCCTCCTTTTCTAATGGGTTTCATCCTACTGCGATTTTTTTTCACTTTTTATTATTGTTAAAGGCTTCTACCCTGGTGTAATTACATAATATTTGATTACATAATTGCTACCTAAATATATTTATTTATAATTTAATACCTATTTATTATTGGATAAAAGTGCTAGGTCTGAGAACTGATGCGAATTTAGTACCAACTACCATATTGCATAATATAATATGAGATATTTAATAGGTATTTGTTTCTTCATGAAATTTTTTGAGCAAATTTTAGTAGGTAATAAGAAGGACCTAGTAGTAAGGTAGTTGCTAAATGTAGTTTTGTTAGAAATTTACCGTAACCATAGCAACCAGTCACGATTAAGTTCAAGGACAACGAAACGTTAATCGATGGACTTGCGTGACTAAACAATGTACGGTCTGCGCCTACTATACCCAGTTTGGTTAAGTTATTCCATACATTCATAGATGGCTATGACGTAATATAAAAAGTACACTACATAATATATTAATTGTACTATTATTATACTACTACTTTATAACTACACTAACGATACGTAAAAGAAACAGCTGTTAAGATTTTAATAAAGATCTCTAAATGGTTAATTAATTTTAATAAAGATCTATATTGATTTGATTTTTTTTTATTTCACTTAGAGAATGCAGATTGTTCTGCCTAATTAATTTAAAAATGTAAGCATAGTCACTCTAGCACACAGCACATGATAAATAAAAAATAACACAAACTCTTATCAGCGCGTGGTGGGCAAGCGAGTAACATGATCCTCATGAATCATGATCCCTCAGATCGATGGATGGACAAAAAATAACGTAAAAACAACGTTTTGATGATCTTTGATGTATTGGATTTATCGTAACCCAGAAAAAAAATCTACTCTCAATATACTGAAATAATATAGAACAATAAAATTCACGAGTTGGAACAGTTTCTTGTATTTTTTATAATCCTTTCCAATGTTAACTATTTAAATTAGGTACCTACCTATGTGAAATATATATTTTTAGGAGATTATCTATACCTACCTAGTCTGGTCATAAGTTCTGTCACAGATGTTTTATTAAGGGCTGATTTTTCAATCCTTGGTTAAAACTTATTCATCGAATAACGTATTAAACTACCATTTCAAAAATGTATTGTAATTGTCCGTATTTGACAGTTTACAGGTGACATTTTAATATGTTCGTGTAATACTTTATTGGACGGTTAAATTCACAGAACAGTAAAAACATATAGAAGTGCTTTAATGTCATAATTATTAGTATGAAAACCAGTGTCGCCAAACCCACACATTTAAACCGATAGTTATACAGTACACTACAAGTAAACTATGTCTTTGATTGGACAGCTTAATTTGAGTAGAAACTGACTTAGGTTATAAATTCAGCATTTCAATATGTACCCTAACGCACCATGTTACGGTTTATTTTAGTATAACATCCCTAGGTATATTAGCTGTTTTGTTTCTCATTGCTCAGAAATTCCAAATTCGAAAACATTCAGCTACTCCACAACAGAGGGCGTTAGTTTTCGATAGATATAACTTTGAACCTCAAAACATAGAGATAAGGTTGAAATTTGTGTCACTCAACATTAATGACATTAACTTGACATTTATCTGATGCTATGCTCTAAGCCCTAAGGGATGTCAGCCTTGTTATCGATAATTCACAAATAAATATTTTTTTGTGCATTTTTTTTTCTTTCTATTATATGAGTATAGTATAATGCGTCACATTTTGAAGTATGTTTATTACTACTAAGTACGTCTTTTCATATTATTATAATTAAATAAAAAACGGAATAGAATAGTATAAATCTATATTTACAAAATACAAACAGAAAATAATATGCATTATTTTAAATCTTGGAACTGCTGTAGGTTTGATGTATCGGTGGCCTTTGTTAGACTGCTTAGTGCTGTTCGACATCCAGTTAACTCGTCACGTTGCATTTGTCCATTTCTCTTTTAAATAAGCCTCTTTGGGAAATCTATAAATAAATTGGACAAATGAAAGCTAAGGAACAATAAAATAAAATTTAATATTTATAATGTTTGTCTTTTCTAAAGTAACGATACTATCGATATGCGCCACAATCATCACTAAACCGACATTCGTTTGTTTATTGCAATAATATTCCAGAAAGTCTTGTTTTCTGTTCAATCTATAAAAGTACTAATTTCTTATAACTTAAGGTTCATTTTGACTAGATATTTGTATACAATTTTGACAAATTACGACAAGCGAAGTTATAACATAAAAATGGTTGCCTGTAAAGTCGGTTTTACGGGCGAAGATTTTACGTGACAACGTCTTTTTCTCGGTAGAATATTTATGTGCTGCGCGCGCGGCAGACCGCGGGCCTCTCTCTCGTTCGGTGACTCATCGTAACGTTACCGAGCGTTATACTTTTTCATAAGTGACTCCCAGTCGCAACCTAATTTAAGACGTTGTCACGTCAAAATATAATAAAAAATGGTTGCCTGTAAAGTCGGTTTTACGGGCGAAGATTTTACGTGACAACGTCTTTTTCTCGGTAGAATATTTATGTGCTGCGCGCGCGGCAGACCGCGGGCCTCTCTCTCGTTCGGTGACTCATCGTAACGTTACCGAGCGTTACACTTTTTCATAAGTGACTCCCAGTCGCAACCTAATTTAAGACGTTGTCACGTCAAAATAAATAAAAATAAGACTTAACGATGGTATGAAATGCCTCCATTGCTGATATTATTTCGTCTGCTATCATTTTTGCACTCTAATACCGAACAACACGTCCTAATTAATGAATAAATATGGAAAAAAAGGTTTGACAGCTGACAACCGACTCGAATATTTTTCTGCGCACAACTGAGAGCAAGTTAGGTGATCTTACCTTACCAGTGACACGTGGGCCACGCCCACATCACACTTCTATATGTTTTTACTGTTCTGTGGTTAAATTTTAACCAAGGATTGAAAAATCGGCTCTAAATAAACAAAAAGTTACTTTTATATACTAAGGGCTGATTTTTCAATCCTTGGTTAAAATTTATTAGCCCTTATTGTTTTATATGTGACAATTAAGTTTACAGATTACTTAACAATTTGGTATAAACATTATTCAAAATGGCATCCATGTTTTGCGATACAAGCTTTCATCTCGCGACATCTTCGCGGCCAGTCGTCTATCGCAGCACGCACCATGTCCATGTTTATTTCAGCAGCTACTTTAATAATTGGTGCTTTGAGTGACTCCAAATTTGGGTGGGATTTAGCGCAGGTTCTCCCCTCTAAATATTACGCGATTTTATAAACCAGAGGATTCAGGTCCGGGCTAGAAGATCACCAATCTTCGTGACGAATGATGTCAATCTGATGGGCGGACTCCTACTGGATTACCCAGTGCTGATATTTTTTAACATGGTCTGAGAAGGAGGTTTTACGAAGTTTGTCCGGACCGTATTTTGGTAAACATTGGCACTTGTTATCACACCCTTTTTACAGAAAAACACCTCTGTTAGGCTAGAATAAGACACTCCCAGGAAAACCATTACTGATAAGGTGATGGCTGCGTTGGGCTCGAGATACACGTTAACACGCTTCTTCACTACTGTGGGTATACATTTTGATATTCTGTTTGTTGCAGCACTCCTCCACTGTAAAAATTTTTTCATCTGAAAACAGGATTTCACGATGCATTTTCTTGCGTATCGTTTAAGCAAAGCACGACATTTATCCTGTCTTAATTTCTTCAAGCGTGTGTTAAGAAGATGCGATGTTTTTCTACAATAAGCCCGTAGTCCCAATTATATTATATATAGAAACAAGAGGTAGATACGTCATCAACGCACCAAAACTGATTCCGTGAATTGGTCCTATTTGGGACCAATGCAATCAGTCAAAAATCAGTCAGATTGTGACCGGTCCCAGTGAGCGCATGTGCCGATAGGTACATTAAAGTTGTCGAAAATGCCTTCCTGTGTGTTCAGAAAGTGCACGCATTCGTGCAAAAAAAATAAAGGAATATCATATCACAGGAAAATATATTAAATTATTACAGTTTAAGAGTAAAAATAACAATTTACAATTCTTTATGAATGACACTTGCTTGACACTTGTATTGAAATAATGAAAGGGATAAAACATTGCTTCAATCACTAGTGTGACAAAGCTAGCGTACACTGTGTTCAAAGATTATCATGTAGATACGATTATTGAAAATAGAACGGTTATTTTATTCATTTCGATTTGGGTAAATACTTGATTATTTTTATATTTAAATCCACACAGTGCATGTAATTAACAAATATATCTATTTATCATATTATACAATGAAATCGTGATGGCAAAAATGTTTGTTTGCAAAAATGATGTTGAATATACGTATACTTACATTCAAAGAGAATACAAATACTACGTAAGAAGAGACGGGACTCCCATAGATAAAAATAAACTTCAGAAACGTCAAAACAAGGCTAGATTAGAATAGCCAACATAACAACTAGTGTCTGACAGAGCTACCAACATAAGAATAATGGCATAATGTAGGTACCTACCCTCGACATCGATAATAATTTTACTTGCACTTTCGTTAAAGAAATTTGTTATTGTCGTTTAATTAAATGTGAAATAAAAGAAACGCGTACAAACAACCATTTATTTATTTATTCATTATAAATACCCATCAGTCCAGATAATCATAACAGGAATTACTTTCTTTGAAATGCTTTCCACTCACAAATTTCAACTGATGTAGTTTTTCAATAGATAAATAAGCAAGATCCTATTTTCCTGTCATTTTAACCCATTCTTCACACCTGAAAATGAAATGTCGATAATTATGAATTAGGTATTGCCTGTCCCAACACTGTTTCCCCGATTCAAAATTATAACAACTTATCTGATAAAGTGAAATATAAGTTATATGAATGAAAATACAAAGATAACGCTGTTGCATAAAGAAATTTCTACTGACCGCAGTTCATCTAGAGGAAATCTAGCCATAAAATAGCGTTTTATCCCGTCTTTACGCTCCGATCTCAAACCACATATTTCACATTTTCTGTACGCCATTCTTAGCAACTAAAGGTCCAGAATATCACAAGCTGCACAAAAAAGCTTTTAAACACTTACTTATTATAATAAACTATACGTAAATAAACTTATTTCGCATTACAAAATGTTTACCGGTAACCATAAAATAAATTACAATATGGAGTAATGTCACTGTGACAAAAGACAATGATGAAGAGTGAAACACACTGAGGGAGTGAGCGAAAAAAATATAGTCGCCATGAAAATTTTGCCCCGTTTCATATAAAAAAATTTTTCTATGAAGTTGCGACAGACTGCTTACATTAAAGAAAAGATTATCGCTACTGACGAAAAATGCTACTTATTTGCTTTTCTGTAGATAGCTATTGAACATAAATTTTATTTGTGTTTTAGATAAAAAAGGCTTATACTTCATCCTTTCTTTTATTTCATCCTTTTTTTTTCATCTAGGCACCACTATTATTATATCCTACAAGTTGGAGTGATGACCTTGTACGGGTTTCGGGAACTGCCTTGAAACGAATAGCGTAAGATCGGTCCATATGGAGTTCTATAAGGAGGACTATGCTCAGCAGTGGCTGTTTATCGGGTGAAAATATGATGATGACCGAAAACGAACACCACAGCTAGTAATAAATACTTAATACAGTTATATCTCCAAAAAAGTTTTTTTTTCATTTTAATACAACATCATAATAATAATTAAATAGTAAATGAAATTGTCACATTTGTTTACTTGTGCAGGAAACGTAACATCTATAACATTGAACCTTCTGTGTCGTTAGTCTATGCCAATTACCATGGCAACTATTTGTTTATTTATATTTAATTGGTGAATTCTTATGACTTTTGCTTACACCTGCGCGGAAGTGACAAACTATCTTTGTCTTTTTTGTTTGTATCATTTTATTAGAGCCATCTCTCTTATACAGTCTGTCAATGTAATAAATTAAGTAAAATGAAACTTGTATTTGTGTGTGCCTGACACTGCATATGAAGCATTTTTTTTTGGATATATTGTGAGTATATAACGTATCTATACATAAAATATCATTGCGTAGTCCTAGGTCCTCGTTCAACACCCTTTTAACTGTGGTTCTGCTAAGGCCCATCTGCAGTGCTAACTGTTTTCGATTTCGGACCGGACTTTTCCTTATTCGCGCCTTTACTGCATTTATCACTGCCGTCGTCCAAATCGTACGACAAAGACCATTTCTATTCCCTTCTACTCTTGAATCTTACTTAAATCGTTTTATAGTGCAATAAACAAATCTCTGTGTTATTTGTAATTTTTAAAGCAAACTGAAAATTACTCTTGGCGCGTAACCACAACGATGCAGAGCGAGAACAGCGACTATGTCTTCTTTTTGCCTCCACTCCATTGTGAGAAATAAGTACGTTATTCTAATAAAATGTGTCGTTTTTTAACGCGTAAAATAATCAATAATCGAAAGTGAAAAAGAAATTTGCGGTAAACATTAAAAATTTGAAAATCTAACATAAAGACAGAACTTATGACCAGACTACTTATATTAATTGAATAATGCCCAAATGGTTCCACAGTCTTTCCACTCCTGCGCTGCGTGACTACTGAGATTGAACAAGTTTAGCGCAATTCTAGTGTAGGTATGCAAATATTTTATATTTTCATCCATAAATGAGCCATAAATAATTATAATAAATGCATTCATTGATTTTTTTGCGGTCAGTGTGTCGTAGAGTAGCCTTGATTTTGGCCATGACATTAATTTTAGTTATAGTTTGTATTAAAAAGCCTGTTGAGTGTATGGGCTAATATGCTTTCATGTAATGAATAGGTATCGATAAGACTAGCTTTCCGCCCGCGGCTTCGCCCGCGTTTTCAAAGAAAATCCCAAATACGCATAGTTCCCGTTCCCGTGGGATTTCTGGGATAAAACCTATCCTATGTGTTAATGCAAGTTACCCTCTATGTGTGTTAAATTTCATTGTAATCGGTTCAGTAGTATTTGCGTGAAAGAGTAACAAACAAACACATAGGTACACATACATCCATCCTCACAAACTTTCGCATTTATAATATTAGTAGGATAGGATAGTTGGGATCTGGGTACGTGAAAAAAATATTTTATCTAGGGCACCATACTGTATTGTTTGTATAAAAATGTATTGAATAAAAATTTGTGGAAGTTTCACTCTGCCTGATAGGATAACGTTATTCATGCTCATTTTATAAAAAAAAAAAAACTATGTCTTCAATTAGATTACATAACCGACCGCAAAATTACTTAAATGTTTTTCACGGAAATATTCCAAGTTCCAATTTATCTAATAATTAATCATTCTTAAGAATAAACTTAAAAAACGCAACTTCGCAAGTCACTCGATACGAGTAGGTTTGAATAACCACTAAGAACATAGTTCATTGCATGTTCATTGACAATGTACCTACTAGGTACTGTATCGAAATTTGATTGAAATTGTTAATAAGTTGTTTTGCCCAGGGAAATGTGGTAGATTATTTTATACTTACTCATTGTTATTTTGTCAAACTGCTCTGTCTGGGAGATTTTTTATCTCCCCCGAGGATTGAACTCAACGACCTTTTGATTATCACTTATGGACCAACATACGGTGAAGGCTACCGTAAAATTGTAGTGTAGTGTGATGAAAGCATGATTTGAGTTATGTATGTTTTTTTATAGTTGATACAGAGGCAAGTGATTGCAATTTCCAAGTAGCGGTATCTTAAATACGGTGCAAAAACTATTTATAATAATAGACCCGGAACCAAATGTGTCAATATAGTTAGTTGTATATACAACATATCAAATTTTTATATTGTGAGATAAAATTGTCTGACTGTGACTATAAACTTTTGTAAGTCAATGACCCATATTCTAATAATAGCCGGTTTTTGACTCGCCCCATCTTATATAATATATCATCGTGGCTTCGACGTAAATAAAATTAAAAATCACCATACAGTCAATAATGTCGTTTTATATTATCAAAAAAAGTAAAAGTATTTGCGACTTCGCATATGATAGTCAACAGTGATCAATTAAGTTTTATGAAAAAATTACCAAGCGATACATTCAGCATAATGTACTTATTCAATTTGATGATATGATTACGTAGATAAAGGAAAAAGTAATTTCAAAATTCATTTGGATTTACTGAAAATGTAATGTTAAGTTGTAGATAAACCAATGTTAATAATGGAAACAATTATGTAAGTAAATTACCACCATTCTACTCAAAATTCCATTTATTTTTACAACAAGAATTAACAGCTTCCTAATTAACACCGGAGTGTTATTGCAGGCTGCAGCATTGCTATTGTTAGAAATCACGCAAATATGTATTATGAGTTTAAAAATAAAACTTTGTACAGGTAAATTAGCTTGGAGAAATTTTTGCATATGTAGTGGTGTGTATATTACTCAGATCTTAGAGCGCGTTTCCACTATATCGTTCTGGCCTATACAAAAATGTTTCGATATCCTAACATTACTATTTAATTTTATACTTATTCCTAGCAACACTTTTGTTTTCAATAAAAACAAGTTTTTATTTGAAAGAATATGGTTTTGACTTTATAAAAAAAAATATATCATTCAATTTCACGTCCTAGAGCAAACGACAAGACGACTACCGTGAAACAATAAAATATCGTGTCCATAATAATTTGTTTCATAATTAATATTTGACCATAATAATTACGAAACAAAACAAATAAATAAATCGTCACTTGATAGTGGAAAGTGGAAACACGCACAAAAACAGAATAAACCAGTTTACGCTGTCCGCAGGTGCCACGTGCAGTCGTTTGGTACCGTTAGAACAAAGCACACATTTCATTCAAAAATTATAATTATTACGTATAGACCGGGAGATATTGACACAAAATTTCGAGTCATTTGTAACAGGATGGCGGTTCTACAGGGGTCTTAGTACGCAATGACAAAAAGAAAAACGATGGTGTGAACACTGGTACCGGCGGCTTAGTCGCGTGGGCGTTAGTCGAACTCGTCGGAAAAATAGCGAAGTCAAACAATTTGTAACACAAAAATTTTAGAATTTACCGATAGCCCATAAAAAAGAAGTAGGCGGTAGTGTCATGCCATACTTTTCCGGTGTGACTTACAGCCCGCCATACCGACGCGAATGTGTTGATTTAAAAAAAACAATTCAACCATTTGTACCAGGCTAACTTTTGCACAGGTAACCATCGTCGTGCAGCCATTTACGAAAATCGCCATGCCATACTTTTCGGACGATTCCAAATGGTCGCCATACCGCCGAAAAACTGCAAAATTTTTTTTTTCGCCAAACTTTTTGTACCAGTATTGCA
This sequence comes from Colias behrii, assembly GCA_029959065.1. Lineage (NCBI taxonomy): Eukaryota > Metazoa > Arthropoda > Insecta > Lepidoptera > Pieridae > Colias > Colias behrii. The sequence goes on from JARWMC010000002.1 coordinate 9,449,173, forward strand.
TTTGGATTTTTGGAGAGTATTTGATAAAATGTGACCATTATTATATTTACCATACTTCTAGTAGGGGGAAAAAGTGCTGCCATACTTGAAAAATTAATTTAGTATTAATTTATATAAGTGAAGATTTCCACCACCTAGATCTTTGAAATTTTGTATTTATATTCGTTGAACCTCAAACTTACAGGAAAAATTAGTGCCATACTGTTACTAATCGTTCAAAATACGAATAAAATCTTACAATAAAAAAAAATCTTATACACATTCGCCACCTCCCACAGGTATGACATTATCACACTTCTATTAATTATAATCATTCAGGAGTTGTTGAAAAAAAAAATTAGGGTGGTAAATGGTTCGGCGAAAAAAAAAAAATTTGCAGATTTTCGGCGGTATGGCGACCATTTGGAATCGTCCGAAAAGTATGGCATGGCGATTTTCGTAAATGGCTGCACGACGATGGTTACCTGTGCAAAAGTTAGCCTGGTACAAATGGTTGAATTGTTTTTTTTTTAAATCAACACATTCGCGTCGGTATGGCGGGCTGTAAGTCACACCGGAAAAGTATGGCATGACACTACCGCCTACTTCTTTTTTATGGGCTATCGGTAAATTCTAAAATTTTTGTGTTACAAATTGTTTGACTTCGCTATTTTTCCGACGAGTTCGACTAACGCCCACGCGACTAAGCCGCTGGTACCAGCGTTCACACCATCGTTTTTCTTTTTATCATTGCGTACTAAGACCCCTGTAGAACCGCCATCCTGTTACAAATGACTCGAAATTTTGTGTCAATATCTCCCGGTCTAGTAGTTTAATTGTTAAATTTTGTATTTGTTGATTGTTGTTATTATTTGTATTGTTATAATATTTGTTGAAGTGTTTAATTTGTGTGTAAGTGTTGTAACTTTATATTGTTAATTCAAAATGGCTCCAGTGTTAAAACATGGTCGAGGCAAGCCTTTGACTTCTCAAACTAAAGAATTAAACTTTAAATGTCGTTTCTTTTTCAGGTTAGTAAATTTTTCATTTTAGTAACATTGTTAATGTAAAAGTTATACGTATGTTAAATGTGCAAATATTAAAATAAAGTCTCATCTTTTTCAGAGGAGAAACACATATAGTTTAATTTAAAATCCCTTATATATATAAAATAAAAACTAAAAATAAAATGTTGTTTTATTTTATTTGCTGACCATACACTACTACAAACGCAAAAATTTCTCCAAGCTAATTTACCTGTAACAATATTACCTATTGACTGTGTCCACATCACATTTGAACAAAGAAATTCATCAGATTTCAAATAGTTAGGCAGACGCCAGACGAACGCATTACAGGTAAATTAGCTTGGAGAAATTTTTGCGTTTGTAGTGGTGTATGGTCAGCAAATAAAATAAAACAACATTTTATTTTTAGTTTTTATTTTATATATATAAGGGATTTTAAATTAAACTATATGTGTTTCTCCTCTGAAAAAGATGAGACTTTATTTTAATATTTGCACATTTAACATACGTATAACTTTTACATTAACAATGTTACTAAAATGAAAAATTTACTAACCTGAAAAAGAAACGACATTTAAAGTTTAATTCTTTTTAGTTTGAGAAGTCAAAGGCTTGCCTCGACCATGTTTTAACACTGGAGCCATTTTGAATTAACAATATAAAGTTACAACACTTACACACAAATTAAACACTTCAACAAATATTATAACAATACAAATAATAACAACAATCAACAAATACAAAATTTAACAATTAAACTACTAGACCGGGAGATATTGACACAAAATTTCGAGTCATTTGTAACAGGATGGCGGTTCTACAGGGGTCTTAGTACGCAATGACAAAAAGAAAAACGATGGTTTGAACGCTGGTACCGGCGGCTTAGTCGCGTGGGCGTTAGTCGAACTCGTCGGAAAAATAGCGAAGTCAAACAATTTGTAACACAAAAATTTTAGAATTTACCGATAGCCCATAAAAAAGAAGTAGGCGGTAGTGTCATGCCATACTTTTCCGGTGTGACTTACAGCCCGCCATACCGACGCGAATGTGTTGATTTAAAAAAAAACAATTCAACCATTTGTACCAGGCTAACTTTTGCACAGGTAACCATCGTCGTGCAGCCATTTACGAAAATCGCCATGCCATACTTTTCGGACGATTCCAAATGGTCGCCATACCGCCGAAAATCTGCAAATTTTTTAAAAAAAAAAATTTAGGGTGGTACAAATGGTTCGGCGAAAAAAAAAATTTGCAGATTTTCGGCGGTATGGCGACCATTTGGAATCGTCCGAAAAGTATGGCATGGCGATTTTCGTAAATGGCTGCACGACGATGGTTACCTGTGCAAAAGTTAGCCTGGTACAAATGGTTGAATTGTTTTTTTTAAATCAACACATTCGCGTCGGTATGGCGGGCTGTAAGTCACACCGGAAAAGTATGGCATGACACTACCGCCTACTTCTTTTTTATGGGCTATCGGTAAATTCTAAAATTTTTGTGTTACAAATTGTTTGACTTCGCTATTTTTCCGACGAGTTCGACTAACGCCCACGCGACTAAGCCGCCGGTACCAGTGTTCACACCATCGTTTTTCTTTTTGTCATTGCGTACTAAGACCCCTGTAGAACCGCCATCCTGTTACAAATGACTCGAAATTTTGTGTCAATATCTCCCGGTCTATACGTAATAATTATAATTTTTGAATGAAATGTGTGCTTTATGTTCTAACGGTACCAAACGACTGCACGTGGCACCTGCGGACAGCGTAAACTGGTTTATTCTGTTTTTGTGCGTGTTTCCACTTTCCACTATCAAGTGACGATTTATTTATTTGTTTTGTTTCGTAATTATTATGGTCAAATATTAATTATGAAACAAATTATTATGGACACGATATTTTATTGTTTCACGGTAGTCGTCTTGTCGTTTGCTCTAGGACGTGAAATTGAATGATATATTTTTTTTTATAAAGTCAAAACCATATTCTTTCAAATAAAAACTTGTTTTTATTGATAACAAAAGTGTTGCTACGAATAAGTATAAAATTAAATAGTAATGTTAGGATATCGAAACATTTTTGTATAGGCCAGAACGATATAGTGGAAACGCGCTCTAAGATCTGAGTAATATACACACCACTACATATGCAAAAATTTCTCCAAGCTAATTTACCTGTACGCATTATTCAGGATATTTCCAAAGCTATATATAAGCACAACCACAAGCACAACCTTTAAAATACGAAGAATCTTCATCATTGCTTTTCCATATGAAATGGTATGAGGTGACGAACATAAAGGAGGTCGGTCCACGATGTTCAGAGGTAACCTAGCATTTATTTATAATAAAATTTCAAAAACTATCTAGTTTTATGTTATGTTATGTTTTATGTTAGATGTCTTGCACGATCTCTTTCTCATCGGAGTACGTGTGTGATATGGGAATAGAGCGAGTAGGCACATAATTCTGCTCAGTGCTCACGTACCTATTCCTAAAATAATAATTTATTATAACTTTTCCACCATTGAATGAGTTCAGGAGAATAAATATTAACCTTTTTATATCGATTTATATGAACCTACCGGCTTGTAATGTGAAGGTCGAGTTATCGATCTTGTTATTTTAACAAACATATTTTCAATTATGATAATGCAAGTTAATGAATGCAGTTAAGACCGTGCCGTAGGTAGTTATAAAGCGTCTTGTTTGAACTAACCAAAATATAGAAGTGCTAATGACGGAAGTACGTTAAAATCGACACACTTTCCAGAAAAGCTTTCACCATTATTGCATTTCAAAACCATCGTCCTGAGTGTGGTCGTTTGTATTCCTGGTAGTGATAACAATATGTAACAGAAGACTTATAATATCTTTTGTTTCAATGCAATGGGCCCAAACCATACATTATTCATATGAAACGCGGCTCTATTATCTTTTAAACGAGGCCACTAAACTTTTATTTCGAAAATAAATGAAATGACTATCTTAAACTCTCATCCACGTACAAAAAATAAAGATAGGTAGGTAGGTGTGATTATTCATGTTAATTGCGTTTCCATTTCTTTTTCCTCATTAATATAGGCTATGCAAATGCTTACTAATGCCATGCTGAGTAATATCTGCTTTGTAAAGTATATAAATAACAACAAATGTACGAATGCAAATATTTTTACAGAATTTATGTTGAATAAGTACCTACCTACTTTGTATGATTTTCCTCATGCCCTTTCGGCTTTAAGTCTTGTATCCACTTGAGCATGCTCAGGCGAATGAGCGGCTCATTTGGCCGAGCCGCTCAAGTGGAGACGCCTGAGCATGCTCGGGCCGCGCGTGCTCAGGCGTCTCCACTTGAGCGGCTCGGCCAAATGAGCCGCTCATTCGCCTGAGCATGCTCAAGTGGATACAAGGCTTGTCAGTGTTTCATATTTATCTTATACTAGCTGTTCCGCGCGGTTTCACCCGCATTGCTCCGCTCCTGTTGGTCTTAGCGTGATGATATATAGCCTATAGCCTTCCTCGATAAATGGGCTATCTAACACCGAAAGAATTTTTCAAATCGGACCAGAAGTTCCCGAGATTAGCTCGTTCAAACAAACAAACTCTTCAGCTTTATAAAATTAGTACCTATAGATTATTCAATACATATATACATACTCGAAATAAGTACGAATACAAAGTATTTGACTGTTGCTGTGCATTTTATAAGAAACTGCGAAGTCTAGGTACTATTATTTGTAGACCGCACATTTTCCACACTAGAATCCACATTTCAAACTGTGGATTCTAGTGTGGAAAACAAAACTATAATATAGCCTTTGGTTCAAATTGGAAGTCGATAATAAGTCGTTGCTTATTTTTCGCGGTTCCTTTCATATTTCTTGACAATAATGAGCCCAAAAATGTGATAACGTAGGTACGTACTGTAAATATATGTACTACTATACCACGTTACGAAGTAAATATTTAGTAATCTATGACCATACAACTGATTATGTGAGGGTGTGGTTTTTCCCCTTTGCTAGTGACCCCATTAGTGACGCAGCTGTGGCCAGACTATTTTTAAATGGTACTGATTAAATCATAATGATATACATTTACATATGTTACATATTATATCAATAATAATAACTGTAGTAGCAAATATACATATGTCTGAGGATGGTCTAAAGAGAACCTGCACAAAATTATACGTATAAATTGGATGAACATAGAGAAAATTACTACGATGGCGACCCTAACATTTTAAAACAACAATTTGTTTGGTTAATTAATTCGCTTTTCTAATCATATCTCTATTTTTTATAAATTTAAAGTTTATATATTTTTAGTATCAGTAACAGATATCATAAATTTCGTGGGAGTTAATAGAATATATCTTGAAGTTATGCAGTATGCACTTTATGTAATATCCTTGTAATATCTGATAGGCGGCATTTTTTCCATTCTTTGATAACTGTAATAATTTGTTAGTGTAGAAGATTGAAGCGAGCGTGACTTGTAATTATTTTCAATTGAATGAATTGAGCCACTTGGACGACTATACGACGCAATAACATTAATCGAAACAGACAACAGAACTTATTCATGTCAGTATAGCAAACCCATATCATAAAGCTAACAGATTTTATTTATCAACAGACAACACCAGTTAAAATGCTTTAGGTAGGTATTATTCACATTCACGGATTAGTTATCTTGGAAGGTGTGCAAGAAAAATTTTGTAAAAAAGATAGGCATATGACTTGGTATATCCAAGGTACTTAAATAATATAGTAGGTTCATATATATTTAATTTAAAAGTTATGATACAAATGTATCGAAAAGTAACGAGAATAAACCAAGAGTATGAAAGGGTTCTACATTGAATTGTAATTATGCACTTAAAGAACGAAAGAAATTTGTTAAACAATATTCAAGATGAACAAGTAATTCTTACAATTTACTTTTTACTTATAGTTGGAGTCTACCATTATTTCGCAAAGGATACAAGGAAGGCATAAAAGTGGAAGACTTATGGCAAGCCCGCGATAGCGATCATTCGGGACGGCTCGGGGATCGACTGGAAGAGGCTTGGAACAAAGAACTTACCAAAGCACGCAAGAAAAACACCCAGCCGTCCCTCCAGAGGGCAATTGTTTCATGCTTTTGGCTCGAATACATGCTGGTCGGTTTATTTGTTGCTATACTATTTATAATACTATGGTGAGTTAAGTTCCTATATCATAATTTTATGACTTACAATGAAAATGGATATCTAATACCTCTCTTTTTTACTAAGCGTGATAAATGTTTAAAGATAGATGTAGATATGTGTATGTATGTTACGTTTAGGCAATTAAACAATCAGTGTCCAGTGTTTATATTCAAATTCAAATTAAATTTCTGTAGTAATTAAGCCATACATATGACATAGTATAAGGATATAAATCATATATGTATCTTTTGTTTCAGGCCAATGGTACCTTATACACTAGCTTTATTTATAGGTTATTTTGCTGGAGAGAGAACGCCGGAGAGATATAGGGATGCTCATATTCATAATTTTCTTTTGAATTTTGTTACAATATGTACGGCTTTATTTTTATGTCATACTCAGTTGGGACAAAGTCGAGTAGGAATGCGAGTGAGGATAGCATGTTGTTCATTAATATACCGAAAAGTGAGTAATAATTTAAATATCTTATTTTGTATTATATTATCAAATGCACGTTATATCTAAAAGGTACACATCGAATTCAGTTTGTTCTAGATTTCCCAAAATCTAATTCTTATATATCTATAAGTCGGCGTTATTGATAAAGAGCAGACACTTCAAAATCTTCTTCGCAAATCGTGAAATCTAATCATCGCAATAAACATTGTCACGATTAGATTTCAGTTAGATTGCAATCTGACATCATTTTCAATCCAGCCGGATACGACCAGATCCCCATCAGATTCCCATCGACCAAGAAGATGATTTTCGCTTTTCTCTTTAAAGATAAACTGCCTGTCATTGTGCTTAGTAAAAACTAAACATAAATAATATGATAAATTTGTAAAATCTAACATTAGTAATTTAACGTGATTTTCCTAGATGAAATCACATTAATTACGAGCATGAGCAGTGCTTAGATGATGGCATGCTGAGAAACATATTTATTCTCTGACAACTAAGTGTACCTATATTATATTTTACTAGCTCTTATTAAATTGAGAATTGTAATGAACAAGTCTATGACATACACCATTATTTTACTCGTATTTTGATGGATCTCTAATAATTATCTCGATTATGCGTCTGGTCGACTTCTAATAGAAATGCAAATGTCTGTGGTCGACAAGGCCTCATCATGGCCTCAGCTCGCTCATGCAATAGCTCTATTATTTCCCAAAAATTGCTAGCACCGGATCTGATTGTCGTATCCGATCCGGCTTAAATCTGGCTAACGTCCGAAGATATAACTGCATCTGGTTTTCCGTATTGCAATCCCTAGACTGACAGCTGAATATGCTGTATCATTGATTGTACTAGCAGTTGACTTGATTGATTGTTTTGATATCAGATATGAACATCATACTCACTTTTCCACCGTGAGAATTTTTTCTCTGATTCATGAAGACTGTGCGAAAAATGTACATGTAACATTCTAAGTACCCACCTACTAAGACTTGTTGTTATGAATTTGTTACAAATAAAAGTACTTATTTACACTTTTTGAAGTCGGTTTAATTTTTTGTTAACAATAGTTCAATTATTTTTTAGATTCTAAAGCTTAACCGAATCGGTCTAAGTAATACAGAACCAGGGCAAGTTATAAATTTGATGTCGAACGATGTGAACCGTTTTGATGTAGCAGCTACGTTCCTTAACTGTATGTGGGTTATGCCAATAGTCGTCATAGTGGTGTCCTATTTGGTATGGCAACACATCCAATGGGCGATGTTTGCTGCTCTAGCGGTTATATTCCTTCAAACCGTCTTTGTTCAAGGTATGTACTAATCCGCATAATTAACTTATCACAGGCAATTCAACAACGATTTGCTGTGATAGCGTTTGTAGCTAATTACACCGGTATAATCTTATCTTAATTTTACCGCTATAAACATTATTCATATATAATCTACTCAAAGATGTATTTTGTACTAATCGTTAAAGATTTTTATTATCTGTTAGAAATTACAATAAACAATATAAACATATTAACAAGATTATAAAAACTATGCGACTATCTATTTGACTTGTTTTTTTCATTGCATTGCATTTCATTGCAGCGTATTTAAGTAATCTACAGGGTACACTTCGTGGTAAAATAGCTAAGCGTACTGATGAGAGGGTTAAAGTTATGAGTGAACTTGTAAACGGGGTCCAAGTGATTAAGATGTACGCTTGGGAAAAACCCTTTGAGAAGCTCGTCGATAGACTTCGGAAGTAAGTATTTTTGTATGCTGTAAATGCGATTGTTTTTATGCTTCATAGTTACTTCTAAGTACAGCACAGATATATCATCTCTTTTATGAGCTCATAAATTTTACGTGACTGTGTTTAAAATGAACAGATCACATGATAATAATAATATTTTTATCATAGAAAGCGACTTAAAAATAGAGTAACGAAAGTTATCTTTGATGTAGATAGTATGTTTGCAGATACCTTGTTAGGAAGTTTCTATGTATGTACTTACTAAGGTTATTATATATATATATATATTATGGTTTTGAAAAAACTTTTCTACTCGAGCTGTAGCTCGGTTTATTATTTTTATTCCTAACTCCCGCCCTGAGACCCTCAAGGAAGAGGAGGTTCGGAATCTCTATTTATAAATACTGTGTTTCCTAGCACCTTGCTTATGATAGTGACTGAATGTATTGCCGCTTGTTTTTGCAATATTTGTATGTTGATGTTCGCGTCTAATTTATCTATATATATATATATATATATATATATATATATATATATATACATATATATATATATATATATATATATATATATATATATATATATATATATATACGTATTTTATGTTTAAAACGCCAAAATAATTTTAGTGCATAATATTTTTATTTTATGGCGGCATTATTACCAAAAATATAAAAATGAAACATCTTAAGCTTATAAATCAAAAACAGTATTGTTTAGTTTAATATAATGAAAAATAAAATAAAATAACACAAAAATATAATACCTACGCAATTCGTGTACATGAAATGGATCGTTGAAAAATCATAGAGTTGGAAAATCATATAATCGGCGCCCATCTTGTGATCGTTTGTCAATCGAGTCAATCGTCTGTACGAGTACGTCAGCCTTGTATACAAGTTGCATTTTTATATTGATACTTTACGTGGTATTCTGTTATTGTTACTAATTGTTATTGTTGACTTTTTGTTGCTGTTGTTTGCTAAGTTTCCTTAGTTAATTGTTGGCGAAATGCCGAAAAAACTAATTTTGGTACCTTATTCAAATCGATTTCATTTCCATATAAAATATTATCGATTATCGGAAACAATTGATATGATTTCAGTAAAGACATCTCTACACGTGTCAAAAATCGATGTGTCACAGAAATCATCTTAGGTGGAAAGGACTATAGGTTGAGATAACGAAATTAATGATAATATTAAATCAATGTTTGTATTAAACTTACGTATAATAAAAGTAAGATAAAAGTCATAGTGATTTGTGTAAATCCATTAATTTATTTCTAATTACTTTTTACTTTACGACAATGTAATTTTTAAATTAAACCAATTATACGAACACAAATAAGTGGGCACCACATGTAATTTATTTACATGTGGTGCCCACCAAACACCGTCGTATAACATGAACACCGTCATATAACTTGAATTACAAAGTAATAAAAAATGTATACTATGATAAATGATACATAGCATAATTATTAGGTATTAATTGTGCTTATATATTTACTATTGACATATTACTGCATTATATGCATATTAATGCATATACTATTGACATATTGTGCTTATATATTTACTATTGACATATTTTAGAAGACAATATAATTTTTTAAATTTACATAACTGTTTATTGAAAGTTCGACTATTGTTCATACAAAACATACATAATAGTCACATACAAAATATCGATGACTTAAAATTATACATAGAGAACAAAAAATGTACTTATTTTATACTTAATACTTATATGAATTCACTCATCAGACGTTTAAATTTTATGAGGTAATATGCGGGTTAATTTTCCATACGAATCAATTTATTTCTTCACATATCTGGTAATTACTTGATAAAAACGTTTGTAAATTGAAATAACGATTTGTATTTAAATCTTTAAATTGCTTACTAAACGAACACCTAAATAAAGTTCGATCTTATATCTAGTTTATAATGGTCACATTATTTTTATACCTTATAAATTTATTAGTCAACAAGATATATAAGTAGTCTATACTCTCGCCGAGATTAGATTAGCTTAACATAGTATCATATTATGCTGAATTGCTTTGACAGATATTTTTTAGCAACAAAAGGGCTTATAAATTGTTTAGCAAATAATCAGATGACAAATTGCTGATAAGATTCACAGCAAAGTAGGTCACTGTTCTTAACTTTACAATTCTTCTTTCATACGAACTTCAGTTAACTGTGTAGGTATCGATGATCGTCGCAGTAAATTCACTTTACGCACGCACGCAGGTACTTTAAATTCTTTAAATGATTCCGTTATCTTCGCATTAAAATAGCTTTCATTTCAGGTTAGAAGTGAAGTTTATTTTACAAACTTCTTTCATAAAGGGGTTCTCAACAGCGCTCACGGTGTTTACGGAGCGATTCATATTGTTCGCCGCTGTGGTAGCGTTTGTTTTGATGGGTGGTGATATCCGAGCTAGCATTACATTCTCGCTCGTACAATACTACAATTTGCTACAACTCGCTTGCAATATATTCTTCCCCCTTGCGTTAGCTTGTCTAGCTGAAGCTAAAGTATCTATCAGAAGAATTGAGGTAATTCGATTTTGTAATGGTCTTATAAGTCTGGTTAAAATAACGGAGACGAGCAAGTAAATTCTGGTTTTTGACTCTCTTCGTTTGCTACACATAGTCAAAAATGTTATTTAAACTTGTTGAAAACATTGTCTTTGAACAGATCTACGTGATTAGACAATGTAAAGTGGATCATTAAGTAAGGCAATAAAATTCATAAACATTAAATGCAATGTGATAATATAGTTGAGTGATAAAACGAATCGATTATATCATAGCATTAATATATTATGATAATATATTTTAAATTAACATACAATAAAACATGTTTTTAGGAATTTTTAAGTTTAGAAGAATTAGAACCTGAAGAACTCGGTGCAAGTTTAAAAAATGGTAATGCTTTAACCAACGGCGTAGATAAAGAAAAGGAGATGCTTAAAGAGAAAGAGGGGTCGGGTCTGATACTCTCTGATGTTAGTGCAAGTTGGCAAGCAAACCCAATAGTACACACGTTACGAAACATCACATTCACGGCACGGCCCGGCGAATTTATTGGCATCGCAGGCCTTGTCGGTTCTGGAAAGGTAATAAACTGCTATAACTCTGATTGTATTGTATTATCGGCATGCGGCTTATCAAACAAAACGAGCAACGGTCATATTGTGGTCATATGCAATTATGACGTGAAATTGTAAATAAATCTAAGCTATTTAACGTCACTTGATTTATTGTAGACGAAGAAGTGATAAAGGCGTCGTATCGATGCATTTAATTAGGTTAATGGTATGAGGATGTTTAACAACAATATTTGTTTTTTCAGTCATCACTGCTAAATGTTATATTGGGAGAATTAAAACCAGCACATGGGTCTGTGTATTTGGGAGGAGCGCGATTGGCATACGCAAGTCAGGAGCCATGGCTGTTCGTTGGAACGATAAAACAAAATATATTGTTTGGTCTGCCTTATGACAGATTACGGTATAAAAAGGTAAGAATAGTTAAGTTATTAGAAAATACATAATTTCAAGTAAAGTAAATATTTTTTTTAAATATTCGGATGTAAGTACCTAGTTAACTAAAAAATAATAAGAAAATAGATGTGTGTCAGTTAGCTCTTATCTTTTTAAAACAGCTAGAGTTATTTATATATTTTTTTATATGAAGTAATTATGATTGATGACTTAGGAATTTGTTAAGATTTAGGATCTATTTTTACTTATATTATATAGTACAATTATATTTTATTAAGCCAAGAGCTTGTATGATTTGTCACCGTGTTAATGTTAAAGGAATTAAATTAAATCCAAAGGCTTTCGGATTATGAGGTATTTACTATGTTAATGGTAGGTACTTAGAAAAAAGAAAATATAATTTAAAGCAAAATAAACTATCGCGGTTTATAATATTTCTTTGAAAAACATTACAATATAATATTATTTTATTTACTGGCTGCTGCTTCAACACTAGCTGTCAAGGTTTAAAAAAAGGAGTTTATTATATGTATTAAAATATAATAAAATGACCTCTACAGCTACTTATTGTGTCAAGTTAAAAAAATACGAATCACTACATAGTATAAAACAAAGTCGCTTTCCCTGTCCCTATGTCCCTATGTCCCTTTGTACGCTTAAATCTTTGAAACTACGCAACGGATTTTGATTCGGTTTTTTTTAATAGATAGAGTGATTCAAGAGGAAGGTTTATATGTATAATAACATCCATTAAATAGTGGAGAAGTACTGTTATTTTTGAGGTTTCTAATGTGATGTCGTAAAAAATTACATTTTTTCCGCTTACATTGCAAACGCAGGCTGAACCCTACGAGTTTTATCAAAATAATGTACTAAGTATTATACACATTGAAAAGGTCTACAGAAAAGTCCGCGATGGTATATGTCTATCTCTTATGGATAACCCACAATAACTTTTTTTTGTCATTTACTTTTTACGACAAATAATGGCTAATTTTCGATGCGATTTTAACCAATACAGCCTTAATCCTTAACCAATTAAATACCTTGAATACATTGTTCATTTAATATAGATCTATATGGCCCTTTACACCGTATGATTTAAGTGAATATTTTCGAAGATATTACAGATATAAAAATTGCGGGACGTAGCGTTTGCGGCGGTACCGGCCGGCCGCCCGGCTATCTATTTTATACCACGAAGTCGGAGCGGGCCGCTATGTTTTTATATACAACGTTCACAGTTTTTCTGTAGTGTATTTAGTATCAGCATTGCACCCGTGCGAAGCCGGGGCGGGTCGCTAGTAATTTTTTATGAAATACCTAGTTTCTATTTATCTGTCTTCTATCCATAATATTTTGTACTAATAAAGTAGTTAATATATCAGTCGACATAGGTACGTAAATAGATAAGCAAATTAGTGAATCTAAAACTTTTTCGCAAAATGCTATTTTGACTTTTGAATTTTGTAAATATGTGCTAAATACCTGTAAAAATAATTGTGGAACATATTATGAAAAAGTTCAAGGAAGTTATGCCTTAAAGCAAATTAATTCTCTCTGTCATTTTTCCACACTGGAATTAACACTGCTCTAAAACATGATCGTAACCCTCCTGGCCTTTTCCTTGTACTAGGTGGTAGCAGCGTGTGCTTTACTACGCGACTTCGAGCAGCTCCCAGCTGGAGAATCAACACTGGTTGGGGAACGCGGCATCAGTCTGAGCGGTGGACAACGCGCGCGAATTGGCCTTGCGCGAGCTTGCTATAGAGAGGTGCGTATAGAGTACCTATAGTCTGTGGTATACATTACTCTATGACCACAGAATAAAAATTGTAGGGTTTAGTGGGTTTCGCTTTCGCGGTTATTTCACAGTCATTTTAGTTTTGCACTTGGGACTTTTTGGAAGTGGGAAGTTGAGAAGGTTTGATTGGTAGTGTCAAATTCAGAGTTGTATTTCAACAACATTAGTTGTTGGTTTTGAAATAGATTAAACATAAAACATGAGGAACAAAATTTGTTGTATTTAATACAATCGCATTTTCATTTATTATTGCTCACGGAGTAAGTTGCCGCCAGTCGCCACTTTGTCTCGCTTCGGCGGCTGACCTAACTAGTCCATGATTTCTATTTTCATATAATAGGTAGGTACCTAGTTCAACATATAGCATTATTATTTATCATGTTTCTATTGTGTGCACGTTTAACATTCCTGTGAACAGTACAGAGATTTAAATATGCAAAAAATCTGTTCCAACCAGTATTATGTTAATGACAAATTGTTTTTCTGTTATGTTACCTTGTAGCCTGCAAGTATGCCGTAGAAATGTGTCGTGTCATTTATATTTTAAAGATACTATGAACATGTGCTCGGCGATTCCCAATTCTTAGTAAGATTACACAATAATTAGATACGTTTAGTAATATGGGCGACATGCCAACTTTTTATTCATAACACGGATTTACAACGTGCTTCGGTTTGATGGAAAAATAATCTTATATAACTCGGATCAAGGAACAGACATTTGTAGACATAGATAAGTGATAAACGTAAATTTCAAAGATAAAAATCGTTTCCCTTGTCGTTTCCTTGGCAATGAGTTTATTTTGAAGACGAGACAATTGAGATGATTAGGTATATCAATTTTTTCCATTTATTTGTGTAGTAGGAACTGCAGCACAGATAAGAAAATGCTATATTTAGTAGTACCTACATTGTTTCAGAAAGATTTAAATTCTTCTCGTAAACAATCTTTATATATGTATATTATATTACAAGTAACTAGTTTGATAGGCATTTTTTTATTTATGACATTGATAACTATATTAGGTTACGTAAAGTATCAATGAGATAATAGTTTACAACTTTACAATTAAGGTAGGTAAGTATCTAAATCAAGCCTATTTAAGTGCGTATAAATAATAATTATAATATAATCCGTTGATTTAGTATAAGGTATAATTTTAATGATTTACATATTAGTTACAGGTAACTACCTAATCTTTAATGTGCAATGTATTATTTCATTGTCATCATTATTATATCTGATAAAACCAATATTAAAACATTCAAATGCAATGTTTTATATGCTTGCTCATAAATAATAAACACTTTAATGATTATAGTATCCTTAAATGTTAATTATCAATGTAATTCTGCGGTGATATTAGGATGTTAATTAAAATGGACGGTATAATGACTGATGATAAAGCCACCTGCACCAGCATCAGCATGTAGAGAATTATATTTATACGAATATGATATTAATTATAGTACATAGAAATTTTCTTCTTTCACGAAAACTTCTTTATTAACTTCAGCGCAAGTGAGATAAATTTGGATATATTAGTTATATCTTTGGGATATTTTTATCATTGTTAGTTTTGATATTTTTTTTATCTAAAACTTATTAATCTATCTCAGGCGGACATATATCTCCTGGACGATCCATTATCAGCTGTGGACACGCACGTCGGGAAGCACCTAGTGTCCGAGTGCGTCAACGGGCTCCTACGTCACTCCACACGTATCTTAGTCACGCACCAACTACATCACCTGAAGACAGCTGATAAAGTCATCATATTACGCAATGTGAGTATAAAAAAGAGCGTGTGTGCTGAGCACACGGGTCCAAAGTGAAACTTCTTTGGCAAGATTCAAAGATACCAAAATCGACGCCACTCCATGACATGACTGTATTGCCATGACGTGACCTTGAAATTTTACTCTCAACGCGCCTTAAGAAGTTTCACTTCAATAACACATCCGTTATATTATAGCATCCAGTGGATAACATATTTATTCTGCTAGCATGACGCGGCACTATTTGATAAAAAGGTCAAATTTCTGGCTGTCTCTTGTTATGTAAGAATGTGTTATGTGTAATGTGTGACAGACATCGGTCGTTACGTTTTAGCGTATTCTGTTGGTGTTCTAGTGCACAAGGCGCCGGCCGCTCCCGGCGATTTGCCAAATGTTACGCAAGCTTATCCATTAGATTATCTTAAACAGGAATACAATAATACTTAGAAATCTTTTTTTTAAACTATGTTTCATGTATGTCTGTTATATCTCATCTTCTTGTTTAAATAATTCAGATGAAATGAAAATTTAGTACAATTACACTTCACCGATTTATTATGTATACCTACACTTTTTTATTTTATTAATTGATTATCGAGGGGTAGGTATACATAAATAACTACTGTGAATAAAAACTACTTAGTTAAATAGGTGCTCATAATTCAAAAAATTATGACCTTTTAATAGCTAACAAAGTAACATTGACGAAATTATTACTTCCCTTTTCTTTTATCTTTTTACGAGCAATTGCGGTCGGCATTTTTACTTTTTGTGTTAGCTTTCCAAAAAATATCTCTTCTTGTCCCTATCGAGCGCGCTTGTTAAAGTAAAAGGGCTTGAAAAATTATCTCAGGTCATGTTTCGTCCTCAGATAAACGAATAAAAATTAAACGACATTAATATGGGAATAGATTGCTTATTGAATATCACTTTGATAATCATATTTTATTAAAAAAGTTAAAATGTAGAAATAATGCAAATTCATGCGATTTTTTAATCACATTAAAACTGATTAAATTCTTTTACCTTTTGTATGTGTAAATTACTATTATCCACGCTATTATCGGATACCTTTTATGAATTACAAACTGTAATATTATGTAAACGAGTATGTTTGCGCACAGTTCAAAATCAAACGATACGGTCAATTAGGAAATATGTAATAGCAAAAGGTTTCAAGCCTAGTTAAGGATTATTTCAGGTCCTACGTTACGCGTTAATTTTCTAGGATAAAGCATAATTCTATTTGAACAGAAATTCTAATTTTCAAGTTATCCTACTTGATAAGAAATACAAATGTTATTGTATTTGATTTGGAGATAATTTTCCGTTTGCGTTTACATATATACAACATTTGGTACCTAAATTATTATCTGAAACTGTTATAAATTTAAAAATAATGTGGCGTTTTATTTATATAAAAAATTATTACATCTACATTTCATTACAATGAAGTACCTACCTACAATGTACAAGGTGTTTATTATTTAACACGTTAATGGTAAATGGTAATTATAAAGTGTTCAGAGTAGTTCAGAGTAATATCACAGAATATAAATGTAGGTTTTATAGCAGTACATTCATATTTTATGAAAATAGAACTTTAATTATAACAGACCTTACAAACATCGATTCAACCTGGTTTTTTGGACTTACAATGCATAAAATTGAAACGCTATTAATAATATCCAATGAATACCTAATAAGTAAGTAACATTGTAAATTTTAATATAAAATCACGAGTCACTTGAGTGTGTGGTGTAACTGAATATATTTTCTTAATATTTTGAATACATTGTAAGCACTAAGCGGCATAGCCATAGTAGGTCATGGGATAGTTATAAGTCATGTCATGTACGACGGACGACTATTAGGTTATGAACATTGTCTTACTACACGCTGACTTTTTGACGTCATTGGAAAATGCGAAAGAAACAAAGAAATAGGTCTGAAAAAGGTCTGAAAAAAATGGTTTACTTACATAAATTATCAATCAACTCGTCAATGAAATACAATATGGAAGCCAATATTTTTCTTTAATTAACTACCAAAATGTATCAGCATGTTAAATAAAAGAATCCCACAAATATAAATAGTTTGTTTATATTTTGGTAACAGGGTGAAATCGAGATACAAGGTTCCTTTGAAACGGTGTCAAAAACTCCTCTATTTGAGGAACTATTGGAGGAAGAAGAGCCCACGCAGGAGGAAGTACGCTTACTGGCACAAAGGCAAAGGGCTATGTCTATTCAGGTACTTTATTTTTTGCAATAGCAGTAATTTATTAAATTTAATACATTCACAATTACAATAACGATTGTTATAATTACATCATTACTTCATGGAATTGGTATTATGAATTCAACTGCCTTCATTGATGCAAGCTAATGGTGAATACTCTGCGTTAGTTGACTTGTTAGTTGTTATAAAAAAATCGTCATTTAAGCAAATATTTTGGAGAAAATTTAACTTTTATTAATAGAGATAAAAGTGTTACAATCTATTAAAATATTTCAGTCACAAGTATCCAGTGTGAGTACGACATTAGATGCGACAATGGAACCTGAAGAGGAGCCTCAGGAAACTGCTGAATTGATGGAAAAAGGTAAGAAAACAACGTCCTAAACTATTATATATTACATTATTATACTATGATCTTAACTAATAGTAGGTATTATAATGAAGCAAGCTATAGGTAGATACGCTTTAAAAAGTAATAAAAAATTTAAGTGTTGCATATTACATTGATATTAAAGATATTTGACAATGTTATAACTGAAATTATTATGACTTGTAACTTTGTGATACGTAATATTAACCTATATTTTACTATCATGTTAATTATTCGAAATGAACAGTGAACTGATAAATAAGGAAATAGGCACGTGCTTATATTAAATCACGTCAATCAAGTGCTGATTATGTCGAGCGTATATTTTATTAAATATTCCCTACTTATGACATTGTTACAGCGACAACTTTGAACACTCATGACTTTGCAAAACATAAAAATATGGTATATTTAACTGTTTTTTTTTAAACATAAAATATTGCTATAATATTATAGCAATATTGCCAATTCATCGCACAAAATCAATTTATATTCTTACAATCAGAAATAATTCAGAAAACGATGACGTTTAAAAATCTGATAATTTTAAACATAAACAATGATTGTACATATATTTGCGTCTTGAAATATTCTATGTTATTGCATAACATGCAATATTCATCTCTGAAAATATATTTTTTTTAAAGTACTTAAGTATGGTTATTTATGTTTATATGGGTTTTCCACTGGAAGAAACTTCTTATCGTAATCGTGCGTCTCAAGATCCCACGCAAACGAGCGGGCATATCTAGATAGCTAGTATAGCTATCAGCTTTTTATACATACTTATTTATATTTTATTTGAAACATAATGAAATGTCAATATTATATGATTGAGCCATAACTTGAGGTCATAGTTGCTTTATCATCATTCGAAGCATTTTAATCATGCGGAGTCATGATCGAGTGGAATATAAAATTATCTTAGATTCTTTACCCGAAATGTTGACCTGGGAAATGGATAATAATTTAATCTAAAACGATCTCGTGTTACCTTTTTATTTTTCACTGAAGTAGATGAATGTTAATAAACTCATATTTAATTTATTGTCAATTTACAATTAAGTATCAATTTCTAACCGTCTTCTTGGTAGAACCAAAGATTCTTAGAAATCTTTGATTTGGTGACCATTACCCAAATGAAAACAATCATAATATGAAACTGTATGCAGTATGTAGGTATCGAGAGATCTAAAAAATTTCTTATCATAAAATAGACAAATATCAATTTAAAGTACCGTACTCAATACTCATATGCAGAATTTACTTATTCCAAGGTAGTAGGGACCTATTCCCTCTTTTCCTATTTCAGCTACCAGGATCGCATAAATATTGAACAGTATTAACATTTTCATTCCCCTACAGGTCGGGTGCCAACTTCGATCTACAGGAAATACTTCCACGCGGGCGGCAGCTGGTCACTTCTTATCTTTACGATTTTCTTTATTCTACTCGCACAGCTTGTGACCTCGGCTGGTGATCTTTGGCTGACCCACTGGTAATTGATTATTTTTACTTCTATTATTAACTTATTTATTTTATCGGTTATAACTTATAAGGTTATTTTTTAAATAAATTATTGAACGTACGAAACTGTTCCTAAAATAAAATTCAACGGTACATTTGGTTATTCATTGATTGTAATTTACGTTACTCTTCTTCATAAAACCATACCTATGATAAAACGCCATAGCGACGTCGCTATCCGAAAAGATATCAAAGGAGATGATAATATGACGGTTTGGCAACGTCGCCTGCTTGGACATTTCCTTGTTATACGTAGATATTATGTTGGATTAAGGGAACTATTAATAATAAACGTGATGCCTGTACCTATATGTATAACTTATTAATGTAACATGATTGTTTTCACAAATTTCATTGCATCTTTCTTAAAACATGCTTTCAATTCTCCATTTTTTGCAGGATGAATGACGTTGAAGCGACGCACGAATTCGAAGTATATTCATTAGGAAACATGACGGATAGTCCAAACAGCACAGATGTAAATGATACTCTATCAGTACTGGATGTGACTACTGATGCGTCGCTTCTAGTAGCCACGGAATCTACGACTACAATGAACCCAAATCTCACCGTTATTGGTACAATGATGAAAACAGCAATCACAATGCAGAATATAACATCGCACGACCAACCATTCGACCACTCGTACTATATTTATGTATGGGCAGCTGCTATTGTAGGCTGTATTTTGTTTACTACTGGAAGGTTAGTAAAATTATCTATATATCTTTGTACTAATATATGTTTTTGTCTCCTTTGTCTCATTAGCATAAGACTTGACAAATCGCTATTCGTCATTCGTAAAAATAACTTACTTTGTATATAATTAAGTAGACAAGTAGTCATGGATGTGCGATATTTTAAGTTTGCTTTAAACAAAGCAAAATTATTTTGGGGCGTTGCAGTTGGGTTGGTTTATTTTTATGTCTTTAAAGATGTGCTCAGTTATTTATACAAATGTTCAAAAATGAATAGAAATATGTAAATCTCAAATTTCAATAAGCGTTGTTAATAATTAGCATTCGTTTATAGGCAAATAATTGCTTTATTTTCTGTGATAAATGCGAAAATAACTCCGCACGTATCAATGGCACGTATAGAGTAATAAATCTTGATCGTTGTCTTCAATAGAAATACATAGATTATATAGTATATTATATGAAGATTTTCTGCCTACTGTACCTATGTATGCATATATGTATAACGTATCTATATGGTACCTACATACTTATTTTTGTAATGCACGACTCAGTCAAGGACGGGAAGCTATGATAATTAGACAAATAAACATTTATTTTATTTTACGGAGCACTGATTGATCACCAATTTTTTATACGTAACACAGATAATATAATACTATAGGTAGGTACTTATTAGTTAGTTGAACGCTGAACTGAGGCGATTTGCGTTCGATTCCCGGCAAATACTAATATACCTACAAAGGTCTAGAGGTAGAGGGTATATAAGATTTAATGTAGGTAAGATATAAGTTTTGTTAATTATACCCGGCTCGGCGAATGATGATCCCTATGACACTGACAGTTGTTCTCAAGAGACAAACTTGTAATGGCGTCACCATTAAATTAGAAAGGTATTGGAGGCGTCTAAAAATAGCATTTATTAATTTTTAGTTTTTACGTAGCTTTATGCCCTTACAATGATATTCCGTTGGAATTATAACAATTCTTAACATTTACGAGAAATTATATCAATCTGACTTTACGTTTACGTCCTACAAAACGTACATCGTTGGCATTTATCGACTAGTGCGGAAAGTATCGATAAACAAATTTCGATAATGGAAACGAGTTCACATTTTTTCCATGCTTAAGCTTTAGTTCATTCACTATTGAATGGAACAGAAGATCGCAGCATACAACAATTGCATACTCAAGAAAATTAAAAAAATAATAACTATAGGACAAAACGAAATAAAACAAAAGCTGTTTAACGATTATTTTTATTTAAATATATTTTAGTCTGAATCTGATGAAATCAGTGCTTGCGCCTCTAATTCAGAATCAGAACTGCAACTGCTGTCGCCTATGTTTATTAATAGCGGTTGATCTACAATGGTGTCGTATCGCACATCTCAATCCCAATCATCGTAGCAAAGTTTTTTAGTATATTCTACGAATTTCCTCCAATTATCCGAGGTGACTTCACTGCAAGCTTTTTCCAATAATGTCAGCATTTTATTGGCTGTAAAACAATATTTATTTAGATTGAGTATGACGCAAAGTCAAAGAGTAAGACAGAAGTAAAAGTATATAATTTTACATTAATTTACGTTGTGACAGACTGACCAAATAGTATGTTTATATCTAAAAAAATGTTAATTTATTTATCTATGATAATATTATAAGTTTTTTAAACAAATTAAATGGGGGGCTTCCATTTTCATGATAAAATAATATACACTGTGTTAAACCGGTTAAAAATTACGTGAAAATGATAAGACGCATTTTTATGTTTTGGAAAACTTTCGTTTTACTTACCTACTTAATCTATGCTAAAAAACTTAAATTAATACAACAACAACATAATAGACGTTAAAAATTTTAGTTAAAAATTCAGTTTATAATATTTGTAAAAACATGTTTACCGACGTGGCTGAATGCAAACCACGCATTTGCCTATAAAATAGTAAAGTATCGACACGACCCATCATATGAGCAATCACTAAGACGAACTGTCATACGGATCATCATTCGCCGAGCTGGGTATAATAGCCCATAAACAAATCGATATACATATTTGTTAAATGCATCAGACCCCATTTTCAAATATAAAAGGCATACTTTAAAATTTAAATATTACCTATTCCCGTATGAAGGACTCGAGGAACTTCTACTCCTGTGCCGGTGTATTCCTCTTCAACTTAACCTCAGTTATAACTTATTACCAAATATGTAGCGAATGATTAATACAAAATAATTTACCAAGTAATATCTAGAATAAATATGCTATACGCACTGTTATCAATGCCCCATGCAAATATATTGCATAGACACTCAATGCACGGAATAAATGTTCTTGATGATAGTTTTATTAAACGAATAACTGCTATTCGAGTCATTGCACTTTTATTCTTATTAGGGTTATAAAGTTTTCTCTCCTCTAACTCTCTAACTCTCTCTTAACTAATTAATAGTATTTTTAAAGACGTCTTAGGAAATTAACGCACACGTGAAATGATTTACATAAATATGGGAAATACAAACGTAAAATTTGGGGGTTTTTCGTAGTTAAAACCTCTTTATTCCTGAATCATTAAGGTTTAAATTGATATATTCAGATTCTCACATCTCTATTGGCTTCTCAAAGTACTTAATATTATCGTTACGCCACAATCGATGACGTTACGTTTAAAAGATTGCAAGGCTCGCCGGTACAATTATTGCCCACGATTTGAAACTTGGTGATTTTTCTGAGATAAGTTCATATTATTTGGAGTGTACTCCTAAAATTTCAAGTTCCGGACGTACATAGTTTCCGAGTTATGATTTTTTTAAATCTTGTCTTTATTGTACTATATTTTTACATATTTTACTGTTTGACAGTTGTTTGACATTATACATTCCATTTTAGCCTGTCATAATTGAATTTAATTCGTAACTTTTGTGTTTATTTTAGTTATTTGGATAGGAATATTTAAATAACATTGTATATTTATGTTTAACTTTTATTTAATTATAATTTAACACAATTTAAAATTATAAATAAAAAAAAATATAAAAAATACAGTCGAAACGGAACGTGCGAGGTGACGCGCACGAAGTGACGCCATTTTGATTTTTGATTTTTGACGTCAGTCATTGTTCGTGCGCCTTGCAGTGTAGTTGAGAGCGTTTATCGTGTACTCCTCCTGTTAAGAAGCCCTACGTTGACTACCATGGCGTCTCCGAAGCCCCCGGTTTCGTGCTCTGCCCCTTCATCGCCTGAGGAATCGAGTGTAGTTCAAGTGTTGGACTCAAATGAGCCACTTGCTTCGAGCTCTTCTTCAGTGCCATTGTGTGTGCAAGTGATAGACTCTAGTGAGCCGCTTGTACCCGTGCTACCTGTGGATCCAGTACCTGGCTGTTCCAGAGCCACTGCAACGGAAGCTAGTGCTGGCGTTTCCCCAGGGGAAACGCCGGGCTCTCCGGCGTTGTCTGAGAACAGTTCGAGTGGCGAGGATCAACCTTCTGGGTCATCCGCGCCAAGAAAAAATTATTATGTAGAGGAGATAAGGTTTGTGTGCCACTAAATTGATCATTGTTTAAGATTAAATGGCGTGAAAAGAAATTTATCATCTTTTATTTTGTTTTAGATCTCAGTGGAACCATCACAGGCTCTTTGTAGAATTGAACACTCTTGAGCAGTGTCTGCACTTTGCTGAGGAGCGGGGTATGATTCTACGGGAGAAACTCTGTAGCCGCCATCGACAGCCTATGTCTCTTCATACATTTGGGGGACAACTTGGTTCCTTCCGTTGCCGCAAGAGCACTTGCAGACATAAGTCAGTGAGTCGCTCCAAGGGAACGTGGTTTGAGAATGTACATCTCCCCATAAATATAGTATTCCAGATTATGTACTTATTTAGTGTGGGAGCAGACTATAACGCTGTGCAGCGTGAAACAGCAAGACGAGAAAGAGATACAGTTTTATCAACAAAAACAATAGCCGATTGGTTCTCATATTGTCGGGAGACCATTGTGGTGTATGAATTGGAGCACCAAGAAAGTGGAAGAAAAATAGGTGGACCTGGGAAAATTGTCCAGGTAGATGAAAGCAAATTTGGAAAACGCAAGTATAACCGAGGCCGCCGCATTGAAGGACATTGGGTCCTCGGTATGATTGAAAACGGCAGTCAGGATCTGAGACTGGAAGTGTGTCCTAATAATGAGAGATCTTCTGAAATACTGGTGCCACTTATACAGAAACATGTTGAGGAGGGCACAGAAATCCATACAGACTTCTGGAGAGCTTATGATTGCCTTCCTCAATATGGATACATTCACAAAAAGTGTAATCACAGTGACCCAGAACACAGATTTGTGGCACCAGATGGGACACACACCCAGAGGATTGAGAGCCAGTGGAGAAATTTAAAACGAATGTTCGCCAAGGACCAATACAAAGGAAATTTCACCGACTGGCTCATAGAGTACAATTGGAGGAAAAAAATTATTGCTAAACATAAGGATCCCTTCGAGGAATTACTGACTGCTGTAAACTATGTATACAAATAAATATATTATTATTACATTATTATTTTTATTTCAAAAATCCCAATTCAATACAGAAATCCTTACTGTTAGTTAGGTTAAGTTAGTTTTTTTTTTCCCCGAGCGAAGCGAGGGCCATCCCACAGAGCGGGGAGGGCAATTTCAAGTCTCAATTCGCGATTTCCTTTCCCATTCTATCCTAAAATCGTGGGATTTGACTAATTAAACCCAACCTAACCTCAAAACTTTAAACTCCAATATCTCAGAAACTAAGTGACTCCTGACCCCCCCCTTTGGGGGAGGGGGGAGTGGTGGGAACCCCTCCCCTCCCCCCCCCACAAAAACCTTAAATTCGTGGGCTATATTTGTACAGTCCTTCCTTTGTACTTATGCGAAAAGTGAAATACATAATTATATTTGCCTATGTCCAATATGCATAACTTTTTAAATCTTAAAAAAAATTCACACATCCAATCTATGTACAAATGTTATAGTTGTAACGCTTTCTGTGTTTTATCTGATGACAAATTAAATAGGTAGGCACTAGCTGGTCCCGCAACTGCGGCGGTGTGGAAAAATAAAGTCGCCTAAGTAGGTAGTACCCCTTCGTACATAAGCTATCTGCCAGTGAAAGTTATAAATGTCTTCAAAATCTTTCCAGCCGTTACTGAGATTTACCGTAACAAACTAACAGGCAGACGCAAAATTATATTATAGACTAGGTACTTGTCCTAAATCAACTTTACATATTATTGTTATTCTTGAAATTGACCATTTAACCCATTGAGCCCCGAACGGCCCGATCGGTCCACGACACAATAGATTTTCTATTGTGTCTGTGATTCCGGGGCCTGAGTTATTACCAATATTTCAGATCGCTAGTATTCCTGTTCGTGTGCATGCGGAGTTCGATAAGGCTCCACAATCGTATGTTCAGCAACATTCTCGCAGCGACGATGCGTTTCTTCGACACGAACCCGTCGGGACGAATCCTAAATCGATTCTCGAAAGACATGGGCGTGGTGGACGAAACTATGCCCAAAATGTTCTTGGACAGTATTCAAGTGAGTGATAAACTACCTATTATAATAAATTTTTCAATATACTTAAAGCCAATGATATTATAAAAAGGTGTAAACGGCAAGTGTGCCGTTTTTGACTTACACCTTTTTATTGAACGCAAGTGTGTTGTTAGTGAACAACTGCGTACTACATGATTAGTCGTCAAAGTGGCTAATGTGTGTAATAAAATGTGGCTAATTGGCCACAATTGTCACTCCGTGCGGAGCGCTAATAACCTTTCTACAACGGTCAACGTTTTACTTATAGTATTAGTATTATTGCCTAAAAACTATTTATGTAAAAGAAATAGAAGTAGATAATACCCCATATATACACTAAATGACACATAATTACATAAAATAAACGTTCAGATAATTCTATTCTCGTAGCAAGGTCATGGAAAATTATGATTTTGCAGGTATTCATGGTAATGGCGGGTATAATTATTATGGTGGCCATTGTTAGTCCGTACATGTTATTAACAACGATAATCTGCGGCATTTTAATGTACCTATGGACTCTAGTATACCTCGCTACAGCTCAAGCTATAAAAAGGTAAGTGAAATAAACTCTCAATAAAAGATAAAAAAAATACCTAAGTACTTAGTTGATCCGGTGCAAACTAACAATAACATTCTACTTTATGATTAACCTATATCTTGTGTACTTATGTTTGTAGCAAGATCTTTTTCCGTATAAAAATGTCGAAGCTAAAGCCTTCTTATCACAATGAAATATGCGAATAAAGTTTACAAACATAACATTTAAATATTTACAATTAGCACTTAGCTCATTTTACGACCAGATCTAGTGCACAATAAGCCGAGAGCAAACGGCTTTATGATAATTTAAATACAATGAATAAACTTCCTAATTAGATGCTATATAAGTTGTTCCCTATCTACGACACTATTCAAATTAGCACTGAAATATGGATTAGAGTAATATAACGAATTGTGAGGGAAAATTTTCAAAATATTATATGTAGGTGTATTATGTAGGTAGCTAATTTATTCAGGTATCACAAAAATTCCGCGACGATTTGTCTTAAAACCATTATGATAAAAGATTCCTTTACCTTCACCTATATTTAATTGTTAATCTAGGTTATGTATAGATAAGATACGAAGATGGCATGCATATTCAGTATTAATATTGTTGCCTGTGTGCCCTAACATCCTACAAATATTATTTCTATATTACGTTCTGTGAAACGCAAATAGATAATGAGGTTATCTACGTGCCGAATAGCAAAAAAATAACTTTGCAATAAAATTTTGCATGGAGAGTAAACAAACATAAATGATGTACAGGGATTTGCCATGATGACTCAAAGCACTATTAATTCAATTCAATATCTATTTATTTTAATCTCACATCATCAGAAGTGAAAACTTACAAAGCCATTACCAAACAGAACATAACTCAAACTAGTTGGGTGGAGGGCGTGATGATTACATAACTCTTAGACCTTTATAAATAAACTAGCTGTACTCCGCGGTTTTACTCGCAGCGCTCTGCTCCTGTTGGTCTTAGCGAGATGATAAAGCCTTATAGCCTTCCTCGATAAATGGGCTATCTAACACCGAAAGAATTTTTCAAATCGGACCAGTAGTTCCCGAGATTAGCGCGTTCAAACAAACAAACTCTTCAGCTTTATAATATTAGTATAGATTTAGCAAAAACAAAAAGAAACATTTATTTAAATCCCACAGGGTGGAAGGCGTGACCCGCAGTCCCGTGTTCTCGCACGTGTCGGCGAGCATGGCGGGGCTCGCTACAGTACGGGCGTGCAACGCACAAGACATGCTGCGAATACAGTTCGATGATAAACAAGATGTTCATACTGCTTCTTGGTATGTTATTTTTAGTTTTTTTTTTATGTTCATGGAAAGTTTATTGTGTCTATCTAGACACAATTCTAACATAAACGGCTTTAAACATATTATCTATGTTTGCTTATTTGTGACACATGATAAATTGCAAGATTGAAGTGTTGTAAAAAAATATTTATTGATATTTGACATACTTAATCTAAACTCTATGAATTAAGATAAAATAAGATAAACCAATAACTATCGGATGAAAAACACACTGGAGTACGTTTTTGATAAAATTTTTGAGATCGATCATTTTTCTAGGGCAGACTGTCAAAATGATATTTCGCGCATGTAACTAGGTTAAAAGTTTCCAAACTCATATCTTTTAATTTTTTTCTCAGGTACTTATCACTTATCACCAATACAACTTTCGCAATTTATTTGAGTTTGATATCAGCGGGGTATGTGGTTGTTGTTGCCTATACTTTCCTGTTATCCGATGACGGTAAGAAAAGTAAATTTTTTAAATAACTTTTTTTAAGTGGGGAAATTTTCCTTGGGTTCCCGAGAAAAGAGCCGTGGGTTTTGTGGGATTATACCGATTAAAACCTTACCGTGTACTAACGATGCGGGAAAATTTAAATACTTACCTAGATTGTTTGTTAAAATATAGCAAAAAAATAAAAATACATATTAGATAAATTATTTTCAGCTACAACAAAATCTGGAAACGTTGGTCTGGCTCTCAGTCAAGGTTTAATTCTTGTAAACATGATGCAACACGGCATTAAACAAACAACTGAAGCAATATCACAAATGATAAGCGTGGAGCGAGTCATACAATACACGAAGCTGCCTCTGGAGAAGTTGGAAGGGGTTTCCCCGCCAAAGGAGTGGCCGCAACGAGCAAGACTAGTTTTTAAGGATCTATATTTACGATATGATGCGGAAAGCGAACCTGTGTTGAAGAATTTGAATATCGTGATTGAGAGTGGATGGAAGGTATGCAATAACAATTCTCCTGGTCTTGTTGCCGGCACGTAACTTGACCACTTTTTAACGTTGTGGGTAAGCTTGCACATATAAAAATTAAAAATATACTAAAACTTGATGCGCAAACTTCCCCCACCACGCTACTTTTTGTCCAAGAAGTTTGCCGGGCGCTATTTGTATTAATAATGTGACTTTCTTAAAACCGCTTCAGGTATTTTTACTTGGAACAAACTCCAAGTTTAAATTCTCGGAAAATTGCAAATGTAATGATCTCCACTTAATTCATAAGCTCGAATAAAATTCTGTTAAAATACGATTGTGTATGATATAGTTGATCGAAATTATACCTATTATGGACAAAATTATTTTAGGTTGGTGTAGTAGGACGCACTGGTGCGGGCAAGTCGTCGCTCATAGCGGCTCTGTTCCGCCTGGCTCCTATCGATGGCCACATCTTTATCGACGATTTGGACACAGGAGACATCGCTTTGAAGGTATTATTTTATTGCATTGCTTTTATAAATTGTCAAAAAAGCGTACCTATGTTTAAAAATATAATGTGAAAATATAATATTGATATCGAAATTGTTTGAATTTAATTGGTCCAGTTTCAAGCGACGATTTTAAAAATTTCTCATATTTTTAATAAAAATAAAACCCATGAATATTAACGGCGTAGTAGTTAGTTAAAATATGTTCACCAGGTCACCTTGTAGGTAATAAATTCTTTTAGTACCTACCTACTAATATTTCATATTCATTTCTTTATTTGTATGTATCTTACATTTTTATTTTTCAGCAATTACGTTCAAAAATATCGATTATCCCGCAAGAACCAGTCCTGTTTTCAGCTAGCTTGCGTTATAACTTGGATCCTTTCGACAAATACACTGATGCCGATATATGGAAAGCCTTAGAACAGGTATGTCTAATAGTTCTATTCATTGTAAAACAATTGCATTGTATGAAAATAGTATTGTAAATGGATAATAATAACAAAAGCTATAATTATCATAATAATGATTTCCTTTAAGTGAGATATAAGTAGCTAGTAGCTACTCGGTTTGGATTTATGAGGTAGAATATTCTTGCGATATTAATAATATTCCACCATGAAACCTTAATATTTATCTTTATAAATTCCCATCCTTTCTTTCGACAAGTCAACTCACAATAAAGAATTGCATGTTTTGAATTTAAAAGAAGACACGTCTTTAGATTGTGATTATTGGGTCATAAAACAAGATAGGGTTGTTTATGGCATCAAGTCGGCCAAAAGGTCTCATCATCCTACAATATTATATGTCACTGTCTATAATAATAAATGTAACAGGTGTTGATGACCTTATAGCCTCGTATTCATGGTAAACTTACCTATCTTGAGCAAAAGTTGAACAACAATATTGCTGAAATTTTTGTTCAAATGTTGACGCTCGCGCTCCTCAGGCGAGAACATTTCATCATGGGTTATCAATTCTGAAACACATGAACAATCTTAATATATATAAATCTCGTGTCACAATGTTTGTCCTCAATGGACTCCTAAACCACTTAACCGATTATAATAAAATTCGCACACCATGTGCAGTTCGATCCAACTTGAGAGATAGGATAGTTTAAACATGTAGGTACCACGGGCGAAGCCGGGGCGGACCGCTAGTGATATTATAAGTAAAAAAACTGCTATGAATCCTACATATGTATGTACCTATATTATAAATGCGAAAGTTTGTGAGCATGGATGGATAGATGGATGTTCGTTACTCTTTCACGCAAATACTACTGAACCGATTACAATGAAATTTGGCAAGTAGCTGAAGACCCAGAATAAGACATAAGCTTTTTATCCCGGAAATTCCACAGGAACGGGAACTATGTGGGTTTTTCTTTGAAAGTATTTTTTAAGGGCCGATTTTTCAATGCTTGGATAAAACTTATCCGTCCAATAAAGTATTACACGATAATATTAAAATGTCACGTAAACTGTCAAATACGGGCAATTAGAATACGTTTTTAAAATGATAGTTTTATTCATTATTCGACGAATAAGTTTTATCCAAGCATTGAAAAATCGGCCCTAAATCACTTAAATTAAATATAAAACATTGTCAGGTGGAGTTAAAGCACAGTGTGACGTCACTGACGTCAGGCGTAGAGGCGGGCGGGTCGAACTTCAGCGCGGGCCAGCGCCAGCTGCTGTGCCTCGCGCGCGCCGCGCTCGCCAACAACAAGCTGATGGTGCTCGACGAGGCCACCGCTAATGTTGATCCCAAGTACGTATACGTGTTGGATAATTGGAGTACGTTTATAAATGTAATGTTCAAGTGGGTATGTCGCCGTTATCTAGTTGAATCTGCTACTTGAATGAGAGCTGCTGCGAATTTACTCTTTCCAAACGTAGACTGTTGCGAGCCGAAGGAATCTCGCATTGCAGGGCTCCCATTTCTGGGTAGTTAAAAATACAACGATCCGAATGTAACCCGGGTGGGTTCGGAACTAACGACTATACTAATTGACATTGAACTTTACATTCAACAACTTGACGAATTGTCCTTTAGTCATTCAATGAACGCGCTAGTCATTCAATCAAATAGCAAAGAGCATGAGCGTAGCCTGGCTCTGACCTGGAAGGTACCTAACCAAATCTAAAAAACTGAATTATCTAGGTACTAACTACTAAACTTAATATTCGTAAGAAAATTCACACTCGATTCTCGAAAGTCGTCAGTTGACACAAAAAATGCAATCTAAACAAAATGCTTGCGCACGATTGACCCCATGCGTACACAAACATAATCCTTTTGTTTTTCGTTTGTGTGTGTATTATTTACCTCTAAATTGACTGATTAATAAAGAGTTTAGTACTGAGAATGAGAATTAGAATGAGAATGAGCATGAGCATGAGCAAGCGCATGAGCATGAGCATGAAAATGAAAATTATTGTTGCCCCACCCTGAGCCCAGCTAGCTACGCCCATGTATTGGAGCCATAACTGATGATTATATTTTTTTTACAGCACTGATGCTTTGATTCAGAAATCGATACGTAAGCATTTTAAAGACTGTACCGTGGTTACTGTCGCTCATCGATTGCACACTGTTGCGGACTCTGACCGTGTTGTGGTAAGTTTCAACTTAATTTTAGTACCTCATTCACATTATAGTCCATTGAAAAGTTACATTTTTTAGAGGACGCAATTTTATTTTTTTTGATGTGTAGGGGGGGTCAGTGTGAAGCTATCACCAAGTTTGTGGGGTCGCCACCCTTGTCCCACGGCCGCCATCTTGAAAATAGCGGTTGATATGGTTTTTACGATATATCTCTTAAACTATTTATTTGATAAAAAAAAATTGTTAACATTATTTGTTGCAAATTAAATTCTCTACAACTTTGGTCCAGTAACTTTTTGTCGTAGAACCACAGAGTACATAATAGTAGCTAAACGCTACAGAACGGACACTCTCCGCCTCCCGCCAAAATTAAACACTTACCTCACCCCGCACGATCAGTCTAAAAATGGTCCAAATTTTTCTACAGGGACGATATGCAACGAAGATTGACAACATTAATCAAATTGACTTAAAGTAATTTTATTATTTTGGATTTGTGATTATCGTTTTTCGTAGAAAATGGTTAGATATTGTGCTGTTTACGGATGTATTTCATCAGAAAAACGCGAATTTTTTTTTACGCTAGTCAAAAATGTGCCAACCATAAAGCGTTAACACACACATTTGCAGTCTCTACAATGTGACTGTCAAAACGATAATAATTTTGTATGGAGTGTCCGGGGTGTGGTAGAACTATAAATAAAAAAGTTATAAGCGAAAATGTTCAGAAATTAGAGATATTAATTATATGTTTCAATAAAACTTTTTTTTTTATAATTTTATGAAGAAATGATATCAGACCATTTTTGTAGATTGTTTTTCGAGGAACAACTTTTATATACAACATTTTTTCATTAAGCTGAACATATTCGCTTATTACTTTTTTATTTATAGTTCTACGACAAAAAGTTACTGCACCAAAGTTGTAGAGAATTTAATTTGCAACAAATAATGTTAGCGATATTTTTTTATCAGATAAATAGTTTAAGAGATATATCGTAAAAACCATTTCAACCGCTATTTTCAAGATGGCGGCCGTGGGACAAGGGTGGCGACCCCACAAACTTGGTTTTAGCTTCACATTGACCCCCCCTACATATCAAAAAAACAAAATTGCGTCCTCTAAAAAACGCAAGGTTAGGCCTAAAAAATGTAACATTTCAATGGACTATTAAATCAGTAGCTTTTGATGGATATTTCTTCTGAGAAAATTATTTAAATATTCATAAACTTGTTATTAACATTGAATGAGAGTTTATGTACATAAATTATTTCAAATTTATGGAAGATTAGAATACTATCTACAATCTACATAATGCTTTTTAATCATTGCATTCGAATAATTACTCTATGAATATTAAACAGGTCATGGAAGCAGGGCAAATTGTAGAATGTGGCCATCCACACGAGCTGCTGCAGAAAGAAGATGGCTATTTCACTAAAATGGTGAAACAACTTGGAGCGGCTTCGGAAAACAGCCTGCGGGAGGTTGCACACAATGCATACTTACAACATATCAAATATGTGGACGCTGATGATCAGCAAACATAGTGTATAAAATCTTAATAATATGTTAATTTACAATGTTACCATGTTTGAAACTCTTGTGGTTCCAACCTTTGACCTTTTCCTTAAATCCCAAATCCAGTGTTATGTTAGCAATACATATTATGTAAGGCCTATATGTATAAGCAGTGCAATGCATTACACAATTGTTAAATTTGCTTTCTACAAACTTAAAGTTACTTAAGAAAAATAGTGATAAATCATACTGGGTATTAGAAGAGACTAAACCAGTCAATTTTATTTTTGAGATTAATTTTTGTACAATGTACAAGCATATAAGCTTAATTTGTAAAATTAAAGCAATATGTCATAAAATCAAAGATGTTAATGTAAGTACACAATTCAGAGCTACTTAATGCTTCAAGGACCAAGATATTTTACTTTGTCACAATACTTCTATTAGATGTAATGTAGTACCTATGTACATTTGTTAAGGAAACTTTAGTTATAAACTATACTATTACTATTATATACTCTAATAATAGATGAATGTTTGCAAGTTCTATTAAACTGCCACTATATATTTTAATGTAAAAATGGATGCTAATTGAGACTTAATTGTGCCTCTTACTATGAAACAAAGTTAAGTACTTATTTATTTTTTAATAATTATAAAAGACCTTTGTGCTATGAGATAGAAATATTATATAAGGAATAACAAAGAATTGATGTCAAAATAAAATAAAATGAAACCCATTTAAATTGAATTTTTGTTTTATTTTTGGAGTATATTTATAAATGACCCTTTTTGCAATTACCCAAATGCACTGTAAAGTATGTATAAACATTTTTGATTCATTATTTCATTAAAGAAAGTTGTAGCAAAAATTATGCATTGAATTTTTGAAGTGAAAACTTCTTTAGCGGCGTTGAGCACTTTTTCTGTAATGGGTATAAAATCTTAAACTCGCGTCAGGACACGTGACCTGATCGAAAAAGCGTAAGACGGATACTATTCCAAAATATCAAACATGCTCAACGTTAATAATCAAGTTTTCACTTCTGCCGGCACTCCCGGAGTGCAACCCGTCTTTTTTTTAGTATTATTATTTCACACTTAAAAATAAAGTGGAATCTTACCATTAAAAACATTTTATATCAAAAATAAAGATTGTTTCAGCCCTTAGTCTGCCATAAAAATGTAACTTTTTACATTATACAAAAAGCTATAATTATTATACAAATCATAATTTCTAATACTTACACTTTCACTGTTTTATGCCAAAAATGTTAATATTATTTTACTATAAAAGAAAATCACCATCAGTAACATAGTCTATCAGTAAATATAGAGTTTTCTTCTATATACAATATAATCTAATCTATCAAACTAATTGAACTTTTCCATTTTTTACTAAATCAGCTATGAATTTATATTGCAAAATATGCTGTGAACCCTCTGAAACAAGAATGATTAATTATAATTAGCGTAGGTAAATGTAATATATTTATTTTTTATTCAACAATCTAATCACCAAGGACTATAAAAGTTACTGGAATGATTGATGATCTCAATAAAATGATTTCTCAGTAACTTGGTAAAAATGAAACTTACCTTCTAAATCAATTTCTTCATCTTGATCACCAAATAAATCTTCTAAAACTATACCATTTACAGTTTCATTTGCTTTCAAAAATACATGAGATTGTAAATTTGGCAATATAGCCATTTTATTCATTTCAAAAGTTTGCATATTACTTGGTACACTATTGAGGACAGTTTGTTTTAAATGCTGTTCCATATTGAGTAAATATTCCTGAGCATACCTATATTCAGATGAAGTCAAGTAATTGGTACCAGACTCAATTCTTTGTTTCTCTTCATTTACAATTGTGATACAGTATTTTTCTATTTTATCTAATCTAGTTTTGAGGTAATTGCAAATCATATACTTTATCCGGTTTAATTCCATTTTGTGTATCGAAGCCCGAAGGTCTGTTTTTGGTAGTTTGTTTATATTACGCTCCATGTGCTGTATTTGACCTAACATACATTCTACCATATCATTACGATGCGGGAGTATTTCCGGAGAAAGTCGTTCATTTTGCCAGCTACTTTGTAATGTTTTTAATACAGTTTCAGCCGTTATCTCTTCTTCTTCGTCACTTAAATCTATTTCTTCTGTATCCATTTGATGAATTAGTTTTTTACTCAAAATGAATTAGTTTTCTATAACATATCACTTTTTAATACTTTGATAGATCACGATACGAATGTAAATTAAATATTTTACAATAAATAAAAACTAAAGTAATATTTCAGTTTTCAAATATAAATTAAACAAGTACGATTTTATTCAACTTTCAAGCAAGCTGACAGTTGATTGTTGAAATAATGACATTTGAATCTGACATAAGACATTTACGATTACGATTACCTATTAATTCAGCAGAAAATAAAGTAGTGTTCCCTTATGGCTGGCGTCCACTAGGCGGATCGGGTCGGGCCGCATCGCAACGCAAAAATACGCCGGCCTATGTTTTGTATGGAACATCGTCCATTAGCGACGGATCGGAGCGCGGCGGGCCGCAACGCATCGGCGGATCGCTTTGCAGGCGTATTTCTGCCGGGCGGCGGTGCGCTGCGACCCGCCCCGATCCGTCTAGTGGACGCAGGCAGGCGGATATGAGCGCACGTGCCGTTCTAAAAAATAAACGAAAATGAAATGCAATGAAAAAGCATTTGAATGCCATAAAACCAAAAATATCAATTTCTACACGTAAGTTAGTTAATTAAATAATTCATTTAAATTCTAGGTTTTTAACCAACTTCAAAAAAGGAGGTTATCGATACGACCCGTATGTATGTATTATTGTTTATTTCCAGAAATGCCCAGTTTTTGGATATGTCTATATCAGCTTCTAATAAAGACCTGTGCCAAATTTCAAAAGTGTTTGTATGTTTGTCCACGCATAACTCCAAAAGTATCTATAAGTCCGATTTAAATAATTATTTTTTTTTGTTGTACTAGATATTGTTCAATTGATTTGAAACCATAACATCTCTTCGTCGGAGCTGTCCATGGTAGCGCGATGTCAGTCCAAGCACGAAAACACGTCTGATAGATAAAATCCACTTAGGTCCGCCGCGCCCCGTACAGATGGACGCAAGAGCATAACAGCGCCAGTGTGTTTAACAGTGTGTTTCACTTTTTATTTTAATCGGTGACGAGGAGCTAAAGCTATTCCCACTTGAACTTTAACTTACCAACACTTACTTAAATAATAAATTTTATAGGGCATTCGAAAACAATTATATACAGCGACTCGTAGACACTACTATATTACTTGCTCTGTGGTAGATACAAAAAACCATCCGAAATAGGGAAAAGTGAAATGTCGGACAGTAAAATTACGTATAGTGCACAAGCTAGTATTTAAATTAATGGCGTGCCATATCGGACCGTAAAAAATCGGAATGCCGGACAGTAAAATTCCTCGTAGTGCACAAACGCCAAGGTTGTTCCTATTCTCTGTGGCAATGGGTACCTAGCACGTACCTAGCATACGAATGGTCGCTAACATTATTAAATTATATTATGTACTAGCATTCATGCATGCTTCGGTCGTTGGTAATTTCGAAAATGTCTTTTACTCACACTCGCCCGACGGCACGAATACACAAACCCACAAGTGTAGGTGTAGGACGGAGGACCACATTTGCAATGTGGTCCTCCGTCTTACGGTTTTCACTAAATTTTTCTATTTTCCCAGCTGTGTCGGAGCCGGTTAATCACATCAAAGCTCGCGAACCTCAGTCCTTCTCGTAGTCTCCTACATATTCGTGGGACCTATTCGCTGTAGTGGCTGGGACCTTGCTGGGATATCTTACAGTCACAAGTAGACATCTTACAGAGGTTTGCCTTTTTCTAATTCGTGACCTCTTATAATCTCCAAACTGCCTCAAATGCAAGCAGAGTATGCAAACCAATTTGCAAATTCACTAACTTTGCGTATGAATGTTTGTGGTCTCTTCACATGTGCGCAAAAATACATATTATATTCTATAACAGTCTATTGAAAAGTTATGTTGACCAAATTGTGTTTTTTAGAAGACGTAACTATGTAATTAATGATTTTGATGCTGTTTAGGGTGGATTAGATGAGGTAAGGTCCCAGGTATAGCTAAAATTTTAATCCTTCCTAATGGCAAACGAAAAAAAAACTATCAATATTTAAGAGGGCATTTTATTTAAAATTCACTCATTCACGAAAAAACAAACATTAAACTTAGTAGTTATTAATAATTGGGTATAAAAATGTTATTATATACCTATAACTAAGCTACATAATAACATAAGCTTAAAAATTTAAAATCTATTCCTAAATAATTAATTCATACTAAAATTTTAACATAGCAAATTAAGTTTAATAAATCTGGAATGTATGCTCTACCTACTCAATAATATTAAATAACTAAAATTTATTGTCACTTTTATCGTCAGCTAACAATTCTGAAAAGTCTATTTCACTATCATCGTTTTCATGTTTCTTTATATTATTAATATTTTGTTTGACTAAGATGGGCTGCCGTTGTTGGTTATTACTAGCTATTTGGTTTTCACTTTCGTCCAGTATTGAACTACCTAAGCTTGTATTACTACCACCAAGGCTCGTTCGCACCATTGGAGTTGGTAGCAGGTTAACACTGCCTGCTAAAGCCGTACTGGGTGTTTGAATCCTTCTTGACATCTGCGATTCGATAGCTTGCTTAAGTTCAGCTATTTTTGGACTTGTACGAGCGGTAACTTGAATTGTTGATTTTTTGGGGGGCTCATTTTCTATGCTGAAAAATATAAAAAAAAAATTATTATGACCCGAGACATGCCTGCATGCCATGGCATGGTGTAAACTTTATATAATGTTTTAAATATTTTCAGTCGACTATAGTTATATTTTTGCATATTTAAACTCATTATTTTGGCCCTCTTTACAACGGGCAGCGTTGGGTGAGTAGAGGCAATCACGATAGTGTAGAATGCCTTAATATCTATGATCAGCCGTCATTAAGATGGTGATTCATAATCGCCGTAATGGCGGCAAACATCGACGATCATTTGTTCGGCCAACGCTGCCCAATGTGAAGAGCGCCCCATCAAACTTCATGGGCCAAGTACACAGTAAGAGCAAAACAAAACTCGTTTCTTTTTAGTTTCTGATCATATTAAATCCACGTCGAATTAAAAAGTTACTTCTATATGGATAAATTACCTTGAAGGATCCCATTCTTCTGTGTCTAAATTTATGATACCCAATGAATAATTTTCATTCCCATCACTTTTTTCAGCTAAGCTTTGTGAAGGAGTAGCACTCACAGATTTCATTTGAATTGCATCCATATCAAATAGCACCTTTTTCTTGTTCAATGAAGATGTGGAAGACGCATTTTTCAAAACGCCTTTCGTTTGTTTTGGGCTGATATTTTCTTCAGAAAAAGCTTTTCTAGACGTTGTGTCGACGAGCGATTCAATATCGTCACTGCTATTGTCTCGTGAAACTTTAAAGTGTATATTTTGGGTTATTTTACTATTTTTTGATTCAAAGCCTTTAATATTATCGCTTGTGTCAAAATCTTTTGATATACGTTTAAAATTTGAATCATTCGGTTTACGAACTGGTGATTTAACTATATCATCAATAGATTCTAATGCACGATCATGCAATTTAGTTGCTCCATTATTAATTTCTGATTCGGATTCGTTTGATGATTCAATTTGATTTTGTAATGTATACTTTTTGGAAGACATATCTTTCTTAGCCCGGCGCATTTTCGTAACTTTATCCTGACTTGAGTGATGTGATGATGGTGTAGGCGTTACTTCTTTTGAATTAATAATACTAGATCGCCCGGAGGTCGGTGAGTTGTCTAAAATCGCATTTTTATAATAGCTATTTGCATCATATTTTTTAAATTTTTCAGTCGGTTTCACTAAAGACAATGCCTTTGTTTTTACATTAGATAGAACTGAAGTTAAACTGAATAATTTAGTGGCTTTGCTAGGAGAAACATCTATTGTTTCATTTTTTCGAACATGACGCACCGTACTTGTAGTATTTGCATCTAGATGAGCTTGTATTGAATGATAAATTTTCTCCCTTGATGGGTATTTCTGTAAAATATATAATTATTATTCTTTAATACCAACTTAAAAAAATAAAACAACTAAGATAGGGCATTTACGTGAGTAAAAGGATTTCATTACTAATTAGTAGTTAACTTTTTCTACAAAATATATATTACTAGCGGTCCCTCCCGGCTTCGCCCGTGGTACATATTTCGCAATAAAAGGTAGCCTATATTCTTTCTCAGGGTCTAAAGATTATCTGTGCCAAATTTCATCAAAATCGGTCCAGTAGTTTATGAGCCTATTCATTACAATCAAACAAACAAAGTTTTCCTCTTTATAATATTAGTGTAGATTTCCAAACCTTGACTTTTACTTCCTGGAGTTTTTGCAATAAATGCCGTTGCTTTTGAAATGTACTTTTCGGTAGTCTATTCTTCAAAGGGTCCACTCCAAGTTGCACCAAGCGTTGATTAACTTCTTCTGTAATTTTTGCTCTAACAACTTTTACGGGACTGCAATTTTTTTTAATTTGTATTATTTTTTTGGTTTGTATTTATAGCATATTAGATGACTTATTCGAGTACCTAGTGCTAAGTAATTAAAGTACCCTGTAGATCGATTACATCTATACTACTAGATAAATATGGCATGCTCAATAATTTCTAGTGTATCATATAGTATTTCGAGTGTATATTTTAAAAAAAGATGTCATTACCTGACGGGTAAAGTTACTGGTCCATTCTGCAGTTTTTTCGATGATGATTTGTCCTTTTTCTTTCCTTTTTTCTTTACGAAACCCGTGGTGGCTTTCTGCGGTTGCTGTTTATCTACCAATTGAATATTTTTATTTGGAAGGAACTTATACTCGCGTTGTTTGTCAAGACTATTAAAGTTTAAAACGTCTTTCTTCTTTGTTCCAACAATCATATTAGGCTTTTGCTCAACTATATCATTGCTTTCTTCACTAACTGTTGATTGATCTGATGTACTCGATTGTTCCAAAGAAAGTAATTCTTGAGCCTTTTTCTGCAACTTTTCAAGTGTCATTCGATCCGCTGTAGGATAACCCTTATCCAAATTATCCTTTTTAATTTGAACATTTTTATTTTTAGCTATGGATACCTTAAATCACGCAAATTATATTAAATATTACACTGTAAATAATGAAACTTTAAAATTATATTATGTACTTACTATCTATGTGTTTATAATATGTGGAAATACATAACACGTACTGATAAAAAAATTATCAACAACGAGAATACGAGTGTACCTAGGAGTACGAGTGTAACTTACAGGTTTTATTTCTTCAACTTTTTTATCTTGTTTCACTATCTTAAGTTGTTGATTTAATAATTGCTGTAATTGCTCCGCTTTGTCTCTTTCTTCATTTGCTATTGCTTTATATTCTTGAACATCTTTAGCCATTTCATTTAATTTTTGTAACAGTGACCTACATTCAGTCGATTGCATTTCAACTTTTTTCGCCCATTCTGATATTTGAGCTTCTATTTCTTTTTTCCTCTCAGCTTCCATATTTTCTTTTAGAGACTTCTGTTAATTATGAGAATTAATCTCAAAAAATATTAAAACTAAAATGACAAAAACCCACTTTACATTGGTAAAGTTGGTAAAATGAGACATAGCGTATAGAATATGATGGGAAGTTGACCAGAAACGCTTATTTAACAACTTTTTTTTTTTGCTTTTAGATAAAATAAAGACCAAACTTACCGAATTCATTAATTCCTGCTTTAAAGATAATAACTCAGCCCCTTGCTGTTTAATAGTGGCTTGTAATTTTTCTATATGCTTGTTATCATTCTCTAGTTGATTACTATTTTTGTTTTCTTTGTTAGCATCAATAATTTGCAATATTTGTGTTCTTAACAAATTTAGTTCTTGGTTATATTTATCAAATTCTTGTGTTTTCCATTGTTCCATTTTAACCGTTTCTAGTTCTGGGTCTCGTGTAAGAACTTCTGCGTCTTTCATTTCTTTTACAGGAGGGTCTTGCTTTTTACCGTCAAACGAATTACTTTTGACTACTTCTTCATTGTCCTTAAATTTGTGTTTTTCTGCGATAAGGTTTTCCATTTCTTTTAATTTGATTTTCAAATCCTCAATCTCATTGAGTAATTTGCTATTTTCATTTGAATTAATTTGCGTTAAGTTTTCTTGACTTGAGACGTCTTTTTCTGGAATTTCTGTTACGTTCGGATGCCGTCTTGAAATATGACTTTTTAAATAAAGTTGGTTTAAAAATACTTTGTCACAGAATTTGCATTTGTTGTGCTGCAAGGTATCTAAATGAGGGGCAGAATGAAATAAATCGCTTTGGTTTTTTAACGTATTGAGAATCATAGTAGCTATATTTTCATTCCCGTATGGTAACGGAGTGCGTATCACGTGTTTAGATTTTCTTTTTAGCCGTCTTATATCTTCCTCTTTTTCTCGTAAACTTCGTTTATTCGTATCTAGTTCCTGAAAATAAGCACCAATTTAAATTATATAACACAAAAACCTACCTATGTCTCTCAGGAGATCGAGATAATAGTTATAGCATTCGCATTATTAATAGATATTTTGGAAACAAATGAAAGAAAAAATCTAAAAGCCTGTGGTTTATTAAAAAAAAAGACGGGTTGCACTCCGGGAGTGCCGGCAGAAGTGAAAACTTGATTATTAACGTTCAGCATCTTTGATATTTTGGAATGGTATCCGTCTTACGCATGGAATATAAGGGCTAAAAAAAAAAAAAAAGTCCGTCTTACGCTTTTTCGATCAGGCCACGTGTCCTGACGCGAGTTTAAGATTTTATACCCAACGCCGCTAAAGAAGTTTTCACTTCAAAAATTACATTTTTTTTTGTAATTCTTACTATTGTTAATTAATTATTAAATAAATTTAGGCAACTACAAAAGAGAAGAATCCTGTATTTCAGTTTACAGCACTATCACCGCTGAGTTATATACACATATACACACACACACATTAGATATTCGTATTTAAACATATTTCGTATATATTAGTGTAATTTATTCATATAAAAAAACCTGAGCTAGTGATGTAACTTCTTCACGTAATACATAAACACTACGATCCAAATAATGTCGGCAAAACTGCTGATATTCAACTGCCAGCTGAGCTAGCCGAAATATTTTGACAACTCCTTCATCCAGGATCCGTACATCGAATTCTGACTCCAAAACACAATCCAGGATCTAAAATCGTTTATTTGCCAAATTTTTCATTTGTCAATAAAAAGGTATTGTAATAAATTTATATAACTTTTCATGTTCATAAACGTAAGTGGTTTATCTGATTTAAAGCTCTGTCAATTTTCCATAATATTGTTTTAGGACATCATGGTAACAAACCCCTGGTTAAATGCATGAAAAAGTACTTACATCATTCAAATGCTGTTCAATTAAAACAAATTTTCTCTCTCGAATGAGACTTTCGATGTCAAGAAGTCCTGTGAATAAAAACTTTAATGAATAGGTAACTATTTGAACGGTAAAATATAGATAGACGTGTCAATGATATTATAAGTAAAAACACAAAAAGTTTACGAGATTACGAGACATTTCAGGGATAATACCGGAAAGAAAGATCCAAGTAAGCCAGTAAGTAGATAGGTATCTAGGTATATCTTTTAAAGGCATATGAGAAGATTTTTAACTCTTTTAAATAAAACTAAACTTACGAATCTTATTCCACTCTATATGGACACGAGGCCGATGAGTGTTGAATGCAAATCCGGCTTCTTCAGCTAGTTTAGGAAAATTATGATATAATTCAAAAGATGCCTTACAAGCCATTGTACATTGCTTCAATAAAACAAAGGGAATGCTACTTATGTATATCAAAATTTGTATGATTATAAAAAATAAACAAATAAAATTGCTTATAACTGAAATATGAAGTTAAACTTGTTTGTGTACACTATCTGGTTGCTATGCAACCGTCGGTCGTCAGTTGACAACTTATGGCCCTCTTCACAATGGGCAGCGTTGGGCGTGTAGAGGCAATCACGATAGAATCACATAGAATAGAGGGTGACCAAATGTCGATATCGATGATTGGCCGTCACTGTTAAATGTGTATTTTTTTCATAATTGCCGTAATGGCGGCAAACATCGACGTTCATTTTTTTGGGCCAAAGCCCACAACCAAAAAAAATCACTATCACTACATAGTATAAAACAAAGTCGCTTTCTCTGTCCCTATGTCCCTTTGTACGCTTAAATCTTTGAAACTACGCAACGGATTTTGATGCGGTTTTTTTTAATAGATAGAGTGATTCAAGAGGAAGGTTTATATGTATAATAACATCCATTAAATAGTGGAGAAGTACTGTTATTTTTGAGGTTTCTAATGTGATGTCGTAAAAAATTACATTTTTTCCGCTTACGTTGCAAACGCAGGCTGAACCCTACGAGTTTTATCAAAATAATGTACTAAGTTTTATACACATTGAAAAGGTCTACAGAAAAGTCCGCGATGGTATATGTCTATCTCTTATGGATAACCCACAATAACTTTTTTTTGTCATTTACTTTTTACGACAAATAATGGCTAATTTTCGAAGCGATTTTAACCAATACAGCATTAATCCTTAGCCAATTAAATACCTTGAATACATTGTTCATTTAATATAGATCTATATGGCCCTTTACACCGTATGATTTAAGTGAATATTTTCGAAGATATTACAGATTTAAAAATTGCGGGACGTAGCGTTTGCGGCGGTACCGGCCGGCCGCCCGGCTATATATTTTATACCCGTGCGAAGCCGGAGCGGGCCGCTATGTTTTTTATATACAACGT
Organism: Colias behrii; assembly: GCA_029959065.1. NCBI lineage: Eukaryota > Metazoa > Arthropoda > Insecta > Lepidoptera > Pieridae > Colias > Colias behrii. The sequence continues at coordinate 9,493,485 of JARWMC010000002.1, forward strand.
TCACAGTTTTTCTGTAGTGTATTTAGTATCAGCATTGCACCCGTGCGAAGCCGGGGCGGGTCGCTAGTTATAAATAAACTAATAATTATAGAAGTGGAGCAATTACTGATTCTGATGGAGCATTTAAGAAGCAATTTTTTGAGATGTTAATAATTAAAAAAAAAACTTTCCGCGTTAACTTCCTTCCGGTTGAATCAATCGCGTTTAAAATCCGTTAAAAATCTTTAATTTCTATAAGTAGATATAGGCATTGAATGACCGATGATGTGTTCGTGTTGAATGGTGATGATGGATGAATATGGTGATTGAATGATGCTGTGTGATTTAGAATAATGTGAGTTCACTATTATGTAATTTTGTTTTTCGTTTATCTGATCCCTAAGGTATGAATTTAGGCGTGTGTTCTGTATTGTTTCCTTTGAATGTCGTTTTTAAATGCTTCATATTATATAGACTAGAGTAGATAATTTTTGAAACAAAAAAAAATCGCAGTAGGATGAAACCAATTAGAAAAGGAGGAGAATATGATAAAAATAAAAGGAAAAATAGATTACGGTCAATCCGAGTTCGGGAAGTGGGAGGGGGGGAGCTTTTAAGAGAAAAAAATGGTTTCTCTTGATTTCCGACAAAACTACAAGTCCTACGGAAAAAAGTTCAATCGCAAAGTTGTAGGTAGTAAAAAGATCTACAACTTTTGTATTTACAATTTTTTCACATAACCTCAAAATTTAGGTGAAAAATTCTAAAAACCAAGTTTTTGGTTTTTTATTTTTATCTACTTCAAAATTTATTTTTTTTCTACGAAATTTGGTGGAAACTTACTTTATTATGTCCCAAATACATTGTAATTTACTTGATTGAAAATATTTATTTTTTCGCCTTATTTTGAATTAATACCAAAAAAACAACCTAATTTTCAATCGAAAAGTCACCCGTCAAAATATCAGCTTTTTCAAAAACTTGGGGAGCCTTTTGTTCATTGAAATCTCTACTTTCATATGGTGTAAAAAAAAAATAAACATTACCATAGTAAATGTTCTCAGGAAACGCATACTCATGTCATATAGTCCGGGATACATCGCCCATTTTTGCAAGTGATTACTATCAAGCTAATTTTTCGTGAGTAGCTTTATTTTGATGAGATGCCCAATAATTTCATGTACGAAACTCTCGATTGTGGTAGCTACCAGAGGAAACAAGGATAAAATATTTTGATTTGATGGTTCTCAAATATTAATTACTAACTGAATGTTTTTTTTTTGTTCAATCTCAAGATAATTATCTAAATTATTCGAAAAAATATTTGTCCTACAAAATCTATGGTTTGATCAAAGAGTCCCCCTTTCCAATGTGTATCGATAACGAAGTCATCATAAATGATTACTAACCAGCTGATTTTTTTATTTTCACTTATTTAATACTTAAATAATTCAACAGACATATTGTCCTACAAATTGCGTAATAAATATTTGAGAACCGTCAAATCAAAAATTTTTATCCTTGTTACCTCTGTAAGCTACCACAATCGAGAGTTTCGTAGATGAAATTATTGGGCATCTCATCAAAATAAAGCTACTCACGAAAAATTACCTTGATAGTAATCACTTGCAAAAATGGGCGATGTATCCCGGACTAATAATCATGTCGTTTTTATTTGTGGTGGGTTGATTCTGCTCACAGCTATTGGTGACTCAATAAAAGCTTATTCAAATATGAATGTTTGCTGTTAATATTGCGCGAATTGAATAAACAAGAGCAAAGTCAAGTGGCTCTAATGGAAATGGGACGTAACTGGGACCGTAAGATTACACGGAAAATGACAGTAAACCTGTGAGGACTAACTCACGGAATAAAAATAAACCTTGAGCCTCCCCCGTTTATTGAGATCCATTTGCAGATTATAAAATATGTATTTCATAGTGTATAGATTCAATAACTATCTACATTTTTATTTGTTTATAAAACGTCTTCTATCACAATTATTCGTACTTATCTCTGAAATAGTAGCACAGTTCATCTATACCTAGATATTATACTAGTATAGATTTTGAACTTAAACAAACTTAAAACTATTAATACAACATACATTACTTTAGAGGTGGTATTTCATGTGTGTTGGTACTATACAAAGTACCTATAATTAACTATAATAACACACATATTATGTTATTTGTTACAAGAAAGTATATAATTATTAGCAATTAACTATTGACACCCACTCTTATATTAGTATACCTCGTTATTATTGTTTAACATGGTAGCTGTAAATAATATAAATATCGAAGTGTCTATTATCTAATTTACTAACGAGTGTGAATTTAGATGGTAAACGCAACATGTAATGTATTTAAAATACTTTTAGCATAGTATATTATTATTAGTCTGTGCTTTTAGTATTACCAAAATAGTATATAAACTAAAATACAGTAAAAAGTTTATCCAATAAATTCAACCGATATTGTATCTTTTAATTGAATCATAGTTCATAGAAAAATATTATTCATATAAATACTACTCCAAGAAAAATACAAGTATATATTATTAGAATCACATTTTCACTGTTATTTTCATGCAGTTTCAGGATATTAATTTATTTCGTTGTCCGTGATTCATTAATTAGGTACAATGAACGTAGCACATAAAGATAACACAAAAGGATATTTCAATATCTTATATTTTATCAAGACAATTTTATTACTCTGATATATGGCCGTCAAAACATGATTCATCATCATTAGAAAAGGGGTATCATTTAAGCTATCACCAATTTAATTAGTTTTGTGTTTCTTAAATAATAGGGTTTGTCCTCAAAATAGTAGATCTGTCACCAAAATTTAGTCACCAAACAATGCAAAATCAGTTCCACAATAAATCACCTAAAATCCTGAGATATAAGGTCTAGTACCAAATAAATGTTTTTGTATGTATTATAATAGGTGTGTCCTAATAAGTATTTAAGCAAACTAATTTAAAGAGATCACCAATAAATCATATTATGTTACTAGAAAATTGCATTAAGTTCAAATAAAAAATTAGGGTTGTCATCATCGTTTCAACCAAAAGATTCTGCTACTTAACTTGACTCCCAAGGTTCTAAATTTCCACTGGTAGTATAAATTATATTTAAATAAAATTTTTAGCAGAGTAGTAAATAAAACAATTAAAGTCATAATAATCAATATTTATTGTTTAAAATAATTACCACTGAACAATCAGCGCTGGTTTAAAATAGCTGGCTTATGGCTAGCAGAATAGTAGATAAAACACTTGATTAAAGTTAAAATAATCAATATTTATTCTTAAAAATAATAACCACTGAATAATCAGCTCTGGTTTAATAGCTGGCTTATGGCTAGCATAATCCATACTTAATAGTAGATATTATAAATGCGAAAGTAACTCTGTCTGTCTGTCTGTTACTCAATCACGCCTTAACTACTGAACCAATTTGCATGAAATTTGGTATAGAGATATTTTGATACCCGAGAAAGGACATAGGATAGGTTTTATCCCGGAAATCCTACGGGAACGGGTTATTCTTTGAAAACGCGGGCGAAGCCGCGGGCGGAAAGCTAGTTGTAGATAAAACACTTAATTAAAGTTAAAATAATCAATATTTATTGTTAAAAAACAATAATCACTGAATAATCAATTTGTCTCCGCCCCTTTGATCATTTTTTCATTAAAATTATAAATTGATGTATTAAATTGGTGTCGAATACTATTAATTTAATATCTGAACGAAATAAAATGTTACTACTGTATTGGTAACAAAATATCAAATAAAAAGGAGTCGCAGTCAGGGATCGTTAATTGATTTATTTGGTGACAGATCTACCATTCTGAGCACATGGTACGGGAGCTATTAACGTTTTAAAAAAAGTCATTTTAGTATAGTTGGGTTTTTGATATACTGTTTCTCTTGCTATTTCGGTTAGAGTCCGCGCTGTCTGGCTGGCGGTAGTGGTTGCGTTTATTAGTGCGCACAGGAAAATATCCGTAATTTAAAGTCATTTATTAACGCGTAATTTTTAATCTTTTGCCTTTAGATAGATCCATCAGACATAAATTTGTTATTGCAAGACGTTTTTTTCGTTGTTAAATAGGTGCCATACGCAATTTTTTATTTCAAAATAATTAAAATGTCATCGAAATAAGTGAAATTACATCAACATGATTCCGCTTAAAAGGTAAGTAATAACTTTATTACTTATATTATATTATCCTTTTTTAATACTTATATTGAATAATTAGTAAACTAATATTTTTAATAGATGGTTTCATATTTATTACACTTTTGGGTATTAATATGAATTTGATGATATTTGGTTTTTATCAAGTTTACATTAACGTCCTATTTGAGGTTCGTTGGGAAAAGGAGGCACCATGGTAGATTGTTGCTAAAAAATTGTAAATAGTAAAATGAATATTATACATAGTATATCCTTCACGGGGACTCATGTTGATGGAATTTCACTTATTTCGATGACATTTTAATGATTTTGAAATAAAAAATTGCGTCTGGCACCTATTTAACAACGAAAAAAACGTCTTGCAATAAAAAAATTATGTCTCATGGATCTATCTAAAGGCAAAAGATTAAAAATTACGCGTTAAAAAATGACTTTAAATTAAGGATATTTTCCTGTGCAGATAAGATGCGCACTAATAAACGCAACCACTGCGACCAGCCAGACAGCCCGGACTCTAACTGAAATAGCAAGAGGAACAGTATATCAAAGAACCAACTATACTTAAATGCTCTCTTGTCAACGTTGGTAGCTCCTATACGAACAGAGCTATTATTTAAGTAACAAAACTGTTATTATAAGAACGAAGTTTATATTCATGTAATGCAATATAATTTTATTGGTTATCGATCTCTTATTTTACACATATATTAACATTAATTTGATAATTCATACCTGGGAACAATTTTTGTATATCTGAGAACGAAAATATTTCGTGGTGATAGATCTATTTATTAGGTGATACAACTTGATGACAAATATAAATTTTGGTGATAGAAAATATAGTTCCCTTAGAAAAGTCGCACTGGGGACATTTCCAGTCTTGTAAACGATCGATTGGTCGTTGTGGTCGTTTTTAGCATACACTGGTGTCTGGTGGTAACAGTATAGGTATCATCGTAATAAGTGTAATTGTCAAACAACTATCATTTGTTATAGGTGATGCGCCAGCTCGTTTGCCTTTGGGTCTCATGCGAACTGTATAAAATATAACCTATAATATCTAGTAATCTTTTGCTAATAATTCGTTCGTATTCTGCAAGAACCATTTATTATTCCCGGAACGTAAAAGCTTAGTAAAAGGACTTAAACTAGTTTTATTACTTTTTATACGACAGTAATTAAGCTTTTGAATTTATTTAAACGCGGAATAAAATATGTTAGGATGTGCTTTTTATTACCTTTTAATACTTGCTTAATCTGTCACATACAAATATATCTGCCACAGCCACAAGTCACAACCCACTACCCTACTATCAAGTACCTTACCTTAATATACTTCAAAACGTCAATTCTAAACTATGTATATTAAATAATCAATGCCTATGTTGGCTCAAAGCTATTGAAATTTCAAAGCCGCTTGGATTTTATGGTATTTCCCGAACAAATAGACAAACAGCCATAAACCTTGGTTTTGGGTTCAGAATAGTGAATATCCAATTTTTCATGCTTTACAGTGTTTACAGTACAATAGTCTGTGTAAGCGAAATGAGAGTATTAATAGTTAAAATTCATATCAGGGACTTTTTATACTTTTTCTTAGTTCATTATTATTTGATATTGCTTAGTGTCGCTTTTTTCAATTTGTCGAAATTTGTTTAGGGCGTCTGGTCGAGGCAGATAAAAGCGCCGTCAAACTCATTCTCGTGCGGTGTTACCCACAGTTTATTTAGCGGCTTACCTCGGCCAGCGGCATTGCCCCGAATTGTTGATTCCGTTTTTCTTTCATTTCTAGCCTGTACCGAATGTCGACCAATACATTGGAAATAAATAAAAATGAAATAATGATTGCTTCATGTTGTTGCCCAAACATTTTGCTTTGGTTATTGGTATTATAGGCACAGTATATATTCTTAACAAGATGACTGTAAAATATCACATTCCGTTATAATTTATGTGAACTATAAGGTACGTCATAAATTGATATACCTACTAGCCTCATGTGATTAATTTCAAAGCATCTTGGCAGTTTATCAAGGCAGATGGGGCCCGCTCTGTTTACTGCTTGTATATTATCGTTAAAACGGCCGTAAAAGTTAGTCTTCATCGACTGTATCTATCTTCTGCTAAGTAGCTTTCAATGGTTATCTGTAAGGATTTTTTTATAGCTGTTGTGTATTTCACAAAATTGAGTAGTCTTTAAAGATTTAGAGTAATGTTGCAGTTTTATGGTCTTTCACTGGTCGTAATTATAATTCGTATCGTTGTCAAGTAATTTAAAGTGTTGAAACCAATAATTTGTAGGAATGTTATAGTAAAAAACAGACGTATCTTTATCACACAATAACTTATGTTTCAGCCAAAATATGAAATATGTAAGTAACTAAAATTATGCTAAAAATATTCCATATCATGTCTATTTATATTTAGAAGAAAGAAGATCATATCGGGTCAATTATTTTCGCCCAAGAATCGCTAATCCGAATAAACATAATAACATAAGATATAACAGGATATGTAAGCTTATTTTTGGATTTGATACGGATGACGGAGATGATATTTTTATCTCCTGGCGTATTATTATCAGAAAATATTGTGCGTAAATAATTAGGCAAATAACGGCAATAAGTTTCTACAAAATTACGATAGGAAATATACGCTTATCATTTTAGTGAATTCCCCGTAGCTTTATTAAGAGAAGAGCAAAGTAAGTGAGTGGTCGTTTTTGCCCGCAGGTGGCAAATGTCTCTAGAGTCTTTATGAAAATTGCCTTCACGCATCAAGTACCGCCAATAACAGACATGCTCATTCTTTCAACGCTGTGCGGCTTTTCATGAATAAATATGAGTTTTTGTCAGTTTTCCTAAACCTTGATATAAGAATAACTTGGAGATAAAAGGGATTTATCTATCGCGTATTCATATATGGATTATTCAGTACACAATGTCTCGTAATGGGCTTATAGGATGATGGCACAACGTCTTATTGAATCTGACGACGTGAGAAATATTTTTAAATCGTATACAAGTTTTTCATACCTATAGAAATAAAACTAAATTATGTTTTCGATTTGCAACGATAATTTTATGCTGCTCGTTTCTCGTAACAAAATAAGAAACGTGAATAGGTGGATTCACACAGAACGAGCAGCCTCGCGAAGCATTTTCCGCGGGAAGCAGCTCGGTGTATGTAAACGTGCCTCCGCAGAAGAAAATGCTTGAGTCGCCATTTTCTATGATTCGCGAGGATGCTCGCTCTACATAGACCTATTTGTTTGAGAAGCATTTTATGCAAGCATTTGTTGTTTTACCTGACTGAAAGTTTTTTTATGTTAGGTATATGATATTTGTAAGGTTTATCGGTAAACAGTTTAGCGACAACTAATTTATTTATTACTAGCTTCCGCCCGCGACTCCGTCCGCGCGGATGTCGGTCTTCGCGTGGATGGTTTATTTCTCCATTTTGAGTAACTCTGACAATGACATCTTATAAATATCTATTGGACCCAAATACCTATAATAATTAACGCAACGTGTGTTCTCGGTTCTACAGAACAACGTCTATGGATAAAACTGAAAAATTAAGATTTATTTTTTTCTACGTATTTTTCCAGGATAAAAAGTATCCTATTTTATGCCCAGGATAATAAGGTATAATTATACCAAGTTTCATCGAAATCGAACAGTTAGTTTTCACGTGATGCCTGAACATACAGACAGACAGACAGACAGACAGACAGACAGACAGACAGACAGACAGACAGACAGACAGACAGACAAAAATTTTTTTAATCACATATTTGGGTTTGCTATCGATCCAGTAACACCCCCTGCTATTTATTTTTTCAATATTTTCAATGTACAGAATTGACCCTTCTACAGATTTATTATATGTATAGATTAGTGCTAACATTAGCCTTGTAAGACCAAAATAATAAGTGATATATATAATAGGTATCCCACAACTTTTCAAACCACACTGAATATTAAAAACAAAGACAATGTTAAAAGTTACCTAATTAAAGTTAAAGCTGAAAGAAGATTAAATTTAATCATTAAAATTTGATTACACTGAGTCAACGAAAAAGGGCAATTTTGATTATAAAAACTCGTTCAGAAGTTACGAAGCAGGCCGCGTCTGAATTCGGGAAGGAATGTTCACATAGGTAATATAATCTGTTAGAAGCTTGACCCAAATAAACATACAGTACCTATCAAAATTCGTGTCAGATTGGGGAATAATGGATGATATAGATCTTTACTATAGAGCACATTACCTATAGCTATTGTGAAATCTATCCTTAGGAAGTTATTAGCCTTATAAATTCGAACACTATAGTTCTACATTTTAATTGTTAATTGACATGTTAAAGAAGCCGATGCTCATCTGTTCTGCTTATGTAAGTATACGTTTTACTGGTCATTAGCAGGCTGTCGTTTGCCTTTGTCCGCATTTATATAAAAAATTAATGTATGAATCTCAGTATGAACATAAACAAATAGCCATGATAAATTCTTGGAAGGTACAACCTTTTTGTTTGCATTAATACCGCAAATGTGTTTGTTTGTATAAAATAGTATCGCTCGAGCAAAATAACATTTTATATTGAATTTATATTTTTGGTTTTATGGCATTCAAATGCTTTATAAATATAAATTTATAAAGAATAGAAAAAATTCGATCACGAGGCGGATTCAGACACATAAAACTGAAAGAATAGAATAAATTCGATCACTCGGGCGGGTCACGAGTGGCTGAGTTGGTGAGGCATCCGCCCCGGAATGGCGCGAAGGATGCGGGTTCGAGTCCCGCCTCGTGATCGAATTTTTTCTATTCTTTATAAATTTATATTTATAAAGCATTTGAATGCCATAAAACCAAAAATATAAATTCAACAAAAAAGGTCGTGTTCCATCGTTACAATATTGTATTCACTGAAAAGTGCTTCATATTGGTTGAAATGGTTGTTAATCATCTCAATAGATGGCGCGCGGTGTGTCCCTTCAGACACATAAAACTGAAAGAATAGAATAAATTCGATCACTCGGGCGGGTCACGAGTGGCTGAGTTGGTGAGGCATCCGCCCCGGAATGGCGCGAAGGATGCGGGTTCGAGTCCCGCCTCGTGATCGAATTTTTTCTATTCTTTATATATTTATATTTATAAAGCATTTGAATGCCATAAAACCAAAAATATAAATTCAACAAAAAAGGTCGTGTTCCATCGTTACAATATTGTATTCACTGAAAAGTGCTTCATATTGGTTGAAATGGTTGTTAATCATCTCAATAGATGGCGCGCGGTGTGTCCCTTCAGACACATAAAACTGAAAGAATAGAATAAATTCGATCACTCGGGCGGGTCACGAGTGGCTGAGTTGGTGAGGCATCCGCCCCGGAATGGCGCGAAGGATGCGGGTTCGAGTCCCGCCTCGTGATCGAATTTTTTCTATTCTTTATAAATTTATAACATTTTATATTCTGAGAATGATTGATTCCTCTGAAACTTTCGGTAAACATGTCTCAACTGAGGGGACGTTAGTGAAAATATGTGACATCTCTTCCGAAATAGCGATGAACAAACAAATCCTTATTGAAGCCACCTGAGTTTATTTGGAGAGCGTTTCAATGAATAAAAATGTATAAGTTAAGAGAATCTGCATCGTTTAACTGACCTACTTACTATTCCGAAACGTGCGTCAATGTATGTAATTGTAAAATGTTGCAATGTATGTAATTGTAAAACTTGAAAAGTACGTGTCGATCAAATATTCAGTGGGAATACAAATATTCTTGTTATTTTATAAGGGTTCACCCATGGGCACCCAAGCTGTGATGCAGATATTAGAATATTTGTAAGATATTTTGGTCAAAGCGGTAGTCTATGAATTTAAAGAGACTGTCAGGCTTGTTTATTATGTTATTACTATTGTAATGGTGTGATGATATTTATTTCAATAACCATATAAAGAGTTGTTTCGTATTGATGCTAAAAGTTCCCTTTGAGTTTGCTTATTGGACTTATAGTAACACTTCATTCAATTTACTTATGACTAAATGAAAATTAGTTGTCTCTTAAGATTTCATAAAGTCATTACCGATTTGGTGCCAGAAAACTTAATTTGTCTCGAAAAATTCACGCAAGACTGATGTTTTCTCATTTGTTAGTCAGATTTCAATTTAAAGTGAATTATTGCATGCCTCTCAACGTTTTTAACCTCCCAAATGAATATGAAACTAGTAATTTTGGAAAACGCGACTGTATTTTAATATAAGAAAGATAAAGCTCACAGTGTCCTGTTTCGACTAAAAAAGATATAGGTAGGGTAGACTGGGTACGGTTGTGCCAGGTCCCGGTAGTGACAGTCGTCATATTTTCGAAAATATAGGGAATAGCAGAGGTCATTTTTTTTTATGCAATAGGGGGCAACAGAGCAGACGCGTCACCTGGTGGTAAGTGCTCCACGTCGCCCATATGTACGCACAGTGCCAGAGACAATGTGAGTATGTTGCCGGCCTTTCAAGTAGGAATATGCTCTTTTCTTGAAGGTCCCCAGTTCATAGCCGTTTGGAAAAGCCGCATGAGGGAGTTTGTTCCAGATGTCTGTAGTGCGCGGGAAGAAAGATCTTTTAAAGCGCACAGTTGTATTATTGTATTATTGTATTGTTAGTGTGATAATGAGCTTTTACTAAATCAGGCACACTTCTCGAACTCTATATTTTCTCTTGTATCGGCTTTTCGGTAATATTTCAAAAGAAAAAAAAATCATCTGTTGTAAGTTACGATACAACTAATATTTTACAGCATATTCAAAAGCAAAATGATGTCGATAAAAACATTTCAGGTCGTTTGAGAAATTTGCCTGATTTAGTAAAAGCTCATTATCACACTGTTTGTATGCGTTTCCTGAGAACATTTACTATGGTAATGTTTATTTTTTTTTTACACCATATGAAAGTAGAGATTTCAATGAACAAAAGGCTTCCCAAGTTTTTGAAAAAAGCTGATATTTTGACGGGTGACTTTTCGATTGAAAATTAGGTTGTTTTTTTGGTATTAATTCAAAATAAGGCGAAAAAATAAATATTTTCAATCAAGTAAATTACAATGTATTTGGGACATAATAAAGTAAGTTTCCACCAAATTTCGTAGAAATATAAATTTTGAAGTAGATAAAAATAAAAAACCAAAAACTTGGTTTTTAGAATTTTTCACCTAAATTTTGAGGTTATGTGAAAAAATTGTAAATACAAAAGTTGTAGATCTTTTTACTACCTACAACTTTGCGATTGAACTTTTTTCCGTAGGACTTGTAGTTTTGTCGGAAATCGAAAGAAACCATTTCTTTCTCTTAAAAGCTCCCCCCCTCCCACTTCCCGAACTCGGATTGACCGTAATTTATTTTTCCTTTTATTTTTATCCTATTCCTCTCCTTTTCTAATGGGTTTCATCCTACTGCGATTTTTTTTATCTTTTTATTATTTTTAAAGGCTTCTACCCTGGTGTAATAATTTATTTCATATTTTTTTAATTTGAATGTTGTTTTTTGTTTTCAATTAAGTTATAAGTAGCACAGTTGACAGATATATACGTACAATGTACATACAGTTAGGAAACTAAGCCCCTGCGATGAAATTATGACGTATAGCTATAGGGCTGTTACCTTTTTGATATTTAACCGACTTCAAAAATAAAGGAGGAGGTTATCAATTCGACCTATATATTTCTGTTTGCTTTTTTTTCACAGTCGATTTTGTGGTAATTTTGAGATTAAAACTCGTTAAAATACAAAAATGGTGTAGCCTAAATATGAATTTACAAGAAGAAACAATCCGAATTAATACACCTTGTAAAAGTAAATACGTTTTTATCAGTGCTATATTTCGAAATCTTGTTTTGTTATGGACGCCGAAGGTTATTTAATGTACCTAAATTATTTATAATGCTTGATATTTGTATTATACATATATTCAATAATTATTTTAAACCAGAATTTACAATACTTGTATGTAGGTATACGTACTAAATTATTTTTAAAACGATAAATTAAATTAAATTAAAAAACACAAAATATGCAGAAATAAATTAAAATTATTATTATACGAGCATAGAACCTCCACCTTTTTGTTTTAGGATGAAAAAGAAAATAGTTTGACAGGCTTAGTGCTTGACAAAGTGGTGACGTCACGTATCGATAAAAATACAATAATTGTAATATCTATCTTTTATGTAGATATTTATGTTTTAACATTTTGGTGAAATATATTATTTCAGTTTAATTTGAACACGTGCTTGTAGATAAGTTGATTTCGGCGATCATTTTAAAAATGCCACGTACCTACTAATTGCGCAGTATTCGGCTGCTTGAATTCAACTATACCAATTATACCACCAGATGATTTTGTTCAATATGTCGAGAAAATGGATAACATTTTCGTTGCTGCTTTAAGAGAGAACACATAAACTGTAAAGTGGCTGAATTAATTTACAACGAATTAAACATAATCAGTTACTTAAAAAAACTGTTCATAAGATTGAGAATATTTTACACTATAAAATTTAACAATAAATTCCGTATTAGTCGTAGTAGACGAAAGTATTTTTCAGTAAATAATTTGTAATTTTTTTTTTTCGAATAAAGGCATTTTATGTAATGGTTATTTTAATATCTATACATATAATAAAATCGTAGGAAAGTCAAAACTGTAGATTGAATATTTTTTTGAAAGAATACTTGGGACAATAGATACCAAAGCCAAAAATATAGTTAGGCTACAAACTGAAACAATCGATATTTATTTAACGTGAAGTCATTGACATCACTTTTCTATACTATGTATCTTTGTCATTCAAAATCTGTGGATGTGTCACCCGCTACTATCGATCCCCCAAGGATCCCCCTGAATACCCTTATGATTCTCGTAAAAACACGCTTGCTTGTGTGCGTGTGCCATTTCGAACGTTTTTTATGAAGTTTCCTTACTGTATGTATCTGTATATTGTGTAAGTACTGAGTTTTATATTACAGTAGTTATTGTGTGTTAATAATTAAATGTAACTTTAAATTAGATTGTAACATTCTTTTGAAATCAAAAATATGTATTAGTATTTTATTAAATAATAAATTTATACCTTCAGTCTGGTAAAGGATTGCGGAATATAAAAAGAAAACAAAATATTAATGTGGCCATGCACCACGTTGCATGTAAATAATTTATTGGTCCAAGTTACAAAGCGTTTTTCATCGAAAGATCTCACATTTTTCTAAGTTTTAATCTAATAGGAGCAGTCTCGCGGTTTAAGGGTGGTCTAGCGACATACATTTCATTTGACATTTTTTTGTATTTTTTTACAATGTCGCCAACCGATGATTTAAAGCAAGGTAAAAAGAAATGTGTGCAACGTTTAACTCGTCACACAAAACGTGGACCCAAAATATGCAGGCATAGGAAGGACGAAACCAAAAATACTACTGTTATGGATGTAACAAAATAAATATGATTAAATCCCGAATATTTTGTCCAGCCCATGTTCTGTGTCCAGGTTCACAACTTTGTACAATTGTATAAAAATAATAATAATAAGTTCGTTTTGGCAGAATCGTGTCCGAGCCGTGGGTAGGTAAAGCAGTCGGTCGATGTCGTTGTTTACGCAGATGGTTTTTCTTCGGTGCAAGCAGTCGCTGCGGATGCCACTGAGCCAGTCTCCTCTGACGGGGATGGCTGGCAGGCCAGTGATGGGAACCTCTGGTATAGAGCAGCGCGGTATTTCGGGTGGCTGTAGGAATAGCATAATAGTTAGTTTACCATACATATAACTTATACTTCTATATTACTATTTCTTAGATAATAATATGGATATTTACCTGATGCCATATACAATAGGATTGTACACGGCATTAGCTTTGGCAAATACGGAACCCCAGATGGTGCTGAGGGGGCTGATTGGCGCAGTTTCGAATACACCAGCGAAGTTGATCACCAGGTAGGGTGTCCATGCCATGAACCAAAGAGAGATGGTCATCAGTGCCACCTATTGAACAGTTTTGTATTTAATGGTCATTAAAAATAAGTAATAAAATTTTAATAATAACATTTATAAGTATTTTGAAATATTGCATTAGAGCATTTAAGCATATATTTATACCTTAGCCAGTTTGCACTCAGCGCTGGTGTTGGCCTGTTCAGAGGATCTGAGAGAAGCAACGTTCATTTTTTTGGCCTGTTCCCTCATAGCCTTCTCGTGAGCAGCTACGGCCTGGACGATGAAGAAGTAAGAGTAGACGATGAGGGCCAGAGGCAAGAAGTAGCAGGCGATTGAGTAAGTAATGATGTAGATTTGGCTAAGCAGGTCCTTGCTGAGGTAGTCAGTTCCGCATGCGGTCATGTTTCCCTCAGGTACATATCTGTCAAAAGTTCAATATTTGATAACAATCAAAAACAATTGGAACAGTTATAAATTATTAATTGATTCTTGAATGAAATAATTTTGTATAAAATGAAATAACCTGCTCCAGCCGAAGATGGGTGCCAGAGTCCATGCAAGTGAGAACGCCCAGACTCCAAAGATTTGCAGAAGTGCTCCATTGATGGTCAATGGTTTGGCAGCAATTCCTTTCACGATAACATTGTATCGATCGAAGGCAATTGCTGTCATAGTCCAAATTGAGACGCAACCGAATAATGAACCAAAGCAGGCATAGAACTGGCACGCTACAGGACCTGTAGGTATATAAATAATGATCAGAAATAAATATTCAGAACTAATAACTAATAAATATGAACAGTATTATCACTAAATTATTACCGAAGACCCATGTTTGGTAGTAGCTGTTAATACACAAAGGCGGAGCCATCATTGCCATCATCAGGAAGTCGGAGAAAGCCAAGTTTACAACAAGCATGTTTGAGGGGGTCTTCAGAGACTGAAATCAGAGAATGAATTATTATATCGTAGTTAGTACACGATAATATTATAATTTCAACCAATATCTAAATAGGTATTTCAGGTTACCTTTGTAGTGGTGAAAATGTAAATAACCATGCCATTGCCCGTAACTGAAATGAACGCCAAAGTGCAAATAGTGAAGCCTAGTAGACCATACCATAGTGGGTTCATCGGTGGGAACTGATACCTAAGGATAACAATTTGAGTTGGATATTTTTAATTTCGAAAACTGCATGCTAAAATGTTTGCATTCAGAGTTCGCATTTCCTTACCAGTGTGCATCAATCAGGTGTAGCATTTCGGGCAAGACTTTGTCGACAACAGTCTGGTTTGAGCTGTAAGCCTCTGCATGACCGCCCCATGCTTGCATGGCGGCAACGCCTGGTGCTGGGTCCATGCTGGTAATTGCCATTTTTACGAACTAAATTTCTTATTCTAAAAAACTGCAAGGAAAAAATTGTTATTAAAAATAGTTACTTTCACGTTATATTAGAAACAAAATGGAATACGATGAAAAAGGACTTCACGTTTCTAGCGATGAACCCGAGTTATTGATGTTACTTTAAAAAATTGAAAAATAAAATTCTACCACCAAGTATTTTTTGACTCACTAAAATGTCCTACGAGGAAGGGCGGGAAGGTGGGTCGCCCCGAGATGGTTATTACCAAAAATACTGAAGAAAATCGCTTCACGAACTACTCCAGTCTTTAGTTTAACCAATCTCCGGCGGTTGCTGAGGTTGTGTTGCGGAGGCTACTCATATTTTGCCGTCCGCAGACCGCTTTTATAAGAAAACAAGGAGGATTAACCCCACGACGTCACGAAGAAAATCAATATTCATAATTAGATATAAGTTAAGTCTAAGACGGTGAATACATTATCTACTTATTCATACAACGTTTCGACAGGGACTCATTTATAAGAAAACATTATTTCATGACTAGATAATTAAATAAATATTTGTCTGAATCTATATTTGTTATAAATACATATTTATGTTCAAAATTAATAAGAAACTCATAGTTGGTAGATTATTCCAATATCAATTTCTTTCTTTTAACTATCTTGAAACGTTACTTATACCTAATTACCATTTACCAAATCTTGTATAGGTAGGTACCTATTTTTATTATTTTAAAAGTTTAGATTAAAGTTTTATGGTTAACAAATCTATTTATCGCCAATGTAATCATAAAATATCGATATGTATATGTATAACATACCTATCAATGTTATCAATACATCTTATATATAAAATTTCCGTGTCACAATGTTAGTTACCATACTCCTCCAAAAAGGCTAGACCGATTCTCATGAAATTTTCTGTGCATATCGGGTAAGTCTGAGAATCGGCCAACATCTATTTTAATTCATACCCCTACGTGATTAGAATAAGGCAGAACAACGTTTGCCGGGACAGCTAGTATATAATAAAATTGTAAGTACTATATCTACTTAATTAAGAAAAAAACTATAAAACGACTAGCGAAAATAAAAGTGAAACTAGCGAAAGCTGGTGAAATTTTTAAAAATACATTCCTTAGGTTATTGTTTTACCAGAATAAGCAGTTCATTCATTATTTCAATCATAATAATTGCTATAACTATAATTTTCATATAACGCAGTTAGCAAGTACAGCCCTGCATTTCTTCAAGTACCCTACCCTACTTATGTATCGGACGTTATGGTTATGTAGGTAAAAAAGGTATTCTTGTTAACTGGATTATGGTAACAAGAGAAATTATATTTTCTTTCATAGTTAGTTGATACTAGCACGCCGCAGAAGAGGTGTCGTTCCTAAAGTAATATAAAAATAATGTCGTAATTTTTACTTCATAATTATAAAAATAATTGGAAATAATAATTTAAATGTAACTATTATTTGTTATATTTAATATGGAAATAATAATATAGCTTGATATATTTTTACTGATTATTCATCATCGTTTTCATCTATTATTCTTTTTACAAGGAAGACTACAATAAATTAATCGACTTTTATTGTCTACTTTATATAAATGAAATAGTAGCAAAGCATTTTGCTTTTTCTTTTGTAAATCCAGCTCCTTGGGAATTTTGGGATCAAAAGATAGAAGGCATAGGCATTTTATTTACATATTATATCTTTTTTATAAATTTTATCCTAACTACAAATCCTAAATACGCTTGTAATATCAAATATGCACATGCAAAAGTCTGTCTATCCGTTTGTCGGTTATAGGTATCATGGCCAACTGCTGAACCGATTTTTATGAAATTTGAATTAGAATATAATTTAATTGAATGACTAAAGGATATCTCGTCAAGTTGTAATGTTTAACGTCTTGACTGAACGTCATTTTGCATAATCTAGTAGGTAGTAGTTTGGATAAGGGGGTGAGTGATTGATGGTGATTCGGTGTTTTTTAACTAATTACATAAAAAATAGTACACGTAACCGTTTTCTTGTGCAACTGTAGGTACTCATTCAATGATTTGAGTTTTCGTTTGTTACTCACGAACTTCCCGATCGATTTTAATTTTAAGTTTATACCATACATACATATTTTAAGCATTAAAGGGTTTTTCTTCATCGTCATCGTAAGTCAATCTGGGACAAGCGAACAATATCTATAAAAATTCCTTTTTTATACCGCTGCTTCATTAGCGTAGTACCCGTAACCCGACCCAAAATTCCACATAGCAGTCACATAAGTACCTACTTAGCTTGTATGTCTAAATACAAACATATTCTTATCATATTTCTTACAAACTTATTTAGCGTTATTAGTAACTAGGACTATTGAAACCTCATTACAATGTCAGCACAGTATTACAATAATATTTCCTACAGTAATGAAACGCCTTTGATGTCGCGCGATGCCGCCGCCAGCGTAGGTACTTACGCTGCCACACGAAAATATGCTAGGGTTGCAACTAATGGGAAATAAAACAATTGTGATAACAATATTAATATTATGATGAAATCATTTACTCATATGTACATTCAAAATAATTGCGATTATTAAATCTGATGTAATTATTTGTTCATTCATAAATATATAATTACATATATTGCACTGCTAAATATTTACGTGACACTTTATTTTTGGATGTTCTTAATTGTCTATTACAACATTTAACTAAGTAATGCATTCGCATTGGGATGTATACAATCTGATAAGACAAGAATGAGAACAACATATACACAGATTTGATGAAAATTCTATAGATACAAATACAATCTATCTAAAATATCTTAATAACTTCTGGGATTACGATGTAGATTTACATCCATACACAAAATAGTTTGTGCGCGCCATTAGAGAACATGTAAGTATAATAAAATTATTACACAAAAAATACGAATGCGTCGTCCTTTCGCGCTAGGTAATGCAAACTAAGCGTGATTGCATTACGCGGCCCGCGTCGCCCGACCCCCCGCCAGTTCCCCTCCGTTTCTCTGTGCAAGTACATTCGTTGCCATACTGTAGGAAATATTGTAATACTGTGATGTCAAGTCATAATTTGTTAAATCTATTGTTTTCGGTAAGTAATTGTAATTCCTACTTATATCTTGTAGGTATAGTATTATATTATTATCTGTGCTTATATTAATTTTAACGTGAGCGAAGTCAATTAATATGGATACAAATATTTACAAGTCTAGGTTAATCCGGGCAGAGCTTATCCACATTACCCTAAAGAAAATTGGAAACAATTACTTTGAAATGCATAACGTAACGGCACCAGTCTTGTACAGATTAAGGAAAAAATTGAAGTTTTTTGCAAATTTCTCGTAGGTTTTTTAACTTTATTGGATATTGTTAAGTTATACCTTTAGTTCAATGTTAGTTTAACGTAACCAATGTTAGAAAAAAGATTACAATGCATAAATAATGAAGTTATTTATAAATTATAAAACCACTTTTTTGCACCAGTGTTGGACAGTGAAAATCTAATGATGGACACCCAGTTTTGGACAACATCCAGTTATGAACACCCATTTATGGACTGTACCTAATGTTGTTTCTCCAGTTATTTACACTTGGAGAAGACTTATAGTTATCAATAGAATCTTGAAAATGATGATTGGAATACAATAAATCGGGGATGTATTTATAAAAAATAGTACTTACTAATTATTTTGTATACTTATAATATTTAAAACAGTCTTAATTTCCATTTTCTAGGCAAAAATTGGACAAATGCATCGTTAAATACGAGTTATGTCCGTTAAGAAACACCTATATGGGTTTTTTTTCTCAATAAGTCAGGGATGAAAAATATAACTAAAAAAAGTACTGCCATTCCATCCATTTTGGGACTTCTTCTTCTTCGTCATATCACTCTAGTCAGAGCGAACGTGGTCAACATGAGGTTTGGGGGGGTAGATGTTACCCGCTTCACGATGTTCCGCCATATCTGTTTCCTGGCATTCCGCTACACTCGTGAAGTGAATCGCCAATCTGAATCCGCCAGCAGATGCAAGATGGTGTGGATGAAATTTAAGCGTGTGTGCTATATAGTCCGGGATACATCGCCCATTTTTGCAAGTGATTACTATCAAGCTAATTTTTCGTGAGTAGCTTTATTTTGATGAGATGCCCAATAATTTCATGTACGAAACTCTCGATTGTGGTAGCTTACAGAGGTAACAAGGATAAAAATTTTTGATTTGACGGTTCTCAAATATTTATTACGCAATTTGTAGGACAATATGTCTGTTGAATTATATAAGTATTAAATAAGTGAAAATAAAAAAATCAGCTGGTTAGTAATCATTGATGATGACTTCGTTATCGATACACATTGGAAAGGGGGACTCTTTGATCAAACCATAGATTTTGTAGGACAAATATTTTTTCGAATAATTTAGATAATTATCTTGAGATTGAACAAAAAAAAACATTCAGTTAGTAATTAATATTTGAGAACCATCAAATCAAAATATTTTATCCTTGTTTCCTCTGGTAGCTACCACAATCGAGAGTTTCGTACATGAAATTATTGGGCATCTCATCAAAATAAAGCTACTCACGAAAAATTAGCTTGATAGTAATCACTTGCAAAAATGGGCGATGTATCCCGGACTAATATGGTGGTGGAATTTAGCAGCAGACATCCAAACAGTTCATCAGAGAACTCTCTATGATAGATGCGTTACAATACGCATAAGTATGCGACTTCTCTACGCAGTGATAGAGAATGAAGCCGAGAACGAGTCGCACAGCACATAATGACCCATTGTTCTAAAATATATTCTTCATGTTTAGATAGATACATATTATGTTGTTGGACCCATTAGTGTAATTTTAACAAAAAATATCAATGTCCATTATAGGAACCAAAGCAAATCCAGTCATGGACAATTGTTGTACAATATTGGAACCCTTTGTTTGAAATGGTCGTGATAGGTATATTATTAATCAGAAAGAAAAGACAATACAGAAAAGCGCATGTAATTAATACCTTTAAAAAAAGTTTATTTTCGACATATGTCCATAAATGGATATATCCATAGAATTAAATCCAGTTATGGACACTGAAGAATTTTATTTAAACAACATAACCTATCATGATACTAAATCGTGTAATATTTCGTACACTTAACTACTATAAATAAAAGTAATATCAAATTTTGCTGACATTTATACAAAAATTCTTATAATCAAAATTGTGTCCTCACTTCCTTAAGGATTTCCTTGGTAAAAACGGATTTCTTCGAAACGAGTCGCAGCAACTAAACATAACGTTCTGCCATCTTCAAACATTTTGGCCGAATAAGATGAAGTGTCGTATTTTGATAGCTTATGAACCAAACTTTTATTTTAAGTATTGCCATATTATATAACGTTAATTTTGTTCTTAATATTTAAATTTAATATTTATTTTGTCCATTACTGGATGCTTGTCCACGACTGGTGCCGTTACCTTAGTTTATTTTAAGGAGTAGTAAGCGGGCACATAAACTATATTTTATTAAAATTCAAGTAAATCTATACTAATATTATAAAGCTGAAGAGTTTGTTCGTTTGAACGCGCTAATCGCGGGAACTACTGGTCCGATTTGAAAATTTCTTTCGGTATTAGATAGCCCATTTATCGAGGAAGGCTATATATCATCTCGCTAAGACCAACAGGAGCGGAGCACTGCGGGTAAAACCGCGGAGCACAGCTAGTAATAAGATACGAATCAAGGGTGATAAAGTTTTAATAGTAGACTACAAGCCGGTATAGGAAAAAAATATGGGTCATTTGAACCACCAGGTGACCTATCTAGAACGATTGAAGAGCATAAAATAATAAGATTCAGCACTATGCCGTCACTTGTAAGCTGTCCAACTGAGTGCAGATGAGAATACGAAAGTACAGGTAGACTCGGTAAATTTTGGTCATATATTTTTGTACGGCATTCTTAACCACCGATAGATCCATTAAAAATAATAAGAAAACGCTCAGTGCCGTACAAAAATGGTGGTCCACAAAGTAGAAATTTTTATTTAATTTTCGAGAGTTACCCCGGTAAATTTGGTCATTTGACCATGTACGGCATCTGTGTCATACTATTTCAATACTATTTTAATCCATTATTCCGCAACGCCGTACAAAAATCATGGGGACAAGGGGAAAAAATCGAGAGTTGCAATCCCCTCTCTTTCCCCACTCCAGGGGGTCATTTGACACAACACGAAATAAATTTATTTTTAAAGTATTTTATGCATAGATAATATTTTTTCATATGCCGTACATTTTCGTTGGTTCAAAGGGGAAAAAACTGAAAAAGAAAAAATCCATATAACGAAATGTAAGGTGAATTTTCTTTTATACATATTTTGATAATAAAATATAAATATACATTAATATTAAGAAGCTCGAGGTGGTTAATTATCACCTTGGAAAGTCGGAGTCAGGTGGAATGGACTCCGTTAAATTGATGAACTAATAAAGAAGCTATGAACGAAAAGATGTGAATTATATGCAATCAGCCCATGAATACAGGTAAAGTCAGAAGCAAATGCTAGTAATATATACATATTCAAAATGTACAAGTAAAGCGCTTTCAAATGATACCTACCAAACACGGCATATTTATCTTAACTTAATTTTTTTACTCTGTATGTTTTGTCCGCTAGAGGGCGCCACATTAGATTTTGTGAAACCCCATATAGCCTTTAGCTAGCTGGTCGCTGGTTATCCAGCGAACAATTCAGACGCTTCTAATGATATGTCATTTGTCGAATTCTGATAAGTAGTTTAGAAGTTACGAGGGAATAGATGAACATACATACATGGCCTGTCAAAATCATAACCCTCCTTTTGCTTTGCCGTAGTCGGGTAAAAATATGTTAATGCCGTACTGTATCAGATGGCCATAAACCACCCTTAAAATTGTAGCTTTCGTCGCTTTCATCAGCCTAAAAGATGTGGTCTGCACAAAAATGTACGGCATCGTTTTTTCCTAATTTATCTATGTTAATACTATTTTCTTCTGCACATAAACGACCTTCTCAAACCCAACATGTTCGGATATGCAGATGATACTACTGTTGTAGAGAGGTATCTGTCCAATGCCCAAGCATCCCAAATCATCACCAAATCCGAGCGGCAGGCCATGGTTTCGCGTATGAACTCAGCCTTACAGGATGTCGCTAGTTGGGGTGACGCTAATCTGGTAGAGTTTAACGCGAAAAAAACACAAGCGTGTTTTTTCACTGCCAAACGGACTTCTCTCCATCTAACTCCATCTTTCTGTGATGTACCGATCTCATTAACTGACAGCCTTGATCTACTTGGTGTATCGATTTCTGCAAATCTCAATTTCGGACAATTCATCGAGTCCAAAGCCCATATAGCAGCCAAAAAACTTGGAATACTTGCTAAAGTGAGACAATACTTCACACCGGAACAGCTTCTAAAACTTTATCAAGCCCAAGTTCGGTCGTGTGTGGAGTATTGTAGCCATCTTTGGGCGGGTTCCGCCAAAACTCACCTTGGAGCTTTGGACTCCATCGAGAGGCGAGCTTGCAGAATTATTGCCGATCCCTCGTTGATTCGTCGTAACCTCCAAAGTTTAGATCACCGCCGACAAGTTGCATGTCTGTCGGTCTTCTATAGAATACATTTCGGTGAATGTGCGTATGAATTCCACCACCTTATTCCACCTTCTCCATTTCTTATCGGACATCTAGGCGTGGAATGGAACTCCATCCCTTCACAGTCGATATATCGCACACACGCACTCAGCGTTATGCGAATTCATTTTTCATTCGAACTGCGAAGGTGTGGAATTCTCTTCCATCGTCGGTATTCCCGGACCATTATAATCTGCAGCTCTTCAAGTCTAGAGTGAATAGGCTTCTTCTAAAGCACGTCCAAGGAGAAGCGATACCAAATGTAAACAAACCACAGTCAAGGTCATTCGGAATAGCAGGGGTGCGTAACCTTTTTAAAGTTGGATTTAAATGTATTTTTATTAAATATCCGGCAAATTGTAATAATACAAAAAAGGATAGTCTATTTTATAAATTTTATCATAATTTGAATTATTGTATAATGTAGATGTAAATTAAATAACGCGAATAATAATAATTTTCTGAATCTGTGTATGGCAACACACAGTAAAATCTGTTGATTTATCTCTCGACGTACTTGGTTGTGGCTCCATCATTAACCACTCTTAATAAAAACAAACAATGAACAACAACTTAACTAAAACAAGAAATTAACTAAACTTAAACAAGAAATAATTAAATAAACAACAAACAATAACAAAACTTTAACAAATAATTTGTATCACCACGAGCGCGTTCCGAAACAGAATAAATCTTTTTAAAATGGCCGGTCGAATGTTGGCGAACCCGGCTTGACTTGTCATGTGAACAACCGGGAGAACGAGACATTACGGCAACTGCACAAGATGGAAAGAGATAGATATTAGTTTGTCAACGCCACAGTTGTTTTTAAGGTGAATGACTTTTCGTATCGCTTCTCATTGGCCTTCCTTTAGGCAGACGTGCTCCTTCATAGATCACATCACCGCTTTACATCAGGCGGGATAGTGGTCAAACGCCTGCCTATCATGTATAAAAAAAAAAAAAAATTAAAACAACGAATAAAGTGTAGAAAACTATTATATTTCATTAATCTACGATGTTTAAACTTTTACAAAATTTCAGTTTTTGCATTTCTCTATAACTGTTTTTAGAACGGTTTCTTTTGAACGGCAATACTATACAACAATTGAATTTTACAATAGCATGTTAAAAAAAAAGTTCCCGTACAGGGTCAAATGACCTTACAGCTCTTTATATCAAGAATACGATGAAATTAAGATGATTATTGGTATACATTTAAAAGAACAATTATTTTTTGACGGCATTGCTTTTTATAGTACTTTTGAGTGCTAGATAATGTTTTGGAACCGAAGCCGTACTTTGACAAATGACCCCCTGGAGTGGGGAAAGAGAGGGGATTGCAACTCTCGATTTTTTCCCCTTGTCCCCATGATTTTTGTACGGCGTTGCGGAATAATGGATTAAAAGCAGTATTGAAATAGTATGACACAGATGCCGTACATGGTCAAATGACCAAATTTACCCCCGGTAACTCTCGGAAATTAAATAAAAATTCCGACTTTGTGGACCACCATTTTTGTACGGCACTGAGCGTTTTCTTATTATTTTTAATGGATCTATCGGTGGTTAACCCCTTACCGCATACAAAGCCACATATGGACGACGAAGTTCATGAATTTTTTATAGGCAAACTATAAACAATATCTAAAAAAATTACCTTACATCTTAAACAGCATTTCATTAAGAATTGGAATGTAATTAATTTATACAGTGTAAATAAGATCCATCAGATATATTATAGATTTAATCTAGCGCGTGCGACGGTTTGGGTGCGCGGAAAAAACCGTGATTTTCAAATTAAAATTTCAATATCAAAAAGGTGAGTAAAGCCATGAAAAAAAATATTACTTCATTCTTTAGTCTTTCTAAAATAAGGTAAAACATTTGGTTTGGTTGTTTTTTTGCTTTAATCATGTTTTTTTGTACTTTTCCAAATCTGTCATATTTAGCTTCGTATGCATTCCGTCCAAAATATATTATGTCATATGTGGCTTGGTATGCATTTAAGGATACTTTCACTGATTGTTCCAGTATCGATCCTGGACACTTTTATCTCACTGCTAAGCATGTCAATATCAAATCATCATCAATAAATACAGACTCATGCTATATGCCACTGTATGATTTTTAATTAGCCGTTTCAGAGCAAATGCGAAAGTCAGGGAAAGCTCTTATCACCAAAAGACGTGGTCGTCTCTCAAAAACTTAGAAACATCGGCATCTCTGGAGTCTCCTCAGTATTCCTGACTCGCCAATTGCCGCAAAAAAGCTACGAAAAACTCCTGCAAGACATCTTGATTCTGTACGATGATTTTCACTTTGATTCTGTACGATCTGATGGGATTAGTCATTACCCAATTTGGAAGAAGAACGCCCGTGAGCTATGCCTATATTGTTCAATTTCGTTCCTTCACGTTATGTGAAAAATATAACGTGTTTTTATGTTATAATGACAAACGTAATTGTTTTAAGCAATTTCACGAAGTATAAGTTGGCTGTGATTCTGGGTGTTATTTAGGTATACATATATAGTACTAACATTTCGCCCGCGGCCTCGCCCGCGTTTTCAAAGAAAACCCCGAATAGTTCCCGTTCCCGTGGGATTTCCGGGATAAAACCTATCCTATGTGTTAGTCCAAGTTACCCTCTATATCGTCGGTCGGAGTCATTACTGGAACATCTCCATAATTATGTGTTTTGGACTAGGTAAGTATGCAGAATTATAGAAAATCAAATGCTCTTTCCGAATCACTATTGGAACAAGTCATACACATTAATCTAACTAGAGGAAACGACATGTACCGGCAGAGAATTATTATAGTGGCCTAAGTCATCAACAGTATATTTCGAAATGTTCCAGTATGACTCTGAAAATTATGACTTAAATATTATTTTTTCGTACTTACTTCAGTAGCGCTCTGAACGCGGAACACGCCTGACGGTCGAAGTGAATTAATTTTCGAAATAATGAATAAAAAAATGTATTCCAGTCATCGAGATATATGTACTACTAGAGAGGTTATTCCAAACAAAAACATTGCGCGCGGCCGATGTGGTGGGGTACGTGTGGAACGAGCGAGGCGTGGCTTCAAGTTCAAAGATTAAGCAATGCGTGCAGATGCGACACATTGTGCAATCTGTTTACTCGGTACTATCTGGTGGTACTGATACTAGGGAATTAATAAAAAGAGGATTTTATATTAAACTATGTATTTTAATTTCCTTTAAATAATATCAATTTAGTAAGCTTTTGTCGTTTTGTGTAGTAATCAATAGTTTTATCAGTTTTTGCTTCATGATGTAATCGAATTTTGGAGTATTGGTTTATAATAGCCCTAATTAAATGGATACGATGATTCAATGTTGATGGCTGATTCAGTGAATGTTGGGTTAAATTTGAAAATACTTCTTTCCCGATGAAATATTTCAGGGTGTTTGCCGTTATATAATTGTAATCATATTTAGAGGCCAGACCTTTCCTTTCATAGGCGGCTTGTGACAAAGGCGGCTTGTGTCAAAGGCCTCGGCGATATCATTTAACAACATAATGTGTACTTTAGGCAAACTTGTAATAAGATCTATTTTACTTTCTTATTAGTCCATTTGACAAGGATATTGGTTAAGATACCTATTGGAATAATTTTATTATTATGTATGTACTTATTAAATCCGCGAATAAAAAAAAATTTTAGTCGCGAATATAGAAATTGGGTCGCATTTTTTTAATCCGCGAATAGTGAAAACGCGAATAAAGGAAGCGCGATTAAGGAACTTTTACTGTATTAGTTTCTGTGAATGTTGTGTTTATTTGTAATTGTTGTGCATAATAATTTATAAATCCTATTGGAACAACTGTTGATGAACCTTTTTTTAATAAATAAAAATAGGTACTTAAATAAATACATATTACTTAATATAACCTACCGTTTTACTTTGCGTAGTCGGGTAAAAGTATAAATATTTAGGTACTACACCACGGTAATCTTTCCTAGTATATATTGTATATTCATTATTCATAGTTAAAAAATCCAGTTGCATTTTTTTAACAGACTCATCGATAGTGTCACGTCTGTGCTGTTAGTCTATGAAAAATGGCGCGAAACGCAGAACGCGTGGTGATTTTTCGCAAAATGATAACAATATTAGTAAAATGCATGACTTACTCATAATAAGGAAACTTACTGGTGAAAAGTCACTCCTCGGGCTTTGTTTGTATTATAGGAACTGTTAAAACAATATCTTAGCACACACGAAGGCATTTTGAACAGAGCAATAACACGTGTTGACGCGGCAAGCGGGGAGCACAGTCCGGCACAGACTAATGAGACTCGTGACTTTTGACTCTAGCTCGTTGTAAAGAGAGTGTAGTAGCGATCGCCTCTCTAGTAGTACATATATCTCGATGATTCCAGTTCCAGAGCGCAAAAACTATTGAATTTAGCAATTTCCAAAAGTGTGTGTAACAAGGAAAATGTGGAGAACGATCAGTTCAAAGGTAAGTTTTATTGTTTATTTTTCTTTTTAAATCTGTGAATACAATTAAGTGAAAACTGTTTAAAAAATCATTGCATGTTTACTGTTTGCATGCATTGTTAATTCTTGCTCTCGCTCCTCTTAAAATATGAAATTGATTTAGATGGTGGGTCATTGGTGGAGAATAAATCTGTGATGAAAAATAGGACCATGTTGAAGAGCAGGTCTGTGGTGAAGAAGTTATTTACAGATGATGAATCGGATCAAATACCGCCAATTCCAACCCAAAATTACTACTTACCTGACGTAGCGCCAGAAGGTGATGATACAGATTGTGAAAAAGAAAATCAGCCCTTGTCTAATATGCAAACACTCCTCGCATCTGACGGGACTTCCTCGCCTACTATTCTTGACCAGGTGGAGCCGATACAAAGTAAGTGTTCCACTTATCGATAACTTAACATAATTGATCTTAGATAACGTTTTAAATGCATAACTAATTGATTACTTTAATTCCATAATTTTATATACAAATAGTTTACTAAACAACAAATTCTTTTTATTTACAGGTGACGAATCGGATCAAATACAGCCAATTCTAACGCAAAATGACTTAACCTTACCTGCCGTAGCGCCAGAAGGTGATGATACAGATTGTGAAGAAGAAAATCAGCCCTTGTCTAATATGCAAACACTCCTCGCATCTGACGGGACTTCCTCGCCTACTATTCTTGACCAGGTGGAGCCGATACAAAGTAAGTGTTCCACTTATCGATAACTTAACATAATTGATCTTAGATAACGTGAATCGGATCAAATACAGCCAATTCTAACGCAAAATGACTTAACCTTACCTGCCGTAGCGCCAGAAGGTGATGATACAGATTGTGAAGAAGAAAATCAGCCCTTATCTAATATGCAAACACTCCTCGCATCTGACGGGACTTCCTCGCCTACTATTCTTGACCAGGTGGAGCCGATACAAAGTAAGTGTTCCACTTATCGATAACTTAACATAATTGATCTTAGATAACGTTTTAAATGCATAACTAATTGATTACCCTAATTCCATAATTTTATATACAAATAGGTTACTAAACTACAATTATTTTTTATTTACAGGTGATGAATCCAATCAAACACAAACAATTATAACACAAACTGATATTAACTCACCTGACGTAGCGCCACAAGAAGAAGATTGCGAAGAAGAACAGTCTAGTGCTAATAAAAAATCTAAGAAGAGGAAGAGACAGCCAGAAATGTGGACAAAAAATGTGAAAAAACATTTAAAGAATACAGGTAAAACCTATAAAACAGTGAAAGGACGCACAATACCAGCTAAGAAGCTGAAACCTCCATGTTGTATAACTAAATGTCGATTAAAATGCACAGAAAAAATAGACGAAGAAAAAAGATTGAACATTTTTAACAATTTTTGGAACATTGGTGACCTCGAGAAACAGCGCTACTACGTTATGAATTGTATGGGAGTTGTTATGCCAAAGTATACATTACACAATGAAAAAAGTACGCGATCCTTGAATGTGTCATACCATTTCACAATAGATTCAGAGCGAATAAGAGTATGTAAACGATTCTTTTCAGCAACTTTAGACGTAGGACATTCGTTTTTGTCTACAGTAAATAAATCTAACTCGACGGGAGTACCTAGTCCCAGAAGATCGAAGAGGACACCACGGTAATACAGGTAGATGTTTACCAAATGCTGCTAAAGACGGTGTCCGGGAACACATCAATTCTTACCCGAGGAAAGAATCGCATTATTGTCGAGCAACTTCAAGTAAACAATACCTAGAAGGAGATTTGAACTTATCTTTGATGTATCGACAATACAAGGAATGGTGTCATAAAAACAGTAAACCTATAGTCAAGCAAGGATCTTACGAACACATCTTTCGAAACGATTTTAATATTGCATTTCATAAGCCAAAGAAAGATCAATGTTCCTTATGCCTCTCATATCAAAATGCCAATGGCGATGATAAGAAACGTCGATGAAATGCTTGAACGTGCGTCAGAAAGTAAGGGGCAAGAATGCAGCAAATGTGAACCCACAACTTCAGAAAAAATACCATAGGCGACCAAAGATATCGAGCTTAAAGAAAAGAGACTTACTTTCTTTATATGATGCTAAAGTGATTCCTAGCGTATACCGCGACTATTACGAAAGTTTGGAGGCTACAGACAACATAGTTGAACACGAAGATAACTTCGAGAGTGATTAATTTTTATTAACCGATTCTGTTATGATGCTGTTAAGTAATCAAAACATTCCTTTTCGTTGATTTTTGAAAGTCAATACATTTTGATAAATAAACCTTTTGAATTTATATTTTTGGTTTTATGGCATTCAAATGCTTTATAAATATAAATTTATAAAGAATAGAAACAAAATTCGATCACGAGGCGGGACTCGAACCCGCATCCTTTCGCGCCATTCCGGGGCGGATGCCTGACCAACTCAGCCACTCGTGACCCGCCAGAGCAATCGAATTTATTCTATTCTTTCAGTTTTATGTGTCTGAAGGGACACACCGCGCGCCATCTATTGAGATGATTAACAACCATTTCAACCAATATGAAGCACTTTTCAGTGAATACAATATTGTAACGATGGAACACGACCTTTTTTGTTGAATTTATATTTTTGGTTTTATGGCATTCAAATGCTTTATAAATATAAATTTATAAAGAATAGAAAAAATTCGATCACGAGGCGGGACTCGAACCCGCATCCTTTCGCGCCATTCCGGGGCGGATGCCTGACCAACTCAGCCACTCGTGACCCGCCAGAGCAATCGAATTTATATATCGAAAGGATGCGGGTTCGAGTCCCGCCTCGTGATCGAATTTTTTCTATTCTTTATAAATTTATATTTATAAAGCATTTGAATGCCATAAAACCAAAAATATAAATTCAACAAAAAAGGTCGTGTTCCATCGTTACAATATTGTATTCACTGAAAAGTGCTTCATATTGGTTGAAATGGTTGTTAATCATCTCAATAGATGGCGCGCGGTGTGTCCCTTCAGACACATAAAACTGAAAGAATAGAATAAATTCGATTGCTCTGGCGGGTCACGAGTGGCTGAGTTGGTCAGGCATCCGCCCCGGAATGGCGCGAAAGGATGCGGGTTCGAGTCCCGCCTCGTGATCGAATTTTTTCTATTCTTTATAAATTTATATTTATAAAGCATTTGAATGCCATAAAACCAAAAATATAAATTCAACAAAAAAGGTCGTGTTCCATCGTTACAATATTGTATTCACTGAAAAGTGCTTCATATTGGTTGAAATGGTTGTTAATCATCTCAATAGATGGCGCGCGGTGTGTCCCTTCAGACACATAAAACTGAAAGAATAGAATAAATTCGATTGCTCTGGCGGGTCACGAGTGGCTGAGTTGGTCAGGCATCCGCCCCGGAATGGCGCGAAAGGATGCGGGTTCGAGTCCCGCCTCGTGATCGAATTTTTTCTATTCTTTATAAATTTATAATAAACCTTTTTCTTGTCTTAATTATTGTTGATGTTTTTATTTAATTACCGGATCATTCACAAATATTCCATTAGATTATAATCCTATTTCATTAGGTTTCCTATTTTATTACTGGAACATTCAGGAATATTCCATTAGATCTTTAAATTTCGTTCATTTTTCTAATTCACTACTGGAACATTTCAAAAAATTACAAATAACTAAAAAACTAAAACTATTGCATTGTTAGTAACAATCTTATAATAAACTATAGCTTTTTTACGATACGTAGACATATCAAACATCAAGATTACTAAAAACTATGTCAACAAAATTTGCCTTTCAAAATATCTAAAAACTTTAAGTTGGATTTTCTAAAAACGGCATATTTTGAATTATTCCGGTAATGATTCCGACCGACGATATTATGTGTGCTAAATTTCATTGAAGTCGGTTCAGTAGTATTTGCGTGATAGAGTAACAAACAAACACATACATATACATCCACCCTCACAAACTTTCGCATTTATAATATTAGTAGGATAGGATTTATGTAAAATACATGTAGTATATCAGTTGACTTAGCATTCAGGATACAAGCCTAAGTTTAGTTTGGGGCTTAGCAACCGTGTGTGTGAAATTAGTCCGGAATATATTTTTATTTTATTAATTAGTTACTTTTTTCTAATTGCATACGAAGCCATATATGACAGAAAAAATACAACAAACACTGCATACGAGTCCATATATGGCGCCGTTTCATATTTTCTATAATATAAGTAAATAATTTTTTTTCTCAATTTGACCTCATAATGTAAGGTCTAATAAACACTTTTTTGCAAAAAAATAATTTTTATTTCATCTCCTTAATAATTCATGCAATAAGGGGTTAAGAATGCCGTACAAAAATATATGACCAAAATTTACCGAGTCTACCTGTACTTTCGAATTCTCATCTGCACTCAGTTGGACAGCTTACAAGTGACGGCATAGTGCTGAATCTTATTATTTTATGCTCTTCTATCGTTCTAGATAGGTCACCTGGTGGTTCAAATGACCCAAATTTTTTTCCTATACCGGCTTGTAGTCTATAGGTACCTAATTCCATAGCTTTCACCCATAGGGATTGTTTCTTTGAAACAGGTTCGGTACTGGCGGTTGAACCTGGGTTAATTATTTTCAATTTCCAGAGATGTATTTCTGTTGCTGCTTTAAAAAAATAAAGTTTGAACAACGGTTGGCAGTCACAAAAATTGGATGAATGAACAGTATTTTTTTTGCAGTTGTTCCATATCTGCTCGGAAAGCAAGTAAAATTAAAAACACTATCGCGGGTGATACCGCGCGGCACAGCGCGGTATCACCCGCGGCCGCGTTGGCACTCGTGGGAAAAGTAAGTAATTGTTTTTTTTTTTTCTTTTTGTTTGTTTTCTATTTACTTGACTTATTTTTGTTTTTGGTGCCAAATAAATGAGTTTGAGTTTATAGTCTAAACTCTGTGCTATTTTGATTCTTAAGCTACATCCCAGCCAAGAATCATCATTCTGAGATTTTATCATTGGAATTCAGAATTGAGTTTACTCAAATCTCGATTATAATACAATGATGGAAATAATATTATGCTAGGCGTCCATTAGAGACGGATCGGGGCGGGTCGCATCGCAACGGGCCGTCTCTAATGGACGCGCTGTTTGCTCCTGCGTCCACCTGTACGGGGCGCGGCGGACCGCCTAGGCGGATTTTATCAAGCAGACGCTCGCCGCTCACATCCGCCTGCCTGCGTCCACTAGACGGGTCGGGGCGGGCCGGGCCGCAGCGCACCGCCGGCAGAAATCCGCCTGCGAAGCGATATCCGCCAATGCGTTGCGGCCCGCCCCGACCCGATCCGTCGCTAATGGACGATGTTTCATACAAAACATAGGCCGGCGTATTTTTGCGTTGCGATGCGGCCCGGCCCGATCCGCCTAGTGGACGCCTAGCATTAGACTGCAATATTTAAAATACAGTGAATTCCTACCTACTTGCTACTTTATTCAACCCACTTATTGTGTTATTAATTTGTATTGAAATTCAATGCACTTACATATTTAATAATTTAACAGCAATGTATTCTATAGCAAACACATTTTAAGAATTTGGTTGTGAAATAAAAAGGCAAAAATTTGATTCTTTTTTTTTAATTTGTATAAAGTTACATTTACGTCTCCTTCTTGGTTTCTGTCTTGCCACCACGAATTCTTCCGGTCCTGCGGGCGGCGATGAGACCAACCTTGCGACCAGCGGATGTTCCTCTCTTGACAGTCGAAGCCTTACCTGTAATTAAGAATAACAAATATTTAGTCCAAATGACTTCAATTGGCATTTATATTCTTGTTCAGATAGAGTCAAGTGTGGTATTCCAACCACTACCTCATTCGCTGTGTTCTCAAGGTGATTATATTTTTTCTAAGTACATACTATTTACTCTATTATTAATTAATGTTTCATTGATGAATCTATCATCCATCAACAAAAGTATAATGATGTTCATACACAATTTTAGGTACATTTATAATTTTATACAAATATTATTTAGGACAGTGCTAGTCGTCCGCTAAACGGATGAATAAAATAAATTAGTCGTCCGATTACCGGATGAATAAAATAATTTAATCGTCCGATAACATCTATTTATCTATATAGTTAGGTTATCGGGGTTTCTTTAGAGAACTGCCGCACGTATTATAGGTTTTTTGTGGGGGGAGGAGAGGGGGGAGGAGGGCACACGTAGGTATTTGATTTTTTTTTTGCGCGTCGACGGAGTCCCGCTTCGCGGGGCTCCTATTTCTGTGTAGTTTTTTTTTCCATCAACAAAAGTATAATGATGTTCATACACAATTTTAGGTACATTTATAATTTTATACAAATATTATTTAGGACAGTGCTAGTCGTCCGCTAAACGGATGAATAAAATAAATTAGTCGTCCGATTACCGGATGAATAAAATAATTTAATCGTCCGATAACATCTATTTATCTATATAGTTAGGTTATCGGGGTTTCTTTAGAGAACTGCCGCACGTATTATAGGTTTTTTGTGGGGGGAGGAGAGGGGGGAGGAGGGCACACGTAGGTATTTGATTTTTTTTTTGCGCGTCGACGGAGTCCCGCTTCGCGGGGCTCCTATTTCTGTGTAGTTTTTTTTTTAAGAAACCTAACCTAACCTAACCTAACGGCTAACCTAACCTAAACTTGATTTTTTTTTGCGCGTCGACGGAGCCCCGCTTCGCGGGGCTCCTATTTCTGTGTAGTTTTTTTTTAAGAAACCTAACCTAACGGCTAACCTAACCTAAACTTGATTTTTTTTTGCGCGTCGACGGAGACCCGCTTCGCGGGGCTCCTATTTCTGTGTAGTTTTTTTTTTAAGAAACCTAACCTAACCTAAAGGCTAACCTAACCTAAACCTAACCTAACGAATTGAGGGCGAATATCTCGGCCATTTTTGATTTTAGAGAAAAGTTGTTCCTATAAAACATGCTTATATTAGCGTAATCTTTACGATAAAACAATAATAAATAGGTGTTATAATGACACCAACTCCATCAAAAATTTTCTAAGTCCTGCGCCCCCTTTGCTTTAGTCCAACCCAACTAGCTTTAGTGTTAAAAGGTTATCTAGTAATCCGAATAATCGGACGATTAAATTATTTTATTCATCCGGTAATCGGACGACTAATTTATTTTATTCATCCGTTTAGCGGACGACTAGACACTTCGTATTATTGTTTTATTTTATTACCCTACACTTTTAATTTTATCAAATAAAATCACAATACTCATAGCATGGCTGTTGTTCTTAAACATTACATTTTATAGAAAATAAACAAGATGCATAAATATGAGCAATAGCAGTGGAATATACAGGGTTACAGGTTAAGTCGACCTATTCCTGTTAAGAGTGTGTAGTAGGAGTCAAAACAAACTGATTTGATCTTATAATATATCCAAAAGTTAGCCGTTGAAGAGTTATTGCAATTTTAATTTTTTTTTGAAAATGCCACTTTATCTTCGCATTTAGCGTTTAGTTTCTTATTTTACTTTATTTGGTCCGGGTTTTTTTTAGTTTTTATGTAAAGATTGAGTTAAACAATAATTCTCAGCAATAAAGATCTATATTGCTGCAAACAATTCAAAGAAATGGCTTTTAAACTAAAAATAATAACATTAAAGTAATTAAGTTAACTCGTTTTAAAGAAAGATATTGAAAAAAATCTCTATGAAAATGTGTCTGCAGATGTTTTTAAAAACATGTGCATGTTCTTTAGCTATGTAAAAAGGTATGATAACCTCAGGTAGCATTCGTAGATTCCAAGAAATCGGGGATAAACATGGGACAGTGTTAGTAAAGTACAACATCAGAATAAATTTTGTCATAATTTATTTTTCTTAAAAACTTTACAGTTCCTGCTCAACATGTCTTCCTCTATTGCGAACACATATTCAAAACCTTTTCCGCAGAGAACTCTTGACTACCCCAGTTGTTAATTGGTTCCTCATCTTATTGGCTGCATCGATAATTTTTTGTCGTAAAATATCAACAGATGGAATCGGGTTCGGCTCATTGTACACCAGACTCTTCATATGCCCCCATACGTAAAAGTCCATGGGGGTTAGGTCTGGACTTCTAGCCGGCCATGGTATGGGCCCACCTCTTCCGATCCATCTGTTTGGATAGTTGATGTCTAACCATTCTCTAACACTTCTTCTGTAATGTGCAGGGCAGCCATCATGTTGGAACCACATGTCTCTTAACAAAGTCAGGGGTATGTCTTCAAGTAGGTCGCTTAAATGTTGGCGCAGAAAGGTCTCATAATTTTCACCATTTAGGTTGTCTGGAAGGAAGTATGGTCCAATTAATTTATTTGAAATTATCCCCATCCACACATTAAGACTGAATCGTCTTTGTGATTTTTTTGAATTCTTCTTGTTAGGATTGCCACGTGCTTTCAGAGCCCAATAGTGAGCGTTATGGTAGTTTGTGATACCGTCTTGATCAAATTTGGACTCATCTGTCCATAATTTTTTTTTGAAAAACGAGGGGTTTTCCAGATCCGCATTCAACATGAATCTACAAAAATCTAGTCTTCTTAAAGGATCTCCTTCTTCCATCACGTGCACGGGCGTGTAGTGATATGGGTAATATCCTGAAGTGTTCATTGTGAACCATACTTTCCACTGAGACAGACCAAGTTCTCGGGCAACAATGTTTGTTGATGTCGTGGGATCCATTCGAAAAAATCGCTTAATTTCATTTTCCTCTTCTTCTTCCTCATCCCGGACAGATGGCCGACCGACGTCTGTTCGTCGTCTTAGAATCGAACCAGTTTCTCTAAGGCGACGATAGGTCCCTTCGAAGACACTAACATCTGGTGCACGACGGTCAGGATAGCGGGTCATGTATTCCGCACGAGCATGTGCAGATACACCTTGACAAAACCCGTAACACATCAAAATGTCAGCATATTCTTCGTTAGTATACGAACTCATCTTGAAAATTCAAATCGCAAGCAAAAATCAAAGTCCAGTTTTGAGCCACGGTCACAGAATCGGAAGAAAATCAGTCCAAAAAGAAAGCCAAGTCGCGTTGTCAATACACAGAGGAGCACAGAAATCGCATCTACTACGGACGAATCACATAAGCAGACTAAAAAATACAAAGCGGCATCCTTCGCCCCATACAGCTTCGTCCATCACCTTGCTCGCTCTCTCCAGTAGGTGGAAGCGAGATAGTTGCAGCGTGTGAGTGTCAGCTTTAATGTTATTATTTTTAGTTTAAAAGCCATTTCTTTGAATTGTTTGCAGCGATATGGATTTTTATTGCTGAGAATTATTGTTTAACTCAACCTTTACATAAAAACTCAAAAAAACCCAGACCAAATAAGTAAAATAAAAAATTAAATGCTAAATGCGAAGATAAAGTGGCATTTTCAAGAAAAAAATTAAAATTGCAATAACTCTTCAACGGCTAACTTTTGGATATGGTATTATAAGATCAAATCAGTTTGTTTTGACCCCTACTACACGCTCTTAACAGGAATAGGTCGACTTAACCTGTAACCCTGTATACTTAAGATATTCTTAGGGATATTTTATTACTGTCAGTCCTAAGTTCAATATACTACCCATAATTTACTTGACATATTACTTGAAAAAAATATCAAAAACCAATTATTTTAAATCTTTCCAACACTTAATATAAATTATAAATTATTAACCACATCATAGACAGTCAATTTAAGTTTTAGATTTTATCAGCTATCATAAAATGACAAAAAACTTACCAATATGTTGATGGTTACCACCACCGTGGGGATGCTCCACAGGGTTCATGGACACACCACGCACGTACGGCCAGCAGTTACGCTTAACCTTGTATTTGTGGTAGGCACGACCAGCCTTCAAGATGGGCTTGTCAATACGACCACCGCCGGCAACAATGCCTGCAAATTTGAACACTTTAGCATCCAGCTCCTTTGCTTTCCTATGTAGAACATTTGTAATAATACCTCAGAAAGAGCCTCTGTGTAATCATTAAACATTTCAGAGTAGGTAAGTGAAAGTCATCATGTTCCTTAATTTTACATTGATGGGATTATAAGTGAAATACTTATTCATCTGTAATCCTGTGAGATAAACTGAATGTTACACAGCACAATTTTAAATGTTACTCACCAACCATTCCTCTGTTGCTTGAAGGCAACACTTTTTTGGCTCCAGAGGGCAGCTTAACTCTGGTGCGCTTGGCATCAGGGTTGTGACCAATAACTGTGGCAAAGTTACCAGATGCACGGGCTAGCCGGCCCCTGTCACCCATTTTTTCTTCGAGGTTACATACAATGGTACCCTCAGGCATGGCTCCAACGGGCATAACATTTCCTGTGAGGTATATTTTGTTTTAATGTAAATAATAAAATGTGTTTAATATAAAGAAATTAATTGAACATCAGAAAGAGCCTCTTTGTAATCATTCACAATCAGGGTAGGTAAGGAAGTCATCACAACAAACAAATCTCATAGTTTTTCATTTTTACTTTACATTTCAAGGCAAAAAGATAATTGGGAAACACATTATAGTTCGACTTACCAACTTCAAGTGTAGCCTTCTTTCCGCAGTACACAAATTGACCAGTGTACAGACCTTCAGGTGCAATGAAAAGTTCTTTACGGGTCTTGAACTTGTACGGGTCACGGAAGTGAACAACCGCTAAAGGTGCACCACGACCAGGATCGTGAATGATGTCCTAAAATTATTGATACCAAATAATTTATCAAATCATGCATGTGTACAATAAAGTAAATACGGGAAATATACCTTTACGACTCCCTTGATATAACCATGGCGTTCAGCATAATCCAACGAACGGAGTTTAGGGGCACCTTTTCGCTTCTTGGTGTGCGATACGAAAACTGAACCGGCACCTTTACGCTGCGCACGAATCACACGACCCATTGTAACGTTTCAGCCCTCACTGTAAATGTTTAGTGCCATTGAAGGAATAATATAAACACAGTTTATTTGTAAACTGGTAAGCAATGCATATTTTAAATTCAAAAAGTAAAAATTAAACAAATACATTGTGATTTCATTAGATGCAAAACAGAATCAAAAAATTTACGTACACTCTCGCTGAGGGAAACTTTTGAAAGAACAATATGAAAATGACACTGACAGGTTGACAAGAGATGAACCAACCACAGACTAAACATACAAAGGTTCGCCAAAAACTGGATATAGATGTTCTATAAAATATAATTTTTGTTTTAGTTGTAACTGTGGTTGTAACTTGTAACCCACTTGTAACCGCAATGGAATAATCTAAAACAGTTTTACATATTTTTTTGTTTTATATATTATAACAATCATTAATTTACTTAAATAAATAAATATTTCAGGACATTTTTCACACACGGCTCGATCTGATCCCCTATTAAGCCTAGTTTTAGCCTAAGCTTTAGCTTGTGTTTTGGAAACCAAATGGCTGATAAACATACATAATATATAATTTAAAATAAATGCTTACATATAGATAATTAACACTTAATGATCTAAGATTAACACCCATCAGATGTTCATCACACCAATATTTACCCTGGTTGGGAATCGAATTCACGGGCGAATTCACGACCTCTGGCTTGGAAGGCAGCGTCATTACCAAACGGTCAGTTAAGATATAAAAAAAAATCAATATAATTAGGTACCTACTCAAAAAAAAATCAATATAATTAGGTACCTAATAAATAGACGTATAGTACTCCCAAACTGATAATGCGCATAGAAAAATTCGTCACTGTTCGGCAACTGTCATATTCCCCGAGCCTCCGAAGACGATATGTATATAGAGTGGTTAAATGTATTTTCTTCATACATACTTAGTTTATTAGAATTATGAGTTTTATTGTGATTTTATGGTAAGAGATAAGTAACGAAATTTGTTTCGATAATTCAATGTAAGTTAATAGCGAGGATAAGCCACACGATTGTGAATATATATTTGTTGTATTGATTTACTTGGAAAATTCTATACTTAGAACTATTAAAAAAGTGTCTTACTGTAGCTGGCGTAATGATGGATGTATGGAAGGTTAAAATAAGACAAAGTTTATATTAAAAAAAAAATTGGTTGTTTGTAAAGTAGGTTTACGACCGAGATGTTTACGTGATAACATAATGCAGTGGCAGCGCTCGAGATGAGACGGGAGATCGGTCCGTCTCTCTCTCGTTATACCTGCGATCGCGCTCGTGAGGTTTTGGTGTGACACAAGTTTCTGAACATGTCACCCGACTAAAACGATTTTAAAAACGTTATCACGTCAAAATATATTTTCAAACACTGGCTTACATTTAAATTGTAGAAATCTAATCATTAAAATATCAGTCCAAAGGACTTACAGAATCAGGGATTATCTCTATTTCTGATATCGTAGAATGATCAGAACTTTCATTATGCTCTTATTAATTTTCACTTTCCCCACTGCTATCTGCTACTTGTGTAAATATGTACAATACTCCCAAATTAATAATGCGCATGCAAATCTTCGCTAATTGTCGTATTTCCGAAAACACTCGAATCATTGAATCGTAAGAGCCCTAAACAATGCACTTGCATTTTACACCTTATTCAAAAGAAAATAGAAGTCAATTCACGGTCACAATCAAAAACAAATCGGGCGGTAGGTGACGGTAGCATGTCAGTCAAAAAACTCAAAAACCCGTCAGTCGTCTTTAAATATTGGTGGTGACTGCACGTGTTCTCTCTGTGTGGAATTATATAGAGCTGCTATTACATACCCTTCTTGGTTTTGTTTTTTAAGGTGAATTGAATTAATCGATGAAATGATTTACACAGGTGATGGCAATAGGGAAAGTGAAAATTAAGAAGAGCATAATTAAAGTTCCGATGTATCTAAAATGTCAGAAATAAAGATAATCCCTGATTTTGATTGTTTTTATTTTTATTTTTTGTAATAATAGGCATGACGAAAGATTTTGAAAACCTCTTCCATAATGTGTGTTTACGTTTATTAAACAAGAAAAACCCTATATTTCGCTAATATACTTAAATTTAACGAAGATAAAAGCCATTTTTCAAAAAATATTTATTAACTGTGCCAAAACAGCTCACAGGTGTCATGGCGTAGGCGTGACGTCACTCTTACGTAAATACGTAATTATCTGTATGCATAGCGAAGCAAAATTTAACAAATATTTAATTATTAAGTGTTATAGAATCTAATTTCAAAGTTTATAAGTGGTGTGCAGTATTGCAATGTGAATCTACATAAAAATAATACCCAAAAAAGTGTTAGTAATTGTTTAAAGCGAGAAAATAATATGAAATGATTGTATAAATTTGACGCAGAGAAACCCGAACCACATATTCGTGAATTCGCAATTATATTTCTGTTCTGAGTCGATAAAGCATACGTGAAAAAATAGAAAATAAATAAAAATGCGTATTCTCAACATATTCATAACAACAAAATACACCTGACGCGAAGTTGTTTACATAGACGTGACGTCACGCGTGTTTAAGTCAAAATGGCCGACGGCAGAATTTCAATGTTTTATTTTATTGAAAATCTCATTAATCTTAATGTTTTTAGTATTTCTAAGTCACTATATTTAATTTATTTATTATACATTTTCCCTTAAAAACACTAATTCGATCATTTATGGATACTGTCGTCATGCCTAATTTTGAACTGAGATTTTAATGATTAGATTTATATGGTTTAAATGTAAACCTGTGTTTAAAAACCATATTTTATACAGTATAAATTTTGTGTTATTTTAACCTTCTTTTCTTCCATCATAACACCAGCTTCAGTGAGACACTTTAAAAGTACTATAAAATTTTCCAAGTAAATCAATCCAACAAAGATATATTCGCAATCGTGGGATTATCCTCGCTATTTACTTACAAGGAATTATCGAAACAAAATCGTTACTTACAAATAATAATAGCACAAAACACATAATTTGACTAAATTATGCACGAAGAAAATGCATTTAACCACTCTATATACATATCATCTTCGGGCGCTCCGGGAATATGACAGTTGCCGAACAGTGACGAAGATTTCTATGCGCATTATTACTTTTGGAGTACTGTAATCATTTTATCGGAAAATTCAACTTTGAAACAAAACTAAGAAGGGTATGTAACAGCAGCTCTATATAATTCCATACAAAGATAAAACGTGCGGTCACCACCAATATATAAAGACGACTGACGGATTTTTGAATTTTTTGACTGACAGGCTACCGTCACCTACCGCCCGAATTGGTTTCGATTGTGTATGAAGCGTCTTATTCACGGTCCATCCCCGACGTACGTCAGCTCAAGGCCGCGGTGCTGGATGTATCCTACTTCAAGGATACATCCAGCACCGCGGCCTTGAGCTGACGTACGTCGGGGATGGACCGTGAATAGACGCTTGACGATCGTGCGCGCATCAAGCATGGCTAGGGTTGCCAACTTTTATTTGAAGAAATAGAGTATATCTGATTTTAAAGGAGGTAAATAAAGAGTAAATAAATATTTTAAAAAAAGTATTTTTTTGTACTTTTTGCAGTACCTAACAATTTTTCATTATTTTTAAATTAATTATATGAATCCAAACATTCCAAATCTAAATTTATATATTTCAAGAGCTTGAGCTTTAATTAATTTTTAATGAAGCTCGGTTTCTCTCTTCCCGCCACTTCACATTCATGTCAGAAAAGACTCTTTCAGTAAATGCTGAAGTGGCGGGAACAGAGAGTTTATATAGCTAATCATTTTTTTTTAACAAACAAATTCGTTAGGACATTTTTTAAAATAAATTGCCATTTTTCTGCAGTGGACTTTTGCATAAAATCTGTGTTATTCAACAATTCGCCTTGGAGTTCTTTTAAAATAATAACTTCTGAATATAAAATGTCCATGTGTACTAGGTTGATCCAAAAGTAATGATAATTGGGTATTTCCTGTGTACATAAAAATATAAAATAACTGTTTCTTGCTTGCTCATGTATAAGGCAGTTCAATAAAGAAACGAATCTTCAATGGCGGCGCTTATCATTCCCTCTCGCTTACACACGATCGTACGGCATGCAAAAAAAAAATGGAAAAATAAAATCACTAAAATGTATTTGATTTTCCCTATAATAGTTTTTATCATAAATTTACAATGACAATTATGCATTTGCGAAAGTAAATAATGTTTTATTGGAATTTGACAAAATATGTTCTTTGGGAAAAGTTGTTCAGTTTTATGGGCTCATTACAAATATTATGGAGATTTTGTTACATTCTGTATACGTCGTTTTGCGTCGTGCATCGTGTGACCTTGGCGGGACGTACGTCAAGATGGACCGTGAATAAGACGTTTGACTCTGAATTGACTCCTATTTCTTTCGAACAAGGTGCAAGATGCAAGTGCATTGTTTAGGGCACTTACGATTCAATGATTCGGGGTGATTCGGGTGTTTCTGGAAATACGATAATTAGCGAAGATCTGCATGCGCATTATTAATTTAGGAGTACTGTACCTACCTGTCTACAATTAATAATATATTGTAGACAGGTAGGTACCTATTTCATCTTTTAATGCCAATAATTATTATTTATTACCTATTTAAAACCACGTTATGGTTTATCTAATCATAAATATATTTTTCAAATAATTTTAGTCTTATAACTAAACTACCAAATAAAAAAATTCAACATGTTTTCAAAAATGCACTAAGTACTCACGATAATGACTTTACACTTGTAATGATTACCGTTTGATAAAAAAATAATGCAAAATACTTGTTTAAACTCCAGTGAAATACTAAATCATGATCTACCCACCTACTTAACAAAATATAACACTACGCAGTACATAATATAGAACGATTCACGTTTTAGTCTAACTAGAATATTATAGGTATGTGTAGATCATGAAGTCACGTTGCAAGCGGCGTGGACGAATTCCGAGTTTCTGACTGACAGCCATCTGACAGCATATCTGATAGCTGTATGCCACGCTAGGGTTTGTCTTTCTTCCATTTATTGTATCAACTTTAGTTTTCAATTTACATAAGTTCTAGAAACAGCATAAGTGCTACCTAATTAATAAGTGACCTGTGAAATTAGTGTAGATTATGGTCTGTTTGCTTTGATATACGTATCAGAAGTTGGACCTTGAAGTGATCATAAAAATAATGGTGTCTGTCATTTATACGACTACAAAACAGTATTGTTTATAAATTATATCTTAATAATTGCGATTGTGAAGGTTTTTATGAAGTGATGTAAACATATTATAATACTTAAATATTTTAGAAAGTGTCCCTTTCGTGTGAGGCTTTTGAATTTGCTATTAAAAAAATTGCCTACCTAATTGAAGGCAATTTATTAGTAGTGTACCCATTAAAATTACAGAGGTGAGTACTCATGTTACATAGGTTATTCTTTTAAAATTATGTTTTTTTGTTTTTTTTCCTGATAAATTATTTTAATTGTAAAGAACATAAATTACTCATAATTCTTACATAATACAGCAAAAGATATATATAGATATTTATTACGCATGTAAATGCATTACAACATGAAACAATATAGAAACACTCCACTCCACTATGAAGTGTTCATATGAGTATGAACTAATTTTTTTTATGTAGGTATGTAATTTCTTATAAGCTTATTTTTTTTATTCATTCTGCAAAGATCTTGTGTAAATAGGATACATGTATGAAAAATTAAATGACTTTTTTTTTAATAAATAGTGAAACTAAAATCAAGCGCATGTTAATAAAATAGCAAGCATTAATAATAATAAAACACTTTATTGCGCAATGCATAGATATAAAAAAAATTAACAAAAAAGGAATCTTCACCGTACTAATTGGTGGCCTTATCGACCTTAATCGTTGTGTTTTTTTCTCAATTTGAAGAGACTACCTCTATCCCTGGATTCTATTCTCCCCCTGTATTGACTATCATTTCTTCCATTATTTATAAATTGTAATAAATAATAGAATACACTGACCAAATGGTTATATTTATTGCAAAACAGGGCTTTTATCACATTTTTATGTCCTGTTTATGTTCCTTGAAAATTGATTTTTTGATTTAATTGAA
The DNA here is from genome assembly GCA_029959065.1 of Colias behrii. Classification (NCBI taxonomy): domain Eukaryota; kingdom Metazoa; phylum Arthropoda; class Insecta; order Lepidoptera; family Pieridae; genus Colias; species Colias behrii. The sequence continues at coordinate 9,538,360 of JARWMC010000002.1, forward strand.
GCTAGTTTAAAGTTATAGCTTTATATGTATGCATCAAGTATTCCTAGGCAGAAAAATTTAATTAATCCATCAGGCCCCGGAATCACAGACACAATAGAAAATCTATTGTGTCGCGGTCGGATCTGGCCGTTCGGGGCTCCATGGGTTAATACATAATTTCAATTCAATTTTGCTCAAAAGCTCCCTAAATTTACTATTTGAATTGTCTTACCCTTAAAACCATAAGTACTTGTTTGAAGATTTTTTTTTTGAATTTATATTTTTGGTTTTATGGCATTCAAATGCTTTATAAATATAAATTTATAAAGAATAGAAAAAATTCGATCATGAGGCGGGACTCGAACCCGCATCCTTTCGCGCCATTCCGGGGCGGATGCCTGACCAACTCAGCCACTCGTGATTTTTTTTTTGATTAAGTGAATAGTCTTTATGCATAAAGCATTGAAATGAAATACCTTTGACAACTTCTGGAAAAATAAATTGTTGAAAATATAACATTATTTCATGACTTCTTACTTTTTAGGCACTTATATCCTTTCTGTTCTGCATTATGTCATTAATGAATTATGAATAAGCCAATTACTCATACAAAGACCCTCACTGCAAATTGATCTAATCCATGCTATTTATAAAACTCAGATATTAAAATTATACCTATCAAACCAAAAAAAAATAATTGTATACAATCCAATGTATTGCATTTTGTGAAAATGGTTATAAATACTAATTTTGTACAATTGCAATGATACAAATGTATCCATGCTGTAAAAACCTCACTATGAGACTGATCAAGACAATGAAATTTATCTCCAAAAAAACTGAGTAAATTGGCACACTCACATATTTTATGATTTTTAAATAATTTGGGAACTTGAACTTACCTAAAAAAAATATTTGGAAACTGCATGGAAGCTGTAGGTACCTAATTTTGTAAGTAATGAACTTGTAACGAGAACTATGGATACAAAATTCTTGTATTAGATCAATCTTATTGGATGCTACTAAGAATATTTTCAACCGAAACGTTACATCTGGGTAGAATGAAGTTATTAGTTAACGCTAAAAGAAGTCGCAAATAAGCGCATGCGCGCTGTACGCGTAAGTCGTAAACACATCGAGCATCGTCAAACAGAAATCAAACGACGATACTGTAACGTGAGTTCAAGTTGTTTCGAGTGCCAGTTGAATTTTCTTAACGTGGTATATCTGTGCTAATTTTAATTTCATTTAAAGAGATGCGATTCCTTTTAAACTGGTTAATACTTTTAAACATGAAGATCAAACAATTGAGCTGTAAATTTGTATGTAAACACATCGGCAACAATAGAATTGTTGTAGGTACAGGTCACAAGAATTTAATAGCAGTATTTTGTAAGGCATAAAGTAATATTTGTAATAGAAAATAATTAATTTCCTTACATTTCCAGACAGTAATGTCGGTGACGTAGGTATGTCAGCTGCTGCAGAGACGCTGCCGGCGTCCAGCTCGCGTAATCCTGGCCCTGCACCTACTTCCTCCACTCCCCCAACTCGTCATCCCGCTCCCAAACACACAGTTCATTGGTTTCGAAAAGGTTTACGTCTCCACGATAATCCCGCTTTACGAGAGGGATTAGTTGATGCAGTCACTTTTCGATGCGTGTTTATAATTGATCCGTGGTTCGCAAGTTCCTCGAATGTCGGTATTAATAAATGGAGGTAAATATTTTTCTTTCAAATAATATGTTTTTTTCTCTTTGGAAAATATTAATCGTTCATCATTTCAGATTCCTATTACAATGTCTGGAAGATTTGGATAGTAGCTTAAGAAAATTAAACTCTCGCCTTTTCGTGGTACGCGGGCAGCCTGCAGATGCGTTACCTAAACTATTTCGTGAGTGGGGCACAACGGCGCTCACTTTCGAAGAGGATCCTGAGCCCTATGGCAGGGTCCGGGATCACAATATAATGACGAAATGTCGCGAAGTCGGTATAACCGTTATTTCGCGCGTTTCACATACTTTATACAAACTTGACCAGTAAATATAATTTTTATGCTTAGATTTGATGAATTATCTTACTTTTAAATTTTTGTTCTTTATCTGAATACGAGGAATTTTTCAAAAAAAGTAACGTTTTCAGAATAATAGAAGGAAATGGAGGAAAAGCACCACTAACATATCATCAATTCCAAGCTTTGATTGCGAGCATGCCCGCACCGCCTCCTGCAGAATCCGCGATTTCATTACAAAGTTTAAATGGTGCCACGACTCCTCTTACGGTGGACCATGATGATCGTTTTGGAGTACCAACTTTGGAAGAACTTGGTTTGTATTCATATTATGTTTACTTGTCGATAGCACCATAATTTTTTATTTGATGGTAAAAACTAAGTTGTAGGTAGGTAGGTAGGTAACCTACACAAAAGAAAAAATAAAACACAAGCCACAAATCTCAAAATAAAAGCAATACGAAATTTACACGGGAACAAAGTTACGACACTGACTTCAAAAGAGTTGCGCAAAAAGGGACTTTCGTAAACATTGGCTAGAATTGTCCAATTATAATTGAAAGGGCTTCCGTTGAAACGAAACAGTATTTTTCGCCTTTATATTACTTTTTGTTTAAAAATTGTTGGATTATTTTTTAATAAATCTGGCAAACAAGCATAAACGTAATATTTCATTATTACTGATTGATTTTAATACAGGTATAGTATACTGTTTTTTTTTTTTTGGGTCTATAATAAAAAAACAGTATACTATACATTTTCTTTATTATGTAAGCTTGCATAATACACAATCTATGATCAATTAAAGCTATAAATAAAAGAGCGGCATACATAACACAATACATATATATCAATACGATTGTTGTTTTTTTTCAGCATTTTTTACTTATTTTTTTCTTCTTCAGGATTTGAAACCGAAGGTCTAAAGCCACCAGTGTGGATTGGTGGTGAAAACGAAGCACTAGCTAGATTAGAGCGACACCTAGAGAGGAAAGCATGGGTAGCTTCATTTGGTCGACCTAAAATGACACCGCAATCGCTGTTAGCCAGCCAAACGGGATTATCGCCCTATTTAAGGTATCCTTCATGAAAATCGGCACATATACATGAACACTGTATGTATTTAAGGCGACATTTTTCATTAATCATAATATATTCATTCATTTTATACTTCACATAAACTTCCAATCATGTTTATTTATAGTTAAGATTAAGATTAATTTTTATGTGATAAGAGTGAAATTAAAAATATATTTTTTCTACTAAAAATTTAAATTATTACAAAAAAAATTAAAAAAAGGATTATAGATATTTTAACGAATGATTTTTCATTTTAGATTCGGATGTCTTTCGACGCGTCTATTTTATTATCAGTTAACAGAACTCTATAAGAGGATTAAAAGAGTTCGCCCACCCCTGTCTTTACATGGCCAAATATTGTGGAGAGAATTTTTTTATTGCGCAGCAACTCGCAACCCTAATTTTGACAGAATGGTAGGAAATCCCATTTGCGTACAAATTCCGTGGGAGAAAAATCAAGATGCTTTGGCAAAATGGGCGAATGTGAGTACTTTTATACAAAATATTAATATTAGTCCATTGAATAAAAAGTTCTAGAGTGCGTGAGTTAGTAACGTAAGATGTTTCTTCGGAAACATGTCAAGAGTCCCTAGGTAATAAACATACTAAAACCCTGGGACACTAGGAGGAGCCCCGGAGTGGGGGGAGGGGGAAAATGGGTCCATTTTTTCATTTTTCGCTTAAATCTCAAAAACGGTACATGTTAGAGAAAAACTTTCAAGGAAAAGTTGAAAGGCCATAAAATTATCTACAAGTTGTACCTAAATCATTTTTTCCTATATCCTACCGTTTCTGAGTTACACGCAGTAAAAAATGATTTTGGCTCAAACAATTTCCCCATACTACATTCCCATGTTTATCACATCAATCGATCAAAAAATATTTCTTTCTTCCAAAAAACTCAAATGTGCAACTTGTGACCGGTACTGATAGATTGCTCTTAATTAGGTCTATAATTGGTAAAATAAACACATTCCTCCATGGAAGCCTTTAGGAGGAATCGATTGTCAAAATATTATATTAGGGTAGTTTGAGTTACTGAAGTTGATCTTTTTAATTTTTTTCTTCCAAAAAACTCAAAAGTGCAACTTGTGACCGGTACAGATAGATTGCTCATAATTAGGTCTATCATTGATAAAAATACCAGATTCCACCACGGAGGCGTTTACGTGTAATTGAATTTTATTAGGGTAGTTACGATACTTGAACTTTTTATTTTTTTTCTTCCAAAAAACTCAAAAGTGCAACTTGTGACCGGTACAGATAGATTGCTCATAATTAGGTCTATCATTGATAAAAATACCAGATTCCACCATGGAGGCGTTTACGGGGAATTGAATTTTATTAGGGTAGTTGGTTAAAAAGTTCAAAAATCGTAACTACCCTAATAAAATTCAATACCTCCTAAACGCCTCCATGGTGGAATCTGGTATTTTTTATCAATGATAGACCTAATTATGAGCAATCTATCTGTACCGGTCACAAGTTGCACTTTTGAGTTTTTTGGAAGAAAAAAATTAAAAAGATCAACTTCAGTAACTCAAACTACCCTAATATAATATTTTGACAATCGATTAATCCTAAAGGCTTCCATGGAGGAATGTGTTTATTTTACCAATTATAGACCTAATTAAGAGCAATCTATCAGTACCGGTCACAAGTTGCACATTTGAGTTTTTTGGAAGAAAGAAATTAAAAAGATCAAGTTCAGTAACTCAAACTACCCTAATATAATATTTTGACAATCGATTAATCCTAAAGGCTTCCATGGAGGAATGTGTTTATTTTATCAATGATAGACCTAATTATGAGCAATCTATCTGTACCGGTCACAAGTTGCACTTTCGAGTTTTTTGGAAGAAAAAAATTAAAAAGATCAACTTCAGTAACTGAGTAACTACCCTAATATAATATTTTGACAATCGATTCCTCCTAAAGGCTTCCATGGAGGAATGTGTTTATTTTACCAATTATAGACCTAATTATGAGCAATCTATCTGTACCGGTCACAAGTTGCACTTTTGAGTTTTTTGGAAGAAAAAAATTAAAAAGATCAACTTCAGTAACTCAAACTACCCTTATATAATATTTTGACAATCGATTCCTCCTAAAGGCTTCCATGGAGGAATGTGTTTATTTTACCAATTATAGACCTAATTAAGAGCAATCTATCAGTACCGGTCACAAGTTGCACATTTGAGTTTTGTGGAAGAAAGAAATATTTTTTGATCGATTGATGTGATAAACATGGGTATGCAGTATGGGGAAATTGTTTGAGCCAAAATCATTTTTTACTGCGTGTAACTCAGAAACGGTAGGATATAGGAAAAAATGATTTAGGTACAACTTGTAGATAATTTTATTGCCTTTCAACTTTTCCTTAAAAGTTTTTCTCTAACATGTACCGTTTTTGAGATTTAAACGAAAAATGAAAAAATGGACCCATTTCCCCCCTCCCCCCACTCCGGGGCTCCTCCTAGTGTCCCGGGGTTTTAGTATGTTTATTACCTAGGGACTCTTGACATGTTTCCGAAGAAACATCTTACGTTACTAACTCACGCACTCTAGACCCCCCTTGGAGGGACTCATTCAATGGACTATAATTATGGTAATGTTTGTCTTGAAAAAAATCAGTTTGAAGTCTGTAGTCAGTAGAGACACATTATATTTTTTTAAGATTTCAAACACTATTAAAATTTCTACTGTCCACACATTGCTATAGTCATTCGTTTTCAATTCCGAAGCAAAAAATAAACTAAATTTTGAATAAAATATTATGCTAATTACTTAGTAGTGTTTATTTTTTAAATCTCATATTTGCACAACCTTGAAGCTTAAATTTTTTTAATGATCCATTATAATTTCAGGGTCAAACTGGTTTTCCATGGATCGATGCTATTATGATTCAGCTCAGAGAAGAAGGCTGGATCCACCATTTAGCAAGACATGCAGTGGCATGTTTTTTAACTCGGGGTGATTTATGGATCTCATGGGAAGAAGGGATGAAGGCAAGTTTCAAAGGTTAAATTGTATATATGTAGTAGTATATATGTAGTTTTCTTTGCTATTTTTAAGCTTTGAAGAATGTTGTATGAAAAATGCGAGTCCTATTGTAAGAGGAATAAAATCATAACATACATAAACAAAAGGTCACCATAGAAGAATAGAAGAGAAGACTAAGTACAAGACCTGAAAACCAAAAATTGCAAAACAAACTATATAAACAATAATAACTATACCGGGAGATAGTTTTCCGAAAATTAAATATTTTTTTAATTATCTACCCACATAAAATACATAACTAAACAAAAAGAAATAAAATACGCAAATAATGATACACTTATGGACATCTTTTGCGATCTTTGTGGTCTCTCTAAAAAATTTTGTTTTCAGGTATTTGATGAGCTACTATTAGATGCAGATTGGTCTGTGAATGCCGGCATGTGGATGTGGTTATCCTGTTCTTCCTTTTTTCAACAATTTTTTCACTGCTACTGCCCTGTTAGATTTGGACGTAAAACGGATCCTAATGGTGACTTTATCAGGTAAATAGACATCTATCAAATGTAATGTAAGATTGCTGTTATTTTAAAACATTTTGTGTTTACATTGTGATGGGATATTTTGACATAAATTAAATTAATTCTATACACGTACATTATGACTACTTTTTTTCAGGAAATATATTCCAGCATTGAAGAATATGCCAACTAGGTATATTCATGAACCATGGGTGGCGCCAGACTCTGTTCAACAAGCAGCTCGGTGTATCATTGGCAGAGATTATCCACTGCCTATGGTGGACCACACGAAGGCGTCACAAATTAATATCGAACGTATAAAACAAGTTTATGCGCAACTGGCTAAATATAAACCTCAAGGTATTACAGTAGTTTTGTTTTATTAATTTTTGTTTTCCATAGAAGCTAAATTTTTTGTGATTGCAGGTGTGATAAACCAAGCCATACAACGCCCAAATGTCATGCAATCGTCACCTAGTCCAACATCAATAATTGCAAGTATTAATCAATCTAATTACTTGTGCAGTCAAATAACAGAGGTGCAAAACACGACGACTCCTTCCGTTCAAGCATTAAAAGAGGATGACATATTCATTCGACCTAATAATGTTGATACAAAACCACCTTTGTTTAAGCAAGTTTTATTTGTTCATCAAAAGGCTAAGTTAGTGCAGCAATCGAGTTCCTGTCCACCACCCAAAGAACATTTTCTCATGAATGGTGAGCTCAATATTTACAAAATGAATCACACTGATGATTTGCAAAATTCCAATATGAATGAAAATTGTAACCATAAAAATCTCACACTGAATAGATGTAATGCTAATTTCAACAAAAACCAGTTTGAAAAGAATTCAGATACAAGTGGAACTTATGCACAAAACATTAAAATTGTTGAATATGAAGATGAAAAACCTAAACGGTTCATGATGTCAAATGGTATTGTGCCCCACAATAATTTGAAAGACAATTACCTTAATTCTTCGTTAATCAAAGAATATGACGCAGACAACAAAAAATCTATAAACAAAGGTGGTAAAATTCACCAAATTGTAATAAATAATGATAGACAATTTCTTGGAGTGCCAGATAAAAATACTGAGCAACATGAAAACTAGGTTTAGAGTATTTTTATGTTGTGATCCTGAACTGTATTTAAGTTGTAATTTAATTGTGGAAAACACGATTTTTATAAATATTCCTTTAATAAAACTAAGTAAATTTTTGTAAAATGCCTTGTTTTATTTATTGCATGTTACTTGTATTCAATATTTAATGATGCTACAATTTCCATATGCTGCTTCTGTGCCTTTTGAACTTTCCTTGATTTTGCTGTAGGATTCTCTTTTGGAGTTTGTTTATTACAACGCAGCTCTTGTTTTATAGATGAAATTATGGAGACCTACAATTACAATAATAAAATAAAGAAAATAAAATACAATCCAAAATGTAAATCTATCACAGTCATAATAATATCATATTATGGTTTATATATTAAATGATATTTTGCTTAGATAATATATTGTTATCAAAACATTTACTTACTGATTCTGGGATATGAATATATCTAATATTTCGCGCTTGAACAAATAGATTTTCAAAAAAGTATTCATTTCCTTGTGGGTCACAATACACAGCTTTGTTTAGTGAAATATTCATATATCTAAAAAAATAAAAATTGAGCAGCTCTTTATTTGAGTGTCCTATTTAAAAAAAAGGAACATTATCTCACAGTCCACTTGACAAAATATTATGTCAATGATGAGCCATTAATTTTATTTTGAATGTTGTTTAAATAAGAAGATTTAAACTTACCCATCAACAGATACTAGTTCTCCACAAACATATGTGTCATTTCTTAGATCTATTGTTATTTTTTTATCTTCCAATGATCTTACTAAACATAGTAATGTGTTGTGGTACATAAATCTTTCTATAGAGTAACCAACAAACATTTTGGCAACAGTATAAATGACTTATTTTATATAAAAAATACTGAAAAAGAAAAAAAATGAGTAACTTTTTAAATAAATATTTTATTTATATATTATGTATGTACTACATTTTGCTACTTTCTATTTCATAATCCCTATGATAAAATTAGGGTCTAATTATGACTAATCTTTCATCTGGTTTTGATTTTAACTCTAACTCGGCCTTTGTTAACAACCATTTTTCTTCTTGATTTTCAGCCCAAATGAAGTAACTCCCTCGATCTTTAGGTCCTGCTACAGGTATTTGAAATCTGGCCGTTTTTTGGTCACAATAATTTTTTTCATTGTCACTTAGTTTAAATCTCTTATCTTTAATTGGTTCTCCTAAATGATAAACAGCGCCTGGATGTGATCTTAACTTTTTGAGAGCAAGTTTATAATAATCTAAGTCCCTTACTTTGTCGACTAATTTTCTTTGCAGGTATAATCCAGTACTAGTGACTACCAATCCACCTATTGCGGCGATTTGTAGAAGTTTTGAATTGGAAACATTCATTTTGTAGGTACTTACGAATAAAGTTTCGTTTAAACTTGTGACACGAGGTTATGCACATACATGATTTTTCTCATAGCCCATAGATGATTTAATATAAAAGGTATCACTGGATTTCCACCAAAATTTGAATGGTTAAATATTAATGTTTGAAATGAAAGAACATAAAACCAAATAATTATTCACCTTGTAGGTATTTGAAATTTGTACCAAATCACAAAATTGACAATTTTGAATTTACTATATAACACAGATAACAGAACTTTTACTATGTCAAAGTCAAACTTTTTTTTTCCCTATTTTGGTGGTTAATGTGCTACGAAAGAAGTCTCGTAAACGCCACAGATAACTAATTAATGAGGCGGTAGTTTACCGTGTTTTCCAATTACAGCACTAGAGCGCATTATGCGGCGTAATGCTTAACGTTGAATGTTCCAACTACAGCAACGCTTCGCACAATCGAGCACTCTTATAAGTAATGCGCGTGAATTGATGCGTGCAATCGATTTATCGTTAGTAATTATAATTGTTGGAAAAAAATTTAAAGCTTTCGTTTCATTGTAGTTTTTTCGAAATAATCAAAGTTAATTCAAATTGTGTTAAAAAAATAAATATAAGTATGGATGAAGGTACAAACATTGAAAAAAAAAATGGTTGCCTGTAAAGTCGGTTTTACGGGCGAAGATTTTACGTGACAACGTCTTTTTCTCGGTAGAATATTTATGTGCTGCGCGCGCGGCAGACCGCGGGCCTCTCTCTCGTTCGGTGACTCATCGTAACGTTACCGAGCGTTACACTTTTTCATAAGTGACTCCCAGTCGCAACCTAATTTAAGACGTTGTCACGTCAAAAATGTTAATGAAATAATCAAAATCCAAATTACTTAAAATAACCGTAAATATTTTTCAACCAATTATTATGTACATGCCACTTTATTTACACATTAATGAGGTTATTGCTAACTCTATGAATATTTTTTTTTCAACACTGAACTTAGCGCAACCTGCTGGTGCGTTTCACGTTCCAATTAAGCATCAGCATAATTCGGTAATTGGAAAACAGCCATTATATTATGGCTGTTTTCCAATTACAGAGTATAATGCGACTCAGTGGCGCACAATGCCGAATTATGCTGATGCTTAATTGGAACGTGAAACGCACCAGCAAGTTGCGCTAATGTAACATTTTTGGATATTTCTCGTTTTATTTTTAAAAAATTATTATGGCCATTTTACTCATTAGGTTAAGTACTTTCGATATCAGTTTAAAGTTTTTTGTAGTTACGGAATAATCGCTTGTGCACACTTAACGATTACACCCTGTATAGTATAGTCTTAGATCATTAAGTAATGGATGGAGCACGCTGGCAAATGTTCTAACTAAACTTTCTGCCGATTTTGGTGCGGGGAGGGTAACTCACACTTTGAAACACAATCACACATTCACAAAAATAATTTGTGTCTTTACAAACTCAAACTATTACAAAATTGACAGACTAGCATGTTTTTGCACACATACATCGATTACACAGAAAAATCTCTGTACATATACGTAATAATACAATCGCTCTAAAGGGATGTAACCATATCGATATTACAAAAATAATAATTTTGTTGAAATTAGAAATAACATTAATATTATATTCATAAAAAATACTACACAGGTCATTTGTAACGTTTTCATCATTATTATATGCATACGAAAAAACAATAAAACGCCATTTTATTTGTATTTGAATATGTATTTATTCAACACATCACATATTATATTCAATAAAATAAATATCGGTACAGAAATTTTTATTATTTCTGTACCGAGGTGTCCATTCTGATTTTCTCCCACAGCATTCAATCCACCTTAGCCTTAAAGCAGGATTTTTTGTAAATCTAAAATATACGCAATATTAATACATACATATAAACAAACTAGCTTCTCCGCGCGGTTTCACCCCCGTGGCTCCACTCCTGTTGGTCGTAGCGTGATGATATATAGCCTATAACCTTCCTCGATAAATGGGCTATCTAACACCGAAATAATTTTTCAAATCGGACCAGTAGTTCCCGAGAATAGCGCGTTCAAACAAACAAACAAACAAACAAACTCTTCAGCTTTATAATATTAGTATAGATTACATAATAGAAAGGTTACAAGATTAACATTACAAAAAAGTGCGAGTCGGACTCGCACACGAAGGGTTCCGTACCATTAAAATGTTCTGCCAGTTAAAAGTAACCGAGCGTAGGTAAATTTTAATAAATATATACAAGACTTACAAAATAAACATTATACTCCTTTTTATGTAGTTGTGTAAAATTTTAATATAATAAAGATTAATTCTCATCTCATTTCAAATTATACTTAGAAAAATATTTTTTTATCGACGTTCAAGTTAAAAGCAGTCCGTCACTAAGAAAGTCGTAAAAATTTACGACCTTTTAAGCGACGAGTTTTTAAATTCAACTCTATCACTAAGTTCATAAAGATTAAATTTGAATTTCTCTTCAAGATAGTCTCGCTACATCACTTTATAGTCTCGTGGGGAGTGCGGTTCAATATCGCGTTCTAAATTCAACTTTATCGCTTAGTTCATAAAGATTAAATTTGTATATTTTCTCTTCAAGATAGTCTCGCTATACTCTGTCCATTATATTATTTGCTTTTTGACAGATGCACGCCTATGTAGGATTGTATTGTCTATGTTAAAATGTCATACAAATAATTATCGTACTTCATGGACAGGTCCCGCCCACTTAGTGATGCCTACACAGAATTATTCAATGATGGGTCGATAGATTAAAATAATCGATAGAAATACTCTGTAAAATATATCCGATACAGAAAAACTCTTCTATTATGTTATATAATTTAAACGTAAAGACAACCAAATTGTAAGATAGAAACCAATAAATAATAAAATATTAGTTTAGTTTAGTTTTAACATACAATGCATAGATATGTGGTCTTATTATTATATATCTTATTAGTACGTTTACGTTGTAATTATTATTTACGTACCTGATTCGATTTATGATAATATTTTGAATTTTTAATTTAAATGGTATCACAATCGATAATCTTTTGAACATCACTTCTGGTATCACCCGTCGAGCTGTCAAAAAGCAATTCTTATAGTGGACAGACTATACATCGCTTTATAGTCTCGTGGGGAATGCGGTTCAATATCGCGTTTTAAATTCAACTTTATCTCTTAGTTCATAAAGATTAAATTTGTATACTTTCTTTCCATGATAGTCTCGTGAAGCCGCATCAATGATCGAGTAAACACATGACTCGATTATTTGTCTTGATCATATCGCTAAACGATACATCGACGATTATTAGAAATTGCATTTAAATTGATATTTACGTAAAAAAAATAAAAAAATACTTACAAATGAAAGGTTATTCCATCTTTTTTAATACTTGATGTGTTTGACTTGTTTCTGCAAGACTTGACAGCACAAAACGGCATTTTAGCGGAGCACTCGCAGACGTCCTTTCGATGTTTTACGAATACGCAGAGTGTTTGTAATCGATTACGCAAATAGTTTTTATGAAAGCATAAGACTTTTCGATTCGAATAAACCTCGGCAAAAGGGGAAGCGCCTGTGAGTGTTATCCATTACTTAATGATCTAAGAGTATAGTATATCCTTATTCTTCCGAGTGTAAATCCAATGGAAATACCGCGGTTTATTTTAGTGAAATTATTTTTTCATTCCATAAATTGGAATTAATCACAGATCAGTAAAAACAAAATTTGTTTTTATACTGTTCTGTGAAATTAATAATGAATAATTTGCACTAAATTTTATTTTTATCTTTGTAATTATTTTATTTTTATTCTGCGACAATATGACACTCGTGGACCGTGGCATTTTGAGGACTAATATGTCAAATGTCAATGTCAAAAGTATAATTTTGTTTCGATACGTCGAGTAATGGCATGAATATGAGCAAGTTATTATGTGTATTACTAGTTGTGATTGAAAATAAATTTCTTAAATTTCAGCTATACAGTTTTTAAATCAATTAATTCATCACTGAACTTAACCACATTAACGTAGTGGTATTGGCATCATAAAATTAGTGTCACATAAATTAGGTCTTAGTTCGTCTGAAAAATAAGGACAATGTTCAAAAAATTTAAAGATAAACTTGCAGAAGAAGTTAAATCATCTCCCCAAAGAATTCAACAATTTGCCCAAGCTGCTCAGGTAATATTTCGAAAATCAATAACAATCTAAAGAAAATATTAAAAAGATTGAATTGTAACTAAAGAGATTCAATAAATGAAAGTAAATAAATTACGTCACTGGTTATTGATAAACTTTTTAAAATAGTTGGTAAAACTTTCAGGCAGCAGTTACCTCTGCATCTAGCAGTATATCAGATATTACCAACAATGATTTGTTCTCAATAGGGGATAATGGTAAGATATATAAAAAAATATAATTAAGAAAGCAAATTATATGTACCTACACATATTATGTTTATATGGGAGATAATTCTCAATGTGTATAAATTAAGAAACTAATCTAAATATATTTATATTAATGGGAATTAAGAGACAGGGAATAAATTTCATTTTCAGATATACCAAATAAGAATCAGACAAATCCAAACAATAAGGATAATATTGTGATGCAAAACTCTGCTCAAGCCATGCAAGGTACCTCAGATTTAGCTGATTTTACAGTAAATTATGAGGTAAGGAGATTTTAAAAATTTTATGCATGTTAAATTGAAACTGTGAAATTCAAGTGTAAATTAACAAGTTATTTTATTTTTTAGGATAAACATAGACAGCGGCGACTATCAAATAGTTCATTTGCTAGCGACATATCATTTCGACTGCCTAACTATGAAAGCCCATCAATGTATCATTTGCAGGTAATATTGAATAGTATATTTAGAATTAAGCTCTTATAGTAACAAATACTATCATTTTTAGTAACTCATACATTGTATTGCTATAAGTTAAAATGTAAAAAGAAACATCTTAATCATTTTAGTCAGATATGGAAGTATCAGCAAGTGAAGCAGAAGAGAAAGGTTTTACAACTGGAAATGTAAATCTTGACCGAGTGACTAAGGAACAACTATATGCTGCATACAGAAGGACACAGGACAGGTGTAAAAAATATAAAACCCAATATTCAGATTTAGCTCGGCATTATAAACTCCTTGAAAGGGAAAATGCTAAAGCAAGGGTTTGTACTTTAAATTAAATTTACAATAATATTGATTATTTCTGTAATCAATTGTCTTTTTGTTATCCTCATATTGTTTTAATTTAATTTTAATTTCTTATAAAATCCGAAATGTACATATAGATTCTAAATTATTTTTATTTAAGTTAGATTTATTATTATCTTATTTTATATAATTTGTATTATTTATAAATTGTTTTCTTATATTATTATATTAATTACTTTTTTTTTTCATGTAGAATGTGTTAGTTGAAACTCAAGATAAAGCTCTCAGAAGAATATCAGAACTAAAAGAACAATGTTCATTAGAACAGAGTGCAAAAGTAAGTTTTACACTAATACCATCCTCACATTTCATCACATTAATTTAAAGTATGATATAACAATCAAACTTTTTTATAGGCACACCTTGAAAAAGCTCTTCGTGTTGATATTGAAGAAAAGCAAATGAAAATTGATGCTTTAAGTACTCAGCTCAATCTCTTGCAAAGTAATAATATCCCAGAAAATAAAGAAACCGCAACAGAAAATTCTCACATGCCATTAATTAATTTGAATGAAGAAAATGAGTCTAAAGATAAAATAAAAGAGGAAGAAGAAGTCTCTGTCATAAATAATAAAATTGAAAAACTAGAGCAACTGTTAGCCAAGTATAAGGATTCTTTAAAAACTGTTAAGGAAAAGAATTCTAATATGACAGCTGAAATCCAGAAATTAACATTAGATTTAGAAGCAAAATCTAAAGAAAATATTCAGCTACAGCTAAATATAGAAAAAATGTCAGAGAGCAAAAAACAAGTCCAAGAACTATTAGAAAAAGTAGAAAGCTTAGAAAACATAAATAACACTCTTGAATTTTCAAAGAATAAAGAAACATCGATTTTGGAAGCAAATTTACAAAACGCTAAAGAGGAAATATCACAATTACAAAAAAAGGTGCAAATCTTAAGTAAAAGAGAAGAAGAATATGCTATTTCCCTTGCAGAAAATAAATTAAGTATCCATAAAGAACTTGAGAGTAAAGAAGCAGAAATTAAGTCACTCAAAGACAGTTTAGCTAATAGTCAAAATGAAATCAAGTCTTTAAACAAATCAGTGAAAGACTATCAAAATGAGATTGTCAAGTTGGAAGGGGAACACTCAAAATTGACAAATGACCTGCACAATCTAAATGTAGCAATAACTAAATCAGAAGAATTAAATAAAGATATAGAAAAGTTGAATGATAAAGTAAAATTACTGGAAGGCCTCAAAACAAAATCTGAAGAAGATATTAACTGTCTCCATTTGCAATTAAAACAAGAGACAGCTGAAAAATTGTCAGTAATTGATAGAAATGTTTATTTAGAAAGTCGTAACTCACAGTTAACTGAAGATAATGAGAAAAAGAGATCCCAAATTAACAAGCTTGAAAATGAAAATGTTTCCCTTAAACAGCATTTGAAGGATGTAAAGAAATCATTAGAACAACATAATCAAGATGATTTGGAATCCCATCAACTAAGGCTAACTGAGGAGGTGACTGCCTGGAAACTAAAGTGTAGCAGTTTGGAATCAGAAATACAAGAGGAGAGGGTTGAATTAGTCAAATTACAATCAGAAATTGAAAAATTATTGAATAATCATGAATCATTACAAAATCAAAATATTGAACTTAATAAATCACTTGATCATTTTAAAGCCGAAAATGTAACATTAATCCAAAAAGTAGACAAATATCAAAAGATACACTACAAGTTAAAAGATTTAAAAAAAGAGCTATTGGATATTCAAAATATAGCTGTACTTACTTCTACTGAGTCAAAACTGCTCACTAAAAAAGTTTTGACAGAATGGATACCTCAAATAAAAGAAAATATTAATTTTAATGCATTCCAACAAGATGCCAATAAAATACAACAGAGTAATACACAATTAAAAGAAGAGATTGCAAAAATTACCAATGATTATAAATTGCTTAAGGATAATGCTAATTTACTTCAAAAAGATAGTTTATCTTTGAAAGAGGCTTTAGAGAGACGTGTTTCAGAATGCACAGTTCTCTCTGAAAAAATACAGAATATGCAAATGGAACATGATGAATATGTTGTGGGATTGAAAAATAAATTAAAATCTATAGAAGAAGATAATGTAGGTTTGGAAACTAAAGTCAAAACGTTAGAAGCCACTATTATTGCACTCAGTGAAGAATTAAAAACTGTTAAAAATGAAAAAGAAAACAACCAAAAGAAGATTGAATCTTTATTGGCGGAAAATAACGAAATAACAAAAATTAGAAACGAAAATTCGGGGAAACAAGATTACATTCATGAGTTGGAAAGTAAGTTACAGATTCTTGAACAACAAAATGGTAATTTAAAACGATTGCAAGAAGAATTAGATAAAAAGAACACATCATTGGAGTCTCAGCTGAGTGAAACACTTACAACACACCATGAAACAGAGAATAATTTAAAAATGTTAGAAAAAGAAAACGAGGAATTAAAATTGACCATTGCTGAAATTGAAAACAAGTCGAAAAATGTTGAATCCAAATTAGTTGAGCTACACAAATGTCAAAGTGTATTAGAAAGTGATATTAATAAATTGAAACAGGAAAACAATGAATTAATTTCCTCTAAGGCAGATATGGAAGAAAAGCACAAAAACATGTTAGACCAAGTTCAAAACAAAAATTTAGAAATGGACAAAAATGTACAGACAATAAATCAGAATTATCAAGAGTTGAAAACGATACATGCAGAGACTGAAAACAAATATAAGATGGCTGAAAATGAATTACATGAACTGCAAAATGTGCATAGTGAAATCAAAAAACAAAAAGAAAATCTAGAGGAAACTGTTTTAAAATTGGAAAATGATGTAGCAAATCAAATTCAACAAATACAAGATCTAAATGAGGATATTAAGCTGCACAATAGCAAAACATGTGAATGTGACTTCCTCAAAGATGAAAATAGACGGTTGTGTTCAGATATTGAAGGGTTACAAACATACTTAAGTAAGATTTCGAAGGAGAATAGTGACTTGAATGACAAAATGAGAGAATTGATTGCATCAAGTGACAATTTACCGGATGGGAATGAGGAACTTAAAAACGAAATACAACTTGGTAAAGAGAAGATTGAAGATTTGTTACGGGAAAATTCCTTATTAATTGAAGAAAACTTAGAATTAAAAGATCAAATACAATCACAAAATAACAGTACCACTAACATTCAATCAATTCAGAAAAGAAGCACAAATGATAATTATAGTGAAGTAAAAGATATTCATGAAAAGTATTATAGTTTACTAGAAAACAAAAGTCAGCTAGAATTTAAGGTCAATGAACTAGAGCAAATGAATAATTCATTAAATAAAAATGTTGATCATACACAAAACAATTATGAAAGACTTAAATTGTCAAATGAGAAACTGCAACGAAAACTTGATGAAGCGCTTGTTAGTTTGAGGCATCTGCATGCTCTTGAAGAAAACACCGAGTTGGAGTACTTAAGGAACATACTTTACGAATACCTTACAGGGTCAGGGACTCACTCTTTAACATTAGCGAAAGTTTTGGCAGCTGTCGTTAAATTCGATGATAGACAAACTGAACAGATACTTCAAAAAGAAAAAGAACGCCAAGGATTCGTAAGTTAAATTACAAGTTCATAATTTTTTTGCAATCACAATGCTTTGATATGCCCAATTAAAATGCTTTTATTTTTGTTTCAGCTTCATCAACTAGGAATCATTTGATACGAGGAAATATAGAAATATTTGTTAATATGTAAATACCATAACAGCTATAATAATTTACTATAAAGGTGATTGAAGTTTTTCACTTTTATATTAATCAAAGATATAGGTAATGCAAGTAATCAAATACAATGAACAATATTTGAATAAAAATAACTGTTTTAATTTCTTTTCTATAGAAGTATATAATTTATTTATTAGTCATAAACACAAAAATACTAATATTCTAGATTTTTTTATGCAAATTTAAATAGGTGTTTTGGATATCACTTAAAATACTACCTTTATAATGAATAAAACTGCCTAAAATGAAGTTATCAGTAAGTACAAATGCTGAACTAGCTATTAAATAGGTAGGTAGATGTTATTGCACCAGACAATTAAAAATTTCCTATCAGTAACATTTTTAACATTATTATTTCGTCATTGTATTGTACTGTCATGGGAGTGGCATGCATATCTTTGATATTAATTTTAAATTAATTAATTATTCATTTTTATCGATTATGACTTAATACTTTAACTTTAGGAATGACTGTATAAAATCTAATAATTGTGCCTGAATTAATTGTACTAAATTATATTTAATTATTTTATTTTTCAAATCCCGCTGAGGGGAGTAATATACACTTAGACTTTAGAGCTTTATTTTAATTGTTATTAACAAATACTTTGCTAATTTGATTAAAGATAACTCTACTCTAGCTAATTATAAATTGTAATTATGAAATTTATACAAATATAACTATACAGCAATGAATGCATTAATCATTTTTGTTAGAGGCGTGTTTGGCAGTGTTGTAGTTGTTGCTTGTTTTGCTGCTGAGAAGTCTTTAAAAGCATGTAATTGGTGCTTTTTAATTTATACCATCAGTAAAACTATCTGCGTGAATTATCTGTACTAAATGGAAGGGAAATTTTATGAAGAACTTTATCATTTATAATTTTGGTTTGAAACTTAAATAAAATCTGCATTCCATGTCCTATGGCAGCCTATGGCATAGTCATTTTAATAAAGAACTATTATGTAAATTGTTATGTTGTATTGATAAGTAGAATTTATTAAGATTATTTATATCCATTGTTGCTTGGGTGAAGTTTTTAGGTATAAGAAAAATATGTAATAAATTAATATTCAATAAAAATTTGACACTTTATTTCCTTCTTTTATTTATACATAGTTTAAAATTATAATTGGTACCCGCTCAGTTGATTACTTATAAACTGATACCTAAGTGCACAGTCACAAAGGTCCAGCATTTGGAATGAGGACTTCTGCATATCATTTAAAAATATTTTAAATATAATTAGGGTCAACCGGGGCAAATGCAACTATGGGGCTATGGCAACTAGTTATCATAACTAATTTATTAGAGTTGTTGTAATAAATCGCCACCTATGATTCAATAACTCAACGACTAATAAATCTTACAAGTAATAGATGGTGCCCCTACGATGAAAACTATTTGATTGATAGGCCATTGTGTCAAACCGCTATTTTGAAGTTGGTGTGCGTAAAAACAGGTGTCGAGTTTTGCAGACAAAAAAATTGTTTAGGAGTGATTTTTTGCAGGTGTTTTTGATTGGACACGATTATCACAAGCCGTTAAGCTTATTTCATTTATATTTTTAGTGCGTTAGTTGACTCTATTTTGTGTTATTGATGCAGTTACAATTGCCTCATGAAAATTTCACTGTGGGGTTATTGCAACTGTGAGGTTAGTTACAATAGCCCCTTATATTTTTGTATGAAACTAAAAACACTAGTGATGTGACAGTGTCGATATTTTTATTATGTATCCTTCTTGGTAGTCAAAATATACTTTCTTTATGATTAATTAAAGAAGAACCATCGATTATTTCTTCGATATTATACCCAGAGACGGGTTCATAAGTAAAATTCAAATTAGATAAAGCGTGGTTAAAGAATATAAGTAACTAAAAACGATAGGTAGGATAGTTCTGTGATTGTTCAAGTAATTTTTAGTAAACGGTTGATTAACTAATAAACGTTTTTTGTTTGGTTTACGTTTTTAACAATATTTAACACAAAGAATATTATTTGTTCTGACCAAAAACTAAAATTGACTTAGTAGGTAGTACACTGTTATTTTTTTTTGTTGCGATTTAAAGTGGTAAATCAAAGTAGGTACATGAGTATTTCCTCTAAATAATGCGGCGCCATCTACGATCGCAACGTTATTGTATAGATAACGTTATTGTATATATATATAGAATAATAAAAATATATCGATGAATAAGTTTTTTGCATTCCCCACACTAATTCTCTAACAAATAGTTGCATTTGCCCCACAATCAGAAAAATAAGATTTTTCCTGAAAACTCGTCCTTGCTACACGGTAATCCAGTTCAAAATCCTATGAATAACATGAAATCTCATAAATATATTCTATATTCGTTGTTTTATATGAAATAGAAGAAGAGCTATGGCAGTTAGTTGCATTTACCCCCGACTAGGGGTTAATGTAACTTTTTCTACCAATTTTAGGAAATATTCTCACTACCAGTTATTTATAAGACTACTGTATTGCTTGATTGGTTGAAAATAATCTTGAATAAATACAAAAATCACTAAATGGGTCAAATAAATGACCAAATATAAAAGGAGATAACTGCAACCGATCAAACTTGAAACTTGTTATTTTTTAGTTGCATTTGCCCCGGTTGACCCTATACATTTTTTTTTATATATAGATTAACAAACTAAACTTATTAATGCCTTGGATATATTGATGCTCACATTATCCTGAGCCTGGAAACTGGAAAGTAAAAATTACATCCAGCTTTACATTTTTTACACCAATAAGTTAATCTTTTTCAATAATGAATACAAAAAAGTTTTCTGATTTTACTGTTCTATAATCCACAGATCTGCATCAGAAATTTAGAAATGAAATTTGTTATGTGAAATAAATCAAATCTAGGGTTCTTCATGTTCAGAGTCTTCATCACTTGAAAATCCATCAAAAGATGAATCATCTAAATCAAATGTGGACATATCCGCAACAATCTTTTCAATATCTGATTTTGTTTGTTCACCATCTTGTTTTTTGATATACCTAAAACAAAAGAGAAAGCTTAGTTTGTAAAAGAATAATCAAATGTATTACTAATAAAGAACAATAAATTATAATGAAATAAATCAATTGGATTTATGGATAAAATTTAGAATATGGACCGTCGAGTTGGATATCGGCGATTTTATAGCGATAAGATAAGACTCTGAGAAGTAATTTTACGAAGTTTCAACTTGTGAAGCCGCGTATTTTTTTTATAATAAAATAAACAAATTTGTTTAATTTTGTACTACTTTTCGTAATTTTGACGTTGACAGATGCTTGTCACTAGCAAAGGATTCACTCATACAGCTTTAGTGATATTTTTCTCACAATAATACTTTATAAAATACATAAATTGATAGTTATTTTAGTATTATTGTATATAAAAGAAGTTAAAATATGTTAAATTGGTTGTTAAAATTTAAAATTCATTAAAATAATTGTGTTTTATTATATTTCCTCTAAAATATAAACATATTGGATAATAAGTAACAATAAGTAACAACGCACAAAGTTACACAAGTTTACACTAGTTTACATATAGCCACATCAGCAATGTAGCTGCTCGGTTATTAATTAATAATTCAGTTCAATTACATTTCATTCTAATTCAATTTAAGTTAGTAATTCTAACAATAACAATTTTGGGTAATGTAACACATATAAATCCATTACACAAAAGATGAACAGTCACATAACCAAATCTGTCAACCCCGACTCCACGTGGTCCTTCCGCTGTTACCCCTAGAGTGTATCTAAAAAATCGGAAGCGCGGAGGGAGAGCAGCCCTCGCCCGCTGTAGCTAAGTGCAGGCACCGTACGAGCCGAAGCGGCTGAGGCTGGTCGCCGAAGGCGACCAAACAGCCGAAGCTGCGTAGGCGAGTTAGGTGCCTGTACTTAGCTACGCAAGGGTGATAGGGCTGCACTTCCCGCAGCGCTGGAGCAGAAGCAGAAGCAATATAGTAAACTGGAGGGAGTTTGGGAGTGGACGGAAGGGAAAGGTTTATCCTACCATCCATTATTTGTAACTTTAGGCCCAATTATAACCTCAAACTTTGACCTTGAATATCTCAGGAACTACTGGTCTGCGCCGGTGGGGGGTGGTACCTAGGAGTTCCCCCCGACCCCCCCTCCCCTCCCCGACCCCCCATTGACGGTCCACGTTCTAAATTTTTACCGGATTTATTTTTATTTATAGGTAGAATTTTTTTAAATTTAACCTTAAGACTGTTCTTCTTTTTCTCTCAGGAAGGGTTTTTAATAAAGCTTGCAATTCAGTATCATTGGGCTCTGGTTCAGCCCCTTCAGAATTAGCAATCTGTAAAAAAAATCAAATTAAATAATCCATCATATTTTCTGGAGTTACATAGAAATATACTGTCGATATATTATTGTTAAACTTACATCTATAGGCTTACAACATTTTGCACAGACATGTTTATCACTTGCACACTTACTACAGTATATATGATAAGCATGTTTGACTGCCTTTTCATCACAACCCACACATTTTTTAGGGGCAGTAAGCGGTTTGTATTTTTTATATTTAATTTTCCATTCAATAATTTCCCTACATCGAATACAAACACCAGACACTTGCATAGAGTTTAATATTTTTGTCTTTTTACTTGTATCGTGCAAATCATTTTTAAATGCAGTTCTATTTTGGTGCTTTTGGGGTCTGTTTCTTCGTATATTTCCTTTAGATAAACTCATGTCTAGATCTCATATAGTTCACTATATACGTTGATTCTTATAATTAATAGCGTAAAATCATTATTAAGGTAGGTGACAGATTGCGTGACTTCGAAGTTCCAACTTCCAAATTCCAATGCGTAGACTGCGTAGACACGTAATATATTATAGTAATAATATTATTCTGCGATATGACGATATCCAATAAACACATGAAATACAACCTGTATAAATTTTGTAACCTCAAATCTCTGCGTAGACAGAGTGAGGAGAAACCAATCTCTGTCTACGAATCTCTGTGTCAAATGTGGTGTCAACTGTCAATGTCAATCATAGAATTCATAGACTACAGGTAGAGAATGTCAACGTTAAAAACACATAGCAACAGATCTCTACCAATTTAAACAAATTTATGTGTAATATATTTAAATAATTATAATGGAAATCATTCCATTATTATTACAAACATAATATATTCCATTTTCTATCACTATATAAAAATACATAATTATTCTCTGGCTGTCTAATATGTCTTATGCCCACAGCTTATGCCCGGTTTACATTATATCACGGATCACGGCATTATATTAAATTTATTAGCGGTTACGGTTACATTCACGTTAAGCGCCTTATTCACGGTCCATCCCCGCTGTACGTCAGCTCAAGGCTGCGGTGCTGGATGTATCCTACTGACGATCGTGCGCGCATCAAGCATGGCTAGGGTTGCCAACTTTTATTAGAAGAAATAGAGTATATCTGATTTCAAAGTAGGTAAATAAAGAGTACGGACTTACAAAAAAGAGTATCATTTATTTAATATTTTTAAAAATGTATTTTTTGTACTTTTTGCAGTACCTAACAATTTTTCATTATTTTTAAATGACTTATATGAATCCAAACATTCCAAATCTAAATTTATATTGTAGCGACGACAAGCCAATTTATGAGTTATCGAATTTCAAGTGTAGCGCTAAGAAAGTTCACACGGTAACTCATATAATATAAACAGTTCGTGCGCTATGCACAGACAGTCACGGGCTTGTCGGGACGCGGGTGGGTCGCATTAGGTCGAATATTAATTACATACGGATAAATATATGTAGTTAACGAAATATAACCTTTGCGTAGTCATTACATCTTTTTATTACACCCGCACATAACAAGCCCCTACATTGGTGACTCCTACATTGGTGACCCCGACGTGATGTGAACATTATTATAGTGAATTGCATAGATATCGTTTGTTAACAATTAAAAATGAATCCGGCAGTTCCAGTTAGAGCAGTTTCGTCGGTACCGTTAAACCTCGAGCAGTTAGCACAACTAAAGCAGCGAATAAACCAGCTGAAATGTGCAAGCTCGAGAGGCAAGTCGTTTAGCGGTCGAAAGTATGGAAATAGCACGCATCGTTCCGCATCGCAAAGTCACAATCGTGCAGGAAGCTCAAAACAGAGAAAACCAAATTGGTTATGTTTTTTCATTACTGCTTTAAGCATAACGCCAGATTGTACTATCTTCAACCTTGTGCGTGGCAGAAGCAGCAGGAGAGCCGACTTTTAATAATTTTACCAGTGTCGAAAAATAACCGATCCGCGAGTGAGTGTACTGTGTAGTGATTATAAGCCATACGCGGCAAACGGTAGTGTAATTAAGACATTTGGTAGTAAGTTAATGACTTTATATATTAGTTTACGGCGACCGTATAAATGGTCATTATTTTTTATCGCCGAGGTAACTCAAACTATGTTTTGGTTTATAAAGTGCAGATTTTTTAGCACCCTAGGGCCGATGCATCGCTCGCACTTATGACGGACGCATCGGATACTCATGTATATATTATTTGACTGATAAATTTCAACGTATTGCTTTTGATAGTGTACATAATTTATGTCATCCCGGAATAAGGACTACACGCAAATTGATTCAAAATCGTTTTTATTGGCCAAATATGAATCGTCACGTTGGCCAATGGGCTAAAACATGCATTGAATGTCAACGATCGAAGGTTAATCGACATACAATGTCAGGTTTAGGATCGTTTCCGCAGTGCGATAGGTTTGAACATATTCATGTTGATTTAATTGGACCTTTACCCACTTCACCCGAAGGTTTTAGGACGTATTGCCTAACCATAGTGACAGGGGGACGCGATGGCCAGAATGTTTTCCTACGAGATATATAACTGCTGAAACGATTTCGCGTGTAATATATGAAGGATGGATATCTCGTTTTGGTTGTCCGAAAAAGCTAACAAGCGATCAAGGACGCCAATTCGAAAGTCAATTATTTGCTACACTAATGAAGTTATTAGGTATTAATAAGTTGGGTACGACACCTTACCACCCACAGAGTAACGGGGCAGTAGAGCGTTGGCATAGGTCGCTTAAAGCGGCATTAACGGCTCGTTTATGCAATATATCATCATCTTTGGTTACGGAATTACCAACTGTGTTGCTAGGACTTAGAACAGCAGTAAGAAGTGATACCGGCATAAGCGCAGCAGAAATCACGTATGGAACAACTTTACGATTACCAGGTGATTATTACGATAAAAAATCGAGTTTAGAAATAGATAGCAGTCTTGAGTATGTAAGTAAATTACGAGACTCTATTAGGAAATATCAGTCAGTAGCTATAAGGCAGAATGAAAGACGGAACATATTTATTCACCCCGATTTAAAAAGTGCGATTATGTTTTTGTAAGAAACGACGCATTACGTAAGCCTTTATAACCAACATACGACGGTCCTTATCGTGTGTTGAGTCGAGAGGAAAAGGTATATTACATTCAAATGACTGGCAGGAAAGTTAGAATATCAGTAGACCGTCTAAAACCTGCATATTATTTGAATGATGTGATGATAGTGATACGACATCTGGGGCAGATACTAAGGTTCCGTTACAAATTCCAAGTAGCGAATTGCCTAATACATATACCACGCGTAGTGGAAGAGCTATACGATTACCGGTACGATTTAGGTAATAGTATTGTATTTGTAATTGTTTCAACTATTTTAAATTTATTAGAATTACGATAATTATAAGTATTCATAAGACTTCATAGAAATGTATAATAAATACTTAGTAATCAACACATCGTATTTAATAAATAATAGCACTTATGAAATTTGAAACGAGTTCATTGTTTAACGTTTTAAGTATGGTATTTCAAATTTATGTTTGTGTTAAGTTTTTATTGAAATGTTTACTTACTACTTAGAAATTTAAGTACTTTTGATTTATGGCTTATGAGTGTATAGTAATAGCCTTTGTAATATTAAACGATACAAGTGTAAAGAACGTATTGAGATTTGAAATGTTAATGTTACTAAGTGTTAGATGACGTGTAACAATTATCGCACGCCACTTAGAAGAACCAACGCAAGTTTTTGTAATAACATAAATAGTTTAACGAAATTAGGTGTTAACTTTTAACCACTTGTATACGTTATGATTGATTTATATTGTGAACATTTTTTTATACTTTATATTGTAAACATTTTGTAACCTTATATAGCGACACTTTTTATATACACCCATCTGTTTATTGTTTAGTTTACTTTTATTGTAAGTTTTTTTTTACTTGTATACCCTTTTTATTTTTTAAGGGGGGAATGATGTAGCGACGACAAGCCAATTTATGAGTTATCGAATTTCAAGTGTAGCGCTAAGAAAGTTCACACGGTAACTCATATATAAACAGTTCGTGCGCTATGCACAGACAGTCACGGGCTTGTCGGGACGCGGGTGGGTCGCATTAGGTCGAATATTAATTACATACGGATAAATATATGTAGTTAACGAAATATAACCTTTGCGTAGTCATTACATCTTTTTATTACACCCGCACATAACAAGCCCCTACATTGGTGACTCCTACAATATATATCAAGAGCTCATTTTTAATTAATTTTAATGAAGCTCGGTTTCTCTCTTCCCGCCACTTCACATTCATGACCGAAAAGACTCTTTCAGTAAATGCTGAAGTGGCGGGAACAGAGAGTATATAGCTAATCATTTTTTTTAAACAAACAAATTTGTCAGGACATTTTTTTAAAATAAATTGCCATTTTTCTGCAGTGGACTTTTGCATAAAATCTGTGTTATTCAACAATTCGCCTTGGAGTTCTTTTAAAATAATAACTTCTGAATATAAACAGTACCTAGGTTGATCCAAAAGTAATGATAATTGGGTATTTCCTGTGTACATAAAAATATAAAATAACTGTTTCTTGCTTGCTCATGTACTCACTAAGTTATCACAAAAAAATCATATCAATAGGCCACGTTTCCAAGTATTTACATTAATTTGAATGTGAACCGTGCGTGCCAGAATTTTTGCCTAATCTGCTGTACAGCAAGCCTATTCACGATCGAGCACGCACGATGCATCATCGCTCTGACGTACGTCCGCGCTATTCACTGTCCATCTGCACGAGTCACGACGTTCGCGGTGGTGGGTGTGCTCGCTGGACGAAAAATTGGTCGTGCACATCCAGCAACATAATAATAATAATTATTGACGTACGTCAATACTATTCACTGTCGTTTTGCGTCGTGCATCGTGTATGACCTTGGCGGGACGTACAGCAAGATGGACCGTGAATAAGGCGCTTTACATTACGGTTTGGATCGTACATATTCTGTGGGATTGTACTTTTACTTTACTGTCAAAGTTGTCAAATTGATGTTTGAACTTTGTTGAGGTTTAATATTGTCTATTGATTCATGATTGATCATTTCACGTTTGCCGATTAACAATTTGCCTGTTTTAATTTTGCATTCCACATAACAGCAGAATCACAGAGCAAGTAATATAGTGGCAGAATTAAAAGCAGATATTATATAGAAAAAAATTACAAAGGAAATTTTTGTAAAGTCAACGGTAAATAATTTTATTTGAAAATTACAAAATTTGCTTTGCTACTACCTACTTTTGAAGTTACACTTTGTAATCTTAGATCATTTACATCTAAGTTTGTAATGTTACATGTTTGTAAATATTTTAGCATTGCAGCAATGTTTTATAGCGATCTAATAACAGGAGAGTTTGAAGAGTAACTAATTAAGCTCAACTTTTTTTTCAGACACATTTTATTGATGTTAAAGTTCTTCTCTATCCTTTAATATACGGAGTTGTGGTTAACTCTTGATTGGAAACCGGACGTCAGCATATAAAATGGATAGTGGTCATCAATATGATGATGATTTCTATGAATATCCTGACGAAGATGGAATGAATATGCCTGATATGGGACCACATCTGGGCCCATCAAATAATTTTGGGTAAATATAAATTTCTCGTCTTAGTACCTATTAGGTACATTATTCACATATCCATTACATTTTATATAGGGATATATAAGCTACATTTTTTTTCGTCTTTTTAAGTTAATGGTAGTATTTTGAATTCCCTTGGATGAATGTTTATGAGCAGCGTAATATTTATTCCAATGTCTGGTATAAAATAAATTACAAACAAGTTATACTACTGTATGTTATTATAAATTGGTGCTTTTTGTGTATCTTAGTGTACTGTTATTGTGTACAAGTTTTTTGTTTTTGTTCTTTAAAATATGCTTTTTAGATTTACACTTTATATATAATATGATCAGCCACCTTTTATCACTTCTTATATTTACTTATGTGGTCTTGTTATAGTCTAAGATCCCACCGTAGGATTACTTCGTTCATAGTTTTTTTGATGAAACCAAAATTTTATATATATTCATAATTAGGAGAATATAATATATCGACTAGGTTTTCAGTGTAAATTTGGCCGCAAGCATTTTTAATTAATATTGATCATCTTTAACAGCTAGCAACCCTCATTTGCGGCCGGATTTAATTAGACAACCATATATTATGATAATTAAAAGAAAAAAAAATAGCTTTAATATGATATATGATTCATAAATGTGCGTTATGAACGTGTAACATATAAATGGAATTAAATCATACCTGTTTACACCAGGCTGCGAAGGGGTTCAGCCAGTTGAAAAACGGCAATCATGTTTTTTTAGAATCTTTATATAATTTGCATCAAGGCAAATTATATAAAGATTCTAAAAAAAATGCCGTGATGTAGACTATAAATACTTTTAGACTACAAAATCTATTAGAAAAAAAATTTAATTAAACATGCTTGCGGCCAAATTTTGACTGGCAACCTAGTCGATATATTATAATCTCCTAATTCTAAATATACATAAAATTTTGGTTTCATCAAAAAAACTATGAACACATTAATCCTGCGGTGGGATCTGGTACTATTAGGAGGTAGGTACAGCATGATTGGAACAAAATAGTGGAAGCATGTGATGAAATTGGCCTGATGCATAAGTATATACAAAAATACATGTATGTTTGTTTACTGTGACGATAGGGATTCTACGATTGTGTGAGAAAGCTGGTTGGTTGTTTTTTTTTTAATGATTTTACTATTTTCAAAAGTACAATTTATAAAAGCGCTTATCAATTTTCCAATATCATAGTTCAGATGCACTATGACCTATCATCCACTATTTTTATCATTGTTCACTCCACTCCTCCACTTTAAAAGTTTATAGCCAAAATTGAGAAAGAAATGCTTATTTTTCAGAAACAATCGATATCGTTTTGCTTACGGTGCTTATAGAGGAGGTTATGGGTCAGTGGGTGGAAGAGGGGGATTCGGCCCACCGAGGCACTTTGGCCCGCCGCCTAATTTTGGCCCGCCACCAAATTTTTGCCCCGGTCCTGCAAATTTTCCCGACTTTCAAGGGCCCGGATTGTGGTCTAGAGGACCGCCGTTTCTATCTAGACCACAAAAGACTGAAACTATCAAATATTTAATTAGTGAGTAGATTGTACTTACTAATTAAATGATGGTATTAAATTAAATTAAATATTATAATCAATTTGTCTCTATAGTAAATGATTTGTTAAGTAGGTAAAATAATGGAACAATAAAATAAAATGTTATTCAGATTGAATTTAATATTTTCACCAAAATTTACGTACTATTGTATTATGTAATGAACAAATTTCGAAGAACAGCATTATAAATTATTTAATAATGCTTTCTTCACAGAGTGTGGTGTACCACGGGAAAATTTAAGGCAATTACCCCGAGATCTCTTGCGTCTGATTGACCCTGAATACTGCGGCCTTTGCGCGATAGAATTGGATTCTTTTAACTTGTGTAAGTGTTTAATTTCACAAAATTAATTTATCACTTAATATTAAAATAAATAAATTAATTTTAATATTCAGATAAAAATAATATTAAAAATAAGTGAATACAACATTTTTTTGTCACAGCTCGTGTCCACTATAATTCTAAAAATCATCTGAAAAACCAGAAGAAATGGCTAAACAATCGAATGGAATTTGCAAATACAATGCGGGGTAAGATGGTAAGACAACTTATGTACATAATCATAATAGACTTCAATGACTTATAGCCTGGTAAAACATTGAGAAAATCAAAATAATTTATAAAATCAACAAATTAAAATATAAGCTGATGACCGATGAAAGTGAAGTTATACTTGAATGATGTAGGTGGAGTATACATAAATTAATGTTTAATAAAAGCGTTTTTCTATTTTAGAATCCTATGAAATCTCGTGATCTATATTGCGAGCTATGTGATGTGCAGATCACTTCAAAGGTTCATTCCGAATCGCACTATAATGGAAAATCTCATCGAGCGTAAGTGGAATTCAACTTATGTTAAAAAAAAGTTAATGTAATATTAATAAGTGTATTTTATATAAAACATTATCAAAAATTGTGGCTGTGAAGAATTTATTCTTTGTATTCAATTAATTTATTTGAATCAACAATTAATTTTATTATTTTTTTCTTATGCTTGCTATTTTGTGCTTACTGTATAAAAATTTATTACATTTTTTTCTGTTACTTATAGCTATATTTGTTCTAGTAGAATCAAATAGGATCAGACTAATAGAATATAAGGCCTGTTGTCAATTGACGATTGCAAGACGAATGCTTGAATCTCGTGCAACAATCAAAACTGTCCACAAAGCGGCAACGTCGCACTAGCCGCTTGTCATGCGTTCGCCGTGCGGAGCGGCAACGTCGCACTAGCCGCTCGTCATGCGTTCTTCGGGCAGAACGGAAGCGTAACATCAGCTGTTTCTTATGCGTTCGTCGTGCGTAAGGCTACATGTCGCTACTGGATCGATTCTCCAGATGCTCGTTGAAAGAAAACCGAGAGGATTGCATGAAGCAGCGTTTTTTTTTTAAATCAGGAATAGCAATCGTTTGTCGCTTCGCCTGATGGTGTTGTCAACAAGGGTGGTCTAGGATGGAGCATGCTTACCTAATAAATGCCTATTTTTCGTCTAAACAAATCCAGTTTGTAATTTTAGGGAAAAACTGAACCCGTAAGAAAAGTTATTTGAAGGTTGCATGTATTCGTCAAATTATGGCCCGTCTGAGAACAACAGGTCTTATAAATCCTAATAGCTGGTATTATTATTACTAATAATTTTGATATGAACGAAAAAATCTTATTTATTGACATTTTTTCAGGATTGTTGAGGGACGAAAAAATCCCAAGAACCCAATATTACTGCAACTCGGTATGGAGGATCGCGTGTAAGTACTTACTTTTTTCTTACCTAAAGAAAATTATGGTAATTTTTATTGAATGAAATAATTGCAGTATACAACTCATTCGTCGAGAGAAAAGGTGTTTAGTACCTTTAGACGAGATAGAGACTGAAGAAAAACCGCAGGAGAAGCCAGTCGCGGCGGAGCTGTATTGTGATATTTGCAAGGTAAGACAAGCAACTTTACTTTGTATGTTATAAGAATTGTGTGTATGTGTGTGTATAATATTTATACACACAAAAACACAAAACTTGTTGATACATATTTATAGGGTTATCCAGTGCTGAAATATTTTCTTTAAGGGCCGATTTTTCAATGCCCAGATAAACAGCTAGATAGACTTTATTCTTCAGTTAACAAAATATTCAATTTTTCAATAGACGAATAAGACTTATCTATCGAATAACTACGTTATTTGAGGAATAAATCTATTTGCCGCTCCAACGGCCAGATAGCGCGCTATTCGACGGTTAGGCGTTTGAGTTGACAACTGACGCGTCAAATTTGGGATATTTTCGTATGTCACAACATAGAGCGTAGAATTATTAACAATTAAACCTCTTTCTATATAATTATTATCAATTAAAATCATATTGAAATTGATGTTTTTGATAGTACTGATGACCATGCCATTGAAAATTTGCCGTACGCTGCCTTTAAGTATGTCGTTTCCATCGTAAAATATATAAATTGAAACACAAATTTAACCAAACTCTTTACTCGAATCAAAACAACAATCAACAATCATAGAAGACAAGAGCAATACAAGACAAACTTAAAATGCACTCCTGACGTGAGTCATAATGACGGTTGTTGACAAATTGCAAGAGTTGTTTCTATCCCGCTCTAACCTGACTAATTTAATATATTTGTTTCGCCACTCCGAGAGCAGAGCTGCCAATATGGAAATATTTGGTCAGATAGTTATTCATCAAATAAATCACGATTGAAAAATAGGCGAGCCGTTATGAGTTAGATAAATAATTGAATAAATCTATTCGAGGGGTAGTTATTAGACTGTTTATCTCGGGATTGAAAAATCGGCCCTAATTGGAATAAAAAAAATTAAATTTTGTTTCCTTATTCTAAAGGGCGTAGAGTTGATGTATTTCAATGTTGTTCGATTAACTTTTCCTTTATTATGTACTTTATGAATGCAATATACAAATACATAACTAATTTTATTCACCTTTTTTAATACAGACTCCCTTCTTGTGTGTGGCAAATCTAATGTTATTTTGAATATTTATTTATTGATATAATCTATTTTTTATACATTAGTTTAAAAAAAATGCATGCATTTTTTATCTATATAAACTTATAAACTATCAGTGTACCAAATTTCCGCCCTCTTTTTTAAAAACCGGTAAGTACAAAGTTTTTGAAGTGAAACTTCTTTATTAGATGCGTTGATAGTATATTAATTTCAAGGTCGCGTCATGGCAATACCACCTCGTCATGGAGTTAGGCGACGATTTTGGTATCTTTGAATCCTGCCAAAGAA
This sequence comes from Colias behrii, assembly GCA_029959065.1. Classification (NCBI taxonomy): domain Eukaryota; kingdom Metazoa; phylum Arthropoda; class Insecta; order Lepidoptera; family Pieridae; genus Colias; species Colias behrii. The sequence goes on from JARWMC010000002.1 coordinate 9,571,295, forward strand.
GTTTCACTTCTGACACGTGTGCTCGGCACACAATATGTTCTTTTTTCACATTATCACTATACTATGAAATATAAAGATTAATGCCGCAATATGTCGTTTCCAGACTTTCGTGACATGCAGTGAGCAAATGACGCTACATATGAACGGGAAGAAACATCTAAATAAGGAAAAGCAACATATTTTAAGAATGATGAAGGGAGATATAAATCCTAATGGTATGTGACAGTAGACGTTTTTCTAGAATTATATGTGTTTTTCTTTTTGGTTTTTCCAAGAGTACATATGGACTTATGTTATATTTTCAGCTAAAACTTTATAAGGCTTCTGTATCATTTTTAGGATGGGAGATTTAAAAATATCCTCAAATCTTATTATTACAAGTTTTCTGACATTATCTATACTAATATTATAAAGAGGAAAGGTTTGTATGTATGTATGTATGGTTTTCACGCATAAACTACTGGACCGATTTTGATGAAATTTGGCACAGATAATCTTTAGACCCTGAGAAAGAACATAGGCTACCTTTTATTGCGAAATATGTACCACGGGCGAAGCCAGGGCGGACCGCTAGTAATATATATGTTTTTTATTGTCCAATTTTTCAGATGACACCTCCAATAAAGATCAGCAAGGAGTTGAAGGTAATTCTATGCCTTTTTTCTGCAATCAAACCGTAAATTGAAATAAAAATTTACTGGACTACGCGGGCAGTCTAGTAATGTTATAAATGCGGCAGGTTTTTTTTTGCTTTTCTTTCTTTCACGTCGCAAGGGAGCAATTTTATAGTAAGATTTTTGTGAATGGAGATAGATATTTGGCAAAAGTGTTGTATGCTTCTTGTTTTCCTCAGAGAAAAATTTCATAACTATTGGAATTTAGGCCTACTTTATGCATCAATATGAGATTATTTTTTTGTTTAATATATAGATGGCGCGGCTGATGACTACGAAGAAGGTGGGAATGGAACAGCTGCTGCTGATGATGATTGGGAAAATAGCGGCGAAAACTGGGATGAGCCGAAAACACAAGCCTAATTATTGAAGGTAATTAATTATAATGACGAATATTTGTTATCTAGTCTGCGCCTAAGCGAGGCGAGCGAAGCCAGCGAGTAATAAATAAAGAACAAATTATACAACATACATTTTGTTTAAAATAAACAAGGCAAGTCTGTTTGTGCACGGTTGCATTTATTCAAATGTGTATATTAAAACAACTGTTATTTAATAAAATATTTTCTTTTTCATTTTTCAGCTTCAGATCAAGAACTTCCTGATTGTTCAGTTGGATGGAAGCACTATTATTTCTGAAAATAACATTATGTATTTCGTAAAATATTGTACACACTGGTGTGAATAATTATAATCACTTTTCAATGTTTTCGAGTTTTCTTTAATATTCCCATTTTCCTTACCCATACATAATCTATAGAGGCGTAACCACCGCCTTATAAGCCGTATCATTTATGCCCATGCTAAGAAAATCGTTAGGGGAAACGTGAGTTTATAATAAGAACTGATTTAAAAATTGAAACCTCCGTTTAAAAATAAGGTCAACAAAAATATTTCGATATTTCAAATGTCTTAAAAACCTTATTTAGTCCATTGAATGAGTCCCTCCAAGGGGGACCCCCCTTGGAGGGACAACTTGTAGATAATTTTATGGCCTTTCAACTTTTCCTTGACAGTTTTTCTCTAACATGTACCGTTTTTGAGATTTAAGCGAAAAATGAAAAAATGGACCCATTCCCCCCCTCCCCCCACTCGGGGGCTCCTCCTAGTGTCCCGGGGTTTTAGTATGTTTATTACCTAGGGACTCTGACATGTTTCCGAAGAAACATCTTACGTTACCAACTCACGCACTCTAGAACTTTTTATTCAATGGACTAATTGGCCTAATTAAAATTTTATACTCAAACTTGCATTCAATAAAATTGGAAAATAGTTCGTACCAACAGCAAGACCGTCTTCTCCGACGTCGACGGTTGCCCAAGCATCCACTCGTAAACCCAAACCATAGAGCCAGGGCCAGTACAGCGAGGAGACCCACTAACAATACACCCTGCACTTTGGGGTCACAGAAATCTATTTCATTCTTTTTATTATTCCCTTTAACGCCGCCTGATGACTTTCTTATGCCAGATCCAGTCTTAGACATTTTAGTGGACGACTTTTTGTCGACTATTTGACCCATTTTAATTTTGATTTTCATTTATGCAATTTTCTGTTTAACCATTTTGAAACATGGCTGTACTATAGTATTGTTAGGGGTTAAGATTTTTGATTATATTAAAGATCAATCGATTTAAAACATGTTGGATGATATGACAAATGACTGATTATTGTGAACTGTGATTGTGAAAGTAGGTTGGCGCCACAGAAAATATAGTTCAGATTTTAAAAATTATTGTTAAACTTATAATAAGGTTTCATATTATTTATGGCATATTTTATTTGCGACTATTGTACGAAGTCAACGAAGTCTACTAGTTAAAGTTGGCTTCAATCATTTATATCTTACCACTATCTTACCGACTCACTTCTTGCCTATTCAAAAACATGATATTGAGGCAGGAGTAGTACCTACCTATGAAGATGAAAAGAAACAGTAGGTAGTAACACCCCAAAACTTCACCTTATAGACTTATGTGGAGAAGAAATTGACCCTCATTAATAGTTGTGCCACAAAGTATCCCTCCGGATCCCTCTTTCTTCTGTTTCCCTGCCAAATTTCATTAAAATGGATTCAGCGTTTTATTTTAGTCATAAAAACTACAGTACTTTTTTAATCCCAGAGCCACCTGAGTTGTATAGTGTACTACGAGAATCACTCTACCTTTGAAAAAAATCGCATCAATATGAGTTGCGTAGTTTGAAAGATTTAAGCACAGGTACATAGGGACGGACTAATCGCGACAGCGATTGTTTTATATTAAGTATACCTACTTTATTTAGCGACTAAATACGCATGATTCAATTAACTCGAGTAAACTGTAGAACAGTATAGAGCCTTTTTCTAATCAAGGTTGTAAAAATAATTTGAATACACTTCAAAAGTACTTTTATAAAATATAAAACTATTTACTGTACCTAAGTGAAACGTCTAAAACTTAGGTTTAAAATAATAATTAGTAATCTCATTTTAATTTTTACCACAGATTTTTACCTAGTATTTACTGTGAATTGTGATCTGTATAAAATTTTGGCTAGTGTATATTGTGGTATAAATTTTGACAGTCATGAATTTGTTAGAAGCTGTCATATGTCACCTGTGAGGCTTCTCGAAATCGACAGGGTTTCTTGATTGTGTTCTGTGGTTTTTTGTGTCGGTTAATTATTGATATCTTTACCAGTAATAAAGTTATTTACAATACTAAAACAGCATTAAGTTAATTAGATTTGATATAAATATCTAAATTAGAAACACAATGGGTTCGGAGACTGTAGCTACACCACCGTCGGTATCATGGGCGCAACGAAATTCGCGTGTTTTTCTGACTTTTAATGTTGAATGTGAAAAACCTGAAATAAAAATCGAAAAACAGTTAGTATCCTTCAAAGGAATAGGTGCTCCAGAGCAAAAATTATACGAAGTTGAAATTCCATTATATGCAGAAATAAACCCTGAAAAGAGTACTCAGGTTAACAAAGGGAGATTAATTGAACTAGTTTTAGCCAAAGAAAAAGCCGATAGTGTATTTTGGCCAACCCTAACTAGTGATAAGAAGAAACATCATTGGCTCAGGATTGATTTCAATAGATGGCAAGATGAGGAAGAGAGTGGTGATGAAGCAACGGACGACATGTTTTATAATATGATGGACAATGATAAGTATGAAAATGATGACACCAGCTCCGTGGAAGATGAAGATCTCCCAGATATAGAATAGTCTAATTAGCTTTAATATTTGTGATCCGGATTTGATTTTATGAATTGTTAGTTCAAACTGTGTAGCGATTGATACATGAAACGTCTGATTATTTGCTTAGCTGAGATAAATTGGTGCAGTATTTTACTCAACCATTGGATGAAATTTAGTACAATTTAATCTTGTTTATTATGTTGTAACTTTAGCATTTACATGTAGCATAGCTAGATTTTAATAAACCTAATATGTGGTGTGGCATTTAAACTTGTGAGTTCTTACTTCTTTGTGTAAACATTCATCACTTTTTTGTTTGATAAATAAAATTATGGAATTAAATTTACATAATTTTAAACCCATATGTTAAACTTAATTAAGATATATGCATCTTATACTGGTGAATAAAACTTAGTTTTAATTTATAACTATGTTTCAATTACTGACTTTCCTATATTTTTTTAATCACTGATGACTGATTTCTTAGTTGTTGCAATATTAATTAAGTTACTAGTTCCTGGATAAAAGGCATCAAAATAAATAAATGTAATATGTAAATTGAAAATATATTTTTTGTAAGTACTATATATTAAATAAATAAATAAAAAAATAAAATAATATTTATTAACAAATTTACATAACATATTGCCCAACAGTATGAGATTATTATTATCTATACTAATATTATAAAGCTGAAGAGTTTGTTTGTCTATTTGAACGCGCTAATCTCAGGAACTACTGGTCCGATGTGAAAAATTCAGTGTTAGATAGCCCATTCATGAAGGAAGGCAGGCTATATTATATCATCACGCTAAGACCAATAGGAACGGAGCCACGCGGGAGAAACCACGGAGCGCAGCTAGTAGAGAATATAGAAGTAGTACATCTTGAATGCTTGAGTAACCCTAACTAAATTGGTTGAGGACAACTCTATTAACTTTATACTTCTTTTTCCAAAATAAATGTTTTCTAACTTTTTATTAGTATCAAAAATTAGTTACCTAATTTACAAAAGGTGGGTTAACCAGGCCAATTATTGGGATATTTGTAAAATAAAAAAAGGATTTTCATTTTGATCAGAAGTAGGTTCCTGTTGAATATCATTTTTTGTTATATTTTCATTGACGTCTTCTTGGTCATCAAAAAATAAATCTATAATAAGAGGGAAGGTAGATCAAAGATGTAGATGTAGATATTAACACGGGCTTGCATTCGGTAGCAATGAAAACATCTTGATGATGCTATGTAAGTATACGATATTACCCCCTTTAACTGCCATAATTTTGTTGTAAAGAACGAGATATTCACGAATATAATAAAAGGGTGATGAAATAATAAACATTAATTGTAAAGCATTTTAATTTACGAGGTTGACCTCTAAGGCAATCACAATAATCATTCTCCAATTAAAAATAATAAACTTAAACTTAACAGCACGTAAAAATAAATTAAATACCTACATAATTTTAATAAAAATATTTTATCTCAGATGGTTTTTAATGAAATGAAGAGTCGTCAGAATAACCTTATATAGGTCATAAGCGAGCTTAAAATTTTGCCACTTCTATTACAAAATTAATAATACCTATAAAATGACCGATACAATATAAATATTAAATACGATTTTCAAAATATTTTATAATAAAAATTCTATCGGAAATACTTTGGGGTCTATAATTACTATTTACAATCTCATCACAAAATGTCGCAGGAGCGACAGGTAACCTTACTATAATTTAAAAACACGTACTTCAATTACTGCCCATCACACAAAGCAGCGATTAATATGCCTAATTCATGTCAATATGTATATTCAAGCAAACTATACAACAACATTTATAGAAAACTAGCCTAATTCCTAACAGACATGGCAACAAGTATTCATTTTCTACAACTAATGGAGCGCAGTTTGGTTAAATAAATGTATGATGCTAAGTACCTAACTGCAGTTTTCATTATAATTAAGGTCACTTAAATTACATGTAACATTATTAGTTTTACTAAATGCACTATTCTACTACACCGCCGCTGTCAATGAATGTTTTCTTAGCGATTTGGTAAAGCTGTGCAGACATTTTTTCACTGGTCTCTTTAACCATTTTTGAGAAGTAACCTTCTGGATTGTTCAACAATTTGTACGGGTGATCGAATTCTACAAGTCGTCCTGCGTCCATTACCATCACACGATCCGAATCCATTATGGTATTTAGTCGATGTGCCACGGTCAATACTGTACAATCAGCGAATCGTTTTCTGATGGTTCTTTGTATAAACTCATCCGTCCTGAAATAAAATAAATATTGTTTATAACATAGGCAAGTAATTTCACTTTGTTAATTCATTAGGCTCTTGATAAAAAATATTTTTATATGTTTTCAGAATATTTTTGATAGTTTATAAATTAATATGAAAGTTAAGTAAAACTTACTTCGGATCTACATTAGCTGTAGCCTCATCCAATACAAGAATTCGGTTACCGCGCAGGATAGCACGAGCAAGACAAACCAATTGCCGCTGTCCCAGGGAGAAGTTTGATCCACCTTCAGATACCTTGAAGTCCAGTGATGGTATGGCAGCTTTTAGGTCAACCTTTAAAATACAACAACGATTAGATAATATTTAGGGTTTCGAGAGCTTTTTAACGCCAAAAGCACAATTTAAGACTTACAGCTTCAAGAGCTCTCCATAATTGTTCGTCGTCGTAAGAGTCAAATGGATCCAGATTGTAGCGTATTGTCGCCGAAAATAGAACTGGTTCTTGTGGGATGATTGATATCTTAGATCTTAAATCCTGTAAAAAGAAAAGTAAAATATTGTTATCTAATATTTATTTAGAAAAACCCAAAGGAGACCATTTTTTTTGTTTGGAGAATAGGCCCACCTCAATTTCTTAGCGTATATCAATGAAATGTGTGTTAATTTGTTCCTTGAAGTCCCCAGATTACAGTGGTGACATTACTTTTACATGTTTTAACCGGAATCTTTAGAAATACGTGTGCAAACATTCACCTCATTACTTCATAAAAACTAACTGTTAATGAGCGATTTGTCTGGTGTGACCCATCCGAATCATTGGGTACAATTTATTTAAATAAATGAATAAATAAATATTAGAAAATATCATATACATTGTCTAGATTCCAAGCTCGGAAATCGGACACAACGAAGGTACCACTAACACAGAGACTCGATTTGGTTATTTATAACCTACTACTATTTATAGTATAGAAAATAGATATAAGTGGGTGTACCTCAAGTCTCTGGACCTTGATGCGATTTTAGCGATTGGGAAAACTGATTCAATGAAATTAAATGAACGATACATAATTTCCCTCATAGATTTCCCCACATTTAACCCTGCCAACATTATTACGCGCGCATACCTACAGCGCTGCGTCTGCGGGACTTCTTTCTTGAAATGGACTTTACAGCAGGGATGATATCAAAATAAGGCTTTTTAATTCGATTTCATGATTCCGGTTTCGTTTGTAAAACAACGAAGTTACAAAATTCATAATATAATTTTATATTTATACACGTTTTTTTTATGACTATACGTTACCGAGTCTTGGTGGGCCCACAAAAAATAGTCTCCTTTGCAACAATCTAAAGATTATAATTATAATCACTTACATTATAATTAATGTGTATTATAGGTTTTTAATTTCTCATTTCTCAAGAAACGGTTCAAGTAGGTATAAATAAAAGTACGTTAATATTTTATATCATAGGTGTTGAAATATTAGTTTAATTGGCATAACTATAAAACAATTCGTATAAACTTTCATGTTAATTACCTGCAGAGCCAAATTTCCAGTATCAACTCCATCAATAAGTATTTCTCCTTCAACAATCGCGAGGCGGAATAATGAGGAAATGAGCGAAGATTTGCCTGCACCCGTCCTGCCAACGATACCAACCTAAAAGTTTTTGAACATTATTTTAATATATATCATGATAATACATTGATTGAGATAAATAAAGTACTCATATTAATTCCAATGTAATAATTTATATTTATAGTTCGCTCTCTAACGAGGTTTCGGACGAGCTCGCAGGAAAAAGTAATTATTTCTATAGCTCATATGTTATTCTGGCACATAAGCTACATCACTGCCAAGTCATAGTCAAGAGGTACATCATCAAAATCCGTTCTGTGTTTTTCGCGTGAAAGATACATCCTCACAAACTTGTTTGTAATATTAGAAGGAAGATAAGAAATTATACATTATCCTATTAGGTACTGGTACTTACTTTCCAACCGCTTTCCAGAACTAGATTTAGATTTTTTAATATTGGCAAGTCTTCTGGCGTATATTTCATGAAGCAATTGCGGAATTCAATTTGACCTCTAGAGGGCCAGCCTTTAGGTGTCTCTTGAGCTGTAAATTTAGAGAACAAAATAGAATATTTAGTTTAGTTGGAATGTTTGACAAGATTCATGGACATTTCTTTGTCATTCTCTTAATACTCGTACACTAAATGAAATAGCTTTTACCTCCTTTTTCCCATTGTGCTTCTCGTTCAATGTGGGTATATTGTAGGATTCTTTCTACACTTGTCATTTGAGAAATAACTTCGGCAGTCTGTCGGACGCCAAATTGCAGCATTCCAGTAAGAATCAGCGTTTGGGAAATAGCTAGACCGACATTGCCAGAGAAAATTGTTTCTGAAATAAAAATAAAGTAGCTATGTAGCACAGTACACATTTTAGGATTTAGAGTGAATTTATTTGAACAACTTTTTTATACATAATATGTATCTTATACAAATTTTATTATCATGTATGGAAGTCACTTATATTAAAATTACTTACTGCTGTCAATAACGAGAAAAGCAACAATGACGATGGCCAAATAGAGAACACATATGAAATCCAACCAAAAACCGAGAGTGACACCACTTGCCAGATAGCTACTCCATGTAGAAGTGTGTATATCCTGAAAATATTTATGCATTTATAAGATTTCTTTATAATTGAATACCTAATTGAATCATATCCCTAAATTCGTATATTATGTTGTTTCTTATGTCAAAGCAATTATTTTTTGATAAAATATTGTAACTGAACTCCTGCATGATACCTATCCTAATTTTTGAAACTACGCAAAACTATGTAATTAATCATAGGACGAACGTTTAAGTTTCTAGTTAAACTGTGAGTTAAACTTACTTGAAATCTGTCAAATTCTTGAATCAACCTTTGTTGTGCTCCAGAAGATCTTATGGTGCTTATGCCATTAAGCGTAGCAGACATGTGAGAAAATACAGGACTCCTCGCTACAAGAAGATGAAATCGGGATTAGTATACGTAACATAATATGGAATGCAAATTAAACTGAACAAATTAATATGCAATAACTTACTAGTGCCTTCCAATCGTTTGATAGACTGTGCAGATTTCAAATAAATTTTCAGAATAACATAGAACATAAGAAGAATAATAGTTGTCGGTAGCAGAGTCCAGACCAACGCAGCAGCATTTAATGTCAATATACTGAACATCACAAGGTAAATCTGAATACATTCCAAAAGGAAACGAGGCAGTAGTTCATCTAAAGCACCGATATCCTTTGAAAAGCGATTAAGAATACGCCCTGAAAAAAAGTTAACATTGAATAGTAACAGAATTCGAAAAATTTACATGAAATAGATGATTCTGCATTTGATCTGATGGAATTTATTGATTATTTATCTAATTACCTGACGAATTTGCATCGAAGAAACGCATAACACCACGAAGCATGGAGTGGAACATATCGTTATGGAGGTTGCGTGATGCAGTCATGCAAACTTTGAAGAACATTAAGGCTCTGGCTGTTATGAAGAATATACAGGAAATAATCAACGCCGTATACACGTACAAATACTGAGAGGTGTCCAATGGACCGATGTAGGCATGAATGTTCAAATCTGAAAAAAATACAGCGCTTTTATTTATATAATCATGGAATGTAATATGTATCCTGAAGCATATCATACATCCTCTTTTTTACTGCAGTGGTTCATTTTTATTAGGTATTAAATTAAATAACACGTTTTTAACGTTTAACTCATAGTGGATTTAAAACATAAAAAAGTATGTAATAAGTCAAAATATCTTACTTGATTCTGGTTTAATTCCAGAGAAGTAACTTGTGAAACTGAATGTGCTGTTTTCAGGAGCTTCTATTGCGTTGTAATCTTTGTTTGAGCTGTTGGTTTCTCGTTCTTTTAAACGTGTTACTTCATTAGTCCTAAAAAATTGAAAAAATAATATTGTAAAATATGCTTTCTACTACAAAAAATGTCTTTATTTGTATGAATATCTTACCAGAATGTTACCCAGTAGTCACATAGTGTAGCCGATAGTTGGCCGATTATCAGAAGGATGACCATAAACAACAGGCGACCAGTTTTTCCCCCAGCTCTGAGATAAGCACCATAGACATGCCATCCCATAGAACCTGATTCTCTTTCTTCTTCTTCCAATTCTTGAACTGGCATTTCACAACCAGTTGTTGATTCAGCGATTGATGGTCGTCTTGTAGTGGACAGCTAAAAGTTACATAATATAATATGTAATGCGTTATATTTCAAATATACCTACTTTCAATTTATAACTTCACTTATAAATTTCATCCTTTATTTAATAAGCAGTGAGTTTTTTTTATAAAAATAGCTGCTCATCATTGATATTATATTGAATAGTATATTTTTGTCAACGGACGTATCTTTTGACGACGACACATTTAACGTCAATATTTAGTTCTACCCTTAGGTTCTACCTTATAAAACAATAACTTACTCTGGCGGAAGTTCTTCTCGACATCGGGGGAGGTTTCTCTGCATCAGGGTTGGTATCGTCCTCCTGACTTGCCGATAACAATTTGGCGAAGTCTTTGCCCGAATACATTAATTCATTAAACGTGCCTTTAGCTTCTATTGATCCCTAAAAAATATATTGAAATCGACATAAAATTGTGCTGGTTGCTTCCTTAAAAATTTTAAACATAAAAGTCAAGTTTGAATTATTCTTTCTACGCGGAAATACTTGAACTTCTTGACTATTTTAAGTGGTTTTTATGACTAGATTAGTATTACAGATATGATTAGTAGATAATCGATAAGGTACTTACGTTATTCATAATAATTATATAGTCGGCAGCCTTAAGGTAATGTAACTGGTGAGTAACAAGAATGCGCGTTGTGTGACGTAGATATCCGTTAATGCATTCGTCAAACAATTGACGGCCAACATGTGCGTCCACGGCTGATAGCGGGTCATCTAAAAGATATATGTCCGCCTAGAAGTACAAAAATATATGTAAACAACATATAAAAGGTAATTAGGTAGAGGTGAAAAAAAGTTAAACGATGTCTATTGCTAAAAAAAAGAGTGTGTGTGCCGAGCACAAGTGTCAGAAGTGAAACTTCTGTGGCAAGATTCAAAAATACCAAAATCGTCGCCTCCACGACGTGACGATATTGCCTTGAAGCGACCTTGAAATTTTACTCTCAACGTGCTTAAAGAAGTTTTACTTCAAAAATATGTGGTGTATAATACATACTTGTCTATATACTGCTCTTGCTAAATTAATACGTGCCCTTTGACCACCAGATAGAGAGGCACCTCTCTCTCCAACTAGCGTTTGGTCTCCGTGAGGGAACTGTTGGAAATCTTTTTGTAGTGCACACACCTTTACAACCTGGATACAAAAAAAAAAAAAAAAATTAATGTTATAGATCTATTTTAAAGAAATACATTTAATGTGCTCATTGCTATATTACCTCTTTGTATTTTTTAGGATTGTAAGGTAAACCAAATAATATGTTCTGCCGAACAGAAGCGACGAACAACCAGGGTTCTTGGCAAGCATAGGACAAGGGTCCGGAAAGATATATTCGGCCACTTGTCGCACGTAATTCATTTAATAGTAAATGTAGAATTGAGCTCTGAAAATGTAATAAAAAGAGGGTTAAGGTACATGTCAAAATATGCAAAAGACAATGTATAATATACATAAAAAAAAGTTCTCACTTTCCCAGATCCAACTGAACCAATGATTGCGCATAGTTTTCCTTTGGGAATATTAATATTAACATGACGCAATATCACAGGTCCATTTTCTATCCATTGAGCAGATACATCTTGGATAACGATGCCATCGTCAGAATTAAAAGGTATAGCACGTTGTGATGTGGCAATCAATCCTTTCTCGTTGCAGTCAAAACCTATAAGTTGGATAAACCTATAGGTACGCTTAAAATGATTTGGTATTTATTATTATGCCTGTCAATTTGCCGTAGGTTTATCTTTAGATCGTCTACTGAACTATAAATCTGTTAATGCTTTTTTATGAATTAACCTATAGAAACACTGAAGGAGACAACGAGTACGATATCTACCCAGAAAATAGATCCCTACGATTTTTTCCCATGATACTGTAAATTTCTTAACTTAACGCAACTGTATCTTTTTAAAGTATCCGAAGTAATAATTCGAATACGTTTTTGTTGTTGTAGGTAAACAAAGCAATGGAATGTACATTCAGCACTGAATTTCTCTCGATTCGACTGCTCGACTGTTTGCTTGGATCCTTTGGGATTTGCTGGCAAAATGTATGTGGAATAACAAATAAACTATAACTGCGAGGTGCAGAATTACTTCCGTGTGACATAAATTGTAAGTCAAAGGTTTTTTTCATCAATAATGATATGATAAACATGTTATACGATGAAAAATGGTTATGTTTTGGAATTTAATTACATAAGTCAGTCGAGAAGTTTTCAATACCTGGATTGTAAATGCCATCTTCGTCAATTTTTTTGAATGTGTTCGGGCAGAGATCCAACTCACGCAAGTTTTTCATTTTTTTATTTTCCACGTTTTCCACAAGCTTTGCGATATCAACGCCTGCTACACTTCGGAGATCTTCTCGTTCATCTGTTCCGTTATAATATTAAATTAATGTCATCATGTTATTCTTTAATTATACCATAATATTTAATCAAATGAGATAGCGTATTTAAAGTGACCCGTTATGCAGTTAATGTACAGCAATTTATGAAATAAGTGCATTGATAACAGTGAAAATTTATATACTTAGGTAGTCAATGTATTCGTACACCATGAATGCTTTTATCAAAATATTAAGTGGTTATTTTATAACCAGGGCCTTGACATATTCATAAAAGTTATCGGAAATGATTGTTTACATCCTTATATGTAAATTTAGACTAAATACATAGTAATTTATTGATTCATGAAGTGTTCAATAATTAATGCTGACCAAAATAATAATTAACATATGTGAACACATTTTTAATACTTAAACATAAAAATATATTAATTAACAGGACATTTTATTATTATGTTAGTATATTAGCCACATACAGATTAGTAACATGCAAACTTTTATTTACAAACCCATAATTATTTTTTGTTATAAACGGCCATAAGCAGTAAAGCACACCAAAGACAACACTTTTGCGAACACTCAATCCAATACCAAAGACAAAATTTCAAAATTCAGACGGACCACAATTCGAGAAATTATTTAAAATCGTACCCAATAATAAAAGATCTTGTATACGAAGAACGGAGACATAAGACTCTAGTGACATAGAAAGACTCATTGGCAACACAATAGATAATGAAGCTTGAAGGATGTTGAACATTTGTGCCATCGGGAAAGCCTGTGAAAACCACATAAGTGGTCAATACTCATTCAGTTTACCTACTTTTCGACTACCAAACATTTCTAACTACAAGCTAACCTCTTCCAACTGTGTTCTATATTAGATTCTCAATTTTTACGCATGCAATGGCATATAACATATTGTATATTATACAAGCCGATACTGTCATAAGTAGTGAGTTTAAGGGTTATCAACAATAAAAGTCTCCGCTATAATTTGGACTTTTGCTTAATAGTAATAGCATGACTATTGCGTAGCTTTCCATGCATAGTATTTCCGAGACCAGGGTAGGTCTCACGTACCCAATAACATGAACGCCTCAAGGCGTTGTACGGATATCAGCGCCTCTGCCAAAAACGATACGGCATTCGACATTATTATCGATAAAGTGCCTTGTAGTGTATTGTAGAATTGCGCCAAAGGAAAAACCTGTAAATTAGATCACTGAAATCTTGCCACATACTTACCTATTGTACATATTACACAATCTTATCGATCTGTATTGTCCTTTTTAAGACAATATATAATTATTTCGTTACAATCCTAAAATATATTGGGGAATGATTCTTGCTCTTTTGAATGGATGGAACAAGTATGAATATTGAATAGTGATTTGAATAGTAATAGGAATAACGATAAATTTATAGATAAAATAATTATCAAAACTTACAATGTCTGCTGTAACTTGATAACCGAATAATGAATATGAAAGCAGAGTTGTATACAGGGTCAATCTCTCTGTGAACACCATGAAACTGAGGTAGACCCCTCGAAGGTAGGAAGCAGACGTGATACAGCTAATTTCATTCTTGCGGGCCATGGCCACCACTTGTTCAAATGGCTTTTCCCAGGCATACATTTTGATAACCTAAAATGAAATAAAATTTTGTAAACACAGACTGTCTCGTATGTATAAAAACATATCCTCAAAGAAATCAAGGATTTAATAAAACAATACTACTAGATGACGTTGTGTTTTCGAGATATTACCTGCATTCCGTTAATAATTTCGTCCATAATTCGCACTCTTTCATCTGTTTTGCCAGCTGTCTTCATTCTCAATCGTGCCGCCAGTTTACTCATATAAGCTTAAAGAATATTAAAAATAACAGAAATATGTACCATACCATAAATATTTAAAAAAATAAACTTAATAATAATTCACACAAGAAAACGACAAGTTTCTTCGTACGAGACAACTGACAAGGACAAGCTATGTGAAAACAAATATTGCTCGCCATCTTTAAACACCTGTTCAAATTAGACCTGATGAACTGCCTGATTAAATAGGAAAGCAGTTTAACCTATCTGCTCTCATTATTCGCATACTACAAGAGGAACATTAATAAACTGATATCGGTGATCTACGATAAAAATGTTATACATTGGATTTAGGTACATATATTCAATCCACTTACATTGAACAGGTATAGTCTGCAGCACAATACCGACCACTCCTACTATAGCTGCATAACCGATCTTGAGGTATATCAGATAGCAGACTAAAACCACTTGCAGAGGAAGCAGCCAGATGAAGTGAGTGTAGATGAATGCGTAGTCAAACCGGTTCACGTCATTCGACAAAAGATTTACCACTTGTCCAGCCGTGGTCTGGGCTAAGGCACCGGAGCTCATCCGCATTACCTGAGAATATAGAATAACACAATACATTCTTGTTACTGGCTCGTGATTTATTGTAATTGCAAGTCGTACGAGTGGTTTCAATTTTGTAAATCTTATTGTTTTACGTGCATACTACCGCGTTGCACAGAATTAATTTAATATTATCCTTGAACTCTTATGTGAGAATATAATGAACTTTATTTTGAAGTGTCAATAAAGTATTTGTCATAATTTGTGTATTATTTTGTGAACTGTTTCTAACCTTTCTGTAGATGAGTGAACACGCAGCAATGCGCACTTTCATTCCAAACTGTTGAGTGGAGTAGGTGCCGTGATGGTTTAGGAAAGCGATCATTAGTGACATGAAGATGACGGCTGATGCGCAGTATATGGCTTCCTGGTAAGTCATAGTGGAACCTGGTTCCCAGTAGGTTAACATCATACTTAACGCTACAGGCTGGAAAGGTCTGAAACGACGAATGTAATTTATTGATAACAAAAATATGCTTTTAAAATACGAAAGTCACTTTTTTATTAGGTACTTTTATTTTAAGCAATTATCACTCTGAAAAAAAGGACGTTGATAAGAAAATTGTAACAAAAAGAACACATACCTAATAATACAACTCATGTGTACCTAGTATGTAAATTAAGGCTATTAGTTATTCATTATATTAGCAAGAGTATTAATAACGAGAAATATTTATTATAAGGTAGTTACTTGAGGATGAGAGCCTGTATCAGGAACATGACACCGGAAGGAGCATAACTCAACCAGAATGTCTTGGTCATAGCACGCAGAAGAGACGGTTTTCGTCCCTGCTTGCTTGCTAAAGCGATTTCTTCTAGCCATTTCCTGAAAACAAACAATGAACATCAATACAAAGTTTTATTCTACATGGATTTATCATCAAGTGCAACGAGACTTCTATTCTGCCTTTGTATTGGTAGGACATGAAAAATGAAATAGGCTATAATCAGGAAATCTAGCGATCATCAAGTAGTATTAAATTCAATGTCACTAAGAATAGATAATAATAAAGCTGATTGCATCTTATCGACCTTAACCCACTGACGTGTGTCATTCTTTAAAATTATTATTTAACTCTTAATAAGTAGCAAAAGTATATTTAACTAAAAACAAAAAACAATTAATAGATAGGAAATACGTTTCCTAATAATCTACCTAAAGTAAAAGGTATAAATACACATATATTTATTTTAACTCTTAAAAGTTGTTTAAAAACGAGTACTTAACAAATAATCTAAAAACTTGGTAGTTACAAATGGGTACATTATTATTTATTTATGGTTAATTGAAGTATTCATATACAATTAACCATATTGTGTAACATTTGAATTAACGCAATCAATCTATCACACATCTTAGATCAATGTAATTCCTGCATAATGTTTATTAATCTTATAATTTATGTATTGTGAGAATTCGTATTGCGCATTGCGGTTTCGATGAATTTATAAGCTCGAATTGGAGCACTACCTACTTCGTTATTTTACTAAGACTGCTATCTTATGTATAATGCAAAATATTAACCTAAGATTAAAACTAGAAAAAAAAAAACGTATTGTTTTATTATACACCCGAATCATAGTTCAGAGGACGAGGCAATTTATCACTTTCACTTTTTAAATATTGACAGGAATTTATTTTTCAGATTTATTTTTCATTAATATTAATATTCATAATTATTATGTAATCATTAGAATTATAATATAGATATGTCCATTAAAATACGCAAAGCTTTTAACTGGGAATAACTTGATTTTATTTGCGAATGTATGTGTAATGTAATGTGTGTTTGTTTTAGCGTAGATGCCGTCTACGAATACTGAGGTAAAAAGTAGCACAAAGCTCTTTGTTACTTTTTCTGCAATGTGAATAAAATAATCTTACAACAATATTTATTATTAACATAAGCAGAAATCTTTATACCAAAAATGTATGTTAGGATAAAATACATCGAGGATAATATAAACCATTCATTGATTTTTAAAATTAATATTCTCGTTATCTTCCCAATGAATGTCTTGATGTTCCTTGTAATTAATAACTGAGGCATAATTTGGTTTGTATGTCGAGCCTTTAAAAACTGTACCTATAACGGGCTTGGATCGGATTATTTAGGTAAGGCGATAACGTATCCTCTCACCCTGAACTTGTTTTACATCGAGTTTACTAACGGGACATCTTCAGTCGGGATATGAAATGTAATTACTTTTGCATTTAATTTTGAATCCGAACTCGCAACTATTTTTTCTTTAACAAATACAGCGAGGACGACTAAAAAAATAAAACCATGTTAAGCTTTTAGCAGGTTACGATGTCACGACTCATTCATAATTGGCCTCGGTTTTTTGCCTACAAGTGAACGAGGCTTGTTCAGTCTAAATATTAAATATTTACTTTGATGTAGTACAAAAATACAAGTAAATTGTAATAACCTACAATTTGTTTCTACGTTTGTAAGGTATATTTAATGTCAACAATTATTAATCCAAGTATCATGATATACCTACCTAATTTTCATTCCTGACTGACGCAGTTGCACATGCATTATTATAGCTTTTCCTTGATTTGAGATAAGATCATGAACAATTTATGACCATTTTTCTGTAATTGCCCCACGTGTGATCAATCAACTGTTAGATTTAAATATTACGTACCTAAACAAATAACGTGAAGATTGTTTCAACGAAATATTAATTATAGATAAGGAAAATTATACGTAAAAATTAATATGTATTTAGAAATTGCAATATTTTTTTGTTTCATTGCATTTAAATTCATACGACAAATAATTTAAATAGATAATATTATATACTTGTTATTTATCGAATAATAATTTAACGAAAACATGCATAATTATTTATAAATAATAAAAACACTTTATTGGCTTTCCGAGAGATGCAAGGACGACTCTGGAAAATCCCGGACAAAAGAATAAAATAAAATCTGTTGACATAGCCTAGATTTGAATTTCAAATAAACAATAATATTTACATACACAATTAATTTTGGTTTCAATGACGTTCTAGGTTAACAAGTACCTATTTAATATGCTGGCAACTTATACCGGTTAATTCATACGTTTATAATTTTTATGCTTTCCATTTCGTTAATATCGATTAAAGGTTAAGTAAGTTGCGTTTTCACATGAAAACAACGCAATGATTGATGATACAAATTCGAAAACATTCTTGTTTAAATCTGGGCGTAAAATAATATGTAAATAAAGTGTTAGTGAAAGCGCATCTAGTAACTGATGAATAAAAGCGATAACCGGTATTATCTGTACATTCCCAAGTTAGCGGCACACTTATGTCAGCGGCAAATCCATATTAACACGAAGAAAGTAAATAGACGATTGTGTTGACGCTCTTATATGGGTAAAGTTTGATCTTTGTTAACATAACATAGCGGAATGGTATTCTAACCGTTTAATTGCAGAATTGACTCGTGTTAAACATGTGCTACGAACTTCATTGAAGTGCATTATTGTGCTATTATTTATATATTTAATTTAATTTATGTCTTATACACGTGAACTTCTTATCTACAGACATAGACAAGATTTTCACGATTACATTGAACTATGGCCGTAAATTTTGAAAATGATACTAACATCATATAAAATGTAGAGCCTAAAAGCTTACATAGGTAAAATAAACACAAAAATATTACTCATTCGTAGATGTTATCGAGAATTGTTTTGTTTTGTAATATTATACCTGCATGCTCAGATTCCTCGTTCGGTTATAAATTTGAATTAGCAAACATACCTACTAATGATTGCATATTTCGACAGGTAGTCACGCGGCGAGGTAAGCCGCGGGTCATGTGATCACCATTTGTGCTACATTAATATGGGTTCATTTGCCGCAAGGTGTTTATAGTATATTGAGCTTTTATATTATTGTTAGGAACAATAATTCTGTAAGCTCTTGAATTCCGTATCGTATTGAACGTTTATAAGTTAAAATAATGAGTGGTCTCATCTTCTAAAGTTTTTTACCATTTTATTTACATATTGATTTTCTTTCTTGTTTTTCTACTTTGTTTTTGACTGTATGTAACGATTAAATTATATTGAGTGATATTCATAGGTGATATTATTTTACTTTTGTTTTAAAATATCAGAAAATTTGAAGGATATTAAACTAAATTTTTTGCATAATATGTAAGTAGTTACTACGAAAATTTTATGAAAAATTTGAAAATACATCTCATATGTACGTACTAAAATGTTGTAGTCAATATGATTTTTGTGAATACTAAATAATTATAATAAATTGATACATGTCGGTAACAACAATATATTGGCACATTGCATCTGTACAAATAATGGCAAAATAAATATAATTTGGTATTGAAGAACGCGTCTTAGTCTTTACTTATAATTCTAACCCAAAATATGCAAATATTTAATTATATTTATCATTATTTGGCGAAATAAATGTTGTTAGAAACAACGCCAAAAGTTAAACACCTCAACAAGGCTATTGATTTTAAAACGCAGCAAATACATAATGACGTCTGTCGTCGGTTAAAAATACTGGTTTTTAATAGGACGTTCTTTAATATTATTCACTCGAATTGTTCTATTAGGTAGTTTTTTTGAATGAACAACTGTCTCTTCGATTATTAGGTACGTTGCGCAATAAAGGACGTTTTAATAAGAATTTTTTGTTCACATTTAAAAGTGTCAAATTTGATTCTGCTGGTGTTTTATAGAGTAAATATTTATTTTTTGCATATAATTATAATAAAAAGATAATTGGGATGACATTTTATCAAAAACACCTTCGTCTTAACCTCGGCCAAGCACTTAGTATTTAATTAATAAGGTAACGGAATAGATTTGTCAGCTATGTCAAGCTGCAAGACACTATTAATAATTATGTTTAATTTGACCTTGATACAATCAAAGTATACCGATTGTAATAACATGGTTTTCCTAATAATTGGCTTTATTTGATATAATTAAAGTATTCTAATTGCGTGATTTATAATTGCTAATCTATGGATAATGGTTAATCCTTTCCTTTTCATTATTTCTTATAAAGCTCTTGTTTGATTAAGATTACTTCCTTTAAAACATTATGTTACCAATATTTATTTTTCTATGAAGGTGTATCAGTTACATGCGAATGTTAATAGTGTCGACAAACATAACAAATTGCGTCATAATATTGCATAAAGCAAATTCTACAGAAATGCCCAAACGTCAATATTCATATTACCTCAAAGGAAAAAATAATACACAGAGCTAAGTGATATTCCAGGTACCTATTTTAATATAATCCGTTCCAAGAATCAAGGTAAACTAAACTTGTTCAATGCTCTTTTATTTATTATGTGTGCAAACTTAGTTATGGGTACATGCGATAGGTATTATAATTATAGTGCATTCACATGTACACGAAAATATGCTGGCATAGTTTTTTTAGAAAGGTCTCTTGTCAACTATTCATAATATTTTTTATAACTGATTGAGATTTTTGTACAAATAAAGGAAATGTGGTTTGCTAAAAGGATTGAATGCCACTGCAAGAGTTAGCCGGAAAGTACCTAATAATGGCTTTTCCAATTCTCTTACATAAGCCTTATCGTGTAAAGAAAATTCAAAGTTAGTTCAAATAAATTCGATACAATTTTCGGTCATGAACAAAAAATATACCGTAATATTTTCTCTTATCTTCTGCCGAATTGAATCGTTACTATGCATTTGTATTTATAACCCCAGACTTATTAACATGTAGGTATGTCTGGTTGTATGGGCTACACGAGATGACTCTAGTCTGATGCACCTGCACGTGACAACAACTGTCTGACCTGAATACCTTATGTTTACTTTGCAAGCTCTGCTGTTTGCCCGACTGATTGCTTACAGACACTTAAAGAGTACTATTTTATGTTCTTTGTAAAAACGATCAAATATAATGTACTTTTTTTAAGGTCAAAAAAAAAGACGACCGCGATGTCTGGTGTCGAATTACTACGTAGCTAAAATTTTTATTCGACACGAACCCTAATCATCATAAAATATATTGAGATTCCAGTTTTTCGACATTCTGTCCTTTAATATATTGGAGTTCTAGGTATTATTCCACATTTTATACCTACAACATAAAACATTGATTTTTTTAATAAAAGGATAGTTCGTAATGAAGGACAGGCATTTTAAAGACAAAGGTTACTTTTACAATTCATGATTTGAGAAGCATAAACTAGGTACTATATTGGTTGCAATAAGTATATAGGCAATTTAAGAAATACGTTGGTCTTTGCTACATAAAATATCAGATAGATCGATAGATTTCTTAGCAGAGAATAATCGGAAAAATAAGTACAAGTAGGTACTTGAGACGAGACAGAAAAGTAGAACAGGAGGTTAAATGAATAATATCCATCTGTCTTTATTTTTTAAAGTTAAAGAAAGTTGGTCATGAACCTGGGTTTTAAAAAGTCGCGAGCTTTTTTCATATTTGTTTGACCTCATATCGATTTTACTACGTAAATAAGGATGTAGTCACATGGACTTGTTTGTAGCGAAGGTCAATACACCGTGTCAGATGACTATCAGAGTACTTACTATGTACTTACTATGAGTACTTTATATATTTACGTTATTGTGACAATGGGTTTCTTCGCTGTTTTGAAATATTTTGAGTGTGCGATTTCTGAAAACAGTGTTGTTTTGGTTGTATTTTTATACGTATGCTAATAGATGATGGCTTAGAATTTGTAGATAATATTCAATACTTGCTGTATCTAACTACATTGAAAATGTTAATTTTAGATTCTTGATATAGTTTTATCAATTAGATTGTCTTTGCATTCATTTGTATCAAATCCTTTCATTAGTTTTAACATTTTATGTTTTAATGCCAAAATATGTTAACTTAATGCATCCTTGAGGGATTTCCACATTATAATAATTTATCAAATATTGGTTGTTGAAATAGCAAAGCCCTTGATTCCAAACCAAACCATGGTCAGCATGCCTCAGAATCTTTCAATCAAGTTCGAATTTTTAATAAAGTTACGGAAATAAATACCTACATTTTGCACTTCATTTTTATTTTTCAATATCAAAAAAAAAAAAATGGTGCTCCACGTAGACGCCGAAGATGTTATAAAAACTATACATTAATTTGAATTTACATTATAATTACTTTTAAATACCTAGTAATTTCCTTCAATTAATTTATCGAACATAAATCCCCTTTATAAGGACGCTGTCACAAATCTGCGCTACTCAAATTTAGGTATTTAACGTCGCAACGTGGTTCGCGGGAACATCACGCTCACGTAAACATAGCGCATTCCATTTTATAGACCATCTTCATACTTGATATTATTTTTAATTTTTAAATTTTATTGAAATTGATTCCAGAACATTATAACGAATTTTAAAAATTCATTTTATTACTTTTATTAGTAGGTACAATAATTATTCTGATAAGTATGTTAGTTAGTAACTAACTTAAAAAAGTGTGTGTTTTACAAAACCTCTAGGAATTGTATGCAATATCTAAGCTTTTTAAGAAATGTTTAAAATACTTTTTTAAGAATTATCATACATATTATGTTACCGGCAATGTATTAAATCCGGCATTGTATACAATTCTTAGAAAAATATGTATGTTATTCCGAGATACGGTCGGAATTAAATAAATTAGATTCGTCACATTACCTAGGAAATCTGAACTTTTCCTAAGGAGCAAACACATTTGCAAGTGTGGGTGGTTTTTGGGGAAGCTATTACCCATATGAGGTCAAAACAAAAATCCAAGATGGCGCTGACGAAAATTTTACATCTTTTCGTCATGGGTGTCATTTTCATGGTTTTTGGGGTAGCTATTAACCAATATGAGGTCAAAACTAAAATCCAAGATGGCGCCGACGAAAATTTTACATCTTTTCGTCATGGGTGTCATTTTCATGGTTTTTGGGGTAGCTGTTAACCAATATGAGGTCAAAACTAAAATCCAAGATGGCGCCGACGAAAATTTTACATCTTTTCGTCATGGGTGTCATTTTCATGGTTTTTGGGGTAGCTATTAACCAATATGAGGTTAAAACTAAAATCCAAGATGGCGCCGACGAAAAATTTTACATCTTTTCGTCATGGGTGTCAATTTCATGGTTTTTGGGGTAGCTATTAACCAATATGAGGTCAAAACTAAAATCCAAGATGGCGCCGACGAAAATGTTACATCTTTTCGTCATGGGTGTCATTTTCATGGTTTTTGGGGTAGCTATTAACCAATATGAGGTCAAAACTAAAATTTAAAATGGCGCCGCCAAAAATTTTACATCTTTTTGTCATGGGTGTCATTTTCATGGTTTTTGGGGTAGCTATTAACCAATATGAGGTCTAAACTAAAATCCAAGATGGCGCCAACGATGGTTCCTAAACATGTATTTCAATGCTCTTTAAGATTATTTTTAAGACTCTCCCGTAGCATATGAGAATTCGACTATACAGGGTGTCCCACTATCAGTATACTAAGTGCTAAGGGATTTGAAGTTTTGCATACACTGATCACGTAAAAAATACTTACACAACAAAATTACATCAAAAAAATTTTGCTAAATTTTTCCTGAAAATCCATGTTTTAATCTCTAACTTCGTGCAGCCGGCATATACCGTTTCGCTAATGTGAGTATTTTGTCTATGAAAACATAATCTTAAACGATAGCTCACGTGCGGGTGACAAAGTTGGGCGGGTTGCTTTTTAGGGGTGTACACAAAGAGTTTTAAGAATTCATCTATTTGAAAAAAAAATACATCTGGCATTTTATAAGTATTTTTTACGTACTTAGCGTATGCAAAACTATAACCTATAAAGAGTGTGAGTGGGGCAGTCTTAAAAATAATTTTAAAGAGCATTGAAATACATGTTTAGGAACCATCGTTGGCGCCATCTTGGATTTTAGTTTTGACCTTATATTGGTTAATACTTAATAGCTACCCCTAAAACCATGAAAATGACACCCATGACGAAAAGATGTCAAATTTTCGTTGGCGCCATCTTGGATTTTAGTTTTGACCTCATATTGGTTAATAGCTACCCCAAAAACCATGAAAATGACACCCATGACGAAAAGATGTAAAATTTTTGTCGGCGCCATCTTGGATTTTAGTTTTGACCTCATATTGGTTAATAGCTACCCCAAAAACCATGAAATTGACACCCATGACGAAAAGATGTAAAATTTTCGTCGGCGCCATTTTTAATTTTAGTTTTGTCAAATTGCTTTACCCCACCAATCCGTTCAACAACCCATAAAAAAGAGGATCTCAGTCAACGTAATTTTTAAAACATAATTTTAAATTACAAATAATTGGAATATGAAACTTATACAGTTTACTCTTATAAAGTATCAAATATTTCAAATCACGAAAACGACAGTGCACGCACAATAATCTTTTTCTTATTCGTTTTTATTTTTGGGACGAGGAGCGATACACCCGTCCTTCCAAGAGCGCTTCTGAGCGCGGTCTGACGACCCGCGAGAGCAAAATGTATGAAGAAATCGACAAATATTTTTAATTTAGCTAATAATTGAAATAAAATTTTGATTTAGATACAAAAAAATTATCATAATCTATAAAGGACTATATATCCCTCAATAATGTATAGGTAAGAAGATAGATTAGGCTTTTAATTTTCTTAAAATGGTACCGTTTTAGACCCCATTTTTTTGCATTTTATGCGATTATTGTGCTGGGAAAATCGTATTTCAGCGACAATTTTGTACGACGTCGTACAATTTTTATAAGATGAACGTAGAGCTGAATATATTATCTTTAAATTAAGATATTACTATGTTCTCACGTGTAATTGCTTTAAGTTAAAATGGTACCGAAAAACAGCGTGTTTTTGTAAAAATACGTAATAGCACCCTTAAAATTCAAATTACCAAACAATGACGTAGTCTTTAAAATTGGGATGAAAAATATGTGTATCCCATAATTCCCATACATACAATGTAGACTATTAAATTGCTTTAAAAATAATGGCAGGGTTACAATATCCAAGACTTTATTTTATATAGTACGTATTATTTGAAGAATTCATAAAAATAATTTAAAGCAGAACATTTTCTATTGTAATATGCTCTAGGAATTAACCGCCGACTGCAATTTCCGCCAGTACTGGGGTCACTATAATTCTGGCTAATACCGACGACGGCCAATAATTAGAAGTTCAGTGGACAAGGTAGTGAACTGAATGCTAAAAGGCTTGAAATATTTACATAATTACCAATTTAGTATACAACACTGTATGAGTCATGCCTATTGCTTGTGTGATAATCACGTATCACGATGGAATAAGTGTTCATTCGCATTACACACGTACATCCATACTAATATTATAAACGCGAAAGTAACTCTGTCTGTCTGTCTGTTACTCAATCACGCCTAAACTACTGAACCAATTTTCATGGAATTTGGTATGGAGATATTTTGATACCCGAGAAAGGACATAGGCTACTTTTTATCCCGGGAAAATGACGCAATCCCGGAAATCCCACGGGAACGGGAACTATGCTTTTTTACTAACTAGGGTTTTTTTTGACTGCGCGGGCGAAGCCGCGGGCGGAAACCTAGTTATTAATAAACGTACACTTGTATAACACCTTTAATGGTCATAATTTTAATCAGTTATTTCAATTATAAGGACAATACAATAAAAATTATTTATTACCAAGAATATAATATAATATAAGATTCATTTCTTTATACAATATACAAATAATTAAGCATTGCAAGTTAAAGTCATGCATTCTTATCATTCATCACCCGCAGCTAAACGGATGTTCTTTGAAAGTATTGATGATCGAATTCCTCTCTGACAAAGAATTTAACACTCGCGAATATTTGAATAATCTATTTTAAACACTTTCAGTCCATGTAAATGAAATTTTTTTCTTCTAATCATTAATCTTAAAGCTAATATTGTCTAAATTTGTATATTTCGACTCTACATAATATGCGTAATTAGATAAAAATTTCACTTTGTTGCGTTGTAAAATCTAAGTTCTCTGTCGCCGTGAACCACTTAAAATTCAATGTTTATCTACATGATGTTATGTAAAGGTTTCACCTGCGTCAAGTGACGGGTTCTTGGGCAGGCATGTTGTATATTAATGTGGCGACGCAAAGCGTTAATCATGACATAGCGATGGAAGTATGCATGAATACATGGAACACCGCGTCAACTGACCGGAGAACCGACGTGCAACTTAATATTGTTACTTTAATTAAAATAATTATAGTAGTCCATTTAAATAAAGCGTATCTCCGCATAGTGTAATATTTGTGAAAGCAAGAATGCATAAATGCATACTGTTACGGCTTTCGTGTTGGCTTTCAGGTTTTCAAATATAGAACATGAAAATAAATGTCTCTAAACCTAGAACATGACTACTAACTACAAATTCAGGAAAAAATTGTATGTTTCAACAAACGTAATTCAAACGAAATTTGTTTAAATTGCAAGTAGGAAGGCTCTTAAAAATCTGTGAATTTTATTGGAAGTCTGTCAAATCCATATAAAAGTGAATAATCTTTCTTAAAATATTATTATGTTTACAGCATCGGCAAGCAGAAAATGTTTAACGGAAAATTAAAATGTATTTAATACTGAATGAATTTGAATATTTTGCAACAATAATTGGCCAATTTGATTGTTTTTTAAACGTACACTTCTCCGTATTGGACGCTTGTCAACACAACTCGCTGCGTGCGTTATGACTAAGCTCGGTACTTGTATTATGTATACATACTCGTACATAATGTAAAGCGTTAACAAGTCGCTCGTCGCCTTGATTAGTACTTCCCATTCGCGCAGATTCTAGGCCTTTGTGTCGTGGACGAGCCCCGCGTGTTCGGAGCCGCATAACGGAAAAAGCCCTACCAGATAAATTATATTACTATAGTATTGATCGCACATATGAACTTGTCAAATGACACGAGACTTCAAGAGTAAATTTAGTCAAACCTATTTTTCCCTGCTTGATAATGGAAAGAACCCGATACTAACTGTTATACAAGAGTCCTTTGATGACCTAAAGGTTGTCCAGAATAAATGCTACAGTCACATGGCGTCATTACTACTACGTGGTTTACTATCTGTAGCAGTGATCAAGCGTCTAAGAGTTAACGAATTTATTTTTCCAAGACTCTGAAACTAAATTGATCTTAATACTCCTATTCACCTACGTCAGTGGTTAAAATATATAAATTACTATAATTTCAAAGTATTAATTCTCTTCTGCACAAGTTTGTAACTAAAGGGGCAAAAGAAATGACGTAGACTTAGCGAAATTCAACATTTTAGGATCCGCAAGAAATAAACTTTCGTTTTTGGATTATTTAAATAAACGACTTTACATAATAACTAAATAGATACTAATGCGGATTTGTTTTTGCTTCCTTCTAGGCGATTAGTTGTGAAATAAGCGTCGTCTGAATAGAAACTAGTCAATTTAATTGCTCATTTATGTGAAATTATGATGATTGATTTTCTTGAATATTGTAATAGTTCAGGGGTTAGCTGCTTGCATCTAACCCCTAAGGTGATATATGAACCTATAAGGTGTTATAAGTTTTGTTTTGTTTACATTAAAGGCTTGATATTAAAAAACCCCATATTATGTAATTTAAAAATTGACCTTTAAAAGAATGTATTCGAAAATGATTTTATCTAGGGTCTTTAAACGCAAATGTTAATTATTCTTTTCTTTTTAATTCCAGAGACATTTTAGATATAAAAACGTTTACCTGCCTACCGTCCTTCACTCATCTTTGCACTGTTCATTTCACGAATATTATTAACAAAACATAAAGTCGACTTCGATTGTGAAGAAAATTAAACACTTGATTATACAAAAATTTATACAATTACAAAAATGATGTGTTTGCAATTCATTTTATTTCATTAAAAATATTTTGAATTCATGGTAAAGAATTGTAGAATACCTATTGATCAGCTCACTAAACAATAATTATTGCTAAACTAAAAAAAAACCATAATTCAAACACGTCAAGCGAAATATATTACGTGTCATACGTGTAATTTTATTGTGAAATTGGACTCAACATGTGACTTCAATTGCACTTGGTCTTAACAAATTGTAGAAGTGCTAGTGGTGTTATTCCGCTTCTGCGTACTAATACCTACTACTAATGAATGTCTGCGATTTTGTGCACGTATTTACGGAATAGTTTTTTATGCTACAATTAATTTATTATCAGAAAACAACGTTACTACAAAATATAATCTTTACTACAAAAAACTGACGTTCCTGCTGGAGAGGGGGGTAACAAGCCAGATTCTAAAATGGCAAAATTACAATAATTTCCTATCAAATACAAAAATAATCATGCCAATTGGTTAAAAAGCCTGGAAGTCATCTTGTGCTTTCTTAACCAGAACTAGATTAAGAGAGAGGAATAAGGCAGTAACTAGGATAGACAATTTGTACGTAGGAACGCACAAAATACAATGCTAGTATGTTTTTTAATACGCAATATTAATAAGCATTACAGTGGAATGAGTCCAAAGTTCTATCATTGAATTGGTTAATGACTGTCCGGTTCCTGTGTCGACGAGACAGTCATCGATGTGCCTTACCGTCGTCACACATTAACCAATGAGATGGTATGTAATCGCAATTACCCGGAACGGATGAATTAGAGAATTGCTGGGAGTACAAGGTTTTGTGGAACACATGATACATGTAATCAATGCATTTCTTTTCTTTTTGGGTGCGCAATTTGAACGGTTTTGCTGGGAGTACGTACAAGATTTTTAGGAGTTGTTCGTTATATCTCATCAATATTATTCCTTTTTGGGTTATGCCACTTTTAATTTTTTCATTATACCATGTGGAGCCAGTGCAGTCTCAGCACGTATTTTCATGTTTTTATTTTCGTTATATGAAGATATTTATTTAATGTTGACTTTTTGGATTCATTTACCTAACGCATTAGACATCATAGAAGCAGTAGGTAGTTATTTATTGTACTCTTTATTGAATTCATTTTTGAATATGACGTATCAATTAAACGGATACCAGGGGAATAACTACATAAACTTTTGTATAGTTTATAACTGCTTAACTAGTTAATACATAATATATTATGTAATACATAATACATAGTTTACTTTCTGAAACTTAATACTTAGGTACTTATATCAAATCTGGTAACGAAGTAACTTAACGAAATTTTGGTCAAGACTACTCAATTAAAATAAATAATGTAAAAAACGGAAACCATTATCTATTGTTAATTAAATGCTATTAAACTTATCTCTGCATCGGAGTAGGTTAAACGCGAGTTAATTTTATCACATTTACTAATGTCATTCATAAAATATGGGATTAACCTCCAATTCACAGACATATATTAACAATTACTTAATTGTTTTATAGAACACATTATAATCTTATTTTATATTACTCATTGATCGCAGATATTCTGATTCTTTGAAGAGGGATTAATTGAGTTTTTAATGGTATTTGAATGAGTGTGGTTTTAATAATGTGAAAATTATAACGACCATAGATTAAAATTGCGTCAAATGAAACATAGCTATAATGGTGTGGCGCGTGGCTAATATAATTAAAATTATATTATCCTATTAAAGTTAATTCGAAAGATCATAATTATTTCTGTATTAAATAATAAATATATTATTTATGCAAAGTAAGCAAGCTAAAAATTTACAGTTTTTTGCTTATTATAAGTAGGTTTAACAATTTCTATCAAATGCGTAACATTTTGATTTTTGACCTTAGTTAGAGTATTTATGATAAAATGACAACCTCACAAATTCCTTTTTCTTGGAATCCCTTGGTTATGTAAATAATTACATTTGGTTCTTAGACAAGGTCAGCCTGCTAATGATGAGAAATATTTGACACTAAAAATCAATATGTGCGTATTAATAGTTTAAATCAATTCTGGAGATGCGTATAATTCACTTATAATAATTTATGGTCATTGTTTATATAATTTTGATTGAATTTATTAGCATAACACGCATATTGGCTAAAGAGCCTCTAATTCAATTTGAATATCTCGTAGAAAACATGTTTTGTAACTTGATAAGAAATAAATTAATGATTATTTTAAGTACCTATAATAAGAATTTAGAATCGCGAACGACGCCAGTATTGGCAGGTTTTAAGCGTTAACATGATGGTGGTTTGTAGTTTCGGCTCATTAAAAAAAGATGAATTCATGGACTGAAGCCGGTTCAGACATTGAAATTGGTAATATAAATGCCGAATATTCTAATTTACACACCGTTAGATTAGAGCTAATCATACATGTGACACGTGATCAAAAAGCTATTAGGAATTGTAAATTACAAATCTCGTATATGTATTTATAATCATTTAACATAGTATCACAGGCTATATCAATGATCTTAGTGGACTTCCTTTAATGTGAATACTGAATTCTTATTGCATATTTGCACCTTGACGCAAATTGATGGTAATCATGTATCAAAACAAATGATATGTACCAGCGTTTATAAAACGACTAGATTTCCGCCCGCGGCTTCGCCCGCGTTTTCAAAGGAAAACCCGCATAGTTCCCGTTCCCGTGGGATTTCCGGGATAAAACCTATCCTATGTGTTAATCCAAGTTACCCTCTATATGTGTGCTAAATTTCATTGTAATCGGTTCAGTAGTTTTTACGTGAAAGAGTAACAAACATCCATACATCCATACTTACAAACTTTCGCCTTTATAATAGTACTAGACTAGACTAGATTTCTGTATTTCTCAAAAGTGCGACCAATTGATATTTCCAAGAATTGGTTCCATATACGTATTTACATTAGGTATTTCAGTGACGTGTGAAGAAAGTAGTGTTGTATGCGGTACGATTTAGATATTTATATTTTATGTTTGAAGGTTAAATTAAAACGTGTTACACTTTATTGAAGCGCTTATTAATTTTCTTTCACAATATTAAAATACCTACGTTTTCTGTCAAAATTTCTAGAGCAGGATTCCAGGGCCGCCAGACCTCAACTATTTTCTAACGGATGAAATGTGAACGATTGGGTAGTATTCTACGCCTACCCGCTAGCTTGGTCAATGAGCCAATTTCCAGATATCAGGTCTGGCTGCCCTGGGTTCGTGTACTATTCGACTTAAGACAATTTTAAAACAAGCTCAAATCACAAGAAATATTACTATCAAGGAACAGATAGAGAGCTTGTTTTTCCTAGCCAGCTTAGATCATCGAGTCAATTTTCATTAATGTTTTCATAAATATATATTTATTTATATGGATTGTACAGACGATGTTCTTGAACCAACGTGAAAACATATGTTTAAACTGTAAACTGTAAAGGTAAACATTTAATTCAAATATTTCCAAATGGGCATATTATATGAAAACACTCAAATATAAAACCTTGTAGAGTAGGTACTATATTATATTCATGATTAACACAACATATTTCAGAATACTATATTACAGGGTGTCCCAAAAAGTAGTGATGAACGGAAGCTGGGAGGTAGAGGACCTAGAGGGCTATCCGAATCACCCCCATGTATGTTATGCGATTTTTCGTATTTTCGGAAATATGACGTTTTTTTCAATTTTTCATCTATCGCTGGGTACGATGATATTTTCACTCATGGTGACGTCATTTATTGCGGAAGATGCTTGATTTTTTTTGTGTGCTAAGCTGAAAGATAGGCCAATTCAGTATGGTAACATTTATTATCGTTAGATCTTTGAATGGAATAAAAAAAAGAATTAAATGCCAAGAAAGATAAAACTGCCCAGTATGTTCACCACTTCAAGGGCCCGTAAAAAAAGAAAATCACATAAAAAAAGTTTTCCGTTTGGCTTTTAAAAACTTGCTCTATCCATCAGGTCCTTAAAAATTTAATTTTATTATTCAGAAGGCTTCAATCGAAAAATTGAAATCTAAATGTGGTAAGTGCAAAAATTTAATTCACATGATGATTAATAAAAACAAATTAAAACCAATAACAAAGTGTTTATTTACCAGAAATTTATAAAATGACCCCGCTGTTGCTCAGTGCAAGTGCGACCGCACCCTAAAAAGTTGTCTTTAAATGTCTGAATGCCCTTTTATCATTTTTAATGGTTTCTTCTGCTATTATGAATTTCCGGGTTATTTCGTCCAAATTAGGGCATTCTCTCAAGTAGCCGAGGGCTTTTTAGTATCCCCATTGAAACAAATCAATGGGGTTTAGGTCGAGGGACCGTGGAGGCCAGGCTTTAAGGTAGGCGTCACCGGCGCATGCGCAGGCTGCAACGACCAATCCATCTTTCAGGATATCTTTGCCCTTTAGCATGGCCTCCACGGTCCCCGGACATAAACCCTATTGATTTTTTTCCGTGGGGATACTACAAAGACGAGATAACCCACAATTTGGACGAAATAACCCGGAAATTCATAGTAGCAGAAGAAACCTTTAAAAATGATAAAAGGGCATTCAGACATTTAAAAGACAACTTTTTAGGGTGCGGTCGCACTTGCACTGAGCAACAGCGGGGTCATTTTAAAAATTTCTGGTAAATAAACACTTTGTTATTGGTTTTAATTTGTTTTTATTAATCATCATGTTAATTAAATTTTTGCACTTACCACATTTAGATTTTAATTTTTCGATTGAAGCCTTCTGAATAATAAAATTAAATTTTTAAGGTAGCTACCTGATGGATAGAGCAAGTTTTTAAAAACCAAACGGAAAACTTTTTTTATGTGATTTTCTTTTTTTACGGGCCCTTGAAGTGGTGAACATACTGGGTAGTTTTATCTTTCTTAGCATTTAATTCTTTTTTTTATTCCATTCAAAGATCTAACGATAGTAAATGTTGCCATACTGAATTGGCCTATCTTTCAGCTTAGCACACAAAAAAAATCAAGCATCTTCCGCAATAAATGACGTCACCATGAGTGAAAATATCATCGTACCCAGCGATAGATGAAAAATTGAAAAAAACGTCATATCTCCGAAAATACGAAAAATCGCATAACATACATGGGGGTGATTCGGATAGCCCTCTAGGTCCTCTACCTCCCAGCTTCCGTTCATCACTACTTTTTGGGACACCCTGTATAATTAAATATAACAAAAATTATAACACGTGAATATTATCTAGTTTATTAAAGTATTATATTTTACAAAGGTTACAAATGAAATTAAATTTATTGTAATATGACAAATTATATGTCCAGACTCCAGCTAGGTCATGAACTAGTCAATGCAAGGTTAATATTGAAATTAAGTACTATAATAATTAAATCAAAAATAATATTTTCTATACTCGTTTCCATTTAATTATATAATAAAGAATATGTAATGTTATCTGAAAAATCCGTAACAAAACACGCAATGGAGTGATTTATATAAAATTTTCCACGTTCTTGTATGTAGAACTGGGTTGCACGGAAGTATAGTATGCTAAGAAGGTGAACCAGTCGCGGATTTGTTATTCTTTGCACAATTGGATGGCTGTAAATCGACGACGATCCTTATATCACTCTACCAAAACATCAGAACGTTACGTAATATTATTACACAGAAATTAAATTAAATTCAGACATGCTGTGTTTACTCGGAAATCACTATATTTTAATATTCGCATGTGATATTAATGACCTACCTTAACTAAATACCATGAATTATAATGGATATAAATTGTGTAATGAACTTTTATATTAATATTCTAATAATAGTCTTGATATATGGTTTATTGGTTGTATTAAATTCGTTTATTAACTACTATTATTTTCAGTTAATTCTCATAATCAAGTAAATAATTAAAAGACGTATTTCTGGTATTAATTAATTTCGTTTTTTTTTAAATAAGCATACAAGGCTATTAATCTAGTTTGACTTTATTCTAGTAGGTATATATGGAGGCGCCCGGGAAAATGACCCAGCGGCGGACCCTCTGCGTCGGCGCAGACCTGGCAGACGCAGGCGTCTATACGTCCAGCGCCAGCCCTAAAACAAGAGCCAAAACAAGCACAGGGGGGAGGTTTACGTAGAGACGAGCATACTATAATAGTTATGCTCGCTGCAAGTAAACCGGCCCCCCCCTGCGATGGAAGGCGGATAATAGGGCGGCGGAGGCCCGATAATAGGGCGACGTTATCATTACACGATACCGTCGCCTATTGTCATGTATGGGCTTGGACGAGTCGCCAAGTCGCGGCAATCACCATGTAGGCGGTGGGGGTACAAGGCCGAAGGCGAACGGTGGCCACCGTTGGGTTTTAGTGGGTATGGCTTTTGCGAGTCCCACATACC
The DNA here is from genome assembly GCA_029959065.1 of Colias behrii. Classification (NCBI taxonomy): domain Eukaryota; kingdom Metazoa; phylum Arthropoda; class Insecta; order Lepidoptera; family Pieridae; genus Colias; species Colias behrii. The sequence goes on from JARWMC010000002.1 coordinate 9,605,822, forward strand.
CCCTCATACAGAAAAACTGTAGAGGGGGATGCGTAAGTGCATTTCCCAACGTAAAAAAAAAAGGTATATATGGAGGAGGAAACAAATTGTACCTAAATTTTAAATACACAATGTCGTAACCGGCAGCACGTGTAAAACGAAAATACTTTATAAGTAAATATCTCTTGATAGATAGTTACGAAACTTTGTACGTTATATGTAATATATAATAATAGAGGTGAAGGGCCGGGATAAAGCGCATGTCTAGACGTCGCTGGTTAAAATAATACAGGCGGGGTGCACGGAGCCCTCGGGATGAAATACCCGGTCCAGACCTGTTCCCGACTAATGAGCGTGCTATTTAAAGTCAAAACGCAATACTATAAAGGTTTTATAGAATAAAAACGATGGTCATAGAGGTAACTGCACCTTCGCTCAGGTAATGTGATCTTAGAACGCTATAAATAGACTAGGGATAAGGGAATTCGTTCTAGTTTTTGCTAGGACATAGAAGAAGAAGGACAATAATCCATTTGAATTTATAAGGACAGGTTCAGGTTTTTATAAGTTACGATGCTACTAATTTTACTTGTTCGTAAAGCGTATTTGAAGCTGATATAAAAACATATTACAGGTTGTACATGCGAAGGTGTAATAGATGCTGTTGAAATTTTTTGTTTTATTTTATAAGTTACAGAATGTAAGTAATCAGCAATCTTTTATAACATGACATTAAGTTTTCTATAAAAATAACAGCAACAATTAAAAATGTTAATTTGCATGTTGTATGCAATCTTATATTTTCTTAATTTTCATAAGTAAATAGAAGATAATAAAAAAAGTGGCAAAAACATCCACTTTTATGTTTGAACATTCCTTAAAATATTTTCGTGTAGTAATTAAATTTAATTGTGTATTAATCTGTATAAAAATATTTTGTTATTATACATGATACGTCTAATTCTGTAGTAATATTATCTTAATTGCTTTTTTAATTTACTTGATAAACAGAACTTGTTCTTTATCTTGGTTTTCCAAAACGCTTATTTAGGATATAGGCACATAATTTGAGGTTTCGTTTTACTACTTTTTTATACAGAATAATAACAGTGAATATTTTTGACATTGGCTTTATTTCTCTTCTGACCCTAAATTTGACAATACATGTGCCTGATAAGGATAGAAACCTGATACCTATTAAGAAGAATATGTACCTGATACTTATTTAGAAAAAAACAATAGCAAAGGCATTTTTTTTGCTTTTTAGCTTATTAATTTATTAAAACATGTCATCAGATTATACTTTTTCATGTAGGTATACCTACCCTATTTACCGCCTACAGTTTAAATAGTTAATTGAAAGAAATATATATTAACTGAATGGTTCTATAGTTTATTTTGTAACGAGTTTAAATATCAAGGACACTTCGTGTAAAGTATAATATTGTGTGTAAATAGAAAACGGCTCCCGGTGAAAAGATATAAATAAGTACCTATATATTTCTATATTTATTTTCTTATTCATAACCATTTTGAATAATAAAGATTTATATTTGTATTTAACATACGATAATCGTAGTTACATATTATAGTCCGTAGAGCTGAAAAAGGTAAAGGTAAAGGTAAGGTTGTTGGATTCGTTATTCCATGAGAGTTTTATTATATCAAAAAAATAAATTATGATAAAATGATAACATTAGTACCAAATAGTTTGCACGTGTAATATGATAGGAGTATTTTGCTAAGTTCTTGGCTTATATACATATAATTTATGTAAGCTAATATTTACTCTAATGACGAAAGTGTTCTAATGGTTCACTACCATCTAAACAAATAAAATGAACCTGTAATTTACTTTGAGTTACATATTGAAGATTTCTACAGATAAATTGAAGAAATTTGTAATATTCAAGTATTATTCTTGCCAGTGTAACGAATACAAAAAAAAAAATTAAAAATTAGTTGGATATTATTGATTCATGAACATTGAACACAATAATTATACCTAATGATTTTATTTTCATTTTCACAATTAAATATTAATATTCATTATAATATAGAATTTTAAATTCTGAAAACATAATATCACATTCTATAAAATCTCCAAATAATCTACGGCCGACGGAAAAGTATTTAAAATACCACAGACAGTAAACTTTTACTTTTTTTAAATCATTGAATTTATTCAGAGAGGGTAGCACATCGTAACCACTTTCGTACACAAAGAGCCCTATACATTCTAAATGGAATAATAATATATCGTGATTTTATACCACAGAACAGTAAAGTAGATAGAAGTGTGATGTGGGCGTGGCCCACGTGTCACTGGTAAGGTAAGATCACCTAACTTGCTCTCAGTTGTGCGCAGAAAAATATTCGAGTCGGTTGTCAGCTGTCAAACCTTTTTTCCATATTTATTCATTAATTAGGACGTGTTGTTCGGTATTAGAGTGCAAAAATGATAGCAGACGAAATAATATCAGCAATGGAGGCATTTCATACCATCGGTAAGTCTTATTTTTATTTATTTTAATTATATTTTATGTTATAACTTCGCTTGTCGTAATTTGTCAAAATTGTATACAAATATCTAGTCAAAATGAACCTTAATCCGTAAGAAATTAGTACTATTATAGATTGAACAGCAAACAAGACTTTCTGGAATATTATTGCAATAAACAAACGAATGTCGCTTTAGTGATGCTTGTGGCGCATATCGACAGTATCGATACTTTAGAAAAGACAAACATTATAAATATTAAATTTTATTTTATTTTTCCTTAGCTTTCATTTGTCCAATTTATTTATAGATTTCCCAAAGAGGCTAATTTAAAAGAGAAATGGATAAATGCAACGTGACGAGTTAACTGGATGCCGAACAGCACTAAGCGGTCTAACAAAGGCCACCGATACAGCAAACCTACGGCAGTTCCAAGATTTAAAATAATGCATATTTTCTGTTTGTATTTTGTAAATATAGATTAATACTATTCTATTCCGTTTTTTATTTAATAATAATAATATAAAAAGACCTACTTGGTAGTAATAAACATACTCCAAAATGTGACACATTATACTATACTCATATAAAAGAAAGAAAAAAAAAAATACACAAAAAATATTTATTTGTGAATTATCGATAACAAGGCTGACATCCCTCAGAGCATCAGATAAATATCAAGTTAATGTCATTAATGTTGAGTGACACAAATTTCAACCTTATCTCTATGTGTTGCGTTTCAAATTTATATCTATCGAAAACTAACGCCCTCTGTTGTGGAGTAGCTGAATGTTTTCGAATTTGGAATTTCTGTGCAATGAGAAACAAAACAGCTAATATACCTAGGGATGTTATACTAAAATAAACCGTAACATGGTGCGTTAGGGTACATATTGAAATGCTGAATTTATAACCTAAGTCAGTTTTTACTCAAATTAAGCTGTCCAATCAAAGGCATAGTTTACTTGTAGTGTACTGTATAACTATCGGTTTAAATGTGTGGGTTTGGCGACACAGGTTTTCATACTAATTATGACATTATCGCACTTCTATATGTTTTTACTGTTCTGTGTTTTATACAAATGGACTGAAAATTGAAAAGACACGTTGCGCTCACGACAGATTATTTAAAATAATAATGGATTGTATGCTGAAGTCGATATTTGTTTTGTTTTAAATAACGCTAACTACGCTTATCGTTAATGTGTGTTTTTTTAGTGTATTACCTTTTATTTAGTGTAACAAAATACAATGTAAATATTAGCATTTTAAATTTATGATAGTAAGTAGTAAGAAGTAATGTTTAAATTTGATCTAAATGATGTAGCTATTATTTAGAAAAAAAAAGTAAGTTTATTATGACTAGATTTGACAATGTGTGTCGAAATTCGTATTTATTAATCTACCCTCGGTATATCTAGATCTCGGTATCTACAATAAAATAAATACGTTAGTTTCACCCGATTTATAAAGATCACACCGTGCTGCAATTTTTTAACAAGTAAAATATATTTTGCTAACGTTTGACTATGACTGATTTAAACTTCTTTATTTTTCATTACCTTGTGCTATAAGGTCGTCATTTGTAAATTGAATCGGTTACATATATGACACTGTTCACATGGATATGCTAAACGTCTCAGTAATCAGTGATCACGAAAACACAGTTTAAACAACAGCTTACAACGTAAAGAACATAAATATTTTTGCGCACTTACTTTTCCAGACGATCGCCGAGCTTATCCGAATGATGGTTTTCTTTTGGTTTCGTGAGATCGGCGTCATATAGGTCCCTCTTGTAGCCCCGCCAGAACGTCGGCATCATCCACATGAACCATGTTTTCGAAAAAATATTTGCTCTTTTGTAATTGTTGGTTTTCTTTTCACGATTTTTCGGTGGAATTTTCATGGGATCGCTCGGGCTTTTATTTCCACTGACCATTTTGAATGATTATTTAGAACTCGCAACAATAATGTTTGTAGGGCGCGATTTACACGAACGTCAAAACGAAAAATTTAAAAAAGGAATATCATTTTTATCTAGACAGTCCAAAACCGCGGTGCTGGCGCTAGGCCGGGGTGCGCGAACGCAGAGCGTCTGACTGTTAACGACACGACCGAACGCTAACCTCCTTCCACTGAGTGCGCGCGCCGAGTGATCTCGTTTATATGAAGCGACAGCACTTGAGCGGCGCCAGCGTCTCGTTCCCCGGTGGCTCTTGTTCTTCGCAGCCTCATTAGCGCTATTAACTTTACTGCAGAGCTTTCCGTGCTAACTTTTTCCTCATCGCCAATGTGTGGTGATCTAGAGGTCACTCCCCAAGTATTAGTTGGCAAGATGGATCTCCTACATTTCTTAAGAGAGCAAAATGTTTGCTTCGTAAGTACCTACAGGATCTTGAATTATTAATTTAACTCATAAAGGAAGATTTCATCTGGATTTAAAATATTTTACTTATTTTTATATAATCTGCCTAATATGTAAATTAACCACTAATATTAGTTTTCTGATATCATTGTGGTAATACTATCGATCCTATCGATTGAAAAATTATGTAGACATACTTAGAGAAAGTAGTGGTTTTTAGTTTTCGATAAATACCATTTATATTTGATAAACGACTATAGCTTTCGTCAGATAATTGCTTAATAAAAGCTAATAAATGGTCGAAAATATTATGTCACCAAACGTTTCTAGAAGATGGTTTTATTTGCGCAGAAAGAACTTACTTATTGAGATCAAACATAAAAATTAAAACATAATTTTTAATGATAGTCTAACAGTAAACAAACTATAAAATCTCAAGTTGATAATGTTTTGAATCAATAAAAAATAATTACAATCGTGTATAATCATATAAAACAATACATTTGTTTATTGTGTAAGCAATATCATATAATCCTGAACTAATTTTATCGTACTTACAATGTAACTGTGTCAGGAGAGATCTTCGATGTTGTCCGTTTCAGTTACATTTTTATGTACAAGAAATATGAGGGAGAAGATAAATTATTATTAATTTAGAAATTTATATAAATCAAAAGAAGGGGAAGTAAATTACTCAACATTGTAAAAAAAAAACACAAATAAAAGAAATATTGAAATATTTTTTTCTTAAAATTCTACGGTTTCTAATACCTACTAATAATATTTTTTTATATTTTTTTATTTGATTATTACCTACACTAATTATTAAAATAATTTTAATCTTAATATTAACTGCAATGCACAAACCGGACATATAAGTAATCATTTCTCTAATAAAATACCCATAAAATTAAACATATAGTTGCCATTTTCTAAATATAATAGAAATGATATTAAATTAAATCATCTTGTCTCATCAATATGTGTTCACTGAATAGGTAGGTATTAAAGAAAATTCTAAACTAACAAGTTGTCGATATTCTAATTAATTTTTTATTAAAAAATTCTTCTAGATCTAATGTTGTGGTTTATGTATAATTTATAATAAAAAACTTATCATAAAACATACGCAGATGTAGGTATTGAATTACCATATTAACCGACACTCTTTGAGAGAAACGGAGGCACATTGAGGGTCTCAATTATTCAGACTATGAATTCTCGTGTCCTCTTGCGTGTGTTTTGTGGTATGGCCTATGGGGCAGATACATTTTGCATCTCTTTCACTATCCTTTACGAACACGGAGAAAATCATCTAATAATCACCTTCTGTATCCTGCCAGACCAAGGTTTTCTTTTAGTTATTCCCTCCTTCGGTTCTATATCCTCCAAACGTACCAGGAAGGCGGTGGCACAATGCGTTCTACCATTTATTAATATATATTTTTGTTATCGTAATCTCAACGTTCGCGTTGGTCGCTCACAGATTTTTCTTCAATAGGAGTGACAAAATGCCGGAAGAAAAGGAAACACGATGAATATTCCGTGGGTGGCTTTTTCCTAAAAATAATCCAGGAATAAACGAATTACTAATCTATAAAGTTTTAGAACTTTTTAGATTTTCATGGATAAAAAATATGCAACGAGTTGAGAACTTCTTTGGTTAGAAGTGCAAAACACATATGTACCTACCTCAAATTACTCTTGGATTGAAAAAGACTCAATGTTTATGTCACAATGTTCATTTGCTCAACATTTCAAATAGTTCAAAGAGACAATTAATGTTTGAAGAACTATAATTAAAGACAATAATAATATGTGTCCCAAAGATCTATAATCTATATTCTGTAGTAAGTACAATTCACTCTTTACATTAACATTTAACTACTTCAATATGTGCATGTGCTATGTTTTTACTTACAAGAATTAATCTCATTGAAAAACTTAATTAAACAATGTGAACTTTTTATAGCTTGGAATTTTCTTCGCGTTTCCTTAACGTATATTATTAATGAAATCGACGATTAATATTACTTCATACATAAATATTTGAAATGTATTTTGATTTCAATGTGCTACGGAACTGCTTATATACTGAGAAATTACATTTTTAATACATAGATATTTATAATATTCGGCATTTTAATATCAAACAATTATCTTCGCTGTAGTCACATAATTTATGTTGCTACTTTTTATTGGTTTATCAGCTTCTTCTATCTGGACGCCTAAGCCAGAGAATAAACAGACTCTAAAAATAAGGTTGCAAAATTAAACACCAATACATAGTACAAACAACATAGACGGAAAATTTTCTTACATTTTTTTGATTTGATAACAAAAAATATTCTTATCACTCTTATTAACAGATGCGGTAACGAGATGAAGATAGCACGTAACTGTGACTCGTCAACTTGATTGAATTTATATTGATTCAATATAAGACGGACGTCGATAAGTATGGTCTACAAAAATTTGCCGTATAGATTATGTAACTTCGATTAGGTCAATAATTAAACGTTTGTTGTTTCAGAGAATCACGTTATATACGTTGTGATGATTATATACTTCGATGATGATGATTGCATCATTTATTTGTAACCCCCACACATTATGTTTTAAACTGCATTGTTATTTATCCTCATTCTAACATCAATTCAGTGTTATTGTTACATACAGTCGACTCTCGTTAATTCGAAACTCGAGGGACTCTCAAAATATTACGATTTATCAAGAGTTTGAAATATCAAATGGTTCGAAATTTGTGAGAGAAAATAAATAAAACTTCGAATTATTAATTGTTAATCAATTATTATTTAAATGCTATTCTACAGTAACCGAATGATAACTAAACATACCAATTTGTGAGAAGTTTAAAGTCAAACTAATCATAACAAAAACAACGGCTCATTGAACAAGTTTGAACTTGTAGCAAAATGTACCTACCTGACTACCTGCTTACAATCTTTCCGCCTATTTCTCTCTGCAACTTTAAATTGTCGAGTGTTGGACGCCGATGAGTTCGAATTAACGCGTCGTTTTGTTATATAGCAATGGTATTTTCCTTCGAATTACCAAGTGCACAAAAATGTATGGATTTAGTTCGAAATATAAAGAGATTTTGTAGGGACCTCGTGATAACTTTGAATTATAGAGGGTTCGAATTATCGCAGGTTTGAATTAACGAGACTCGACTGTATTATCTTGTTCTTAATTTTTTATAATTTCAGACTGTTATAAATAAAAGATGTTTGATACAATACGGAAGTTCTTCCGTTTAAATACAAAATATAATAGATGCTAACACGTTACATTAAAAACATCAGTATTTATGCGTAAAAATATTATGCAGCTTTCTGAATAAAGTCTTTGTTGTCTTCATCTCGCTGACTGATTACGCGTGGTTTTTGTTTTCTATTGAGAAATACCAGAACACAGCGGAATTAATTCATCCAGTGTATTAAAGTTGTACATATAATATATACAAATGTATTGTAGGAATGAGTATTGAGTTTGTTGAATTAAGCGTAATTATGGTTAAGATTGAGTATCAGGTTGAAATTATTTTGTGTATTCATAAACACAGTTTTCGTAGTACCAACCAACAATATGTTATTGTCACAGTATAATATATAATGCTTATTTAATCTTAACTTCCAGAATAATGGCGACCATTAAATTCATTCATTTTCCTGGTCGCGTTATGGCAATGACACGTCATGGAGTAGAGCGACGATTTTTGTACCTATCTTGAACCTTGCCAAAGAAGTTTCACTTCTGACACGTGTACTCGGCACACCGCTCTTTTTTATTATTTAAGGTGATGATACTTACGGTTATTGATACGGTCGTATTAAGTCATGTTTTTACAAATAGATTAGACTATCTTTCCGCCTACGGCTTCGTTTTTCAAAGAAAAACCCGCATAGTTCCCGTTCCCGTGGGATTTCCGGGATAAAACATATGTGTTAATCCAAGTTACCCTCTATATCTGTGCTAAATTTCATTGTAATCGGTCAGTAGTATTTGCGTGAAAGAGTGACAAACATACACACCTAAATATACACATTAATCCATTCTCACAAACTTTCGCATTTATAATATTAATATGTATTAGTAGGATAGGATAGGATTCGCACATGACTTGTTTACAACATTTACTGGGCCTACGTCACATAACATCTAGTAGGTACGTATATATAATGGGCCTACGTCTTATATTTTGCGTATTTGGCTAGGTAGATCACATGATAATTTAAAGAAATTAGTCTAACAAACTAAAATGTTTAAACAGGTTTATTGTTTACAACGGAAATGTAGCCACTGTGTTAAAATTCTATATCTAATAATATCTTCAAACTCAGGTTAAAGCGTTTGGTTTTCAGTGAATATGGAACAGGTACGTATATATTATTGACATTATAAAATAAAATACATTCGTAATATTTCTAAAGACTGATTAAATTTCGCCAAACTTTACATAAATGTACAGAGAGTTCGATGTATTTTGGCTCTCGAGGTTTTATTGGATTCCTTTTTTGACATTGGGTACATTTAGGTACATTTGCATTATAAAACATTATTTAAAAAGATAAAAAATAATGTTGTTGGTGCTAAATTGCACATTTTATTTTTTTGTTTCTTCAAATCAATTAACTATCTAAAAAACCAAATACAATCTCAAAGAGCGATACTTATTTTGAAATTCACAACATTAAAAAAAAATACATTTTTTCCAAAAATTAAAAAATTCGTAGAAAGCATTGCATTTGGCGATATTTTATTAAATTAGTTTTAACTCATAAGAATTTTTGCTGCATTGCATGTTTGTTTTGTTCGTGTGAAAAGAAACGCTGATCGTGCTTTACAGTCACGGCCGCTCGGATCATTCATTGTAGTGGCAGTAAAACCTTAAACTTAGAAATAAATGACATAGTAGCACAATGGTAGCACATAATAACACGGTCACTAAATCCGCTTTATATTTTGATTGATAAATACTTTTTAAAATTAATAATAAGACTTTTTTAACATTTTCTTTCGCGGTTAATGTAGGTATCTATGAATTTTTTAGTACTTATGGTAATGTCTCACTTTGAAATGACTCGTTTTTGGTGCCTCGACTTTTGATTAGGTGCAGTAGGAATATCTACAGATACTTCGAAATTTGATACAATTCCTAAACACAAGTACGGTAGTAGGGTCATTGAGCCGGTTGGCGGCCTTTTAGTTGCCTTGTCAACTTTGCTCCTTGAAATTGATATGATACATCCATAATTCATGTTTAAATTATTTGTGTAGGCATAGCAGATATAATCAACTTATTTTTCAAAATAAGTATTAAATTAATATTGCAACAGTTTTTTTTTAAATAAATAATCACATGAATCTTGGTGAAAATGCCAGTTGGCGGCCACTTTTTTCGGTTCGCGGTCGCTCTATCGTCAGTTCGCGGCCATCACCTACAATCGCTTTAAAAAATGAAATGAAATAAAAGTATACAATATTCGGTAATCAAATTATATTTCAAGAAAGTAACTTTAGTAAGCCTTATTATTTTTCTTATTATAACTTTAGTAATACTTCTTTTGAGCATATGAGACTAGTGTTTTTTTTTAAAACACTAGTCTCATATGCTCAAATGTAGACTTTTTAGTCTACATTTTCTTTACAAAACTATACATAATATTAGCTTATTAACAGTGACTATTAGAAATCAGTCTTATACAATTTCCGTAACGAATAATAAGTATGTTTCTTACTATCTTAGTAATATAATTATGTCTAACTACAAAAATGAATAATGGACTTATCGCAAATATATAAGTCTTTTTATGTTAGTACCTAATTGGTACTAGTTCAAAATAATCAACTTAAACAACGATTATGGTTAAAATCTATGCATTATCAATAATGCACGTGTTACATTTGAATGGCTTATTTTTAACATCTTCGTAAGTCAGTCCAATAAAATCCGTGCACTTCAAATGAAACCATTTCGTGCAAAAATCACAGCCCACATTTTTATCTTCGTCGTCTTCAGTGTCACTATTTAAGATATTGGCGCATTGGCCACAATGTTGTTTAACATTCTGATTTGACGCTAAATTTTTAGTCTTCAAAGGGGTTTCCTTTTTATTTATCTTGGCTTTTTTTGTTTCCTTTCTTCTTTTTGCTTCCTCTTGTTTGCGCTTTCTAGCTACTTTAGCTTTTTCTTTCGCCTCAATCTTCTCTTGTTTTATCTTTTCATTTAGAAGATGGTACTCTCGCCATTTCTTCCCAGATATTGCCGAGGGAAAACGATCTTTGGATATGTTTTTTTTCGACTTTTCTAGAGGTTGCGGTATAAACAGATGTTGCTCAAATACTTTGTTTACAGAGTTTGTAATGGTAGATAATGGCAAGTTATCTTTTGGGGTTGGCGTTGGCGCTTGAGATAAGGTTAGTAATTTGGTGTTATGATCGTCTGTTCTCGGTTGCTCTTCCAGGATGCTATGTGTAACTTGTTCGCGGCCTGTTTCTAAACTTATAGGTCCATCTGTGATCTGGATTTGGCGAAGCTGTTTTGTGCATGGAAGGTCATTATTTGGAACCGATTTTGAAGATGAATGGATTTCTTCAGGAATCAGAGATTTCGGGCTTTGGTCTCGGTTCTTTGGGGTACTAGTTTGAAACGGTATGATCGTAATATCGTCCAGTGAAACCACTGTTCCCAGCTCTAGACCACTAAAATTAGATGAAACTAAATTTGACAAGCCATGATCCGGAACACTGTCAAAAGTGCGATCCGGAACTTCAGCAGGAGTTACAAGAGATAGTTGGACAGGATCGTGAATATGCGATGAAGCAAGACCAGCAACATTTACTGAGATAACTTGGGAAACCTGCGGCGTATCCGAATTCAACAAGCCATGGTCCGGAACACTATCAGAAGTACGATCGGGATCTTCTGCAGGATTTAAAAGAGTCAACAAGGCAGGATCATGAGTATGGGATGAAGCGTGGCCGGCAAAATTTGCTGAGGTAACATCGGAAACATGCGGAGAGTTAGAATTCAAAAAATGCGGCGGGGGAACATTGGAAGCATTCGCAGTTGCAGATGTATGAGCCGAATCATTTGATAAAAGGCCGGGAACGCTCGAAGCGTCGAGTGTCGAGTTTGTGTTGTCCTCAGATCCGGTAATATATTGAGGTTCTCTGGGTTCTCTGCTTCTTAACTTTTTGATTGCTGTTAGGATAAATTTTGTGTCAATCTTTTTTTGTTTTAGGACCGGTCTCAAATGTCGAATCACTTTGCGGGTAGCGATGAGGTCTTCATTGGTTATTCCCGAGTTCTCACGCAAATCAGCCGGTCTACTAAATTGTTCCAATGTGTTCTGGACACATTTTGTATAGTCGACCGCGTTCGGATCGTATGGGTGAAGACCACATCGTCGAAATCCATTGATGACATTGGTTTTCATTTGCGGATTTTCGATTATGTCTTTAAAAAGCAGACAGAAATTTGTTTTTGTAACAGCGTTGTTTAAATTTTCAGGCTTAGCAAGAAATTTTCTGACGTGACTTTTCCACTGAGCTTTTAATGGAGCAAACACGCTGACATCGGCGGGTTGCAGCATGTGCGTGGTGTTCGGGGGAAGTGCATATAAAATAATTCCAAGTTCTTCACAGACAGAGCTTAACGCTAACGACATATGCGACTTATGTCCATCGACTAGCAGTAAAACGGGTTTCTTAATGTTCTTTACGGTGATCCATTTGTTAAAATCATTAACTATATATTCGAAGAATACATCTCCATTCATCCAACCAGATTCACTTCTGCCGAGGGTCCAGTCTTTTGGCATGCTGTCTGTTACACTTTTTGGTGGTCTAATATATGGAAAAACTATCAACGGAGGGCATATCTCACCACTAGCGTTAAATGTCACTAGCACTGTCAGATTATCTTTTTCGTTTCCTGCTTTAATTTGGTACAGATTCCGATAACCTTTCGGCCCAAGAACTTTCCCTGATTTTGGACAAAGTGAAAATCCACTTTCGTCTCCATTAAACATCCTGTTGGGATCTTCAAGTATGTCCGAGTGTCCCTCCTGCTCAAGAAATATCTCAAGTTCGCGGAACCACAGTCGTATTGATTCTTCGGTTACCCTTGCCCGAGCTTTGTTGATGCCTTCTGCTGATCGAACAGAAATTTCTGGGTGTCGTTTTAGAAAGTTCAAATACCATGTCTGACCAGGACGATCATCTTTAAAAGGGTTCGGCATTTTCAAATCTTTTAATATTTTTTGCACAGTATCCAGTAGTTCCTGCTTTTTGACTGGAAACCCACACTTCGCTATATTTATTAGCCACTTTACGACTTTTTCTTCCCCTTGTTTCCCCAGCACTGGCTCAGGGCCCTGTTTTTTTAATTCGTCTGTCCTCCTACCACTTAATCTATCTTGGATCGTACATCTCGGAATAGTGAATTTCCGAGCTGCTTCCCGGATTGAAATTTGCCCATCTCGTATTTCTTTTAAGGCCTGCTGAAGGGATTCTCGAGCATACTTGACAGTTTTTTTGGCGGGTTTATTGGTAGACATCTGTAAATAACAGAAATATCTTGACACTAACGAAATAGATAGTCTCGTGTCAAAAAAGTGGCCGTAAACTAAAACCTCTTGTGTCAAAAATCAGAGTGCGGCCGTCTTATTTTCCATATAATTTAGAGACGGCCGCAAACCAGAATGTCTTTGTTAGCATGCATTAGTTTGCGGCCATGTTATAGATATAAAACGTCAAATATTTATATTTTGGCGGCCGCAAAGTAACCATAGCATTAAAACCAACACCAATAATAAAAAATGTAGCACAATATGAAACTTAATTTATATTTATATTAAGAAAGACAGCAAAATTATTTCATATAATGAGTTAGTGCCGCGGCCACCTGGCCGTATACCAGCTCAACTAAAAAATAAATTTGTTAGTTCGCGGCCGCCAAATAAAATTGGCATTTATGTTATAAACTCTTCAAATAAATGCAAAATAAAGTAAATTGAACAATCTAGCCACTTTCTAAACAATCTCAATATTAAAATGTTAACCCAAACTTGAAATACTTACTTTTGAAGCCGGACATATGCGCTATTTTTTGCACAGTTTTGCGTACGTGTTTGCGCTGTCAGCGCGGGCGACAAAATGGACGAATTATTTCTAGCACGTGGATAAAGATAACCGACCAATTTTAATAGTCATAACGTTTTGCAACTATCCTACTTTCTAAAGAGCTCAAACACGTTATGAAGAGAGAGACAGAATTATTATTTTTTCAATATTAATGTGGTTGGTCCTCTAAAAGGCCGCGAAACGACGCAGGGCCGCGATCCAGCGTAATAACCCTACCTACGTATGACATATTCTTGGTAAAGATTCCTTTAAACAGTAGGTAGTAAATCTTTAATGGCTTTGTCTATATCGTAATGATTATTTATTATATAATTACATACTAAATATTTATTCGACATATAAATGTGTGTAAATTCTCTTAACACACCATACATTCCATTGAACAATTAAATAATATATAGAAAAACGATTAAAGCATAATTAGTACATTATTTAGTCTATGTTCATTGTTTTATATTTATCAGGAATGACGTACCTTCTAAACATATCTACACAATATAGACTGTTAAAGACTGTTATAGACTACAGTCCCATGCCAAAATATAGATGGATTATTTGAACCACCAGGTGACGTATAAACAACGATATAAGAGCATAAAATAATAAGATTTAGCACAATACCGTCACCTGTAAGCTGTCCAACTGAGTGCAGGTGAGAATGGGCCTGGAAACAGGCATCTTTTGGGCGGGAAACGCGATAGAGTATGTACGATATGGACAGAACAGTGTGGGGTTTCGGTAGGAATCTGAAATAACCACAACTCCATCCCAGAGAGTCGGAGGTATCTGTGCAAAATTTCCCCACTATAAAATAGTGGTGTATAAAGAAGCATGTTCACTCCTACTTGTAAAGATTTGTGTAGACGTAATAAAAGTGTAATATTTTATTATTTAAAACGATAATTTTCTTATCAACTCATCTATTTTATCTCTCTGTATTTGAATATTTACATAAATTATTCCGGGTATGCTTCAGTAATCAGTAAGTGCAATATAAACGTTACAAGAGAACGTATCTATATATGTACCTAGTACCTACGTCATGTAACGCTATAAAATGATGATACAGTTTTTAATTTCTTCTTTCTGTCATGATATTATGTAAGATTTTATTTATTTATTATTTAGTGTCCTGTGAAATTCCGATATTATATTAAGCACTATGATTGTAAAAAGCCATAAATACCACACAAATAAAACGCACATAAACTTAAAACATCTAAATTAGGTCTATTTAAGATGAAGACTTGATATTATTTCATCAATCCATTTGAAAAGATATCTGTTGATGAAGCTAGTACCTAGATACCCTTAAGTTTTAATTCAAATAACAAAGAAAGAAAAGATAGCATTGAAAATAAAAATTGTTAAATATCTCTATTTTATTCTTACAGTTCCACAGACTGTTGAGCGTCAGCGTTGATGACTTAGAGTATATGTATTAGTGTTGATGATGATTAGAATTTCCAATTGCAGTTACACTACATATTATTTAGATTTATGTTACATAAAAATAATATAATAATAATTCAATTAAAAATTCTAAACAATGCTTGTTAACATATTGGATATCGATTATCATTTATCCATAAGTAATTAATTATTGTTTCCATGTAATCGATATGTACGTTAATTACGATTTATGTATAACTAGCTGCTCGCTCCGGCTCCCCCTGGGTAGTTTGTTTTTAAGTTTTTTTTATTTTGTCAGTTTTACGATTTATTTTTTTGGGTTATCTCATAAATTACAAGTGTTACGTGACGTGACGTGTAACTCTATTTCTCATATTTTTTTGTGGTAGGTACTCAATCTTGTAAAATGTTACTGATAATAACATGTGTTACACTTTATAGTCTCTTAATGCTCACGTGATAGTAATACATGATAGTCAATTCGTTTCTAAATTATTAGTTGTTATTATATTAAGACACTTCTTTCAATTGTAATATTAAATCACGAATCACGAGTATGTTCTGGTACATCATGTATTAACCAAATGCCTGCAATACGTGATATTTATTGCAGATCGTATGTACTTGGGGGTGTGTCAAAGTCACCGTTCACTGGAAAATAGTCAAGTGAGAAATTGTTAAGCAGTTACTACATGTTCCGGTGTTCGTTGATTTGATTGTTATTCTAGTGTGCAGTGGGGTCATCATACTGAATGGTGACAATAAGCACAATGTGGCTATTGACGACCCGTGTGACGGCAGGCGGCGTGTCTGCCACTTGTAGCCGGCCTCAATAGGGCAGCGGCCAGCAGCTAGCGGCGATTCCATCGATTTCTTTCTTTTTAAAAAACATTCTAGAACGTTTTGAAATAAATGCTTAAAAAAAAGTATTGAATTTCTAAGAAGGTTCATTGGGTTTGTATATTTTTTTAACATAGTTTATAAAAAATATTTAGATAATACAAAATACTTGATTAATTGTTATGACTTATGACTTATGATTAATTTATATTTAGGTACGTATTAAATATTAGTGCGATACTCCACACGGCATTTAAAAATGAGTGAAAAAAAAATCAGTACATTTTCACAGATAGCGTAATGTAGAAAATTTTGACATAATCTGTGGTTGTAAAATTGAAAAAAAAAAAAATGTAATACACAGGTTATCATATTTTATTACCGGTCCATTTTTAATTTCATAATATTTTTATTTTATAGTTAGTGATAAAAATTAGAAATTATAATAAATATTCAATGTAAAGTGTTAGAATACCGGTACAATTTATTACAGGTAGCTGTATAAAATACATTTCACATAACTAATTAGGAGTATCAAATTCTGAATTCAGTAATTGCCTTTAATTTAAAGTAGGTAGGGGTAAAGTCACTAGTAGTTGACCATGTACCTGTAGTTGACCGCTAATGCACATAAACCGTTATAATAAGAATTCGCGGCAATTTTAAAAACTCATTCGTTAATAAGTAGTTAGTGCTGCTATCTGGTCAAATAGGCGCGAAAATTGCGCATCCATATCTGTCAAATATAGTAAATGGTTGTCAGTTGTTGGTTGAGTGACGGACCATAAAATCAATAAATTCGTTTTTTGTAATAATATTCGTAGAGATTGAAAAAGTTTGAAGCTGAATACTAGGAACTTTGTCACCTTGTTGACGGTAAGTGTTTTTCGTTTTTTATTCGTTTATGGTTTATTTAAATGATAGGGTAATTAAAATTTAAAGATTTGTTGACAAAATTGAGATGTGGGGGTGGTCCAATACTGATTCCGTTTGACTGTGATTTTCTAGTAATTGACCATGGTGGTCCATTACCGAATTACCGTTTGACTATGATTTTCTAGTAATTGACCATGGTGGTCAACTTTTGATTATGTTCTGTATCTTTTAAATATACTGCATATAATAATTAATTAAAATAAACTATTTTATTTACTTTAACAATAGATTGATTTTCTTTAGTAGTTGACTAACTTTATGGTACGAATTTATGGCTATGGTCTATTACTAAAACCAATTTTTATCTTGTAGATGCCTGGGAAAAGGGGCGCATTCCTAAATTATACTGAAGCTGCAATGCTTGCAGCAGTGAACGATGTTCGTCTTCATAAAACACCAATACGAACGGCTGCAAAAAAGTTCGGTGTACCAAGAATAACGTTTACAAATAAAGTAAAAGGGAAGTCACCGATGGAACGAAAAATGGGTCCGACATCCATCCTTACACCAGAAGAGGAGCATAAAATATGCGACTGGGTGCAAAAAATGGCAAAAAATGGCATAAAGATGTGCTCGACTATCCCTGGGATGCAGTAGTTGCTCATATAGAGGCTCCCAAGAAGACCAGTTCTACGAGAAATGTATATGATGTTCAAGAGATACATTCCTTGATATGATAAATTTGGCAAAAAGTTTGACGTTTACGCTTTGTTTTATAACCATCCAATAACCATCTGTCGGATCTTTTAGAACCTTGTTTTTATTTAAATTATAGGCTTAAAAAGGCCTAATTATTATTATATTTCAAATAAAACGTTATCTTTTCATCTTATTGCTTCTTATTTAACGAATAACCCAATTAAAATTGTAGCATCTGAGTGGTCATCTACTGATGCAAAATATGGTCATCTTCTAGTTTTTAGATGGTCAACTACTAAATTTCTAATATAAGAACATTTTTATTTTTTTTTAAGTTTATTCGACCATTGTACGTGGTGAAATGCTTGTTCATATGTTAAAACACATTTCACAGGGTTTCCAAAAAAAGAAACTTACTGAATTCATATGATAATTAAAGTCAAACATTTAAAAAGAATATTCTGTCTCCTTAAGTGGTCATCTACTGATGCTTTTACCTTATGTGCAATTTATGTAGGTATTTATTATAAAATAAGATAGCGTCTAACCTAGTTCAATTATTTAAAACGAGTTAAATTGTACTACTCAATATAACACGTTTCACATTTACTTTAACATTAGATAATTTTAAAAAATATCTAAAAGTTAAACATTGTTGTATTGATCGCGTTGAAAATGAAGATAAGTAAATGTAAGATTTAGTGTTTGTAATTAATTTAATATCATAAACTTCTACTTCCGCTATCAATTACTGCTTCGATTGTTACATTACGTCGGTAAAATCATTTTGATTTTACTTTTTAGGTTTCAGAAGAATAAACATTTAATTGAATTTCGTCTGGCGCGACTCCATGTTTTCAAGAATTAATTTATTAACGGGAACAGTAATTGTGTCAGCAGTCAAATGTGCAAAATGATGTTCGAGCAGACCAATGTAGGTGTGCAAATTTGAGAATGTCATTCATTATGCTTTATAATGTAGAAAACTTATATAGAAATGATCAAGACCAAGTTCACATTAAACGAACTACTGAAGAATGGCATTTTGGTGAGTAAGTGAAACCATAGTTGTATTGATAAATTTTTAAAAGCATTTGAATGCTACAGAAGTAAGAAATAAATACAGTAGCACCTCTATAAGTCGAAAATCAAGGGAGACGCCAAAAAATTCGAGTAATAGAGTTTTCAACTTATGGAGGATTTCGACTTAGGCGGATTTTGATTCGACAGAAAGAGTTTGAGGTTTATTCTTATAAATTTTGAGTTAGAGAGGTAAAGTACATTAAAATTCAACTTGCAGAGGTGACAAACATGTTTTTATTTATTATAAATCGACATTATTTCAAATCATTTTAAAATAAAAAATATGGCATTAAAAAAAACTAGTATTTTTTTTTGCTTTAGATAATTTGGTTGTTCTTTAGCATTGTCTAATCTATAAAGAGCAGAAAATTCTTCTTCTTCAGAGATACTGGTCTGCTCTATAAAATTTCGTAAGGTATTCAATGCGGTTCTTGCCTCTTTGATGGAAACCTATGGAGCGCATGTACTATTCACGTCTTCTATGTCATCTTAATCATTTGTATCGGTTTTCTGAGCTACTGAATCGATAATTTCGTCATCAGATACTTAATGCAAACAAGTGTTTACGTGAGTCATAAATTTATTATCGTATACTCCTAAAATTTTTTTTAAGAAACAATAGTGTACTTGCACTGTCGGCAAGTTGTTAAAGTCGGTAACTTATTTTTGTTCGAACAATAGAGGTAATAAATTCCAAATGATCAAGTTATAAAGGTTCTAAAATAAAACGTTGCTATGTTCGAGATACAGAGGTCAAATTTAATTTTTCGAGTTGTAGAGTGAAAATATGTACCAAAATGGCTTGGAGGGACTCGGTGATAATTTCGACTAAGAGAGGGTCAAGATTTCAAGTAACGGAGGTTTTCTGGTTTGAAGGGAAGGGAACAAAACATTTTTTCGAGATTTGGAGGTTTTTGACTTATCGAGGTTCGACTTAACGAGGTGCTACTTTTTTTGTTTGTTTTTTTTTTCTTTTGTTTTTCTATACTGCAACTTAGCCATCTGTTTATGTAAACAATAATCTAATATGGTCTCTGATTTTCATCTGTAAATATGTTTATACACTGAGATTTGCATCCAGTGACGCAAAGCTCATCATTTGTCTGCGAATCTTATCACAAGATCGGGTATGCTATTTCTCTTCAGGCGAGAAAATCTCACAGTGCCCCCTCCCTTCAGTTCAGCAGCTAATTTATTTATATGGTGTCCCAATCTGCCTTGATATTTCTTGCTGTTTAGTTCTATTTCTTGCTTCACTGTGTGCAGGTTGAGATCTAAGTTCATATATTTATTGCTAATGTATGGTGGGATGTTGAACATAGCTCTCATAGTTTTATTCTGGAACCTTTCGAGAATTTCGATATTGCTATGGCTGGCTGTTCCCCAGAGCTGAATGCCATAAGTCCAGATTGGTTTCAGAATAGTTTTATAGATAGCCATTTTACTGGCATCATTCAACTTTGACTTACATAGCCTTTGATTAGCCAGTACATACTACGTACTTTACAGTCTAGTTGTTTGCGTTTGGTCCATATATGTTTACGCCAAGTAAGACGACGGTCAAGATGCATTCCCAGATATTTTGCGTCATCTAATTGTGGGATCTCTTTGTTCATAAGTTTGACAGGTGGACAGGTTTTCGTTCTAAGTGTGAAAGTTACTTGTACTGATTTATCTGTATTAGTCTTCATGCGCCATCTATCAAGCCACTCTTCGATGCGGGTAAGGTGATATTGTAGTTTAACTGAAGCAGTATCAGGGTTTTCATTTGTAGTTAGAATAGCCGTATCATCTGCGTACGTAGCAGTAATGGTGTTGGGATCAGTTGGTATATCTGATGTGTACAAAAGATAAAGTACGGGATCAAGTATGCTACCTTGAGGTACTCCTGACTTAATTTCATGCATGTCTGATATATCAGAATTATATTTTACTTCGTAGCATCTAGTAGCCAGGTAAGAATTTAGTAGTGGGAAGAACGAATGTGGGAGCATTTTTTTAATTTTGAAAAGATTTTTAGAAAGAATTTTTAACATAATATGGTAGCACAGATGAAGTAAGTTACTTAATAAATTGTAGTCTGTATATTTTGTTTTGAATGAAAAATTGGAGATTTTTCTATTATAGTGTCGAAAAATCGAAAAACGCGGCGGGTGAAAAACTACAAACGAATTCATGTGTCTGTATTTTCCTTATCTGCTTGAACTTATTATGATCACGCTCCATATACTTATTGACCGCATAATATTTTCTATGATGAATCAAAATCAGTCGATCGAAATCGAAAGATAACATCCAAGCATTAAGCGCTATTACTACGTATAGGTTAAACCGATCTGTAAGTGAATACTTGCCATCTCCTATATGCAACATTTAAATTTGTTTATGTTATTGATAAAAGTTAATTTTCAACATCTGATTAGAAAATTGTGTTAGAAAGGTGTTTTGTGACCTTGAGCATAGGTTACCGATTTAAACCTATAAATTTCCAAAGGCATAATATTCAAAAAAACTAATATGTAAATTGTATAAAAGGCCTTGTCGCAGGTAAATAATACTACACAAAAATAAACACAACAACATAATCTCCGACCAAAAACCTATGCCTCGATCTTTCAGAGGTAGTGTCAAAATCACCTAGCCATTTTGAATTATAATAGCTCCATAATATTTTATAGAGATGTTTAAAGATTGAAATTATAAAACAATAATAATATTATACAATTAGTTTCGATTAACAGTCACTATTTACAAATCTTCCAACGATAGATTGCAACAATACAAGGTTAACGCAATATAGAATAGCTTTGCATTAGAATATGGGGATATCTTAGAAAAAAAAAATATTTGATTATATCTTGCATTGTGAAAATTTCCACATAGACATAAAGTCTTCCGAAAGATTTGGAAGAAATGTTATTTCATAGAAGTATCGCTTCTCACGAGGGCTTTATTCCAGTGGGTACAGAATAAGCATACAATAACGATTTCATTAAAGAAACGAATCTTCAATGGCGGCGCTTATCATTCCCTCTCGCTTTACACACGGCCGTACAGTATGCAAAAAAATAGGGTAAAGTAAAATCACTAAAATATATTTGATTTTCCCTATAATAGTTTTTATCATAAATTTACAATGACAGTTTTGTATTTGCGATAGTTAAAAATATTTTATTGGAAATTGACATACATGTTCTTTGGGAAAAGTTGTTGAGTTTTATGGGCTCATTACGAGTATTATGGGGATTTTGTTGCATTCTGTATACGTGAATATGATAATTCATATAAAAACACAAATACTATAACAAAACAGTTTGTCAACAAGCAAATTAAAATAATTATCCATTTAGGTTATTTTTATTTTCTTTTTTGCTGACCCTACCATATGTCAATGTCAGCTTTGGCCGCCATAAGATTCGTTTCTTTAATGAAACGCGTTACATCTTTATTTTTAATCATTCATTTTTTAGCTGAAACGGAAAATTTAAATTAAAAAACGATTTATGGCTGCGAGAATGATTTATGTTTCTAATGACTATCAAGTTTTAAGTGTCTGGATTTTATCAACCGAATCAGTATCGCCGTTTTTGAGAATTTTTATGAGCAGGTACTAAATATATACTTATGTATCTTTTTATCAGACATTTTACTATTTTAATTGTTAACTGAGATGTAAGTGTTTGGTCCGTACATTTCCTAAAAAATTATGTAAGTCTTTACTAAGGCTTCAGAGACGCATATCCACGTTCACGCTTTCTTTTCTATAAGTACCAGAATCCCTTATGTACCAACATCCCAAATTTATATTGAGTAGTAAGTTTGAAATACAAAATATAAGATAGGTAGAAATCCAGAGTTTTCTAGACGTTATTATAAAAACTAATTTACTTGCATTATGGATTTATAAACAGAAGCATCTACTAATGATAACAGTAGTCATATATTTTCAACCATAACTGCGTAATTGTTGTAATAATCATGCATTATTTATAAGTATTTGACTTTGAAATGTGTTCTAGAAAAATTTTAATTTGATTGCCATAGACGCTCATCAAAGCTCGGCTTAAACCAAGGCTTAAACTATAACCAAAAACAACCATGAAACAAAAACATCTAGGCTGTAATTTAAATTTCCTTTAAAATCACTTTTCCTTTTTTATGACCTTGTAATAATTAAAGGTGCATATAAAATAATATTATTAGTTTTTAAATTAGTCAATTATTTAAATTTACTCAAATTTTTGCTGCTCTGCACTGCTCCAGATGGATCAATTAACTTATTTTATTCATATTTTTAAACAATGAGGAAATAACATTGGCACGATTTTAACGACTTTATTAATTTATGTGACTAATGATTCACAGTATTAATTAATTCATAAAATGCTTAGATCGTTAAGATTCTCATTCTAATCCTAGGGAATCCCTTGACAATTCTATAAATATCGACGTAGGGTTTAATGCGAATTTAATAAATAAAGTAAATGTATCACAAAAAATATGATGTGTTTTCTTAGAAGATTTTCAAATCAAATCTAATTATGGTAGTCTATTTCTTGCGTTTCAATTGAAGCTCCTATTGATATGGCGGTGCTAAAAATAGTTAGCGATGAGGCTAATGTTGGCTATACTTGGTAGGCTCGCACCGTTACGCTGGGAACCGGCCGGTGGCGCCAACGCCGTCGCCGGCCTGGGGTATGTCGACCCTTCTCTTTTGCTTTTTTTCACTACAAGAAGTACTTGCATACTGATGCTCGGTGATGAATCATCTATGTAATCCTTCATAGAGAAAATTACCGTCCAAGCTATTAAGTACTTGTCGCGCTCGTCCGTAAATAAAGAGATTAATTGTTAATTTGCTTTCTCGTCTTGGCTAGATTTCCAGATTTAGTGTGATGATGTCTAGAAATAAATTTTGTTTAGATGCGAACTCTTACATTTCATAATTTCCCTTATTATATTATACAGGATCTAAACGTGGAAGAGTGTGCAAAAAAATAGCGGAGATGAAATGCAAGATGAATACTTGATAGCTTGCAAGCGGGTCAGTTACCCTTGACATTGCCTCAAAAGTTTCTAGGCCAGCCCGTGGAATGCACTGCGGACCTTCTGTACACACTTCACATGTAAAAACATCGGGTAATCGAAAGTTAAGCGTCGCGCCGTCCGCCGGCACGATCTGATATTGAACCGTTATATAAATACTCCACTGTACTACTCTATTTTTTTTGCAGGGCTATTCAGATTAACGAAAACTCGATCGGTTAAGTTATGCGCTTACGGTTTATTTCGCGTTTCTGCACCTGCATCCTACATGACGACATATTGAAAGTATTCAAATAAGGATTTGTTTTCTATCGTTGGGATTTTTTTAATATTTCAGGAAAACGAATTATGTTACGCTCTATGTTTTTGGGTAGAAAATGCCCATCAAGAAATTTTTCAATTGATTCCAATGACAGAATTTAATTAATTTAAGATCTACAATAACGTTATGGGCAAACTTGGGGCAAACACAAAATGTTTTTATTTTAATTTCTTTGTGCAATTTAATAATTGTATTTAAATCCTTCTTGGAGAGATACCTGTACTAATTAATAATTGAACAATGAACATGAAAGACGTCAATAAGCACAACAAAAAATGTCAATACACTTGCAGAAATAAATTAAAGTTGTGGAAAAAATATTATTAACATGTAAATTTTAAATGGCACTTGTAAATTAATTCGGGCATTTGATTAATTATTTGAATTCTGCGTCTTAAAAATGGATATTATGGACAAACCGGTATATTATGCAAAACTCTATTAAATCAAATTTTATATTTTTTTAAAGCAAAACAATTAATATTCATAAAATAATGTACTTATTCTGTTTAATTTTAGTCGTCGACCAAACAAACCAAATCAGAAAGAGATGTAAGATTTAAAGCAAAAAAAGAATTATCCTTAAGTTCTTTGATTTTGTGGAATATAGAAAAGGTTTTTGAAAAAAACACTTCCATCGACTTAAAGGTACATTGATGCATTAAATATAAAAATAAAAAAAATGTTTTCACGAAAAAAATCTATGTCTGAAATTTTTAGACGTACCTAATAGTTATTACTTTTTAGTCATTTAATTACTTACATTTCTACTTTCCAAATTTTAATTTAATTACAATGAAAAAATATAAGCAAATTAAAGAATAATGCCTTTGTAACTATTCAAATATCAGGAGGCGATTAAAAATGCATACGAGAGTTTGGATCGAGACTGTGACATTAAGGTCATGTTGTCTCAACGGCCGGAGGAGCAGCATCTCGCCTGTGCTGTGTTGGCATGGCAACGGCTTGGACATAGTCGCGTCGAAAGCCTATATCAGTAATGTTTTTTTTTATTTTATAGCTAAAAATTAGAACTAAATTTTCTATGATCCATTAGACTTAGGTATTAGAACCATTTGGATTTGTTAGTTCTATCTCTGTCGTCAGCAATCTCTGAATATTTCCTATTAGAAATAAAACTGAGAAGTAATGAGGGAAAGTAAAGACAATACTCCTTTCTTCTTATCTTTATAATTTAGTCGTGCTTGCGTACTTCAGAACAAAAACAATCATACGCAGCTATATAGGAAGGCTTTGAGTATTTACGTAGCTCGCGGTACGTAAACCGATACAGTACGTAGTAAATTACCTAATTGATAACGATTTATTGTTTCAGTATTTGAATTTTAAAGACTTATTTACACACGTCTGGTTTGCATCCGATGCGACGGTGTAACATTGTAGAGTTTTATCAAATGCATTGTGCATAATTGTATATATGCCCGTGTCGTACAAAAATACCTATACCTTCTAGGTGAATGGTAATGACACAATTATATGAAGTAAGAAATTAACTCAATAAAAAACAGTACATTTGTGTAACGGGTTATGCGCCTGTTACGAATGCGCGCGCAATCGTTATGCCAAGCTAGTGCTTACAGCTTAAAGGAGAAAAAGAAACCACATATCAGGTTTTGTATCCGATGAAGTCGCGGTTTATTCCTTTTTAAACCTACATCGCCCTCGTGGTAATGACCGGAGCTAGGTTACTTTTTTGTCTTGGTAATTTTCTTCGCACGGTACTATTTTTATATTGCTAGGATTTATTTACCTACGATCGCAATTCTTAATATAACCAAAATTGATGCTTTTCATTTTATCTAAAATTATTTATCACATATTGTTTCGGTACGAGTTTCCTTCGTATCGAATGTCAGGTTGGCCTTGTAGGTTTTAATGTCTTTGAGATGTCCAAATTTTTTTGCTCTATGAATATTAAAACAAAGACCCGTTCACTAATAAATATGGAAAGATACACTAATTGGTTTCTATTAATCACTATGATAAGTACTTAGCTGAAAATTGATGCGGGCACTAGGTCTAGACCATATCATTGACTTAGATAACGTTGATCGTTACCTAGGAGTTCTTAGGCTTTTTCTATTGATATGCACATTTTCTTAAACTCGGTCACGGTGAGTAATTGTCGGAATTGTTGGAATTAGAAGAATGTGGTCGTTTTTTCAGGTTTGTGCACGAGAATCGAAGGAAAGCTGAACTCAATAAGGAGAAAAGAAAGTTAAAGTCTGAAGATAACCATTGTTATGAAGTGATATCTGGAAGTAGTAAAGGCGTCGATTCCGCAAGTTTTGGCACTTCTCCTCTAATCGGTCCGGTAGTGAGGCTACCAGTGGAAACGAAAATCGTGATGCGCGCGGAAAATCCTTGTTCACGTCATCAACCTAAAAAGCCACAAAAAAATCAAAAGGATATAATGAACAAAATTGATGCTGTACGTATTTGGGTAACATTATTGACGAAATGAGTCATCACTTCGCTAATTTCCCTTATTGATTGTCATAATTGTAGTGAAAATGGTATCCTTTATATTAAATCAAAGAAAATAGAAATAGATACATAAATAAATTCACATACGAACAAAATAAATTCAAAGTTTCAAAAGTTAATAATCTGGAAATTTTCTCAATTAAATTATGCAACACAATAGAACACAAACATCAGGTTAATCTAAATAATTATATAAACAAAATTTTAATCGATAGCCACAACAACTACCTATATTGCCTAAACCACAAGATAAATTTCGGCTTGAACAAAATCATTTAATAGACCTACCTATGTAATTAGTTTGATCAATCACTTTCAAATCAATTATAAATATCAAAATTAATGTCAGGGCGCATAAAATAAACAAAAGATTAAAGTAAAATTTACGAGTTACCTATTTGTTAAATATTTTTTGTTTACCAAAATTCTTACATAATATCATCATCATATGAGTCACATGAATGAGATTTATTTGTGTTTTATTCAATTCCTATTAGGTATAATATAACTAGTATAATTTGGGCCTGTTTATTTACAGTTTCTGTTAATACCTACATTTAAATTAGATCGTTATACGAAACAATGACCTCACTATTACAAACTTCTTCTCTATTGAATTTAAGCCTTCTAGTGGATAAATATTAAATTACATTAGACACACAACCGAGTTTATTAATCTAAAATGGTATTTTCTTAAAAATTTCTTTTATCATTTGTAACATTGGCCATCGTATGAGGAATATTACCTACTACGAGATCCTGTAATAGGTTCCTTATATTAACGAATAATTTTGACCACTTGACCAATTTGTAAGGAACTTCATTTTCCTACCTAAAACACCAAGAGGAATGATATTATGTATATGTAAGTAAAAGGTGTAGATAGGTAACCAGCACACCATTCGATCTTCAAAAACGCACTATTGGACGTCAAAGTGAGATGGCATTACTCAATTATCATGAGCGAAAAAGAGACAACTGGTGGCGATTCTGGCTAATTAGTCACATTTCGACTTGCCACTCCCAATTTTGTTTACGTAAAACATCATTGCTTGTAGGCATGTTGCATGGACTCCGCGTGTATACAACGGCTGACAGAGCTGGGCGCGGCCACGGACGAGTTACGGAAGCGAGCGGGTCGACTGGCCCGGCGGGAGGCGGAGAGAGTGGAACTGCTCGAACGGGCGGAGGCTGCGTGGAAGGATCTAGAAGCCGGCTACCAGCGGCGCTTGAAGCTCGCTGAGGAGAAGGAAGAAGATATAAATAAACAAGTACGTGTAGTGTGAGTTTTGTGATAATGATAGGTAAGTATCAGTTTTAATTCAATAGATAGTTATTAGATAGGTCACTTCTGAAATAATAAGGACACTTATGAACACTATATAATACAAATTTGAGTTGAGTTGAATTTTAGGTCCGCTGCTGCCGCTACTAATGGATTCACAGTTTAAAAGAATCTGAAATAATACATTTAATTTCATAAATTTCTAAATAAATAAGAAATTATGAGTACATTTTTTAAGACCTTATGTAATCTGGAAAAAATATATTCACATAAGAAATATTTACATTTAAACTGTTTAATCACGATGAGATGATAAATACACAGGTAGTAGTTACATATTTAATTAAATTAAGTACTAGATATGTTTTATGATGATGAGCGTGAGTTTTATTATGCGAGTAGGTATGATAAGCCTTTGCCTTTGCGCAAAAAGCGCAATAAACATATTATGTGCCATAAATCCGTAAATTTCAAACAAAAACAGCTTCACAAAAATAAAATGAGTAATGACTCAGTTCTAGTGGTCTACGCTTCACAGTCTGTAGAATGAAAAGCGCGAGTTCGATTCGTATAGACTATAGATTTACAATTAATGGCATACGGAATTCTTCTGTGGAGTAAAGTAGGAAATATCGAAACCATATTTGTGTTATAAAATATAATATAATAAAATATGGAAAAATTTTCTTTGTGCTCATATTGTTTTTCATAAAGTAATTTTATCGAAAATACGTCATGAATGATAAAATCTGTATAACTTTAATATGAATTACCTATATAAAATATCCTTTTTTGCGCCTACAAGTTGGAGTTAGCAATGAATGATGTAGTGTTTTTTGCGCGTATATAATTTGTCATAAAAAAGAACGTTGATATAGGTAGTATGCATTATGATCATTGCTTAGAGCACGGTCAGTTTTGGATTTTCCATTATTATCTGATCTGTAATTATGCCTGTCTGTTCATCAAAAGAACTTTAATGTCCATTACGTTTTAAATCTGATGATTATTCATTTTGTTCATAAACCTTTTATCTTCTCAATTCCATAATCCAATACTATCCAACTCCTATAAAGAAATAGTTTGTTGATACACACCTCCTGCAAAGAGTAAACAACACATAATATTAACTGTTTATAAATAACTTAATAATATATTACTGTTTATAAATAGAACTACCTACTTTCACAAAACTTAACAGATCAACAAGCTAATCGAAGATCGCAACACATACAAGAACGCGACAACAGCGCTAGCTCAGAAACTAAAGGACAAAGGGAGTACAGCGGAGAAGGAACGGAGTCGCCTCACTCAGTTAGAGAAGGAAGTGTGTAACAGGGCTTGTGAGAGACTGCGCTTGAGTGAGCAAGCGGCGCAGGGGGACGCGGCTGTGGCGGAGCAGCAGTGTAGAGGAGTGCAGTTGGATCGGGAGCTGATGGTACATGAATACTACTGGCTCCAACGATATAATATTAAAGGCGTAGATGCGTTATATGTAAGTAATCGTTCGAAAAATGATGGCCCCGGTTACGCACATGTCAAACGATGTGCGTAACCGGGGCCATCATTTTTATAGCACTTGAAAACCGAGAAAGAGACGGCACGCTAGTTTTTATACGAAAAAAAAGAGACATACATTTCCAAGTCGGGTCATTTGACCCGAATTTATGGTGCCACTTCGTGAGCGCGTATAACGCATCTATTGATTGGCTCATATTGCAAAGGGGATATCGATGGGGAACATAAAATAATAGTCTTCAGTACTATGCTGTTACTTGTAAGCTGTCCAACTCAGTGCAATTGATGCTTCCGTTTTCCGCTACAGGCTAATAGTCTAAAATGATAATCATGAAATTAATCGGCTTTGATTTGTTACTGTTGTAGAAGCGGTAGGCTTGATTTGAACCATTTGCAAGTACGGGGTTGGATAAAAGCTAAAGAAAAGTAACCTTGTAAGCTGTTATGTGTGACTGTGTGTTAGATGCTTAGAATAAATTAAACATACTTTTTTTTAGTAACCATCACTTGGTGTTAAATAAACAAACCCTTCTCAAATGTTAGGGGCAGATACAATTCTCCAGAAATTAAGAATTTGATAGGGTTTATAAGAACAGAAGAGGACAAAGACCTCTTGTCTTTACTATGACTATCAGTGACTTATCAGTAAACCACAGTTTAATTAGCATTTATGATTTAGGTACTCTTATCCAACCTGAATGATTCTGCGTGTTTGAGTTCATTGCCTGTATCAATATTGACTAATTTATATCACAATATAAACAACACCATCAAATTATATAATCCATATTTACACTAGTATAAAGAAGAACAAGCTCGCCGGAAAGTTTTATCTTTGGAAAGCGAAGTCGATTCAACTCGTGGCCTCACCATAGAGGCAGAACGCGCTATGCGATCTGAACTGTCTGCCTTGAAAGAACAAATAACTGATGTCTCTAAACAGCTGTTACTTGAAGAAGCGGACAATAACCGTATTAAGGCTGAAGTAAGTGTCTTAATTAAACTAATACTATAAACAGGTATTTGTATGATTATAGTAGAGCCATTTTAATAGGCAACATTTGACAGTTCAACAAAATTCAAAAACGTAACCTAGTAACGACGACATAGAATAACATGATATTTTGTTTTGTTAGAACTGCACATTTGCTTAACTTTTTTCAATTACGATAACATATTTATAATAATAATGACCGATACAAGTAATTTTAAGATTTAGTTTTACTGATAAACCATTCTGAACATAATAAACAATTTCTGATTTTAAAAACTGACGTCGCAACAATTTTGTGTCAATAAATCTTTTTTATTTTTAAATACCAGAGACGTTACTCTAAAAATCGAAATCTGACATCTAGAATCGAATGCATTGATTACTTGTGAATAAAAATCATCATAAATGAATAAATGCGTTGTGTTTTTTAATTATGTATTATACTTGTCTTAATTTGCTCCTTAAAATAACGAAAGAAAGTATATTACTGGGACAGGGATTCGCCTGATGAATTTTAAAATTGACATGTGTTTCAAGTTCGACTGACAAATGTTTCAAGTCCGTATCGATTAATTAACTTTAATCGATGTTTTTAAGCAGGTTACCTCTCTTCGAAGATAAAATTGATAGACGTCAAATGTTGCCTATTAAATTGGCTCGACTATAAGGTGGTATTTTGGGATGTATTGGCAGAATCATGAAAATTATTTCGAAAAAAGAACGGGGCAAACAGCTAATTTATTACAATAACATTTTCTAGTATCTGCGCAATATCTTGTTTATATGTCGACCTCACTTTGCCAACGGAGGTACACACAGGCTTATCTTTCACATCTATTAAATGTAGACGATACGTATGTATTTGAATGATAATAATATTCCAGTCTGCTTTATGGGAAATAGGAACTGATGAAATGATTAACATTAGTGTGATAACGATACCTAAATGTCGCAGTCATCTGGTTGAATTTGTTATTTGATTGAATGACTAAAGGACAAGTTGTAATGTAACGTTCAACGTCTTGACCGAACATCATACAGCATAGTCGTAAGTACGTTAGGTACCTTGTATTTTTAACTACAAAGAAATAAGAGCCCCACGAAGTGGGCCTCCGTTGGCTCCCAACCGTCTTCTTGTGGACAAAGTAAATTCTCAGCAACTGTCGTCATTCAACAACATGCTGAGGGATCCGCTCTGTTCAAAGGGCTATATTAATATCCGCTAACGAGTTGGACGTAGAGTGACGCTTGTTAAATCAACGTTATGCCTAGTCATTACATTGAAAGTCGTCATTCAATGAATGCGCTACTCATGTAGCTTATAACTAATTGAATGAGTCCCTCCAAGGGGGGTCTAGAGTGCGTGAGTTAGTAACGTAAGATGTTTCTTCGGAAACATGTCAAGAGTCCCTAGGTAATAAACATACTAAAACCCCGGGACACTAGGAGGAGCCCCGGAGTGGGGGGAGGGGGTTGAATGGGTCAATTTTTTCATTTTTCGCTTAAATCTCAAAAACGGTACATGTTAGAGAAAAACTTTCAAGGAAAAGTTGAAAGGCCATAAAATTATCTACAAGTTGTACCTAAATCATTTTTTTCTATTCGCAGCCGTTTTCGAGCTACATCCCATGAAAGGTGAAAAATTAAATTATCGTAACTACCCTAATAAAATTCAATTCCTCCTAAACGCCTCCATGGTGGAATTTGGTATTTTTATCAATGATAGACCTAATTATGAGCAATCTATCTGTACCAGTCACAAGTTGCACTTTTGAGTTTTTTGGAAGAAAAAAAATAAAAAGTTCAAGTACCGTAACTACCCTAATAAAATTCAATTCCCCGTAAACGCCTCCGTGGTGGAATCTGGTATTTTTATCAATGATAGACCTAATTATGAGCAATCTATCTGTACCGGTCACAAGTTGCACTTTTGAGTTTTTTGGAAGAAAAAAAATAAAAAGATCAAGTTCAGTAACTCAAACTAACCTAAAATAATATTTTGACAATCGATTCCTCCTAAAGGCTTCCATGGAGGAATGTGTTTATTTTGCCAATTATAGACCTAATTAAGAGCAATCTATCTGTACCGGTCACAAGTTGCACTTTTGAGTTTTTTGGAAGAAAAAAATAAAAAGATCAAGTTCAGTAACTCAAACTACCCTAATATAATATTTTGACAATCGATTCCTCCTAAAGGCTTCCATGGAGGAATGTGTTTATTTTACCAATTATAGACCTAATTAAGAGCAATCTATCTGTACCGGTCACAAGTTGCACTTTTGAGTTTTTTGGAAGAAAAAAAATAAAAAGTTCAAGTATCGTAACTACCCTAATAAAATTCAATTCCCCGTAAACGCCTCCGTGGTGGAATCTGGTATTTTTATCAATGATAGACCTAATTATGAGCAATCTATCTGTACCGGTCACAAGTTGCACTTTTGAGTTTTTTGGAAGAAAAAAATAAAAAGATCAAGTTCAGTAACTCAAACTACCCTAATATAATATTTTGACAATCGATTCCTCCTAAAGGCTTCCATGGAGGAATGTGTTTATTTTACCAATTATAGACCTAATTAAGAGCAATCTATCAGTACCGGTCACAAGTTGCACATTTGAGTTTTTTGGAAGAAAGAAATATTTTTTGATCGATTGATGAGCCAAAATCATTTTTTACTGCGTGTAACTCAGAAACGGTAGGATATAGGAAAAAATGATTTAGGTACAACTTGTAGATAATTTTATGGCCTTTCAACTTTTCCTTGAAAGTTTTTCTCTAACATGTACCGTTTTTGAGATTTAAGCGAAAAATGAAAAAATGGACCCTTTCCCCCACTCCCCCCACTCCGGGGCTCCTCCTACTGTCCCGGGGTTTTAATTTGTTTATTACCTAGGGACTCTTGACATGTTTCCGAAGAAACATCTTACGTTACTAACTCACGCACTCTAGAACTTTTTATTCAATGGACTATTAAAGATAATGTAACACATTTATTCTGATGTTCACGAAGAATGCATGTCATAGAAAAGCAAACTTTCTTTACTATTCCTAATAATGAACTATTGTGTGACCAATTTTCAAGCTCGTGAATAGTATTTTTATTTTTTAATTATATACTTACTTACTTTAAAATTTTCATAAACATTTTACTCATTACTACCAGTATAATTCTCGCGTGTGAGGTGCTTAGTCTTTTAATAAACTACAAATTACTTCTAGGAAATATTAATGTTGATGTTGCTTTCAATTGATTCTTAAGAAATAAGATATTATGATAGATCTCTGAGTCAATTAATTGAGAAATATTATTAACACGTGTCACGAATGTGCATCAATTATGTCTTATTTACTATTAAATGACAGAAAATATAGATATAAAACAGATAAATGAAGATTAAGTACATAAATAATTTTTCCACGAAAATATTAAGCCGTCCTCGTCGCGTCGTTTGGATGGCAAGCAACGATCTCACGTAATCTAATAAAAGTCTGCTTTCATTCTCTTTAATTTAGTTTGTTGTAATCATAGAAATCTAAATAACAAGGCAATAGAAGTGTTATAATGTCATAATTAGTATGAAAACCACTGTCGCCAAAACCCACACATTTAAACTATTATTTAATATAATAATTATATCTAATTTATTTCAAACTGTTTCTATAGATTAAAGCTGTTGTATCGTATAAAATCCTACATTACCGCACCCTTACGTTCAAGGCTGTGCGAGGCACTTATACTCTCGAAATTCAATTTCGCGGACACCATGTACGGTACAAGATTGCTTAAAAAAACTAAGACTGCAATACAGCGCGTTCAGAACGCCTGCGCTCGTTTCTGTTGGGACATACCTTCGAGAGATCACGTTACGCCATATCTGATCAAAGCAAAAACGCTCAACATGGAACGACGCAGACGCCTTCACTTCGCTGTCATGCTTTTTGAAGTGGTAACATCCCAGATGCCTAAATACCTTTACTGTAAGCTTAGGTGGATGAGTGACAGAAAAGGCTCGTACTTCACAAGAGGGTCCACGTACATGCTACTTATGCCAAAGTTCCATACAACTGCTTTTAGAGGTAGTTTTGTATACAACGCAACGAAGTGCTGGAACAATCTTCCGCCGCCGATACGTGAGTCTGTGTCAAAAAATTCTTTCAAATATAAATATAAAGCACACTTGATAAACGAATTCGTCAAACAAGCCTAGTTGCGTTGTATATCGGGCTAATATACATTTATTTATTTTATGTTATTTTATATGTATTTTCAAGTATACAGGGTGTCCCACTATTGGTATACTAAGCGCGAAGGAACTTGTAGTTTTGCATACACTGATCACGTAAAAAATATTTAAAAAATAAAATTACGTCAAAAATTTTTTGCTGAATTTTTCCTGAAAATCCATGTTTTCTTCTCTAGCTTGGTGCAGCCGGCATATACCGCTTCGCTAATGTGAGCATTTTGTCTATGAAAACATAATCTTAAACGATAGCTCACGTGCTAGTGGCAAAGTTGGGCGGGTTGCTTATTATGAGTGTACACATAGAGTTTTAAGAATTCATCTATTTGAAAAAAAAAAATGCGTCTGGAATTTTATAAGTATTTTTTACGAACTCAGCATATGAAAAACTACAAGTCCCTTTGCGCTTAGTATACCGAAAGTGGGACACCCTGTATATATATATATATCTCTTTACTTTTATTTATTATTATTATAATGTTTTTATTTTTATATGTTCCATTATAGTATATATAATATGAATATTCTGTAGAGGACTTTGTTTCTATTTAATATTTATTATTTTTTCTGTATATTTTTAGCAACAGTCACGGTTAGGGGACACTTTGGGCTTCTGCCCTGTTTGTCTTGTGGGGGGCACTGAAAACCAGCGTTATGCCGACCATGTCGACATGACATATGCTGAGGGCCTCACCATTTAGGTCGCCACACAAATTTCTTATCGTGTTTTAGTTTAATTATTTTTTTCATTAGTCTAAAGTTATTTTTTTACGTGTTATTTTTTTTTTTTAATTTTGTTATATTTATGTTCTATGTGGTGTACCTAATAAAAATGATTTTCTTTCTTTCTTTCTTTCTTAAACCGATAACTAGACAGTTCACACAAGTAAACTATGCCTTTTATTGGACAGCTTCATTTTAATGAAAATTAACTTAATTAATAAATTCCGCATTTTAATATGTACCCTAACTCACGACTTTACGGTTTATTTTAGTATAACATCCCTAGGTACGTGAGATGTTTTGTTTCCTTTTGCTTAGAAACTTCAAATACGAAAAAATTGGGCTATTCGACAACAGAGGGCGTTAATTTTTGATAGATATAACTTTGAACCTCAACGCATAGAAATAAGGTTGAAATTTCATTAATGTTCATTCAACGCTTTAGTAATGTAAGACATCATCATCCTTGGTATCGATAGTTAAGTAAGTAACAAATAAGAAATATACAGGGTGTAATCGTTAAGTGTGCACAGGCGATTTTTCCGTAACTATTACAGATAACAAAAAACTTTAAACTTATATCGAAAGTACTTAACCTAATGAGTAAAATGGCCGTAATAAATTTTTAAAAATAAAACGAGAAATATCAAAAAAATTATCTTTAAACCCTCCCATACATTTAGTATGAGATATGAATATCCCATGTACATTTAATATGAAAGATTTTAGCTTTCTCTTTCTTTTTTTGGTTTTCTGCTATAATTGGTTCGCAAATTTGAAGGGAAGTTCATTTAGAAACTTTAAAAAGAGCACGTCATTTCGAAAATCAGCTATGAATACAAAATGTATGGGAAATCAAATGTATGGGAGCGTTTAATGTAACATTTTTGGATATTTCTCGTTTTATTTTTAAAAATTTATTATGGCCATTTTACTCATTAGGTTAAGGACTTTCGATATCAGTTTAAAGTTTTTTGATATCTGCAATAGTTACGGAATAATCGCTTGTGCACACTTAACGATTACACCCTGTATTAGTATTATAAACATTGAAAAGGTCTACAGAAAAGTCCGCGATGGTATATGTCTATCTCTTATGGATAACCCACAATAACTTTTTTTTGTCATTTACTTTTTACGACAAATAATGGCTAATTTTCTATGCGATTTTAACCAATACAGCATTAATCCTTAACCAATTAAATACCTTGAATACATTGTTCATTTAATATAGATCTATATGGCCCTTTACACCGTATGATTTAAGTGAATATTTTCGAAGATATTAAAAATTGCGGGACGTAGCGTTTGCGGCGGTACCGGCCGGCCGGGCCGCTATGTTTTTAATTTTTATATTGTACAACGTTCACAGTTTTTCTGTAGTGTATTTAGTATCAGCATTGCACCCGTGCGAAGCCGGGGCGGGTCGCTAGTAAGAAATAAAAATATGTTATGTACTTAAATATTTATTTATCTATATATACAAATAATAAAACAGTGTCTGTACATTATATATTTAAAAAAATGGAGGGGGTTTAGAAACTGAGAGTATAAATTTGAAAATCTCGAACACCTGATGCAGAACCGCGCCAGACCACCAAAACTATAAGAGTTATAACAATTGTGCCATAACAAAAATCGATCCACATGATAGCATTTCCTGCTGAAAGTATAAATTTAAAGATCTGAAATGTACTGCGAGCCCTTTTACACTATAACATAGGAAAGACAACAGAGACTGACAAACTTTCGTATTTATAATATTAGTAGTATGTCCCGAATACACAAACAACAAAAAATTCAAAATCAATTAGAAAGTGAGAGTAAGAGAGAGTGTTGCTGGAGCACGGCGTGAAGAGATAGAACAAGAGTACAACGAAAGTAGTTTATAAAGAGATTTAAAAGTTATTAACCGACTTCAAAAAAAAGGAGGAGGTTATCAATTCGGCCGGTATGTTTTTTTTGTATTTTTTTTTATGTATGTACACCGATTAAATTAACAAAATTTTTTTCCCTGTCGCGGATATCCATTTGTCCTTAATGTCAGGACATTGTGGAAATCTACAAAGAATATATTTAATATAAAATAGTTTTGTCAACCTAAACGAAGAATGTCCTAAATGTAATGTCGAATTATGGCATTATTGTATATTTAATTAATGTGATTCTGTATCGACAGTAAAATTGTCCGAAAATGATTGTATCGATGTACTTAGTTCAAAAAGTTATAATATATCAGTTATAAAAATAAAATAAAATTCAAATTAGAATATAATCCAATTATACCATCAGTCGTCATAAGACTTATATTGAAATAAATAAAAACCTAGTTAACTACTACATACATAATTATCTATACTAATATTATAAAGAGGAAAGGTTTGTATGTATGTATGTATGTATGTATGTATGTATGGTTTTCACGCATAAACTACTGGACCGATTTTGATGAAATTTGGCACAGATAATCTTTAGACCCTGAGAAAGGACATAGGCTACCTTTTATTGCGAAATATGTACCACGGGCGAAGCCGGGGCGGACCGCTAGTAAATTATATTTTAACATCGTATTACGCAAAAAAATTTTAGCACATCACATCACTAGCTTGCGACTATTTACTCTTTATCGTTAACAATGCAGTACATTGCTTCTTGTAATTGTCATTTGATAACATCTGGCAGTTATAACAACCGATCTGTCAGATGTTGACAATAGTAAAAGGCAATGTATAGCTAAACGTGATGAGAGGAACGGTTGACTGTATCATTCGTATTACTTGTAAATATTGTTTAATTTTAAGGAAAAACGGCAATATTTATAAACAAAAATACTTGCCGGTGAAATGTTATTCCTTTATTAGTATAATTACAATTTATGGAAGAATTTCCGCACTGGGAAATGCTGCAACACACCATGTTTACTCACGCACGTGTCAGGAACAACTGAACAAGCGACGAACAGACTTGTGGCATGGTAACCACCTGAGCGGCGACAATGTCACGCGCGCTTACGACTTCTAGTGCCTTGTTATTTAGATTTCTATGGTTGTAATGCTCAAGGTGGTAATTTAAATTTTCATGCGTGATGAATGCGTGAATTGTATATCTTTTAACATACATACATACGTCAAACAATAGTTCAAATAAAACCTTTATTTGCTTTAAACATGCTATATAAGATCTTTTATCAGCAATAATTATTATTAGCCGCATGTTTGGCTAACACAACAATAGCATGCAAATAAATGCTACACTATGAACACAATGCAATTACAGCAATTACATAAAATTTTGCAGCTAGATGATTTGAGGCAAGAAAAAGGGGAAATTATTCAAGACCTAGACGGTTGTAAGGATATGTGTGATAATCGAATGCAAGGCAGAGTGGACGAGTTAAAGAAAAAGCGGGATCAATTGATGGAACTAAAGAATAGAGTGATCGAGTGTCAATGCAAGTTGCCCCTTGATGTAGCTGTAGAGGTGAAACGAACTCCGTCTCTCGCCGCCCTGTGTCACTGTGTACCTGAAGATAAGATTTTGGTAAGTGATATTATGTGTGTACTGTGTACAAATAAATTAATGTCTGTTTGCAATGTTGAAATAATTTATAGCTGTTTATATTTATATTTTAAATATTATAGTTTAAATTTGATTGTTTTTCTGGTTTGGTTATGTCCAATATGCTTTAACAAGTTTCATGGGACTGGTAATATTATTGTCCTTGTATGAAATATCAAATATCGTAGAAAATTTGTTTTAAAGTTCAAATGAATGTATTTTATTTGTTATTTTTTTTGGTTTTTATAGGATATTAATTTTATTTCATACAATCTAATTATCTATTGAACATGGTAGGTATATTATTACGCCAACTGATCATCATTATCTAATTTTTACGAATCTTTTGAATACAGGTGGTTTTTATCGTAGCCATTTTATGAGTAATACATTGACGTCACACGATGACTTCGTAATATTATCTAGTACATTAAAAACTAACATAGAAAAACCTAAAACTAATTTTTCAGGATTCGTGCTCTTGTACGTCGCTTCGCAGCCAACTTCTATCGAATTTGCTATCAGACCTATTTAGCGGTCTGCAGTCGGAATTGAACGGGACCGGAACCTCCATGCCGTGTCAGCTGCTAAAGTGCTTAGAGGACAGGCATAATTGGGATCGGGCGTCTATCGTCAAGGCTAATTTGCGGAATTTCTTTTCACAATTACTCATCGGCGAACTGGATATCGCTATCGCTACCTCGATTGAGAAGTATCATGCGAAGGTTTGATTTTATATCTATTTATTCCACGTAATCTTACTGATAGTTCGAAATAAATAAGATTTATAATTAGTAATCAATTATCTATCACTTATGTCTTCTAATCGCTTATTAAATTAAAAATATTACTCCAAAACATATAATCTTTAATTATAGATAACTAATTAAAAATTATTAAAGGGCACTCTATAATCGACACTGATCAAATCTGTCTTACGTAATTTTGACGGCAAAGTTTTTCATTTCATTTAGATTTTTGTTCGAAATACAAACATTAGGATACAATAAACAGTCATATCACCACAGTTATATCACTCATAAAGTTATTTTGCAATGAAGGTTGGGTTCCTCTTCCCCCTCTAAATAAAATCATCTCAGTTACGCCAGTTCGAGTCACTTGTATAAGATAATTTCTTACGAACCCCTGAATTTTTAGTGGATTGGAGCTAGTTGCGCAGACCAAGCGCGCCTTAGCCCCGATCCAGGTGAAGACGACAACGAAGGTTGGCAACAACGCGCCATAGAGCGACGAGCACAAACACTGGCCACGGAACTCGCTGAACAACTGTTCCAGGAGAGAGCTGATAGAATAACACAGAGGGCTAAGGATATTATGGCTTCTGGACCACCGCCGTGCGAATGCAAACCGCAGCATAGTAAGGATTAGGAATTTAGAAGAAGCTGATCGAGCGTTGTCCTGCCGGTTATCGTTTAGGGGTAGAAAATAGTTTACAAAAAGAATGTCTCAGATATACTGGGGGGTTAACACGATGTTTTGAAACAGTTTCCCAATGGAGAAAAAGTAAAGAGCTATAAAGGTTGTCTCGTGCTATGCCGTAAGAAATCATCGTAGCCCCTCTGAATGTCTATGAAAAATTTCATTAAATTCGGTAAAGCCGTTGCCGAGGAGTAACGCAAATATAGCACTGTGACATGAGATTTCTATATTTATGACATATTTTTGTTTATGATTATTTTTTATTTGTTTTAATTATTTCTCATAGGGAAACAATAAAACGTATCCTTTGCTTTGCAGATGCTGCTGTGTATCCTTGTCTTGTAAAAACGCCGATTCCACCAAGTTCTTCGCGCAAAAATACTGATGGCTCGTCAAATTATTTGAAGCGAACTATACAGGATGTTAATAATCTCAAATATCAAATAGAGGACCTCAAAAAAGTACGTTTTATAGAATTTGGGTTGGAAATCTATGATTATTTTCACCTAATTTAAAATCTTATATTAATTATAGGAATCAATTAAAAAGGCAGATTTGAGACAAATGGAAGAAAAAATTACTAAAATAATTCAACGTGCTTCGGTAAGTAAGTAAAGATAAAATTGCTGCTATAATTAAGAATTTGAAAATTTAAGTAAAGATTCTGTATATGTGATGTATTTTTTTTCTTTTTACCTTTGAATTTGATATGTTGCACTTTTTTGGCTTGTATTTTTAAAAGCTTTATCTATGAGATAGGTTTGATGAATTTTAACTTAGCTTCGCTTTCCAGAAACAAGACACCAAACAACTATCTATAAATAGTGCAAATTCACCTATGAAAAAAGACGAAGATAGCAAAAATAAGTCATTGAATAAATTTAATACATTGAAAAAGAACACTTCTGTCGAAAGGTTAATGAAGAAAAAACCGCTGGAAATTAA
Source organism: Colias behrii (assembly GCA_029959065.1). Classification (NCBI taxonomy): domain Eukaryota; kingdom Metazoa; phylum Arthropoda; class Insecta; order Lepidoptera; family Pieridae; genus Colias; species Colias behrii. The sequence goes on from JARWMC010000002.1 coordinate 9,647,329, forward strand.
CACATCAAGGAAAACCAATAAGATATTTATATACAATCAAAGTGGTCGTATAGAAAAATCGGCGAATAAGTTTTCAAATAAAAAGAAAGAACAGTCTTTGGCCGTTAATTTATGTTTATGTACGGAACAAAAGGACAAGACCCCAAAAGTGGGTCACTTCTCGGCGTCAAAATGGAAACCGAAATTATTGAGTGACATAACTACCCAAGTAACTTCTAGCATAAAACTAACAAAACCAATAACACAAATATCTCTCACTCGTAAATCAAATGATATAATTGATATCAAGAAAAAAGGACGAAATAAACCATGCCCAAGTGAATGCATTTGCTTACATAAAATTCCATCAAACACTTCCGTAGATAGATTATTAGAAGTTTTGAAAAAATGGAAGTTCAATATAGACGACAGCCCACTGTTAAAGGGAATAGAAAGCAATTCACCTAAAGTAACAAATCCAAATAGTACTACTAATAGTAATCTTGAGCAAATCAATAATTTTACAAAATCTATACATGAAAAATTCGCCTTTGATTTATCTGAAATTCAAAATAATGATGAAACCTGTAAATCTTCGGTGACTAATGCTATAAATACTAAGAACTCAAATGAATGTTTACCAGTAGCAAATTCCGAATATATGGCTGCAGTTAATCTTGATAAAAGTAATAACAATTGTATATGCACACAAAATAAAGCGCAACCAAATTTAGGCGATGGAAATGCGTCATTACGTAATTTTAAATGCATTAATACAAGTTCGTGTCGATGTGTAGAGAGCTTAGATCAAAATATCGCACAAGATCAGAATTTTAGTCAAACACCTTATGAAAAGGAATCACAGTTATATTCGGTAAAGCTTCCTAGTTCAGATTATGCTAAAAGTAGCATGCGTAATGAGGAAACTAATGTCGGACAAAAAGATTCATTTATAAGTAAATTGGTTAAGGATTCGAAGTTATTTTCATTTGATTGTGATTATGACATAAAATTCTTGGGTGCTACTTTATATGACGTTCAAAAGAAAATGGAGCCAACATTTACAGGAAATTTCCATAAAAACAGCATACCATGCATTAAAACGAAAAATTTGGATGATAATTCGAATGTAGTTCAAAAAAAATTATCTCATGATGCTGATCATAACAACATAGAGCCTAAAGATAATTTAAATAATACTACCAAAATCGAAAATGACTTAAAAAGTAGCTGTAGTATAACAAAAATATCAAAAACCGTAAAAGAGTCTTGCATTTGTTGTAAAAATAAAGATGAAATAAAAGAGTTGGAATTTAATACCTTTAATTTACTGGAAGAATATTTAAGAGGAAAGTTAAATGAATTTAAAAGTAGTAACTGCAAGTCTTCGTGTATAAAACCGGAAGACGAAGAGAAATTATATTCAACGATTTTAGCGAAAGTTAAAGATTTTATAACAAGAAGTACCGATCAATTATCTTGTAAATGTTCAGAAGAAAGTAAAACAGATGGTAGTTGGTCAAGGGTCTATGGTCTTTTACAAGAATATTTAAAGATAAAGATTTCCCGCGTTCAATGTTCATGCTTTCAAACCGATCAAACAACAAACCAAGAAATGATTTTACCAAATGTTTTAGACAAAGTAAGCACCCTTATTGAAAATGATTTTGAGCGATTGAGGAAATTATGTATATGTGAAATGAAATCGTCGTCTCCAACATATGACAACCCCACTGATGTTAAGATTGATAAAGCAGTTGTTCATTTTGAAACGCAAGAAAACGTTGAGGGCCAACTGAATTGCCTTAAAGAAGATACATCCATATCAGCCAATCCTGTTATGATAAACAAGTCATGTAGTGCATTAGATAATATTCCAGCTTATGTGCAAATGGTACAAAAAGTTACTTCTTGCAAACTAAATACTCTTTATGTGACCGATTGTGACTGTCGGTATACATTCACTGAACCAAACGTATTTGGCGATAGTCTAAGTGTAAATCACAAATCTCAAACGTATAATGATACCAATAGTTCGTGTAATAATGGTAATCAGTCTGCAAAAACATTAATTACTTCCGAAGAAACTGTAAATGACCGTGATCGAAAATTGCCTTATATTGGATATACGTTAAATTGTTCCTGTGATCATTTTGGGTGTGTATGTACGAAATCTCAACTAGAAACAAATGATGATAAAATAAATTTTATTTGGAATTCGCTTCAAAATAATATTCAACCCAAAAAATTATCTTACATAATGCGTGGAATACCGAAAGCGAGATCTGAAGTCATAAACATTTCTGAAAACTATTTAAAATTAAATTATGCTGAAACGTGTAACGAGCCCAGAAATAATGACAATAAAATTCAGGAAAGCAATACTTCTACTATAATAAATACTTTAGATGGTTGCTTAACTCAAACCAGTATTCACGAGGAAGAAGGTTTGGCTTTGAAGAATTCGGTTAATAATATTGAAACAACTAATATAGATACAAATACAATCGATAATTCAAGGTTTCAAAACCATGATAACACAGAACCTTCTTGCCATTCGAGCTTCGTGACAATTCCTAATACTTGTGATGATATAGAAACTAATAAAAATACACTTTACAATTCTTTATTCCTCCCCGTTGATAGCACTCCATCCCGTAATATTTTAGAAAGTAGTGATATAGCCATATCTGGATCTGTGTCGCAATGCGATTGCAACATGGTTCCTATCTGTCATGTGAAAATGCTTGTTGAAAATATTGAAAGTAATTTGAGGAACGGTAAATGCATATGCGATTCACTGAGTTCACAAGTCTGCCCGATACATTCAAAAAAAGTGTAAGTCAAGTAAAATTTTAAACTGATGTTTAGTTCACTTTGTCGGTTCCATATTTTGTGTTTCATTAAAAGTGATGTTACCATCAAATATTGTTTCATTCCTTCTCCTATTTCTCTAAAGAATGACGCTAAAAGGAAATGAATACAGGCTGCAGGATGTTTTTTTTCAACTTGGCACATGGTTGGCCAATAATTATATCTTTTTTTTTAAGTTGGATTAAACTTAAAATAAGTAAAACATGAAGTCTGAGTTTCTAAAAAAATATGCATGCGCCCGTTGAAATTATGGTTTGATATTACATGTGCATTTATTAATATAGGAATGCTATGCCAAAAACTGATAAATTAATAGTTTATGTTTTGTTTTGTTATTTACAATATACGTATTTTATCGGAGTCTTTATAAATATAAAGTTAAATCTATAAACATCACCCATTTCACTGCTTACGATTAATAATTTTGAATTTTCGATATCTGTATTATAAAGATAAGCAAGTAAGTACCTAGCATTAAATAATACAAACCAAAATTATTGCGCAATATCTGAAGGGCTTAGAATTGTCTCTATTGTTTAAAATAGTTTCAAGGATAAATATATACAATATACAAACCTAGACAAATACGAAATAATATGAACAATCATAATATTTTAAAGCAGATTTCGAGAAAATTGGCCTAATTCTGTTTTGTTTTATGTACACCAGCAGAATGAACAACACATTTCTCAGGAACGCGTAGAGATTGAATACTCTAGTCTACGATCCCACGAAGCTGTGAAAAAATCAAAATCCAACGCAATTAAAAGATAAGAAAAAAGAATTTAGAATTTTCTAAAATTTCGACATTCGCAAGGGAATCAAAACCTACAGGGTACTTCCCGTTAACATAGTCTGGAATTTTGGTAAAAAGCCGGGGCAGCTAGTATCTTATATGATGTAGGTACAAGCCTACAAAAACGTCAGCGATAGCAAATATCTTTCTTCTAAGGTTGACTCACGGTCACCATTTTTATCTTTAAGTAATTAATTAAGTATTACTTATTTGCAACGATAATTTCTTATCTTTATAAATATTTTTCCTAGTAATATAAGATACTTTGGTCGTTTTTTATAGATTAAAATTGTGATTTACTTTATTTCACTTTCATAATCATCATGTAATGATGTATCATCAATGTAGAAACACCTAGTGGTTCAAAGTGTACGAAACAGGCTTAAATAAAAACAAAGCATAGTGGATAATTGGCCAAAATCAATTAATCGACACCTTTGTACCTACTTTAATCTTTAAGCTCGATAATAATGTTTTATTTATAAAGATGTAATTGTAATTTTATCCTTTTAGAGTTTAGACGCTTTTAAATCTTGGCGTACAAAAGTATTTCTTATTTTATTGGTGGTGCTAAAATGATTATATCTTATCGAAATGTTTGTATCATCCTATGATTCAACCTTTATTATCTGATAAATAAATTCAGATTAGTGATAAACTTCCCTTTAATTATCATAATGTGGTGCCTGTTGCATCTTTCCATGATTCATTAATCTCATAACTTCTGACTACGATTATACATGAAGACGTCCCCAAAACATGATTATATTTCCATAAAAATAACAATATAAATTAGGCGCGCCTAAGGGTGAGTTTCCACCAATAATATGTGAGGATGTGTATTGAGGACTGGAAGGATGTGTATGATGAGTAATGAGGAAAAAACTAATCATATCGCTTCATTTAGTTTAAAGCGTTTAGCGTTTGAAGCGATACACTTGATTATTTATAAACACATTTCTCGCTACACATCTTCGCACATTATTGGTGGAATAGCACCCTAAAATTCCAATTCACATGTGATAATTCGTACGTCATAATACGTTTTTATATCGTGGGATCTCTTCGTATTTTACTTGATTAGGGGATAGGTCAAAAACTTGCTTTGTAGGATGAAAAATACCTAAAATATGCCTGATAACTATTTCAACCTATTTACTTTACATGTAGATTGTAGGTATTCTCGATTAAAAATAACCATTATTATATCTTCTTGTTCCTATTAATGCATAATCCGAAATCAAAATTGGAATAAACCAAAACGACGACCCATTTCCGGGCTCCTAAGTGCTCCTAATCATATCATAGTACGCTATAATAAAAATAGATATGGAAAAGGTGACTTATCTTTCTCTACGTTTATTTATTATTAGCTATGCTGTGCCCGCGGACTAAACCAAGAGCAAAAACAAGTATTTTAATAGCTTATGCCGAGTATAATCAAAATCGGCTCAATGCTTTTCACGTGATAGAGTAACAATTCATATATTCTTAGAAACTTTCGCGTTTATAATATTATGCATTATTAAATAGTAGGATTATACTTACGCGTGAAAAACGACCATTCGTCACAAAATTTGGTATAAAAATATATGTGACCCAGAAAATGTATAAAGGCAAATAGTTATCGCAAAATATGATTTATTTGGTTGAAATAGTATTCACGTAATTAGGTGAAGTCCACAAGAGTGAGGCCGCACGTGTAGGGCTAGTTCAATTATAACTCCTTTATGGGAACGTTAATTACTTCATGTTCACAACATTCTTTTTTTATTTAAGCATATAGAAAAACAAAGAGAATTAGATGGTATAAGAAGAATTTTTAACATTCTAATTATTTATTAATGGATTAGATTTTCTTCTTGTGGCTAATGAATTGCAATTTAAAGAAAAGTTAAAATGCTTAGTCATTATTATGAAACACTATTAATACGTAATACTAAATGTTTAAAAATATGTATGGACATAATAAAACGATATGCATTATCCCGAGGGACTATTCATGGTCATACTGGTTGGCTAAAGCATCAGCAATGAGAACGGTGTCCCTGTACAATTGAAGACAATTATAGAATAACAAACAGATACAGTCATATAGCATATGTTAATAATCTACAACTATTCATGGAAAAAAAAGATATGATGATGATAATTACGATATAAGTATAACTCTATTAATCACGCAATGTCTAATCGACTACGTATTAAATGTGGAGCACCTTGTTTTCATTCGAGCTCCCTACCTTTTTATAACGTCTCCACTACATATTATGTTATCTTCATATTTTTGTGCTGTACCTATTGATTAACAATATCTTTATTAGTAACGTTATCGGTTATATTTGCTATTAATCAGTATTGTGCGTGTTACTACTGAGTTAACAGTGTTAAATGTCTTAATTTGGCTCTTTTTAGCGATATGTTTAGTCAATTTTATACAAAAAATTCTTCAAAATGAATGGCAATACTAAATTGGAAGCGGAACCAAGAAAACGAAGTAAACCCAACTTACTATCAAGACTTTTCTTTTGTTGGGTCTGCCCTATATTTTATAAAGGAAACCAAAGAGATATTGAAGAAAGTGATCTTATTAATCCAAATAAACATTATGATTCCAACCAACTTGGTGACAAATTAGAAAGGTAATATATTCTCATTTTATCTTTATTTATTGTATTTGTATTCATTCTAGAAAATTCAAAATTTTATATTCGGAGGTTTTATATGACTCTTTAATTAAAATTTCTCTCGAAATTTTAAACATTTTAATTAATCAGAAGGTATAAAAGGCATAATGATATGTGAGTAGGACTAGGATTGAATTAAAATTTAACAAAGAAATCGAATTAATGAAATACATTTTCATTTAACCGAACAACGGTTCAATAAGGCTCGGAAAGGGCTTTCACAGACTTTTTAACATTGGCGATAAATTTTTATGGTCCGTAGCACATATTTAACGGGACATTGGCAAAAATGTAGCAAAAGAATTGAATTAGAATATATTCGAGTGGTATCATTTTTCTTGTCAAACATTCAGTCGTAAATCACGAGAAATGAAACCAATTTATCTTTTTTGGAAATATTATAAGAGGAACTAAATGGCAAATGTTCCCAAGATTCACTTTTAGCTCTTTTCTTATTATATTTTAGGGGGTTATAAAATGGTACCTTGACATGTTTATATCTTTAAATATATATAGTTATACATGTTTATTCGTTATTGCAAATTAAATAATAATTACGAATAATTTGATATCTGAGGCCAAGAGCAATGCCGTGCCTACAAAATGAATAAATGCATGTGCGGTCATTTTTATTGCAATTTAAACTAATTGTTTAATGTTAAAAAAATACAATATTGAAGGAAATTGTTAGTTGTTACCATTCATTCTTTAGGAGTAATTTACCAGGAAAAGATATAAAAAATAATAAAATTATTTTTCACTGTTAGATTCATTGATCAATAAAAATTACTCGTATCATTACATTTATAATAACGACATAAATACATAGACAGAAAAGCCTGAATGAGTACAATGAAAATAAAAACATATGAGTGTGAATTTGCACTTTCTTTACATTTTATATGTTAGGTATTACTTATTATCTGCAGATTTCCTTGCGATAATCGCTCCAAAGTACAAAGGAAAAAAAAAACATACGAAATTGTACTTTCACTTGGATTCATTTCCTAACAAGAGTGTTAGATTTAATATGAAAAGCACATTTATGTAATAATACCTACCGTAATTCTTCAAAACTAATAATTACGTAGCATTACAGCAAACATTAATGTTATTCCGTACGCAATAGGCCAAAGTCGCGTTTTGTTATTAGTGTTGAGTAAAATTTTATAATAAACTAGCTGTTCGCCCTGACTTCACCCAACTAGACTTTATCGAATAGAGAAAAATCTTTCAAATCCGTTGAGTCGACTTTGAAGTATAAGCTCTGGGTTATAAAGCACGCTTTTGCACATTGCTAAGGAAAACTTTAAGTCGATGGAGTGAAGAGCTTTGAGTTTAGATCATGCACAACAAACCTGATAAAGAATATATTATTGGTAATATATTAATACTGACCTCTAGTATAACTACTAAACTAGTTCTACTAAATCTACTAAATCAGTTTGTAATCAGCCAACTTATTTAGTTGGACAGATGCTTGCTACCTTTTCGATTTTCAGTATTTTTATTACGAAATTTTTTAATTTCCACTTTATTGACTCCTTTATTTATTTAAAACGTATAGACAGTAGCGGCGTTAGGGCAGGGCGCGGTTGGGCGACCGCCCAGGGCGCCGGATATAAAGGGGCGCAACAGGCGCCCCTTTATATCAATGTGAATGACATTACAATAATTTCATAAATTTATCTTATTATCCTGATAAGGATCGCCAGGATTAGCTTAAAACATATGTTTGTATGTAACCAATTCTCCTTCGATTCGATTTTGACCCACTTTTCAAAGACGGATTTTATTAAAATTTTGTATACTTATCAAAACCCGGTAACAATACAATAATTGCATGAATTTATCTTATTATCCTGATAAGGATGGCCAGGATTAAATATTTCTTTACGTAAACTAACCGACTTCTTTACACACGTTTTCTACCCATTTTAAACGGTCAGTTTTGATTCAAAATTTTTACACTTATCAAGGATTGGTGACTTTACATTATTTTTTTTTTATCTTATTATCGACTAAACAAGTAATAATGCACAACTTGTCGCACGCCTGACGCAGGGCGCCGTTCGTATCACAACGGCAGAAAATCATTGCGTGACGCATTTTTTTAATTTTGCTGTAACTCCAAAAATATTCATTTAATATGAAAGATGTAAAAGGAAAAAATAATCTTTATGAAATACTCAAGCTAATTACGTATTTAAAATGATAAGATTTAGTACCGTAATTCTGTAAGTAGCTTTCAAATTACTACTTTGTAATTGCTAATTTTTTAAAGTAATAAAATTGATATAACTAGTATGTTCTCTTTAGAGATAGACATGTCCTATAACGGACTTTTCTGGAGACCTGTAACTGATACACAATTCCACCATACATTATTTCGTTATATCTCAAAGGGTTTAGATAGCATTTTCGTCGACAGCTCCCGTACGCCTAATTTTTTTCCGACTCCTACACACAACATATATCCTTATATTTTGGGTAATTTGTACAAAATCTTAATACATGATATACTCAAGCCTTCCTTTTGAATCGTTATATTAAATAAAATTAAAATAAACTGAATTAAAATCCGTTGCGTAATTTTAAAGATCAAAGCATGTATGTAATATAGTGACAGGTAGGCGGCGGGAAGCGTTTTTGTTTTATGGTTATGCAATTCTTAAAACTGAGTTGAATCTGCATTTTCATCATTAGGACTTGTTTCCATATTATTGACTGTTATTGATTACATATTATCGCTACATTATAGGCTCGGGCGGAAAGCTAGTACAAATAATAACAAAATATTAAAGATATGAGTGTATGGACATTATTCAGCATAAATCTTACTAAAAAATGCAAAATAAATATATGTAGTTAAAAAACTAAATTGTGAAAAAATCGTGGGGTGCCATGTATAATCAGCTCTTGAAAAGCGCCCCACGCTTTTTTCACAATTATACTATGTATTGATTATTGTTTAATTCCTAGAGTAATAATTATTTTTTTACTTTTTAGTGGTATCTATCTTGAAAGCGTGTTTTTTAGTTTTTTAAACTATATTTATTTCATATGGGTTTGAATTGCAGTTAGGGGGCGCCGTATAAATCTCGCCCAGGGCGCTGGTAAGGCTAAAACCGGCACTGCGTATAGATCCTTTAGTTTCTGTGATCTGTGGTATAGATACAGGTAGGTTTAACTAAGTAAATAATGTAATAAAATTTAATAATGATTTCATCCATATCACTTTTTTATCGACATGAAACTTGGAAATTATATGTGACATTATTTTAGTATTTTGGTATTATTGGGTTGGTTTGACGACGGAGCCCGGGACAAAATCCTGTGATGCCTTAATAGATTTTCTAATGAAAACCATTGAGTTTGGGCTGGTAAGGCTCACCATGATATTATAGTCATTCTTTTGCATTGTTTATTGCACACTGTATATTAGTGGGTTTGTAGATAACTAAACAACAATCAATAGCTATTAATATAATAAAATTGAAATTACCTCGCTATTTCAATTCTAAAATTTCTCATCAAATATTCATCTTATACGGTGAGATGTTGCCAAATATAAAAAAAAAAAATTGGTTGTTTGTAAAGTAGGTTTACGATCGAGATGTTTACGTGATAACTTAATGCAGTGGCAGCGCTCGAGATGAGACGGGAGATCGGTCCGTCTCTCTCTCGTTATACCTGCGATCGCGCTCGTGAGGTTTTGGTGTGACACAAGTTTCTGAACATGTCACCCGACTAAAACGATTTTAAAAACGTTATCACGTTAAAATCTATTACGTATATGTACCTATACATTGATTTTTTTATCATATTTAGTTTCAAATTAACCTACACCTAGCAGCAATGATTGATTAATTGCAACAAAAACCCAGTTGAGAGAGCCCCGAGAGCTTCAATAATCAGTGAAAATTCTATTTAGTTATTGTTAATAACAACACGCGTTTCGTTTGATTTCCAAACTTGAAATGTATTTGAGTTATCTTGTATCTCTACCGTAATTTTTACGCTCTAGATGCTCCACTATTCAATGTTTTATCAAACACAGAACACGAATATTATGATAATCAATTATTGTCTGATCGAATAATTTATTTTGGGTTACAGGTGTTGGTTGGAGGAATTTGCAAATGCTAAGAAAGCTGGTCGTGAGCCATCGATATGGAAGCTTTTGATAAAGAATTTTTGGCTAGACTACTTACCAGGAGCCTTTTTATTGATCATAAATACAGCAACAAGGTAAAATATAGTATTAAGTTCTACATTTATCTAGCTGACATTGATAAGAAAACAGTTCATACAGATAAATCGATGTAATATGTTATTTATATATTTTAATTAATGCATATCATCGTGACGTGGTTGGATTATTTTGCTCAAACAATAATTTAGCATTAGTTAGATAAGAGAATAGATTAGTTTAGATAAGAAAACGAACGAATACAATTAGAAGAAAGCTAAGTTTATGTTGTCTATATTTCATTCATTGAAATTTTTTTTACTTAGGCAAAACTAATATCAAATTAATGTCCATGTTTTTCTAACATGGTGCATGAAAATCATGATATGAACTGTATCATCATTTTATACGTTCTATGATAATATATTTAAACATACAAATTATTTTTTGTTCAAACAGGACGATACAACCACTGCTTTTTACGCCTTTGTTGACGTATTGGTCAGTAAATGCTACAATCACACAAGCAGAGGCGGGATACTACGCTTTAGCGATGTTAGCCTGCAACTACATTGGAATCCTCGCTCAACACCATAACAGTTTATTTGTAAGCCGTTTCAGTTTAAAATTGAAAATCGCCTTCTCCGCTGTCATTTACAGAAAGGTCAGTTTTATCTTCCATATTTTATACATATATATCAGACTATATAATCTATCTCGAATTGATTATATCAGGCCAGAAATAAAACTTTTATTCCGATTATTCATACCTAATTGTGATTTTAACTCACGGTAAATTATTCTTTGATTTTGATAAAATGTCTATTGAATGTTGATGTTTTATTACTTAGTTTTAGACTATTGATTATATATTCTTTTACAGGTTTTACGATTAAGTCAACTCTCCTTAGGTCATGTGGCAGCTGGGAAATTAGTCAATATCTTATCAAACGATTTGGTGCGATTTGATCAAGCTTTCATGTTTTTACATTATCTATGGTTGGTGCCTATACAGGTTGCCATAGTAATGTATTTCCTATATGATCTTGGAGGTTATGCACCGTTCGTGGGCCTTTTTGGCGTCGTTTTATTGATTTTACCTGTACAAGGTAATTTCCTTAGCGTTTTATACTTATATTATAATAAAAACTGTAATGAATTGTGTACAATATATTGTTTTGTTCAGTCGACGTTAAGTCGATAATTAAGTAGCTATATTAAAAGACATATATTCAATTTTTTGATTGCAAAGACTTGGGGACGAACTTGAGTTTCGAAAATTCTTTAAGAAATTGTCTGCCGCGCGATAATGTACACGAGAAGACGTGGACTGCAATTTGCAATTTATTTTCAAATAATTTTATAATACGTTTAATAATGTTTAATCACACAGCCTTGTTTAAATGTTAATTATTGTATTCACATATCAGCTATTCTCACGAGATTAACTGCAAGTATAAGGCGGAATGTAGCGCAAAAAACGGACAAAAGGATTAAATTGATGAGTGAAATTATAAACGGCATTCAGGTAAAGATTATCATTATCTAGTCTTTTATAATTTATTGTTTATAATAAAATAAAAAAGACGTGTGGCACTCGGGGACTGCCGCGGTAAAGCTATTGCATGCTATGCCTTCAAGCCACACCTCCGCGCCCGTCGGAGTGGGGAGCGTGAGGTTTTTCGTTACTAAATTTCTGGATTCGGTCCTCGCGCTCAAGGCCCGCTATAGAAGCTGTGCAATAGCTTAATAATAAAAAACAATAAAATCTCTAATAACTAGGCATTTAATTATTTTTTAAACTGCGTAAGTATGAATTTAAATTTATACTCCTCTCGATAGGTTATCAAGATGTATGCATGGGAGAAATCCTTCCAAAAGCTAGTGACATTAGCCAGAGATTTCGAAGTGTCTGCATTGAGGAAGTCTCTGTTCGTCCGCAGTGTGTTCTTGGGCTTTATGATGTTTGCTGAACGGACGACGATCTTTATTACAGCCCTCACCATTGTGTTGACCGGAAATATACTGACTGCCACTATGGTATGTACTTGTTTTGTTATATTGCCTTTCTTGAGTCTGTGCGCTTTATAAAAGATTGTTAAGTTTAAAATTTTAAATGTTACTATGTAATTGAGCAACGGAAGCTTTGTATAATGTATATTCTGTTATCTACACATCCGAATCTAAAAAAAAAAATTGGTTGTTTGTAAAGTAGGTTTACGATCGAGATGTTTACGTGATAACATAATGCAGTGGCAGCGCTCGAGATGAGACGGGAGATCGGTCCGTCTCTCTCTCGTTATACCTGCGATCGCGCTCGTGAGGTTTTGGTGTGACACAAGTTTCTGAACATGTCACCCGACTAAAACGATTTTAAAAACGTTATCACGTTAAAAAACTATGTTGTTATGTAAAACCCTTGCATTTAAATGTAGGCTTTGCTGTAGTACCAATATTTTTACTAATTATTAAAACTTTGTTCCAGCTGTACCCTATAAAGCTTTACTTAAATTTAATTCAAACGAACTTAACGTTCATTTTGCCACTAGCCATTGCTAGCTTGTCTGAATTGGGGGTATCTTTAAACCGTATAAAAGAAGTCCTCGTTATGGGTAAATACTATATTAATAATTATTCAGATTATCTTATTTATAAAACTTATTACGAACATATATTCATTGTTGTTTTGTAATTTAGATGAACGAGAGGACTTATCAATTTTGCCAAAAGAAAAATATGAATCACGACTATCTATTCGTAAGTATAATATTATCAATTGTATTTAAATTAATAAAGAAATCAATTAATATAATTTTAAATATTTATTTACACACCATTGTGAAGTAAACAAGAGTATATATTTGAATAATAATTACAATTAAATTTTAATAAGAAAAAAAGAGCTTCTGTGCTGTGTCACGTGTCAAAAGTGAGCCTTCTTTGGCAAGATTCAAACATACCAAAATCGTAACCTTACTCCATGACATAACGGTATGGTCATGACGCGACCTTGAAATTTTACTCTCAACGCGCCTAAAGAAGTTTCACTTCAAAATTATACATTTTGTATCATGGGTTGAAGTAACATAGATTTTTATTCCAGTATCAGCTAAAGCTCAGGCTGAAGGATACATAGTAGAATTAGACAATGTTAGTGCCACTTGGGCTGAGGCGGAAGATACCAGTTCTCCATTTAGCTTGAAGAATATTTCGTTACGACTGCGCAAAAACAAGCTTTGTGCAGTTATTGGATCCGTTGGCTCTGGAAAGGTCAGTAAACTATTCTTTAAGGCTGTACTACGCGTTATTCACGAATTTTCCGATGAGAATTGTGCTAAAATGGTTTTAAGAAAAGATTGACCTTCTCATTCTGATTTGTATGGCTTATAAAATGTTGATAGATACAATCATTACGACAATTTAATCAACGTAAAAGTAATGAATTTTAATAATATTTTGTAAAGAAAATATGCAATTCATGTAATCGATGTATTATTGATATGAATCAAAAATAGCCTCCTCCTTTTTTTGTAATCGGTTAAAACAGTTTCATAATAATATTATGTATGTCCTTGTTTTATGATTCACTTTCAATATTATATTGACTTGCAATAGTTATTTAAGTCGTTTATATAGTGCAATGATTTCAGTCTTCCTTACTACAAGTATTACTACGGGAATTGCCAGCAGTAAGTGGAAAAATGAAAATAAGTGGAAGCGTGTCCTATGCGTGCCAAGAGTCATGGCTTTACCCCGCTACAGTTAGGGAAAATATAATTTTTGGATTGCCCTACGATAAACAAAAATATAACGAGGTACTTATTATATTGTCGATATGTATCATATCTCTTAATTAATACATTTAATTGTTTTATTGCAAGTCTCAAAATGCATAATCATTCAACAACATATTTTTACTTAGGTTTGCAGAGTCTGTTGTTTGCTACCAGATTTTAAACAATTTCCATATGCTGATTTATCTTTAGTGGGAGAACGCGGGGTTCAATTATCCGGAGGGCAAAGAGCCAGAATCAATTTGGCAAGAGCTATTTATAGAGAGGTCAGTATAGAAAGAAAATTTTATGCATAGAATATTGAGAAAAATTAAAAAACATATTTTAAAATGAATAAACGAATATATGATACAAAATCATATTAGCGAAGGGGACATAAACGATATTAAGTGCAAAGTTTAAATCTAGAAATTGCAATCAGCATTGATTTTTTCTTCATATTCCAGGCAGACATATACTTATTGGATGATCCTTTATCAGCTGTAGATGCTAATGTTGGTCGACAACTGTTCGACGAATGTATTCTAGGTTACCTTCGTGGACGAACATGTATCTTAGTGACACATCAAATACACTTCATCAGAGCCGCTGACACAATTGTTGTTTTAAACGATGTAAGTAGTGCCTTCATTCTAAAAACCTTATAACTTATCTGTACCTATTCAATATTTTCAACACTTAATATATGTTTAAGGGTGCTATTGAGAATCAAGGGTCATTCAATGATTTGATAAAATCTGAAAAAGAACTTTCTTCGTTATTAACGTCGCTTAAAAGAAATCCGGATGAAGAAAAGGTGGAAACGGTATGAAATTTATATTAAATAATTAACCCAAAATTCGATCTGTCAACATTGAGCAATTTCAATTCATTGATTTGATCTTTTAGGCTATCGAGGAGCCCAGAATTATTCGTGGCATGTCAAGAGTATCGGTGCGTAGTGAGGAGGCATCTAAAATAATGAAGGAACAAATCTTGGAGGCAGAAGAACGAGCTAAGGGCAATTTGAAGTTTGAAGTGATAGTTAAATATCTGAAAAGTATACAGTCGTGCTTCTGGATAGCAATGACACTCTTTACTCTTTTATTAGCACAAGCAGCGGCGACATTTTACGACTATGCTTTGAGTTTCTGGTGAGCTAAATCTAATTTAGAAACATGCAAGTATCGATTATTGAATTTTGCTATAATTAACAATATTTATATACCACAGGACAAATGAAGTTGATAAATATGAGCAGAGCTTACTGCCAGGCGAGGAACCAGGTATGTATTTAAACTCTGAGTTTTTAAAGTATATAAAATCTGCAAGTATAAAAACAATTTTATATGTGTATAAACACGTCCCTGATACATTCACATTGTACTTTAGACCCTGGACTAGACGTTGTGATGGGACCTCTAACAACAGGACAATATCTAATAATTACTGGAGTTGTTGTTATATTCACCGTGATAATGACACAAACTAGAATCGGTGCTTTCGTCGTAGCGGTCTCTCGAGCTTCCAGAAATCTTCATAATAACATGTTTCAAAATCTCATTAAGGCTGTGATGAGATTTTTTGATACAAACCCATCAGGTGAGATCTATAGTTACTAATTCTTTCCATCATTGCTTATTAATATTTTGTTATCTTGTTATCTTTTTTAATTCTTTTACCTTGAATACTTAACGATTGATTTGATTGCATATCTAGGAAGTAAAGGCAATAACAAGTTTCGATATGACAATAATTAAACATGATGATAACATAAAGTTAAAAAAAATATAGATAGAATCGTAATCCTAGATACTTGACCATTTAACTTGAAATCCATTATCTCCTTGGATCTATAACTAATATTATAAAGTTGAAGAATATGTGTGTTTGCTTGGACGCGCTAATCTCAGGAACCACGTTTCAGATTTGAAAAATTATTTCACGGTTAGATAGTCCATTTATCGAGGAAGGCTATAGGCTACATCATCACACTAAGACCAATAGGATACCTCTGCTCCTCTTTTAACTACATATTTATAATTATGCATTACATTATTAAACGATCTTATTTTTAAGGGCGAGTTTTGAACAGGTTCTCAAAGGACATGGGAGCAATGGATGAAAATTTACCTCGGAGTTTTCTGGAAACAATACAAATGTACTTGTTGGCGCTCAGTGTACTCGTATTAAATGCTACAGCGCTGCCTTGGACCCTTATACCAACTGTTATCTTACTCCTTATATTCTTAGTAATATTTAGGTGGTATTTAAATGCAGCTCAAGCAGTAAAACGATTAGAAAGTACAAGTACGTATTCTCATTTACCATATTATCTATGATTTTTTCATTTTAAATCGCCTATGATTATATATATTTTTTTACCTTAACAGCGAAAAGTCCCGTATTTGGAATGCTCAGTTCTACAATTACTGGTTTATCAACGATTAGAAGTTCTAATTCGCAAGATAGATTGCAAAAAATTTTCGATGATGCCCAGGTAAGTTAATATTAGATACTGTAATCTCATATTACTAATAGAGCAAGGGCCGCCAGACTTCACCTATTTTCTGACGGATAAAATGTGGACGATTGGGTAGTGTTAGTATATGCTACCACATGTGCATGATGGTAGCATATATACTAACACTCCCCAATCATCCAAAATTCATCCGTGAGAAAATAGGAGAAGTCTGGCGGCCCTAGTCGTGTATGTGGGTGATCTTGTACTATAACATATTATCCTAACAAATCACTTAAAAATCTTAACGTTATTTTTTTTCCCTAGGATCTCAATACAAGCGCGTTTTTCTCATTCATCGGTGGATCCTCCGCGTTTGGCATGTACCTGGACACAATAGGTCTTGTGTATTTGGGCGTTATAATAGCAGCCTTCCTCTTCATAGATTTTGGTAAGTCATCCCAAATATTAATACATATAAACTATACACACTTAATAATTCTAAATAAATAGAATTAGAATATTTTTTATTCTAAGAACTATAGAACTTTCTGATCAAGACTGCGTAATTTCTAGGTGATGCTCTTTCTGTTGGTAGTGTTGGTCTTGCTGTCAGTCAATCGATGTCTATGACCTTTATTTTGCAAATGGCTGCCAGAATTACAGCAGATCTTTTAGCTCAAATGACCTCTGTAGAGCGTGTACTCGAATACACTAACCTACCACCCGAAGATAATATGGAAGATGGACGTAAGTATTGAAAAAAAAGGAAAGTAGGGATAGAAAATAAAGATGTTTAAGGGTGTATAAATTTTCAAAGATGCGGCAAAATGTATCAGTATCGGTTAACAATATTTTAGTGTTTATTCGATAGTATTGCTCATTGATTATTAAGGATAAAAGTATCTCACTAATGTTCATTTTATGGCCTGCATTATCATATGTGTTCCAATTTATATTAATTGTTACTATAATTTTATTTTAATTTAAATATACTTTCAAAATAATGTATAAAATATTAACTCTTTTATAATACTTATAAAACGTTGGTAATTTGTATTTTAGCAACTCGGCCTGCAGCGAATTGGCCAACTAAAGGAAATGTGGAATTTGAAAACGTTTACTTACAATATGGTTTGGAAGACCCACCAGTGTTGAAAGATCTCAGTTTCACAATACAGGGTGGTTGGAAAGTAAGTAACTTAGCCATGAGTTTATTGAATTTTTATATTTATTACAATACAGCAATAAATATGAATTGGTTGGAAGTTCGGCAGAGACCGACCACCACCGCTCAAGATGTTTCACAAAGTTCTTTGAAAAGATGTTGTCGGCCATTAAATACTACTATTTTAAAATCGAACTTGTACGTATTATGTGCATGACAATATAAATTATTTTTTAATAGGAAAGCATCCTGGATTAATCAAATTATTAACATGACGAACAAATTCTTGTTCTTTCTATGTCGACAAAACTCTAATTAATTGAGATGTTTTCAGGTCGGTATAGTGGGCAGAACTGGAGCTGGTAAATCGTCGCTTATATATGCTTTATTCAGACTCACAACCATTGAAGGGAAAATCAAAATTGATGGTTTAGATACAAACGGCATTGCGAAAAATGTGAGTTATAATCTTCTTAATTGAATTTGACATTATATTATTATTGTACAATAGATTTTCAATATTAAGGTTTGACGAATATTATTTGTTTTTATTATGATTTCAGGTATTACGTTCTAAAATTTCCATTATTCCACAAGTTCCCGTGTTGTTCTCGGCAACTTTAAGGTACAATTTAGATCCGTTTGATTCATACAGTGATGAAGACATCTGGAGAGCGCTGGAACAAGTAGGTTTAATTAATAATAACTAAATAAATGCAATCAAATATTCATTTTAAGCAAAAATTTTACTCCTGAAGAGAAAAGAGCAAATCGCTTGATAACTTGATTGTGATAAAATATAAATAGTAATAATCTTTATCATTACAGGTGGAATTAAAAGACGCTATACCAGCTTTGGATTACAAAGTAACAGAGGGTGGATCTAATTTCTCGGTCGGTCAACGACAGCTGCTCTGCTTGGCGAGAGCCATCTTGCGATCCAATAAGATCCTTGTTATGGACGAAGCGACGGCTAATGTCGATCCACAGTACGTTACAATATTAATATATTACTTTTAGATTTAATATCGGTATAATAAATCTTGAAATATGATGTAGAAAGAATTAAATAACAAAACCTTGTCCTTGTTTTTATGTCCCAATATTTCATATTTGAAAATTGATATGAGATTATTTGTATGTTTCTATTTTCAGAACGGATGACCTGATCCAGAAAACAATTAGAGGTATCTTTTCCTCGTGCACTGTGCTAACAATTGCTCATCGTCTGAACACTATCATGGATTCAGACCGAGTAGTGGTCATGGACAAGGGGCAGGTCGCGGAGTTTGACCATCCGTACATACTGCTCTCTAATCCTAACAGTCTGTTTAGCTTTATGGTCAACGAGACTGGTGAAAACATGAGCAAAGTCTTATTCGAAGTTGCCAAAGCTAAATACTTTAATAGAGATGTTGATGTCATAGCTCGCTCGGGTGAAGCTAAGAAAGACATGTAGTCATCGGAGTGGTGGAACTGTTCATCAAACGTGTATTTGTTGTAAGCAGATGTCGATGAATGTCTGATATCACAGTATTACAATATATATTTCCTATATTGTAATACTGTGCTGTGATGATATTATGGAAAAATGTACTTATACTTAACTATATTGTAGTTAAATTTTTATACTTAGGAAAATAAATAGAAATAATCTAAACAGCTTTGTTTTATTGTGAATAATAAAAAAGAATATGTTATTTACCTTGGTTATTCCCACATCTAATTACAAGTACATATTAAAAACTAGGTTTCCGCCCGCGGCTTCGCCCGCGCAGTCAAAGAAAAACCCGCATAGTTCCCGTTCCCGTGGGATTTCCGGGATTGCGTCATTTTCCCGGGATAAAAGTAGCCTATGTCCTTTCTCGGGTATCAAAATATCTCCATACCAAATTTCATGAAAATTGGTTCAGTAGTTTAGGCGTGATTGAGTAACAGACAGACAGACAGAGTTACTTTCGCATTTATAATATTAGTATGGATTAATCTAAAATCCATTTATACCATATTTTTAGTAGAGAGAATATTTAAATTATTAGTAGCATGATGAACGAATATGTTTCATATTGATGAAAATGAAGCAGTTTAATTTAATACACAGGTGACGGTATGAAACACAATATGATTTATGAAGTTTGTTGGCTTTGGTCCCGAGATCTACTTTCATGCAAATTATGTATATTGATTACAAGAACTCTACTACACAATATTCTGTTCTAGACCTATCAGTATCACATTATACACTATGTTATGATCACAGTTATGATGAAAGGATTTTAATTTATAGTACCTACCTACTAAACGTAACAGGAGACACTCTAGACAAAAAAGTTTATGTATAAGGCCTTATTACGTTTATAAAAGCCTCTATGTCGCAATACTCCTTTAATAAGTTTGACGCGTCATGTCATTTCTTCGTTAATTTCTATCATAGTAAATTTTTACAACTTCATTAATGGCATAAAAAGGTCACAAAAAATTGATAAGTAATTCATATGTACCGAGGATTTCAGTGCATTTCATTAGAACAATGAAAAACTTACAAACATAAAAATGAATCCGTCTGCAAGAGACGCCTTTGATAAATAAACTTCCTCTGACAAAAACACTACTATGGGTTGCTGTTCAAGCGACGTAAGCTGCTGTGTTGAAAAATCACAATCTGTGTTTACAAATCCACACGTTTTATATATTTCTGGTGCATTAGTACTAGTTATAGCATATCTATTGTGGCAGATTTATTGCTGCGAAATGTGCCGAAGATGTTAAAAAGAATAATCACGGAATAGAAAACCAGAAAATACCTAGAGGTGCTTTTATATCATTGTAATCACAATAAATGGTATACATATATATATTTTATGTAACATTCTTAAACACCCAATAAATTAATTAAACAAGTTTAATTTATTTCTCGAGGTCAATTACCTCATCATAGATATGAATGAAAAATGCTTTGAATAAATATCCTGCCTGAACGAAAATATTCAGAGGAAGATAATAATTATAGTTTGCTATTTCTTTGATTTATAATTAAATTATCTTACAAAATTACTATTAGAAGACAGTGTATTCAATACATTAAAAATGGGGAATAATAAAACGAGCGACTGAAAATAAAGTGAGCGACTGATTATGAGATACTGATTTAATAACTTGAGCGGTATGAATTTGAGTAATCGACAAATAAACTAAACAAGCAACGAATATTAGTTGATAATAAAATACAGATTGAGCGTACTAAAGGAGGATTGTGATTAATCCATTTGATATATTAGAATTCTAACTGTGTGATTACATTACTATATGAGCGACTAAATTACTAGTTGAGGCTTGAGCGAATAGATTACTAAGTGAGCGACTAAATTACGCTCATCTAGAGCGACTAAAAACACTAGAATAAATTGTTCAAATAGTTATTTGATAAAACTTTCAAAAACAAATTGAACTGATAGTACCTACTCTGTCCAATATAGTATTTTTCAAAGTGATTTTTCTATTCGAAATACCTCGATTAAGACAAAATGCCACTCAGTATAAATAAATCATATGCCAAATAATGAATATAATACAAGACGTAATTTTGTCACTCAAACAATTAATATTAGGTCGCTCAAATATTATGAAGCTGCTCATTTTGTATTTTATGTAACGCAAATTAATGTTTGTTAGTTGCTGATCTATTAATTTTTCATCGCTCGCAGTCAGTCGCTCACTTAGTAATTCTGTTACCCCAATTAATTATTTTTGATAACTAAAACTTTAATTTACAGTCACTCGTTTAAATACTACCCATTAAAAATTATTATCTTGCATTCACTTCATTGTGATCTGCGATAGAATATTGCTAGCGAACTAGGTAAGTAGTTTGGTTTAATATGTATCCTACAGCCATTAATATTGTTTTAATCGGCTCAGTATGTAACAGAACATACATACACAACACAATAAGAAAGAGGGATTAGATGGTTTACACTATTGTTTACACCAACCTTTAACCATAGTCCTCAAGTTGATAGTTTCCTCTAGACCGTTTTTGTTCAACACAATATAATGTCGATAGCCTTGTCGATAGCATACCTACACCGATTAGAGAAATGATATCGTGGATAAGGGGAGGATTAATTAAAAATTCCACTAATTGATTTGTCTGTTCTGTTAGGTGTAGATATGACTGAAATCTTCTTTCGATTTGAATTCGATTACTCTAGTGATTAATTAATGAAACGCACTTTAGTTTATTTTAGTTCAGTGATATTTTTTTATCACTGTTATAAAACCATAGATTTAAATGAGACTGTATAAAGAACTCTTTCCTGCCAAAAACAAAATTCTAGTCAAATACTAATACGTCATCAAACAATCATATGCCATTCAAAGTCATAATAAACTCAATTAAATACCACATAAATTACCACATAATATCATAATTCTTATAAAAATGCTACCGAAATTATAATTTCCAAGATATAATATTTTAAATAATCACGATGACTCTATTGATCTTTCGAAATTGCTTGGTTTGACGTAAAAATGAGTTGTTGCGAAAATTGTAGTGATGAAAATATAGAGGTTTTCTACACTGATAGGAAAGTTAAAGGGTTATTCTTGAGCCTAGTTCTGATAATCTTATTTCTAACCTATCGGCTGTACCGTTGCCATCATCCCCGCAGGAGTCTTTTATGCAGTTTTTAAATAAAAAGGTATGTAATTTTTCATTCGTCAAAAATACTTGTATTATCAATTAGAGAACTTTAATGCCTACACTTATTTTTAATCTAGTTTTAGAAAACATTGGTTTTTAAATAAATTAAAGAAAAGTTAAGAAATAGCACAGTAGAAAGACTCTACACTCTACAAAAACATTGTAGGTAGTTAGACAGTAATTTAAAGTCGTAATCATTTTAGCTCAATATCAATTCCCTTAAATTCTTGATTTGCCTATAGGATCTATGCTGAAATTAGGCTAAGATTAAAAATTGAAAATTGTAATCAGCTGTCCTATAACAAAGATTTCATCTTTTACAAATAATGTGGTGTAGAAAATAGTTTAAGGGCGGGGGCACACGATGCGTTGCGGCGGCGGTGCGGCGCCGGAGCGGTGTCGCTGCGTCGTCTTACATAGAAATATCTGTGGCATGTCACACGATGCGCTCCGGCGCCGCACCGGACTTGTAACCACCAAGACGAGGCGGGGAGGGGTGAATGCGGTGCGACGTCGGAGCGGCACCGCTCAGTTGTTTTGCATCACAAGGAAGGACACGCTGTGCAACCCTGCTACGACGCCGCTGCGACATAACAACGTTACGGCGCCGCACCGCTCGTGTGCCCACTGACACGGTGAAATCTTTGCGGTGCGGCGCCGCAACGCATCGTGTGCCCCCGCTCTAAGACCTATTTGTGTCGATTTGAAGAATGAAATAACAAATTTATTTTCTAAGATCTTTGAATGCAGTTCTGTTCCTTTTTAAAAATAAAGGAATTTTATTTTCAGAAAATTTTTGTTATTTTCTGTTTTTGAAGTACTTTCACTCCAGGGCCCTTTAATTAATTATGATTGTCATAGGCTATATTTTATTTTATTTTTATATCCCAGGCCAGTCCAGATGGAGCCGGGCCATATAGAAATCAAAAAGAGAAAAATGAAAACTGAAAGAAACCTTAATTACTTATCACTTTGGTTGCTGCCCCAATAGATTACAACAGAATCTAGACACATCATCGCCAGGATATAGAAATAAAACATAATTTAAAAAATAAATTAATTTAATAAATCATTGTGGTATTATTGTCATTATAACAAAAAAGTCTTCAATTCATTACTATAATCTATTGCTCATCCACAAGCTTGTACTAATAATTGATTTGATTGAATTAAATTTAAATCTTTTTAATAAAGATTTTTTATCTTTACTTTAACCAAGAGCATTATTACTTTAAAAAAAATCTTTATTCAAAGTTTAAAATGATACAGATAAAATAATATCATGAAAAATTTAATGAAACACAATAGGTACATTTTATTTTATTCCAGTATCTAGATATATTTTAATATTAACATGTGTCTATTTTTGTTTATCAATTAAGTATAAGCTCGTGGACGACTTAACTTACACTAACATATTTTAATACATTCGATACTAATTGTTCCCGTTAAGGTCTTCCAGTACGGACACAGAAATCACAGCATTGCCATGTAACGGTGCGTTTACATCAAACGAGCGACCATTCTAACCCCACTATGTCAAATTGTTTTAGTGAAAACAGGCGTAGAGCATTCTTACAATGTTCTTAGTACGTTCGAAAATATTCTATGCAGTTCTAATACTGAACACTTACGTTTCTTTCTATATGTAAAATACTGTGTACATCCATATTAGAAGCTATCTCAACCATGTAACAAACTGTATTTCTGTGTATGTACAATAAAGTATTCATTCATTTATTCAACAACTCTGAATAATTTCGTTTACACTAAAAGATCACGATCGAATGCTCTAACTTTAGCTCTATGTTCGTTTGATGTAAATGCACCGTGACGTGTAGCGACAATCATCTAGCGTTTTCGTTCGGGTTCTTTTCGAAATACGACGCTTTAGCGATTTCGAATAACGCTCCGCTGCTTTTATCACCGGTTTCCTTCACCATGCTTGTGAAATGGCTGTTAGGGTTGGATAGGAGGTTGTAAGGGTGATCGAATTCGGCCACTTCACCAGCGCTCATCACCAGCACTCGGTCGGAGTCCATGATGGTGTTGAGACGGTGGGCGATAGTTAGCACGGTGCAAGAGGCGAACTGCTTGCGAATGGTTTGTTGGATGAAGTTATCCGTCCTGGAAGATAGAAAATTTTTATGTGTTTGAAGTTATTGCAATATACAGTACTCCAAAATTAATAATGCGCATGCAAATCTTCGCTAATTGTCGTATTTCCGAAAACACTCGAATCATTGAATCGTAAGAGCCCTAAACAATGCACTTGCATTTTACACCTTGTTCAAAAGAAATAGAAGTCAATTCGCGGTCATACACAATCAAAAACAAATCGGGCGGCAGGTGACGGTAGCCTGTCAGTCAAAAAACTCAAAAATCCATCAGTCGTCTTTAAATATTGGTGGTGACTGCACGTGTTCTCTTTGTGTGGAATTATATAGAGCTGCTATTACATACCCTTCTTGGTTTTGTTTTTAAAGGTGAATTGAATTAATCGATGAAATGATTTAAACAGGTGATGGCAGTAGGGAAAGTGAAAATGAAGAAGAGCATAATGAAATTTCCGATGTATATAAAATGTCAGAAATAATCCCTGATTTTGATTATATTTTTTAACTGAGATTTTAATGATTAGATTTAAATGGTTTAAATGTCCATCTCTTCCATCTTTTCTTCCATCATTACACCAGCTTCAGTAAGACACTTTAAAAGTACCTGCTATAAAATTTTCCAAGTAAATCAATCCAACAAAGATATATATTCGCAATCGGGTTATACTCGTTATTATTTACTTACAATGAATTATGGAAACAAAATCGTTACTTAGAAATAAATATTAATCTCTTTTAGCACAAAACACATAATTTGACTAAATTATGCATGAAGAAAATGCATTTAACCACTCTATATACATATCATCTTCGGACGCTCCGGGAATATGACAGTTGCCGAACAGTGACGAAGATTTCTATGCGCATTATTACTTTTGGATTACTGTACGCAATTATAATGTTTTATGGGGTTTTTATTTGCCTATTTATTACAACAATGGCTGAAACTTAAGGTTGTAAGATGCACAGCAGGGTCCGATTATACCTACAACTCCAGAAATTAATGGTGGGTACAAAATAAAAGCATTCACATTCTTAGCACATCTCATAAGTCATAAAATTTGCTAAATGCACAGGTTTAAGTTTTATTCTCAAAAAATCACAAAAACTATAAAACCCAAACCTATTTTCACAAGATTTTTTTTTATTTTAGACTTACAGACACATATTGAGACACAAACACACACACATAATATACTTAAAGATTATCCAACTTACTGAGGATCAACATTAGCAGTGGCCTCATCCATGATGAGCAGTTTGTTCGACCTGAGCACAGCTCGCGCTAAACACATGAGCTGTCTCTGACCAACGGAGAAGTTCGCTCCACCTTCTGTTACCTTGAAGTCTAATGATGGAACACTTGATTTCATGTCCACCTGAGATTGGTAAAGGAATCTTGTATTAAATGTATGACTGCACACTAATATTAAGAGGAAAGATCTGTACTATTGTACGTAACGAATGGACTCGAAAAGTGCTCTACCGATTTGAAAGCAAGACAAAACAAACTCAAACTAAAAACATTTATTTATTTAATAAGACCTCTTCTAGAAGCACTTTTGAATCGTCATAAAAGTTTTAACATTTACCAATTATTTGACTTCACGAGGGCAAACATAAAGCAAATTCTATTGAAACATGAAAATACAATTATGATTAACAATAAATAAAAATTAGATTTTTTTTAAAGGAAAATGAGTAACATGTGTTATTTCGGGTCAACCCGGATGAAGCCGGGCAAGCAACTAGCTAGCTAGCTATCGCTAGCTATATTACCGTGTCACATTTTGAAGCAGTTGTTTGAAGCATAATTTTGACTCAATTCAATTAAATTTGTGCAATATTTGGGTACACGGTACGTGATATTTTAAATGGAGATGCTTCATTTTATTGTAATTTACTTAATTGCTTCGTTATTTCTGTTCAATCCGTACAATTACTTTTACATAGGTGTTTATTAAAACGCTAGCACGGTTTAAGTTTTTTAAATTACATACTATTTTCGACAAAATGCTTTAGTATAATTAATAACTTACCTGTTCAAGAGCTCTCCATAAGTCATTATCACTATAAATATTGAAGGGATCCAAATTGTATCGGATCGTAGCTGAGAATAACACTGGTTCTTGAGGAATTATCGAAATTTTCGATCGAAGATTCTGAAATACATTTATTTGTTAAAAAAAAGTTAGAGACGATGTATTCGAAAGCTTTTTGAAGTGAAACTTCTTTAGGTGCGTTGAGAGTAAACTTTCAAGGTCGCGTCATGACAATACCGTCACGTCATGGAGTAAGACGATTTTGGAATCATTGAATCCTGCCAAAGAAGTTTCATTTCTGACACGTCTGCTCGGCACACACACTCTTTTTTTTATTCATATCTACTTATTGCATATGTCTGGAATTAACTAGAATTAGATCTAACCAGATAACTCAAAATTCAAGAAAATCATAATAATATAATATTGCTTAAATAATTCAATATGTAATCCATACTTAATATTATAAATGCGAAAGTAACTCTGTCTGTCTGTCTGTTACTCAATCACGCCTAAACTAATGAACCAATTTGCATGAAATTTGGTATGGAGATATTTTGATACCCGAGAAAGGACATAGGCTACTTTTTACCCCGGGACATAGGATAGGTTTTATCCCGGAAATCCCATGGGAACTATGCGGGTTTTTCTTGATATAATTAATACTATATTTTTTAGAATACTAGCAAACCGGGCGAACTCCGTTTCGCCACCAGAGACACCTTTTCTTTGCTATAAACCTCACGGAGCCCGAGACCTTTCCAACGAATGCAAAACCGTGGAAATCGGTTCGTGCGTTCTGGAGTTATAGCGTCAGGAAGGAAAACCCGACTTATTTTATTTTTATATAGCTGTAGATTACCTGTCGTGCCACCAATGAGGTGTCGATATCATCAATGGTAATATTTCCGTCGATGTACGCAAACCTGAAGAGAGCGGATATGAGCGAAGATTTTCCAGCACCTGTTCTTCCAACAATACCGACCTGGACAATATAAAAATATATATTTTAACTAGCTTCCGCCCACGACTTTGTACGTGCATCCCCGTTTTTCCCCGTTCCCGCAAGAATTTCGGGAAATCCTTTCTTAGCGGATGCCTACGTCCTAACATCTACCTGCGTGCCAAATTTCAGCCCGATACGTCCAGTGGTTTGGGCTGTGCGTTGATAGATCACTATATCAGTCACCTTTGAGTTTTATATATATAGATATTAACTTGAACCCTATGAAAATTTTTTGAAGAAATTTTAACGGATGTTACAACTTTAGCGAAATGTAGGTAATAAATAGATATCTTTGGAAAAATACATTTATGTTATAATATAAACAAGCATGGGTGATACCAGCTACTACACTTTATAAAAATCTTTAAATTAATGATAACGATAGTGAGAACCTTAACGAAATAAGAAAACTTTTATAAACTAAAGCTAGCTTTCGTAAATTCCATAATATGTAGGACTAATGACTGATTTTGAAAGTATTTATAATATTAGCAGTGTTACCTTCCATCCACTCTCAATAACAATGTTCAGATTTTTCAGAATCGGCGGCTCGTCAGGAGCATACTTCAAGTTAACATTTTGGAACACAACCCTGCCTTCTGAAGGCCATGTGGGAGATACATCCCTTTCTGTAAAAGAAAATTACTTTCAAAAGACCGCATCTATACTATGGTCAAATATTTAGAAAAATAATTAAAATAAACAAATAAATATTTCAAGACACGGCACGATCTGATCCCATACTAAGCTTTACGCTTGTGTTATGAAAACCAAATGGCTGATAAACATACACATAATTTTAAATATACACTTAAATATAGATAATTCACACCCAGACAGAGCAAACATCTATGTTCATCACACAAATATTTGCTCTGGGTGGGAATCGAACCCAAGAACTCTGGCTTCGAAGGAGGGTCGCTGCCAACTAAGCCAACTGATCAGTCAATTAGAAAACAATATTCGCTTAAAACTACGAAAAGTTTACAAAGAACCTTATTATATTATTAAACATAATTCAGTTCAAACAATTCGCTAAAAATGTAACTCAGTCCGAGATGAAGAACAATTTGTTCCAGTATGAAATGCCCTAACTTTCCAGTTTCTTGGTAATTACGGGCTTACTGACTTAAACAGCAGAAGCTTTGAAGTAAAGTAGCACTAGAATTATAATGGCGCGCATACTATTTTTGGTTACCTTTGTGACTTGTATACGGGCTTGGGGAAGCTTCTAGATTTTTTGGACAAAAATTGAAAGAATCGCACACATATGCTTTTTCATTTATTGAGCTTTATATTTTAGCATTCTGATAAAATATAACAATTATTAAGGTTTTTCTTCGAGCAGTAGTAGTAGTAGTAGTAGTAGTAGAGTATTCTTCGAGCAGTATTAATCACACACAGTTTGGGTTTGATTTATTTATTGTTTTTGGGATTTGTGTTTGGAGTATGAAGTCGATCTACTTGTATAAATATTATCTGGTTATTATATTAAACTTACATCTACACATTCCAATATGAACATACCTAATATAACCTTCAAATACATTATGTTCTAAGATCCGAATATAGGTCGACCTGCACCGGCGTGTTAATAGAATGAGACCAATTTTATAATAAATGTAGTCTATTAAAAAATCTATTAAAGATGGGTTGACTGAAAAATTCCTGGACAGGACATTTTAATTAATTTTTAAAAAATATTTTTTTTTAATTATTTGCAGTACTTATCAAGATAATAAAAAAAAATTATAATAGACTTGAAGTATGAAACCTACAGAATGTGCAGTCATAGGGTTTTCTAATATTTACCTGGACAAACTGCTAGGTTGGCAGGTATAAACACTAAACAGGCATGTCCGTACCAGTTACTTTCACTTGATGGGATGATAGAAAAAAAATATATATCAGCATGAGCGCTGTTTTATAACAAAATTGTTTATTGTCTCAACACTGCATAATTAAAAAAATAAAAAGGTTTTTTTAATAATTAACTAAAAATATCCTGTCCAGGATTTTTTCAGTAAACCCATCTTTAATAGATTTTTTAATAGACTACATTTATTATAAAATTGGTCTCATTCTATTATCACGCCGGTGAAGGTCGACCTATATTCGGATATTCGGATCTTAGACCATTACAGGATATCTATTTGACCTTACTATTAATATTATCTACATAAATGATAAATATTCTGTTCTTATGTGTTTGTGTGGTAGGTTATGTGGTATAATTAACTATTTTTTTTTTCATTACATCTTACTATACAAAATTACTTACGTCCTTCAAACAGATTGGGTTCAGTATCAATTCGCGTGTATTCCAAAACTCTTTCCACACTGGTCAACTGTGCGATGAACTCCACCAACATTCGGGCGCCATGTTGCAACATGGCCGTCAACATGTTACTCTGTGTGACGGCTAGACCCACACTGCCCACTGCTATTATACCATCTGGAAATTATTTAACTTGTATTATGAAGAATAGAATATTTACAGGTAACAATAAAGAGACTAGGCTATTGATGAAATGGCTGGTTAACTAGTTAAACTAGTTAGACTACGACATGTATCTTTTTGTGAACAAACTGAAGACATCATGAGCTTAGGCTATTAATTAAACAGCTGATTTATGTTAAACCAGTTGGCTCCAAAAATGCCTTTTTGAGAAATTAATATCTATATACCCCAGAATAATATTATGCTGACATTGGTTTTGATACCTTTAAATAAGGCGAATTTTATTTACTTGAACGAAATGATTTGTGTCTTAAATATTGCACTTAAGAAGTAACTAGTTACGTATTTCTTAGTGGCAAAGACACATTTTATTTTGCCGTAGCTTTCCACCCACTGCACTTTACATCATACACGATAACCGCTTTCCAATACAATTTATATCGCCTTGACCACGTAAAGTTTTATTTCTGAGATAAAATGCCTATCTTTCATATCTTTGTGTCTTCATGTTATTCGAATTGGTTTCCAATTTGTAAATGAAAAACATAACAAACCAAGGGACAAAATTGCGGTTGTGATATTTTATTCTCTTTGATCAAAGGTCCAATTTTATCTAATATATATCTCATATTTATTAATAGAAGATTCTAAAAATAACTTATTCATATAGCGTAGCTATAAAGGAAAAAAATACGTTATAATTAGAAATATGTTTTCTTACCAAAATCAAGATACAGGAAGACGAAAATAATAACCGTAAGGTATATTTGGCACATGGCGTCCAAATAAAAACCAAACGTGCTGCCTCCAGCCAAATAACAGTTCCAGGCAGATGTATGGAGATCCTGTAAATATGATTATATAAATAATATTGTCTATTCGAGAAATTAATTTGATTATGTGAATTTTTAAATTTTTTATTAATAAATTTATTACCGACTATCTTCGAAACATTGAAGAAATTAACAAACCTGGTGCCTATCGAAATCATCTATAAGTCTGTTTTGGGCATTAGATGACCGTATAGTAGCAATCCCACTTAGAGATGACGTCACCATTGAAAATACTGGACTTTTTGCTGAAAAATAAATCATTACGTTAGTTTGGTTCTAAGTATATCCTTGTTAAATTAAAGATTAAATATCTATAAAAAAGGAATAAAAAAGAAATAAGTTATTGACTAAGTTTCATATAGGGAATTGGCTTTTTATTAGATAATATGAAAAAAATATACACACTCCAAACTGTCAAAAATAATCTAGATAATATTAAACTGCACTTTACTCACTAGTAGCTTCCAGACGTTTCACACCCTGCGCAGTCTTCAAATATAATTTCACGAATATGAAGAACAAAACGAGCAACACAGCCGAAGGCACTAAAGTCCAGTACAAAGCTACTGCGTTTAATATCAGAATGAATATCAAAGTGCTGTAAATTTGCAACACGTCGAGTAGAGAACGGGGCAAGATTTCGTCCAACGCACCCATGTCCTTTGTGAAACGATTTAAAATACGACCTGAAAAAAAATTATACTATTAAAATATTATAAATCTATAATATAAAAATGAATCGCAAAATTTGCTGAACCGATTTCGTTAATTATTTTTTATAATATTCCTTGAAGTACGAGGATAGTTCATATGGAGAGTAAACGTAAACTTATACTACGTGCGAAGGCTAGTGCCGTGGCGGACCGCTAGTTAAGTATAAAGAAAATTATATTCCTAATCTTAAGACTTATTTTCAAATATCCAATGGATGTAGTATACTTTTTTATAATTATCGGGAACGAAGCAGATTTCCAGATCAAAATTAGTCTAGTAATAGATATTTTCAATCATACTTCTCCCTTTTTTATGACTTTTACGACTCTTAACCTAAAGTAATAAACATGAAAGTTTTGGTTTGAAAAGGCGCGGCAACCGCAATGCGCTGCCAAAAGTATTTAAAACTATTGATAAAAACTATGGAACATGGTTCGCTGCCAGAAATGTCATAATATACTTGTATACGGTATTTAGAGTAAGCTCTTGAGTAAGCTAAAAAATGTTGTTTTAGTACATAGTTTTACAAGATTTCATAATAATGCATTTATTGTGCCAGTCACTTGTCTCTGGGAAGAAACATAAAATAAATCTAAAATAAAATAGCTTTACATTGATGAAACTTTTAAGTTGGTTCAGTAGTAGTTATTAGATCTAATATTTATATAATACCAATTTTTTTATTTTTATTTTTATTTATTTATTTTTTGCCCGCTTCTAAGGGGTAAGGAAAGGATTGACGACAGGAAAAGGAATGCACTAGGAAGGGTAAGGTAAAGGTCTCATTAATTCGTGTATAAAAGTAAATATATAAATCTAAATATTACCTGAAGAACTGGTATCAAAGAAGCGCATAACACCCTTAATCATAGTCGAGAACATGAAATCGTGGAGTGTTCTAGAAGCGTTAGCGCAAAGCGCCGCGAAGGGAATGACTCGAATGTTCGCTAGCAAGATACACGCTATCACTATACCGCCTTGTATTATGAGATATTCGCCCGTTGTGAACGGACCCACTTGGACGTTTAGACCGGGATCTAAAAGAAAGTTTTATATTACCACAGATAATACCAATATAGTTTATAATACTATTCTAATAATATTACTTAATTTAAGATTACTTTAAATCGACTTTAAAAAAGGAGGAGGTTTCAATTAGACTGTATTGTTTTGGCTATGTTACTTCAGAACTTTTGACTGGGCAAACCGATTTTGATTATTCTCTTTTTACCTTGAAAACTGTTGCCTGTCTTTTGGTTAAGTTCTGACAATAATTTGAAGGCGGTTTTAAAAAATATTTACATGCAAGAAACACAAATTATGTCCGTTATAAGGTACAAAAGGCTTTATTGCAAGGAATAGGAATGCATGCAATTTTTTTCTTCTTAAAAGCAAAAAAAAAAAAAGTTATTTATATAAATTAAATTAAATATGTTGTGCAATCCAAAGACATGTGCAATGAGAATAGTATCATGATTTATTATTGGCATTGTAATTGTTGAAGATAAGATTATTTCTCCATTGATAAAATATAATTGTAAAATGTTGAGTTAGACGGATTATTGTGATTAGTATTATTTTTTGTTAAACTTTACCTATTTCTTCTCCTTGCATCTCTTCCTCGTAATTGGCCATTTGATTTGACCTGTAAAAATATATTATTACTAAAAATTATATTTTCTCAACAACTTACTCTAACATTTCAAATTGTTATGGTTTATTTAATAATTTGTCTAATAACCTACTAAATTCTAATATTCAAAAATTAATACTATATTCTATGTGCAGTGTTATGTAGTTCACAACAGCTATTTGGGAAACATTTTCTTTAAATGATACAGTCTCTAACAAAAAAAGTCAATATTTCAGGGCACCATCATCATCATCATACAGCTTAATATTACAATGAGTAAATAAAACACGTTTTTTCTAATATATAAACGTTACGTACCAAAAACTGAGCCAATAATCAAACCCAGCAGCAGCAGTAGTGGCCAGTATAATGAGCGTCATAGTAAAGAGAATAAAGCAGATGCTCCCCCCGGCTCTAAAGTACGCGCTAATCACTTCCCACCGCAAGTTACCCGACTGCTTCTCTTCTGCTTGCATCTTCTGCGCTTCGAACTCTTGTAGGTCCATCTCACTGTCGTTAGTGGATACGCTTCTTAGAAGCACCTTTTCGTTTTCGTCTCCTTTCTATATTATAATAAAAAAATAGCACACGTATCAGAAGTGAAACTTCTTTGGCAAGATTCAAACATACCAAAATCACCTCACTCCATGACGTGACGGTATTGTCATGACACGACCGTGAAATTTTACTCTCAACGCGCCTAAAGAAGTTTCACTTCAAAAATTAAGAATCACCTTTTATGTAGGTTGGTGGTTAAAAAGTTATTATGATGAGAATGTTAGACTGCGGTGTTATTCCGCTATAAATGGATTCTAACGTAATAATAATTCCTAGTCAAAGTCTCACATTTAACTTTATTTTTTTAATAATTATTTACGAAACATTATTTACTATTAGAATAAACATAAAAAATATAAGTAAAACATATAAAAATTTATAGATTCAATGTTAGACAGACCAATTAGGCTTCCATTATACGATTACTCTTCTTGACGAAAAAAATAACTTACATTTGCAGTTGCGGATTCATCAGCCTTAGTTTCTTGCAAGTTAGTTAACATCATAGCGAACTCCTTTCCAGAGGTTGCAAGCTCATCGAACGTTCCCATATTCTCAATACCACCCTGTAGTTAAAAATATTGCTCAACGACCGTGCTATTAAAATAATTACTAAGAGAAAATATACCTAGTAATTAAATGCATCGAATGTAATGAGTTTTATTTGTACACGCGATATTCTTTCAGAGCCCCGCGGCTTCGCTTACGGACTTATCTAATATAGCATTTCTGAATACAAATTTTACCACCCTATCGAATAAAATTCGTATTAAATCCGAAATACATATTTCTATAATTGCGTCGAAGTGAATAAAATAAATTAAATTTTCTGATATATTCTGCCACCAACTTTTACCACCCTCTTTTTTATACAGTGTGGAAATTTTCGATGGGCCCTGGAGGGAAAGTACTTGAAATACTGGAGATAGGAAATTTTGCTGAAAGGAAACATTCCTTTATTTTTAAAAAGAAATAAAACCACATTCAAAGATTTTCGAAAATTCACTTGCTTCGACCGGGAATCAAACTAACTAAAAATTAAAAATTTGTTATTTTATTCATCAAATTTTCTCTAATCCTCCAGTATTTCAAGTACCTTCCCTCCAGGGCCCATCGAAAATTTCCACACTGTATATAACTTTTCGTGATGCATTACATATTAAGTTTCCTGTTAACATCAAAGAGTTTCAAGAATTTCATGTTTTTTAAGTTTTTCCTTTAATTTAATAAAAAATCTATATTCAATCAACTGAGATAGAGTGCAATCTATTCCGGATCGGTTGGAACGATAATTGAACTTATGTAATGACGAGGTTGTTACGTGTAATAACCGAGCGTCCAAGTAGAGCCGTTTACAATAAAACTTTTGTGATACACGAAAAAGTGGCAATAGCAGTAGAGATTGTACTTACCTTGCATGCAGATTAGTTTTTACATAAATATTTAGTTGGTCTTTAGACAACAGGTTTATTTATTTATTCTTTAATACCAAACGTATCAATCTATGTGGAAAAATTTAAGCTTGTTTTTCAAGGAAAAGTATGTTAAGGAAAATAACTCCAACAATCGATAGACAATGAAGATAAGATTCTATAATAAAAATAGTGATCGAAAATAAGGCGTCAATACATGATAAAATTAATAAAAAATTACAAATAAATGAACTGAAGTGATAATATAATACTAGTTTGTACAATGATAGTACAATAACAGACTGCACTGTTCGTCCAACAATTACGTGGTTGCCCGCTGCGGTTTTCATGTATCTCTTTTCAAATATATTCATATTATTGTAATTGAGTATTGCATCATCTACACTATACAGAACCTTTTCTGTATTGATATAAGAGAGACGTCATAAATGCATTTGTATCTAATATTCGTGAATCAGTTGTTTTATATTTTATAGAATATTAAGGCCTGAATCGGGTAGAATTCCCTTTTAATACCGAAAATTAACTCTAGTTATAACCGTTTTTCTTCTTAGATTCTTAATGTACATATCTAAAAAAAATGTATATTAAAGTTTCGAATATGATAAAGGGCATGGTTGTTTTAATTTGTTTATTTTACAATCAGGTTTTTTGGAAAAAAAATCATGAACTGAGGTCGATTTTTGGACTTTAAACCAAAACGCTAAGTCAATATAACGTCAATTATTGTAGTGTTTTTACAGTGTGTTTATGAAATTGAAACACAGGACATGGTTGTTTTAAATTTTGATTCCACATCCAAATATCTTTTTAATAATTTTTATACATACTTTTACTACGGTAGATTCGCGCCGCGGCCGGTCCCCCGATCCCGCCTTGTAAATCACCTAGCAAGGTCGCTAGCCCCTATTAAGGCCTTAATTAAATGTACTATGTACTATCTACCCTATTTTTGATTATGATTCATGAATACGTATGTGCCTATAGTAGTCGCCGATTGTCGCCAGCCGTTATATCTGACATCTGCTCGTATTAAAGCATGGCCTACATAGATATTTAGGGTACATTTTGATAGATGATTGTAGTTCAGAATTGTGACACAAACCTCATTCAGTACGATTATATAATCAGCAGCTTTAAGGAAATGTATTTGATGGGTCACCAAGATCCTTGTCCGCCCTTGCAGGTAGTCATTGATGCATCCTTCAAACAATTGTCGACCAACATTTGCGTCCACTGCAGATAATGGATCGTCCAACAAGTATATATCAGCCTAAAAAACAAAAAGATAATTAAATACACACTAAAAAGTAACTGCAATTAAAATCATTAAAATATCCCACGAGACAGGTAATTAGTTGTCTAACCAGTTTCAGTTATTCAGGCGGACGATAAAAAAAAAGCGCGTCGAATCGAAGATTGGTTTGGAGCAAATATTTTTCATAACCGCGTTACGTAAACGGGAAAATAGATGAAAACGTTCGAGGGAAGCTAAATTGGATACCTACGTTTGTTTTTACGGATAAAAAAATGAATTACTTCTCTATAGACGGCGCGTGCCAAATTGATTCTGGCCCGTTGTCCCCCCGAGAGGGACACCCCGCGCTCGCCCACCAGCGTCTGGTCGCCGAACGGGAACTGCTTGAAGTCCTTCTCTAGAGCGCATTTCCTGCATACCTTCAAGCAATGTATTGTCATGAACATTGAGTCACGAATTAGTGAATGCAGCTTGCTTATGTAATGTTACGGTGTTTTTCGATCTAAGGATGTTATATTATAATACCATTGTATGAAAATAAAAGTGTGATAAAAATGCAAACATATTCTTAAACATGTAGGCACTACATGAGACATCAATTTTGAATGATACAACCTAAGGTTACAACATTCGAATGTAGGAATGTATCTCTACAACCATTTTATAAAAAATAATAAGACAAATGGAATGTAGCATCCAATTTTAATGTCGAAATGAGAAATGTCTGCAGCAGCTCGGGATATATGATGCACTGTGAAGAAATAACGTCGTTACACAATAAAGATAGTTTCTGTGATACGCGTAAGTGAACGCTAAAACGTGGCCCTATTGTCTGAGCACAATACGTACCCTCTTATATTTTTCCGGCTCGTAGGGCAAACCGAAGAGAATATTTTCTCTCACAGTACTCGGGAACAACCACGCCTCTTGGCAAGCGTACGATATATTCCCGAACACTGAAACCGTGCCAGTGGCTGCCGGCAATTCCTTTAGTAGCAGTTGCAAAATAGACGACTGTAAAAAAGTTGAAAGGTCAGCCCTCTAATCGATACATAAAAAATGTAGGTTGTACTTCGAAATGTCGGTAACTCAATTGCTTTCTGTAACTAAGTGCTTATTACAGTATTAATATAACCCTCGGGTCTTATCTTATCTTTACATAAATAACTCGACGAAAATTTATATACAAACAAGTCTACTGATGTAGTTTGTTTGTTTCATATTCTTGTTATAACGTGGGTTTAATCTCATTATATAATATAAGCTATGAATAATGTATACATATGTATTATGTATGTATGTTCATCTGTTGTAAGTATCGCTAGAGGCGTCTTGATCGTCCCTGATTGAATTCTGTGTTACGTCAAACTAAATTGCCTTGAGAGCCTAATTGATCGTTCTTGGTTTAATATTTTTTTTTTTTTTATTTATTTGTTTCCTAGTCATTTTCTATATGTCTATAAACTTTATTTAATGTTAAAGTAAGACATTAGTAACTAGTTCAAGAGTTCATAAATATTAAATCATTACCATTTTTATTTAATTCATGCATTAAGCATCAAATGTAGAAATGGGAATACCTAGCTTACAAATTGAAGCTCGCACTCCAGTAAACTTTTCATTTCAACTTACGTAACATCATCTGAATATTGCACACTGATATGATAAAATATCGGATTGCTATGCAAATTGTTATTGGAAATTATAATACGCAATTTCATTTTAATCATTGCGGGATTATATTGATTGTAATTTTGTTTATTTACTTTATTCAACCTTATTTATTTAGTCAAAGCATATCAAGTTTATCATTTATTAATAGAATACACACTTCAGGCTCTATATTTTTAAATAACAGTGGAATTCATTTCAAATAATATTGGCAAATACACATACACAGAGTATAATATACTTATAAATAGTAAATTACCTTTCCAGAACCAACGGCTCCAATGATAGCACACAGTTTTCCTTTTCTGATTCTGAACGAGATATTTTTAAGGGCCAAGAAGTTGGGGTCTCCAGTCCAACTGGCCGATACATCGCGGACCTCAACAATAGAGTCTCCCCCTGGGTGGGAAATACTTCTACGTAACCTTCTGTGTGGTGCGTTACCTGTTATAAATAGAAAAATAAAAATAATTACATAAGCTTATTTAGCTCTTAGATAAACAGATTGCGCTGAAAGTCAAGCATACTTCGGCATTCCTCCGGCCACTTATTATGGGTGGTGTGCGTTCCTCATTATGACGGGAAGCTTGCTTGGCTTTCTCATTAACTAAAATAAGCATAATGTGAACATTCCTGACTCACCATTAGTGAATGACATTTCTGACTTGGGCATGTAAGAAATAGGCCGCACCTCCATGGATTTTGGTTGTTTAAAGCTAGTGTTAACTTTGCGGAATATGTTGGATATTGGCGCCAAAGATCCCGAACTTAAGTCTGGGCGATCCTCTGTAAATAAAAGCATAGTCTTGGCAAGGAATTTATACTTTATGGCGACGTCTCCTGCATATCGTAATAAAAGATTAAAAAGAAAACATTATTCCTTCATGCGTTATAAACATACGATACGAAATAACATACAATATAACACGAGCTAATACATTTTTATTTATCTGATTACAATTCATGTACATAGATGACGTGCGTCGTATACAAAAAAGCAGCTACTCGTTCTTTATCAATTAAGAAATAAAACTTATACTTTTTACAAATTTTATTTCAATTTGAAATACATTTAATTTTATAAAAAGTTCCGCATCGCTTTTGGGCAGCCTTCACATACCAAGGCCGTAATTTTTATTATTTTTCACGAGGACCTAATTATTTCCCTGGTCTCATTGATAGTAGTATTTACGAGTCAAAACTAGGTTAACATATACGTGAATAGATAATGGTTTCATTTATCATAATATACCTAATCCATTTTACAATAAACTTATTGATTATTTATACCAAAGTTTTTAAATTGCCCGTATTGTCTTAATCAGAAAAAATATTGTAAGCATATGTAATTATTGTGTCTTCAATTACTAATTTCATAAACCTACCTGGTTAAAAATATGTAAAAGTATAAAACATATTGTGTGCTACTACTACGAAATAAAAATAAAGGAAACAATATCGGTATAGGTATTTTGTTATTAAAATTTGCTTAGAATAGAAAACGATCATATTACTACAAAAATTATGTAGAATTCATACAATAATTTCCGTTTTTGTATTGCACATTGTGTTAATAATTGAATTTATTCCTTTACAGGGAAATATTAATTTAAATAATATTCAAAAAATTCATATGCCAAAGCCTACGACGCTACGCGACGGTCGAGCCTTGCGCTCTATGGTTGGAAATAACTCTTTAATTTATTCCATTACTTAGCTAAATGAACCGGTTCCAGGAACATCGCAAGTATTCTAAATGTAAGTTCGTAAGTTCATGAAATCCTAATTGCATAATTATCGTTATATTATCTTCATTCAATATAATGTACAAATCCAAAGATATAAAAGAAAAAAATTCAATACATTCTTTCCCTAGCCTTCGTAGAACTTGTCTGTGAAATACGACATGTTATTTAAATGACCTTAATAAGTACTTTTAAAATTTTAAAATTTAATCATATTACTTTTTATCTAAAAAGTAATTTTGGAGAATTGAAGTTTCGATAAAAGTAATTTACATTCTACACTTTTTTACGTTTTGATTAATTTGGAGAGGTCGATAACATATTACTGTAACAAATAAAATGTCCCGTTTTATTATACAGAATTTGGTGCAGACGAGTTTAAATCTATTTTTGAACAAATTTTTGCGGGGTTTTTTATTATCACACTTTTGTTCCCTTCCAGAGTCTTCCTTTCTTAGCCATATATCCTAAAATTTTTTATGACAGGTGATTGAAACCAGTTTCCACGCTCATACGTCAATCAAATAACAAGTGATTATTACTTACCCAATATCATGAAGTCTTGTACTCTTCTGAAGGATACTAAGAGCTCAGCCGTAAATGATAAAATCAAAGGCAGTACCATTGTTATGTTAAAGTTGGCCGATGACATGAACTGTTGCAAGGGATAAATCTATAACAAAAGGAAATATCCTGAATGTGTGTGCATCTGAAGAATTTGCGGCTTTTGTTCTTTTTTTAAAGGAAATAAATTTATTTACCTACTTACTTTCTATCATGAATTCGCAATCAATACGCAATGCATTTATCTAATATTATCTCAAAATATTGCGAAACATATGGATATATATATATATATATATATATGTTACCGGAAATGTATGAAATCAAGGAATTGTATACAAATCCTAGGAAATGTGTACAATTCCGATACCATTTAGGAAATGTATAAAATATTGTTTAATTGTTTAATAAACTATTTAATGCATAGATATCCTAGGAAATGTATAATCTTCCTAGGAATTGTATATAATTCCAATATCGTATTAGGAAATGTATAAAGTAAATGATTTCTGTAATAAAACACGTTGTTATTTTTTTTATTATAGCACTTTTTGAGACAATCGGGTAACAGTCTTACCGTAAAATAATAGTAATATGTTCATATTATCTTACTAATTAACATTTCTTAAATCAACTTATATTCAATCAAATCAAATTTTCATTTGGTAAGTAATCAGTCCCCACGTCCCGCTGTCCCCGTGTACATTTCGCAGTCGGATTGTATAATCCGCCGTATTACAAACGGCCGGCATTTTGTAATATGCCGAAATTCGTCTTTTTCCAAAATTCTACAAAAAGACGGTCGCGAGCCGACGGAGCCCCACTTCGTGGGGCTCCTATTTCTGTGTAGTTTTAAAAAACACGAACCTAACCTAACCCACCCCCTTATCCAAACCAAAAATTTCTGATTCTTTCTGATTCTGATATTACAAAATGCCGGCCGTTTGTAATACGGCGGATTATACATTCCGACTGCGACATACACACCCCTCGTCCCGCGTACCTTCCAATATCTTAGATGTTTTACATTTCCGATTGCTATTTAGGAAATGTATAGATTTCCTAGGAAATGTGTATAAAATAATTTATTTCACACATTTCCGTGCGATTTTAGGAATTACATACATTTCCTAGGAATTTTGTACAATGACGGATTACATACATTTCCGTTAACATATATACTAAGCATATATATTACCTAGATACTTATATTTATTTTTAACTTGAACAGACGATACTCGTTTTCATTATCGTTCACCAGTAGAAATAAAAAACGTGTTCATGAATTTTTTTTGTAAATTGAGCATCATTATACGAAAATGTAAAGTATATTGGCCATTTAAAATTTATCAAGCTATTTTATTACCTATTGAGTTTTAGCGCTTCTTTACTATAATTCTATAATCTATATAATATGTTACAATTTTAGATCATCATTCAATTAAAAGAACATAATTTTATTGTGATATAATAAATTCAGAAGTATCTGATTTTTTAACCATCGATCGTCTATAAGCAATTATAATAATAAAGGTAGAGCAAGAATATATAATATTACTGTATTATTATATTGTTCTAAACCTTGTATGTTGTAAGAAAATAAATAAAATAACAAAATTTAATCCGTATATCCGTATTATATACCGTTATAATACTCCATGGTATATGTTTTATTTGCATATTCTCTAAAGAATAAAAAATGTTTTTTTCAATTGTTGAGAGAATAAAAAAATCACCCGGTTTTGTTTCAATACTTTGATATACGATAAAGATACAAAATAATGAATTGGTACTGCAATATGTGAGTGACCGAGTCATCTAATATTCAAATTGTTCAAGCTATTAAATAATTCACGTTCATGTGCATGCTATAAAAAAGAGCGTGTGTGCCGAGCACACGTGTCAGAAGTGAAACTTCTTTGGCAAGATTCAAAGATACCAAAATCTTCATCTTACTCCACGACGCGACCTTGTAATTTTACTCTCGACGCGTCTAAAAAAGCTTCCCTTCTAAAATTTTATTTTCAATTTGAATTTGAGGAGTCATACTTACAACATTTGCAGTGAGTGGATTTCCAAGTAGAATATACGTGAGGACTGCAAAGAATAGCGCGGCTCGTTCGGTGAACATCATAAAACTAAGGAAGATTGACCTGAGAATCGTAGCATTTTTAACTTCGTGCAATTCTTCTATACGCTTTTGTGCTATCATTTTCTGGAAGGGGATCTCCCATGCGTACATTTTTATAACCTAAAAGTAATGAGGACTCATAATTATTAAGTAAATTATATCTACCAAAATAAAAAAATGTGAACTTTAGTGGTTATTACTATATGAAATAAGTACATATATACATTTTAATCGCCTGCATAATTCATGGATATGCACAAAAAGCACCTGCACAAAAGAGATTGCCTAAGTTTGGGCAGTTTAAAAAAGTTTCGTACCTAATTCAGAGTAAAGCAATGAAGCGTATTATTTTAAACCAAAATATCACATAAACATATTGGTGGTTTTATTTTTAAAGTGAAATGCATAGTTATCGTATAATTATAATAAATATACCTGTATACCGTTGATAACTTCACTCATAACTTTGATACGCTCGTCTGTTTTACCGGCAGTACGGAAACGTACTTTACCCATGAGCCTACCAAGTCCCCCTGTAATGTAAATGCTGTTAAAAAAATCCTTACTAAAAGCACAGTATATAGAAAATCATAAAAGATTGTGAACATAATATCAAACCGAGGTAATTAATTTAACACAGTATTATAAGTCGCCATTTATTGCATAGAACATTATTCGATTCGATACTTCGAAAAAAAAATGTGTGCGTGTACTAGTGTACACACGTAAGAAGTGAAACTTCTTTGTGACCTTATTTTTCAAAAAATAATTTACTATATGCAACTTTACAG
Source organism: Colias behrii (assembly GCA_029959065.1). NCBI lineage: Eukaryota > Metazoa > Arthropoda > Insecta > Lepidoptera > Pieridae > Colias > Colias behrii. The sequence goes on from JARWMC010000002.1 coordinate 9,690,921, forward strand.
AAATACGTCGAATCACGCGTGGTAGGGATAAGAAAAAGATGGCGCGTAACGGAAAAATGTCACGCGTAACGAAAAAATGTTACACTAATTTTTTTTCCAACCCCGATAAAGAAGTTTCACTTCAATAATATTGTCTAATATACATAATGCTTTTAAATATTTTCCAACCATCAAATAGCTTAAAGAATCAAGAATGCTGTAATTCTTTTATCGCGTTATACGCATACAGATCGCTAGTCCGCGTTATCGATGATCAATAAACACTTACCTTGGACAGGAAGGGCTAATACCATCAGCGCCGCGACACCGATGAGGGCCGCGTATCCCGCCTGCACATAGCCCAAATAACAAACAGCTACCAACTGTATTGGTATGATCCACACGTAGTTGAGGAACATGAACGCTAAATCGAATCTCTGGAGATCGTTTGACAATATGTTCACAACCTTTCCAGCTGTTGTTTCGCCCAGCGCGCCATTGTTCATGCGCATTATCTAAATATGGAAAACAGTGGCAGTAATTATTGTGTTCTATAATTAATTGGCATGATGTGTTACTTATTATTATTGCGTGTAAACTTATAAGAATTTTAATTAACAAGAATGCGTGTACACTGACTGACCACGATCTCTCACAAATTGAGTTTCGTCAGAAGATATACCGCTAAACAGTGGCTAAATATTATAAAGGTGTCTGTGGGACTTGACATGACTTTCTTTTTGTGGTTGAACACTTTTTGGGTTCATCCGTAACAAGTAAATATTAATACATTGAAATAATTTATTACCTTTCTGAACATAAGCGTACTGACTGCTACTCGAAGCTTCATTCCAAATTGTTGACAGTAATAGTTTCCGTGGTGATTACAAAAAGCCGCAAGTAAATTAGCTACTATCATAGCTGCAGCATAATATGAAGCCACTGCAGTTGTCATTGTGGTGTTCACAGACCAGTAACTTAACAACTCAGAGAATAAGAGAGGTATGACTGTCCTGTTAAACAAAAAACATTCTGTAACCTAATCCAATCATTCTATAACATCAATAGATATCTCTCACTTCATGCAGGGCAAGAATAGTACCTATTCATGATATATCGATATGTTATTATACGTTAACAGTTCAAACACATGCACAATGAATCAAATAAAAGTGATTGTTTATGGAGATGCATTACAAACGTAACGTTTATTTTTTGAAAAATTGAAAATACAGTACCAATATTATACAAAACCTTACCTTAAACTTGTGTAAATAAGTTGTAGAATACCACCAGGTATATATGACCAGATGAAGGTTTTAAATAAAACTCTCGTCAGAGAAGGTTCCCTTCCCGCTGCTTTCGCTATTCCCTCTTCAATAAGCCAATTTCTGTAACAAAATCAAATAGATTTAATTGGAAAGTAGATGATTACGTAAATATACTAATTTCATGTATTTGTGCATATATATATGATTATTTATTTATTAGCGCATATATAATCGAACAAAATACGCGATAAAAATATCCAAATTCTCTAGCCGAAGCTATAATCTTACAATAAAAAATCAGTCATTGCTTTTGTAATATAGACTGTGAATATGAATATTTACAATACAACGTTTTTACATTTTATAAAACATTAATGGATTTTAATTAAAATGGCAAAAAATCTGAAATAAGAAACAACACGAGTGTACGATAAAGAGCTATCTTACAGAAGGGACACATTTATAAGATGAAAATGTCATAAGAATACAAGCTATGTCTCTTTACCCACGGTTCATGACACTTTAACGGCGCATTTGTTAAAGATATTTTAACGTAACAAAAACATTGCGAAAAAGATGACAATGCTATTTTCTACACAACTGAAGAAATAAATAATCATCTTGTTATATTTTAGATCGTAATTACCGTAAGTACCCAAAAAATGTTAACCTAGTTGCCTGCCTTTTATATTTTTTCTCAACTCTACTCTATAAATAAAGACAAGAGGGCGTCATTAATTGTTCCGTACATAGATAGCTTTTGGACTGCTGTAATCGTAAAACAGTGGAAAGTATTACAAAACTGAAAATAGTACTAAATGTATCCCTTGCTTTCAGACTGCATCAAAAACAAGGCCCATGGGATGACACATATTTATGGCTGAAGCGCATACAAGGCAAAATGTTTATCTAGCCTACATTCTGCATCATAAATAAACCTTAAACACAAACTACATAAACACTTAAAATTTAAGGGTACTGGTGATGTCATTTATATTATAAAAGTGAGCTTTTCACATATTTTTTTCGGGTACAAAATGTAATCTTAAGTTACTGCTATATTTGGCATGCAATTTTTATTTAATTTCAGATATAAATGACTCGTTAATACAAAATAATATATTAGCTTAAAATACGTAATATTTATTTCAATTATCACTGATAAACACTTAATGTATATAATTATGTAAATATGTAAATGTAATATGCATAGTAATCTCTCTTGCAAACAATTCCAGATTATCAATGTCATTGTCCTGAAATAACATTGAACAAAGAACATTAAAATCTTAAATTTTTCAGTTAACATTTTATTCATAATAAATTGTTTGTTCGAAAAATACTTATTAAGTACTTGATGAAAATATGTACAATTAAGTATTACACGATCCGTATTGTGAATTTGATCTCAAACGTTTAAATGAAACGTATTTTCAAAGGATTTGAAACGTTGTGATCGTTCGTAAAAATTCTTGATTAATATTTATTTGACAGAACATTCTTGTTTTATTTAGAACTAGAGGTCCGCCCCGGCTTCGCAAGTGGTACATATTTCGCAATAAAAGGTAGCCTATGTCCTTTCTCGGGTATCAAAATATCTCCATACCAAATTTCATGCAAATTGGTTCAGTAGTTTGGGCGTGATTGAGTAACAGACAGACAGACAGAGTTACTTTCGCATTTATAATATTAGTATGGATTTGTAACTGTTGGATATTTACATGAACGTATTTTATCAAGAACAAAAAACAATTATAATGTTTTCTTTGAATTCTCCATAAATTTATGTTTCCTCAATATGTCACCTTTCTTTCATACTTGGTAGAAATTGAATTAAATAAAAACATTAAAATGAGATCATTAAATGGATCAAACGAAGAGCGTTGACTTCAAATTGAGATTATATAATGAAAGTTTTAAAATGTTATAGTTTTTGAAGTGAAACTTCTTTATCGGGGTTGGAAAAAAATTTTGTGTAACATTTTTTCGTTACGCGTGACATTTTTCCGTTACGCGCCATCTTTTTCTTATCCCTACCACGCGTGATTGGACGTATTTCTGTAAAGTTGTTTAAAATAAATTATTTTTTGAAAAATAAGGTCATAAAGAAGTTTCACTTCTTACGTGTGTACACTAGTACACACACACATTTTTTTTGTATGCGCATTAAACGAGGGAGACTAAAAGCTACCCATATAAGTAAAAGGCTACACACACTAAGACCGATCATGGACAATGAAATGTGTTGCAAAAAATATTCCCTTAAAGATGCATCATGGGTCAGTTTGCAAAAAATATCTAGGTATATATTAAAATTTGTGTCGGCACAAAAATAATATTCAGACGGAGGAACATAACGAAATAAAGTTAATTCCAAATTAGTAATATTATGGATCAATCAAAAGATTAATTAATAAAAAACGATTATTATTGAACTATATTATTATCATTTTCAATAATTTCTTTTCATGTAACGGTATCATATATCTAAATTATTATCTAATCAAATCCGTATCAAAAATAAAGCAATATAAAATTAAAAAAAAACAACTATAAGAAAGATAAAGCTAAACAAGCTCTTATGAGAGACGATTAAATATGATCTCATGGCAAACAAGGCTACCTGTAATAATATTTTTGAAGTGAAATTTCTTTAGTCGCGTTGAGAGTAAAGTCAAGATCGTGGATTATGTACCTATGACCTTAGAGTGTGTAACTTCATACTGCATAGGCTATAATAATTGAGTTAATAGATGACGTTGAACTTTTTTTATAGGTTGTTGTATAGGTTTTTAAATTTGAAATACCGATTCCCATATATTTTCCTCCACTGATTGAAGATGTGACGAAACATCAATATTATTTTTAGGAAGCTTGCTAGTTGCTAACACTTCTTTCTAAGACTAAGACTTTCTTTTTTGTTACATTAAAGATAGAGCCTTTATTAAATTGTGTTTAATTTCTGTTTATTTCTGAATTTTTGTTTATTTATTCATAAATATTGTCTATTCTATATACCAAGTTATATTTGATTTTTAAATTGTGAGTAATACGATACGAGCTTAGACAGTCCTGTGGTATTCTTCATTTAATTCCATCTTCAATTATCACGAATGAAATATTATATTTATATTTAGGTTCGGTCAGAGTAAGTACCACGTTATTTATTTTTATGTAAAACCAATTCTTTTGTTATGTATAAGTACTCGTGGAGGTTTAAGTCATCACAATAGCATTGATACTTTTCAAAAGGTATAACGGTTTAACATGTTTATGTTGTAATTAAATATATCTTAAAAAAACAATTGCTAAACATTATCTATCTAAAAAAAGTAAAAATAAAAAACAAATTAACTCCGTTCATATCAAAATATGAAATAAGTAAATAAATAAAATAAAATAATAATAATGTTAATAATAATAATTTAATATAGGCGTAGGGATGTGACGACCCCATCGCCCACGGTTGGAATATCTATTGTCTACGTGACAATAGATATTCCACCCGTGCAATCAGTCAACCCGCAGGACACCTTGTGGCGGGGTGTCGGGGAGTAGCGACCCCGCGGGAACCGAGTGCCCCCGGGGAGGCCCCTGTCTTCATCTCCGGCTTGCCTTCACCGGCCGGTCGGAGTGAAGCTTGACGAGGACAGGACCCCCACCTCTGGCTTGCCTTAACCGGCCGGCCAGAGTGGAGTCGCGAGAGCTTTTAGCTCGAAGGGTGGATGCGAATCGTAAGTGGCGAGTGGGCACGTGATGCTGGACCCTCAGGGAGCGCGTGATCGTAGTTTAAAGTCCAGGGACGCCTCTCCACCCTTAGCTCCCCCTAGCTTATGTTGCCCCCTTGTCGCACTATTGCAGCGACTTATTTCGGGGGCCCATACAGTGAGAGGGCGAGTCACCACCTGCCAACAAATTTTTACTTCCCTTAAGTAGAAAGGCAGGTGCCATAGTTTCCATAGTCCCCAATTCCAGTCCATGTAGCATCCCATTCCATAGCCCGGTTTATTTTGCTTCCATTTCTCACAATAGTCCTACATCGGCCGCGGACTGCCCAGGACTGTATCTCTATAGTGCAGTCATGGGCAGGCTGCGGCTGGTGTCCCACAACACAGTAAAATTCTCGAAAGGGCCTCTGCGTGTTGGATGCGTGTCCCCACGTAAGCCTTCCAAAGGTCCGGGTACCGTCCTTCTGGTGGTACCCGAGTATTATGGAACCGAGAAACATAATTTAATATACAAAAATATACAAAAAGGTAAATTTAAAATTTATTTAATGTTGGATTAGGTTCCAATCTGTTTAGGTGGTACTAAGCTAAAGCTATTATATAAAAATCTGTTAAAGATTAATAATTTTAACTTTATTAGGTACATACACTCGCAAAATTAAATAAATACTAAAGAAATATAGTCTGCTCTGCTTACAGAAGCTCTATCATAAGAAAAAGAAATGCTGCATGGATGGTCTAGACTCTTGAGTCTAGACCTAAGGTCTAGACACATCAATAATGTCGTGTCAATTGTCAGAATTAAAAATGTAAATGTAAATGTAATTAAATGCCAACGTTGATTGAATATTTAATAGATATATTTTCTTAGCATGATTTATTTCATATAAGATTCACTGTGACGAAATTGAGTTTCATATTTTCAGATGGGAGGAAGCATACCGCTTCGTTGTTAGGCATGCAATATAATATTTTTATGCTATCTAAATTGATATTTTTTTACGGTCAAACGCGTCCCGCGCTGACGTCTACGACGCCCCACATTTCGTGGGGCCCGTAGCATTTGCTACGAGACTGCAACGTCACTGTTTTCCAATATGATAATGTTCACTGACTTTTTTAAATTCAAATTAATAAAAAACATACCGCTAACCATACTTTATAGTGGGAATGTAAAGTACCAAAGTATGGTATAGGTTTTAAAATTAATTTAAATATTTATCCATATTGTTAAAAGTTATAAATCAGAACTTACTTTTCTAAAGCATCACCCGTAATCTTAGAGTCATAAATACTTTTAGTTGGCACTAAATCATACTCCTCGAGGTCTCTCCGGTTCCCGTTCACGAATAAAGGGAACATCCACGCATAAAGCATACGCGAAACAAGTCCTGGGACACTTTTTTGCGGAGGCGCAGTCTCTTTACTTTTTTTCCACTCATCTTCATTTTTATTTTTACTACTGCTATTTTTTAATTTAACCATTGTCACTGTGTTATTTTAGTCTGTCACTAAACAATAAATAATTTTCACTAGTGCACGTCGGGGCGCGCACAGTACGCCACCTCGAATATACAGGTAGATAACATTTAAGTTTTTCTGCCGTACGCGCTCTACTTTAATGACATTAATGTTAAATAGGTTCATGCGATGTTATTAATCTCTAATAACTGATATCGTACGTACGTACGTACCGTGATGTTTTTTATCGAATATCCATACAATTATTGCACTAAAGGTACATGAGACATAAAATGTGCGATAATTTGTGGAAACGGTATCACAATTATTGATGTTTATCATAGCAGGTGATGCGATTAACGAGGAATTTTCTTATTGCTTATAAATATGAATCATATTGTTATTGATATAGTAGCGAGAGTTTCTTAAATGTATGGTTCATAGATAAAACACATGCTTCAATAAAATGTGAAATTGTAGAAATATAATATAAAAATTTTAATTTAACAGTAGGTAAGTACCTACAATAGGATATGAAATCCAAATTATTTACAAGGACAGGTTGAATTTATATAGACATTTTGGTAATGCGTAAGCCTGTGGATATGGTCCTTGTAGATAATAATGTTTAAATTCTTTATAGTTACGTAGTCTTATGTAATTGTGAAATTTCATCAATGTGAGCTATCATAAAGAAAAATAATTTACAGATAAGAACTTCAGGAGGTAGAGTAAATTATCGTAGCTTGACTTTAATTATAACCCTGGTATTTTATAATACAATATGATAAAAGGTAACGTATTATTTTATTACACTTTACATCGTAAATTCGTAAAGTAACCTTTATCTGTTTCCAAAGTAGTATCTGGAAAAAAGTATAAAGGTGATGGAATTGAAATGTTGTTAATAATATAATAATAAGTTATATCTAATAATAGCTAAAGATTTGTTAATAGTGAAGAAGTTCGTTTGGTTTAAAACGCTAATCTTAGGAACTTGGCTGATTTAAAAAATTATTTCAGTGTTATGTGTAGCTCATTTGTCGAGGAAATAGGTAAGCTATATTTTACAAAATAACTCATGATTTGCAATAAAAATGTCTTCTGAAATTAATATTATTATTATCAAATATCTGATTTAACAATTTACTCAATCTGATTAAAATGTTTTGGAATGAATTCAGTATACGAGTTAAATATATATTTTTATACATTACGATACTATATACTTCTACTTTCTCTATGTAAAACTCATTCACAAATTGGCAAAACAACTCGCCTTACGACGAAATAAGCCACGAACGAGGATTAAAAAATAAAAGAGATGTCATGTTTGTATGGTTGTTGTGAATTTACACTGGCTCTGTTTAAGTATGTTTAATACTGTTTCACAACGACAATATATTTTGTTGTTTTAAGCCGCAGTGGCGCAGTATTGTTTTTAATATATGTATATTAGTAATTATAATTAATAAAGATTTCGTTTTTATATTGTTTCTTTGTTAACCTAAAAAACTATTTGATTATTTTTCAAAAATTTAACCTTTCTACCTCCTTTACGAGTAACAGGATTTTAATTTTAATTTTTTCGTTCCGGCCGAATCGAGGTCAAGCCTTTAGTCTATGATATTTCTGCAATGTTATCAGAAGGACTAAACAATATAATATAATGTGATCCTAGAACCGTATCTTAAAAAAGCATTATAATAATGGAACCATAAAAACTCATACGTACCTTATTATTTAGTTATTAATAATATTGAAAAGCACATTTTGAATTTTGGTAATTCACTTCTAAATCCCTCTGCAGTTTTACGATTAATCTGACTTGAATAAGACCTGAAACTTAGTAATGCTTTTAAGTTTTCAAAATTACATATTTGATATTATATTCATCAAAATTAAAATGGCCGTATAACACGCTTTGTCATGTACTTATAGCAAGACTTATAGGGTAAGCTCTTACCGGGGTCACCATCTCAGAAGGTTGGCGTAAATAGTACCAACTTAGTATCTAAAATCTAAATGATACTATGTTACAAAACAAAACACGTTTGTAGGATGCGTAGAGGAACTGATGTCCGAATTATTTTCCTCACCTATCCCATTGTTTCGTTTTTTATAATTTTCAATCCTTTATTTATCTCTTTCTTCCTCTTTTAAAAAGGCGGCAAACTATTTTTGAAAGATGCCTTATCTTTTTTTTTTTAAGTGTTGCCAGTTTCAAAAAATTGGAAAAATATGAAACCTTATGCGAGAAAAATTAGACAAATATGTTAAACTAGCAATGCCCTGCGGTTTCACCCGCATAGATAGCGATATCGTGACAGTGAAAAGCTTAGAGTATATATACTATCTATAGAGTGCGAACAACCAAGTGGGAACAGTAGGCACAGGTGGGAACAACACGACGTTTCCGCCGCGAGCGCTCGTAGTCGTGGTTGAGTGCTGTCGAAGTGCGTTGCTCTGGAATTTTTTTCATATTTACGAATAAACATGGTGAAATGTGCAGTTCTATCTTGCAAAAACGATACTAGAAAATACACAAAATTGAAATCCAGTATCACATTTCATCAGTAAGTCGATTGTTATACTTATTTTTATGAAAATAAATCTAGCATCGCGGGGGTGAAGGGGAGGTGGGAGGCGGACACGCGCAGGATCGCTCGCGCGCCTCACTGCCGCCACGTGATCGTAGTGATGTGACCTGACCAACGCTGTACTCGATATAAAGTTTACTAGAAGAACTATATTTTATCAAATTACTAGCTGGCCCGGCGAACTTTGTACCGCCCAGTCAATGAATGTCGTGTTACCTTTGGGCTTGGAACTAATTTAGGCTATGATGAACGGAATACAATGATACAAAATAAATATAGATATAGGTATAATGGCTTTTTATTTCGATGAATAACACATATAGAAATAGAATAAAAAAATAATTACCTAAATACTTCATACCTACACGTGTCAGAGAAAAATTACCTATTGAATTAAACTACGTTTTGCAGCCTGGGATGCACTCGAATTAACTCTTTTCGTTCTTTAACTGGTGTCGACCACAAATCGTTTCCTTTCAATTTAATTATGATAGTTCTACTTCTACCACTATCATCGGGCGACCGACGATGATACAGTGGGTAACCATCGTTGCCTGTGATGGTCTTTGCCGTCAATTTTCGTGGATACCTTTTGGAACACTCGCTGTCAACCATGCATGGTGATTGGCGGTTGATGGTGCCACACGGTTCATGAATCATATATTCGTGATTAGAACATCATGTCATGTCGTTCTGGATCGGTTACAGGATTAGCAATCCCCGCACATACAATTTTTATGAGCCCGAATTCTTTCGACTAACCAAATTAAAATGTGTGCATGCTGCAAGCCTTATTTTTGTCATTCGATTGAATACATCCATCATTGAATAATCCCAAAGATGTGTTGCTTTTGTAACTCATGATCGGATTTTTTGCTTGAAAACATGTGTGGTAATGTCGAGCCGATCACTTGATATCTGTCCGGGAAGCAGCAGTTGAATAATTTCCATGCATTTCGGATTACATGTAAATATTGTAATGAATAGATCTGGCCGACCATAATGACGAAAATATTATGTATGTCATTGCATCTTGCGCATATTCATGACCTGTGTATGTCGCAGTAAACAGACCAACATTTTCTGCATCTTCTTCTCTGTGCTAATTGCATCGCGTAAATGGATGTAACCAATTTAGCTTGGTTTGAACCAATGAATCAGGGGCTCCGTTTCAATTTTAACGTTATATACTTAGATACATAATAATATTATTATGTCAACGCAATATTGTTGAAGCAGTCGACCTGTGCAGTCGACGAAATTGCAACAAATTATAATTGTCAGAATTTTTACACTTTTATAGAATTTCTTTTTAATAATTAAGCGAACTAACCTTCTTGGTTAGATTCCTCACCAAAAATACCTTATTAATTTCTGAAAACACGCGTAAACACAATCATTTGAGGAATTTTTATGTATCTGCTTTTATTGCACTTTTTGATAATTGATTTTAAAAAAATACAAACAATATTTATTCACCCTTTTTACTTTTAAATTATTTTACACATATAATACATTTTTGAACGCATGAATGTCAAACATTATTTTCCGTATTGGACAGGATTGACAACTAATGATTGACATATGTACGAAAATCAAAATTTTGGGAAAATATTTATTCGTCTAGTTTTTGTTGTTTTTATGATTTATTCTGCTATTCTGGGCGGTGACAAATCCAACAAATCCAAAACCATGAAAATTGCTTCAGCAGATCTCGAGTTATAAGTGTTGGAACATACAGACTTTCTTTTATATATATAGATTTATTTAACTTTAAAATTAAAACTTTTTTAAAAATGTATTATAAATAAGTTTGTGGTGTGTTTTGTATGATACACTTTCTAATATTATGAATGCGAATGTATTATAGTGTAAATGTAAAGTATGTAATGTTACGATATATTTTCTGAACCGCTAAATTGATTTTGAAGATTTTATTAAGTAGAATGGATAAAATTAAATAAAAAGACGGGTTGCACTCCGGGAGTGCCGGCAGAAGTGAAAACTTGATTATTAACGTTCAGCATGTTTGATATTTTGGAATGGTATCCGTCTTACGCATGGAATATGGAATATAAGGGCTAAAAAAAAAAAAAAAAAAAATCCGTCTTACGCTTTTTCGGTCAGGCCACGTGTCCTGACGCGAGTTTAAGATTTTATACCCAACGCCGCTAAAGAAGTTTTCACTTCAAAAATCATTAATATTATTTATTATATTATCATTTTAAATTACTAATTATTTTTATTTAACATTTAAAAAAAATGTTATTATTGTTTGATTTATTATTAAAGAAATAGCACTAAACCCGATCTTTTATTTTATTAACTTTATTATTTAAAAAGTACTCACGTTTTTCTGATATTCCAATTAAACATATTTTTTTAAAGTACTTATAATTAATACAAGAAAATTTCTTCTATATTTAATATTCAAATGGAATAAACAAACTTTATTCAGTTGGTAAACAAATTTAAAATTACATATTTATACTTTATTCATATATTTTTCCTTTAATAACATATTGAACATAAAATTTACTTATAATACATATTTATTTACATAACTTATCGATAGTTCAACACGCAATTGATACCTACCCATCCCTATTTGTCACACACACATCTATACATATAGTATCTATAGCTCATCTGCCCACTAAGCAATTTGTGCAATACACGCGCTCTATACTATTGTAATATATACTCTAAGGTGAAAAGTCTACTATAGGTCGGACTATAGGTTTAATTTTTAATCACATGAAAATCACCTTTACCCCGTACCCGCACTACGCCTGCTCATTGTATTAAGGGTGCTATTACAGATTTTTAACAAAAAACGCTATTTTACGGTACAATTTTAACTCAAAGCCATTACACGTGAGAACAAAGTAATATCTTAAATTAAAGATAATATATTCAGTTCTATGATCATCTTATAAAAATTGTACGACGTCATACAAAATTGTCGCTGAAATACGATTTTCCCAGCACAATGATCGCATAAAATGCAAAAAAATGGGGTCTAAAACGGTACAATTTTAAGAAAATTAAAAGCCTAATCTATCTTCTTACCTATAAATTATTGAGGGATATATAGTCCTTTATAGATTCTGATAATTTTTTTGTATCTAAATCAAAATTTTATTTCAATTATTAGCTAAATTAAAAATACTTGTCGATTTCTTCATACATTTTGCTCTCGCGGGTCGTCAGACCGCGCTCAGAAGCGCTCTTGGAAGGACGGGTGTATCGCTCCTCGTCCCAAAAATAAAACGAATTAGAAAAAGATTATTGTGCGTGCACTGTCGTTTTCGTGATTTGAAATATTTGATACTTTATAAGAGTAAACTGTATAAGTTTCATATTCCAATTATTTGTAATTTAAAATTATGTTTTAAAAATTACCTTGCCTGAGATGCTCTTTTTTATGGGTTGTTGAATAGATTGGTGGGGTAAAACAATTCAAGATGGCGTCGACGAAAATTTGACTTTTTTTCGTGATGGGTGTCATTTTCATAGTTTTTGGGGTAGCTATTAACGAATATGAGGTCAAAACTGAAATCCAAGATGGCGCCGACGAAAATTGTACATATTTTCGTCATGGGTGTCATTTTCATGGTTTTTGGGGTAGCTATTAACGAATATGAGGTCAAAACTATAATCCAAGATGGCGCTGACGAAAATTTGACTTTTTTTCGTGATGGGTGTCATTTTCATGGTTTTTGGGGTAGCTATTAACGAATATGAGGTCAAAATTATAATCCAAGATGGCACCGACGAAAATTTTACATCTTTTCGTCATGGGTGTCATTTTCATGGTTTTTGGGGTAGGTATTAACCAATATGAGGTCAAAACTAAAATCCAATATGGCGCCGACGAAAATTTTACATCTTTTCGTTATGGGTGTCATTTTCATGGTTTTTGGGGTAGCTATTAACGAATATGAGGTCAAAACTATAATCCAAGATGGCGCCGACAAAAATTTTATATCTTTTCGTCATGGGTGTCATTTTCATGGTTTTTCGGGTAGCTATTAACCAATATGAGGTCAAAACTGAAATCCAAGATGGCGCCGAGGTAAATTTTACATCTTTTCGTTATGGGTGTCATTTTCATGGTGTTTGGGGTAGCTATTAACGAATATGAGGTCAAAACTATAATCCAAGATGGCGCCGACAAAAATTTTACATCTTTTCGTCATGGGTGTCATTTTCATGGTTTTTGGGGTAGCTATTAACGAATATGAGGTCAAAACTATAATCCAAGATGGCGCTGACGAAAATTTGACTTTTTTTCGTGATGGGTGTCATTTTCATGGTTTTTGGGGTAGCTATTAACGAATATGAGGTCAAAATTATAATCCAAGATGGCACCGACGAAAATTTTACATCTTTTCGTCATGGGTGTCATTTTCATGGTTTTTGGGGTAGGTATTAACCAATATGAGGTCAAAACTAAAATCCAATATGGCGCCGACGAAAATTCTACATCTTTTCGTAATGGGTGTCATTTTCATGGTTTTTGGGGTAGCTATTAACGAATATGAGGTCAAAACTATAATCCAAGATGGCGCCGACAAAAATTTTACATCTTTTCGTCATGGGTGTCATTTTCATGGTTTTTGGGGTAGCTATTAACCAATATGAGGTCAAAACTGAAATCCAAGATGGCGCCGACGAAAATTTTACATCTTTTCGTTATGGGTGTCATTTTCATGGTTTTTGGGGTAGCTATTAACGAATATGAGGTCAAAACTATAATCCAAGATGGCGCCGACAAAAATTTTACATCTTTTCGTCATGGGTGTCATTTTCATGGTTTTTGGGGTAGCTATTAACGAATATGAGGTCAAAACTAAAATCCAAGATGGTCGTCGAATTTCAAGATCGCGTCATGGTAATACTGTCGTGTTATGAAGCAAGGCGGCGATTTTGGTATCTATGAATCTCGCCAAAGAAGTTTCACTCCTGACACGTTTTCTCGGCACACACGTTCTTTAAATTTAATTTATTTCATTCCGACTGTTTCTCGGAATAACATACATTTACTAAGAATTGCATACAATGCCGGGTTTAATATATTGCCGGTAACATAATATTATGTATGATTATAATTCTTAAAAAAGTATTTTATACATTTCTTAAAAAACTTCGATATTGTATACAATAATACAATTCATATTCAAATTGTTGTAAAATAGTCACACTTTTTTAAGTTGGTTGAATACACTAAAATACTTATAAAGATCGTACCTACTAATAAAAGTAACAAAATGAATTTTTAAAGTTCCCAGTAATCTTCTGGAATCAATTTCAATAAAAATATAAAAAAATAATAATATCAAGTATGAAGATGATCTATAAAATGGATTGCGCTATGTTTACGTGAGCGCGATGTCCCGCGAACCACGTTGCGACGTTAAATACCTAAATTTGAGTAACGCAGATTTGTGACAGCGTCCTTAAACAGTATACCTACTATTTCCTGTAGATTGACACTTTTAAAAATTCGTTATATCTTTTGAATGGAATATCCAATTTTTTTCATTTAAAAAGTATTTTGCTGGTATTGAAACAGTCTATAATAAAACATCATTTAATGGGATAAGGATTAATATATGTGTATGGATAACATGGTTTGATTACTGTCGGCACTTCTATTTACTTTGAAAACGTAAAAAAGTTGTTGTAGCAACATAACTACTGAATATGGACATATGGTATCGCGGACTTTCTTGTAGATATTGATCCATTCTATAATACCGTAGAACATTTTTTGTTCTATCTTCAATAGATTCCGCAGCGCACGCGATGACAGAAGTTTTATTGAGGAATTTTTTACACCTTGGGTTACATTATTGCATTTTTGGTAAGGATCTCTAATTTTTTTGAAAATGCAATATAGCCTATGTTGCTCAGTAAAGATGCAGCTTTCTAATGGTGAAAGAATTTTTGAAATCGGTCCAGTAGTTTATGCGTGAAAACCATACATACATACTTACATACATACATAATTACATAATTACAAACCTTTCCTCTTTATAATATTAGTATAGATAAAAAAAGAAATTCAGTTAATGAAACTTTTATTTAAATATAAAATGATGCATTTTATTATCAAATTAATTTGCACTGGAATGACCAAGTAAATTAAAAAACACCACAATGTTAAAATTTTTATTATTTGAATTGCTTATTTTATTATTTGATAACAGTGAAATTGAATAATAATATTTTCCTCAATCCTGTTATGTATACTTAATACTTATTACAAATTAACAGAATTAACAAATCTGACAGATCTAACATCTGTTTTGAAAAAAAAGAGAGAATTAAAAAAATATAAGATTCTAATCTATTATTCGAATTTCAAATTCCAAAATACTTAATACAAATTAACAGAATTAACAAATCTGTCAGATCTAACATCTGTTTTGAAAAAAAAAGAGAGAATTAAAAAATATAAGATTCTAATCTATTATTCGAATTTCAAATTCCAAAATGCGGTATATATTCGAATCCGCGAGATCGAGCCATCTTATCGAAATTATTTGTATGTAAAGATGTTTATTAGAAGTTACACTAACAAAGCTTAAATCAATTTAAACTATAATAAACAAATGTATTTTCTAAGGCAACGTTTTAAATAAACAAAGAAGTAAATAAGTGTATAGGCTGTATAAGCGGACATATTTCCTTAATATCCAAAACCTTATTGACGTAGTGCCGTCTTAAGGTGGAAATATAGTCCAAGGCCTATCAATATACGCGATGGTGCGTACTACGATGGTGTTCAGTGCTGAATAGCGGAGTGCGGCGGCGTACCAGTCGGCCGCCGCAGTATGACGCGACCCGCCAACCGCCTGCCCGCCCCGGGAATGCGCCTAAACCTTAACAAACTCATTATAACTTATTAATCTTATAACAATGCATATTAACCTATATCACGCGTTATTACCCACGCAGTGCCTTCAAACCAAACGTTGTTTCATGTTTTTACAACTTTAATTAATGTTTTAAGTTGGCTAGATTGTAAGCCTAAATTATTATCGAAGTATGTTTGTGTTCAGAACATTGGATTATTAAAAGTGCGTATCAAAGGACGAAGAGGTGTGTTTACGTCAAAAAGTTACTTAGCAACCGGCGATATGTGATTGATTGATTGTATCAATATTATCGGCCAGTAAACACGTAATAATATTTCTCGTAAAAATTGGCCTACATTGTATCGGGATAGCCTATATTCTAGCTATCCATTTCCCGCTTACCATTCATTTTTAAATTGTATAAACCTCGCGATGAAATGATGATGTAGGTACCTATGAAATAATTGAAAAGATTAAATGTAATTTAATGAGTCCTTATAAATTATAATAAACAACAAAATTGTAAAATAATAAAAATATCATCTTAAAAATTGAAACTCGAAAGAATCGAGATTTCGCGCGAAATAAGCTTCAAGCGCATGTATCCAGATAAAAGTTTAGATAAGAAAGTTTCGCGAAACTTATCTCATATCTCAAACCGATGCATTTTAAATCAGTGTGTGAAGAAAAAGTGAACAAACCTTAGAGTGAATAAAATGATAGAATAAAAATAGTAAATATACATAGAAAATTATCACTTATCACATAATCGTTATTTAATTATAAATATATAGTTATATTCGGAATATCTCAGTGTAAAAAATAAAAGTAATTAAATCCTGGCTGTTAGTGTTGGTCATGGAAAACGGTGCCTTAAAATATGGGAGCAATAACAACAATAATGACGTCATTGAGGAGAAAGTGGTAAGTGTTCTACAATTTACCATGTATTTTAGCATAAGCTATTAATCATTAGGTGCAAAAACTATTTTTTATGTAATAACTCTTCTATTCTTACTATGTTATTAGTTTTGCGTCAGTAGGGACTAATTATTCTTGTGGGAAATACATTTGTTTGTATGTATATTTCAAGTATAAATTATTTAGAAAAACATCAATGTGATATTGCATTGATGACGATATCATATTTAATAGATCGTTTTGTATATAACACATATTACACATACGTTATTATCAAACTCACTTCAAAAAACAGTACTTAAACAATAATAATATGCCACTCAAACATAATATTACTACATCTTCAGGTGGCGCTATAAATTTATATTACTTTATTATTATGTTGTTTATATCAGATTGTGTGAATTAGAACCAATGTTCATAAAATACAATCAGAAAAAAGCGTGGGAAAAATCTAGTATGGATATTACCAGTAGGTACTCTAGTAGGCGTAGGTTCAACGAAGAGTATACTTACCTTACTTACAGTCAAATAATTGTTTTTTTCCATAAGATGTAAAATAAAGAGACGAGCTACCTAGTAGCTAACAAGTAATGCGAAGTATTTTGTAGTTATGATTTATGAACATTCGACCGTTTGTGTTTTATTATTGCTACTGTATAAGTATAATGTCAGATTCCATGCCGACATCCATCAGATATGCTGCATGCTACAAAAACAAAAGTCACAAATATTTTCGGATCAGTTGATCCAGTTGATTTGAAGATTTGAACTAAGTAGTGAAGCTACGTTTATTAAAAGTTCTGTTTGTACTTTGCAATAAACACATTCTTCACGTGACTTTTATTTCTTCTGATGTAAAGCTAAAAACTGATTATTAATTTATGCAAGGTTGTTTTCAATATTTAATTTATCACATATCCCATGGAAATCAATATATGTAAGGTATTGAATAGAATATAGCATATCCACGCTTTGAGAAAAAAGTAACTATAAGAGAAGTTTTTGTAAATTTTATTGTTTAAAATTTTGTGAAATCATCCAAAAAATAACATTTTCAAAAAGTTTTCTATATTTCAATACTGCTTTCCGAAACGGTGGTAAACGTTAAAACTGTTATGACGATTCAAAAGTGCTTCTAGAAGAAGTCTAATGGAATAAATAGGTTTTTGAGTTTGAGTTTAACCACGTTCCTATAGAGTATAGACTATACAGTACTTTCCATATAAGATTTAGATAATGTAAAAAGAGGGTGGGTCAATATCTATCTAATCACAAAATAATGTAATATTGCAAAAAAAAATGATAATATCATATGTCAGGCCTCTATCGGTGTGAAATTCCACTGAATGAATAACGTCATTAGTAATCGTGATGAGCAAATGATAATTATTAATTAAAAGTCATGTCTAATTGCACATATGAGTTTTTAATTATTATATCAGTTATAAAACAAATGAAAAAAAATGCGTGGAAACTCACATTATATATTCCATATTAGATGGGGTGTATAGCTTAATTTATGTTTGCTAATTATACATCACTACATAGTATAAAACAAAGTCGCTTTCTCTGTCCCTATGTCCCTATGTATGCTTAAATCTTTAAAACTACGCAACGGATTTTGATGCGGTTTTTTTTAATAGATAGAGTGATTCAATATGAAGGTTTTAGTATATAATTTATTCGGTTTTAGACAAAGCGGGCGAAGCCGCGGGCGGTAAGCTAGTATACTTATAAATACTTATCCAAAAGCATAATTTTGTTAAAAACAATGAAGTTTTGAAAGTTTTGTGGAGTAAGATTTCCGCATCAAGGGAAACTCTCTGGAAAAGGCGCTAATTGCTCCTCTTTCCCTTTTAATTACCTCTGTACTAAGCTAGCTAATGATGGGCAAGTCAGGGCTATTACCCGAAATGATAAAGCAGGCGTTTATTGCTAAAAAGAAGAAATATAAATTACAACAACTTTTATAATT
Organism: Colias behrii; assembly: GCA_029959065.1. Lineage (NCBI taxonomy): Eukaryota > Metazoa > Arthropoda > Insecta > Lepidoptera > Pieridae > Colias > Colias behrii. The sequence continues at coordinate 9,709,725 of JARWMC010000002.1, forward strand.
TTAATTAGAAAAGAACTTATTAACATTCCATTCTAGCTTCCGCGAAGCAGGGTTGCCTCGTGTCAGTTCATTTTGGATAAATAGTGCAGTAATAATAGTGTAATACAAATTGTACAAAAAAACTTTTTTTTGCTGAAATTGTTATTGTAATTCAGTTTCTGTGTTGATTTGACTTTGTAGTTGAATGTACATATTTTCGGCAAAAAAAAATAAGATAATGTTTATTTGTCATTTTACATATATAGTTCACAATATTGGTCTGTCTTCTAAATTACCTGTGTTTTAGAAAAAAGTGTCTTCCCTTTAAAAAGTTCACACATATATTATTTGTTACGTAGACGACATAATTTGTGATAAATTATAATTAGAATTTAATAATAATTGGTACGTGAATAAATAATAACTGGATCCAATTAAATATCACCACCGCCAAGGTTACAAACGACCCTAGATTATAGATATTTTATTTGTAGGGATGATCAAGTATTGATTAGTAGGTATGATAACGCTAAAGGTATAATGGTATTATAATTTTATCAGTTTTATAATTCGTAATATTTAACTAGTTTGCCAGTCACGGTGATTGTGTTGTAAATTATTATTAAGCGAGTCACCGTTATCGTTGATATAAAAACGATTGTAAAAAGGTTGCCTTGTATAAAAAAATTTAACGTCTTTACATGTTGTGTTGAATATATAATGAACACGAGCACTTTCTTAAGCGGGTGATCCACTGGCGAGCAAAACCGCTGGTACGCTAACGAACTCGCGAGCCAAAGGTCTAAACCGCCAATGGAGCACTTAAAAGTCTGCGGGCTTAAAGAACGGCGAATTTGCTCGCTGGCTCGTTGTGCATGCTTGAAATTCTAAGTCCGCGGTCCAGAAAACCGCCAGTGGATCAGGCGAGCCGGCGAGCCTACAGTCTTTTTGCGACTTTCGTGTAGACCGCACGCGCTGCGTCTAGCTACAAAAATGGATTTACGCTCGTTTCGTCGCGAGTTTGTGTCGGAATTTATAAAATGTTTTTAGGAACATGATTGTCTATGGAAGTACATCAGCAGAGACTATAAAAATAAATTGCTAAAAACTTCCGCGTACAATAAACTTTTAGAGATCTACCAAAAACATGATCCCAACGGTACAATATCTGATATTAAAAACACCATTCAATATCTGCGTCTTTTCTTCTTTTTTTGTTCTTTCTCTTGATTTAAAAGTACCCCCAAGTAACACGCCATGACTTCGCCAACGATGAGAGTAAACTGTTTGGTACGCTAATGGATCACCAACGCGATTCGACGAGCCAACGAGTCAACGATCTAAGCCGTCGGCTCGTCGGCTCGCCAGTGGATCACCCGCTTTAGCGACAAAATACGTAGAGCCTGACAGTTGAATAACTCGTAGCCTTCTCGTAGCATTGTTGGTCCGTGGAACGTATCTCATTATAGGGCGTAGCGACTACGGCAAAGAGAATAAGCTCTACGTCAATGGCCATGCTACGTAAATACTGCGCCAACTTGAAGACTCCCACAAAACTGGTGATATGATATTCCGCTCGACTCTCGTACATCCATTAGTTTATTGCTTCATTGAAAAATGGAAGATTTTTTGATAATTTTAAGCCAAGAAAATTAAATTTTATATATTAATACCACTTTGTACCGTACATAACAGTACAGAAGAAAGTATGATTAAAAAATAAAAATATTTATGTATGTTTTTAACTATACGAAAAAAATTGTCAAAAATCTAATATATTCGAATGCTGAAATCTTTCTTGTTTATATCTATACTAATATTATAAAGAGGAAAGGTTTGTATGTATGTATGTATGTATGGTTTTCACGCATAAACTACTGGACCGATTTTGATGAAATTTGGCACAGATAATCTTTAGACCCTGAGAAAGAACATAGGCTACCTTTTATTGCGAAATATGTACCACGGGCGAAGCCGGAGCGGACCGCTAGTAATAAATAACTTTAATTGTTTAGTTTATATTATAGGAAACAGATTTTCGTATACGTCACATACGTGTTTTGTTAAAGTACATTAGACAAGCAAAGTATAGAAAAATACTATGAAAGTACAATAAAAACAGATACTTTTAATGACACAGGTAGAGATATTTTTATCCATTATACACGTTAGTTATAAATGTAAAAATTGTAATTTCTATAAAACAGCATAATTTGCAAGTATTTCACATTAATTGGCCTTGCCGTTTTCGACAAGCAATCATTACTTTTTGAAAGTAATTTACATTTTTAAAACAAAGCTTAATGAGTCTACACTTAACAAATTGTTATTTTTTTGTGTCAGTTTATATTATCTACTAGCTGCGTCCCGCGGTTTCACCCGCGTAAATTAGTTTTTCCTATCCGTCCTTATGTTCGTAATCCTTATGAAATATCAGAATAAAAAGTAGCCTAAGTTACTCCTTATTATATCACCTATTTTCAGTGAAAGTCACGTCAAAATCCGTACAGCCGTTCCATTGATTAGCCGGGACAAACAGACAGACAGAAATTGTAAAAATTACTATTTTCGTATATGTCGACGTCGTCGTCGTTGGCCTATACGTCTATTACAGACGGTTTATGGTGCTATGCCTGAGCCTTTTTTTCGTATATGTGCAGTGTATCCAGATTATACATTTAATAAAATGCGGTTATTTTAATATTACAAACAGACACTTTAATTTTATTATTGCTATAGATGTATATATGTACATTTTCTTTCGGAAATAAATCCCTCGATATAGGTATTATCATTAATTAATTGAATTCTTTGTCAATATTTATTTTATCGTCTGATAAAAATAGTATTATCATTTTTCGCTGTAAGCATCTATTCTTCTTCTATCACACTAATCTGTTATTACGAAATATTAAAATAATATTACGAAACGTATTGGATAGAAAAAATATATCAAAAGCCGTATAACCAACCACCGTATTATACAACACATTTATTTATTCAATATTTATGTAGTTATGCAAAGATTACTAAATGTTGTAACCAAACGATGTGTATGCAACTATCACATATATTTTAAGACTAGCTGCTCCGCGCGGTTTCACACCCGTGGCTCCACTCCTGTTGGTCGTAGCGTGATGTTATATAGCCTATAGCCTTCCTCGATAATTGAGCTATCTAGCACCGAAAGAATTTTTCAAATCGGACCAGTAGTTCCCGAGATTAGCGCGTTCAAACAAACAAACAAACAAACAAACTCTTCAGCTTTATAATATTAGATATATATAATAATTAATAATATAATATTAGATATAATATTAGATATATATTTAGATTATAAATACAATTTATGAATACGCTAATAGGTAACAATGAGCAATGAGCATAGAATAGAAAACTCTTTACGAAAATTACATTTAATCTAGTAAGCATTCTCCAATATTCGTCAAACAATGAAAGCAAACAACCTTACATAACTATAATCCAGGATCAATAATAAAATGAACATATTTCTTTTGCCAATTCTTCTTTTCATTATTGATCAATTCGTACCTAAAAATATCATATTTCCCATAGTTGGGTATCAAATTTTCATGTCTCTAAAATAAATCGTATATTTAAATATTATTAATTAATAACGGAACAATATATTCATTAATTCATGTAATACGAGTTACGCATGCTACTATGGCTCCGCTAAAAACATTGAATAACGTCAATTGATTCTCGCAAGTGAAAGTGTTATATCTACCAACAGGCACGTCTTAGCATAAGGCCCAGCATAGTTAACTAGTCGCATAGGGCTGCTGAATCGGTTACACGCGATAGGTCAAGGGCTCTACACGCCCAAACGATGGAAATCTAGATAATTGCACTGCAGCTTAAGTAACTTCCATTAAACTCTTACTTGGAAGTGGCAGTGCGGATCTCATTAAAAGCATACTTAAAGTCGTATGTGGACTTCTATAATCGGAGTGTCTTGTTGATATTTGAAATTAATGTTCGTCAATCAATACGTTTTTAAGAATGTATCGAAGTATTGCTTATGATTCATGTATCCTAAATAATTAATTGTGTTTGATATCATATTATAGATGTGTATTTTGGGTGCATCTTTAATTATTAATTTTGAAATGATGCATTTTGTTTTACAAATAAATCCTTTGTTAAAATCCTAAACAAAATAATATAAAAAATCGACACAGTAACAGAGTCTTTCCAAACGTATTAAAAAGACTAATTGAACACTTGAAACAATTAGGAACAATATTGAGAACAAAAAAACAAACAATATTAACTAAAATAGGTATATAGAGAATTGGCAGCATGACTATAGTGAATTAATAACTATTTCATAATTATAATATACTAGCTGTCCGCCCCGGCTTCGCCCGTGGTACATATTTCGCAATAAAAAGTAGCCTATGTCCTTTCTTGGGTATCAAAATATCTCCATACCAAATTTCATGCAAATTGTTTCAGTAGTTTAGGCGTGATTGAGTAACAGACAGACAGACAGACGTACTTTCGCATTTATAATATTAGTATGGGTTCAAATAAAATTTTATTACTCATGACATGACTACATGAAAAAACAACTACCGGGTTTAACATGACCTTTCGAACACTTCGATAAGAGTCTGTTTATACGTTAGAAATAGACTATAAACATATGTTCTTAAAATGCATAATGAACCAAATTTAAATCAATATTAGTATACTGTACATCGGTTCTATTGTACATTAGGAAAATACAGAGACAGGCACGTGACCCACGTAGTATATTCAGGAGCGTGGCATGGTGACAATGCTTTTCAGCTGAAATATTGGATGTCGGTGGGGGTTGTGCGAGGTCACGCCTGCGTTCGTGTGCCGTCGGCGGCCGTCGGCGACTGGGCGGCTGGGGCGCCCGCCGGAGGGCGGCGCAGCGCGCGCACAGCGACCTCTTGCGTGCGCCGCGCATCCCGATCGAGTTTATGTCCGGCGACCACGCTGCGGACCCTGCCGCCTCTTACACTGCCATCGAATTGTTATTTAAATACCGTTCCTGGAGCCTCGCCTCTTGCGAACGACGACGCGATTTATACCTTGTCTATTCCATGACAGAAATACCGAATTAAGCTAAAAATTTACGATATAATGTGCAAAAGTAATATAAACGAGTCGAGTGCTTGCTTAATCGATCGACGCATTAAAAAGTAAAAACTGTTATCATCGTTCTATGGTTATATTTTCAGATTTTGTTGCGCTGTGATAAAGCTCCTCGTACGGTTAAAGCTTTACGAATTTATAAACCGAAAACGGTCGGTTGCAGCTTGTGAAATTGTAAATATTAAAATAATATTGGTGCCGTCCTGTGCTTAGTTCATACTGTGAAGAGTGCGTCGATATTTTAGAGGTGTTTTTTTAACGTTATTTCTTTTGCGAGCTTTTGCAAATTTTATTTCCTTAATCTAATTTTGCGTTTATTTGCTATTTTTGTGAAAAAACGCGATCCATGCTTGGAGTTATGACTACCATGGTATGGTTTCCTTTGTCTACGTTATATTCTATCTTGTGAAAAAAGTAGTTTTAATTTTAATATCTTACTATCCATTCGTAGGCTAACTGCTTCTAGCAACTTTAAAAAAAAGAATCACTTAAAGCGCTACCAAGAGCTTTCATACATTTTATGCATACTGATTTATAGGAACAGAAAATCAAATATCTCTAAATATTTGTAATCAACACTATTTACGAATTTTTCATGGCAAACCAAACGGCAAACCAGTCCAATTTAACATTTTGAAGTACAATTATGAATATCTTTATTTATTAGTGTAATTTTGTAATGAAAGAGAAATAACTGAGTTACCCATTATCTTAAAAACGTCTCATTATGGAATAGAGACTTGGACGAGAGATTGAAGACGCTCTCTTACTTTACTGTCTAAAACAATGTCAACAAGAGTTTACAAGACAAAGACTCCTTAGAACAATACGTACACCATCCGCGCTGCCATCACACACTAGATCTCAGTAGTTAAGAATACTTAATAGATGCTAGATTAATTTAATGTTATCAATCTCGTAGTTTTAGAGTTGGTACTAGGTTTAAAGTGTATTTAGTTAATATTGTTAGCGATTAGTCTATTTTAATTCGTTTCACTTTATTGTCACCATTCGCTTTCAAGTAAACATCGAGAGAGCAGTTTGTGGATTAAGATTTGAGACGTAAAGATTTGTATTACATAAAGTCTTCAGACGCAGCTTAGATTACGTAAGATTGCGCGTAGCTCTATGTACAAACTACTCATGTATTTCCGTTCCTTTCACACTAAAGACGCTATTCATTACTGCAGCCCAAATTTGAGTATACTATACACGTCTTGATTAATTTTTGAACTAACAAAGCGTCCACTGTTATTAATGTGATCTAAATTATATATCAACAACTTCGTTTATTGATTAATCGCAAGTCATCAGATGTTAACGAGCCTTTATTGCATACACAATGAGTTTAATGCGGTGTATTACATATTATACTACACTATAATGTGAACTAGTGTTTTTGTGTTAATCTTAAATATAATCTATATCAGCCTTGTGGATATTTGCTTAAATTATCACATGTGTTTATAACTTTATGATTATATAATTATTATTAAAAGCTTGTATGGAATAAACTATCGTAATTAAATGAAAACAATGAAGTTTGAGTCATCGTTTCTATCTGATATTTTTGATATTGATATTGATAATTACAAAACAAACTATTTAATTTGACATACAACAATAATGTTATTTATGTGTTCTAAATAATTGACGTTTAAGTATTCCTATTATGTACATACTAATAGTATTTATGATAGGATATTATCAGAAATCTAGTAAATTGAAGTATTGAAGTTAAACAAGCGTAAAGCACGATGAATAGGGCAGCTACCCGTTGACAAAGTGTTGAATAAGGCACGGCCTCGTTTCCCCCTTTCAGCTCCTACAGTATGCTACAGTTATAGATGTATAGAGTCACTATAGACCCCAATCAGCAACCATCTTTTAATCTCGAAAATTACCTGTTGCATTCCAAAGTACTACACTAACATTCCATTTCATTTTTAAATAGTTTTTCATTAGGAATTATTATTTTACTTCCATTCGCACGTTTTAGAACTTCCACCGGAAAAGAGTAGAGGATTAAGGCTTCTTTCGAAAACCATACCATAGTACATAAATCGATACATCACCTCATAGAATTGATTAAATTCAAAAGTATATGAACAAATCAAAAAAAATCCGTATCGGGATCAGACGGACCAGTGCAGGTAATCGCGCCTCTATGCAAAACCCGGCAATCGCGCTGCTGGAGACAGCGTCGGCGCACGAGAGGGCGGCGCTGGCATGTGAGCACCGGTCCCGGTGAGAGCGTTGGCGCGGCAGCGGCATGGAGGAGCGCCCGCCCGACGTGCCCCTGATCGTGACGCCGCCGGGCGCCGGCGCGGGCGCTGCACTCACCACCTCGCGGCGCGCCGCCTCCGCGCGCAGCTCCCGTGACGACCCGCCGCCCTCCACTTGGCGCTCCTCGGTGCGTGTGCGCGACACCAGTTTCCGCGGCTCCCGCAAGAGCGTCGTACGCCTCGAACCGCCCTGTAATGGCCTCAACGGGTTGCCCGCCATCGGCAAGGAGGTAATTCTCGTATCTATGAATTACCCGTTTATTTTAAATCGTGTCTATATTTTGTTACGATCCGAACAGATATCGAACGATATATCCTCTTAAAGAAGCTTCAGCTTTATGTTTTTGTGTCGATGTTATTTATTTTGCTGCAAACCGCGAAGAATTATGATGGTCCCATCCCTCCTAGCCGAGTTTAAAGGGCAGGCTTCACTTTAGGCCACATCGTTTTCAATTGTTTTTACATCAATTCACACTTGCCGGGAGAAATGTCTTGACGAAACGAGTACAGAGAAATAATTATAATTCGTGTTAACATGCAACGCCAAACATTTAAAAAGATATATAGAAACGCGATTTTATTTGAAATATCCGCTACAACGTAAGCCTAGAGCTGTCGAGGCCGTACGACATTCACGATATGGATCGATCACATTCTCACATTGCCACTGTAGCAAAATAGTGCGAATGTTGTACTTTGTGGTTGTTGCGACATTGTGTCGCTTTCACTATTAGACAGTTCACAGACCTACATAACAGCATGTTTAGTAAAGTTGTTTGTACAAAGTACCACGGGGTGTATTTAATGCATTTTCTTTACTTAGGTACTCTTAGAAAAGTTTAACGTTTTTATACTTTGCAATTACAGGAGTTTAAACTGTATGTTGAAATGAGGTAATGAATAATGTTTTACCAGAGCATGACACCATCAATTCGATCAAGCTGCCACTCATTACAAAAAGATTTCTATGAAGGTGCGTTATTAATTTCACAACCTGCAAGTTATCACGAAAATATGTTTGTGGAAACGCATGATTGTCCTTATTGTTTTGTTGTTATATCATGATTCATTTTATCGATTTAAAACATTTAAAACATCGATTTACACGAGTATATTGATAGCTAACAGCTAGCTTGCAGCGCCTACCGACCAATAAATGATGCATTGTTGAATTTTGACATCAAACTTAGACAGACCTGAATGTGTAGTGGTTTATTAAAACAAAACAAGATTATAAGTTATCCAATGACACACATATACATACCTTACATCAATAAATCTCTGTAGGTATCAATCAGGTAGACAAAAATCTTTCCATAGAATTGAGGGGACCAGTCTCAATTTTGTAGTATTTCTGACTATGCAATAGCATGTTTGTTATACCAAAATGTAAGCATGTAAGAAGGTTTAACAGTTAAGCTAATAGTATTTATCCACCAAAAATAAATTTATTTTAATATTTTAAGAATTGTTAGTGAAATATTTAGGTAATATAGTATAATTTCCCTAAAGTTGTATTGAACAAATAATTTTATTGAATCTCGTAGAAATTTAACTTTCTAGTCTTGTATTGAGAAATCTTGTATATTTGATAAATGTTATTGGAAGAAATATACATATTTTTTTGTGTTACATACGAAATGATACATATTTTTTTGTGTTACATACGAAATGTGTGTGTAAATTAATTAATTGAGATTATTAATTTTACTCATATTAATTTTTATTTGACCGAATCAAGGGTGTGTTCCACATACCTATATAGAAACACTACGACTAATTGAAGACAAAAATAAAAAGTGGATAAAGACCCAATAGCTTGAAGAACACTTGAATGGCACGAAACCTTTAGAACCGCTTAATGTTACTATAAATATTATATGTATTATGGAAGTATGTACTCATTGTCTGCAGGTCCTGTCTCTGGGCGCGACGGGCGGCCACAAGGGAACCACCCAGCCTTCCCACCCTTGCACTATCCTCCACCATTCTCCTTATAAGGTACGTCACGTTGTTACGAATTATATCATAAATATAAATAGGAATGATCATTAAACATTTCACAGCAGGCACGGTTGTTTATCAACTCAGTACATACAATTTTATCATGACCTAAATTATTATATAGCGTATTGAATTTCTTAAACGTTAAATCATTAATAGTATATATATGTATCATTAAAATAAAATACTTATATGGTATCCATATACGTATTTTACTTGAATAGATAAAAATAACATAAATGACCTACATGTGCCAAGTTTGAGTGCATAGAAGTGGACTCTACTGGTCTATATTTTTCGCTTTTAGTATATAAAAATATAAATCCGGTTTTAGCGCTAAAAACACGTCGTATCGAAATAAATATTTATAAAGCGCCCTATCCAGAAACTATTGATATTCCTGAGCATTCTCGAAACATCAATAGCTTGGATTATCTTGATTCATTGACATTGCGACAATACACTGCGTCTTAGTGTATATTAAATATTTCCAACAATAAGTGAATTCTTGTGGAATTATATAATTGGGTTGTATTTTTTTTTTTCTCTAATCTGTGATAAAATAATAGGGTTGTCGTTTTAGAGATATTTCGTGTAATTAATTACTTTTTCTCTAAAAATTTGCATAGAACGAAAATATTCGCCCTCTTATGATAACTTGGACATGATATTTTTGTGTGTCCTACACACGAAAGTTTATAATTTGTGGATATAAAAAATGTTTGTCGCAATGGCCTCTCTCATATTCCACACGCAAAAGCGCAAGCTGTATTAACGGTTAACACGCCATTATTTTCATAGCAATTATGAATTCCAAAAGACCTCATTAGCTATGTAACATTAACTATTCAGCAGAATTTTAAATTTCTTTCTACTGAAAATTTGAACCATTTCATATCGCCATGAATGAAAACGGAAAATTGTTGCAGGCCGCTTGGGATTGGTTGATCCTAATATTAGTGATTTATACCGCAATATTTACACCTTACGTAGCTGCATTTCAATTAAATGAGCCCGACTTCGACAAGAGATCCCGCGCGTTCGGCCAGGACCCCATTGTTATTATTGATATGATAGGTAAAGGTTTTGAATAATTTATTGCTTTTTTTTATAACTTAACTTTATTACTTATGTCACTTTGTACAATTTCAGTGGATGTGACATTTATTATCGACATTCTAATAAACTTTCGGACTACATACGTAAATGCCGCCGACGAAGTGGAGTCGGATCCTGCCAAGATCGCTATGCATTACTTACGCGGATGGTTTATCATTGACCTGGTAGCCGCTATCCCCTTCGACCTACTTCTCTTCGGCACCGATACCGATGAAGTGAGACGCTTTTACCTCGCATACCACTCACTCATCTTTCTCATTTCACAAAATTACACACAACTTATACTAGTTCTAGTCAGTTAAATAAATGCCTGATTTTTAGACGAAAATAGCTTCAAGGTTATCAATTGTCCGAAAACATTAATACAAATCAGATGCTAGTCCAAATTCATTTCTAAGATATGATGAAACGACATTTTATATTTATTTCTAGCTTTCGTTTAGTTTTATTTATATATTTATTTACAAACCCCATTTATTTTAATATTCGTAGGATAGAATTCAGAATTAAGGGTCATGTTTCCACTTCTACAAAAATCGAAACCTTAGGTTATATCTGTAGAAACAGTTTTCTTTCGGACAAATGAAGCTTTGGATGATCTAGCCCCACACGTGCTGTAGTGGAATGCATTTATTGCATCTGACACTCTTGAATAATATTCGAACACTATTCAATTTAATCATCATTTATGCCGATCACAAAAAAGCCCAATATTTTTAGCCTTAAGGAATATGAAATCTAATAAAAATTGTACTTTAAATATAGCTCGGTCCCATTATTATCAGTCTCTATTACCTCAATAAAAATGTACCTATTAAAGTGCTTCCATCTTATCATAAACCGATTACATACTCTTTTGACATATTTAAATGATTTTGTTTTTCTTTGTTATTTTTGTAATAAAGTCGGTATAATGAGGACCCAAGGTGGGTGCGTACTGAATTTGTATTACCATTTCTTGTTACAGCAGGGGCTGGAAAGTGATGAGGTATACCATCTTTGTGAAGTATTTTTATGTTGCTGCCACTATTTTTATTACATTTTAGTTATTGTATTTGAATTACTTTCCAATAGCCGTTCTAAATCCACCAATGAATGCGTTAATGGAAGATAAGGACGCTTCCTATAAGCAAAGCGTATGGTTGTTTTAAATTTTACACTGCGCTGAATATTCTGAACGCTCACTCGCAATTCACGAGCTTAGCCACTGAGGAGTCCTATACTGACAGTAACATAAAGGAATGTTATGACTGTATGAAATAGCGTAGTTGCTTTACAAATATCGATTCCATATCGATTGTACCGACAATAACAGATAGAGCGATAAAATTCTCAAATAAAAATACCGATAGTCGTGTGTTTTTCAGGACTGTCGATCTAACAATCGCAACTAATGCCAAGGTGACCTTTAGGTCCTTCACATTACATCTTCATTTTAGCATGAATATTTTTACTTGTATATAAAGTAAATATAAACAGAATGATAAGTTTACATGCTGTTACCATTGTATAGATAACTAAAGGACATTGTTTTGAGAATAATGATTACGATAGAAAAATAATGCTTTGGTATGCAACGAGATTTTGGTAGTTACAGCAAATATATAAATAGCTTAAGCATTTCATAGTAAAAGTGCAAATCACGGAATGCACAAAGCTTGGTAGCCGATACGCTCACACTTCCCAGACTATAATATTTTGTACAAATCAAAAGTTGCCTTTCACGACATAACAAAGCACGAGATATTTCAAAAACATTATAGCACCCACCTTACATCTAAAAATAATTTAATTATTCATTCATTATATATTTTTTCACATTCAATTTTTTTGTATTGGATATTTTTGTATCAAATTAATTATTTTTTAAATAATTTTGTGTGAAATTATTTTTTTTCATTCTTTGTTTCTAAGAGTATACTTATTTAAAACTTGCTCTTTGAAATAAAAATACTTTTATAAATTAACATTTTATTGACCCTAACCTTGGTCTATTTAAAAGTTCAATAATAAATCCAAAAACACAAATAAACTACATACTTTACATAAAAAAGAATGTATAATGAATAACTTAATCTGCCATAGTCTATAATTATTTAGAAAAATAATTTTTGTATACCTAATTATAAATTTCAAAATACAAATATTTAAGTTTATAATTATTGTTCTATTAAAAGGATAATCATTTTAAAATTTTATGCATTATTTTTAATTTTTACATTTTAAATAAACATATTTTTAAATAAATGTAAATACCATTGGCAGATATTTCCGAATTGCAGTAAGTATACTCTCAATATATTTTTTATTTGTTTATCCATAATAGAACCCCAAAAGTAAAATCGTCTAGCTAGAATTGGTCCCATGTATCTATAGAGAAGTAACGTAAAATTCTCTACGTATACGATAGTCGAATAAACTAATATCTCACGTACTATCATAAATAGTTATGTCGCATTTACACATCCTATTCATAAGAAGCATACAGACGTATAAATGAAATGTGCACAAACGTAACTATGTATACATATATAAAATTAGATATAAGTTTGGTGATAAGTGCTATAGATTCGACCGACTATTAGATTCGACATTGAGTAACATATTTAGATTAGATTGTAACGAAACATAGACAAAATATAACCCCGTAATTATACTGGTATAACATTAGAATTTATGCAATTACTTGCACTGCATTAAATGATGCCAGATTATATCAGTTTGGAGTATTTGCTTACCTTATAAACTGCAATCCCCGTATGGCTGAGTAAAGAAATAATGCTCGATGATAATAGAGTTTTACTGCTTGATTAAAGGGGCTCGCTGCTAGGCCCATTGACGCTCACTAGTTTTCTGCGAACAATGCTTGAGTTCGTTTTGCAGCTATAATGATATTGCTTGTTTCGAGTGGCTTCTTCAATATGCTTTTTAATTTTGCAGACAACTACGCTCATTGGTTTACTAAAAACAGCGCGACTGTTGCGCTTAGTGCGAGTCGCAAGGAAAATAGATAGATATTCCGAATATGGCACAGCCGTCCTCCTCCTCCTTATGGCCACGTTTGTTCTTATCGCCCACTGGTTGGCATGTCTCTGGTGAGTGCTTTCTTGATATGTTGTTTGAAAATAAATTTTATTTGGTATATAATGAAGGTTTTTCTTTAAGGTACGCTATCGGAAACTGGGAGAGACCTCAACTTCAAGCTCCCATCGGCTGGCTAGACGCCCTTGCGAATGATGTACAGGCTTCCTATGATAACTCAACTGGCCCCTCTATGAGGTAAGAAGCACATCTAAATAAAAATGCTTCAAATGACTTCATCGTTCTTCATTAAACTAATTGAAAAAAAATTACTTAATATGTATCAAAATAACATTTTATACGCATCATTTTTTAATTTTAACGTTGTAATGAAAAAATGTTATCCAGTCATCAGATATTGAAATATTTTATATCAAATTTTCAATTATATATATATATATTGAAATAATAATCATCTATTTTATAGATCCCGGTACATAACAGCTTTATATTTTACGTGCACTTCCCTGACGAGTGTTGGTTTTGGCAACGTGGCACCGAATACAGATATGGAAAAAGGATTTACGATATTCGTCATGCTTGTTGGATGTAAGTGAACTAGATAGACACTGTTTCTTAATTTTCAAATTTCAATCAAGACATGAATAATTTTTCCCAAACATAAAATCCCCAAGTTAAATGAAATGGAAGGAATAAAAAGTTGTACGTGTACGAATTAGATGATAATTTTTGACAAATTTAAAACAGTCTTGGTAGAAGTTTAATATTTGCATGCACTCCTTCATTCTTCTTATTTGAACTCTATATAAAAACCATTTTTTCCAACAGCACTAATGTACGCTAGTATTTTCGGAAATGTATCGGCGATTATACAAAGGCTGTATTCGGGAACGGCGAGATACCATACACAAATATTGAGAGTTCGGGAATTCATTCGTTTTCATCAGGTATTATACTTTTCCTATACTTAGTACATACCATTTTTTACAGTAAAGTTATGCAAATATAACATTTTAATTATTCGTATAGTAATAAGCAGTTTAATTGTAAGGAAATATCTTATGGATATCAAAATTGATTATTCCTATATAGAGGTAGGCAAATTTGTTCCATAGACGATTCCATCCACTCTACATAATCGATTTTACGAGCAAATAGGTTAAGTTGTCTTAACAGTACTTCAGTCTTAGAATAGGTTAAAGAAGTACCTATCAAATCCTAATTTATTACATAACGATAAGGATTGACCTGTTTAAACATGTATTATCATTTTAGATAACCAACCCTCTCCGCCAAAGATTAGAAGAATATTTCCAACACGCGTGGAGCTACACAAATGGCATCGATACTTCTAGAGTTTTAAGGAGATTTCCTGAATGTTTACAAGCGGATATCTGCTTACATTTAAATCGCAATTTATTAGCTAGCTGTGCTGCTTTTGAAGGTGCTAGTCCGGGATGCTTAAGGTAATATTTTCTTACTTGTTTTATTTTATTTCATTACATTGTATTTTCTTAAAATGCTCGAACAATTGAATAAAAACTCAGAATTAACGGATTTTCGATGTATGTGTAATTCTACCTGAAATGTATGTGTAATTCTACCTATCTTTTTACATGCGATATGCAAAAACATTGATAGCATTAATTATTCCTTTAAACATTTACTAGTGACTATTTTAAAAATTTTCTTTTTCCTAATAAAACAATGAATTGTTTCAGGGCTCTATCTTTAAGGTTTATGACTACGCATGCCCCTCCCGGGGAGACCCTTGTCCACCGCGGTGATGTGCTTTCTTCGCTATATTTCATCTCTCGTGGTTCAATAGAAATTTTAAAAGATGATATTGTTATGGCTATATTAGGTACGTTCTTAATCACTTAGTATTTAAATTGATGCCTTTTTATTTTTTAAAATCTCCCATAATTATAAGATTTATCATTTACTGAATTTTTCCAATAATCATTGTATTATTCCGAAACGATTTGTAAGAATGTTGCTAAGATTTGTACTTATCTTTTTTATTTGAAATTTACGATAAATATTTTATCCTTATTGCACAACATTTAGAAAGTTACAAAATGCCAGAAGATCAATATTAAAATTACATTTATTGTTAACTCCTACAGGTAAGGACGATATATTTGGCGAAAACCCCTGTACCCATAACACAGTCGGCAGAAGCAACTGTCGAGTGAGAGCACTAACATACTGCGACCTGCATAGAGTACATAGAGACGATCTACTCGATGTCCTCGAATATTATCCCGAGTTCCGGAGCACCTTCATGAACAACCTGGAAATCACATACAACATGCGTGATGTAAGAATAATAATTTTGAATTTTAAAAAATTTCCTCTACATAATATCTAATAATACATATTTTGTTATCTTTAGAGTATTTTTCCACGAATAATTTTTCCTTAACTGATATTTAAAAATTAACTCGTAAACACTTTCTGAAATACACTCCTAAAACTACTCTCCTAAATCTCATTTTGTTTCATGAAATTTTCACACATTAATCATAAGATAAGGATTTTTTATCAAGTAATTATTTTATGTCAGATCTAAGCTTGGGAATTTAATCAAAGATAAAAAGAACACGTTAAGTAGTAACCGATGAACATACATATTCATGTACATATTGACTTTTAGGAAGAACTTGGTGGATTAGAGCCAAGGCGTCGGATGCGTTATGAAAATGCTAATGAAGCTCGATTGTTAAGAGAAGCCTACGCGCGAACTAATCGCAGGCCTCAAGCTGAAACATTTGCTGATAAGGTAATATTTAATTAGAGAACCGAGACTAAAAAAATCTTTTATAGAATGGGTTTTCTTCAAAACTCGACCTCTAAAGGGTTGTAATAGAGGATGAAAGTTTTTGTCGAAGAATTTTTCTGTTCTTAAAACTGCGAGGCAATGCCTCATAATATAAAAATTCACCCTATGTACTCGTTATATAAATAAAACTATTTCGACCATTCCCTTGACATACATCCTTTACAATCTGAGAATAAAGTGTATATTTCAAAATATTTTTTTTATCATTAGGATTCACAATGCAGCGATGAGGATACAGAATCTACACCAAGTCGAGGTATCTTAGAATTTTCTACTGATAAGGCTGGACAAGATGTCACTCCTCTTAACTTTAATTTTAGTAAGCAACGCTCCACCACGCTCAACTCTATAACAGGTAAGAACGTCTTTCTTAGACAAATACTTGGGAATGTATAAATAAACAGTTTTGATTCCTATCTTTATTCTAATCCAAATATTAACTACGCTTAAGATTACCAAAAATATACCATACAATATTCAGTCACGCATGGAACAATCAATTTAAGCGTGGTTAGTGATAAGCATTCTTTTTATTTCTCATTAGAGTAGATGCACATAGAGTCTGGATGGAACAATGTGCAAAATTCCCTTAATACTCCTTTGATTCTTTCGTTTTATGTTATTTTTTTATTTTTTGTTTTGTTTTAATTATATTTAATAATGTAGAGTTAAGAAATATTTTCTACGTTAAAGTGATACAGATATTCATAAATACCTGCATTAATAATTTTGCTTGAGAAAGCAAAAGAAAAAGAATGGGCTGATGAGAATTAGTTTAAAATGAATCATAAGCAGGAAATAAAAGCTTCACATCAGTGATTTAATGTAGGGTTATATTAAAGATCTACAATCTTATTTACTTAACGCAGCATGTGGAATGCTTATTCCCAATTTTCCTGAATGATTACTGGCGATGAGGATAATATGGTAGTCATTGTCTGAGTTCAGTTAACTTTGATTCGAAATGAATAAGTATCCGTATTTTCCTCACCGCCCTGCTCTGAGCGCGGCCCTTGTGTGCAGGCATGCTTGCGCACTTTAAACGGAGCTTCCCAGACCTCTATCATCATAAAACGCACCAGCCGCTACACAACAAATACTGTAAGTATTTAATCAACTTTATAGTGCATGTTTTAAACATAAACAAACCATCAGTTTAAAAAAGTTTCCACAAAACAAGAGATTCAAATGCAATGGTCCCGACGACTATGTAATTGTTATAAATATTGCAGCTTTGAAAACTTGCAATGCCTTTTTATAAACACTATCAACTAACTCAATGTATTCAATTCCAGCGCAATCTACGCCACAAACGTATAGAGGTCGAGCAGCAGTCCGGCGGCAGTCATCGGTGGGTCCCTTAAATGATACTTCCCCGCTAACTTCAGCTGCTGCCGGCGAGCCCGCAGTTAGCACGCCCGCACACAGCACAACTCTTCCCGTGTCAAGCCTCAGCACAAATCCTAGTTCGTACTATACGAACGCATCGCCGAGTCCTCCAGCGCCAGCTCCCGTCCACGTCTCCTGCGATGATATCCTCGCGCCTTCTGCGACTCAATCTGTTGGAAGAACTCCATCATCTAGATCTGCACCGCATTCGGCTGTCAATTTACATATGACTGGACGTCCAACTGCTCTTGTACTGAACGGTGAAAGAACTCAAAATTCAGGAGTGCAGGTATGTCGTACTTTTCGTAATCTACTATTAATTTCGTAATTAAATAAATATTTTAATCAATATCATAAATTTACAGGATACTGTTTCACCACAGTACCAAAACGTGGGAGCGGCTGCAACTGCAGCTTCTGTGACGACAATATTAACAAGGCTAGAAGAATTAAGCCGCCGAGTAGCTGTATTAGAAAATGGATTAACTGCGGATGTGCGAAGAATCTTGCAGTTGTTGCAAGCCCGTGAGATGCCCCACCATAACGCAGCTCCAGCTCATACTCCATCGCAACCGTTACCTAAAGCGTCTTTGTCGGTACCTCAGAATAATGATGTGCGTAAGCCTATGTCTCTCTTTTTTAAATTCATTAACAAACTAGATTTCCGCCCGCGGCTTCGCCCGCGTTTTCAAAGGAAAACCCGCATAGTTCCCGTTCCCGTGGGATTTCCGGGATAAAACCTATCCTATGTGTTAATCCAAGTTACCCTCTATATGTGTGCTAAATTTCATTGTAATCGGTTCAGTAGTTTTTACGTGAAAGAGTAACAAACATCCATACATCCATACATCCATACATCCATACATCCATACTTACAAACTTTAGCCTTTATAATAGTATTAAGATTAAAAAAAGGATAACTTATATATTTTATAATATGTGTACAGTGTACAATGAATGATTTATTTTTCAACAAAAAGTCCAAAAAACATAGATACTTTTATAAGAAATACGCAAGTTCCTACACTTATTAACAATATTTCCACATCACACATTAACATATGCAATTGATACTGTCTGTAGAACCAATGGGAGTGGAACTGGAACGGAGACCGTGAGCGTGGCGCACGACCGAGAGGCGAGCGCGCCGACCGAACGCCGGGAGTACAAAGGTCCGCCTCAGAGCCGCACGCACCCGTGCCGCCGGTTCTGCCGCCTCCACCGCACTCGCATTCCTTCTACAGGTAAATAGATAATGTACTAGTTATCCAAGAAGTGTGGATGAATCGATAAAGAGAAGTCAAACACCAAAAAGCTCTTTCAAAAGCTCCTTGCTGATCCCTTAATCTTATCTATAGATCTGGTGCTTGCTTTTTGAAATGAAACTTCTTTAAGCGCGTTGAGAGTAAAATTTCAAGAAATAATCATTTTGAATCTTGCCAAAAAACTTTCACTTCTGACACGTGTGCTAGACACAGACGTTCTTTAACATCATGTATAGTAGGATTCAAACTTAATGGCGGCTCGAAAGTTAGGTGCAGGTGTGAGTGCGGGTGCTTACAGGTCCCTTAACGTCCCTACGCATCGGATCGTACGATGCCGATTCCGAGCCGCCATTAAGTTTGAATCGTACTATACCCATTTGGTACGATATCTGACAGTTCTGTTTGCGGTGCAGGTAGTGTGAGGCAGGCGAGACGAGCGCTCCTCGCTCCCGGCCATCGACGCGCTCGCTCGCAGAGTCCGCCTCGTGCGGCTCGCTGGCGGGCGGCTCGCCGGCCGCTGCCGAGCCGCCCGCGCCCCCCGCGCTCCCCGCGCCCGGCACGCGACCCGCCGCCCGCGCGCGCTTCCACTTCTGCCGACGCATCACACACGTCCGCCGCGACGACGCGAGAACCTTCCTATGACGCGACATGGACCAATTTTGTACCTTATTCGGTCGTCGAGAGTGTACAGTCGGACGTATTGAACGGTCTATAACGTGCGCTGAAAAAAACCGCGCTATAATTAAATGTTATATTCGACTCGAAAATATAAATTAAATACAATACAGAACATAGACTACTGTGAAATTACAGTGTTTCGAAATGCAATAATCATCGGTGAACGTATTGGGTGTTTTTTTTTTTTAATTAACATAAATTTGAGTGTCAATAACGTTATTCGATACACTTAAAATTTATTTATACGAGGCAATAGTAATAATGGGTTTGAGTTTAACTTTACGTTATTTTTAAACAATTTTAATCATAACAATAATTTATTTAAGTTTCTATTATTAAGTTTAGATCTCAGCCGTGCAGAAATAAATAAGTGTATAAGACTGAGGCACTACGTAAATCCGCGAACTGTATTTCCAGAAGAGAGTAAACGATAAACGCTTTCTACCCGTCCTTGCTCCTTGCCTTTACATTGTAGCTAGGTAATAACGAACACTACTTTGGTCAAATTTGAAATGCTCCTTGTGGAAGTGCGTTTATGAAACTTGACATAATTAGATATAAATATCATGCTGAATTCAATATCGCATAAAATTATAGGCGTTTAATTATAATATTTTCGACTTTATGTACCCAAACTTTGACTGAGAAACATTTACTTATTTTATAATCAGGCATAAATAATGGTTAAATACTTAAATTGAAAGTTACGATGGTGGCCACCTAAATTTGTACTAAATGTTATGTATATAAGCGAAATAATGGTTTCATGATGTTTAAAAGCTAAGTTGTGGCTCAAAAGTTTATCCTTATGAGGTTATGCATAATCCTAGTTAAGAAGACATTTCGCCAATATTAATATATCATTATAAGCAATGTTAAGGCAGCCATTCAATTAAAATAAGATCGCGACTACGACATTAAATAATATAATATGACTCTAATATATATCATGTCGTAGTGCAAGTATCATCATTTAAATGCTTACGTGTATGTGTTTATGTTGTTGGATAATATACATATTGCATACATATTACATACCAATTATTATAAAAGAATGTACTTTTAATGAGCTTTCTTGGTATCACTATTCACTATTCTAGGTTACGTTAATATAAATCAATTCTCAAAGATCATTCATGTTTTTCTTTTCTATTTTACTATTAATAAATATTTACTATGGTTGAAATAGTAAATATTTATTTGAATTTACATTAATTTATTCCTTATCATTAATGTACCTTCTCAGTATATGGGTATTTAGATATTTATTTATACTTCGGTCAATACATTTTTATATAAAGTCGTAATTATTCTACAATACCATTTACTTAAATGTATTGTTGGAGTGGGACACCAAGAGACATACAATTTGCCTAAATATGCCTTCGACGGCCTTGTGCGAAATGGTTTGTAGAGTGCATCATAATTAATTGTACCTATAACCTAAATATGGTACGGATGGTTCATTGGGGTCAACGACTGATCGTAGGAGATATTTTATAAAATTAAATATTTCATTACATAATACCGTTAATAAGATAATATTAACGAACCATCACATAATTGCATTGTATTCTCCTTTGATATCCGTGCCTTTTGTTTGGAATAGTTTGCGTAGAAACAAATCATTAGGATATTAATTATTGTTATTGCAGTGGTTAAAAATTTAGTTAGAATTAAAATCACCGCACATTTTAACTTTACCTACTTATAATAAAAAACTTCGTTCGCATCGTTACTTGTAGATAATATAAGTAGTTATAGTTTTGTAAGCTGGTGAATTGTGAGATGTAGGTAGTGTTACACTTTGACTCAAAACTACATTAAATAATTATAATTCGCTGCTTCGCTGTAAAAATCTATAAAATTATTGTTCGCCAAGCACATAGATATATTATACCTCCATACATGTTTTGCTTTGATAGTATCTAGTAGCAATTATTGATTAAGAATTTTATATTAAGTCAAAGACATCGTATCCAATCACACTTGGTACCTATATTTTATTCATTGAATAAGTTTGATAGTTTTAAATATTTCTTACAAGAAGCTTTACAACATAGCATTTTTTATTACTTTACCACAAAGCTTTACCGATAATCCTAGTAAATACTTTAGTATCCAATAAGAAAAAGTTTTCTTTTGACATTTATGAAGCTTTAATACACAATAATAAGTAAAAAATACATTGAAGATAAGATCGACAGTCTGTTAACAAACAATACCAAACTATGAACCGAAAAAAAATGTTTCTCCTCCAGCTTGACTATGGGATGTATTTATAAATCCTTCCTTTCGTTTAATCATAAGGAATTTCATTAAAAAAGTCATTTTTGATATAAACTTAATATAAAGCAAATGTTAACCATTACACTGTCATGTATAGATAGTAGATAATGTAATTTTTCTCAATTTATTCAAAAATATGCTTCACAGTTTTACAATTATTATTTATTTGCTTTACAAAACTCTTATAACTAACTCCTTTTTGAATGTGTTGATCATAATCATCAATCAGCCATCATGCGCAAACTCTTGCGTTCGCGCTTATGAGCACAGGGTGTTTTAATTTATTGTTTTAGTAGTATAATATTATTAAATTATAGAATAATTGTTACATTGAATAAAATACTTAAGATTAAATATATAAAGCCTATCTAATACATAATTTATTGAAAAGCACATTTTTTTAAGATTTATGACATCTGCTAAGATGATTTTCTTCAATGTACGTAATATTCATATTCTATATAATATATAATATGATAATATTGTATTACTTGTTTAAGAATCTCAACGTACAAAACGATACAGACCGTTTGTATATTTGTGAATAATTTGTAATAAGTAGGTATTATACGCTAATAACTACATTGTTTCGTAGATATAATCTACTTTTAATATTTTCAAGCATATTACATGAATAAACATTGTCTTTCAGAATTTTATGAAATATGTTGTTACCTACTGATGTTATTTTTTAATTATTTTTACATATCATTTAATGTAGGTAAGCTGTTTTATTGAACGTGTATTTTATGAATAAGATACTTTTACTTAATTATGTTTTAAAAGCGAACGCTAAATTTATAAATTGGACATGGTTGAGATAATAATGAAGTACAAAATAATTGATTGGATGCATCTATTTTATGTCACAATTATTTTTTTCGTTCACAAACCAATTCGAATGTAAAATTTTTAGTCACCTAAAACTCTTCGCATTTTGAGCCTTGAATATTCAGTAATCTCACAATTACATTGTTCTAGAGTATTATGTATATTGATAAATTTAGTGTTTTATATTTTAAACATTGCGCAAAGTTAAGTGTGCATAATAATTAATTATAATAAAATTAGTAATTTTGTCTGTGATCGAAATTTTATAATGTTAAGCTGAAAATAAGCGCACTTAATATGTCCTTAATTCATACATTCTGACGATTAGTACACATTTTTTTTTTTCATTAATTACAATATCTATTTCCTACTATTGTTAAAAAATATCAGAAACAACAATATGTAATATAAAGTCGATATATGTATTTCAAACTTTTTCTGTGTTCATTTTAAATTTCGCTACACTAAGAGAGAAATTCAACTGAAAATGTTCCATAAAACCTACTAAAAGTAATTAACCAATTTTTTATTTATTTCCTTAGAATGTAAACATACATCCTCATTGGTAAAAAAAATGTAATATGTTTTCGTTTAATTTTTTACCACCCATCTTAGTTAGATTTCGTTTTTATTTCCACCGATGAATTTTATATTGTTCGTACCTATTAATTGTTTTACAGAATGTATGAATTCTTGGAAGCTATGTATATATGTATTATTATATTTTAGTATTTAATTTATTTCTCTTCTTGACTACCTATCTACACGCGCCATGTACGTTTTGTTACACAAAATGTTAATCTAAAGCATGTTGCGTGTTTTGCAGTGTCTGAATTCAAGTCCACTTTATATGAGGCAAAAGTAGACGTAATATTCTTATGATTAGTCCCACATTGTTAATTAGTTAGTCCCTATATAAAATCTTAACAGAATTTGTTAGTACTCATTCAGATAGTTAAAACATTAGATTTATAGAGCTTGCTTTATAATGTAGAAATTATTATGGTAACGCAATGTAGAAAACATAACATTTTACAAAATATCTACCTACATATCATCTTGAAGTGCGTTGCTGAATTGTACGTGATCTGTGGTAGAGTTACATAAATATTTAATTGGCAAAACTTACTTCATTCAAAAATATATTACCTATACCTTACCTGCGTAGGTACCTACTGTGTACAGTGTAGGTACACTTAATCGTAAATAGACGTTACCATTTACCAACAAAGCGTTACTATAATAACTCTACATAATTATAGCTTGTGAAAAATTTAATAGAACATTAAAGGCATTTAAAAACGATTTCTAAATCGACGCTTGCTTCGCAATCAGTTTTAGATTTAGTGTTTGTAAGTTTCCCTAGATCGTAACTATAATTACAACGATTGCATTCAATTGAACGTTTTATTTTACTCGTTCAGCTTTATAAGCAATAAATTGACGGCTTTATAAGTAATTTTTATACAACAATAATAATAGGAAATTGTTCGTTATTGTTAACAAAGTGAACGAACGGTAAATGATGTTAAATATGCGTCATTTGTAATTAAACAAAGCACATTAGCCCTACTTAAGTATATAGTTAATGAAATTTTGAGCAGCGCAAACTCTCGTTGAATACCTAAATAAATTCAGTGAAAATAAAATATCACGCACATGCGAATTTTTCTTTTATTTACATTCCCACTCTATCAAAATATATTTTTTGATTATTTTAATTAGACCTTTTGGTAATTGAACTACTTACCTACATCAAAATGGGTTATGTAGTTTTAAAGCTATTATATCGTTATCTAAGCATTCATAGGAACAGACTTAACTGAAAAGGGACTTTGTCCTATTCTACGTAGGTATTATATTTTAATCCTTTATTATTGTAAGTGAAACTTGGCAATACCGTAGGCTAGATATTTCCATTTTCAATTCCATCGATAGTTGATCCAATGGCATACCACCTCAGGGGCTAGGTGGAGCAATGCCCTAGCTTACTCTAGTTCAGGGAGCCATCAAGACTCTTGATGGCTCCCTGAACTTATGGTAGGCTTGAGTCTTGATTCAAGTCCTACCATAAAATCTAACAGCTGAACTTTGGAAAATTTATCTCATCTTTATGACAGATTGTTATTTTTTGGATCGTAATAAATTGAACAATTCATACATTTTAAATATAACATTTATACTTAATACTTATAAAATGGAATAGATAATAATTCAATATTATAATGATAATATTATATTTGTCTGCATGTTTCCCGCATACACTGTAGTTTGAAGCTGACATTGACAGTTGTATTTTGATTGTCATTGTCAAATGTCGAGATTTTTTAGAACGCATGTTATTGTTTACACTTTTTAGACTAACCCAAAGTTTATACGATATGCTTTGAATTAATTTATTCTTGTTCAATTTTTATTTCAATATAAATAATAGAATCATATTGTCACAAGAATTAAAGGATTAGTGAAGAAGATCAAGCATTTCAAACTGGTTACTGGTACATATGTGAAGAATACCGTAATAACCTCCAAATAAAACTTTCCCAAGAGTATCATAATAATATGAAAACTTAAAAAAACAATAATGTGCATATCTATAAACAAATATGGAAACGAAGAAATGTATTGTAAAGTGCTATAAATGTAGGAATGTGCTAGTTGATGATCTGCAAACTTCATCGCCTAGTCCCGAATGTATTTCAGATGGAAATTGCAACAGTTATGACGTGAAAAGCTTCATATACCTCTTAGAAGACAAACTGCCGGACTGGATAAAGAATAAAGTTGAAGAAGAACAATGGACAAAGGGAAAATTACATTGCAGTAACTGTGGTTGTAAAGTTGGTTCATTCGATTTTGTGTCAGGTAGAAAATGTGAATGTAGGAATACGGTACTACCACCTGTACATTTTATAACTAGTCAAGTTGATATTCCTCTTGCTACTATATTAAAATAAAAAATAAATTACTTTTTACAGAATGTATGCCTTATTCTTTTCACACTCTTTAACACGAAAAACTAAGATCATAATAGAGAGGCTATGAATTAAAATGTACATGTGTATATAATAATAATGAAAAATTACAATACTAATTTGGGGGGTTAACACTGCTGCAAGGCAATAACTAACCCCCCAAATTAAATAAAAATTCTTATCAATTTTTAACGCATAGGTAAATAAAAGTCAGTTTAAATTGTACAACAATATATATTTTGCATTTACTTAACATAAAATTTATTCAACCACCATACAACTTGGTACAGCTTCATTGACTTCAATATCCCTACATTTGGCAGCATGGAGTTCTCGTCTTATCTGCAACAATAAAGTAAGTAATATCATGGACGAATATAATTTAAAAGGACTGATGATCGTCATACTAGAGATCGTACCCCGTAATTTCAGCTTATTGCTAGATGGCGCTCTGATTTGAGTAGGGTTGTTGAGGATTCCTCTTCCGCTTCCTCATAATGCGGAAGTTCCGCAATATTTTGGGTTCCTAAACCGTTACCGCATCCTCAAAAATTAAATCAAAAAATTCCTCTTCCGCTATCGCTTCCTCAAAATTTAGAGGAAATTTATGAGGATGCCGTATCTACGACAACGCACACGCTGCAGCGCGATGCCGGGCCGATCCGATCGGGTGGAGACTCTATTCGACTAGGTTTTATTCGTATGTAATATTGTATGCAAATATCTCGACAAAATCTAATCGATTTGAGTCACTATTTTTACTGAGATAGATTAGGTTTTGTCGAGTAATATGCATAAACAAAATCATACCTGAGTCCGACTCGTGACTCAAATAGTATAGTATAGGCTAGGCTTTGTAAATTCGCGATCGGTCGAGCGAGACCATGCCACCCGCGCTGTTACTTGCCTGTTTTTGCATATAATATTTTTTTGCAATTAATAAGCTCGAAAACTATTGGACCAATATATTTATTGAATATGAACACTGAGTAAGATGCTTTTTTATGACAAAGGGGCAATTTTCCTAGTAGTTAAAATATCAATATTCAATAATATGTACAGACAGGAGAGTGGCTTTTGTTCTAATTTTATAATTTTTAATTTTGATTATAATTTCCTATCATTCTCGTCCTCATCCGCTTCCTCTTCCGCTTCCTCATCCGCATCCTCTTCCTCAAAAAAATATCCTCTTCCTCATCCGCATCCCCTAAATTTGCGCGTGAAAATTCCTCTTCCTCCTCCTCTTCCTCATAATCACTTCCTCAACAACCCAAGATTTGAGCTTATTATTTAATTTGCAGTTTTAAAAGCGCCACTAGTGACGAATTTTAGAACTAAGGAAACAGCAAACTATCGATTTTCAATTATTACATCTAGAGGGCGTTGTTTTAAAAACTCCGGTGTTTTTGAATTATTATTTTAGTTTTTAGTTAAGAGCGTTCATGCTCCTCAATCCCAAATCTCTTATCGTTGGTTCCAGCGCACTGCAAGTCATACGCTAAAGAACATAGGGAGCATCTAAGGAAGTGAGTACCTTTAATAAGGTTTCGACACCCACTACAAACATTCGACATAGTGATCAGAGTAGTGTATATAATATATATTATATATATTCTTTATTTTCTGTTAAAAAAAATGTCTATATCTTTTTTCTTCTTAATTATTCCCTTGTAAACAGTATTATTTATATGACCATAAAATACGGGAAAAAAGAAAAAAAAATGTGGATGTACGGCGATGATTTGAACCAGCATCTATCGGTTTTTAAGTACGAGACTCAGTCAATACAGCTACAGGCACTTATACGTCTTATGTTGAAATTTATGCTCTAATTGTTCGAATAATTCTTTGATAAATACAGTTCATAGCAACGTGGTCCATGGTCTTAGATCATTAAGTAATGGATGGAGTACGCTGGCAAATGTTCTAACTAAACTTTCTGCTGATTTTGGTGCGGGGAAGGTAACTCACACTATTGAAACACAATCACACATTCACAAAAATAATTTGTGTCACGAAAGTCGTAAAAATTTACGATCTTTTGAGCGACGAGTTTTTAAATTCAACTCTATCCCTAAGTTCATAAAGATTAAATTTGTATTTCATTCCAAGTTGTCTCGTGGGGAGTGCGGTTCAATATCGCGTTCTAAATTCAACTTTATAACTTAGATCATAAAGATTAAATTTGTATTTCTTTAAAAGATAGTCTCGTAAGGAATGCGGTTCATTATCGCGTTTTAAAATCAACTTTATCTCTTAGTTCATAAAGATTAAATTTGTATATTTTCTTTCCATGATAGTCTCGTGGGGCCGCATCAATGATCGAGTAAACATGACTCGATTATTTGTCTTGATCATATCGCTAAACGATACATCGACGATTATTAGAAATTGCATTTAATTAGAAATGTACGTTAAAAAAAATGAAAAAATATACACAAATGAAAGGTTATTCCATCTTTTTTAATATTCGACATGTTTGAATTGCTTCTGCAAGACTTGACAGTGCAAAACGGCATTTTTAGCGGAGCACTCGCAGACGTCCTTTCGATGTTTTAGGAAAACGCAGAAAAAAAGTGTTAGAAAACGAGTGTTTGTAATCGATTACGCAAGTAGTTTTTATGAAAGCATAAGATTTTTCGATTCGAATAAACTTATACCTCGGCAAAAGGGGAAACGCCTGCGAGTGTTATCGATTACTTAATGATCTAAGTCCATGGTGGTCACGAAGTCACTCTCGAACA
Source organism: Colias behrii (assembly GCA_029959065.1). NCBI lineage: Eukaryota > Metazoa > Arthropoda > Insecta > Lepidoptera > Pieridae > Colias > Colias behrii. Next base: position 9,738,321 of record JARWMC010000002.1, read on the forward strand.
GCGATGAACGAAGTGAAATAATAGGCGGTTCATCCTAAGGAGCGCTGGTGCAGTGAACTCCCATAAATAATTATAATAAAGTTGTGCTCATTCATTTAACAATTAATATATCTTTAATTTTAAATTAAATTTATCGTATACCTAAACTCCAATACGAATATCAAATGCCTAAATACGGAATCCAATAAGAGTGAAAGAGAAATTTTGCGACAGTCCTGCGCGAAACAAAAGATTTACTATGGAAAAATAGCCACTTTTGGAGCGCCGCTCTCACGCGATGTTGCCGCATAACATGACAGCAGCAATTGCGCGCGACGTTGCCACTCCTATATTATAAACAAACAATAAGAATACGGCTCGCGAAAGCAAATTCGGGGATTTTCTAATTATTAATTGATAATCATTGAATTCGTTTTGAAATAGCCTGTACTTTATAATTTTAAGTGAAATCATGTTTAAATAGACATTAATGTGGTGCTCTTTTTTTTTGTAATGAATTTACTACGCTACTGTATTTTCTTTGTTTTAGTTCAATAATTGAACACCCATACAATTTTGTCACGAGTCGCCTCTGGTCAAACTAACCGTTATTAGTGTTACGTTTACTCAAAATACAAAAATGAAGAAAGTATTATTTTACGCTTATTAAATCTTTAAAACTAAAACAAAATGATGTGGAGGTAGGGAGGTGCATTTCCTCAATCGAAAAAGGGAGAGACTAGTCTACTCGACCGGCCGGCCGTAAAGGCCCCGATAATTGATGGCGGAAAGTTGTATATATGCTCTGTAGCGAAAACATTTCGCTTGCGGATTCAGAGCAAAAAATAACATTTAAATAAAAATATTTTTTTGCGTATTATATTAATTTACGTATTATATTTTACGTTATAGTTTACGTTTTTTGCGTATTATATTTTACGTCAAGATACTATTTGGCACATTGATTTTTTTAGTAGCGACATCTAGTTGAGACAAGAACCATTCAATTATAAAAAATGCCAAATGCTAATGCGAGTGACATCTATCGACTAAATTGGGAACTGAGAAACGAATTACGCTGTTTACTATGGCTATTGTAAGTCTTCTAGGTTATATTTGTCTATGGTAATATCAAGATTTTTGAACAATCAGACAAAACATAATTTAAAAACATTAAGTAACTGTAAAATTATTAACTTAATATAAATATAAAATATCATCTCATCTTACAAGTAATTAGTACAGTACGATTCAAACTTAATGGCAGCTTGGAACATTGTACGTTCCAAAGCGCAGAAAACAATTTTAGATATCAGCGGGACATTAAGGGACCTGTGCGCACGTGCACTCACACCTGCACTAATTTCCGAACCGCCATTAAGTTTGAATCGAACTGTATTAACAAATCTTTCACCATAAATACTCCTTTTAAGTGACAGTATATCAGATTTTTCACAAAATGTTTGCAACTGGTTTGGCATGGTCATGTCATGCACAGTTAACTTCTAATATGGCACAAATAAAACTTTTTTAATTCGATAAAGCCGGCTGCACGCACGAAAAAACATGACTCATGCGGCGTTACCTCGCTCTGACTCATCTGAGGCGTTCCATGTAAGGCTTGAAGTGCGAGCGATAGCGCGGAACGAGCGACAAAGAAGCACAATCGGACGTTGTCACGTTCAACTATCGTCAGTAAACCAACTTTACAGACAACCATTTTTTTTCAAATAATACATACCTCAGGTGTAATAGAAGGATGTGCTTGTTTCCTCAACAATTCCAAGAGAGCATCACGCTGCTCAGTAGATATATCTGCCTTGTATCTTTGTACAAATGTCAGTAACGCTTGATGCCATAGTACAGGCAATGTTCTGTGATCATTGTTAAATCTGAAAGATAACAAATACAATAAAAATATACATTAAAATATAAGAGAAATACTTTAAAATCATGGTCATTTGAACTTCTACTATAAGTTGTGAAGTAACTAACCTTAAGAAGTGGAATACTACAGAATCAACCACCCGATAAGGTAAAGCATACTTCTTATCGAATAGAATTCTTAGGAATATTGAACTAGCACCAGTGTAGTCCATTTCAGCTATTTTCAACATAGCCGCGCTTGAGTGTAGTACAGGAACAGAATTTCGAGCCAACACTGAGCCAACAATTATTGCTTCTCGTAAAGTACAGTCACCTGCCTGGAAGAAAAGTATTATACTTTATTACATACTTATACATGTATAACATGAAGTATATCTCCTAATAATGATTGTAATATTATTCTTTATCTATCAGTGTTTTTCTGACAAAATTCACATAAAAAGCCACTACAACCAGAGGGGTTCATTCCGAAGTTTAGGTATGTTTTGCGCCGTTGTCGACTGAGTTGGCAGTCGAGCTCGGGTTGCTTGCCACTCGCCGCCCGCTGTGTTGGTCGCGTGACGTGTGTTTACGTACCTATGATAAATCGGCGGCGAGTACTAACCCTGAGCTATTATAGCTATAGCTAGCTAGCTATTATTTATGCCTAAAGTTGACGTTTGTTAGGGAGTGAACCTTCTGTACGTAGTACATATATCAGAATATATTATAATAGTACTACGTAGCAAAGATGCTACAACTGAAAAACTTTAAATTGATATGAATTAATAAAAACCTTAAGCATATATACTTACTTCCAATAAGGGTAATAGAATACCCTTCATAAAAGCTCCAGGTTTGAAGAGGGATTTCCTAAGAGCCTGATATAAATGAAAATTTAATCTCTTGTACTCTGCCAAATCATCTCTCACTCTTGGCAACAATACTAGATTGTAAAACCTTTGGGCCATCTTTTCCTTTAGATTTGATGCAAATATTCTTGTAGCCTGAAAATGTTATACAATGTGTATTAGTATGATAGTTTATAGTTATCATATTATTTTAATTTCATTAAATTTAGTTCAATGATGTAAGATAACTAGTAGTTACAAACATTTATTTAAACTACCAATAAAACAAAAAAATACTACAATTATTGAAAAAAACAGATTTTTCTATATTCTCTGAAAGTAATTTAGATATACCTGATACATAGCAGCTGCAGACCAAGTTGTAGGTTCAGTAAGATATAGAATTTGCTCCCAATTTTGCAAATGAGGGATCATTTTAAATGCTTTTGGCAATTTTCCTGATCTGTACTTTTGTAAGACATCTCTAACTCCTTGATACATTGCTTTTATCCTAAAAGAATAACATTTTGAAATATTTCAAAAATATTCTCTTTGAAGAAGAATTTGATTTATTTGTAATAATTAACCTCTCAACCACCGAGCGGCCAGATCCGACCGCGACACAATAGATTTTCTATTGTGTCTGTGATTCCGGGGCCTGATGGATTAAAACAGTTATTACCTCGGATCTATGTTCTGTAACTTGAGTGTTTCTACATCTGAGAATTGTGTTTGGAGTTCAGTGTGTTTGTCAGTTATTTTATCCTTAATAATATCAGCCAATGTTCTTGTCCTTTCAGGGTTTGCTGACATAAACATTCTAATTGCCTCCTCATCTTCTTCATTGATTTCAATATTATCGTAATAAGTGTCTGGTTCAAGATCGTCCTGATCTGATTGGTCGTCGTCGTCAGAATTGGAATCTAAAGGAAAATATTTTTTTAAGAGAAGTTAATTTTTCATACAAATAATTTATGGAATTGTGTTGAGTATCAATATTACCATTTGTAGACAGAGGAAGTGTATTTTTAGTAGAAGATGAAGCAATGCCAGTTCCAAATTCAGCCTGTTGCCGCCGAGCGGCTTTCAAGATCTTTTTCGACAAGTCTGCGTTGACGAACTATAAATTAAAATAATAGTATAAAAACTGATTAAAATTAACTTTCCCTTTAATAAATTTTTACCGTAATTACTGTGTTATCACAATAATCATTAGGTACTTACTTCTTCGTCCTCATCGTGTCTATTTTTTTCTTTGATTCTGTTCTTCGATTTCACTGAATTTGTCGCTTCTATTTGATCAGCAAGGGCTATGTTTTGACCTACTTGTGAGGGTTTTAATTTTTTCGCTTTTCCCATGTTTACCAATTAAAATATACACTCAACCAATGAAACATTAAATTGAATTCCACACGTGTGCCCACAAATTTATTTAAATGGCAGCTGTCACTGCTGTCAGAATATAATGTGACATTGACATTTCACAATTGACAATTTACTCTCCGAGATTTACTCTGTGGTAATTACCAATTCCAATGACAGATTGTCTATGATTTCAAAGATAACTTAAGCGCCTTATTCACGGTCCATCCCCGACGTACGTCAGCACAAGGCCGCGGTGCTGGATGTATCCTACTGACGATCGTGCGCGCATCAAGCATGGCTAGGGTTGCCAACTTTTATTTGAAGAAATAGAGTATATCTGATTTTAAAGGAGGTAAATAAAGAGTAAATGAATATTTTAAAAAATGTATTTTTTTGTACTTTTTGCAGTACCTAAGAATTTTTCATTATTTTTAAATGAATTATATGAATCCAAAAATTCCAAATCTAAATTTATATATTTCAAGAGCTCATTTTTAATTAATTTTTAATGAAGCTCGGTTTCTCTCTTCCCGCCACTTCACATTCATGACCGAAAAGACTCTTTCAGTAAATGATGAAGTGGCGGGAACAGAGAGTATAATATAGCTAATCATTTTTTTTAAACAAACAAATTCATCAGGACATTTTTTTTTAAATAAATTGCCATTTTTCTGCAGTGGACTTTTGCATAAAATCTGTGTTATTCAACAATTCGCCTTGGAGTTCTTTTAAAATAATAACTTCTGAATATTAACTGTCCATGTGTACTAGGTTGATCCAAAAGTAATGATAATTGGGTATTTCCTGTGTACATAAAAATATAAAATAACTGTTTCTTGCTTACTCAGTTATCACGAAAAAATCATATCAATAGGCCACGTTTCCAAGTATTTACATTAATTTCTGTTGGCAACACTGATCTGCTGTACGTCCGCGCTATTCACTGTCCATCTGCACGACGTTCGCGGTGGTGGGGGTGCTCGCTGGATGAAAAATTGGTCGTGCACATCCAGCAACATAATAATAATAATTATTGACGTACGTCAATACTATTCACTGTCGTTTTGCGTCGTGCATCGTGTATGACCTTGGCGGGACGTACGTCAAGATGGACCGTGAATAAGACGCTTTATTAATTTGCATCATGTACATCAATGTACATGGCAGTTCGAAAACGGGCAATTTTATGTTGTTGTTCATGTTATGGTGTCATTATGCAAATAAATGCACCGTATTTTATGTTATTTATCAATATAGGATTCAATAATTAGGATTAATATAGGTGCTGACTATTTCTGCGAGAATATATAAAAATATAAAATTCGCGCTTAATGTACAGTCTCAGTCGTACACGGTACAACGACGCTATTTAGAAGATCCATGAGATTGGCACTATTGAGAAACTTGAAGCTTGAACCATCGCTATAATATTATGAAGAACAAAAAAGGCATAAGAAACGACTCTGTTACAGTGCCACAAACTTAACTGACCCGGTGACGGTGTCACTGATGTCGATTTTAGTGCCGCCAAATAGTATTTCCCCGGATGCAAGGGTAAAAATAATGTCATTGCCAATGGTGTAAATTAACATTAATAAGTAACTTTTTATTTATACAAAATATTCCGTATGAAAAGTCTGTGAAAATGTTTCAAAATAGCGGCACGTAGTTCCAGTTTTTGCCACCGGGTCAGTAAAGTTTGTGGCACTGTACTTTTTCATAATGTAGGTATCACAGTCAAGTGTGAAACTCGTCTTTTCTTCCTCACTTCTTGAGATTCTTTTTAAGTTAGAGTTAATGATTTATGATACTTTTTGTTCGCTAATACCTTAATACCATAAAATATAATGATTCTCCTCTGGGTAAAGCAAGCAATATTCCACGCGGAATTTTAATAGTTTGAAATTTAAATGAACCTTCATTGGGACTTATTTGAGGCATCCTGTATATATTTTGTTATATACCTACAGGAAGTCCCAAAAAGTAGTGATATACTGAAGCTGTGAGGCAGATGACCTAGAGGCCTATCCGAATCACCAGCACCACCATGTATGTTATGAGATTTTTCGAATTCTCGGAGTTATGACGTTTTTTTTTTTTAATTTTTCACCTAGGTTTCCCTGAATACGATGAGATTTTTATTTATGGTGACGTGAATTGTTGTGGTAGATGTTTGATTTTTTGTGTGTGCTAAGCTGATAGATAGGCCAAATCAGTACGGTAACATCTGTATATGTACTAACAGTCAAGTAACAGATTAAGACGGGCGAGATTTTGATATGGAGATACATATTTTGATATTGATACTAACGCCGCGCCGTAGGTATACTTAACTTTGTGCATGTTGCAATTTTTATTTTTTTGTTTTATGCGATGTTTACTTTTTATTTTAAGTTTTTTGAGAGACTATTGTTGGACAGAATTTGGCTTTGATACATAAGTTTAGATAAATTAGGCAATGTGGAGCGCATAATCGCCTTAGTTATATACTCTTATTGAGTATAGCTTATAGCATTGAGTATAACTTGTGCCCTAACAGGTATGTGATAATATAAATAAAGATATAGATATACAGGGCGTCCCACTGTTGGTATACTAAGCTCAAAGGTGGTTATAGTTTTGCATACGCTGAGTACGTAAAAAATACTTAAAAAATTCCAGGCGCATTTTTTTCAAATAGATGAATTCTTAATACATAATATAACAACTAAACTATAATACATAATATAACATAAGATAAAACTTTATGTGTACACCCCTAACAAGCAACCCGCCTAACTATGACACCCACACGTGAGCTTTCTTTTAAAATTATGTTTTCATAGACAAAATTGTCACATTAGCGAAGCGGTATATGCCGACTGCGCGAAGTTAGAGAAGAAAACATGGATTTTAAGGAAAAATTTAGCAAACAATTCTTGACGTAATTTTGTTGTTTAAGTATTTTTTACGTGATCAGTGTATGCAAAACTACAAATCCCTTCGCGCTTAGTATAGGTACCGATAGTGGGACACCCTGTATATTCCTTTAAAAAAAATGGCTTAGGTATGCGATTTAACTAGGAAAGGAAAATAGGAAAGTCAATGGCCTTTAAGTTACTTAGAAATTCTTTTTGCATTTCAGTACTTAAGTAACCGTTTTTTTTTTTTCCTGACCCTTACATCCAATAAATATTAGAATTATTTATTCACTTAGATTATTAATTTGTTTGAATCACGTTTGAATTAACACCTACGTCATAAGATAGCGCTGAATCGATCCCATTCAGTTGAAACTTGAATCGCATAGCTGATAGCAGGTAGGAAGGTAGTAACTAAGGTACATAAATAAAAAATAAAAAACGAAGTTAAGATTGTAGTAATAGATCATCTTTTTTTAAACTCACCGAAATGGGTAAATATACCTAAGTAGGTAATAATAGAAAACGACATTACTGATTTAGTTTTAATAATAGAATGTTATTGGTTAACACATTTTGCATCTAATTGTAAGACTCGATCTGGTTGATAACTTCGCGAATAGCAGAATTGATTTCTGTGATAGCAGATTGAGCCACATTACGTATTGTTGACTCAACGGTCCACATGATGATACCATTGAAGAGAGTCGTGAAGACTCTAATAACTGGGTTGACAAGCCAATCAGTGAGAACATTTCCACGTAGCGCTACTCGTAGGCGTCTGTAATATTAATATGGATTAATGATAAAAATAAGTTTTCGCCCTGTAGGTACCTACTTATATGTATTCATTATATTCATATTCATTATTATTTATATTTTATCTATAGTAAATTAGGAGGTTGATAATTATCTATTAGGTCCGTTTCAAATCTCTTAATCGTATCAATACAATTTCGCTTCATTTTCATCATGAAGTTGGAATTACCTGCATTATATGTAGATGTTATTACTAATTCGATTCATAGACAGTATTGAGTATAGGTAGGTATATCGTTCGTTTTAGTTAAGAACAATATTTTCCATAAAATCCAGCCCGTTTTGACCAAGTGGTTTTAGCTTCATCATCGTGTATATACTTAGCATAATTAAATGGACTTGTACTATATGTATGGAAATGTATTCAGCAGTCTGCCCTCGACCTTACCTAACTCGTTGAAAATATTGACTTACCCGACATCCGTTAGCGAGAACTGTTGTAAATGAATTTCATCATTATTGAAATCTATTAAGATATCGGCAACTATTCTGAAGCGATCCAATGAACCAACAATTCGTCCCGTGGGACCAATGTTCATGACCTTCACAAGGTAATCATAATTGAACTGAAAAAAAGGCATCAATTATAGGCATAGATTTCTTACCGTAACTAGTAGATGAGGTAGAGCTAAAGCGAGTGGTGACGTGTGCACCACAGGTGTGCACAAACAAAATTAATTATCGTAATTTTTTGTAACTTCATACTTAATAACAACTTTATACAAAATGTACATATTAATTAAGTATATAATATAAGTATGCAAATGCGTCATTTCTAACAAACATAAAAATTTACCTACATTTTAATTAAAATTATTCTGTTGGTACCGGAACAAATCCAGCTTATCTTTGAAACATCTGGACCAATTTTAACAGGAATTTCAATGGCTAATAGTTGTTTTTATAAAACTAAAATACCTACTCTATTATCTCTCTCTCTATTTTTTTTGTCCTGAGGTTACTTTAAACAAAGCCCGTGCGAGCGCCACTTCTAAATAAGTACCAAAGACAGAGCAAGTAATATAGTAGTACCAAAGACCAAACTGATACTCAGTCTTTCTGTTGCACGTACCTCAAGATCGCTAAATTGAAGCTGGACCTTAACACGCAACATCTTAGCAAAGTAATTTACAAGCTGATCTTCAAATCGAGAGACATTAACGAGACCAGTCATACTTCCATTTTGAAGCTTCAACCATGCGCTATATGTGATGAGCAAGAGACGCTAAAATGTTAAAATAAACTTTTTAAAGTGAAGATATTCCTTAAAAACTTATTTTCACACTAAAATAATAACTTACCACTTCAAAACCTTCAACAATATCGGGTAGAAACATGGGATCCAAGCCATTTTCTTGCATAAAAGGTACAAGCATAGAGATGGTATTGTCCACATAATCATTGACTGTTGCAGTTTGTCCCAGATTCCATTTTGGACTTATGTCCTTTCCAAGAGATGGTGAAATATCATCAAAATACAATTTTGCTCTATAGGTAATAGGCATAAAAATAGGTACTTATTTATTTTGCATTAAACAAAACAATATTCGAATCGAGAATAAAAAATATCTAGCTAATATCTAACTACCTAAATACCGAAAATGAAAAATAAATAATGAATTGAATTAATTTATTCCAATTACATATATATTATAATATTCTAAATACACCAACTAAGTACTACCTACATGATGATTTTGTTTAGCTTCAATATAATTATTAATTAGTATGACGTTTAAACAATAGGTATTTTGGCAATATTGTTCTAAATTCTACTCTTCTTTATAAATATTACAAAGAGTATGTCTAGAATACATAATGCTATCGAACGCTGTACTCACACAGGATTATATTTGGCAACATTGCCTTCGGCGGCAATAAGCAGCACCGCCAAAACCAACGCTGTTGTCTTCGTACCCTTCATGCTTTCAACGCACACTTGAATTAACTTATTTTTCAATAATAGATGGCTTTATACGAGCCCTTGATTAATGATAAATCTTACACTTTATCAGTTACCACTGGTGCCAATTCAAAACAGGGCTGATTATTAATTGACGATAAAAATCATAATTATTTGATTTGTATATAAAAATTATCATTAATTAAAACGTTTATCTTAAACACAAACAATTGATGAACTAGATAGTCAAATATCCTTCAATCGTTTGATAAGAGAATTATGTGAAATAGGTACCTATTACCTTAATAATGATACCTCGAGTCGTTTTGTAATTAAATAATAAAAACAACAGATTTGATAAAACACAAAAGCTAATATTTTTTTCAATGCACGTAATTTTTTTGTTCCTTCGTTCTTTATTCAATATTTTCAGAGCTTGTGGAGCTATTACTCTTACGTGTTTCTCTTAGCTCTATGATATTAGGTACTTATCCCACATAAAGTTCGTATGTAACGTATATTGCTGACCATAAGGTGCCATAAGATTCCGCAATCTATACATATAATAAAATCGTAGGAAAGTCAAAACTGTACATTGAATATTTTTTTTAAAGAATACATAATCCATGATCTATAATCGATATAGAAGCCAAAAATATAGTTTTTAGAATTTTTGTCTGTTTGTCTGTTTGTCTGTTTGTCTGTTTGTCTGTTTGTCTGTATGTTTGACCGGGCTAATCTCGAAAAGTACTGCATAGATTTACTTCAAATTTTGCATGAATATTCCTAAGAGGTCGGGTGAGGATAGTTTAAACATATTATCATGATATCACCTTCGGGGGAGGAGCTGTGAGCCTTTATTTTTCTTACATATTCAGTGTACTACGACAGCGTACAATCTAAAGACTCATGTTTAAATGTTGGTTTCGAGTAAGCCATGCTATTATCTAGCTTTACAAAATAAAAACTATGTCATTTACGTAATTTGGGCAGAGAAACAGTTAAATGAATCTTAGCAGTATAAAGACAAATTTGAAACAGCGCCATCTATGAAGTGTTAGAAAAATCAAACACACCTTAACTATTGGAAATTAATAATCAAATGACGCATATATAAATGTTGTTTGACAATATCTAGATTGACACTATAAAAATTATGCCATTTAAGTAACTTGGGAAGAGAAACATAGTTTAAAGAATGTAAGTTGTATAATGTTAATTTTGTAACAGCGCCATCTATGAGATTTCGTAAAAATCAAATCAATTTAGATGTTAACACTACTGAATACACAGTTGGAAATTAATAATTTAAATATAATGATGTTATTTATTTAACTCTTTAGCCCATATCTTCCCTTCCCTATAAGGTATATTTCGTGTAAATAATAAATATACTACATTTTTTTAAAGTGAGGGTAGATGTTTATTATTTTAAGTAAAACTAGACACCATTATCTACAGTTAATCTAATATTGATTGCGTTCATTAGTTACAATTTTAAAAATCTTCGTATTTTATAAATTTACTAGCTTACCGCCCGCGGGTTCGTCCGCTTTGTCTAAAACCTAATAAATTATATACTAAAACCTTCCTCTTGAATCAGTCTATCTATTAAAAAAACCGCATCAAAATCCGTTGCGAAGTTTTAAAGATTTAAGCATACAAAGGGACATAGGGACAGAGAAAGCGACTTTTTTTATACTATGTAGTGATATTTATAAAGCAATTGAATGCCATAAAACCAAAAATATCAAATGCAATCTTCGTGTTTTGTGAATTTTCACCATCATGCGTTCCCACAAAAAGTAAGTTGTTACTTATAGGTATTTTTTTTTTTTTTTTATAATGATAGCAATTCATGTTTTTTGTTGGTAGGTATTATATTACACTTTTAGAATCAATACATATAATAAAATTCTAGAAAAGTGGTGTCTGTACAATGAAAATATGTAAAAAAAAATTAGCAGGGGTTATTATTAAATCGATCCCAAACCCAAAACTGTAGTTAAAAAATTTTTTGTCTGTTTGTCTGTTTGTCTGTATGTTTGAACACGCTAATCTCAGAAACGGCTTATCCGATTTCGATGCGGTTTTCACTAATATATTGTGGTAATCTTCATTTAACATTTAGTGTTTATTTCATGTCAATCGGTTCATAAATAAAAAAGTTATGACCATTTAAGTACTCACGGCGAACATTTGCTAAGGCATTCTATGGTACACATACAGTGTACGATAAAACGTAAGTTATCTGTTATACGCTACAGTTATGTCCAAGTGATCATATCGAAAGTCCCCAAGGGTGGGGGGGTAAGCTGAGGTAGTAGGGGGGGGGGATTTCTAGGTAAATTTTATACATAAAATGTCCTTTAAATTATGTCGTATTATATTATATTTTTAACCCCCGATGCAAAAATATGGGTGATAAGTGTTTGACCGCTGTGTGTGTGTGTGTTTGTGCCACCGTAGCTCGCTAGCAGGTAATCCGAATTAGATGATGTTTTTTTGTTAGGCAGCATATTTTCCGACGCTGGTTCTTAAATAAACTGTTTCAAAATCGGTTCATCCATTTATTGTAACTAATAACTAAAGTTGTCGAATATACTTTAGTGATATATTAAATGAAAGTGAACGACCTATCAGTAAAAATAAGTCAAATTTTATCAAAATCGGTTCATCCATTTATTTGATATAGGTATAAAAGTGGTAGATAATAAAAAAAGTGAATTTTGACTCAAGTGACATATGAAATGAAAGGGCATGACGTGTAAAGTATAATTAGACATATTTAATCAAAATCGGTTCATCCATTTACTATACCTATATACAGGGTGTAATCGTTAAGTGTGCACAGGCGATTTTTCCGTAAGTATTAACAAAAAACTTTAAATTGATATCGAAAGTACTTAACCTAATGAGTAAAATGGCCGTAATAAATTTTTAAAAATAAATCGAGAAATATCAAAAAAATTATCTTTAAACCCTCCCCATACATTAAGTATGAAATATGAATATCCCGTATTCATTTAATATGAAAGATTTTAGCTTTCTTTTTCTTTTTTGGTTTTCTGCTTGAATTACTTCGCAAATTTGAAGTGGCATTTTCCACGCTTTTTCCGGACATTTTCACGCATTTTCCGAGCATTTCCCAGGCATTTTCCGGTTATTTTCCGGGAATTTCCCAGGCTTTTTCCGGGGATTTTCCGAGCATTTCCCGGGGATTTTCTGGATGTTTTCCAGACATTTTTTGGTCATTTCCCTGGCATTTTCCGGGGATTTCCAGACATTTTCCGGGGATTTTCCGAGCATTTCCCGGGGATTTTCCAGACATTTACAGGCTATGTTAGGGAAATGTCCGGAAAATGTCCGGAAAATATCCGGAAAATGCCTGGAAAATGCCTGGAAAATCCCCGGAAAATGCCTGAGAAATGTCCGGAAAATGCCTGGGAAATGCGTGGAAAATTCCCGGAAAATGCCAGGGAAATGTCCGGAAAATGTCTGGGCAACATCCGGAAAATCCCCGGGAAATGCTCGGAAAATCCCCGGAAAATGCCTGGGAAATTCCCGGAAAATGTCTGGAAAATCCCGGAAAATAACCGGAAATGCCAGGGAAATGTCTGGAAAATATCCGGAAAATGCGTGGAAATGTCCGGAAAAAGCGTGGAAAATGCCTGGAAAATGCCCGGAAAATGCACGGAAAATCCCCGGAAAATATCCGGAAAATGCGTGAAAATTTCCGGAAAAAGCGTGGAAAATGCCACTTCAAATTTGCGAAGTAATTAAAGCAGAAAACCAAAAAAGAAAAAGAAATCTAAAAATCTTTCATATTAAATGTATACGCCATACGGGATATTCATATTTCATACTTAATGTATGGGAGGGTTTAAAGATATTTTTTTTGATATTTCTCGATTTATTTTTAAAAATTTATTACGGCCATTTTACTCATTAGGTTAAGTACTTTCGATATCAGTTTTAAGTTTTTTGTTATCTGTAATACTTACGGAAAAATCGCCTGTGCACACTTAACGATTACACCCTGTATATAGGTATAGTAAATGGATGAACCGATTTTGATTAAATATGTCTAATTATACTTTACACGTCATGCCCTTTCATTTCATATGTCACTTGAGTCAAAATTCACTTTTTTTATTATCTACCACTTTTATACCTTCTATATCAAATAAATGGATGAACCGATTTTGATAAAATTTGACTACTTTTTTTACTTTACTGTATAGGTATAAGTGGGAATGAAAGAAACGAATGTTGTCAAATATTGTGATAGTACCTACCTAAGTGATATATCAAATGAATGTGCATAACGGGTGAATTACAATTAGTAATGTTTTATCGAAATCGGTTCATCCGTTTATTACATATAGGGCACTTTAGGGGTGACAGTGGTTAGATAAATAAACCAAATGGAGCATCAAACGATAGGATATGACGTGTACATATAGGTACAATGAGATAATATTATTTACATCAAAATCGGTTCTGCCATTTACTAGGGATGGAAAGGGAAGGGTTGAAAGGCTGTGAAAGAAGAGGGGGATATGGGAGCGAGAGGATAGCCACACCCTGGAAATTTTGAACTCTTCTGTAACAAAGTTTTATAGCTCAGTTTAGTTTTAATTTTACTAACAGTTATTTTGTGTCATTATTTTTTTTATTTCTTAACTGTAAAATAATCTGTAAGTACTTATAATTTAGTTGTTTATGGTAGTACGTGTTTCAAGACGTGTTTACTCAATAATTGTGTGTTAAGTAGTAACTACTATGCAGTCACTATTCCACGCGGACGAAGTCGCGGGCACAGCTAGTAGTAAATATGAACGTACATACATTTTAATTCGTACTTACAGATATATAAGAGTGGATATCCTATAATATGTTAAATCGTTTCTGTATTTATAGATAATTTCAGCATAGAAAGGGAATTGTAAAAAATAAGGATATAAATGAAATGCACACATGATATGTCATAAAAATAATGTATTTCACCATAGCCCATTCAAATGTCCTCAGCATAAATATAGTACATAATAAATAATAATCATAACAGTTGTTATTTACAAAATTGGAATATAAAGGAGAATGGCGAAACTGGGCCTAACTGTTACAGAAATCATAATATATTTAAAATTCATTAATCAGTTAATTTTAATAATTATTTGTAAAATATTGACTTCTGATTCTATGGGAAAACATAAACAAATCTTTGGAAAAAAGATAATTCGTTCACTACCGGTCTTATCAAGCAGGGATGTCAGTGTTGTCAGGAGTAAAATAGTCAAATATATAGATTAATACGAATGAATGTTTATTTTTCATTTTTAGTTTTATTCAATTCAAATGCTATAAAAATCAGAAGCAAAACTTAACTTTTTTTAACACACGTCTTAATTTATTTAGGTCATTCTATAAAATAAAAACATATTTTATAGAATGACCAACGATCAGGCCCAGAGTCCTATGGGAGTTTGCCATTCTCCTTTATTCGATGTACAAACAGATATCATTGCGATTTTTAAACATAATGAATCTTAGTCAACATTAAATAGGTATCAAAATTGTGCAAAAACAAAAGTAAAATAGACACACTACCCACTTATCTTCTAGAAAAATATAAAACTAATAACAGCATTGCTTCTTTATATTTCTTATAACTATACGAAACTCAAAAAAAAGTGAATTAACTTCCTATTGCCTACTTATCAATATGATAAGCATAGTAAGCCCGTCTAAAGAAAATTATACTTTAGAGATTCACATTGTATTAAGCATTTTTAAATAGAAAATTCATAATAAGAATAAATAAAACCCGACTACCCGTTAAATTATACTCTAATTCACTGAATATAACAGTACTATTTCGATTTTTTGGGTTCACCAGACAGCATCTTTTTCCTTTGTTTCAACATGTGTCCGAAAAGAACAGGGAATAACGGAATGTAGGACAGCATGTAAATAACCAGGATGTAATAATAGTTGAATATAAAGTTCCATGTGTTAGGCATGGACAGGGTAAAGATTTGCTTCTCTACGACTTCGTCAAGCGTGTGATACCAGCATAGCAACTCTCCTGTTATACCAATGGGATAGAGAAACAGGAAGGTTGAGTACCTGTGGAAAAAAATAATTTTTATACATTGATTTACTATGTACTAAGAGGACTTCGCTACTACACTATTTGTATCACGAGTTAGAGTCAATTGTCTCAAACCAATTTTTTTTGTTTTAATTTATAAGTAATAAGAGGCAGAATATCTACAAAGTGTATGACAAGCCGCCCCACGCGCGCCCCGATTTTGTTCGTGGTGTCCTCTCTATACGTATAGTCGGATTTTTAATTAGACAAAGTAAACTGACAGCAGCTAATATCATTTTGTAAAATAATGTTGCCATATTTAAAGTAATAGTGAGGAATTCAGTTCTCATTCAATCAGATGAATGAACAATAAGTGTGAATAGTTCATCATTTCAAACTATAAAATAACATTATTTCTAATTATAATATATAAAGCTATATATGATATAAGTTACTAGTAGAATGTAATTATAATCATTTTATTTATTTTTATTTTTACGATGTTTACGTTACTGTTTTTGTAATTTTTTCGTTAATTGTAACTTATTACGTTGTGTTTGTTGTCATTGTTGTGTTTATTTGGTGTTATATTGTTACACACTAAATATTCACTAGACGATCGATTCAATTTCATTCATTCCCGATTTTCAATCATTCACTTTGTGACAACGCTATTTTTATTTCATCAAAAACTGACAACACAGAAAACGTCAGTTTACTTTGTCTAATTAAAAATCCGAGTATAGTAATAATACCTCAATGTTTTTATATGCTTAAAATTTTTAATGTTACGACCTACTTAATGATAATCGAAGGTTTTGCACTGATTTAATGTATATATAAACCTGAAAATAAAATGTAAGTAAATGAACTTCGACACCACAAGCTGACCTTCTATGCAGGTGTGGTAACTGGCTGACGCCTTAATTACATCGATAACGAAAATAAATGTCGTTTTGTGCAAGATATTTTTATTTAATTGTATCCTTTTGTTCGCGGCTCCGTCCGATAACGAGATATTATCTATTTTAGTAATTTGAGCATTATATTTCTAGCCAATTTCATCTTTGCTCACGTAGACATCTCATTATTACGCTATAGGTAATTTCAGCCAATGAAATTTTATTTTGTATGCTCATATTTTTGGCCTTATTAATTAATCAATTAAAAACTAACGTATTTTTAGTAGTACATAATATGTAGTATATTTATAATTATAAATTACTATTAGGTATTTAATGAGTTTTTACTAATCCATTGTCTCAAAAACCTTAACTATGAAATATATTTTATTAGATTTCCGCGCCTGGCTTCGTCCGCTTTGTCAAAAACCTAATAAGTTATATTCTAAAACCTTCCTCTTTTAACCATTATCTATTAAAAAAACCCACCAAAATCTGTTGCGTATTTTAAAGCGACTTTGTTTTATACTATGTCGTGATTGTGGAGTAATTAAATTCCAAACTTAGTTCCATAGCTCACCTTAAAAACAGTAGATTTTCAGGCACCACTTTCATAATATTCAATGCATAGTATGAGTATCTGATTATTTCGGTGATGGACCAAGCAAAGACGCATACTGGGAGTCCAGGGCTAACCGTGGGTCCATGTGCTATCATAAATCCACCACACACCAGGAAAACCCTTGAGAACACTTGCATGAGAACCAAAAATACCCCTGACGGTACCAAGCCTACGGCTGCATGGAGGATCTGAAAAAAAAATACTTTATTATCATCTGGGTTTAATTTAAATATAATTTGAAACTTTATAGTAGTAGTTTGAAGGACCCATCTTCTTGTACGTTATGTTGAGGAGTTATGAAAAGAGCCATTTTTAATTATCACTAAGTGATTTCAAAATAAATAGTAATGCAATACTATCATATAGGTAATGCAGTTATGAGCATAGCAATAAGGAAGTCAACATAGTTATCATCAAATATGAACTTAGCATCCATACTACTAACTACATTTTAAGTACTGAATTTAATTATCTATTTAATGGCTCCACAAAAAAAATGGAAATATTTTGGAAGGAATTGCAATTTATTCATGCATTTGATTAACCTTGCTATGACCCACACTATTTGTTATAAACATACAGTTACAACGGTCCTGACTAGGGCATGCTATGCTTCAATTTACATTCTGTGTGGCAGACTAGAATACATTTTTTTTTTTTTTTTATAATATCTGTGCATGTTCACATAACAAGTAATAGACCGGACTCTCAGTGGAGTTTCGTTTGCAAAAATAGCGGACCTAAATCTGACTTCTGATATATATTGTATAGATCCCAGACATCCTATAGACAGATGTTGCCAACCAGTTTTGTGGTCCCCCTCCCCCCACCCCGGTAATTAAATATGGCATACAAAAAAATAAAAATTTCCAAAACATGCCGTGTGGGGTATCAAATGAAAGAGCTTATTGAGTAGATCACGAATATATAGCATACTATAACATTTCTTACACTTTCTCTAAGATTTTTTAGAAAATTTACGAAAATGCTCCATTTTTGAGTTAACTTTAAACCACTATAGATTGAAAACTCATGAATATATTTTTTAAATTATTATTTTAAATAATTAACAATAGTCCATTGTTTACGATTCAATAGTTCGTACAGTGAAATAGTTGCATGGGGGAGTGGGGGGAGCATTCAAAGATGGCCAGTATATTTTCAAGTTTATGCCAGAAATAAAGGCCTAATACAAAAATATCGGTGTCAGGGCTTAGAATAATTATCTCTGCACTGTCGTTGTGTTTGACAGAATGAAAAATATGGCAGAAAATTCTTGAATCAGCCTCTGTGTGATTAGATTTCAAATCGGTAACTTCAGTGAAAGTTGCGCCTTGCAATTTAAAACATTTTGTGGGGTCATCAAATCCACCACATACATATAGCTCACTTATATTATATTACGAACTATTGAATAGTAAACAATGGACTATTGTTAATTATTTAAAATAATAATTTAAAAAATATATTCATGAGTTTTCAATCTATAGTGGTTTAAAGTTAACTCAAAAATGGAGCATTTTCGTAAATTTTCTAAAAAATCTTAGAGAAAGTGTAAGAAATGTTATAGTATGCTATATATTCGTGATCTACTCAATAAGCTCTTTCATTTGATACCCCACACGGCATGTTTTGGAAATTTTTATTTTTTTCTTTGTATGCCATATTTAATTACCGGTTTGGGGGAAGGGGGACCACAAAACTGGTTGGCAACATCTGTCTATAGGATGTCTGGGATCTATACAATATATATCAGAAGTCAGATTTAGGTCCGCTATTTTTGCAAACGAACATCTCCTTGGAGCCTGCTCTATAATTAATAATGTAAGCTTTTTGAAAAATATGTCATATTATACTGTCAAGTATGATATATGAATCTAACAAAGTGGATCAGCCTTGTCAATTATGCGGAGCCTCCATGATAAGGAGGCCCTCTATGCCTCTAAAATGGGTATATCATAAGAACTAGGTTTAAAAATTGAAATCTTTGTCCAGAAATAATATTTGCAGATGTCTTTTAAACCTTATAGCCCCCAACAAATTTATATATGGGACCACCTTAAGGCATGCTACACCACTGAGTGGATAAATCTGGTAAACTTAGTCTTACGCCCTTATCAACTTTCTCAGCAGTCAAAAAATAGGCTAATTAATAAATAATAGAATTATTAAATAAAGTGCATACTTCTAAAACTGCAGCATTTTGAAATATGTACACTGTCCATTTAATTTCTTCCCAAAAAGTGTCCAAGGTTCCACGGTTCAGGAAGTGGACAAGCATTTGCCATAACATGTATGACCATCTGTAACAACAGAATATATTAACCATAGTAGATACTAGATACAGATATTATGCCTGGAAGAGATCACTCTTTAGTGATAAGGCCGCCCTGTGTGCTAGTCTAGCTATAAGTTTTAGTTTTAAGTAATAATATAAATATTAAATATACATATTTTATATATAGTATACATACTAGCATAGTAAAGTGTGATGAATAAAATAAATAAAATGGATAACTTTGTAAATTTTCCTTCAATATCTTAAAAAAAAGATTATATTTTCATACTTGTTTATTGCTTTCTGAAAAATTAAAAAAAATACATAATTATATATCAAACACATTACATGAAATACTAATTAATAAAAGCAATTTGTTAACAATATTATTTACTTTTTTATATCCTAAAAAAACATGTTTTGACGACCATAGTACAAAAAACTGTTTAAAAAACTTAAGCCTTTTTGGTTTACAGCATGTATAATGTATATACATATGTAATAATTATAACTAATAACAACAAGGTCATACAAAGGTTGGAGTGGTTAACTGCATATTAATTAGATAAATATACGATTTATTTTACTTATAAATCAAGCAAGTATATCACATATTACCTCTTACTGTGAGAATTTATTTAACAGGTAAAATGTATATTTATCTATAGAGTTCTTTTTGATTTATTATTATTTTTAAGTTGCATATTTTATTATTAATTAAAAACTAATTTTACACCATTTTTGTAAACACTGAACACAGGTATTTGAATAGAATATTAAAATGTTATAGAACAAAATTTAGAAAAATTATGATTCTTTTGAATTTTTTTAAGGAAAGCATAATACATAAATATTCCCTATGAGGTTGGCCAAATACACCCTAGTGTGCCCAGTGGATTAAAAAGAAATATAACATGTTTACAATTGAACATAATATCAAAGTTTTAAATCATAGGGAAATTTTTATTTACTTAATTCTACTATATTTAATCACTTGTTATGTTCATGATATCAATAGATGAATAATCTTATCATTCCAGTGATTTAATTATGATAATTTATTAAATTTATTACGTTGAATTTTCAGTTAGTTACTCACATTAGAGTACCTACACGCTACATAATCTTGTTAAAATAAATTCCTATACCTCAATTATACATAAAAAAAAATTACTCACCCTAAAGTTTGCACACTGTTATAGGCGATAAGATACAGTTTTCCAACAGCTGATAATTCTGTGTTTTTTGGCTTCTTTAAAGTTTTGGACGACATATTTAATATAAAGTCTACAAACTATATCATATATTAATTAAATCGTAAATCTAGCAATAAATAAAGCTATAATTTTCAATATACGCTACGTGTACGTAATGTGCAGTTTCACCGTATCACGTCTGCGTCATCACTCATCACAATTCACAGCTAACTTGTTATTTACTGGTTATTTCTATCTTGTTCCTAATACTATATTACTTGCTCTGTGGTTCCTCAATGGTCAAGTAACGCAAGTAACTATCGAGTAGCGACCAAGCGTGTCTCGTAATGTAATTAATTAATTTTTAAATGAATATATTTCCATCCTTCTTTTTGGTAGTCATGATATAAACAATAAATGCCTACATACGTATTAAAACACTCATTATGCAGTGTACCTATTAATTATTATTTAAATTAAATCAAAAAAAAATTTCTTGTGTGTTAATGTGACATAATGTCAAAAGTCAAAACACAAAAGTCACAAAAGTCAAAACCGCGTAGTGCACAGATTAGGTAATAGTTACTCTTGGTGCAATCTATGGTGCGTTCGTGAATCGTGTCAAATTTCATTTTAAAATTATAAAAAAAAAAAAAAATACGGAGTGCACTATAGTCCTTTTCATTTAGGATGATTCCTGTGACACTTCATCGTGTTCCGAATTACGTATTTTATGTTTAAAAAGTCAAAATAATTTTAGTGCATAATATTTTTATTTTATGGCGGCATTATTACCAAAAATATAAAAATGAAACATCTTAAGCTTATAAATCAAAAACAGTATTGTTTAGTTTAATATAATGAAAAATAAAATAAAATAACACAAAAATATAATACCTACGCAATTCGTGTACATGAAATGGATCGTTGAAAAATCATAGAGTTGGAAAATCATATAATCGGCGCCCATCTTGTGATCGTTTGTCAATCGAGTCAATCGTCTGTACGAGTACGTCAGCCTTGTATACAAGTTGCATTTTTATATTGATACTTTACGTGGTATTCTGTTATTTTTACTAATTGTTATTGTTGACTTTTTGTTGCTGTTGTTTGCTAAGGTTCCTTAGTTAATTGTTGGCGAAATGCCGAAAAAACTAATTTTGGTACTTTATTCAAATCGATTTCATTTCCATATAGAATATTATCGATTATCGGAAACAATTGATACGATTTCAGTAACCGACATCTCTACACGTGTCAAAAATCGATGTGTCACAGAAATCATCTTAGGTGGAAAGGACTATAGATAATTTAAATATAACATCTCAGTGATCTCATTACATTATATACTGAAAAGTTCCTCGTGGATCACTGTGATCAATGGTTAAACTGAATCAAAATATAGTCAAGCAGGTAACAATAATATTTATTACATTATATATTATAAACAAAAAAAAGACGTGTGGCACTCGGGGACTGCCGCGGTAAAGCTATTGCATAGCATGCCTTCAAGCCACACCTCCGTGTCCGTCGGAGTGGGGAGCGTGAGGTTTTTTCGTTACGGAATTTCTCGATTCGGTCCCCGCACTCAAGGCCCGCGATAGAAGCTATGCAATAGCTTAATAATCAGAGTAATTTTATATTTATATTGTTATTTTTGTTTAATAGGTATATTACATAATAATAAACTATTTTTAATAAACAGCTAATACTGTAATACTGGCAAACTTTGCCACTGCCCGCTGACCGCTGAAATTTATTTTCCACAAATTATGCAAAATTTGGTTTTTTACGAATTTTGTGGAAAATAAATTTTTTTCGGACGCGATATTTTGGAACAATATAGAACAAACCTAGAACAACCTGGAACAACCTTTAAAATTTTTCTAACTTCAAAGTGTGGTGCCAACTTCCCGGAGGTCAACTACTTTTTGGTTTTTTGCGAATTTTGTGGAAAATGAATTTTTTTCGGACGCGATATTTTGGAACAATGTAGAACAAACCTAGAACAACCTGGAACAACCTTTAAAATTTTTCTAACTTCAAAGTGCGGTGCCAACTTCTTTTTGGTTTTTTGCGAATTTTGTGGAAAATAAATTTTTTTCGGACGCGATATTTTGGAACAATATAGAACAAACCTAGAACAACCTGGAACAACCTTTAAAATTTTTCTAACTTCAAAGTGCGGTGCCAACTTCTTTTTGGTTTTTTACGAATTTTGTGGAAAATAATTTTTTTTCGGACGCGATATTTTGGAACAATATAGAACAAACCTAGAACAACCTGGAACAACCGCCAGAATCGCGATATCTAAAAAGTGCGGTGCCAGCTCAAAAATCGGGTTTTTTGACTTTTCTCGAAAAGTTTTAATCTCAGCTGTATGCAATTCTGGAACAATGTAGAACAAACCTAGAACAACCTGGAACAACCTTTAAAATTTTTCTAACTTCAAAGTGCGGTGCCAACTTCCCGGAGGCTGGCTGCTGCCGTAATTACTCATTACTGGCAACACAGAATCTAAACTTCTTTTTCGTTTACGCTTCGTGTCGATCGGGTAGGTTTGATGGTTAAAATTTATTATACCCACTGATTCGGTCGAACTTTATTTAATTGTAGATGTAGATTTGTTTTAATACTTTGTTTTCATTTTACAGTGTGATCTAAACGAACCATCAAAATGGTCGCGGCTAAGAAACAAGTGAGTATGAGCACGTGTTTCAATACTAGTCCGGACCCTTGGCATGGTTATTTATACAATTCTGTGGATAATCTCCTTAAAATGTGGTCCCAGATTGATGGCTACTCGATAGGCTCGCTTATTTTTTAATATGGGAGGTTGAGATTGTAGCCGACAGTTTACTGCTTAGAGGTTATTTTTTTCCATGTTCCAATTCTACCATTTTTACACTTGTTTCTTTATTTCAGAAAAAGACCATTGAGTCTATCAACTCAAGGCTGGCGCTAGTAATGAAATCTGGCAAATACTGCTTGGGTTACAAACAGACACTGAAGACATTGCGACAGGGCAAGGCTAAACTAGTCATCATTGCCAAGAATGCTCCTCCCCTAAGGTGAGACTACTGAGAAGTAGAGTTCCCCAAATTGCTTTAATTAAAGGAAAGCATATGGAGTCTCCGGACTAAGAAGTATGGTTTCCCCTTTATTCTTATCAATTGGTTTACTAAATTCTTTGAAAGTAAAAATGTTAAGTTGATTAAACTGGGAACCCTATGGAGTAGTCTTTGGAGTGATCCATGTGCTTTTCTAGAGAGGTAAGGCTTAAAACTTAAAAGTAGACATAAATTTAATGTATTGTGTATACTTAAAGCATATTAATTGATACATTATCTTTCTTATACATACTATGAATGGTTTACTATTTTATCTCATTTATTTACACTTATTCACTGATTCATTTCCCTCTTGTTTGTTTGAAAACTGAAATTTTCGATTTTGTTAACACGTTCGCTGCGATATAAGGTTAAAACACCCGATGCATGTGCTCTCACTGTGTGCGGAGGTGAGAAACGGCGAAGTTCCTGTGGTGCGGCGGCTGTACTATGAATATTTCTGCATGTAGAAAAGAGACAAGTATAGTTTTGAGTTTAGGACTTTAAGGGCAACTTAATAAAGCATTAACATTGTGCTAAGGTTTTTCGACCCGATAACGCACTGGCTGATATTTTTTTCGATTCCTTGCGGGTACCGGGTCGAAAGGCCCATCATAGATTACAAGGTCGTTCCGCCCCCTCCCGCACTGTTGTAGGTTATTGCATTATTTACTTCCGATTAGTGTTGTGACGTGATGATCGGGAACGGACGTACGTTACGATAGTGCATAGTAGTATGCAGGTATATAAATATTTATTTACTTATATAAATATTTAGATATGGGGGTTTTCAGAAAAATGGGTACTTAGAACCACGAGGACTATTGGTTTATGAAAGAAAAAAGGGTCCAGAGGGTTTTTCATACAAAATTTAGAAGTCAGCTTTATGACAAAATGTAGATAGGTATGTAAAATTTCGTCACAAAACTGCCTCAAAATGGCAAACAATTTTTTTTTCAATAATAATTCTAAGTTATATACGTAAATGGTACCTACCCTTTTTTCTGTAAATGCCCAAATGCCATCATCTAATTCCCTCAACACAAGTCTTACCTGTTGAGTTTACTGTGAGGTGAGATAAATTTGTAGAAGATTTGCCAATAACCCCTCATTCCCGGTGTCTAACTATCTAGATCTGAATGACATCGCATGCGTAATTTCTAAAATGGCGGCCAGAAATTGCCTTTCACAAAAAAATTAATTATTCCGCATTCAAGCCATATTTTATCATTCTGAAAACGACAATTTACTCATTGATATATTTCCTATCTTATAAAAATTGATATGATTATTAGGTACCAAGAAAGTATAGCTGTTTTACATGTCCAAAGTTTGCAAACGTGTTCTATGGACTAGATTGCAGAAAATAAATGCATTCTCAGTTATAATACAAATAACAAGGACCTATGCTATCCACTTATGTAAACAATTTGACGAATAACACTGAGATGTTTATAAAAACGGCACTTGAAACACGACCCAACGAAACAATAACATCACTAGGGATGTACCTATTCTTTTTCTAGTTTATCGATAGTCACGTTTTGTGTAAGGAATACAAGTATAGGGTAATAAAAAAATACAACATGTTACAATTGCTTTATTTGCACGAAAAATATAAACAGTGGTTATAATGTTCATCATCATCATCATC
The DNA here is from genome assembly GCA_029959065.1 of Colias behrii. NCBI lineage: Eukaryota > Metazoa > Arthropoda > Insecta > Lepidoptera > Pieridae > Colias > Colias behrii. Next base: position 9,763,863 of record JARWMC010000002.1, read on the forward strand.
ATCATCATCATCATTGCGTTCAACTCAATTTGAAATAAATATATTGCTGGATATGTGTATTTCCTAATCGGCGGCATTCCCATAAAATTCTTGTTATTATACCGAAGGCTATTATCTCCATCCTGTGAAAAAAAAAACATTTTTATCTATACAAATATTATAAAGACGAAAAGTTTGTATGTATGTATGGTTTTCACGCATTATTCGCACGCATATTATTCTGGCGAATACACAAACTTTCATATTTACAAATACATATCATTATATTATACATCCAACCATAATCATCTGTCGACCTATCGATAAAGCTATCGACAATCCTCCGTAACTATTCAAATACGCCTTGCAAGCCATTCACCACCGTACATTCATACAAATAGGGATCAAAATGGCGTGCTTGAAATTTATCAAGAAAACCGTTATTTTGATACATCGAATACAGAAATTCTCGTATTTTTATTACAAGATTTCTAATAAAAATGATTAGAAAAAAGGTCAAATCTGAATGGAAACTAGTTTCAATTGAGTGTTTTAGTAATTTTATAGTATTCACGAAGCTAAATCGCAATGAATTCTCCGGAAATATGCGACAATAGGTAGTCACTTTTGAACTTGAAAATCACTGATATTACAATGTATTTTTTACAACCAATTATCTACAGAGCTTCAATATATGCACAATAACACAGTTTAGTAACAGTTATCCGATATTTTATAGTACTTACCTTACAAAAATCCAATAAACACGCACGAGTTGCACAATGACACTTCAAACAAAGAGGCCTCTAAACGTAGATAAAAAATATAGAAGCGTCCATAGTTCACTGTATTTTTTCGTTTGACTCGATGGCATATTTATCAATGTTTGTCTATGACTAAACTTGTTCAAACAAAAGTAGACTCTAAATATATTATATTTCGGGTTAAAGTCGATGAGCAAGCGCGCCCCGATAGGGCCTAACGGTGTTGAACAGAATGGCGTATTACGTCATAGCGCGCCCCGATCGGGCCTTACGGTGATCAAGAGGTTAACCTAGATATAATTCTAGGACTTCGAAAAAAAAGGTGACAGAAGAAGAATTTGTGCTGGGTGCTACCAAAAGCTGCGTTGTACACTCACCAGCCGAGAAGCAAATAAAAAAGTAAAAAAAATAAAGTCTTTCTGCGTAGAATGTAACAAAGGATACTGTTTGCCGTGCTTCTATAAAGCCCATATGTAATTTTTTAATAAACTATATTATAAATAATGTGTCAACAACTTTTTGCCCATCACTAGTCGTTCTAAAATTGATCCTCTTATTCAGTGCGATTTCGGGTTGTAAGACCTTATACTTATATTTACTTATACCTCTTAAGTAAATAGCAGGAACCCGGGGCGAGACAAACACTAAGACAACCAACTCGTCTACTAGCGATATTGATGGGTAGGTATCCAAAATTTAAAGCTTTCGCATATTTAAAGTCATATATATCCGTCAATACCTTTCTAGGCCTTTGAGCCCTACAACGCACTGGTGAAAAGTTTAAGTAACAGGCCAATCGGCCTTTTAACGCACCATAAAAAAAAACGCCAATTTCGGTCCCGCAGCGAACGTGTTAAAAAAATATGATAAGGATAAGCACATTTTTTTTAAATTTCGTATCAAAACAAGTCAATTTAATAGGTAAACAATTATTGTCATCCTTTTTTTTTATACACTGTCAATGTGTAGCTGAAAAATATTCTCAATTTTCACACAATAAGAGTACCTAGTAGTAGTAAAAATAGAAGTATATAAACATTTTTAAACTCAATTTATTATTTCAGGAAATCAGAGATTGAGTACTACGCTCTGTTGGCCAAGACCGGAGTCCACCACTACAGTGGAAACAACATTGAGCTGGGCACAGCTTGTGGAAAGTACTACCGCGTGTGCACACTCGCCATCACAGACCCTGGTGACTCTGACATCATCACCACATTGCCTGAGGCAACCGTTTAATAAATAAGTTTAAATTAATATTTGTTTTTATTTGCCTTCTCCTACACAAGTGTTTTACAAAGTTAATAATATGTAAAGTTTGTGCTACAGCCAACTAAAAGTAAATCTTACATTTAAATATTAAGTGGCTCAATATCATTAAAATTTTTGGCTAAGTGGTTCTTTTTTGGTAAATTTAGTTTCAAGAGAAAATAACTAGCATTCATGGGGTCTTTTGGCACTTATTTTTACTATTATCAAGGCGTTTCTTAGCAAGGGTTGCCAACTATACTGTTTTAAACAGTATTCTACTGTTTTTCACTAAATTATACTTTTTACTGTTTAACAAAAAAAAAAGTATACAAAATACTGTTTTCAGCATCAAAGTGCAGACATATTATTATGTGTTACATTTCGACGCTCACAATTTTTTTTTATTTAGTCAGAGGGCGCACACTACAACAAATACTGTTTGTTTTACTAAAATACTGTTTATTAATCTTCATAGACCTGAATATACTTTATTTCTTGTAAAAAAAGTTGGCAACCCTATTCTTAGCGTAGTCAGGCCTGTCTATAGGTAAACCAGAATCTGATGGCAATTAGGGAAATCAAAATTTTGAGTGTGCAACCCTAGGGAAAATGGACTGAACGATCTTGATACTACTTATTTTTTATTTTGTCCTCAATATCATTAGTCACATTAAATAAGTGGACAATACTGTACTTAATAATGGATATCCACTTAATATTGTGTAGGTACATACTTATATGTATAATATACATATTAGTTTTATTTAGGTACCTAATATGTACATATTATTATTTACACATACCTATATTTGTATATATCATTATCATTATGCCATGTCAAAATATGGATGTAATGATAATGCAGATCAAAACTAGATTGCTTATAATTTTTTATAAAATAAAACAAAAATAAAATAAAACTATGTTTATTTTCGTAATTATTAACAGATACACACATTATAAAGTTGACTTGGACAGCTTGGACTTGACGAATAGCCGTATTGGAAACTCCTGTAATAAGTTTTCATAAAATTATATTGTAATCAACAAACAATATTATAGTTACCTACTTATAATATTTTTAATTTAAAGTATCAAAACGGGTAAGTCAAATTTACCAATAAAATCTTCAAAATTGAAAATTGTGATGTTTTTGACCCTTCTTCATCGAATATTTTTCTATACACATTGTAAACAACACCTCTTGCTTGTGATAAAGTGATCGCAGCGACTTTTTCGACATGTTCGAAGATTTTTTAGGGCGTATTTAGAAAGAAAGCTTGAAACTTAAGCGCTTATAAGCGCTTATCGGCGCTTATAAGCGCTGGTAACCCGCGCAGGAAAATATATGAACATGCGCTTATAAGCGCTGATCGGCGCCGACAAGTTCCAACAAGTTTCAACAAACTTGTCGGCGCCGATCAGCGCTTATAAGCGCATGTTCATATATTTTCCTGCGCGGGTTACCAGCGCTTATAAGCGCCGATAAGCGCTTATAAGCGCTTATAAGTTTCAAGCTTTCTTTCTGAATACGCCCTTAGACAAAATCCTAAAAAATATCAACTGCGAAGAAGACAAATAATTTGACAACCAATTTGATAGTTGTCAAATAAAGTTGCCACATGAAAATCTTTTATTTTTAATATATAAATATGCCATCAGATTCTGGTAGACCTAGATATCTCCGCGTGTAGTTAAAAACATACCTACAGGCGAGGGCCATTGCGCAAGGGCTAATCTGGCCAAGGCCGGCGCAAGCGAAAGATAACTACGTGCGCGCGCTATTTGTTCGACCACGTTCAACTTTCTCGATAATTGCAAGATGGACACAACGAAAAAAAAAACAAAAAGATACTGTGCAGTATTTAATTGTTTAAATACGAATCGTGATCGAAATTTAACTTTTTTTGGTTGCCTAAAGACGCTGACAGGTAAAATCTACTTTGATTGGATAACATTGTTCCTATTTGATAAAAATCGGTTAAGAAACATCCATATTAAAATTTTCTGCCTACCCTCTAAGTGAGGTGGCGTGATTTTATGCCTATGTGTTATTCTGAGTCTTCAGCTACTTACATACAAAATTTAATCGTAATCGGTTTAGTAGCATTTGCGTGAAAGAGTAACAAACATCCATCCATCCATCCATACATACATCAATACACACTCACAAACTTTCGCCTTTGTAATATTAGTAGGATTACAAATTTCAAAAGAGATCAGTTAAGTAATAAATTAATTTACTAGTGAGGTAACAATGATACAAATTTTATGTTTCGTCCGAAACAAAAACAATTCGGATATTTTTACACATCAATAAGCAACCCTAGTCCGCGGCTCTTTCAATACGTATATAACCACATACCTAATATAACTTATTAAGAAACGTTGTCCCGTGAATTAAGACCTATAGGTATTCCCTCAAAAAAAAAAAAATTGGTAGGTATGTAAATGAACACATGCTCGACTGGAACGCGAGCTAAATTAAATCAATTGTTTATCAGATTGAGTACATATTTCTTTGAAAACCATTGCGAAGAAAAGTTTCTGTAGCTAGCTACTAGTTATTATTCTGTGCTGCAAGTGGCATTCCACCTTCAGTAAATAGGTACACAAAGTAGGTATTCCGAACATAGTTTCTATGCATGACACTGTTTTAATATAATTTGGCTTTCATAATAAATGCGGTCAGTCTACTTTGTGCGGGTGATTAAATTCGAATTATCTTTTAACAATCGTGATGAATCTCTCACGGCACTAGCCCAGAAAACGCTTGAATTAATCAGCAATATCAGAGGTTTTTGAAAAACATAGGTATATGGATGGTATTTAAACAGTTGTCCAGGTTTCACGCAAGAACTACTAGAGATTTTGATTTTTGATGATACTTTCTTGTGAAATGTCCTCAAAATAATGTTTTAATATTTTGATTAAAAAAAATTGAAGATACGCGTAGATACGAGCGTAAAAACTGGCGTGCGCATATGATTAAAAAATAAAACAAGACAATTTTCTTAATATTTTTTTATTTTGCAAACATTTAAAAAATAACAATCATTGCGAATTTTATGTCACGTATCGCCGATTCTCGTGATCACGTAAAACGATATTCCGAAACCTGTGAACAAAAAATTATTTTAGAACTAGAATATTAAATAGAAAATCTCTATCAGACAATTTGTTCGTATAATATGTTCTAATAGGTTCAGCAGTTCTCAGTATTAATATTTATCTAGACGTGTATCACAAAGTATAGTTAGTAAATTCAGATTGCTTCACAAATTAAATGAACGAGTTAAAAAGTTTAAACCCGCGACTTCCGTCACTGAAATTTGATTTGCTTTACTTACCACCTTAGTGGTACCTTTTTATTTTTGCATCTTTTTATTTCAGATATGTAGATATCGTAATGTCTATTGGAAATGACTGCGATGAATAAAATATTAACGAATATGAAACATTTAACAATAGTTATTTTTAACATTACAAACATAAATTTCTGCAAATAAATATTTTTTATCACTTACCGAATCACGTTGCTCCCGCTTCTCCATCATTTGAGCCGTTCAATGGGTTGATCTTTTATGTAATTCTTGTTTATCAAAGCTCATTTTTGTCATGATTTTCAACCAAATTCTGAAAATTTAATAAATGTTTATAAAACCCATTCGACCTTTATACTTAGAACTACTTAATGTTAATCGCCTACCTATGTACAGTTTTACTATTGAAATAATGTTGCGTTAGTCATGCCTGGTGATACTATGTATCATTGAAATTTTCCTTACAGCTAAGTTTCTGAATTCAATTATACCTTTTAATATTATTTTAATTTTATTTATTCATAGCTTGTACGAATAATGTCTAGAATAAATAGCATACCCAATACTATTGCGATATTTTTCTTTTGTTATATTTAATATCTATCATAATATAGTGGTTTTCGGTATTAAATGTGCGCTGGCTATTTCTTAGTAATAGGATTGTGCAAAGAATATTTCAGTAGAAAATTATTATAGATAATAATTGTAGATTAAGATTCATTATTCCTCAGTTAAAATAAGCGTTAAAGAATTTCTTATTGACTACAACAAATATATAACATTAATTATTGAATGACTTATTTTTATTAGAATATTCTTTTCGGTTATGAAGTTTCTTTGATCGCTAAATGTTGTTTTAATCTTTTATGAATTCAATAATAACTAGTTATAATACTAATCATAACACCAAGATATACAATGAATTATTCACTGTTCTTAATAAACGAATTATAACTTATTATATTATAATAATATCTTGTGGTGCTATGATATTGCTTTTCAACTTATTTATAAAATTATGTAATAAAATGTGTTACCTGTATTCTTTATAATCATATAAAAAACCTCTCCCATGGATAGCTAAAGCTATGATTTGTAACATTTCTTTGATCTCTCGCTGCTCATTCATTCATTGGTTGTTTATTCTAGTATTAAATTAATACTGTTTAAACAGTTATGGTCATGTATCATCTAAATTTCATCTTTATATAGGACCATTTCCATGTTATAACTACAATCTTAATAAAAAAAAAATACTTGTGTGAAGTTTGACCATTTACTATTAAACATATTTATATTTAAGAATTATTTGATTTACTTATGTATAATCTATGTATCATTCTAAATTATAATTTCATCTCATAATTGAATATTACTAAATTAAACTTAAAATGAAAATATTTATTTTCAATGAAGAAAAAACAAAATTGAGATGAACTTTAAATTATTGCTATGTATCTATTATTCTTCTTATATTTCATATGTATCTTCATAATTTGGCCAGCATAAATAAATTGCACACAATTTCTTTCATAGTTTTATTTTATAAAAAAAAGTATCTTAACTTCTAAGACATGGTATGTTCAATACCATTACAAATTAATATTAAATAATACACATTGGGCATGTCATTGTATAATTTAAGAATACGACGTCAAGTTAAGTAGTTACAATTTATATGTTAAACAAACATTATTCAGAATCTACGTTACTTGTAGTCAAATTTCATTATGTCATAATTCTTTGCACTTGTTCAGTAAAAATAAACTAATAAAACTATGTTTTATCTGTTCTATATTCCTTAAACACTTGCATTAAGCGATCCAGCTAGATTTATTTCGAGATGTTTTTAGGTTCTTTTACACTCAAACCAATCACCAACTGCCTGTAATACAAACAATTACATAGATACTAATATTAAATTATCAATGTATGGCCTTATTATTTTACAGTAATTCCTACATTATTGACTACATTCTTATAAATATTATCTCATTTCAGCAGCATGTTACTTAGTTGTAAATTCAAATATGTAATAACAGGTGTTAAATACTGTGTCATTATTTTTGTTTCCTTAAAACTGTTGCTTTCAATTTGGTAAAAGCTTGCACTAATTGAATATTCTTACATGACCTATGAAATGTACTTAAAACTATTATTGGCCTGTTGTTGATATCAGTATGAGCCTTCCCTTGTAAATACAATTTTCATTGAAATAAGTTTGGCTTAGCATATATCAATCATAAGTCTCAACTGTTGTATGTTTTAGTATGTTCAATAACATGAAATATATAAGGTCAATTTATTTCAATTCCACCTAAAAGTGTATAGCTACAAACTTCTACATGTTAATGTCATCATAATAATATTCAACTTTCAGTATTGCTTATCTGCGGCTGTATTACGATTTCGTAACTATATTGTTAAGATAATAAATTTCATAACAACACTTTTGGTGTTTTACACTTTAAAAAAATTCAATTATGCTACTAATAAATCTTTAGCCTAGTATACTTTCATCTTTATACTTTCATCTCTTGGTTTAAATCAGTGTTTTTATCCAATCATAACACTTAGCTGTTTCAATTGTCTCATATTTCCAGCGACCAAGCCTACCTAATATAATCAATCATTACTTAAACTAAGATCAATATGATCCACCTACAATTATTATTCCAGTGAACCAAAGTATTAGTTTTTACATAACCAGTTTTCTCGCCCGCGGCTTCGCCTACTTTGTCTAACCTTCCTCTTAAATCACTATCTATTAAAAAACCCATCAAAATCGATTGCGAATTTTAAACATCTAAACATTCAGACACAGGTGGCGGGACTGCGACTGTTTTAAATTTTTACTAAAATGTAAGTATCAGTTCATAATCAAATGCTCGCAGTACTCACCACCATAGCTAGCGTTGTACTGCGTCTGCGGCTGCTGGTACGTGTTGTAGGAGGGCTGCGCGTACGAGTCGTACGCGGGCGCGGCGCCGCCGTACGACGGCTCGCTCGGCCCGTAGCCCGCGTCGCCCGCGCCTCCCGCACTGCTGTACGAACAACATTCCAATTTAATGATATTCATAGTTTTGTGTTGATTATGTTTGTGTTATTTTTTTTTAATTTGGTGTTAAATAAAGGTATGTCTATGTCTTTGCTATGAATGTATGCACAGATTAATAACTCAGGCCCCGGAACCACAGACACAATAGAAAATTTATTGTGTCTGGGACCGATCGGGCCGCTTGGGGCTCAATGGGTTAAAGGATAAATAGTATGCATAATTCCAGGCAATATAAATTGTGATGTGTAATATACAGCTTATTTTTGCACACTAGTTTTTCCTAGTTTGTGTATCATAAAGTAGCAAATCAATATTATGGGTCATATTGGGATTAGATGTTTTATTAGAAAGTGACTTCTGTGGAGATATTACTGAAGATTAAAATTTGATAAATTAAAAAATTATCGATTTAAAACTTACCCATAGCCATCATTTTCGTAGCCCCCTTGTTGTCCCGTGGAATAGCCATAATTTGACCCATAACCACCAGAATTATAACCAGTGCTTGCAGGGGCGGGAGCTGGTGATGAATAGCTACCACCTTGATATGAACTAAAGAAACAAACAACGCGTTACAAACATATTCCTAATCAAATCTAAATTTACTTATGAATAACTATATTCAGTTGTGTTTCTATCTGCATCTAGGTATCAGACGGCAATTCCTATCAAAACAGTTTCATCATGTAAATACAAGCACTAATATCAAAGAATAGATTTGACTAATAAGAAGTACATAATAATTACTACAAACTATTTAATAACTACTTAAATTTAGTGATATTTACAATAAGATATTAAGATAAATGTTTATTACCTAGATGTGTTGTATGAAGACGTTGCATAAGGATCTGCCGCTGACTGTTCATATGGTTGGTAACCTGTGTGTCTGTAACAAACAACTTATGTTTGGCGTCTTAACTCTAATAAAGTATTTTATGTTATTGTAATCAAGTATTCAGAATAAAATTAGCGTCATGTGTGTATCAGACGGCACATTCCTATCAAGATAAGGGTTCATCATTTCATAAAATTATATGTATCAAACATATTATTTCTTAAGTTTTAAGGTATTAACATACAGATTACTTATATATTTTTTTGCAGTACATACAGAATAAGTGCTTAATTTACTTCAATAGAAGATAATTCGAAATATATTTAACAACTTACGCTGGTGGACCATATCCGTTTGGTTGTGGCGCTGGATTGTGTGCCGGTGCCTGTTGGTAACCTCCAGATTGTTGTGGCCTTCCACCTCCTCCGCCACCCCGTGGGCCTTCAAACCTGGTTAAATTTGGATTAGTGAGAATATCTTAACAAAATATTATGTTAAAAATTATTGCATTGAATATATTCACTAATATTCTAAAACAAGACAACATTTTTGTATTAATGAATTTGCATTGAAGTCATGTATTTTTGCTTTTGTGACAAATAAGTAATTGAAATCTTAACTGAGAGATTAATTACATTATATTAAACCCTTGGCTACTACTATGCAGACATACTGATCAAGTTTTTTGTTAGTTACCTTCCACGTTTTGGTGGAGCGCCAGGGCCACCATGTGGAGGTCCACCGCCTCTTTTGTATGCAACTTGGGGAGGTGATATTCCCTGTGGCGCAGGTCTGGGTAAGGGCCCACTTTGATCATGTTGGGCTCCGTGAGGACCCGCTGGCGGGCCTCCTGGTGGGCCATGACCGCCGCGACCTCCTCTACCTGATTAAGTATGAAAATTTATTACATTGTATTGAATTTATCAATATGGACTGGTTTGATTAGTGATTGAATGATTTAAAAATTTATTTAATTAATATTGAATATTTTAAAATATCCATATTTATTTCATGTATGATAAGATTTATTGAAAGCCTTGTAAAATCTTAATACTATTATAAAGGCGAAAGTTTGTATGGATGTATGGATGTTTGTTACTCTTTCACGTAAAAACTACTGAACCGATTACAATGAAATTTAGCACACATATAGAGGGTAACTTGGATTAACACATAGGATAGGTTTTATCCCGGAAATCCCACGGGAATGGGAACTATGCGGGATTTCCTTTGAAAACGTGGGCGAAGCCGCGGGCGGAAATCTAGTAAAAAAATAGATTACCTCTCATGTAAGGACCTCCACGCCCGACACCCCTATCTCCACGAGGCACAAAGTCACCTCTTCCTCTACCACCACGCCCTCTCATTCCTCCGGGACCACCTCTGTTGTTGACAAATCCACCTGTATCTATATTTTTTGTAGGTTAGATTCAGAAGCAAATAACGACAAATCAAATGTATTGAGTAAGGCAAAAGTTAAAGCATGTTTTGTTTAATCCATCAGGCCTGGAATCACAGACACAATAGAAAATCTATTGTGTCGCGGTCAGATCTGGCCGTTCGGGGCTCAATGGGTTAAAAATATTGTTATATTATCAATAAACTTACTTTGTGGAGGTCCTCTACTCTCAATGGTCGGTACTGGATGTGGGCCAGGACCTTGTGGACCGGGTGGAAATCTGCCACCTCTCTCACCACCACCTCCACGCATCGGTCCGCCGCGGAATGGTCGAGGACCACCTCGCATAGGTGGACCACCACCTCGCGGCGGACCACCTCTGCCCCGCATGCCAGGTCCGCCCCTGAATACAGTATTTAGAGGTTATGGCAAATCAGACGTCATCGTCATTGCATAAAAAATTGCTGACTTTATTTAAGTATGAAATTATGTAAAACAAACGTGTAATAAATTAAAAATAAAGGATATTATATCATACCGTCCTCTCATATCAAAGTTTCCTCGCCCGCGAGGGCCCCCGGGTGGCCCACCGCGTCCTCCGCGAAAACCACGATTTGGACCGTCCATGGTAAATATTTAGATCGATACGATCTGACTTTAATTTTATGAATAAAATCTACATAAACTAGTTCATAACTCAACTTAAATAATTATTAATTTATTTAAAAAACACCAAGCGACATTCGACCTTACACAAAATGGCGACGGCCAGACGCTAAACGCTATAGCCTATACATAATACATTATTCTAGGGATGGCGATCTGAGATCGATTAATCGAAGAATCGATTTTTCGAGCAGAAAATATCGATTTTTTAAATCGATATGAAGTACTGTGTCGATTCACTGAATCGATATATCACCCTTGAAAATCGACATTCGATTTTTTCTGTTTTGGTATAAACCATACAATTATTTGCATTTAGTTGAATGTGCCTGAATTATAAGAGTGCTGCCGGTTAAAGAGTTAACTACTCATAAACTCGCGAGATGGCTGTATGTTTAGTATCCTTTACTCGCCTCGTTACGTTTGTAGTCTTTGACTTTATGTATCTATAATCTGTGACGATTGATATTGCAATTTGCATTATTCATTTGTTGCTGTCGTTTATTGAATACTGTTATTAGCATAATATAAGTATTTTCATGATTGATAATTGATTTTCATCAGATTTTCATGTAGTGTTTGTTGCGAAATAATAACTAATTGAGAGTAGGTAAGGTAAGTAAATAAGTAAAGCGCTTCTTATTTTTTACTTTGACGCTATTATTTTCAGTTTGTTCTGTTAGTTGTGATTATCATTTAAATTTACTTTTACACAGGAATAATCAGCATTGAAATAACTAATAAGTAATATGTATACTTATTTTTTTTTTATAGTTGACCTTATAGTTTGATACGGTAATAAAAATAATTGTTATTTTTGAATTCCCTGATTTTATTGATAAGATATCGTTAATTGCAATATTAATCTTGTTTTTAGTAAAATTGATACAAAACATTGTAAATGCAAACTTGAAAAAAAGATCGATTTTTTAAGAATCGATTTTGTAGGCCTCGATTTTTTCGTGAATCGATTCATTAGACTACGATTCGAATCGATTTAAAAATCGATCTTTTTCGTAAAGAATCGCCATCCCTACATTATTCCTCTATGCGGCCAGAAAGCGCGGCCCGCAAGGCGCGAACACGTAGACAGAGAAACCAATACGCGCGAACAGCAGCGAGTCGCCGGTAGCTTCCACAGAGTATATATTATGTAATCCACAGATTGGTAATTTGGTAATCCTATAAAAATAACTACGTTAAAAAAAACCGACTTCAAAAACGGAAAAGTAAAGAATAACAAAGATTTGATATTATTTATTACTGCGTATTATTTATTAAATAGGTTTGATGTCGGTGCCAAGCCAATGTAAAACTTACCGGCTTACACAAGCTTAATACTAAGTGCTTAGTGCATGTCACCGACTTCAAACCTATTTAATAAATAGCACATCTAAATAATACGCAGTAATTAATAATATTAAATCTTTGTTATTTTTTACTTTTCCGTTTTTGAAGTCGGTTTTTTTAACGTAGTTATTTTTAACCTACTTCAAAAAAAACGAGGAGGTTATCAATTCGGCCGGTATAATTATTTAATACTTTTTAGTGTATTTTTCAACACGAATCAAGCGAGCCCAAACTCGATAAAGTTCAGTCAATTAATTACTGAGTTCCTATGGCCACCTTCCGATTCCATCATCAAATCAGCTCTATGTGATGATAAATTTTCATTATTATCCAATTTACATATAACATACGTATACAAAATTTCAGCTCAATCGGTAACCGGGAAGTGAATCAAAGTTACTTGCTAGATTTTCAATAAAGTCATCGAGATCAGACAAAAATGCTCATAAAATAAAAACTACTTGGCCTACCCGAATGAAATTTTTATGGGACCAATTCAAAACCATTCCACATCAAACAATAAAAGAATCACGTAAATCGGTTCTGAAACCTCGGCGTAATCGGTGTACATACATAAAAAAAACATACCGGCCGAATTGATAACCTCCTCCTTTTTTTTGAAGTCGGTTAAAAAAGGAAGGAAGCTGGCTTATGGACCAGAAAACGTATTATACATTTTCTTAGCTCTACCATACTTATAATAATCGTATTATAAGGTAAGGTTATTAACCTATTTAGAAAATTATTTCGAAAGAAGGAAGCTATTACACCACTGATTATATTTTGTTTTCAGTGTATCCCGTTCCAACCCGGCGCAAGACGAAGCTGTAAAATTTAAGATCGCACTACAAATTATGAACAACCTTACCTTGGAACTCTTTCCTCGCCGTGCTCACTGAGGTTGAGTTTGAGTTGAGCACTGTATTATTATGTAGTAATTTATTATTAATGAAAACTTAAGTTTATTAAAAATTAGAAAACTCTTTTTATAAACATAAAATATAAATCTTACAGAATTACAATATAATACGTAAATAGGTAAATAAGCTTTAAATAAGTAATATATGAATTCATTAATATTAGGTACTTGATTATATAAACGTCTTAATATTACTTAATATTATAAAGCTGAAGAGTTTGTTTGTTTGTTTGTTTGAACGCGCTAATCTCAGGAACTGGTCTACTGGTCTGGTCTGATCTACTGGTCTGATTTGAAAAATTCATTCGGTGTTAGATAGCCCATTTATCGAGGAAGGCTATATTATATCATTACACTAAGACCAACAGGAGCGGAGCCACGCGGGTGAAACCCCGAAGCGCAGCTTGTAAATTATAAAAGTAAACGTTTGTGAATATTGATGGATGGATATGTATGTTTGTTTCTCTACGCATAGATCACTAAGGCGATCTTCACACTGCCCCGCATCATGCTGCATATTGCGTGTCGAAGCACCTACGCGCGTTCCTGCGGGAGTGCAGATCTGCATCATCGTGCGGGTTTTTTGCGCACTCACGCGCGTAGGTGCGTTTGTAGATTCACGCACGGCGGCTCTCATTTATTCGCCGTTCTCTGTGGTGGTCGTGCAATACCACTGCAATACTGAGCATCACGACGCGCGGCACTGCGGGATTCGGTGTGCCATACCTTGCGTCTCGCCCCGCACCTACGCGCGGGGGTGCATGTTTCTCCGCGTGTATGCGCGTGATCCGCATGAACACGCGTGGTTGCATTTTCAGTGTGTTGGACTGTGCGTGTTTTCTATACAAACGGAGATACTTATTACTTACAAGTAACGTTAAACACGCAGTCACGCAACATGCAGCGTGGTGCGGGGCAGTGTGAAGATCGCCTAAACGGATTTTGATGATACAATTAGCTGTACTATAGCGTTCTACTATAACATATTATTTAATCTATTCTAAACCTCTAAGTTCTAAACACTTGTTTTAACCCTATTTTCACCGGCGAGTGAAACCACGGTCCACGCGACTCAGATATGTTTGTTCTCCTTTGATGATTTACTTCAAAATTGTTTCTTGTTTTCATGAGTGTAGAAAATATATCAGTCATGATATCCTTTTTTACACTATAGAGTGAACAGGTACCTTCTAGGGAAGCGCGTTCCATCTTAGACCACATCTCAGCTTAACATCAGGCGAGATTGTGGTCAAGCGCTTCCCTATCAACAATAAAAAAAAAAGATCCTAGATAGCAGCGTAAGTATAATGTCGCACTTTCATTCGTGCGAGTATGGAGGCTAATTTAGCGAACACGCAGTACTCGCATACGGTCTTCTTTTCACTTTTGAATCCAGCACGGCGAATCCAGTGCGAAATCAATGCTAAAAAACATTACAATTATTGTAGACTGTAGAGGATGCATGAGTGGCTGAGTAGCTCGTGTATAATGTAATGAAAAACCGGGCTTATGATGTGCTTTTTAGATACTGTCACGAATATATTTTACTTGTGTACAATCAATGTACATGCGGTATTATGTTCGAAAGTATAATCTGTGGGTAAACTAGTCAATGTCAATGTCATTGGCGCAGAGCACCACATATGTCAATGTCAAATTTTTTTTTTGACAGTTAGTATTTACCTCGTATTTACCATTTTTGAATTTTGATTTTACTCACATATTACCATAGAATACAATTACTCCTAGCGGAAAGAACAACAACTACATACAACGCAAAATCAATCCTGCCATCTAGTTTATTACCAAGTCAACACGTGTGAGCGCGCGAAAATTTGAACCGCAGTTTATGAATCTAAAAATAAAATAATGTTTGAGATTGGCATTTTCACTTGCATGAAAACTCAGTAGACTTCAGAAACATAATACTGAGTTTTCTTGCAAGTGAAAATGCACGTGGATGAAAAATAAAACAGTAAGTACATTTTTTACATGTTATATTACAATAATAAGAGATTAATCTAAGACATTGACATAAATACCAACAAACTTAAACTACTTGTGTAATATTACATCCATTTTTTTTTGCAACTTTGTCGCAGAAGCTTCTTCAGCAAAGGCTCTATTTTTGATTGTACAAAATCTTTTTGTGCAAATCACAAATACTGATTTAACAATTATATTTACATTTTCTTCTTTGTGATTTGCACATGTTATAAAATCAAAATTAGCGGAGTTTTTTACATTTTCAATTACAGTTTGTTTTAAAAATGTTATATGAGCCTTTTCCTTTAAAAAGTTGTTCACTACTGTGGCACAAAATTCCACACAAGCTATTAATTCATTAGTAGCATAATTAAGGCTTTTTTTTAAATCATTATATTCTTTAAAATCAATGAATATGTGACTTCTTTGCACTGTTTGAGCAACAAATGTCTCTGAACATGTTTCGCAATCATTAATTGGCAACTGTTTTAACAAAAACCCACAGACGTAAGCACAAGCTTGTATTTCAGCAGTATTTTCATTGAGTGCTTCTTCGATTTCAAATGGTAAAAGATCTGAAGAAGAACTTAATGAAAATACTGCCGAATCAGACTTGGTTTCACTTTCTGTGGGCTGTGTTTTCTGCTGGGACAATAATGTTTGAAAATTATCAATAATGACATTATTGTCCAGTTCACAGTTACCAGTTGTGCCTATGTGGGATAGGTTGCTCAAAATGGCAGTTTTTAAGCCAGCCACAAACTGTCCACTTGTGGGATTAGTGTTAGATCCACAATTTCCACGAATAACACCAAAAAGGTTCTCAAGGGGATCTTGTTGAATCCTTCTAGTGGCTAAACTACGGATGCTCCATTTTTGTTGGAGGTTTCGCCACAATCTCTCCATTGCATTTAAGTTCCAAACCCACCCTTCTTGGGATGGAGGCTTTCTATGGATCCCAATGAATTTCAGAGTGTTGAAAAATTCTTTCATTTTTGAAAAAAATGTTATGTGTAGACTTGTTGCTGTTAAATTGGTAGCATGTGGCTTCCCTCTTCTTAAGTCAGCAGAATCACTGTTTAGCGAATCAAATAATTTGTCCATGTCTGCAACAACATTAGCCGTAACTGCAGCTTCTGTAGTTAATGTTCCTGTAAAATAACATTAAACTGTGAATAAATAGTGCTCACTTACGTTACGTAAAGAACTTACATACAAAATTTCAGGCTTATAGGTTTAGCAGTTTGGGCTGTGCGTTGATATCTGTATATCTCACTCAGTAAGTCACCTTCCCCTTTTATATATAATTTATTTTCAATAATAAAATGTTAATTAGACACCTACATCTTTTTTTTCACAAGTCTGACATATTTACAATGTGAATGAAGTCTATCTTTCATACTATTAATTTAACATTTTGACAAATATTTTAAAATGTTGATGTTTCCCATCTAGTTTAGCTTCTAAATAATGAGAAATTGGCAATTCAATGCATGCTTTGCTTACATACCATCAGCAATTTTGGCGAACATACCAGCTGCAACCGAGTGACTCAGCACTTGAGCAGCAAGATTCACCTTCATCTTTTGCTTAGTATTGGGATTCAGATGATCTTTTTTCAAAGATGGTGCAAACACAAAATTTGGATTTATGTTGTCAACTTCATAAAATTCAGTAATGTGGCTCCATTTAGCTACTCCTGAAAGTAAAATATTTAAATATATTAATTTCAGATTTCTGGAGAATTTGTATGTGAGTACTAAAACTAAAATTAGCTATTAAATGATTTCTTACCTCTGCCTATTTTGTCACCGCAATGAATATTTGTGGTACATTCCAGATCATATTTTAAAAACAAATTTCTAAAACATTTTAATAGATGAGGAGTGTCATAAAATGTGACTACATCTCTTTTTTCAAACGATATGTATGGGTGCTCTTTTGTTGCACCCAATATATATAGGGCCCTCCTATTTACTCCATCCATATCGCAAACAGTTGCAGCTATATTTATTCCTGCTTCAAAGCATTGATGCAGAACCTGAAATATACAAGAACATAGTAAAGTGTGAGAATATGGTCATTATAAACATAAACGTATGTAAACAGTAATTGCACATTTATTACTTATAGCATGTCTAACTAAGAGCAAATAAAATTATTTATGAATAATTTTATAAATAATGACAATCAGTTCAAAATTGGCACAAAAATACAAATTATGAGGGAAGAGATCAACATCCATACCCTCATTCATGCATACAGGTCAAAATCATAACCCTCCTTTTTGTTTCGCTGTAGTAGGGTAAAAAAGGACCATACAGTCGAACTGAAAGCCTTATTTTTTTGTTGTTTCAAAAAAAAAAAAAAAATCATATATTTACCTCCTTGATGAGAACAGCAAGTCTATCTGCTGTACTGAATCCACTTGAAAAGTAATGTGCTACCGGCTGCTTCACTCGTTTCCGGATCCCACTGATCATGAAAACCAAAGCATATCCAGCTAATTGTTCTGATCTTCCTTGTGTCCCATGATCTTGGAAACCTTCTATCATGTCATCCTTCTGATTATATTGCAGGTGCTTTTTTAATGACATTTCGTCAAACATCAAAACATACTCATTGTCTTGGGGATGTTGGGTTTTTACAAATTTCTTTAAGACTTCAAGCACTGACGTATTGCATCCAACATCCATTAAAACTTTGTTAAGCAGATTCTTTAAAGTACTTGCCGATGGTAAACAAAATAGCCTTCGCAGTAAGCGGTAACAGGTTGGTGATCTTTTGTAAATTCTTAAGGCTATAATTTTTTCCTCTTTGGACCACCTCTTTCCTGTTAATTTTCTTTTTGAATTTCTTATTTGCCCCTGCAGGAGCAGTGAAAATGCAGGCGTTATATTCTTGGATAATTTCTCCACAGCCTTATCTTCTGCAAGAACTTTTAATACAGAATTGGCTTTTAATCTTTTTATTGTATTTTGCAATGTGCAAATTCTGCTCATGAACTTGGTACATTTTTTGTATAAAATTGCCTCTTGTTCAGTCATTTTCCCTTTTTTTGGCAGTTGACTCTGGCAAGTACCTGAGGTACCGGGTTCCATGTTCACATCAATATTTGAAAGGGGAATGCGTTCAGTTGGTCTTGATGGTTCATTAGAATAAGATGGAGCCAAAGCATGCTCAACCTGAAAGTGAAAAATTTAATAATATTAGTATGAGCATCAGCTTCAGTCAGCTCATGGATAGAAGACTATTTAGTTTAACTAGAGCATGATATTTTTCTTTGATAAATTACGTTTTACTAGAAGATTGGCTAACTAAAAAAAGAAACAGACAAAATGTGAACCACAGAGTTTGTCTAGAAGAGAACCTTTTATCGACTGGCCTGTTGGTCAAGTGGTTAGAGATCTTGACTGCTAAGCTGTTTGTGGGTTTGATTCCCACCCAGGACAATTATTAGTTACTTCTACTACACCGATTGCAACCATGAAATAATTAGGTAATGTTATACTTACATCACAAGGCACAGCATTATGTGCTAATCTCTTCCTGGAATCATTTGAAATGTCCTCAGGTTTAAAGTGTCTCTCACACAAAACTCTGTGCTCATTATATAATTTCCTTTGAAATTGTATAGAGCTGTAGTCTCCCTCAGGAAACATGTACTTTGCCCACAATTCACACCTGTAATAAAATCATGCATTTTGGTTAAATAAAAATAGCCAAGATTAGATTAGCTTTTTTGTTTGTTAGTATTGAATTGAAAAAATCAAATCAAAATAATTTATTAAATTTCATTTGTACATAATTATGAACTAATCAAATGTTATTTTTGACGCAAATGGTAGGGAAGCCTTAAACATACCGAAGCAAATTCCTTGTACCGGGCTTAGAAAATCGGTACAATTTAACATCATCTTCAGCAGGTGAAGCTCCGCATTTAAAGCACTTCCTTCTGTTTTCTTTTTCAGCCATAATTGAACTAAAAGAGTTACTTTCTAACAAAACAGCACAAATAATGGAGTCAACATCTCATACAATATAACACAGTTTTAAAGGTTTCGAGGAACAGAACTCTCAGAGCTCAACTCGATGTTTCGTCTGACGACAAAGAGTCACTTATCTCACTGCACAAACGAATAACAATATTGATAAACGCTATCAGAAAACGAAGAAGTAGAAAGAAATATGATGCGCAGACACAAACAGACGCCATTTTCATGACGCTTTATTTTGACAGCAAACCACACCAGTGTTACCACATTATACAACTGAAACTACTATATAATATAGGAATTCCTTCATATAATTTTTTTACTTTTGAGAATTCTACATTATTTTAAATCATTTTGAAAGTTCTTTACTCAATGTACAAAAGGCAAAATATTTTGTAATAAATTTTTGACATTATTTTGTAGAATTGACCTACTATAATAGTAGAGGATATTGTTACTTGCAGGTGGACACCCTAAAATTAATACCCCGTAGGTATCTAAAAGATCCCATTGAAGTTGACGGGGGCTGCATATTACCTGCTCTGTGTTACTCACTATTGATATATTCTTGATTTTTGTATATTAATTTGAAAAAATAATCAACGTCCAATAATAAATTAACAGTGTCATAAGCATATTTAAAATATTTTAACTAAAAATAAAATACTTATGTTAAACAAAGAAAAATAAATACTGTCCCAACATGGATGACCAGGCTAAATCACTAAAGTATTTAGTGTCGGTAGAAAAGTTGGCGGATGAAATTTTAAGCGACAGACGTGAAATAGTGTTATTGGATAAGAGAAGAAACCAGAATCGTGAAGCATTAAGAGATCTCACTAAGACTAATCAAAAGCAGTGCTGGGTTACTGTTGGTTCAGTACTTGTTAAACATAACATTGAAGCTACCAAAGCATTGTTGGAAGCTGATCAGAAGCAACTTAACATAGATATAAATAAGCTGCGAAGTAATCTTAAAGTAAAAGTTAATGATTTAAGGGATTTGGAGATGCAGCCACCTGTACCAGGCTTAATGTTAGTACCAATGTCCAATAAAGAAACAGAAGCCTTTTCAAGAGCAGGACTTATAAAGTACTAATGCACATTAAATCACTATGACAGCATAGATGTGAATGAATGGAACCACTAAATTTTATTATTAGCAATCTACAGAAAATGATGCTTGGGTTATTGAAGAAATTACTAAAATACAAGAGTTGTGTTTTGTATTTCAATTACTAAATTTTAACCTTGTTTACAATTATTAGTAATTGAAAGAAGCTTGGTTCAAAAGGATTTGGTAACACTAATTTATCTTATTTATTGTGACCCTAAACTTAGCAGACAGCAGATAAAAGATAATTTCAGATTGGGATATCTCTAAGCGAAATTAAGTTTTTCATGTTTACCAAGTTGGAAATTGTCTGTCGTTGATTTACCTACAGGTCATAAAGAATATTTTAAGAAACTCTCATCGTGTTCCAAATTGTTTTATAAATCTGAAACTTTCAAATTTAGTTTATTTTTTGATTTTGAAAAGGTGATATCAGTTCGTTTTTTTCATTTGGGCTTGGAATATTCTGGGACATATATATTGGCAAGGCAATTCAACTGAAAATAATTAGCCAAAAAAAAAATATAAAATAATAAATAAAATAATTCAGTCTGTATATAAAACATTTTTAATTATTCTACTATCAATCGTCCATGAACCATTTTCTACATAGATCACATGTTAATTAAAAACTATCGCTTTTCCATTTCTCTTTTAATTGGACCTCAACAATGAGAGTTCTGAATGTGGCACGGAAGAAATAGATGGGTTTTACAAGACCATTGTTTTTTCACTTTTTCATACAGTAGAATCCGTTTATTATGACTCCGCCTATATTGACCAACCGGTTATTATGACGTAATTGCACTACGAAGTTTGGTTTTCATATAAAATTCTTTATAAAAAGTCGGATATATTGACTTCCCTTACAGTGACATGCCGCTTATTATGACCCATTTTTAATAAATTATGTCTGGTTATAATGACCGGCATGATTCTTTACACGGAAATGTGGGAAGATTATGTAGTACTGGATAGCGATCTCCTCACATCCGAAGAACCCACCGATGAAAATATCGTACAGAACATTAGTGCCAGTGATGGGGAAGAGGAAGTCGAGGAATCGCCATTACCTACCGCAGAAGAGGCATTAAAAGCTGCAGAATTATTATCACGATTTGTTCACAGCTTAGATCATTAAGTAATGGATAACACTCACAGGCGCTTCCCCTTTTGCCGAGGTATAAGATTATTCGAATCGAAAAGTCTTATGCTTTCATAAAAACTATTTGCGTAATCGATTACAAACACTCTGCGTATTCGTAAAACATCGAAAGGACGTCTGCGAGTGCTCCGCTAAAATGCCGTTTTGTGCTGTCAAGTCTTGCAGAAACAAGTCAAACACATCAAGTATTAAAAAAGATGGAATAACCTTTCATTTGTAAGTATTTTTTTATTTTTTTTACGTAAATATCAATTTAAATGCAATTTCTAATAATCGTCGATGTATCGTTTAGCGATATGATCAAGACAAATAATCGAGTCATGTGTTTACTCGATCATTGATGCGGCTTCACGAGACTATCATGGAAAGAAAGTATACAAATTTAATCTTTATGAACTAAGAGATAAAGTTGAATTTAAAACGCGATATTGAACCGCATTCCCCACGAGACTATAAAGCGATGTAGCGAGACTATCTTGAAGAGAAAATATACAAATTTAATCTTTATGAACTAAGCGATAAAGTTGAATTTAGAACGCGATATTGAACCGCACTCCCCACGAGACTATAAAGTGATGTAGCGAGACTATCTTGAAGAGAAATTCAAATTTAATCTTTATGAACTTAGTGATAGAGTTGAATTTAAAAACTCGTCGCTT
Organism: Colias behrii; assembly: GCA_029959065.1. Taxonomy (NCBI): domain Eukaryota; kingdom Metazoa; phylum Arthropoda; class Insecta; order Lepidoptera; family Pieridae; genus Colias; species Colias behrii. Next base: position 9,786,329 of record JARWMC010000002.1, read on the forward strand.
AAAAGGTCGTAAATTTTTACGACTTTCTTAGTGACGGACTGCTTTTAACTTGAACGTCGATAAAAAAATATTTTTCTAAGTATAATTTGAAATGAGATGAGAATTAATCTTTATTATATTAAAATTTTACACAACTACATAAAAAGGAGTATAATGTTTATTTTGTAAGTCTTGTATATATTTATTAAAATTTACCTACGCTCGGTTACTTTTAACTGGCAGAACATTTTAATGGTACGGAACCCTTCGTGCGCGAGTCCGACTCGCACTTTTTTGTAATGTTAATCTTGTAACCTTTCTATTATGTAATCTATACTAATATTATAAAGCTGAAGAGTTTGTTTGTTTGTTTGTTTGTTTGAACGCGCTATTCTCGGGAACTACTTACTGGTCCGATTTGAAAAATTATTTTGGTGTTAGATAGCCCATTTATCGAGGAAGGTTATAGGCTATATATCATCACGCTACGACCAACAGGAGTGGAGCCACGGGGGTGAAACCGCGCGGAGCAGCTAGTTTGTTTATATGTATGTATTAATATTGCGTATATTTCAGATTTACAAAAAATCCTGCTTTAAGGCTAAGGTGGATTGAATGCTGTGGGAGAAAATCAGAATGGACACCTCGGTACAGAAATAATAAAAATTTCTGTACCGATATTTATTTTATTGAATATAATATGTGATGTGTTGAATAAATACATATTCAAATACAAATAAAATGGCGTTTTATTGTTTTTTCGTATGCATATAATAATGATGAAAACGTTACAAATGACCTGTGTAGTATTTTTTATGAATATAATATTAATGTTATTTCTAATTTCAACAAAATTATTATTTTTGTAATATCGATATGGTTACATCCCTTTAGAGCGATTGTATTATTACGTATATGTACAGAGATTTTTCTGTGTAATCGATATGTATGTGTGCAAAAACATGCTAGTCTGTCAATTTTGTAATAGTTTGAGTTTGTAAAGACACAAATTATTTTTGTGAATGTGTGATTGTGTTTCAAAGTGTGAGTTACCCTCCCCGCACCAAAATCGGCAGAAAGTTTAGTTAGAACATTTGCCAGCGTGCTCCATCCATTACTTAATGATCTAAGGTTCACAGCAATATTGAAAATGATAATTTGACCAAAGCTAAAGCTATGTCTTCTATACACAAAAGTTTTAGATACTGTTTTAACTATAAAATGAAAAAACAAAAGCAGACAAAAATAACAGTGTACTTACAGTAAAAAAATACACTTGTATGTGTTTTAATAATGATCTGCTGATTACGTGCAATTTTGATTTTGATTTAATGTGTACGTATACATATGCAAGTATACTATGTTTCTGTATTAAAATACTTAAATACATACATATTTACATAAAAAAGATTTTTCATTTCACATAACGCTTTGTATGACGTCCGCTTATTATGACGTGTTTGTCGATTCCCTTCGATGTCATTATAAGAGCCAGCGCGCACGAGCAACTTTGTCTCCGCAACTATTTTGTCTCCGCAACTATTTTGTCTCTCCACCCATGGGCTAGTATGAAAGTGCGCGCACGTAGCGACGCAACTCCCGGGAGACTTTTTTGTCCGCGGGTTCGGAGACAAGCCCGCGACGCAACTGTCGCCCTATCTATTGGTTTCAATGCAAGTGCGCGCACGGCGACAAAAACGTTGCCGGTCGGCGGCTGCCGGCCAGTTGCCGCGTAACCGGCGTAGCGATAGTACCTACGTATTTATGTCAACGTATTTATTTTCGTACACAGTAGTTTTAACCGACTTCAAAAAAAAGGAGGAGGTTATCAATTCGGCCGGTATATTTTTTTATGTATGTACACCGATTACTCCGAGGTTTCTGAACCGGTTTACGTGATTCTTTTTTTTTTTTGATGCGGAATGGTGTGGAATTGGTCCCATAAATTTTATTCGGTTAAGCCCAGTAGTTTTTATTTTATGAGCATTTTTGTCTGGTCTCGATGACTTAATTGAAATGTAGCAAGTAACTTTGATTCATTTCCAGGTAACCGATTGAGCTGAAATTTTGTATACGCATGTAAATTGGATAGCGATGAAACATTATTATGAGATAGAGCTGATTTGATGATGGAATCGGAAGGTGGCCATAGGAACTTAGTAATATATTGACTCAACTTTATCGAGTTTGAGCTCGTTTGATTCGTGTTGAAAAATACACTAAAAAGTATGAAATAAAAACTACTTTACTTTTTACAATTACGATTACATATCTATACTAATACTAATATTATAAAGAGGAAAGGTTTGTAGGTATGTACCTATGGTTTTCAGTTTTCACGCATAAACTACTGAACCGATTACAATGAAATTTAGCACACATATAGAGGGTAACTTGGATTAACACATAGGATAGGTAAATTTTATCCCGAAAATCCCACGGGAATGGGAACTATGCGGGACAAGAGCACAGACCACAACCGTTTCTTCGGAATCCATGTTGATAAATGCAGAAAATTTTAAAGAAAAAGTTGCGTTGCTGTCGCTTTCGTGAGCGCATCGTTCAAAACTTTGCGAGGAGACAGCGACAGAGACAAAATAGTTGCCGGGCAACTAAGTTGCTCGTGCGCGCTCGCTCTAAACCAGTCTTTCCCAACGTGGGCGATAACGCCCCCTTGTGGGCGCTGCAGGCCTAAAGGGGGGCGGTAAGAGACCCAGAAAAAAAAGGGGGCGTTGTGTAGGGCTTTGGGGTCGATTTATAATTTCATCTACCTAGCTAGGAAGACTCTTAGAAACCGACTGAGCTCTCGACTTCGAGAGTCGACATCTTGTGAACATCAACTAATATTAATTAAGATATAGCTCAAAATCGGTTCGATATAATAGACCGCGGGCAATCATGTTTTAACAAGTTTTTGTTAAATAATCCGATTTGTACATTCCTGTATCAATCGGCTGGTTCTATATATAAACTAAATGACAAATTGAAACGCACAATATCATACAGTAGATTTCATATTCTCAAATTAATCTTTCCATATTGTTATGTATTATTTAACTCACCAAGTCATATAAATGTCACATTGTATTCTATTCATCCTTTTCATAATGTATCTTTTAGAACTATTATATTAAACATGTGTATTTATCTTGGTAACTATTACTGCAAAGATTTTAACATAAATTTTGTTCAAATTATGTGTAATCAAACTTTAATACCATCTTTTTGTGTACTAAGCAATGAATATCTTCTTTATTATTACGGCTGTCTGATTATTTTGTGTAGAATTTTTGTGCCAATATTATTATTTTTAAGTTTTGTACTTATAATTATAGCTAAAATTAAGTGCAATCAAATATTATTATCATTAACTCGCATAACTAATATTGAATTTTTCTATAGTGACTTTAGTTGTATGGTCGTATTGTCTAACACATTTGTTACAGGAGTATTATATTTTTTAATTATCAAAATTATTTTTAAGCAGATAATATTATGTTTAATGCATGTACCTAGCAATGAATATTTTTATAATTATTCTGGCCATCTAATTATATTCTTGTGTAATATGACTATGACTGAATTATTGTATTTTTGCCTAATCCTTACTCTTTTGTATTTAACAATCACTATACCTTTTGTCTTGTATGTGACTTTCATCAAAACTAGTTTAAAACATTGTAACTTTTTTTCTAAACTATTTGACATGGGTAGAATGGAATATTTGTACAATGAAATTTCATCGTGTCAATTAAATAATGTAATAGTTTTACAATCATTTTTGAATTGTCTATATAAAAGTCAGTGTTTGCTAGTTAAGTGTAAAAATGTATCAAATCTAACTCCTAATATCTGCTTGGTCGTATTGTCTAACACATTTGTGAAAAGAGCAACATATTTTTTAATAGTAAACATGATGTTTCAGCAATTAATATTATTATGTTTAATCTGTGTGCCTAGCGATGAATATTTTTATAATTATTTTAGCTGTCTAATAATATTGTGGTGTAATATCATTATGACAGAATTATTGTATTTATACCTAAACTTTACTCTTTTGTATGTCTTAATAATTACTATACCTTATGTCTTGTATGTAACTTTTATCAAATCAAGTTTAAATTTTTATAAGTATTTTTCTAAATTACTTGACACAGGTAGAATGGAATCTTTATACAACGAATTTTTATATTTATTTAAATGTCAGTGTTTGCTAATTATGGGAAATCATGTATCAAATCTTACTTATTATATTATCCCATACTCTTTACATACTTGCCTTCTACGTATTATTGATCTTGTTTTTGGCGTCATGTTTGCTGAGATAACTGTATTAGTGTGCTGCACTCAGTTCCAATCCTACTCACTTTTCACTGCATTTAGGCTATTTAATGGTTTCTGCCCATACCCTTATTCTTTAAACATACTTTATTTATATCATATAATATTAATGTGTATGTATGTATTTATCTATGGATTAAAACTTCAATCTGTACGTATTAAGAATATTATTCTAAATTACTTGGACATGTTTCTGTATTTATGTATAAATAAATCTATTACCATACTCTATTTCTATAGTACAAACTATCTAACATTATCTATATATATTCCATGTTTTTTGAATTTTATTAATCTAATTATGTACAATTTTTATCTTATATACAAATGATCAGTAATAAACAACTGAAAATTGGTTTATTTAATGCCGGTTCTATTTGCACAAAGCATGATGAATTCCAAGTTGCTATTGAGACGCACAATCCTGATATTATGGCAATTAATGAAACCTGGTTGCGTTCCGGTCAGGAAGGCAGGGCTCCAAGCATTCCCGGATATTCTTTTCGACACATACCGCGCCAATTAGGCACCAGGTCGCGTGGTGGTGGGGTTGGGTTCTTTGTTAGGCGTGGTTTGTCCTTCCGTGTTTGTTCAAATCCCCAGTCCATTTCCACAGTCGAACAGATGTGGATCTCCATAAATATAAATTGTCAAAAAATTCTGATTGGAACAGCTTATCGGCCACCGTGGCAGAATGTTGACATTTTTCTGGATGCGCTTACTGAGTCTATTGCACACTTCTCTGAATTTGATAATATTATTCTGCTTGGTGATTTTAATATAAACATCAGGAAACACCGAGATAATATGACTATACTTTTTAATCAGTTCTTAAAATGCTGCAACTTAGACAATTATATAGAGGAGCCAACGCATTTCACAGATCACAGTGAATCAGTTATTGATCTGTTGTGTACTAACATGCCTGTGTATTCAACAGCCGTTCACCACATCCCAGAGTTGGGAGGTCACGCCATGATATATGCAAATTTTAAAATAAAAAAACAAAAAATCCCGTCAAAACGTCTCACATATAGATCTATTCGTGATATAGTACTGGAAGACTTTAACAAAGATCTTGAGATGTTACCATGGGACGACATTTCCAATCTTAATTCCGTAAACGAAATGGTGACGACTTTTAATACCTATATAAGTTTTCTTTTCGATAAGCATGCACCAGAGACTACCAGAGTTCTAAAAAATAAGAGTTCGCCGTGGTTGACAAGCAATCTTCGTGAAATTATTAAAACTCGAAATGAAGCTCACGATAAATATAGGGCGTCCAAGTGCGAGAGTGATAAGTCATACTACAAATCTTTGAAAAATTTTACTAATATATGTATGCAACAAGAAAAGTTGGCTTTTTATCAGTCTCAGATCCAATCACATTCCCATAACTCAAAGCTACTTTGGAAGAATTTGAAAAAATACGTACTGCCCAATTTTCGCGACAGTACTGATATACCTGACCATTTACGGGATCCAGATGCAATAAATTCCCATTTTCTAAAATATATCCCAGCTCCAAATACGACTCATAAACCTACCTTAGATTACTTTAACAATCATAAATTCACAACGGGATACTTTTCTTTGAAACCTGTCGACGAGGAAACCGTGGGGAAGCTAATACTTGCGATAAAATCGAATGCGCAAGGCCACGATAAAATATCGAGAGAGATGATTTTGCTTACATTGCCAACCACATTAAAAGCCATGACCGCTATTCTAAATCGTTCACTTGAAACTTTAATTTTTCCATCTGCTTGGAAGATAGCTTTAGTCCGACCACTACCTAAAAACAATGAACCTTCAGAATTTAAAGACCTAAGGCCAATTAGTTTGCTTCCGTATTTTTCAAAATTATTGGAAAGAATCGTGTACAATCAAATAGTTATTTATTGTGAAGAGAATAATATCTTACCGAAGTACCAATCAGGTTTCCGGAAGAGCCATAGCACCTGCTCGGCCTTGCTGAATGTCGTAGACGATCTCTTATCTAATGAAGATATGGGCAGCGCGTCTTTGCTCGCACTGTTGGACTTTTCGAGAGCTTTTGACTCGATCAATTTTGAACTCATGATCAGTAAGCTTCGCTTTTATGGATTTAATGACGGCGCTTGCAAATGGTTTGATAGTTACTTGCGAGACCGTGTACAGAGGGTAGTTCTGAACAACAACGATGGCTCTTCTAACGTCTCTTCGGAGCTCTTGCTGACACGTGGTGTTCCCCAGGGCTCGATATTGGGCCCTCTTTTGTTCATAATTTACTCAGCAGACATTACGCGGTGCCTTATCAACTCCAACTACCATCTATATGCGGACGACCTGCAAATATACTCTCGAATAAAATACGATAACGTCGCGGCGACTATGTCTGGTTTCTCAGCGGATTTGAGTCGTATTGCAACCTGGGCATCTAACAACTCTCTGCTATTAAACCCCGTCAAGTCTAAATATATGATTATCGGGACAAAGGGGCAGGTTCATAAAGCAAAAAATCTGAATTTGTCAATATCCATTGATGGCTTCCCGATTCAAGAAGTGGAAGAGGCTCGTAATTTGGGAGTGATCTTTGACAGTAATCTCAAATTCGAAAGCCATATTCTCGAGATTGTTAAAGGGTGCTTCTATCGTCTAAAAGTAATGTATAAGTTGCGTCCCTTTATTAATACGGATCTCCGAATTGTGTTGTGCGAGTCCCTTGTCCTTTCTAGACTCAATTACTGCATTAACGTATTCGGGTCTTGTCTACTGGAACGGTCACGGAGGCTTTTGCAAAGAGTTCAGAACGCCTGTGCCAGATTCTGCTTTAATATTCCTGCCAGGTCCCACATAACACCTTTTCTTAACTCTTCAAAGATGCTTAACATGAGGAATAGACACAAGCTCTTCATGGCATGCTTCCTGTTTGATCTTGTGAAAACTAAACGCCCATTGTATCTATTTGAGAAGCTTGTCTGGCGTAAGGACACAAGCCGGAATCCTTTAAGATCTAATGTTGATGTACTCTCAGTACCGAAGCATCATAGCATGGCTTTTCGTGGTTGCTTTAAATACTGTGCCACAAAATGCTGGAATAATATACCGCCGCCTCTGCGTCAACTTCGATCCAAAATCACTTTTAAACAAAAGTTAAAACATCTACTTCTGGCAGTACAGTAGTTACTGCATAGTATTTAAAGCACCAATCAACCAATCAACACCGCATCTCTTATCATTTAAATTCATATTCATATTTATTTATTTATTAATATCTATTATTTGTATTAGTTAACTATCTATTTATTATTTATATTATTATTTTTCTGTAGCAAATCAGTGGAAAGTCGAAAGCACACCCTCCATCGGTCTTGACAGAATACCAGCGCTGTAGTCGCAGCTTGCTGCGATTATGGCAGAAAGCTGAGTCAAGACCCTTTTCTGGAAATGCAGTGCACACACAGTACCAGATTCTCAACAAACATGGCGCCTAATTTATGTCTAATTTTATTATGTATCGTACTTTCTTTCTTCTTCTATTTTGTGTTTTCTTCTTGTGTGTGTACCTTTATCTAGAAATAAATGTTTTTTCTTTCTTCTTTCTTTCTTTCTATAATACTTGTTCTTGCTTGTCGAGTACGATTGGGCGTCGAATGAGATAAACGAGTTTACGCACGTTTGATGACTTATTCCTGTTGGTGCGTGCTGCTTATGCAATCCTATATAAACGACGTAAATTTATTTTATTTTCATTTGCGGTTTCGCGCATAATAGATAAGCAGTACTTGATTTCAACACTTACGTATTTCTCAAAACAAAACAATGTCGGAAGTAAAAAAGAAGAGACGGCAATACTCTGCGGAATATATTAAATTCGGATTTATTGAAAATCCCACAAACCCGTCGTCGCCTTTGTGTCTTCTATGTCTAAAAACATTTTCGAACGAAGCAATGAAGCCTTCAAGACTGCAAGATCATTTGAATAAAATGCATCCAGATAAGAAAGACAAGAATGTAGCATTTTTTCAAGACCTAGAGAAGAAGCATAATACTCAGCCAAGTGTATCAAAACTATTTTCGGCGGCTGCTAAGCAAGATGACGACGGACTTCGAGCTTCGTACAATATCTCTTTGTTAATTGCTCAAAAAGGCAAACCACACAACATCGGAGAAGAGTTAATTTTGCCAGCAATAAAGGAAGTAATAACTACTGTGCTTCATAAACCGGCCGCAGATATTATCCGAAAAATTCCTTTGAGTAATAATTCTGTGCAAAGACGAATTGATGAAATGGCTGAAAACATTGAAGAATCATTGTGCAATCATCTGAGGACTAGTCAATTCTCAATTCAGCTCGATGAGTCCACTTTACCAACTAATGAAGCGTTGTTGCTATCTTACGGGAGGTTTATTAAAGATGAGAAAATACGTGAAGAACTATTGTTTGCCAGAAATTTGGAGACAGATACAAAAGGCGAAACCATATTCAATACATTGGAAAAGTTTTGTGAAGAGAAAGAGATTCCTTTGAAAAATATTATATCAGTTGCTACGGATGGCGCTCCGGCTATGACAGGGCGCCATAAAGGCTTCATAGCGTACTTAAAGAATAAAATTCCAGATGTCCTTGCTATACATTGCGTTATTCATAGACAACATTTGGTTGCTAGAAACTTAAGTGAACGACTATTTCAATCACTGCAATATGTCATCAAAGCAGTCAATAAAATCCGTAGCAGCTCTTTGAATGATAGATTATTTCATCAGCTTTGTGCTACTAATGACGAAGATTTCAACCGTTTGTTGCTTCATACTGAAGTTCGTTGGCTGTCAAGAGGCAATTGTCTGATTCGATTTTACAACCTGTTTGACTCTGTGATAGAGTTCTTGGAAACTAAAGATACAGAACTGCGCAACAATCTCATAACATCAAAGAATGATATAGCTTACATGACAGACCTGTATAAACTGTTCAACGACATGAACCTCCAACTGCAAGGCGATGAACTAAATTTAATTAAAACAAAAAATGTCGTTGCTGCTTTCGCAGCCAAACTGCTTCTGCACAAAAAGAATATGGGCAGACGTGAGTTTCACAATTTTCCGAATTTATCAGTATTTTGCAGTAACGACGACTTGTTTGCCTACTGCCAACATTTGGAAAACCTCCACATTGACTTCACCGAACGATACCAGGACATTTTAAACTTGGAAATACCAGACTGGGTGTTGGATCCGTTTTCAAATGTCAACACAGCAATGTCACCTCAGCTGGAAGAAGAACTTATAGAATTGACAACAAACGAAGAAACAAAAATCAAGTTTAAAAATGGATATCAAGAATTTTGGCTACAAAAACCGATCCCACAATTGTACCCTGGATTGTGGTCAATTGTTCAACGATTCTTGATAGCATTCCCATCGTCATATTTGTGTGAACGTGGATTTAGTGCTGTGGCAACGCTGCTTACTAAAAAGAGAAATCGTTTGCGTGTTACCGAACGTGGCGACTTGCGGCTGTTTTTGAGTAAATTGGAACCTGATATCAACAAACTTATTGAACAGCATCAGATTCAACCTTCACATTAGTTTTTATATAAGAATTGATTATGTTTGTTTTATTTTCAATAAAAGATACTCTACTATAAAGTTGCGTTTCGATAATCAGTTATAAGTACTTAGCGTTTTTTAAGTATGTTTAAAAAGGGGGGCGTTAAAAAATAATTTATTCTTAAAGTGGGCAGTAGACAAAAAAAGGTTGGGAACCCCTGCTCTAAACGGATTCCACTGTATTTAGGTAAGAGCTAGCGCGCACGAGCAACTTTGTCTCCGCAACTATTTTGTCTCCGCAACTATTTTGTCTCTCCCACCTATGGGCTAGTATGAAAGTGCGCGCACGTAGCGACGCAACTCCCGGGAGACTTTTTTGTCCGCGGGTTCGGAGACAAGCCCGCGACGCAACTGTCGCCCTATCTATTGGTTTCAATGCAAGTGCGCGCACGGCGACAAAAACGTTGCCGGTCGGCGGCCGCCGCCCAGTTGCCGCGTAACCGGCGTAGCGATAGTACGTATTTATTCTCGTACACAGTAGTTTTAACCGACTTCAAAAAAAGGAGGAGGTTATCAATTCGGCCGGTATATTTTTTTTATGTATGTACACCGATTACTCCGAGGTTTCTGAACCAGTTTACGTGATTATTTTTTTTTTTGATGCGGAATGGTGTGGAATTGGTCCCATAAATTTTATTCGGATAAGCCCAGTAGTTTTTAAAATGAAACTTTTATTACATCGTCTCAAACTTTTTGGTCTGTGTAGCGCATGTCGCGTGACGGTCGAACCGTACGATAATTATCGTACAAATACGATAATTTTGTGCCTAAGTTTCACTTTTACCGTGGTTTCATAAAACCACACAACATTTTTATTTTATGAGCATTTTTGTCTGGTCTCGATGGCTTAATTGAAATGTAGCAAGTAACTTTGATTCATTTCCACGTAACCGATTGAGCTGAAATTTTGTATACGCATGTAAATTGGATAGCGATGAAACATTATTATGACATAGAGCTGATTTGATGATGGAATCGGAAGGTGGCTATAGGAACTTAGTAATATATTGACTCAACTTTATCGAGTTCGGGCTCGTTTGATTCGTGTTGAAAGATACACTAAAAAGTATTAAATAAAAACTACTTTACTTTTTACAATTACGATTACATATCTATACTAATATTATAAAGAGGAAAGGTTTGTATGTATGTATGGTTTTCAGCACAGTTTTCAGTTTTCACGCATAAACTACTGAACCGATTACAATGAAATTTAGCACACATATAGAGGGTAACTTGGATTAACACATAGGATAGGTTTTATCCCGAAAATCCCACGGGAATGGGAACTATGCGGGACAAGAGCACAGACCACAACCGTCTCTTCGAAAACCATGTTGATAAATGCAGAAAATTTTAAAGAAAAAGTTCCGTTGCTGTCGCTTTCGTGTGCGCATCGTTCAAAACTTTGCGAGGAGATAGCGACAGAGACAAAATAGTTGCCGGGCAACTAAGTTGCTCGTGCGCGCTAGCTCTAAAAGTTCTGATCAAAATTATCAGCAAAATTTTTTTAAATTTTAGGGCAATTTCCTTAGAGTATATATACTATCTATAGAGTGCGAACAACCAAGTGGGAACAGTAGGCACAGGTGGGAACAACACGACGTTCCCGCCGCGAGCGCTCGTAGTCGTGGTTGAGTGCTGTCGAAGCGCGTTGCTCTGGAATTTTTTTCATATTTACGAATAAACATGGTGAAATGTGCAGTTCTATCTTGCAAAAACGATACTGGAAAATACACAAAATTGAAATCCAGTATCACATTTCATCAGTAAGTCGATTGTTATACTTATTTTTATGAAAATAAATCTAGCATCGCGGGGGTGAAGGGGAGGTGGGAGGCGGACACGCGCAGGCTCGCTCGCGCGCCTCACTGCCGCCACGTGATCGTAGTGATGTGACGACCAACGCTGTACTCGATATAAAGTTTACTAGAAGAACTATATTTTAACAAATTATTTATTTAACTTTAAAATTAAAACTCTTTTAAAAATGTATTATAAATAAATTTGTGGTGTGTTTTGTATGATACACTTTCTAATATTATGAATGCGAATGTATTATAGTGTAAATGTAAAGTATGTAATGTTACGATGTATTTTCTGAACCGCTAAATTGATTTTGAAGATTTTGATAGTAGAATGGATAAAATTAAATAAAAAAATTATTAATATTATTTATTATATTATCATTTTAAATTACATATTAATTATTTATTTACATTAAATTAATATCAGTTGTTACATAGAAATCTAAATAACAAGGCAATAGAAGTCGTAAGCGCGCGTGACATTGTCGCCGCTCAGGTGGTTACCATGCCACAAGTCTGTTCGTCGCTTGGTGGTCGCTTGTTCAGTTGTTCCTGACACGTGCGTGAGTAAACATGGTGTGTTACAGCATTTCCCAGTGCGGAAATTCTTCCATAAATTGTAATTATACTAATAAAGGAATAAAATTTCACCGGTAAGTATTTTTGTTTATAAATATTGCCGTTTTTCCTTAAAATTATAGAATATTTACAAGTATTACGAGTGTCACCATAGTAATCGAAATAACAATGAATGACACAGTCGACCATTCTTATTATCACGTTTAACACAAATTTCAACCTTATTTCTATGAGTTTATGTTCAAAGTTATATCTATTGAAAATTGACAACCTCTGTTGTAGAAAAGCCGAAATTTTGCGTATTGGAGCAAAAATAAACAAAACGTCTCATATACTTAGGGATGTTATTCTAAAATAAACCGTAAATTCGTGCGTTAGGATACATATTAAAAAGCTTAATTTAATATTTAAGTTAGTTTTCACTAAAATCAAGCTGTCCAATAAAAGGCATAGTTTACTTGTGTGTACTGTTTAGCTATCGGTTTAAATGTGTTGATTTTGGCGACAGCGGTTTTCATACGAATTATGACATTATAGCACTTCTATGTGTCTTGTTATTTAGATTTCTATGAGTTGTTAGGATAACTGCTTGCTGTATTTTTTGATTCGTTTTGTTATTTATGTATTTAATATGTACACAGTGAGACGTTGAGGGTGCAATTTAGATTTAAATACCTAATGTTCCTATAATGCTATGCTATCATTTTTGTAATTGTACCTGTGTATTCTCCAAATAAATAAATAAATAAATATAAATAAATTTCTTATTGTTATTTAACATTTTTAAAACATTATTATTATTGTTTGATTTATTATTAAAGAAATAGCACTAAACCCGATCTTTTATTTTATTAACTTTATTATTTAAAAAGTACTCACGTTGTTCTGATATTCCAATTAAACATATTTTTTTAAAGTACTTATAATAATTAATACAAGAAATATTCAAATGGAATAAACAAACTTTATTCAGTTGGTAAACAAATTTAAAATTACATATTTATACTTTATTCATATATTTTTCCTGTAATAACTTATTGAACATAAAATTTACTTATGATACATATTTATTTAAATAACTTATCGATAGTTCAACACGCAATTGATACCTACCCATCCCTATTTGTCACACACACATCTATATAGTATCTATTGCTCATCTGCTTACGATGCGCACTATGCAATTTGTGCAATACACGCGCTCTATACTATTGTAATATATGTATACTCTAAGGCAATTTCTTATTTCACAGATAACATAAGCTGATTTTGAATTTTCTGGCGAGAAGAAGTTCAAGAACCATGCTCTGTTGTTCAAAACGACAAAGTATTGTAATCTTCTCTGTACAATTTCATAATTGAATCATCATTGAGGCTCTAGGTTAGAGCGACGGTATATTCACGAGGGTCGTTTGGATAATAATAATATTTGTATACGTAGTATATTATTATTAGTCTGTGATAATATTCAATATTTTTTATTGTACCGTTATTATGAAATATCAGAGCAGATCTTTCGACTTGGCGGTAACTTGTTTCAACCTTTTTCCTTCTTGGTATGAAATCCATGGAGCTTGTTTGATGTTTCGCCTTTTCACGATTCCATGCTTCCTGAATTTGGGCGCGATTGCATGTTGTCCGGCTCATATAACACGTGGCTTCCGCAACTTTCGGTATCGGTAAATCTAATTATTGTTTTACCGAGTTGATATTGCTTGCCACTGTTTATCAACGAAATGCCCAGCTTTGACAGCAATTTTTTTTTTCAATTTTAACATTCTCCACGGATGCATTAGATGAGTGCCTCTCCTTCCGTGCAAAACAGAAGGCAAACAGTGAACAGAGAGGCATGAAGGGAATGATTCGCATCATGCAGTTTATTCCAGCTAGCTTCGGCAATTCTTGGCGTAAAACATGATGAAGAGCGAAAAATGACCTTTATTCAAAAATTTTGACTTACAAAATTCTAGTCTTTTTTTAAAGAAAATAATTGAAATAAATTTTCAGTTGACCTTGCGAATTTACTTTTTGCTCTTCCTCCGATGAATCGCAGTGTGAGATGAGTGTGCGACTAAATAGGTCTAATTTACAAGCTTCTCGTGTGTGATATTCTCCGTTTCCGATAAAAAATCAAAAGATGAGGACCTTCAATCATTGCGGTACGTACGTACGTAACTACGTAGTACATGGTAACTCAATGCCTTCAATAAATGTTATCACCTTTTCAGAATCCAAAAATCAACTAAATTTGAAAGTTTCAGATTTCACTTGCGTGATAAACAAATCTTTCACTTGATCTATAATTATTTCAATATTTCCACAATATACATATTGCTTTTCAACAAAATATTCTTTTTTGCATTCTTTTTTAGTTCAGGATGTAGACATATGTCGTGGCCATATCGTTGATTTTCATGAAATGGCCAATTTAGTTTGGCCAGATCGTTAAATCGTCAACGTTTCACGATTTGGTCATCCACATTTGGCCAGATCGTCGATCTGGCCAAACGTGGATGGCCATTTCACGAAATGCGACCATTTTTGTTTCTTTTTTAAAAAAGCGATTCGCTTCTGGCACTCGCCGGCCGCTGCCGCGGCACGCTCGCTTTGCTCGCTCGGTTCGTGCGTTGTTTATTAAAGTCTAACCTAACCTAACCTAACTGTTTTCTATTGAAAAAACCATTCGCTTCTGGTATTCGCCGGCGCTACCGCGGCACTAACTTAAATGACAATAAACAAGTTCTTAAAATATTCTGAATTTTTTAATGTTTTATGGACTCTCTAAGATATTTTATACGATCTGGCCAAATGTCGATGACCAAATCGTGAAACGTTGATGATTTAACGATCTGATCAAACTATGTTGGCCATTTCATGAAATAAACAAATCTACGATATGGCCACGACACATACATAATATAACATGTAACCTTGCCTGTTTGTTTTAGCAATAGGTTTAGAATAATTAGAAGTTTTGATTCATTCAACAAAGATGTTAATTTCAATTCTTCCGTGATTGCTTAGCTATTTCCTCTGTTATTCATTTATGGTTTCTTGATCTTTCAAGGTATCTGTTGTGCCAATATAATATGAATTCCAAATAGTTGGGCAAGGGCTTGTTGGATATTTATCAATAACTTCCAAATTAATTTCAGAAGCTTTCAGTGACACAGAGCACTTAGCATTCCAGTGATCCTCTTTTTAGTGGGGAAATTATGCAAGGATTATGTTTGGATTCTTCATTTTTTTTATATTGGTTTTATATTTTTGAATGAACGAGTGAATTTGTGATCTAGCTTTAAAAATATGTGATACTAAGAATAAATGTTAAAATAAAAGATATTTATAATATTTTGTGTTTTATTGGGCTAAGGTAATTTCAAATAAAAAAGTCATCAAATATATAATTTTCAATATGCACAGTTACATCTTTATACATGTAAATAATATAGTACATAACAAATAAATAATAAATAGTACCAAATTTTGGATTCATCCATGATCAAAATTATTGCAGTTTGGTGTGATAATTACCATATACAGTGACTTGAAGTGCCAATTTATAAAGGAGTATCCTTAAAATGATAATTTACATCACCTACGAGTATATTTTTACGATTGTGTCATAATCATTTTTTAATTATTAAAAATGGCATTGTTATTTGAACAAGTAAATAATGATATAACCAATGAAATAATCATCACCAAATTAGCTAAATAAACAATATATTATGGCATAATGTGATTATCTAGTCTGATTTTTATTACATTCTCTTTCAGAAATAAACATTTGCAACATAAAATCTAAGCATTATTAACTTACTTAACAATAATTGTCAATATCAAAACTTTATTCTATAGGTTATTGCTTAATAATATAATATATATCTTAGTAGCTTGTATTGAAATTACATTATTCAGTACAAAATGCCACATATGAAGAAGGTCCTCAAATTAATTTTTATATTTTGTGGATTGTCTTTTGAGCACATTTTAAACCGGTAATACTCAATCTTCAAGCTGCTTTTTAGCCGAAAATCTTTCAATAACATTGTGATCGATATTGTGTGTCAATGAGGGCCTAGTGCTACATCACAGATCCTAGGCGTCTCTCGCCTATACGTCGTTTCACTACCAATTGGCCATCCCTGGCTTGTTGAGCGTCATGAAATATATTTGGCAGGAAGAACCGCCTTTTGCGGACGAAAAGAATACTTTGTCATTACGCTCACATAAAAATTTAAGTCGTTGGGCTTTTTTGTGCATAAACACGCCGTCAAGATGGCCGCTTTCGACGGAGCGTATTTCTATAGCTTTGTTGCCCCACCCCATTATTTGTCCTGTGCCGATGTAAGCTACAGACGTTGGCATTTCTCCCCACTGAAAAAAGAAGAGGTAAGTTTACTTATAGTCTTTATGTTTTCTAAAATGGCCAATGTTGTGTTTTCTCAAGGTCTTCCTAAAACTTAATAAAAAAAAAGCATAAAACATTACCTGAAGTACAATGTTCTTGCTAACTCTTCCATATGTGTTCACATAGACGCCTTCATTATCATAGCATAGCAAGAGCTGTCCACCATTGGAATTGGGCAGTGGAACAATGCAATGTGGAACTATAGCTCCCTGGGTCTAAAAGTAACAATAGAAAACATTGACAAATTTTATCACGGACAAAGAAATACAATATACAATTCTAACTTGAAGCATTATAAAGTAGATAATACTGAAGGAACGCCTATAACATTACTATTTTTAAAATTCTAATAAGACAGAATAAGAATCATCTATTATTTTTGCATTTAGGCTTCTTCTACAAATCATTTTGAAAACTTAAGACATTATACAGAATTTAAATAAAATATGGTGTATACTTACATGTTTTGGAATATAAATATCATAGACACTGGCAGTATCGAGATCAACAGCATGGAACCCATCAGCAGATCCATAAATTACTTTCAGTCTGGTGCCTTCTTCTATTGTTAAGTCCACTAACAAAGGCCTACAACACAATATTTACTTAAAGGCAAATAGAAGAACTTACCTACTTATGCACTTATAACTTGCATAATGAATATTTAGTAAAGCATGGTAAATTTTAGTTTTATATTTAATTTAAAGATCATTCTGTGTATATCATTAATTGTTGTTTCATTTTTAATCTGATACTACTGGATTGCTCAAGTTTATAATAACTTTCAAATATCTGGTTAGCTGCTAAAATTTTTTTACCTGTGTTGTAAATCACCAAAGCTTTTAAACGCCATAAACTTGTGATACGGTTTGGGCGCCCACGCGTATATCTCGATCGAGTCCTTGAGAGCGATCACAAGGAACTTGATGCGCTCGTACTTCACGATACGGAAGTGCACTGCGCCTTGGAGTTCACCGACGTTGATCCATCCGTTCCTCCTTTCCACTTGCTGTGTTAAAAATAAATTAAATTTGACAAAGTTTTTTCGATATTTTTTATCAATGATAAAGGTTACAATACGAAAAACAAAGGCTAGCTAATTAGCATAGCTCATTTATAAAGGACAGTTTCACAATTTCTGGATATTATCTTCTGTTTTGTTGTCATTTAAAATTACAAACAGTGTATAAAAATTTACGTCAAAAAGTGTAAAATAACCTAATAGTGATTTTACCAGCAAGTTAAGTTGTTATACCGACCTTGGTATGAACACATTTTTTTTCAATTTGTAATCCATTATTCAATCTTTAAATAAAATATACTCACGTCACTGAGTCCGTCTGTGCGTAGAATTTTAGACTTCAGCCAACTTAAATAGTACACTCTGACGCGATTCTTCTTCCCAGATACAGTTACTAAGATGTTTTGTCCTTCTAACACTTCCATTTGTTGGAAGCGGCGTCGAGAGATTAATTGATACACTTTGCCTTGTCCAGAACGATCCAGTAACATGAGACCATTTTCGGTACCAATAAGTAGGTTTACTCCTGTAAAGATAATGATAAATTAAGCTTGTGTCACAAAATATGTTAAAAATAAATATTTGGTACATAGTACAAATTGAATCAAAATAGTTGCTGTCTGTTTGTTTTGTCACTATCAAGTTGGTTACTTTGAAAATAACACTTCTTTATGACCGCCTTGTTTATCTCAGTATAATTTATTTTATTACATGTATTATAAAATGTATTGGCAGCTGTTGAATAAAACGTGTAAATAGATACAGAAATAAAATCTGACCCCATAGCGCAGCGCAGAGGATCTCCGAGTTGAACCGCTTCTTGTACTTCCTGATCTCGGGCGTGTCGGACGAGATGTCGTGTCCGGTGGGCGTCACGTTCACGTTGACGTGGCTCTCGCGGCGCGACGCGTTGCCCGAGCCGCCCGTGCCGCCCGTGCCGCTGCCCGTCGAGCCCGCGCCGAACCCGAACGTGAGGAACGAGCGCTGCTTCTGTTGCAAGGGCAGAAACTGTTGCTGCGACCCCACCGACGAGTTCGACGGCGAGTGCTGCAGGGGGGGGGACGCGCCCTGCACCACGAACGACTTGGACGGCGTCGACTGGACGGACGAGGGGAGGGGGTGGTGGTGGTGGTGGGGGGCGGGTGAGGGCGTACATCCCGCTATGGCCTGCCTATACTGGAACAGAAATATTACAATGTCAATTCATTTGTAGCGACTATAAATCAAGAAATAAAACACATTTGATTGTATGTTTTTTATCGATATGTTTTGTGAATTGTTAGTTCATTATAAATCCACCTCCCGTTTATTAGTCAACATCTCAAGTATGGTCGGAAAGTTATTTGCGACATGGCCAGTATCTACATTTTATGGTGACGCATGTTTAATTGAATGTGGATGTAGAGAATAATATTGTAGCAGGCAATGATTTTGCATGTGTAAATATGAAGTGTAATAATGTTCATGAGACAGTATGATAAAGAGGTATTGAAAAATGGTTATTATTTATTCGGGTCTTAACTAATTTATTTTTTAACATTTGGGAACTCGACAGTAGAGTAATTTTATTTTGAAATGTTGACTCTAGTTTTTAACTTTTTTTTACTTCATTGCCAGTTACATTTACAAGTTTTAAAGTACCATGAACGGTAAATCTTTACAACATATCGTATTATCCAAACCTCTCCCGATTATCTACCTGAAAGCTGTTTAGTCAAGTCGATTACATGTAAGCAAATCTATGAGTATGCATAAATAGAGAAGAAATGGGAGTATATAAACAAACAACATTCTATATACGCTTGAATTGAAGCATGTCTTGTTTGCGATACGTTTCGTACTTACGCGGTGGTATCGGGTGTCTGCAAACCGGTCGCGGACCGTGGCTCCGATGTGTGTTTGCATGATTGACAACCATTATTACATTAATACTATATACTATAAGCTCAGCGCGGCAATTTGCGAATATACTTGGGGCCCCAAACATGATCTTAATCTAAGCATAAATAAAATTAGGAGTATTCTTGGAACGTATATATATATATATATATCTTAATAAAAAAGAACAGTTAAGTTAGCCTATAAAGTTGGGAGCCCCGTGGGAATGTTAAATGGGTAACGCGGCCGGTTACACCTTAAATATTTATCACAATAAGCACGGTATGAATGAATATATTGGCAAAATTGCGTAAATATACTATATGTATTTTAAAATGCTTCTGATTACTAGATGTAAATGTATAACATATTTAACCCATGATGATATTTGATATATTTTATGAGGAGGCTCAATGTATGGAACATTATAAATATAGGGGGAGTATTTGGGCTGTTATTTACCTCTTCGCTGGTGGATTTGTCATGTCTCGGCGGTGTTGTGGGTTGTCCAGCCTGGCTCAAGAGATCGGGTAGTACGGAACTCGTGCGAGACCCACTTCCCTCATTATTTCCACCCGAACGACCCTGGGAGGGATATCCACTTATAACTCTATTATTCTTAAATAAATAGTAGAGTTATATGTATGGTTTCTATGTGGTTAAATAAATGTAAATAGATAAATACAAAAGTACATATTTTCAATGTTTTGCTTATAAAATTTAAAAAATCAATTGTGTAAAATAATGACATTAATTACTTATTAACTCAGGCCCCGGAACCACAGACACAATAGAAAATCTATTGTGTCTGGGACCGATCGGGCCGCTTGGGGCTCAATGGGTTATTGGAAAAATACCTTTATGATTAATATAATTTATAAACGCTATAAAATGATTAATAATGTAAAAGTTACATCTAAAATAATGGCGATAAAATCGAGCTATAAACTGTGCATTAATGTTTTAACGTTGCATCAATAGCGGCATAGCGAGACAAACACAAACAGTAGCAAAACATGCAAGTGGAACACATTCACAAATCTGATGTATAATGTTTCTTTCCAGCTTCTGTGACATTTCGTTAGGCGATCATTCCCAAGTTATGTTAAATATCGTTTTAATGGCACAAATTTGGTAATTTCATCACTCAGGACACATCGCATTTCTCGGCAGGAAGACGGTATCCGCGCACAGATGGTAGAAATTGTTAGTTTATTAATGGAGTGCTTTGTTAACAGTGGTTAGGTTAATGTCAACTACCGAGCTAATATTTATAAAAATGTTTCTACATTTGTATATACACCATTTGCAATATTGTACTGTAAACTCTACATAATACAGATGCTTACAATACTAAGATTCATATAAAATATCACGCCAAAATACAAGACTTATGAGCAAGGACTAGAAATAAATAATTATCTACTATACAATCTATTCAAAAGAAACATATTACAATGTTATTACTGATGATATCATTAATTACGTATGAAAACTTGACAATCCCCATATTTGCCTCAACCACCACACCCATAGCTACAGAGTCAAACATAGCTTGAAATATACGTATAATAGCATTGCAAGTTACTCAGGTTAGTCATATACAGTTGTTAGATATACAAAGATTAATGTAACCCTCATACCAAAACGTAAGTAAGTATAAAAATATTAATCAAACTATCCCGAGCAGTGAGCAATTACCTGTTCCTGTGCGTTTACCGCTTCCTGCCCACAACTTGACAAAACCTCTGTGTGCCGATTACAATTCCTTCGGAAAACGATATCGGATTCTGTCTTTTCTCTGCGAGGTTTCATTATATTGCAGCTGTCGGGTATATTGGGGGCTGGCTTATTCTCCAACGTATTAGCAGTTAGATCTAAAGTTCCAGTTCTCTCAAAGGAAGCCCCACTGGTGAAACAGATGCTAGTCGCCGGAGAATCACTGTTCACGCTGCTCTGGCGACTCATACCGTTATTTTCACTGTCTTGCCGAATTAATTCGGCGACGTTCTTCAGAGCATCAATGGGATTGTTACCCGGCACTTTTCTATCTGGGGTTCTTTTATCGTTTCGTTTGGCTGCGTTTTGTGAAAACTTTAAACTGTCATTCATTTTTATGAAATCCGTCAGTACAGGCTCACCAGAGGATTGTGGTTTATTGCTTTGCTTTCTTGAATGATTGAAAATTCCGCTAGACCTTTGTTTATTAACACCAATTGGACTCTCATGTTTAGGAAAGTATATGGCTGAATGCCGTGTACTAGACAGAGGAAAGAAGTCTGAATTCTCTCGCCGGAACCCTCTGAAAAATCGATTCGGAGAGCTAACTTCTGATTCTTGTTCTTTTTTATATTTCAATATATCCGACAGCTTTTCTTGTGTGGACTTTTCAGGTTTTTGGAATAGTTGTTTGTGGCGAGAAGGCGGAGTCGCGATTGCTTTATATTTGACCCATGCATCCTCCATTTCAATTCTGGATTGACGTTGGAGTTGGGCGCGCTTTTGGTCAGTCTCCTTGCTAGCGTCTTGTTTCTCTTCTTTGGCTTCAGCATTTTTCGAAGGGAAAAATCTTGCAAAGTCCCAGTCTTTTAACAATACCGCTTCGTCGACGTCCGATTGCCTCTTATCGTTTTCTGTGTTCTCCCTCTGATGTTATTCAAAACATGTTTAGTATAAAAGCCACATATAAATAAAATTGTTATAAACAATAGATATGATCGCTCACTATCTTATTTTGGCGTGAAAATTAACAGATTAATGCATTAACCTCACCAAACTATAGAGCCAAAGGCGGATAAAATGTTGGAAGCCGAGGACATGCTAAATTTTTATCACAAACATTAAATGCTCACTTTAACATGTACTCAACCTTAATGACATTGTAAAGAGCAGAACAACAATATTTTTATGTATTTAAACATTTTACCCCTAGACATCAACAATTAATGTAACATTTCTGATAAATAAACACTTTAAAATGGCATGAAATAAAGTTTTATTATCACAGTGTTGTTTATGAGGATCCTAATGAAGATGACAAAATGCAAAAAAAATTGAATGGAGTGTATATAATTTGAATGCAATAAATAATGAGCATATACCAAACATTATGTTTTAAATTGGAATATTTAATGAATGATTAAACAAAATATATAATTGTTTAAAATGTGCCTTCAAACCAGTTTCTTTTAAAATATCAAGCACGATTATACTATGCTATGCGGATATGATTGATGATATAGCATTAAAAATTATAAACTTTTGGTAAAAAAATAGATATAAGATAAAGTTGAATACTGATATTATAATTAAAAATAGGTACATACATTAATTGATCAAGTTTTCCCCGAAAACCCACCACTAGTTAACTCAGTATCTAGGCGTCTTATTTTTTGCAAGTAAAGTAGACACCATTTCCCTATCATTAGTTCCTAACATTATAGCATTCAAATGCTTTATTTTTGAAGTGAAAACTTCTTTAGCGGCGTTGAGCACTTTTTCTGTAATGGGTATAAAGGTTACCTATCTTAATCTCGAATTTTAATATTCCGAATATCATAATCCAGAAAACGTTTGGACATTTTTTCATAACCCCGAATTTTAAAATTTCGAAGTTTTGTTTGCCATATAATCGTAACTCCGAATTTCATTTGCCCATTTCTTTATTTGTACGACGTTTTACAATCCAGACGAATGAGTTCCAGACATACGAAATCTAAATGCACAAAATCCAGATGACCGTAATCCATATGTACGAAAGCCAGATTTTTAAAACACAAATTTTTGAAATACAGTTAATTGATATCCAGACAAACAATGTCCAGATTTTTGAAATTCAAATAAACGATATCCAGCGAAACGAAATCCTTCCAGGGGGTCGCAGCACGAACCTAACCTAACCTACTGAATAGATTTTAACACTTTAACCTTTCTGTAATGGGCAAGTAAAACAATAGCGAGTCGGTTCTGGCACTCGCCGGCCGCTGCCGCGGCACGCTCGCTTCGCTCGCTCGGCTCGTGCGTGAGGGGTCACAGTTCAAACCTAACCTAACCTACTGAGTCGAATTTGACACTTAAACCTTTCTGTAATGGGCAAGTAAAACAATAGCGAGTCGGTTCTGGCACTCGCCGGCCGCTGCCGCGGCACGCTCGCTTCGCTCGCTCGGCTCGTGCGTGAGGGGTCACAGTTCAAACCTAACCTAACCTACTGAGTCGAATTTGACACTTAAACCTTTCTGTAATGGGCAAGTAAAACAATAGCGAGTCGGTTCTGGCACTCGCCGGCCGCTGCCGCGGCACGTTCGCTTCGCTCGCTCGGCTCGTGCGTGAGGGGTCACAGTTCAAACCTAACCTAACCTACTGAGTCGAATTTGACACTTAAACCTTTCTGTAATGGGCAAGTAAAACAATAGCGAGTCGGTTCTGGCACTCGCCGGCCGCTGCCGCGGCACGCTCGCTTCGCTCGCTCGGCTCGTGCGTGAGGGGTTACAGTTCAAACCTAACCTAACCTACTGAGTCGAATTTGACACTTAAATCTTTCTGTAATGGGCAAGTAAAACAATAGCGAGTCGGTTCTGGCGTGGGGGTCGTAGTTCAAACCTAACCTACTGAGTCGACTTTGACACTAAAACCGGTCTGTAATGGACAAGTAAAACAATAAATTTACTTACTGACAATGTTTATTTTCAGTCGATAGTAAAGGTATAATCACGATTGTATGGAAATCAAATAAAAAGATTATGAAAATCTGGCAATAGTTTATCTGTTATACGATTATATGGGAACCAAATAAAAAGATTATGAAAATTTGGCAATAGTTTATTTGGAAAATGGTACGATGGGAAACAAAAAAAAGTATTCTGAGAATATGGTATAATGAGATCTGTATTATGAGAATACGGGAAACAAAAAAATACTTTTTAAAAATCTGGTTTTGGTGCATCTGGAAATTGATTCATCTGGGAAATTAAAAAAGGAATTTTAAAAATTTGTCATTCATTACATCTGTCTTTTAAAAGTTCTAACAACCGTTTTCGGGGTTTTAAGATTCGGGTAATAGAAATTCGAGTTTTTAATAGGTTACCGGGTATAAAATCTTAAACTCGCGTCAGGACACGTGACCTGATCGAAAAAGCGTAAGACGGATACCATTCCAAAATATCAAACATGCTCAACGTTAAATCAAGTTTTCACTTCTGCCGGCACTCCCGGAGTGCAACCCGTCTTTTTTTTTTGTTTTTGAACGTTAGAACTAACATTTTACTATATTATGTACTATATCCAATCATATCCACAATCCACGACACCATACATGCACAAAACTCACCCGCTTGACGAGCGTGCGGTCCTTGTGCGGATCGTCGTCGTCCGGCGTGGGCGGCAGCGGGCGCGTGGGCGGGCCCGCGCCGTCCTCCGACACCGCCGACAGGCCCGGCCTATAGCAGAACTCGGGGCTGACAAGCCGCAAACCAATAACGGGCGTGCACGGGACAGCGGTTCGTAAAAGAGGCAGGGAGCGGTGGATGTGGAAACGTAAGGTATACAAAAGGTAGGGGAGTGGTGGAATAAGGGCGCAAGGTTTTGTATAAAAGGTAAAGGTATAGTTTTACAATGGAAAATGAGTATAGATGGGATAGGGAGTTTAACGAGATAGTTTGTTAAAATGGGACGTCCAGGTAGAGGATACACGAATCGTAATTGGATAGAAAATAGCATTCATAAAAGAGAAGAATTAAAGTAATGATTCGTGAGAAATGATGAAGTGTTATTAATGGAAATTTAAATTACAATAGTAATAAAGATATGAAAGGGATTCATGTTGATGGATCAAAATTTTAATGAAAGTGGAAAATTAAGTTTGATGGAACGCACATAGAAATGTAAAAAAATATCATGATGATGGAATATTAATAGTATGAATAGTTAATAGAATAGAAGAATATAATAAAGATTTATTATCACAGTGTAGATAGGATTCAAAGAATGAGTATGATGATGAATTGTATGGGGTTGGGAGAATGAAATGTGCAATTAATGCGTTGAGAAAAAAAAAAGTGATAAGGGGAAAAATAAATGTAAAATGCAAAATAAAATGAAAAAAGAAATGGAAAAATGTCATTAGTTGAAATGTAAATTGATATGAAACAAATGTTGATATAAATTCAAGATTTTTAGACATCACATGATTAAATTGGATTTATTCAAAATCAGCATAAAATTTATACTAAAAGTTAGAGCACAAAAATAACTTCGAATACTAAAGTTACCGGCAACAACTACAGTCTGTTATTGATAGACATCAATTTATTTTTTATTAAAAAAAATCTCACTCACAGGGGCTTGGGCGGATCGCTGGCCAGCAGAGTGCCGTCGTTCCTCACCCGGCCACCACCTTCGTCGGCGTCGGAGTCGCTGTCCGAGTCCTCGAACGTTGGCTCTGGGGGATTTCGCTCCACGGGCGGACCTTGAAACATTATTATGAAATAACAATTATTTAACAATTTATTTATTTATTTAATTATAATGGAAAAAATCGCCGAAAGAAATCGAACTTGAATTTGAAAGCTGATATAATTTGAAAATTTAATCTACCTCATAAAAAAGGTTAATTTGTCAATAATTACGTAATACACAATATACGTTATATCATGAAAAAATCGATGTGTAAATTATGTTAAATAGGTAATACTTTTGAAATACCTTGTCCATTCGTTGGTGCTCTGGGCGGTCGATTCGGAGGTTCGTTTCCAGAAACCACTCCCAATTCATTCAGCTGAGCAGCAAGTTTGTCCAAATCCTAAAAATATGTTTTAAGTGAATAATCGAACTAACAATTTAGAATAATTTAAATTTTTATAAAATTAAATAAAAAACGAAACCAAAACACACCTCTGGCCTTCTTGGCGGAACCTGCGTTCGAAGTTAAATCAACCGTGCAAAGAAAAACAGCGTGACATGAAAACAAAAATACAAGCAATAAAATAACATAAAACATACAATTTAAGACATCAGAAAGACTTAATAAAATATTGCACCAGTTTTCGTTTATAGTTTTTTAATACACCGTCACGCATTCATTCTTCCAAATGAAAGTAATCAATTTTCAAAGGTAATTATTTATTAATCGAGAATGATTGTACTCTATGGTCAGTGAGTATGGAGTAAACTCTTATTTCGCCGAATTTTCTGCTTCTGTTTGATTAGGTAATGGTATAAATATTACAAGTTGTTTCATTCCATTCCAACTATTCCTTAATAGACTTATTTTTTTTTAATTAAGCAGATAGCTGTAATCTCAATGCAGATTATTTTCATCATATTTTTAAATTCATTAATTAAATGTTTATATAAAGTACATACCATAGGAATAAACTTGTTAGATCGCTGCGGCGGCAGGGGGCCGCTGGCGGGCGGCGTGCCGTTGTTAGAGCCAGAGCTGTTCGACGAACCCGATGATTTCGGCGTCGGGGGCAGAGGCCTGAAATTGTACAGATTCGAAATATATTTATATTTAGATGATTATTTTATTCAATACCAAAATTTTATTTATAATATGAATAGTTTCATAAAAATGACACTACTAATAGAAAACACATTAGAATAAAAAATCAATTAAAATATAGAATTAACTGTGTTATGAAAGATTTGTGAGTAAAAGTAAATTAGAATTGGGGCATTGATATATACAAAATCTGGGTACCTATCAAAAATGGATAACTTATTTTGAGATAATTCTGTACATTTAGATACTTAGCTGCAAAAAATGGCTTATTAATAATTAATGATTATAAATTGAAATAATTACCTATATCTGTTAGGCTGTTGTGCCTGTGGGTCTGGCACTACAATCAGTCTTTGTGGAATGGATGGTCTTGCTGGAGGACCAGGTTCTATATGCAACAACATTTATGTTAACGGAATGTAAATAATTATAAATTTGTTATTATGTTTGTGCCTAGTAATGGTTGAAAAGTACTAAAACACCGTAATAAAAAAAATCTATGTTGAAGTAATAGTCGAAAAAAATTGTTAAAAGATATTACATCTGTTGTGTATTTATAAAGAGTCATAAATTATTTTAGTTTCTATTAGGTATTTATGCATTTATGATTTATCTTTACAAAGTGTTTAATATGTATGAATCTAGCAAGCAAATGCCAATTTACCTGGAATCTCCTCTCGCTCCTCACGTTTGCTGTTGCGTTTAGGCGGCGGTTGGGGTTGTTGCGCTTCCGCAGCTCTATATTTCATGATAAAGCATTATTTAACACACTTCTTATCAAATGTTAGTATTTCTTTTTATATAACTGTTAATACGCTATAATGGACATGGATTTTAAAATCATTTGCGGCAATCTAAATAAAAATCCTTGCTTTGGAACACCACAATGAAATTGGACATCACTGCCACATAGAACCAATGCAAATTAATTTTCATATCTTAACTATATTTATTTTACTTCTTTTTACATTGCTATTAAGATTTAGTATTGCAAGCGGCAAGCCACAATCATAATATAAAAATAATATCAACATTAGTACTAACCTTCCTTCTTGTATCTGTTGGAAATTCCTGCGTAGAGTATCCCCTCCTTGGTGCGGAGCGTTATGCACGATGGACGATGGCTCTCCCGCAATCGCATTGTCTTCCTCCTCACCCTCCGAACCGGAGTACTTGTAGTCTTCGCGCACCGAGTTCTCTTGCTTGCGTTTCTTGCATCTGTCTATGTGATCCTTCAATTGTATCCTCACTTGCCGCTCTGTCGGCTGATCTCTGTAATAGGTATTAATATTAAATTGTTAACCCATTGAGCCCCAAGCGGCCCGATCGGTCCCAGACACAATAGATTTTCTATTGTGTCTGTGGTTCCGGGGCCTGAGTTATTAAGAATGTATGAACTCAGTGTTCACTTTTATAGTGATTAATTTTTGTTTTTGAATATTATAAGAATGCATTAATAACAACTAAGTATGTCATAAAAGTCCTGAGTTCGATTCCCGGTGGAGAGGATAAAAAAAATGTCTCGGGCTGGCAGGACACAGAAGGCTGATCACCTACTTGTCCGTAAAGAAAATTGATCAGTGAAACAGATGTATGCCTAATGCATCTGCCCGTTACCCCACTAGGGGACACAGGACTTCACTTATGTTAATGTAATAATATTTATAAATTTTATTTAAAACAAAACTGGAAATATAAAATGTTTCCCATATTTCACTTTCACTTTCCATATTTTTTTATACATACTTCATTTTAAACCAATTGAAAATAATAAATGTATTTTATTTTAACGAGATTAGGTAGATAAAAGGTTTACCTTATGAATGGATGTTTTAGCAGTTGCTCAGTGTAAGGCCTTTGATGATAATCCTTCACAAGTACAGTTTCAATGAAACTATGAAATTTCTTTGCCCACTTCTTTGACTTTAAGCGAGGAGGAGAATTTCTGTAAGAAAAATACATTTATTAAGCTTAAATCATAATTATTCATTATATTTTGTTCGCCTTTCTAAATGGTTGAATTGCAAAATAGCAATTAAATTCTATGGCAACTACACAACAAATACAAAATAAGGTTATTATAAAAGGCATGCCTATAAGATGATGCATAATATCATAATAAATTCATAACAAGTAAACATAATCTCATATTCAAAACAAATAAAATATTGTACAATGTACAATACTATAAGATATGAAATTATAAATAAACAGAAACATTGTAATGCACTGGGATATGGATCACAAATCACAATGCAGTATTTATTCTTATCAAAATGAAGTAGTATTTATTCTTTTTTTTTTAATAAATAGAATATACAATTATATGGAAATCTTTTATAGAATTACAAATATATCTACCTTTGGGTTCAAAGATTTGTTAATTTTTTAAATATACATTTTAAAGTGAAAGGCTTGAAATGTACATCCCATTAAAGAATAATAGCAATAACAACCACTCTCTAATACTTTGGAAAATCTAGTTATTATTGTAGTCTCTTACCTTGGAATAAGAAACAGAGCTCTCATAGGATGTAAATCACATAGAGGCGGTTGACTCTCTGCCATCTCGAGGGCAGTGATACCAAGAGACCAGAGGTCAGATCGATTGTCGTAAGTCGCCTCTGGGTTCTCATCGCACGCAATCACCTCTGGTGCCATCCAGTACGGAGTTCCAATGAAGGTGTTCCTCCTTCCAATTGTTCTGTCCAACTGGGCTGACACTCCAAAGTCCACTAGGAAAACATTATTCAAGTGTTAATATGAGAAGTTAGCTAGTCAGCAATAATAGGCAATGCTCAGGTGCAGTCAACAAAAACAATTAAGGTATATGCTTAAATCGCTAAAAGCCCCAAATGCAATATGGTAATAAGGATGATTTCACCAAATACACTTTCTGGGAAATATATCTATCTGATGATGAGAGAATTTAAAGAATATGGTGTATTTTTTAAGATTCTGCACATGACAGACAAACAGATGTTGAGGATGAATTCCTTATAAAATAATTATGTATTCGTAAATAAATTGTTTTTTCTTAAGTAAAAATCAACATACCTAGCTTCACTTCAGCATTGTCAGTCAATAAAACATTCTGGCCCTTAATATCACGATGTATTACTTTGTTTGAATGCAAATAGCTGAGACCTCTAAGGATTTCTCTGCAGATATAAGATATCCATTCCTCCTTGAGGGATTGTCCTTTAGTTGATTTAACCAAATCAGTCACAGATCCTAAAATGATACAAAAGTTAAAGATGTGTTGAAAACAAGTAAATTGATATAATGAAAATATTTATATTATATTAAGTCAAAACCTAGGGTTACATAGGGTTTTGAATACATACATTATAGTAATGAAAGATGCATTGTTAAAGTTTACATAAATATGGTCTTGATTTTTAAAACACACTGTTATCAAAATATTCTCAACAGAGAGAGAAAGGGCATATTATAATGTAAATCGGCAACAAAGGTCATTGACCTCATACTTTCCCTAAGTGTAGTTCATTAATCTCATAAAAAATATAATTAGTATGTTTATATAATATAGTGATATTCTTACCAGCACCACAATATTCCATAACCAACCAGAGCTGGTCATCTTTACCAGGCAGACTCTTTTTAATAAAAGCACCATAATATGTAGCAATGTTGCGATGGTTTGAATACTTTTTGAGTACATTAATCTCAAGCTTTATTTCTTCCTCTTCATCTTGAGTCACATCCATCACCTTGATGGCAGCAAGTTGACCTGTTTTTGTGTGACGTCCCTAAAACATTCCATATTGTTGATGTCTATGTAAATACATCTCTCATACTTTCAGAACATCTTTATAATAAAATTGCTCTCATTTTGTATAATTATGCAAGAGTGTAACTTGAATGGTGTGTAGGTGAGAAAGTTAGTTGATTGTTATTTTATATAAGACTTTGCCACAACTACATTTTTGATATGAATGAAAATTTATGTTTCAACAGATTCAATATTGTTTTTAAAAGCAATGTTGTAACAATAACAAAAGTATAATAGAATCATTGTTTATAAAAATAAGAAAACTGAATGTTCATTGACATTAATAACTGTCCTCAAATGGTCAAGTTGTAATAATTGTAAATAATTAAATTAGATTAAATGATTACAAGAGCTTGCCTTAATGAGTTGAATGTTTCTTGAACGAAATATAATCCAATAAGAAGATTTTTGGTAAAATGTAAAAAAATGAACTTGAATAAAATCATGATTATATTATGACAGCAGCAGTTACCTTGTACACCTGACCGTAAGTTCCATTTCCGACGACTTCTATCAGTTCAAATATACCAGCAGGATCCTGAAAATAAGTATATGCGAGAAATGTATAGATAAAAGCTAATTATATTCCCCAATACACCTTCCCTATGATTCACACCCCGTGAGATCATTGCACTCTAAGCGAGTTAATACAAAGAGGCCTTTGGAATGGAAGTATATTATATTGCTAATAGAATATATGTTTTTAGATTTACCTTTAATGCACTGAGGTCAATGTCGTCTAATGAACAATTTACAGACGGTGCCAGTTGATGCGCCATTTTGAGTATATTGTCACACACGAAGACAAAGCACGAGATCCTCACATCAATATATAAAACTTACAAAAGCTCTTAGATTATAACATTGATGTAGAGATTTGTAGGAATTTATTATTGTACGTCTGAATAATTTATAAAACACATTGTTTACAATTAAATTTACAGTGATTTACAGATACACAATTTATATGCCGCACACACACCCGGCAGGGATGCCAGATTTTTGCAGACATGAGACAACATTCTAAATTCTACCATCACAGACTTTTCTTCTACTAAAGATTAATAATAGTAAAAATATAATAAAAATTTAATTCTTTTTTGCTAAATTAAGAATAATAATATTAAAACATTCTGTTCTTTCATAATATCATGGTCGTAGCATCAAAATTTACTATCTTTTGTAAATGATGGCATTGCATCTGAATGGGTCATGCTCATGGGAGGTTTCAAAGAACTGGTAACATTATGGTGAACGTCAAAAATAGATAACACAGATAAAAAATAGCATTGCTAATATTGTATCTTACCGATAATAATATAATATATTGTTCTAGTAATTATTTATTACGAATGGAATAAGTTTTCGCTTTAGTTAATCATATTGGATGTAATTTATGTAAACGAATTTGGAGGTATTCCACATTCATGAACACTTTTATGCAAGGTCTGTGAATGATGAAGACAACGTGAAGACAACTTATAAAAAAAAAAAAACTACCGCCTTTTCTCAAGATTGCTTCTACTGAAAAGAATGTAGGTATTTGTCTTGTATTTGTATTCTCTTTGAAAAGAATATGCAATAAATTCGGATTTTGAACCGGCCGCAGCGTTTTAAAAATATTACTCTGAATGCTACTAGTGTGTCACTGTGTTTTTAATCATAATACAATTAATTAGTATGTAAGTACATCTTATTACAGAAACGGAGAGGAAACAGTGTGAGATTTGTTAAGTAATGGAAAATAAAATGGATTTTTTTATTTAAATATCTTTCCATTTTTGCATCCCCACTAAAATACCATCTTGTTCCTGTGAATTTTGAAATATCTCACGCATCCTTTAATCTCTATTAGGTAATTCTGTTTGCTTTTTTTCTCAGGATGTTGAGAGTGATCAGAAGAGGTCATGAAAAATAATAAATGTTTCTGTCATAGAACAAAAAAAGGCTGCCTACAAGTTAGCAGCAACAAACTCACAAACACAGAAAGATGTGAAATACTACTGAAAATTATCAAAGCTTAATCCGTAAGAATAAGATAAGAGCAACAATTGTTTATATTGCAAAAATAGATCGCAATTTGCAGACTTCACATTTCACAAGCCTTTGCCAGTGCTATGTGCAAAAATGGACACCTGTTATCTGTTGAAAATGAAGACGATGGCATGGGATTTACGTTTGAATTATAAATGTAATCATAGATCCACAACTTTTCTCCTAATGTTTCAGGTACGTAATAAGTTTTTGATATTACTTTACGTGTCAATCACGCAAAAAAAAGAAATTAATATATAGGTACCTATATTATATTTATAAATCTCTCTCGCACGCCTACACGAGCCGGGCAATTCCTGAAATTAGTAATTTTGGAATGCGTACAAAGTATCTATAACCAAACCTTATGTTTTACTTAGCTACCTTCCTTATTATTAAAATTTAAAGAGGGTAGGTGCCATGTAGGTGCGAAAGATTTTAAAAAGTATTTATTTTTAAATGTTGTTTTGATTTGAAAACAACGCTATTTAAACTTTCTCTATTAAGTGCTTATTCTTTTTATCACTTACTAGCGGTCCGCCCCGGCTTCGCCCGTGGTACATATTTCGCAATAAAAGGTAGCCTATGTTCTTTCTCAGGGTCTAAAGATTGTCTGTGCCAAATTTCATCAAAATCGGTTAAGAGGTTTATGCGTGAAAACAATACATAATTACAAACTTTTCCTTTTTATAATATTAGTATAGATAGTATAGATTTATAGATAGGAAAAAGGAGAGTGTATTTTCTTGCATCAAAATAAACATACTCATAATATCTAGGCTAAGAAATGTGTGCTGTGATCATAATTAATAGCTAACATACTATATGCATATTGCATATGTTATTACTATGGTTTAATGCATGTATTTTAATTGACGAAAATTTCGATTACAATTAACAACATAAGATATGGACAATATTAAATGTCAGTAGCAAATACCTACTATTTAAAGTTTTTTTTAGGTACCCATAGATTTTAATTATAGCCACATAATTTAAAGTTTTCAATACATACCCGACTATAATCTGACCGCAGTCGGTTCGATAATTATTTTTATATCATAAAAAATGGTAAGAGCTAGAACATAATACATCTCTTAAAACTTGAAGCCCACGAGAAAAGCTGCAAGCTGCTGATTAAAACGATAGTTTTCAGTTGCTCTCTCGCTTATACTCACGTAGTATTAACTATTTAGCACTATTTAGTAAACTGTTCTTTACAGAAACAGTGCCATGTTATTTAGATTTCTATATTTTTCTTATACTTCACGTATTTGCGGGATAAGTATACGATCGGAAAATATTTTTATTTTGCCAGTATTTCACACCCTTCTTTTATTGTTTTCATGACAAAAATAATATTCAGTCATTCCGAAATAATGTAGTTTTCTAACAAGCTTACTTACAAGCCTTTCCTCTTTATAACATTAGTGTAGATTATTAGAAAATCATGGTCTTCTTATTTTACGACCTTTACGGCAAATACCTATCACAAATTTATTTTAATTTCAAAATTCTGAGAAAATTAAATTGTGAGTGAATTGTCTTTGCATTTTCAACAAATCGAACTAACCTACAATCTTAGATTTCAAAATTTAAAGTTAAAAAAAAATATATAAAAAAAATATTAATTTTTAAATTTGTAATAATAACTAGTAGTACTAGTAACTAGTAACTAGTAGTACTAGTATCGAAAGCTTAAAATGTTCAGAGGAACTGACATATTATATGCATTAAAATTTAAAGGCACTTAACGTAAAATTAGAGATGAAATTAGTAAGTAACAATTGTCAATTTTGCCACAAAAATTGTAATAAATTCAGTGAATTCGAGTGCACTGCAATTTAGAACATATGTTCAAATTATCTTTTTAAATTGCTTTAGATTAAGATTTCTTGTTTTTCTAATCTTACCACAGACCACGATTATGATAGAAAGTGTTGATGCACTATAATTTGGATAGAATTACCTAGATAAATGTATAGATATAGGGTCATTGCGCTGGTTTTCGTCCAGTTATGGGAGTTGCCAACTTTGTGATGCGAAATAAATATTTTGGAGCACCCTTCCTTAAACATATAATATTTTTATTTAGTCCTTATATAGTCTTCTTTAAGATAATATTAAGTGAAAATAAATCATTTTGACGTACCTATCTTTTTATTTAAATTATTTTCTGCAAAAGTAGGGTATATGCTAGTTTTCGTCCAAAAAAACTGGTTTTCGTCCTAGTGTAAGCTAGTTTTCGACCACCGTGTAGAAAAAGGAGGGTTGGTCAACTATTAAGTTAAAAACCAATTACAGGTAAATATATACTTTTATTTAATCAACATCACAATTTCTCACTACCTTACAGGTTTAGTTTTACTAATAATAATCAATATAACTAGTCAACACTGAGATCTCTGTAGCACTTGGCAGTCTTTATATGCGTTAGTGATGACTGTTTAATCATTCGTAATAAAGAAAGGAATGCGTTACTTACAATGTAAATGAATAAAGTAATAATTATAGGACTGAGAAATTACATCAAAAAACAGAAATATTCATTCTAATACTTTGTTTATCAAATGAAACGTACTATATTAAACACAGCCATAATAATACGTTTTAGCTACTAAAATAAACTATAGTATACCTTACTGAACTATGCATTATTGTCTTACTGATGCCTTTATTAAAGATTCTTCAGTGTACGTAGCGTTTTTTTTTCTAGCTTTCTTAGACTCCTTCGAGGCCATCTAAAAACAATAAGATCTTTCTTAGGATACGTTGAGTAAGTAGAATAAAAAAATATTGCATTGGCAAAACAGACCTAGAATAAAAGATGATACTCAAGTGAATGATAATCAAGAAAAATACAGTGTATTAGGTCTGACCTACCCCCATTTATGCTACGAATAATTGACTCTACTTCACATAAGGAGAATGATACATGACTGAATGAATGACAATATTAGGTACCTACAGCACTCTGGCCCTCACCAATTATTTATAAGGAAGATACTGAATAGAAAACTTTTCAATACGTAAAAAAGACGAAAAGTAATGCAAAAGAATAGCTATTTTTAATTTTTGTCCACTCCAATACTCATTCATGGACGAAAACTAAAACGTTTAAAGTGTGAAGAAATGGTGAAAATAAAATTGCAGCGTAACGACACACTTCTTTATTTTGAAAGTTTTAACAAGAATGATCCACGTTTAGCAATGGCAAGCTAATATATAGGCTTATCCCCTCCGCGTGGCTGGCTGGTAGGCATGGCGGTGGCATGGCGGCTGGCAGGAGGGGATGTCAACATGGCGGCTTGGCTTGACGGGGGTGACAGGCGACGTCACGTCCGTTACCACAGAACACATATTACTGTCCGTTACATTCGGCCATCCTGAAACAGTTGTTCCCACAGGAACAACAAAAATAATTAGCTCTCTAATAAATCAATAAGATCTTTGGTTTCCATTTGCTCATCCGAACTGCTAGCACTATCAGAAACTGTAACAATACTTTTATAGGGCCTCAACGAATCTGCAGCTACTAACCTACTAAAACTCTTATACCCACGTAAACCCTATATACTTCTAATTTGGTACCTATCATTGCCCAATACTTTCGTTACGACATAAGGACCGGAATGCAAGTCGTCAAGTTTAGTGTTAACTTTGGATGCTGAACAAGTAGGTGCTTGACGCGTTAGCAATAAATCACCCTTCTTATATATGTGAGCGGATTTTTGTTTCCTATCGAAGTTACGTTTCATTCTAGCGCTCGCTTTTAGTATCCTGACATTGCACCATATAAAACCAATCCGCTACTTCGAGACGATTCACGTTCATAGTGTCTACTGGATGTCTACTTAACGCATCTACATTCTACATGTTTCATTCGTTCCCCCGGCCTATACTCTACGCTTATATCGTAATCTTGTATAGAAAGCCACCACCTTGCGATACGTGGTATAATGTCACGTTTAGTAAGCGTAGCGCGGACTGTTGTACAATCAGTAACAATCTTAACCTTTTTTTCCTACTATATATACGCGAAAACGACGCAAGGATTCTACAACGGCAAGAGTTTCCAGTTTATAACCTGAACCTAATATACATGCTTTCCTCTTTACTTGTCACCCTACTAAAATATAAAACGGGTCGCAACGTACCATCAATCTGCTATTCCTAATTTACACGCGTCAGTATGTATTTCCGTACAAAGCACAGGATCGTACAAAGCTAACACAGGCTCGGAACACAAACACTTTTTTAATTGTTCGAAACTATTGTTTTGATCACTACTCCATATCCACGAAGCTTTCTTTTTAGTTAAATCGGTTAAAGGGCGGGCAATGATAGCAAAATTGTAAATAAACTTACGAAAATAACTACACAACCCGATAATTATTGACGCACACTATGAACATTGGTCGGTGTTGGAAAACGAGACACCGCTTATAACTTTGAATCGCCCGGTTGAATACCCTAAGCCGATATTTTATGACCTAAATACGTTATTTCATTTTGCAAGAACGAACACTTACTCATGTTTAATTTTAAATTTTCTACTTCAAGTTTGACAAGTACCGCTTGCAAAATGTCTAAGCCTGACATAACGTCATTCGAGGGTAAGAGTTAATCGTCCAGAAATGCCAAAATTTCACGTTTACCATGTTTGTTTTTAACATTATTATTTTCAGTTCTACCTACAAATTCAACTATTTTATTTATCAACCGCATAAAAACGGATGGCGCGTTTCGCTAAACCGAATGGAATACGAGTGTACTCAAAATGACCCTGAGGTGTTATGAATGCAGTTTTGTGTGTATCTTCATTACTAACACCACAGACTAATAATAATATACTACGTATACAACACGTAATTATTGATGATGGCTTTGAACCATATCTAAACTCGTAAAATATTAATTGTGGCCCGCTAATTTCGAAACCTGATCGTCTATGTTTGGCAATGGAAATCTATCTTTCACGGTAATAGCATTTAAGGCACGGTTATCAACACACATCCTACTGTCACCGTTTTTCTTTTTGACTAAAATGACCGGAGATGCATAACTAGATTCAGACTCTTTGATAATCTCGGCATCTAATAAATCACTTTAGACTGAACTACTGCTTGTTCGCTATGCGATAATCGATAAGGCTGGCGGTAAATAGGCTGATCACTAGTAAGCTTTATTATTAGCATTATAATTGGCAAATCTATGGCAAGCAAGGGTAAGTACCTGGCTATTTGGCTGTAGTGGAGACTCCTGGCAGCTTTCAGCCCTGGTTAGGACCTCTCCCGGCGGCCACACGATAACCTCGCAGCCCATGTTGATGACTTTGATGTACCCGTCTTCACCAGTGAGCAGGGTGGATGGAAGAGAGTAGGCCACTCCCTGCAGCTCATGATGCCGAGGCGGTGTAACCGCATCGTTGCCGACCTTATTTCCGAGAACCCGCACTTGAATGATGGAAGAGCCAGGTGGAAGTCTCTCTTCGTTGACTGTGACGACTTTAAAGCGATCATGGTCTTCGATAGCCTCAATATCGCAAATGGGATTGGGATCTTGAGTACGATTAAATTTGATTATGCCTTTGCTAACTGTCAATGTCATTCCTTCGCTGTTGATGACAGGCTGACCGATTAAAAGATTAACATCGGCCATTTTGATGCTAGACAAGTAGGCGTGGCATTTCATGGTTATACCGTCAATTTCTAATTGAAATTCGACTTCTCCACGACTCGTTGAGAGTCCACCGGAGAATCCTTTTAAAATGACACTCGTCGGTTTGACATCCAATGACAATGCGTTCGATACTTGATCGTTTAAAACGTTGACTTGACTGCCGGTATCAATGTATGCTTTCACGTGGATGCCATTGACTTTAACGACCTTTTTGTATATTTCATTATAAGGGCGTAGTACATTTACTTCTTTTATGTTGTCGGTTGAGATAGATCTTCTATTTTCCGTGGCAATTGTAGAACAACGTGAAGCAATGTGTCCCTTATTTCCACATTTATAACATGTACGTGTGTCAGGTAGGGAGCAATCACGCAGTAAATGACCAGTTTTCTTGCATCTCGGACACGGGTCTGTTTCGACATTGGGTGGCATTGACTTTTTATCCAGGTGAGATGGCCTACTCACCAAATTTTTATGAAACCTTGTGTCGATAGGTAAAGTACGGTAGTCGTCAAGTGCACATAAAAATCCTTCGTAAAGCTCTCCTGGCGTGTGGCATTGGAAGGCTCGAGCGTTAGCTTGTAGCGATAGTGGCAGACCACGAATGATACAGGAAACGCTGGCGCTATCGGATAACTTGCACCGGAAGCACATGGCGATTTTATCTTGATAGTATTTTGTCATCGTCTCTGTAGGTTGCTTCTTCCTTTGTAGTAATTCTTCAAGCATATTTCCATAATCGCGATATCGAGGAAATGCTCGCAATAGCATATCCTTCCATTGTTCCCACGTGTAATCGTAGTTCTCTAGACGATTGTACCACTTCTTTGCTTGACCTCGCAGCTTATCTTGTAGGTAAAATGATTTAGTTGTATCGTCCCATCCATTTATTTCCCCAATTTGGTCAATTTTACGAATCCATGCTTGTACCGTGCATTCCTCACTATCAGGGTCAAATTCCGGGATTAAAGATGCAGCACGATGGACTTTTGACTTATTTGGAGCTTGGGGGTCATCTTCCAGGTTGCGTAAAGCCTTTACTACTTCTTTTTCCAGCAGATTCTTGAGCAACTTCCGTGCAGGCGGTGAAGAAGTACCCTCATCTTCCTCCGACATTGATTCGTCAGGAGGTCGACAAACTTGTGGTCGATGTCGTTTCATCCCGCTTCTGATTTGTGAAGAAATGGTGAAAATAAAATTGCAGCGTAACGACACACTTCTTTATTTTGAAAGTTTTAACAAGAATGATCCACGTTTAGCAATGGCAAGCTAATATATAGGCTTATCCCCTCCGCGTGGCTGGCTGGTAGGCATGGCGGTGGCATGGCGGCTGGCAGGAGGGGATGTCAACATGGCGGCTTGGCTTGACGGGGGTGACAGGCGACGTCACGTCCGTTACCACAGAACACATATTACTGTCCGTTACAAAAGCTAAATTTAGTTTTCGTCCACTTCTTTAAATATTTTTTTATTTTGGCAGCACTGACAAAGCAGTGGACGGAAACCAAAAAATCTAAACTAATAGCAATAAAGATCACTTCGGGAGAAACTATTCAGTATTTTAAAGGTCCGATAGAGTAAAAAGAACCTAACAAATATTCACGTAGCTGTTTGAGTTTTCGTCCACTTGGACGAAAACCAAATATTTTGAGAATTTGGTAACCTAGTATCCGTCCACTTAATTTTTCGAAGAGTATTATAAAAAAAGTATAATAAACACTTCTAATTGCGTTTAATAGGCTTATAACTAAACATACGTACCAAAACCATTACGTAAACTAGCTAAAACAGTGATTTAACTTACCATGAACTTTTCTCGCCGGCAAATTTTTCTCTCGCGCGATGACATCTGCAAGGCACGGATGGGAAGCGGCCACTTTTACGTTAATTTTTTGAACTCTCTTCTTGTCAAATCAAATTTTCATGTTGATAGTACTGTTGCTTACACATTATGGAACGTAAAAAGTGCAAACTTGCGCGGGAAGGTAGGTTTGTATTCAAGTTTTACGCACGTGATTGTAGCAGGTCAGTCAAATGGACGAAAACCGAAACTGGACGGCAAACCAGCGCAATTACCCTATTTCTTCTAAGACACGTTTCATATAATTTAATATGTCTAATTTTATAAAATAGGAAATACGTTGAACTTTAACTTCTTATTTACATCGTCTTTCAAGTATATTAAAGGTTTCCGAAAATTATATGGAATTCACAAATCGTACCGACATTATGAAATGACAAATTCCTGCAAGCGATCATATAAATTCACACCCAAAAGCTTGAAAATTTAAGCGCCAAAGGCTATGCTTGTTGATTGATTGCAGTAGACACAGCAATACCTACTCGTTCATTATTATGGATACAGACATTTACAATGAGTACCTACTAAGAAATAATAAGTACTAAAGGTCCTGCTATTTCGTGGTCTCAGACAGCCTTGGTTGTCAAATTTAAAATACCAGCCTTCTGATATATATTTGTTCGTCAGACTAGATCAGGGTTCAAGATCTCATTGATATCTATATCATTACGTGATCTAATTTTACTTAAATATGCGAAGGTTGCAATCAAGCTGAACAAAGAATCTAAGGCAACTAAAATAAACTAATGATTGCGCGCACCGAGACGTGGTTCGACAGTGGTAATTTTGGTAGTGAAGATACTGCATCTGTAGTCTAGACAGATTAAGTACTGACCTAGTTGTGGCTTAAGCAGTTAAGCGTGTGTTATTGCACAAACACCTAACTTAAATTATTGACTAGATATTATAGAAGTAAAATACAGCCTCGCCAGTCAGTACTACGTGGCTACGTGCGGCTGTGCGGCCGTGCATACCGAATCATAAGATAAAAGCACGCATAGGTACTTTACTAACTCTGACACCCACACGAATTCATCGGCCTACGTCTGTGTTGGGGTTATAGAACACACATGCGCAGACGCGCCAACACTAATAAAAGTTACCAAGACGCCAAGACAGAAGTGCGGTGTACGGTACTATTTGTTTGGCGGGAGGTTGAGGCACTCATACAAACGAGGGAGAGGCTGTGTTGGCGCGGGCCGCGGCCTGGCAGTTTACCGTTGCAAGGCGCGTTGTGCGGCCGGACGTACGACCGTCACCCGCGCGCCGCCGGCATTCTGAAGCACCGGCCACCGCAACCTGCACCCACTGCCCTCACCACCCTGGACTTGCCACCGGGACTTTATTACTGTAATCGTTGTGTACATAAGGGGTGTTAATGGACTGATTGAACGAGCCTTGTTTTCTAACTTAGAGACGAAGTGCTACAACTCGTGCATATTTCACTGAAGTGCAATTCCCATTTCTGTTTCTTTATTGGATCGTCTCTATATCTACGGTAAGTCTCATAGATCGATGTGTTTTATTTTAGTAAATAGTAAAAACAGGAGTATTGAGTATTTTAATCGGTGTTTGATTGCAGTGTATAAAACCTAACATTATTTTCGAATTAAGTCCCATTGGAAAGCTGTGCAGTATAAATATGTATGCATCGCAACCGTTCAAGCTTTGACAATGATATAAAAAGACTATTAGATACGATTTCTCTTGAAATATAGTTATATTACGCTTTTATTGATTATCTCCTATAACGTGTACATTTTTCATATTGTTTACATACCTATTGTATTAATAATATTATTCAAACGGGATAGAACAATGGTGAAATTTGATCTACATTATTATCTACATATTGGGTACTTGTTAATTCTCTTTTCTGTCTGTCATTACTTGAACTAGTTTATTTCCAACTCATTATATTGCCTGAAGTAAAACTCACGGCAGCACGTTCCGTGTAGACCGTACATAATAATAATTTGACATTTAGTATGGCAACTTTTGGACAATGGAATTTATACTTTATTACAAGCCAACAGATGAATTATTTTAAGTTTTTATAATGTTCCGTGTAGATAATGCAGAATTTTTATTAATTATTATTTGATATCGTTTTCTTTATTTATAGCATATAAGTACTTAAACTAACTTAAAGTAGTTTCTAGAAGCAGGTTGTCGTACTCACGAATAAATTAACTTTATCATGAGTGTATAATATGTACATATTGAAAACTGCTTGATGTCTAATGTCTCTAGTTCAACGTGGTAGCCACGTATTGAATTCATTTTAATAAATAATTTCTTGGTATATTGGTTGTTAATAATTATACATATAATATATATTTTAATAATATGGTTTTATGTTTTAAAATTGACAAATATCTTACTGCATTTATTATTTATCTATAAAATGTGTATAGTATAAAGTATCAGCGGCAATAAAATTGAAACCTGTTGTACGTATGAATTCATCCGGTATCAATTCAAATTGAAGAAAAACTCCACGTGAGCTTCACTTGAGAAGCAATTTTTAACATACAGTAGAGACAATGGTCCATAATTGTCCACTTGAATGCACTAAAGGCTGACAAATTACTATATAATTATAATTAAAAAACGTTATAATTAAGTCAATAAAATGTGTTATGAAAATTACATGTATATTGTATACCTTCATACCTTGTAGAATATGTCAGTTTTTATTTATCAGAGTAGGTATCATAGTTATTAATTGCAATCTTAAAATAATTGATCCTAAAGCTGTTAAACTATTATGTTATAAACAATTAATCAGCTGTAATAGGATTCCGAAGAAAATTGTATTGGTTGCATGTATTTATTCACGTTATTACCGGGTAGCTATTTATTTCTAGGAATATACCTATATTATTTTTAAACATAGCACTTAAAATTTACTTTTATTTTAATTAGCTAGGATATATTAAAAGCACGTGTATACAGAATGCAAATTTCCACTTTAGCTGTACAAAATAAAATAAAAAGATAGCACAGAAATCTGAATATCTTAATTTTATCTTTGAAGTAAGTAAAGCAGTAAAAACTGGTAGTTGTTAAAATTACAGATACACCTACACTCTTGCCAAAAATGCTTATCTATGTTGTGTATACGCACATAAAAAGAAATATAAATATTATCTATGAATCGATGAAGAGTTGTTCATGGTACATGTTATGAATAGCATTATTAAATATAAATAATAGATTTACATATTAACATTTTTTCATATTCATCAGGAGTAAACTCGTGACATAGTAATAACATCTGACAAGTAGACCTAGGAAGAAGTTTACTGACATAATAAATTCCCTGCATATTTATTATGGGTCAGATGAGAGATTAAAGTTGGTATTAAATACAAATAAAACGGAGGATAAGACAATATAGTATTAATTTATTATTAAATACATGTTGACGCGTAAAATTGATTTTATCTTCAAAACCTGCACCGGCAAGACCTGCGGTCTTGCCCCGGCTAGAAACTTTTTTCACAAGTTGTTTCAAAATTCATGATTGTTTGATACGTAAGAATAATTTAACAAATGTAGGTAAAAAGTTTCGTTTATGTTACAATATAACTAATTAAAGATGGGCTTTATCCATTATATTTGTTTCTAAATAAATTAATTATTATTCATATAAAACCTGTGTTTTATAAAAGTTAAATAGTCAATTGGACACCACAAGTAATTGAGTACACAACAACAAAATATTCAAATTCAAATTATATTACAATTGTACAAAGCATAAAGCCCTTAATAGACGAAAGAGTACGTAAGATATAGCATTTATATTACTTATATTTCGCTAAGAGATACCTTAAAATAGTAATAAAGTAAATATTACCTTATTAAAATATTGATAAAGGCGTAATA
The DNA here is from genome assembly GCA_029959065.1 of Colias behrii. NCBI lineage: Eukaryota > Metazoa > Arthropoda > Insecta > Lepidoptera > Pieridae > Colias > Colias behrii. Next base: position 9,830,709 of record JARWMC010000002.1, read on the forward strand.
CAGTTTATTTCATTTATCGTTAATGTTATAGCCTTAAGATTGTTACACATAATTGTAGCAATGTCCAAGACGGTTGTTTCGAAATTCATTACTTTAATTTTAGCTGTACTTACGTCGGACGTTAATGTAATGTAATATCGATACAGTTCTTTAATGATTATGTAACTCAGTTTCTTATTTTTTCATACATCATTAACTACAAAAATCTCATAGCAAAATGACATGCTTCCGGCCACGTACAAATGCAAATACAGTAGTCGTAATTGTTAACAATAAAATTTTAAATATTCATTTTATTGTGCACTTAAAATCTGTTTACTAAAAATATAATTTTGCATTCTTTAGTAAGAATACAAAAATATATTATCGGTATTACGTTTTTATACAAAAAATAAAATGGTATTAATTACACGAAGGTTATCGGCTTACGTATTTAAAAATGATACGATTAAACAAGTATAAAACAGGAAGAGTTAACATATCCCGGCTGACTTTATTTATAAAAAATACTTATTTACTTTACATTGTTGACCGAAAAAATATCAAATATTTTTAAACGCGTGACTTGTTCGTGTATTAAGCACGATTCCATAGTTAAGGGATTTCAAATATTTTATATACCTGCATTATAAACCATTATTATTATTGAATACAAATCATTCCTAAATAAAACGACCTTGCCATAATATAAGCATAAATATTTATATGTACATATTAATTACAGCAATAAAATGGAAAGTTTTGTTTTCGACGCACAACGCGTTGAACTCTTTTGATCAGACGTACATAAAACGATGCAAGCTTTAAAATTAAAATCACCCTATTTCTATTTATTGTTACTGTGAGGTAAAAAAGTCTGTAGTCCTTTTTAGATCATTAATTCATATGATGAACTTTAATTTTAATTAGAAATATTATAAAAGTTATCAACATTTTATATTAAATCCTACAAATTTTGAGTAGGAATCTATTACATTATGTGCCTTTGAATTAAAACTTTCTAACCGTTTTTGACAAAAGTTTCACCGTTCCTGAAACTGTACTTGATTGTACATTATTTAATACTAGCTTTCCGCCCGCGGCTTCGCCCGCGCAGTCAAAGAAAGACCCGCATAGTTCCCGTTCCCGTGGGATTTCCGGGATTGCGTCATTTTCCCGGGATAAAAAGTAGCCTATGTCCGTTCTCGGGTATCAAAATATCTCCATACCAAATTTCATGAAAATTGGTTCAGTAGTTTAGGCGTGATTGAGTAACAGACAGACAGACAGAGTTACTTTCGCATTTATAATATTAGTATGGATGTATAATACAAATGGAGAAAAATTATAAGAGCACGGGCTCTTGTAGGTACAACAGTTTAGGTACGTGGTTGACATGTTATTTTAATTATTCTATTGGTTTTAAATTTAATCCAAACTACTAGTTGTTAACTGAACTTTAATAACTACAACTAAATAAAGAACTTTCTTTTTTGAACCTAATTAATAAAACAAAACAAAGATGGAAAGGTTCAGAAAAAAGATCTATTAATTTTTTATCGAATGTCATAAACGCCATCGAGTCATACCAACTTGGAATTGTTAAGAATGAAGTGTAAATATTTATACAAATCTTGATTGTATCGTGATTAATAAGTACCCCATTACTTGAGAGTAAATGTCTTCTGACACAATGAGACAGCCGTGGTGACGCAGCGCTGCCAATAAATTACGCACATATTAAGAGCTTTATTACTTCCATATACTTTGATATTGTATTTATCTCAATAAAAAAGAAATAAGCAAAATGCTGTATTGAATATAGAGTTTAAAATGAGATCCTCGAGTCCAGCCATAAATCGTTAATATACAATATACTTGAAACATTATAATATAAACGACTTTACCGTCCGAACATTGTTGTCGAGTTTATTGTTTTATTTGTCCTCCTGACCTTTATGATTACATTTGAATATTTCGGATAAGCAGGTAATTTCCTTATCTATGAACCGAGTATTTTTAATTTAATGTAGGTCATTATCGATATTTATTTTTGTTTATTTTTGGCGTCCAATGTGCTATTAGATGAGCAGTTTTTATCAATAAGTTTTATATAGAAATTATTGAAATTAGCTCCGCTAACGTAAAGATGGCATTAAAGCAGTCAGCGGGCGCGGCTGGGCGTAACTAGCATTGTTCACGCTCGCATCGTGCCGTGGTATCTATTGACTGTTGCCCTATGCAGATGTGGAAAGTTAATCCCATACCTTGAAAAGATGGAGAGGAGAGCTACGTGCCTATATTGAATAATTAGAAATCTTCATATAATTTCGCAAATTCTAATTAATGGAAGTATATGAAAACAAAGAGGCACATTAAGTTTATTATAAGATTAAACGTTTCTTAGTAGTGGCAGGAGGTAGTAAATAACTTATAAGAGCATGCGGCACTAGTCCCTTTGCTGTATTAATAAATCCTTCGCTGATCCAATTAGATTTATAATCAGTGGTTGGATTTAAAATATTGATAATGAAATGGCAAAAACCTACTTACACATAGATATTATCACTACGTTATTGTTACAAGTTAATTTGGAACACGAAACTGACTCATTAGGTGAAGTAATCACACGTGATTTGCATGTCCATGGATTCAGTTTTCTTTTATAAAATGCTATTTAGGTCTTTGCAAGCTTCGTGTATAAGAGTAACAAGTGCAATCTCGTCATCAACAACTGACATATCGAATAGTGCTATGATTCATGACAGATTCATCTCAGCCATCCACGTCGTGAAATGGCGACATTACACAATATACACAAGTGTTCATTGATTTGCCGAATTGAAACTATCACCTTCGAAGGTAGGCATCCTCTAAGCTGATGCGCAACCTTTACTTTACGTAACTGCATAGAATAGCGTATGTATTTGCTGTTTAAAATATCCATAAATAATATAAAGCTATCATGAAAATGGTCGTGAATCATCATACAGCAAACATTTGCAATTGGACATAATATGCACTAAAGTATTTAACTAAGTATCAATTGAAAAAGAAAGTGTCTAAGGTACTTATATTCTCCTCAGAATTATCTATTAAACAAACTACTCAATTCAGAATAAGTAACAAAATTCACTTTTATAACAAAATTTCACGTATCACATGAAAAAAGTCCAAACAGACAAAGTTTTACCTTACTGGAAAATCCCCTGTAGAGATGCTAATGAAATTAAATTTCCCCGCGAGTACAAAGGAAGTGACCTTTACGATTGGGAATTGCATAACTATCATGCAACATGTGTTATTCCAAATTGCTTTTCTTACGAATCGTGTCTGGATACAAAAGTGGTTCAATTGAGTGAAATGACCGAGTAGATGCCTTGACCCTTTGCGGGCGTTCACGAGGCGCAAGGCGGAAGCCTTGTGCTCACTCGACCGCGACCCGGTCCTGCGTAGAAAATGCCCGTCCTTGTGATTTCACAATGTCTAACCTTTGACCTTGAGTTAAATACCCAAAGATAAACGTTGACAAGTTTTTTAATGGGTTAATCATCTACACTGATTGTCTTGTTTGGCGTGGATAAAAAAGAAAAGTGTAGCAAGAAGTATTATTGTTAAAATAAGTTGTGCTTGGAATTTTCCAACGTGATATAATTTTTAAATTTGCATTGCTGAGTTAGAATTGCGTAACTGAGGTTATACAAATGAGATTTTGTTTTTTTTTTGTAGCTTATAATATAGGTTGAACCGAACATCGATATTTGTTTAACCCTAATCGGACTTTGAAATTATTGAACTTATTATATTTCAAATATTGTAACGGATAACACGAACCAGAGTATGAACATACGGGATCTTAAGATAAAATAAACTAAAGTTATAAGAAAATATAAACCATCTCATGGGATATTTTTATCAATATAATTTATTACAATATAATATGCCTTATTACTTGATTTCAAAGGAAGTAAAGACCTACATTTTATTTCCTCTTTCTATTTCCGTCACACTTATTATATTTTTTTTCGAAACTCGTATAAAGAGGTACTGGTATAACTGAGTTATAGATTCTATTTCCTCTCAATGTCTCTCAGGCTGGTAGCAATTTAATTGTGGATGTCCCTAGTACACAAATAAAACTAACAACACCTAATATCTTGCCATGCATATGTGGAAAATATAGTCAATAATTATTAGTTTTCAATTTACATGATTCTGCTCTGAGAATATACTAAAAAATTATGTATTGAAAATATGTAATAAAATCAAACAGAAATTTCTTCTAGTATAAAATATAACCCACCAAATGTACAAAACTCTACAACTCAATTAACCCGGCCACGAAAACATCACTTTAAAGGCTTATCCGTGACTAATCTGTACATTAAATTTTAATATGTTGAAATACATTCAGCGTACCATAAACATATTTTCTATCTCACCATGTGCTACAAAGCACACACAGACATTCGGTTGTTTTTGTCGAATAGACGAAGAAACCGCCGAATACCGCTAGCGACGCAGTCGGTTATTGCTCTCGGATTCCGCAACAAATTAACATGTATTCAGTACGGCTCTATTTAATACTTAGTGTTTATACAAAATAAAGATTTTTACCACTATCTATTGTAAATTGAACATGTGCGTATATTTGGAAATAAATAAACTAAAATATTAAAACTTATAACTGCTAATAAAACCTTAAATAAAATAACAAAATCCTTACAGATATTAATTACCTAAGTTTTATTCTTCATCTTGCTAATCTATACATGAACTAAAAACTTGACGGAACCATTTATCACCTTACCAGTTTTCAAATTGCATCCAGTAAATCGATCATTCAATAATCCGTTCACACTAATATCAAATACGCATTTTGAATTAAATAGGATTTGTACAGAAGGAATTTATCAAGCAATTATAGTAGCAGAAATAAAATCTCATAGTAAAACTGAGATGGCTAGCCTGATCCGGTTTTAGGAGAAAGTAATAAATTATGTTCTTGGCCAAATTTTAATTGATAGCTTTGCATATTATATTATAACAGTCTTGTTTTGTACATATTAGTCCATATTATCTATTCATCATACAGCTGGTTTTTAAATTCAATTTATCTCTTTTCATTTGCTTAGAATGTTACCTAATACCTAATCGCTTTAATCTTTGTCTTGAAATTACCAACAAATGCAATGAATTAATATTGAAGAAATTTTGAATTTAAACCAGACATTAGTCATGAATACAAAAAGATAACTTTAAGATCATTAAGCATATGTATGCTCATAATGCATAAAACAAAAAAGATAACATTTTGTAAGCAATGGCTGAAAATAATTTCATATACAATACGGAACTGCTAATTAGAAATTTCTACGATGGCACTAATTGCCTTCTGTCACTCCTCGAAGTAATTAAATCAATACGATTGATTAGCATACAGTCCAGTGATAAAATCAAACGCTCCGATATTGCATTTTATGCAAATTGTCATATATTTGCAATTTTGAGACTCATAGCAACTAAAATATGTGGTCATAATAATTCGTACACATGTCTGCAAAAATTTAAGCTGAATTTTGTTGGCTTGTCTACCCTAGTTTCTCTTTTATTTTTATTATATCTAGCATCTTAATTACTTAATTGCTTGGTATTTGACTGCAACAGTATTTGGCAAATTGTATAAATTAAAATAGCTTGCAGAAACATAAGTTTTGTTAACATACGTGTTCTGTGTATTTCTAATAAAATAAAAATAGCAATTTAACACTTCTTGGCGTAAGTCTTCATTTTAAAATTAATGGCGTTGAATTGTTGTTGTCTTATAGTGAAAGTAAATCCGAATTTAATAGCGTTAATTTAATAAGTGTGTTAAATAAGCGGATTATACTGTACATTTTAATATATTGATTTTTAAAAACTTAAACGTTAAATATGAATTTAGCACAAAGCTTCGATAATAGACTAATGTCCTTCATTGGCATTGGACGCGGAAATTAAACGACTAAATTACTACCTACATTCCGTATGCAGACAGCAAAATATAGCGTTACTAAACGCTACAGTTCAACTCATAAGATTTTAATTATGAATCGTTATATAATTTTGTACTCACATAATGTTCAAAATTCGTTTCTCACTATATTCATAGACACGCTCGGTTATTAGTTCAATTTTTTGTGGAAAAATCCGACTCTTATTCGAATATCTTGTAACAAAATAGAGTTGCACTGTTCACGTCGCGTCGTTTACTTGGTAAAACAAAAACAGCATTAGTAGTATTTAATCGAGCGTGGGATTACGAGAACAGATTTAGGTATAAATTAAGTTTTAATTCGTTGTCGTGTACTTTTCTGATTGACCTTCAGCTTTTAGCGTATTGCCGGAACATTTGTCATGGAGTTTGTTAAGATAAAGACTGATTTATTAAACTCAATAAATGGAAACCTACCAAAATGCTATTGTTTTAAATTTAAAAGCTATTTTTAAAGATTTATTACGCTTATAAACAGTTTAAAAGTGTTAATCTTTCTAAAATGTGCATTTAAACTAGATTATTACACTACACGAGAATAAAATTCTTTTAAAAATGTGAGAACGTTAGTTATATTTTTGTTAAGAATAATAAGTACCTTATTAGAATTTTAGAAACTTATTCAAAGAGCCATAAACCTGAACCGAGTCGAACATCGCTCAGTTTTAAGTATCTAGAGCATATTCAGATAAAATATTAAAGTAAGTTAATGCACACTCTGAATGATATTGTTGCAAAAAACAATGGTTAGATGAATCTACAAAATGAATAAAACCGCAACAGTGGTATCCAATTAAGTGGATTACTAATAAAAGTGAAATCGAAGTGAGTGCAGTGGCCGGCGGGTGGCAGCGGCCACCGAGACTCGTACGACAACCACACACATTGATCTGCATCATTATCATCGTCATTTGTTTACTAAATCCAGCTACAAGCTACTATTGACAGAAGTTTTAACTCGTTTGGACCGCATACCTATAATAATATTAGAATCCTTACGCACACAACATCAACGATACACCAGTATAATATACCGTTGTATGTTTTTTTTGTTGCTTATTATTTCGTGATCGTATAAAAATATTAAAAGATTATTTTATCTATCTTAACAGATCTTAACACAATAATAATTATTAATATAAACGAGTGGGTGATTTGTAAGTTTTTATATGACTAAATTTCTCGTCTTATATTTAGCACAGCGACCCGATGTCGCCTTCCTTAATAATAAAATTAATTAATGAATAAACTTTGTGGATTATAAGTAGGATTTGAGATTTTTTTGCATGTTTTCAACTTCATGTTCTGGTTTAGTGTTTCGTTCAATCACGCAATTTGTATTCATTTTGCAATGCTTAGATAACGTCAGCGGCAAATCTGAGGAACATTGTTATTCGTTTGAGATGGGATCATACACGTCGTTATAAACACATGATGATAATATTATGATCCTAGCGATTTCCTTCAACATTACATCCGTTGACATAATAATATTTCTAGTTATGTATCAGTGATACTCTTGCTTGGGCAGTTAAACTGATTTCTATCAATGTAGAGTCTTAGTTAAAAAGTATTATTAAATACTTGTCTAGATAGGGACAGATTATTTGATACTTTGAATTGATTGAACATAATTAAAATAAAAGTAACAACGTTTAGCTCGTAATGTAAGCTACTATAAGCAGAGCACGGCGTGGAGGAACGCGGGGCGCGCGGTGTTTCGGTCCAAGCATGATTTATCTCGAGCTAAGATCCGGTTTGCACCGTTTAGCGGCACCCACGTCTATAGTTTGCTTTATCGAAGTAAAGCAATCATTTGGCACTTTGTTCTTTGCAATTATGCGTCCTTAATATTGTTACGTTCATGCTTTAAATTTGATTACATTTTATTTCAAATAATTTTTTGGTTCAATATACTATAATTAATTATTGAAAATTGTAAGATAATAAATAAGGAAGTTAGGTTGTTTATATTAATATTAGGTCAAATCTATAGATTTATTTTCGTGATTTTACCAACAATATTAAAAAATATACATAATATTACAATATTAACGGGAAATTTACCAAAAAGTTGGTGCAATGAAGCAATTAATTAATTAAGTATATTGATGGACGGCGCGGTGCTAAATTAGCAATTAAAGTAATTGAATTCGTTCCAGCTATTCAAGTGTAGGTACATTGCGTATCGACTGAAATGGAAAGTCTGAAAACGCACAATGACAGGCGAACATGATGGCTCATAGATCATGCAAATAAAGCAAAGTCTGTGTTATTATCTAGACACATCACGATCCGTTTGACATGACTCTCACGTCTGTGTGTCTGTGTGCTGGATTCTCGTGAGTCAGTAGGCAGAGTTGCGCACTGCGCACGGTGAGGAGGTAGCGCATAGCGTGCCAACTTATATTACGGTTATTTTGCATCATACTTAGCTCTCGCACATCGCTACTGAAAGAGACAACTGAGGAAAGTCATGACGAAAGCAATGCGATGCATTCGGCGCGTCTGCAATTAAATACATTCACTCAAATTGATTGCTGAAAATATTAACACGGCCAGTTGCCATTTAAATTAAAATTGGTCTTTATATCCCCAATTTCATATTTTAATTTATTTTGATAAATTAAAATATGAAAACTGTTAATATCATCAGAGTTTAAAAACTTATTAATATCATCTATATTTATTCCATGAATAAAATATGTAATATGTATATATGAAGAAAATATGTAATGGAATTTCATTATGTAGAAAATGTGCTTGAATAGCAATAATGGGAACCATCAATTTAATAATCGTGAATCGATGTTGTGATCTTTAAAAGTCGAATCGTGCCCTGAACATTTCTTTGTTGCATTTTTATAAACTTTTTGCTCATAGACATGAATTTCGCCGGCCGCTCTAGGCGCTTTCTTCATTACCCAATTGCTTGTCAATGCTTCATCATTATTGACTGACCGTTTGACCTCGCCTCTTATTGCTAATTTATTTACACTTCTATTGTAACATAGATAAATACCCTATTCACCTGGTGTTTGCTTACAGTCATTAATAATAATGGTAATTCAATTTTTTGCCAATTAAGACTAGATTAATAAGTTGAAGACGTGTTTTGCATCATATTTTAGAAATTTAATCTCCTTTAGTTATTATGAATAGAAATGTATTAATAGACAGTCTTATGTCAGATCTATCTTATTATTTTTAAAGACTGATGATGTAAATTAGTTGTCATGTTTTACATTTTATCACCGCATAATTTAACTTAGTTGTTACAAAGAAAGACATTTAGGTAATTAATGTTGTCTGTAGAAAATATGAAGTTTAGGAGAGAGTTTTGAGGAATGGTTTGTAGCGCTTAGGAAAAGTGAGTTTTAACTTTTACAATTAGGAAGTAGGATTATGTCAAACTAATTAACATGGTTAGGTGCATTGAGGTAAATGAGTAAATATTGAAGTGTTAAGAGATTGCATTGTTATTGACTGAAGTTGGTCAGCTGTAGCATTAGTGTCGATTCGAGGATTACTACAGTTCTTAATAAAGGCAAGGCGTCGATGTTTAGCTGTGGGTCAGTGGCCATAGCGAAGACTAAGACCACTTTCATCGCAGCCGCTCACGACTTATATTATCGGTGCATCTATCCATTAGCCGCGCGCGCAATCGTAACCATAATCTATATGAAACTACCCAAATAAAATTGAATGTGAAATGTGACTTTGTAATAAACATATAAAAGTAATTAAAAATGTATAAAATTAAATTAAAAAATATAATTGCTTAAACGTATTATAGCGAGTAAGAATGCAATATACAACACCGATTTCATCCGTGGTTGAGTAATTTTTAGGTTTTTTACTAAATGTGTACATATTATTTATTCGGTATTTAAATAATGCTGTTAAATAATTTTGATGTCATAACAAGCAAATATGTGGTATATTTGCTTGTTATTAAGGGCTCTATGTTTTTATTAAGCCATTAAGAAAACTTAACGACAAAGTAAAATGTTTAGAATGCATTAAAGTTGGTAAAGTGTCTTAATATGTTGGTAAGCTTATTTGCTTATAATTTAAATCGAAAGATTGACCTTTCATTAAGTTTTCCCTTTAACAACACTACACAGTCGTTTATTGCTTAATCGATAATAATATAAGTGAATTATTTGTACCATAAATGTAATATTTAAGTGCTTTATACATTATTTCATGTCTAGCGATATTCAATTATTAATTAAAGTTTAATATGTGTCCTTTTTACTCGTTACCAGTTATGTCAATTAAATATTCACAGAAATCATTACTAGATAAACAGTAGTGCGATAAAATTTAATTAAAGGGAAAGGCTTAATAACCGATTAAAAAATGGAGGAGTCCCTTTTGTTAATTAAATTCATAATTATTTAGTTAAAATTACTTCGAGAAAAGGTTACGAGCACATTAAATGATGATCGTGTTAATTGAGAACACAAATTGAATTTCGCTCATCATTAGAGCTTGCTTGAATGATTGCTTATAAGAATGCTAACCACATAGTCGGGGTCACACCGTGTAAGACCCGCCTAAATTACCTTACCGAAAAGAAAAAGTGTACGGATCGAGGTGTACAAGAAGTAGACGTAAATCAAATTGTAGATGCCCGATAAAGTGGATAATAATTAGTGGAAGTCGTGAAAGTGTTGGGAGAAAAATTCGTGAGAGTTTTGTGTTAGTGTGATTGTGCATCTGTCAGGGTATCCGGTTGCGGTCTGCACAGCCACGACACAGCTCTAATAGGACGATAGGTATTTTGTTTTTTGTCATTATCGTATATATGAGTCATAGGCTTACCAACATACGTGTTAAATAATTTATTCTGAATTGACCACCGCTTCCTATTTATTCTATTTAATGAATGTCTCTTAAATTTATTTTATTTAACCCTTAATTCACTACCTGAGTCCATTGGACTCACATCGAACTTTCAAACTATTATAATTTTTCCCCCTAGTGACTTATTTCCTCCACCGTCTCAGTACCTTCCTGCAGTGACGCGGGCACCGCGGTAGCGAGAGGACGTGCGCCTGCGCTGCGTAATTGGTAAGTTATTACGTCGAGTGAGTCCCATGGACTCATACTAGTGAATTAAGTAATATTTTATTTATTTGTTACGATTCTTAAATGTTGCTTATTTGTCGTATTAATGATATAAAAATATGTATTTTAATTTTTGTAGTTGTTGTAGGTTTGTAAAATGTAATTTGATGACACGTCTGCACAGTACACGTTTGCCACGACAACTTCGCTGCTCGATTTCATATATGATGAAAAGAGACATTCCTGAAGATGCGAGCCACTCTGAAACCGAAGACAAGTTACCTAGGACAGAAAGAAAGTATTGTTATCTATGTAATTACAAAAAGAGAACAAAGACTGCACATTTATGCACTAGATGTCTGAAGCCTGTATGTTTGAGTTGCTCAAAAAAGGTATGCCGTCGTTGCCTGTAATCGGTGGTAATACCCCATTGCACGTTTTTTTTTTTTGTATAGAAGCGTACATTTTTGTTGTTTATTTTCGGCTTTGTATTCCTTTAGAAGTCTTATAAAATTAAAAAGAGTTATTAGTTAAAAATATTTGTTATTATTCTAGGGCTTTGAAAATAACTCTGTTTTTTAAGACTGTTAGAATAAGATTTTTTTATTTTTAAGAGTATTTCAGAAGTTTATCCAGTTTTGTTATTTTTTTGTAGTGCCTTAATAAACATTTAAAAATAATATTAAAAAAAATTAATAAAAAAAAGAGTTTTATTTGAAAAAACCACGCTAAGAAAATATATGAGTCCAGTGGACTCATGGAAGCTGTTTATGTTAGCAAATTTCACGTAGTGAATTGAGGGTTAATCTGATAAATCAATTATTTTTTTGTTTTATACAATGAGTCATTGTTAACGACAGCAAATCACAATCATATTTTTGTTATATTTTTATTACTTAAAATGGATATTTATGAATTTAAAATATTAATAACAAGAAAACATCTTTTTTATGTGATAATGAAGTTTCTAATTTGTTAGAAGTTATTTTGATAAAAATATTTATACCTTGATTCCTACCCGGATGTTTACTGAGCGTTTTGAGTTTTTGACCCACTTGTGTCAGATCTATCGACAGGTCAAAAACGCTATGTGTCATTCTACGTAGAGTTAAATAACATGTAAATAACTAATTGGAATATTCAACAAATGCAATACATACGCTATATTTTTTAGCCTACACCGTAAAATCCATGTATGCCTATTTAGCTATTTAGTATTTACCTGAACATTGAAGCAGCAAGACTAAAAATTGTTTTCATTTCCTTCTAATGTAGATATCTTCTTTGAAGAAAAGAAAAAATGTCATTTTAAACTTTGTTTTGTTTGAACTTAGGCAACGTTATGAGAAATCAAATCATTTCGTTGGAAAATTCTTCCAATTTTACTGCTTTAATAGAATATCTTGATAGTCTAATAAACCTCAATGTAATAAGTAATTTCCAGGTAAATGCTACAATTTAGTTCTATAACGAAGATCTTAGTACAAAACCGATATTATGTATTTTGAGTAATTATAATTTATAGTAAATAAGTAATGAATTATGGCGTGGAAGTGCAAAGCTGACTTAATAGCTTTCGCTATCGTATAACTGATGGTTTCTCCGGGATATTAATAATCATTTCTTACATTCAATCGACATAATTACTATGAAACAATTATATGAACGACCCAGTAACTCCTCGTATTTTAGAAAAATAAGGAAATAATGAATATAAGAGTGAATGTTTTAATGGAACAAGAGAGACTCTACATCTTCATAGAATATCACTGTTCAACTTTTTGTTTAGTATCTAAATGTATTCAGTGACACGTGGTCTCATGATTTATGCAAGGATTTATGTGTTGACAATATTAAGATTCGATTAACATTGTGTGTACTCTATGCTATATGTAAATCATAGGAGCATATAAAGAAACAAGTAAATAAAACACATAAAAGTATCAAAAAAACCTAAAAGCCAACATGAAACGTGTGTAAAAAATAGCGAGTTAACTTGTCACTTTACGCAGAACACAACCGGCTTTAAACCAGTTCCCTTATATACTTTAAGTGTATAAATCAAAATAGTTTCAGTATATAATGGAAATGTAAATGATAAATCCTATGTAATTATAAACACAATTGTAGTACCGAGAAACACTTAATGACAGGTACCGGTAGCGATTATTATGCAACGAGCCGGACCCAGGACAATGTTTATAATATTTATATCACGAGCGACGTGACTTGATCTAGAAGATATCGTTCGATGCTCGCAGTGCCCTAATAAACTTTACTATGCCAACCTTTTAGCTCGGAATTTACGCGGAGTCTACAGAATTATAACGATTTACGAGTGATCTGTACTATACTACAAATGATATGTAATATATGGGAATAATATATTCATATAGTAATGTTGTCACATTAAAGTAGTATAAAGTTTCATATAAAATGTTAGAAATTATACTTGATTTCCAATTAAATAGAAACGCATAACGTGCCGCAGGTGTGGTGGGAATGCTGTCTGTCATTATTAGATCTTCGTTGGGGTTATTAAAATAATATATAGCATTGAATGTTATATGTAAGTAAATAAATACAATGTTGATGCATAACAATGATTTTAGTAACGGCGGCTAGAATATAGACATTTACAGCCGAAAAATAGGGTATCATTTTATCAATGTTGGTTCTGTTAAAATATTGGACAAAGTTATCCAGGTTTTCAGTCTTGCTCTACATATTATAGATATAATTTATTTTCTTAAGAACGTCTATTATTAATCTATAATATAAAAATGAATCGCAAAATGTGTTGGTAAGCGCATAACTCGAGAACGGGTGGACCGATTTCGATAATTCTTTTTTTATTACATTCCTTGAAGTACCAGGATGGTTCTTATGTAGAGAAAACATAAATATGTACCACGGGCGAAGCCGGGGCGGACCGCTAGTACCTATATATAAATTATGTTTAAATAAACACATAATTTTCAATATATTCTGTATATAACTATATAGTTATATACAGAACCATGTATAATAAATTTATATACTTGAGCCCAGTCAGCAAGTGCTGCTTTTTCAAACAAAATAATAATATGTACTTGTAAGACTATTTACAATGGTGCTCCGAATACAATGGTAACATTATTAGCTACAACGACGCGTGTCTAATTTTAACATTTTACTTAAATCGTTTGTATATATTGTATGCCTTTATTATTTGTAAAAGAGTTTCGAGACATTTATACGCATGCAATTTCATAATGGCAAGAAGGAAGTCTGAATATAGTTTATACTGACAAAGAATATCAATTAAATATCAATAACGGAACTGAATCGAGTCAGGCTACAAGTCGACATGGCCATAGCAGTTCTTAAGGTCACATTAAATGCGTCCACTCTTATAAGTTAATAATACAAAATGCCTTATTGACCTATGCAGGAGTCATTAAAATTAAGACGTTGCTCGTCTCTCTGACATTAAGGGTCATCGCAAGTTTTTATTGATCGAAAATACATAATTATATTATTAAATAAATTCCTTTTATAATTGTCATTTAAACTACACTTATATTGGTCTCCGTAAACTTGATAGTCTTATTAAACATTGCTTTATCTTATCGTACCACAATCCTAACGTTTCTGATGTAAATCACATTGATGTAGGTCAAGATATTTAAAATACGACTTGACGTTTTTAATCGATTTTTATATGACACTCTCAAATAATAAATAAAAAGTAATCCTCGAAAATAATTAAAGCAAAGACATTGTTGTTCCAAATCATTTTTATGAGCCATTACTTTGTACAGCGCTCGTATACGTCAGTAAATCATAAAATTTGTTCAGATATTAAATTAAACGCTATAGGACTTAAGAGGTGAAAGGCAAATTATTTTTTTAATAAAAATACTCAATTATATGGAATCATCATTTGTATTTAATTAACGATGAAAATGCAATCAAGAGACAACTTTCTTCATAAAAAGTGACTATGCTACACCTAAGTCGCTACCGGAATGCAGTCTTCGTATGATTATCTACATATAACGATTTAATGTTCATCCCATATAAATCGCTGTCAAGATTGGCGAGAATTATTGAATTAAAATTTATGATACAATTAGCATTCAGTCGGACGGCTGTAGAATGTCGTGCATGGTGTTATTTAAATAGCATAATATGCGCGTGCGGATCTCGTGACTTGCGACGATGATTATAGAGCCGCCTTTTATCGTGCCGATAATGCAACGTTGCTGCTGCGTAATGTTCAGACAATAGTTTACTTTGCTCAGTGAAAACCGAGCACCGGTGCACATTAACACGGAAAAGACACAGCACCCGTGTATTACTGGTGTTTTAACTTTTCCAATGCTATAGTGCGTCACGGAAGATAAGCGAAATGGGCAGCAGATAGTATGCGAAAAGGATCGGTAATTACAGATGTGAAGCATTGTGTAGCAATCGAAAGCATTTAGTCGTGAATCAGCGCGTGTTGTCGAAGGCTATTGCGGTCGGTTTCTCTCGCACTTGTATCTCGCGATCTCAGCGCGGAGGCGTTTCGTGCGCCTTTTTTGGAATAACTCGAGCAAATTTCGTCGGAAACTTTTAATTCGCTCCGCGCGAGTTGCACTCGGAAATCGGATTTTTATTTTAATGAGCCAGTTTCGCGGCGCCGTCTCGCTCACACCCGCCGCTGCACTGAATAAATAAATGACTTGCTCTACTTTCTATGAGATCGTTTCTTTGGCAGGCCGATGAGACACGCTGGCTCGCCTGTGACGTAGACGCGGCTTTGTCAGGGCCGATGCCCGCTCACGTGTCCTCTGACCGCGTGCTCTTAGCCAACGCTGGTCTGTTGCTCTGTATTCACGAAACCGTTTTACGATTCCATCTAGATACATTTGAGTCACGATTTACTTGCAACAAATGCTTCTTAATAAAACTTCTTACATAAAGCTACAATCATTTAAATCTCTCCTTTCTATATAGAGAGCTTTAAAAGTTGATCGTGCACTGTAAGCGCTTGTTATTTTTATAAAAGCTAATGGTGTAAATGTTTAGAGATTCTGCGTTATCGCCTTCTACGGCACTCTGATCATCGTCTATTAATTAAGTGATCAGGGTCTATGATAATTTTTCCCAACGTATAAATCATTATAATAAATTGGCAGACTTGTAACTGTCAGGTCATCGGTTCCTCATGGAGCAATGATTGATGATGATTCGTTCATGGAATGCGCCTTGTTCGCTATTAAACATTGTTATCGTACCTAGTACACAAATTATGTACATAAGACAATGTACGATGGGCAACACAACCTTTCGATGGGCATATCAAAAGCACGCTTGAGGAGAAAATTTCACTGCCGCATTACTTTGACCGAATAGTACGATATGTGTAACCGGACATGGAAAGGACTTATTTATTAGTGCAATGCACTTGTATGCGTCACGAGTGACACGAAGGACACGCTTTGTCTGGATCAGGTGGTGAGGGCGTGCGGGGTGTGCGGCGCGGGGTGCGGGGCGGGCGGCGCGCGGGGGGCGCACGGTCGCGGCGGCTCTCGAGGCCGCTTCCTGCCGCAGGACTGGTTCTGCTATTTGCACCACTTTATACTGCACCAGTTTCCATCAAGTGCGCACAGCCTTCTCAACACTTAGACATTTACTCAACGAGTATAAATTTGCATGCTAAGGAGTTTCGCGGTAGGCTTATTGCATAAATAGTAACCATTTTAAAGATTACTAAAGCAAAGTTTTACATCAATTAGTTTGTTACGTTACAGTAATGAAATCAAACAGCATACGCTTGTTGTCCCAGAATCTACTTCAAGGACAGAAAACGCTTCAGCAAACATAACATAATATCTTTACAAGCTATTGTAATACAAAGCTATAACATTTTTGTTATATATGGATATTGCTTAATTGTAAATATACACATTACTCACACATGACACACACACACACACTTTAACATAAAGGTTATTTAGTAAAGTGTGGATATAAACATAATTACTTTATAATGAGATAACTATTTGTAGTTACATGTACATGTCATTTTCAATAGGACAATTGTTATAGCCAATTTATGTATAGGAAAACTCGTACCTACGAGATGTTATCTTCTGAGCACAAATTTGAAAGGGATAATATGTAATACGTTAATAAGAAGTATATACCTCGTAAGTTTACAGGTGCATAGGTGTAATGGCTTTTAATTACCTCATAATTTCCTATACATCAACACTTGACACCTAATACGATATTTGACGTCTCTATCGCAGGAAACTCGTAAACCATAGAAAGTTAACTCAATTTATTTTCATTAAAGTTCATCAAAATGTCTAAAGTTAGCAGAGCCTATCAAATTATATAACTTTATAGATAATTCCTATTGCATCATATATAAAATTAAAAAAAAATAGAAGTATAGGTTATGTCCGAGTTTTATGAACTGTAAAATAAAAAAAGAAACTTTTAGCTAATACTGAATAGCCTTTATTTTGTGTCTACATATTTAAAAGTATTTTCAAATAATGTAAGAACTTAACATGTTTCCACAGCATATGCAAATAACAATAAGTGATAAATATACAAATGTAAAAACGTATCAATATGTTTACATTCTTCATCATAAGGAATTTCAAATGCATATTCACGAGACAGCGAGTGCTGTGTATACAGAAAGCCTCAACTAACGATCTCAACAGAAAAATACGTATAACATTTAATAGTAACGAAATTGAAGTATGTTTAACTAAACGTGTGCAACCTACATCGACGTCTTAGTGAATTCAAAGTAAATAATAAAACAAGTTTCCATGCTGTATCTTAGCGCGGATATGTATTTTTTGTAAGTTTGTCGGTCGTCAATCGAAAGCATAAAGCCTAATATGATTACATAAAGCGATGCAAATGGAAACGATAATGTTTAATGTATAAATGATTGGCACAACGAGTACGAGCGAAGACACTTAGTGACCCACCTGCATGGTGCCAAAGTGTTTTTCTAACTTGTATCGAAAAAAGTGTTCAATTTCGGACATCAATCAATTACCGCTTTCTAATTTTATGGTTGTTTTTATCTCCAATATGGTTTTTACAACCTATGTTTTTAAGAATATTTTTTTTTTCAACGGATACGATGACGACGGACCGATGCCTTGCCGGACTTGAAGTTTCATTATCATTTTATTGACGTCTTTAAAATTTTTGATATACAATTTCTCAAATTATTCAATTCAGTAAATTAGTTATTATCATGAATGACGTTTGATTAGATTTTTCTTTTTTTTCAGTGTACCTAAATAGCTGCTACATGCACATATTGAGGTAAGATTTTATTAATTTCACGTTTAATATCTTCAGTTGCTGTCTTTGCAATCATATGTGCAAACAGTACGACTCATATTAATGTTATGAAATCGTCAAACTAATATGGCCAAGTAGGTACCTATATACCTACAATAAACAATAATAGGTACTCCTACTATTCTCATGATACTTTATATGCGGTATTATTATATTGATTTCTATCAAACTAATGTTGATTACTAGGAAGGTTAATGCCCGTTCCACAGAAACTACTTTTGACTTCGAAGAACAACAAAATTACTTTGCTCTTATTCTGGTAATGAGTAGTTTTCTCCAGGTCGGTCGGTCCTTTCGTTCGTTTTTTAATAATTTTTTATCTTGTTTTGTTTATTCTACATACCTTAAAATACTTTTCATAAATTGGAGAAATTGAAATATGCAGACATTATTCGACGTAGCATTTAAACTATGTTAAAATATTTTATTTGCATAAAACCGCCTATAAACATATTTTTTGGCATTTTTGTGATAACATTTACTTTGAGATAAGCTCACTCACTATGTATTTGCAAGCAATGTATCTATTTACCTAATGTTATGATGAGACAAATAAAGTTATATTTTATATTTTATATATTATTGAGACATTTAACTGTTAGTTTGAGACTAATAGTGAAGTAATTATACGTTTTGATTGATACATATCTAACCCCAGCAATGACGCCAAATAAGACAATGACAAAAGCTCTGATTTAAAGATCTCTGGATTTAGTCCATGTAGATTGTAGACTGTAGGTAGAGTTTTAAAGTTTAGTTAGATTAAATTATTTTCAGTTAGATCAAAATATTTCAAGGAGTAAAAATGAAATACAAGGAAAAAGAGATATATGATTGAAATACACTATCCCATACACTATCCATAGTAAAAATGGGAGCCAAGTTCAATCGTTGACTTAATTGCCGAAAAAAGAATTGAGATCTAAATGTGTGCCAAGTTCTGTAGACAATCCAGAAATTTATTTACATAGATGTATTACATTCTTAGGTGAACTGAAAACTCAATTGTTTTATTTTCCCTTATAGAACAACGTTTATTCCAAAATATGACTTTTTTAATTTGAATAATAGAATTATTTTCACAAAGGAAACAACTAATGACCTATTGAACCTCTTAATTTGAAATGTGATTTCTGTGTAGCTTACTATTTTCCTCATACCATTGAAAATGTATCAAGTTAGATACATTATAGATGATAATTCACTGCATTGTATATCTATCAGATAATACGCAAACATTATCCATTAAAATGAGTGATTTGGTACAAGTTATTTTAATATTATTATAAGTATACCTACGTATTGGAATGAATTGTAGAAAGTCGTTCTTATCGAATACCTTTTACAAATATTCCACCGAAAGTTATTATTATGTCTATTATATATAATAATGTACTAAATTTATATAATATAAAATTTTAATACCTACTGCAATATGTTACTAATTATTCTTCCCGATTTTAAAATACTTTTCAATCAATAGCAATTTCATCAATTTCACTAAAGCAGACAAATTTATAACTAAATTATTATAATCCTGTACGATGTAGATAACCAATAACTTAGTTTAATTTATAGCAGTGTATAAAATTGCAAATCTAATTATAATTACGGAGAAGAAATATTTATAGTTACTATTTATGGCAGATCATAAAATTTCTCTTGTCGTAATTACTTAGATGTTCGATTGTGTAGTTGTAGCCACTTGTATGTTAACGAAGCGACAAGTTATAATCAATTTCATCTGTGATAAATCTTAAACGCTTTATTATAACTTATAGTTCATATTTCGAAGAGCATTATATCATAATGTGAATTAAAATAAACATTGTTGAGTATAACGAAAATTAATCGTGCTTATGTAATAGGTATTCTATAATTAAAAAGATTTTTAATAAATATATAAGTTAAAGATATATAGTAAAGCGGAGGTATTTACTGCACATAGGTTTACCTTTATTATAATATCACGGGGCATAAAATGTTGAAAGGAACATAAAACACTGAGACGGTCGTTGAAGTCTTTTGTATGGCGCTCGAGAGAACATCGCCGGCGCTCTATTGCATGATTATTTTATTCGAGTTTTGTTGCTTTTATCTTGACTATCTTACTCATAAAATATGAAAAGCTATGCACTTAAATTATTAATATATGTATTTTATTTCAATTATGACTAGATAGAGACATATATTACGTAAAAACAATTTAAATTTCTCGAATAACCATCGAGTGGTTTAATTAAGTTAGTATTATTCATAACGTTGAGTTTCTAAATATTTATGAGTAGATAACGAACTATTTAATTTACCTACTAAGATTATGTAACAATGGTACATACATGTTCTGATTTGTATTGGGAACTTTTTGGAGGCAGTGTCAGTGGTAAAGTGGAACAAGGAACTCTCGTAGTTGGCAACTGGTACGTTGAACCTCCTGTGGGTGTATGTGTGTGTCAACGCACACCTCTACCTAAACTTATCAAACTTATATCCGACACAGCAGTGTGCTTGTGTGCGGCTCAACATAGTATAATCGTGTCTATTACAAAGGTGGATTAAACTGATTCATAATACTCACTAGCCACGTTTTTTATACGTTGAAAAATGTAGGCTATTTCTATTTAATATTTAGCAAAAATTAAGCAATGTAAAAGTAATTTAGAGTACAAATTTTGACGAGATAACATAAGTGAACCAATTACGTTTATGAAATAAAAGAATTTGATTCTTTGTTCGATAAAATAAGCTGGCAATAGTATTAAGCTCCTATTTGCGAGCGATTGCTGCAATAACGTCGTAACTCGTAAGCCGCGTCCTTGTCGCTTGCTCAATTCTCGATAACTACAGATTAGAGCAGGCTCCAAGGAGATGTTCGTTTGCAAAAATAGCGGACCTAAATCTGACTTCTGATATATATTGTATAGATCCCAGACATCCTATAGACAGATGTTGCCAACCAGTTTTGTGGTCCCCCTCTCCCCACCCCGGTAATTAAATATGGCATACAAAGATAAAAATAAAAATTTCCAAAATATGCCGTATGGGGTATCAAATGAAAGAGCTTATTGAGTAGATCACGAATATATAGCATACTATAACATTTCTTACACTTTCTCTAAGATTTTTTAGAAAATTTAGGAAAATGCTCCATTTTTGAGTTAACTTTAAACCACTATAGATTGAAAACTCATGAATATATTTTTTAAATTATTATTTTAAATAATTAACAATAGTCCATTGTTTACGATTCAATAGTTCGTAATATAATATAAGTGAGCTATATGTATGTGGTGGATTTGCGATGACCCCACAAAATGTTTTAAATTGCAAGGCGCAACTTTCACTGAATTCAAGCTGATTCAAGAATGTTCTGCCATATTTTTCATTCTTTCAAACACAACGACAGTGCAGGGATAATTATTCTAAGCCCTGACACCGATATTTTTGTATTAGGCCTTTATTTCTGGCATAAACTTGAAAATATACTCGCCATATTTGAATGCTCCCCCCACTCCCCCATGAAACTATTTCACTGTACGAACTATTGAATCGTAAACAATGGACTATTGTTAATTATTTAAAATAATAATTTAAAAAATATATTCATGAGTTTTCAATCTATAGTGGTTTAAAGTTAACTCAAAAATGGAGCATTTTCGTAAATTTTCTAAAGAATCTTAGAGAAAGTGTAAGAAATGTTATAGTATGCTATATATTCGTGATCTACTCAATAAGCTCTTTCATTTGATACCCCACACGGCATGTTTTGGAAATTTTTATTTTTATCTTTGTATGCCATATTTAATTACCGGGGTGGGGAGAGGGGGACCACAAAAATGGTTGGCAACATCTGTCTATAGGATGTCTGGGATCTATACAATATATATCAGAAGTCAGATTTAGGTCCGCTATTTTTGCAAACGAAACTCCACTGAGAGTCCGGTCTAGATATTAGCCTCATCGTATTAAATACGTTTGAGATAAAAAAAAATCAGAACGTGAAGTAATTAAATATTGTAATTGTTCTACGCATGACTGTGATACTGACCTTTATAATTTCGAAATTGTTATATCTGTTGAACACGTGAACCGGGCATTGTTACCCGGCAAGGTTGTGTGGACGAATGTCATTACTGATTCGATAAAATGTAATAAGCGATTTGAGTTCCTAATAAAAGAATCTAGGTCAACATTGCAAAAATATAACTAAGTGGTCCAGATTTAGTTTCTGACTTCAAATTTAACGTTTTACTTACGTTTTTAACTAACGATAATGTATGATCAAGGTAGCGTAAATCAATTTCTATGAAAAATAATAAAAGCTTCATTTCAGCATAAAAAAAGACAAGTCCATTACAATAAAATGTCAAACCTTTTTAAATATACCAGTATCGGTACTAAAAGATTTAGAGATTAGAATATTATAATGGGTTTGTTAAAAGTTATTTCATATGCGTAGGTATTATAAACATACATGTAATTATTAAGGTCCAAGCTTAAAAAAAAAACAGTTTTAAAGTTATAATAAAAGTTTATTCAGTAGACCACAGGCTAAAGTTATTCGATTCACGCAGCATTTCTTGTTACACTATATTTGAAATATTTATCTGACAAATTCCGTAATATCCGTTAGGACTAATTCAATGCACGCACACAGCCGCAAACAGCGCGGGTGTGTCGCACACTAACATAATAAAAAACTCACACATGGGAAGCGTGGAACACACGTGCGCAGCTAGTGCTTACAGCGCGGAACGAGTTGAGAGCGACCTGCAGCGCCCGCGCAAGAAAGAACTCAGCCAAGGACGCCGGCGTAACGGTATGAGCGGGACGTAGAGACAGAGACGGAACACTCGACGTCCCGTTACGTCATCATCTGGAATGGTTACAGAGGAACTTGATGCACTACGTCATAACTAGTATTTTTTCTTATAAGAATTCCACTCCATCAATTTTTATATTTACTTAAAAGTATGGATTTCAAATATTCAACCATTATACAAAGAAATCATTTTCCAAAAATATTATATTTTGATTAGATATTGTTGTTATAAAACGATTCTCAACAATCGTAATTATAATAATAATTATTATAATTATTTTATTTATTATTATTTATTGATCATTTCTAACTTGTTTTCACGTCAAAATATAATCATAAATAGTTTCTAAAAATACTTACTTCTTGGTATTCAATATGTTCTAAATAGACATAATTCTTAAGTTTAATTCAATTTTAAGTTCCTCCGTCCGGACATCGACCCAAAAACCTTATACTCTATCTCATTCGCACACTTTAATCTTGATAGTTTTGTCTCGTAGTCACGAATACCGCTGCTCTGTCTTTATTTTGTTCCATTACGATCAAGAACAATGACTATTCGTCGATAGAAGCATGTTCCTATATTTGTTCCACTCTAACAACAAGCTTTTAGTAGTGTAACGAGCGAGACAAGTAGACGTTCGCTACGGAGGCAAATGTTAAATGTTTCGAATTCTTATTGGGCAGGCCGTGAGTTTAAAGATGGCCACTCGTGGACCGTTTTCTTGTTACGATAACCTAATTTTATTCCATTACATCGGTACTTGTTATGCTTAAATTCAATACTCCATTAAAATCGAATGTCAGGAGGTAATTTGAGTAAAAAGACAGCGACCTCGCGGTTCGCACACTGTCGGTTGATACCCCCGCGCCTCCGCACCCCCGCGCGCCCTCCCGCTGAGCCCCCTCCCCCTCATATCTCCAAGTGTTTGGCTCGGAAATGTCGAAGGTTTGCCGGACGTCAACCGATACGGAACTACCTTCGGTACACGCGTATTTCTAGTTATTAGTCGTATAGTTCATATAGTAGAAAAACTGGAGCACTTCTGATTGAGCGAACAATATTTTTTGTTCGACACTAAACTTTTTCCTCTTATTCTATTTATTTTTTTTTAATAAAAAATGGGTCTATGGTAATGTTTTATAATAAAAAACTCTAGACAAATTGCACTATTTTTACAAACTTGGATAAATATTTGATCAAATATAGAAACCCAAATCAAAGGCGGAAAAACAAAAATTTAAATAGATTTAGATTGCTATTACATATTCTAACCTTTCTCGTTTTATATAAATATTATCTTTGAAGTTCAAAGCGTATAGGATGTGAGTTTATTTTTGTGCTTCTGTGATTCATTTGTGTAGTCGTAGTGAATAGAAATCATTAATCATGAAGACATAATAGTCGAACATGTCAATACTGAATTGTATCTCACATTTGCATATTGTAGTAAAACTCATTTGTATTGCGGAGTAACTAAATGAAACGTGTCTCTAGATATATAGAAATTTATTAGAAACGGGGAGTTCTATGACATTGACGACGTGAAACATTAGTACCGGACGTCGGGTCATTGGCTGTAATTTTTTGCTAGAAAATTTGACTTTGACTGTATGTCTCCCTTTGTCATTGTTATCCGGATTTTATACGAATCCTGTTCACGTTTTTGTAAGTACACACTCATTGGTCTATTAATCATTGGGTATTCGGCAGTGACCTTAAAACTTTTTGCTTCGACAATTCGCGTAACGCTAAAAAAGCAAGTAAGATTGATTTTCCAGTTAAATGATCAGCGTGCGTATTCCCCATTCTGATTGCGTGCACACGAAGTGACAGCAATCTGTCTTCAATAGAATTCTCTTTCATAGCGACTGCTTCATTTACTTTTTTACTGGTTGAATTTAAAATATTTAGAGTAGCCAACTAAACTCGACCAACCTTGCACGATTTGTTCAGCTGCTGCTCTACCAACGTATTTTAAATATGTTTTAATAACAATTACCTAATCAAGTTATTATATTGTTAAACAACTATACGTACAAACAATTGTTGGCATTAATATCTTTCATCGGGGGTTAGTTGTTTATTTTCAGAAAGTGTATGGAGTTGTTTTGTTTTTATTAATAAGAAGTGAAACTGTGTGGGTACTGTTTCGTCTCTTTTTTACCGAGTACTCTAATGCAGATAGAAATCTTGTCTTGTCTGGCAATCTATTATTTAAAGCTCGTAGATCACCTATCATAAACTACTTTTGAATTCTTTTTTATTTTAGGTAATGTATAGCATGACCTACTAAGTGCTTAGAAGTTATATCTATTGTTTTCGTATAAATGTCGGTTAGATTTTTGTTTACTGCGAAATAACCGTGAGGTAATGAAAGTAGCTATAGCAAATGCTAAATTATTTGTACGTTTGACATACCTATTAGAGGAGAGATTCAAGCGATCTATAATTCTTGGCTTTTTGACTAATTGCAGTGCAGCAATTAACTCAAAGAGCATGTGATTATTATAAACTTTCACATTGCTCACTAACGGGCCGCATTGATGTTAAGCCGTGCAAACATATTCGGCGCAGTCTAACATAATAACGACTTTAGATGAGACGAGGCGTGTTTCGCAAAATCGATTACTAGTCAAGATTGGTTCTTGATTCTACCGTATCTAATCCGGATAGAGTACATCGATACAGGCACGTCTGAGATGACCCAACTCATGTGTACGTACGTCACCTTATTTATGAGGAAACATGTGCTTTATAAATACGACAACTGACTTTACACCTATAAATAACGAGACGCTTATATCAAGCAGTAAACACTTTGCTGTTACATTCGTCATTTTTTTCAATTTCGGTCAGTAAGTGTTTCTGCAAATAGCAAAGTTCACTAATGTGGCCTTTTTAAACAAATAAAATATGATCTTCTCTGATGAAATGTTATTGGGTTATGATTTATTAACACCGTATATTTTAGTGGTAATTTTGACATAATATTTATATCTTGAATTTTTTCATTTCCTTCAATCCTCATTTTAAGTTTTGTTTTTTTTTTTATAATTCTGTTATCAGTATTAACAAAGTTTTGATGTTTTAATTCGCCTGATTTAAATTTATTGGTTCATCACAAAATAAATTATTGGTATTAAACCACTAAGAACAACATTTCTCAACATTTCATGCTAACATAATTTTTTTATGTAGCTACACAATTCCATTACGTCAAATTCCTCTAAATTACAGTAGGTACATAGAGCACTGCAGTTGCTTCCTTATTATCATACACAAAATGTATAGTTGTATACATGATATTAGTTGTAACTATCGTAATATTTAGTACTAGGAGTCTGCTAAATAAATTTAACTTCATATGTAATATACCACAGAATATAGACTATTATGAAGTCTATCTTCTAAACCACTCTCACTAAGACGTGTGACGTAATTTTTTGAAATCTTAAGTATATTATGGCTTCAAATTGACTGTAAACCGTTCAGACTTATTAGAGAATATATTAAGATTTACGATCGAAAATTATTTGCAAACGTTACATTATATTACTTTGAATATTCAATGACCTCACACGCAATATACTTGACTTTATTGTCAGAGAAAGGCTCGATTTATTATACTGCAATAGACTTCAATTCGTCCTAAAATCAAAGATATGATTTCTCATTTCACCTCGTAGAAATAAAGTATTTTTATATAAACATGTGCTATTTTTATACTTTCCGACTTCCGTGCATAAATATATCGCAATCAGTGAGTTCTTAAAGCTTTAATAATACACTCTCGTAATAAAACTGAACTTAATAGCTAGTTATTTTCCACTCCTTGTAAACGAGCTTATATAGAGAAAATGTCGATCATGTAAATCAAAGTCAATTTCAAGTAAAAAAACATGTAATTTTCATCTTATCATCATTATGTCGTATTAATGTGTGCATTATACTGTCATGGATATGAGAAGATATGGGCAATTACAAAACAATAAATGCATTACCTCATGCATCTCATCAATCTTCAATATTTGATGTATGATTCTTAAATTAAACACCGTTTAAAATTGACAAAAAAGGTAATTTAATTGGAGAGAACACAGCAATTTTGTGCTCCATATACCTACCATTGATCACGAAATATTATCTTAAAGATCGTTAAAAGCAACCGGTACGTGAAATTAAATGTCAATATTTGGAGCACCAAAAGGAAAGTTATAAATAAAATTGTTTTCACTTCATTCTCGTAATTACCTTCACAAAACCAAGGAACCCTTCAATTAAAACCTACAATTCCGGTTTACATGCGGCATACTACCACAACGCAAATTTCTCGACAACGTTGTTTTGTATTCTTCATGAAACAGATTTGCAAATGAGATTTAGAATTATTCTGAATATATGCCGTTAGGTCTAACAATCGCTTTTAAAAAGTAGAAGCATAGATATCATCTGTTCGCAATTTTAATCCCGTACAATTTGCTCAAACGTATTTTAATTAATTCAAAACATTTTACCGAAATATTCCGACGAAAATGTAAATGAGTATTCATCATATTAAAAACAAAAAAAAAAAAATAAAAATTATAAAAAATTTATTATTATATTATTATTTATTTATTAAAATTTATTATTATTTATTTTATATTTATAAAACATTATTGTTTTCTTAATAAAAGTACCCACATATACTATTAAAGTACATTGTTCATACAAAAACGAAAACGGTAGCAATAATAAATTGAATTAAAGCCCCAGAAAACAAATTCAATAAGAAAACAAAGCTTAACAATCTTAACATAATATTATTTAAAATTGTAAACTGGAAGTTTTCGATTAAAGTGCCAATATCGATAAATGTAATGTTCAGATATTAAAATGTACGATACATAGCACTCTCGTATATTGAGATTGAACATCATTATCCGAGTATTCATTGGGTTTTGATCGGCTGTCGCGGATCCGGGTGGCTTAAAATGTCGATATTATAAATAAATTCGTTGTCAAATTACATGCAATATCCTTTATGCTCCATTTAAGTCGCGATCAATTGTTTACTAAACTACATGCTTTTAGTGGTAACAGTAGAGGCTTTTAACGCTTTTAACTTGTAAAAGGACAGATATGGAATGAAAGTTCAACTTTTAATGTGAATATTAATTATTTTATGAATTTAGGTACCATATTAATTAATACAAACGAGTAGGGATCAACAGACCTTCAATTATGAGTTATGATTAATTATAGCTGACTAATGCCATCAAAAACTTATTAAAATACATTTACCTCAGTATCCGTAAGATTGATTAGTTTTATTCATTGAATTGTGCCAATAGCGAGGATTTTCCCTTTCTGTTACATTAAACGAGTAACCGCAATAATTTAATTGTACGTCCGGGTATAAAAATATTTTGCTGTTGACCAACGAATATCTTAAATAATCTACTGAGAATTTGAAATACCTAAAGTGCGCTAAGCTTCAAGCAATGCAGAGCCGTATTTCCACAATGTGTTTTCGTTTCATAAATGTTTGTTCGAAAACAATGCCTATATTTATGCGACGTTAACATAAAGTCACGTAATAATAAGAGATCGCCGAATAGAACGTAATGCACAATTAGATCACAGAACGTCGGCAGCGGTGTATCAGCATCTGTCGATCTATGTTAATCGTTTGGGTAATGGTCAGCAGTCGCCATGTTCGCGTACTCAAGGCTGCACACAGTGAAAGGATTCGCCATTAATCTGGATCATCCGACCATCCTGCGCTATGCAAATGGACTTCTCAATATCTACTTTGATTTAAGGACATTTGCGCGATACCCGTAGGCTTGATTATGACCAATTGATTATTACGTCACTATTAACTGGTTTTTTTTCGTACGTCTAGGTATTTCATAGATTATTAAGACGATGTCAGTGTAAAATAAAGCTTTGGTGCAGCTTTCCACTTTGTAGCGTGTCCCCAAAGACAAGGCAATAGCGCGTCGACACCATCACGGAATATGCAAATGATGCTAAACTGCAGTTTCGAAATATTACCAACCGATAGACGAGATAATACCTATAAATAAGGACATGCTGTTAATGGCGAAATAAGCTGATGGTGTAAGATCACGACTTGAAAATTATTATAATATATTATATTTCCATAACTTTATCATTGATATTTAGAGCATCACCGTAGGCTGTTTCGGTGTTTAACAATATTGCATATTTATAATTTAATTGAATCTCTTGCTTTTACTTGAAACATTATGACCAAGTTTATGTTTGAGGCCTGTGGAATGAATTAAGGTGTCCACTGTCGTATTCATTTGCTTCCTAGCTAACAATTTGCATGCTGTAATTGCTTTCACAATTTGATATATGTATTCCAAAGAATTCGTACAACTCGTTAAATATTAATATAAAACTGAACAATGTAGAAAATCATTTCTGGTTTAACTATCAATTGTATCTAATCACTCTTCAACCTTCGTAACAAAAAGGTTTGTGTCCTTTATTTTGAATGGACATTAGATACTTAGGTATTACGTTGTATCATAATTACTTAATAATGTGTAATGTTATAAAGAAATTACACCATTTATTTGCTTCTGTATAAAATCATCAAATAAACTGACATTGAATATTACTTTAAGCTTTTTAGTAGGGGAGCCCAAGAGGGGATTTTGGGATTTACTCGAGCGCGTCAGATTACTATAAGGGACGGTACCTTAGCTATTCATTAGTACCTCTAGTCAATATGAGCAGTTATGGTTGGTGGGTGCGCTCAGGGGCCCCGCTGGAAAATTTGAATAATCCATAATTCCCTAAGGTTGAGCTCGAATCGTCAGATTAGCGAAATGGGGACTTCTTATATTGTAATTAACCCCCCCCATATATTAATCTGACGCGCTCGAATAATATTACTTTAATTTTTTACCCTTTCTTCATAGCGATTAAATCGCCACTTAAATCGTCAGATTAACGTATACTTTTTTTCAGTGACGTCCTGGAGCATGCAAAATATCAATATCTAACGCGCTTGAGTATTTCCAAGCCAATTTTTTTCTTTTTTAAATTAAAAAAAATCAAAAAACCCTTCCCCACCGCTAAAAGTGAAAACATTATAGGACCTTTTTTTCTCGCTATGGTCTAATCTACCAATTCTAATAGGTTCCCGTGACGCTCGAGTAAATCCACATTTAGCATCCTGGGCTCCCCTACTATTTGTAATACATAATATTGTAAGTTCGCTTCGCGTGTCAAAATGCTGTTTCAATCTTTTGTTTGCATTCTTCAAGTCATCTATACTGTTCAATGTAACTTACTATTTGAATAATTGCCATTCTCAATATAGCTCTTAATGTTTGTCCATTATGTTCTGTGATTTAATAAATATATGAAATGATACGACATTTTATAAAGCATTTGAATCGAGTCATCAGTTGCAGAAATATTTTCTTCATATTTATAGCCACAACCTGTCATAACTCAAAACGCATAAACACCTCTTTATTGCTGTAAAAAACGTAATGCAATGGATATTAAATTATATTATCATAACATTCCAATTATGTGCCGTATTTTTAATAGTAAGTGTAACAATTATCACGGAAGCACTATACAAGAAGCCGTAGTAGGTAATGTATCCAGTTTTTGTCTTTTGTTGAAAGTTTCATGTCCTTGCGGTGGCTGTATTTTATTTACGTTACATAAAACAATGTTTTTGATAATTTTATGAACCAAGTTAAGATTAATAATATTTCATAGTATAGACACTAAGATACATATGTTGTTTGGTTGTTATTCTTTTATTTTTATACAGAATAAAGGAACTAAACTATTTACTTAAACATAATTATTAAAGCAGTCGTTTTAATTTAGAGAATTTTGTGGTTTTTATGGTAGATATATAATTTATAATTTAACAGCGAACTAGCCTCGCTTCCACCGGTTATGTGCAAACTTGAAATTGTAGAAAATTGAAAATGTACCCCATCGCCATAAAGCTTGCATTGTCTGTAAGAGAATATCACGAAAAGCGGGATAACAGTGATTAAATACCATAAGAGAGTGAAGGTAGGTGGTTCACACGAAACGAGAGCAAACCGGATCCAAATCGGAGGGAACGTTTTCTGTAACTGGAGCAGAGTGCCGATGCCGGCTCAAATATCGCCCCTTATGTCGATAATAAGATTTTCTTTCGTACACTGTATTGCGACGGTTTCTCTTTTTTGTGTACACCTGCAATGTGGGGCAGTCTTGCCTTGTTTCAAAATAATATCATGATTGACGCTTATCGAGCAAATTATATTTTAAGTGTAATTTCGATATGCAATATAACACGTCCCATTGTCACAATCCGTGGCTACAATTAAAAATAATTTGGAAAATCCAAA
This sequence comes from Colias behrii, assembly GCA_029959065.1. Lineage (NCBI taxonomy): Eukaryota > Metazoa > Arthropoda > Insecta > Lepidoptera > Pieridae > Colias > Colias behrii. The sequence continues at coordinate 9,862,376 of JARWMC010000002.1, forward strand.
AGTGCACGCCTCATAATTTTTTTTTAATAATTATTTATTAATTATTATTTTTGTTTATTTAATAACAATTAAACCACATCGAATCAGACCCTGAAAAATGAAAGGGTTCTATTCCTGAGCATACTCAAGCGTAAGAGAAAAAAAAGACTCGATTAGTAAAGTATTTCGGTCGCTATCGTGTTAACAAGAAAATCCTCCGCACATACAGACACACGGACGTCCAAGACAGAACTTTTTTAAACTGTTTTTTAACTAGTTTAAATAACAAAAATGACATCAAAAATATCATGAATGTTAAAAATAGTGTTTTTTCTTAATATGTGTGTGTATGTATTATCTTACAAGTGCAATGTATGATACATAAAGACATTTTAAGTTTGAAAAATCAGATGTTTTGCGCGAAGTGACAGTAGTACCCACCTCAACGCTTCGCTTATGAGGCGTGCAATTGCTGTTATAATGTGTGATTGTGTATAGAAAAATTTCATAGGAAACTCCAAACAGCCTCAAGCACTTCTTTTCTTTATGGTTAATGTTTTAACCAAGAAGCTTATATCTAATACACTGGAGATTGCACTATGACCATTAACTTGTAACAAGAAAATATGACCTTGAATGACGCCTGTATGTTTTTTTATCCCTTTCACACCAACTTGCCAAGTTAGGTGTGAAAGGGATAAAAAAACATACAGGCGTCATTCAACGTCATATTTTCTTGTTACAAGTTAATGTTCATACTGAAATCTCCAGTGTATTAGATATAAGCTTCTTGGTTTTAACAATAACATTTAATTAGTGTCAATATATCTCCCTGACACCGAATCACTTGATAAACATGTATGAATTTCGTCACTAAAATTTGTACTGTATAGGTTGAGTAACGATTTAGCTGGGTCTATTCAGAATACCTTCTGTAAAATTTTCCAACATCACAGCCAGTGGCCAATCTGGTGTCAATATCGCCCACGTACTTCAAACTAGTCTGGGAAGTTGTTCCAATGTTTATCATTAAATGAAATTAATGGATGAGATTTTAGGATAGAGTCCTAGACTACCACAATATCCTTCTAGGAATATTTAAAGTTTTAAGACTATATAACATAACCCATATGTATTTTTTGTTAATGAATTTTACTGTTCTTAGAGGAACATCGTTATTCATAATGTAAGGTTTTATAATACATTTTAAGTCGATTTTCTCATTTTATGCCATAAACAATAGCTTAGCAGGTAGTTGTTTGAATAATGCACAAAATGTTTGATCAAATTTAGTAGGTAGGTATCTGTATCGATATTGATTTATACTCCCACAATTCATGTATACGATCGTGTATTTAATGCTAGTCATTATACGACGGTGGCAGGCCGCTAGCCGCGTGGGAACCCGAGCAAGCAACACTGTTCGATATACACGGCCATATTTTACGTCAGAATTCGACGCACTCTAGTTGCTAAACGGGCACGTTCGGCCACTATTAAAGCTGCGAGTCGATCGTGAATCCTTGCTAATACAACCAGATTTCTCATACTAACATTCAATACCGTCTTTAGCTTACAGCCAACTAATTAAAGTAACAAATTATATTCAGCTCTAGAAATTGCAGACGAATAAACTAGAATTCTGTTTTTATTACTGGAACTTAATTTAATAGTTAAGTCATAGCTGTCATTATGATTTTAAACTAGCCATTAAGCGAATTACACATACAGAAGCGAATTTGTGTTCAGAAATTGTGTTAATGGAATCCAACTTTATCTGTATATCGTCTGCATTGATAGCAGCGCAAATAAAAATAAAGTTTCGACACGCAACGAACGTCGAAACATAAAAAAATACATTTTCAAATTTCATTCACTTTGTTTCCGAAGACGTTGCAAGAAACGATTTCAATATAATTTTACGTTTATTGGTTCCAAAATTGAAGACAAGAATCTGATATAAAATTGCGACAGACGCGTGTGTGAGAGAGATCAAAGGCTGTTCGAAGCAAACGGTCATCTTCAGCAAAATGCCAGAGGTGAGCTCTACGCGACCGAGCGTACTTCGATATTGAGTGACGTGACGACGTTCTGGAATTCACTTACGCTCCATATTTGGTCCGCCGCAACATGTATTGATATGTAAGAACCATGACTTCTCAGATAAAATACATTTCTTGTCGACTATATTAGTAACCGTTTAAATCTTCCAACTTAATCTGAGCGTAAAAATTACCATATTTCAGCTAGAAGTTTGTAACGCAAATGCTGTTTATAAATCAAAGTATACCTACAGCTGAAAATGTAGTTGCCAATCACTCGTAATTCGTGGCGCAGGTGCGCGTGCTCTCCGATGGCCCATTTTCGAGACAGCGTCTCGACTCGATGCGAAACATGTAGTCTATGTAAGAGCACCAATTAAATCCGTCGCATTGTCGTGAACGCGTATCTCAAGTGAAAATCGCCGCTCGCAGCGTGGCCCACGAAACCGCCGGGCCCACTTCTCGGCACTATCGCACTTATCGAAATAATAGCATTAATTGTCGCTTATTTTTGCTATAAATAAATGGAACACAATTTGTAGACATCATTCGATCTTTCCGGAGATAAGTCTATACTTTGTATTACCGATCGAGGCCGTTTAGATTCATGTTAATTAAGATAACGAGATAGGTATAGGTAGCCGTCGTAGGTGCATTCGTTGCTCAAGTATTTAGTTTATAGTTAGATTGTTAGATAGCGAGATAACCGAACAAGGCTTGTTTCGACGTAATTTAACTTGCTAGACTTGCTGGAGACTTATTGATGCTTTTGTTGATTCTAGTAACAGTGTAAATTTTAATCTGGTACTGGCCATGAGAATTATTATTATCTTTTTGATTTAGAACGTCGTTTACTTTATCGTAACTATGGAAATATACATTTGATATAAAAATAACTACTGTTTATATAAACATTAATAACTTTTACGTAAAAACGTATGGCAAGTCATTATTTTCACACGGTACAGACAAGTTTTCCGTAAACGGTCGAACCGCTTGTGAATCACGTATGTACACTACGTATGTATTCCTTGCTATTTTAGCTTTTAATTAAGTCTGTGACAAATTAACCATTAATTATGGACTTAGACACACCTTCCTATAACACATCACGAATCACGATAGTTTTGAAATTCATGTAGAGGCTTCCTAGAGAGTCTTTTAATTAAAAGTGAAATGTATACCTATGGTTTTTATGTAAATTAAAGTCGTAATAAGTAAAAATTACTCATTTATTGAAATCGTAAAGGAATGTTTGATTATTATATAAATGGGTATAACCGCGAAAAATTGTCCCGTTACATTCATGACATCATAACAAACGTTACATACATGACTGAATGTTACTTACATGACCATTATAAAGCTTAGTACATATATCAGTTATCTTTTCTTCCTAGCATTAAAAAGTTAACGTCGACACGGTGTCTTACACTCACACGACAGGAAAAAATGGAGATATAGGTAGGTAAAACCAATTCATATCATAAAATAATGAATTAAAACAAAAAGATGCATAAATCAAAATTGTATTGAAAAAAATTGATATTTTTATCCGCTTTTTATTCCTTTCTGCATTTTTCGTTTGTAGTTCTTTATATTTCTCGGGATTTTGAACTTGTAACTTCTCTCGATATTTTTTTTGCCTTTCGGCATTCGTCAACGCCATCTGTAATTTGATTTTCTCATTTGAAAAAATAATTAATAAAAAAACTTAAAAAAAACCCGACTGACACTGCAAATTCATAACACGCAGTCGGAGGCTACACGGCTACAAAATATTACTGGCCTCTACCCATTCTATACATCTTATATAGCCTCCGACTGCGTGTTATGAATTTGCAGTGTCAGTTTTTTATTTTTTTTATTAATTATTTTATTTTATTCTTTTTTTTGTACAATCAGGTAAAAAATATTAAGGTAATGGAAAACTATAGATAAAGACCAATCCAATGATATCTTGCACATCGAAATCCGTTCAGCCGTTTAGATTTGAAAATATTATTGTCCTTTTTTCGCGCAATTTTTTAATAGACCTATGTGTTCTAAGCCTAACAACATGTCATGACTGTAACGTAACACATTTCGTTACACATCGTTACAATCATGACGAAAAATGCGGGCGACATAACCTTAAATTAAAATTACTACTCGATTGTGAATGCTAAGAACCACGAAGTAGTCTTATTCTTTAGTTTTATAGTAAACCTACGTAAAGATTTATAATAATAAGACAGAATATATATACTTACCTCGCAATCGAACACTTTAAATACCCTTTTTTCGAGCGACAAATCTCACATCAACACAAAACACCATTTCTCTCAAAGAAAAAATGGCTGCTTTTGTTTTTTAAATGTTGCCAGCATGCCAAATAGTGTTGCCACTCAATAAAATAAGAGAAGGATTCTGATAATTCTTATAGTATGGCAGTTAGAGACGTTACATACGTGACGTTACACACGTATAAAAAAAGTGGACAGTTTTTAAAATAATAATAAAAAATCGATTAAGGCCTTGTGCATTAAAAGATTTTTATGTACATGTTGAATAAGAACCGAATAACTTAAATTTTTCATAAAAATGCGAGTCAGTCATACCATTTCGTAGAGGTTATCAGTTTTTGTCACAAGGGTGTTAGGTGGACAAATATTTTTTATATGGACAGAAAAGTGGAGCCAGTAAAAAAAATATAAAATAAAATATTTCTGCAAGAGATAGATTGAGTTTAATGAAATAATCTAAAAGAACACAAGCATACCTTTTATTACATATCTAACAAAACACTTGTTGTCAAAAAACGTTGATGCCATATGAGAAATAAAATGGGAACATTGAAAAAATAATTCATGTACAATTTTTCGCGGTTTTACCCAAATGAGACATAATGTAATGGAACGCTCTTAAAATTACAGACTTCAATGAAGTAGTTAAAGGTTACAGAGTCTAACTCTTAACATATCTACGCGTATACACGTATTTTTGCGATGCCGGTAAAGGTCAATGCAATGAAAATATAGACATAATACTACCAAGTACCAATTGCTCAAATATTATAAAATATTTTATATTCATTGCTCTCACATTGCTAACAGCTCCATCTGACGTAATGAGCTCTATATAAAATGTATCTAATAAAATCGGACCCGTGGATTCATAATAATAATGATTAGACAGTAAGCACTAAGCATTGTTTAAGAGCTTTAAACTTTAAGCTTAAGTTAATGCAACTAATCATGAGACTCGTTTAACTTTAATATTGATTGCACACTAGTTAAATACATAAAATTGAAGACTAGAAACCACAAAACCTTTACTTAGCCGTCCTATAAAATAAAGCTTAACCTGAAGTATTACAGCAAGCAGACAGCGCTTATATTAATTAAAATTTTGACTACTACATTTTATATACATAAACCTAATACATAAAGGCAAATCAGCTTTACAAAACGTGCAATATAGTGCGAAATCCATTATATAATTTCTGTTTAATTCCATCTATATGACCATCATAAAACTGTAGTAAAGCGTTCGTTTTCATATCGATGTGGCACAACAAAGCTAGTGTCGATCCAATTGACTTTGCCGCCGACTGCGCTGCGCAGGCGCAATGGCGCAACGCTCGTTAACCCACATGCGCGATACTACCAAAGTCATCATTACATACCAGCAAAAAATGAAACACTAACCTCATCGAAATATTAATTTTTAATAACTACTTTGTACAATATTTAAGTGGAAAAAGAAATTATCTTGACTGATTAATTTATCAGTCACTGTAACACTCGAACAATCGTTATTCCCCCAAAAATATTTTATTTAATGAGTGTTTATTATGTTATATATTTTATCTCAGAGTACTAAACTTAAATCATTAATTTAACAAACTCCTCTCAATTTTTAACTAACAACGTAAGACTATAAATACTATAGGTATTTTAATTATTACTGAGCCTGACTTCTAGTAAAACAAATTACAATCAATAGACCATTAAACACCGATACTCGTATTTAAGGCAGATGTACTAGGAGTGTGATCATAATATCATTTCAGCATGGTATTTAGGTTTAGGACGATCAGCAATTTGATCTGCCAGTACTCAGTTTAAGATTATTCGCTAATTGATGAATTATACGTACGCCTTAATAAATTCCAGAAGCATGTTTCTGGTGAGATCTATGTCAAAAAAATCTAGTAAGTTAAAAGTTAGTACAGTGTAGGCATATGATCATGAAAATTATATAATAATAATAATTATAATAAATATTCCAGGACAATTTTCACACACGGCCACACGGCTCGATCTGATCCCATACTAAGCTTTCGCTTGTGTTATAGTTAACCAGATGGCTGATAAACATACATATATATAATTTTTTTAAATAAATACTTATATAAGAAATAATTAACAACCAGACACAGAGCAAACATCTATGTTCATCACACAAATATTTGCCCCGGGTGGGAATCGAACCCACGACCTCTGGCTTGGAAGGCAGGGCCACTACCAACCAAGCCAACCGGTCTGTCGAATTATTTCCCTTTACTGAATTCCTCATACAAAATATAAAAAAAAATTAAATACTTTGTCTAATAAAAAAAAGGAAATTTTAAAAACACGGTGGTAGCACGGCTGAGCTCTTAGAAAACTCACCAATCTGCTTTCAAATTTAAATTCAAAATTCTAATTTATTAATTTGCAAGAATGTGGTAAGTTCATTAAAACTTACCAACGTGTTTGTAAAAAAGAGTAACAAAAACCGTGTTTTATCTTATTTTATGCATTATTCAATATATTATACAAATTTCATGCATTTTCTAAATATTCATTAGCTTATTGTAATCCTAATAAAGTCATATTATCACGAGATCAGCTACCGTTCATATTGTGTATGTATATTTTATTATTTTATATATCGTATATTTTAATTTTTAACACTTGATACGATTTATAATATGTCATTATACGTATTGATAAATAAATACAAATACATCTTATAATAAATGTTTATTTCGTATTAATTAATTTATTTATTTATATTAAAGATTGTAGTAGGTACTTTTATAATTGCTGTTTACGATTTTATGTCTGTTAGTGTAGTTAAATTTTATGTTTAGAACAAGGTCAACTGACTTATAGCAACACTTTTGCAAAATCATTCGTAAATTTAAATACTTCATTTCCTAGTTATGTATTAAAATTAGGTTTATGATACATTATTCTAAATATATGCACATTAATAATGAATATTTATTGCGCCTATGTAAATATGTATACTTACCTAAAATAGTATTTTTTATTAAACTCATATTTAATATTATAAATGCGAAAGTGCCTATTTGTCTGTTACGCTTTCACGGATAAACCACGGCACTGATTTAAACGTTTGGGATAAAAATATCAAAAGGTCAAATTTAGGCTACTTTTTGTCAAAAATCAATCCTTGAACGGATGAAGTAAGGTATGAAACTTTTGGGCAGCGGTTCCTATGCCGGTGAAACTGCGGACCACAGTAATATAAATAATAAATATTCCTTGGTGATCAATCTATTTTTTGCACACCTAAACCTTTTTTACATCCTGTATATAATAAGAATCTTGTTCTAGTATCAAAAACCTAAACTTAAAAATATACAATGTAAATTCACACAGCGAAAATATTTTGATATTTTAAGAAATAATTTAAGAACGTGTTTAATATTGTAACCTGACAGATGAAATATAATACAGCGTGTTTCGGTCCGCGAGCTCGCTCCAATTCGTCGTGTCATTTGACAAACCTTTCTCGTTTTACGTGTAATAAAGTACTATAAATACTTATACTATGTAGGTATACAGTATACTGCCATGAGATAAACATATTTTCATGTAATGTTCTGATATTCGATACAGGTGTAAAACTGATAGTTTTTTAAGTAGGTGCCTACGGTTAAACTAGGTTTGGCAATTATATGGTTTCGTATTTGTTATAAAAATGTTTACGGTTAATTGAATCTGTAGTCTTATTTCAAAAAAACTAAATGAAGTCTTTATTCATCAGTAGCTATCGAACAATAATTACTACACGCCTAATATAATAAGACGTGTTAAAATACTCGAAAAATACTGATATCATATCAACCTTCTGTGCTAACTATTATTATACCGATCAAATTCAAAGAAATGAGTACAAAGATGTTGAAAAATATAATAATAAAGCTTAAATAGTTCACCTTTTCCGTAATAAAAATAAAAAATGACATCTGAGAAGTGAGAACACTAACGAAGGCTAACAACAACACTAACATAAACAAAATATAATAACACTAACTTTACGTGACGTCTTGTAGGCATGCTGCGTGACTCGCTCGCCCTGGTTTTGTACAGGATCTAAGCACACGAATCGATAAACTTGTTAATTAAATATTCAGATACGACTACATTATAATTCATTGACCATCGAACTAGGCTTAATTTTTATAACGCTTTGTACTACATTATTCTAATATTTGTATTTTTTCGTTTCAGATTCTACATTTCAAGATATGATGGACACAATAACTCGACATAAAGCGTATCGTTGTAGACGCCAAACGAGCTGAGTTATTATCGAGCAGTCACAAGGTTGGGGTGAATAATGGGAAAGAGGAACGTTCGGATCAAAATTGCACACTCCGTTGGTCCGCCTATTGTTGTTCACATACTAGACACATCTGAGTAGCATCCCAGCCTACGCTTTAAGACATTACCAGTTACCGCCGCACTAGCGACTGCCAATAAAGTACAAGTCATATCGGGTTATAATACACGTATTTTACTTAGATGTATTTATTTTAGTACAAAGAACTGAACGTTGATATCGCACGAGATTATTTAATGTGGTTAAGTTATAATATTAACCGAGTTACTGTTCTCGGTCGTTTCGCCTAAACGGTAGTCATGACGGCCACTGCTCCTGAATTATCAAAATCAGACTTTTTTGATTTTGTCACTTCTAACGAAGTAACTGACGCTCAATATAAACAACAGATGCGATCAGTTAATGTCTTCATGGAATCGCCAGATTCACGCTCGAATCCCTTATTATCAGAGGAGCCAAAGGAACAAAACAACAACAGCTTACTGAGTGTAACCTGTAACCAATCCTCTAGTAGCAACAGCATGACCGCTGCAACTACGTCGAACCCCCTTCAAAGTTTTGATTCTATTTGGAACGTGGATAGAGATCGCGATCGCTTAGAAACAGCCATGTTGGAAGATTTAAATAAATATTATTGGAATCAAGACACCGATATAAGTGCAACACATCCATGTGCAGATACTGCTATTTCAAATAAACTCATAAGTAACAACACAGACGGTCAAATTTATACACTGACTGTCCTAAATCAAGACACTTGGGTAAAGGATGAAGATGTATCCATGTCCAGTCCAGCGGACATAGAAACAAATCCCTCGCTAGATCTCGAGTCAATATTAAATATGAATGGTTTTCCACATGACTTCAATCAAGACACTCTGAATCCCAATATATTGCCAAAAGTAGAAAACTTTAACTACGAAGAAAATGAATCTGAAAATAGAAGTACGGAGTTGAGCGCAAATAGCTTAGTAAAAGTAGAAGCATATAATTATACCGAAACTGAATTTCAAAGCAATGACAAGAAGGATGATTCAACGCGTAGTCCTATTATAGGTACTTCATCGTTATTGGATGCACAAGTTGAATTTAATAACAACAATAATGATTGGAAATTGACGGATCAGAATACAGAATCAAATGACTCTCTACTAAGAAGCGCATTGCAAGGAAAAGCCTTCATAAGATACAGTACTTTACAAAAGAATGCTATTACAAAAATTGATGCGGAAACGGAACTAAAAAGAGTTATTATAAACAACAATAACAAAGCTGATGTTCCTTCAATGTATCAAGATACGAAAGAACCCGATGCAGAGCTTCTCATGTCAATAGCACCGCAAAATGGCAATGTTAATATTTCAATACTGTTAGAAGACCCGACAGCTACAGTAGTGGCAAATGGTGATAATTCAACACCTTCACAAAGCGTGGACGATATATTGTTCTCTCAGCTTGATGCTACATACTCGGACGATTATGAAAAGTTGAAAAGAATAGCGTCGGAATTAGGTGAATCAGTACAACCGTTTTGTACTGTTGAGCCCATAGATCCTACGCGAAACGTCTACAATATTCATCATGTCAGTGGCGAATTGGTAACAATGATACCAGCCGGTGAAGTCCAACTTTCCCAACACTTACAGATGATGACGGCGTCACCTACTGTTACCAGTACGAAATCAATGGGGAAAAAACACAAACGGTTTCCGAGCAAAAATACATCCCCCACATCGCAAACCCAATCTGGGACAGCGGTTCAAGCAGCAACGTCGACATCTAACGGCGTGAGAAAAGAAAGATCATTGCATTATTGCTCCATATGTTCAAAAGGATTTAAAGATAAATACTCAGTAAATGTGCACGTTCGAACGCACACCGGCGAGAAGCCGTTCACGTGTTCTCTGTGCGGTAAAAGTTTTCGACAAAAAGCGCATCTGGCGAAACATTATCAGACTCATATTGCACAGAAAAGTGCCGCTGCCAACGGTGCTTCAAAAACGACAAAACAAAGATAACTGCCCATTCCACATTTTCATTTTGCCTGATAGTCAATTATTGTATATTGTCACAGTGATAATAAATGTATTAAAATAAACGAATCCACGAAGGCTGATTGACGAACACACATGAATTTGGTAAGGTGCTAAATAGTTCTATAGACAAATAAGGCGAGTGTAAGTGATATGATTGATATGACACGTGTCCAACAATATTTGACCGATACTGTATTTGTTAATTTGTATGTAATTCCGTCCGTTACCGATAACTTTTAGCTTTAGCTAGTATAAATTAGATTAATACTTAAGTTATTTTTTGAACGTATTAAAACTAAATGTTTCAGATGTATAATTTATAAATGTTTGCAAATGTAAGAATCGTGTTACAAGTCTTAAGCTTTTACATGTAAGTGTATAATTGCGACTGCGATGCTCTGTCGAAAGGTCTTTATATAAGAACAAACTTTTCATCGATGGTATTTAAGATGCTTAACAATTTTAGGATTGCTTATTACTTACTCGCACTATAATTTCTCTTGCGGCCAATGTTAGATACAGTGAACTTTCTAAAAAATAGTAAAAAAGCAGTGTAAAAGAACGAGCATTCATTGCCCACTGCTATCTTTCACCGCTCAACTATCGTATCTCTGTACGTAGTCTTGGTCTCAACTATATGGATTATTTTTCCTCATGTCATACCATGAATGCGAACGATTCAAAATAATAATAACTCAGACATTGGTACATTAAATTGACATGGCAATATTTAGCTTGATTGATGTTAGTTATTATTTTCCGTAGCTGACAGTATCCTTGTAATTTCTCTATAATAACATGTATTAAAATAACAATGTATTTTTCTTTACTAACCACATAAACTAGGTAGTACAGTGAAGGGTACTCTTATGGCAACATTAAATTGATCCCTTTATTTTACGAGAGGCGTGATTACTCCCCGATTGCTATAAATTTCCGATACAAGAGGCGATTCAATCGCTTTATTTTAAATTGTTCTTCCTTTCTCGTCTAATAAATTGAACTTTCTTTGTTTCACTCGTGCACTTAAAAACGAAGCCTCGCCTAGTTATTACTAAAATACTCCGAACAATACTCAATAATTAATGATTTATATAATCCTCAGAATGAAAGTGATACTAGCATTTTATTTATATTTTTACGATGTTATCATTGTTTCTATTATAGTCAAACTGTCCAACCTACAGAATGTCGCGCAGCGTGTTTTCTTAATTTTAACATATTATTGATACTTTCTCTGATGGTAACTATTTTTCTTATTAACATTCTGGTTCGGTCATTAACTTTGCATATTTTATTTAATAACGATAAGTTGTTTATCAATTCTAACATTAATTACAAACATTATTAACTTTCAATACAACTTTACAAGTATCAAGTTATTCTGTAGGACTTTGGTTTAACAATAGAAATGGATCGTGACAAAGCAGTATCGTAAATGTTTATCGTTGCGATTTAAACACGTTCTACATAATATTTTAAATTTCCAAAACAAATATTTTAAGACTTGTAATTATTTAGGGAGCATGATATCTATTTACCTATATTATGTTGAGATTATTTTATATTATTCTGTATATTGAATATATTATGTATCTTGCCAATGTTGTTTGGTAAAATGTGTGCTTACTATAAGGATTTGACAACGAAACACTGCCTTGTGATCTCTCTGCCTACACGAGAGACTATTTTTCTTAGAAAAAAATATTATTAAGTATTAGATACTTTTACCGACAGTGCGAAATATATTGTGGTAAAATATTTACTAAGTTAATAAGTATTATTTACTCTTCCTCTGTAATGTACAATTTTGATCGAAACATGTTTTCGTAATGTTTACACCAATAATATTTTAATACTCGTTTTACAATTATGTACTTTTTTGGAAGCTTATAGTTTTATAGCAGTTTACGTGTATTTGAACATGTAAATTAAGTATTTTTAAATAATACTCAATCGTTGTAAATAACAACTGATCAAGTCTAAGGGAAATTATTTTGTAATTTGTGGCGTAAACTCTACCACTTGTATCTCATTAGATCATATCTGAATTAGCGAATTTATAGACATTATATTATAAATGTTATACGTACATTAAGCAAATAAGATTTTTGAGAGATTTACCAGTTAGATGTAAGAAATATGGCTCTACCTTAATTATAGAATACAATTCGCATAAATGGTTGTTAATATATTAAACTTGTAAAATATTAAAACTATCTATTGTTTGTTTTTGGATCTTATTCGAGAAATGGGATTTATTTCATTACAATCGATTAATTACTTAATATTGCATTTGTTCCTGAGTTGATTTTTAGATTTTATTAAATCTAATGTTAAGATTTTAATGATAGCTCGATGTATGATTAATAATTTAATATTATTGATAAATTTTATAGAGAAGGACGTGGATGAATTACTTTTGTAATTAATGTCGGCATAATGACGAACAGTTGTAAATACTTTTTAATTTAATTTATTTGGAAATATTATTGCTCAAATGTAATCGTGAAATTTAAAAATTGTTCACTTCGTCCTTAGATGCCGTCCCTGTACAATAATTTCATTATTTATTTATAGATTTATATTTAAGACGATAGAAGGAAAACGAAAAAGATTTTAATTTTGATTTAATCCGAGCTGTGATTATTGTTTATGTATGACTGTTTAACGAATGCTACTTTGTGCTTGAAGTAACAGAATCGTCACAAAAACGCGCTATTCTTGTGTCGATACTGCTACAATCGTAGTCTTCCAACTGATAAGGATTGTATTCGCACGAACCTTTTGTGGGACCTATACGTTTCAGCGTTGCACAAAATAAGAGTTATCATTTCCATTCACCATATGTAATTTAAATTTAACTCAATATGAATATAAAACACGAGTCACAATGCCACGATTTAATTCACTATTCCATTTTTTACAATATTGTTATTATTATAGACCGCGAAGGTTCGTTGTATGCGAATATACCTAATGAGCGAACACGGTTTGCCTGGTTCAAACAACAGTATGAAGTATCCGTTATGTGAATACAGTTTGTAGCTACCATAATTTTACAATATTTTCAGTTTTATATGGAATTTCTATATTTTTTACTTTCCTACTTAAGTTTGCTAATAAAATGTTTTATAATATTTTGTTGTTTTATGTTCTATCCTTTAATTAGGGAAAGAAACCTCATTCAACCAATTCCAGAACATAGCGAAACGCAAAACCTTCATATATTCACTTTCTTCATACTTCCTATTTATAAGGAACAGTTATGAGTAAGCCTAATATGTCATTTAACAATAAACCTTGGCCAGTGATTATGAATCTAAAAAAAATAACACAGTCATAGGTGACCTACCACTGTCTTGACATTTTAAAAAACCGGATTTTTATTACTAACTGCTTGTGCTATCCGTGCTTTAATAATTTAAACCCAAGTTATAAATTATGACTAGACTTTTAAACAATTAGAGACTGTTGGCCAAATATTGACAATTTTATAAAATTCACTACTAGTTTAGCCGATCTTATCCTGTTTTAGTGAAAAAGTCGTCTAATAAAAATTTCCTACTAATTTAGCCATACATATTCATACAGTAAATTCAACGTGCTTTATTTATTTAGTACAAGTACCCCAATTGCATTGTGATAGCAAGACGATCAAACAAAAGGCATGTAAATAAATAGAAATAGCGTCAGTCTCCGGCCGGCCATTGTTTCGTGTTCCGGCCGATGTGCGGCGGCCACACGTTATAATTAGCTCCATTGTAGGCAGAGCGATCCTATCGACGACGTGAACACTTCCGATGGATTTACCTACGTACCTTGCTACACGCTTTCCACTCATTGTTCAAATATAATCTCCGAGTAGACCTATATATGAATAAAATTGGTATAAGGTTTAGTGTTATTGCTGCGAGCGGTCAATTGTTTCCTCATTGCTTGCATTGCCTCATGACTTGCTTGGTTCATGATAAACGTCTCACTTTATATCAAAATGAAACGAAAAAAAATAAAAATGTACTGTGCACTTGTGTTGTAGAGCAATAATTGGCTTAGGTCATAATGTGGAGATTTTATCCAGTAGTCGTCGCAGCTTAGTTAATAAAAAAAAAAAAAAAAAACATAAAACGAGTAGAACGTTTGAAACGATCGATCTTGTTGAATTAACGATAAAAGCTTACACAAGTTTACAAAAACGATCAATCACATTAGGCCAATTAGGTCAAATAACATTTTTATAATAAGTAGGTACATTAAGCTTAGTGAGTGTGTAAATATGGTCTTTCCATTATTATTCTTAGAGTTAAGTTACGAATAAGATAAATTATTTATAAAATCAATTGTTATATTTGGACTTTAATTTTACAAATGGCTTTTATAACACACAGATTCTGGGCTCTTATAAGGTAAAGTTAGCACATCTTTAGCATTCCTTCCAAGAATTCATCTATGGTGCATCAAGCTGCAACTTTTTGTTTTCATATAAGCTATTCCTAGTTTGAATATTCCATATTCAACGCGTACATATTTGGTAAAGGGCTTTTAGAGTAAGGAATGCAAAATGAATATTAAATTGTAAAAAGCGACAGCGGAAACGTTTAAGTTGTCGCCTTGTAGGAACGCAGTAAATGGAAATAGCAGCCATATACTAAACAGAACAAATGAATCTAACCACGCACATTGCATTTATGAGAAATTTAACTCACAAATGCTTATTACGAGATGTAAACATTGGCCTGTGATTATAACTTGACACGCTAACTTTCTAAATGTGATGGGTCGTCAATTTTATCATAGATTTTCCAGTAAGTAATCAGCACTTATTAGGAGGGTCACGAACCTCACGTATACAACTAAGCATCAGCTAAGTTACGTTCATGCATATTACTATTCGACTGTTTACAAAATGTCAATTCGAAGTAATATATTATTATTGTATAGGTGTCATTACCTTTCATAGACTTGAATGGTAGCATTGATCATTGATGTATTATTAATTTTTAGTTAATAATTTATCTTTCTTAACACGTTCACTGCGGCATGTCCAGTATCGGGCCATCAGCGACTACACCACAGTGCGGCGCCCAAAATCGCAGTTTTCACCGTGGTGCGGCGAGGTTTTTTATATGTTAATCAATGACTAGAAAAGAGACAAATATATTTTTGTGATCACAGTTTGAAGTAGGACTCAATTTCGTTTAAAAATCGTATGGCAAAATATTGGACACAACGCATAGAAAAGAAACCGTTTCTTTTGTGTGTGGCAGGTCAAATATTTTGCCATGGACAAGCACCTCATGCCGCACTGTACTGCGAGCGCGCCGCGAGTCAGTCTCGCATAGTGATGCACCAGGACCGAAGCACTTTTCTTTTGAGTTTTTTTAAATGACAATGATACCTTAGAGGCTTTAGTTTTTTTACTTTCTTTTATTTCGTAGCATAAATGCAAAAATGTGATGACAGTTGTGAAAATAATATAAAACATTAAAACAAATGTTACTGAACAAATTAAAAAAAAAGTTACTGAACAATTTCCTGATAGTACCCTATCAAGTACCTTGTTTTATATGTGTTTTTTTTTTGTATCGACGATCTCGTTATCTGTTAACAAACAGACTGAAATATACACAATTGATTTATATCGATATCGATGTTTTATTTTACAGTGTTTCCCATCGCTATTACTGTAAACATGCCGTATCAACGCAGTGCGGGATGGCAAATAATTTTTCACAAAATCAGGGGTTTACATTTTCCCTCATATCTTTTAAACTATTGGGTCAAACTAAAAGCTATTTATGCGGTATATACTAGACTATATATACTATTATCTGAAAAAAATTTTTTGAAATATCTTGAAATTTCATGACATTATTAACCTTCAAAGTCAGAAGGTGCGATGTGATAAAAAAGGCTCATGACGCACAGTGGTGAACTTGCCGATGTGAAGTATGGAAGACATGCCGCAACAACGGTAAGTTTGGCATTTTAGGTGCCGCAGTGAACGTGTTAATAGTTGCTTGCATAGTTCCTGATGTAATCCTACCCTACAAACGTTTCAAAAGCTTCATTTTTATTTGACTCTCGAACTTTTATTCATATATATTTTTAACATTAATGGCGACAATATGATTTCGCGAATATGGATTATATCTGATATCATTTGATAAACAGTTTAATACATATGAGTATGAGTCAGTGATTTTAGGGCCAAAATTCGGCCATATGTATCTATTAAAATATATCCTGCAGAATTATTTCTGTATAATCATTGTGCATTATAACAAGCAAATAACAAATTATTGAAATAGTTAATACTTAATACTTGTAATGTTTACCACAAATTACTGATGGAAATGATCATGATTATACCTATAAGTACTACCTATACAAAGTTAGATTGTTGCCTTTTGTTTTACTTAACATTTTATTTTACTTCAATAAATTTTCTTTTCCTGCATGAATCGAAGAACAAAAATCGTCCTGCTGGTTTTTGCTTTATATTTTTCGATCAAATAGGAAATAGCATCCATTTTCCAAAACGCGTGTGTGTCATTTACATTAAATTATTGTGTCATTTATGTTCTTACTACTGAATGAATTACCTTCAATTTATATGATCAGCTGTTTGTGTTATGGAGATATAGACAGAAATAAAACAAAATATTTTAATTAAAATTTTTATAATAAATTAATGTAAAATATTATGTATAAAAGAACGTCTTTCCCATCTTCATCAATAAGTTTTTATAATACTTGAAGTGCAACATTTCACTATTCCGTAAAATAAACATTGAATCGAGAGATTAGTTTAGAATAAATACATTGTATTTAGTAGTCTTATTTTCATACATTCCATATTCCTCTCAGCGTTCTCACTCACACGAGGTACGTATACGTACAATAAAGAGAAAATA
Organism: Colias behrii; assembly: GCA_029959065.1. NCBI lineage: Eukaryota > Metazoa > Arthropoda > Insecta > Lepidoptera > Pieridae > Colias > Colias behrii. The sequence goes on from JARWMC010000002.1 coordinate 9,879,971, forward strand.
ACATGTTTTAAATAATTAGTATCTACGCTTTTTACTTCTTAGGATCTCTGTAAACACCCATAAAGAGTATAGAGTTGGTGGGTCTCTCATAAATGACATAAACGAAGGGGAAGTTAGCGATGAAGACGCTTGGTTCTGCTGGACGAGATGATCGGAAGCCGAATATTGCTGTTGCCGCTGCTGCTACCGTGCCTGGAAAATAGAATTTACAATTACATCGTTGTTGTAAAAACTTCATTGATATTTAAAAAGTTGTTGTAAGAACTTCTTTGATAAATTATTGGTAAACGATAATTAATGTGTGTTTAGAAGTAGGTATGCTTGTAGGTATGTACCAGTTATTACAGGGGATAATTGGATATGAATATATGAATCAGTAAGTATGCAAAATGCCTCCTTAAATGAATACGAATGAAACCTATATCTGTGTTATTTCTCTTTTCGATCGATAACATTTGGTTGGTAAAGAGTGTGTTATTACAATTTTCAACTCGAGCATAATAACATGATTTTAAAAATGAAACATCGACTGAATGGATTTTAATGGATGGCACATGGAATAATATTAGACAAGAAGGTATATGGTTCTGATTCGAAATTTATACCAAGTATGGAATCCATAAATGAGGAAGGAATAAATTCTCCCACAGTTCATTATATAAATGTATGAAATTCATGTACAAAGGCAGATAAAATATAATAAACATGAAATTTTTAATGGATAGATGTTTGTCACACTTTCAATATTAAATTTTTGTCAAATATGTATAAAATTTTGAACAAAAATAGATATACGCCAGCTAGTATGAAAGAATAATTACCTTCTTCGTCAACTTGTATCTTTGCTTTATGGACTGCATCATCGAAGACAATACCGCGGTCATCGGTAAGAGTGGAGAAGTCTGATGTCGCGTTGAAAAGATCACCAACACCAAGAGTTTCAAGAATCTAAAATGTATACATACAGATATTTAAATTATGCACTATACATTATTGTATACGTACAGGTAAATACTTTGCTACGCAGAGACAATGTACTTTTAATTAAACAGTTACAATTATAGTATGCTTATAACGTGATTCTTTTTAGGTCGCTAAACCTTTTTTTGGTTCTTTGCAATTTAAAACTACAACTAAAATTCAAGTGTTGATCGATCAACCAAAATTGTTTCTCTTCAGGGTTATCTTTATTTATATTTGAGTGAGGATATCTATTGATCAACAGACTGCGTAAATTGGGCTCTTGTGTTTATATGTGTTTTAAAATTTAATTTCTTATGTTACATAATACCCTCTAATTTCTCACTCTAATTTACTTATAACCAAGTCTATTCTAAGTCTATTTTATCGTACTGCGGGTGACGATAAAATACATGAATCAGAAAATATGTCCACAAACTCGTCAGGGTAGGAGGTACCTACCTACATCATAAAATGTGAGGAAAAAATATTTTTAAATAATGTTCCTCTGAGATGTTCCTTCAGTACCCTTACAGCAAGTAGGTAACAATTTCTTAGAGATAGTTGTAAATAACAGTACAATGTATAGTACATAATACAGGGTGTCCCAAAAAGTAGTGATGAACGGAAGCTGGGAGGTAGAGGACCTAGAGGGCTATCCGAATCACCCCCATGTATGTTATGCGATTTTTCGTATTTTCGGAGATATGACGTTTTTTTCAATTTTTCATCTATCGCTGGGTACGATGATATTTTCACTCATGGTGACGTCATTTATTGCGGAAGATGCTTGATTTTTTTTGTGTGCTAAGCTGAAAGATAGGCCAATTCAGTATGGCAACATTTACTATCGTTAGATCTTTGAATGGAATAAAAAAAAGAATTAAATGCTAAGAAAGATAAAACTACCCAGTATGTTCACCACTTCAAGGGCCCGTAAAAAAAGAAAATCACATAAAAAAAGTTTTCCGTTTGGTTTTTAAAAACTTGCTCTATCCATCAGGTAGCTACCTTAAAAATTTAATTTTATTATTCAGAAGGCTTCAATCGAAAAATTAAAATCTAAATGTGGTAAGTGCAAAAATTTAATTAACATGATGATTAATAAAAACAAATTAAAACCAATAACAAAGTGTTTATTTACCAGAAATTTTTAAAATGACCCCGCTGTTGCTCAGTGCAAGTGCGACCGCACCCTAAAAAGTTGTCTTTTAAATGTCTGAATGCCCTTTTATCATTTTTAAAGGTTTCTTCTGCTACTATGAATTTCCGGGTTATTTCGTCCAAATTGTGGGTTATCTCGTCTTTGTAGTATCCCCACGGAAAAAAATCAATAGGGTTTATGTCCGGGGACCGTGGAGGCCATGCTAAAGGGCAAAGATACCCTGAAAGATGGATTGGTCGTTGCAGCCTGCGCATGCGCCGGTGACGCCTACCTTAAAGCCTGGCCTCCACGGTCCCTCGACCTAAACCCCATTGATTTGTTTCAATGGGGATACTAAAAAGCCCTCGGCTACTTGAGAGAATGCCCTAATTTGGACGAAATAACCCGGAAATTCATAATAGCAGAAGAAACCATTAAAAATGATAAAAAGGCATTCAGACATTTAAAAGACAACTTTTTAGGGTGCGGTCGCACTTGCACTGAGCAACAGCGGGGTCATTTTAAAAATTTCTGGTAAATAAACACTTTGTTATTGGTTTTAATTTGTTTTTATTAATCATCATGTGAATTAAATTTTTGCACTTACCACATTTAGATTTCAATTTTTCGATTGAAGCCTTCTGAATAATAAAATTAAATTTTTAAGGTAGCTACCTGATGGATAGAGCAAGTTTTTAAAAGCCAAACGGAAAACTTTTTTTATGTGATTTTCTTTTTTTACGGGCCCTTGAAGTGGTGAACATACTGGGTAGTTTTATCTTTCTTGGCATTTAATTCTTTTTTTTATTCCATTCAAAGATCTAACGATAATAAATGTTACCATACTGAATTGGCCTATCTTTCAGCTTAGCACACAAAAAAAATCAAGCATCTTCCGCAATAAATGACGTCACCATGAGTGAAAATATCATCGTACCCAGCGATAGATGAAAAATTGAAAAAAACGTCATATTTCCGAAAATACGAAAAATCGCATAACATACATGGGGGTGATTCGGATAGCCCTCTAGGTCCTCTACCTCCCAGCTTCCGTTCATCACTACTTTTTGGGACACCCTGTATAATACAATGCTTTGATTACTTACGAGTTTAAGTTCTAGAGATCTTTCAATGGTAAATTTGGGTATTTCAACGACAACCTCACGACCCATATAACCTTCTTCAACTACAGCGGCAAGACGCTCCGGAGTTAAATTGTTGATTATGTTAGATACACCTGAAAAATACGAGCAGATGAATAAGAAATGCTTAAAACTTTTAAAACATATGCTACAATCGCTAACGTAAAACATCTGCTTTCAGAGGTATAATAAGAAAAATTAAAATAAGTTCCGTACCTTCCTTCATGGAGTAAGGTGGAAGAAGAATGTACATGCTGATGTCATTGCCTTTGTATGGAAGTTCTAGAATTTGAGCTCCAAGGTCCTCATTTACCACTGAAAAGTTGATAAATTAATTAATACAGATAAAACGCAGTTACAGTGTAATTATAATGCATTATAATAAAATTATTATTCTATAGCTAGCTGTCAGCCCCGGCTTCGCCCGTGGTACATATTTACGTTTTCTCTACATAAGAACCATCCTCGTACTTCAAGGAATATAATAAAAAAAGAATTATCGAAATCGGTCCACCCGTTCACGCGTGATGCCGTGACCAAGGAAAACGGGTTTCATTTTTATAGTACATATATATATATAGATATACAGGGTGTCCCAAAAAGTAGTGATGAACGGAAGCTGGGAGGTAGAGGACCTAGAGGGCTATCCGAATCACCCCCATGTATGTTATGCGATTTTTCGTATTTTCGGAAATATGACGTTTTTTTCAATTTTTCATCTATCGCTGGGTACGATGATATTTTCACTCATGGTGACGTCATTTATTGCGGAAGATGCTTGATTTTTTTTGTGTGCTAAGCTGAAAGATAGGCCAATTCAGTATGGTAACATTTATTATCGTTAGATCTTTGAATGGAATAAAAAAAAGAATTAAATGCCAAGAAAGATAAAACTACCCAGTATGTTCACCACTTCAAGGGCCCGTAAAAAAAGAAAATCACATAAAAAAAGTTTTCCGTTTGGCTTTTAAAAACTTGCTCTATCCATCAGGTAGCTACCTTAAAAATTTAATTTTATTATTCAGAAGGCTTCAATCGAAAAATTGAAATCTAAATGTGGTAAGTGCAAAAATTTAATTCACATGATGATTAATAAAAACAAATTAAAACCAATAACAAAGTGTTTATTTACCAGAAATTTTTAAAATGACCCCGCTGTTGCTCAGTGCAAGTGCGACCGCACCCTAAAAAGTTGTCTTTTAAATGTCTGAATGCCCTTTTATCATTTTTAATGGTTTCTTCTGCTATTATGAATTTCCGGGTTATTTCGTCCAAATTAGGGCATTCTCTCAAGTAGCCGAGGGCTTTTTAGTATCCCCATTGAAACAAATCAATGGGGTTTAGGTCGAGGGACCGTGGAGGCCAGGCTTTAAGGTAGGCGTCACCGGCGCATGCGCAGGCTGCAACGACCAATCCATCTTTCAGGGTATCTTTGCCCTTTAGCATGGCCTCCACGGTCCCCGGACATAAACCCTATTGATTTTTTTCCGTGGGGATACTACAAAGACGAGATAACCCACAATTTGGACGAAATAACCCGGAAATTCATAGTAGCAGAAGAAACCTTTAAAAATGATAAAAGGGCATTCAGACATTTAAAAGACAACTTTTTAGGGTGCGGTCGCACTTGCACTGAGCAACAGCGGGGTCATTTTAAAAATTTCTGGTAAATAAACACTTTGTTATTGGTTTTAATTTGTTTTTATTAATCATCATGTTAATTAAATTTTTGCACTTACCACATTTAGATTTTAATTTTTCGATTGAAGCCTTCTGAATAATAAAATTAAATTTTTAAGGTAGCTACCTGATGGATAGAGCAAGTTTTTAAAAACCAAACGGAAAACTTTTTTTATGTGATTTTCTTTTTTTACGGGCCCTTGAAGTGGTGAACATACTGGGTAGTTTTATCTTTCTTAGCATTTAATTCTTTTTTTTATTCCATTCAAAGATCTAACGATAGTAAATGTTGCCATACTGAATTGGCCTATCTTTCAGCTTAGCACACAAAAAAAATCAAGCATCTTCCGCAATAAATGACGTCACCATGAGTGAAAATATCATCGTACCCAGCGATAGATGAAAAATTGAAAAAAACGTCATATCTCCGAAAATACGAAAAATCGCATAACATACATGGGGGTGATTCGGATAGCCCTCTAGGTCCTCTACCTCCCAGCTTCCGTTCATCACTACTTTTTGGGACACCCTGTATAGATATCATACAGGAAAATACATACTATAATGGAATATTCCCTTTTGCCTCATGAACGGCACTAAGGTTTGGCGAGTTTCGGAGACGTAGAAAACTTGCTTCTTGGTTCTTTCAGCGGGGAATTTTGAGGCCCACACGCCTTTGAAGTACGCAGCATTAGCTAGAACCAGCTTCGTGGAATGCGAGATGCCGTCTGCGGGAATAAGATCCTTGATGTTGTTCTTTGTAATGCGTTCGACCCAACTGTTGATGTGCTCTCTTGATTGATCTGGTTGGTCTTGGAAGTTCTGAAAGAAGACAACAAAAGTCATTACCGTATCTAAAAAGAACGATCTAATAAATTTTATGAGTAACCTAATCAATGACTGATGACGTATAGAATAAGTAAATAAAAATATTTCCGTACACAATATAGTAATTTACTATTGTTTTATATAAATGTTATTGAATGTTATTAGGCTATCATCAGTCACGCTGTACTTTGATATGCGTTACATAGCAACAGCGTTTAAAATTTCCTTAACAGTATTTTGCTTGGTCACAAAATGAGAGAGTGCAATGAAAGAGAAAGTTTCAATGGCGTATCGAATCTTTTAAGCACAATCTGATTCCTATTAAGCTCTTCTGTCCTGCCATCCATCTCAATGTACAATTCATTATTTTATAATTGGCTAGCAGTCCGCCCCAGCTTCGTCCATGGTAGGATATAGCATACAGCCTTTTCCCGAACAGAGTGAAAAGATATTTTGAATTTTAGAAACAAAGAAAGAATATTAGATATTTTTAACTTTTTTTCTCTCTATAAGAATTTTCTTGTGCCTTGACAAAAACCTTATTTTTTTATACATTGGACGAGTTCTCGAGTTTTACGCTACCCATTTGACAATTCAATTGTATTTATGAAGTGGATTTAGAAGCCTCTAGACTATGACACACATCTAAGAATGTATCCGCGATCAAAAGCCACCCAACTCATAAGCATAACATCAATTACATTTGTAACAACATTACCAATGCTTCAAGTTCCCCAGAAAGGAGGTCGAGCAAACATTGTCTGACGTGCAGCCCGTTGTCGACGAACATCCTGTTGGCGTTTGTGAACTCATAGCTGTCACTGTTGTTGTTCATAGCCCGCGACCTCTTGTCCACTTTGTAAGCCGTCAGCAGGTTCACCTTGTCCTGAAAACGAAACGTAAATTTAGGATACAATATCTTGGTCATGTTGTGTTAGCTGCGCTCTTGAACCGATTGTTCTGAGAATTAAACGTAAGAATATCTACATATTACAATAGTGAATACACTTGGGGATGTCTAAGAATGATGTTTCAGATATACAGGGTGTAATCGTTAAGTGTGCACAGGCGATTATTCCGTAACTATTGCAGATATCAAAAAACCTTATACTGATATCGAAAGCCCTTTACCTAATGAGTAAAATGACAACAATAACTTTTGAAAAATAAAACGGGAAATATCCAAAAAATTTACACCAAACACTCCCATACATTTAGTATGAGATATGACTATCCTAAACATGTAATATGAAAAATTTTGGTTCTTTTTTTGAATTTGTGCTTAAATACTTCGCAAATTTTAATAAAACTTCATTTAGAAACTGTAAGCAGAGCTCGGTGTGGAATACAATGGTATTCCAAAACGAGGACGTCACTTCGAACATTTGCTTTGAACACAAAATGTATGGAAAATTCAATGTACGGGAGTGTTTAATGTAACTGTTTTGGATATTTCCCGTTTTATTTTTTAAAAGATATTTTTGTCATTTTACTCATTAGGTAAAGGGATTTCAATATCAGTTTAAATTTTTTTGATATCTGCAATAGTTAGATACGGAATTATCGCCTGTGCACACTTATTGATTACACCCTGTATATTGTCGAAGTATTATTATGTTGTTCATTTGTTATTTTAATATAACTAATAGTATTAAATATGAAGTAGGTAATTAAGATTTACATCAACAACGCCTCTACATCGTTACATCCTAATGATGATTGCTATATGCAATATTATTTTGAATAATAAAACGCCCTGTAAAATAAGCCTTACCAGAGAATCAGCAATTTTCAAGGCTTGTTTCAGCCCTTGTTCTGTTTGGTGGCCCGCTGCAAAATACCCAAGGAGCAGGGCATGGTACACCGAAAATGGTGAGAAGAAGATGTTGTCATCCGGTACATATTTGTTGATTGCATTAAACAGGTCTAAAGTAAAATGTAGTTGACCCTTGTACATATTTATTCGATCGTCGGGGTTAAGTTTTTTGGATGCATCGTCTTTGTAAAAACATTGGCTGTTCACCGTCGCAGCCGATGCGATGATCAAAAGTGCTAATTTCATCATCTTAAATCTGAAACAAACAATTTTTAAGTGTAAATAGGTAGGAATTTCATGGTTTATTTTGAAGGCTTTGTTACACATGAAGATGTCTTTTTGGCAATCAAAAAGCTTTGGTGCAACAGAATTGAGTTAGTAGATGTTAATCTACTATATAAAAATAAGTCGGGTTTTCCTTCCTGACGCTATAACTCCAGAACGCACGAACCGATTTCCACGGTTTTGCATTCGTTGGAAAGGTCTCGGGCTCCGTGAGGTTTATAGCAAAGAAAAGGTGTCTCTGGTGGCGAAACGGAGTTCGCTCAGTTTGCTAGTTAATAAAATAAAACTAATTGCATAATCCGATATTTCAGTAGTTATAATTCCATGTAGAGTCAAATTATTTAATTGGAAACTCGTTTTGTTGAGTTGAGTGAATGCCTTTATTATGTATAATCATCCAATAGTGACATGTAAATATAATAGTTATTGTAAAAATAATAATTGCAGTTGTAAAATATGCGTCAACGTTTTAAAGCAAGCAAAGGATTGGTCACGAACGGAATTGCGCGGTTGTCCCCGCGGCCGCGCGAAACTGGGAAAACCCAGCGACTCGTGTTTTATTCATAACATATACATTTCAAGACGATTTTTTTTACATTGCATATTATCCATAATATGAATACGCAGAATTATATTATTTGTATGTCAAGGCAATATTTATTTTACATTAATCGTAATATGTACCAGCTTTATTATTCGACGAATTCCAATACCTTATCCATTAATGCTTTTGTTATTTATGACACACTATTACAATTATTTATCATGACCTTTTTCAAATATTATCTAAACAAATAACTTTTATCACCAATGCTATTAATGCAGTGTAAGTACATATTTGTTTATTCCAAGTATTCGTAACATTTACATATATATATATATATACTAGTGAAATAGATAAAATAAACTGCTGGATTTTCACAACCTTCATTCTATTCTAATTTGTTAGAGGGAATTCCGATGTGAACAATAGAATTCGAGCATAATGCACGGATTTCCCTTTGGAGATCATCAGCGCAGAGAAAGTCAGACACGTCAGCGCATTTGTTACACAACAACCGGACCACTAAAGCGTGTCATTCGTACCCGCGAACGGTTTATACTTTATTGAGGACAAAATATACCATTAATACTCTAAAAGCACATAATTACCTGCGTCAAACGTTTAGTTGAGAGAAATTGAGGTTTCATTGTCCAGACCGCAGTGAACTCGTTAGATCACTAATATGTGAGAAACTTACGGCGATGACCTATTTCAGTCAGCAAATTGAAAATTCATGCATTCAATTGGATGTACATTTCCATTTAATTTAATCATAATATCGGATGATTTCAGTATGTAATTAGAGTATTATGTGAATGTAAAAACCCTGTGTCATATTAAAAATAATTAAATTGCAATTCATGTTTACGTTTCGCTTGTAAGGTAATCGATACATCGTAAAAGTAAGCCCAGCTGGGAAAATACGTTACCTACATATTCCCATACATATAACGGTGCATTGCGAATCATTGATTACGGTAATGATTTCAGAAAACGCAAAAATGTTTTATGACAGCACCGTTAAGAATTAACCGTTGCAATTTAAAAAGTGGATTGCAAATTTCATTAATGTTTTATTAGATGTTTTTATGCTTTAAAAATAAATCAGTTGGAATTAGTGTAAATGCGATTTTTTAACGGTTTTAGACACAATTTTTAAAGTGAAACTTTTATTACATCGTCTCAAACTTTTTGGTCTGTGTAGCGCATGTCGCGTGACGGTCGGCTGCCGAGTAGGTATAAAGCAGTGTTCGGAAAGTTTCACTTTTACCGTGGTTTCATAAAACCACACAACATTTTTTTTAATACATCTTTATATAAATTGAATCTTATACGTCTTCTCTTCAAAGGGCTACCTAAAATTTTGTAATACCTTTAAAAACCTTCGCGTTTTTTAAACCAGTCACGCCTAAAGTAACGTAACGTTTGCATAAGATTCAATTGTATGTACTTACTACGTTATTGGTACGCTACTGGAATATGAAACAACAAACAAAGACTATTGTTATCAGCTGTGGACATATTGATCGACGAAACACAACTCGTCATTATTATGACACTGGTACTGCATAATACTGAAAGGTTTATATTTTTCTACGTATAGGCTGTGGTCTATATAAATATAAATAATATAAATAATTAAATTGCAATGGGAGAATTATACAAATATTCTTGGGGAGCGTAATATAGTAGCTATCTATATATTCATGCCTTAAACTGTTCTATGGGCTGCTTTACCTATATTGAAGAATCAACTAACGTTCGAAGTGAAAATTATTCGATTATTCAATATCAGCTAAATTATAAAAAATCTCAGCCGAATTTGATTCTGTTGTTATTTTCAGACAGCATAGCATACGGATTACCATAAGGTACTTTGATAAAAATCATCAGATATTAGTGACCTATATTATGAAAAACACGTGTTTGAATATACTTCGTGTTACTTATAAGTTATAACATAAACAAATATAATACAAATTTAACAATATAATTAACACAAGGATACACTATAGGTACAGCAGTATAGTTAAGAACTTGCAAATATAATTGCTTCTATTGTTTTCCAATTATTGACGGCCTATTAGTAAAAAAATATTAATTCACTGCAAACAATTGATGTAACATATTTTTAATAATTCGGAGGTATTGCCAAAACATGACCTATAAACATATTTGATATAAGACACAGCTAGACGTTCTCAAAGTTGTATGTTTTCTTCCCCAAATTTTAACTTGCATGAAAAATATTTCTTATGTTTTAATGTATGGTAATATAGGTAAGGAATTCTTAACCTATTTAAAAATGTAAGAGACAACAATATCAAGTAGAGATTCAATACGAACAACTCATTCCAACCCGTACGGTAATATCGATTGACCGTTCTGCGTAAAACAGGAAAAACATACCCACCCAAACCTACTCTTACTTATAGAATAAAATATAATATAGGTAGGTACTAAAATGAGACGCTTTATATTTTTATTGTAAACACAAAATCTAGTTCGCATAATATGCAGGTATAATTATTTTCATATAGGTATTTTACCTTAAAATGTGTTCTGAGTAATATATTATGTTCCCCAGTGGTCAATAGACGATTTTAGGCCTTGGCAGCTTAAAGTCGTCTAGACGTGTTTGGGACATATGTATGTTTATTCTTAAATGCGTTTCCTCTGTATTCGTATTTATTATCGTATCGTATTTATCGTATCAACAATATTTTACTAACGATGTGCATGTGCGTCTTGGAAATGTACAGATTAGTTGTCTAATAACACCTAATTGCTTGTCATTGTTCTGACTGACCTTATATTTTATATAATTTTTTATACTGTGTGTATAGTGTTAAATTGCAGTACCATCTTTTATGAAGCATATTTTTTTTTATGGGGATATTTTACATTGGCATAGGTAAGTCTTAAAAGCTTAAGTATAGTAAGTTTAATATAGTTAAAATATTGAACATCTTTCCTTATTTACTTATGTACCTTAACGTATTTTCATACAATAATAATTATTATAATTGATCAACAATGCTCTACGAGAGCACATAACGATTAAAATAATATTTGTGTACAAACAAGAGTAAGCATTGTAGTCATAATATCCAAAAGTAATAATATACCAAAATATATGGTATTATATAAAATGACTGATTTTATGAATAGACTACGACATAAATATATGTTGTAATTTCAACGCGAATTCGTCATAGGCATTAGAAAGCGTGCATGAAAATCAGCATGAGTGGTATTGTTATTTGTATTTACAGTTTAATATAAACACTGATTAGTCCAAAGCAATCTGTAAATAAAACTTAATTCTGATGTTAAAGCTGTGTATAATCTGAGCTTTCTATTGATAAGATAATATTAGGATTAGGTATTATAAATTTAACAAAATATATTTTGATCTCTTGCTTGCTTATGTAATGGACAAAATGAAGTATTTAATAGCGGTAGGAACAGTTTTTAAATACCTAATTTTAAATAATTAAATGCTTTACCTAAAACGTAATTTAAAAATACCTACATGCATTAATATACATATATAATATGTAACCTTAACAAACAGGATAAACAATATCATCCATGAAGAAAAACAACGCTCACCTCATCCTTTGTCTGAAAAATCCTATTGTTTTCGTCCGTCAAATATATTTGGGGAGTAAAAATGTAAAAGTCACGTAAAATCACTGTTATTTTTAAACTTGTTTTAATGTTTTTGTTTATGCGAATAACGTTATTCTGTAGCGGAGCTCTGAGGCTAACTGATTGAGAACCGGCCGCTATCCTCTTTTATGTTTGTGACTGGTGTACGTTTGAAACCAGGCGGTGACACGAGTTGTATACTTTTATATTATTCATATATTATGGTCATACTAATTGTTTTAGGATGAACCACCTTCACGAAAACACAAAATCATTTAAAATATCTTACTAGAATCCCACGAATTTGTTCAAATTCACTGGAATTAAAGAAAACGTGAAATAAACTTCCTCGTTACAAATAACTAACAATGCATAGTTATAAAAATACGTAAATAATATGTTTATAACATTAGCCTATAGTAACTAATATGAATTCATTCAAATTATTCTAATCGTACATAGAGAATTCTGCTCTATAAGCACATATTTAAATATATATTTTTTAAAAGCATTTAATTGCAAACATTTTGTGAAAGGATTCACTTTTGTGAAACACTGCTCCTCTTGACCTATAAAAATATGTAGCCCACAGTAATTCCCAGACGAGACACTTCGTAAAATGCCCGCATTCCTACATTTTCGTAACTTATTTTGATTTAATTTTTTCTTAGCTATTAACTTGTTTGGAAAACTTACCTAGATATTTTAACTAAATATCGCATATAAATTTTCGTAGCAAAAAAATAAGCAAAAAACAGATCGAGTTGGACAACTTAATGTTACAGAAAATATCATAAAATAGTAGGTAGGTACGGCAAATTATTATTTTTAATCGTAATAGGTACAATATGGAGTATGGATTAGTGCTTAATGATAATTCAATTAAATAGACCGATTTGGATAATTCTTTTTTTATTATATTCCTTGAACTAAGTACGAGGATGGTTCTTATGTAGAGAAAACGTAAATATATGTACCACGGGCGAAGCCGGGGTGGCCGTGGACCGCTAGTATTATATAAAAATGAATGAATAAAATGTATGTATGTCATTTTATAGATTGACTATATTTATAAAGTGCGTGAGCCCACGAAAGTTTATATTACTTGGTAAGCCATATTTCGATAGACTACCACAAGCGAAGCCGGAGTGCACCACTAGCAATTTATAATGTTTGCATAGATAGAGAAATCAAAGCGACGTTATATTTGAAAAAAAAATCGATTACGATAAAAGTTCATTCAAATTTACTTATTCCACAGGAATTGCATAATAGTCATTTAATAATACGGTACTAATGTTTTTATCTAACATTAATTAAACATATTTTTATCAAGAGTAACGTAAAAAAAATTAAAAATTATTGGCGTTAAATCTGTGTTGATTTATTATCGAATGAAATATCACAATAAATAAGATTAAACGCACGTGCAGAATTTATTTTGCACAAATTACGCAATTAGGTAAGTAACTATAATTATTAATTCCATGAAACAATGAGTTCATTTATTCCCTCTTGCATTTATTGCAAGTGCATTATCTTCCGTTTTCCCTTCTGTCCTGTTAAAATTCATTTCGCATCAATTCATCAAAATTATTATTTGTCTTTTTTGTACCAATTAAATTATAGTTGGGTAATTGCGTAAACCTATAACTGTACCAATGTTATTAATAGTAATCTTTCTGATGATATTATTCGATCGTTTTCACGATAAATTGTTGAGCGAATTTTACCAATTTTTATTTAATGGCCAAGATGAATACATTATTCGCAAAAAATACACCAGAAATCGCTGTTTTGCATGCTAATTATATGGTGAAATTTTAAACAGCCTTGTCTCTTATAGGGAATACCCAAGTCAATATGCATAGGCAGGAAAATCCCTATAAACGTGTTCATTGCCATAAATATAACGCCATTTTAAAGATAATCGTTTGTTATTTTTAATTAAAAATAATTAAAAAATCCGAAAAAATGTAGATAGATGCTATAGAGCATAAAAGTATAGAAGGCCTAATCTGTAAAATCTTGCAACAGTTCTCATACTCGGTTCACCCGGAATAAAAACAAAAAATATAATGCCTTTCTCAATAAGGTTTATGTATCTTTAAATTTTGTATTGAAAAACCTGATTATTAATCTTTTAATTTTCGGAATAATGGGTCTGGGAAAACTTGGATTCCTAGACTGATATAGTTAGGTAGGTATTCTACAAAATTGTATAATCGCACATCTTGTTCAATCGATAATATTCGTAGATCACAACAGATTTTCACCAGTCTGTTACAAGAATAAACAAGTTTACAAGAATAAATTTTTAGGTAAGTTATGAGAAGTGGAACTCGTTTTCGTATGCCTATCTCCGAGGACTTAACACTTCATATCAATTAAAAATAATTCTACGAAGTACGAACATAACAATATGAACCTAATTCTAATAACCAGACAGTGAATTCGATATGCTTATCATTTACGAGGCTGATCTTAATTAGGCATCTACTTGTCCTCTTAAAAGAAATTCAATTCATTGATACTTCGCCTGTAGCGTTTTCACTGATTGTTCAGATAAATGCAACTATAATAGTGAGAATAATGAACTTTCTATAAGTGAACGTAAATGTTCTAGATACAGCTTAGTATATCCAGGTTAGAAACACTTGTGATACATTTGATATAATAAAAACAATACTCTTATTTAGTTAGCCTTACTTTTTTTAGCTAATTTAATTGAAAATCAAGGTTATATGTATTCTTTGATTGCTATTAGGATAAACACACAAGCAAACATAAGGTTGGTAAGTATACGTACCTCCAATACACAGTGAATAACCTCATCTGTGAGAGGGCCGTTTAAATACAAAATTATATTATGGCGCTAATCGCCATAATATATTATTATTATTCGATTAGAACTGAAAATGGCTTCTTTGAAAGATTTAAAAAAAATACAGGTTTATTGTTTTAAATTAATAGATACTGGTTAGGTAAGCTACTAGCAATATAAATAGTATCTAAAGTATATATTTAGGCTAAACATTATTATTTTTGGTACTAGCCAGATGGGTACGTATATTTTTAGATACGTAGAAAAATGAAATCATTTATCAATATTGTTATTTAACCACAAATAATATAATTAAATTCTATAACATCATGTCTTTAAATAATAGATTTGTATTTATCGGAAACGAACAATAACAAGGAAAATATATGTTATACTTACTTAGAATCATCGCCTCAAAGATTTTACACATGTTAAAGAATCGTCACACATAGTCGGTTAAGAGAACGATTTTCTCATATTATTCTAATATAGTCAATTTTCCGGTGTTTACAATTTCTTATCTGGGTTCTGTTACAGCAATTATTTTCTACTGATTGGCATTTTCTATTATTATCTTAGTATTATCTAGGTAGGTACTTAACTAGCCGTTCTAGTTATTATTTATCGCTTAGTTTTAAGGGATATTTTCTATTGACAGATTCTCCTAAACCAAGTAGGTATTGTATGTAGTAATTCTTCCATAACTTCAGCACCATAGTGTGGTCTACAAGTCGCTACGGTCTACGAGTCTCATGTGTTTTATGAAGGTTTTAAAAGTAAACTTTTGAATAACTTTGTTTTAAAATACTAAGATGATAAGTTAGTAATTTGTATCTTACAAACTGGCAACGCCTTCTGAGGCTTTTATAAGGCTGGTAATCGCTCGCTACCAGGCGACCCATTTGCCATTTGTTCATTTGCCCCTCTTATTTTTTTTATAAAAAAACGAAACAAGAATACTTTCAGTTTCTCATGAACTGAAACTCAAATTTAAATCCCAAGATTATGTTCGTGCTTGATGTAAACAATCATTTATTACACTTAACATGTAAACAATTCATTGATTGTTCCAACATACAAATGTCTGACTTTGTAAATGCGGATCAAGTTCATTCTAAAAGATTGAAGATTAATTATTGGTGTATATGGACCAGTCTTAGGCAGATTTATAACTTTTGGTACCTTTTTAATACACCTTAAATTAACACCATTAAGAGCGCTTATTCAATTTAACGCAAGTCAAAATCTCCGCGATCTATTACGATAGATCGCGGCTTGCGCTATCCTTTTACTATGAACAGCATAGGTCCACAGGAGAGCGCCGAGCAACATGTCCTCTCTCTGGAAAGACTCGCTGCCGACTGATTTGAATCGGGTCGCGCGCAGTGTTTTATAGTACTTTAAAAAAAATTGTAGAAAAATAATAGAAGTACCTTAGTTGATTTTTTAAATTTTATCTTATAAGTAAGACATTCTTTTATTGCAATATGTATAAATCATATTCAATTAAGTCAAATATCTTGGTGAAAATAATCATTTTGTCGACTATAATTTCTAAAAAAATTCACATTGTTCGGATTTTAATTTCGTAAGTTAGGAGTCCAAAATAAAAAAATCTTTTAACTAACTATTTTAATAAGGATTTTTGCAGTTAGTTAAAAAAAATTGTGTGTTAGATCTGTCAGCAATTTCAGATATTTTTAGCTTCGAAATTGACACTAAAAGTGAAATCAAGTAATCATCGGCTCAATTATCTTGATGGTATTCACAAATACTGTATTAATTGAAAAAAACTCTTAACTAACTACATAGACAATAAAATTTCCTAAAATTATTAGTAATTCATATGTTTGTAAGATAAGTGGTTGATGGACAATCTGGTTTGAAAAATCACATATTTGAGCCAAACAGCGCACGGACCGCGTACACGGCCTTAAGGTTGATTGTGCTTTAACATTTGCTTCTTTCAACCAGATATTTGATAAACACATTTGAAGAGTTTTTAAGTTCGTCTTTGTAAAGTATTGTGTAGTTATATCAAACTAAACATACTATATATTCTACAATCTACATATATAACTTGAATTTATTAACTATGAAAGGAATACGATGAATAAAACACAACATATTAATACAAAACCTTTATTATGCACCATTTGATAAATTCAACTTTATTATGATTGTTTAACAGAATATTATGCAAATACAACTAAAATATATTTCATAGTGATAGTATGCAAAAATTAAGACATTAAAAATAGCGTTCGTGTAAAAGACTTTACATAGTAATTCCATATTGTACTCAATGACGTGGAATGTTTTACTTTTACTTTTTTATATCAAAAATTATAAATTCTAAGGCAGCTTGTGTATGCTAATTTTAAGAAATGAATAAAGTCTTGCAGGACCAATCACAATAATTGAAAAAAATACTGATCAATTTTAAATTTCGACTGAATTCAGTGGCTGCAATTTTCTGTAGATGTCGCTCCCTATTTAGGTAATTTGCTGACTTCGTACAAATATGCGGCGAATAGTTTTATCTGGAAAAAAACATTACCATTACTAAGTTTGAAAAGCGATCAATCCAATCATAATAATTAAACATATAATTAACTCAATAATATTATATGAATAAACTGGTTCTCGCGCATCTCAAAACTATTCTGAAATAATAGAACCTCGGTTCATAATTCAATTTCGATAAATGGAAAGAGAAATCGTAATATGTATGTATGTATGTGTGTATATTATATTCTTTTGACACTTGAATAAAACTTTGGGGGTTGGTCGTTGGCGCAAATTGGCCAACGAACACAGCCACCGGTGGCCAGCGACACTTCTGTAGCGAGTAGTCGCTACCGGCTACAAAATATATGAAAAGTTGTTGAAAATATATGAAGAGTTGTTGGCCACTAGTGGCTGTTGTTGGCCACTAGTGGCTGTTGTTGGCCACTAGTGGCTGTTGTTGGCCACTAGTGGCTGTGGTCTGTGGCCCATTTGCGTCGAGAGTAAAATTCGTAATCCGCGGATATACATTTAATAAAATAATCGTCTCAGATCTTAAAGTTCTCAGTTCTAATCCACTAACGACAATGGAACGACAAGACAATTCAATTTATAAAAATAATACATACGTTGTTTTCTTGTCCTTGATTTATAAGAGTATTTCATTTGAATCCTATTATTTCATTTCAATACTATTCAAACGCGATTGATTTGTTAATTTATCTGGATTGCTTGTTATTTTATCGAACTTAAAATACTGGAGCGTCATTCACGTCAATCATGTTCGTTATAGTGTTTTTTTAATCTGTTATATGGTATTATATGTAAAAATTAAGTTATATTTAAAACACTATCGTGAGTTGTTAAATGTTCACGTCAATCGTATTCTTAATATGTATTTATTTTATCCGTAAGGCCGGCCACATACATCAGTTTTCCTGATTCGGAAACCGTATCATGAAAAATTCCGTACGGCTACCACACACATGCGTTTTTTTCCGTTCGGAATACCGAGATTAGTCTTGGAGTAGCTTCAGTGGAGTGCACACGTTTGGAAGAAGCATGAATTTCGACGACGATTTCCTCCTTGCAATCGCATTTTTACTTTCTCAGAAAAAGTATGTTATGTAAAGTATGTTTGTTGGGCTAATTGTTGTTAAAAGTTGGAAAATTTATAAGTTGAAAATAATGTTGAATTTATATTTTTGGTTTTATTGCATTCAAATGCTTTATAAATATAAATTTATAAAGAATAGAAAAAATTCGATCACGAGGCGGGACTCGAACCCGCATCCTTCGCGCCATTCCGGGGCGGATGCCTCACCAACTCAGCCACTCGTGACCCGCCCGAGTGATCGAATTTATTCTATTCTTTCAGTTTTATGTGTCTGAAGGGACACACCGCGCGCCATCTATTGAGATGATTAACAACCATTTCAACCAATATGAAGCACTTTTCAGTGAATACAATATTGTAACGATGGAACACGACCTTTTTTGTTGAATTTATATTTTTGGTTTTATTGCATTCAAATGCTTTATAAATATAAATTTATAAAGAATAGAAAAAATTCGATCACGAGGCGGGACTCGAACCCGCATCCTTCGCGCCATTCCGGGGCGGATGCCTCACCAACTCAGCCACTCGTGACCCGCCCGAGTGATCGAATTTATTCTATTCTTTCAGTTTTATGTGTCTGAAGGGACACACCGCGCGCCATCTATTGAGATGATTAACAACCATTTCAACCAATATGAAGCACTTTTCAGTGAATACAATATTGTAACGATGGAACACGACCTTTTTTGTTGAATTTATATTTTTGGTTTTATTGCATTCAAATGCTTTATAAATATAAATTTATAAAGAATAGAAAAAATTCGATCACGAGGCGGGACTCGAACCCGCATCCTTCGCGCCATTCCGGGGCGGATGCCTCACCAACTCAGCCACTCGTGACCCGCCCGAGTGATCGAATTTATTCTATTCTTTCAGTTTTATGTGTCTGAAGGGACACACCGCGCGCCATCTATTGAGATGATTAACAACCATTTCAACCAATATGAAGCACTTTTCAGTGAATACAATATTGTAACGATGGAACACGACCTTTTTTGTTGAATTTATATTTTTGGTTTTATTGCATTCAAATGCTTTATAAATATAAATTTATAAAGAATAGAAAAAATTCGATCACGAGGCGGGACTCGAACCCGCATCCTTCGCGCCATTCCGGGGCGGATGCCTCACCAACTCAGCCACTCGTGACCCGCCCGAGTGATCGAATTTATTCTATTCTTTCAGTTTTATGTGTCTGAAGGGACACACCGCGCGCCATCTATTGAGATGATTAACAACCATTTCAACCAATATGAAGCACTTTTCAGTGAATACAATATTGTAACGATGGAACACGACCTTTTTTGTTGAATTTATATTTTTGGTTTTATTGCATTCAAATGCTTTATAAATATAAATTTATAAAGAATAGAAAAAATTCGATCACGAGGCGGGACTCGAACCCGCATCCTTCGCGCCATTCCGGGGCGGATGCCTCACCAACTCAGCCACTCGTGACCCGCCCGAGTGATCGAATTTATTCTATTCTTTCAGTTTTATGTGTCTGAAGGGACACACCGCGCGCCATCTATTGAGATGATTAACAACCATTTCAACCAATATGAAGCACTTTTCAGTGAATACAATATTGTAACGATGGAACACGACCTTTTTTGTTGAATTTATATTTTTGGTTTTATTGCATTCAAATGCTTTATAAATATAAATTTATAAAGAATAGAAAAAATTCGATCACGAGGCGGGACTCGAACCCGCATCCTTCGCGCCATTCCGGGGCGGATGCCTCACCAACTCAGCCACTCGTGACCCGCCCGAGTGATCGAATTTATTCTATTCTTTCAGTTTTATGTGTCTGAAGGGACACACCGCGCGCCATCTATTGAGATGATTAACAACCATTTCAACCAATATGAAGCACTTTTCAGTGAATACAATATTGTAACGATGGAACACGACCTTTTTTGTTGAATTTATATTTTTGGTTTTATTGCATTCAAATGCTTTATAAATATAAATTTATAAAGAATAGAAAAAATTCGATCACGAGGCGGGACTCGAACCCGCATCCTTCGCGCCATTCCGGGGCGGATGCCTCACCAACTCAGCCACTCGTGACCCGCCCGAGTGATCGAATTTATTCTATTCTTTCAGTTTTATGTGTCTGAAGGGACACACCGCGCGCCATCTATTGAGATGATTAACAACCATTTCAACCAATATGAAGCACTTTTCAGTGAATACAATATTGTAACGATGGAACACGACCTTTTTTGTTGAATTTATATTTTTGGTTTTATTGCATTCAAATGCTTTATAAATATAAATTTATAAAGAATAGAAAAAATTCGATCACGAGGCGGGACTCGAACCCGCATCCTTCGCGCCATTCCGGGGCGGATGCCTCACCAACTCAGCCACTCGTGACCCGCCCGAGTGATCGAATTTATTCTATTCTTTCAGTTTTATGTGTCTGAAGGGACACACCGCGCGCCATCTATTGAGATGATTAACAACCATTTCAACCAATATGAAGCACTTTTCAGTGAATACAATATTGTAACGATGGAACACGACCTTTTTTGTTGAATTTATATTTTTGGTTTTATTGCATTCAAATGCTTTATAAATATAAATTTATAAAGAATAGAAAAAATTCGATCACGAGGCGGGACTCGAACCCGCATCCTTCGCGCCATTCCGGGGCGGATGCCTCACCAACTCAGCCACTCGTGACCCGCCCGAGTGATCGAATTTATTCTATTCTTTCAGTTTTATGTGTCTGAAGGGACACACCGCGCGCCATCTATTGAGATGATTAACAACCATTTCAACCAATATGAAGCACTTTTCAGTGAATACAATATTGTAACGATGGAACACGACCTTTTTTGTTGAATTTATATTTTTGGTTTTATTGCATTCAAATGCTTTATAAATATAAATTTATAAAGAATAGAAAAAATTCGATCACGAGGCGGGACTCGAACCCGCATCCTTCGCGCCATTCCGGGGCGGATGCCTCACCAACTCAGCCACTCGTGACCCGCCCGAGTGATCGAATTTATTCTATTCTTTCAGTTTTATGTGTCTGAAGGGACACATAAAACTGAACTTTTTTTTCTATTCTTTATAAATTTATATTTATAAAGCATTTGAATGCAATAAAACCAAAAATATAAATTCAACAAAAAAGGTCGTGTTCCATCGTTACAATATTGTATTCACTGAAAAGTGCTTCATATTGGTTGAAATGGTTGTTAATCATCTCAATAGATGGCGCGCGGTGTGTCCCTTCAGACACATAAAACTGAAAGAATAGAATAAATTCGATCACTCGGGCGGGTCACGAGTGGCTGAGTTGGTGAGGCATCCGCCCCGGAATGGCGCGAAGGATGCGGGTTCGAGTCCCGCCTCGTGATCGAATTTTTTCTATTCTTTATAAATTTATATTTATAAAGCATTTGAATGCAATAAAACCAAAAATATAAATTCAACAAAAAAGGTCGTGTTCCATCGTTACAATATTGTATTCACTGAAAAGTGCTTCATATTGGTTGAAATGGTTGTTAATCATCTCAATAGATGGCGCGCGGTGTGTCCCTTCAGACACATAAAACTGAAAGAATAGAATAAATTCGATCACTCGGGCGGGTCACGAGTGGCTGAGTTGGTGAGGCATCCGCCCCGGAATGGCGCGAAGGATGCGGGTTCGAGTCCCGCCTCGTGATCGAATTTTTTCTATTCTTTATAAATTTATATTTATAAAGCATTTGAATGCAATAAAACCAAAAATATAAATTCAACAAAAAAGGTCGTGTTCCATCGTTACAATATTGTATTCACTGAAAAGTGCTTCATATTGGTTGAAATGGTTGTTAATCATCTCAATAGATGGCGCGCGGTGTGTCCCTTCAGACACATAAAACTGAAAGAATAGAATAAATTCGATCACTCGGGCGGGTCACGAGTGGCTGAGTTGGTGAGGCATCCGCCCCGGAATGGCGCGAAGGATGCGGGTTCGAGTCCCGCCTCGTGATCGAATTTTTTCTATTCTTTATAAATTTAAATTTATAAGTTGAAAATATTTTTTAACGTTTTAGAAATGATAATAACATTATTGAAAGTTGTTTTCGATCACCTTGATTAACCACCACCAACACAGGATCACCCCCTGATAAAGTTACAATTACTTTTGCGCACTTTTATCTCTTTCTTATGTTAGTGAATATTCCTCTTTTCCTTATAAATAAATAAACAAAACAAACAGACAAACTCACCCCCTCGATATAGTTCCTCACGTTGAGCTTCTCGTTCTGCGAATGCGCCATATCATCACCGGCGCCCATCGGCAGCAGCAGCACGTTCTTACCACTCGCCTCTTGGAGCGTGATTGTAACTGGGATGGAACCACCTTCACGTGACATGTCTGGGTCCGTCTGGAATTTGGAAATAAAAGAATTCATCAATTTTTGTCTTTTTTTTTTGACGTGACAACGTCTTAAATTAGGTTGCGACTGGGAGTCACTTATGAAAAAGTGTAACGCTCGGTAACGTTACGATGAGTCACCGAACGAGAGAGAGGCCCGCGGTCTGCCGCGCGCGCAGCACATAAATATTCTACCGAGAAAAAGACGTTGTCACGTAAAATCTTCGCCCGTAAAACCGACTTTACAGGCAACCATTTTTGGTACGAAGTTCCTTATTGCGCGTTGCGAAAGGGGGCTGGACGGAAAAAATTAAGACGAAAAGTTGTAACGACACTTTTTGCTATATGTAGTTGTAAGCCATGCGGCGTGCGCGTGTTTCTCTTTCTGTCTCTCTCTAACTTAAAACTTCGTTCCATCCGGGTATCCCTTGACTCCCTTCAAAGCTTTTTTTTTATCTGTAGAGAATCTACAGCTGATATTTTTTTAAATACAGGGTCTAACTGGAGATAGTTCTGTAAGCCGAAATACGAGGTTCTAGTTGCTTAGTTCGGCTCCGGTTTTTGAATATTTTGTGTACATAAACATGAAATAAATGTTAAATACAGGCTGAAAGCGGACTTTATAAAAAGAAAGATTGGAAAGTTTTTAAAGAATGGAAAATCGATCACTCTGCAGGTTTCGAACCCGCGTCTTTCGCCATGCTCGGGCAATGCCTATCTCGGCCACCCGTGATCCTGCCAGAGCAAACGAATATATTCCTAAGTACAGTAGACCCGCGGTATTCCGACAATCGTTTTGCAAGGCCTTGTCGAAGTATCGAATGTTTTTACGCAAGAGTATCTTGTAATTCGACAAATTACGGAAGTAATTATAAGATAAGGATGTTATAGGTAGTTCTGTTTCAGAAGTAGGTACAAATCATGTTTCATTGTGTATTTTGGAATTAAAACAATATCTTCGAGTAGAGCACAATAGTGGTGGCACGTTAAATCATGATCAACGTAAAAATTTACAAAAATAGGCATTCAGCATTTATAGACATGTCGTATTTAAGGGGGCGACGGATAGGCCAGGGGCCCGTGTAACGCGAGTCTACTGGTCTACCTGCGGCATCGGCATGTGTCTAAGGGACACCCCGCGCCATCTTTTGAGATGATTCAACAGCCCTCTCAACCAATATAAAACATTATTTCGAAGATTAAAATAACGATGGAACGCGGCCTTTGTTGAATTGGATATTAAGTTTTAAAAAATATAATGAATGAAAAATATAATGTTTTAATAAAATTACCATGAATGGTAGGTAATTTTATTATCAAAGGTTTTATATAACTAAGTAAATAAATGACAAATTTAAACTAAATAGTACTATTTTCTTCAAATAACGCTATAAACGTGTTAATGGAAGTTTCTTGAATAATTTTCCCATTGACTTCAAAGTGAATGAACAAAGATTTAGATAAAAAGGAAATTAACCACAAGAAATTAAGTAATTATATTATTTATTCAGTATGATAATGTCATATGGTCTAACACAAATTGAATATATTCCTATATCTATTGTAAATTGATAGCGGTCAATGACACGAACATGTGTTTTATCTCGGGTAAAATTGTGCAATTATTTACTTTATGATTCATTTTAACGTTCAAAACATACTGTTATAATATTAGTATGTACAAACACATAAATAACATTGTGGAATTTCTTAAAAATATTATATAAGTATGTAGTTTATTTTATTTTTACAATGACAGATAAGG
This sequence comes from Colias behrii, assembly GCA_029959065.1. Taxonomy (NCBI): domain Eukaryota; kingdom Metazoa; phylum Arthropoda; class Insecta; order Lepidoptera; family Pieridae; genus Colias; species Colias behrii. Next base: position 9,904,628 of record JARWMC010000002.1, read on the forward strand.
GTTTCATGAAATGGGTTTTCTTTTATATACTACTACTTTTGTATTTGAAATCAAAACGTTTCATCAACGATTTGCGAATACAAAGCCAACAATAAATAAACACAAACAGGACAGCAATTTCCCTAATAGAATCCGTATTTTATCTCTAAGAATGTTAAAACCCGTTTAAAACTAACAAAAGTGTCTTTTAATAGTTATACTTTTAATATTAAATCTTAAAAGTATAAGTTCTTTATTTTTATGTCAGAGCAAGCAAACGGGCAGGTGGGCACCTGATGTTAAGTGACCACCGCCCATAAAAACTTGTAACACTAAAAATTACATGTGCTTTGTCAGCCTTTTATGGACAAATAAGCTCTTTTCTTGATGGCCCCATTTTCTTGAAGTATTATTTTAAGTAAAATTATCGGATAATATTAATATTATTCTATACCTTTTTTCAAATGGAGAAATCTTGCATATAGATGATCACGGCCCCCCGGAGAAGGAGCCGTGGATTATGTCGGATTGTTACCGACTAAAACCCCACTGTGTTCCGTCGAGCCGCTTGAATGATGGGGCCGCGGGTATTGGTTCGAATTCTTCCGCGACAATATTATTATTCTATACCTACCTGGTAAATCATCTTAGTAGCTCTAGCGGCTGCCTGGTAGTGCGGGTGGTCGGGGTTCTCGGTCCACGCGCGGCCGCTCTGCGCCCAGACACGCATCTTGTTCGGCGACCCGTGCTCTGCCCACTGGGAAGTTTATTGAAGTGAAAACTTCTTTAGCGGCGTTGGGTATAAAATCTTAAACTCGCGTCAGGACACGTGGCCTGATCGAAAAAGCGTAAGACGTAATATCAAACATGCTCAACGTTAATAATCAAGTTTTCACTTCTGCCGGCACTCCCGGAGTGCAACCCGTCTTTTTTTTTATATATTTTTTATTATGGGTTAAAAAAGGGAGAAAATATATTTAACTAGTGGTCCGCCCCGGCGTCGCCCGTGGTACCTACATGTTTAAACTATCCTATCTCTCAAGTTGGATCGAACTGCACATGGTGTGCGAATTTTATTATAATCGGTTAAGTGGTTTAGGAGTCCATTGAGGAAAAACATTGTGACACGACATTTATATATATTAAGATTTAATACAAAAAAATGAAAAGAGCGTGTGTGTTTCACACGTGTCAGAAGTGAAACTTCTTTGGCAAGATTCAAAGATCTTAAAGATTTAAATTCGTCAGTCAGTGAACGCGCTACTCATACAATCACACAGCAGATTCAACCAGATGAATGTGACATATACATCTCAATTATCATTTGTGCACAACAGAAGATATTGATTTCCGCGATAAACAATATAATAACGTTGGAACTATGAAATAATATATTATGTACCATGGAATTTAGACTATTATCGCGAACAAGGCCGCGGATTTGTGTTAATACACTTTATAATAAATTGACTAGGTATTTAAGTTAAACATTTTTTATAAGTCTCAATTAAATCGAACCTAAAAAGCCGAGATCAAGGTTGGAACTACACACAAGCTTTACTTAAATATAATTTACTAATTTCAATACTAAAATGATCTGCCAAAACAAACTACTAAAAACAATTTCAGAGTGAAAAGAGCAAATGCGTAGGTCTACCAGAACAACTAACTATAAAATATATGAACTTATGAATATCCATACTCAATGCAAATTAATAAAACATCAAGCTATTCTAGCTAGCTAGCTAGCTATGCTAAGCATCTAGCTATTAACATCTTACAAAATTCAAATACGCACCTTTTTATTAACATAGTCAAATACGAGTTGTTCAATTTCCTTCGGCTCTTGGTTGGGGACTAGACGAATGGAGAATTTTCCAATCACCTTTCCGGGAATCACGGTTTTTGCTCCCGGTTGAAAAGCGGCACCTATATCGAATATTCCAGAATTAATTACACTTATTATTCATTACAATTTGTAGTATAAAGATAAAATAAATCAAACACGTCTATTGTGTTATTTAAAAGGATGTTAATATACTTAGGGCCGATTTTCAATGCTTGGATAAAACTTATCCGTCCAATAAAGTATTACACGATAATATTAAAATGTCAGGTAAACTGTCAAATACGGGCAATTAGAATACGTTTTAAAAATGGTAGTTTTATACATTATTCGACGAATAAGTTTTATCCAAGCATTGAAAAATCGGCCCTTAGTATATCAATTACTACACAGTTATAATAAGCTATCATATGGTTTTTTACAACTGAATGTTTCCAGACATCAGTTATAGGTAACCATTAGTCCATTAATAAATTGGTAATGCTAAATGTTTGCCTATTAAAATGGCTCTACTATAAAGAAACAGTTATGTAAGCTTATTTTATTTTAATCGATTAATTATAAAAAAATTATAGATAAGTATATATACAAAAAATATATTTTGCGTCATATTTTTCACACATTTTATTTTATTAATTAATTAGCTTAAATAGCATAAATCCAAATACGAATACTATACTAACTTTGACGTAATCATTTACGCACAAAAACATCTTAAACGGCTTACACTTGACGCTTATTGCGAGTAAACAAAAAAATTGATATAATTAATGAGTTGATGATTTAAAATTGATATGTCCATGAAGTTATAATGTACTAGCAATACACGCAACTTCGTCTGCTTTTAAAAGGAATAGTTTTGAAACATTTTTGGTGCTTCACCTTTATTAATCGTATAATTATGTTATAGCCTTATAGCTTTGCTAAAAAGACTAATTAAACTGAAAAAACAAACAAACTATTCAGCTTCATAATTACATTAGTATAGGTACACCAAAATTACTGTATAATCATACTGTTTATGTCAACGGTTTATATACTACTATTTGCAAACATGTCTTTTGTATTGTGTATTGTACTGAAATAAATGTCTCAATAGATTTGTTATTAACGGTGTATTTACATCAAACGAACATAGAGCTAGAGCAAGAGCACTCTTTCGTAATCTTTTACATTTATTGTAAACGTAAACTTGTATTCAGTGTTAAGTATTAGAACATTGCATAGAATCTTTTCGAATGCATTTAGAACAACGAAAGAATGTTCTAAGCCTGGTTAATTTAAAAGAGTCAAATTCTTTCATAGTGGGGTTAGAAAGAGCATTTGCTCGTTTAATGTAAATGCTCCGTAATTTTTTTTTTATTCTAGATAGGGAAGCGTTTGACCACAATCTTGACTGATGGAAAGCTGATGTGGCCTAAAATGGTACGCGCTTCCCTAGTTGGTACTCGTTCACTCTACGCTTAAAGACCCTTAAATATGCGAACCTTCAATGCCGTGAAGAGATAGGCTCGGGTACCTCCACCTGTGCATCAGAAGTTGTTCCTTCACACCATTGTGCGCTAATTTGTGGGCCGCGATCGATTGCCTGTAAAAATATTTTACATTTTAATCTAAATATTTATATTGACGAGTCACGAGTTCATAGATAGTGTTCACCATTAGTTAAGGTTTAGGATAAGCTCGATAATATTTTTGGCGACAAATCGTAATAGGTATACTACTAGAAAAAAAAATATTAAAAGAAAAGTTCTAAATCAAATGGAATTACTTATTTCATTTGAATTAGAATAATCCATGTTATCAAGACATATTTTTTTTTAATTAAGAAAAGTATTGAGTATTGTATCAAGATGTCTTAATTACTTTTATTTTTTTATTTAAACTCCATTTTAAAAGTATAACAGGCAGCTTATCAACAGAAAGTACATTCACTGATAATGTAATCACACCAAGTCCTTATATGTTGCATAATTTAATGTCAATTACATTATTATCAACATGTTACTAAACATTCACTTATTAATACATTGATAAGTATGTTGCTCAAATATCAAATTGTTAGTATGAATTATCCTGAAAGTGTAGTATTTATACTACCAATTTACTAAAACATTTTAAAAGTGATGTACACTTAAAATTATTTTAATTATAGCATTAAATTTAAATATCCCCCGACCCAATGTGTTGTGAGCCTTCTCTTCTATCTTGAATTTAACATTGTGTAAAGTATTTTACTAGTGCAGTTGTATTTTACTATGTATTTATTTACTCTTTGATACCCATATTGCGGGAGTTGTGAAATAAGGAAGTTAGCTCAGGGGACCAGATCCCCTCATCAACCACAAAATAAAAGAGCTCATGATATTCAACGACTGAACAAATTTTCATAAAAAAATATCTATGACACAAAAAATAAAAGAAAATCGGTGCATCCGTTTGGGAGCTATCATACCAGAGACATAGTAAGACGCGTTTTAAATTATAAAGCCCCTCGCTTTTAGCGTTATTTTATTTAATGTTAATCTGCCGTTAACCACATGAATGTTACAACAGCCGCAAAGTGCCATTATTTCATAGAATTATCCGAGTGTTCATTTTAAAACCACATTTATTTTTAATTCTATATTAACATCTTCGCACGGCTAATAGCTATCGTAGAATATAAATACTTATAGAAAAGAATCAAATATATTTTTTCATCCATCATCTATAGAAAAAACATGGCTTTAATTTTATTTATTACTAGGTTTCCACCCGCGGCTTCGCCCGCGCAGTCAAAGAAAAACACATAGTTTCCCGTGGGATTTCCGGTATTGTGTCATTTTCCCGGGATAAAAAGTAGCCTATGTCCTTTCTCGGGTATAAAAATATCTCCATACCAAACTTCATGAAAATTGGTTCAGTAATTTAGGCGTGATTGAGTAACAGACAGACAGACAGAGTTACTTTCGCATTTATAATATTAGTATGGATGAGTAATTACTTAACGGTATAAATGACAAAAAAAAATTAAAAAAAAAAAACACTAATGCGCGTTGAAATTAAAAACAACATGTTAACTGCAATTTAAACCAATTTTGGTTTTGTATAAATATAATGCACTTTCCGCATCAGTTTCGAGAAATAAATATAGAAATTATTTCGTTCATAAGCTTGTGTACTTGGAAAATAATGGTTTGCCATCAATAACTTTTAAAACATATGATTAAAGTACAATGAATTGTAAAAATTTTTACATGAAATCTTATGAAACCTCGCACATTTGCCCGCGAACCTGCTAGAAAAGTAGAACCCCAAAATGCTAAATTAATTTGGATGACGTCATCACATTCGGCGCCGCTGGTGAATTTTCAACCGACTTCAATAAATGGAGGAGGTCCACAGTATTGTTTTTTTTTTTAGTTTATTGGCCCTAACTTTGGTCTGAGTGAACCGATTTTAAAGATCGTTTTATTTGAAACCTGATCGATCCTATTTAATTGACTAGGGACATATTCAGTATAACAAAGAACAATGAACATACCTGTAAGCTTCAGGGTCAAAATCGATAGTATCATATAACTTCTTTTCATTTTCCGTTAAGGGCGCTACAGAGTCATAAACACCTGTTACTTGAATCTTTCCATTCTTATCCACTAGTGTGTTCATCAAATAAATCAAATCCGTCATTGCTGCAAAATACAAAATAAAAATACATAAAATGGATATAAAAATAATTCTTTATATTAAAACAATGTTACATTCGTTTTTGGATTTTATTTGATTTGATTTTAAAAGAGCAACTATGGAGTTTGTTGCTGGTTCTTCTCCATAGCTTTCCGAATCGGTGGTAAATGGTAAAATATGTTATGACGATTCAAAAGTGCTTCTAGAAGAAGTGTAATTGAATAAATAAATATTTGAGTTTCAGTTTTTTTTCTCTGACTATGTACAGCAAATCAAAAATAGTCATAAACTTTTAATTAAACATCCCGTTTATTATTAACCTTTAATAACATAAACTTAAAAGCGAGAATGTTACCACCACAACTGTTTAAAATGAGGCTATGCTGAGTAAATATTCAAAAAACATTAAATAACATAGGCATGTTTACGGTTAAATGGAATAACTACATTCAATTAGTGTGAATAAAATAATAGTAATTATAACTTTTTGCTATTATTTTTAAGTTTTTATTTATTTGCAGTTAATCTTTCAACTAGTCTATTGTATAGGTTTTTCATTTACATATATGGAAAATCAATCATGATAAAGGTAACAAAGAGATAAAATTTTATTCATTTAAATATATAGAAAATATATTATGAAAAAAGGTAACAGAGATAGAATTTTATATTCAAAAAATATACCACCATAAATTTACCTTCATGCACAGTTCCACCATAGACACCGCTATGTAAGTCCATTTTCGCACACTCCACCTCCAAGAAGTAATAGCTGATTCCTCTCAACCCATATGTAATGCATGGTTTAGTTGTTCCTAGCCAGTAGTTATCGGAAATGCAAACATAATCAACTGAATCGAAGAACCCTTCAGGCTTCAATTTTGTCATTAGCAGCTCATCCAATCCTTCCGAACCAGACTCTTCCATGCATTCAAAGACAAATTTCAGATTTACTGGCAGCTGTAAAAATAGCTTTATTGTATCTAAGCATAATATCCTATCCTACTAATATTATAAATGCGAAAGTTTGTGAGGATGGATGTGTGTTTGTATGTTTCTTTCTCTCTCTTTCACGCAAATACAACTTAACTGATTACAATGAAATTTAGCACACATATAGAAGGTAAATTGGATTAACACATAGGATAGGTTTTATCCCGGAAATCCCACGGGAACGGGAACTATGCGGGTTTTTCTTTGAAAATGCAGGCAATGCCGCGTGTGGAAAGCTAGTGATTTATAATGCTACAGTTAAGTAAGTGAACAGTTAAGTAAGTGAAAAAACAACTCTGACTAACATTGAGAGACACCACACAAAAAAAAAGTATCGAACATTTTTATAATGCTTGATAAGTGTTTTGTGCTTTTCTAAATCTTTGTTTTTTTTTTATGATGTTTATGGTTGATATTTCAATTTTCAACCCAAGAAATCCAGAAAAAACATGTAACAATGCATCATAATTCTAGATTTTAATTACATGAACAGAGATAAAAACAATAATAATATCCACAAATGGTAACAATTTGTTATCATTAAATTATGATAGTCTTGATAATGGTACAAAAATTTTTATCAATTTGCTTCTTGACTTATTTTTGCATATTATTACATTACTCTTCATCACCGTTATATTAATTTGTTGATTTGTACTGAAAGCTTTCCTGTAGTATTAATGATAAAACTTTTACACAAAATAATGAAATTAAATAATAGTTACCTCTTCACCAACACCCTTGTAAGCATTAATGGCATGAAGCCATCCCAACACTGGTCCCTTGTCATCAGTTGAACCTCTACCATACAGTTTGTCATTGCGCTCAACTAGTTCGAAGGGCTCTGACTCCCAGCCATCAGACTTTAAAGCTGGTTGTACATCCAAATGCCCATAAATACAGATGGTGTTCTTCTTGGGGTCCTAGTAATATAACATTTCATTAGAGCACACTATGTTTATGCTAAATTAAGTGTTTCTTACACATTATATTTATCCATCCAATCCAATTTCCAGTTTGTCTATATAAAGTGGATTTTTAGTGGGTATGAATTTCATTTGATTTGATTTTTTTATATTTATATTTTTATACAAAGTGCTCGAATTAAATAAATAGGTAATTATTGTATGAAAACCTATACCTATGAAAATAAATTATTGTACTACATAAATCACAAAGGACCTGAATGTCATACTTTTAAAAGAAATGTGTTCCCAATTTATTACTATTTTAAAAATTCATAATTAAATGTTTTTTGTATGAAATAAATAAAAACTTACATTGCCCAAAGTACCAATCAGGACAGGAGGCAATTTAACTTCCTTTCCATCAATTGTTTGATATCCAACGTCTCGCAGTTCGGTACTCGCTCCAACCTCCTTCAATTTTTCCTTTGTCCAATTAACCATTCGAACACAGTCATCGCGGTATTTTACATCACATGATACAGACGGAATTGCTACAGCTTCTTTTAAAAGGTTCTTATAAGAATCAACATTCTGGTCAACATACTTAAAAATCTGTGGTAATACTTTCTCTGAAGGCATCTTCTTGGTTACCTCCTGATGAGTTACTGAATAAAATTTATAATAGGGGCGTAATTTATAAGTCAATACGGGGCGCTTTATCACCGGCAAATTCGAAACTGTACAACAAACACGCAGCACTTGGCGTACTAAAGAAGACATTGCATTATTTTGCATTCCAGTCACTAGTGATGGGAAATAAATAGTCGATCGTGAAACGTGATAATATTAGAACATAATATCTATAATCTTTGTGTTTTTTTAGACGTACCTAGGCAATAATTATTTTTAACCGACACATTGACCTAGTTAAGTACATAGAGAATTTATTATTTCATTACCGCGTTCAAATTTTTGAGATTGTGGGTGATATATTGGTAAGTCATTGGTAAATGGTATTTGGTAAGTATAATAATTACTAGATTAGTACAAGAGATAGAAAAATATCCATTACATTTATATCATACACTAGCTTTCCGCCTGCGGCTTCGCCCGCGTTTTCAAAGAAAAATCCGCATAGTTCCCGTTCCCGTGAGATTTCCTGGATAAAACCTAGCCTATGTTGCTCAGTGAAGATGCAGCTTTCTAATGGCGAAAGAATTTTTGAAATCGGTCCAGTAGTTTATGCGTGAAAACCATACATACATACATACATAATTACAAACCTTGTACGGGAGCTATTAACGTTTTAAAAAAAGTCATTTTAGTATAGTTGGGTTTTTCATATATGTACTGTTTCTCTTGCTATTTCGGTTAGAGTCCGGGCTGTCTGGCTGGCGGTAGTGGTTGCGTTTATTAGTGCGCACAGGAAAATATCCGTAATTTAAAGTTATTTATTAACGCGTAATTTTTAATCTTTTGCCTTTAGATAGATCCATCAGACATAATTTTTTTACTGCAAGACGTTTTTTTCGTTGTTAAATAGGTGCCATACGCAATTTTTTATTTCAAAATAATTAAAATGTCATCGAAATAAGTGAAATTACATCAACATGAGTCCACTTAAAAGGTAAGTAATTAACTTTATTCCTTATATTATATTATCCTTTTTTAATACTTATATTGAATAATTAGTAAACTAATATTTTTAATAGATGGTTTCATATTTATTACACTTTTGGGTATTAATATGAATTTGATGATATTTGGTTTTTATCAAGTTTACATTAACATCCTATTTGAGGTTCGTTGGGAAAAGGAGGCACCATGGTAGATTGTTGCTAAAAAATTGTAAATAGTAAAATGAATATTATACATAGTATATCCTTCACGGGGACTCATGTTGATGGAATTTCACTTATTTCGATGACATTTTAATGATTTTGAAATAAAAAATTGCGTCTGGCACCTATTTAACAACGAAAAAAACGTCTTGCAATAAAAAATTTATGTCTGATGGATCTATCTAAAGGCAAAAGATTAAAAATTACGCGTTAATAAATGACTTTAAATTACGGATATTTTCCTGTGCAGATAAGATGCGCACTAATAAACGCAACCACTGCGGCCAGCCAGACAGCCCGGACTCTAACCGAAATAGGAAGAGAAACAGTATATCAAAGAACCAACTATATTAAAATTCTCTCTTGTCAACGTTGGTAGCTCCTATACGATCCTCTTTATAATATTATTAGTATATTAGTATAGATAGATTTTACTCTTTGATTTATATTCAAATCCACTTCTAAATAATATTTAACCTTTAGTTAATATATAAGTACCTAATTTATAAGTAACGTATTTAATTACATTTATTCATCACCTATTTCAGTCCTCGATTTTTTAAAATAGTTTTTTCTCTTATTTTTATTTTTTTAACAACATTAATATATTGGATTACGACAAATTTCGATACATTATCGCAACTCCCAAATTACAAGTTTAATTAGAAAAATGTTATCATGTAATTTAAAGAGTTTATTTGGTGATGTTTAAATACCTCGGTGTTACTTTGAATATTGAATGTACTTTGCTTATCACTAGTCATAAATACCTAAATATTTACATACCTATATTCAAAACGAGCGTAAAGATAAATAATTGACCAACCACTTCAAAATGGAAGTTCTCTTAAACGACTCTTTATTTTTAAAGTATGTTTAATGTTCACTAAATTATTTACCAAATAAATATAATATTTATTTACCATGTATACTAGACGAGGCGATATAGAAGTGAGGTCGTGTCTTAATTGTTATTAATTCCCTACCTTCATCCAAATGCAAAACGTAAAGGCATGATTAATTTCCTTTAATAGTTTAATTCTATTAAAATTATCTCGATCTCTATTATGATATTGAGTGAAAAGTTTTTTGTTTTAATTTTTCTGCATCAGCTTTAAAACTTTAAAAGTAAAGAAATACCATTAGTAGTAATTACGAAGCTCGTATAGTTTCGGTTCAGTTATAACGATAACGTAACCATCGTGATACCCGTGAACGTTATATACCTATCGATACCACACTATCTCGACAATATTGACAGTGATCTGTGATCATGACAACTGACAACAACTGACGTTGTATCGAGCGTTGTATAGAGTTACTAGAAGCAAAAATTTGATAATGATGTTACCACTTTTTTTGCCGGTCATGCTTAAGAAGCTTAAGAATAACACAATGAATACTAAACCCACAGGTGTAAGACGACATAAGCAAATATTTTTTTCTCTTACATACATTACATACATACCATTGTATATTTTTCCGTGGCTAGCAACTTTCAAGGGTGAGATTTAGAATTTAATTAGAAATAAGGAAAATTCGATAGTTCTATTGGGCTAGATGGCAAGGGATAAGTATATTAATTAATTACCAGGTAGGAAAAGATAGCAAAATAAGCACGTAAGTCGTAAGTACTGAATTTACAATCGGCTGTAGCCGACCTGCATTAATAACGGACGACGGTTTTAGCATCTAAAATTACCTGTGAAAATTACATAGATAAGGTAGGTAAGATCCATCGATAATTTTTAAACTTTTTACTTAATTTACTAACTTTGTAAAAATTAACTTAAAAAAGAAAAATAAGAAACGTATTTCTATTTAAGTATAACCAAGAAGTAAGTATAACAATATAATATATTGTTATACTTCTTGGTTATATATTATATGTAAGTAACTAAAAATTTCGCTATCGCGATTATAATAAATGCGTCAACATTGCCGTGAGGACTGAGGTATCAGGTACCTTCAGCCCTCTTTCCCTCCAAAACGTCTGGAAAGCGTGTTAATAATGATAGCTTCATTCTTTTATATCCTCCCAACAAGTTACACTCCATTATTCGATTAATCCATTTAAAAACTCTTTATTGCGTACTAACATCACAATTATTATTTATTGCCCTAGTAAATAATAATCGATGGAATAATGACAAGTTAACGATGATATTATTCAAATTATGCATTGTCTAAAAATAATTTATTTGTTTAATATAAAATGCCCTGCATTAATTAAGTAGGTACCTATTTATGAAGTGATGACATCTAGGTCTTGATAAATCCAGGTAATCTATGTATTTCTTTGAAGCTGGGATATAGCACTTATAATTCTTATCGAATCAAAGTACTTAATAAACTCAAGTGTGGCGAAAAATGACGGCAGTAAAGAAAATAAAAACCACTTCTAAAGAAAAAACCAAAAGGAGGAGGATTTCAAAGTACCTGTATTGCCTGGATTGTGTTATACCAAACTTACTATCTGCATATAAAATGGATTACAATCCACATATAGAACTCACTGCACCTACCTTTAAAAATACAATAGCAAATGAGTTTACTTCGTTTCTTCTACTAGAAATAATAGACAAGGATGCACTAAGCAATTATTTTATAGGCTATACATACGAGAAAAGCATGTGTGAACAGCTGAATAACATTAACTATATTATGTTCGCATACTTTCAAATAATAGCTTCAATATATCTGGACACATTTCCGAAAAGCAGTCTTCAAGACCTAGATGCCATAATGTCACTTTACAACGCTCTTTTGCACAAATCTGAAGATCTAAATATAGAATATACTATTCATATCATTTTAAATTTGTTGGTGGCATACCGAATGTATGCAGATAATATGAATAATAAAAGTCAGAACCAAATAAATGTATTGGATCCTGATACCTGGGCATTGATGGTGTCATCTAAATACTTACATTTCCCACACTCGTTACTCGTCAATTATTTGAAAGATTTCATCAAATTATATTCGTCTAACTCTACGATACACATTATAATACATTTCAAGTTGTATACAACAGATTGTGTGAATAATTTAGTGACGGAAAAGATATTTTCCTATCAGAATCTGAATTGGACCAAAGAGCATGCAAAGGTTTTGGAAGAAAGCAATTTAGGAAAATATATAATTTACACTATTTCATTTGAGGAAAATAAAGAGATCATTTCTGATGTCCGGTTTAAAGTACCAGAGTCTGCTTCAATAATAGAACTTTATGAAAAAGAATCAAGTCATGAAAAATGTAATAACAGAGCAACAAATACTGCTAATGTTGGAGGGAATGCGAAATTTGAAGATGGTAAAAAGTCATGTGGAAGCCCCTTTAATAACAGCCTCTGGATAGCAGACCTATGTGGCGACTCCTTAAGAACTAAAGTTGATTTCTCAGCGTACATTTTGAAATGCAGCTGTTTTGATGAAGTTTTGAACCTAGATCCAGCAGTAAAATACCTAAGAAATGTGGTTGAGCCGTTAAAATCGACGACTTTTGTTAAAATCTTCTTAAGAGATTTAACAAAGACCTTTCTAAATACGCTTTTCTATTTTCCTATTTGATGTAATTTATGTGTATCAGTTTGCACAAATTTCAGGTTTTGAATAAAAATTGGGCAACTATTTGTATATAATGCTATGAATAAATAACAAAATTAAGAAAAACATATTTATTAAATAGCCATTAAATCTATACAATAATTAAATTAAACCAAGAAAATTTGCTAAGTGTTTTTACTTAAACTATATTATTATGTATTTCAATTATTGAGTACAAGTTACGGAGATCAATGCTACAATTATACTCTCTTTCCTTATACAAATGTCATATAAATGTTAAGGTCAGAATATTTTATATTTCATTAAAACATTATACAAAACAAATAAATCAAATTAATAATTTTTTGTTAATGATTTTTAAATAATTTTCGCATTTCTATTTTGTAGAGGTGATGTGATACATTATTCTATGGAATGTTGAAGGGTTAAATCCAGTTAAATAAAACTTACATTCAATACTAATTACTCTAACAGTTTACAGTCCGTAAAATCCTGAAACAAAAAATTTTGAATTAGTAAAACATATAAGTACACAAGAAGTACAATCCCTTATGCTTTACGTCTGTAGCCAGCACGTAGCGAATTTAACTACGAGCGTAGCGGATCAGTATTAAATCAGTACTACATCAAACTCACCCAGGCGCCGTATCAGCGACCAGCGTAGCCGATAACGCTGGGAATATCACGTGCGAGTACGTCTGTAGCCAGTACGTAGTGACCGCTGCTACGAGCGTAGCAAACACGCCGGTGATCGCTGCGAGGCGAGCACCCCCGCCCCCCGCGGTTACGAACACGCGCACCCACATCGTTTGCCACACAGATTCCGTCCATGTGGAGTATTCGCCCGATGAAAAGTCGTAGTCTAAAATGTTTAATAGCCAAATTTGTACTCGATTATAGTCAAAAAAGTGTTAATGCAGTTATGTTAATAAATTCATGGATCTGTTGTTTTAAAACCTAAAATGGAAAACACGACATTCAAATCTTCAACCACACAACAATCTAAGCTCTTAGACATTTTATTTGAATGTGAGTTAAATTGTTTTTTCTTCATTTTTTCATATCAAGAAATAACAATTAGCATGTAATCATTAAATGTTATCTTAAACAACATTCACATGTTGATACAAAAATAAAATTGTAATTACTAATTAAAGAACAATGAATTGCCAAAATCAATTATTGTGTAAAAAATGTTTACATTTAAAAAAAACCGATAATTTATAATGCTATACCAGTTTTAATAAATGCTGGGCTGACAGCTTGGCTGAAGTTCATTGTAGTCTGAATACACACGCCAGTGTGGTTCCATCCTCTCAAAAAGTAATATGAGTATCCCTTGAAAATAAAAATGCGTTCGTTAATGGATAACTTATCAGAACTATTAGCATGCACCCGCTCGCCACTTAGTAGCATGAGCACATAACCTGCGTACACGGCTATAATATAAACTCAATAAAATAAAAACCAGCATCATCCCCCCAGCAATTACAGGCCACAGTATTTTTTTGACCCTTCTTTTGCGACAGCCTAATTTTATTGAATGAACGTATGGATATATACATGACAAACGCAAGAGTAAAACTCCCATGAAGCTCACTATCATACTTTTCGAAAAAATGCAATCTGAATAAAAAGTACCGGTAATTTATATAATTCAATTTTTATTTTTTATTAATTTTTCTACCATTATAACACATTTTTTGCATTGCGAGCGTCAAGGCTAGCCATAGGGCCAATTTTCGATCCATTCGGGGCAGAGCTGTGACTTCGCAATTTCGAGATAATCGCATAAATAACAAAATTTCATTTCTTTTTTTGTGACTGAACTTTTAAGAATATGCAAATTATTTTTACTTCAAAACATAGTTATATGTATGGACTACTTCCACAAAAAAAACCAATCGCGAAAAGAGCGGATTTCGCGAGATATTAATTTCTGAAAAAGTACCGGTTCTTTAACGATTTTTATTTCATACTTTCATATAAAGGTAAGTAAGTACCCCAATTACTATTCTTTTTCTTTATTTATATATACTTATACCACATTACCTATACTATGAAGAGGATTACATAAATTTGTAAGTTTCCTTGTTTGTAAAATTATTAAAATAAACTTGACCTCTTGAGGTCACTCTCTCTTGACTCTTATAAGTATCTTATAAGTCGTCTTATAAGTATTGGCGATATGACCGCGAACATCACAGCCGAAAAGACGACAGAAAACACACAATGGAAGACTTATTTCATAGGGCATTGGAATCGTCCGATCCAGTTGTATCAAATACACGTTTGAGTATGCGCCAAAACAGCATTAAAAAATTGCCTTTGCCCTCTGCTGTTATCGAAATGTTAAAACCATTTCAATTTAATGAAGAAGAAGATGAACACAACGAAAAAGAAGCAGAATCATATTGTACTGAAATTGAAGAGAGTTCACTCATTCTAACAAATGAAAATGACATATTTTTAGTTTAGACATTTTCACATTTCATTTCACTCCCTTAGACTCCCATGCTACATATTTTTTCCTGCCAAATGCGAGGTCAAGTTTATTTTAATAATTTTACAAACAAGGAAACTTACAAATTTATGTAATCCTCTTCATAGTATAGGTAATGTGGTATAAGTATATATAAATAAAGAAAAAGAATAGTAATTGGGGTACTTACTTACCTTTATATGAAAGTATGAAATAAAAATCGTTAAAGAACCGGTACTTTTTCAGAAATTAATATCTCGCGAAATCCGCTCTTTTCGCGATTGGTTTTTTTTTGTGGAAGTAGTCCATACATATAACTATGTTTTGAAGTAAAAATAATTTGCATATTCTTAAAAGTTCAGTCACAAAAAAAGAAATGAAATTTTGTTATTTATGCGATTATCTCGAAATTGCGAAGTCACAGCTCTGCCCCGAATGGATCGAAAATTGGCCCTATGGCTAGCCTTGACGCTCGCAATGCAAAAAAATGTGTTATAATGGTAGAAAAATTAATAAAAAATAAAAATTGAATTATATAAATTACCGGTACTTTTTATTCAGATTGCATTTTTTCGAAAAGTATGATAGTGAGCTTCATGGGAGTTTTACTCTTGCGTTTGTCATGTATATATCCATACGTTCATTCAATAAAATTAGGCTGTCGCAAAAGAAGGGTCAAAAAAATACTGTGCAGGCGTATCAAGTGCATCGCACGCCGTCCGGTTAGTGTTCACCCGCTCTCCCCTCAACAGCGCTAACACATGTCTGCATACACGTCCAGCGCGTATAACCTAACCAAATACAAATTCCACTTATCGCCATAGCACTCACAGGAGTATCAAGTGCATCGCACGCCGTCCGGTTAGTGTTCACCCGCTCTCCCCTCAACAGCGCTAACACATGTCCCGCATACACGTCCAGCGCGTATAACCCAACCAAATGTTACACCACTTATACACCAAGCACTTACAGGCGTATCAAGTGCATCGCACGCCGTCCGGTTAGTATTCACCCGCTCTCCCGTCAGCAGCGTTAACACGTGGCCCGCATACACAGCCGGCGTGTTGGCCCACGCGGCCACGCCCACGTACAGAGACGCCGCTTTCTCTGTGGTCACTTCCTCTGTGTTGCTCGCGTAGTCCGCGGCGGATATCAGCCGGCACGCTTGGCTTTGTAACAGGCAGTATAGAATTTCGTCCACCTGGAATTATATTAGAATATTTCAGAACAAATTAGGCATGAAAGCAGGAGTACAGTAGTAGTCAACACCAAATAGTATATATAAGTAGGTATAGTTATAATATAAAAATCGACTTACCAAATGAGCCGAAGCTTCTACAGAACCGACGTACGGTTTACCAGCCACTTGCTGATACAAAGTTTGTGCCAAAGCAGTCGCAATCCGAGATATCTTCACTTGTGCTTCATTCTGTGTCATTGTTCCATTTGCTAACAATTCTTCTGTTGGTATAACTAAAAGTAAATAAATAAAATAAAATAATAGTTTTACAATTTGAATAGCCAGTTTCATAAAAATAAGCAATAAAAAATAAAAATTAATACATAAATTTATCAAAACCATACTAACATTTGCCATCAGTACTAATACTTAAATTGTGGTATGAGCAGTCAATCTTATCATACACATCCAACGCGGACTCATAGTACATATTCGTAAAAGTGTCCATATGATCCACCAAAAGAACTTCAGGTAATTTCCCACTAAGTGTTTCGTTCTGAAGTATCTTTCTGAACGAATGCAGGGATGATGGCGGCAAATTATTGGTGAACGCTGGCTCTATTGTAAAGTTGTGTTTGGTGACAGATTGTGACATTTCAGCTAAGAATTCTGTTATCTGTAAAAAATGGTTATACATAATATATAAATAAATAAGAAGGTATTTTAAAAATTCTCAACAACAAAATATACTTATAAATTGTTTATAATCGAAATTTCATAAAACCACTATATTCGCGAAATTAATTTGTTTATTATAGTTTACTTAATTAACAGAAATAGCATAAGGCGGGAAAACATTAAAAATAATTTTTAGTTTATCATCAACAAAAAAACATTCTTAATAATTTAGACATGTTTCTTATATTTGTAATAAGATAGTACAAACCTCTGGCGGAATAGCATCTCCATCAGCATACGGCGCGAACGCATACATAGGCCACGACGCGTTATCTTTGAACGCATCCAAAGCTCCGCCCAACTGACCGATCTCTATGTGCAGTTTGATATCACTGGGAGACAGTGGGTTCACCGGGGGCCACATCTCTCTACTGAGGTCGAAGGCCACGCGCTGGGAACCGATGTAGTCGAATGATTCGCCGTTGAAAAGCGTCCATAGGACGTTGCGAGCTGAATGTGGAAAGTAAAGGTATATCATAAACATGGACAGATAGAAAAATTTTACAAAACATGATGCCGGCAATGCGAAGAGCAAACATATTTAAAATATATTTTATACTAATTTTTTTAAACATACTAGAGTTATTCACTTCCAATTATGTAACAAAGAAGGATTAATGACTGCCAAAAATTAGTAAAGTTAAAAGAATAGAATTCAAATTTTTTTTTTAACAAGTGATTCTTGATAAATTTCAAAGTAAACTTTAAACTATTCGTTTTATAAAGGTAGTATATACTGAAATTAAATTTAACTTACCATACAATTTGGAATCATTAACAGGTATCATTTGCGATAGAGTAGCCGCTGCCACAATGAGCGTTGTCATACCGACCGCTGAACTGGCCGCTCCTGGCGCAATACCTAAAATAATAATAATTATATTATTTTGCTCTCATTGCATAAAAAATACTATACCGCGTCAATTGTTTTTCTTCAAAATTCGTGATTCCTTATAAATAAGCATAAGTTAGCGATTTTTTTAAGTAGC
Organism: Colias behrii; assembly: GCA_029959065.1. Taxonomy (NCBI): domain Eukaryota; kingdom Metazoa; phylum Arthropoda; class Insecta; order Lepidoptera; family Pieridae; genus Colias; species Colias behrii. The sequence goes on from JARWMC010000002.1 coordinate 9,922,823, forward strand.
TCTATTATACATAAAGCAATAATTAGAAACAAACCATCAAACATTGAAGCCGAGTCAATTCTTGCTGTTACTAAAGTCACTGGTTTTCTTTCCACTCCTGTTTCCTAAAATTAAACAATAAATAAGTTCATAGAATGACAACGAATTTATGAAATAATGAATAACTCTGAAATATTTATTATTGGGAAATTTTTAGCTGTAAAAAGATACATACTTGTACTCGAGGAAACAGTGAGTAGTAAACATTATAGTCGCCGAGTGGGTCGCAAACTTTGGTTGGAGTCAGAAAAGCTGATGATGCAGATCTAATAAATAAATAAAGTAAAAGTTGAAACTATGTGAAAGTAAAAAAAAAATGGCATATAAAATATACCAAATTTATCAATATACTTCCTCACATATACATATCTATACAATCAGAAGACAAACGTTCTATGAATATGAGAAGAACATTTTAATATGTATCATAAATTGTTTATATTTAATGACATACCTTCGTAAACATACTGCACTGTTCACTGCGGCATACATAAATGAACTTAGTTGAAGTGAGCAAAGAGGTTGTCCTTTCTGTTCCGTTTTATCAATATTGTATCTGTGAAATGAGAAATACAACACAATTTTTATATTTACAAGCTTTTGTTTATGTATACAAAATATAAACTAGTAAAATAACTAATTACTTGTTGTAACATTTGACAATCTTGACCATTTCGTCGGCTTTCGATTCTGGCAGGAAGAATATAGGGAATGGTACATCCCTTCGGAGCAGTCCTGTGCCATGGTCATTCCACACAATACCACCTGCTTGTGAGGATGAGCAGGTACTACCAGGGCCTGCAGAGTATTCATTTGGACATCTCGACTCTTGACTGAATGAGCTAGGTCTGAAATTCATATCATGTTAATGATATCCATATATTTTATAACAATAACATTACTTAGTGCTTATAGGTATAATTTTGATTAATGGATAATTAATTTGTGTATACAGTAAAAAAGAAGAGAATAGTGTTGTGTACTTGTGTATAAATGTGATTTTATAGTCACAAGAAATGACATTCATTTTTATAGAATCTCAAGAAGTATTTCATAACAGTTAAGTACCACTCTCTAATCTATGACTATAATTAAAGCCTGATAAACAAAATTACCTAATAGTTGCATTATCGTAAAGCAGAATTCCAGCTACATTACTGGGCTCACTAATCAAAAGATCTATTACACTGTGAAACAGTGATGTACTGACAACTCCAACATAGGGTCCCGCAGTTGAATTATGAACTATCCACTCAGCATCAGCTACATCAAATATCATGTGTACTACACCAACCGCACCATTATCCGTTGCTGAAATAAAAGGAATTTCTATAAGAATAAACATATTTGCAATAAATATGCATTTAAAAACAAAATGCAGTAACTTTCTGCTTTTCAAAAACTCATAACTCAAAAACTAAAAGTTACTGTCAACTGAAATTTTAGATTTTAATTCCACAGAACAATAGCTAACCATAACAAAATCGACACCTCTCAACTCGACGTCGTAAAGAAGAGAAAGAGTAAACTGGAATAGATACTTATAATCAATGTATAACCTACTGAGAAAGTTACTTACATGAACATCCCATTTGATGTGTGCCATTGAGTCTTCTGAAACAAGCTGCACTTCCTTCAATCGACGAATAAATTTGACCATGTAGTCGTTCACCATTTATAACTAAATCAAATGTAGGTACGGTTAAAATTAATATGCATTACATATCAAAATAATGAGAACTAATGAAATTAATGTGATCGCAAACAGCATTGAAAACTTGAAAATCTATGTTATGATATTTTGGAATTACATTAGAAAATAGAAAGTAATAAAATAAAGGAATACCTGTGACGAGAACGACGACACACAGAATAATTATGTTTAAATTCATTGTCTTGAATTATATCTGTTATTTGTTCTTTTGTTTAGAGCTTTTTTAATAGGAACTTATATAATTAAATTCATTATTAATTAAGAAATTACGCTAAAATTAAAAATATAAATAAACACTATCAGCCGTTTAAAAATGTATAAATGTCGATCGCAGATGTCAAATGTCATTACTCACCTTGAACTTTGAAGTTTTCAGTATGCGTCACAGAATATAAAGTACGATATGAGTCATTATAACCTGTGGTCACCAATAAAAAAAGGTGACGCCGTTAAATTCTATTCCCTGAAATATTTAAATTTTTATTAAATCTTATTATTTCTCTATTATTGTGGAAAGCTCCTTGGGCGTATCAAATCTAAAAATGTTCTCTAATAAAAATAACGTAATTTATAATTTTATAAATAATCATTTGTATGATTGAATATTTTTCCAAACCTATTCTGCTATCAATTCCAAATTAAATCATATTAATAAAATAATCCCAAAAATAAATCCTTGAAATTTAAAAATAAGGGTTTATATATTTTCTTAAAAACCGATAAAAGAGGTAGATCAAAATTTTAACAGACTACAGAGCATCTCTAGTGAATTTGTCGACCATTTGCAAAAAGCTACAGCTGTGTTTCAGACTTCACTTTATTTTATCAGTTTCGTATTGTCTTTGCATCTGTTAACTTTATTGTTACTATTTTATTTAATTCGGGCTTATCTTTTCTTTAATTTTCATCATGGCTGAAAAAGTAGAAGTAAAGGCAAGTATTCCTACCATACCGTATTATAATTTACGTTTTGAATAAAATGTTCCATTGTTTCAACCTTGTCCGTTGGTCGATATTTTTATACGTATTTATTATTTGCGTGTCCTTTTTTTAATTTCTTATTATTTGCTTTAATATCCTTGTCTGTTATACTTTTATTATAGCAATTATTAATGTACATGTGTGCTTGTATAAGTGTTATTTGTTTTTTATGTAGGTATGTACTTCATCATCGAGAAATGCAATAAATACCACGCTTTACACTTTGTGTGCAAAGTGCATATGGTAAAAAAATCATCATTGTAAATTAAAAACTATAATCGCATAGAAATCATATTTGTAGGGTAGAAGATTTTGAATAAATTATTTAAATTGTTATGGTAGTCACATTCGCTTGTAAATTAAACAATATTTTATCTTATCTCTTTATTTCAACACTAATATTAACGAGACATAGAAATAAACTACAACTAGCTAATCTCAATTTTTCATTTTTTTATAGTAGTAAAAAATGTTGGTTCAGTAGTACAGTGCCTGTGATCAAAATGTCTTTGTTAATAGATATTTAAAAAAAATAATATTTTATCTTAGAAAAACTCTTGGACGAACTTAATTTTAACATAGTCTGTTCATTTTAGTTTTTAAAGGAATTGTTAACTGTTTACTATATCTTGATATTCAAGTTTTAAAACCTATTCAATAACCATTATAGAATTTTGAATTTCTTTATTTTAGGCTGAAACACTGTTAGACCTCGATGACCTATTACAATGCCCTGTATGTTATGAAATTCCGACGGGTCAAATATTTCAATGCAATGAGGGACATCATGTCTGTGGTCGCTGCAAGATGCGCCTGGATGTGTGCCCTGTTTGCCGAGCATTTTTCTTTGGTACAAGAAACTATGCTATGGAGGAACTGATATCTAATTTCAGGAAGCTACGCTCAATTGTAAGTTGTTTGTATATGAAATTTTGAAATTCTAAACTACATAATATAATCTATTTGTATCTAATCTATTTGGTAATTTCTTTAAACTATATTCAAATTGTTTGTTTGTAGAAATCCAGCACCAAAGGTTCTGGCTCCTCAGATAGTAGCAGCCAAGCCAAAGAAGCCATTACTGCCGAACTTGATGATGAGGCTGGCGAAGATGAGGATAGTCAATCAAATGCTTCAAGTGTAAGTATAGGGATACTATACTTCAGTATACACAGCAGAAATTTGCCTTTTACTATTTTATATTACTATTATCTCAATAATCAACCTTTTAAAAATAATATTTCTACTATATTTGCACTTTTTTTCAAGGTCAATTGAAAAATATTGAAATATTATTGTGAGAATGTGAGAATATAACAGATAATGGTGCCCTCATTTCAGTACATATTTACATAGATAATTTTCCTTACAGCAATCTAGACCAGCTCCGCCACAAGCCTGTAAAGGTTTGTTCCGTTGTCTTTGCTGTAAAAATGGTAATGCAGAACGTTTACCTGCTGCCAGACTCCTAAATCATCTTCGCTATTTTCATCGTCCTGATCTCCTTGAGGTAAATATAATAAGACTACAAATATTATAGTCCACAATTTATACCAAAGTTTTCTTTAAGTTTTTTTATTATCGAGTGTACAAATAATGTTAGAAAATTTATCTAGGAAAGATTTGTATGTATCTATATTTATTAACTTCTTTAAATTACATATTAGATAGCAAAGATGCATTAATTTGCTAGTAGAATAATTAAAAACTTATGAAATTAATTAAGAAATGTGCTCTTTGAGCAAAAAAACAAATTATGAAACCTAATTTGAATAATAATAATTAATAAGCTCATTATAACTTGCTCATAATTACAAATTTAGACTTTTATTAAATAGTGCTCTAGTATTGCAATTGAAATAATTGTTTATACATATATTTCCTTATTTTTCTGGCAAGAAAAGCAAGTATGTTTTACTTACGTACATTTAGTTTTTTAAGCTTGATTTCAGGCTTTAGACATAATTAACTGTAAGAGTATTTTATGGATACATATAAAAATGATTAAATATTTTAGGGTCAATCAGAAAATGGGGAATATTTACAAGCTTGGCAATTCCCTACAGTTCCTGGTAGACTCGTAACGGCAGTTCGTGTTGCTGATATGGGTGTATTTTTCTTAATTATTGAAATTGATGGTAAGTCAACTATGTATTATAAAATATTTTCCAAAATGATATTTACTGATAAACAGTATACCATTTTTAATACTTAGTTTGATAACTAGTAGATCTGACTAGTTTCAGCCTAAAATTAAAATAAAAATCAAACTTTATTCACATAATCACAAAAGCAATTTTATTTTAGCAGATGACTCGTTGTACGCTTGGTTGACAATGGCTGCCTCTCCATGGGTAGCACATGCTTTTAACTACACTGTTACCATATCTGGTAATGACCGTGAAGCAATATTTTCTGACTGTGTAAGTATCACTCTTATATTAAAGTTATTTTATGGGAATGGGTAAAATAAATTAAAATTTATGTTGATGATTGTTTCTATTACAGGTATGGTCCGTGAGATCATGTGAGGGCTCGTTGAAAAAACGAGGGCATTGTTTAGCCGTAAAGGGCTTGGACGCAGAGGCTTTACTGGCACCTGAGACTATAAGTGGTAAACTGTCGGTGCGCAGATTACCGGTCGACCAATTGACGAACCAGACCCAGCCACGCGCCGTGCTCAGAGTCGCCAACCGCGGCAACACACAGAACGCGACTCGCTTTGCCGTGGCGCGCAACATGGAGCCTTTCCTGCAAGACTTCCAAAACGACGTCGAGCGGCTGTCTCGCGTGTTCGCCGCGATGGGTCGAGAGGCCAACACGATCGCGCGCACCGAAGCCGAAATCCGTTCTATGCTCGCCACTCAGTCGAATAACGACAGGACAGCCGCGTCGTCGGAAAACGAGTCGCAGCCGGTCGTAGAGAACAATACGGCCAACGGAGCGCAACCTCTGTCGCGCAACGCTCGCAAGCGCATGCGGCAACGCTTGCGCGCGGCTCTGAACGCGCCGCAAACCCCCGGCGAGTCGCCCGCCCCCGCGCCGCGCGGGCAGAACCCGCCGCAGAGACAGAACGGTCTAGTGCATAATAACCCCATACAAGTGATGACCGGCTTAGCGATAGTTCAAGAGCCACCCGTGCCTCCCCCCAACTTCTCCCAGGCGTCCTCGTCCAGCGGCCCGTCCAGCGGACAGGCGCAACCCGCGGCCAACGGGAGACCCAACAGAAAGGGACGCCGCCACCGTAGATAAATTTACAATTTTCAATACTTATTTTGATTAAGTACTTGAATAGTTACGATTATGTTACTCTAATTTTGAGTCTCAGCGTGTTCTCTGGGGGTTTTTACTGTTAAATGACCTTTTTATATTAATGTAAATAACTCCGTCTTTTGACACTGCAATATTGCAATAAGTGCTGTGATAAAAATATGCGTGTGGGAATCATGCAAATTAAATACTACTTAAGACTAATGACAGGTTTCTGATCATCCCCAGAGTAAGAAATTTGTGGTAATGCAGATAGATGCATATTTAAATTGAATGTTATGAACTAAAATAGGATGAAATTCATGAATGTATGAAAATTAAATTGGTTTATGTACTTTTTATTATGTTATATGACATTGACGTTATAATATGAATAAGTATAGTATTAAATTAGGAATAAATTGATGTTGCTTGTTTTTTTATTAATATCATAATCGTGAATTCTGATGTAGAATATTATTGTTTAATAATAATCACTGACAAATGCTAGTTATAAATACATAACTATAAGTAAATTGAGTTTGTTTTATTGGTTTTTAATCGACGCGGACGATCCCGGGGCGGGTATTTTCTTTAATAACAAATTGCTGCAAATTTTTTAGTCAGAAAATAAAAAATTAGGAAACGACTGAAATTTTAAAATAATTGACAAATATTGTCCCAAGTGACTTGACGTTTACTTTTTATTGGTCCGAGTTATAGGCCCATTAAGAAGAGCTGGAACGTCAACACATTTACACATTGCACATGTTAGGCCGGGAGATACTGACACAAAATTTCGGGTCATTTGTAACAGGATGGCGGTCTAGAGGGGTCTTAGTACGCAATGACAAAAAGAAAAATGATGGTCAGAACGCTGGTACCGGCGGACTAGTCGCGTGGGCGTTAGTCACACTCGTTGGATAAATAGCGAAAGTGCAACGATTTGTAACACAAAAATTTTAGAATTTACCGATAGCCCTTAAAAAAGATGTAGGCGGTAGTGTCATGCCATACTTTTACGATGTGACTTACAGTCCGCCATACCGACGTGAATGCGTTGATTTAAAAAAAACAATTCAACCATTTGTACCGGGCTAACTTTTGCACAGGTAACCATCGTCGTGCAGCCATTTACTAAAATCGCCATGCCATACTTTTCGGACGATTCCAAACCGCTTCCAAATTCCAATTCCGATTCCGATTCCAAACCGCACTACCGCCTACATCTTTTTTATGGGCTATCGGTAAATTCTAAAATTTTTGTGTTACAAATCGTTTGACTTTCGCTATTTATCCGACGAGTTCGACTAACGCCCACGCGACTAGTCCGCCGGTACCAGCGTTCTGACCATCATTTTTCTTTTAGTCATTGCGTAATAAGACCTCTGTAGAACCGCCATCCTGTTACAAATGACCCGAAATTTTGTGTCAGTATCTCCCGGCCTATGTATGTGTCATATTTTGCAATTGTTTATAAATACAGGGTGATGTAATTGGTGTAGTACGAATATCTAAAAATCTATGAAGAATTTTGTGATACAGTAAATGGAAGAATTATAGACTATTTTACAGTATTTAATAAAATCATTTAATTTTTTGTTTATTTTCATTAGAAATGTCAATTTTTCTCACCAAGGTGGAAATTTGGATGATAAGGATCTTGTTATAAAAATATAAATTTTGACTAAAATCGGCATTTTTTTTTTTCAAAAATCAAATTACTAATTAATAATCAGAGTTATCACATTATTAAAAAAAATAAGCCAAACTATACACAATTTTTACTTGATGCAATCCTCAAAGATCATGGACATAGTGTATTGCGCCTTCCACCATACCATCCAGAACTCAACCCAATAGAGCAGTGTTACCAACTCTCAAAAATATTTATCCCTAAAGTTTGTGTCAAAAACCCCTAAAATCGCCTAAATTATTCAGTTGTCCCCCTAAAAAATATCTTATAATATATATAAATCTCGTGTCACAATGTTTGTCCTCAATGGACTCCTAAACCACTTAACCGATTATAATAAAATTCGCACACCATGTGCAGTTCGATCCAACTTGAGAGATAGGATAGTTTAAACATGTAGGTACCACGGGCGAAGTCGGGGCGGACCGCTAGTACAAATATAAATTCATAATGATTTAGAAATAATATGCTGTAATATGTATCAAAAGTCTTTTTATTACCAGCTATTTAATACATAAAATATTTCGTCTCCATCTGAAGATGATTCGACATCACTAGATGTCGCTATGAGTCGCTAGGTCAAGAAATAAATATTAAAACCAGTTAGGTAATTATCAATTTTAAAATATTAAAGAGTAAAAAAAAATCCCTAAAAATACCCCTAAAAATTTCAGACCCCTAAAAAAATCCTATCTCACTTATTTACCCCCTAAATCTGGGGGGAAAACCCCTAAGTTGGGAACCGTGCAATAGAGTTACTATGGGGCATAATTAAAGGGAAAGTAGCATCACAAAATGTGAACTTTAACTTGAAAACTGTGGAAGAATTATTCAGAAAGGAAGCAAATGCTATTAGTCTGGATATGTTTAGTGACGTTTGGAGAAAGACGCGAGAACATGAGGAAAAATATATTCAATTAGAACCAAAAGTAGATAATTACACTGACTCATTTATTCTTCGAGCGATGAAAGTTTCAGTGAAGTAGAAGATTACGATTATGATTAAATAGATTCTTCTTCTTCTCTATAGATACTGCTTTCTGAATTGGTGGTAAATGTTAAAACTGTTAAACTGTTATGACGATTCAAAAGTGCTTCTAGAAGAAGTCTAATTGTATAAATGTTTGAGTTTGAGTTTAAAACCAATAATGTAAAAAATTATACAATAAACATGTAACACATATTTGTTAGCGCGTATTGGTAGGTATTACGTACTTACTACAAATATAATATTTCTTAGATATCTTTACTCGACCAAAGTCAGGACAAGACTGCTCCGCAACTGCAGAAGACGTCCGTTATTTAAATCATTATCAAAACAACCATCCGTGTGTTGGGAGTGAGCGCACGTGTTATTTGTATTGTTTTTATGACCTGAAATTTAATTATTATTTGATAATTGAATGATTATTAATACTTTTATCCAATTGATTATTATTAGAATAAATAATTAACTTCATCAATTGATTTACTTTTAAATTATAATTTTACAGGTAAATTATGAGAGCTTTCATAATTATATTTGCATATATTTATCTACAACGCACCCATTTTACAATTCAAGTCTAAAATGAAACTAGAGTCGCATTTATTTTTGAACATACTGTAAGTGAAATTGCATAAGTGTGAGTACTGTGAACATGCCAGCTTTCCTTAATTGACCGATAGTAGACTGAGATTATCTGTAGTCCATTGAAATGTTACATTTTTTAGGCCTAACCTTGCATTTTTAAGAGGACGCAATTTTATTTTTTTTATGTGTAGGGGGGGTCAGTGTGAAGCTATCACCAAGTTTGTGGGGTCGCCACCCTTGTCCCACGGCCGCCATCTTGAAAATAGCGGTTGAAATGGTTTTTACGATATATCTCTTAAACTATTTATCTGATAAAAAAAATTTGTTAACATTATTTGTTGCAAATTAAATTCTCTACAACTTTGGTCCAGTAACTTTTTTCAGTAACATCACGAGACGTGATGATATGATGTACGATACTTCATTGCACCTTCATTGATCATTCGTAGCACACCGCGGCCGCACGCACTCTATTTTAGAAAATTTGACTTGATAGCAAGGCTACAGATACATCATACAGGCTGTTTTCCAATTACAGAGCATAATGCGACTCAGTGGCGCACAATGCCGAATTATGCTGATGCTTAATTGGAACGTAAAACGCACCAGCAGGTTGCGCTAAGTTCAGTGTTGAAAAAAAAAATATTCATAGAGTTAGCAATAACCTCATTAATGTGTAAATAAAGTGGTATACATAATAATTGGTTGAAAAATATCTACGGTTATTTTAAGTAATTTGGATTTTGATTATTTCATTAACATTTTTTTCAATATTTGTACCTTCATCCATACTTATATTTATTTTTTTAACACAATTTGAATTAACTTTGATTATTTCGAAAAAAACTACAATGAAACGAAAGCTTTAAATTTTTTTCCAACAATTAATAATTACTAACGATAAATCGATTGCACGCATCAATTCACGCGCATTACTTTTATGAGTGCTCGATTGTGCGAAGCGTTGCTGTAGTTGGAACATTCAACGTTAAGCATTATGCCGCATAATGCGCTCTAGTGCTGTAATTGGAAAACACGGACATACAGCAGAGACTAAGCAAATGATATTTATTCGCAATTCAACATTATTACAGAAACTTTGTGAGTAATTTATAATTATAACAAGCTTCCCAAACAAAATTTCATTCATTCAAAACAAATACATTGTATTGACCAAAGGTATTAGCATAAGCAAACAAATATTATTTATTTTCTAATGAAGCAATAATGGCGAGGACATGTGGCTTGCTGCTATTGGTTCGTTTAAAAGTAAAGTTTATACATACATACTGATATATTATATATATATATATATATATATATTTATATTATTATATATAACAGTTAAATGAATTTCATGTAGATGGCAGTGTTCTCAAACTGTAAACTATTATACTCCCTACTCACTACTAGATGGCGTAAATATTAATTTAAAGCTAGTGAATTTATAAAAAAATAAAACCTTACTATAAAAGTGCTCCTACAATATTATGCATAGCGCATAGATCTGGAAAAGGTGTACGCGGAGGGGCCGATCAATCGTGAAATAAAAAGTCATTGACCCTTGTCGGATCTGAGTAAGCTTGAATTACTATGGATCGTAATGGGTCTACGTAAACATTTTTTACTTTTCCATGCCTATGCCTAATAAATCTGAAAAATCGGCTAAAAAAATGGCTGATATATTAACGATCAAAATCTGAAGCAAATCAAAATAACGAGTCGAAGTTTTTAAAAAGCGGGTGGGCGCACACTACCCTTTGCAATGCTGTCACGACTATTCAATCGACAGTCGTGATGAATCGACTCGTTCGCACGCCGCACTATATGTTTTTAGGCCCGAAAAAGTTTCATTCTTGTTTTATTGGAAATATCTAAGGAGCTTCTCTTTTTAAATGCACGAGTAGAACACCCAGAGTTTTATTTCAAAAACACGATTTTTTAAAAAATATTTAAAATATTGGAATTTTCGCGGCCGACTTAGCTAAATAAATTCGTATAAAAAAAAATAGATACACTAGATAATTTATTATGTTGCTAATATATGTAGTGATTACAGGCGCAAATTATCCCTTTTTGAAATTTTCGATATTGTCGATAGAGGCGAAAATATTGTACTTTTTATTGATTTTCGTTTTTATTTTTTTACATTATATGCAGGCGTTAGTAGAAGCTCTGTTTAGTACCAAAAGAAGCCTTGAACTGAGGTCTACATGTGACAAAAATACCACATTCTAACCAAGAAGTTATTAAGAGATATAGATTTTCAAAGAATTCAATGTCAGGGTTGTCCTTAGTAAAGAAAAAGTCAAAGCTGTTTTTAACAATTATATATATCATCTCTCTATTGCCAAGTTTTTGTTTATGTTTTAAGTCGTTAGTTATAGTCGATATTTTAATATTATTCAATATATTATTATAGGTAGGTAATCCTTATGATATGTAATTAATTAACTGAATAAAAAAATATCTTAGATTTTTAAGACAATTCAATAATATCAAATTAATAAAAATTAATCTCCTTTTTGTCAATATTTCGAGGATTGATCATAGTAATCTCATTAAAAGTCAAACGGAATTAACAGTAAAAATAGTGACAACCCTATCTTTGAATTCTTTGAAAATCTATATCTCGTAATAACTTCGTGGTTAGAATGTGGTATTTTTGTCACATGTAGACCTCAGTTCAAGGCTTCTTTTGGTACTAAACAGAGCTTCTACTAACGCCTGCATATAATATAAAAAAATAAAAACGAAAATAAATAAAAAGTACAATATTTTCGCCTCTATCGACAATATCGAAAATTTCAAAAAGGGATAATTTGCGCCTGTAATCACTACATATATTAGCAACATAATAAATTATCTAGTGTATCTATTTTTTTTATACGAATTTATTTAGCTCAGTCGGCCGCGAAAATTGCAATATTTTAAATATTTTTTTAAAAATCGTGTTTTTGAAATAAAACTCTGGGTGTTCTACTCGTGCATTTAAAAAGAGAAGCTCCTTAGATATTTCCAATAAAACAAGAATGAAACTTTTTCGGGCCTAAAAACATATAGTGCGCCGTTGCCTAGTAAACATCAAAAACTTGAGGTAAAATAATACCTTACTGTGCCTCTGTGCTTCAATCTTAAAGTTAGAATACTTGATAAACCTTTTTTTATGTGATTGACCGAAATACGTCATACTATTAACTAGAATGTCTATCACGCAAAAACCGGTCCGAGTGAGAGCGTTCCCGTCCCCAACTTGTCTTACAATTTTTTTTTATTTTGAATAGCGCTTGGCTACAATCTTGCCTGATGTTAAGATGAGATGTGGTCTTAGATGGTACGCGCTTCCCAATAAAGTACCTGTTCACTCTACGCTTGAAAACCCCCATATTGTTCTCGTCGGGTAACAGAGACTCAGGAAGCATGTTCCCGTCCGTCGTGGTTCGGATAAAGAATGTAGAATCGAACCGCTTAGTCCGGGTACATGGAACGTCCGCCATATGGTGATGCCTAGTATCTGTGTGCCTCGATGATCGATGGAAGAATGGTGATGGCGGAAGAAGATTGTGCAGTTACGCAGCGCACTCTGATAAGCCGATAAGCTGGCCACTCTGCGGCGGTGACCGAGGCTCTGGAGTTTTTTGTATACTAGATCATCGTCGTTAATGGCACGCCTCTCTATCGCCTCAAGCGCCTTCAACTGGTACTTGGCGGAACCGTCCCAGAGGTGAGAGCAGTATTCCATGCTCGATCGGACTTGTTGATAAAGATTGAGCAACTGTCCCGGGCTGAAATACTATCTCACCTTCGCCAGAATTCCAAGCTTTTTTGAGACTACTTGGGCTTTTGATTCTATGAAGGAACTAAAGTTCAGAGTAGGCGTTATGGTGATACCAAGAAGCTGGAGGTGGTTAGTTATCGGATTAGATAATAGACACGCCTGGGTCTGTCGCATTGAGTTTGACCAGATTGGCATCGCCCCAATCGTCTCGCCTGTAAGGACAAGTTCATGCGATCGACCATCGCATCCCGTAGAGACTGAATTTGTTCCGTACTGGCTTGCGCGCTGGATATATATCTCTCCAACAGTGCTATCGTCTGCGTACCCATAGATAACATATTTCAGCAGATCGAGATCGATCGATAGGCGAAAGAGGCGTGTCAAAACAGGAGCAAGTTCAGGCGCAGGTTTTAAGAACTATGGAATTCCATCAGGGCACTGGCTTTATTCACGTCAAGATTCCGCAGCGTTTTAAGAACCTCCATCTGATGGATGCGAATTTCCGGCAATTCACTTCACATCCAGGTAGACCGGGAGGTTTTGCGCTTGCGGGATGTAGACGAGAATTTCCCGCAAATAGGGTAACAAATTGGTTCTCTTTCTCTACGGCGGTGTGAGCCAGCGTCTCGTCAGGTTTCAGCAGTGGAGGAAGTGGGGGGCGGCAGTATTTCGATTCAACCTCAATACGACTAACGTGGTCGAATCGAGCTTTCCGTAAAGCCTTCTTGTAGGATTTGGCGGCCCGGTTAAAGGCTTTCTTCTTTTCTGATACGTCCTTTGCTTTGCAGTGTCAAGTATCAACCTGAGCCAGATATGCCTCATGCTTTAGCGCGTCTGCAATCAGCTCTGAACCAGGGCTGGGCTTTGCCGGACATGGCAATGTCCGGGAATGGAATAATGTACTCCATTCCCTGTCGCAACACATCAGTCACAACATCCGCGCAGTCAACAATCAACATCAACTCTGGCATTTATAACCAACTAGATTTCCGCCCGCGGCTTCGCCCGCGTTTTCAAAGGAAAACCCGCATAGTTCCCGTTCCCGTGGGATTTCCGGGATAAAACCTACCCTATGTGTTGATCCAAGTTACTTTCTATATGTGTGCTAAATTTCATTGTAATCCATTCAGTAGTTTTTACGTGAAAGAGTAACAAACATCCATACATCCATACTTACAAACTTTCGCCTTTATAATAGTAGTAGGATCATCATCAGAAAACAGCTGTTGACTCTCACTGATCCTTCCCTGAGGAAATCATCTATTCAAATGCCGAATATGGAGGGTAGTCTATAGGATGGAAGCCTGTTTAATAAACTACCATGCCAGACTTTATCAAAGCCAAATATACGAAGAGTTTGTTTGTTTGTGGGAACGTGCTAATTTCAGGAAGTACTGGACTCATTTATAAAATTCATTCACCGTTGTATTTTAATAACTCAGGCCCCGGAATCACAGACACAATAGAAAATCTATTGTGTCGTGGACCGATCGGGCCGTTCGGGGCTCAATGGGTTAACGTAATCTATATACAGGGTGTAATCGTTAACCGTGCCCAATATGAAATAATTCATTATGTAGGTACTGTATGTAGAGAAGCCATAGAGAAGCCAATCAGCAGGCGACACGCCTGCTGATTGGCTTCTGTACACCTAAAAACTTCAAAATACCAGTGCAGCGGTCGTAAAGGGCGAAAAAACATAACATTTTACCAATTTATGAACAGTCGTGTGGATAAATCATAATTTTGTAAGGATAATATATATATATATATATATATATATATATATATATATATATATATATATATATATATATATATATATATATATATATATATACATATATATAAATGAAACCCGTTTCGCGTTGTCACGGCATAACGTGTGAACGGCTGAACCGATTTCGATAATTCTTTTTTTATTATATTCCTTAAAGTACGAGGATAGTTCTTATGTAGAGAAAACGTAAATATGTACTACGGGCGAAGCCGGGGCGGACCGCTAGTATTCTAAAAAAGTATATTGATTGATTTATTTCGCTA
Organism: Colias behrii; assembly: GCA_029959065.1. Classification (NCBI taxonomy): domain Eukaryota; kingdom Metazoa; phylum Arthropoda; class Insecta; order Lepidoptera; family Pieridae; genus Colias; species Colias behrii. Next base: position 9,937,896 of record JARWMC010000002.1, read on the forward strand.
TTGCCTACTAGAGGGCGCTTAAATGAAATACATACTGACAGCTGATCAATGTAATAGTTTATTAAATATCTAGTAGATGGCGGTTAATTTAAAATGGCTAAGACGGTATTTTACGTAGGTGTAGGTAGATAGAGAACCTACATTGTCGAGAAATTTTATGTCAAGCAAAGAAAGAATCCTTCACAAAACGCAAATATCTACAAGTGTCATATAAAATACGTTACACCCTTATTTATAAATTATAATTATTTGTTACAAGAAGCACAAGTTCTGGTAAGTTGAGAAAATTTTATAACCCTAAAAACAGTAAATTATTAACCATAAACTAATATTTGACATGAAGTAGGAACGTAAATGCTTATTTTTAGTGTCATTTGAATGTTGATAATGTACACAAATTTATTTCCTGTTGGTAAATTGAACCCTCCATCATTTATGTACGACTACCGTAGGTAGTTACGAATAAAAAAAAGTATATTGTTGTAATTTTTTCCTGTATTTGTGCAAACTAAATCTTACACGTCAAACAGAAGAAAATTTTGCAATATTCTAAGAAAGATATCTTTTATGAAATTACATATGTAAGTAAATAATAAAGTTATTTGAAGAATTATCATATAAAGCAGTTAAACCTTACAGAGACAAATGCTTAATAACAAATATGCTGTTACAGGTATGTTACCTACTCTACAATGGATAAACTAGAAGTTGATCCAAAGCTCTTTATTACTTGTCGCTTGTGTTTGGAGGAAATGGGCCAATATCAAATTGTACCCAGTGTACAACAACAGATTAGATTTTGTTTTGATATTGATGTAAGTATATTACCATCATATGCCGATAATTTCTACATAATGTCTTCATTTCGTTGTCTTCACTTTTTCATAAAGACATTTGTTTTGTTATGTCTTTCATTTAAATGCTATGTTGAGAGTCTAATGGTGGGTTCAGACGCTTGTGTTCAAAGTGACATTCAACAAGCACAAGCATTGGCACAAGCATGTAAACATGTTGTTTGTGCATGCGCCTGTGTTTGTTCGTTTGTACTGTAAGTGCATGGACTGCTTGCCAGGCTACTTGCCAGGCTGCTTGCCACGCATCTGAACGTACCATAACAGAGGTGGTAATGTTAGAAAATTTTCTTGGTTTTATGTATTATTTTTATATAATAATAATGTTTATCAAATTACAGGTTGATCCTTTTGATGGTTTACCTCAACTGATCTGCAGAGGTTGTGAAGCGACTTTGACACAGTTTAATTCAATAAAGAAGAAGTATCAAGAGAAACAAAATGACCTCAAAGCTGACATCAAAGGATGTATTGTGAGTAATTGTTTAATCCTCCTTGGGGTAAAAAAAATGTTGGATGTTCTTGATTTACATCTTTTACCCTTACAAATTGTATCTAAGATCTGACTCGATAATAGTTCCTACAATGTTTGTGTTATTATTTGGCACTACCAATAATGTTTTTTGAATATTCTTATCTATTATATCAAATTCCTCATTACTTCTCACTCTACTATGTTCTTCTTAACAATACATATATAAATGGCTAAGAGCTCAGTAAATAATTCTATTTCATTGATTTAAATAATGATTGAGCTCCCCATAAACCAAGACAAACCAATGATAAACCAAGATTTACACTTTTTTGTTTAGATTTTTAATTATTTGATTTCAAACTAGTCACTGCTTGCTTGTATTCACTTATAATTGATATTATTAAATTTCAGAATAATTCTGCTCTTTCACAACAGAATGTTGTAACTTCGACTGAACAAACTGAGTCTCAACCTGAAACTAAAGAATCAACCCCTATTCCCAAATCTTTTAAATTAACATTAAAAAGGAAGCAAACCATTCATGATGCTAAAAATAATCCAGATTCAGAATGTGAATCTTGCTCATCTAGCTACTCAATTATCAAAAAGTCAAAAACCTCAAGAAAATGGAGAAAAAAATATGATAAGTTCTTCATTTGTAGATACTGCTCCAGTGCTTATAAGGATAAAAAAAGTAATCAGCACATAGAACATCATAAAAGCTTATTGGCGAAATACTCAAACTTAATAAATAACTTTTCTATAGTTATACCTCGTATAGATAAAAAATTGAATTTAACAGGAATGGAAAATACGGTAGCAATTGATCGTGAGAATATATTACAAAAATATAATTCAGATTACACCATTCTATACAAACTTAAATCTAAATATTATTCTGATGTTGAAAAAAAAAGTTCACCGGAGCCTTCTGATGATGATATTGTTAATAAAAAAAAAAGAAAGAGGTTACAATTGATATCCGAGAGCTCCAATGAGACTGTCATATTAGAAGGTTCTACCAAAAAGGATGATGGACCACATCAAAATGCAAACGATGTTGTTGAATGTGTTGATATTGGCGATTCTTCAGATTCAGACGATCATGGGAATGACACTAACTCTAATGCCAACACAGCAGTCGAGGACCACCTGAAACTGAATATAATAAGTCACAATATAGCAGCCTGTTATAAAAAGTTTATTCACAGAAATGATTCTTCTGAAAATTATAAATCTAATAAAGATGACCTTCTTCAACATAAAATTCTTAGTATGGGAAGGAAAGTAATCAACAAAAAAAGGTTTAATTGTAATGGAATGTTACGCTATTTGGAGAATAAACATTTGGCTGTTCATTGGAACAATAAAAAATTGGATTTAGTTTATGTAAGAACGAAATTAAAAGAAAATCGAAAGTTAAATGAAGATGCTGGATGGAAAAGCATAAGTGCAGTAACAAAAGTGAAAGAAAATGATTCTCTCAATAGTTTATTGGAAAAGGTTCATACAATGGACAGGCATTTTTCGATTAATAACATGTCCCCTTCTAGTTCAGCATTACCAGCAACCTTAATTCAAATGGTAAATGATAATAATTATAATTCGCACAAACTTTTAAACCCAAATCCTGTTGCCAATCCTAAACAACTTCCAAAGAAAAGTAATTTGCTGGAAAATCAAAATGTAAAAATGATTTCTGGTCCTTTCTCGAGCTGTAGCAGTGAACTTTTACACATGCCCATAATAACAAGTACTGTATCCTTAGCAGAATTAAACACTGAAGAGATTCAAAGTGTGGCAGAAAAAAGGTCAGAAGAATCTAGTATCGAAGCTAGTACTGCACAACCATTTGTGCCTCGGATAAAAGTAAAACCGGTGTCACAATTAATGCCTGAAAGATCATCTAATAATTTTATAGGTTCAAGTTTCACACAAGCTGCCAAATGGAATGTGCCTGTACCAGAGAATGCTCAGGGAAAATCCAATAAACATTTGCCCTTAGAAGTTCCAACGTCTTCCAATAAACCACAAACTCAAGAGAATTTACTAGGTAATGACTATGTGATCATGCACACCGTTGAAATTCCAAACCAGAAAACATCTTCGCCATTTTTATATTTAAAAAATTTGTTACAAATACACAATTTAATCTTGATGAATTCTTATGATGTTATAACTAGTGATTTTATATGTTTGATCAAATTCAAGTCTATATTTAACCAAGATAATAAAGCTGGCGTAACACTATGTATGGCTTTATTTAGTAACGCAAAACAGTTTTGTATCAAAATAAAAGATGTTACTTCAGAAATTGATATCAAGTCATTGCCACCGCATTGGCAATGGGAAATACTTCAGTTATTTAGAGGTGATATTGCAGAAAGGTTCCTGGAAAATGCTAAGAAAATTAGCAAACAACTGCACGATGCCACCGGATATTTTGTAAGCTTACTGAGGACTATTGTGTTCCGAAAAAACTAAAAGACGTGATTCTTACCCATGACCATGATATATCTTGGGTATATGTCTGTTGTTATTGTTCTCCACTAGGTATATGTATAACATATTCCGTGAATTTATTTTTGTTTATTATAATCTGTAGCAACGAAAAGTTGCAAAGAATGTATGATTCTTATGTACTGAATATGTTTTAAGTTCTCTATATATTAAGTTTTTCAATTGTTACTTTTGTTCAGAAACAAATATGTATGTGATTTACTTTACAAACAATTGTTGTTTTTTTTTTACTCTATTGGTTGCATTGAAAATTAATATTGACTTTTGTTGCTAGTCTACTTAAATAACTAGAGCCAACATCTTTCAACTTCCTTTAAATTTAAATTTTATATGTATCTATAAAAATTGTCGGCTGTTCCGATGTACTTCTCAATTTACCAAAATTATTTTAATAAATTATATTAATTTATAAGACCTAAGAGATAAGGATTGAGAAACATCATGCAAATTCTATAAAGTTTGATGCAACCTGTGAAGTACATATTATGCAAATAAGTGATTTAGTTATTATAAAATAAAAAATAAAAACAAGTTTTTTTAAATAAACATCTTATTATTTATTATATAATGTACAACTATAGCAATTATTTTTATCATCCAAGTGTCCATATAGCATCTACATTTTCAAGCACTTCAGTTGGGCTTGAATGTTTATGGAACATAAAGTATCCCTGAATTTGTGCCGGACTGACATCCTTTCTCTTCTCCAAGACCCTGAAATATATAAAGTTTTATTAGCAGTCCGTAAAACAAAAAAAATCGAGAAAAAATTTCAATGTTGATTTGCTTAATTTTTGTAATATGCCTGAAGAGAACATAGTACTAACTTTTTAGCAAAAGTCCTTGCATGATCTGCTGCATCTTTATAAAACCGTAGGAACATGAGCTCTATTTGACCCTCATCACAATAGCCAACATATTCTTTCATATCCACTCGGCCTGGTCTTATGAGCGCTGGATCTAGTCTAAAATTAAAAAAAAAAAACATCATTAAAGAAATCAAAAGAGCTTTTTTGTTTGTCCTTGCGCATAATAGTTTCAGGAAATTCATCATGTCAAGTCTTTATAAAATATGGGCAGTATCATACCTCTCTAAGTAATTTGTTGTCATAAAAACTATTCTTGCTTCCGTAGATGCTACACCATCTAAGCAATTCAAGAGACCACTGAAGGTGACCCTATTTAGTCCCTCATAGGCAGCCTTTTGAACGGCGGTGTCCTCACGAGATACAAAAGCCGCGTCTATATCTTCGAGAAGAATGATCGACTGTTGGGGGGCGACACTGGAAACATATTTTATAATAATAAATAGTAAATCTGTTATATGCATCTTGTAACGCTTCATTTACATTAAATGAGAAAATGTTAATGTTCAATTCAACTCTACAGAAATCTTTTCTCACCTCAAGAGATGGTTTAATCTATCATCTGTAAGGCCTCTTTCAGATAGATTTAAAACACAAATATTGTATTCCAAAGCACCAGCTAAAGCCATTATGAAAGATGATTTTCCACAGCCTGGTGGTCCAAATAGCAAATACCCTGAAAAATATTTAAATAAGGGATTTATGACCATTAACATATTGATAACAATTTAAATAACAAAATTTCCTTCTTCATATTGAAAATAGTACTCCTTAAGAAAAACAAATAAAAATATAGCCTTTGAGGAATAATGAACCCTTGTTTAGATAATAAAAAAATCCAAAATTTGTTCCGATGTCCCAGATATTTGCAATAAACTAATTTACTTTAATTGTATGTATTTAATTTAACATTATATCATTTTTGTCTATTTCTTATAGGTTTCTCTTAACTAAACACAAACATATGTATCTATACTAATATTATAAAGCTGAAGTGTTTGTTTGTTTGTTTGTTTGAACGCACTAATCTCAGGAACTACTGGTCCGATTTGAAAAATTCTTTCAGTGTTAGATAGCCTTAAATTTATTTAGGAAGGCTATAGGTTATATATCATTACGCTAAGACCAACAGGAGCGGAGCCATGCGGGTGAAACTGCGAAGTATAAATTATTAAAATACCTCTTCTGTATGGGATTCCTCTCTCTGTGTACCAGCTGGGGTTATCAATGAAATCCAAGCAGTCAGCTAAAATGCGATCAGCTAAGCCATTACGTAACACTACACTTTGTAGAGGCCTCCTTCTCCGGGGGTGACCAAAAGGCCTCCATTCCGATCCCATGGCTGTATACATTATAGTCATACCTTCGTGTTGCTTTAATGCCATTGTTCTAGCTAGAAATAATAAATCAGAATTTAAATAAAAATATAGTACAATATTCTGTCTGAATATAACATATTATGTTGATGCAACATTACCTTCCTCAAGAATGTCATAATAAAGTTGTTTGTTTCTACCAAAGGATGTGAGGGTCACTGTTTCCCATGGTATACCCAGGTGTAAGTCGAGAGTTTGCTGTTCTCTTGCACGATCGACTTTTATCCATGCGCCACGATATCTGATGTATTTTACAAGTTATAATTTTGTAAGGTTAGGGGAGGAATTTTAAAAGACTTCAAATATGTTTATGTATAACAATATTACCTAAAGAAATGTTGTCCAACACTTGGTATAAAATCATATTTGGTTTTAATCTGTCCTGTATCTTTTTGTAGGAATGATGTTTCAACACTTAAATGCTGTGTTTGCTTTGCACCCTTTTGTGTAATCCATTGCAACAACCATTGGTAAGACTTATCTCTACAAGGAACTTCAAGTGTTATCATACAATGTCTTCTAAATAACATCATAGATGTTTGAAATCCTTTCCGTAAAATCGCGGCACCAGCTCCGACACCAAAAAGACCGAACCCCGCCCCAAAATAGGGGTTTTGGGACAATGAAGCCACATATTCCGTTAATGGCATAATTATTTTTTCGATTTCTATCAGGAAATAGTTATTTCATTATAAAAATATAAAATGTTACGCCACAGAAGACTCAAGTTTTAAATATGACATTGAATGACCAGTGACCACTGACAATCAGCTGATTCTATTATCTGTCAAATGTCATTAGTGATTCAGGCTGGGCGTTCCTATACACGTAGAGAATTTACGGTATTTATGGTGAGGATAAATTCAAAAAAATCACTAAATAGTATAAAACAAAGTCACTTTCTATTCTCTGTCCTTATATCCCTATGTGTGCTATATCTTTAAAACTACGCAACAGATTTTGATACGTTTTTTTTAATAGATAGAGTGATTGAGTGATTCTCGAGGAAGGTTTTAGTAGGTATATAATTTATAAGGTTTTAGACAAAGCGGGCGAAGCCGCGGGCGGAAAGCTAGTATATAAAACAAAATCGTTTCTCGCTGTCTGTTCGTCTGTCCCTATGTATGTTTAGATCTTTGAACTGTGAAAGGGATAGATGCCTTTTTATTGATAGTTAAAGTGGTTCAAGAGAAAGGTTTTAGTATATTATATAACTAGCGACCCGCCCCGGCTCAAGGGCGGATCCAGCTTTTGTTCCAGGGGGGGGTCACATAGTCGTCAAGCCACAAAAGCTCTAATTTGATCGATTTAATAATTGATACGTAGATAGTAGATAAAAAATTAAACCGGCCAAGTGCGAGTCGGACTCGCGCACCCAGGGCTCCGAACAAAGCTACTTTTTATTATGTTGTAACTCTAAAATGTATGTTTTAGCAATTTTTCTTTTAACTGTGCTATAAGACATTGCTTTTAACCAAATTTCAAGACTCTATGTTCACGGGAAGTACAGTGTAGTTTTTGATTCCCTTGCGAATGTCGAAATTTGCGATAATTTGCAGCTTAAGCGGCTGTATCTTTTGATTGCGTTGACATAGAAGTTTGATTTTATTACATCTGAAAGGTATTACTTATAGACCTGAGGTTTTGGTGTGAATATTAATTTAATACATGTAAGCGTTCATGAGTAAAAGGGTTGGAAGTTAAAAAAAATTTATAATATTTTTTGTATGGTCTAATTCAAATTTCATGATTTTCGCAATTATTCCTATATATGTGTTATAAGACATTACATTGTACCTAATTTCATGACTCTGTGTACACGGGAGCTACCCTGTAGGTTTTGATTTCCTTGCGAACGTCGAAATTTGTGAAAAATATCAGCATTTACGGCTGTATCTTTTGATAAATTTAGAATCCCTTTACTTAAGAACGCTTACATGTATTAAATTGATATTCACATCGAAAACTCGGGTCTATAATACCTTTAAGCTGTAATCAAAACAAACTTCTATGTCAACTCAATTAGAAAAAAAAAGCAATTAAAGCCGCATATTCTGAAACTTGTAACTTGCAAGGGTATCAAAACCTATAAGGTTCTTCTAGTGAACCTCATAGTGAACACAGAGTCTTGAAATTTGGTTAAAAGCAATGTCTTATATAGCACAGATAAAGGTAAAATTTGTAAAACATAAATTTTAAAATTACTTACAACATAATACAAAATAGGTTTGAACGGAGCCCTCGGTGCGCAAGTCCGACTCACACTTGGCCGGTTTTTTTTTCTTTTAAGGCTTAACAAAAACGTGCAAAACAAATTTAAAAAATCTTAAATAGGAGGAAATTTCGAAACCCATTGGAAAAGAAGAGAATATAACAAAAAGAGGAAAAATTCATTACCGTCGATCTGAGGTGGGGAGGTTTTTAGATTTTACTCAATTATCGGCAATACTAAAATTTATGCGGATAAAAGTTCCATTGCAAGGTTTAGGCAATTAATTGACATTAAATATAAAATTATGTCAAATAACAGTGCTTTTTTTATCTTTAAAAAAATCATTTTTTTTTTCAACTAATTTCAGTGAAAATTTGCCTTATGAAATGAAACTTCTTTAGGCGCGTTAAGAGTAAATTTCAAGGTCGCGTCATGGCAATACCACAATACCATTACGTCATAGAGCACATCATAGAGTAAGGCGATTTTGGTATCTTTGAATCTTGCCAGAGAAGTTTCACTTCTGAAACGTGTGCTCGGCACACACGCTCTTTTTTTGTCCTGATTCTACTGTACCTATTTTTTATCATTACTTTGATTTACCTGCTTAGTGCTTATAATCTAATCTTAATTAAAAAATCTCATGCTATTTTTAATTTTATTTCGTCAAAATAAGGGGAAAAGCATTATGGAGGTACCATGTTTTGACTCAATAATGAATTAAAAATCACCCCAATTTCCAATTGAAAACTCTGCATTTGATGAGAAAATTTACCACGGTAATGTATTTTTTGTACCATGCGAAAGTAGACATTTCAACGAAGAATTAATCCACGAATTTTGAGGAATTTTGAGGTTATGTGAGAAAAGTGTAACAGCAAAAGTTATAAAATAAGGTTTAATTACCTGCAACTTAACTATTAAACCTTTTTCTGCAGTTATATCTACAGTTTTTTCGAAAATCGAGGATTAACATTTCCTCTCATTATTGTTAGGTATATTCTCTTTCGTTTGCAATTGATTTCATTGTTCTATATCATCACTTGTCCATTGGAAATCGATATTGTGACAAAAAAAATATAAAAACATCATGTTTAACAATATTAATTTTGTTAATTAAAAAAAGTTTACATTAAAATAGTTGTCCACTTAGGTCGTGGACCTAGCCCAGGGGGGGGGGGGGGTCATGACCCCCATGACCCCCCCCTGGATCCGCGCTTGCGGCCCGGCTTCGCACGGGTGCAATGGCGGCCGACCGGTACCGCCGCAAACGCTACGTCCCGCAATTTTTAAATCTGTAATATCTTCGAAAATATTCACTTAAATCATACGGTGTAAAGGGCCATATAGATCTATATTAAATGAACAATGTATTCAAGGTATTTAATTGGTTAAGGATTAATGCTGTATTAGTTAAAATCGCTTCGAAAATTAGCCATTATTTGTCGTAAAAAGTAAATGACAAAAAAAAGTTATTGTGGGTTATCCATAAGAGATAGACATATACCATCACGGACTTTTCTGTAGACTTTTCAATGTGTACAATACTTAGTACATTATTTTGATAAAACTCGTAGGGTTCAGCCTGCGTTTGCAATGTAAGCGGAAAAAATGGAATTATTTACGACATCACATTAGAAACCTCAAAAATAACAGTACTTCTCCACTATTTAATGGATGTTATTATACATATAAACCTTCCTCTTGAATCACTCTATCTATTAAAAAAAACCGCATCAAAATCCGTTGCGTAGTTTCAAAGATTTAAGCATACAAAGGGACATAGGGACATAGGGACAGAGAAAGCGACTTTGTTTTATACTATGTAGTGATTTGTTGTTATAGACAACGCGGTCAAAACCGCGGGCGGAAAGCTAATCTAGAATATAAAAAAATAATCGCAAAATATGTCGGTAAGCGCATAACTCGAGAACGGCTGAACCGATTTCGTTAATAATTTTTTTTATAATATTCCCTATTAAGGTACGAGGATGGTTCTTATGGAGAAAAAAAGGTAAACATGATACCACAGGCGAAGCCGGAGCGGACCACTAGTATGTACAATACAATCACATTTAGTAGGTATATGAATTATATTGATTTTGGCTATTTTTCCTTTCACGGACTCTATCTATTCCATTATGTATCTTCTGGTATCTTCTATAGTCATCAACGCTGGCTGGGTTTCTTAAAAAATATTATAAAAAAAGCTGCAATATATTTTTTTTTCAGTTCGTTCCACTTATATACGTATAAGTGCAACACAGTACGCTGTTTGCTAAATATATGTGTATTAAGAGAGACATTTATTATTAGTATATCTCATTGAGTTACTATGTACTACAGTACATACTACATTAAGTAACTCAATGGTATATCTACTAATTTATTAAAAAAAAAAACTTAGGAATTGTAATAAAATTTTAATATTTAACATGTTTTCATTTATAATAATTAGTAACCGACCGACCAACCAAGGGCTCCGAACAAATCTAAATATCATATTGTGTTGTAACTTTTAGCAAAATTTTTTATTTTTTTCAATTTTTCCTTTATCCGTCCCTTATCCGACCCTTATCCGTACTATAAGACGTTGCTTTTAACAAAATTTCAAGATTCTGTGTTCATGGGAAGTACCCTGTAGCCTGTAGGTTTTGATTCTCTTGCGAATGTCGAAATTTGCGAAAATTTGCAGCATAGGTAAACAGCTCTATCTTTTGATTGCGTTAGCGTATAAATTTGACTTCAGCTTGATACATCCAGGCGTTCCTGAGAAAAAGGCTCTTGACAGACAGACAGACAGACAGACGCACAACAAAGTGATCCTATATAGGGGTTCTGCCTTTTCCTTTTGAGGTTCGGAACCCTAAAAATGGTTACGCTCCTAATTGAAAACCTTTTTTTTGGGAAAGACGTTTAATAATAACTAAGTAGCTGGTACATTCTGATTACGAATAACGATATCCTTCAGTACATTTTGCCTGCTGTTGCTATTATTATTTATTGCAACCAGTTAAAACGCACGATAAAAAGTATCATGTGAAGTTTGTTTTTTATTTCCGTCTAATAATAAAACATTGTAGGTATTATTTACCGCAGCGGGTACACAGATCTCCCTATTGTACGAGCTGATGGTGCGGGTCACGCGACCCCTATCGTCAACGAATGACGTCAGGTCATCTTAATTTACTGTTTGAAATTTTCTGTAGCCCATAAATTTGTTACTTATGACTAGGCATTTGTTGCCTTTTCGTTAACGAACTCAATATTATCTAACAAAACTAGCTCGTTTTCTAAAAGTATTTAGTTAAAAACGACAAAATAAAACAAAATCTATCAGCGATTTTTGTTACCTATTATTATTTATACGATATCAAGACATAAAGAAAGAAAGAAAGAAACATTTATTTAATCAAGTTTTACTTTCACTGCTTATATGTATTGAAGTAAGTACTTGTTCAAGATGTCAGGGTGTCTAATCCTAGCCTAGTGTATCTACTTGTCTGGTTTACTGTGCAATTTTCTTACCGTGGAAATAAATTATATTTTCACAAATTATACTGTATCTACCTATCAGAAAACATTTAGATTTAGATTTTTTTAATAAGAAAAGTTTCACGGTCAATGCCACCTCAACTCGTTAGTCGCTCTACTCTATGTGGTCGTGGTTTAAGTCTAAGCTAGTTTAGGCTTAAGTAAAAATATATGGCATTATGTTATACATTTATCTCATACTATTAAATTGCATGTTAAATTTTGAAGAAGTACATTTAGCTATAGCGGTACGAAAATTCGTTCACCAGAAAGATATGTCGGAATATTGTAGACGGCGTGTTATACCTTCTGTATTCCTTGGTAAACATGTGGTGGAAGCACATATATTGCACTTTTCTCAACTAGAAATGCCGTATAGTTGCTCTATTAGTGTTAGGTAACGTATTTTATTATATTACCTACTCCGTATAGTTTGCTCTGCCTCTACTTTGAAAATATTTAAATCTTAAAGTAAAAAGTTTGCTCTACCTACCGGTATTCTCTATTATATATAAACTTAGGCATAGTTTTTCCATACACAAGTATAATATAGTGTACCTACCTACGGGCTACGAAGTACCTGCATGTAGTATGCCAGTATATTTTGCTTTTATTTAATTTCATGTTTCAATTTAATTCTGTGTTTTTTCAGGACTGAATTTGGCAACAATATAATTTTAGTAGTTCAGTTATTATCAGAACGAAGTTTGGCGAAGTCGTGTCTAGTTAACAATAACCAGTTGTTAATTTATGAACTTGGAGAAACGTTTGGAGGATACTGGGGTGTTATCCCCGATAATATGATAAAACTTGAACCGCAAAACTATACGAAATATTACACTTTAAAAACTACACCTGAGACTGAAAAAACTACGTAAGGCTTTATTTCTATTGCATAACATATTAACTATTATATACATAGTACTTTTTTTGATATGATTATCTACTTATTATGGTAAGTGTTTACACAAATAATATTTTTAATAGTAGTTACCTAAACCCTGAATTCAAAATTGCAACGGTTTTTGGAAAGAAGATTACATATTTTGGAGCAGTTACGAATAAAATTTAATAAGGATTTGCATTATAGCACAATAAATAAATGCAATTAGATATTCTGATTTTTAACTCTACCTGCGAGCATTATTATGCATAATGTATCTAGAGGCTAGATTATCACGTTCCATTCATGTTATCAAAATTTGAGAAAATGTAATATTATGTTGTAAAAAGTGTTACAGATTATGAATATGAATATGATGACCAAGAAACAGATTCAATGAAACCTCTTTTCTCGCGTACTACTGATGTTAAAACAGAGGAAGATTTCATACGAATAGACGTGCCTTTGGTTAATATTACTGGTAATTTGGGACTGGACGAGATTTCTTCCCATAGAAGGCTTGATACTGATGAACTTTTTGATTTGATTTATGATGTGACGCCTAGGTATATATAACGCAATATTAAAAAAAAATTCTTCTAAGTTTATAGGAAATAGACACACATAAATAGTAATTTTGAATAGACTTTAACTATAATCCAGAGGTCCGCGCCTGTAGGGCGATATGCATGGTGATGTGTCATTCCACCGAACCGCGCCACCTCTGGATTATAGTTAAAGTCTATTCAAAATTCAACATCCTGATGGCGATGGCGAACAATGATGGTGAACATGGTGATGGCGAGTGCTTTAAAAAAAATCTAAATGAATATGAAAATGATACGAAGCGATATCTTAGCTGTTATAATAAAAGCTTGATGAGCAAACTGAGGTGAACCCTATATGGCAAAAAATATTTTCAAGCATTCCTAGATATAATAGTAAATTATTTGCGAATTGCAAGTGTCTAATGTCTTTTTCATTTCATCTTTCTCGGGTGGTAGTGGTTTGGGCACTTCAATTTTTTCTTCCAGTTTGAATATGATTATTTCACAATGTATTTATTTTCTCAGAAATGGAGTTAGTTATGACACAAGCATTATACCTCTTGTACAATTTTCAATTAAGAAACAAACAGAGGATCAACGTCGTGGAAATTATTTACAACCCAAATATGAGCTTGATTACAGTTATCAAGGATTCACGCCAGATTCAAGGTAAGCTTTACTAATATATTGTTTATTTCACTTTCTTGCGAAAGCCACAGCACAGATTTTGATGACATTTGGCAATCATTTAACTTTTACTACTAGAATGAGACATATAAGCTAAAAAACTTGCCTTTATCTGCGGAGGAAACCGCGTAGCACAGCTAGTAAGATTTTACATAAAAAAATCTCTGCAAGCAAACTTTTACAGTATACTGCTGAATAATATTACCCTGACATCAGCAAGGTTTATATCTTTTTACTCGATATTAAACTAATATCAGTTTCATGAAACATTTTCTCTCAATTCGCATTAAGTGCTTTGGGTGTAGAGATATTTAGTAGCAATTTTATCAACAGTAACATTTTATTACTGCTACAAAAGTTATTATTGTGTTCACGAAACGACATGAAAGGGGATTGGCGCCACTGTAAAATAAATTCATCAAGTAGGTATTGCACATTGAAATTGAAAAGAAATGAACAAAAAAGGATAGCAAATTACTGTATTAATACTCAGCTGCTCATAAAGTTAATTAATTAAGGCGTAGGTACCATTGGTATATCTAAATTATTGTGACTGAAGAACACAATGGTAGAAACCAGAAAGTCAGATTTTTTCATATAGGTACCTACGAGTTTACATACCTACCTCATTGAAAAAAAACTAACTTAAATATAGAGCCTAGTTAATTATTTTTATAATGTGTCTATTTAATTTTTCTTTAAATGTACTAACTATCACTAGGTACTTTAAATGGCTTTAAGAGTTTCACTCAAATCTGGTAGGTACCGCGATTCCTAATTTGCTATACTTTTAATTTCTTAGGATCTCATACAACACGTTATATAAGAAAAAAGTTACCAGAAAATACAGGGTCACGAAGCGATTAAAATTTAGAAGGAAAAATAAATCTTTATTTCGAGCAAAGACGACGCCACTTAGAAATTTGAGGTGATTATTAATTTACTAATTACTAACAGCTAACTATACAAATCTTCATTTTGCGTGATGCCATTTTCATTAGTTATTTAAAAATTTCTCTACGAAAGCCATAAATGATTAATGCATTTTATGACCGTGGATTAAGATATATGGTTAAAAATAGTCTCTCCTTTCTTGGCCTTAAAATTTAAAATAAATCATACGGACATAATTTTTGACAACTTTGATTGCACCTACAGGCCATACTACTCCAGGCTTTCTACTCCCACAACAAAATCTTATGAGACCTTTACTCCCTTGCCAACTATTCACGAAAATGTATTATCTCTAATATACAACAATAGTGCAGTTAAAAGTGGAAAATCGTGGGAGTTTATTGAGGACCTTATGGAATCATTTAATTTCACGGCTGCTTCTCAAATAATTACTGAAAATGCAACCAATCCGTTTTCTAAATCAGGTGCACTGACATATTTTTAGAGATACGTAATTGTTACATGTATAAAAAAATTAATTGTAAATATATCTATTAATTCTTTTTTTCAGACCCTTCTACACTTTTGACACACACATACAGTAGCATTCCGACGGAGTATTCAGTAAGGTAAGATGTAATTGTTACATTTTTTTAAGTAGAAAATTTTGTGATTTGGTGGCTTCATGTAGTATCAAATACAATAAACATGGCGAAATCGTTAAAAATAACACCCTTCTTATAGCGAAGTTATTCCTAGTGCCTATTCAGAAACGAGTAGATCATCTGGAGAATCAACACTACTTGAACATATTTCTTCGGATAACATGACAATAAATATAGAGTACAGCTTAAAAAAGAATATGTCAACAGTGCAAACAACGGAGACACCCCTTACGTCTGTAGGAGAGTCTTCGGGTATTTTTTTTTCATGTCTGTAGATTTTAATAATATTACCTATGTAAGTAATAAGTACTTACCTATTTATTAAAAAATAAATATAATTTTATATCATTTCCCTTCATAAAAGTATACACGATGTTGGTAAAGTTAAAGCTTAAAAAAAAGAGTTCTAGTGATAATTTTTTTTTATTTCAGATTCTATGGACGAGGTTAAAATTTTCTTTACGTCTTCGAAAACGTATGTATCGATACTATATTAATAACGTTTATTATACTAGGTATTTAAGATATTTCTGAATTACCTTGGTAGAAAATTTCTCGAAAAATAATTAAAGATAATTAAATTCGCTATCTTGTTTTATACATGATATTTATTTAAGTTTAATTTAAATTATTTTAGTACTGAACATGAAAGTGGATCTCTAGTAAATCACAAATCGTTTGAGAATGTGGTGCAAGCAGCTCCGGATATTGCAGTGTTACTCAATAAATATAATGTAGAGTCGCTGCCTAAAGAAAAAGATAATGTGACAAGGTAACTGAAATATAAATTTTAATTTAATTGTATAGGACGGATTAGTTACGTAGCACAATAGATATGTAATTATTTTAATACAAATGCTATGTTTTGTGGCTTAAATTAAACAAAAAATATAGTGAGATGTTAACAAAGAAGACCAATTATGTAAAATTATTGGCACCATTTTCAGGCTTATGTTTCGGAGACATAATTACAATATTAAAGACAAGTACGCTTTTACATAATGATCAGTGTGATGAAGTTGATATATTATGATAGTCTTAATTTGGTTAATTAACAATAAAAACTCACTTGTTTCTTTCGAATGTTTTAATAATTCTTTATTTTAGTCATGTTCGTAAAAAGCGTTACATCAAAGCATTAGAAATAGAGAACGCACGACCCCGAAATCTCACTACTCTGAAATCTATGACAAGAACAACTGAGAAAGTATATAGATACTCTGATATGCAAGATCTTGCACAGCTAGTGGAACTGGAAGATGATGAGGTATGGAAACTAAGTAATGTACCTACTTTACTCATAAATGACGTAAGATTAATAGAGTACTCATTCTGAAAGTATAGATGTGCCTAGTGCCTGTAATTTTTATTAAAGCATCAAATTATGTTGCTCTCCTCATATCTATAGATTGATAACCTAACTGCTACGTTTTATACTTCAGCATTTGGCATATAAAAATGTTTCTATACAGCTTTTTCATATAAGATTTATGTAGATTAAGTATTTTAACAAGTTTGTCATTCAACGTTTATAACTAACATTGTGTCATTACATTATACTTAAAACTTTACATAACTCGTTACTTAAAGTTTTGTCCAATTGTGTGTTAAGCTCATTTAGAGTTTTCTATCAAGATTTAAGGTATCTCCTAGGTGCAAAAAGTCGCTAAATAATAAATAAAAGTAGCCTTGTATAATAGTAATAAAATAGTATCTACAAACTACTAATAATGAGATGTTTTGAATAATTCATTGATAGGTTTCTATTTTCAGATACAAGGGCGTGTAGCGCTACGGTATCTACGAAAATACGTAGGCTCGGCGCTATTCAATATATGCGATTACAACGAACCAAAGGCTCGTCAAGTTTATTTGTTCAATTCGTCCAGAATTGTTATAGCTATAAGTAATTTTACGGTATGTAAAATATTAAAAAATAATTTATAATATTTAAGAATCAAGAGTATAAAAATGTTTAAAATACTTTTTGATAATACGGAAATGAATAACTTCAATTAAGTGATTGAAGGAAATAGTTTGTAATTAACGTATGAAATTATAATGTAAATGCAATGTATTTCACATTCCAATTCTTGATATTTTAGTATTAAAAATACCCAATTCAATTATAAAACTACCTACGCTTAAAAATTCTATAAGTAAATATACTAACTTCTGCCAGATGGACAGAATGACACTAGTGGTGACACCAGCAAGCACTCTCATGAGTAGTGTCGGCAGGTGTCCGCCAGCGCACCTCGAGTGTCAGGTTGCAGGCACTAGGGTTTGCATTGACGCGACGAATGAATGCGACGGTGTGCCAAACTGTGGGGCTTATGGTATGAGTATTTTTAAATGGTCTGGTTAATACTAAAAGAGGTTTCTGATTTGAATCGGGATGAGGTAATAAATAGTTTAATTCGATGTGGTTAAATTTTTCATAGTCGGTTCTGTAGCTCCAGAGATTACCAATCTACTACTAACATAATATGTATAAAAACTATACTTTTATTATACTCTCTTAATTTCTAGCAATTTTCAAACGACATACAAAGTTTCAGTCAATATCAGCAGGATATTGAGGTCCGTAGGTAATATTAACAAATATTAGATATTTATGTTCCTATTTAAATATTTATGACTAGGCATTTTGTTACCAAGTATTAAATTAAGTTTATCGGTCTTCAAAGAACACCATTCTTTCAAATAAATTCATTAAATTCAAAGTATATTCAGACAAAGAACTGATGGGTTGTAATAAAACTACAAAATTCCTTAAACAATCATATATTTCCCATATCCACTAGTTCTTTCCTTCAGACATATACGACGAAGACCGTCTCCGCTGCGGCTGGTCGTTAGGTCTCCAGCACAATGTATGTTTGGCTGCCTGCACCTTCCTGGCAGTTATTCTAACCATATTGTACACAATTCACTATTGGCTCAAGAGATGCGTCCCCAGGGTCTCCGAAGCGTTCTTCGTTTATAGCGACGCATCTGAAAACACGTAAAATGATTTATATCATCTATCATCTATACGTAGTATCTCCGAGGTATAGATAACAAAGTAATGATTTGTTGAAATTGATATTTATTATTTTATGGCATTCAAATGCTTTATAAATATAAATTTATAAAGAATAGAAAAAATTCGATCACGAGGCGGGACTCGAACCCGCATCCTTTCGCGCCATTCCGGGGCGGATGCCTGACCAACTCAGCCACTCGTGACCCGCCAGAGCAATCGAATTTATTCTATTCTTTCAGTTTTATGTGTCTTAGGGACACACCGCGCGCCATCTATTGGGATGATTAACAACCATCTCAAATTTCATCCATCATCAACCATCGAATTTTTTCTATTCTTTATAAATTTATAAGTAATGATTTGGTAGTTGAGAATTGGTCCCTATTCAAATTAATAAAGTTCCATATAAGTAACAATAGTAGATAATTAACGATACACATTAATAGTGATTTTTTAATAATTTAAGCAAGTACCTAACGTCTGAATACTTAACTTCGTTTGCAAGCATGTTAAATATAGGGTTAATTACATCATTAGATTTTAAAATATCATAAAAATTTGTATCTTTCAGATTGTATTTGGATTCAATTATGCGTTCACCCAATGATAACAATGACGATTATTCCAAATTATTCTATCAAGCCAATATTTTCGACGATGATGAGGAATTTATGAAAATGAATACCAAAACATCGCGTTGTAGCAGATTAAAATCTTTTCTTTTGTCGTGTAAATTATTTAAGAAAAAAACAATTGCTAAGGAGTGCATTGATGATCCAGCTGCTCACGAGATGTTGAACATGCCATCAATTCCTAGAAAAATATATTCCTTCACGGAATATGAGTTGCGTGATATTACACCCGTAATTAAGGACGCGATGGTGCAAACTGGGAGCAGTTTAGAAATACGAGATACTGGTAATAGAAATGAGAATTTTCAAACACGAAATAAACCATCTATTTCATCAGACTTAGATCATGCATTCAGTGACAACAGCAATGAACTGAACATTTTAAAACTTATACGAAATCTAAAAATATCACCTAAATCATCTGATGAGTCGCAATCTAATCTATTTGTAAATAAAAACGAGGACGATGCTTCTCATAAAATACTCGTAACAGAGGAAGAAAAAGCATTGCACAGTACTTTATACGAGCCTAGTACCTCAGTTGCAAAGAAACAGAAAATACAGAAGACTACGGTGGCTCAAGTTCTCCCAAAGAAACCCAAACCAGTTTTGTCTAAACATTTAAGATTCGATGAAGATATAACTACAATTCCTTCACCAGGATATGATGATGATGACAGTGAGAGCCATCAGAGTGTTGTCGGTGTTGGTTCTAGTCGTCATTTAACCACGATTGAAGAGGTCGACGAACATGTCAGTAGCAGCAATGATTTTATGCGATTCTGGCGGAGTGGCAAAAATAAGAAGTCACAGAAGAAATCTCATCTATCTTTACGGTAGATAAATATGTTTTTAGTTATTTAAATATAAATGATAGGTGTAACTATTGTCTTTTATTGATATCCTTATTTGAAAAATTGAAACTAATTAAATGCTTAAATAGATTTAATTTTGTTCCTATGTATATTTAGATATTTAAAACGAAGTACTACGATTTTTTTTAATGGATAGATTGGTTCAAGGTAAGTATATAATTTGTTAAGTTGTAGACAACGCGGGTGAAGCTGCGGGCGGATAGCTAGTATTTGTATAAAAATAACGAACCGAAATGAATTAAGTAAACATTATAAAGGGCTATTCCAAACATAATGAAGTGACTAAACAAAACGATGTACATTATAAACGAGTTTACACATCTGCCCACATATTCCAAGATGATCGTACCTAACGCTCATCACGCGCCGCTATTTCCTAATTAACTTCAATTGTGCACCGGACAGGACACGTGCCAAAAAGTATGTCGCTGCTTTTTAGACTTTTCGTCATCGCGCCAACTTTATATATCCTGTTTATAGAAATTAATTTATGTGAATTTTATTAATTAAACGAATTGTATAGGTTTGCTAAAAAGTTAGAAGGAAGTGCTCTCGATAAAGCTCACTAATTTAAAGCATTAGTTTTACCACAGACTAATAATAATATACTATGTATACGTTTTACTAAATTACATGAATACCAAATTTTTAAGCCCGAACACAGAAATTAAAATATTTTGAGTAAAAATTTACTGGCTATTTGTTATTGATAAGAGAATTCTACAATGGGTTGTGTTTTAAATAATAAAACGATAAATCTTTATATCAAACAGTTAAATCAATGTCTATATGGATGAATGTCTCCTATAACACTCCTAGCATAGGAGACATTGTTCAAAATGCAGTTAAATATAACTACTATGTTGTTATTGTTTCATGTACATGTGTTTTTGTTGCCAATTAAAAACTATTTATTTTTTAATAAGACTTCAAATTGTTATGGCTAATGTAGATGATATATTATCTTCAAATACCGAATAATATACAGTTCTTTAATTAACCCAAACCATAAGTTACACAACAAACTCTACATTGGTATCATTAGTTGCAATGACGTATATCATAGCTTTTATGTCAGCTCCAAAAAAGATAGATGTAAAAGTGTCAAGCTAGAAGTGGGAGCCGGTGCACGAGGTCATTTCAATTGAAATCAATTAAAGCAATTGGATCCAATTGAGCGGGCGGCAGATTCAGCGACGTTGCCGGCCACAGAGAGATTTTATGTGAAGCGCCTACGCGCTCGGTCACATGACTCAGCCGTACTGCTATTGTCATGTACTTGCAGACAAAACACAATAGAACATGCATACACAATGTAACATAGTAGAATCTGCAGTTGATCCTGTTTATTATATGTGCGACAATTTTGAGGAAGTCATATCGGTACTATTCCTGACTGCGTAATTTAAAAGTTTTGTATATGCTCTAAGATGTAGATAGCTGAAACTGACTTGTGTATGTATTATTTTAAGAGGGATAGAGTAAAATATAATCATCTATGACTACATAAGGTACAACACACACAAATGACACATCGCATAAAATGTTTAGTGCATATAGTTTTTATTTTTGTAGGTACAAATTTACCATTGTTGATTCAGAATAAAGACAGGTGTAGTATTCGTAATATGAAACGAAAATGCCTTTGCCTTTGCGTGCCCTATCAATAGATATCATGTAGACCCAAACTCAAATTTTTTGAATCGACAAAACACATCATTAGCTACCCGTTCGGAAAGTAAGTTTTACAGCCCGGTAGTTGTAAGTACTTTGTAATTGATCTTTTCAAATTGAACAACAAGAAGAAAAAAAAAGAATTTAAAATAATAATGATGCTAGAGACATCGAGATAATATGTACTACGTACTAGAGAGGCGATCGCTACTACACTCTCTTTAACACGAGCTAGAGGCAAAAGTCACAAGTCTCATTTAGTCTGTGCCGGACTGTGCCCCCCGCTTGCCGCGTGCGTCAACACGTGTTATTGCTCTGTTCAAAATGCCTTCGTGTGTGCTAAGATATTGTTTTAACAGTTCCTATAATACAAACAAAGCCCGAGGAGTGACTTTTCACCAGTAAGTTTCCTTATTATGAGTAAGTCATGCATTTTACTAATATTGTTATCATTTTGCGAAAAATCACCACGCGTTCTGCGTTTCGCGCCATTTTTCATAGACTAACAGCACAGACGTGACACTATCGATGAGTCTGTTAAAAAAATGTAACTGGATTTTTTAACTATGAATATACAATATATACTAGGAAAGATTACCGTGGTGTAGTACCTAAATATTTATACTTTTACCCGACTACGCAAAGTAAAACGGTAGGTTATATTAAGTAATATTTATTTATTTACCTATTTTTATTTATTAAAAAAAGGTTCATCAACAGTTGTTCCAATAGGATTTATAAATTATTATGCACAACAATTACAAATAAACACAACATTCACAGAAACTAATACAGTAAAAGTTCCTTAATCGCGCTTCCTTTATTCGCGTTTTCACTATTCGCGGATTAAAAAAATGCTACCCAATTTCTATATTCGCGACTAAAAATTTTTTTTATTCGCGGATTTAATAAGTACATACATAATAATAAAATTATTCCAATAGGTATCTTACCCAATATCCTTGTCAAATGGACTAATAAGAAAGTAAAATAGATCTTATTACAAGTTTGCCTAAAGTACATAATATTATGTTCTTAAATGATATCGCCGAGGCCTTTGACACAAGCCGCCTTTGTCGCAAGCCGCCTCTGCCGCGATTGATGTTTTTGAGAATGTAAATAAACAGAATGGAAGCAACCTTATAACTCAATAAATAAAGTATATTTTTAAATGTAGTTCCGTTTATAGTAAAAGCCGCTTTGCGTATTCGCACATTCGTTACAAAAATTGTGATCGAGTAAGGGGGCGTCCATAAATTACGTGAGGTGTTTTTTTAAATTTTCTGCCCCTCCCTCCCCCCTGGTGAGATGTCGTGAGATTTTATTCAACCCCCTCCCCCATCCCCGAATCTCACGTGAGATTTTTCAAAATGTGAGTTTCTTATACGTAAATGCCATCAACATTGAATCATCGTATCCATTTAATTAGGGCTATTATAAACCAATACTCCAAAATTCGATTACATCATGAAGCAAAAACTGATAAAACTATTGATTACTACACAAAACGACAAATGTTTACTAAATTGATATTATTTAAAGGAAATTAAAATACATAGTTTAATATAAAATCCTCTTTTTATTAATTCCCTAGTATCAGTACCACCAGATAGTACCGAGTAAACAGATTGCACAATGTGTCGCATCTGCACGCATTGCTTAATCTTTGAACTTGAAGCCACGCCCCGCTCGTTCCACACGTACCCCACCACATCGGCCGCGCGCAATGTTTTTGTTTGGAATAGCCACTCTAGTACGTAGTACATACTATCTCTATGGCTAGAGATATATTTTTCGTAGATGTACCTACTCGTAATTATAATGCTAGATATATATTTTTTATTCCTACATTAATGTATATCTTCCATTCATGCATTAATACTAGTCTCTGAAATATGTAATTTTTTTAACGTTTTAAAAATTGAGTTCTATTGAACTCTTTACAATTAGCAGGTTTATTGTAATTGTGCCTTTAGCGTGAACCAGAAATTATTTTTTTATACAGAAAGCCGGAAAACAGGCATTTTAATTTCCGTAGCTAAGCTTATAAGATAACTCTACACTTTATTAGAGTGTAAAATATTTTTTACTTTACCGGGCCCTTCGATAACATGCTATTTCATTTTTTTCTCTTAACTTCCCTCCTGTAATCTAAAAAGCTTATTTACTAAAAATCTTAATATGTTCGATATTGATAACCGCAAAACGTAGACACTTGAAATATTCACAGAATGTTTAGAATATTCACTATCATATACATATTTAAAAATTAATTATGTTTCGAATAATCTCAGGAACTACTAGATTTAATACACAATATCAAGTAACGACCAGGAACTGCTGATGCGGGTGAAACCGCGGGGAGCAGCTAGTGTTTAATAAGTATTTATTGAATGACTTCACACCGAGAATTTTGTTCATTTTTCACTATCGACATAAGTTTTAAAAAAAACGAAGGAGCGATTTGAGAAAAACTTGTCCAAGACAGATGAATTAAAAAGGTAGGTAATTTCTAGTAGAATAATAATTATTATTAGGGAGATTTAGCATATATTTCTGTTTACACATTTATTTCAGAGGACTGTTTGCATTTCAAAAATACCAGAATAAAAGTCTTTTTTATATGTGTATTAAGTATATGTAGTCTTTAGTATATGTATTAAGTTACTAGATATTTTAATTATTACTGATTTTTATATATTTTATGTCGCAACGGCAATAATACATAAATAATATAAAGCGTAAGAGTTTGAATGCGCTTGTCTCAGGAATTACTGGAACTCTACTGGACCGATATCAAAAATTCTTTCACCTTTCGATATGCGCGTAGTCCCGTATTATGTAGGCCATATCACAGATAATATGACACTATACTAGTATATTATTTACCACGGGCGAAGCTACGGCTAGCTACAATACCTAGATACTCGCAAAAATATGCTTGACCCGGGCTTTTCCTCGGTTGATCCGGGAAATAAAAATAAGTTTCTGAATATTGCGATTATCGTTTTTTTTTCGTGTACCCTTGTGGGGCATGGGGCAGGTGCATTTTGCATATGTTTCAGGGATAGATTTTCTGTACGGACAAGTAGATGATCAGCCTTCTGCCATCTGTGTCCTGCCAGAAGAACCATGACCAATAATTGGTCATGGTTCTTCTGTTCTTAGAACAATTATTGTTCTAACTTAATGGTTATAACCACTGTACCAAGGAGGAATATTTTCGCTAGATAGAAGTAATGTCAATCTTTCTATTATTTATGATTATTTATGTTTATCTTTATTTCTAATTTTTTATACGACAACAAGCAATGCAGCGGACGGAGCACTCGATGTTAGGTTATCACCGACGCCCATAAGTAATGCAACGTAAGGAACATTGCGATTGTTATGCTTGACTTTGAGAGGTCAGATTATGTAGGCTCTTTTTTTGAAGGTATGTTTAAATATTTTAAATAAGGTAAATAAGTATAATTATGTATTAAAATAGCAAATAAACGTAGTTTGCTCAAAGTGGGACAACGTTTTACATGTGGAAACGCAGATTAAATGAAACAACCTATAAAAATCGATACGTTCAATCTTCGAGTTTAATTTATAGGAATGTCCAGAAAAAAGCTGTAGGTATCCACGAAGTAAACATACAAATAAATCGAAGCTTGCACTTATCAATAGGTAAAGCTTTTATCAATCATAAGGGTTAGTTTTGTACTTTGAAATTAATTTTAGCTGGTATAGCTGTTTACCTTGCAAGGTGTAAGGTTGAGACTCGAGAACGTTCCTGAAGTTTTCCTGTAGCTACAACAGGGCGTAGAAAACAATTTTCCCTACAATGACTCTATGTTCTATGATTTGGATTATATACCTAACGACCAATGTAAAAAAATCCACGAATTACTCCAAAATAAGAGAAGACATTTGTTTATAAATTACTGAGAGATAGGTAAGTCACGGTAACGATATTTAAAGTATTACCGTGGGTAGGTAGAAGGTAGGTACTTAAAGGTTTATTGCACCAAAGCGAAGACTGCATAATAAGTTAAATAAAAATGTTTCAGATCTTTATATTCCGTAAATGTATGACAAAAAGATCAGCTTATTATCATATACTTACGCTCTTATATCTTGCATTACGCTTTAAATTTAATAGGTATTCATTAGAAAGAAGAAAATGTAACTCACATTTGTCTGTGTCCTTATATTTTTAAAGCTTTTTCTTATTCCAAAGTTCTAACTTGCACTTTATCACCTATAACTACTAATTTCACTACACAATATAAACAAAAACACCTTAGACACTGAACCGGATAGTGGTTAGTCATTTTCAACCCATCACCAAAACTTTGACTTGACTTGAGTCACTCAATTCCAGAACCGTATGCACAGTATGTAATTGACGTAAGACATTCCTCGTGATACGTTTTAAACAAAAACACAAATTGCAGATGCACAAGTGCATCAACGAGTGCAATTCGTGTTGTCTGAAAGTCTCCAATGAGCCCAATGAAGCAGAGATCCCGTTGGCGAGTGCCAGCACCAACCTAAATAGACTCTGATCATCTAAATTGACTTCAATTAAATAACAACCGAAATTGTTGAAATGCGCCATTACTCCCTCAACGTTAATCTAAGTGCCAATAGTCAGGGCGAATGTTTTATTAATAATCCCCAGCAATAACTGTTAATTGATAATTAAGCAATGTCGGCGTCAATCAGCGGAATCGAAGCGCGCACGCCGTAGCCGCAGCGCGCGTTGCCTCTACGCTGTCTCGTCTTGCATATTTTCTCCAGACGAAATCTCAATTTAAGTGATTTTGTTTTTTTTTTTACAAACAATATTTTTCTCACGGCTATAAATCATGTAACAGACATACCAGTATTATCGATACGGATTTATTATAATGCCTAGTGGACTTTTGAAATAATGATGTGGGTGTTCGCTCCCTAAAACATGATAGGAGCAAAATCTCATGTGTTTGTGGGAATCCCGCATGGTGCTCATAGTTCATAATATGAAAGGCAACGGCGGCAGCGGAGATAGCCCGCAGTTCGAGACACGATACATCGAGGGTACACCGCTGTAGCGACTTAGGGGAGTGGCTGAGCGCAATCCTTATTGGTTCCCCCTCTCCACTACGTTACAGTCGTAAGCGCCTACTCCATACGATCCAATGTCCCCTTTCAGTTAACTCAATACGAAATAGAATAGCGTTTCCAACATAACACGCGATGTTCTCGGTCAGTGCACTCATTGGTGCGAGTTTTCCTCTAAGCGTCGTATTATGGTAATATAAATTGACCAACCGTAGAGCAAATTCGGTTAGTTCGTTAAAGTTGATTAAAGCCATTTAACCGGGACGGACACGACGAAACGAACGGCGCGGGCTCGGTTCCGAGGGTTCGGCTAAATGAACTTAAATTGTTTAATATCGTCGTCGATAAATTGAGTTTAGGTCGAGCTCACGCAGCTCGACGTAGGTGCTTGCGGCGTCGAGGCCGCCGCGACGGAGCCGAGAGAGGTTGGCGCGGAGGTAGCGGGCTCGCAGGCGCCCGCCGCCGACGGCTACATGTACGTGTGCGGGGACCCAGCCGGCAGTGCCGGTCCGCGCTACGAGTGCTCCTTCGAGCCAGCGCCGGGATCCATGGACCAACCTACCTTCGAGGAACACATGTTCAGCGAGTTTGGCAAGGACAGACAAGTGCAAGTGGTGGTTGGAGCTGGAGGTGAACTGCAGTACCGGGAAGAGTTACCAGTGTTCGCGTCTAGTGCTGACCAGAAGAGAAAAGACGAGCCGCTACTTCTGCAGCAGGTCGAAGCGCCTACGCAACACGCGGCACACCCACCTCCGCCTCCACCACCGACCACGAAGAAAAGTGATAAGAAAAAGAGTGAAAATAATGGCATTAAAAAGAAGAAGACCAGGTGAGTGACATTGTGTTTAAAATTCTTATAAAACAATTATTAAAATAATGCTTACTGAAACTAATAACTTAAATTCATAGTTTTAAGTAGGTACATATTTAATAATTACGAAGTACGTACACTATTATGTTTACGTTAGCTTACTTAAGTTAGAGATAACGAGCTTTTATAGAGACATGGTGAAGTTTATGATACAAACGCAATTTTTATGGAAAAGTATGATAATTTGTATATCTAAATTGACCTTATTCATGATTGTAATTCACACATAAAAGATTTGGCACTTATTTCATGTTTCTATTTTTATGATTGGATTACCTAATTAAAAAAATAATATCAAGTATCATTTTTGGGTATGTACCTAATTATATTAACCTTATTTTTACATTTACACCTGAACCAAAAACTATTAATTAGCTTTGTATTTTGACACGTAAGCATTTCTCAAAGTCGTGAAAACTAAAGATAAAAAAGTACCTACTTAATTAATTACAAATTAAAAAAAAGGAACGTAACTACAAAACAGCACTAAAGTTGCTATGCGATTTTTAAATGGTTGTGCGAAACATAAAATAAATATTCAAACATAAACATCTTCAAAATCATTAAACATTAGGTAAAGCTACTTGAGTAGCATAAAAAGATACCTACTTCATTCATATTATAATTTTATTGTCTACTAATTTCATATATCAACAAGTTTAAATAGGGATGATGTGTCGGTATTCCGAATGCACCCTCTGTAGAGACGATGAATTTATTTAAAGGGCTACTGCGTTTCAAGTGGCCCATAACTAACGCGATGATTTGTTAAAACCAAGTCACATATGGCTTTTTATTGAATATTCCACAAATATGTAAGATATTAATACTATTTGTTCTATAGGTTACCGCAAAAAACATCGAACTTTTTAAATTATTTTCTTGTTTTTATATAACCAGAATATTTTTCACCTTTTTATATAAAACTTTAAAACATTTGCGTTCAGGAGCAAATCGGGAGATTCATTTTTATTTATATCACTTGACAACTTTAATTTGAACAATTGAAACACAAGCAAACAATGGCGGTAGGTATATCTATGTACTTAGGTTCATAAAATAATAAATAAATAAATACGTTGTAACATATTTAAGAGTATATTATGATTTAAAATGAAAAACTGCGTGAATCATGGCTTATAAAATTGTCAATGAAGGGGAAATAACGATCAAAGATAATCGTTGGTCCCCCGTCTTAGATTTAACAAAGCTGTAGATGCAGGCGCCGACACTATTCAATCGAAAGTCGAGGGCATAATTACCCGTATGTCAATAGGGAGCCAATTGACTTATCTTGATATTTTAATTAAAATTTCGGACGGATTTATAGGAAAACATGATTGCTATATTTTGTAAAAAATATATATTTATAATTTTTGATATTAAAAATTTATTAAATTGAATAGCATACCGTTACACTATTTCAAGTGTCGTCAATTGACAGGCAATTAGAGGTGCCCACGCGCAACAGGGGTGAATTTAGTTTCACGCTCAATCAATTTCTGCGCGTGTGCCCGCAGCCATATTGCACGCGTCAGATGGTAGATAGATGCACCCCGGGATGATAAGACCAATTTATTCATAAATTCCTACATGCAATAACAATATTTAATTTGTTTACAGAACTACTTTTACGGCATATCAACTTGAAGAGCTCGAAAGGGCTTTTGAGCGCGCGCCGTACCCTGACGTCTTCGCTAGAGAAGAGTTGGCTCTAAAATTAAATCTATCGGAATCACGAGTTCAGGTAAGAATACACTTCTATAACTTAAGATCAATGTCTGATTTTAATAATATAGCGACATTCATCGAAAGGTCCATTCCAGTATTTAACATTTTATCTCTTTTATTAGGTATGGTTCCAGAATAGAAGAGCAAAGTGGCGAAAACGGGAACCGCCACGCAAAACTGGATACATTGGCTCCAGTTCACCTAGCTCCACAACCTTAAGCGGTGGCTTTTCGGGAATTGGAGGGAATCTTCCTGCTTTTCCTCAGAATGGCTTGCCAGCTCCGGCGGACTCATGGTCGTATCAGCATTCTTACGAATTATCTTCTCATCATTTATTATCTTCTGGTAGCAGTGGGTACCCAGCATTTAACACTCAACCGGCAGCATATTCTTATACCACAGTTCTCAACGGTCACGACGGTCAAATGTTTGCTCCGAGACATTCCTACGAATACGGCGAAGGAAGTCCACCTCCCCTGGGTGTTCGAGATTACCCAATGATAGCAGCTCATTCCCCACAAATGGAAGCTCATGGGCACGAGGAGAAGTTGGAATATCGTAACCATGAACACGAAGACAAATACTCCGCGTGTGCGATGCAAGAAGAGCCGCGGTACGGCGCCCCTCCAGAAGACACATGTGGGATTGTCCAACACGACAAACACTATGACATGGATCGCCACGCTGACTTAGCGCAGCCTGTAGTCGTTAAAATGGAACCTAGCCCCGGCCAAGCATATACTACATCACTGCCCCCTTTTTTGAATTGAAATACTCTTTTTCGAAATTGTCTGATAGTTTCAACTAATTTCGAAAAAGGGTATTATTCTCTTTGTTCATTGGAAGACTCTTTGGAACTGAAATAATCATGGAACAGCATTTTGAACAAATGATTATTTTTTGTTTTTTCAGAGCTTGTGACAAGAGCAGTAAATATTTTTTTACAAATGAATAGGTATTATCGTAAATATATTTTACTTATAGAAATGTGAGAGAACACTGAAAAGTAACCTACTTCTCGCTGAAGCTCTTTAAAAAAAAGATTATCATCTCATTAACTAAATAAATACCTATTGGTAGTCGAATTGAAAACAAAGCTTATTTGCAATAATAATTTAAGTTGGTTAAGTCTATCAATAAGACCGAATGAATTAAACTGTTCATTAGGTAACTAGTTTATTTAATTTAAAACTTACCGTAGGTATATCGAATATAATGTTATATAAGAATTAAATCATCACCGTGCATTCCTTGTGCCTTATTAGGAATTTCTTGCGTAAAGCTAAATAGTTATAGTATTCGTATTATTTTTATATTAGGTAGGAACTTATTAATATTCATGGACATATAACAATTTGAGTTTTTTTTAGGTTTTAGGCACGTATAACTTTAACAGAAATCTTACATTGGGAATAAGTTCTTAAAAATATAGGACCTAGGACCTAGACTCTAGGACCTCTACCTCCCAACTTCAGTATATCACTACTTTTTGGGACACCCTGTGTAAAAACATAACAAAATGTCTTCAGAGATTTCGTTACCCAACAACGTATTTTTTAATATTTTTTTTGTTGTAAAGTTTAATTTTTTTTCACTATTCAAATTGGCATTTGTGAATATAGATAATTAAATTATCAAAAATCTTGATTTTCCATAGTAGTACCTCCCTAACACCTTACTTGACGAAACATTTTTTTTTTTCATAATTTATAACTAGGTATAGAGTTATGTAGTTATCTATTTAATACATTTTTCACAATACCATTCCTTAAAATATATCGATAACTGATAAGTTAAATTAAATATTAGTGGATTTTAAAATTAAATAGCATATTTTTAAGCATTGTAAATACATTTAAGAATAGTGAATTCTGTGCCAAAACGTAGACTAAATTATAGTAGATATATATCTCATTTATTTTATAGAAATAAGTTATACATATTATATGATTAATTGCTAATTGAAGTTTTTGAATCCAAAGAAACTTGTATGTTATATAAATGTAATACTCTATATAAGTCAGGGTATTTAATAGCTAAAATAAATTTTAGTTTTGTACTTTATTGAAACAGTATGGTTTCATATTTATTTTAAGTTTGTAAAGCAATAAGAGATTTTATAAATAAAAAAATATGCTTAATTTCGTATTTTATTTCATTTCAATTCTTTACAACTTTATACAAAACACTATCTATCTATCTATACAGTTATACTAATTTTGTTGAGATTTTTTTATTGGTTTTTCTTCTCTCGCGCCATCTTGCTTGTTCCAGATTCCATCGCCGCTAAAATGATATTTTTTCTCAATTCCATAAAGTGTTAAACTTAAAATCTGGCAATCGGAAAGCTTGGAGTAATTCAAATTGGCGTAATACGTATCTATTTCAGTTTTGAATTTTTCTCTAGCCATCAAATCACCGTTTCGCATTTTTTGAAGGTGTTTGATATGTTTTTCTATATCTAACCTAAAATAAAAAGTTTCCTTATTTTAATTTCATGCTTAGGTATTAGAAATCAAAATAATAATCCTTTCCACAAATTGTCATCTAGTCTCAAACTAAATTATATGCAAAAGTTATCGAAGTGAAACTTCTTTATTCGCGTTGAGAGTAAAATTTCAAGGTCGCGTCATGGCAATGCCGTCACGTCATGGAGTAAGGCGACGATTTTGGTATCTTTGAATTTTGCCAAAGAAGTTTTGCTTCTGACACGTGTGCTGGGCACACACGCTCTTTTACTTGACTTAATTGGTAAGTGATTTCTTAATTTTTACATATATCTAACATATTCCCATTGAAACCTCAAGCATTTGCCTAAAAGTATACAATAAAACTTACGCTGGGTACAAGAGTAAATGGCAGTTATCCAATATCACTTGATCCGGAAAATGTTGTTTCAACAAAGAAATATTTTCGTATATATTGTGCAAGGAAGTATGCAGCCAGTACTTATGACGCTTGAGATTACCTAAAATAGTTTTTTTGCTCATCTTACTTCCTTGCAATGATGTTGTTATTAGTATTACGATATCTCGACTGCACACTTTGCTGCCAAAACTATTGATGTATCTGCAAAGAAATGTTTTTGACTATAAAAATATTTATATCAACATTTGCAAAATTAATAATATTTTGAACAATTCCTCCGGCAAAAATTATATCTATCTAAAATAATTTCCAAATTTTTAGTCCTAAAAGACAGAAAATTTCTGCATTTAACTCTTTAAATATTACTGTAATCTGAATCAAGACTAAAAAACAATCCTAATCACTTTAATGTAGTTAGGCGCGTAAAATCAAATATAAAAATTCTTAATTTTTTTTATACGAAATATACACAGAACAGTAAAAACATATAGAAGTGCTATAATGTCATAATTA
The DNA here is from genome assembly GCA_029959065.1 of Colias behrii. Lineage (NCBI taxonomy): Eukaryota > Metazoa > Arthropoda > Insecta > Lepidoptera > Pieridae > Colias > Colias behrii. Next base: position 9,970,693 of record JARWMC010000002.1, read on the forward strand.
GTATGAAAACCAGTGTCGCCAAACCCACACATTTAAACCGATAGTTATACAGTACACTACAAGTAAACTATGCCTTTGATTGGACAGCTTAATTTGAGTAAAAACTGACTTAGGTTATAAATTCAGCATTTCAATATGTACCCTAACGCACCATGTTACGGTTTATTTTAGTATAACATCTTTTCATCATTCGCTGTTTTGTTTCTCATTGCACAGAAATTCCAAATTCGAAAACATTCAGCTACTCCACAACAGAGGGCGTTAGTTTTCGATAGATATAAATTTGAAACGCAACACATAGAGATAAGGTTGAAATTTGTGACACTCAACATTAATGACATTAACTTGATATTTATCTGATGCTATGCCCTGAGGGATGTCAGCCTTGTTATCGATAATTCACAAATAAATATTTTTTGTGTATTTTTTTTTTCTTTCTTTTATATGAGTATAGTATAATGTGTCACATTTTGGAGTATGTTTGTTACTACTAATTACGTCTTTTTATATTATTATTATTAAATAAAAAACGGAATAGAATAGTATTAATCTATATTTACAAAATACAAACAGAAAATATGCATTATTTTAAATCTTGGAACTGCCGTAGGTTTGCTGTATCGGTGGCCTTTGTTAGACCGCTTAGTGCTGTTCGGCATCCAGTTAACTCGTCACGTTGATTTATCCATTTCTCTTTTAAATTAGCCTCTTTGGGAAATCTATAAATAAATTGGACAAATGAAAGCTAAGGAAAAATAAAATAAAATTTAATATTTATAATGTTTGTCTTTTCTAAAGTATCGATACTGTCGATATGCGCCACAAGCATCACTAAAGCGACATTCGTTTGTTTATTGCAATAATATTCCAGAAAGTGTTGTTTGCTGTTCAATCTATAATAGTACTAATTTCTTACGGATTAAGGTTCATTTTGACTAGATATTTGTATACAATTTTGACAAATTACGACAAGCGAAGTTATAACATAAAATATAATTAAAATAAATAAAAATAAGACTTACCGATGGTATGAAATGCCTCCATTGCTGATATTATTTCGTCTGCTATCATTTTTGCACTCTAATACCGAACAACACGTCCTAATTAATGAATAAATATGGAAAAAAGATTTGACAGCTGACAACCGACTCGAATATTTTTCTGCGCATAACTGAGAGCAAGTTAGGTGATCTTACCTTACCAGTGACACGTGGGCCACGCCCACATCACACTTCTATCTACTTTACTGTTCTGTAGAAATATACTTACGTATTGAATATTCTGTGTGCCGACACAAGATGATTCAAACTGAAACACTGTTTTTTAGCAGTCTGAATTTTTGATAGTCTGTTCATCACTTTTTTTTGGTGAACAACTAATGTAAGTACCTGTTGAGAAAAATCTATATATTATTGTATTAATCCAATATATAGATTTTAATTCGATGCGATTTCATACAATAATATTGTTATTTTCGTAATAAATTGAATTCATCTTTCATACAAGGTTCAATTTTGTTAACAAAGAGAGCCGAGATTTTTTGTAATTTTTTTAATTTATTTTCACATAGTTAGTTAGTACCTTTTAATAACGAAATACTTCAATTAATTTTTTATCAGCTAAGTAGGTCTCAATGCTTTCTATTGATAAAAATTTAACGAAAACATTTTGACGAAGTTGTGTAGTATTGTTTTCATTTCAATTTTTTGTAAAAATCAATTTTCTATCTCACAACAAATTATTAGGTTCAGATAATATAGGGTATATTGGAGACTTGTAGAAGATAAACAGATTTGAATTTAAATACTTTCATAAAAAAAATTCACATAGGTACTTAAAAAACAACACAATCGCTAATTAATACGTCGTCAAAACGGTTGTGTTGCAATAACCACATTATTTCGTTTCAGTAATGTTAAATGTCTATTGTTTTGCTCATAAAAAAACTCTGCCTCATACACGCGTAGGCAGAGTTTTACTTCAGACAAATTTTGAGCGTGATAGTTTGTTTAATTATCTGTTATTGTATGACATGTTACTATAAATTTATAAAGAACTAGCTTTCCACCCGCGGCATCGACCGCGCAGTCAAAGAAAAACCCGCATAGTTCCCGTTCCCGTGGGATTTCCGGGATAAAACCTATCCTATGTCCTTTCTCGGGTATCAAAATATCTCTATACCAAATTTCATGCAAATTGGTTCAGTAATTAAGGCGTGATTGAGTAACAGACAGACAGACAGAGTTACTTTCGCATTTATAATATTAGTATGGATAGTATGGATAGAAAACATGACATGTTACTTTTTTTTTCAAAGATAGCAGATATCTTACTTACTCTAGGGTTTGTTGCTAGTACTTTATACTCCTTCATATTGACAAGTTCGTTGAGACGATCTCTCACTGAAGCAGGATTCATACAGAACACCCTCAAACATCGCCTCTGCGCTTCTTCTGTTATTTCGTATTGCTGCAACCAAGCATTTATTTTTACATTATTTTTTATTTTTACTAATTTGGTTTTTCTAGTTCTAATTGTTTGGGTTTTAACACATTGACATAAAATAACTAAGATATAAGTTAGCGCCGACATCAAACCTTATAAAATTTTTCTTGAATAATGTAAAAATAAATTATGTAAACTATAACAGCATGGATAATGTCCGCAGCAGAAACATACACAACTGAAACATATACAACGCTAGTATACATAGTAAATATTTAACAAGGGAACTAACCTTTAACAAATCCCTAATTTCCAATAGTGAATTATAGTTATTTTTCAATATAGCAGGCTCCAGTCTTATTGCTTCTTTAATTTCAATCCCACCCAATGTGTCAACATTTTCTAAAATTAGCTTTGTGTTGACAGGGTCAGATGATATTATAAAACCATTTCTTCTTATAACTTTCAATTCGAATTTTATGATATTTTCAGCTATATCTATGGCTTGTCGAATATCAGACATGGGCCTATGTCTTAGAGGCAAATAATTTTTACAGTATTTTGCAAAATCTTCATTGCTTATATGTAGTCTCCACTCAAGGTATCTCTCTAATACACTTGTTCGTATAGTCACTGCAAAATTGAAGTACTTTGAGGAAAAAATAACAGAAAATAGAATCAACTCAACAAAGAAAGTGATTCTATTAATTATTGAAAATTTCTGTTGTAATGTAAGAACCTTTGGGAGAAATGTAATGCAAGCATATCCCAGCTTGAAATAATTATCATAATAAAAACTAAACACACTAACAATATATTATATCCTAATTGAGAAATGGTCTTTAATTTAAGTAATATGTGAATGAATAGATACTAAACATCAGCTACATTAAAATACTTACAAATACTTGTATCTGCATCAGAAAATTTTTTCAAGGATTTCTGTTGATCAGGCCACTCTTGAAATATGGCAAGTAAAACCTCTTCTAAATTAGACTCATTATTGAGAAGACCTTCTTTTTTCAAATAAGATATTGTTCTTGATTTGACTATTGTATTATATCTGAAAAAAAAAATGTTAACTCATAACTCTATAAGTCTATACGTATACATTTTACTTTAGAATAAAATTAATAAAAGCTGTTTGCTTCTTGTTTCAATTTTTTGTAATACATATAATATTAATAACATACATCTATATACCTTATTAAATATTTAGGAATTATTTTAGTAAACCCACATTCTTTGAAAATTTCTCCATAATTATCCATAGATATAACATTCATACAAAATAAATGTGGATTGGAGCATGCTTCTTCCGGAAAGATTCCAAACTTTTTAAGTATATCCAATGTAAGATGCAAATTTTCTGTAGTCATGTGAGCTATGTTTGGATCTTTTTTCCTCAAATCTTCAAGATTTTTTGCAGATAATGTTTGGCCTATAATTAAAATAAGTATATTTTTGGTTAGATTATACTCAAGCATAGGCACTTTATTCGAATTTTAAAAGTTTATAACTACCTACTTACCTGTGATTTTTTGGTATAAATTTACAAATGGTATTTCAAAATTATTTAAGAAAACAGTATTGTGTTTATTGAGGAACCGGTATTGGCTTTTGATAGCTTGCTTGGCAATGTGTAAAGATATTCTCTTTAACTGCATCTTGAACAAGTGCTAATAAATTCCGTTTATTTTAAGGCACGAAGTATTATCTTTTTATTTTCATCATTCCAAACTAGCAAAAATCACAGTGCAAGTAATATTGAAATTGAAAATAAACAATTTCTGACAGATATTATCAGCTGTTGATAGAGTTGTCCTCGTAGAGGACGGTTGTCCTCTATGCATCTCCGATCATCCAATGAGAAATGTTATAGAATTGCCATTTACAAAAATTATTTCCATATATCTATTTTCCATTTGTAATTTTTGATAAAATATACCTAATTGTAGCGCCCATTTTATTTTACAGCATTTACATGTTTAATTGTTTGTATCAAGTTTATATAATTTATGTTATAGGAACAAGAATCCTCTACTTTTCATGACTAAAATATTTTAAAAATATCATCTGTCCACCATCTGTCAAATTAAATACACAAATGAGGGGACATTGTTCAAATTATACCTAAATAAACTTACTTTCCATAAAATGCCGATGTATTATTAAAATATAAATATATGAATAGTTGGCATGTTATCCAGTTCCCAAGCAATCAACGATAACGCACTACTAATTCAGAATCAATAATTTAAAATATCAAGGTACATAGGTAATCAATATTATTATTAAAAATGTTCAATAATATGTAACATAAACTTGTATTTTATTAGATAATTTTCCCAAAAATATTTCTTTCAGATGGCTTGGTCTGCCGCGGCAAATCACTTCAGACAAACTTGGATAACTACTATAATGAGTATGATATTATTTTGTGGTGTAACTTATTTTTTAATTTGGGCTGAGGTATGTATCATATATTTTGAAGTCAACGTTCAATCATACTTTGCAACATGACATAATCTGTATTTAATGCTTTTATTTAAGGGTCATGCAATAAGAAGTAACTTGATGTTGGAAGACTTGATGTCTGCAGCTCAGAGTATAGATGTTCATACGCAAGACGATGCGGCGCGGTATGAAGATAAGATTGTTCATATAGTGGGTCCCTTGAGGATCTTAGAGCCAATATCGGAACCTGATTATAATATACAAGTACAAGCGGTAAAGTTAAGGAAGCGTGTACAGATGTACCAATGGATTGAAGAAACTACGTAAGTATACAATATGGAATGAAATTTAAATTTTTTCTATTCATATTTATTTTATAACTAAAGGTTACTGTAATTTAATAGCAATACTGTATTATGTTCATTAATCATATCTATATGTCGTGGCCATATCGTAGATTTGCTCATTTCATGAAATGGCCAACATAGTTTGATCAGATCGTTAAATCGTCAACGTTTCACGATTTGGTCATCGACATTTGGCCAGATCGTATAAAATATAGGTTAGGTTAGGTTAGGTTAGACTTTAATAAACAACGCACGAGCCGAGCGAGCAAAGCGAGCGTGCCGCGACAGCGGCCGGCGAGTGCCAGAAGCGAATCGCTTTTTAAAAAAGAAACAAAAATGGTCGCATTTCGTGAAATGGCCATCCACGTTTGGCCAGATCGACGATCTGGCCAAATGTGGATGACCAAATCGTGAAATGTTGACGATTTAACGATCTGGCCAAACTAAATTGGCCATTTCATGAAATGAGCAAATCTACGATATGACCACGACATATACATTGCAAAAATAATAAATACTTATGTCAATGAGCATAATCTTAACCAAAATATTATGTTTAGTTTGCAATATGCAAACTAATAAGAAATATATATATTGCATTATTTCTAGGGATACAGAGAACTTTCTAAGCGAACCAGCTGAAGAATCACAGAAGACATACTGGTACCGTAAAGAGTGGAAAGATTATGTTGTTGATTCTGCTCTGTTTTATATTCGTCCTGGACATCACAATCCAACATCAATGCCACTCTTTAGTGAAACACACATTGCTGAAAATGTGAAAATTGGATGGATGTATTTAGGTAAGTTGAATTTTGTGTTGCGGTAATAGGTTACCGCATTTAGGTATTACCGCAATATATAGATTGTTGTATCTGAAGGGAATCATCATACAACACATACAACCCTTATGATTCTCGTAAACACACTTGTTTGTGTGTGTGAGCCATTTCAAACGTTTTGTATGAAGATTCGTACTGGTTGTATCTTTATATTGTGCTATGACTCAATGCAAAAAGGGATGTTTAGCGGGCCTCTTATGAAAGTTATGAATGGCCATAATCTTCCATGCTAGCAAAGAAAATGTTTCACAAAATGTGACACCTAAAACCCTGTTGTAGTAAAATTGAAAATCAATCATTTTATTTTATTACTACATTATTAAGACTCCAAACTCCCATATTTTTTACTACATTATCTTAACCACTGAGCCACCACCTCTTTTGTATGAATAAACCATTTGCAATTAGCAACAATATAAATTAGTATTGATATTTTTTATTTTATTTAAATTTTATTAATACTCTTGTCTTTTATATTTAAGGATTGGATGTGAAAAGGAAGGTAAATGATTATTATGAGATATGGTCAGATTCAAGACCAGAAAGGAATGATATAAAGCTACATTCAGGTTTTTATTATCATGGCAATAGTCCACTGGAACATGAGATTGGTGATTTGCGCATACATTTCTCTTATGCTGGTCGAGAAGATGATATTGTAAGTAGTTTTTATTCCTTCATAGAAAAGGATAGGTGCATTAAAACAAAAAAATGGTTGCCTGTAAAGTCGGTTTTACGGGCGAAGATTTTACGTGACAACGTCTTTTTCTCGGTAGAATATTTATGTGCTGCGCGCGCGGCAGACCGCGGGCCTCTCTCTCGTTCGGTGACTCATCGTAACGTTACCGAGCGTTACACTTTTTCATAAGTGACTCCCAGCCGCAACCTAATTTAAGACGTTGTCACGTCAAAAGTAAACGTTTAATAACTGGGAATTAGCGCCGATATTGCGGATTTTGTTCCACCCGCGTGGCTCCGATGCTGTTTGTCTTAGCGTGATGGTATAGCCTTCCTCAATGAATGGGCTATCCAACACCGAAGATTTTTTCAAATCGGACCAGTAGTTCTTGATATTGGCGCATTCAAACAAACAAACAAATTCTTCAGCTTTATAATATTAGTATAGATTTCGACGATAGCGTCATGTTTTCTTAATTCATTTCACAGGAATTTTATTTTATTAATTAAAAATGTATTTCGCCATTTATCCGCGTAATATACGTTCTTACTATTAAGTATTCTGTGATAGTATGCACGTATTTCGTACGATTTCTTCAATAATTGATGTTTTCAATACAAATTCTTGTATCTTGCGAATTGCGTAGTTACAATCAAAACTGTGTCCACGGTACGGCAACGTCGCGAAAGCCGCTCGTCATGCGTTTGTCGTGCGGCGGTTACGTGCACTATAGGCGTAAAATATATATGCTAATATGTACATATAGAAATAAAAAGTATCAAAGTGAGTTTGTGTATTGGTCAATTATAATGTTTTAATTGATTTCTTATAAATAATATTTATTTATAGTACACTGCGGTTGGATTAGTGGAAAGAGGCACACTACAACCATATTCTCCCAAAAACTTTCCATCTGCTGATCCAATTTCCCTAATGCGAAAGGGCTCATATAGTTTAAAACAGCTCTATGATTTGGAAAAACGTGACGCAAACACGCACACATGGAAATATCGACTGCTCGGCTTTGTGCAAGTGTTTGCTGCTATCATGACCCTACATCCAGAATGGCTAACCTTATGTGAGTAATTTTGTAGATTAATTTTATGTATTTACGATGATTTTTTATTGTTTATGTATACCTTAGAGCAGTCTTTCCCAACGTGGGCGATAACGCCCCCTTGTGGGCGCTGCAGGCCTAAAGGGGGGCGGTAAGAGACCCAGAAAAAAAAGGGGGCGTTGTGTAGGGCTTTGGGGTCGATTTATAATTTCATCTACCTAGCTAGGAAGACTTTTAGACGCCGACTGAGCTCTCGACTTCGAGAGTCGACATCTTGTGAACATCAACTAATATTAATTATTAAGATATAGCTCAAACTCGGTTCGATATAATAGACCGCGGACAATCATGTTTTAACAAGTTTTTGTTAAATAATCCGATTTGTACATTCCTGTATCAATCGGCTGGTTCTATAATACTTGTTCTTGCTTGTCGAGTACGATTGGGCGTCGAATGAGATAAACGAGTTTAAGCACGTTTGTCTTATTCCTGTTGGTGCGTGCTGCTTATGCAATCCTATATAAACGACGTAAATTTATTTTATTTTCATTTGCGGTTTCGCGCATAATAGATAAGCAGTACTTGATTTCAACACTTACGTATTTCTCAAAACAAAACAATGTCGGAAGTAAAAAAGAAGAGATGGCAATACTCTGCGGAATATATTAAATTCGGATTTATTGAAAATCCCACAAACCCGTCGTCGCCTTTGTGTCTTCTATGTCTAAAAACATTTTCGAACGAAGCAATGAAGCCTTCAAGACTGCAAGATAATTTGAATAAAATGCATCCAGATAAGAAAGACAAGAATGTAGCATATTTTCAAGACCTAGAGAAGAAGCATAATACTCAGCCAAGTGTATCAAAACTATTTTCGGCGGCTGCTCAGCAAGATGACGACGGACTTCGAGCTTCGTACAATATCTCTTTGTTAATTGCTCAAAAAAGGCAAACCACACAACATCGGAGAAGAGTTAATATTGCCAGCTATAAAGGAAGTAATAACTGCTGTGCTTCATAAACCGGCCGCAGATATTATCCGAAAAATTCCTTTGAGTAATAATTCTGTGCAAAGACGAATTGATGAAATGGCTGAAAACATTGAAGAATCATTGTGCAATCATCTGAGGACTAGTCAATTCTCAATTCAGCTCGATGAGTCCACTTTACCAACTAATGAAGCGTTGTTGCTATCTTACGGGAGGTTTATTAAAGATGAGAAAATATGTGAAGAACTATTGTTTGCCAGAAATTTGGAGACAGATACAAAAGGCGAAACCAAATTCAATACATTGGAAAAGTTTTGTGAAGAGAAAAAGATTCCTTTGAAAAATATTATATCAGTTGCTACGGATGGCGCTCCGGCTATGACAGGGCGCCATAAAGGCTTCATAGCATACTTAAAGAATAAAATTCCAGATGTCCTTGCTATACATTGCGTTATTCATAGACAACATTTGGTTGCTAGAAACTTAAGTGAACGACTATTTCAATCACTGCAATATGTCATCAAAGCAGTCAATAAAATCCGTAGCAGCTCTTTGAATGATAGATTATTTCATCAACTTTGTGCTACTAATGACGAAGATTTCAACCGTTTGTTGCTTCATACTGAAGTTCGTTGGCTGTCAAGAGGCAATTGTCTGATGCGATTTTACAACCTGTTTGACTCTGTGATAGAGTTCTTGGAAACTAAAGATACAGAACTGCGCAACAAGCTCATAACATCAAAGAATGATATAGCTTACATGACAGACCTGTATAAATTGTTCAACGACATGAACCTCCAACTGCAAGGCGATGAACTAAATTTAATTAAAACAAAAAATGTCGTTGCTGCTTTCGCAGCCAAACTGCTTCTGCACAAAAAGAATATGGGCAGACGTGAGTTTCACAATTTTCCGAATTTATCGGTATTCTGCAGTAACGACGACTTGTTTGCCTACTGCCAACATTTGGAAAACCTCCACATTGACTTCACCGAACGATACCAGGACATTTTAAACTTGGAAATACCAGACTGGGTGTTGGATCCATTTCAAATGTCAACACAGCAATGTCACCTCAGCTGGAAGAAGAACTTATAGAATTGACAACAAACGAAGAAACAAAAATCAAGTTCAAAAATGGATATCAAGAATTTTGGCTACAAAAACCGATCCCGCAATTGTACCCTGGATTGTGGTCAATTGTTCAACGATTCTTGATAGCATTCCCATCGTCATATTTGTGTGAACGTGGATTTAGTGCTGTGGCAACGCTGCTTATTAAAAAGAGAAATCGTTTGCGTGTTACCGAACGTGGCGACATGCGGCTGTTTTTGAGTAAATTGGAACCTGATATCAACAAACTTATTGAACAGCATCAGATTCAACCTTCACATTAGTTTTTATATAAGAATTGATTATGTTTGTTTTATTTTCAATAAAAGATACTCTGTCCGAATACTATAAAATTGCGTTTCAATAATCAGTTATAAGTACTTAGCGGTTTTTAAGTATGTTTAAAAAGGGGGGCGTTAAAAAATAATTTATTCTTAAAGTGGGCAGTAGACAAAAAAAGGTTGGGAACCCCTGCCTTAGAGGACCCTCCAGTCATCTCACGAAACAGAGTAACATTCCTATGCTAATATTTAACTCCGATCTTCCGTGGTGTGGTACTTTCCCCCGTGCGAGCTTCCCGGCAAATTCGTATTAAAGCGTGCTGGACTCCCTCTACTTTAAATAAAATTACACAACGTGCGAACAAATATTTATTTTTATTTTTATTTCGTAATTCGTATTTTTTGTCAATATTTTTATTGTAATAATGTAACGAAATTATGCATATTTTCAGTTCTTCAATGTAAATGGGTGTCCAGTAATCTTAGACGGTGTACTCGACTCTGGGTCAACTTGGTTCTGTCGTTTTCTTACACTCTGTTCATAATCTCCATTCCTTGGTAAGTATATTGAGATATTTATATCTTTACCATTCTATACATATATGTACATACATTTTTAAGTAATTTATATTCTATGCAAAAATAATCCTGATATGTTTTAAAATAATGTTCAAAATAGCTCAGCTTAACAAAAAGAAATTTAATAATAGATAAAAATTCTGTACGTTACGTTGCATTTTTTATTATTTGCTTAGAATTAAATTTACTTAACCCCTAAGGAAAGCAATACATAAAAACCATGATGTCACAACGAACAGGAAAGTAAGAAAATCCCGATATAATTACTATGAATTTTATTCTGTATCTGTGTATATGATAATTTATTTGGAATTAATCGTTATTTATATTGTGACGTATTTAAGCAAGCGAAATTTAGCTCTGTTCTCATAAGAAGATGATTTTATTTTATTAATGTGAACTGCATTGCGTAAATTTCTAAAAAACAACGTTCATTCTCGTATACCAGTTTATAATTTGAACCATATGACGTCCACACAGCGTACGCGTAGCCAAAAAAAAAACCATTCAATTCAAATTTAAATAAAACTCATTTTGCATACAGGAAAAATAAATACGGCTTATGATTATGTATTTGAAATTGATTTATGGTTTATATTGAACATAATATAATTTTATTCTTGAATCAGAATATGCAAATAGAGCCGCGTAATATGTAGATTTTACTTTGTACGATAACGGTGAAAAACCTGTGATTACATCATAATGATAAAAACCAAGTTGAGATAAAATGACATAAAAAATCGAAACCTATCTATAAAACTTTATCCTGGTATCGTGTAACAGTGGGGTTTTTACTTAAAGCTTAAACAAACCAAACCAAAGGCGAACAGAAAGAAATATGGAAATTGAATAACTACCAACTAAAATGGGCTTCATGGATTGACTTCAAATTTTGCATGAATATTACTAATAGGTCGCGTCAAGATGGACCGACCCGTAAGTAGGATAGGAGGCTATATAATGATATTTTAAGTGAAAAGTAAAGTTAAAACGTGTCGGGAGCGACACGTTGAAATGTGGACTATGTAGCCAGAATTGTCTTCAGTTGTCTCTTTTTCGCTCAAGACATTCGAGATAACTGAATCACGCTATCTTATATTTACTTACAATCTTGTGTGCCTTAGTGTGCCTTTTTTGAAAATCGAATGTTGTGTTGGTAACCTTTATAAGTACTTAAAATACCATTCACATTAATATTCGTGGTGTAAGCGTTTTTCTTTTTTTATATTATGGGAAGGAAAACGAGCAGGCGCAATGCCCGATGTTAAAGTGCGGCGCGAATAGACGTGCATAACATAAGTTATAGGTATTTCCATTAGCATAGAGGGGAATGGTATGGGATAGTAATGAAGATGGGTGGAGTTATCCGTAAATTAAGAGATGGCGTGTTTTTGGCCTTTTAAAAACAAATATGATTTTTTCCTAAAAGTCCCCTTTACTTAGCCTTTCCATTGCACGCAGGCTGTTCCACAAAGCCACGTTCGGCGCATTAGCGCTTGGCGGTGCGTTACTACCAATCGCGCACTATTCCACGCTCCTCTCGCGCGACACGCGCCGCGCGCGGTACGAGGACCGCTGACGCATGCGCACTGCGATACCGCACCTCGTCGAGATGTGCGTTATGGCGCTCATGTACGCATTTGTTGCGTACCAATTTGTTGAACGATGAATGTGTATTTGTATACAAATAAATAACATTGAATGTATGTTCTGTTCTGTCATTATAAATGTGTACAGAGGGGAGTGATATTGATGTAAGCTGTGTTGTGTATCTTTTTAAAGATATTCAATCTGTGGAAAAAATAAAGTGATAGGTTTAAAGGACTCAAAAAGTTAAGTTAAGCTCTTGAAGTGTATCCTGTGCTACTGATGTTTTAAGTGATAGATATTTGTAACTTGTAGTCTTTTAAGAAATTGCTCCTACAATTTTGAGGTATTTTAAATATTATAAATACAATGTAAAACTACTATGTTGTAAAGTAGTTATAGTTAGTTAGTTGTTTACTAGTTTTTTGTCTGGTCATTGTAATCTTTCAAAGTTTTTTTTGTTATTTATATTCAAGATGAAAGTGTTATTTTCAAAATAATTATATTATATTTATTAACACGCATTGTGTCTTATTCATGCATTTGTGACTGGTTGTGAGTTGTGACGGTATTTATTATCTTTATTCGATTGGGCTTAAATTCGGTTTTCAGGTAGATTAATAGCCTCGAATAATGTAAAGGCTATCATATAAATATTGTGTACTTATTATAAAAACTTAATATTTGCGAAGGGGTGACGTATTACATATCATTTCATCTTCATTGATACTATTGCCTTTGGTATTTTTATACTGCTATTACCCGTGTACAATTTTGTATGGGCATTGTGTAACTAAGCTTTATATTTATTCACTACCTAACTACTTACTATGAATGTAGTTATTTATAATTCTCATAAAATAGTAAGCAGTTACTCTATGTATAATAATAAAAGATATTTTAGATTGACCACAACGGCTGTACCGCGCCTTAGGTATGTGCGCGGTGAGGCGGGGGAGAGTACCGACCGTTCCGTTTCTTTCTAACTTCTAACTCGTGCTCTTTCTTACCCGGTCCCCGCCTCACCGTACATACCTAGGAACGCGGTACAGCGGTTGCGGTCAAGCTATAGTAAATTTATTTTCAGAATTTGTAACACTGACCATAATATTTAGTGTGTATAATGAACCTATAGCCATTATAGTAATGTTTGTAATGAAAGGATGCTTCAGATGTGTGGATCTTTGCGTAAATGAGATTTTGATATAAGTATACAATTTTCCGATGCATTTAAATAAAATATCTTGAATTAATTAATTATTTCTTTTATTTTTCACCATACAATTACGAACACAATCACACTAATTATACTTGCACTTTCTAATACGTACTAATTATTAGGTGTTGCACCACTAGATAAGTAAATAAAATTAAAGAGCTTATAGAAATGCAATATTTTAGGGAAATGGCAATATTTCTTATAATATTATATCAAAATAATATTAAATGCATTTGCACAGTCATTCAAATTATGAAATAGTATATTTTTCTTTATTTTCCCTATATGTAACTGTACTTTAAATCACTTTAAATTGTATGTTCTATGAATCATATCCATATTATTTGTTTTTAAATGCGTTTATTTTAATTAAAACATCACATGTGAGTCACACTTTTGTTTACATCAATGGTATAGTCTTATAAATGCTTTTCGAATGTCATTAAACCATACAAAAAAGGGGCTGTTTAAAAACCACTAGAGAACCAATCTTTGGGTAAATCTATGTTTTCGATGTCCACATCCTCTCCGAAAGTATTTCTAAATGTGTTTGTGAAACTGTCTTTAAAGTTGTTGAAGTTATTCCTGATTTGGTTCGAGTTTTTGCGGTATATTGGCCGACCTGGGTACGATACTACATTCAGATCTTTGTAGTTATCCTGAAATTTGAAGAGTAATTATTGATAAGATATTGTACTCATATATGGAAAGAAGACACTTCTTATTCAATGATCAATGTAATATCAGCATTAGTATATTTTGATTATTTCACAGTAGCTATCTATGTTTTGCTTTTGTATTACTGTGGGGATGATGTGAAATGTGTGATTTTTTCCTTGAAATTTAATTAGATCCTATAGGCACTATTAATTAAAGTTTTGGATCCGAATATAGTTTTTCTTAAAATTTGGCATTATATAAGTGTTGCTGGAAGTATATCAATGAAGAGGTTACCCTAATGCCTTGTATGTCGTCTTCATGCAGTGAAAATATTTTGATCCCAAGGTCATAAATAGGGTACATCATAGCTCCGGTTACGTCTGTGTGTCCCATACCAATAACGTGGCCTATTTCGTGGGATACTGTCTGAAAATATAAAAAAAAATCATATAATGTTATTTAATTTTTTTTTATGAGTATGTACCTATCTAAACAAATATACATATAGCTACTTGATTTGTGTAATTTTGAAACGTATATCACTTTAATCATACATCAAGATTCAGGTTTTAAGACTCAGAAAATACTGGAAAATACATCATATTCATCAAACTAATGATAGGTACATATATTATAGCACAGACTAATAATAATATACTAAGTATACAAATTATAGTCTAGATATGAACTTGTTGGAAATTTATAATTTTAGTCTAGAAATAAAGTTGAAATTGATATTTTTGGTTAAGGCATTCAAATGCTTTATAAATATAAATTTATAAAGAATAGAAAAAAAACCGCCTCGTGATCGATTTTTTTCTATTCTTTATAAATTTATATTTATAAAGCATTTGAATGCCTTAACCAAAAATATCAATTTCAACAAAAAAGGTCGTGTTCCATCGTTACAATATTGTATTCACTGTAAAGTGTTTCGTGTTGGTTGAGATGGTTGTTTATCACCTCAATAGATGGCGCGCGGTGTGTCCCTTTGACACATAAAAACTGAAAGAATAGAATAAATTCGATTGCTCTGGCGGGTCACGAGTGGCTGAATTGGTCAGGCATCCGCCCCGGAATGGCGCGAAAGGATGCGGGTTCGAGTCCCGCCTCGTGATCGATTTTTATCTATTCTTTATAAATTTATATTTATAAAGCATTTGAATGCCTTAACCAAAAATATCAATTTCAACAAAAAAGGTCGTGTTCCATCGTTACAATATTGTATTCACTGTAAAGTGTTTCGTGTTGGTTGAGATGGTTGTTTATCACCTCAATAGATGGCGCGCGGTGTGTCCCTTTGACACATAAAAACTGAAAGAATAGAATAAATTCGATTGCTCTGGCGGGTCACGAGTGGCTGAATTGGTCAGGCATCCGCCCCGGAATGGCGCGAAAGGATGCGGGTTCGAGTCCCGCCTCGTGATCGATTTTTTTCTATTCTTTATAAATTTATATTTATAAAGCATTTGAATGCCTTAACCAAAAATATCAATTTCAACAAAAAAGGTCGTGTTCCATCGTTACAATATTGTATTCACTGTAAAGTGTTTCGTGTTGGTTGAGATGGTTGTTTATCACCTCAATAGATGGCGCGCGGTGTGTCCCTTTGACCACAGACTAATAATAATATACTACGCTTTGACACATAAAAACTGAAAGAATAGAATAAATTCGATTGCTCTGGCGGGTCACGAGTGGCTGAATTGGTCAGGCATCCGCCCCGGAATGGCGCGAAAGGATGCGGGTTCGAGTCCCGCCTCGTGATCGATTTTTTTCTATTCTTTATAAATTTATATTTATAAAGCATTTGAATGCCTTAACCAAAAATATCAATTCCAACAAAAAAGGTCGTGTTCCATCGTTACAATATTGTATTCACTGTAAAGTGTTTCGTGTTGGTTGAGATGGTTGTTTATCACCTCAATAGATGGCGCGCGGTGTGTCCCTTTGACACATAAAAACTGAAAGAATAGAATAAATTCGATTGCTCTGGCGGGTCACGAGTGGCTGAATTGGTCAGGCATCCGCCCCGGAATGGCGCGAAAGGATGCGGGTTCGAGTCCCGCCTCGTGATCGATTTTTTTCTATTCTTTGTAAATTTATATTTATAAAGCATTTGAATGCCTTAACCAAAAATATCAATTTCAACAAAAAAGGTCGTGTTCCATCGTTACAATATTGTATTCACTGTAAAGTGTTTCGTGTTGGTTGAGATGGTTGTTTATCACCTCAATAGATGGCGCGCGGTGTGTCCCTTTGACACATAAAAACTGAAAGAATAGAATAAATTCGATTGCTCTGGCGGGTCACGAGTGGCTGAATTGGTCAGGCATCCGCCCCGGAATGGCGCGAAAGGATGCGGGTTTGAGTCCCGCCTCGTGATCGATTTTTTTCTATTCTTTATAAATTTATATTTATAAAGCATTTGAATGCCTTAACCAAAAATATCAATTTCAACAAAAAAGGTCGTGTTCCATCGTTACAATATTGTATTCACTGTAAAGTGTTTCGTGTTGGTTGAGATGGTTGTTTATCACCTCAATAGATGGCGCGCGGTGTGTCCCTTTGACACATAAAAACTGAAAGAATAGAATAAATTCGATTGCTCTGGCGGGTCACGAGTGGCTGAATTGGTCAGGCATCCGCCCCGGAATGGCGCGAAAGGATGCGGGTTCGAGTCCCGCCTCGTGATCGATTTTTTTCTATTCTTTATAAATTTATATTTAGAAATAAAGTTGCTGAAAATGAAAGTTATAAAATGTATGTGAAGATTCTACCAGCTCACATAACAAGAACTGAATATATTATGATTAATAGAAAACAAAAAAAATAGACGACGTCACAAAAACCGGTGACGCAAAGGTTAATATGTAATTAAAAATTGTGACGTAGGTACAAACTAATGCAAACTGGTTTGAGTTTCATGGATTTTGGCTTAGATTGAGTCTTGACTTTCTATAATTATTATTATTTATTGAAGTGTAAGGTTAAATTAATAGATTATGTGAATTGTAATTTCATAATTAAATTTAGCTAGTTACTAAGGTATTTTTCGCATCAAAATTGTTAATTAGAAGGTTGCATGTTGCTTTTGTTGGTAACAACTTATTATTTTATTCATATTAACTTCTTAAATATTTTTTTTATTTCTTTGTTAAAGATTGTTGTTCCTCATCATGTTCAGAGTATACCGACCGCAACTTTTCTAGTAATATAATATGATTAACAGGAAAATACAAGACATAAATTAATTACCTAATACATAGTTATTTCTCAAATGTCATTATTCTACTATTAAATTAATTTTCCCAAGATGAAGGATGGGTTTTTTGAACTTTTCTTACGTCTCAGTATGAAATACCAAGAGGAATTCCCGCAAAGAAAAACCTAAATCTAATCTAAAAATATCTACAGCAGCTTGCAACTTGCAGCAGTAGATAGGTAGGTACTTATTGTGAAAAATGAGACGCCAACGCTAAAGTTTGTTAATGTTTTGAAAGAGTATCAAGATTTTTATTAACTAATTTGGATACAGTGAAGAACCTACACATTCGTCAACAGATCGCAAGCCTAATAAATTTTATTTCATAAAAACACTTAAACATACTTGGAAAAGATTAGGTTCTCCTCTAGTGAAATCCTGTGTCCATGGTATGTCGTCATTTAATGTTATAACGCTGGCTTGATGTTTTGTTTTCTGTAAAATAAACATCAGAATTAGTCTTCAATAAAAAAAATCGAATTTAGTGATATTTATTTTATAACTAGCAAACCGGGCGAACTCCGTTTCGCCACCAGACACTCCTTTTCTTTGCTATAATCCTCACGGAGCCCGAGACCTTTCCAACGAATGCAAAACCGTGGAAATCGGTTCGTGCGTTCTGGAGTTATAGCGTCAGGAAGGAAAAGCCAACTTATTTTTTTATAGTAGATTTATACGTACCGTGTTTCCGAACGCAATTCTATTGTCAGGCTTTGCGGGTAAATTACCAAATCTGAAATAAAGTTTATATATTACTTTAACATAAAACAGTTTATTTGTATTTTGAACTAGTGGTGGAGCTTAAAATTGCATTTAAGTTAGCGTTAGCGCATGAAATAAAGCGGAAATAAACGTATAAGAGTAAGGAGAGAGTAACGTGCAATTATATGCATATGTTGATTTTAAATATACACATTAATTTTCTGAGTTCTTTTAATTACACTTCATAAAATTGTTTAAAATGTGATATTACGGTGGTTCCTGTTGCAGGTCTTAGCGTAATGATCCTATAGCCTTCCTCGATAAATGGGCTATCTAACACCGAAAGAATTTTTCAAATACGACCAGTAGTTCCTGAGATTAGCGCGTTCAAAAAAACAAACAAGCTCTTCAGCTTTATAATATTAGTATAGATTAATTAATGATGGTCCTATTCGACCATATTATTGTTTCTGACTGTAAAAATTCGTTACCTAATTTCTATGTCGGTGCGCCCTGAGTCTCTCTTCGTGAAAGTGATTCCACTTGCTTCAGACCAGACGGAGAATCCTAAGAATATTAACGAATCCACCTCTTGCTTGCTCATTGTGGACGAGTATTGGGTGATCTTGTATGTGATGTGCTTCTTGGGCCAATGTCCTATAAGAGAAGGTCTTATAAATCAATAACGCATCAAAGAAAAACTAATGCAACATTTGTCATTGCTTCTTCAGTTCAACATATCGTAGCGTTTGCTTCTCTGCCCCGTTTATCGGGTAAGGTTATTTAATTGATATTAAAATATAACCTTCCTCAACGTGGCAGATTCAGAATAAAAAAGGCCAATCGAAACAGTAGTTCCAGAGATTAGTCCGTTCAACCAAACAAACTTTTCAGCTTTATAATATTAGTACAGATATAAGTTAACAGTGTTAAAACAGAAATAAGTTAACAACTCACCATTCGTTGTATACCTCTTCGAGCGGCGTCTACCCCTCAAGATGTCCTTGCCTTCACATCTACTCAGAGACATCAAATATTTGGTTGAGCTATCTAGCGTTCCTAAAACGGATAGAATTGAATAAAATCTCACTCTATTCTCAACCGACTTCAAGGAGGTTCTCAATCCGACTGTATTTTTTGGGTTTGTTACCTCAGACTTTTCGACTTGGTAAACCGATTTTGAGGATTATTTTTTTATCTCAAAGCTATTGCCTCCCGGTTGGTGCCACAAAAATTTTGAGGCCATGACCATAAGAAGGTGGTTTAGCTTATTTTTCAATAACTAATTGTAATTTCATAACTTTTTTCAATAACAGTTTTCAAACAATTTTACCTGTTGCTGAAGTTTTTGCGTAATTTTGAAAAGATCGGAGGGCATTCGCGAAGGTAGAATCGTCAACTTTGCAGTGTCCATTACTGCAGCTCAAACTTTTTCTACTCAGGTAACCGAAGTCTACCAAGTATCGCTGTGATATAAAGGAATATTATTTTAATAATTATACCGTTTATTAATAAAGTATACCTATTAAAAGTACTAACACAAGATACATTGGTGCCCAAATTAGGATAGCCTTTATCTTGTGGACCAACAATATTAGTGACTTATTGGACGTTACATTATTTATTCTTTTGAAATCTGTGCAATCCGTGGTAATTACTTAAATAACTAATTAGTGACTTTATGAGTTCTATATGAACTTATTAGGTATATGATAAACAAACAATATATAACAGAATATGTTACATGGATCATTTCAAAAGCTTATAAATGAAAACATTAAAAAAAATATCTTATTTAAAAAATTGCAACTTAAGCTTTTTGCCATTTTATATTAGTATTGATTGTACTGGGACTCGGTTGTAGGTATAATTTTTGTTATTGTTCTACAGTTGAATGTTCCAGACAAGAAAATGCTGTAAAAACTCAATTATTTGAATGCGTCAAATCAGTGGCTCGTCTTCTCGTATAATATTGCAGTACACTGCAGTACATGTTATGCTAGGCGTCCATTACAGGCGGATCGGGCCGGGCCGCATCGCAACGGGCCGTCTCTAATGGACGCGCTGTTTGCTCCTGCGTCCACCTGTACGGGGCGCGGCGGACCGCCTAGGCGGATTTTATCTAACAGACGCTCGCCGCTCACATCCGCCTGCCTGCGTCCACTAGACGGGTCGGGGCGGGCCGGGCCGCAGCGCACCGCCGGCAGAAATCCGCCTGCGAAGCGATATCCGCCAATGCGTTGCGGCCCGCCCCGGCCCGATCCGTCGCTAATGGACGATGTTTCATACAAAACATAGGCCGGCGTATTTTTGCGTTGCGATGCGGCCCGGCCCGATCCGCCTAGTGGACGCCAGCCATTAGAAAAAGAAGGTCGATTTCGACCATCAGACGATCCCAGTTAATTAATTTACATAAATGTATGACTCACCGCATATTGTTTATCATTCGATGAAATATATAAACTGTGACAGAATTCACATAAAACACCTAACACTGTCACTAGTAATAACCTCATGTTTGACTTTAAGAGGTCTGTACCTAACTAGGTATTATACAAAGCTGCAGTCTTATTTATGTAAACAGAAAGAAGCTAAAGACGCGTATTTACTTTATTTTTCCTCCTACAAAACAAGTTTGTAAATAACAGATTCCCTGTTTATGACGAATCCAATTTGTTTGGCCCAGACCATATAACACCACTGTTATATCATGGAACTAAATAACAAGGATAATTTGAAATAGAATAGTTTATACCTATTAACTACTCACAAATGTGAATAATAAAATAAAAGAAAAATAAACAGAAAAACTCATTAGGCTCAGGAACATAAATAAGAGCGGGACTAGTTCCACAGGTCATCAGGTACCACGACACTGAACCAGTTTAAAAAGTTTGATGTGAAAAGAATTAGGAAAAGATTGGTGCCCTGATTTTTGTAGTTCTTACGACACAATCTTTATTAGAGATAGATTAGAAATTATAAAATCAAATCAAAACTGTTGTATTCATGTAGGTAGTTGTAGTTTGTTGATGTTGCATGTATCCGGACAAAGCGGTTTGACTCTACATTCTTCATACGAACCGTAAGGAACTGCAAGATGCTTCCAGAATCCGTGTTCTGCGACGAGTACTATCTGGGGGATCTCAATGAGTAAATAGGTACCTTCTTAGGAGGGATAGGTACATTCTTCAAAGTCACTTCGATTGTTGTTACAAGAATGATATTGAATCACTTCGGACAACCTTATTATTTGTAAGAATAACGTATGTTTTACTTACAGATAATAATATTACTTACCTATAAATAAAATAGGTTTTAAAATGAGACTAACTTACTATGTTAAAGTTTCAAATACATTTAAGTTTTACCTAAGTTCATATTTAAAGCATGAAATACAAAGTAAAAATGTTCAAAGAAAATCTTGAAGGCATCAGTTAGATTTTCCATGACCATGATTTTTTTTTATGTAGGTAATCTGCACATTTCCAAATGGTAATAATATACCTAAAGTCTTTGGTGTAAATAGTTCAGTATATTTAGAAATATTCTCCATTCAGTTTTATAATATCTTAAAAGGTTAATTAAAATACAACACTTTGCCAGATGGTTTATTATAATTATATGTAATAATGAATATGGGAAAAATAACTTGTTTGTTATAGAATATAACTAGTAGCCATTTGAAAATAATTCACCCGGTATTGCAAGGGGTTCTATATCTATCCCAAATGCGTGTTTCATCTTACTCCTCAAATCGTCGAAGGATTTTGTCATTCTTTTCTCAAATCGAAGATATTGGAAACGGCCTGGATACGAAACTACCTGGAAGTTGTAGGCGTCCTGAAACAACATTCATTAAAATTATCAAAATTAGAAAAAGGTGGATTTTAAAATGTATGACCCGCTTTAAGAAGTTTTACTTGACAGTAGAGAGGAGAATTATACTAGTTGTTCGTCGCAATAATTTAAAAGTTATTCTTAGGTAGGTATCCTTATCCAAGTGGACACAAATCCAAGGAACCAAAAATAATTAAAATCTGTTCAGTTTAAGTGTTGTAACTAACATGACTTTCTTTTTTATATAAAGATGCAATAATCCATACTATAATATTATAAATGCGAAAGTAACTCACTCTGTCTGTCTGTCTGTTACTCAATCACGCTTTAACTACTGAACCAATTTGCATGAAATTTGGTATAGAGATATTTTGATACCCGAGAAAGGACATAGGCTACTTTTTACCCCAGGACATAGGATAGGTTTTATCCCGGAAATCCCACGGGAACGGGAACTATGCGGGTTTTTCTTTGACTGCGCGGGCGAAGCCGCGGGTGGAAAGCTAGTATAGATAATTATATATCAAAGTGATACAGAATATATAGATATATCGAAGTGATACAGAATATATAGATATATCAAAGTGATACAGAATATATAGATATATCAAACCGAAAGACGAGTTGTAGTGACGTCAAAGGTTGTGAGAAGAAAATAACTAACGTGAGCGCCGCGTTCGTCATCTTCGTGAAGTGTAAATATTTTTCTTCCATAATCGTACACGGGATACATCATTGCACCCACGACATCGGTGTGACCTAAGCCAATAGCGTGGCCTACTTCGTGGGCGACGGTCTGAAACGGTAGGTAAGTTTCATGTGCATATTCGAATAATTATATTATATTAGTAGCTAGGCCGTGCACGTCCGGGGGCTGGACGGCCGACGGGACACCGCGTTGAAAGGTCGTTGGATATTGCACGGTGTAGCGTGAAATAAGCTTTATACCAATGACATTGGCATCTTATGTAAAAAGGCCTTCATATCCTAGTTTCTTATAATCCATACTAATTATATTACTTATTAATATTATAAATGCGAAAGCAACTCTGTCTGTCTGTCTGTTACTCAATCACGCCTAAACTACTGAACCAATTTTCATGAAATTTGGTATGGAGATATTTTGATACCCGAGAAAGGACATAGGCTACTTTTTATCCCGGGAAAATGACGCAATCCCGGAAATCCCATGGGAACGGGAACTATGTGGGGTTTTCTTTGACTGCGCGGGCAAAGCCGCGGGCGGAAACCTAGTAGAACATAAAATTAGATAAAAAATATAAAAAAAATCTTTCTTCAAATCTCCAGTTGATTTACATTTGATAAAAATCCCCTTTCATCACTAATATTATCATAATCTATACATTAATATTATAAAGCTGAAGAGTTTGTTTATTTTTTTGAACGCGCTAATCTCAGGAACTACTGGTCGTATTTGAAAAATTCTTTCGGTGGTAGATAGCCCATTCATCGAGGAAGGCTAAAGGTATATAGGGCATAGGCTACCTATATATAATCACGCTAAGACCAACTAGTATATCTCGATTTAAGCTCAGTAATTAATAATTATACACTATATAGGTAATATTTACTGTCCTTACTTGAAATAAGTTCGGTGCATCTGATTTGAAATTTTCCTCCCATAGTACCTCGTCGTTGATTCTAATGGTAACAATTCCTGTACTTTTCTGATAGGTAATGAAAAATAATTCACACTTGAAATTGATATTTATTATTTTATGGCATTCAAATGCTTTATAAATATAATTTTATAAAGAATAGAAAAAATTCGATCACGAGGCGGGACTCGAACCCGCATCCTTTCGCGACATTCCGGGGCGGATGCCTGACCAATTCAGCCACTCGTGACCCGCCAGAGCAATCGAATTTATTCTATTCTTTCAGTTTTATGTGTCTTAGGGACACACCGCGCGCCATCTATTGGGATGATTAACAACCATCTCAACCAATATGAAACACTTTTCAGTGAATACAATATTGTAACGATGGAGCACGACCTTTTTTGTTGAAATTGATATTTATTATTTTATGGCATTCAAATGCTTTATAAATATAAATTTATAAAGAATAGAAAAAATTCGATCACGAGGCGGGACTCGAACCCGCATCCTTTCGCGCCAATTCCTTTCGTCGTGTCTTAGGGACACACCGACACACATCATCCCAATAGATGGCGCGCGGTGTGTCCCTAAGACACATAAAACTGAAAGAATAGAATAAATTCGATTGCTCTGGCGGGTCACGAGTGGCTGAATTGGTCAGGCATCCGCCCCGGAATGGCGCGAAAGGATGCGGGTTCGAGTCCCGCCTCGTGATCGAATTTTTTCTATTCTTTATAAATTTATATTTATAAAGCATTTGAATGCCATAAAATAATAAATATCAATTTCAACAAAAAAGGTCGTGCTCCATCGTTACAATATTGTATTCACTGAAAAGTGTTTCATATTGGTTGAGATGGTTGTTAATCATCCCAATAGATGGCGCGCGGTGTGTCCCTAAGACACATAAAACTGAAAGAATAGAATAAATTCGATTGCTCTGGCGGGTCACGAGTGGCTGAATTGGTCAGGCATCCGCCCCGGAATGGCGCGAAAGGATGCGGGTTCGAGTCCCGCCTCGTGATCGAATTTTTTCTATTCTTTATAAATTTATATTTATAAAGCATTTGAATGCCATAAAATAATAAATATCAATTTCAACAAAAAAGGTCGTGCTCCATCGTTACAATATTGTATTCACTGAAAAGTGTTTCATATTGGTTGAGATGGTTGTTAATCATCCCAATAGATGGCGCGCGGTGTGTCCCTAAGACACATAAAACTGAAAGAATAGAATAAATTCGATTGCTCTGGCGGGTCACGAGTGGCTGAATTGGTCAGGCATCCGCCCCGGAATGGCGCGAAAGGATGCGGGTTCGAGTCCCGCCTCGTGATCAAATTTTTTCTATTCTTTATAAATTTATATTTATAAAGCATTTGAATGCCATAAAATAATAAATATCAATTTCAACAAAAAAGGTCGTGCTCCATCGTTACAATATTGTATTCACTGAAAAGTGTTTCATATTGGTTGAGATGGTTGTTAATCATCCCAATAGATGGCGCGCGGTGTGTCCCTAAGACACATAAAACTGAAAGAATAGAATAAATTCGATTGCTCTGGCGGGTCACGAGTGGCTGAATTGGTCAGGCATCCGCCCCGGAATGGCGCGAAAGGATGCGGGTTCGAGTCCCGCCTCGTGATCGAATTTTTTCTATTCTTTATAAATTTATACTAATTCACACTTATTAATGTATAAGATTTTTTGTAAATTTTTATAACATTGTAAACGTAGTTTTGAAAAAAAAAGGAAAAAGTAAATATTTAAGTTATAAATTCTTGAATATCATTAGTAGGTATCTACTGACTTGAACGTACCGTATTCGCAAGCACAATTTTATCGCTGTGACGTTCTAAACTGCCAAACCTGAAAAAAAAATCGGGAGTCGAGCATGCTTCGGCATGAATTACGTCAGCTCGCACAGGTAAAGCTGTGAAAGGATGTGAATCAAATCCCATATAAATTATTATTCATTATTAGAGTTCCGGATCTCAAAAGGAAAAAGCAGAACCCTTATAATAGGACCTCTCACCTCTGCATGTTCATGAAAGTTGGTAGTTTACTATCAGTCGACACACCAGCTCTCTTGCCCGCCCGCAAAAAGATAGAAATAATAGGAAATACATACAAAAGGAGGTTTTATCTTACTATAGTTGTAAGATACTGCTACGAACGCTAGATTGTCCTATTCGACCGGATACCGAATATAAAAAGTAGCCGAATAGGGCGAATACCTAGTAGTGGCAAAATATTCGTGGCATAAGGCATTTCAAAAATTGTAGAGATGCTATTACTTATAAATTTATAAAGAATAGAAAAAAAATCGATCACGAGGCGGGACTCGAACCCGCATCCTTTCACGCCAATCCGGGGCGGATGCTTGACCAACTCAGCCACCCGTGACGCTAGATGCTATTACGTTATATCACTCTGAATTTGAGACACAGCCAAAAAAAACAAGCCAACAATTTTACCTTTGAACTATTTTGATTCGCACATCGGTCCTGTGGTTTTGCTGTGAGTGCCCACCAGACAGACAGACACACTTTTGTATTTAAAATAGAACTCAGAATGGATTTTATTATCTATATGTTCTTACTAATATTATAAATCTAAACGGATTGTTTTGTACTATTAAACATGATAATCTCAGTAACTACTTTTTGAATAACAAGTAAAGGTTTCCTCTTCACTGATATTAATATTAAATGCGCATATCATACTCAATTATTATATCGACGAGTCCTTGGTCTCTCTTAACAAAAGTAATTCCAGAAGAGGGAGACCATATCATGAAAGCCATGGCAATCATAGAGTCGACGTAACGATGGTCCAATGTCGGTGTGTACTTTATCTTGTATTGAATGAATTTCTTAGGCCATTTTCCTGAAAGATTTAAATGAATTAGACAAAATTCATATAAGAATTTGGAATAAGTAGATATCTAATGTGATATTTATGTTCACATATTTGTTTAAACTGAATTATCCAAGACTACTGAATGGATTTTGATTAAGTGAGTGGTGGTTAGGACCTCGCATTTCAAATCGACAAGTCCGGGGTTCGAGACCAGGCGAGAGCGTGCAGTAAATAAATTGATTTTTCAATTTTTCAATTTAATTTTCAACCGGCATGTCGAAGAATCAAAAAAGTTCGACGACAGCTTGGTGGATTATTGCCCGATCCCTTACGGGAGGCCCATGAACCAGCATTGGGAACGTATATGGGCTGATGATGATTATGATGATGAACTTTGCCGTGCTGTACATCTACATAAGCTATAGGTATAAATCTACTACCAAGCTTTTGTTACGTGCGAAGCTTTAGTGTGTGGATATTAAAAGCTACCTAAGTTAAATTTAAAGCGGAATTAAGCTCATATTATATAGATTTGAATTACAAGAAAATAACAGAAATTACCTATAATGCTGTATCTTTTGGAACGCCCGTGTACGTCGCGATACGCGCATCTGCTCAATGACATCCAATGTTTGGTTTTGTAGTTTAGCTCGCCTGAAACGTTAATAATAACTGTAGACAAGTCACAAGTACCTGTGCAGTGTGCACGCCTGTGGTTCACTGTCGAGGAAAGGTTTTTCCAACTCAGATAGCTTCATGCGCTCATGCATAGCGCTTTCCTAAAGATCGTCATATGATCAGATGCATAGTTTACGATTCTTTAAAGGAAGTACAAACATTCATTTTATATATATACTTACTAGACACAAAAATTCATTTTTAAACGAATAACTAATATATTTTTGTAAATAAAATAAGTGCCTACCAATAAAAAGGCAATGAATATTATGCATATTCTAAGAATTTTTTGTGTCGGGGCCTTAAAGTATGAGCCACACCGTGCCGGGGATGGGCCGTGCCGAAGCAGGGAAACAAATAAAACAATATCAATAGGTACACATTTCAAAAACGTGCCCCGTCCGGACCCAGAACCACGATGGATTTTTGATCAAGCCCAGGATGGGGCAGCGAAACAGTATAGCGTAAATCATGCTTAAATCTTATTTTCTATTATTTAAAATCAACAACAAATTGACTGAAAATATTACCAGTCTCCTCCAAGTGCGCAAAATGTTGTAATGATTTGAGAGCATCCCTCCATGTATTGCTGGGAACTTTGCAATATCTATGTTTACATCGTATTGACGATTCATCCAGATAGCCGTATTGGGTCAAGTATTCCTACAATAAAAGAGATAATTAAAAATAATGTTATTTTTGTGCGCTCTTATAGTTAATTGAAATCACATAAACTTATTTTAATAACAAAAAAAAAAACAAAATTGGCGAAAAATATTTACAGAAAATAATGTTATTTTTGTTACAAACTCAAACATTTATTTATTCAATTAAATAATTATGTCGCTCAGGTTCACACATACCATGAAATATGCCAACATTGCCCACTTTTTTGAAATAATTTAAATTTTCGCAAAAAATTTCTATGGAAACGTTAGTATTTTCTGTTAGCATAATAGGGTTTTCTTAGATCGTGTGCATAATTATATTGTTGCAGCAAATTTCATTATTCTTCAACATTTAATTCATTATTTGTCTGTTTTTGAGGGCGGGCAAAGTTATCTGCACTTTTTGCCAACATTGCCCACGTCTATATTTTTGACGTAAATTTGACCTCTAGCTAGATTATATTAAAGTCCATTTTAAAGATGTTGGAAAAGACGTTACCCAGGTATTTTTTCTCTTTTTCATACAAATCACATTTCGCTTTTCCAAAAAGCCTAAAAGGGATGGTACATCTCAGGAAAATGGGCACGACTTTCGATTTCTTTTACTGCAAACATTTCGTAGTAGGATTACGTAGTAGGCAATAAAAAGATAAAAGAAGCAAAACAGAATATTGTTCAGTGACTATTTAATAAAAATAAACATATTTTTACATTTAAGTTGTGCTTATAATTCAGAATTAAGTTTATTTTTCCGAAATTTACCGAATAGAATTAATATTATTAAGTATCAAATTATGTGGTAATATGAAATGTGCCAACCCTAAGCTTTTTTTGATGGTGGGCAATGTTGTCAAAATATATAGATCGCTACATTATTAGGCAATTTTGCCCACCATTGTAACTTTTATTTAAAACAACCTTCAGTGGCAATAATAGCATTAAACTACTCTTCAAACGTTATTTTATAACATATTATGAGTAAAAATAACCTGTGTTTTATAGCCACCATGCACAAACGATCACTTGAATTTTCACCATTTTTTGCCCACGAAATCACACATGATATTCGATGAGTTACAACAAGTTGCGGATTTTACTTAGCGACATACACAATAGGCAGTGTTGTCTGACATGTAACCTGTTTTACAACAAATACCATTAATGTTGCCAAAGTATGAAGGTATTTTTGTAATTTAAAAATTTTCTTATGAATTGATCTTCGGGCAAAGAGTATCTTGTGGGCAATGCTGGCATATTTCACGGTACTTATAACTATTATTCACGCTAATATATAAAATACCTACAGTAATTCAATATGTAACTATTATCTACAAATTTAAGGAGACTGATTTGAGGCGAAATCTATATTATAAAGTCTGATAATACGTTCTATTTCTTCCGAATGGGGGTTAGA